>JAPJYX010000024.1:5000000-10000000 GCA_030503985.1 Himalopsyche tibetana | reverse complement strand
AACAATTTTTTTTTCTCCATAGTTCAATGTTTTTTAATTTTATCTTTGGCCATTCTCAGCAGTAGTTTTTTTACGACATCTACTTGTCAGTCAGTTGTTCAATCTCTAGTTTTTCAAAGAGAGTAACGCTATACGGTGAGGATTGGGTAGGATTAGGGTTGGTTATTTGCTCCCGCTACGACCTGTTTTTCAAAATTTCCACAGCAACACAATATTTAATTAATTATTAAACAAAATAACGAATTTCCTCAGAAAACCGTTGATGTTCACTGTTGATTAATAACATCTTTAACCTTTTGATGCATCTCAAAACTGGTAACCTTTTTCTAAGTCGTCAATTTATACTTTGATAATATCAATAGACTTTAAATCATAAAACCGATCAAAATTATTGTAAACTATCAACAAATCCGAAGTTTCAAAAATCAATTCCGAAAGTTGACCGTATCTGTTTTGCCTGGAAGCGAAGTGTTTACAATTGGGTCGACCAATAGAGGAAATGGAGGATTCGTGTTGGATTTCCTTGCTCCCGAGGGACGCCCGTTTCCAACGAAAGACTGCCTCATTTTCATTAGACTTATGGAAAAGTTCAGTAGATGGATATGGCAGAAAAACGGGCCCGCGTCTATTGTATTTCAAAAAGCCTTAATTGTTACTAATGGAGGGTCACTAGATTAATTAGATCAGTGTTTTCCAAACCTTTTAACCCGCGACCAGGTTATTCTAATATTTCTCCTTCGTGACCCACTAAATTTGTTATGGCCTATACTACCTGCCTATAGGTAAAATAAAACAGTATATTTTTGTCCATACAGTCTTTATATGTTATAATACAAAATAATTTACAAACATACGAAGAAATCAAATGAACAAATAATTTATAATGGGAGGTATTACGAAATTATATAGTAAATATACAGATTTATTTTAGGAAATTGGCGAGCCATCATTTGGGAAACGCTGAATTCAATCATATATGTATATTAGACGTAAATAAGAAATATCTTATTATTTTTTTTAATATTTAATTATATTATATTATGTACAGCGCAAAAGGAGTATAAAGGATTACATTTATTTTTAAAGACAATAACATTTTTTCGTCGTTAAAATAACAAAATCGTGTTTTGAATCGTTTTTTAAATGAATGGAAATCATTTCAAAAAAAAATATGAATTAATTATATTATGCAACGAACTGATTTCATTTAAAAAAAAAACGACTGAAGTCTAGCTAGGCCATTGGGCGACTGTGAAAAGCTCGCAACTCTACAAACTTTTCAGAGGAGCTTAAAAACGTGATTACTTTTTGTTGAAATTTTATATAACAAAATTCTACACCGCAAGCCTCTGCTTTTTTATTTCTGGTATATCAATGTCATACAGTTAAATCAATAATTCGTTTATTTGGTCAACGATAATAATTAAGAAATCATAAATGTAATTATTTGATTTGTCTAAAACTAAAAAATATGAATCGCAAAGGTATCCAAACTGATAACTCTATTCTGTTGCTATGTCAGCCATCTTTGCATTGGGGGATTATTTAGTTGAGTCGAAGGGAAGAAGGGAATATCGAGGAATTTTTTATAGCAGCCATTTCATTTCATAAGTTTTATTTATGTAACATTCATCGATTTTTCAGTCAGTTATGTAAAGTATGCGAAATTTGAGCCTGCTCAAAATTACGCTGTGAAGGTCAGACCTTCTGTGTATTATTGTGTGGTTTCAGAAAATAATTTGCAAGTATAAAATGAAATGTATGGCGAATTTGTATTAACACTTAGGAGTCCGGGCGAACATATGTGTGCATCTCACTTTCAGTGCGCAGGAGTCCGCGCGAACATATCTGTTCGTTTTGCCGAGTGTAAGTTTACACAAAAAAAAGGTACTTTGTGTGATGATTTTTTTTCTTCACATTTAACATCAAGGTTGCCAGTGATATTGAAATTGATAATGTCAAACAAATATATTAAAAATATTATTTTTTTTAATCGTAAATATAGAAGTAATTCCATAGTATCACCTAGTAAATAATATTTTTTGTATAACGTTTAACGTTTGGTGTAATATTATTTTCATGGAAAAATGCATCTTTTTTTGTTAGATCTTTTGCTTCGTTTACGTATATAAATATGGGTTAAATTAGATAGGTTTATTTATTGCTTCTTTGACCACTTCACAATTCTTTACAAAAAAATAAGTGTTTGTCCTATGGGACTTTTACGAAAGTGAAATTAGTCATGACAATAATTATATAACACAGATCCATTGTCTCAGATTCATTTTACATCTGTATCCTTTTTTTCTTTTGTAGACATTTTGCAACAAATTCTTGTTGGAAAGTCAACCAATTCAAAGAAATGAAATCATTATTTTACTTCGAACAAAGCACCGCTTTTACTCAATATATGTTTGGCTTGCCAATAGCAATAAATTATGTAATTCTTAATGCCCTTTTCGAGACGCTGTTGACAAGGAGCTATTTTTTCTGTAAAGTTTATGGCTCTGCTGTGAAAAAAATGTGACCCTAATGCTTCATAATTATTACACATATGAATGGCCACCATTCATTAATAGCATATACCTGCACCATTCTAACAAAGACAAAGGATTCTCAAAGATTTAAAATATTTAAATAATTGAAATATAACAAGAATTATTTAAAAATATCTGAGAGTTGCGAATAAAACCTTACGATATAGAACAGATGTTTATTTTCGGTTTTACAATATCCCCAAAAAACTAAAATAGTTGTCGTTGCTGAGAAGGAGATGGGGGGGGGGGTTAGTAACCAGTAACTTTATTTTAAATTAGTGTATATTATTGCAACTCTTTATAGCCATTTCCTACTAAATAACTTTATTTTTAAGTTGTTAAGACTCTTTATATGAAACCCTCGGTTGAGAAACACTGATTTTATCATATTTTTATATGTATAAAACCATACGAACGCTTTTCTGAAAGAAAAAAAAAATATACATCAATCGGTTAAATAGTTATCGCAATTTAAACGTGAGCGCAAAAAAAGTTCCATTTCCCCAAAATTCGGCCGGCTCCCGCGCATTTTTTAGTATGCAAATCTGCCGACCTATATGTGTTAAACTATTCATGGTTTTAGCTTAAAATCTATTAATTATCTGTTGTAATAGTACTATCAAAAATTATGAATAAATCATTAAATAAGCAACTAGAGATAAACTGAAAAAAATACATCATAATACACATAACCATCAATTGTTGAAAACAAGCTGAGCTTTCAAAATGCTAATCGGTGCTCTTATCGCTATGTTTTAAATTAGTTTTTTTATGTGATACAAGACGATTTTTAATATAAAATAAAATATACATTCCTTTTAATTTATATATTCCAGATGTTGTTTTCTTAACGGTCGTATACAATGATACGAGCATTATAACAAAATGTTTGTGTTTCAAAATAAAACAAATAAAATTCCTGCAAAAACATAATCATTTATTCTTAATCGAATCCATTCTTGGATATTTACATTTCTCAGAATAAACCTGCGTTCTACGAATTGAAATAATCCCATAAACAAAAGTAAATCGAAAAAGAGGGAAAACACGTTCGACAAAACAATGCAATAAACAATATACTATGCCAATTATAATAATTATCAAGTTTCTTACAACCGGTACCGGTTACGTTATTTAAAACGTTGTACATAGTGACACGTGACTGAAGCTTTGATTATCTATGCGTCGTGAGAATATCGCAAATATGGCGCACTGTTTATGGCAGGTGACCATCACGTATTAATAATTCATAGAATTCAAATCCGTCGAGTAGCGCTGTACTTCACCCTAATCTTCTGATGAGGCATGAACGAATTAGCTGGTTAATACAGGGCATCCCTAAATGTACACACGATAAATAGTTGCTAAGTGAATATTATTTTTTAACACACAGTGTATTTTAAAAAAGTCAACAGAAATGTAGGTATTTTTAAACATAAATAATACATGCTTGTTCTGATCTAGGTACAGCATTATTAATAACGCGAAACAGTGGGGTCGTCAAAATCGAGGACTACCAGTTTGACATTTGGATGCATTCTTATTCAATGACTGCTTTCATTAATTGATTGTCGTCAGTTTTGTGGCGTAAAATATGATATTTTTTACGTAGCCACATAAAAAGTCTACTGAAATGACGTATTGGCAGCCCACCGTTTATGCGTTCGGTATTTTTTCATAACGTTAGGATTGTCAGGAACAACATCACGGTTTTGTGTATACTGTAGAGCAGTGGTAGCGAACTTATGACCCGCGGGTCAGAAGCTGACCCACGAAGAGTTTCTCCGTTCCCCCTTTCCATGTGACACCATTGACTAAGTCACCCTTTGGCTAGTATTGAAAAAAAAATAACAAAATTTGACCCACTTCTCAGAAAGATTTGCCATAACCGATTTTATTTTCAATAAAACGCATCGTCATATAAAAGTAGGGCTTACACAAAAACTGACTTAAAAAAACGGTTATTGTATTTCAATATTTCATAAAACTCGGTTTAAATCAGCTTTTTTTTTAATTTCGCTTATTTAAGTTTGTCGAAACACTGAGACAAAAAAACTTTGATTTACTATCAATTTTATTCGTCATTCTTTGCCACGATTTTTTTTTTTAAAAAACAACTATTTTTAAAATAACCGTAATATAATACTCAATATTATGCTATATATTAAATTTTTAGTGAGTGTTTTTAACCACCGCGGTTTCACGTCAAAATTATATAAATTCTAATATTTGAATCCGGGTTACAAAATTTAAAAAAAACCGGCTTTCAAATGTCACAATTTTTTTATAAAGACCCGATTTTTGAAAACCGGCAAGCCCTAAATACCAGCGCTTCATAGTGTGTCTACGTTTTATTATGACACACAGTATCAGAAATAATTATCGCAAATTAATACACATAAATTATGTAGATAAATACTTACGTGACTTGAATTCATTTATCTGAAATGAAATGTCACCGGAATGTATTACAAAGAGATCTTTTAATTAATAATCCACCACGCTTTACCTGAGTATTACATGGCATTTATTTTTTTTAGACACGATCTGAAGTGTGTGAACATACAACATTTTGAACTATGTCCGCTAGTATATTGAGACTGCTTACGAATCATCTCAAGGATCTCAATAGAAGAACGAAAACTAGTTGAAATTCTGTCTCCCGGCCTCTCCTCTTATGAGGTTAAGTATAAAGGGTAGGGCTACGAAACAACTCGTAGTTAGATAATCGCTTCCGCTACGCCCTGTATTTGGATGAGATAGGTGGGAGGGAAATGTTAATATTACGAAAACTCATGCCCACAACCGCAACTGAACAGAACGTATCTCCATGAGCGTTGAACACGCTAATAAAAAAAGCTGATCAATCGATTAAATTTCGTAAAAAACTATATGAAAAAAATGACTTGATTTCTTTTTAATTTCTTTGTGTGTAAAAATCACTAAAATCAAAAGTGGCGCCACTGCATGCTACTAAGCCTAAAAAAATATTAGAGATGCGAATCTTTAAAAAAAAACAACTAAACTCTAAAATGAACAAACAATATTTTTGTAAGATTACTAAAATCAGGAAAGAATTAATTATCTTTTTATTGAGATAATGAGCCAACTTACTGATAGAGGAATTTACACACTCGTTTACCTAGGATTTTTTAATCCATAAGTATATATACATACAGTAAATATAATGTATTCGAAAATAAGCATTTTCATCGTATTTATTGGTGAGATAATGACAGTGTTAACTAGAAGGAAGGGAAAATATTAAAGATCATTTCAAGAGAGAAAACAAATCACATTTGTTTTAAGAAGAATACAAAGCTTGAGAAGGAATCGGAGTAGGGTTTTAATTTGAAGTCGGAGTCGAAGTCGTTTTATTTTTTAATGACAGCCCTGGTAGACATCTATCAAGCTATTTAACATTTGTTCTTATTAACAAAGCGTTTTGATTCAAAATTTGATCATTTTCCCTCTGTATCGTTAATTGTTGAATACTGAGAGCATAATGGCAAACGCAGTGCGGTACTTTTACAAAGGAGAAGCGCATCTATGTAAATATCGATCGCATAGCCTGCAGGCAACAGACTGCAATAGTCAAGGTCAGACGTGACGATTACACATTATTTACGCCCAGGTACCTAATGAAACGTAAAATTACACGTGATAATTACGTTCGAAACACTCGGCAAGAAAAGTATATATTATTAACGGTTTTTCCGACCCACTTTGTTACACGAAAAACATGTTATGAAAAACAATAAAACTTCATTTATAAAATATTATACTTTAAAATATGTATATTGGAATTATACTTGTAACGTTTGAAATTGGTAACGAATAATTTTAAACAAACCTGAAAAACTTATTTTTAATTTTTTGTCAGATATTTAGACAGTATGTAGTTATTACATGTAGTGAAAATGTTAATCTGTTGTTCGGTTTACCTGATTTAGCGAAAACGTTTTAAAACTAGAAAAAATCTAGTTTCACTTAAAATACACTTTTGCTGTACCATATGTATATCCTCATAAAATTGGCCATCCGTCCAAAACAGATACTTTCTTTCATGTCTTCGATTTGAATTACTTGAATAAATTTACGATTCTAATTTGCTTAAATTTCTTAATGATAAAGTTCTATGTCAGAAAAGCTTAAGATTTACTTCATTAGAAGGTTTTTTAAAATTAAATTTGAAGTAAGTAAAGTTGGACATACTAAAATAATATATAATTTTAAACAATTATAATACAGTGATATTTATTTTACTAGTTTATTAATTTAAATGTATCCATAAATTTATGATGCCTATTAGTAATCTAGTATCTGCTACCCAAGCCTAGTAGTTACTACTAAAATATAAGTATATATTTTTCTTATTTGAATTCTCAGGAAGTTGCGTCACAAAATTCTTTTGAACAAATAATAGTTTAGATAGACATCAACAGCATGTGGAATAAAAAACTCAAGTTTTCGTAAGATAAATAAACACATGTGTTAATTTTTTAATTACTTTTTCGTATTCAAAGTTGTACTGTAACCCCTTGAAAAAATCACTAAACTATGACGTATTCGTAATCGAGAAGACTCTTTGCCAAGGCAAATTGTTTGGTTAATTTTACTGTGTCAGAATATTTTACAATTTAAACAACGGTAAAGAGTAAAAAAATAACCGTTAAAACTTCATATAATGTCAAACAGTTAACTGTAGATTAATCAAAAAGTCAACAATTCGTCCAGCTGGGTATAAATAAATCAAGGATAATGTTATGAATTTGAGTTTTAATAACTACAATGATATGATACAATTTACAGCTTTGTATATGTACATCACAGTGGTTAAGCACGTGTATATCAAGGTCCCTGACGTGGCTATTGGTTTCAAATGAAAATTAATCAAACTAGGAAAAACTACGTAATAAATATATAGTTATCACGTTTATGGTGTTCATTATTCATTCTTGGTCAAAAATCATTATAATTATAGTGTAAAAAATATTAAACGTTTATTTGTATCAGTGTACAATATATATAAAAGTAAAATAATTATTTGTACTAATTCCACTTATATTTAATATGATCATGATCGGTTTCGCCCATGACGTGCATTATCAACTGATAGAGAATACAATATTACAGTGATATGTATATACAACAAAATAAAATTATTAGCCTTTCCACCAATTATTTACAGTGAACACCCTAAAAGTGGTATGTTTACCCTCTGGTTAAGTCAAACTTCATATTATGCATACTATCAGAAAAACATTTTAATTGGTTATTCCGTAATAAATATAATGCTGAATAATAACTACAAAAGCAATTTTTAAATATCCATTTTGACGTTCGGCGCAGTAAATCGGCATTCGCGTCTTATTGTTTATGTTATAATCAATTGTGAGTGTTGCCGAATGGTAATTCTTTAAGAAACATAATTTTTGATTTTTAAATTTCAACCCAGCTATTAAGATTTTTTTGCTAATATAATGACTATAATTTCACTCAATTATAACAGGCCCCTTTTCAAAGTGAGTTTGCTATAAAAAGTAGTTTTTCTGTATCAACTTCTATTTTTTTGGTAATGATTAAAACCAATAATGTGGATATCGTTTTGTTCATCTTATTACAAAGAAAACATTTTTTATTTATTTCTATAACTTCATTAAAATTTACTGTAAATCATTTAATGATTATAAAAATGACAATATTTTATATTTACAATTACAACAATCACATTACTATCGCAGTAAAAAGTCAGCTGATCGTAGATTATTGTGAATAATTATTCAAGTATTCACAATAACACATTGTATTTTAATTCAATACTGATGTACTTAGATCAGCTGTGAATATCAGTTAACTTCGAAAACGTGACCTACGACATTATTATTTAAAAGATATTGTTAAAATATACTCTACTTTAGCGGACATTGTTTTCATTATTGTTTGACCCGTAAGACAGGGGGTCGTCACTCGTCAACCGTTTTATGCCTACCGCCCACTTTTGATTATTTGTAATGGTAAAATTTTCTTACCGCACACCACATCGCTATATTTCAATCCAGTATATGGGTGAAAAAAATCCAGAAGGAATTTAAAAGAAATAAAAATCACCCACCGCCCCCCACGGAAGCCTTTAAGACCAGGTTGACGACCCGTGAGTTAGATATTTAGTAAATTTGTCTGATTTTATAGTTTTAAGTAAATTTACATATCCCTTTGCAGAACAAATGTTGAATAAGGAAGGTTAGGCAAGTTGCTAGTAACAATTAACGTGTTAATATCTTTTCGCCTCTTTTTATGAATTGGATACCTTTATTATCTATTTGTACAAATTATTGGTTCTTAATTGATTAATTGACATATTTAGATAATTTTAATATGACTGGAAGAATTTATTAGTTTAATTGAACACAGAAAATAAAGTCAAACCGCGCCGAATAGTTGATGTGTTATACAAAAAGTGCTACATGGTCTAGCTTTAGTTGGTAAGAACTTTCCTCTACCCATCAGGTAAGTTTAATGTAAAAAATTGCGGGTTAGGTACGCGAATTTAAGAAATTTTAACTTCGTCCTGGGATTGGACCCCCTAGACTCCTAGAGCGTATTCGCCGAAACACAAGAAATTAATTTCAATGATTGATAATTATTTTGATTTGCCGCTAGGAAGTTTGAATGGAAATTTAGCAGCATACTTGAAACTTGCTATTCTAAAAAAATAATATAAACATATACTGTATTTAACGTACTAGCATCACAATAAAACGGTTAGGAACCTGTTTCGTTTGTCGCAGAAGGCAATAACATAGACATAGTGATATTTTGACATAGACCGACTTTTGTCGATTGCTTTCTACTTGCTATCATACATTTTTTTAATAATGCTTGTGGTTTGTACTAAGCACCTACTTTGATTACATCACTGTTACTAAGCTGCCATTATAGATGCACGGTTTGTATATTATCATGTATTGTTATAGATATATCAATCAAACATGTGAATAGCTGTTAGCTATCAACAAAGCAAAGGGCCTCGAAGTTCATAATGTGTATCATTTTGACTATCAAAGAATATTTATTTAATTATCAATCTTCGCACTGCGTATAACGACTAGCTGGGCTATTCTCACATATTGTCTAGAAACTAATTAGGGAAGATCAATAATAATATTTACATTCGGTTTTGACAGTTGGTATGGCATAAATATTTGCGACTATGTTCACTGTTGTTAGAGTCGACTTATCAAACTCTTCACCGTTATCAAAAAATACGCTGTACGCTGGTTGTTATAGTCAAGTTCGTCAAGTATCATGTTGAACTTAATAAGTTTTTTTAAACCATGTCCGCTCACAATGTGGGGCATATGAACTCTAATTGGAGATAATATCAACAAAATTGTTCATATGAGAACTTCTTTAAGCAGTAACGTAGCTAAAAATTTGTGGCCCTTATGTAAACGTCACGAAGATCCCCATATCTATAAGTATGTAGAAATTTGGGCTCCCTTTTCGCTGGGCTCTTATGCACGGCATAACTCTGCTACGAGGTGGCTACGCCGCTGTTGTGAATAAATCTTTCAATTACCTAATTTTCTTACCCGGCAGCGCGATTAAAGTTTTCAAGATGGTCGTTGAATGGCTTTTATCTGCCGTTACAAATGTTCTCGTTATAAACATAAGAAATCGGTGTAGCTATGATATTCAAGAAGCAAGGTTATATAAAGCTATGCATCCAATGTAAACAATCTTGCCAGTATGCAGATTTTTAATTCACCTTCGTGTCTAGTTACATCTATTCGCGTTTATTTATTAATATTATTCGGCGCCACCGTACAACATAAAGGCATATTGGCATATTTTATCGAATGTGTAATAAATCACATAAATATATGTATATCTCGTTGACAGATACTTTACATCTCTGTTATTCAGTGGCGGTTCCTGAACTAAAATCTTGGGTGGGCTAGAGGAAAGTTTAGCATTGTATACTATTTACGAAATTGTGTATTTTTCCACTTCACCTTATACATTAATCTACAAGCAAATAAACAAATATTACGACACTACTGCAAAGCATAAATTACTATATAATAAAATCAATGCTAATGTAAGTAATAAATAATAAAATAATAACCTTAAAGTCGTCTCTTTCAAAGTGAAATAACAAGTACAAAAATCAATACAGAGCTGTCACTGAAAGTCAATATCTGTCACTTTCATACAATACAACGATATTGGTATTTGTGTTTGAATGTATGGGTGGGTCATGGGCAAATTCAATTTAGCCCCCAACGAATGACAGAAGTTTGATAATTTGACGCACAATCGTGTGAGTTTGATGACGTTTCCGTACATACAAATACAAAAAAATCAATCGTGCTTGATTGTGCCCCAGTGTAAGAGAAAAAACACGGGCTAGATCTTTCCAGCCCCTGACTCGTTAATACGTAGGTGTTGCCAGACTGACGTCACGTTGCCTGTTCTCTATGAAGTATTTATAGGGTTATTGTTTTTTTATGCTGGCTCAGTTTAAAATTGTAATACTAAACACAATCGAGAATATTATTATAGGTAGACATAGCATTGTCTTATATTGACAGAGGAAAATCAAAACAAAGATATTGTATTCATTTGGTAAAGGTTAGTTACGCTTATAAATGTATTTATTTTGTTCAGCGGCCGAATTGCTGTTCATTTTTTTTCAGCCATCTAAAGTGTTGAGTGAAAAATGCAGGTCGGGCTTAGCCCACCTAGCCCAGTACCTAGAACCGCCACTGCTGTTATTGATAAGGCTGTGAGTTAGCCGTTTTTTGACGACTAAAGCTGCTTTTTTAAAAAGATTTTTTGTCTCTGTATGAATGAACTTGTATTAATTTGTACATCTAAATACAATGCTTTTATCCTTACTCATCATTATTAGGTTGTAAAGAGGGTTTTTTTAGAAAACATAACTCAATTGATGGGTAGATGTTCAAGTTACTACTCATGTACAAGACAATATGATATTTTTAATTGTAAAAATCAGAGTGAGGATTGCTTTGTGGCATCGAAATTGTGACCAGATTTGTTAATGCTTTATTTATAAAATAAAAGTATTTTTGAAAAATTGTTTCTCTTTTAATTGAGAGAAATTTAACAGTTTATGCTTTTGCGAGATCTGGTTGTAAACATTCCTTCAAACTCTCGCTTCATATATAATAAGCCTGAAGAAAAACTGCAGAAAAGAAGAAGTAGTGTAATAATCGTTCTATCTGTTTTTAGAATCAGATATCCATGATTTTTGACACAAATTCACTAATCGATTGGAGTATCATTATATGTGTTATACAAATTTTCGTTCGGTGACTCAAAACCGAATAAGACGAACGCTCAATAACGCTGACAATCCGGCTACAGAATAGGATATCAGTATTAATATATATGCATATTTAACACTAGCAACCTTGCTGCAGTAAAAATATTTCGCGAGTCTTTACTTTCCAGATATACTATGAGCATCTAAATATAAGTTTCACAAATATTTATTGCTTAAAATTAGGTCAAAAGCCACTGATGCCGTGCTTCAGAAGAGCTCGAAAAGGTAGGGATATCGCCACTCCAACACGTTTCCCCAAAATTCACCGGCCCAAAATTACTTACTCCCTGTGGCCTATGCTAATAATATATCAGAAATAATTTTCATCTAGGGTTACCATATAAAGGAAAGGTCTACAGTCATGTCACCGAATTCCCTATGAAAGGTAATATTAGTGTTTACTCATGAAATAATATACCTTCGTGTAATATTCGAAATCTACACTATGACTGTAAAAAGATTGTTAGAAAGATGTTAAACAAATGCCAAACGTCAATATTATTTTGTTGTTTGACTATTTTTGTCTTCATTCTTGAACACATCTTGAGAATACTATACAATAAACAATATATTTGAAGGTAGATATCTAAATCAAATGAAGTTCGTCAAATTCGGTCATGGTATCCACGAATTCAAATCCCAGTACGGAAACTTTCATAAATTGATATATCAACCATTTTATGGACATGTGTTCAAATGTATGAATGTCTATGGTGTCTGCATACCTTCACATATATGTGAATATAAAAATGGAGGGCAACGAAAATGAATTGCAAATAGTCCTGCACTCGCCCATACTTATATCTTCGCTTTATTATTCACTCAAACGACTGAATAAAAAACGAATGTCGTAATTGGTATAAAACAACATACGCCCATAAGCTACACATTAGTAACGGGTATGATTATGTATTTACAAATTCAACCGATTTAACCCTCCTGTTTTTTTTGTTTTAAAAAATAAAAAAAAATGTGTATAGAAAAGCCGCATGACCGTGCGTTCACGCTCGTTCTCATATGCCCCGTTTAATCTAGTGTAGAAAAAGTTGCTCCTGAGACACTCCCAGACCAAAATCAGTAAATACATTTTTCGTCGGTATTGACACAAAATACGCACTGTAAATTGTATGCAGCCTTATTTACTGTTGAAAATCCAGATATAAATATAGCATTTCTTGAAATAAAACGTCACATACTTTGACAGGTGATAAAGTAATCACTTTAAAAATTCCAACAATTTATAGAAGCAGGTAAATTAACTTGGTTTTTCCTTATCCTAAAATACCCTAAAATCCATAAACCACAATTCCCTGCGCTCGGAAATTGGGTATGCAATAAATCATCCACATGATATATTTTCCGTGTTATAAATTATCGGCGTTCAATTTTCTACGATAAACTCTCCCTACACGACTCAATATACCCAAGTAAGGGATATATTATTATCTATGTTGGAAATTCTTTGAAACTTCAAATAGACTAATTTTATGGATTATTATTATATGTTTATATGTAACGATACAATATTTTTTTATTCCCATTGCACATTTTTTCACGCAATTTTATCATTTGCACACGTATCACGCTTCGTCCAAGGTGGAACGTTTTATTGCAAACATAAATTTCCTATTTTACTAAGTATTTATCATAATACAATTCACAGCAATGTTTCCACCAAACCTTGATAAATAATTGAAATCGATTTGTAAGTATAATAAGAAAATAATAATATTTTTGAATATGGAACACATCAATCAACGAGTTTGTCCTCAGTGTTGCTATATTACAGAATGTAATAAAACTTATTCATTATTTTTGACGGAAATCTTCAATAAACCATAAAGTGTGTTAAAGGTATTATGTACTTAGTGTTGTAATGTTAATAAAAAATGAACCGCCATTATCACGAAAAAGAAAATTCAATAGATCCCACTAAAAACAAAATACTCGATTCTACAATACACCATAATTTAATGAATCGAATAGCAATGTTTATTTTATTTTTTCATATGATGATTATTAATTGAATGGATATTAACAGGGTTATACTCGATTCGTTCAAACTATGTACATTCTCACAGATTTTGTCACTAACGACCCGGGTTCTTGAACGCCTGAAGATGCCGAAATGCGAAATCCGGGTCGTTAGTGACAAAATCTGTGAGAATGTACATAGTTTGAACGATTCAAATTTAATATTGAAATTCCACCACGCACCTTCAGTTGAAAAAAAAAGGGTTATACTAGAGGGAATTAATTATCACAAAAATAACCTGATATAGTTTGATTGAATTAAGCAAAAGGGAACCAACTGCAGAATTGATGAATGGTTATATTGAGCTACAAAGTTTGTACGTTTTTTTAGATACTTCAGGCAAATGTTATGATTTTACTTAGGTCTTGTAAAATGTTATCCATCCTTACATGATCTATTAATCAAGGATAATATGTGCTTTGTGTTTTGTTCGTTTTTCATCACAAAAAAATGACTTAGAGATTTAGAGAAGCATATAATGCAAATAAAACAGAAACTAGGTCGAATTTCAGCTTGATCGCGTTATCAAATTTAAATTTGGAATATATTCGAATAGTTCTCATTCATAACTCAAATGAATAAAAACGTCAATTGGTATCTGTTTGCTTAACTTAACCCATTTGATACAATCTTATTTAGGCAACACACCATCGGGATTAGTATGACTAAATATATGATAGTTCTAACAAATACGTGATACCATTATAGCTATAAACTACATTACATATTATTGTTAACTTAAATACGTAGCTATTTTGATGTATCTTAATAATATGAATTTGGTGTACATTTATACCGTGGGGCGCATACAATAAATGGTGGGCCACAAATTTTTTAGATAGTTACTATACTAGGTTAGTAAGACATGCAATTATGAACTTTGATATCAATAAACTATATAAATACGGCATAATATATTTCTAAGCTTATCAACAGTATTATCAGTTAAATATTTTATGACGGATGTTGGCAAGACTAGCAAATACAGTAATAATAAGTAATTGAAACAATGCGGAATTTGAGCTCTGTGCCATAAATTTATTTGTTTTCTTTATTAGTGTGTACACATAATATTACTTTGATGAATCAGCACCAAGTGTGTATAATGTAGAGTGAGATAAACAATGAAACATTTCCTGTCGATAATTAAAAATTTACATAAATTATGTAAATAAAATAATAATAATAATTGTGTCGTTAATATTTCATTAACGTTAATAAAAAAAACTGTAAATTCAAGTTATCTGATCTAGAATAAATTGCTGTAAAGAATTATTTTCAAATGACCTGACTTGTGGAAACTAATGATGCATACGAATTTTCTACTGAATAAACTGTTCATAAACTAAAGTCTAACAGAAAAATATACTTCAATGGTATAAAAAAAATAATTTAGGAAAGATTGCGATAACTACACAATAAAAAACATAATAAAGTGAGGTTATTATCAACAAGCAGAAAAAAATAGACACCTCAAGCGTTACTATTATTTTTTTCCGCAAAAAAAAATACGAAAACACCCAAGCGAAATAATTCAGCCTTTCTCATCAGAAAAAAAGTTAACGTAGGTTAGGAGCAATGGCCAAGCTGGTCGGAGGAAACTTGTTTACACAAAACGAACAATTAATAATAATTTATTAATCACAAATGAAAATAATGTACACATTTAAGAGTGCATTATAATTTGTAAATAAGTATATTGTATGTTATGGTTAATGAAATAATAACTAAGCGGTGTATGAAAGATTTATCAATTTTAACTGTCAGTTGAAACCATAAACGAAATAGAGTTATTATATTTTCATAAACGGTAAAATAGTATACCTATTATCTATGGTAGGTAGATTGGATGAAGATATATTTACTCAGATTTCTACTTGCACAAAATGATCGCAGAACTTCGTTCGAACTTTAAAAAATATTTTCAACGACATTTTAAATCTTTCGAATTGGCTGGTGGCCGAACAAGAAATAATTAATGTACAATCAACATTTCTAAAATAGCACAGCTTGGTAAGAAATGCAATTAATTTTGCTATACGATCTGGATAATCTACATTTTTTTATAAAACTTTCGACTGGGAGACGATGAAAAAATGTAGACTATTAATATTTTCTCGGCGATTGGTGCGCAAAACGATTAAATGTCAAACAATATTGTTTCTAAAATAGCAATGAAACATTTATTTATGCAGCCAAATTAGTAATTAAAAATAATTAAACATTTGGATAATTGTACAGCTGGTTTGAGATATTCATAAAGCAACGCTTCTCAAAATGTCATCAACCAGATGGCTATAGATCGCAATATCAACATACTAAACATAATATATAGCATTTTCATGCGCTCCCTAAAGCATTAGAACACGTATTAGGTGCAGAATTACGTATTGCTCCCGAAAGTCCGTCTTGTCTTCAAATCCCGAATAGACCTATTCATTTTGTTTGTCATGTTTGAAATACTTTCATTCTTTACCAATGCTCATAAAACCATACTGTAACGTGTGGGCAAAGCTACAAATATATTTTTTTTCTTGTTTCCTGAAATAGCTAATGGCCGGTCATGAAAATAAAATCAGTAATCATTTAAATGCATTGTTACTAAGTATATCACAACCAATCGTTCCTTTGTGTTTAATTTCTCAAAAATGCTGATGACTTGGAGAAGTATGATACTCCCAATATGAAGCATATGGCCTTCTAATGGAGTTATTTCTCCAGAAAATTTTCTACAATAACTTTTTTTTAATTAGCTTCTGAACTTCTCTTTTTAGAAGAAAGTAGGGAATCAAGAATAGGGCTGGGAGAGAACTAGTTGGTTTACTTATCGCTCTCACTGCACCACGCTATTTTAGGATTCAAATGATGGGAAGGATTTTTTAGACATCTTCGAGCAGGAGCCATTGTTCGTATTGGATCCGCCATGGACATATGAATGTTGAAAATAAAGTAAAAAACTGCAAAAAAATAACTTTATTTATTAGTAAAACTGCGATATTTCATAACTGCAAAAATGTTGATAGGTCCGAGTGTCAGCAAGCGTTTTTGTCAAAAAGAATTCACATTGAGATACTCTACTGGGAGTCAGTTTACTCTATTTAAGAGGTGACATGGTCGACATTTTAAGTAATACGATACAGTAATTTTTACAGTAATAATTTTCAGCTACTAATCATTAATTTTCCTGAATGCAAACGTTATAAATTTTTATTCAATTAGACTATTTGAAAAACGGATAATAGTTTCAAATTTCAACCCAATTTATAAGCGAAATGAAAGTTTTTTTGTAATTTTAACAAACTACCTACCTAATATCAGTAATCAGCAGTTGTTTCAACACCGTTTACCTTAATTTGCTCGAAAAGTTTTCTACGCCAAAAAGAGTTAATAGTTTTGGAATCATTACATACAAATGTACGAGTACGGCAATTAAGGAATATTAAAAAAAATACCTAGAATGCCAACATCGACAAAAACAAAGTCATTTTTAATACAACATTTTTTTACGCTAATATTCTGCTGGACGATTTTAGTAAAATACTGGGTATGTGAGAATTGTGTTTGGATTTTTTCAGTTTTAATATGCCTGTTCATATTTTAAATATTATTAGATGTTCTCCTAATGCTACATCTCAAAGGAAGCAGTTTTTACGAAAAAAGTCGATACTTAATCTCATAGCCTCTATTTTTTTAGAAATTATGGGGACAATAGAAAATTTAAATTAACTTTGATTATTCCACATATTGTGTTACTAACTGTGACACGTGTTTAATCATAATTTTAATCAGATTTGTAATTTAGAAATACTCCACCGAGTAAATAAAAAGGGTTTAAAGATGAATAGTTTAGAATTTTTAGAAATTAATAAAACTCTTAACAAAAAAGAAATATTATTAAATAATATTCTTAATAGCACAGGTGGTTCCCGCTACTCAAATTGTTTCCAATTAATAGAGTAATCACAAACCTAGCTGATTGATTGCAGCTCATTAGTTTAATAGTTTGTAATGTTTAACGTCATTAGTAGTATGATTAAATTTGTTTGCACTGTTTCGATTTTATAATCCCCTCTTTGCTTCCCTTAAAAAGGAAAAATCCCAATCTGATTGATTACAACTCATAAGTATCATTAGTATCATTATCTGTTTGTTTTATTTCGATTCTAAACCCCCCTCCTTGCTCCTCTTAAAAGGAAAAAACCCAAACCTCCATTTTGTAATTTTAAAATGTTAGAATCAATTTTGTTTCATTACTTAAGCAAACTTTGCGATAGTAAGTCTGAAAGAGGCGACACACGTGTCACAGTTAGTAACACAATACGTGGAATAATCAAAGTTAATTTAAATTTTCTATTAAAATGAACTTCCACAAAGTTACTGCCGAAACCATCGAAAGTATTATGGGGACACTTAAGGGTTTCTAGTTAACGAATTATTACCTCTACGTCTTATTACGATTTGATACGAGTAGGATGGGACGATTTGGATCCGAGATTCTTGTGAACACAAAATCTCCATTAACCGAAATACGTATTCCGAACAAGCTTTTCCATACACTGAAATTTATTTATATAGAAATCTCTGAAAGCAGAATAATCCGTACATTTTCAAGTTTTTAATATTCGAGATAATATAAAAATATATGCCCAAAATATTCAGTGTTCGGAATTTTCTTTACACGAAAAGTTCAGTGTACTGAAAAATCTTGTTCGGTAGTATACGAAATTTTCTGTTACGGATAATTCATGTACGGAGTATTCTGTAGGGATTAATGTGTGCACCGGACGATGGATACAAACAATGAAATATACATTCAATACATTTCTAGCTCAAAAATTGAATCAGCATCGTACCTGTTTTCATAAATAAACAATAAAAACAAAAGAATGCAAGATTACGAGTACGCTTGTACACAAATAAAACAGGTGTTTTAAGATAATACAATAATAAAACACGAAGAACAAAAATATGCGTACAATAAGAATATTTTAAATAAAACTCTATTGCTATTTATTTAGGATACAAAACAACGAAATCAGCGAATTTCGAATTTAATTTTAATTAGAAATGAATAAATGACAAACATTTTATTTACAAAATCGACCTAGAACTTTAATCTGTAACATTCTGAACGTTTAGTGAGGATGGTAGAGAAAGGGCACAGTTGTCGACTATCTAAATACAAAGCTAGGCATATTTTGTGAGCGTTAAAGAGTAAAAAAAAAACACAGGGTGTTGTATTAATTACAGCGACTGGCTTTTATTTAATATCTGATTGAAAAGTGTATAAATAATTTCACTTTAACACCCATGCTCTTCAGTGGTGAATTACCCCATAAGTGCACAAGGGGCGGTCTTTTGACCTCCAGATCTTAGGGGCCTCATATTCGCTTATATTCTTTATTCAGTTTTCAATGTTTAATACTTAATAAATATTATTGCCAAAAATTCAGATAAGAATTGTTTAACTAAATTAAGCTAGCGGTATTAGACATTGTGTGGAGAGTTAATCTCTTTTAAACACTTTGTTGAAAATCGTTTCTATGATCATCATTCATCAAGATAATAATATATAGCATAATGTTTTAACACAAGTATAATTAGCAACGAGATAAGACTCAGTGAACCGATGTATAATTCAGTTCATTCTAGAATAACAATTTCATTACATGCTCGACGGAATCATTTTGTTTGAAATAAAAGCGGTTATACGTCGTAGCGAGTGGTGGCGGTTACAACATTGAGAATCCTTGAAACGTCTATCAGCCTATAATGGACGCATCAAATAATTGGTGACTTGACTCAGGTTTAAATTGAAAAATGAATAGGTATTAAATCAAATTTATCTTATTGAATACAGGTAATAAAAAATATATCTAAAAAAAAGTATAAAATGCTGTTTTTTAAATATGTTTTTTTTAAAAATTTAATTACAACCAAAGACTAATTCATTAATACTGGTATCCGCTGGTTGTGATCGGATTTGTGTGAAAATAAGTCAGTTTGCAAAAACAGTAATCTCAGATTAAAGAATTGTCGGACGTACTCTCATCAAGTATATTTGACAATTATTTTTAATTTTGTAAACGAAACGTAATTTTGGTCAATTTTTAAAAAAGAAACTCTGGTATTTTGCTTTTTTATACCGGTCGGAATACCGGGATGTAGGTTATGGTAATACCGGTATTGCAATCCCTATATCTGTGTTGCCAGAGGGAAAATTACGAACAATCTATAAAAACACTGATAAGTATTGATTTTACGTTAAACCTACGGCTAGCAAGCTTTATCAGTCTTGACGTAATAGAGAAAAACGTTGCCAGTACGATTAACACTAGATTTATTTTGTTGACATAAATCAGAAATTACAATTTTTGCCAGAGCGAACGCAAAAGGATTATTTTGTGCCGACTCCTATTTAAACACGACATGTTTGTAGAAAATCTATCACTATATAATACATATATTCTGTTTCATGTTTTTCATAATTATATTACATTTCTAATGACATGACTAAGAACAGACAAACAACATTTTATGATTTCGTTAGTAAGCAATCAATCTTATCATTCTGAAATGATATATAGTAACATTGTCCACATGTGGCATTAATATTCTTAATATAACAAGAGTTGAAGCATACAATTGTACATCGGAAAAATATTTTATTAAAAGGAAAGGTATTATAGATATTTTCAAGTTTGGGTGGTTAGGTTAGGTTAGAATGTTACTATTATTTGAATATATCAACTGAAGAAGCAAGTGGACAATAACAAAATCAAAGATTTATATTGAATAAATTTAAGTATTTTTTTATTTGTTTTTTTCAGTTGAGGAAAATTAATCGAATGTGTTTATAAATTAAAAATTAATTTGTTTAAATCTGTGTATTTTTTTACTCGTGAAAATTACTGTAGAAGTATTCACAGACCATGACACTGTCATCAATTTTTAAATAAATAAGCTTCGCAGAGGGGCGGAAGAAGTATACCGCCCCAGCGGCATTTTTTGGGGAGTATAATTTTTATATATATAAAAATAGATAACAGAAATTTTTCATGTTGGCAATTATATTTTTTTGTGTATAAAGATTTAATGCAAGCTATATTTCCTTCACTATACTTTTCGGGATAGCTGGAGCAACCTTTAACTCAATGCGGAAAGTCTGGGACTCACGGCTGTGCTCGGTCAGAACCAAGTGCCTCCTATTCAACGCATGTATCTTGACAGTGCTGCTTTACGGTTGCGAATCATGGCACCTTACGAAAGCGCAGAGTAACCGTATACTGTGCTTCAAAAACAGATGCTTGCGACGAATGCTAGGGGTGAAATGGTCTGACTTTGTCAGGAATACGGAGATAAGAGAGCGGACTAACCAGCCTCTTATCACGTACAAAATAAAGAAACGGCGGTGGACCTGGCATGGACACGTGTTGAGGATGCCTGAAGAGAGCCTGAACCCTGCCTGTCTCTTTTTCCGGCCGGATGGATCCCGGCGTCGTGGAAGGCCACTGATGACTATCCACAGGATGTACTCGGCGGAGTTGCGGGACGCTGGGATGACCTGGGAGGAGGCGAGGAGACTGGCTGGAGATAGAAAATTGTGGAGGAGTTTCGTGGTGACCATATGCTCCGTATAGGGAGCGGATATGGATTAAAAAAATACTTTTCTTTTTATTTGTGCTTTGTAAAACGCTAACAATATATGCTTTTTTTAGGAAAATAGGTGATTTTCAAAAAAATATGTTTGAGCATATATAAAAGATTAACTAATACCCTCTGGCTAAAGTTTATAGATTAAAAAAACATTTCAATCCACCACGATTGTAAATTGTAATTTATTGTGAAAGGGAAAATAAGGAGCGGGGTTGCAAAATCAAGGACTACCCAAGGCAGCAAACCCTTTTCCTACGTCACTGAAACCATTTAAATGTTTGATACATTCATACAATAAATGAAGCGGAACATAAGACCTTCACCCACACTAAAAGCAGACTTTTTGTCATTTATTGTAACATAATAATTTCGTCCATTCATATCTTCGATTAAATTTGTATTCTAAATTATAAAAGTAAGACGTGTTTAATACTTTAAAAAGATGTACCGCACCTTATCTAATTAATTAAATTTTCAATATCACGTTTAAGTTCATAAACCAAATTTTAGATAAAAAATCTAGGTATTCTAAAAGAAAATTCAAATCTTAAAATGGCTGTCTCATAATTTTCCGAAAACTGACTTAATCTAGTTCAGCTGATAATTTTTTCCCATACTGCCTACCTTGATAAATAGGGAAGTAAAATTATTCCTTGGAAAACTCTGTTCATTAATCATTATAAAAATATTTTTATTTCGGGTTCGGGTCACGTGTCCCGGTCCTCTTGATCGCAAAGAAGGTCGGCATCTCTTATTACTTGTGATTGAGTAGAAGGAATAATAAAAACTCTAAAAAATATAGCTTTATAAGCAAACCATTTTCATGTTATGTCATCATATAATATAAAAACGATAGCCTTTGTTACTACGCAAAATAATAAAAAAATATGCTGACGACGTATACTTTTTTTTAGTTCACATGAAGAATTATCAAACAAAATCCAACCATTAATCATCATTTCAGCAAATTACTATTAGAGACCGGAGTAAATTCTGCTAAATGAGCAAAACAATTCGTAATGATGAGTAAATAAAACATTATCGAACCAAATTTAGCCTTCCTATTTTAAAAACACAGGACCATTTATCAAAAACTATATATATTTTTTAAATATATTATTTTAACTTTTCCGGTTCTAAGCTCAAGAAATGCGACCCCAATACCAGCATTTTATTAAATATCTATTTTAATATGGGTGATACAATGTTTATAATTAAGGTATTCTTATATCATAGTTTTTTGGACCTTTTGTAGTTTATATAAGTATGCGATAACGCGATTACGCTATCAGGCGATAAGCACCCGCGATAACGATCGTTCGTAAGATAGCTGAGAACACTCGTCAGTAGTCAGTGTGCTGGGATGACGTCTTTTTTACGCGCAACTAAAAATATGATTATTTATTAAAAAAACCACGGATTTTTATAAAAAATGTACGAGGAATGATGCAGAGAGATTTTATAAAGCCCTTAGACTTTTTTTTTTTTGAAATTCATAAGAACAAGACCAATAACGAGGAAACCACTGGGGTCAAAAAAGAGCCCCATCGGCAGAGACGTATTTTTCTAGTCTCCGAGCCGCGAGAGTTTATAAACGGTCGTTTGGTAAATTATTAAATATATTATATTTAATAATTTACCAAACGACCGTTGGAGGGATTAATACGACATATAAACATTCTCTTAAAGAGGTATTTGTGAGACTAAATAAAAGGTAATATGGTCTAAAATATACATGCATTTAAGTCATACATTTTTTTATTTATATTATGTATAAAATTGATAACTATTTCGGCTTAGCGCTCTTTTCGGAACAAAATATAAACTTCCATTAACTATGCTATATAATATACTGTCTAAGAAGAGATACACAATACATCTTCTCAACTATTATAATATTCTTATTTATATTAAAAAATACAGTTTTACTGGAATAAATTGATGTTCTTCCAGGAACTGTGATATATATGAAATTATTAGATAGTCTTCAAAGAAAATTAGTTTTAATTAAAATGATTATGTAGCTTCTTTTAATGATTTAAGTAATGGTGATGATGGATTAATATTTTTCGGTCATTCTTAATTACAAGGGCGCAACTCAATCAAAAACAATCAACTATATATAAAATAAAACAATAACTATAGAACTAATATCCATTGACAGATTTGATCTTATAATAATGGAGTTCTACCGAGTAAATTCATCAATAAAGAATGGGAGGTAATACAAAAGAGTCGAATTAGGTTACTATTCAGATTTTTTTCCGTGAGATATTTTAACAAATTTCGTTGAACGAGTGAATTGAAAATATTTAAACCAATAATGTTTAATTAACATCGGTTTTCTGCCTAAAACAATTTCACTTGAGCGTTTGTCCCATTTGATTGTAGTGTACATGGATTTGAAACCCTCAATTAATTTTGGAGCATACATGGTAAAAAAAACAAAATAATAAGCATGTTAAACTTATTTTCCGACCCGATATAAAACAAGAAATAAACAATATTTGTTGTTCAGCTATTTTACCCAACTGTCTCGTGAGAGGTTATTAGCTACGGAAAATACGCTCTCAATGTTTTTAACGTAATCAAGTAGTTTCTAAGCTTTATGACGCTGCGCCTCCCTTAAAAAAATATCTTCGCATTCCCCATCCTATATTTCTTATAGTAATAAAGACACGTTTTAATGAGTAAATACATATTTTAAACTGTTTGCGCATCCCTTTAAAATAGTCCACACCTCCCAGGTAGGAAATCGCTGACGTAATCAATACCATAAAAACACAACCAGCTTTAAAATACATATCTATTGAAACCGCGAAGAATTGCCTTATACACTAAAAATTTCAAATGTCACTCCCTTATTTTTGTAAGCCGAACAGAATTCTCAGGCAATTTACGAGTTCAGTTGTCACATGGGAGATATTTCAATGCTGCCTATACTTTTGATATTAAAATAATAATAGATCTGCATGACAACGGCTGGGTGCGGGCAGGAATCGGGAGTAAATGATTCGCGGGAGAAGCGGTCACGTGACAGGCCAGCTGCTCCGCAGATCGCTTGAAAACATTCAAAACAATTACACCCAATTAACCTCAAACAACTGAACGCGGATTCCGTGCCATACTTACCGAAAGAAAATTCTGCATTCAATTCACATTGTTACACATACTTTGTGACCGAGCTACGTCGACAGAGCTTTTGTAACGTGTTTTCGATTTACTACGTCGGTGCTGTACATTGATGGTGACAGTAGGGATTGCATAACCGGTTATACGGAAACCAGAATCCCGGTATTCGTGGTGCTTTTTAAAAACTGAAAAACCGGTTTTGAGATTGATAAAATACCTATATTTTGGATGTATAGAAACCTTTACATATTTTATTAAAATTCTCGTGATATAAAATACTTCAAATCAGTTAAGAGTTGTATCATTCATTCAACTCAATGCGGACTGTCTGGGACACACAGCTGTACTCGATTAAAACCAAATGCCACTTGTTCAACGCTTGCATTCTGCCGGTAATGCTTTACGGTTGCGAATCATGGCACCTGACGAAAACTCAGAAAACCGTATACTGAGCTTCGAGAACAGATGCTTGCGTCGGATAATGGGGGTAAGGTGGTTTGATTTTGTGAGGAATTCAGAGATAAGGGAGCGTACAAGACAGCGTCCCGTCACGTCAGTGGTTATGGAGAGACGTTGGAACTGGCTGGGTCACGTGCTGCGGATGCCTCCGGAAAGCCTCAATCTTGCCAGCCTCTTCTTTTGACCGGTGGGATTCCGGCGTCCCGGACGTCCGTCGGGTACTATCCATAGGATGTACTCGGCGGAACTGAGGGATGCTGGCATGTCATGGGAGGAAGCAAAGCTATTGGCAGGAGACAGGGAAACATGGAAGTGGCGCGTGGCGGCCATATGCTCTACATAGGGAGCGAACATGGCCAAAGAAGAAGAAAGAAGAGTTTTATCAATAGTAACAGGTTTCAGAATTAATGAACGATTTAATTATTTTAAAAAGCCGTAATTTATGCCGGGTTCTATGGAGCTGCGGTTAGCGTTGTGGACTTCCGTGCCCAGACCTCGCGGGTTCGAGTCCCAGTGCGAACAGCATTTTTCGATCGATTTATCGATTTCTGTTCGAAGGTATGGGTGTTTGTGATGTCCCTCCCACCATTTCCGAACCTTGAACAACTGGGTAAAGCGAGAGTGATTAATTTATCGCTAGTCTTGGCTTAGCCTTATCCTTCTATCTCTACTACTCTCTCTGAAAACAAGAGAGGTTGAGCGACAGAGTAGCAAACAGTTCTCAAACACCTTTATTATGTTAAGTCTTTAATTTTAATTGAAAAAAAATACAATGACTTTGCCGGTTTTTAAACCCAAATCCAACTGATCAGTAAAGCAAACCTTTTACCAAATACACCACAGAGGACTAGTATGACTAGCTGTAAGCCCGTTGCCCAGCAACGTGAGATTTTTGTTGCATTGTGTTTAATTTTATTTAGTTTAATTTTATTTTATTTTATTTGATTTTATTATCTTTTATTTTATTTTAATTTTATTTATTTTATTTTATTTTATTTTATTTTAATTTATTTTATTTTATTTTATTTTATTTTATTTTAATTTATTTTATGAAGATGTCTCGAGGACATCATCAGTACGCACACATTTGTGAAAAGTGAAAAGCGAGTAATTATGTTATCGACTTTTAATATATAAATTTAGTATGAATAAAAAAGTGGAGTCTGGAAGGTGTGAAATCGAGGACTCTCACTCAAACAAACAAACATTCACTCAAACAAACAGACATTATCGGCTATTAATATATAGATAAGTATCGACGCATATAGCACTATTTGAAACTGTCATATATCTGACACTCTCCAGCAGCGCGGCGTCGGTGTCATTGATTTGTGTGCTAGTATCTACTGAACTGTGTGTGTAGTATAAAAGATTCAATAGAATTGCAAATACGTCTTCAAGTTGAGAAAGTATATTGCTATCTTGATGGGAGAGAATTTCGGACAAAATACAACCATAATTCGATTGAAAAATCAATTTCAGAAACTTTTCGTACTGAAATTCGAGTCCGTGAACATGGTAACTGAAAGATAACGACGCTGACCACTCGACTGAAAGCCCTACCACATATATCTAATAATAAATATGACTTCATAATTCAATGAAATTGTATTGTATGATATTTTCAGATGAAAAAATAATTCTGCGTAATGAGTTCTGGGTATATTTAACTTTAATCATTCCCAAGAAAAAACTTTTTTCTTGATCAGCCATTTTAACTCAATCATGGTTAGGTCATAAACATCATGCATGGATTAACGGATGTATTTTTAGTATATGAACTAGAAATATCTATATATTAATAGTCGATAATTTCCGTCCGTCCGTCTGTATGATTTTCCCCGATTTCCCCTGCATTATTTATAAAATGACATTGAACCTGTTAATTATTATTGACGTTCTAGAATTCTCTACTTATTCCAAATTTTATATTACATGATTATGTAAAGCGTAAAAGAAAATGGGCATTTTTCAATAGTAGAATTGATAAACTTCATTGTAAATTAATATCAGAATTAAAAAAGGGATTTTAAAATAAAATAATTATCACTATCATATCGTCTGTATTCTACCAAAAAACTTTATGTCAACTTACCTTGTTTTTAGATAATCGACTTTTTTAAATATCATGAAGCGAACTTAAATGTAGCGAGGCGGTAGACAATAAGACAAGTAAACAACAATTGAAAAGAATGTTTATAGCTCAAAAAGTCGTCTAACTGTTTTTGGTTAGCTGTAGAAATAATCAATCTGTAAAGCTAAAGCGTAACTGTAAGCTTCATATAGGTTTCCGCCAACGTAATAATACTTAGTTCATATTACTTCTTTAAATATCGATACAAATAAATTTAATACGAGTAAGCTTGATTTATGAGACTAAAAAGTGTTTAAATCTATCGATTCATAACTCAAAACACCCATTTTTGACATAACTAGTTAACAACTTTTAGCAACCCAACTGACCTGGTGGATTGGGTCCAGTGATGGGCTGCCGATACTTTAATTAACAAGGGGTTCAGAGCTATTCGCGGTGTTCTGAGTAGGGGTAGATTTTTAACAATTTTTATTCAACTGTAAACAATAATTATTGAATCAATGGAATGTTACTTAATATATGCATTTATATTATGCAAAAATACTTTATATTCCGTTGATTGCAGGAGTGAAAAATTTCAGGGCTGATGCTGAAAAAGGTTATAGTTTTTTCGCTTCAATCACATGTTTCAAGCGTTATATTTAAGCCGACGTAAATAATATATCTACGTCAGAAATTGAAAAAAGTTATTACTTTGCTCTGAGAATATTTTTTTTCTTTATCTAACAAAGAGTACCTTACCTACATTAAGCAAGAGGAGCCGCGCAAGCCCACCCCTGATCGGGGGCCCATTCAAACTTCATTCTGTCAATTTAACTAAGAAAACAGAAATTTAAAAAATGTGATTCACATACACAGTTCATTGATCTCGTATTAAATTTGAAGGTTGCAACTATTTCCAAAGAAGCTCTATTCAAACGCGTCCACAGATTCCCACGCACGTCGATGAAAGATTATTCACAGAGCAAGGTTTTTCCACAAAGCTCATTTTGTGTAAGTTCCAACGAAAATGAGCATTCTCAAGCAATCTTAGAAAACACTATATTTTTTTTTAGGTGTTTCTATTCGCATATAACTTTTGCGTAAGCTGATAAATTTGTATTTTCAACGAACCAAAACCATTAATCTTAAGATGAGCTTCAAGATAGTGCTATTTTTCTAATTCATGTCCGTTCTCATTTTGGAGGATATGGCTTCCTAATGGAGGTATCTCAACACAGTTTTTTTTACGAGAGCTGCTTGTTAGTCAATTGCTCGACCTTCGTTTTTTAACGATAGTAATGATAGAAAGCCGCCTATGTGGTCGAGTGGTCAACGTTGTTGGCTTCGGCTACAGAGGGCCCGGGTTCAAATCCCGGTACGGACAGTTTTATAAATTGATTTTTCAATCGATTTATGAATTTCTGTTCACAGGCATGGATGTATGTGATGTCTTGAATTCCCCCCTCTCACCATCCTATCCTATCCTATCGAGAGCGATTAGCTTACCACTAATCCTGTCTTAGCCTTGTCCTCCTATCCCTACTCTCTTTGGAAAAAGAGAGGTTGATCAACTGAGTAACAAGCAGTTCTCGTAGAAACACTTCTGTTGAGATAAACTCCATTAGGAGTCCATATGCTCCACTTTGGGAGCGGACATGGTTTAAAAAAAAAATGATAGAAAGATATAGCTGATACAGGACTAGTGGGTAACTAATCGCTCTCGTCTTATTTCGGATAATTATTTTTTTGTATTTAAAATTTAAAATGTTCAAGTACGCGTAACAAAAGAAAAATAAATGTTTTTTACGTTTATTTCACAGAATTTTCTTTTATTTTTCGTTATATTTTACTCCAGGTTGACAGTACTATCTGTCAAGACAAACACACACACACACACACTCTGTCACGCATCGTGGACAATCACAATGCTGTGTGTTTCAGAAATAAAAAGTAAATAAATCTTTGAAATATTGCTAATTATGATCGTTGGCTTTATTTTCTGCGGTTTCAGTGTTTTTTTGAATATTTTATTACATAACTAAATACTTTAAATACGATTTGCAGTAAACTAATTAAGAATGCAACTTTGATTTATATGCGTCATTCTTAATCTCTCACTTGTCTTTGATAGAAAACAGTGTTTTCACATCTGAAAAAAGTGTTTTAAAGAAAATTTTCCGATTTTACCGGGAACCGGAAAAATAAACGGGCGTGAATTCTGAGAAAATTCCTCTTATGACCTTAAGCACAGGCAGTTGGCTGTTGTCCAAGAAATGTCTTTAGTGATAAAACAATTATATTTTCACATATTTTATTTTACTTCCGTGGTAACCCATGACGTCACGCTAAATGACGGTGGTCAGATTTTAAAAAAACATGTTTTCTCTTTACTAAAACACGTGCTTTCATTCACGAGGTATATACAAAAACAAACGTTTTTCTATTATTTGAAATGTAAAAAGAAAAATAACAAATCATGGCATTACATCTGAAGATGTAATGCCATGATTTGTAGACGAAATTGACAAACGTAATGTTGAGAGTACGTAAAACAAATTAAACAATTTCACAGAACTTATACAAACATAAACATGAAAATAATAAAATAATGCTGAATATGTTCACCTCTATAAACAATGCATTGATAATTTGAACAGCTCTTGCATATGGGGTGCTATATAATCGACGCGAACGACGACAATTAAGAAAAAAACAAAGGCTTTATAGGCTTGATTTTGATTAATTCTTCGTATAATTGATTTTGAAGAATGATATAATGACAGTTCCATCAAAATGTCCGGCGACAGTTTATAAAATAAGTTTATTAATGTAAAAATATTCACGAGCAAAATAAACATTAATCATTTGATAATAGTAAACTATAAATAGATTGCGAGCCGTCCACAAATAAGTGATTTTATTGACTGTAATAAACACGTTTGATTGAACACTTATTATGGAGTATTTTTTGTTGCTATTTTATATATATTTTGACAGCATCATTGGTACGCAGAACTCAAAACTCTTTATTAAGTGCTGCAGTAAAGGAGTTTTAAATTAATCAAAGACGAACATATAATAAGTAATACCAAGAATGAGCATATTATTGCCTATAAAGATTGACAGTTTTGAATGCACTCTGAAGGACAAAAATATAATAATTGAATCAAGTTATGGCACAGTTTTAAAGGTCTTCGGTTTTATATCAATCTTTCTGGTGATAACGATAAGTATGTTGAAATATCAAAAACTAACACCAAATTAAGAAACGTCACTCAAGAACCTAAAATCACTCAACCCTGCAACACGGATACCTATAATACGATGCACATCCACTTAAAAAACGGTTCATTACAAAAACAATTCAACTCGTATAACAAGGATACATTTCAATTTTTTGTTTGTATTATATGAAATAAAAATTCATTAACTGCGATCTGATTAATATAACATATAGCAAATTCATTCGTATGGATTAGAGGTCTGCACGGGCCTAAATTTTTCAAAATTACTCGGTCCGAGCCCGAAAGACTCAGACCCGACCCGGCCCGGGCCCGAGTCCAATACAACAATTGTTACCCGAACCCGAAGACCGGATTTATACTTAAGAGACCGAAAAAAACCCATTTTTTACAATTTTACAACAATTTACGATTCTCTATAGAACTAGTAATAATTAAAATCATCATGGCTGACTTATGACACGAACATAGTCTGAAATATTTTTCTGAAGAATAAATTCCTTACCCGGGCCCGAATCTCAATTGCGCTTACCCGCCCGAACCCGGCCCGGGCCCGTGCAGACCTCTAGTATGGATATAGATATTTCCAGTATTGATCTCTTCAATTTGATTTTCGTGTATTATGACTATGAAACTTAATATAATGTTAAGCAAGGTGACAAATAAAATAAACACAAATGCAAAGTTCTAAAGAAAATCTATGAAATTTCCCCAATATCGTTCTAGGACAGGGATGGTGAACTTATAGCACACGTGCCCGAGGTGGCACGTTTGAGAATTTGGATGGCACGCGAACGATTTCCAAGTTAAAAAAATATTTTTTCAGCTGAAAAAGTTAAAATTTATAATAATAAATAATCTTTGAATTATTAATTTATTCCTTTTTATTAATTTTCAAATGTTGTTTTTGTAATTGTAATTTTTAAGCTTGTAAATAAAATTCAGAAAAAAAATAATTTAATCTATTTTGTTATTTTTTTACTGCTTCGGCACGCCACACAATCAAGAAATAATATTTGAGAATTTTCGGCACGCGGACCCAAAAAGGTTCGCCATCCCTGTTTTAGGATATCTGAGCGGAACGGGAGTTCGTTCTGTTACGGAAAATAGTTTACCATCGATCTGTCACCTCTGAAAGTGTCAAACAAGTTAAACTTCACGGAATAGATTTTGTAGTGGAAGAGTTATTGTAATAGTAAGAGTCGAACATTAAGAAAAGAAAACTCTGCACATTTATTGTAGGTCTTGTTGAACCAGCGTTCACCAAACTAAGGACCGATCCAACCATCTAAGGATTGTCATAAAAAATCATTCTCTTTTTTATTTGATCTATTTCTAGTCCCCTGTGTGGTCGAGTGGTTAACGTTGTTGGCTTTGGCTACGGAGGGCCCGGGTTCAAATCCCAGTACGGACAGTTTTTATAAATTGATTTTTCAATCGATTTATGAATTTCTGTTCAAAGGCATGGATGTATGTGATGTCTTGAATTCCCCCCTTTCACCCATCCTATCCTATGAACGGGGCGTACCGAGAGCGATTAGCTTACCACTAATCCTGTCCTAGCCCTATTCTTCTATCCTTACTCTCTTTGAAAAAAGAGAGGTTGAGCAACTGAGTAACAAGCAGTTCTCGTAGAAACACTTCTGTTGAGATAAACTCCATTAGGAGTCCATATGCTCCACATTGGGAGCGGACATGGTTTAAAAAAAAAAAAAAATCTAGTGTGTAAACATGGACATTTTCATAGATATTTTATAATATAAATTGCAATATAAACAGTATTTTTTTTACAGATTACTTATAAATAAATTTTCTAGTAGTATTCACACAAGATTTTTTTACGTACCCTCCCCCCAAATGTATGCGATTAAAAAACACATTTTTTTTCAACATGTTATAAATCTGAAAAAATTCTCCACCATACCTAACGAATACAGATATTGACCGGTATTTAATATTAAATACCGAAATTGCAAATATCAATATCGGTTTTTGAAAAAAAGCTTATATAATGCCAAAAAATAAAGTACTCTCGCCATTTTGATATGGCAAAAATACCGTCATTTAAAAATATACAATAAGCGGTGGATTTTCACAAATGATTGATTGTTTTTTTTTTTAATAATACAATATTTGTCTCGTCATTTCTGGAACATGTCAACATTGATACGTCTTGACAGATTTAAAATATTTAAATTCATCGTGAATAATTTTATTAAAATATACAAAGGTTTCTTTACATTTACAATTCAATTTTGGTTAATTTTCAATATCTATAAACCGGTAATCAATATCTATAAACCGGTCGCCTGTGTGGTCGAGTGGTCAACGGTGTTGGCTTCGGCTACAGAGGGCCCGGGTTCAAATCCCGGTACGGACAGTTTTATAAATTGATTTTTCAATCGATTTATGAATTTCTGTTCAAAGGAATGGATGTATGTGATGTCTTGAATTCCCCCCTCTCACCTTTCCTATCCTATGAACGGGGCGTATCGACAGCGATTAGCTTACCACTAATCCTGTCCTAGCCTTATCCTTCTATCCCTACTCTCTTTGGAAAAAGAGAGGTTGAGCAACTGAGTAACAAGCAGTTCTCGTAGAAACACTTCTGTTGAGATAAACTCCATTAGGAGTCCATATGCTCCACATTGGGAGCGGACATGGTTAAAAAAAAAAAAAAAAAAATAAATAAACCGGTATGTTTGCATTTAAAAAAACTGGTATTATGGCGTTGAAAAAATACAATGAATACCGGGATCCCGGTTTTGTAATCCTTAATCCCGGTGCTTGCTATCTAAAGACTGATGGTATTTCAATTTATATAAAGTTCCAATTTTTGAACACATGGCAAAAATGAGTAAATGTTACTTCGACCGATAGACATATTGTTTAAGCACAAATCTTTCAAGCAGACCCTCATATATGTACATTTTCGTCTACTGGTCATGTAATTTATTTCTTCACGCAATAATACCTGTCTTGTCGGTCTTCAAAACAACTAACATAAACTAAAGGGGCATAGTTATAACCAGTTTATCCTAAAATAGATGAATGACAAATGTATTATTTAAATACCGATGTAAATGTATGGCATGGGGACCGAAAACAATAACAAGCCGATTTTTTTGTTATTTTTAACGAGAAAGAATTTTAAATATTTTGGGCTGTCAACAGTTTTCTAGTCGTAACCTCATTTATATGTGTAATTGACGAACAAATTAATTTAAATTAATGTAAACAAGAAATTATATATTATGTTTTAGAATACATGAATTCTTATATGTATACCAATTTCAAACGATGATTTCACGTGTCCTACTTGAAAGTTTTTTTTATTTTTTACATTTAGTATGTTCAATTATTTTGATATGGATGAGAATTGTAAATTCACTTCTATATATATTTAAATAGGGCAAACAAAAACGTTGTATTAAAAAGCAAACATGCTGACTTTCACGAATAATAAATAAAGTACCCGTACTCTTTTAGCGTAAACATTTTTTTATAAAACAACCTGTCACACTAATATTCTAACCACAAAATAAGGACAATGAATCTTTGTTAAGCATCCCTTTCAGTCAGGCTCGACGGATAATTTTAAATATTTAATAATCTACAGAAAATTTGATAAAGAATAACAATATTCCTGGTTCTATCGTTAGCGATATTCTATCGAAAAAAAACTTTCTGAATCAGACACTTATTTCAACAATCTATATCTATTCAGGGCAGACTGATAAACGATTGCCAACACAATGGTCGGCGTCTGGTATTCGAATATGCGTTAAAAATGTTGCATATTTTGTCCCACTAGTTGAGAGCCGTAGTCTTGTTTGGTAACATTGTGTCATAGCTATGGAACACTTTAAGATGACTTCGTAAAAATAACCATTCACCTACGAAAAGACACTAAAATACACACAATAATAAAATAGCTCGATTAATACGTCGATAACTAACATTTTTTTGTGTTAAAAAATGTCTTAAAATAGCTTTGCGCGTAAAAAGTCCAAGGAAGAGCAGACGCCGTTGAACTGCTTGCTAGGTATTACAGATTCAAAAATAGAACTTGAGCGTTTCTGTGTTGCCGTGTGAAATGATTTATTTTCGTTATGACCATCAGGAAACGAAATCAAATCAACGAGATAAATAAAATCATATTATACCTATATAGGTAAATTAAATTATTGCGAGTAAGTGCCACGTAGGTATTAAGCTGCCAAAGCAATTTGATGTGAGGAAGATATTTTCACGTTTCATTTGATTATAATATTATGAAGTTTGCCTTTTGTGTAATAAAGATGTAGGTAAATGTGTCCATTATCATCATTTCACATAAACCTTGTAAAACGCATGACGCCATTAAAATTCTTGGATTAATAAATATTATGTAGTACACAGTTATAAAAAAACATAATAAGGTAAAAATAACAAAGTATTTTTCGGCGGTGAATATTAATTTTTAAACAAAAAAATCTATTCAGTAACACGTTTCAATTATTGTGAAATTTCACGTTTCCAGTGATGAGAATATTGACTTCTAATAAGTGTAACGGTGCATATGAAATTTTTATACGAGAACTGGATGTAAAAATACCAATTTGCATGATGATACAAAGCATGCAAAACATTTAGACATTATGCATAATACATACTGATTGAAGATAATTTTTTATCAAAATAAAAGCACTTTCAAGATTTGTATCCAAACAATATTTAATATACATACCATGTCAAACATTAACAGTATCAGGATATCGCGAAATAAATAAAATTGGAAATTACGAAGGTTATAAATTGATATCGCAAATGTTGATAATATCGACACATTATGTTTTCTAATAACTTTTTCATTTTAAGTCTATCAGAGTCTCGAATCTAATGATTTATATTTATTAAGTATTTAGAGTTGTTGGTTGGAGTTTTCTTACTCATGAACTGGAAAATTGATATATACGATTATAATTAAATGTATCCACATTGTTTAAAGAAATATCAAGGGTTGTGAGCATTCAGGATCGGAATCGTAAAAAACGAATGACTCCTATTTTTTATTTATTTAATCGAAATACAAGTTATATATTTTAGTAGATATTAAAAATAGCCCAAAGACATTGTTTAACTTTTTAATATTTTATAAAATCGGAGTCGGGCCCTACGTGTAGTAAGTGGTACGTAGTCGGTCAGTCACGGTTTTTTTCACGACTCCGTAGCTTTCAAAAAAAGATACAAGACCATTTCTAAATGTGTAGCAAAAAGAAATGTTTTGGATTTACAATTATGTTCGTATTGTAATTTTTGCAATTGTGTACTTAAGGTAATTAGTAGTAGTACAAATAATGTTACTTGAGTAGATTACAGTAAGGTTTTTATTTCAAAAGTAAATTGCAATGTAAAAAAAGCAGAAACCACTGCATTATACATTGTTTTTGTGTCATTGATAAGAAAGTGTTTATTAGGTAAACAATTCAAACAGGTTTTATTGATTTTCATTGATTCGAACCTACTATTTCACGTCGAAATATTTTAATGCTTATGAAATTATTTTCTGCTGAAAGCGAAATTGACTGTGATAAACCACCTTCATGATAAAAAAAGGCCTTGAAACAGTTATTTGACTATGTAACGGGTGCATGTTTTTTTTACAACCATGTCCGCTCCCAATGTAAATCATAATCTTAATTCCTAATAGAGTATCAGTTGTTCATGAAACGCATGCATAAAATAGTAACGATGTACGCTCGCTCCCAATCTAAATCATTAGGACATCTAATAGAACATCCGTGATATTATCTCGAAAATAAGGTTTTAAGATTGTTCTACTGTTACATTGATGTAGCAGCATGTGAATGCTTTCTTATACTGAAGCGAATTTGTAAGCATGAAAACTTGACAGTACTGCAAACAAGATAAAACAAATTAAACCTCCAATTACTTCCCGACAATTAAATTCTAATTAGTACCTGTGACACTCACTGCTCGCAGGGCGCCATTTATTTGTCTGTGGTGTTCTGGTATTAACAGAAAGCGAAAATCTATGAAATGGAGGCGCCATGATTTACGAGAAGGTAAGTTAAATAATACAGGATGAAAAAGAAAATGGTTGAATGAACATGGCGGGAAGTTTCAAAATTCGAAACGCTGTCAAAAATACTACTAGAACCTAACAACAAAATCGCAAATTACTTTATTCTATGGGAACAAATAGAAATTTATTTACAAACACTGTCAAATTATCAACAATATTATTTAACGAATTAGTTTATATTATATGCCAGATGACAAGTCACTCTCTTTCACACACACGCACACACACTCTCCATACCTGCACGCGTGCGCAAGCACAGTTTTGATGAGAGATATACAGATAAATCAATATATTATTATAATTATTTTGACTTCAAATAAATTCTTGTCTCACTCTTTTATCGAAGGGTTCTACTAAATCAATTCCAAATTATAATTCAATCAATTAATATACATAATTTTATTAAAATGAAGCAATGTAAAAAATAAGTGGTCCGTAGCTTAGGCTGTGTTATTTAAAATAGTGTAAAAAAACTCAGTAGAAATCGAAAATGTAATACTTAAATTTGACTGATAGTTTTTTGTACTATATAAATTTTATATTATTCTAAAATCATCTATTCAAACATTAGCCAAACAGGTATATTATAAAAATGGCGCTGTTGCGTCAATATATTTTGTTTTTTAATTATTACGTTCAAACGTTATCAAAATTTCATCATATTATTGAAATTAATCTATAAAAATAATCTGAGGTATCAATCATGACACTATCTTAAAATAAATAACAAAAATATTGATTTATTTGCACAATTACGATTTTTTTTCAATGTAGATATTATTATATCTTGATCTAAGATATTTATTTCAGATAACATATTATTTTGCTCGTAACGCTTATCAGATGATTTGATTTAATCTAAGGCTGAAGAAAATCTTTTTAATTCACTACCGCTTCGAGACTAATAATACACATTTTTATTGATAGGGTTGCCTGGATAATTGAATCAAAATAGTCCACAAAAGCGAGTAATCAAATCGTTAAAAATAGATTTTTTCGAAGCACCTAGTTGACAACAATTTGAGATATTTTAAAAATAGAATATTTGTTAAATAGAGCGTTATTATTTTAGCTCTAAATATAGAATATAACATAATTTAAATATTGCGGATTTCATCACTATCAACATCATTTTTTTCCTACATTTTTACGATGATGTGTTTGTCGACAGTCATACTTAATGATAACCTTTAGCTGTTACTTTACACTCAATTTTCTTCAGTAAACTTCTATCACACCTGTTATCTACAGCCATAATAATGTTACTCTTCACTATTCTTCACTTGCACTATAACTTGACCGCCGGCAGAAGTCAAAACTAAAATATTCAATTAAGAACTGTTTGTTACTCAGTTGTTCAACCTCTCTTTTTCAAAGAAAGTAGTAGGGATAGACAGATAAGGTTAGGACAGGACTAGTGGTTAAGTAATTACTCTTGCTACGCCAAGTTATTAAGGATCGAAAATGGTGGGAGGGAATTTTTAAACATCACAAACACCTATGCATTCGAACAGAAATCGAAAAATTGCTGTTCTAACATGGGCTTGAATCCGTGAGATCCGGCACGGAATCCAACAACGCTAACCGCTACGCCATATGACCCGACCCGTGGAAATATCTTATATCCCACATGAAAAAGCAAGTGTATTTATTGTATTATAATAATGTTTGATTAATGACAAAAATACTTTATCTATGCGACAATAATGGGCGACTAATAAGTTGTTTTTTGTTTTCTGTAAAATTTGTGTTTTACGATGAACGATATCATTTAGTCAATAGTATGCTTGTGTTAAAATGTATTTATTTTTCGTTAAATCTGTATAATGTGCATGTTTTGTACCATACTGACCACTTGAGGCTAAGGCAAAGGGTCGATGACTCGGGGAAAAAACAATATTCATAAATTATTCACATTAATTCAAACGAAAAGTCGAACGTTGTGGAAAATAACAACACAAATTGTAGCATGGCGTAGCATTTTAGATGCATACACAACACACGTAGGGATTGCAATACCGAATGAATTCGTTATTTCAAATATCAATACCGAAATGACAAAAGTATTTAAAATAAACAACAAGAAAGACTGGTTGGTATCCCCAATACCTGTATTACAATCTAATATATAAAAATGAATGTTTGTTTGTTCGTACTTTATGCGCTCCCACACGGCTCATCCGATTGCAATGAAACTTTGACAAACTTTTTGCTTGCACTTGCGCAAAGGTAAAAGACATATTAAAATTAACTTACAGTAGGTATTATATATAAAAATCAAAGTTTGTATGTCTGCCATACAGCTCATTTTGACAACGTATGCTTGCACTTGCGCGAACAGCAGGTGACGCATGTGTCGTACTATAGAAAATCGGCAGCAAACGTCAAACAGACAGATAAAGAAAACTGTGCTTGTTCCCGTGTTCTATGTACTTCAAAAAACACAATTAAAACACAAATACTTTCTTTCTTTGAGTGGCATTGCAACGCTTGCCGGGTACCGGCTAGTACTCAATATTTGCACGTTCCTAATGTATAGCATATAATTGTCAGAAAAACTTAAATCACAAATTTTACAGTAAATGTTTATTTTTTAACTTCCTCTTGCGGACTTCTTACGAGAGGAAGCTTATAACCTGACCATTCCTATAAAATTTATGAATTTTTGCTTACGCTGTTTTGCCGACTACGGCTCGATGTGGATTCTTGATGGAGTTTGTTACTTTGTTTTTTTTTATTACCTAGTTGAGTGCAACCCAAATGCTGGTCCATGGACTAGCTCCGGAGCTAAACTATGTATGTATATATATATATATATTATTTTATTTACACAATGAAGCCGGACCCCGAGTAACACTGGATTAACGTACTGGTTCTACACAGCAAAAGTTTAACACTGCATTAGGGTACTCAAAAATGTTCCCATCACCATCCACTAAAAATTTCACACTCTTCTTAGAGGGTGTATTCCGCGGCGTAGCAACATTATTCGAATTCAAATTTTTGGTAATATAAGCCGATAAAATCTATTGAGTAGTTAATTCATAGCGTGGGATTCAAGCCCATGAGTATGCAACAAAAGTCAACAACGTCGATTTTCTACCAAGGGCCCAGCATATTAAATATTACAATTTGGAAAAAAAAATCTTTATCATGTCCATACAAGAATATTTTTTAATAAAAACCTCAAATGAACTATTAGTTTGAATTAAAATATGACATCAAAACAGCTAGTTTATCAATGATGGAATCCGTAAATATTAATCGGGTCTTTCTTCAATTACATCCAACTGAAGAAAAAGTTCTCTCAACTTCAACGTTTGTTTGAAACAGTCATGAAATAACACCAATGTGCTAATTTGAGGTCTGCACGGGCCGGGTTCTGGCCAGTAAGCGCAATTGAGACTCGGGCTCGGGCCGGGGCCGGGTAAGGAATTTATTATTTAGAAAAATATTTCAGACTATGTTCGTGTCATAAGTCAGTCATGATGGTTTAAATTATTACCAGTTCTATAGAGAATCGTAAATTGTTGTAAATTTGTAAAAAAAACTAGTTTTTTTTTGGGCTGTGAAGTATAAATTCGGGCTTCGGGTCGGGTTCGGGTAACAAGTGTGGTATTAGATTCGGGGTCGGGCCTGAGTCTTTCGGGCTTGGTCCGGACAATTTCGGCCTGTACAGACAGACCTCTAGTGCTAATGTTTTCATATGTAAAGTATGTTCATTCATTTTCAAATTTTAAATACGTTGCAAAGACCGGTATTTCAGTATTGAAAATACACCCGAAACATCATTACACGTACCGGTAACAATCCCTAGATGCAAGCAATCTATATACATATTTAAAATGACTATAGGTGTGTAGTATTCTGAAAATCAGAATCAAAGTGACTCAAAAGGATCAATAGTTTGCCATTGCTTGTTTATTGTTTTCATCCGAACACTCAACACGAAAAAAAAGGTCAAAGTCATTATTATTATATGTATGTCTGTTGACAAATTGTGGGAAATAAGCGTAAAAAATATATATCCAATTCTGATAATATGTTTATGATCTACGAAATAGGAATATAATACTTCTGAATACATTTAGATTGAGAATATGAGAAAAGGTTTTTTTATGACGAATAATTGGGATGAAGGCGTTATTGGGTTAGGTTTTCCATTTACGTAAAGTGGGTCCTCTTCTTACGCGGCCCTCTATTTACGCAAGCGAAAAAAACTTGATATATCATCCGTAGAACGTGAGAATATTATAATGGAATAGTATGTACAAACGTAAGCAGAGTTAGTTACATTTAATAATGGCTTCATAATGTTATTATTTTATTTCATATTATCTGTAATGAAAAAGAATTATGTATGTAGGAAAGTGTGTACTCTAAAAACCAGTGCTGTGGAGTCGTGTAAAAAAAAGACGACTCCGAGGATTTTTTTCAAAAAATTATTTTAACTTATATATATGTATTCCATCATATCATCTTTAGTCAGCCAAGCATGGAATGTCAACACTTTGGACTATTTTATTTGAATAAACATCATTAAACATATTTTTCAAAAAAAATCCGAGACTCCGGCTCCACAGCCCTGCTAAAAACCTCTTAAATAAAATATACTTCAAGAGCGATATTATATATATATAGTCTCATTTGCGTTAATATGATGTTAAATCCCATGATATGAAACTATGAATACAATTTACACATTAAATAATATATATTGAAAGTTAAGTATTCTTTGACTTACGCGGTTTTCGACTTACGCTGAATCCTTCGAAACGCATTAACTGCGTAAGTGGAGGACACACTGTATCCCTCCAGAGACGAGAGCTTTTTTCCAATAAAAAAAATATTTTCTAAGCCATATTGAAGTCACGGATAACTTTTATTCCTATCCAAAATTTAAAAAAAAAAAACGCAAAGTCGTTGTATAGAAACCCCGCATGACTATATGGTCATGCTCATCCTTTTATTACCGTGTAATATTGAGTACGGACAGTAGTAAGGACAAAAGTGACCGTATGGGCTTGCAAACATTCGGGGTTGAAATATAGCTAAACGTGATTTTTTTTTAAATATTTACAATTTGACCTCTTTAGATCAACATAATTTCAAAACAAATATATTAGCAAAATAACTGTAAATAATTGTATGTTTTTATAAAAAAATATCTAACAGTTTCAAAAAGTAAATTAAAAAAAACGGAAATTCAAAAAATCACATGTGCTTTTGGAGACCGTTCCTGTTCCTACGGTTGATGACTAACTGTAGTCCGTACCCTTCTTAACCAAATATGAGCGAAAGCAACGATATTCAGGTAGAAAAAGTATAAATAGTGGGATCGATAGACAACGGTGTTTTGTGTGACCATATGGTGACGCTCGTCCTTGGAGGGTTAAAGTATGGCTGCTAATTTCTTTATTTTCACACTGACGTCATCGCCGATGGTTTCAGCAACTTTGACATAATATTTTTAATAAAAAAGTTTTTGTGGGCGAGGGGTTCAAAAACGTGACGTAATTAAAATAAGGATGGCGTCATCTACTGTTTCATGACCAACGACAATATTATTTCATAGCTTGACACTAAACAATTATTTTTTAGGTTAAGCGACATAATATTTTTCACTTATTAATCTAAAATATAATGCTGCTTTGTCATTTGAAGGGTTCGGATTGATGTTCTAACATAACCGACTTGAAAATATTACGACCGATATACTTCTCGGTAGATATTTGTTAAAAAAAAACACCCACATAGTCCAACATCAATCAAAATGTAGCTTTAATATTTCTAGGTATTGAATCGAAATCAAAAATAGTATGCTATCACAGAGTAACCGCGAAATGTTTCCTCGCGAATAACAAGCACTGATTCACTGACCAACCAAATGGTGAGGTTTAGTGATTTCATTTTTAATTTGTTTTGTTTGCCCAATAATTCTTCATCTGTAGTGCATTTATTAATTTTATATTACTTTAACACTCGTTCCTAAGCTTAATCAGTATCAGTGACATTTGTGTGTTACGAGCATTCTTATCCGTTACAAATACTTTTGTGGATATGGGAGACATTTTATTTTGTTTAATTTATAATTTTACGCTCCATTTCTAGTATCCAATGGGTGAAAGGAAATCTAAAAACAACCATGCCCTTCAACACAATTCAACACAATTCAACAAAACGATTTAAATAAAAAAAAAGTGTAAAAGTGTCCGCCCCGGGATTCAAATCTGTTAACATCACAACCGAATAGTATGTTTGCCCAAGAGGGTTGAACTAGGGATTGGAGTCTCGGGATCCCGTCTAATTTTGTGAATTTTAGAAATTTGTGTTAGAGCTAAAAAAATGGTAGTGTAAATCTTTTTATTACCATTTTTAAGTTGAATGTCTGAAGTGAAAATAATGAATTTGGTGCATTTACTTTTATTTACGTCAACTCTTCATATATTACAGATATACCTCAAATCTTTTTCGATGTATCGTTGTTTTTGTTAGATTATTTATATTAAAATATTCGCATATCAAAATGGAATTTATTAGAGGAATCACCGCGGTTAGATAAAGTGATGAATTATTTTCTTTCTTCGGCCTACCACATAACGTCATAAACTCACTAAATATTTTAATTAAAATTATAATGCGCCTGTCGATATTTGTTTAATTCACAGCTAAAATAATACCGCAACGCTGAAAATAATAATGCAAGGTTTTTCGAGAGCCAGAAACAATCCATTGATATTTGAAAGAGATGTTTCTTTATGCCAAAAATGACAGGATGTGGCTCAAACGTAGGGCCTCCAACCTGATTTAAACCAAAACCGGTGAACCGGTTTATTGGCTGTTTAAAATAAAACCGAAAACCGGTTTATTTTGTAAAGTTAACCGAGGTTTATTGGATATTCTCTTTCCGCCTTGGAAACAATGGGCTTTTATACAACTAATTATACTCCGGGTCCGTAGCGCAGTGGTCAACGTCATTGGCTTCCGTGACGGATCTCACGGGCTCAAGTTTCAATACTAACAGTAATTTTTTATTCAAAGACGTGTGATGTCTAAAAATCCATCCTACTCGTCCAATCCTAAAATAACGGGGCATAGCGAAAACGATTAGCTAAACATTCGTCCCGTCTATTCTTATATCTCTACTATATTTGAATTGAGAGAGGTTGAACAACTGAGTAACAATCAGTTATCGAAGAAAAAAACTTTGTTTAAGCAAAGCGGGCATATTTGAAAAAAAGATTTATCTACGTATGCACAAATTAATTAATATTTAAGCAAGAAAAATGGCCTGTATTTCTTTTTGTGATTTGAAACATTGGTTTGTGTGGTACGCAAATTATTATTTTGGAAAAATTGTCGGTCGGTTTTTTTTTAAATAACTCAAAACCGGTTAATTGATTTTTACGGCTTATTGGATGCCCTACTTATGAGTTACATCTAAAATGCCGACGAAGAATTTGGTGAACTCAACGTAATACAATGCTTCAATTGTTTCATATCTTTGTTGGAGAAGTCCCAATTGGTAATAAATACTTCAAAACTGTTATGGTATCGGATTGGAGAGAATTCACAATGACATCAACTAATATGTATGATAATGATTGATTATTTAATTGCAATCGTAATTGCTTAGCCATGTCTTCTTCGATTGAAAGGCATAATACACAGAGAATATCAATATTAATTAGGTACTAGTTGTAAATCTTTTCAAACAACAGTACGAATAAAAACATGGGGTTAGTAAAGTACTACTAGGGATATAGCGAATCGATTTCTTTCCATCACGTTTTCAGAAGCGATAGTCAGTGGGAAGAAATGAAGAAATCAGAGATATCAATACCATTGGTAACGATTACATGAAAATATTTTTAAATATGAAGATTCCGTTGAAAGATTCGAGACGTAAAAATATAGGCGTTACTGCTTGGTTGTGGCGACCAACGATTAATTAATATTATAATCTGAGAAATCAATAACTTTTTCATCAAGATATTAATCGTGTCATATTAATTAAATTTCATTTTAAATATATATGTGATATCTTTGAGAGCATCTTAGATAACCGATTATAATACATATTTTCGTAATTTGATTAGATCCTGATAATTTATAAAGATTTTTTATTTATAAAATAAAGTTATTTATAATATCGCAATAAATTATCTCTGACACTAGAGCTGGCAATACCTGACGAGAGAATTTTTTTTATGTTTCATTGAAAAATATATCATACATCGGATGATATTCATAAATACTTCTTAAAATAATACTACATCATTGAAATTCTCATCAATCCTGGAGCCGGTCAATATTCATACAATTCTTAGCAAATTTAAAATATTTCAATTCATCGCGGACAATTGTACTAAGAATATGTGATTGTTTATATATGTACACTCAACAATTGATTTTGATTAATTTTCAACGTCAGTATTTTACATTTTAGAAGCCGTTATATCGGTTATGTATTCGCGAAAATTTGTTAGTACGATTAATTGTTCGTGTAATCAAATTTCTACGACGCCTCTACTGCAAATCTATAAAATAATACTTTTTTTGGTATTTAAACATTACTTTATTGCCCGCAAATACACAACAATACAACAGTATTGAGAAATGCTCGTTATTTTTTTTTCTCCGTATATTACCGGTTTGAGAAGCCAGACGTTTGCACATCTGTCTGATTCAACGGAATCACAATATGGGAATTACATGCTTAGAAAAAAAAACACATGATAAATATTTACAAAAAGAATTACGCAGATAAAACTATCCGTTCAAGTCAATACAGACCTTTTTTTATATTTACTACATACATATTTTTCTACGACTGATCAGTTTTGTTTGCGTGGTGTGTAAATCAGTGCCCGATTAACGTTGCTAGGTGGTGGTTATGTCGATTTTTACACTAACAAAATTAGTCACACTTATGAGCTCCTGATACTTCGAATCGAATAAATCACGTAATTTAATACATTACCAATTAAAATGACGGTCATTCTACCAAAAACAAATTAAAATCAATTCCTGAACAAAATAAATACTAGTTGGTTCTGTTGGTGCTATCTTATATCGAAATGACTGATTTATTATTTCCATTGAATTGTTTATTGGTTTTAAAAGATTATTGGTATAACCCAATTCACAAGTATGAGCTCCTGATACGTCAAATCTAATAAGTTAATATGCAATTCAAAACATTATCAATAATCTATATTTCATCTAGCAACAACAATTCAGATTTTGTTCATATACTTAGTGTCAAAATACTAATCGGATTTTCTTGGTGTCTCCTTCTTTTTATCTAAATTTGATAACTAATTCTCTTAGTTGTGTAGTTAACTTGTTATACAAGACAGTCACGGGGGTGATTTCTCGATTCAAAACTATGAAGAAAATACAATGTTATAGATTAAATAATTTTAAGAAAAACACAATATTGCTTTGTACTTATTTCAACTTTAATTTACCAAGATCAGGACCGGTTTCGCTCATGGCGAGCACTATCAACTGATAAGAAATTGAATTGGACAGTTTTATTTATACAAATATTATTATTCAATTTGTTTTGTATACATAATACTGCTAGATTAAATTTCTTATTAGTTGATAATGCTCGCCATGATCGAAACCAGTCATGATCTTGGTAAATTAAAGTTGAAATAAGTACAAAGCAATATTGTGTTTTTCTTAAAATTATTTAATCTATAACATTGTATTTTCTTTTTCAAACAGAAACAATAGAAAATTGGCAGTATTATATAAAAATCTTTTTTCGTTTGGTTTAATGTTATCTCTATATATAGTGCCTAATTCTTTCATGTCTATTGTTTATGTATATTTATGTGTTTTAACGTTTAATTAACGATGGTGATTACATGATGCCTTCCACTTAAATCTATTAACTCTTGAGCCCAAGCATTATTACTTATCGTAGGCCTCAAGCCAATTCTGATGATGCTACCAACTTGTACCAGATATACCAATCCACACATTAGTAATAACTATCGATTATGTATGAATAAACGCAAAATTAGGTTTTGAGCACAATTACGGTATTTATATTTTAACTATTGTGAAAATCATACCAAAATATTTTTTACAAATTTTAAGATACGTTGATTATATTGTGTTTTATAATAACGTTTGATGGTCTAGATAACAAAACGTTTTTTTCACTGCATAATACATATATTTGAAGATAGTTAATCGTCTTCATTTCTTATTCTATCATTTGCTCTAACAACATTTTTGGCTACAATTTTTTTTTTTAAAGTTAAATCTTTCTATAAAGGAAAAAAAGATATGTTGAATATGTACTTTGAATTCACAATCATCACCGGCTTTCGAGTCGTCGAATCAAATCGATTGGAAGAAGGAAAATTCAGATTTACTTGACGGATACGTAACATGTGTCCAGGCCGGGATTTCAAGTAGGTTTATATATACATATGCATGATATGATATTTTATTGGCCTAAACTTGTAGGAATTGAAAATAGGCATCAACTTAATACCTCCAGGTATGATCATTACTGCCCAAAGATGGTATTTTAAAATACATCATTTTTTACGCAGATCACACGATAAAAAGATTACGGTAATTAAGCATGAAAATATAATCTCCGATTATTACGTGCTCATATTTTCAAGGGTAAGTGATTGTCATGATTGTATAATCATTCATTTATGGTGTTTTAAATATGTATTGTATTTGTTAAAAAATAATATTGAAAAATCTTACCCTGGTAATTTTAGGTATTCTTCCTATCTTGGTACCCGAAGGCACCGTGGTAAGGGATGATTTGGACATATTTTATTATTATTTAAAATCACAGAACGAAAATTTCAAGAGCGATTGAAATTATCTAGCCAATACAAAAAATATCACTATAGATATTTCAAGTAAACAAAAAACACAAGTCACTGTATTTTAAAATATGTTTCAGACACAAAGAATAATATAAAACAGTATAAAAAGCACCACTTCTACATATCACAGCCCTGTCTCGGTTTACTCCATGAATCACGTATTAAATATAACACAAAATTAAAGCTATAATCTGTCCACAAGCAACGCCAGACGCCTGTATCTTTTTAAGAACATCATTGAGATGTAATCTGTATCTTAATAAGGTGTTTTCAACACACCTTTATCACTGTATAAGCTATTATTCTTGCGCGAAAATCGCGAAGTCGCGAATGACAGCTAGTTGAAGTATGGCCGACTGGCAAGGGGCACAGAACGCGCGCGCATCTGGCCAACTGCTGGCAACGACTAAAGAAAAATTGCTATTGAAAATCGAGCGCGAAAATGCTCCGTATCAACAGGGAGTCCTCGAGTGCTCACATGCGTCTTTCTGATTTCACAATATTGTGCCTCAGCAGAGCCGCGCTCGTGAGTTTTCCTTAATAGTTCAGCAGACCCACACTAACTAATATTGAGTTTTATACCGCAAGAAGGACATCAATCACACAATATTATCAATGACTTATTATATACTATACGATGCGTGAATTAATATATGAATAATTAATTGTGCGTGCCAGCACTGTAGTATTTCTTAATCAAAAGGTATATGTATGTATATGACCTGATGCATCTCTGTCCGTAAATATTTTTTATTAAACTATTGATATAATTTTAAGTTAGTTTACTTATACGTTTCAATATAATAATAAATCAATAAAGGGCATGTATTATATTAAAATCAAAATGGTTATACAGGAGGTTTCCAAATTTATTTTCATCTGATAGTCTATTATTTATTATTTGTGAAATCATATTGAAATATTGACTGTTATAGTCTTAATAAATATATGTATATATTAAAGCAGTGTGGGGCAAACTTTTCGGATGAAAGGCCAAAATCAGGAATTCAAAATGAGCGGCGGGCCGCAAGTAAAATACCATTTTTATATGTACATTATTAACTATCATGAAAACAAACAAACTAATGAGAGGAGTGGAACTGTTTTACGTCTTTTAACATTTTTTCAAATTCAGGTGTTAATTTTGTAGTTGAGATTCTTAAAACTGCTTGTAAATGTTCATCGGTGATAGTTGTTCGTAAAGAGTTTTTATTGAGGTTCATAATTGAACATGTTTGTTTAAATACATAGATTGATCCAAAAAAACGATTATTATATTTATGTTCAATCTTTTTTTAAAAAGACGTTAAAAGATAAAAACGTGAATCTTTTCCAAATATATAATATTGCTTGCGGGCCGCAGAAAAATACGCGGCGGGCCACAGTTTGCCCGTGCCTGTATTAGAGCATTCATAATTTTTTACACTTCGTTATTTGTAGAAGTTATACGTGGTTATGGTTATAAGGCATACTTCTCGTCAAAACTATTGCACGAAAATAAAAATTGGGCTTGTATGTATTTTAATAGTTAAATATACTAAACATCCATTTTACTGCACACTGCAAGTAATATTTTCCTCAATGTATTTATATTCGATATATTTTTTCGATTCTTGCATAATTAATTTTATTTTAATACGCAAGTAATTCGTCTTAAGATTTGACAACGTATTTGTTGTAATTACGTATATTTGTAAGCAGAACCCAGTCATTACACATTCGAAACATATTATTTTAACGCGGTAAAATTTCCTGCCTTCGAATTCAACTTCATTCGTATTTGACATTATTTATTCAATGTGTACTTATTTTGAAATTATTTTTATCGCGTGTATTGTATTGAAAGTAGTTTTATTTCAACTCTAATTTGTTGAACTACAGTAGTATGTTTGATGTGACTCTCAATTTGATTTATATTGCTTGACGTTTTAACATTGTGCATTACCTTAAATTCTGTTAGCTTATTAAGCCGTAGCTAACTTCATGCATGATAAAAATCCACGAATCTACTTAACGTATGAACAAGCATTTGGTTTCGCTAAGAACAGAAACTTTGCTTCTATTTCTAGTGCGTATTGTATAATTTGTGAACATGCACGGAGGTATTCGAAAATCTAATTGAATTATACTTATATGTAAATGACTTCATTATATTTTACAAATGTCAAAGATAGATTATCTTAACTTTTATACAAACAGGTATCTCATTTGTTGTTAGTTTTGAGTTCATTAGTGATATGAATTCAAAATTTCTATTCACACATGTTCCACTAACTGTTTTCCTAAAATATATTTTATTTTATGTTTTATTTAATCTAATACGAAAACATTGCCAAAGAAATAGTTTTGCAAACAATATGGTCATGTGTACAATATTGAGAACATAACCATTCCAGTGATATTTTGCAATGGAAAGCGATAGCGGCAGCAGTAGAATAAAGTACATTTTTTTTCCTCTCTTAAAAAATTGTAACTGTTGAGATACCAGTTTGCAGTGGCGTTGCCGCCTCTTAACAGAGATATGCAATGCATGAGGGCCCAGCATAGACTTGCATTTTTTCATGAGGGCTCCAAATTTTTAGCTACGCCACTGCCAGATTGTCGAAAATTAACGACGACGTGTCACTAAAAATTACATGTCGAATAAATCAATTCGTCAAAATATTTTTATAAAATGTTTACCGTTAATGACCTACAACATTGAAATTTCATTTTAAATGCATTTATTTATTTATTCTAATGTAGCCGTATCTATTCTTCATATTTCATTTAAAACGGAAAAGTCCTACAAGCACAAAAAAGAGTGCTCTTTTGGTATTTTGTTAATGATTGGCTTTTCTCCAAATTGCCAATGCATCATATAAATATTTTTAGATTTAAATTCACTTCGACACTATTCAAACAATGTTCTTCAATATATTTTTTACGACAAAAGACACCGCAAGCACCCAAACCGTAGATCAAAAATCAAACTTTCATTTGAACGAATAAAATTTTAATATAATTGTAAATTTATCATCCAACAACTGTTACTGTTAAATAGACAACTTAATATATTATTTTATAAATAAGACGGAAAATTTTGCTGCTTAAGCTAAGCTTTTCATGCGAAAAAAATATTAACAACATTTCGTCGAATCTGTTTTAAATTATAAGGACTTTTTTTTATTCTTGACGTTGTCTCCTGAGTTTGTAATATTTATCATAATAATATATTTAAAAAAAAAACCCCTTCATCCGTTCCTGCACTATGCATCGTACCCCACATTTTCATTGCAGTGCAATGGTCATTGACGACAATGAAAATTCCACTTCAAAAATAATACAATATTTTTTCTGTGTGCAACATTAATATTGTGATCTTTGAGTTCAGTAATAACGCTTGTTGTCAACTGAAACATGATTTCCATTGTGCTTAGTTGCCAGTTAATAATAATTTTACGATAAGCAATAATTATTACATATTCCCGGAATATTAGTAGGAAGTGGGGATTGCACTCTTGTTTCGAAAATATTACGAATTCCCGGGATTTTCTGAAATAAATCATAAGAAATACTTTCTTATTTGACATGGCCTAATGTGTATGTAGTTTAAATTTGATAATAAGGGATAAGAAAACGGAGAAAAAGAAATAAATATATATTTTATAAAATATTTTTACATAATATCTATGGTTGCGTCTGATTATATCTAAGATTGTTAATAAACAAACAAAAGTTTGAAAAAATATTGACTTCGTTTTGACATGTTAGAAAAGAAATCATTGACAAAATAATATTTAAGTATAAAATATCTTAGAAAATACCTTATGACAGACAGTGAAACAATAAAACAGTCCGATCCCTATGTTGGTGTATAGAGGTGGAAAATTTTGCTGGACTGGTCCAGCATTTCTGATTTCTTTCCTAACATGTCAAAACGAAACCAATATTTTTTCCAAACTTCTGTTTGTTTATTTATTCGTTATCGAAGCATGTATGATTTTTTAAACTATCAATGTGTTGATTGTTTTTATTTTGAAATAATTATCAATAAGTAAAAGGTATAATTTAAAAAAATCTACGACAGTTATAATAAAAACATTGATTTTATATAAAAAGTTGCCGTGAGATCACTGTCAAATGAAATTATATCACATAGCTCATGATAAAACCTAGCATCTCATAACTTTGACAAAAATGAATTTTTTGATAAATTCATCTTTACAGTGATAAAATACACGACCTAGCACAATTTCACTTCGCACTTTTTTCCAACTTGAAGCAGTACGATTAATTGCCATTATTTTTATCTACTTTTATCGGCTAAATGTCTATTCTTCCCACATTAACAAAATAAATATGGGCCCATAAGAGGTGAAGTGAGCCAAGTGGTATTTTAGTAAAAAAAAATGATGCGTCGTAACATTCTACACGTCTTAAAGTATCGTAAAAGTGAAATAACCCTGGTTAATAACATTGCAATAGTGTTATCTCCGTATAAAAAACATATGTAATCCACCAAAGCACGTAAAGACGTGATAGTACTTAAAAATTCAAGAAAAAAGTTTTACCATTTTACTAGTTGGCTCACTTCACCTCTGATTGGCCCATATGACAACTTTATTGAAAATATGATTGGTTAATGATGAGACAATTTTTAGAATGATTAAATCCGAAAACATTTTTGAATCGTTCAAATGTAATATTGAAATTCCACCAAGCACCTTCAGTCGAAATCTTAAATAATGTAGTTAATAAAAACACAATATTCCTTTGTATTTTATTCCACTTTATTTAATAGGCTTATTTAATATTGCGAGCATTGTCAACGGATGTCAACGGTTCTGACTTATTTATTTATTCGAGTTTTTTCGTCTCCTGTAAATTTTTGTCGTGTACAATACGAGGTATTGTTTTATCTTGAGCGTTTTATTTATTGGCATGTAATGTGCACCTTAGCACTTCATCCACGTTTATGAGCGAAAAAAACGCTACTTGGCACTTTTGAAGTATTTAAGTCACACATGCTTACTACCCAGAAGATCCGAGTGCCCTCTTTACAAGACACTAGTAAAGCCAGTACTCACTCATGCCCTGGAGACCGGCACATTAACTTTTCGAAATTAACGGGCGATAAATATTTTCGAAAGAATTAATTCCCGCCATATACTTGAATATATAATTTAAAATTTCGACTGAAGGTGCTTGATGGAAATTGAATGTTAATTTAGAATTATTTTCATTTTGTACACTTCCATAAAATTCTTGGTCTAACACGACCCGGGCTTCGCCTCTCGGCATCTTCCGGTACTAATCAGTGCGCGAATGCAGTGCGAGTGCAGAAGTCAGTTTGAGTGCAGAAGTCAGTTTGAGTGCATTCGCGCACTGATTAGTACCGGAAGATGCCAAGAGGCGAAACCCGGGTCGTGTTAGACCAAGAATTTTATGGAATTGTACAAAATGAAAATAGTTCTAAATTAACTTGAATATATATTTGACACAATGATAAAAAAAAATACACTGAAGTCAATGTACTGTACGGCGGTGCCAACGGAGTTCGAAAATTTAAGGTTGAAAGGGAAGGCAATGCGCATTGAGATTGTGAAACCGGTATTAGGTATTATTGATTTTTTTTTGTTGTTGTATGTAAAAGAACTGGTATTTCGATATTTGAAAGTATACGAAACCATCACATATTTTATAAAATCGTTAGCGATGAATTTATATATTTCAAACCTACTGTAGGTTGTATCGATATATTATACAGGTTTCAGGGTTGCTGAGCCTGTCAATGATGTATTTTTTTTTAATAAACTGTATTATATTTATGAAAATCACCCGTTTATGGTTATGATATATGTTTTACTGGCGGTATCTTGTATTAAGCAAGGGTGAGCAACTACTCGATCGCAAATCAAAATTTGGTCGACGCAGAAAACTATTATTTTCACCCAAAAAAAAGAGGTTTTTGATAAATAATATTATATTTAATAAATACGAAAATAATAAAATCGAATTATTTTGTAAACATATATTTTATGATGTATGGCATTTAAAGTAAAAAAAAATTATAGTAGGGGGAAAAAAACAAAAATATATTTTTTTTATAACAATCATGTAGGGAGTCAGTTGCGAAAAAAATTAACATTGAAAAGTAGATCCCAGTGCAAAGGTTGCATCCTTGATATAAAGCATCAAAATACAATTTTTGATTTAGTCGTCAATCGGTTTATTTTGCTTTATTTAAACGTCTTTGGTAATACCGGTATTCATATTTGCAATACCGGTATTTAATGTAAAATACCGGTATTGCATTCCCTGAGCGTACATATCAAACATGTGCTTTGCGAATAAAAGTGTCCTGAGAGGCCAGTGTCATCCACGCACATGTAAAACAGATAAAATGTCCATCGCTTAGGAAGAGGGACGTACAAGTCGTTCAAGACCTTTCTGGTTGGATTTTTCATTGACTGAAATCAAAAGCCACCTACGCTAAATAAGCAAGCTGTCGCTACTGTCCACTTTGGTTCAAGGCCAATTTCATCCCTCTTAATCTTGTTCACCTAACCCCTCCAGGGTTTGCTTACTTCATTAGTAAGCATTATTAGTAAGCATTCTCATTAAAAAAACTATTATTAGTTGCTATATCTTAAGCTTTAGGCGTAGTAAATATATCACCAGAATGTGTTTTTCACCAGTGCTTTAATTCATTTTTTTTTATTTCGATATATATTGGCAACAACTTTATTTTGTATGATAAATCATAATTCAATATCCTGGAAAAATTCTTGGAATCCTGTGACCATTTTTGTTTAGTCCCGGAAATGAACTGACAAAGGAATCCTTAGTCACGAGATATCTCTCAACACTATTAAAATCTGATTCAACTCTTATTCATGCTCCCAGATATTGATAAGATTTTATTAAACAATCAAACACGCTTAGTATAAGGGTCAAACATACACGCAATAATTACTGTTGTAAAGATTAAGGGAGTAACCACAATATTAGTGCAAATACAACACATTTTTATATTATCTATATATTAATAGCCGATAAAATAATCACTTTTCACTTTTCACTCACTCTTCACAAATGTGTGCGTACTGATGTCCTCGGGTCTTTTTCTTCTTTTACAAAATGTATTTGTTAACGTATTTGAAAATTAGTTGAATAAAATATATATACTACGAAAAATGATTGTTAGCAAACTTGAACATTATTCCAAAAATTCAATAATTTGCAATTTAAAAACTGCAGGGCTGTCGATATATGCGCCGAGGTCGATTTATGGTACTATGAAAAATGATTGTTAGCAAACTTGAACATTATTCCCAAGATTTAATAATTTACAAAATTTCTGCTGCTACGAAAAATGGTTGTTAGCAAACTTTAACATTATTCCAAAATATAATAATTTACGACATTTCGGCTACTACGAAAAATGGTTGTTAGCAAACTTGAACATTATTACCAAGATTTAATAATTTACGAAATTTCTCCTACTACGAAAAATGGTTGTTAGCAAACTTAAACATTATTCTAAAATATAATAATTTACGATATTTCTGCTACTACGAAAAATGATTGTTAGCAAACTTGGACATTATTCAAAATATTAAATAATTTGCAATTTAAAAACTGCAGGGCTGTCGATATATGCGCCGAGGTCGATTTATGGTACCATGAAAAATGATTGTTAGCAAACTTCAACATTATTCCAAAAATTAAATAATTTACGAAATTTCTGCTACTACGAAAAATGGTTGTTAGCAAACTTGAACATTATTCCAAATATTAAATAATTTACAATTAAAAAACTGCAGAGCTGTCGATATATGTGCAAAATTAAATAATTTCTGCTACTACGAAAAATGGTTGTTAGCAAACTTAAACATTATTCCAAAAATTCAATAATTTACGAAATTTCTGCTACTACGAAAAATGGTTGTTAGCAAACTTAAACTTTATTCAAAAATTCAATAATTTACGAAATTTCGGCTACTTAGAAAAATGGTTGTTAGGAAACTTAAACTTTATTCCAAAAATTCAATAATTCACGAAATTTCTGCTACTACGAAAAATGGTTGTTAGCAAACTTAAACATTATTCCAAAAATTCAATAATTTACGAAATTTCTGCTACTACGAAAAATGGTTGTTAGCAAACTTAAACTTTATTCCAAAAATTGAATATTTTACGAAATTTCTGCTACCACGAAAAATGGTTGTTAGCAAACTTAAACATTATTCCAAAAATTAAATAATTTACGAAATTTCTGCTAACTATAAAAATAAAATAAAATAAAATAAAATAAAATAAAATAACATAAAATAACATAAAATAAAATAACATAAAATTAAATTAAATTAAATACTATGCAACAAAAATCTCACGTTGCTGGGCAACGGGCTTACAGCTAGTAATACTTTAATATTTTTTAAAAGCGCTCTTTTTCACTGACGAAATATTTTTTAGAACAAATAAATGTAAGTAGTTTCACCCCATTCATCCTTGAGTTGTAGACGAAATCAAGAATTAATATTTGCACTCAAACCTCAGCAGTATGAAAAATACTGAAAACGTTCTGGCAAACCTATTTTTTGCGCTGTTGGCGCCATTTTTTACAATTTATTTAAGTTTGTTCAAACCTGTCAGACCTTAGCAAAGTGAATGAAAAGAAACAAAATGTTTCAAATGAATTGAGTTGAATTTACAAAAAGTAGTGGGGTGAGTAATTTTATTTTATTTATTTTTTCTGTATCTACTTTACCAATCGTTAAAAATTATACCTCCCCTTCCTATTTTTTCTACTATGCAATTAGGGATTCCAACTCGGATATCCGGATATATCCGGCCCTTTTTAACTATTCGATATCCGGATATTTGGGGAAATATCCGGATAATATTTGTTATAATTTTCAATGAAATATTTTACAAAATCGACGAAAGATTATATGAATACTCGGGTATTTACTACCTGGGAGAAACCATTACTTAAGAGTAGTGTTTTTTATTACCTTCCACAAACTCGGGTATTATGAATATCTTATCTTATTATCTTAATACTTAAAAGTTCGACGAATCGGCTCGGACTCAAGGCAAAAAAAAACCTTTAATGGCGAAATTTCATTCATTGAAGAAATGCCGTTGCAGTAATCTAATGCAGCTGCAAATTTTCAATATTTTAATATGATGGAATAGTATTGAAATGTGTATTGTCTCTATCTAAGACATTACAGAAGTGGGAAAAGATTAAGTCAGGATCAGTTGATCGTGAAACTTTGATCGTGAAACATTTTCATTTGCGTGCGAGTTCTACAATTCATCACTGAAAACCAAGCAATCGAGACCACTGTCTACATATAAAAAAAATAATAATTTTGTATAAAATTTTACCCATGTCAAGACGCTCGGAAGTATGGACTTATTTTATGAGAAAAGATAATAAATGCAACTTGCAACATGGAATGCGTAATTCTATTTTATCTCTCGCGGAAACTGACGACAATACAAATAATCTGAAAAAAGATTTTAAAAACTTAGATCAATTTAAAAAAAGGACGGAAAAGTTGGACGTGTTGTTTAAAACACTTCTAACAATAAAACCAACATCAACAGCAACGGAACGAGTATTTTTAACAGCAGTACAAATTAAAACTAAATTAAGATCAAATTTAAAATATGATATATTTAATGCTCTCATATTTTTAAAATGTGAATTGTTAAAATCTGAATAAATGACGTATATTACAAATGAACTCGTTTTTAATGTATTATTTTAGTACATAAATTTATATATGTAGTATTGTTTTGTTATTTTCATACTTACCGAAACAATCCGGATATCTGGATATATCCGGATAGTTTCGGTTTTACTATTCGATATCCTGATAGTTGAAAATGACGAATAGTTCGAATCTCTATATGCAATCTATAGCCCTAAACCAGTCTTACCACTATAAATATTTAATTTTTCCTACTACTCAAATGTAGTCCTTTCGTGCGTGCTTCGAGGGTGTAACGCAAGGGTGTCCAATCTTCTTTGCCCTGGGATCGACTTTTCAATCCTAAGTTTTCTCGTGATCGACTTCTAACATGATTCTTATAAGAAATTTATTTATTTAGGGTTTTTTCTCTTCTTCAAAGATAGAAATGTTTATTTTAAATTCGAAATACATAACATTAGATAGGTATGTGCTTCATAAATAATTTAATTTTTGTATATTTTATATTTAAATTATATATTTTTTCAAAATTCACCGAAGCTTTCGGGATCGACCAAATTTTGCTTTGGGATCGACCGGTCGTTCACGATCTACTGGTTGGATACCCATGGTGTAACGTTTCTACACAAATAGTTACAAAAATTGCTACCTTTTAACCTGGCCGAAAACTGTAAGCAAAGGATGCAACAAATCGATGGAATACACAATTTACAATACTTTGTCGAAAATTGATCTGTTTCAGTGGCGCAACTACAATTTGGATTTATTTTCAATGTTTCAAAGTGTCTATTTATTATAAATTTAATACTTAAAATTTAATTCAATATCAAGAAAAACTAAAGCAAATTAATCAACAAAAAAACTAAATTTCTTGAGACTGTTAAATGTGTAGGTTTTATCAGTTTAAGTAAAAATCTTTACAGCTATCGCGTCTCTTTTCATTATTAATCTGGCACTTTTAATAATTCCGGAAAAATCCAACAATTAAAAATGACATTGAGTCATTGTGAAAAATTATACACATGCACGTTCATCATCTTTTCTCAGAAAATCTTAATTTAAAATAAAGTTAATTTTTATTCATACTAATTTAAAATAAGCAAACCACGTGCAATGAATGCGTCAGAACTTTGGGAAGAACGCTCAGCGCTATATCACACCGCCTCAGAGCTCGAGCGCTCAATGAAAATAATGAATACTACGTTTCCTAGTATATCTGATATTGCGTTCCCGATTCAATAGACAAAGACAGAAATTTTTTTACCATATGGGAAAATCTTAAAATATACGCATGGCCGTGCAGAGACTAGGGTAGCAGTAACTTTGAGGAGTGAGTTAATTTTGATTAAAATTGTTTTTTTTTTAGTTTGATGCTAGATCTTTTTTTGCTCTCATCTGTGTGCATATACGATTCCAGGAAATGAATCGCCGCAAAATGAAATTTTACACTCAATATTATACGGCTACCGATTTGTTTTTGGATATACCTCAAGTAAAAGTTCTATGTATAATTCAATTCAATTCTTACCACGATAAAATTATTTTACTTCCAAGTTTTCTTGCAAATCTATAATTTTTAACTGGATGTTTACTGCAAAGCGTCCGGGTTACAGAAAAAGAGATCTTGAAATCAATTAAAATTCATTTGATGATTCTTAAAAACCAAAGGAGCGCTTCAAATTTTTAATATTCCATATGAATAAAACACTCGCGTGACAACCCTTTGTGAACCCCTGAATTAGACAAACTGAAGAGTGTCAATGCTTGTTAAAGACAGTCATCGTCTGAGTGATTAGTAATACTGATTTTTTTTAAAAAAAAAATAATGAAAAGGGATGTTTTAAATTGTTTCGAGCATGCAATTATATTCGATAAGTGTACACTGTGCATTGTACGACATGGCTCTTTAAGTCAAATGTACTGTGGAGTGAGATGCGTGATATGGTCGACCTAGAAGTGCAAAGCTCATAAATTTACAAAATTAAATTGTAAACTGACTGTATTACTTTACATGCGCCCCTCGACTCACGTACGTCCTACTTTCATACATTTTGCTGTTTTATACATTTCCTAAAATAATAAATAAATAATGTATTCTAGTAAGTCTGGCTTCGATTCCCGGTAAGGTCAATGTCAAATTAAGATATTTTCAATTTAAAATTTGTGATCTAAGACATGGTTTTTTGCGATGTCAATTCTCCTCGAGTTTTTCTCAAGTGACTTACAAAAATTCTCATCGAGTATATCTCGTTTGATCTTTCAACTTCAAACTATTTAATTTAAGGCATTGACTGTAATGCCAAATACTTTTTCAAAAACTGAAAAATCTAAATTATAATAAATAAATATTTGAATGTACACTTTTGATATTTTCTTGCATTAGTTTATAGTTTCAGGAACCGATTAGCGTACGAAAGTCGGAAGACGCCGTACATATAAAATGCCCTTAGAGATAACCTTAAGTTTATTTGATCGATATCAACAACATAAGAATATTTATTGGAAAATACTGTTGTATGGCAGTAAGAGTTGATACAAATTCTTTTTTATATTGTGTAACAAAAACCAATCTATACAGACGTTATATAAAGATTGACTTTTTTCAATTTTGGACACAATGAATAATAAACCATCTAAAAAATAATTTAAATTCCACCCATATTTAACTTTGATTATTTGACACTATTAAAATAATTCAAGAGCACTGCCATGATTTTGTCAAGTAAGTATTTAATATCATATTAAATCTTATTCGCACCCTTTCCTTTTAATAAATTTTGAACGCCTGTGAGTATAAGTATACAATATTGCCATCTCCTTCAGACGCGGGAAACTTTTTGATAAACATCGTACGTCGCATTTGTTATCTCTCTCACACAACATACGATAGCGAGATTGATTACCGTACAATAATAGATCGATAAAATAGAACAAATAAATAGAAAACAACATTATGTACCCTAAGCCATTTGGAATCATTAACGGTCCAAAATTGGCATTAGATACAAAATGGCGCTATACTTTAAGTATTATAAATCGAATTTCTAATTAAATATTATAAATATGTTATAACATATATTTTATAATTAAGAGAAATTCAAAGGGGCTCATCTCTTTTGCCCGATTCTTATTCCAGCGCACTTGACTCAAGTTACTTAAAATGACATATGTTAAGTCACCGTAACAACGCAAACTGAATTGTATTGTTATTACTCGTTGGCATAGCAACCCAAAAATGTTTACATACTATGATAATTTAAGAGTTACATTTAAAAAGATCACTTAAATAAAAAAAAAACAATCATTTTACACATTTGGGTGTTATGTATAGTAATAGATTCTATGATATTTTAGGGCAGCGTTTGCCAACCTTTCAGACCTCACGGACTATTAACACGATTTTGATTCCCGCTGGCAATTATTTTTTTAAGTGGTACAAACATAATATTTAACGCATGTTTGGTTGTTATGAATTGAATAAGTGTAATATTTCTCGCTGAATGTTATAATTAGTTTATTAACTCTAGGCTATCGTTACATTAATGCCTAAAGTTAAAGGACCACCGGTCGACGACCGCTGGTTAAGGGCATAAACCCTGCAGGATTTGCATGTTATATAATTCGCGTGGGCGTGGGGCGCCAGACACAAGGGTCAACTCAGAGGCGCCGCATCTAAATATGTCATCTATGCTGTACGCCCGGGCAACCTCATCTTGATTTTTTTCTCTACACCGAAAACATTTCCCATCGTCGTAGCCAAGTAGTGATGCTTGAGTTCTGGAATGCTTTCGTCTTCTAAAGTTACGCGGTAAATTTTTACTATCTCCTTATAGACACTCCCAAGCACGAACCCCCAAACCCTCTTTTTCTATGTCCCTGACAAAAAATAGTTAGCTTCTTTAATTTAGTGATAAAAGATTTTTCCAATCGATAAGCACTCTGTGTTCCGCATTTTTCCATTCGATTTTTAATTAATATCCGAGTGCATTCGCGTTAGTGATGTTTTCATAACTTCCAACCCACCTTACCTATCCTACACAAGGGTCGTAAGAAAAGCATAAGCAACAAATATTTATCTAGCTTTATCATTATATCCTCAATGTCTCTGAAAAATAGTTGGAAAATTTACAAGCAATTTTTGCCAAGCACAGAGCCAAGCATTTGTCGAATCGAGAAGGAACGCGTAGTCTTAAAGGACATTTTTTTTAAATAGAAAATGTACTCCGTGTTTTAATTTTTCTAATATTACGGACATGAAATACGTTAATTTTATTTTATTAACTTATTTTATGGGAGCAGTGTTGTTTGAGCGTGTATAACTTACGTTAATTTGTTGATTTTTATCATTTTATAGACAGAAGCGACCCAAATTTTTTACTCTTCCAAAGCCACCTATAGTGAAAGCCATGCTATGGAGCTGAAAACAGGTACTTTTTTCAGATAAGCGGGCCGGCGTCATAATTTTCAAAGTAATATCACATCATTATGAAGCCATTTGTTTCTGATATATTGTAGGAAATACATATTTATATTGTAATTATATATCTTTTCAATTACATATTTTTCAAAACAAAGAAGGCCAATCATTTTATTAAAATTATTTTTTTACAATATTTCAATACAGAATATGAGGTTGGACAGTTCATTAAAAAATCAACGTCATTATTGGGATTTTAATCAATTAATAATTAATCTCAAAATTTATTTGTGCACGCTGGTTCGTTACTCAATCTTTCCATAGGATTTCTCAAGTCATATCAGTAATCAAAAATCAGTAAGTCAAACTAGGGTAGCACATTTCGCTTCATTATTTTTTAAATATTATTATTGATTAAATCATCATTTACTTGGTATTTTGCCATTATTATATGATAAGACGCAGCATTTATTTCATAATATCACAATAGGCGTCAAAATCTTATATAATATAATATGGATTCCGCTTGTTACTGTTGTTTTATGTTATTTATAATCAATATTTTATATAACTGTGATATTTAATAGTGGAAATTAAATTTTATTTGTTTTACCACACATCGCATTTCTTTCCATTCGCTATATTTCTTACAATCATTTCTTAATTTGCATATATGACCCTTCCGATGTATCGTAAATTGTAAATTAATAACACCAAAGAATCACAGAATATCCATATAAGAAATCTTTCAAACATACATGTTATATTCAACGAAAAATAAGCTCATAAATTGGAATTTAGAGTTGATCTACGTATAGCCGCCATACAATTTGTTAGGAGCGGCTGGGATTTAACGGCCCGGTCTTTTTTGCTGTTTTTCCTACGACACTGCTTGGAACTTAAGACTGCTATGACTCTTCACGTTATCATTACATCAACCTACTAGCTATCGAATTCTAAGCTTAATCAAATATAACATAATTATTTACATGAACTAACCTTAATCAATATATTTTATTTACATCAAATTCAGTTGTCCATAACAGAGATATCAATCAATGTCTTTCATGCGTCATTTAAAATTAGTCATAGAAAATAAACTATATTTACTTTAAGACCACTTAAAAAGGTTACAAATATTAATATCTATATAATAGTATTTTATTTTTTTAAAGTAAGTAAATACATTCTCTGTTTAATAAAATAATTCCACCTACATAATTATAATTATATTATTTAATTGTTTTTGAAAAACTTTTTAATAATGTCAGCATGCGTAGGATTCTAGATGGGTGGGTAGGTAATTAAAATAAGGTGTTCACGCACGCAATATTACACTTAGTTATATCGAGTTCTTTGGTTGGTATTATGTGGTCATATGTACACATTGTTTATGAAAGATATGATCATATTTTGGACTATATTATTAAAGGTATTGTTCAGTAAACATTACACTGTTTGTTGTAAAACAAATAAATAACATTAATTTATTGTAAAATAAAGGTTGGGTTCTCAAATGCACGATTGCATAATAAATAATGTAAGTGAAAATTTGGCGGGATACTTAAAATGCGAACATTCACAATATGACAATATGAACTAAACGAGTCCGGACTCAAAATTCAAGATTCGAATTAAAGTAAGTCTTATTTTCATTCCGTTTTGCATTTTTTATATTTAGATATAAGCTAAATCTAATGACAGATGAATAATAAAACTTATTAGACCATTTTGTATCAACTGTCAAACAATTTATGTGTCATATTAGAATAAATAAAATGTCTTTATATCATAATAATTCACCGCCGTAAACTAGACCAAACGACTGTGAAAGAAATGTATATTTTATGGATGATGTCTATTATTCCACACGTTTTATCACGTTTTATGGTGTAATATTTAGAGAGAGGTTGCCCACACATTGGGGTAGCAAAAATTTGACTTTCTTTTGAACTTTAAATTGTAATTAATTTGATATTTTTGTTTACAATTCTTTAAATAAAACACTTACTGTAGTAATTCCACATTTATTTTTCATGACCATGACATGTTCCGCTCACCCGTGAGTAAAACCGATTCTGATCTTATTAAATAAATATTAATTTTTTCAATTTGATTATTTTATATTATCACCGAAGTATGTGAATTCCTCTTTTCTAGATCTCTTAATTAACGTTAGTTTGTGTTAACAGTAAGAACGAATTTCTTGCAATTATAAAGCATTTTTATATAAAAATTTACTCTAAATGTTATAATAATAAGATATAATATGTAAAAACATATTTTGATGTATAAGTCAGTGTGATAAATGGTACAAGTATATCGATTTCATGCACGGATAATTCGCCCATGGAAAATTGTATACCGTAGAAGTATACTGTAACTAGTTATACTTACGTTAAAATATTTTTCACATTATAATAATTATTAGCGATCATAATATTAATTTACGTATTTTTTATAAACTATTTTTGAAATGACTTATAAACTAAAGTTTCGTGCATATGAAATGATAATTATTATTTCAAATAATATTAGCGTTGAAAAATATGCCAGTCAAACCATTTAAAACTGTATTAAAGCTTCATGTAACGGTTGGAAAAAGCTTTTCGTGTGAGATAATATCTATTGTTTAAGCCCATAACTAAAAGAAACATAAAAACAATATAGCAAAAAAGATATCTACGATTAAGCGCCTACGCATCGTAACATCAACTGCCTACGCCAAATAAAGTCGTTGATATATAATATAACCTTCATAATTACTTATAAATAAAACTCAGTGAGTTAAAATAGTAAAATTTAACATAACTTTTAAAACACTAAATAATATCATAAACGTCAACGTGGTTGTATAATACTTAGATTCGTTTTTTTTTTAAACTTAAAAGCTCGTATATTTTGATGTTAAAACCAAATAATTATCAACGACTGCACATTGTTATTTAGTGTGAGTTTTTACCATTGAAGAAAACGTATTTTTGTCGTAATTTGTGAAACTTATGTCGTTTTAAAACTTCAATATTGATCAGGGTGTTTGCCGATGAGAAAAAGATAGTGAACATCATTGCCAGCATCCGGTAACTTCCGCGCTTTTTCGATATCACTACAAATTACATGTTCGCTTTAAGCCCCGTTTTCCTTAAGTCCAACTGAACTATTTTTAAAAGCTTTTTTAAGTCGTGAATATTTTTTTACAGTATAATAAAAAAATGCCACTTTAAATAAAAATATGTTGTAAAGAAATAAAAATCTACTTCGAATTTCAGTATCAGAACAGATATTAAAATATATTCACTTACAAACTGTCATATATTATTTTTGAAACATAAAAAACTATTTTTGAAATTAAATTCATAAAACTTGGCAAATTAAATACACCCAAGAAGTAAAACTAATTGTGAAAAATCAAAGTATAAATAATTTGATTAAAAGTGGACACTGCATTACATACGAACGATTCTTAATTTAAATTAGTGTAACGTTTAATTTATTATCGATGTAAATCCGTATTACAATTTGCAACTGTAAAATTTCTTTGTCTGCTTTGTCAAAAAGTTTTGCTGCATATAATTCTGAATTAAAACAGTTAATGTATTTACAAAATCAATGTTAATTTAAATTGTATATCTCTACAATATTATCTTTATGCAATGTAATAAAATAAGCTCAGCGAGTAGGCAATGACGATAAAATAAGGCTTTTTTGTACTGCAGATAAATGTGTTCATAAAGTTAACTTTATCTAAGTAGTTTTGCGAAAAATAATATGATTTTAAAATTGAAATATTTAGCTCATAAATTGTTAAGCGTTATTAAAAAAAGATTTGTTAATATTTTATGAACACTTATTGTATTATATAGACATAAGTAAATTTGCTTTAAAAGTTTGGTGGCTCCGTAATAATTTGAGAAGTATTTTGGTATATGACATAACATGTTTACAAATCTACTTTTTCTCTAATAGCTTTGTAGCATAAGGCAATAGACACATTGCAAGCACATTGATGTCAAAGTAAGCTATTGGGTAAGTTATATTTTTTCGCTTACGATATAGTCAGGAAGGGGTCGCGGTCGTATAACGTCGTCATTTTCATCCACCGCGGGGTCGCGGCTGGGCGCCGGCCCCATGCCTTGCGACTGACTGACTGGAGACACGACTGGCCCACCGGTGCTTTTGCCGCTCTGGGAGGCGGTCGATAAGAAAGCGCCGCTCGCGCAGCCTGCCGGCGCAGCCTGCAGGAGCTTTCAATGTTATCTGGCGCCAAAGCTACGAACATATTCAACAATAATAAATCTGTATATGATCGTGCTGCAGCAAAGCAACGAAGTCAAATTTGTGAAGTATTTTTGTTTTTTTTTTCGTCTTAGTAATATATACTTTTACTGTATTTTTCTTCCCTTGTGACGACATGCCCATACCATTACTGTGTTAAGCTTTATAACGAAATTATCGGAAATAATACAAGCTTGTTGTTAAGTGTCCCATCACCACCCGTAGTGTGTATGCAGCCGCTGTTTCACGACCGCCTTCTATAAAACAATAACGATCGAGAAAATCAATTTACTCCTAATATTATTCGTCCTATATTAAGATTTACGAGACCTATCTATAAACTACGAACTATTGAACATAAATAGAAAAAATATAGAAAGAAAGAAAAAGAGAATGTAACTTACTCAGCCATTGAGATTAAGTGAAATTAAGAATCCCTTGTATCGTTGTACTGAGAATACGCCATGGCGGTAGAGTTTAATCTACTCCAAGTTGAATCTAAAGAAGAATCAAGAATATCCCGTTCCTAATATGATGTTGCAAACTTATAGAATGCCTCAAAGTTGGCCTTGTTTGACAACAGGTCAGCGTGGCTTAATTGTAGCAGAATGGCAATGCAAGTATCCGAAAAAAACTTCTTTAAGGCTGAATAAAAAGGATCTGGCTTCGATAGAGACATAATGATGTGAAAAATTGCTAGGAGGTTTTTAAACAGTCATGTATTTAGAAAAACACAATATTTCTTTGTACTTTATTACTACTTTATTTATAAAAGTCAGGACCGGTTTCGCTCATGGCGAGCAATGTCAACTGAACTTTCACTTTATAAATAAAGTGGAAATAAAGTACAAAGGAATATATATACATATATGTTTTAATATAATGCCACTCCGCCAAGTATTGGCAGTGAACACCCTAAAAGTGAGTCATGTATTTAATAAAATCTTTCAAATTAGGATTTTAAAAAGGTTTCAGAAGAGTAAGTATGTATTCTATAACTAAAGAGCCCATTTCACAGTTTTAATAAATTAGATAAATGGAAACTAAATTCTGCTTAGGCGGGCAGGCATGGCCCTCATGCCCCTTCCCCCCCTCCCATTCTCGTAGATCCGCTAATGGGAAGATATGGAGCTAGTACCATGCATTGACATCTAGTTTTTATTTTATTTGTCATTTAAGTCAATATTCCTGGGTGTAAAATATGTACAGCAATCTATTGAAATCGGAAAATTTTCCCTCACCTCACATAAGACGCGACTCCCGGAGAAATTTATAGGGTATTTAATTTTAATCTGAGAGGCACTCGACCTCTGGTTTACCGTCACATGAAATATGCGAACCACGAGGAAAACGATATCAGATTTTATATTTTTATACATGGGTTTCTATTAATACATATTTATTTAGTCACAGTCTTTACTCATTTATATTTTTAAGCCAGTTCCGGGACCAAAAGAAATCACTACTTTTACTATTTAATTTGATAATAACATTTTAAAATTTTCTTTACTAATTCCATTTTAAACAGTTGTAGAAATAGTACAACAGTGTGCTTTATTTTGTTTAAATTACTAATATTTATAACGCGTGTCTAATTCACATTACAGTTGGCACCCCCTGAGTCTCCTTGGTGTTTGATGAATTTTCTGCCGCATAGTAACATTTTTGGCGCGTATACAAATAACAAAGCTACCTACGTTAACTTTTCAATAGAAATTTAGCAATAACACCACATAGGGTGACAAATAGTGCCTTAACAGATTGTTAAATCAATCGTAGCTGAACTTGTCGTAGAGGTCAGAGCTTTGGGTCTACGACGGTAGAACATCATCGCCCAGGTACTTCGAATCAGCTGTTTAGGCATGTGTCTACATTATTTTGATGACCTAGCATTGACGTAGTACTAAAACATGGTTATTTGTAAACATGCTGTGAACAAAATGAACACGAGCCAAAAACAATATGCAACATTGGGAAAGGTTCTTCATACATTTTCCCATTTTGGGTTACAGAGAAAGTTCGCTGAAATGTAAATGAGAAATTAAGGTCACTGATATCAATAATTATTTCAAATATGTTACTTAAATAAACGTTTTTTCATCACTTATAAAATAAAGCTGTATCTAATTAATGATCCATTAATTTGACGATAAGACAGCGAAATGTGATTTATAAGTTTTTTTAACCTAAATCTAAAGTATATAGACACTTATGGAATTCATCTCATTTAATTTAATTAAAAAAGTAACTTCGAATTTCTTTTTTAATCTAATTAAAATGTTGTACTTAAAGTTATGTTTAAAAAAAACAAGACTATCTATTTTAATTCGTAGTCAGGCTTTTTTTATTGCCGGAGTCGGTGTTAATAAAGTCGGGATTTTTTTTATCACGACTCCACATCCCTGTACAAAATATACGATGTTTTCAGTAGAAATACTATGTCAGTGACACTTGCGATTAATTGATAATACAAAAATTAATTATAAAAATTAAGAAAAAAATGTAATTTTTATGTTTATATACGAGTATAAAATTTGAATCGTTAAAATTATGTACATTCACACAAATTTTGTCACTGACGACTCGAGTTTCGCTTTTCGGCATCTTTAGGCGTTCAAGTGCACGGATGAACTTGAACCGACGCTTAGCAAATGAACGCTTTGTGTTTATATAAGAAATAAATGTTTTATTGAGCTTAAAGCCATTGCTGGCGAAAAGGATTAGCCCATGGGAATGCCCACAGATTTGAATGATGAGTAGTTTTAAGAACTATATTTATTTTTGTTTTTCGGAATATAACCATAAAACTTTTTATCTTAAATTATACGAGTAAAAAATAATGTTTTTATAATATAAGAATTCAGCAAACAGCAAAAGGTTTATACACATTACCTAACCTACGTTTACAGAGCTTCTTACTTATTGTATAGTTATATGTACCTTTCCCTACTTACACATTTTGTTTGGTCATTAAAAAATGTTTGTATAGCCGACGTGAAATTTTACTAACGCCACTGGCTCTTATTAGAAATGCTACGGGGGCGTAATTATATTTTACGCTAACAAGAAAACTTATTGTGTCTCGTTATTCATTATATTCTTGCACACGCACACCACTGTGTTCAAGGTCACAAATTTCACCTATAAGCAGACCGGTTCATTGAATAAAGTAGCATAGGATTGCGTTTGCGCATCCCTTTCGAGTCTGGAATGTCCTAAGTTTGTGACTCTGTTGCGGGGAAGTCCCGGGATCGATTAAAAATAGCAATTTCACTCTGCTGCTTGCTTCTGTCGAAAGAACAACGCGTTATTGATCGCATTGAAATTTACTTAGCAGAAATGATCGATAACTCACCTGTTGTAACTTAAACGTTTTGATGAACTGGCAATTTTTATTTTAAGCAGTTATTTAAGAAACACATCCAAGAAATCAATTAATTTATGCGTGTACAAAATTACAGTTATTTTTTCCAAACTTGTAATGGGTTCTACGTTTGAGAATATATTGGTACCACTTACATCCTACGTCTTAGGTACACCCGGGAATTCCAGGCATTGTTATTATCTCAAGCTCTGAGAAAAAATAATACACGACTTTTCACCTTGAAAATTAAATAATATATCGTTGGTTCAATTTCTTAAAATCAAGTCTAATGAAAAATTTAATAACATATACATATAGCAAGTGTTTATACAGTACTGGAAATCGTAGAGTAGGCTTCGGTCACATTTTTACAATTATCAACACACTTACTAATATAAAATAACTTATTGGCTAAAAACGGTAGTTTGATTCGTCATAGCAAAATATAGGGTTGGAAAATAAATTTTGAGTTAAGGAATGAGTGACAGTTAGTTGGATACCGTCTTTATGCCCCGGTTTTAGGATCAGACAGAGGTTGGATGCAGAAATTTGGGCCCTCTTAATCACTGAGCCTGCATGACTCTGATATAAGGTGGCTACGCCGCCGCACACAGCAAAGGAAGATGACGCGTATCCATGCGCTGCATGCTTATGCAAAAATACAATATGCTTACCTTGCTCTACAACGATGATTGCTTAGCATCCACATTATTTTCTTTGATTTTACACTTTTAGATAATATTAGTAGGTGCTATACAAATAACATAAACAACCACAACCGAAACCGTTCATGCCACCTGGATAGGGATTGCAATACTAGACGAACACATCAATAAAAAAAGCAAACAATACTACTAATTAAGATCTCAATTTCGGACGAGTAAATCAAAATCAGTTTTTTGATGTTTCATATAGAATAACTTAATTCAACGATTTTCAACCTGGGAGGTGCGCCTCCCTGGAGAGGCGTAGGCCATTGCAAACGGAGGCGCGAACAGTCCAAAATATTTATTTACCCTATAAAACGTTTCTTCATTACTATATGAAATAAAGGATGGGGAGACGCGGAGATATTTTTTTTCTTCAACCCTTTGAAGAAAAAAAATATAGGCGCAGTAACATAATGGCTTAAAACCACTCCCTTAATTAATTCAAAAAGATACGCAATCATCAGCGGTTGCTTTAATAAACAAGTTAGGGTTTCTTAACATAATAATACACCCTTTAAAAAGGCTATCAATCACTCTGTAACCTGTCAATATTGATACAACTATTAGCAGATTTAAAATATTTCAATTCATCGCGAATAATTTTGATTGAACAGTTGTGATTAGTTACCGTGGTACCGGTATTTCTGCATTTTCAAAAGCAGCATTTCGGTATTGGAAATACACCATGAATACCGGGATCCCGGTTTCGGTGATACTGGTATTGCAATCCCTACACCCGACCTATGATGTGAATGAACTGAATGATGGGCCAGCTTGTGAGCAGCAGCAATGGCCGATAATAGTCGAGGCATTCAATGGTTGATAGTGGCGATGGCTTATGATGGCCCATCACGTAAAGGGGTTATGTTATATATTTTATATAAACCATTATCGCCTATCACGAAAAAAAAACATTTTTTAATGTTTCCACTAATTTTCACGACGTAAATTTTATAAGTTAACGATATTATAATTTATGGATTTATAACTGCAACTTAATTATTTACATAATTTACTAAGCTTATGTATATTATGTTATCATCATAATTTGATAAGTTCGTTATCAACCGCAGTGGCGTAGATAAGTCATTGAAGTGAATTAGGAAGATTTCACAAAAAAAGTTTTTTTTTTAGATAGAACTGTTGTCTTTTTGGCGGTATTCATAGCTGTGTTTTATAATATTTTATAATATACGAAAAATAAACGGTTTGTTTTACTTTTTTTATGAATGACGAAAATAAGATTAGAATATATTAGATTAGAACGTAGTTGTAGATTTTCAAAACAGTCATGGCATTTTTTGTGGATTTTATAATGGCCTAGTACATTATATTGTGAACATTCAAAATATTTCAGTTGAAATATGTATGACATCCATAAATCAAATTTGATCTTATCAGCACTGACGTTACAAGGGAAGCGAGGGGTGAAAGGCGAGCCAGCGGTAATATTATTCGCTGTTTGTTTTATTTTTGTAAAACATGTTACATCTTAAATTTAAAATCGATTGTCAATTTATTATGTACATTAAATAGTTTAATATTTATAAAACAGTAAATAATAAAGTTTAAAAAACGTTAAATAAAGTTTATAAAACAATAATTATTTAAAAAAATGTATTTGTACAGTGTACAACAACCCCAAAATGAATTAAGCAGACCGTCGATTAATAAATGTTTACACATATTTTCAAAACATACCTGCTAATTCTACAATATTACTTTAAAATATTATAACATTATTAATTACATGGCAGGATTGTTAAAATATTTTAGTTTGCATCTATTTTTTAAGAAATAATAATATGTATACTGATAGTGCTTTTTTCCCATGTAACGCGGTGGAACGGCGTCCTGGCACCTTTTTTTCACAATTTTCAATGCTCAAATCGATATTGGTTTTTTTTTGCTTTAAAAAGGATTGATTTTTTCATTGACTATTTGTTCTTATCTTCCCTTATAGTCCCTTTTGAATGTAATGTTCAAAACAATACCTTACTCTCCAAAGACTTATTCTGTGGCCAGAAATAGGGGTCTAAAGCTTATTTAGTTTTGTTTTGTAAAATTCTCTTATTTAAACCACTTTTCCCCAACAGTCGGGTGATCCATAAGGCAGTGGTCAATGTTGTTGGCTTTCGTGGAAAATCTCACAGGTTTTGATCACAGTACGAAGCAAAGCGAGAGCGATTAGCTAACCACTAGTCCTGTCTTAACCCTTATCCTTCCATCCTTGCTTTCTCCGGAAAAAATAGAGATTTAGCAACCGATTAGCAATAAGTTCTCGCAAAAAACTTCAGTTGAGATACCTCCATGAGGCAGCCATATGCTTCGAATTGGGCACGGACACGAATTAGAACAAAATATTGACAATAATTAGTTCCGGACCTTTGTTTTTAAAAAAAGCACTGTTTATTTAACAAAAATCACCTGCGACGCAAACTTATATTTAAAATACTTAATAATAATTTAAAACCCGCTGAAGCAAATTTAAATTCAATATTTTTTGAGGGAGAATTATGCGGCTATTTCTTAGCTACGCTACTACGCATTGCATTAAGTTATCGGCAGATATATTAAATTAATTGTTTAATGCATGTTGTTTATGTGTCAGTTGTTGGCAAATATTTTCAATCGATAAACTGTCTGTTATGATTTTAAGCAATCTAAAGCTAACGGCATGTCATTAGTTCATTCCAGGAAGTAATGAGGGGTCCTCGAACTTTGAACCAATCTTTCCTTCCGTTTGCTACGCCACTGTTTTATCAACACAATTTTTATTATGTCAGTACACAGTAAAGATAACAAGGCACTAGCCTAAATTGTGACTCATTCTATGTGTGTCTCGGCGTAGTGAGAAATAATAATTATTGTAGTACATTGTATCTCAGATACTAAACTACTAATAAAATTGATATCCACTATGCAGCAAAATAAATAAAACATTATTTATGGGTTCTAAAAATGCTAATATTTACTAGAACAAAACAAATCACGCATAGTAAAAAAACTACAGATAAGTCTAACGTCAATACATTGTTTTTGTTAATTAATTTTGGTTTATCCGGTAAAAATATCATTGTACGGAAATGTCTGGAACTCGAGCCAGTGTCTACGGAATCAAATAATACAAACACCAACTATTCGGGTTTAATCTCGGAAAAAACGGCGCGTTGAAAGAGACATTAGTACACTGCAAGTCCTATTCTTTTACATTCCTCTACAGTGGCAGATTACGCATTTGGGAGGCCTCAGTCGCAATAAAATTTGAAGGCCCAGTTATTCGAATAACATAAAAGCGTTGCAAAATTCTACGTTAAATATGAAGAAACATTGAAAACCGAATGGCTTCATATTATTTTATATGGTTTACTGAGGCTCCTGAGATTCGTAGGCCACTTCTCTTCTGCTTGTGGGGTAATCCGCCACTGCCTGTAGCAGATTGGTCGGTGCATTACGAGTTCAAATCCTAGAACTGACACTATTACACAATATGTCAGAAACATTGTGTTTACACCTCCTCACCGTTTCTCAACCCTGAAACCAAGCTAGCTACTAGCTTAACGCTCCCTGTTTCTAGACCAGTTTATGACCAGTATTTCCCAAACTTTTGATATATGTGTACCTTTTCTATAATTTTCGTAACACTGAGTACTCCCTCGTCAAAAAATGCATATACTTTAATAACAATCAAGCTGCTGCACCAGGCATAGCCAAAGCCTGGTGCAGCGCGTACCTCCACCAAACTCTTCACGTACCCCAGGGGGTACGCGTACCACACTTTGGGAAACACTGTTCTAGACCGATCCTTACCCTCGGTCAAATTAAAAACCAGTTTTTAGTAATATTATTTTTTCTTGAAATGCTCGACTTCGAGAGCATAATATGCTCTACATTGAAAGCGAATATGATACAAAATAACATTAATGTAATTTAATTAATATCATTACTTATTGATTGTAAATCTATCAGCGTCATTAAGTAGAGGCTATATAAATATTCTCACTAAGCGGGGGTCAACCGAAGAAGATAAACTTTGTGCAAATCTCTATTAGCGCAGATAATGAAACGAATACAAAAAATACGACCGCTGTCAATTTTGTACCCAAATTACATCAATGCTTTAAAGTTGACAACGATCATCATATTTTTAAGTAATTTCACTCAACCGTTATTTCTTATGTGACAATAATACAGACTGTTAATCTCTTCACATCATAGTTAATGTAAACAATGTAAAAACTACTCACGTCATCACCGTCGTGAAGCTCAAACATTCTCGCAGATGACAGATTAAACAATTTCAAAACTGTATTATTTCACATTGCCAATTTGCCGGTTCCCGTGGACAATACTTTTATCAAAGTTCATGATCTAGCATCAGTTTTAATTTTAAAACACATATTTAACGAAACCGCCGCGGCCTTATCGCTCTTATCAACATTTTTCCAACCATCCACTGGCAATTTATTATTGGCCGAGACAAAACTTCTGTATTTGAGATTTTGGAAATCGTCGCGCCGTTTGCTATACTGTGTTAACATATCAATAAAAATAAGAAATTGAGATTATTGAGGTACTTATTTGATTCTCATATTTTTATTTACACCAATTCGATTCATATTAATTGGCCAACCACCATTTTTTTCATATTTTCAATTTATCGTAGAGTTTCTCCGTTTTTTCGTGTTTAAGGTGAAACTATAAAATGGAAATAGTGGGTAAATGTTAATTAGGTGTATGATTCAGGGCTGTTGAGTCGTTTAAAAAAAATACGACTCCGAATCCGACTCCAGCTTTAAAATAATATAATAATAACGACTCCGACTGAGGATTTAAAAAAAAAAACATTTTAACTTATATATATGTATACCATTAGATCATCTGTAGTCAGCCAAACATGAAATGTCAACACTTTATACTATGTTAATTGAATGCACTTCGTTAAAAATATTTTAAAAAAAAAATGAGTCACTTAATTTTCTCGACTCCGACTCCGGTTAAAATACCGCGAATCCGCGACTCTGACTCCACAGCTCTGGTATAATAGTTTTCATATTTCTTTGTTGTTCATAATATAAAACTTTTATAGTTTACCTTTGAATGTAACTATGTAATTTTGATATAATTTAAATGTTTGAGATGCAAATTTGTGTAATAAAAACATAAAAACGAGTACTAAATAATTTAAAACATTTCATGTACAATATAAAATGAAACAAAACTGTAAAAAATGTATGCCAATAGCGAGAGAATGTAAATTGTAGGCACATGTAAAGTACAGCACTTCGTAACACGTAAAGCTTTCCAAAATTAAATCACAAAACAATTTTTTTGAACTTTTTGTCAATCTATTTTTGTCAATCTATTGAAGCGGACTCCGATTTGTTGTTTTTGACTCGACGACTCAAAATGACTCTGATTTCAGCTTTGAATTAAAAACTGACTCCGAAATGATTTTTTCAATCACTTCCGAATAACTCACATATATGTATACCATCACATCATTCTAGTCACTAGAATAATAACTAGTACATTTTACCAATAAATATGATGAGTACACTAATATTTTGTTAATACCTTTAAATTATTTTTTTCTGATTTTCCGACTGCATGACTCCTGACTTCACTCCACAACCCTGGTTAAAAGCTTTTCAAGAATGGATAATACGGATAAATACCCGAAAGTCTAAGTCAATGATAAAAGTAGCGATTGATAAGAGTTGACAATTAATATTTTTAAAAAAATGTGAAAAGGACGATGGATCAGATTTTGCTGTATTACACATCAGTAGAATAGAATACGAAACACAATCTTTACTTTTCTTGTAGTAAAACGATGAACATATTTTGTTGTTTCTGGAAATATAAGATATATTATTGTCTATGACAATAACATAACCTATGACATAACCTAAAAAAGCTGACATAATTTGAACGTCAAAATTATACTCTATTTTACAAACAAAAATGAATTCTCCGAAGTATACAACCGTCCAACTTTTAAGATATCCGTTGGTGTTTGGCGGAATACTTGTTGGGTTGTCGACAGCTTTTGTTTACCGGTAGAACATTAACCAAATATTTAACGAAATGTCATTTTCAAGTTTTTATTGTACAATGTTATAGGTGCATATTAATTGGTATTAATTTTTTCTAGCGAAACATTTTTTGGAAATCTTGAAGAGGAAAGGCGCAAAATATTCTCTAAAGAAAACCAAGAAAGCAAAGACGCGATGAGGCATAGCATAGTAGAAGTAAATAAAATTAGAATGAAACAATGAGTGGAAATATATTTTTATTTTTAATTATTATTAGTTAAGAAAATCTTACAGAATGAAGTATAAGCACTTCGATGTAAATACATTTATGTAAAACAACATTAAATGACAATCTTGCATTTAATTATTGAATTTTAATTCATTCTTCTGTCATTTTTCTCTTAAAAAGAACATTACACAAATTAAGACACAGAAAATCCCGATTATCTACACTGAAAAAAGAAGTACAATTATTAATAATATTTACAAATAAGGTAAATATTATCAACAAGCTACTTGAAAACTTTTCTATAGAAAATTTAATTTTATTAAATGAATATCATCAAATACTTCAATTCTGGTATGCTTCCATGTTTTTAGTTGTTTTAAAAATCATTATGACATTACGCCTACCTTATCAGGAATGGTGCATATTTTGTAACATCAGGTTAGTAAATAAACTATGAGGAATAAACAAAGTCATTCAAGAACAGTAAACATCCAAGATGTCAAATATAATATAAGATTGAAGTTTAAAATATTTGGTACTAAACCAGTACCTCTGTTGTGGTATCATTGAAGATTACAATAAATATCAGCTAGATATAATCAGTATTTAGCGAATGGTTGACAAAAGAATTTTGCAATGCGAATGCACCCCAGGAACCCGAAGGGTAATATAGAGTTCTATAGTATTGGCGGTAACTTTGTGGAAGATCTTTTTTAATATAAATTTGACAACTCTGTATTCCACTTGCTGTACTACAACTTTTGACACGTGTTTCGTCCGAATTCTATAACATGCTGTCATTTTCAATTGTTCTATTTATTTATCATTCAGACTATTGAAATCACATTCTTGTACAGATGAAAAATTTATATTTTATTGTAGGCACAATCAATGTAGTTTTTTTTATATTTGATCTCGGTTTATTATCCTCTTTATATATTACTATCTGACCCGGCATGCGCTGCAATGTCACTCAAAGAAAGAAAGTGTTTGTGTTTTAATTATGTTTATTGAAGTGCTTTTGGATATATTTTGTTTTTTTGTCTGGTGCGTATATGAATAATCTTAAGGTTTTTCAACGTGTGAGCAGGCCAGATACAGCTGTCCATGTGTGAAGCATGGATTTTTAAAATTTAGTCCACACACAGCGATTGTCCAAATGCGAGTCGCACCGGAAACTGCAAACATTTTAATTCTAATGGCCTATCTGTCGGAATTATTGGAATGCTTGGCAACAGTACACCGTTTCCTTTAAATTTTCCATTTAAAATTGAAGCTTAGATGATACTGTTCATTAATTTTTCACTGAAAGCCTGGTACCGTTACAAAGTCGTGGTGGATTTATATTTCGGACAAGAATAATAGGTACGCCAATTTTCAGTGTTAAAACGTGCGGTAGCATGACTGGCAAATCAAGTGAGTTTAAGAATTCAGTTGGATAATTGACAACTTCGTCTTGATCAATTTATAGTATCGATGGACTTATACGTTGTTTCTTTGCCTGGTATTTCGTTTGGAATCCTGAAGTTGATGGCATTACCATCGTTGTTTTTGACTGCTAATATAACACATTCACTAAGCCACTGATGATTTTTGTAATTCTGTGTGATATTTGGGAAAACTTTGTGCATCAATTCGCTAACGGTTCCTGTAATTTTGCAGAAGCTTGGTGGTAATGTGTGGATTCATCGATTTCTATTTTTCATTACCAATATCCAACAATTGTTTTTTGAAACGTTCAACGGATGCATCATATTGTAATTCTACACGCATAGACCTAGTAATTTACTTTAGTTTTGAAATAATGTTTTAGTTTGCTAACAATCATTTTTCGTAGTAGCAGAAATAAACCACGTAAATTATTTAATTTTTGGAATGATGTTTAAGTTTGCTAACAACCATTTTTCGTAGTAGCAGAAATTTCGTAAATTATTAAATCTTTGGAATAATGTTCAAGTTTGCTAAGAATCATTTTTCATAGTAGCATAAATCGACCTCGGCACATATATCGACAGCCCTGCAGTTTTTAAATTGTAAATTATTGAATTTTTGGAATAATGTTTAAGTTTGCTAACAACCATTTTTCATAGTAGCAGAAATTTCGTAAATTATTGAATTTTTGGAATAATGTTTAAGTTTGCTAACAATTATTCTTCGTAGTAGAAGATTTTAAAATAAAAATCTAAATATAGTTCTATAAAATATCCATACCGTCATTAGAATATTCCTAATGCATGTACGAAATTAAAAAGATTTTCAACGCCGGATGCAAAATAAACCCATACCTTCCAATAATCGAATCAATGACACTGATCAAAATCTGTCAAATCAGCTCCAAAAAATCTTTGCCCAGCCCTATAATTATAGCTTCGAAAAATCTAGAAACCTAAAAAATATTTAATTTTTGGAATAATGTTTAGGTTTGCTAACAATCATTTTTCGTAGTAGCAGAAATAGACCTCGTGGCATATATCGACAGCCCTGCAGTATTTAAATTGTAAATTATTTAATTTTTGGAATAATATTTAAGTTTGCTAACAACCATTTTTCGTAGTAGCAGAAATTTCGTAAATTATTGAATTTTCGGAATAATGTTTAAGTTTGCTAACAACTATTTTTCGTAGTGGCAGAAATAGACCTAGTAATTTACTTTAGTTTTGGAATAATGTTTTAGTTTGCTAACAACCATTTTTCATAGTAGCAGAAATTTCGTAAATTATTGAATTTTTGGAATAATGTTTAAGTTTGCTAACAACCATTTTTCATAGTAGCAGAAATTTCGTAAATTATTGAATTTTTGTAATAATGTTTAAGTTTGCAAACAATTATTCTTCGTAGTAGAAGATTTTAAAATAAAAGTCGAAATACAGTTCTATAAAATATCCATACTGTCATCAGAATATTACTAATGCAAGTAAGAAATTATAAATATTTTCAAGGCCAGATGCAAAATATAACCATACCTCCAATAATCGACTCAATGACGTCACTGATCAAAATCTGTCATCCATTTCAATTGTTTGAAATTGGAACGACGAATTGTCAGGAATATTGAAAAAAAATTCTAGATCGGGACACCTTTCACCTAGCGGGATGAAATATAGTTTACATTTGATTCTCATATCTAGCAAATATACATAAAAACAAAAAAAAACGGTCAAGCCGTTTCGGAGGAGTTTGGAGACAAACACCGTGACACGAGATTTTTATATATATAGATTTCCATCTCCACTCTCCATATAGAGCATATGGTCTCCTAATAGAGGTATCTCAACAGGAATTCTTCTAGGAGAACTGTTTGTTACCAAGTCGCCCATTATTTTAAGATTGGAATGGTGGGGGGGGGGGGGAATTTTTAGGCAATGCTCACATGCCTTCAAACAGAAATCGATAGAAAAAATGCTGTTCGTACTAGGATTCGAACTCGTGAGGTTTGGCATGAAAGCCAACAGCATTAACCACTGCACCATGAACCCGACATTTTCACAGAAAATTCTCATCATATCACTTAAAAGTATCTCTCATTGCTAAACCCGTGGGCTGTATCAAACACTTAGTATTGAGAGGAGGAAAGGTTTATTATCCATTATTAACCACTAGCCGGTCCAATTGATTTAAACAGATGTTCTAAAAAGATCACATATTTCTTATTATGCTTAACACCAAACACATGTGCTATATTTATAAAACATGCATATTTAGTGAAAGAATTCTTTTTTTTTTTGTGGAATTTGTCTGAGTTTTCTTGTGGTGTACATTTTGACGACTTTCAATACCTGAGTATACTCGAGCGTGATCGGGAAGAGGTTAATTATCTATAAAAATATGAAATAGTACATTTTATATAAAAATTAGCAATCAATATGACTGGATGTCTAACACAGCAGCTTTAAACATTCAGCGCTATGACAATTGCAAAAGGTCCATACCACATTGCAAAAGCACGGTAAACATTGCATATTTGTCTGAATATATTATACATAATTGAGGAGCAAACATTCAAAAAGTGTTTTGTCACAAATTTTGAAAAATGGCGTTTTATATCAATTCTGATAGCACATAATAAAACCTATGAATGGAAATCAAAATTAGTGTTCAAAGAGGTTTTTTTTCATATTAAAATGAAATCATAAAGTTGACACATTCATACAAACCGTCACTTTTGCAACACTTTAATCATCATTTTCCAAGCTTTGTATTTGTGTGACAAAACACTTTTTGAATGTTTGCTCCTCAATTGTCTTCCCACCAAAGTTTCTATGAGGAAAGACATTATAAGAGGAAGAGAAAAGTGTATCATACATATTAAATAAGATTTATTACAAAAAACGTACTTACAGCTAAAACATAAAATTAAACAAATTAGGGATGAGAAAATAACCATTTTTAAAGCCACAATAATATATCAATGAAAAAATTTATTACAAACAATTTTGATTCATTATATATATTGACTTGAAGCCCAACGCTTGGATATATATTCCTCGTTTACATTAATGCGCAAGCTTAAAACATATCTCCCATAGATTCCTCCATGAACCGTTTGTAAATAGACATAAATTTAGCTACAAACGCCTCCAAATGGAATATCTGTTTATTTCCCTGTCGCATTCGGTGTTCGTAAAACGCAGCAAAACTGGCGACTTGACTCTTCATTTGCATATCACAGTTCATCACCAATTCTTTCAATAAGCCGCTGAATATAATATCAGCAGGAATACCGTGAACCAACAATTCGTATAACTTAGTTCTCACTTCTCCTAATTTTTTCGGTGACTGCTCCAGCAGAATCATCTTGGCAGTATCTCTGATGAAAACTTGCCAATCCGGTTCCGAAATAGTTTGATTAGATGTGAAGGGGTATTGTTGAACTTTACAGGCCTCGCACATAAGTAATGCTCTTCGCAGATTTCTCGATGAACTTTGAGAGATTCTCACTGCTAATTCGGCAGGTAAAGTCAAACCTTCTTTCTTGCAAGTGCTTTGTAAAATTGAAACTATTTCCAGCTCGGTTGGCGCTGGCACACGAATACCTAAGCACCTTGAGCGTATGGCAGGAATCACTCGCGACGTCGAATTAGCACAGAGTATTATTCTGCAAGTAGAAACATATTTTTCCATAGTCCGCCTCAAAGCGTGTTGGGCATCTCTCGAAAGCTCGTCCACTTCGTTGAGAATCACGACTTTAAATTCTCGCTGCCCTGACGAATCGAGTTGGTGAGTTTGTGCAACGTTTTTAACGAGATCCATGACAACAACTCTGTCGTAAATTCCGACGTCCGACGGGTTAACCTCGATGTGGTAATTGCTGCTGACAGTCATGATTTCCAGTTTTTTTTTGGACGGGGTCGTGAAACTCATATGTTCTTGTCGAAGTCGCTCCACTCCTGAACCGTAAAGTTCCTTCAGTAAACACATAATTCGAGTTTTCTTACCGGCGCCGCAGGGCCCGTAAACCAATAAATGAGGAAAGTCACCATGCTGCACGAGCTTTTTAAGTTGGATTGCTTGATCTTTGTGATAATCAAGCTTTGAAAGATCTTTAGGACGGTGTTTATCCACCCATAGGCTCATTTTTTACTATTTTAAAAGTAGCAATCTGACGTTTCGTTCAATTGACAGAACTTTACGTTTCGATTTCGCGCTTTTTTCTAGCGTCCATAGACTCTTCCAATGGCTCTCGGCTGAAAGCCAATGATATTATTATAATGTTACTTAATAATTAATACATCAACTATTTTTACTAAATTTATAATTTTCATCGGAATCTTAAATAAAACGTTTCTTATTTTATAGTTACAAAAACAACTTATATCGAATTATTATTATGAAACAATAAGCATTTCACTACTTTACTGCATTGCACTCTATTCGTACATTGTCTATGCCTCTATCGTTCACAATTTACAAATTTCAACAATGGACGGGAAATGTCAATGACCGACTTGAAATATATGAAATACTAATCTTATAACCATGTATAAAATAAAGTAATATGGTTTTTGATCAAATAAATACATTCCACTTAGTTATGTAAGTTATTTCAAATTTAGCTAAGTTTTTAACATACATATTTTGTGTATATACGTCGGTGTTTTTGCTGGTCATTTGGCGATGTAATATTGACTTAACTGCGTTAAAAAAATTGACGAAAGTGCTAAAATCTATCTAGCTAACCTTCCACCATTCGTGAAATAACAATGGCTGCAATTATGATGGATTATGAGTTTAAAATCAAGACTCAAACTGAACGAACCAAAGTTGAAGATCTCTTTGACTATGAAGGTTGCAAAGTAGGCAGAGGAACTTACGGACATGTATACAAAGCTCGAAGAAAAGATGGATCTGATACCAGAGATTATGCCCTTAAGCAAATTGAAGGGACCGGTCTATCCATGTCTGCATGCAGGGAAATTGCTGTAAGTCAAATAATAAGAATTTAAACTAAAGCCAAATGTAATAGATTTGTAATTTAAAGCGGGTAATCAATTAAAATATCGGTAATTGTAGGATATAGCTAGTCATGGATTATTACGGCGAAAAACTTCACAAACTAAGCTAAAAACAACGCCACGATTTAAAATTATTTTTTGAGAGCTTGATAATCGCGTTAAAACCACACATTATTACGAAGAACACTGATAAATTATGCGAAATACGAAATATTACGGCGCGGCGCCGCCATAATGGATTACAGAGGCGATGTACTGAAAAATATTTTTTATTTCGCATAATTTATCATAATAATGTTCGCATAATTCTTCGTAATAATGTGTGGTTTTAACGCGATTATCAGGCTCTCAAAAAATAATTTTAAATCGTGGCGTTGTTTTTAGCTTAATTTGTGAAGTTTTTCGCTGTAATAATCCATGACTAGCTATACCCTACAATTACCAAAATATCCACTACAGTTCTTGATAACTATCGTAAATAACGTTTCATTGTTTTGTAATACTTGTTATAGTTTTGCTTCACATTTAAAATATTTTTTATGATTTTAGTTACTGAGAGAACTCAAGCACTCGAACGTTATAAATTTGATCAGAGTATTCTTATCCCACAATGATAGAAAGGTATGGCTTCTATTTGATTATGCGGAGCACGATTTGTGGCACATCATCAAGTTCCACAGAGCTGCAAAGGCGAACAAGAAACCTGTGATGGTACCAAAAGGGATGGTGAAGAGCTTATTGTACCAAATATTGGATGGAATACATTATTTACACTCAAATTGGGTCTTGCATAGAGATTTGGTAAGTATTCAATATCACCTAAACAACGTTCCAAACATGATAAAAATATCTTAACATTCACGCTCTCACACACATACACACTGTGCACCATGCACAAGTGTAGTGTTGTGTCCTTCGGTGTTCTACAACCTATTTGTTACCACTGACCCCCTGCAAAGTTTCATGAAATTCCCCAGACCTGTGAAAAAAATTGAACCTGTTACATTTAAATTATCTAAGCAACACTCCCTTTAAAAGTTTTAGGCTTGGCAGCCTTAGTTTTTGCAAAATATCAAGAATCCCATGTAAAATAAAAAATCTGTCCGTGCACCCCATTTGCGAAAGACTTGTTATCCATTACAGACAGACAGATAAATCAAGACATAATTTGGCTTTGTAGCCCTCTGTGGCTCAGTTGGTAAGAGCTTTGCCTTAGTGGTCATGTAGGTCAGGGTTCAAGTCTCTTTAAGATCAAATTTAAATCTGAGATTTAAGACATGAGTGCGTATGACATCCCTTCTCCTCAAATCAATCTCGAGTTACCTACTTAGACTAATATTTGAATACTCGTTATATTACAGAAACCAGCAAATATTTTGGTGATGGGCGAAGGCATTGAAAGAGGTCGTGTTAAAATTGCAGACATGGGATTTGCACGCCTATTTAATGCCCCTTTGAAACCCCTAGCCGATTTGGATCCAGTTGTTGTCACATTCTGGTATCGAGCACCAGAGTTATTACTCGGTGCTAGACATTATACCAAAGCTATCGGTAAGGCTTAATTAATTAATATCCTTTTTTAGGGTGTTCACTGTCAATACTTGGTGGAAAGGCATTACATTAATAATAAAAACACAATATTCCTTTGTACTTTATTTAAAAAAAGTCAGGACCTTATCAGTTGGCAATGCTCGCCGTTAACGAAACCAGTCCTGACCTTTTTAAATAAAGTGGAAATAAATTACAAAGGAAAGTTGTGTTTTTATTAAAATAATCAATATCTTATTTTTCTCATCGTTACTCATTAACACATTGTTTACGGCTATATTTTTTTAAAAATCTGACTTGCCGCGGGTGATACAAAGGGAGTTTAGATTAGCGCTCCGCGCTAAGCAATCGACCTTAATTACGTCAGTAAACTTCAAACTGTGAGGTGCGTATCAATAAAACGAACTTTGTTTAAATAAACATAATAATATATAACGGTAAAAATATATTTAGACGACGTGAGTTAACTGTTTTCATAATATACAGTAAAACTTTTTACTATAAACATCTTAGACTTGCTGATCCACAACCATTTTTTTTTTCGATAAAATAAATATTTGCAAAATATATTTTTGAACATTTAAAAATATCTTAGCAGGTGTCCCATTCTGAGCATGTTTTTTTTAATTCTCGAATGGTTACATCGGTTCATTTACGTGCATGGGCTGACCTCAGACGGTTGTGATGATTTTTTTCCCTATACGTATTTGTATCCTTGACTATTCTTTCGAATAAATCATCTCCTATGAGGAGTGATGTCACATACCTTACACTTGATGGATTTTCAGGGAAAACTTTCAGACCCGGTACACCTTCAAAATCAGGCAAATCCCTAGGAGGATCAAACTCTGCCCAATCCAACGTTATATCTGGGATTTCTGAAGATTCTTCAGATGATGATGATATACCCATTACTCGCGGTCTTGAAGTAGTACGTAGCACTGGTCTATCATAGTCTTCACTGTTATCTTCTTGAGCGTCATTATTTTCATCTTCAACGTCACTCGGTATATCGGAAAGACAGTCTTCAATATTTTCGTCGACAAAAGTATCCTCACTTCCATCCATTTTAAGTAAATAAAAAATTCACACGAGTCCCAAAAATTAATCACAAAAACCGTAAAAACAAATCACAAACTTGCTTACAAAAATCTAAATAGTAAATAAATTCATATACACATAACAATATTATACGAATACAGTTTAAAAATCTCTGTCTCAAAAACAAATGGCAAAAGTTCACAAATTATTTAGTATAATAAAGTTAAATACACTTCATATAATATTACACAATAACGTTCGTTAGTATATGTAACACGGTTTAACAAACGCTGCAAAAAATAACTCGGCGCAGAGAATATTGATAGGTAATGCGCTTTGAAAGAATGACGATTCTAGCATAATTTTCATTTAAATATTTAATTGTGTTATTGAACCAACAAAGAAACGATAATTGAAGTTTTTGCCTTTGGAGACATCTTCCAATTACACAGTAAAGTAAATATGTCAAGAAATAAGGTGTTTGACATGCATTTTTTATATATGACGATGAAAAGCATAAAAATATGCTCACCGCGGCAATACAAAGTTACTGAAACACACGAATTTTTTTACACCGTACGCAACGTGTTAAAAGATTACAATGAATGTATTTTTCTACATGAAAGTCCATAAACCTTAATACCAATTATGAACTCTGCAATTGTTTTTGTCCAAGGCACTTGCTGGTGTGTTATCAAGATTTGTGTTAAAGAAGTTTTCACTATATAGTGTTGAACTATTGTAGAGTAGAAGTAGCAGAGAGATGATTTTTCTTGATTTTTTTTTTTAGAAAAACAATCCAAAAATGGAATCCTAGTATGAATTTACTTTGTATTATTTATTTATCAGATATTTGGGCCATCGGCTGTATTTTTGCCGAGTTGCTGACATCGGAACCAATTTTCCATTGCCGCCAAGAAGATATAAAGACCAGCAATCCGTATCATCACGATCAGCTGGATAGGATATTCAATGTGATGGGATTCCCACTCGACAAAGACTGGGAAGATATTAGAAAAATGCCAGAACACCCTACCCTCATGAAAGACTTCAAGAGATCCAAGTAAAGATTGTTTTTACTAAATCTTTTCTTTGACATAAGTAATAATCAATAAAGAAATATGAATGTCAAAATACTTACACCCAGTGCTGTTGACGTGGTTATATGGGGTTTGCCTTCAGAGAAAAATAAAATGCTTTTTGTAAATAATATTGTCAACACGTAATATATCACACAAATAGCGCATCATCGCATACCCTCCCCAAAGCTTAAAACTAGATCACTGCTTTTCTCGTAATTCTTGATTCGTACAATTTCAAATTGCGCGATGTTTTGGGAACCAATCTACCATATAAATCAAGGGATATATGTAATTCTGGTTCACTTTATTTAAAAAATCATAAAATATGTATGCAAGTTATTCATATAAAATTAAACTGCATTTTGCTAATTATTGGATCAAGTTAAAAGTAATGTCGTATTTCAAATGTTCCAATTTGAATCTTGAAATCTGAAATGCCAGCAAAAAGGGTGAAGTTTTTTAATTTTTTTTAAAATATTTAAATTTTATTTTGATTTTATTGAAATTTAATAATAAAAAAATATTTGGCATTACAGCTAATGCCAATGTGCCAAATATTTTAAAGTTGAAAGATCATACGAGAAAAACTCAATGGGAATTTTAGTATCTTAAGTCACTCGAGATAAACTCGAGGTAAATTGACATCACAAACACCCATGTCTTAGGTCTCAAATTTAAATTGAAAAAATCTAAATTTGACATTGACCTTACCGGGAATCGAGCCCAGACCCACCTGGTCGGTAGAGCAAACTCTTACCAACTAGACCACAGCAGGTGACATGTGGGATGTTCTGCATTTGGTGGGATTCTAAGGTTCGCATTCATTACGAATATTTGGAAGCTGAAGGAAAATGTAGCTTTGAAACATAGAAAGGGTATCATCAGGCAACAGGATAAACTACAACATTACTTTTAACTTTACCTGGTATATAATTATTATTATTTTGAATCATGGTTAAAATTGATTTCAAACGGTAAACTCTTACGATGTCCAGAGATGCAGAGCAACAATCAGAGTCGGCTGTCAGGTGTGATTGTTGAGCTCTGAGTTTTATAATGTTCTTTGCTTTTTATCTGTGTGTTGTGCCGTTTTCCTTATGCGAGAAGTTACCAGAATTGCTCGCTGAGCAAGTACATGGACCGGCACAAGATCAAGCCAGACAGCAGAGCGTTTCACCTACTGCAAAGACTTCTCTTGATGGACCCTGCCCGCAGAATTACCTCCGAGCAAGCTATGCACGATGCCTACTTTACTGAAGATCCTCTGCCTACGCAGGTATAACTTCAGTTTTCTTGTCATCCTTTTATCTAGAGCAGTGACAGGTAGTTTTTTACTAAGAAATACACCCTGAATAGCTTGCTCCAGACAAAAGGCTCTATATTTTAATTGACACCTGTTAACTGGAGATTCATCACAAAGCTAGACTATTTTTATAATTCTAAAACATCTGCATATCAACCTTATAAATATTAAATATTCTTTGGCTATCGACAAATCAAAAAATAATTTTATTCATTAGTAATGTTTCGACGTCTTTCACAGGATGTTTTCGCTGGATGCCCGATACCTTACCCTAAACGTGAATTCCTAACGGATGACGATCAAGAAGACAAATCTGAATCAAAGGCAAGACAAAATCAACAGCAGCAACAGCAGCAGCAGCAGCAACAACAGCAACAACAGCAGCAGCAACAACAGCAACAACAGCAACAACAGCAGCAACAACAACAGCAGCAGCAACAAAACGTGTGTGCCAACGTTTATAAATTCAAAGCTTTGTTAACATCATTTACTTCCAGACACTATCATTTTTATCATTCAACCAGTTCTGCAGTGTTATAATTAGTACATCTATACAATATAATGTGTTATGCCTTATTAACGAAAGACATGTTGCATTATTAAATGTACATGACTGTATTTTATCTGCTAATTTTTTTCTCGAGTATCACAGTAACATTACTAAACATTGCACTTTTTTACACTTACCTTGAAAATGGTCAAAGGATAATGGATAATACTGTGGGCGTCGAGTAATGATTGTAACTATGAAGTCTTTGGTTATATATTTTTATTATTGTATAATTTTTGTTAAATATGCAATGTCATTGCAGGCCCAACAACAGGCAAACTCTCAACACGACCACCACTCTGGAGGAAATGCAGCGAAAAGGCCACGTGTCGGCAACAATCAACAATCTCAACAACAGCAGCAGCAGCAACAGCAACAAGATTTCCATCAACATCAGCAACAACAGCAGCATCAGCAACAGCAGCAAATGATGTACAACAATTCTCAACAGCAGAATGCCAATAACCAACAAAATAACTTCCAGCAGAGATTTTAAAATTGTCAACACTAATCCTTTGGAAAACTTTCATCATAAAAGAAGTACATAGTGGAAGGATAATAATTTAATTGTCAAATATCAATAAATATTCCGATTTTTAATTGATATTCGAAGCAATTTTTAAGTTTCAATGCTTAGTAGTAGAAAGATATCTGTTTTACCATAACGCTCGATACATGCAAAAAACATTTTTTTTATACCAATTTGGAACAAAATAAAAAATACAAACAACTTTCAAAAATATGGTGGAAGATGAGTCAAAAAAATATATAAACAATAAACACATTAATCGATATAAATTATTGAAAAAAAACTGATCGCTATTAACACTTCTTAGTCGGGCGCTTCAAAAAATAGACTCAAGCCTGTAGCGGGCGTTTTTTAGTGATTAGCGCACAAATATATTACATTTTTAAAATCAACACAACTTCTAAACCAAACGATATTTTCGATTGAAATTTAAAAACAAATCATACGTGACATCTAATCATTAAAAATAAAATTAGAACATTTCGATATCATCATAATTTCACTATGTTTCAAAGCTGAATATAAAACCTGTTATCAATTTAGTAGATAGCACTCCGTATGTTATAAATATTAAATATTCAAAACATTCTATATAACAAAATAGCATATTTATCAATATTTTATAATTATATGAATAATTATAATATATAATCGCCATTCCTACAACTTGACTACCACTGGAAGTGTAAAATCTAATGCCGTAAAAATTACAGCGTAATTACACCCTTATAATCTAGCAAAGAATTAGGACTAATGTTAATTAGTTGCGGCATTTTATTTAACGCCGACAAACAAACCCGTGATATTATGTGTCCCGCAAACAAGCGACGATATAAAAAAAAACATATTATGCCGTGATCCGCATTCTACCGACAATACGCTAAAAACGACTTTTGCCGTGATCCGCATTCTACGTACAATCAGCTAAAAACGACTTTGGTCGTGGCCCGCCTAAGAAGTGTTAATAGCAATAGGACTATTTGAATCGTGTATTTCGAAATCGTTACGAGTCACACTTTTGTAATTGTTCAGGAGAGTGAAAAATAGATGTCTCTTGAATACAACCGTATAACATGTTTTTTTCTTCAAGGTAATTTTGATTAAATCTACTTTTTCTAATGAGAATTTGTTACATTATGGAAATATATGCATTTTGGAGAGTGAAAAATAGATGTCTCTTGAATTCAATCGAAAAACATGTTTTTTTCTGCAAGGTTATATATTTTGATTAAATCCACTTTGCCTAATGTGAACTTGTTACATTATGGAAATATATGCATTTTTGCAATGCTCTAAAATATGTTAATTACATACATGGAGCGTTTTCGTTTTATATTTGTGTGCTTAGATATTCTGAAGATGTTTGCATAATTCACTATTTTTTGGAAAAAATGTGACTCGTAACGTTTTCGAAATACAAGATTCATTTGAATATTGAATGTAATATGTAAAGTAACTTGACTACAAACACTTATTGAATCTAGAACTGATGTCATTGATTTTCAATAACATGTTCTGTGATAAACTTGTTTATTCATTGAAATTTGTCATTGATATATTTTGAATGTTCATCATCTGCGGAGAGTCTATTAGACAATATATGTTAGTGTGAAATATAGTATCCAAAAAGAGTCGTTGACCAAACTATTTTCAACAATGTTGTACATATTTTAGGCTTAGTAATAAAATTATTTTATAACAATATATCAAAAATGAGAGTTTTATTCATCACTGGTGATATACCTACACTGCATCTATCAACATACGGTCACACACACTCTCTGTCACCAAGCGCGTCATGTACATACAGGCAGACCTCCACTTTCGCACACAATTGGTTCCTGAAAATGTGTGCAAATGTTGTATGTTCGAAAGTAGAGGGATGTAAAAAAAAGGTCAGTTCAAGTTCATCTGTGCACTTGAACACCTGAAGATGCCGAAAGGCGAAACCCGAGTCGTTGGTGACAAAATCTGTGAATGTACATAATTTGAACGATTCAATCCAAAACTTGTTGAAAATTTTTATTTATCAAAATTTACTTATGTATTTGATAAAAATTATAATTTTTTAATAAACTTGTCGAAAGTTAGTTGTATTTTACTCTTTTTTTTCTTTTCTTCGTAGAGTTCTGTAACATCCAATGCTTTTATGGATCGTCCTACGCACTTGAGATATCCGTTCTCCATTGGGATCAAACTCTTCCATAATATTCAAAAATGTATCGAGATGAATAAAAGCTTCGTTCATATTTTTTCATTGTTAAAGTCTTGATGATTTTTCTGGTTCTTCTTCCTCACTTTCATTTGTGCCAAATAGCGAAAGTAAAGGTCCGCCTGTATTTATAAATTGTAGTATCAGTTTTTTCATTAAAGATAAATAGTTGTACCAGATGGGTGGGTAAAAAGGTCTTTTAAAAAAAACTTATTTGAGTGAATAATAAGTTTACTCCTTTACATGCCCTTCATCACTGAAAAATTTTCAATAAAAGAAGAAGATAATATATTTCAAGCATGTCAAATAAAGTATTTTAGTCTATGGTCAGGTAAATGTCAAATATTTAAAACGGTTCGCAATAAAGGTCACCTATTTGCATAATATAGAGAAAATTGTATTATTTTAAAATAAATATCCTCATTAGAGCATGTCTAGTATTACAACAATCTGTTAAGTGTATAATATATTTGTGCATATTTTCTAATATTAACGTTAACACCTATAATATTAAATTTGTGATACTTAAAGTAGGAACGAGTAGTGTTCATGTTTTACACGAGTGAAAAATGTTAAGGAAATATTTCAAACGTGGAATATTAGCTACTGCTGCGGTTGGTGGATTCGCTAGCTTACACAGTAATGATTATGAAGTAAACTCGATTGCGATTGTAAGAATAGCAAGAACACTGTCGACGGCTTTTAGTATCGGCAAAACTTATAAAACAGAGCTATTAAATAAAGGCCTGGATAAATCCTCCGATGAATACAAAGTCCTCAAGTGCCATATTCATAAAATAGCTGCTAATAAACTCCTAGACTTGTGCAAAACAAATAAAGGTGTATACATAAAAGTAGGTCAGCATATAGGTGCCCTGGATTATCTGCTACCTGTTGAGTATGTTCATACAATGAGGATACTGCACAAAGATGCACCTTCGAATACTGTCAAAATGCTTTATAAAGTGATAAAGCAAGATTTGAAAAAAGAGGTTTGTTCCATTTATCTAATCTTACCCACATCACAGTCACTGTTATTAAGCCTAGGAAATGAAGAATGACGACTCGCAGAATGCAAGTGAATTCGCCACGGCGATTTGTTTGAAAAGAATCTTTCATCGATTTGCTTTATTACAATGTACTAATTCAGTGCTTCCCAACCTGTGGGCCGCGAAATTCAGTAGAAAGTACAAAAATCTATATATTTAAGTCTATCAAATCGGTGTTTCCCATATTGGGGGCCGCCGGATTGGATTGGATAGAAATTGGATTCTGGGGGAAAAGTATAGCAAATCGAGGATTTCGAATTCGTCAGTGAGCTAAAAAAAAACACGAGTTTCTGCTACAATCTGAAGAAAAAGTATACCAAATCGCAGATTTCAAATTCCTCTGAGCTTAAAATAAAAATGAGCTACGGAAATGATTGAGGAGGGCCGCGGATTATTTTTTTTAGATTTAGGGGGCCGTGGAACGAAAAAGGTTGGGAAGCACTGTACTAATTAGCACAATATTTTTTCTGTACATTTGATAGCAAATGATTTTCAAAAATAACTCAATACAGTAGAACCTATTACTCTTTTTGCACTGTATCGAAATAACACAGTCAATTAATGTGATGAAACCTATCTTTCATTTATTTATATTCACTTAATCTTTTTTAAACGCTGTTTTTGCATGGCTGCTTTAGTGTATATTGTAACGTATTTTGTTTACAAGAAAGATTAAGCGAACTTTAAATTTCATTTTTCTTTGTGACTCGAAACCGTCATAATTGTTTTTATACGGTCCTCTAGAAAAAATGGTTGTTCATGTCTGATCTTTATCAAGCACGGGTAAAAATAATATTTTATTTAAAAGAAATTATACTCAAATTTAGACTTGATTGTAATTAACTCTTATAAAGTAAATTGGAATTATACCTGATGTTATTTTGAAGTTTTGCAATTAGCTGTAACACAGAAAATAAATTATAAAACTATTTACATTGCCACCTGTGATTTAAGTTATTGTATTAATTTTCATGGATTTTAAACAACTTTTATTTGATAGGCAACGGAAATCTTCGATGATTTTGAGCCTTCTCCACTTGGAACTGCATCGTTGGCTCAAGTACACAAAGCAAAGTTAAAAGATGGCACCCCCGTTGCCGTCAAAGTGCAGCATTATTTTGTCAGAGGAAATGTCGACGTTGATCTTAAGATTATGGAGGGCATCGTTAAAATAATGTCATGGGTGTTCCCTGAGTTTCGAATGCAGTGGCTGGTTGAAGAAACAAAAAAGAATATTTACCGTGAATTAGACTTTGAACAGGAGGGGCACAATGCCGAAAAGCTCGCTGGGATGTTTAAAGACTATTCATGGCTAAAAGTACCAAAAATATTTTGGGAGCACACCACTAAAAGGATTCTTGTAATGGAATATGTGGACGGCGGACAAGTCAATGACTATGAGTATATAAAGGTATGCATTAGATCAGTATTTCTCAACCACATTGGAGCCATTGCCTTCTTTATTACCTGTAAAATTAATTATCACCCCCACCTCCAAGTAAATTTTTGTTTACATTTTAACTGATTGTAATGTAAAAGAACTATGATACAATCACACAAAAAAATGCATGCATTCGTCTTGCAAGGATTTACAGATTGTATCACCATCATATTGTAAATTTTCTATTAGCATATATTTCAACTTTTGTCACTTAAAGTTTGTTGGTGTAATTAATTTAGGATTTCAACACACCCATAGTACTTTAACTTGTATCCCAAATAGAAAACAATATTTCATGCTTTATTTAACCTAATACAGAAACATTGGCAAATAATGTGGCTATGTTTAACATGAAGAAGGCGATGGCATGGATGAAAAGGTCTTTATTTCCTTACTTATTAACTTCCTCAAAGATACCGAGGGCGAAATCCTTCCAGTGATGTTTTATAGCGATAGAATAAAGTACATTTATGCGTCTCCTGAAAACTTGCACTTTTTGAGATATGAAGTTATAGAAAATTACCGACGGTATGCAATAACACATTTGAATTTCAGCAGCACAACTCTTGTGCTAAAAATGTAAAAAGTAAGATCACATACCCCTAAAACACACTGCACTCCTTTGTGATTTTTGAGCAATTCAAAATAACCCTTTTCTGTGCTATAATTTATGTTACAGGCCAATAAAATTGATCCCTATGACCTATCTCGAAAATTGGGCGATTTATATTCCCACATGATATTCGTGAATGGATTCGTCCACAGTGATCCTCATCCAGGAAATATATTAGTAAAAAAGAATCCAGGAGACAAAGAAGTTAGTGTCTTTTTGTTGGATCATGGATTATATGCGGTAAGTTCTAATGCATGTCTAATCCCCTTTACCGTGTATTGTAACAATATTTTTTGCATCAAATATAAATACTCTTGTTGACCTAATAAGTATTGCCGGGTCCGTGATCAAGTGGTCAACGTCGTTGGCTTCGGCTACAGTGCTCACGGGCTCAAGTCCCAGCGTTAACAGTTTCATAAATTTTTTAATTGAATTCCATCCCATTAATAAAATCATAATACGCATCCTATGGTATTCAAAATTTTAGTAATGCATCAATGTTATTCTCATTTTCAATAAATTTTGATTATGATCATTCAAAACACAAGTACAATGCATTCAGAGTATGAGAAATAACACCAACAATCTTTAATTACCATAGATCGTATGAATTTTCTGATTTACTTTTACAGGATTTAACGGATAAGTTCCGTTACGAATATTCCCAATTCTGGCTTAGTGTTATTAACAGAGACCGAAAAGCCATGCGAAAGTATGCCACCATGCTTGGGATAAAAGATAGTTTATACGGAGTGTTTGCCTGTATGGTGACTGGCCGACCGTGGGATACGATTATCAAAGGAATTGGCCGTTCTAAACCAGGACAAGAAGAAGTAAGCATATTTTATTAATTGGTTAAGAATTTATTACATACAGTTGAACTTGGTTATTACGATCACGGAAAAAGCGAAATCTCAGATATAATGAGGAGACATGCGTTGACATTTTAGTTTATGGTTTTCTCCATACACTTATTCACTTTTGCAATGAGCTTTTTTCTAAGGCATACTGAGGAAAAATTTTCTTACAACTGTAAAAGTGTCGATCGTTTAAAAACAACATTTTCTACCCAAAGCAAAAAAATCCGACCGGGCAGTTAACTATACCGATGGCTCCGGGATCAGATATGCTTAGAGATTTTGTCAAATATACAGCAAACAAAGAGGCACGGATGTCTTCTGATATTTTCCAGAAGTATGTGTCTGACTGGAACGATGAGCTATACAGGAAGATAAGAAAAATTCCTCCTCCTTTTAGTTGATAACTGCTCCGCATCCCAAATTGAGAAATCCAAATCGGTAACGATGATTGCCAGAGCTCATGATATATTGGACCAGCTGTCAATTTTTTTGCACTGAGACCACCCAAGATTATTTTAATAGGTTGATTGCTTTGAGAGGAAATTTAACAACAATCAGAGTGAAAACAATGAAACAAGCATCAATTTTAAATTTGTTAAGAAAAGAGGATTGACAGAAAAATGTAATATGTGTGTAACGGGTGTAAGCATTTAAAAATACCTATTCTCTGATATAACGGGCAAATTTTGTCGGTCCCATCCTCGTCTTAATAATCAATTTCAACTGTATAGCATTTTTGGAGGGGTTAGTGAAAAAAGATATATTTAAAAAAATAGGTATTTTAAAATATTTTGCTTTATTGCTTTGGCTCTATTGTAGAACACTTACATGCTTCACGAAATATTAAAACCAAAATAGTATCTTTATGCTAAATAATTAATAATTACTGTTTTTGTATTCTTTTAGAAAAACAAATTCCAATCGCAACTACCTGATGTAATGAGCGATATTGCTTTATGTCTGGAGAACATGGATCGTCAAACACTTCTGGTTCTCAAAACTAACGACCTAATCCGAAGTATTGAATTCGCTCTCGGCACACAAGAGCAAATGTGCGGCTTCACCGTCATGGCGAAGTGTTGTTTGATCTCTGTCAACAATGAACGTTACAAAAACGCCAATAGTATTTTTCAAAGAACTGCAGCCGTATTTGAAAAATTCTGTACTATGTTCTCATATTACATCTTTCAAATGCTGACTGAAATAAGATTCAAGTTTTTCCTATAAAATTTAATTAAAATACTTCTCTAGATAAAATGCAGTGGATTCTTGATGACTTGTTTATATCTTTTGAAATTATATTTTTTAAATATTATATATGTCCAACCAGTGACGTAGCAAGGGGGGTGCGGTAGGGGCGGATTGCCTCATGCGGCACATTTTTGAGGGCGGAAGTGATTAAATAGAAATAGAGGAAATATTGGGGGCGATAAATTCAAGAATCGCCCCAGGCGGCAGGACCCCTTCCTACACCGCTGTGTCCAACCACATGGCATGAACAATCAATTGTATTGTCGTAGCTATTTAATAACACGTTTGCTTTTATATTTATATGTTTTTCACAAACACTTGATTGTTTGTGTAAAAAACACTTAAAAACTCAGTGTGCCTTTATTACACCCAGTCACAAATTTGATCATAATTATTTTTTTATCTCTGAAACTGCAGGCAGAAGTTTTACTTTTCAATCAACAATTGAATGGAATCTGTTATATATTACCTCATATACAATTTTTTCAGTGGTCTACGTCATTTTTCGGTTGCGGTTTCCACATTCTCAAAATCCCCGCAGGTGAATTGATTTTTCAGTTAGCCCAGGGAAAGCGATTCGCTTACTACTAGTCGTGTCCTAGCCTCACATCTCAATCCTTAATCTCTCTGAAAGGGAGCTTGAGAGATTGAATTAAAAAAATATATATAATAATAAATATGTGCAATATCTATAATATATATACATTGAGATTTTTTTTTTACAAAAATTTACTTCACGATTAGTCATGTATCGAATAACAATAGATCAAAACTTAACTATATTTTAATATTTTTACCTTGAATTGTAATTGTTATATAATTATAATATCAGTTTTGTTTATTTTTTAAATGGGTAATTGCTATGACAAACCAGTGTTTAAGTTTCTCTCTGTGATAATAATATATTTTTGGCGAAATAACTCACATAGGAATGCCATTTATTTATTGTTTTTCAATTTTATATTCATTGCAGATTCTTTGGTTGTGCTTGTGAATTATTTTTAATTATTCTTTCAAACCTTATATTTTTTATGATATGTTTAATTGTCTTAGTCTCTCGCAAATAATTGTTTATTTTTAAATGTTTCTTGTTCTACCAAAATAAGGATGGATATCACACTGGATAAGAATGGGTGGAGGAATTATTTTGCTGAAACCAAACCCTAGTTTCTTATTCTCTCAGTGATGATCATGACTGAGTCAACTGGTTGCCATATATTATAATATAGTTTACAGCAGTGATGCATAACCTATTTATAGTAGGGCCAACTTATCGATTTTCTGATTGTTCATGGGGTCAAAAGTTTTGCGGAATACGGTTTAGTCTCTTTTAAGTCGAGATATACTTTTATAATGTATACATTTTTTAATTGAACAACTGCATACCAGATACCATACTGATCTAAGCTTCATTGCGAGTTTATAAAGGATAGCAAATGAAATGTAATTTCTTCCTAAATTACTGGCACGAAGCGTAGCCTATTGACAAATATTTCATAAAGAACTAACAATAAATTGGATATTATGAAAACAATAATTTAAAAGTTGAATACACCTACACTGCAGACTAATATTTGTTCTTAAAATAATAAGTGCAGTTGAAATGAAAAGAAATAATAACAAACTTTTCACTGGCAAATATTGAAAATTGGTTTTGGGAAACTTTGAATAGTAAATTAGTAAAATAACACATTCTTTCTTGTAAATCAGTATAGTTTTATTAGATAAATTTATTTTTTATCATATCTGTGAAATTCATATTTCATTTTTGGGAATTATCTATGTTAATTATATTTATAAGTAGATAAATTTATACAAAAAATATCTTTTCTCACATATTTGAGTACTTGATGATATATTTTTAAATTATTAGTAAGTATTTTAGACTGAGCTACTGAAGTGTTAGTTATGTGTAATTGAAGACTTCTGCTATATCTTTTATTTTTTCATTGTACCTTTAGGCAACGATACAAATGAATATAATATCAACCTTACACATCAGTGATTTAACTAGCATATAAAATGAACTGTCAAACATCTTTAAATGTGGTAGCTTGAGTGGTTTCATTAAATGTTTAATATTTTAGAAGTATGTCAACACGGTATTTAAAATAATTAAGATTTAATCTGGCTGTTTCATTCCATATTAATTTTACGTCTACATTTCGTCAAGAAATTAGATAGAAAGCTTAAAAGGATAAGGGTTAAAACAAAACTATGTAATCATAACAAAGGGGGAGAGGTTTATTTGTTAAGGTTATTGAATAATTGGTGTTAAAAAAATAATCAAACACAATACCAAACATTGTATTTAAGACACACGGGTAGATAAAGTGGCAAAAACTGTACAAAAAAAATGTGGACTACATGCTATAAATTATTTATTCATTGACCACAGTACAAATTAATGTTTTATTTTACCCGCAAGTTTTCATTTTATTGAGTAATAATCATTGAACTGAATCACTAATTGTTTCCATGACTACCGATGATCAAATATACCTTAGAATAATTTTACTAATATAAAAATCAATAGTACATTAGCTTACAATCTAACAAAAAATAATATATTAATGAAAAAAAATATTAGTAACACTCTGTTTGAACTTTTTCTGAGCAAGTTCGTTCGTGGTTCTACCATTAACATACTAATTTTGATTTTAAATATTCCAGTAGAAAATTTATTTTAGTATTCACAGGCTCAAAACCTTCTTATTCTTGTGAAAAATTTGTCTCACATTGAATTCTAGTCGATGATATTAAAAATCATTTATAACTATTGTTAAGCCCGAGAAATATCCTTAATTCCATTTCAAATATTATTATTGTTATTGCTATAAGATAGTTTAAATAGACACATTTTAAGAATGTCAGAATAATAATGATATTACTTCATGTTACATTAATATATTGTTATTTTTCTATGAATAAAAAGCTATATTTTTTACTAATATCATATTTTTATTGGCTCAAATTATTTTTCACCTTTTAAGTATCGACAATCATCCCTGATATTATTATTCGGGAATATTTCTATTTTTCATGGTTGAATTGGTATCACGGTATCAAAAGCTGTAACTTACAGGATATGTTGAAAGCTGATCTTACTTATATTCTGCCTTCCTATAAATAGGCTTACCGTAATCATGAAATCTCAAACCGGAACAAGAGTAAGAGCTGGGTAAAAAAAAAACAAAAGCTCCCAAAAACTGTTTATTCAAAGTACAGAGGAACCTCTCATAACAAGCACCACTAATAACGAGTAATTCGCATATAGAGCAAAACAGATTGTGAAAAATGCTCCCTTAACGAGCGACATTTCGCACAACGAGTGACACAGAGTTTTGGAAAGATCACTTTCACATCGTTGCTTGCTTCAAGATGATTGACAAGACGTGGGAAGGGGTTACTAAGAGGACCCTCACTTCTGCTTGGAAGAAGCTTTGGCCAGAGAACGTTGTCAAATATAATTTTGAGGGGCTTGAAGCAGTACCTGTGGAGTCTACAGTCAACGAGACTGTGTATTGTGTTAGTGGAGGAGGAGAAAATAGCAGAGCAACAATCTTCTGACGCAATAAGAGAAATGCTGAAAGCATGGGAAAGTGTTGCATTGTACATTGAGAAGCATTACCCTAATAAGGAGGTGGCTATACGTTTTACAAATTTATTCAATGATAATGCTGTCACATTTTCATTCAATTTCGAAGCGTTGGCAAAAACAAATGTCTAGACAGCTTTCTAGTAAAAAAGAATTAATTATTTTTCTTCCGTGCACTCGAACGCCTGAAAATGCCAAAAGAAAAAACCCGGATCGTTAGTGACAAAATCTGTGTGAATGTACATAATTTGAACGATTCAAATTTAATATTAAAATTCCACTAAGCATCTTCAGTCAAAATCTTAAATTAATTATTTGTCACAAATGATAAATTAGACTATTCTTTTTTGCGAATCGAAATCGTATTCCCAGGTTGTTAAGCTCTTTAACAATTTATAAGTATGTAATTTTACTTGAATAAACGTTAAAAATATAAAAAATATGATTTTTTTTTGGCATGGAACGCATTATTGTGTTTTTCATCGTTTTATTTGGAAAAAATTGTTGCACTCAGCGAGTGTTTTACATAACGAATTAGTCTCGTTATAAAAGATTCCTCTGTACTTATAAATCTCTAAGTTTGAGCAGAAATTATTTATTTGGGTCCTATGGCGCAGCGATTAGTGTTGTAGCATAGCCCTCTATACTTATCAAGCCATGTTGCACGACCTGGCAACAATGTATTAAGATCACTCATCATACCATAGAAAATATATACTTACCCTTTGACATATGTCAAATCGACTTACGATTTATTTTAACAATGTTAAATTAAACCAAATTGAATCTGTATATATTTAAAAATAAAAATGAGGGAGTGGGAAGGAAAAATAAGTGGCACTTTTTTTATTAAACTTCATTTTATTATGACATTTTTCCGCAATACAAAGACAAATGCATTCATTAATTTCAACAGCTTATCAACAAAATTTTACGAAGTTGCTCATAATATTGAATGACACCAATTTTTTTCGGTTTAAGATTAAATGTATTTAGCCAGGCATGTCGAGCTTACAATGTATTTTTTTCATCTTTGTCTACATCTTGATACAGGTTTTTTTTCCATTTACCCACTGATGAGGTCTTGTCCATAGTAATGAACTGGAATTCTAAAATCTAGTTTGTTGTTTCGTGTTTCTTTAATACACCCGTTTTAAAAAATCATTGCTTATCAAACATTAACTCTTAACTATGTCGACATGTTCCTTTTTGTCAACAATGTTGATCGATTTAATAAAAACTATGCTAAATGAAACTTCAACAGTTGTTTGTATTAAAAACTCCTCCGTTATAGTACAAACTAGAATTTATATAACTATTTATTTTAGTTCCCAAAAACAGACGCTATCGGGAAACTATGAATACGAATAATGTTCGTCGACATTATTGCTAGCTTGCAATTTGATACGCCTTAGTACAAATGTGCTAGTTACCTAACTGTCATGAAAATGTTTGATACATACTACCGTCTATATCTTATATAAGCACGAAACTTTCATTTGCTAAGCGTCAGTTCAGGTTCATCCGTGCACTTGAATGCCTGAAGATGCCGAAAGGCGAAACCCGGGTCGTTAGTGACAAAATCTGTAAGAATGTACATAGTTTGAACGATTCAAATTTAACATACTACCGTATTGACTGTAGTAGGCGAATTTTGGTGTGGAATTGCTCTAAGCCATTTTCTTTTCATTATACATCAGCCATCGGAAAAGCAAATGTTGAGACTGCACTGTTACTTAGCAAAGATGAGCTTAAGTTTGAATCGCATCCTGGAACACAGTACCGTCTAGGCATCTGAAAACATCACGTAGAAAATTACATTAGGTTAAAAATCAATTTCTATACAAAAGCTATTATTGGTCGTCATGAAATGCAGCAACTATATGTTAAACGACAATAATTTTACAATTTTACATATCTATATCTTCGGTAAATAATTCTAATTGCATGTAATATGCCATGCCAACTATTTCATGAAATATTGCTTTTCAATATAAGTTTAATTAAATATGTACTCTGTTTTTAAGTTGGAATGCCAGTACTTAGTATATTCCAACATTATTTTTCAACTTAAGGTTAATGAAATTTTAATATAATCCCTATAATAATGCAAATTATATCATTGATACGACTTGCAAAGCATTCACAATGTCAAAACATGTCTTCAGTCACAAATAATAGTATTTAAATTTAATTCAACGTATGATTTGCAAATCAAATGGCAAATCCTAACCTATAATATGGACGCATAATATATTACATTTCTTCATTTTGGAACATTAACTATCTTCGGTAAACAATTCTTATTGCGGGTAATAAGCCTTGCCAACTAATTCATGGAATATTGTTTTTCAGTATAAGTTCAAATAAATACATACACTGTTTTCAATTTGAAATGCCGTAGTATATTTTAACTTTATTTGTCAACTTAATTTTAACGAAATTTTAATATGATCTCTATAGTAATGCAAATTATATCATTAAAATGACTCACAATGTCAAAACATGTCTTCAGTTACAAATAATAGCATTTAAATTGAATTCAATGTATGATTTTCACATCAAATGTCAAATTCTAACCTATAATATGGACGTATAATACATTACATTTCTACATTTTTTAAACATTAATTACGATAAATCTTGATAAATATCGATGGTACTAAATATTTGACAATTAAGTGCTTATTCATTAAGCTGTAATTTAATGAACTGATGAAATAAATTATGAATTTATAATTTATGACAATCTTTGCCAGGCGCGGATGTCACTTCAACTTAATATCGATATTTACTTACTTTTAACGGGTATTTTGATGAATCTTTATATTGGTGGAAGATAATAATCACTGAGCAGCCTTGAATGGCTTAAATTTCAAGTTTAATGTACAATATATCACGATTTAATCAATTATATGGCATTGGCACAGTTTACAAAAATCAAAATGGTGGCCATAGCAGTTATGTAACAGAAATTATACGTATGTATAAATCATTACATTTTGTAAGTGTAGGGTGGTTTTCAAAGAACTTTTAACTGTAGAATGATGCCTAAGTAGTCACAGAATACACTGTTAAAAAATCTTCAACTCAAATACATTAAATTCAACGAAAACAAACTTTTAATGCAGAGACACATAGAATCAATCACTGGGTTTCCATACAAACTCTATGTAAATCGCTAGACGACAACAGACTGAAGCCGGCCCGCACGTAAATTGCGTGATGCTATTCCTACGCGGCTTTGGATGGAGGCGGTAATGGTTGGGGGCATTTGTGCCAGACCTCACAAGTGAAATGATAAATTTGTATATCGTATATGTACAAGGAAAAAAAACTTTTTTTCTAAATGAAAGTCAACAGAAAACGCAAAATACTTGCAAACAACTTGTATTGTAAGATACTCAGAATACATAGAGAAGATTGCGATAAATTAATAAAGAGCAACTATTATACCATAGACAAATTTTCAAATATACGGGCAGCACTGCATATCGCTTAGTGACAGTTCGAATTTTATGTACAAACATGTCAGAAGTTCAAATCGATGTGAAACCAAATAAGATTGACTCATTAAATAACCTAGGCCCTTTTATAGCTTACCATGACAATTCATCTAATTTAACATATTTCAGTGACATTCCTCAATTATGCAAGGACGAGCCTTGCGTTTTGGGAGTAGATGAAGCGGGCAGGGGTCCTGTCTTAGGTAAGATTATGGCGGGAAAGTTTTGCAATGTTTTCGAATATATACTATAAATTGAGAACTCATTCAAAGAAATCAATTGTCAAAACATAAAACAATTGTTCACTTTTAGGGTGTTCACTGTCAATACTTGGTGGAAAGGCATTATATTAATAAAAACAATAATCCTTTGTACTTCATTCCACTTTATTTAATATGTCAGGACCGGTTTCGCTCATTGCGAGCATTGTCAACTTGTCAGTTGACATTGCTCGCAATGAGCGAAACCGGTCCTGACATATTAAATAAAGTGGAATGAAGTACAAAGGATTATTGTTTTTATTAATATAAAACAATTGCTTATACACCATCGCTCGTACACATTTTTGCTAGTAATGTGCATTATGATAATTTTTTAAGTACTTTAAGGTTATGAAACTGTCTGAGATACTTATTTTTGGCTATCCCTTCATTAAATATAATGTAATTAACAATATTGACTAAGGGTGCCATATTTACCAATTTTAACATCAAACTTAAATTGTTGAAATTTGATAATGTATTTAATAGAAAAATATAAATAATTCCTACTTTAACAAAACAAAATCGCATCTCTCTACGGCCATACTCAGCCAGGTAAAGACAACATGGTAGTTTCTAATATTTATAAAGAAATTTTATGCTGTTTTTATGATTTTTCGCAGGACCAATGGTTTATGGCATAGCTTTCTGTCCCATTTCAAAGACAGAAATTTTAAAAGATCTAGGATGCGCTGATTCAAAAGTTCTGACAGAAGAAAAAAGAGAGTCTATATTTGAGAAGATGGCGAGTGATGAAGTGTCAACTGCTGCTGTCGGATGGGCTGTTGAAATTATATCGCCAAATTTCATCTGCAACAGTATGTTCAGACGATCCAAGATCTCCCTTAATGAGGTTTGGCGAACTTTATTGTTTATATTTCATGAAACACAAACACATTGGTATAGTTCTATTATTAATAGAGAGATTATGGAACAGTAGACTTGTCTTAAAGGATGAGAAGGATAAAAACATCACAGACATCCCATGCCCCTTAGATATAAATCCATTTATGAATTTATCCATTTTTAGATTTGAAATCACGAACAAGCAATTGAGTTGACAAAGCCCGAAAGCATTGATAACTCTGCCACAGGACCAGCAGAATATGGACACCATGAGATATATTGTTGACTCAATAAAGTTCGCCATTCTTTTTGCCACTTACCAAATCTTGTCACTAACATACTTTATCAGAATATGCTCTGTGAATATTATAAATTATCATTAGTAACAGGTATGTTTCAAATTCTCTTGGGATATTATTATAACTGAAACAACCATCCAGGTCCAACATTGCATTTTCAATTTTTGTAATCATAAGCTCTGTTTCTAATGGTCAGCTATGCTACCCTGTATCACTCATTGCACCGAAAGTCAGTGGTGTGCTAAAATTTCATTAACCGGCTCGCATATTAGTTGGCAATTTTGAGATTTTCAACAAATTTCAAACATCCCGAAATTTCTAACGTGACTAGTTTTTTTTTTTAGCTTTTTCAAGAATTTTCGGATCCAAAATCACAAAAAATTACAGATATACTAATAACCATAACGGGTTTAGGAATCAGTCGAAATTATTTTAGAAACCGGCTCTGCAGAGCCGGTGCAAACCCATAGCAGCACACTACTGCCGAAAGCGTATATTTTCGATGCTCAGCATATAGTGAATATTAGCCTTTTTCATGTGCCGTTTTGTGAAACTGTTCAATACTCTAGAGCAACGTTCCCTCTAAGCTGCGGGCGTGCGCGGCCGCGCAGCAGTTGAGAAGCCCCCGCGCACTCATTTCCGACTGGCGCGCACTACAAGACAGTTGCTCAATTAATATTTGATCGGTTCGCGCAGCCTCCGCGCAGCCTTTGAAATTTCCGCGCAGCTAACCCTTCGGCTTAGAGGGAACGTTGCTCTAGTCAGAAATATTCACTAAAATAGATTTTATATGAAAAATAGTAATGATGCTACAATGTGTTACACCTGGTTTAAAAAATCCTATTTAAGATTGAATATTTTTGGTTTTCATTAGCATGTTATTTTTTTTTTTCGTAGGTTTCTATGAATTCTGCTATTGCTCTTATAAAAAAGGCAGGAGATTCAGGGGTTAACATAGCAGAGGTCTATGTGGATACAGTTGGACCTCCAGAGAAGTATCAAGCCAAACTTTCATTGATATTTCCTGACTATAAAATAACTGTGAGTATGTATCACTTTGTTTTTTTAAATTCCGATGTTTGCAAATCTGACTATCAATATTAATAACCTATTTTAAACAGTTTATTTGCCAAACAAAACATTTCTTCATCTTTGAGATTCTATTAACACTGCTTGAGATTTTTTCTTTTCGTGTCATTAAAAAACTTCCACATATTTTCAATCTTTCGCACTTTAAATAGTCAGGTGATTGGTTAACGGTTCAGCTGAAAAAGAACCTATAATTGTTATGGTCCAATTAAGGACAAAGACTTCAATTAATATTTGAGATTCTCATTTTTGTCTTGCTTTATAAAGAAAGAATTATGACTATTATACTAAACATGGTATTTTATGTTTAAAAAAATTGCCTGGTACATGAATATACAATTTCTATAAAGTACTCATCACTCGATGTATGAAGGAATAATTATGAAATCAATGTTTAATTTTGTACCAACAGGTAGCTAAAAAAGCTGATTCAACATATCCTATTGTATCTGCTGCAAGTATAGCTGCTAAAGTCTCCAGAGATCATGCTCTGAAGGTTTGGAAGTTTAGAGAAGGTCTTGATATGAAGCAAGATGGATTTGGTAGTGGGTATCCGGGAGGTAAGAAACCATATATGAAAAAATCTATTGCTTAAATTACTTGCATTTGTAGTTTTACAATGATAGTATTTTCGCTCTTATACATGTTATATACATTCTTAACACTTTCTGAACCACGTTATTGTATTGTTTATCAATTTTTGCAGATCCAGTTACTAAAAAGTTCATTAAGGAGCAAATTGATCCTGTATTCGGTTATCCACAATTAGTGAGGTTCAGTTGGTCGACAGCCGACACGGCTCTGCAAGGCATTGCCTACGCGTGCTCTTGGGATGATGATGATGAAGGCGACAGCAAAGCGAAGAAACCTCCCGCAGGAACCAAAAGGATCAGTTCATTTTTTGCACCAAAGTCTGAAAATGACGATGGGAAGAAAAGAAAAATAAGACATAAGTTTTTTACTGGACGGTTTTTGGAGATAACAGAAGATCTTTGATGTAAATTTTGTTAAATTACAGTCTTAAAATAAATTTATTATTACATATACCACAAATTCGTTACAATATGTTTGTTACTTACTTACCTCACCCCAATGTATCCTATCATATTTGTATATTAATTAAATACCTTGTTATTTGCATCTCAATTCTAAATGATTAGAAAAACAATAAATAATGGACATTTTGATAACTTAAGAAAAAATGCTAATCATCTAATAGTACATCAACAGACCGATAGTATTGTATATGTATATCCAATGTGTCGGATTTAATTCATGATCAGTATAACTTTCACATCTTATTTAAATAAATGAATATAGAGAAAAAGTATGTGGACTTCAATCCATACAACCACCAAATGCTGATATTTTGAAAAATAGTAAAGTACAAGTTATTAGATATTTTATTGTGGCAAAATGTTTATTTATTATTTATAATAAAACCTTTTGAGAAAAGTTTGTTTGGCATTATATATTATTAATTGCTTGAATTTATTTATTGTGATTGCATTAATTGGATAAACATATTGAAAGTTTGAAAAAACTGGTGAAATGTGTAAGTAAGGCTCGTGGCGTGTGCAAAGTGTGCGCCGCACTAAGATTTTAGCACTATCCACTTATTTAGTTCTAGTTTTGAGAGGTCTCGCACACAGGCGCAGAAATCCCCGAGCCGACCCTGTGTGTAAGTACTTTTACTGAATCTATAAATTCCCAGGGTATTTGATGTAGTACCCATCATCACCCGTTATGGAGTCTGTTATTTAAGGCATATCCTAGAACGGCAGTGTTGAACCTTTCCAAATAATTGCTAGGAGAAAGTGAATAGCAAATGAGGCTTGGTTGCTATTCTCTGAATTAATTGGAAAGCTTTTAAAAATCTCTAATTTGATAAAAAGTGTTGAGGACTTGGCCGGATGAACGAAAGCGGTGGAGGAGGTTAAAAAATAATGAAAGCTTTAATAAGTGAAGATTTAAGAGTGACCCTTCAAAGTTTTTTTGAATATTTGGCAATATAGTGGGCCAAATATTTCAAAAGTGCAAGATCGTTCTCAATGAGATATTTTTCTAAGTCATTTGAGGAGACCACGCGTGTCATAGGATTCCATTTTAAATTGAAAAAAAATCTAAATTTGACATTGACCTTGCTGGGAACTGAACCCAGACCTGCCTGATTGGTAGAACCAAGCTCTTACTGACTAGATCACAAGGGTTGACTAACTCCTTAGTCGAGTAGTTACTAAGTCGGCGTGGCCAACTGTTCTTATCAAATAGGTAATCTACTAAAAAACGTTCCAGTCATATTTTTATTTTAAATAATTACAGTATATAAGTGGTTTGTGTGAAATTTAAGTTTCGCCACTATTATTAAAAGCACCTAATTCTTGGTTAATTATTGATGGAAGATATCAGACAACCTTACTGTCTGTTGACAGGGGCGCCAAAATGTTACTCAAAATCATGTTAATATTGAACACATTATGAAAAGTGATCCAGTCGAATAAATCATCGCAAATAACTGTCACATTCGACGTCAACATGTGTGTCACTAGGCTTCGACCTTTAATGGCAACGAAATTAAGTCGAAAAGGTTCCGTAAACGCCTCACGGAATGATAACGTGACGACCGATTGTTTGAAAATTCCTGATGCGGCAGATCAATTAGTATTCCCTGCATGGCATCCACGCGCCGAGTATGTGGAACCATGATATCCTCACTGAGATTTCTCGATTATCATTTCAATTTGGAACATTTTGTTTATATGGTTGATTAATCCGTCCACTTTTATCAGTTGCTTTTCATTGTGAACCAGGTAGGAAGTGTTGACAGAGAGAAAAAGTTTTCTTTTTCTTACAGCAGAAAGTGTCGTTCTTGTTTGAATGAATGTGTACCGGGAGAATTGAATATTACCCTTAAGTTTGCTATCAGTTAAAGTTGGTATGTGTTTTTAACTGATTTATTTAAACTCCTAAGATGTTACTTTCACAATAAAAAATTGAGAATACTTAATAAAACGTGGAGACGATAATTTGTAATAAAAGTTCGTTTTTCTCCCAATGACATGTTCGAAAATATTGTAAAATTCATAATGTTTCTTTTTCAATTTATGACTGTAAACGAAATATGCATTTTGTTTTAGTGCGCTTATTCTGACAAATCAATAAATTATCTAAGATTTATGCTTGCCTGAAATGAAGTATCCCAATTTTTGTGAATTGAATAATATAGTTTTCCAATCTTGAGTTTGAGAACGAATATAATAACGTTCTTAAGAGTACTTCATTTGTTTTTTTTCTGACGTTTTATTAGTTTCGACAAGCTTTTGCGGAGTCAAAAATAGTCGAGTTGTTTTCTATATTAATTTCCTAAATGATAATAATTGTAAAAAAAGCTACAACGTGATATACATTTGATAATATAAGCTTTTAATTATGATCTTTCATTTATAATGTGTCTGCGTTACAACGTTTGGCTGTAAGTTACGTTCTAACTTAGTGGCGGATTAAGCTCACGAAAGCCCCCATGCGCAATACAATTGGAGACCCTGTTTTTCGGATAACATAAATATTTCAGAAAATCCCATGAAAAATAGTAAATATATAAAGAAATCTGAACAAAAAGTATATGGGTTATATAATATAAGCTATTTTTGAGCCCCCAAGCGCGCGCCTTATTTGCCTATAGTTATAAGGTAATCCGCCACTGTACCTAGGTTATTTGTTTAGGATTAGTACTTTTCTCAGTGGCGTACTAGTACTAGCATATGCACAAAGTGAGTCCCGCATCTAGCATTAATGTTTTTCACAGTATCGTCAATAATTATATTTTGGACCACTAAAGCAAATTAGAAATTTCTATTTGTAGTTATACCTTTTTTACCAGAATATAGATTAGCAATATTACATATATTTTTATTTTTTTATTTTGCAGTTTACTTTTATTATTTCACAATGGAAACGCGGCACATATTTGTAATATTAACAATAGTTTTTACTCAGTCAGCATTGATTGGATCTGAAGAGATCATCAATAACGGCAACGAGCCAGGAGAATCTCCGCGAATATTTCGCGACTCTTACATAAGAGCCTACGCCACGACTCGTCAAGGTTCTTCAAAACCAGTTGACAAAAGAATAATTTACGTTACTCCAGCAAATCACATATTAAAAAAACCGATCGTCAGTCAATCGCCTGCTATCCAGCCGGCGATTAGTCTACCGGTAGCTATCCAGCCAGCAGCCGTCCAACCAGCAGACATTCAGCCAGCTTTTCAACCGATTGCTTTTCAACCAGCCACCGTAAACAAAACAACTCTTAAAAGAAGAGAAGACAACAACTATGACACAGGTCCAAACGCAGAGCCCACTGGATATAATAGCTTTTCTTCTAGCGGCGCTGGTGGAAGTCAATATGAAGGTTATTCGAGTGGATATGATAACACTGCAGCAGACAGCTATTTCCCACAACCGTCTTACGGTCCACCTAAGAAATATGGCGTACCAGGTTACAAACAACCGAACTACAATTACGGAGCCCCCGATAATTCATACGGAGTACCTTCGAATCAGTACGGACCGTCAAGTTCAGGGTATGGAGCACCGCTAAAGCCAACGTACGGCGTGCCCTACGGCGCCCCGTCGTTTTTCGATAAGTTTTCACTAAAATTTGACCTACTGACGTTAGCCAAGATTATTTTGAAGGTGATTATTTTTAAGAAAATCGTCAAGTTTATAGCGATCATTTGTATGCTGCTTTTTATCCCGAAATTGATTCACTATAAAAAGGGGAATGACAATGACGAAGACGAAGAAAGGCTGATGAAGAACTTCAATACCAGAGGTAAGATATAAGAAGTTTCATTGTACATATTTGCAGTCGGAACACACATTTGTATTTGAAATTTTCTTGTCTTATAGGATAGCGAAAGTGAGCTACTACATCGTCGAAATAATGATAAAAAGCAACAAAGCATTGCCAAGACAATTTGTTGTGGCGAATATAAATTGATATGATAATTATTTGAAATAGTCTCACATTTAAAATTATTATATCGAGAACAATACTGGAATAGTAAATAGTTAAAGAATAATAAATTGTTTTTTCCTTTTTTAAATATAATTTCATTCATTTGTTTCATTTCACGGTTTCTCTTGCTTCACATTTAACAATAAAACTAGGTGTTCATTTTGGCGTATAAATGTCAACGTGGTTGGCTTCCGCGATGGTTCTCACATGTTCGAATCCCGGTACGTTGGCATTTTTTCAATCAATTTATCGATTTCTGTTAGAAAGCATAGTATGTGATGTGTACAAATTCACTTCCACCCTCCTAATCATAAAATAATGGGGCATAGCAAGAGTGATTAGTTAACCACTAGTCCTATCCTTCAATACATTCGAAAAAGAGTTGAGCAACTGAGTAACAAACAGTTCTCGTATAAAAAAAAACTGCCGTTGAGAAACCTCCATAAGGAGACCATATACTCCACATTGGGAGTGGACATGGATGAAAAATATTTTTAAACTACTTATTTTATGCAGTTCGAATAACACACTCTTATATCATATTCAAACAGGCCAGCGGTAGGTTGCCAATACGCTAACAAGGGACTCGCTTAATCTCAAAACAAATCTCGGTGTTCTGGGGAGGGTGTGAATTTTTTTATCACTCCTATATTCAATACTTAAATAAGCAATCGATTGTTACTTAATACACTTATAATATGTAATTAACCGTAAACTTATCAATCTAAATGGCTAAAAATGTACTACTGTGTATACTAGTGTTTTTCAACCTTTATGTTACTGAGCCTCCCTTTGAAGAAAAAAAATATCGTAGCGCCTCCCCATCCTTTATTTCATATACTAACAAAGACACTTTTAAAGGGACACTTTCGCGCCTCCCAGGTTGGAAATCGCTGGTGTATACTGAAGCCTTCGTAGATAATATAAGTCAGAAATTGCAGTTATGTACTAATTTTATCTGATAATATATCATCATATATCATATTCTCTTAAATTAACAAGGGACTCGCGCGAGCCCTTCCGAGCCCTCTTCAGCCCACCCCTGAAACAGGCCGTTTCTAAAGTTCCACCAGCGTTAGTTGACTCACAGCATATCCATGATATATTGTGTGTGTCAGTATATCTCTGGCTCAAACATTGCTGTCTTTTCGATGGATTAGTTCAAAGATATTGTAAATCCAGTTTTTGTCGAAATTTAATTAACATACACATAATTTTCTGCATTACATCTTTCTGTTGTTAAATTATTGCTCGTTCGGAAAGAGTCTTGTGATATCTCTCTGGCTCAAACATTGCTGTCTTTTCGATGGATTAGTTCAAAGATATTGTAAATCCAGTTTTTGTCGAAATTTAATTAACATACACATAATTTTCTGCATTACATCTTTCTGTTGTTAAATTATTGCTCGTTCGGAAAGAGTCTTGTGATATCGTATCTTAAAATATTATACATAATATGTCTATTTCACCAATATTCATCATGTAATAAAGTTGTAAAAAATCGTACATAAACATGTAAAAACATGTAAAACAGGACATGCAACGTTTTGAGCCAAAACGTCAGTTTACTGGCTTTTACCATAATATATAGTATTTTACACTAAATTTGTTTTTTTTTTCAGAACAAAGTTTCGAGAGCTTAAATATTCTATCAGCATTTGTTCAACAAGCCATCGATACATATTCAATGCAACAAGAGGGATGTGAAAATGTCGGATGTAGAATAAAACGAGTTTTAGACAAAGTAGATGATGAATACACATATGCAGGGTAAGAAATATTACAACATAATATGTAACTATTATAAATCACCACCCTTCTGACAAAAAAGTCTTGTTTTTAGTTATTTTTGTCATTAATATAATATATAACACATATATTCCTTTTTCTAAACTATCGACTAACAAAATATACCAGTCTATTGTGTGAATTGAAATGAAATTCAACTCAAAGATGTTTGGAAAAACTAGATTCATTTCATTGTATTTTTTATACTATTTCTAGATGATCTAACAAAATTGTGTAATTAGTTTTATACAAACGATTTATGTTTTTTTTTATATATGATGCGATTCCACAAAGAATTAACTATCAATATCTTAAAAATGATTATGCAATAATTGTAAAAAGTAGTGCTTAGTTTCGACAATAATTGTGAAATGGCTGTCAATTATTTAAATTATAAAGTTCCTGTAAAACCAAATAATACTAATTAATTTATGTCACATCATTACAATAAAGTTCTTCAAAGGAATTTTCTAAAATTAAGATTTTTAAGGCTTCTTCCACCGTGGCACACCTGACACTTCTTGCGGCACACAGTTTGGCAGACACTGCTCTATAGCAAGCATGGAATATCAAATAGTATCGATATGGACTAATCTTCGTAAAACAAAATACTATATTAACACTTTCATACATTTTTCAGTGCATACCTCAATTAAAAATGAAAAGACAGCTATTCTGTGCTATGAAACATGGAGCTGTGATTTCAACCTTTACTACTTTTTTTAAATTAGAATTACGACAATATCGTAAGATTATCTAACATATTTTCCGTTATTGTTAAGATAGCTTTATAATTAATTGTTTATAAAATGATCACTGTATAGTTGTATAGAAATACACTACATTATTAACCACTAAATGCCGATGCTGGGAAGATTATCTTTAGTTAACGAAGAAGGCAATAACATTATATACATGACAGGTAAATAATATTAGTATAATTAAAAAGTCAACATATTATTTTATACCAAATCACATCTGGGGATTTGAATCCTAGAATGCAAAGTGGATTCATATAACATAACCACCAGGCCACGCCGATCGGGAATATACAATGTTATAGAATAATATTTAAATAACAATTATAAACGATTTATGCAGAAGTTGTTTAAGAAATTCTTGTAGCGAAACACCTGCAAAAATCTACATGCATAAATTACATGCCAATATGCGTTATTCATACAATATCCGGTGTACAGTTCAATTGAATGCGCTTATTTACCTACTTACCTACCTATTATTACATAAATAGGTAGCATACAAGATGTCCGAGAACTGGCAGCAGTTTTTAAATATTATGATTTTATATGTTTAATAATTATTTACGTATTTTTTGCAGCTATAATGGATGTTAGTTTCAACAAATATTCAGGCAACCAAATTTGACGATACGTAAAATTATTTTTTAATAGGTCCTCCAGGACATCAAAGCTTCAAAAAAATTCGCTTGTTTTTAAAGTTTTTACAATTGTATCTTTTTGCAGTATCGGGGCCGGTATCTGTAAAGATCGATGTACATTACATATGATACCTTTCCACCATTAATTTTATTAAAACATAGTTATTATCGACAGTCAGCCCAATGATTTACTCAAATACATTTACAAAACATCGTTTTGACGTTTTTGAGAAGAATTAAAATCCTATATTATTCTTTTTCTTTTGATTTCAGCATGGCAGATATGTTCAAGGGGTATCAAGATGGATGAAAGCTTAAATTATTACCTACTTGCCAAGATATATTTATTACGAATTAATTTATTCTCAATATTAAATAAAGAAAAAATACCTCTTCTCTTCTCTTCTTGGAAAAAGCTTATTTCTCTAATAACTCATTTGATAAATAAAATGAATACGCACAAATCAACCGATGAATTTTTTCGTCATGTGAAAGTAGAAACTGATGATCAATCAGATCGCTGTTTTTTGAATGTAGGTTCATGGAAAAGTAATAGGAGAAAGTTGATCAAGCAACAAACAAAATATATTGCTGAAATACTGTAATGGAAAATGATGTTGATTGCATTTTCTTTTAATGATCAACGGTGTATATTTTTTTTTATCGCCCTTTGCATTTTATTGCACTAACATTTTTAGTAATTCTGTTACTCAACTTTACAATATTCGTTAGCAACTTTGTATTTTAAACCTAGATCCGGCGCCATTGTTAATCGCATATTAATCCCAATTCCAAGAAAGCTTGTAGTCAAATTTAAAATATTGATCGAAGAAAAATATTTGTATTAGGTCTGTAAGTATCGACGCTTTATTTGTTGGTAAGTTGATCTACAGCCAACTTTGTAAACTGTTACATGAGCTTCTTCGTTTGAAATGTAAGTATTCTAGAGATGTAAACCATAAATAATTATGATGTATAAAATAAAACATTTTTATATGACATTTAGCTACCTAAACAATAATATTATTATTGTGGTGGAAATGGTGTTTGATTTTTCGTTCGCGGTGTATCTCCAATTTGGAAGCCGCCTGCAAACATTTTCCATTAAAAATACGGTTTCCGTTCAATATTTAATTTTTCGTTTTTGGATTATTCAACATTTTTTTTAGTACTTAATATCATTTTTATAAACAATAACTAACAACTTGTCAACGTGTCAATGCGTAGATGAACTGACGTGAGTATAAAGGTATACCTACTATCATGCGTTTTTCAATGCTCTGTAAAACAATATCAGTAACTTATGTTTATTGTTTGTAATAAGAAAATATTTTTTTTAATCGATTTATGGATATGTGCTCAAATGCATGAATGTCCGTGATTATTGTATTCCCTTCATCCGACCGTTAAATAAAATTGAACAAAGCGAGAGTGAATAAAAACGACTAGTTCTTTTCCAAGCTTAATCCTTCTATTATTTCTCAATAAAAAGTGAGATCGAGCGACTGAATAACAATCAGTTCCAATGAAACAACTTCTGTTCAGATGCTTTAGATTAGGAGTGAATATGACTAAAAAAAGGACATGAATTCTAAATGAGTCAGTTTCGTTATTTTTGCTGTCAACGTATTCTCAAAATAATCCAACTGAGGTTTGACTGTCTTCTATGGATTCAAGCTAATGCACATCCATATACAATATATATTTTGCTCGACACGAATTTTATAACATACCGCTTAAAAGTATGACTGTGCCTCATTTTGAATCGTCGTAAAATATTAATAAAGCCTGAGACGTTTGCATTGAACATGACTTGACTGAAAATTGAAGTCTTGTTTTTGCATAATATAATTATACCATGTCAGAGGTCAACTGCTGATTCCAGAAAGAAAACTACACAATTGCAGTATGTGTGGTCACTTTATTACTAATAAATTATCTCCGAATGTCTCAATGAAAAAAACGGAATCAATCATTGACATCATGTCAATATTCTAAAGTCAGTTATCACGAAGAGACGTTGGGGCTGGCGAGACGCTACGTATAAATAATTGCCAATGGAATGCTTATCCAAAAAAAAACAAATGTTTTAATTTTATTAATGATGCGGTGATTTGATTAAATTACATCATTATATTAAAAAAATGCAAATGGAGTTAGAGTTCACGGGAGTGGGCTTTTTTCGTAGATTGGTTGGCGTTAATTTATTTATTTCTGTGTATGATATTATTTCGAAATAACTGAAACTAAATCTTGATTAAGATCCTGAGTAACAGAATTGGTAGGTTATATGATCTTTTGTATGACATATCTAGTAAGCATAATGTGAAATAGCAGCTGCAGTCAGTGGATGATTAAGCACACGAGAGGCTCCAGGCGCATTGAAATTTGGAGGCCCTGTTTTTAGGATAAGATAAAAACATCAGAAAATTCCATATTAAATAATAAAAATATATTAAAATCGGAAAGACAAGTTTGTGTGTTATACAAAATTTGCTATTTTTGAGGCTCCTAAAATTCGGAGGCCCCAAGCGCGCCTTATTCGCTTATAGTGTAATCCGCCACTGGCTGCAGCGGTTATTGCAACTTTTTTAACGATATGGATACAGTATTTGTATGTCTCTGGACAACTGTGATCCTGCTTCTCTTTTCTTGCGACCGATCGATATCCAGCTTCCTGGTCGACCATCAAGTACTCCACTTGATATACTTGGCTGAACTGAAGGATGCCATGTCATGTGAGGAAACTTACCAATTGATGGAAGATAAGTAATTATAGAGGCACGGAAAGTTAGTAATTATGTGGTCATATACTTCACATACTGAGCGAATATGGTGAAATAAAAGTAGCACTTTTTTATCATCACAATAGGTTTTTTAAACAATTGGACACGTACAATGAATAAACCATTTAACCAAATGGCACCGAGAAATATATTGGCTGTAACACTACTGTTGACTTTTTCAACAAATTTATGTTCAAGCCACGTACAGTATTTTTAATTTGTGCATTGGATAATGCACCGTTGAAAAAATACGAAAGCTCTGGTTTCTTTTATACAGCTACCGAATCTTGTTTTGGTTCTCACGTTACAGTTTTACTATAAAAATGTGTTGGGATTTTTATTCTTCAGTATTGATCAATGCCCAAACTATCGTCGTACTTTCAATAAGTGTCTGAGAAGAGCAGGTAAATCGTTAAAACATCACACAGCAGCTTTGAGTTTATAATTACGACGAGTAAATCAGAATGGTAACACTATTTAGTACATAAATTTATACATGCTGATGTTCAAAACATGACGATGATTATTTTCTAAGATCTTAACTTTATTTATTTTATAAATACCTGTACCACCAGCTGCTCTATATGATTCCAATACGGAATAATCAAGCGGGTGATGATTTCCCATGAATTCTCATTCCATGCTTTCAAAATAGCAATTGCTGCGTCGTAGAATTATTTAAGTTAAGACCGTACAAATAATTAGATTTATTGAAACGCAGTTAAAATAGAAATTCAGTTGCCTTTTACTTGAATCTAAAACTTAGCACAAGTGGATAAGCGGTTACCAAAAATAAGGAGTTCAATAAACAGTCAACGAGATGTTGAAATTTTCTTTTTTTACTTAAGAAAATTTAACGACGTTATATCACCAGCACCTATTAATTTGTCGTAATTAAATATTGGCATTAAAAACGTCAAAAATTAACGCAAATTGAAGTCGATTTGAGACGCGACGTCTTCAAAGAAATTTGTCTGGCCAGCAAACAGCTTTGTTTTGATAATGCGACCAGTGGGGTACCAATAGTTAAATTTAGGTCCGTATGAAGTTATAAAAATGCTTGAATATGCTGACTAAGTAAAACAATGCGAAAATATGTTGGCGTAAAAGACAACAGTTAATAAATAGTCAGGTCCTATGGCGTAGCGGTTTGCGGTGTGGGCTTCCGTGCCAGATCTCACGGGCTCGAGTCCCAATACGAACAGCAGTTTTCGATCAATTTATCGATTTCTGTTTGAAGGCATTCGTGTTTGTGATGTACATCCCACCATTTCCGATACACATGGGCGTAGCGAGAACAATTAGTTTACCACTAGTCCTGTACTAGCATTATCCTACTATCTCTACTATTCTCTTTGAAAACAATAAAGTAGAGCGACTGAGTAAAACAAACAGTTCTCGTCGAAAACTTCTGTTGATATCTTCAGGAGGCTATATACTCCACATTGAGAGCGAACATGGATACAAAGTAAATAAACGTAACGTTAATGTTATGAATAACTAGGATAACGATAAAGAAAGACTATAGAAGCGTCTTGTTAGTCTTGTAGAGAAAATCTACTTATTACTGAATAGGAAGAACAGTATAATTACTATTGGATTCTTAAAAACACATTGCTATACAAGTTAAAACATTGAAAGATTTTTTTTCATCTATTTAATGTTTTGTTCAAATTTGATGTTCATACAGTTGCTCGTTTTATGAATCTTTCTCAAACTACATTTGACAGATAATTTCATTATTATCCTACGCCTATGTTTTTTGTTATGTATATGTAGGTGGGTTACTTACAGTTTCTAGGTAAAAGTGGTGACCGGAGTTTTTCAATCATCGAGGGAGTAATGAGAAATACAAAAATAGCTGACTTCAAAATTTTCGTAACTCGGCGTGTATCTTTTATAATTTTATATAATACGTAAATACAATGCTTACAAAATATACCTACTCCACAACTCAACAGTATGACTGAACGTTTGGCGTTTGAGTTTTACTGTGTACATTAATTTGTTAGAAATTTACAAAATTTTAACTTTGATAAGTTTTCTTTTTGATTTATATTTAGTTCTACTCAGCGCTGGAATCGTAAATTTACCAGAGGGTATACGGTAACGCATTTTATATACAATTTCGTATACCACATATGTATTTATATCCCTCTTTATATATATATTTATACCCTATTGTACGTTTCCATTTCGTGAATTAGAAAAAAGAAAATCAACTAAAATGAAAATGAAGGATAAAGCAGAGATTGGTCAAAATTGATTCTGTAACAAAAAATAATTTATTTCATAAAGTATTGCTGTCCAACCTAAGGTATCCCGAGGGCCGCATTTCCGAAAAATATTTTTCTGCGGGTCGCACCAAAAATAGTAATATTGCTTGATTTTAGCAAGTACTTTATTTTTACTTATTCAATTATTTTTATCGAAACATTTTTTACATGACTGTTTTTTTAATTAATGAGAATTCTGCTTCAGCTTTGTATAATGATACAAAGGCACTTAGGTACAAAACATATTTTTTTTGACTTATCGTTCTATGGAACTAGACCAGAGGTGGGGAACCTTTTCTTCTCTAAAGGCCGCATTCATTTTTCTGATTTGACATAAGGCCGCAATAAACATGGGACGGGATTGATTAATAGTCAATCCCTTACCCTACTTTTCCTCTATAATTTCCCCCAGATATCTCCAAATCTCGTTTTTTTTTAGCTCACCGAGGAATTTGAAATCCTGAATTTGCTATACTTTTTCCCCAGATATCTCCAAACCTCGTTTTTTCCAGAATTGGTCAGAAGGCCGCACCGGAGTGGCCAAAAGACCGCGGGTTCCCCGCCTCTGAACTAGGCTATCGATGTAGCCATACCGATTAAAGGTACTTGTAGAAGAGAAGTTTCAATTTAAAGAAGTTTAATATTTCGTCGATGCATATCAAATATGGTCTATGTGACGAACGTGCATTCCGAGATAATCGATAAAAACTGTTTAAAAAAATAACGAAACGAAAAATAACATTTCTATCAATGGGAAAAATTTTCCAATCTCCATTGATAGAAGTGTTATTTTTCGTTTCGTTATTTTTTTAAACAGTTTTTATCGATTATCTCGGAATGCACGTTCGTCACATAGACCATATTTGATATGCATCGACGATTTTTTACTTGGATCATTAAAGATTGAAATATAATATGTTTTATTTGAAGAAATGAAAGGTTTTATTATTAAATCGCGTAAAGAGTATAATTCATAATAGTTTGACTATTTTTATATTTGTTAATACTTTGTCTTTTGGTTGTACGCTTTACAACAACAATGATTATTATCACTTCCAAAAAATTGATGTATGCTTCTTTTTATATTTCTGGCGGCCATTAATTGAACTCTAAATTAAGTTAAGCTTCCAGGAATGAATGCGCGCCAATTTAAACGTCATTATTTGATCAGCATGTTATAGAATATTCTCAGCATAAATACTTACGAGTCACTATAACCATGTGTAAAATGAAGACATAAAGAATGCACTGTGAAGATGTATATAAATAAACCACATGAATAATTTCATATACTAAATCAGGGGACGCCAAACAACGGCTTGTCAGCCATATTTGGCTCGAGAGGTATAAACTTGCAGCTCTTTTTAAAAACGAAGAATTCGTAAACAATACTGGAATATCTGAACATTTATTATATGTAAGGTAAACAAATGATCAATTAAAGAGAACACCAGAAGTCAAATAACATATAAGAAGGGACGTGCTCTCAAAGCGTCACAGTAAAAGTTATATGCTTAACATACTAGGTACGCACAAAAGTTTAAGAGGTCGTGTGTGCATCAAATGTATAGAAAAAAAACACCTGTAATAAAAATAGTAGAAGTAATGAAAAACAAAAATAGAGGCAATATTGGGGGCGGCAGAAACCTTTCCTACGAAACTGAATTGGATATAAATTTACTGGTAAGAATATAACAAAGGCGAAAAGAAAGTGTTAGAAAATTACCATTCTATATAACAGAAATATTAGAATAAATCTCGATTTTTCTACCCTTGTTTATTCAACCTTTTGTTTTCTTCCTACCCGATTGTACCGCAAGGGTTAAAATTTTCTTTCCACCCACTTTATTCGAGAGAGAACAGATACCTAATATAACTAAATTAAATTTGAATCGTTCAAACTATGTACATTCTCACAGATTTTGTCACTAACGACCCGGGTTTCGCCTTTCGGCATCTTCAGGCATTCAAGTGCACGGATGAACTTGAACTGACGTTTAGTAAATGAAAGTTTCGTCTTTATATAAGATATAAGATGCCGAAAGGCGAAACCCGGGTCGTTAGTGACAAAATCTGTGAGAATGTACATAGTTTGAACGATTCAAATTTAATATTGAAATTCCACCAAGCACCTTCAGTCGAAATCTTAAATTATAACTAAATTAGTAATATTATCCTTGGTCTATCATTTTATTATTGCCCTCTTTGTAAGAAAGAGGCTAAGCGACTCATTTGATAATGCAGTTAAAAAATATAAATGTTTTTTAGTTCTAAAATATTTATTTTATGCATATTTGATTTTTGTTTTGGCGAACCCTCGTAAGATCTATTAACTTATATATAATACACAATATATCTTCTCAAATTTTCAGACATCCTAGCTTAATTATTATCATCAATTGACTTTATGTTTTCACGAAACTCTAAAAATATATGGGATAATTAAGTAGTCTTTAAAAATCAAATTAGCTTAAATTTATACTCGACACTACCAGTTCTAGTTAAACAGCCCTTAATTGAACCACTAACTAGAAATTTCATATGGCTAATATAAATTTAAAGGTTAATTTATTTTCTGTTATCAGATAAGTATGCAGCTCCAATTATAAAACGAAATTCAGCTCACTTCATGGATTTTTAAAGCGCTTTTCTTTGTGTCTTTCGTTGACACTTCAAAATTGATGGCTTCCTCTGAAAGTCTGCCAAATCCTAAGTACAAAAATAAGCGAGACATGTAAACGATCTTTTTTTGCCAAGCGGGTATTCACAAATTTTACAGATTAATATTATAATACTTATTATAGATTATGTATACGATTATTTAAAGCAGGTTAAAAATCACAAAGTATTTTAGTTCTACAGTTTTTAATAATTTTTATGCGTTGATAGCTATTTCGGCTTTCGCTATCGTCAGAACTATGTTTAAACTTATATTTTGCTCTTTATAAACTTATATTGTCTATCTCTTCAAAGCCATTATATTATGCCGAAATAGCTATCAACGCATAAATATTATTAAAAACGGTAGAACTAAAATACTTTGATATTTTTAACCTGTTATAATGGGGTTCTACCAAGTAAATGCCGAATCAATTAATAGATAATTTACAGTATGTAAAGGGAGCTATTAATTATAGACATGTAATATCAATTGATACTGGAAATGTTGAAATGCATTTCAGCTGTCACATTTTAATGAGCTGTAAAAAATGGGAAAATTGTTAAATAGGGGGCGTGCTAATAAAGTTTGCCTAGGGCGCCAAATAACCTCGCACCGGCACTGCTTCTATACTTCTTACAACAAGTGATATTTTAAAATCTGTGCTCAACAAAGACGATGACAGTGATGATGATGATGTTGCAAGTGAATGTCAAATTGGGAAATCGAATCCAGTAACGACGATCTCCAAAGCTCATCATATATTGGACGAGCTAGTCGAATTTTTTGCATTCGTTTGAAATCTAATTGTGTATTTTTGTTTGAATTGTGACTTTTTGTGTTGTGACCGCTCCAGATAGTTCATGTCTTCGTGTGATGGGTACGTTTGTAAGCAATAAAAAATACCTATTCTCTGATATAACGAGAAAATTCAGTCGGTCCCATCTTCCTCGTAATAACCAAGTTCGATTGTAGTAATTGATATTATATAATATTGAATTATAAAATTTAAATTAGATTAAAAAAAAAATAGTTGTATAGTAGATAATATATCTGGCATCACATTTTAGCAAACAATTTTAAACAAACCACTAATATTCCTTGATGTGTGTTAAAAACTATTTAAATTTAGAAGTGCAACAATATTTAAAATGGACCCCTGAAATGATGACATTTCACTTCTAACGACAAATTATATTAAGAAAGTTAATGATATATTTGTCATACTAGATGATTTAAATAACCTGCAAGTGATTTATGCACTATAACCTTCATATCAACACGTAGTTATTGATTGTCAATAGATTTGAGTGGTGCATCACAATAGGTTTGCCACGAAAAGACCATTTTGAATGACTCTGAAAGCGCTGTAAAGCAATACACTTTTTTTTTTAAATATATATTTAAAAAAAAGATTCAGATATCTGAATAAAATCGAATTAGTTTAATCATTTTAATATAATATTAATTTAAACAATTTATGTAAGGTGGCATAAAAATCAGATTTTGAAAATATCGATGAACTATATGAATTATTAGAAGAAGGTATGTGTGTAACTATTATATTTACGGACGGGTATGTACATATTGAATTTTTTTCAGGTTGCACCACAATTTTAGTAGAACAAAACAAAAAAAATCAAAGTGAAATAGGTACAAATGTGATTGATAAAATCAGTTTCATAATGATTATGCATTCTTTTATAAACGGATAATATTTTACGATGCTTGGGCTTAATTATTAAACGTAATATGATTGAGCAAAAAAATCGATTAACTCAAAACTATTATTTCCAACGGTTTTTGACTGAACGGTGACGAAATAACAAATAACGAAATGGACACCACGCAAAAGAACAATCAGATTTTTAAAGTTTCATTAACTACACTACTAAAACTCATGTTATTTGTACAGTGCAATAAATAGATCATTTTGAATTACTTCTAATGAAAAGTTTGAATGAATGGTTTTATTTTGATCCGAATGAATGAATTTGTCATCATACAGGTGTAGCAAATTCCCTTTAGGTGTATTTATGTAATATAAATTACACGTGATAATGAGTATGTATTATTGTTTTGTTTCAGGAAATAAGTCTCAGAGTATTACTAGTAATAGTGCATGTTGACATAATTGAAACAAGTACCATAGCGTTATGACACATGTATGATTACAAGAAAAAATATTTAAAATCCATTTTTTACTAAAATGTTTTATTTGAAAAAATGTGTAGATTTCTGTCAAATAAAATGTCTTTCATTAATTGAAAAGTTTAACACTATTGATTGAAACGCTTATATTGTATTTCAAAATCCTGTAGAAATTTAGAACCAGTGTTCAAAAATGAACGCTATTTTTCGGACCAAATAAAGAAATGTGTGTTTTTAAATTTAAGTCCGCTCCCTATTTATTTATTTATTTATTTAATTAATTAACATTGTACAAGGTTGACAAATTATAAATTTAAAACTTTTACAATGGAGAAAAAAAATAGTATAATTCAATATTAAAAGCAGTAAAAAAAAAAGTGGCAAGGAAGTCAACTGAGTAAGCTCCGACGAACTCTACTTTAATACATAAAAAATAGTATTCGTCGGAACTCACCCACGTCTACGTGGAATATGTCGACATCCGAAGCAATATTATTGAGCACCGTTAAAGCTCTCACCAGTGGCATCCCCATTGGCAGGCTGGTTCTACACCTTGGGAGAACAAACAATTCATGTCCACGATTTCTCAAAAAATAATCAGGAACAGGAAGAGAAGAGATTAAAGAAAGAAAGTATAGGACTAGCGCAGTACTAGTTGTGGATTAGTCGCTCCCGCTATCCCTGTATAATTTAAGGATTGGCAAAATGAGAAGGGAATAATATACATAACAAATACCGACCCTTTCTTACATGATTTCATAAAGTGATTGAAAAAAATGTTGTTCGTACTGGGACATGAACCCGTGTGATCCGCCACGGAAGCCAACGACGTTGAATGCTGTACCACGAACCCGACATACATATTTACGAAATCATAAAGTTATCAAAAAATAATAAACGTCGTTGAAATACAATCTTCATTATTTGACATTTGTGCAAGATGTGCTGAATCATGTGCACACAATGTTGGAAAATTCTGTGCGCGCAAATGTGTCATATCTGCAGGGAAAATGCGTACTACGGCTTGCGTAGTATCGACGTACATACATATAATATTCAAAACACGTTGTAATATTATGTGTACTATTTTTAACTAAAACACAATCTTGATTTGTAATTTAACAACTTTTATTTATAATTATTATGGTTTAGCTCATGGCGAAGAAGATTTTGTTTTAATTAATATAATGCCTTTCCACCAAGTATTGAAAGTGAACACCCTAAAAGTCTAGTATTTTTAGTTGTTATTTGACTTTTTCTAGGTTCAATTTAGCCAAAAATGTAGTTATACGAAAAGACTCACCTAAACTGGGTCGTAATTATGATATGTACGTATACAAAAATGATAAAAAATATACCCGCTATTAAGTCTGTTATAGAAATACGAATGTTCACGATGAGTCATTGAATTTAAGACAAGGACAGATTCCGGAAATCGTCTTCATTCCAATTTCTGTTGAAAATAATAATAGAATTAATGTGTGCGTTCGCGCACTTTTTACTGGATGACTGTATTAAAAGTACGAGCCAATTTACAATTTTCTGGTAAAGTTGCGACCCGTGAAGTATAATGCGACCGGGTGTTTTGTGTTTGAATATTATCTTTACTATTAGTTTACTATTGGATATCTTGGCGCGCACAAAAAATGCGAATTAAAAAAAGCGCACAAATAATAGCTGGCACTTAGAAAAGCGCACCCAAAAAATATTTTAACTATTCAGACCTCTTACTGGGTTTCTTGTTTGAAAAAATGTGAGTGCTTCTAGAGTAGAATGTGTCTTATTTAAGATTTCAAATGATGATGGTTGATGAAATTGCCGTATACAATTTGAATGCTTCAAATTTTGTATAATTCTATACGTTTTGTCACTAGCGAGCCGAGTTTCGCCTTTCAGCATCTCCGGACTTAAAATGGAATATATTTTTTACTAACTTTTAATTTCATGTAATATTGTATGTTGAAAAGAATTAAACTGAAGGTTTAATTAGCTTAGAAGTTTATTAACTCCATTTAGCAGTATACGTGTAAATTTTTGTTTTCTAGAGGTTACTAGGTAAAAAATGAAATTATGTTTGAGAAGATATATATATGTATATATATAATACTATCTTTGATCATCTCGTTTACAATCTTTTTGTTTAAGGGTTTTAATGGTTTTACTCTTCCTATGATTGTGGACTAGAATTAAGTATTTCTCTTATCTGTTATAATCTGCGTTCTATTTTCTCGATATGAATGTGCGCTTAGGTAAAGTTAAATTTAAAGTCCTCGTGAAACTTTTTATTGATAGTGTGGATCTGTTTTGCTTGAATGATTATTATTTATTGAGAAAAAAAATCTCAGTTATCAAAGACTAATAGAAGGTAACATAAAAAAGAATAACACATATGTAAGAAAATACTTGCAGAATGGAGATACAATGAAGAATAGCGATGTCTGGTTCAAATGTATATCTATCTATCTACTAACTCCCCTCGTCAAAAAAGGCATATCAGCTGCTTGTTGCACCAGACACAGCAAAAGCCCGGTGCAGCGCGTTCCCCCCACCAAACTATTCACGTACCCCAGGGGGTACGCGTACCACACTTTGGTAAACACTGTACTAACTTAATGCGTAAACAAAAATAGTATAAAGAATTTGAGCAACTGGGCAGATTATTTGAGTCATTTTTCGCGTAGTTAAGTTAACCTTTGCGGTGAGAAGTTTATTTCAGATCACACTGTACCTAACATTGGACAAATTAACATTTTACTTTAGTACAATGACTGTAGATCGTGCTGTGTGGAACACTACAACGGCAGACCATCATTGAATCGAGTTGACATTATCAGGTGGAACTGTGAACAATAATAAAGCCCCGATAAAGTTTTTTTTTTGTGTTGGTTGCCTGACGACATTTTTTTTATATTAACGGGAAGTTCGTACTGTGAAAAAGTGATGTGAAATTTAAATATTTAGTGAGTGTTTGAACGCAGTTTGAAATGTGATTAGTACGGATTGTTAAGTTTTGTTTTGTAAACAAAACGAAAAAGGAAATCATTTGCGATGGTTGACGGTTTTAAAAAAGAAAAAGATATTCAAATTTGTAATGTTATAGTCAATATTAAAAACATAAGATAAATACATAATATTTAAAATTGTCAGTATTTACAACTGTATGAGGCTAAAAATAAATCATTAATAAAATGAATACATGATAAATTAAAAAAAATGTTTTTCTAAGGCAATTATTGCTAAGTTTTATCGAATAAAATTAATAGACGTTGTTATATAAATAGGGTATTTAACGATTGGAAAACAATTTGTTCGATTAATCTCAGATGTATACGCAGAATCTCTTTGTAAAAGTGTAGTTAGGTCGTGAGATAGCAACCAGACCTTGTTAAATATCATTTTCCGGGTATTAAAACAGTTTGTAATTACCAAACATTTTGATTACCTACTGTCAATATAACTAACTACATATTATATTATGTTGAATCTTTGGAAAGGCAACTTAGGTGGTTAGCCAAAAATCAGACCTCGTAGAGTATAAGTTTTTTGGTAAAACAAAACAAAAAATATGTATGACTTGTCAAGCATTATAACAGTAAGATAAGCTTTTCCTGTAAATTGAAAACCAGCAGAATTGTTAACTTTTGATAGAAAATAATAAAAAAATAGAGTAATGTAAATTCAGTATCCATTAAATTATTGCAATTAACGGCGAACTTTTCTGGGTGGAATTAAATATATTGCATACGCTTTGTCTTCAATTAATTCAACAAATGAAAACCGATAATTCGCTGTCCATTATCCCGTAGATGAATTTAATTTTATAGTCACTTGTCCATAATATTATTAAGTTAAAACGTTGAGGATAAAAGTTTAATAATGAAAAAACTCCCTACCATATATCCGTTAAGTAAAGAGATCGATATAATAATATAATTATTATTAAGCTACCTTTTTAATAATGTTATGCATTGGTAATGGACAATAGGCACGTGCACAAAACAGCGGTTAAATAAGGGCAGAAACGATAAGGGTGCACCCTTAGTTATTGCATTTAGTAACCTTAGATACTCACAACGGTGACACACAAAATATTGTATACAAATCGATATTGCTATTGTTAGAAACGTTTAAAAATTGAAAGTCTTATGAGTTTTCTTTGTTTTGATTCAATGAAATTAAAATATTATAAATTGTCGTATTAAACTTTTGCGTTATTACACCATTGCCTTGATCTAGCTTTTGTTTGGGTTAATCGAGTTAAAGCAAATATTTTATGTATAAATAACTATTGTTATTAGAAATAGTAGTATGGGAGTAATTATTTATGGCAAGTATCTGAAATACAATTTTATTTGTGGCTTCATATAATGTATTATTTTTTATTATGTACATATGTTGAATTTTATTTTGTAATGGCTATTTACTGAAAAATTTACTCAATATTTTTTTTAGCAAAATATTCTTTTTGATCATTTTTGAAATAATTTCTGGGCTAATTTACGAGTATTGTAGGTCTGCACCTATTTTTGCTAGTTGTGCTGATACTAATATAAAAACATGCTTGCGCTTAATTAAATTGTCCATTCGTAGCTGAGCAGTGAATGCTGTCAGTTCTTCGTTCTACTTGGTTGAGCTGTCGACTGCTCGAATCCTTGGATGAACACTTTCATGAATTGATTTGTCAGTCGATGGATGGATTGAAAATTGGGATAAAATTGATATAAGTCATGGATGTCCACGATAGTATCCGATTGTGAAAATGATTCTGGTTAGAGAGAGAGAGAGAAAATTAGCTAAATACATATCGCTATTTAATCCCATGCTTCTTCCATTAGACTTCACAGTGGCGTATTAAGCACATGGGAGGCCCCAGGCGCAATACAATTTGGAGACCCTGTTTTCCGGATAACATAAAAAACGTCAGAAAATTCCAACTATAATAGTAAAAATATATACAAATTTGAACCAAAAGTACGTAGGTTATATTATATAAGCTATTTTTGAGGCCCTTAAAATTCGAAAGTCCCAAGTGCGCGCTTCATTTGCTTATAAAATAATCCGCCACTGGACGTTCATGTTATGCTCTGTATTTTTTTTTTGAATAATATGATAAATTGATTAATAACTATATTACCTACGATCTGGCATTTATTATCAGATATGCAATAAAATACCGCTGTATACAATATAGAAAATTATGTCATTAGGAAAAAACTTTCGTAAAAGGTTGTTTATAGTTATTAGTTATAAACACTATTTAAATTATCGATTGCCACAATCTATTTAGGTTTCATTCCGGAAATGACCTTTCATTGACACGTTTTTGAATATTTTAAAAACTAAACCTTATGCACGATAAGGTACCCTTGAATCTTGTACGCAGATTTCAGCTCGGGAGAAAATTTTACTGACATAACCTCAATGTTGTGAAACCTCACAGAAAGCCCGGGAAACCGGCCAGTCGATTTCCGAACGTCGTTTAGTTAGCAACATAGTGTTACCACTATATTTCAACTGAATAATTCTTAAATATAATTATTACAAACAGGATATTAAGCAATTAAAAAAGGTTGGTTAATATTTTATTGTAACGTTTGACTACTTTTGAGTTATTGTATGTTGTTTATTCATTGGAAAATTTCGTAGTATTATTCTTCATCCGCCAAAAAACGGATGCGTTTTGATGTTAAATTATATGTTGCAGTAATTTGAGAACATTTTTGTAATACATGATTTTGTTATTGGGCACGAGTAAGTTATAATTATTCTCAACGAATCGACGCGATTGTAAAGATGAAGTTTACGGAAAAACAAGACAAAAGGTTCGTTTTTTCGATCATAATTAATAATGTTTGGAAGGATTCATAGGTCTTTGATAATTTAAATAACCTTTAACCGACTCACTAAAATAAGTGTATACTTTATTTATCCGGCTAAAACTTAGTAAAATGATTTTATTTTTAGCAAAAGTAGAAGTGGTAGATAGTCACTCTACTGGCAATAGGTTGTTAAATAGCAAACTAATAGTTCTAAGTAAAGAGCAAATGAAAAAAATGAAGCTTTTTTGATAAAGCCCTTTGCATCGATATTTTTTGTTGCATGATAAATATTTAGAGGGTAAAAATATCAAAGTATTTTATTTCTACAGTTTTTAATAATTTTTATGCGTTGATAGCTATTTCGGCTTTCGCCATCTTCATAACTATATATAGTTATAGTTCTGACGATGGCGAAAGCCGAAATAGCTATCAAGGCATAAAAAATATTAAAAACTGTAGAACTAAAATACGATATTTTTACCCTCTGATAATGGAGTTCTACCAAGTAAATGCCAAATCAATTAATAAATATGTATCTAAATAAAGATTTATACTCATCTGATTCTTATAAGTAAGGAAATTATAGGCAGGGAAAATGGCCTGAAAATCTGAATTAAAAATAGCTATCGATAAAAATACCGTTTTTGCCAAGTTATTGCAATAAATTCACACTGATATATTCCAGACAAATAATTTATATCCAATAATCTGTTACTTAATAACTTCTGCCACGGTGATGATGAATGAAATAGTTTTTGATGTTTAAATTGTTATGGATTTATGTTATAGTTGTTTGAGATATATAACATTACCTTCCATCCATTCTAACCAAGAAATGGGGTGTAGCGAGAGCGATTAGCTAACCACCTGGCTTCCTTTCATCTCTACTCTATCATCGTTCTGTTTTCGCTCCATTATGAGCCTTTATGTTCCACATTCGGAACGGACATGGCTTAAAACAGTTATATCTACTTATAATAACGTTGTTTACTTTTTTATAAGATAATAATTAGATGAAATTTCATTATAAATACACAAAAAATCGATCAAATACAATAATTTTATAAAATACTAAATTATTTTTTTGCCTTTTAAATAACTTGGTCTGAATATTTCTAGATGACTCAATAGTTTAGTTTAGTGACGTTGTAAATGAGTGAATGAATAGCATTGCGATTAATCAACCGTGAATGACATTTAATTAAAACGCAATCTAATAGTACATATACATATAATTAATAACACTTGCCGATGTTTCGTCTGTGAAGTGTGCACGATGGAGTTGAAATGTAGCAGAGGAAATCTGAGATAACAAAACTCAAAGAAGCAATACTGTTCAGTGTTCTGTTATCAGATCCGTCGACGTGATTGGCTTGTTTTCTTGCGAAAAACATAATCAAATAAACATGCAAGACTTATCAGCTGTTATGCGGTCCTTAGAGATCTACAGAATCTCAGCTGAGAACAAAGTAAAGAAATCTCTCAGCAACTTGAATTTGAGTGACAGAAGAACAAGTGCAAATATCAAAATGAACAGGCGAACTTTTTCCGGTGACGGTGGGTTTTTTAATAGAAAATTTCAAAAGCGACGAACAAGTGCCGAAGTCGATAGAATATTGAATAAGTACGCATACCTCAGAAAAGGTGGTACGCTACAAAGCGATCAAAAAGCAGGCACTTCTAAGACGAAAGAGACGAAATTTTCTTTCGATTGGACATCGAAAGGTAGTCAATATACAGAAAGACCGGTCGATACAGTGTTTACAAATCTGACGGATATAGATAAAATAAACATGGGTAGAGATTTTAATAAGAAATCGTCTAGATACTCAGTTATCGAACCGAGTATCAAAGAAGAGGTCATTATACACAAATCTATGAGTGTTCAAAATATCAACACGATAAAAGACAACGATGAAATTGTTCAAAATAATAAAATGGATAGTTTGTTTAACAAAGTGCCATCTAAAAAGACTTCAGTTAAATTGGAACCCTGTTTTGAAACGTGCAATGTTGTCACACCAGTAAAAAGTGATGATAATAATTCAATGTTTGCTCCGAATCAAATCAAAAGTAAAAATTTTCATGTGGAAAGTATTCTTTCAAGACCGGCCAATGAACATTTTCAAGAAAAGTCCAAACAGTGTGGTGAAGTGTACTGTGATATATTTTATAGAAGACTTCCCCAGCGGCCTTTGGTAGAAAAAGAATTGTCAGTAGGTCCCGAGAAGAAATGGTGGAAAACGAAATTACCAGCGAAGAAGGGAATCTTTGACTGCTGGATCAAATGGAGGCGGAGAAAAGTGGGACATTTCGACGAAACGTAAGAGCTTTTATATTTTTATTATTTACTTTCAAAGTTTGACACGTTGAAAATTTGCTGTTTTATGTCAGGTATGAAGAAATGCTTAAAATATTGATGTATACCAGTTATAAAATGTAACAAGTGGTAATCTGTGGTTATCTTACAATGGCAGTGATTATAATTACTATGATTCAAACTATAAACTGCAATTCTGAAAATACCTCTGAAAACTCTTGAAAGTATGTTTATTGTTTTATATATTTTTTGAAACAAGTCCGCTCCCAATGTGAAACATATAAGAACTCCTAATGGAGTATATCACAACAGGAGAGTTTTTTTTTACGAGAATTGATTGTTACTTGGTTGTTCAATGTCTCTTAGAGTGTAAGGATAGAAGGATAAGGATATGGATAAGGATTAACAGTAATTGTATTATATTAAATTACAATGTGTTTAATTTAGATTTTTTTTGCTGCTTCAAAATTTCGATTTCAGGTATTATGTAAGATAAATTTGAATCTATAAAGTATGCCACCTCTATTTATCTCTTGAAAGATTTGTTTTCTTAATTTTATTTTTCCTTTGCTGGTTTGAAACGCTCAAAAAGGTAAACAAAAAACAAATTAAAATATAAAGTACTCATTCAGGATTGGTCTGGTTTAAATAAAACCAATCATTAGATGAATCATTATTCAAGAATTTAGCAAATACGTTTCTAGTATCTACAATAATAGGTTTTCATTTTTAAGTTTGCGTTTCCGAAAATAAACGTTGCAAAAGTCTGTTTTGCATCACGTTTCGCTGTGTATTTAAAAAATATAAATAAGTTACATTAAGTTAAGGTAGCCATGTGAAAATGGAGATAAATCTTAATGGAAAATATGCATCAAGCATCCGTTCTAACATATTCCAGACCATCTAACCCTTTTTGTAACCCCGGGATTTCGGGATTCACCATTTTTCCGATCCCGGGACCTCGGGATTGGAAAACCATTCACCATAAACTCTTAGAGAAATTCGGAATTGAGAGATTTTAAAATTATCTACAAAAGAAGGTGAAAAAATTCAAAAATTCAAATTTCAACAATATTGGCTCACCGATTTCCTGAAAATTTATGGATTTCATAAATTGAAAAAATGTGAGACCTTTTTTCTGCTTTAGTGTGGATTTCAAAAAGATTTCATAAACCCAAGAATTTACGGATTTCCCAAAATTAAAAAATGTGGGACTTTTTTATAGCTCTTTCGCAGATTTCAATTTTGGGATTACAAATTTGGATGGGATCATAGTTCCGTTCCATATATGACGTGTTATAGGACACCATTTGCTGTTAAACAATAATAAAACACAAAGCTATTTTTTTAGCTGTCAATTTGTAAATTTTTGTGAATCTTAAATAAACTCAAAGTACATATAAGATAGAATAGAATATATTATTTGAATCACATAATCGATGTTCAATTGTTTTTATTTTACAATTTTTAGTATTTACAAATGGATAATATACAAAGTTTTACTGCACAGAAAATATATCAATGAGTATTTTTTTGTATATACCCAAAATTTTACCCTTAGTGTTATACCGTAAAACTTAGTATTCAGGCCTTAAATAATTTGAAAAATGTTTTGATAAAAATTAAGACCAATTTGGAAACCCGCTCCAGATCTTTGTTAAAAATGCGAAAGTAGAAAACAAATACTGTATTTTAATTGAAGAAAATAGTTCACCCTTATTAAGAAAACTCAAAAAGGAAACACAGTCCTTTTTTGTAAATTTTTGTAATATATTTTATCATTTACTTAATTCGGATAACAAAATATAATTGCCTCCATGTTTTGTTTCTCGGTAAACAGAAATTCAATTCAGTTGTGTTATGATACGCATGTTAACACGCATAATTCAAAATAAATGAACGTTGATGGTAGGATTTAAATCATACGTACTTGATCATGAGGCATAATGAGAAGTTTATTTAAGACTTAAAGTAAGTACAATACAGTGTTTTATTCCATGCCACAACTGCTCTCATATGCAGCTAAAACGATCTTTACATTATTTAGATTATTATTCAAAATCTATAATTAGGTAGAGTGATAACTCGCTAAAATTCACTTAAAGTAATAAGGTTACAAATGTTATAACATTTTGACCTGTACTCTATTGTTCTATAATGTAAAAAAATCAAATAAAACTCATCATTTTTATAAAAAAAGCTATACTTGAAACAATGCGAAGTATTGAAATTTATGTATATCTAATGTTTTTTTTAATTTGCAAATATTGTTCAATTTTCATAGAACGGACATCGGATTATGCTAAAGCAATGTTTCTTAACCGATGGTCTGGGGACCACTGATGGTCCGCGAAGTTTTTTGGGGGGGCCGCAAATTTTTTTTTCTGGTCCGCGGATGTAAACAGGTTAAGAAACATTGTGCTAAAGCACACCTTGTAAAAATATATAAGTGTACATGCATATAGAATTACCATAATGGTATAGCCAAGTTCTCGACGGTTTTGGACGTTCGTCTTTTCGGTTTCGAATCCCCATGTGGACAATTTTATAAATGGTTAGAGTGCTATATAATTTCCTTGCACCGTTCCTCTAAACATATCGTTTATAATTGATAAAAAAAGTTAACCGATTTTATCCGGTCTTTTTAAAAATATATCGTAAATTTATTTATTGGATTTCAAACAGTAATGTTTCAAAAATACAAAAAATAGCTGCCTAAATGAGATTTTTGGGGGTTTCTTAGAACATGTATTTATTATTGATTTTCAAGCGATGCTCCTTTTTTGATCGTCAATGGTCTTGATCAAACTGTACAATTGTAGAATACGTACTAAAATAAATATGTTTTATTTATAATTTTATGCCTATATATTTACATAACTGGATGATAGATAACACAGTTCCAGTAATAAATAACTATCTGAAGGGTTCTCAGGCTATTGACGTGTGTCACTGTAAATACTGAAGAACGTCGAAATGGAGGATTAGTGATGGTGAGGTGGTGTCCGTTTAAGCTTAAAGCCCTTTATGTAAAAGTAGATATTTATAATGAAGTTTGCTTTTAGAATTATTTTATTTTGTACACTTCCATTAAATCTTTGGTCGAACATGACCCGGGTTACGCCTCTCGGCATCTTCCGGTATTGATCAGTGCGCGAATGCACTCGAACTAGCATATTTGCTTATTTATTCCTAATTGAGACTCTGACACTCCACACTCTTTTGTATGACTTGTATTTTTAAAATAATTGAATGAAGTAATAAATGTATCTATACACTTCGAGTAAATAAATAAAGCCACTGTGAAGCTGTGTGAATCAGCGGCCAGAGTTCCAAACGTCAATTCTACGTTCAATCTACGAGAAGCACTGGCATTAAGACTCGATTCAGATGCGATATGTGTGACGTGTGATCTTGTGCAGAAAACTATTAGCGTAGTGAGAGTTTTTGGATTTAAACATGCATAGCACTAACAGTTTTAAAATTTGACCAGACTCATGAGTCATGACTTAATATCACTTTCGTGAATTTTTACTATGCAGTTAGAGTTGTTGCATGTGGACTTGCTTTCCTTTGTTCCCACGGATCAAAAACAAAAGACATTACTAATTGCTTCCATCACAGTTTTAAAGTTAGATTGTAGAGGTGAAAGGACTTCTAAACATGACTCATCGTCACGCGTCGCTGGGCTTTTAAAGTATACACTCTCCTCCATTATTGCAATTGTTTGAGTTTTCGAATTTCGAACTTCCCTTTCGATTACGCACAGAAAATTGTGTCATTCAATTTTAAATGAAAACAATGAAGGTAGCCACAGACCATAACAAATTAGTTTTGTTTTCAAATTGTCGATACCTAGTTATTGTTAATAAACTAATATATTTATAACAAGATTATCGCTAGATTTCAATATCCATTTTAACAATAATGCTTTGTTCTTCGCTTTCATTTATATTAATATACCATATATGATAATCTGAGAGAAGCTACCATATAATATGGCAGGTATGGTTCAATTTGAAACTACGTATGCGAATCTACATAAAAAAAAATCGGCTGAAAAGATATCTTCGCCGTTATTGTACTCACCCTCTTGTATGTATGAATGCATCCTTGGATTTTACGAGAACTGGGTGAAAGTAAGTTGTACAACAAGCTATATGCCCCTGTTCGGCTAGTACAGTGCTTCCCCAAACTTTTTCCGCGGCCCTCCTCAATTGTCTCCGTAACTCGTTTTTTTTAGCTCACCAACGAATTCGAAATCCTCGATTTGCTTTACCTTTTCCCCGAATTGTCTCCGTAACTCTACAGTAATTTTATTTGAATGTCTTATTATAGGTATAATTGCATTTTACACTAACTCATATATATATAGTGTAAAAAATATTGAAATCGCATTGCTTAGAATAATCATTCATTATATTTAACGTAATATAGTGTAAGAAAGTTGATAACGGTAGATCAACCAACAATGAACTTAATTTCACAATAAAGTATTTAATTAATAATTTTTCAATCAATAAACTGCTGGGTTAAGGTTTTGCAAACTCTTAAGCATGAAATTGTTGACCTAAACACTAATAATTCGAAATTGTATACGGAATGAAATAAAATATGCTTTTTTCTTTGTATATTTTTTTATGCACCATATCTATTCCCAGTGTTGAGCATAATGAAAATATATTTCAAGTATTTTATGAGTAAGAAAATTTTACAACTACTGTCTGTAAAACCTATTTATCATAACACACATAGAAAAGATAAGCTGGGTAGCAAACCAATTATCACTCAATCGGCACACATGATTTGCAGCAGAGTAACAATCAGGGAGAACAGAAAGAATGGCTCTTAGTCAAAAACAATCCACTTTTAGGGTGTTCACTGTCAATACTTGGTGGAAAGGCATTATATTAATAAAAACAATAATCCTTTGTACTTCATTCCACTTTATTTAATATGTCAGGACCGGTTTCGCTCATTGCGAGCATTGTCAACTGATAAGAAACATAATTTAACAATGCTATTTATACAAAATTGAAAAGTTATACACAACAGTTGGCATTGAAAAGAAATTGCCAATTACATTAAAGTGATTCTAAAATAACACAAAATTAAAATGTTCAACACATCTAACATATAATTAAAAAGTCATCCCAGATTCATAAATTCAGAATGCGATTGAAAGTAATTACACTTTCAATCGCATTCTGAATTTATGAATCTGGGATGACTTTTTAATTATATGTTAGATGTGTTGAACATTTTAATTTTGTGTTATTTTAGAATCACTTTAATGTAATTGGCAATTTCTTTTCAATGCCAACTGTTGTGTATAACTTTTCAATTTTGTATAAATAGCATTGTTAAATTATGTTTCTTATCAGTTGACAATGCTCGCAATGAGCGAAACCGGTCCTGACATATTAAATAAAGTGGAATGAAGTACAAAGGATTATTGTTTTTATTAAAAAAACAATCCAGTTAAAAAATGGGAAACTAAAAAATAATGTCGAGACAATGATAATAAATTAACGCAGGCCATGTCGACTTATGTGCATCTAGGAAAGTGCTTCTCAACCTGAGGTCCGCGTACCCCTGGGGGTCCGCAGATTATTGTTTTCATATGTAGGGGTCCGTGACATGAAAAAGGTTGGGAAGCACTGATCTAGAATAAACTACAAAACATTCACAAGGTTTACGGCGTCACATTGAAAGCGAATGGAACCCAAAACGTAAGGCTCCTTAATAATTTATTTTATCAAACATTATACACATTGCGGTGCATGCAACCAAGTGTTTAAGAATTTCTCCTCCGGTCACGACTGGAACAAATTTGAACACGAATAACGGTTTTACGATGCGGAATAAGCCCCGTAAGAATAGTTTGAGCCCTTGCGGTTGATAGGAAGTACAACATGAGTACTCTAGGCTTAGGGAATACTTATTTAAAGAGGTGTAGATCATGATGTAAAAGAACATAATTTAGCTGGTGGTCGAATTATTTGTGAACGTTTCATTTTTTAATCCAGTCTCATGATCTTACAATCCATTACCATACAGTAGCAAAATAATCAATTAGTTACTTCAATTAATCAATCTAAATTGGTTCAGTTTTGTTTCGTTTGTTCATTGTTTAATCACTTTTATTAACAGGCTGGCAACTCTAGAATAGAAAGGAACAATGCAATGTTTTGGCGGTATCAGATAGCTCTTAGTCATTTTCATTGCATAATGTTGGCGGCAAGTGCACGACTATGACCGGATGTTGGAAATTTCACGGTTAGCTGCCGTAGGGCTATCTCATTTTATAGGTAGGTAAAAACAATATCGTTTGCACGCATTGGTGGAATGGGTGTCTAAAACAATGCCATTTAATATCTGTATTACAGGATGACATCGTATTCGAGAATATAACAGGTTTGTTTAGGGTTCGAACAGGTTTTCATTATCCATATGTTGGAACTTACGTCTTTCCTAATTTGAATACTGTTCGATTTTATCTGAGTAAAAACGTATGACTGACATAAAGTAGGGAAACATAATGTACTAAATTGTCAGTAGATGTTTTATTTTTTATCTAATGAACATTACAATGCAGTATTAAAACAGCTAGTCATTCCGCCGAATGGTCAATGTTCCTATGGGTTCATCTTATCCGGTAGCGGTGTCTAAAGGATCGATTTCTCAAATGAGCTTTACAATAATTGATTTAAGGATTTCTGCTCAAAGTCGTGGACGACTATGATGTAAAAAATTCTTCCCACCCATTTGATCTATAAAACGAGTGAAATAAATAGCGATTAGCTAACTACAAATCCTTTTCTACCTCATCCTTCTATCCCTTAAGTCTTTTAAGAGAGAGTTCTAGTTAAAACAACTTTCGTAGAAATGATTCATTATGGTAAAAAAAAAATATATAAAAGTAATATTACTGATATGTATTTATGTAGTTTATAAACAAAATAACAGTTTTCTGAATTTGAGCAATTGCCATTATACTCAAATTATTTTGAATACTAGTCACAATCACGTAAGTTTTAATGTTGGACCCCCCCTTGTAAGTTAAAAAATATCAATATAAATAAAATAATATTTATTTCTGAATAAAATAGGTTTATTAATAATGTACATACATCTGATGTAAATAAGGAAAACTATCATTATGCTTTACAGTAAACTGTTTCAAATGATAGATATTTACCAATAATAATTCAAACATTTTCCTTTTACTGATTTGAATAACGCTCGATAGAGAACGCTGTCTTGGCAAATATACATACATAACACAATTATTATTTCTTTATTTAATATTACAAAAGAAGCGATAATTTATTTTGCTTTGATTGCTGAGTGATTTATTATTAAAATTATGAAACCATAAAAGTAGTATGGATTTAAAAATTACGCCGAAGCCGCAATAAATCGATTATAATTTATTATCTGGTGAATAAATCAAAAAGTTCACACTGAACTACGTAATTATAGTGTTTTAAAATATTTAAATAAAACTTGTTGACGTCATGCGATGTAATTGTATATTTAACAGTTTATAAAAAACAAGAACATCTTAACAATTTTCGTTTCTAATTATTTTAAAACTGGTTTGGTTCAAGCATCATGTTATCAAATCAGACGAGAAATATAAATATGTAATGTAATGCTATCTGCTCAGAAGAATTCAAAAGTGTTCACGGAAAAATAATACTAAATAAAACAAATGATATTTTTTCATCGGTAAATTCTGAAAATTGGTAAAAAGAACCGGTCAAGGTTATGCATTAATTTTATTTTCAGCATCATATATAACGAAAACACTATCCATGTTATGATTTGATGTGTATTTTAGTTTTAAATACAACAGCATGAGTAATTTCAATAAAGACAATTTAGCAGCATGAATTAAAAAAATGTGCTATTAATTTTCTCATTTAAACGGGTTCGGAACACATACTTTAGTTATAGAAGTTTATACAGTTATGCTTTTATTGCACATTCCCTATTTTACTGTATGTTCGAAATGTTTCTAGTTATTAAAATTTGTATAACATATAAAAGACATTATGTCACACTCATGTAAATTGAGCTATTTTTCATTTAAAAATCTTGATTATAGAAAATAGTCGTCGCCATCCTGAGACACAAAAGAAAACTTGAATATAAAAACAAAGGAACGTCGATTATGTAATTCAACTAATTGTATGTTATATTTTTCAGCGGGCTAACTTCCTAGTCATTTTGATAGAAAACGTCTAATAAACTTGGCTTGGATTTAAAAAAATCTCAATCAAACTGAACATTTCACACTTTAAATGTTACTATTTGTTAAGAATTATTAATTCTGTAAAGGGATTTAAATCTACCTACCTTCACAGAAAAAATCTAATTCGTTAAATTTCAAGAATCGGGTTCCTGTGTCAATTATTATCAATATGTACACTATTTTTTGGAAAGACTCAAATACCATTGACAAATCAATATCATTTAACCAGTTTTAAAAGTTAAATCATTACTTATTATGTAATGAAGAAGCAAGTTATTCTATTATTGACATTGTTTGAATATCTTCCGTTTTTCCTGATCAATGTTACAAAGAACGCAATTATCTGACCTTCATATCGGAAATATAAATAATCAACTTTTTTGGCAGTTAAGTTTTCTCATTTGTGTGTGTTTTATGAAACAAACGATGTAATTAAACATACTTTTAAATACAACGAGTTATTATTGTAATTCAATAAAATTAACGGTTTAGGTAAAAAAATGTTTGTCTTAGTTAAAATCTTTAATTTTAAAACTGTTCATAGTACACTATTTAGTAGTAAATCAAAAGTTCAAGAGAAATGTTCAAAAGAGGTTATTTCCTTGGCTTAAAACAGGCATGGGGAACCTGCGGCCTTTTGGCCACTCTGATGCGACCTTCTGGACAATTCTGTAATTCGTAAATTCGGAAAAACGAGGTATGGAGATAATCTGAGGTAAAAGTATAGCGCAATGGTCGGCAAACGTATTCGCCAAAGAGCCAAATATGAACGTCTGTCTATTAATGTCCGCACTTAAGGGGCCAAAGAGCCGCACTTTGCCGACCAATGGTATAGCGAATTGAGGCTTTCAAATTCCTCGGTGAGCTTAAAAAAATAAATAAAAAGGATTCGGAGATAATCTGGAGAAAAAGTAGGGTAAGGGATTAAAAATTTATTAATCCCGTCCTAGTCAATGTTTACTGCGGCCTTATGTCGAATCAGAAAAATGAATGCGGCCTTTAGAGAAGAAAAGGTCCCCCACCTCTGGCACACCCCACATCTTAATTTTTGGGCTAATTTTTGAGCCACGTCACGTAGTAATTCCTTTCAGTTATGGCAAAGAGAATGTTGAATGTTTAAAAACATACGATATGATTAACACAATAATTTTGTTCTATTCTACCGATGCGTCATCAGTAATGAGTTTATTTCAGATGATCACATGGGTGACAAGTTGACAGTTAGAATCTTATGAAAAGGTACATAAAACATACGAATAAAATTGAGTGTTATTGTTTAAACAGATGTGATGTAAGTAATGTTCTAAGAAAATAATCGATTGGTATACAAAAACGGCAAGACGTCATTTTATGATAATGATTCATTACAATTCGCATGGACAATATGACAGACGTAGAACTAGACATAAAATATGTTAGCCTTGTGGAAATCCCTTGTCAATTTCAAGTGCTCAAAACATTTTAATACAGTTGTTTCCCGTGCAAGTATTGTTATTTTTCACACGTAGCAGAAAAATTTACAGCTTTATCCTTAAAACTGTAAACTTGTCTTCTTAATGTAGAGCTTGTGGAATTCGTAAGAAACAAACTTTTCAGAAGTATTTTAATAAAAGTGATTTTTAAATAAACCACTCAATTTTCTCAACGCTCTCAATATCTCTCTTTTCGTGGCCCGAGAGGGAAGGATTGAGGATCTAAGATATTCTTTAATTTCAGTATCGATTGAATAATCAATAAACGAATAATTTTAATTGTTTCATGTCTGTATATATATGTTTTTCTTTATTTTTTCTATTGTTTTTATCGTATATTAAACAATCGATGCACATAAATACACATGGTATGAAGAGAAAAATTTCATCTAAATCAAATAAGATGAAGAAGAAATTCTATGTATATTTTTTTTTCGGGTAAACTTAAAGACGGTTGAACATTTTTTTTCATTCCTTTTTACAATGTTGATATTAGGGCTTATACAAAAACCGACCTTTGAAAAAAAGCCGGTTTTCGAATTCTAATATATCTTTAAGTCCTGTTTAAATCGGTTTTCGAAGCTTCACAAAAAACTTAATTCAGGTAATATATCGAAAATGAATAAATAAAATATGAGCGTCGTTAATTCACTGTAAAAAATGTAACAGAAAGATACTACAATTTACAAACAATAATTAATTCAGTATTGATATTTGGATGCGGATTAATTATGCGTACCTCGTACTCAAGAAGTGTACCCATGTCGAAATGCACAACTAATATATTTTAACAAAATAAACCTAAATATAAGATTATAAACGCATTCCTTTCATGTGTATTGACTATTTACCAAAATATTTTATGATTTTTTATTTATAGCCAAGGCAGTTTGAAGTCAAAAAACACTACTGTTTTTAATTGAATAATAATAATTATAATGTTTTAAACTGGTTTACCACGGTGGAATAAGCTGGCATTCGAATTTCCCGATTTTTTCTTGAAAGCTGGGTTCTTAAAACCGGGTTTTAATAACCGGTAAGTCCTAGTTAATATCATAAAGAATTTCTACAAAAAACATGTTTTCTTAATCAAATGGTGCGATCGCGATCAATCAAACAAAAAGGATGCGGCACAATATTTGTCCGTTTTTTTTGTAAGCTTTTTTTTAAATCCTAGTGAATTGGCTTTGTGGAGAAGTGGAAGTACGATGATGTAATAGGTGGTATTCTACTTAAGTGAAGACGAGCTTTAGGAGTAAATAGTAAGTTTTATGTATACATAATACACACTCCGGGTCTGTGTCTGAGGTAGACGGATTAAGTCCGTTTTTGTAATCCAATCTCACGCTTATGCAATAGTTTATAATAAGCTCGATATTAAATTTGAATCGTTAAAATTATGTACATTCACACAGATTTTGTCACTAACGACCGGGGTTTCGCCATTCGGCATCTTCAGGCGTTCAAGTGCACGGAAAGATGCCGAAAGGCGAAACCCGGGTCGTTAATGACAAAATATGTGTGAATGTACATAATTTGAACGATTCAAATTTAATATTGAAAATCCACCAAACACCTTCAGTCGAAATCTAAAAATAAAAAAGGTCGATATTATGCACGAATTAGAATTTTATTTTACACATGAACATATTTTGTTATTACTTAAAGTTTACATAATTTCTAGTATCTACTATCCATTCAGAATAATATTTATTGAATGTAAGAAGCACGTCGTCATTCATTCTGGGAATTTCTTAATACATTGGATAAATTGACATAGACAACCGCACCAGGAAAATTCATTCGACAACGACGACCTTATTCATCAAAATAGTTTAAACTAGAGATTGCAATACCGAAATTACTGAAACAGGGATCCCAGTATTTGTACTGTTATTGAAATAACAATGTATGGATCGCAGCAATAATAACTGCTAAATAGCTGCCTCAGTGTTTACAGTCACGTGTTGATCCTTAATCTTTAATTTATAATCGATTTCGCTGTTTTATTACACATTTGGTTTGTGACGCTCATCTTAATTTTAATATTTAATACAACTTAAATGCCAAATTGGATAATTTAGATTAATTAATTCTAAATTGTACGTTCTATAAAAATATATAAAAATAATTAATATTTAAAAAAATATTGTAAATTTATGAAAGAAGTAAAAAGAACAATACTGCTTTATTGTATAAAAAAATGAGATTCTACGTCAAAATATTAGGGATTGGTAAATTGACGTCAATTAATATTAAAATTCAATGACAATATTTGCAACATTTTAGATCTGATTGACAAAATTTAAAATCAAGTTATTAATCATTACATATATTTTTAACAAATATATTATAGGTTAATACAAAATCAGATTTGATATCTGTGTTATTCCACTTGTGCCACTTCTCTTATTGTGGAGTCTAGAACAGGCCTTTTACTGTTAGTACCTGAACTGATTAAAATCATTGATTACATTATGTACTTGCTTCAAGTCTTGCATAAATTAATTGCAGTTGCATTTATTTATTTGTTATTTTTTTATGGCCACGTAAACACCTAGGTGTGTGCATTTATATATAAAAATGATTAATTCATGATTGTACTTGGAATGATGCATTGCATTTCCTTCTTTAAGGTAATGCAATAATATTTATAAAACTATAATTTCATAAAATTGACTGTAAAAGCACTGCGTTTTTTTTAAATATGTAAGTATTATACCATCGGAAATATAAATATGTACACAAAAAATTGTGGTTTAGGACAATAAGAAGTCGTAAATACGTATTTTTATTAGTTATCAGTGTTTATTCTATTCGTTATTAGAAAAGCTATCACGCCTGAAAAAGTAAGCATATACAAGAACTCATCATTACTTCTAAACATATTTTAATAACTTTCAAGAATTGTTAATATTGAAGGTACATACTTTGATTTGAACTTTTTCGTAGATTTCGTAGACGTAGAACGTTTTGTATTTAACCCAAAAAACGGAAAAGGGAGGGGGGGTTGTGTCGTCGTTTTCTTTACTGCGGCCTTATGTTGAATCAGATAAATGAATGTGGCATTTATAAATGAAAATGTTCCCTACCCGTTAACTGGCTGAACATTTGTTTTCTTTTATTTCTAGGCATGACTTGTTAAGTGAATAATGAATATATATTTTTATATATATTTCTTCTTCTTCTTTGGCCATGTTCGCTCCCTATGTGGAGCATATGGCCGCCACGCGGCACCTCCATGTTTCCCTGTCTCCCGCCAATAGCTTTGCTTCCTCCCATGACATGCCAGCATCCCTCAGTTCCGCCGAGTACATCCTATGGATAGTACCCGACGGACGTCCAGGACGCCGGAATCCCACCGGTCGAAAGAAGAGGCAGGCAGGATTGAGGCTTTCCGGAGGCATCCGCAGCACGTGACCCAGCCAGTTCCAACGTCTCTCCATAACCACTGACGTGACGGGACGCTGTCTTGTACGCTCCCTTATCTCTGAATTCCTCACAAAATCAAACCACCTCACCCCCATTATCCGACGCAAGCATCTGTTCTCGAAGCTCAGTATACGGTTTTTCTGAGTCTTCGTCAGATGCCATGATTCGCAACCGTAAAGCATTACCGGCAGAATGCAAGCGTTGAACAAGTGGCATTTGGTTTTAATCGAGTACAGCTGTGTGTCCCAGACAGTCCGCATTGAGTTGAATGTGGCTCCAGCCATTCCTAAACGAATGGCGAGCTCGTTTTTAGTACTACCGTCTTCAGGGATATGTACGCCGAGGTATCTGAAGCTGTCAACCCTCTCGATGATCTGTCCCGCGCTGGTAAGGGTCCTATCAGAGTCATGACAGGTTTGGTTACACATCACATTGGTCTTACTAGTATTAATTTTTAGACCAATGCGACCTGAGTTAGTTCCTAACCCATCAATAGTCTCCTGGATGCCCTCAATGGATTTATCGAATATTACAGCATCATCGGCATATTCAAGGTCACACAGCTTCAGACCGGGACCAACAGCTACACCTCGATCAGGCGGAATTGACCTGCGAAGTATGAAGTCAAGGATAATAATAAACAGGAACGGTGCAAGAACGCACCCCTGTCTCACTCCGGTAGTGACCCCGAACCATTCGGTATTTGAGTCACCGATTCTCACACAACATGCACTATTCTCATGTAAGGATTTGATAATGGCCACAATCTTTGGCGGAATCCCGTAGGCATCCAGTATCCTCCACAAAGAGGGTCTGTGCGGACTATCAAATGCCTTCTCATAGTCGACGAAACAACAAGCAAGAGCACTGTTAAATTCATTGCTCTGCTGGAGGAGACATCGAAGATTGTGTATTTGGTCCGCACACGACCTTCCAGGGAGGAAGCCCGCTTGATTTTTCCTAAGTATTTTCATAATGGGACCTCTTATTCTCGCCAAGAGAATGTGTGCCATTACCTTCCCAGGAATACTGAGAAGAGTTATGCCTCGGTAATTGTTACAGCTGAGGGGATCACCTTTTTTGTGGAGTGCTAACACCTCACCGTCCACCCAGTCCCTAGGACAACGCTCACCGTCCCACACCCTGGCCATCAGGTGATAGAGAGGATGTAGGACGGCGTTAAGACCACATTTCAGAAATTCCGAATGTATTCCGTCTCCACCCGGTGCTTTGCCGTTTTTAAGCCTCTTCACTGCCAAGATGATTTCGGCATGTGTGGGCGTACGGTCTGAAATACCGGACACTCGGGGGAGGTCCATAGATGTAGCCTCTTCGGTTACGTCAAAAGGGTCCTGGGGGGGCGGTCGGTTCAGCACCTCGCAGAAATGATCCTTCCAAATCTTTTTAACGCATTCTGCGTTTGACTCTATTGCTCCATCAGGGCCGCGAATTGGCCCGGGAGTCGGTGGTCGCTTTCCGCAGACCTCGCGCGTGATTTTAAATAACTTCTTGGTATCATATATATTTCATTACATATAAAAGTCACTGTAGATAAACTTAAGCGCAAAAGATACCAAAAACATATTTGACATATTTCTGAATGTACAATCTATAACCTTACATCTTGGTAGTCGCGCATAGAACTAACTAAAAACTAATTTAAGTTATACCGCTTTACTACTAAATACTTCAATCAGTTCAATTATGTAATGGTTTTTAAGAGTGAAAGTTTCATTGTCTAAAAAATCAGCCTTGAAGTGCAACAACGCCTAAACAGATTTCTTGACAACAACAAAAATCAGACAGAGGCGTCCTCCTTTTTAGGAATATCAGACTTGGCAACCCTCACAAGTCACAACACGTTAAATAATAATTTGTGACTCTCAAGCGCATGAATTAATAATATAAAATATGTTTACAAGCTCATGTTATCTAGCCCCAATATACATAATGTACGTTTTCTGTCAACATTCTGCAATTCAAAATGTGTAGTAAATATATTTTGTTAAAATAGGTTACACAGTTAGATACGCAATTAGAAAATCAAATCACAGTTTGTGGTGAAGAGATTTATTTTTATTTATATTCATATTAGGTATGTAATGTAATTAAAACCAATTATTATCACTAAATACCATTGAGGTATTTGGTGATAATAGGTGGATCACGACAGTTGAATTGTTACATTGACAGATAAATTTACAATGCGTGTGTTTTGGTATTTCAATCATCAATTTGGTATTGTTTGAATCGTTTTCTGTAGTTTCCGGAAACATTGGTTCTGGGTATCAAATTTCTTAATGTCGACAGGAAGTAGTTAAATAATTAAATATATGGTATAGAAAAAAGGTGCCGGAACTCAATTCTTGTCAAGCTTTTTCTGATTCATGTGCGTTCTCAATTTGGAATATATGGCTTCCTAGGTATCTCAACAAACTTGTTTTACAAGAATTGCTTGTTAGCCAGTTGCTCAACCTGCTCTTTTTAAAGAGAGTGGTGATAGAAAGATAGGGCTACTACAAGACTAATGGGTAACTAATCGCTCTCGCTTTGCTTTGATAATTTTAGGATTAAAAGAGTGGGGGGATAGATATACCGACGCCTTCGAACAGAAATCGATATTTTAGGTCTTATATAAGTTCTGATATTTATTTTTTTATCATTACTTTTTTGGGAGATCATGATTTAAAAAAATAGAAAAAAGGAAAACAAAATTTTACTTATATTGATCTGAAACATTAAAAATGTAGAGGAAAAAAATGTGCCGGAACGCCGTTCCACCACGTTACATGGGAAAAAAGCATTGCCAGTACTTTTTTTGGAAAATAAAAATGCCGGAACTCGCCAAGATTTTTACCAGATTTTTAAAAAATCCTTGTCTGCTCCTAATGTGGAGCATATGGCTTTCTTATGAAAGTTTTACGAGAACTGCTTGTTACTCAGCCTCTATTTTTTTAAAACAAAATCAAGCATTATCCTCTGAGTTCTGGTCACAGAGCAAGTCTATGCACCTGGTATATTTTTGTATTATGATATTAACTTATGAGTGTTACTGTACCCGTCACATAACATTAAAAAATAATTATAGATGGCGAAAAACAGCCAATGGTAATGGTTTCCATGAACAAAAATCAATAAAAAAAATATGCTAATATTGATTTGAAACATTAAAGATGCAGAAGAAAGGTGCCGGAAAACGCCCTGTTTAGAACTATAGTTTTGTTATCTCCAAGTAAGCAATAAAGAGTAAAAAATCGACGATAAATTATGTTTTATTTATTGTTTGATTTTTATTTTGATATAATATATATATATATATATATATGTACCTAAATAGTACATACTATATACCTTAATAAATTCCCGTTAACGGAACTCGTAAAATTGAAGTGGTAATGCCTCTGGATGACATAGCACTATGACAGTAAATAATTTTAAGTATACACTAACGTCTACGTCACAAGAGGTTTGGCAATATCGCTAGAATCTTTACAGATATACAAAGCTGTGGTACAGTGACGTATATTTTTACTCATAAATGCAACGATGTATGACTAACACAAGAGATCTTCGAAATCTCAAATTATCTTGGACGTAATTAGTCGTTCGTGCTTCCCCAATTTTAAAGTATAGTCTTTTTTTCATTTCGCGAACTTTTGATGATGACTGATTACACATCACAATCATTGTCACAAAGAAAGGATCAACATTGCATTTGTTTAACAAAGGTTCAAGCATCACTGAATATTTTGTGATAGTGGTATCTATTAACAAAAAAAAAATGAAATATTTTTCCTTTTATTACATGAATCCTTTGTAGCTTGCATCCAGTTGTCAGTCTTAACGTCGTAAAAGTTTTGCACAACCTCAACCAGAGAATATCTTACCATAAACTTCCCATTATAAAGAAAACGTAGAATTTCCTTTACGAAGTAAATCATTTTTATTATTAACCCTTATTTAATCTTCATCCAGCCAATTATTTATGTCAAATTAAATAAAATCAGTTTTAATGTATCAATAAAGTCCAGCAAGTAAACGAAAATTCGATCGCGTGGAAAATCGCCCGTGCGGACGACTTACCTCAGGATTTAGCTTACGAACAAATTGTCTACGCGATCAGTTAGTTGTCCGCGTTTATGGTGCACGGTTAATTTACAACGATAATTCTTTCGTAAACCTGACGTTAATGTTATTATAATGATATAACAGCTTTTTGTTGATTTGATCTTATCAATACTATTTGTTTGCTGCAAATATTGACTGAAGAATTCCACCAATGGCTTATTATATAACAGCAATAAATTAATTATTAAATAAGATTAAATGCATTCAAAATTGATTTATACACCATAATTCTTTGCGGTATAGAATGATAACATACTCTATTTAGTGCTAGTATGTGATAAACATGAGGTATACATAGAAAAACACATAAATGTTTAAAGAAGAGTTCCAAAAAAGAGTTGAAACACCATTGACGGTAAAAATATTATTGAAATATTACCAGCGTTTTCCCATTCATCGTATAGTCTCTGATGTTGATTATTTGAATAAGTGCATAACTATAAAAATAATGGAAGAATTTTTTGAATACCGTTGTAATTTTAAAAATATAAGCTACACATGAAATATCACTAGTGTTTATTGGCAGTCCTGTAGCCAAACTTTCGCGGGTTTGAATCCAGGAATGAAACAACGCATTCGTTGTCTTTTACATACAATATTTTTTGTATTTGAATATATTATGTTAGGTATTTGTAAAAAAAAGATTATTTTAAAAAGACAAACCATAAGATTCTTAATTTGACCTCATAAAATTGAAAAAAAGCGCAAAACGAAAGATTGCATCACTTATCAGATAAGAGACTAAAAATTCTGAAAGTAGTCACAAGGTATGGTATGTGCATACATCCGTCAAATATTATTGTAATTTATATAATAATATGCGTTATGAGAACATTCCAGAATCTGACGGTATGCTGACATCAGAATCATGCGAATCACACTCACTGCTTTGAATGAATAATAATGCAACCAGAAATGGTTTGTTGCTAAGAATAAGAATAAATTATTATCTCCCACGATCACCACGCGGTGTCCATGTCTTGTTACTTTGGGTACTTCAAAAACTTTTTCTTTGATAACGTATATGTATGGCTTAAACGTGAAATATTATATAAAAAATGGTTTTATATTGTCACCTGAAAAGAACATCAATAGTAAATAACGTTCTAATTTGACTTCGTAGATAAGCGGATTAGAAAATAAATAATTCTACCATACAGCAAAACTGTTTGCAGGTCAGGTGCAGAGATAAACGAGACTTGATCATGCACTATATTGATGAAAAAAATATTTGTGTGCGACTTCCTCGGCCACTTAAATTAATTAAATATCCGTAAACTGAGAATCCGCCATTTCTTTAATCGGACAAGTAAAGCTGACCATATATATTTAAAGAAAAATACTGCCTTGTTAAGTGTATATACCAAACTATTAGATCTTTCCTTACTCCATCCTTCCGGGGACGCTCCATTTGAATTCCATATGCTTCATTTTAGGAGGGGACATTTTCGTTAAATTAATATTATTAACTAGCCGGTTCCCGGCAAAAGTTGCAACTTACAATGCCACTCAAAGTAAGAAAGTGTTTGTGTTGTGTTTATTGAAATGCATGTCTTCTTTTTCTGTCTGATTGACGTTAGTCGTTTGCTGCCGATTGTCTATGGTACGACACACGCGCCACCTATTGTAAGTTAATTGTACTACAACCTTCGCGCAAGTGCAAGAATACGTTGTCAAAATAAACTGTATGGCAGACATACAAACACTAGTTTTCATATATAAGACATAGTAAGTTATCTTTACTATGCCTATAACCTTCCCGGAAGTGCAAGCAAAAGGTTTGCCAAAGTTTTATTGCAATCGGATGAGCGGTGTGGAAACGCATAACAAAATGCAAAACGCATAACAAACTACAAACAAAATGTACCATTTCTGTAATGAATAATAAGTTGTCCAACAGCTAGCCTTCATAAAAAATAATAATAATTCAGATGAACGGAAAAAGAAATGGACTTCCATCACAGTAGGTACTCAAATCAAAATTACGTTTAGTTGTTTTCCAGTGAACGATTATAAAATAAATTAATGATTAAGTTGGTTATGCTTCACTACGTTTAAACAACAAATACAACGGCCAAGTTTGTATAATTACCACTGAAAAAGATTGCAAAAAATTGTTGGAATCCTTTTATCATTTTTCTATACTTCGGATACAACTTATTTCAATGCGATTGAGTTTAAAAAATGGGACCATCTTTTGGTTTAAAATGAGTAACCATAGACAATTAATTAGTTAGTTCAGTGATCTCGACGTATATATAATACTTTGGATTCGTAATAAAAGTTTGATAACAGTTCCTAGTGGCTAGAACAAAGTTGTTGATATAAGGAAATTGTTGCATTTAAACTATGTATGAGGTGATGCATTGTGAATCTCGGAACGGTCGCGTAATTTTGCCCGTGATGTAATATTTTCAAAATCATTTAGTACGGCGCTAGAATATGTGAAAACTAATAGACGTACATTTCAAACAAATGACACCAATCATTAGTAAGCTATGTAGAGGTATCTGCGTGTATTGTAAAAAGGGGCAGAAATGGTCAGCCTATATCGGTCAGTGTATAGACTCGCAAGAGGACTACTGGGATGGCGACTAGGGCATCCAATCCCGGGATCCGGGATCCCGTAATCCCGGGATCGCGGCCATGTCAATCCCAGGATTTCGGGATTGAGAAATTTTGAGCAAATCCCGAAAATTGACACGAAATTGGTAAATCGAGGATTTCAAATACCTCGGTGAGATAAAAAAAAAACGAGGTTTGGAGATGATCCGGGGAAAAATTATTGCGAATTGAAGATTTCAAATTCCTCGGTGAGCTAATCCCAATCCCGAGATTGAAAATTAATCAACCCCGAAATCCCGGGATTGGATACCCTAATGGGGACGGTAGCCATGAGACACATATGTTTATACTTCCTCTCGTATGCTTTTTTTAGAATGTGCGTTTTTCTGTGATTTCAAGATTACGTTTTATGTGTTACTAGAATTTTTAACAGCGTTGAAAAGTTACACACCACATCTTTGCTATGCTGCCACACCGTCACAACTCAGTTACCACTTTGTTTTTTGTGGGTGTCGACAGCTACGGCATGTATAAAACCATACAAAACTAAGTTTTACAAATAAAAATCACATGTACGTCTTTTCGTTTACAGTTTTATATTTTTGGTAAATAAATGTAGGTGTGTAATATACGTGTACGTCGCACATCCGCAGTGCGGCGACCTTGTTAAATTGGACATGCATGGCTTGGATCTTGGACGTAGAGTTCGAATGACAAAAGTCTACAACTCACTCTTTATCGTGGTAATAATTTAATGCGAGCGCTTTGATACAAAACTATTGCGAGAGCGATTACTATGTTTACTTTTCAAATTATAAAACAATGTACTCATAAGCGGTTTTATTATTTGCTAAATCTGTCACCTAATATTATTATCAGAATCATTTTCAATCGATTCTTTCTTAAAATTCGATTCGTATGGAAATATTCTATAGTTATTGCAAGACGTGTTGAGTTGAGAGTATATTATTCAGACCTAAAGCGTTGTCTTTTTTATCATATATTTTTATAGAGATTTAGAGAAATTCAATCTAAATGAGATATATATATCAGAAGGAATTGTTTGATCACATACATACATTCCTTTGAACACAATAATTTCATTCGATAAAAAACCATTGAAGTTTCGGCCCCAGTATAGGAACACAACGAAGGCTTAATAACGACACAACTAAAATACAGCTAAAAATGTGTGTAGCCCAATAAAAATTTTCTTGGAAATGTTATAGTTACTCTTTCTTGATGCTTAAATATAGCTGTCGATTTTAAAGCATTTTCCTGTATAAACTAAGATACCATCGGTGCTCGGCGTTAATTTTATCGCTGACTGTAATTTTGAATTGTTATCTTCATTACTGCAATGAATATTATGAGGTGTGACATGAATTATTCAATGTTTTCAATCCTATTCATATTTTTCCTTGATATGTTCATTAAGATTCAAGAAGAGCCGTCGCCGAAGATGAAATATAATGCAAATTTCGTGCATGTGTAATTACTTGAAAATTAGCTTGCATGTGATACCGGGCTGATCAAAAAACATTGTTTGATTACAAAAAGATAAAATTGATTTTAAAACAACAAATTATAAGTACTCTTATTTCGCCAGTAAGCACAAAAACACACCAAGCAAAACACATTGACTGTCATTTATTTTTATTATGTTAAAATTAATGTTGCCAATTCACCGGATGTTTTTGAATAACGCAGAATATCGAAGGGCAAATAAAATGTTCGGATACGACCAAGAAGAAAACAAAGATCACGGATAACCACACCTAAAAATGTTGCCAGCACACGTACACGATACCTTTTTATAGCCAGATAGAGTTCTAAAAGCTATGTTACATATAGCAAATTGAAGATATTATTTTGACCATCTAACTCTGAAAAATATTAAAATAATAGTGTAAAAAGCATGAAAATTGAATACTGTTGGTGCTATTTTCAAATTAAGTTTAAACATGCATTCCAGTAGTTGATTTCAAAGTATATGTTCAGAGGCTGAAATAATATGTAAAGTTTTCATACTACAATTCTGATGTTAAAAGTACAACCTGCGTATTCCGTGCTCAGTAAATTATAATAATAATGCACAATGGGCACTATTTTACAATAGGATAACGATGATGTTCAGAACGTAACGATAATGCATCGTCAAAATATACTTATCTTCTGTCTTTTATTATCACGGGGTAGAGGTTAAAGTATTATTGGAAAATACATACAAATATAACAGTCATGAAGTTCTCCCAATTGTGATGTAAAACAGGGCGCCTTAAATCATCAAACAAAGTCATGAAAATATCCGCAATTTTTTCGTCAAACAGGTAAGATTTTAATGTCTAATAAATTAAAAAGAATTACTGTGAAAACTACACCACTGTTTTTTATGATTCCACGTCAGCTCTCTATTCAGAGCATATGGCCACCACACGGTTCCTCCAAGATTCTCTATCTCGATCAGTCTTTAAGCTTCCTTCAAGGTCACCTCAGCGTCTCGTATCTATGCCGAGTAAACCCTATGGTTGGTCATCAGTGGCCTTCCACGACGTCGGGATTCATCCGGTTTACCAACCTCTTTTCAAGATTCTCTTGGAGCATCAGCAGCACATGTTTACACTAAGTCCATCGTCGTTTTTTTTATTTTGTACGTAATAAGAGATTAGTTGGTCCGCTCTCTTATATTTGTTTTATTGGCAAAATCAGACCACCGCACCCCTAGTATTCGACCCAGGCATCTATTTTCTAAGCACAAAATACGGTTACTCTGTGAATTCGTGAGGTGCCATAAATCGCAACCGTAAAGCAGCATTTTCAAAATGCATGCGTTGAACAGGAAGGAGGTACTTCGTTCCGACCGAGTACAACCTTGGGTCCCAGATTTTCCTCATTGAGTCAAAGGTTGCTACAGCTATAGGTAAACAAAAAAAGTGCCATATTGAATTTAACCAAACCTTCACCGAGCAGCGTGCCATTCTGATTCATTGGTTTATCCATTGCTAATGTTATAGTGATATATCACTATATCACTATAACAATGAAATATTAAATCATAGTAATAACATTATTAACAATTAATAAATGTGGTATTTACGAATCAATCTTACAGAAAAAAACAAATTCCAAAAATTAGTATAAATAAAACTAGATAAGAAAAATAAATGTCGGTTCAGTGGGTCATTTTTTCCCACAGACCGCAATATTTTTTAAGATTACAGCAATTACCCAAGAAATAAAATCAATTCAGGTTTTTTTTGATACATCAAGTTGATAATTATATCACTCAATGCAATGGGGAAAAGGTTGTTATTTCTTATTATATGATACATTCGTAATTTTCAAAAAGGGAAAAATGTGCATTATTTATATTTTTTGATTTCAATTATGTCAAATCAATATTAAGGCAATATAAACAAATTACCATATTTCATCGATTATTTTTATATATCAATAATTAAAAAGAAAAACATTCTGTAGCATATGACGATTGCAAGTCGCACCCCAAATTCATAGACACTAAAACAGGAAAAAAACAGGCGCCTTATACCTAATCGATGAAATATGGTAATTTGTTTTTATTGCCTTCATTTTAGATTTGACAAAACTGATCGACCGCGCCTGTCAATCTGTCGCGAAGAAATTTTTCTAATTTCTAAAAATATTTTGTTTTCAAAAACCTATTTAATTAAAGAAATTTGTCTTACCAATCAAAGCTTAGGTTGTGAATTTATTTTTAGTGTCGTTTAAAATTTCTTGATGTTTTTGTAAATTAGGTAATTTTTCATACACGCGTTACAGATCTAAGCTCTAAAGAATCTGATATAGAAATAAAAAAATCATTTCATTAGTTGCACAATTTAAAAACATTTTTTTAAGCGGACAAACCTTCATCATGCATATATAAATGCAGTCCGGTGTTTTGAAAATAGCACATTTCATTTTATAATATTAAACAATTTTTATGACAATATTCGACTATTTGTTTAACAAGCAAAATTTTTCAAATGGCTTCTGGGAATGTTATCGTTTCATTTTCTTCAAGCTCGAAATTCGTTTTCAACTTTCAACTCCTGAATATCTCAAGATTGTAAATTTCCACGCTCCCGATTAACTCACCTGTCCACACCCATAACCGCAATATTTTTTCTTATAACTCGTTCTTCACCACTGTAATATAAGACGCCAGTTGCAAGGACTGTCTGGCTGGATCAAAACGTTACCAATAGAGGTGAGTATAATTTAATATCATAATATAAATATTTTTTTTCTGTCCTGCTTTTTCTCATTTTTATTTATAGTTCTATCTATGTTCTGTTTACATTATCGTTTTCAAACGTAACCTTTTGACGTCATTATTAAGTTATGTATAAATATTTGTATCCTTTCAACAATAAATACATAATAGTAAACACAGAAGTTAAAAAAGTTATATTTGTTGAAAAATAAAAACCAATACTATATATAAGCTGACGTATTTTTACATAATTGTCATAAGTGTTTTGAACTGAAGTTAATTAAACATAAAACATATCTTAATATACTATCTTAGAAGAAATTTAAATATTTAAAAAAACAGACATACGATAAAGAATCTAGGTAAAGAACTGGAGTCTTAAAATCAAGTAGGAACCAATGTTACTTGTATTTTTTGATGAAGTAAAAAAGTATAATAATCAGAAGAAATGGATATTTATTTTTGACCTCGTTCACTGTGAAGGTTGATTTAGCCTATGTGAACTATATTGATAGTTTTCTTTATTAAATACCTATTTTTGACGATCGATGAAAGATTAATTAGTACATATTCTTATTTATATGTCCTTTATTTTTGCCACAGCACGCAAACACGCACACAAACGCGCTCTTTCTCCTTTTGCTGTGTCACTTCCATCTGAAATCAATTAAACTTGGTAGTATATATAAGTACATAATACATTATTCATATTTTTATACAATGTACATAGGTTAAAGGCTAAAATAAAAAATGACAAATTTTGGCCAGGCTCAATAAAAAACATAATAATATTGAGTACATTGAAATGAATCATGTTGTACAGAGGCTTGTGAAAAAATAATAATATATTTTTGTTATCAAATATTTTTTAACTCTGTTCACCCCCAATGTGGACACCCAGTGAAGCTTGACTTAACAAAAGTCTTCAACAGCTTGTTACTGAGTTGCTGAACCCCTCTTTTTTTAGTGGTTATTGATAAAAGAATCGGAGAAAGGGTGTGAGAGAATAATATACAGCAAAGACATCCAAGCTTTCGATTAGAAATATACAACTCAATTTAATAATGAATTTATGATACTGTTCGTAATCGAATTCCAACCCGTGATAACAACGACCGTAGCAAACTACGTCTCCCACTCGACTACAAACTTATCATATTTGCTCCGACAGAAAAGTTGAATCAAAAGTCTGTTTCAAAATTTTAGCCTTTGAGGTATTATCACGAATTTTACAGTTCAGGACGTTGGAAGTGAACAATTAGAATTGAATTCAGGAGCACAACCTGACTCCGGAAGGTAATAAATACGTATTACTTTATATTTTGCGTTCATTTTATTCATTGGTTACCTTAGAAATACTAGGTGACATTGAAATCATCAGCAAGGCTGCGCAATAATTAGCAATCTTCTGTATTGATAAACGATCATAGTTAATCATTTCCTATTTATATTACTTCAAAGGCAGGCAGTCGTTTGCTTGCGTTCGTATCGCGAACCCGAATAGAGGCTGTCGTAGAAGAAGAGTTTTATTTCCGTTTTTTTTTAAAGTCTAATCGCCGAAATATGTAGTGTGGGCGAGAGACGGCGAAAACGGATAGTTCTCCTAACCAGTTTCACAGTGTTAAAGAACAAACCTGTTACTTATAAGGTAGACTACAACGGGCTAATCCATAGTGCATTAGCGACCTGTGGATAAACGTGTTTATGAAAACGATATTTGCATGCAGTATGCAACAAGTTTATCACTTTAACCTAGATTTTGACTTGTTCGGGTCGTTAGCATTCAAACTGGCAAATCTCTATGCCCAATTCAATCGTTTCAAAACGGTTTGATCCAATTTCCTGATCAAAATAATTTACATGCAAACATTTACATATCGCATAATTAATATTTTTAGTATATATTCAGGTTATTATCATAACAAGATAGAGAACAAGAAGCGCCTAAAAGCAAAAGCCGATATTTAAATATTGATCATAAGCGGCTTTTTTGTGTTTTATGATGACAAATTTAAGTTCTATCAATATGTTATTTTTTCCTATGCACTGTATTTCCAATTGTGCATAATAAGAGTGTTTTTATGGTCAGTCTCCTTAAAATAATAAATAAAATTATACAGGTTAAAATTGGATTTATCGGTTTCTGCGTGCGACATGCGGAAAAGCTTAAACTTGATATTTCGTATGACCATATAGAGGTTTGGAAGATGTATAATACCGCATTGTATGAAGTGTATTTGAGTATGTTTATGTTTTTTATTAAATTTCGACAAAATGTGGACTTATCTGTTTTTTTTTTATTTTTAAGCGTTTCGCATCATGACTGTCATTAAACCCAGTTGGATATTTGTAAGTCCATAATTTAGATTTTTTTTTATTATTTTTAATTTTTACCCAATAACTTTTATTATTTTCACCCCTCCAATTTCATATTAAAAGCATAGGGAAAGTGACAGCCAGCCTTCATGAGTATGTTCTGAAAGTTGAAATACATAATTAATATGTTTGTATTAATCTCTACACTAATAGTTAAAAAATACATTAATGAACGAATAAGGTCAAATTAAGTATACAAATAAAAATTATATCGTCTACCTTGACCATATTAACGTCAAAAAACTTAATTGCAATGAAATTAATTAGGTTGAAAGGATTGTCTGGTTTATTTACACGTACATATATCATACACGGTGAATAATTATGAATAAATTAAGGAAGCTTGTATAGAATAAGCTTATAACTAATGCCATATCATATTTTATTTCATGTAAAAAATCTAGTCGAAAATATTAATTACACAACAATTTTCAATATTTTATAGTTATTTTCTATATCAAAGTAAAAGTAGTTAATTAATTATTATTGTTTAGTTATATCAAGTTAATGCCAATTTAAAAATTAAAGCTGTATAACAAGTGAACTATCGTACTTCTTTACCTTTTCTGGAGCATTTATAAGTAAAAGAAGAAAAAGACCCGAGGACATCAGTACGCACACATTTGTGAAAAGTGATTATTTTATCGACTATTAATATATAGATTTTATTTTATTTTATTTAAAAAAGTGGAGACTGGAAGGTCGAGGACACCTTACACTCACTCTAACAAACGGACCTTATCGGCTATTAATATATAGATTTTTTTTTGCTGTAAACATTAGATATATTTTTTTGCACTTGCACATGTAAAAAATTCGAACATAATTTTTTGGATGTGGAATTGATGCTTCTAATTTTATTTCATTATCATAGAGGTTATTATAAAAAAATAAGAATAACAGTTACATCGTCACAATAACGTTATATTGATTATTGTAAATAGAAGATAAATTTATAAGGTGGCGTTCTTATAACTATTTTATAACTGTATTATATATACAATTTGACTGTGGAAAGAAAAAAGAACGTAACCCACAAAAACCAAATTTTACAGGAGACTCAAAAAACCTGTTATGATGATTTAGGGTCATAGCCAAATTATGTAATATACACAAACTTGAGGTGCACAAAGACTTGTAAACTGGTGGTTAATTGACATAATCTAATAACAACTTTAATAAATTAAGACAGGCTCAATTTTTTTCAAACTTAAAAGTTAAATTTAGATACTAATTCGGCATTTAATTTACCTATTTTAAATAGTATAAGTTTTATTTGTTTAATATCTACTTTATATTTGTTGTATTAAACTTTTGAAATCTTTTATTGAGAATGTATTTTGTAGTACCCTGAAGTAAAAGTACCACTTGAAACTGTTATTCAAAAACTAATTAATTATAAATATAATTGAAAATAATAAGCGTTAACTGTGCACTGAAAGACGTAATCGTCTATTTGTTAAATAATAATCTTGCAAATTATTGTTAATTAAAAAACACCTTGTATCTATCTAGGCTGGTAAAAATGTGCATAATCGACAGATGTTCAAAATGCGATGTTATTAATAATTTATTTATCGAAAACTTTTTTCAATTAATAAATTAAAATCAGCAGTTTATACATCTCTTTATATCGTTTAAAATTTATGACTGCTTAAATGTATTTTGATAAAAGGTCAATATATTCGATGTCTTTCTTATCGACATAAAGATTACAGTTTCATTTAATAACTTATAAAATCATAACTTAATAGCCGAAGTTAGTGATGCACAACATATTTAAACGGAAAGGTTTGTTTATCCATTTTATAATTATAAACGTGCCATAAAGGTTACGCCAGTCTGTAGTAAAATTCTAGGCATGCTTATAATTTATTTTTTAAATTTTATAACTGTATACCAACACTCTGATACTTATCTTCTCTGCATAGCTACGCTATAATAAGTTAGCAAATTAGAAGAAATTTCTCTCAAAACAACATGCGAAAACGCAGCATTTTGACATTTTTTTGTGTGGAAAACTAACACTAAATTAAATAGTTTGAGAAGAATATTGCAAAAAAAAAAACACGTGTATTGCAGATAGCGAGATACTTGTTTTTCGTTACTGAAAATATTAACTGGAGCAGACAGCAAAGAAAATTAAAATCCAATCTTCACTGGCAAATATTAGATAGTGGAAAACTTTGTATTTAGTTCATGGTGCGCAATAGTTGCCAATGCAGCGTGCCGCCCGTGGGTTGCGGGTTGCACCTCATTGGTATGGATAATATTTAATGCAATAAATTATAGTTTATGCCTGAGGATCTTATATGTAATGCCGTGTAAATCGAAGGAGATGTGTGTTAATTAATGTTGGCAATTGTATTTATTTGAAAATTTAAATTCGGTAGAAAAACGGTAATCATATCTCCTTGAAACACTGCTAAACAAGACGATTTATTATTTTATTTAACACACGTCGTGTTTGTAAATAAAGCAAATATTTGAAGTGAAATTATGTTAAATCCGAGTCAGCCAATCGTAGATGCAACGAAAAAAACCCGGCATTACGTTCACGTCGAATAATATCCGCCGGTACACAAGCATGACCTCAGAAATCAGAATGTTTTCATCGGTTAGTTGGACTGTCAAAAGCGGCTAGTTCGTTCAGTCTATCGAGATCTTCCGGCGAGTCATAATATCCCGCCATTATTGTGAATCCGATCTAAACATATATTATTTACACACACAATATAACAATATTTTGAATTACTCACTCTCCGTTAAGCTGGCAGGGAAATATTCACAAAGTTCAGTGCTAAGATGTGATGCAGTGAAGCAAATTGACGTTTAAAAATAGCGTGCATTTGTTTTGTTACGTATATCATCAGCGTGTAAATATTGTTTGAATTTAGAATCGAAATATTTGTGAGAAAGTGCGTGATAGGTTTACTTGAATTTTCGACAGTGACGCTTGCGCAGTTCTCACTTCACGATGGATGAAGAATCGATGTGGAAAGGATTCTACGAGAAAATTCAGAAGCAGAAATCTGTAGAACAAGTAGATCATGAAACTAGGTACGTATCGATATTTAAAGCATACCTATGTATGTCAATTTTCAGGAATGAATAAAGGCAATGTTACTATATATTTGAAATGAATACATATTTCTATGCAATTACGGTAATTGTACTAAAAAACGAGTTGTTTATGTGCTGTGAGCAAATGATCACGTTTAAATTTAGACTATACTATTTGTGTCGAAAGAAAACATTAAAAAAGTAGTTAGCGCTAATTTAAGAATATTTTCTGATCAGAAGAGTTAAACAAGAAGCTACCTGTTTTTTAAAAAAGACTTTGTTATCTCTATATAATAAAATATTGTTAGCACCTAAGTAAACATATATGTTGAATATAATTACATCGTTGTCTTTGTAAAAAAGTTTCTAATATTTGTAGGTGTAACGAAGACGCCTTGTGTGTCATTTACAGCAGCCTTATTTGACCGTACGCTGTTTAAATTTAGTAAATAAAATGTTTAACTAATAAATAGATGAAACTACTTTTTTACATTATAGTCAATTTAATCATAGTTTTTTATTCCAGTACTCTGTATATTTTTTCCTTTTTATTTATTTGCTGTGTGTTTGCAGACGATAGAACATAAAAAAGTGTTTGAAGAAAAAAAACTAGCTATTAATTTACTTATAACATACAACATAACTTTATTCGACAGAACAGAATATTTGATTGTATAATATAATGATTAAAATGTTTGCATTAATTACTCTTAAAATGAAGATATTTAAGAATGAACAACGATTGTACCTATATTTGATGTTTAAATAGTATATAATATCTAGGAAAATAAACTGTCAGTGAAAACACCGCGTTATTAAAATATATTTTTAATGAAGAACGCATTGTATTTTTCTTATCGAGTATTTTAAATAATTATTTTTTTTGTTTGTCAAAATAAAAAGCGTTGACGTATGTGTTAAAAAAATAAGCACTGAAATGTACCAATTCCACTGTTATTTTATATTATCAGGACCGGTTACGTTCACAACGAGCTGAGTTGACTATCAACCGTTCCTGATCATAAAAAACAAAGTGGAAACAGTAGAAAAAAATGTTTTTTTTAATGTAACGCTTTTCCAAGTATTGACAGTGAAGACCTTAAAAGTGATCGATGAAGCATGCGCCGAATAATTGGAAAACATTCGTTGATAATCTTTTGGGTGGACTAATCAATCAGTCTTGTTCGCTTAAAATATCTGATAAATAAACAAAAAACTGAATTTGTCATTGAAATACGCCAAATATACATTTTCGCCGAAGTAAACTGAAGTGTTTTAACTTGTGGTATTTAATACTTGTATGTATTTGCTTTTGACAGTTATACTCGTATAGTTATTTTGAGAGAACGCTCAGTTATAAGAAAATTAATCATAATATGCTGATGGAGTTGGTTATAATACTTTTTTGTTAAGAAAACAAGAGTTTTATTTTATATGACACGACTCCATCGACTAAACAATATTCATATTACATTTAACATTTTATTCTCACGAACAGGAAGACAATAGTGGGAAAATAAAATAACTTTCAATAATTCGGTATTCATTATAAGTTACCATCTAATTTCGTGATATCTATGCCCTTCTTAATATGCAAAGCAAGGTTAGGTGTTAAACTTTTAATTAGAAAATAAAAACTTAAAATACTACGGTGTTGTTCCCTTACAACATTTTATCACGTTGCATTATGCTAAATATATATATTTAATACTCGATACTTAGGCAGTACTTTTCTTCGTTATGCATTTGTAACACGAATGATTATGTCTGTGTTTGATACACATTTTAAAGTTGTAATCAAGACAGAACATTTTGATAATTTAAATTAACACCATGATATAAAGTTTTAAGCTCGTGAAGATATAACCATAAATTGAACATAGTTTATTCTTACTCAAATACGCTTGATCTTAAAATTGTTAGCAGAATTCAAATACATAAACACTTTAATTCACTCAAGAGATCCCAAACGTTTTTTTGTTGTCTGAACAGAGTTCAAAAAACCTGTTACTTATTAGCATACTTTACGTAGGCGATATTTGCAGACTAAGCAAAATATGACTGTGTTCACTTTCTTTAGCAAGATGTGAGTATTGAAAAAACAACAACATATAATTTTAAACTGCTTTAGAATTTACATTACGATTCAAACTGTAAATTTTAAATACAACCATAGACAGACGTAAAGATTCTGCCAAAAGTTTTTGCTTCAGTAAATTTTGAATTGAAATTTTTGGCTAAAGTGCAATACTCCGCTCAAACAGGATACGGCGATACAGTAATTGTTAACCTCAATTGAATAATTCGCTTAATTAATGGCGTCTAGATCTCTGTCGCAGTAAAATGTTTAATGTTTACATACAAATTGCTGAATTTGTATAAAAGCCGATGGATTTTAATTAAAAACATTTTTGTTTTCTCCAGTCAGCAATTTTATTTCAACAAAACACCTTAATCATAAAAAAATACTGAATAATTGACGCTATTACTTAGGTTTACGTAAGTTCATTTATTCTTGTTGCCAGTAAATTAGTATTACGTGTGTTTACGTTCAAATATATCACGAACATTAAACAGTCTAATATCTCAAAATTGGACAGTAATATCTATTGAAAAATGATTTCACGTGACTCTCGTAACTTGATACTAGAGTATAATTATACGATTCAAGTATAGAAAGGTTTTTAATACACTTTTGCATACTTTTTGATTGATTGATTGAAGAATTCCAATCAATTGTTGTGTTTTACAGAGGTTAGATCTTGAAAAATTAACACTGGCATAAATAAAAAAACATATGTACCTATATCACGACTTTTCAACATTTTTTTTTGCTTGAATGAAACGGTATTCTGAATACCTAGGTCAGAGATGGGGAACCTTTTCTTCTCTAAAGGCCGCATTCGTTTTTCTGATTCGACATAAGGCCGCAGTAAACATTGACAAACATCTTTGGCCGGAAACAGGAATTTACGGTCAGAATATATCAGGAATTTACATACATTTACAGAATTGGCCAGAAGGCCGCACCAGAGTAGCCAAAAGGCCGCAGGCTCCCCACGCCTGACCTAGGTACTATTTTCTGATATCGCTTTATCTTACCTGTTATGAGAAAACAAACATTTCAAATAAAGAACAAATGGAAAAAAAATAAACTATGGACTCTATTTAAACGTCATTTAACTATGACATAATAATAAGCTGCTTTTGTTTATTTGTAAATGGAAACGATCACGTCTATGAAATATTGCGAATTCTTCTGATCAGCTGTAACCATTTGTATGAAGTAATTTATTATTTTATTACCAAATACATAAGAATGACAGTCGCTTAACACACAATTAGACGAATTGAATATTCTTCTAAATATTAACTTATGATATCAGTTATATTAAATATCTTCCTAATACCTATATGCAGTGGTGTAGTGGGGCCAGGTCGGCGACCTGGCACCTGTAAATGAGGAAGGTGCCCTGCCACTTTTTTTGACTTGTCACCTAATTTTCAAGTACATACATATATTAAAAATCGTTTTTTTTTATTGATTTGATTGTTAAAACTTTTGTTTTAACTTCAGACGGATATAAAAAAAATAGGAAAGAAATCAATGACCGACCTGGTACCTATTTATTTACCACTTCACCACTGCCTATATGATATTTTCAAATCGCTAACATCCAATTATAATTTCTTACCTTTTCAAGCGTACAGTAATTTACTATCCAGATTTTTAATGTAAACATTGAACCCTCCAATGGTTTTTATACAAACTCTTACCTGTAACATTATCAATAAACATCATACTATATTGTTATGTTATCAAAATTTTCTTCACTTTCACGATTGTGTGATTACGTAGCTGATAAAACTACCAAATTAAATGTCAACTTATAGCATTAACAAATATTCAATGTCATACGTAAGGTATTTGAAATATTGAAGCGATGAATCTCAAATGTTTTATATAATAATTTTTTCTCCATTACGTAATTTGAGGAAAATAATTGAATATGAGACTGTAGTATGAGGAATAATTCATATCTACGTATTAATAATAAAAGTCGGATATTATTAAGTTGAGTCGCCTGCGTGCTCGAGTGGTCAACGGTGTTGGCTTTGGCTACAGAGGGCCCGGGTTCAAATCCCGGTACGGACAGTGTTATAAATTGATTTTTCAATCGATTTATGAATTTCTGTTCAAAGGCATGGATGTATGTGATGTCTTGAATTCCCCCCTTTCACCCATCCTATCCTATGAACGGGGCGTACCGAGAGCGATTAGCTTACCACTAATCCTGTCCTAGCCCTATTCTTCTATCCTTACTCTCTTTGAAAAAAGAGAGGTTGAGCAACTGAGTAACAAGCAGTTCTCGTAGAAACACTTCTGTTGAGATAAACTCCATAAGGAGTCCATATGCTCCACATTGGGAGCGGACATGGTTAAAAAAAATATATTAAGTTGAATTTGTAGAATTTGCAACTTTTTAAACTATGTTGGTTGAAATATATTGTATTAACGTCAGATGATGGAATTTGCTGAAGATACGCGGTGACTGGAGGGTAGTAAGCCAAAAATATACTTTGGAAGGGGTGGATACACAGAGAGCAGTCATACGATACACATTACACAAAATAATATTTAAACAGTATTTTTACATGGTTCATAAAGTTATCACAGCAGAAGTTTTTCTAAGATAACTGCTTGTCATTTAGTTGCTCAACCTCTCTTTTTTTTCGAAGATAGTAGGGGTATAGAAAGAATAAGGCTAGGATAGTACTAGTGGTTACTTAATTGCAATTAGCTACACGTACCATCATTTTAAGAATGGAATGGTGGTAGAAGCATTTAGTTATCACAAACATCCATGCTTTAGATTAGGAATTTATAAATTGATTTTAATAAATCTGTTCATACTGGAAGTTGAACCCGTGGGATCCGCCATGGAAGCCAACAAGACCAATACGTGTCGATTTGAATTCAGTAAAATATATTCTATCAAGTGCGACTTGATAGTATATTTGGGCCCATCAGAGATGAAGTGGGCCGAGTGGTATTTAAAAAAAAATATATGCCTTGTAATATTCTACACGTCTTAAATTATCGTAAACGTGAAGAAACCTCAGTTAATACACATTGCAATAGTATTATCTCCGTAAAATAAAAATTTAAATCTTCCAAAACACCAAGTAAAGATGTGATTGTACGTCCAAGGAAAAGTTTTACTATTTTACTAGTTGGCTCAATTCACGTCTAGAGGTATCATATTGTTATTAAATTCCCATTACAAGAATTATAGGCAAACGTGGTAAGGAGAAATATTGATTTCTCCACTGTGTCTAGGTCAAACTGACACTACTTTACTTTTTTGAAAAATCAATACGTTCAGTTCCGTTCAAGAGTAAGGGTGAAATAACTGCTTCAACAACTTTTAGTTTATTTCAATACAATATTCAATATGATAATAAATTTAATGTTTACAATTTAATTTATAAGCCATTAAATTCTGTTTAAATAAATATTGAATCAGCGATTCATGGGTGACATCAGGAATAAAGATTTTTTAGCGACAATTTCATAAATATTTATTGTGGATTACGCAATTTAAATATTTCGATGTACAGTCACAGAATTTATAAAACAGTGATATTATATCGTATATTTATTAAGCTAGCACAGTGGTTGCCAATCCGTACTCTATGACCATGTAGGTTTGTTAGTTACATGATGATGATACTGCTATGCATAGGGATTGCAAACCCGGACGAATATATCAATACCGGTATTTCGGTATTATATTATGTAAAATACCGATGGTGCAAATATGAAAATTGGTATTTAAAGAAAAATCATAATCATGATTTAAATAAAAATACATCATTGAAAGTCTCATCAATTCTGTAACCTGTTAATATTGGTACAAATTCTGATTTTAAATATTACAATTTGTCGTGTGCAATTTCATAAAAAAATATGGGATGATTGCTGTTTATTAAAAATTAGATTTTCGTTAATTTTCAATGTAAAAATAATAGTATTTTTGGTTTTTAAAAACCGGTATTTAAAAAAATGTCATGAATACCGGGATCTCGGATTCGGTAATACCGATATTAAACACCCTAACTATGCAGTAGTTCAAACGTAAATTCTATTTTAACGTATTAATAGCAGGGAAATGCTTTTAAAAGCTTTCACAATATTCCCAATGAGTAAAGCACAGTATTGTAATGGCTATACTAATAATAGATTGTCTAAACGTCTAAAAGTTTCTAAAGTTTGCGAGCAAAAGTTCGGGAAACGCTGGCTTGGCGAATTGTTGTATTTTATTTTTAAATTTATGTGTGTGATATAATATTCTTGTTATCTGGCAATGTTTGTTTATATTTATTTTCATGATATGACGCAGTAATAACGGGTCTGAGTATAAATACCAAAGTTTGATGTTACACATTAAGGGCCCATTAGAGGTGAAGTGAGCCTATTAGTATTTTAGAAAAAAATTCAAGTATCGTAAAAGTGAAGTAAGCTCAGTTAATGTTAATACACGTTGCAATAGTGTTATCAGGGCCGGCGCCACCATACAGGCGATATAGGCAACCGCCTAGGGCGCAAACCATTAGGAGGCGCATAAGTCGAGTATCAAAACAATTTTTAAACACTTATAATAATAAATAATAGTACAATTTAATTTATTTAAATGTTTGTATTTGTTTGTTGTAATTATATATCTTTTTCCATATGATTCGAAAAGAGAGGTAAGACGACTAAGTAACAAACAGTTCACATAGAAAAACTTCCGTTGAGATACTTTCATTAAGAGGCCATATGCTTCACATTAAGAGCGGACATGGATGTATAAAAAAAAAATCTAGCGATTCCAAATTTTTTTTTCATTATTTTGATAAAAAATGGAACTATTTGTTAATAAGGGGGCGCGTCAATAATCTTTGCCTAGGGCGCCAAATAACCTCGCGCCGGCACTGAGTGTTATCTCCGTAAAATAAAAACATGCAATCCACCATAACACCAACTAAAGACGTGTTTTACCATTTTACTAGTTGGCTCACGTCACCTCTCGAGGGTTCATTAAAAATATACCCAATCGATTATTATCGCAAGAGTTCTTCCTATTTCGGAAAGTTGTACTAAGGTAGGTTGGTATATGCACCAATATTATGACATATCTCTTTGGTTAGTTATTCTTTTAATGGTCTTATAAATTTTTATCTGAAACATATAAATTCAATGTATTTAGATTATCGTAGCATCTTTTATGCGAAATGTTTTTGGTTTTGTTATTTACGACTTTGCTGATAAAAAAAACTAACCGTGTAATGAATTTAATAAAATAACTATTTTCTACGAATTTGTGACGAATACAATTTTGTGTATTTTATAAAATTTAAATGCCTTAATTTGTCAGAACTTCGCTTAAAATAAAACCTGATTTTAAGTGTGATAGATATGCAACTTTACCATATCGTATTTTTTTGCTGATATTGTCGAATTTCGAAGAAATCTTTCTGTCAAAAAGATTACCGTTAGATCTATTCTTCCTAAAAATGAACCTGTCGACAATTTAGACAGCGCTGTGACGATATTTATGATTCTAATAACAACCGCATCAATAAGCAATGTTTCTTTTTTTTAATTGTCTACTATTCCCTCTGATATTTTTAATGTAAAATTAATGTTTTTTTTAAATACAAAATAAGTGGATTAAAATCTTGTTTTGTTAGTGCCAGTTGAAGAAAACAATTTCAAGTACGTACATATTTCAACTTTCGCTTCCAAAAGGTGTCAACACATAAACAATATCAAACGCAGTGTTGTCAACTTATGTTACTTTCACCCAACCTTTAAATAATTTATGTATCAGGAATAATTATTTATTATAAGAAGGTAGGTAAGTATTCAATTATGTATTTGTAAACATGTACATATATGCATTCATTTTCAAAGTAGTCTCATTGATTAAATATTTGGCCTTAATTATTCAGAGAAGTGAAATGAACGTTTTTTAAGTTACTTAAATCTCAATTCTTAGATATCAATATGCAGGTTGATTACTTTATTCTTTCTCGAAAGAAACGTTGACACACACTTTAAAACTATGAATCATAATGTTATTATTAATAATTAAATTTATAAAATGGATACAAGTTCTGGCTGGTTCATAAAAATTACTCACTTTTTGTTGGTGATTAAGAGATAAATATTTTGAAAATTATTAAAATAACCAGCAATTAGAATGAATAACCGTCGGTTGAAATAAATTAATAATAAAAATGAAACACTTTTGTTTATCCAACCGTTGTCAGTATTATTTATAAAGTTGTAAGATTAGACTGAGAATATTTGGTCGTAAACGTACAAAATAAAACAAAGTTTGTTGCGTTTGAAAAAAAAATAAAATGCAACATTTTACTTTATTGTTGGGAATATTACTTTTCTATGTACACAACGAAACGTCGCAGTACATACTATGATATCCAATCCCGGACTCTATTTGTGATCCCGGGATTTCGGGATTGACAATTTTCCTAATCCCGGGACTGAGCGTTCAACATAAAATCGTGTATACATTTGTTATTCGGGATTGAGAAATTTTTTGCTCGACGATTTTGAAATCCTGGCATTTTTTAACATTTTTATGCCGATTTCAAAAACCCACGAATTTGCGTATTTCCCAAAACGTAGAGCGTGAGAGCTTTTTTTTACCTCTTCCGAGAGTTTCGAGTCCGAAATATAAGGAATTTAGATTCTCTAAATTAATTAAAGCCTAAATTTGTAACCTTCTTTTTAAGATCTCGTTGACCTTTCTGTAATTTTCTCTATTAGATTCAAGATTATGACAGTGCTAATCCCGGGATTTCGGGATCATAGAATTGGACGGGATCCCAACATTGGAGACCTTAGTACAGGGATGGGGAACCTTTTCTTCTCTAAAGGCCGCATTCATTTTTCTGATTTGACATAAGGCCGCAGTTAACATTGACCAGGGAATCTTTGGCCGGAAACAGGAAGGATTTACGGTCGGAATATGTCAGGATTTTTTTTGGCTTTTTGAATTGGCCAGAAGTCCGCACCAGAGTAGCCAAAAGACCGCAGGTTCCCCACGTCTGCCCTAGTAAATACCGCTACTGTTGATTAGTACAGTAATTTTGATAAAAAAACTTATTTTAATGCCAATTAGTTAATTGTATACAATATTTTTTTATAATTTTTAATTGATTTTTAGATAATTATTGGATTATAATAATGATTGACAGTCATTAATATTACCTTGTAAACTAAAATTAAACACTAAATTAATCATAATAATAATTATAATCTAATTAATGTATATTTAATATAAATCGCAAGGACTTTAGCTTGCCCGAACTTGATTTTGAGAGTCGGACGTGAGGTTGACTGTAACCAATTGAATACATTAAAACAAAAATATATTATCAGGAATTAGAGTAATTTAGGGTGAATTACAAATCGAGGTTAGAGAAAAATATTTAAATATTAAACTGAAAGTGTTTTATTTAATACTCTCTGTAGTATAGTTTTATAGTTTCGCATTTAAAATACAAAGCTTTTGGGTCATAATAAAAATTAGACTTTGCATAACTTTATTATAAATATTTGAAAAAGGTTGACATGTCATACGACACAGTATCTCACTGTCTATTTTGTATTTACGTAAAATAATTTATTTTGGTACATATTAATATTTCTGTCAATATTTTTTTTCGTTATAGGTAACTAGAGTAAAAAATATATTGTTACTAATTTAGTTATGATAATATGCATTATGTGTTTAAACAAATAATGATTTTTGTTTGGATAGTTAGTGATTTAACCGATTAAATTTCTTAGGGCAGTGGTTGGTAAAATTTTCACTTGGATGTGCTCAATTAGGAAAGCACATTATATCTTCGATTTTCTCCCACTTATTTGTGCTCTGTGACACTCACTGACCAAATGGCCTTTTTTAATGCGGCATTTTAGAAAACAAATTGAAAATTTCGTAAGGTAATAAACAAATGAGAGAAAAATGAACTCAAAATCAATGCAAGCCATATTTTTAACACCAGCTAGTAAAAAAATGTTTTTCGAGAAATTTTATTTATACAAACTTAAAAAAGAAATATACCACCTGTAGTATAATAATCTCAAAGTTCATAGTTGAAAAAATATTGAAGACATTTATGATTTTTAACGGAAACTTGCGAATCCCGGGTTCTACAACCGAATATGACGAACACCCAAAGGTGTTCACCACTCAACAACAGACAGTACAGCACGATGTTATACGATATGTATACATAAATAAATGCTCATATGAATTCCTGATAAAAAAGCACGTCTAATAAAAGACTTATTCAGAGAATACGTGATGTCTATATTAAAAATAAAAGCACTTAAAATATGGTTAGCATATGTGGTTTTCTGAAGATATAATTACCATTCTGTGCCTAGCATGCCCGAGATATTTTTAAGTGCATTTTCATGAGATACATCAGTCTACAATTTTGACTAAAATACATAATTCAAAAAAAGAATGCTTAAATAACATTATGTCACTGGTCGTAATGATGTTATTGATAACTATTTGCATAAAATGTGTGCTAATTAACTTTACCTGGTGCTTAATTATAATATATGCAGGTAGAGTGAGTTTTATTGTTGCTTTGTTTTTAACTAGCACATTTGTATAATTAAAATTTACGAAAATAAAGATTCATTTTATTTTTTACTTTACCCACAATAGATTAAATCTTGTTACCGAATCGACCAGGTTTTTTGTTATTGTTGTTGCAAGGTTATCTGGTAGGTATACCTATCATATTTTTTGTTTGATTTCCAGCAGTTTTTTGTGTTAAATATTTCATTGTTCTCGATTCTGTGCAGTGGCGTAGCTAGACATTTGGGGCTCTTATGCAAACGTCACCCAAGCCCCCCACACGCAATTTGTTATATTGCATATTATGTAGAAAATTGACATCCCCCCTTTTGCTGGGTCCTCATGCATTGCATGACTCTGCTATGAGGTCGCTGATTATGTGGCTTTACTAAATCTTTAACGTTATGATTATACACATACCGATCAATGTAGCCCAAAATTAACGGTGTAAGACAGTGGTGTGCGCCATTTTAAAGCCAAGTGCCATGTTCCCAATGCTACATTTGTAAAATGCCTCTCGATAGAAATGTTTATTACTTATTTGTTCGCCATATTGTATAAACAAGTTCAACATTAAATCACTGTGTCCAAACAAAAAAAAATATAATCTAATAAAAATAAAACAGTCATTTTTTAACAGTAAGATAAGCGGTTGACCTGTCGCAGTGAGCTTAAAGCTCAAACTAAATTGAAAGCGGCTCGCTTTATAACAATGATTAAATAATAGTATATTATATATGTGGCAAAAAGAAATATTTTTTTTCTATCAACTAGAATAAATTAATAATTCGCTATGATTGTAATCGAATTTAAAACAGAATAATAATTAACTTTTTTAGAAAATTCTCAAAAGCTAAGAGTGCCATTGAGATATGCTTTGAGTGACACTCTAAGTAGAAAAAAACCCCCGTGTGCATCACTGGTTTAAGGTTTTCGTCCTACTCGTCACACGGTCATGAGTTTAGTGAAGTTTTATAAGATACTGTCATTCCTCCCTCCCCCGTATTCTATCCTGAAAACAGGACTTAAACTAAGCTCTCTTCTGATTCTTTCTTATTAAAATATAGGAAGTGATATAGCCTTAATTTCGCCACTGGCAAGAAAATTATCTCACAATTAATACTGGTATTAAAATTTCCAATTCACAATATCGCAATCCGAAATATTTCCCACATATCTGTACATTATTATTAAAAGGTTTTAGATAGTGAGTGAACGATACGGGCATAAAAACGAAACAACGTACCTAATTATTTTCGTATCTATTCATTTATTTTCCAATACTATGTAATAAAAATAACGCTATATTGTTGGTCTCCTTTTAACTACTTTATTTATGCTGAGAATTTTGCAAATAATTTTATGTAGCTTCTCAGTTAGATGGGCAATGTTTCCCAAATAAGAGTTCGGCAAATACTTCGCCTGAAAAACGTCGAAGTCGAATTTGCCAAAATAGTAATTGACTGCGTCGTTGACATCTTGATTGGTTATGAATGCTATCTTCTATTGTCATTCAATTTTTCTAGACGTTTAACAACATCAAACTGACTTAAAATAGCCTTGCTGTGCTTCATAGTATGATTACTGTCCATCTTTCCAAAGACAAAACTTCCTTTGTCATTCGATATTGCGTGATTTCCGCGTGCATTATTTACTCTTTGACCAACTATATTATTTACAATGAATTTTTCCAGTCATCAAGTTATGTAAAATATATTCAAGCGTGAAATATTGTCATTGCGACTGCACCGTACTGAAAATATTTTTTACTTTACACAAACGTTACACGATATTGCTTAGGAAAGTATGATAAATAGTATTTAAAGTAAACAAATAACGTATGTACTTTGCAGTATTACAATGGGAGTCTTAATCAGTGGCGGATCCAGAAATTGTCCCAGGAGGGGGCCATTCAATTTGAAAATAAACATGATACATAAATAATACATTTAAAATATATGAAAAACTTTTTTACGCGATATTTTTAGACGGCACCGTAAAAAAATATTTTTTGCGCGAATTTGATGAACAAATTTTGATTTTTCATATATTTTTGATACTTTTTTACGCGATATTTTGATTTTTGGAACCGATTTATCAAATTATATGAAAGTGAAGTATTTTTTACGTGCCACTTTCTGGAACCAATGTATCGCGTAAAAAAAGATTAGGTGTATATAAAAATAGTCAATACATAATTAAGTAAGTATGCATTCTATAAAACATAGTAAACTAAACAATTAAAGAGCCCATTTCAAAATAAAGTTTTAATAAATTAGAAAAATGGAAAATAAATTCTCCCAAGGGGAGGGGGGGGGGGCATGGCATCTTAACGTTTCCGTTATTGTCCGATGCGATTAAATTTCTAGGTTTGCACAAATTTTGATACTGATGTTAGAAAATATTAATACATTATAGGCGGAAAACGTAAAATTACGTTTATCGCGTACTGTCAGTTTTGTTGGTATATTAACTCATAATTTAATGGTTTTTTCAAAATAACTACCGCGGCAAGTGACCCTTTTTGACAATAAGGAATAAACCTCATAATTTATTATGCCCTGAATGTTCATTCACACATAGTATTTTTTTTAAATGGCGACATGTTTCTCGAATATTAAGGGCATGAAATTTTCAACCGAAAATATTCTTTGGTATAGAAGTTGTGCTGTTCTTAATAATGTAATATATTTTTGCGCTAATCACTAAAAAACGCCCGCTTAAAAAGTGTTGATTAGTTAATTATTTTACAATTCAATTAATTAAATTATTAATTGTGTATAAAACAAAAACAATACAACCGAAGATTACATTGTACGAACTACGAAGTTATTTCTGTCCATTTACTAACATGCTGACTTTACATGAATACATTTGTCATAGGTAAACTTTCAATATTATACAAACCCAAAGAGATTACTTTAAAAAGTACAGCGACAAGGACTTTAGATTAGGATAGCAAATGTAAACGTTAAAGAATTATTTGTTATTCTGCTATTGAACGGATAAACATAAACCACAATGTTTTATTTTACGAGGTAACTACCTCGTGGTGAATAATTTAATTTTAATATGATTGGCGGTAGACAGGGAAACATGGAAGTGCCGCGTGACGGCCATATACTCCACGTAGGGAGCGAACATGGTCAAAAAAAAAGAAGAAGAATGATTGTACTTTCACATCTATTGTGATAATTTTACCAAAGCCTTTTTCAAATTTGAAACACTCTTTTCAGTTCTCCCAACAACGAAAGTTCAATTGAATTTATAATGTCTGTTAATATTCTTTTTTTTTTTTTTTAAATGTATGTTCTTTCTCGGTCGTAGCCATTTTTTTTTTAAATAAATTTTACACTGACCGTTGCTGTTATTGAAATATTGTATCAATAAACGCGTTGAAAAGTACACAGCAACTGTTATGAATAGAATTAATATAATAATAATCAAAATATCATTTTACGATTACGGTTAATCTAGTGAAACAAAATCTGTTGTGTGTGGACAATAACAACTATTGTCCACACACGTAGTTTATTGTATGGATATTATGACTGATGCATTTTGATTCATATTAATTAAAAATGAGATGATAGCTTTAATATTTTCACTCTTTATTTTCAATTTTCAAAAAACGCACCATTCACTTACGTAATCTAATACTTTTTGTCAAAAGTAGAACACATATTGCACGGCCATTCGTAATGAGTGTTGTATAAATAAATGGAGTATTTTACTAACAATAGAGGATTTATCATCATACTATTATCCGTGCCAGCCGTATCGGAACGGAAATTCGCCGAAAAACAATGCCATTTCAATTAAATTCTCGTAAAATATACTCACTTTTATTTTTACTTTGTTGTTTATCGGGTAAAACCGCCACTTTTTAAAATGTCTACTCTTTAGATGGCAGTGACCGGTTTTCATTTGATGTAATGTTTCATAGCGAAACATTGTCATTCACATTACTTATTGCTGTTTATTATGGCATAAATAAAATCAAAATATTTACTCCGCTATATAATTAAAATATAATATCTTAAAAGTAATTAAGTTGGCTTGAACTGACCTAACATAACCATGTCCTGATTCCAGCTCAAATCTTATTAAAATAACATTATTCATCAATAATTATCAGTAAACAAAACGAATTTTATTCGCCATTGAAAAATACAACATTACATATGTCATAAAATGTGTTACAAAAGCATTTGAATCGTGTAAATGTTATTTATGCACAATCGATTTACAAATAATAATCGAGAACTCACAGGTTTCTCTTTAGAATTGTTTCATACAACTACGGCAAATTCGATTTCATTAAAAAGCATTTTATTTTACATTTTTTTACGATTGCAAACAGTTAATGTTTTAAGTAGTCCTACATAAAAAAAAACATGAAAAACCAGCGGGGCGGAGCGATAGTCAAATTTATTCGACATTTATTCTCTCTTATACTAAACATCATTTTTGTATTTGGTTTTTACGGTTGGTATAACTTAATAAAAGTAATAATTGAGGTTATGTTAACTGTTACCATATTGAAGTTGACCTGTAAAACGCCAGTGATAAACAGAATTTTGATTTTATTCTTTCAACTTTTATGTCTGATTTTTCATATCCATGCTATACGTATTGGAGTGATTGTCATGACATACATATGATAATTGATAAGCTTACGTAAATTTGGACAGTTTTATTCAAACTTATCTCTTTCCCACGCAGTTTTTTGATTAATCGAATGAATCATAAATTATCGATTTCAATAACATTGAAAATATACACAGTTATTGCTTTCAAGACATAGGGACCAACCGTTACAACTATGCTTAGGCATTTGGCTGTCTCTTCAGATTTACCGATACAGACGGTCGCCTGCTCCGCTTACACGAAGCACCGGTACTGCATAATGGTCAGTAAATTTGGAGGCTAAAAACACTCATTTAATGAGTGAAAAACATTTTTTAAAATATCATATCAGATTGGTGTATGTATTTTTTAAGTGAGTATCCCTGTTTAATTATAAATAACTAAGGACCGGGCAATAAAGGAAATATTCCTCAAAATGTATTTCCTACCTATTATCTTTTTATGGCTGTGCTGAAATGAAATTCTCATATTTGACAAATACCAATTTGTGGTTTCATGATAGCTTACCACAACAAATAGTTTGTCATGAATACGTGGGACAGTGTTTCATTAAAAATATTTTCATTAATAAAAATACTGGTTCGTGTTTATGCAGTCTACATATTATTTACTAATGTTTCAATTGTTTTTAATTATTATTTAAGAATTTATATAAATTTAGACATTATTTATCGTACTAATGTAGTTTTTTTATTACACAGGTATTTGCGAAGTTGTGGGAATACAACAATAATTATTTAACATAAAAAGTATTTTTTCGTCTATGATGATATTTCTGAATGTTGATACAACGTACTTCATTTTCCTGTTTGCATAATTTATTACTACCACCTCTCGGGTAAAATTGAAAGTACGAATTTTCTTTTTCTGAAAACAGTGCCATCTTGTAATGAATGTAGAAACTATAGATTAATCGTAGAACCTGTAAATTTTCCAATATGTAATTTAAATGTTGAATTATTTTATATGGATATTGAAGCTACATCACCATCCTATTTATTAACGTAATATTGCAGTTTTTACTGTCGGAATAAACTAAGAAGAATTACAGAAATAAAACGGTTGATTTTTTAATATAAATTTATTTTAGTGAATATATGTGGCATACAAAACAATTTACCTTCTTAAATTCGAAAAGCTTAGTTTATACAGTTATTTTGATATACTTATTTCTACATCTTTATCCTGAGTAAGAGATATTCAACGGATAAATTAACATATATTGTAAAGTTGTGATGCTACGCAGTTTGCTTAAATATAGCCCCTGTAATTGTTCCATGCCTTTGAATGATACACTGGGTTTTGTCTGTTTCTAAGTTGATGACTGGCGGTTTTAAATTGGGTTGTAACTTGCAGCTTTGTTCTGAGATTGCAACAATGATGCCGGCAGAGTCGACGTGAGCTTTTCCTTTAGCAGCCAAACAGAGTCCTTGGTGGTCAGCGAATAAGCATCCCGTTACGCCAGGCACATTTGTAGCCTCTTCCATCACTTTATCGAGTTCTCGCTCCATATTACTCGGGTTATTTTATTTTTGTTATTGCGCTTTGCGACTGACTGACACTAGCTGTCAAACAAGAATGGCGTGAAGTTATCTAGGGAATAGCATTTTTCTATCGAAATCAATATCAGACATAGTTTTATATAGCTGTCTCTTTTTCGCTCTTCCTGTACGACTATATTACGTCACTTTAATGAAACCGTTCGTTTGTATATTACTATTATGAACCAAAAAAAGCAATTTTGCAAGAATATAAAAAATCCTTTATGCCATCACTGATGAAAAAACAAAATTTCAAATGAAAAATCATTAAAAAGAAATAGTCTGTAGTACCTAACAGATGATCAAAATAAAATATAATTTTTATTATAATCAGCTGTCAGATAATAGCTGCAGTCTTATATATTACCAACTTCACATCGATCGCAGGTAACACTGACCTTGTCATATGACATTTCTTCAAGCGGGAGAAGTTTAAATTGGATTTAATAAATAATAATTAATTGGCCGCGTGGTGTCGCTGGTAAAAATACTTGTTTCTTTAGTTTTTGACTCCAAAGCGATTATAATGTTATTGCGTGGCTTGATTTCTCGCAGTATTTCGCGCGTAGTGTATGTGTCTAGTCGAAGTATGCGACTTTTAAGACAGCAAGCTTTCGTAGACGGTGCCTGGGTCGATGCGAGACTCGGAGCCACCTTCGACGTGATGAATCCCGCAGAAAATTCTGTCGTGGGTAAGGTGCCCGATATGGATGTGGGGGATACTCAGAAGGCTATCGATGCCGCCTCGGAGGCTTTTAAATCTTGGCAGGATACTTCGGCCAAGGAGCGCTCAAATCTATTGAGAAAGTGGTATAATTTGCTGGTTGAAAACCAGAACGATATCGCAGCCATTATGTGCGCCGAGTCGGGAAAGCCGATCAAAGAATCTTTGGGCGAGGTCAGCTACGGCAATTCGTTTATAGAGTGGTTCTCCGAAGAGGCGAGAAGGATCAACGGAGAAATTATTCCAAGCCCCACGGCTAGCAAGAATATACTGCTCACTCGTCAACCTATAGGGCCTGTGGCTTTGATTACTCCGTGGAACTTTCCTCACGCTATGATTGCTCGCAAAGCTGGGGCATCGCTCGCTGCCGGTTGTACATGTGTGATTAAACCTGCAGAAGATACTCCTCTGACTGCGCTAGCAATGGCTGAGCTGGCTCACGAAGCCGGGATACCCAAAGGAGTGATAAATGTAATTACCAGTAACAGAAAAAATGCACCCGCTATTGGCAAACTTCTTTGCGAAAGTCCTCTCATCGCTGGAGTATCTTTCACAGGATCGACAGCTGTAGGAAAAATTCTGTATCAGCAGTGCGCTCCTGGTATTAAACGGATTGGCTTAGAGCTCGGTGGCAATGCTCCTTTTATCGTATTTTCCGACGCAGACTTAACAAAAGCCGTTCAGGGTGCCATGGCTTCAAAATTCCGTAACTGCGGTCAGACCTGCGTAGCATCTAACAGATTCCTCATACAAGAAGACATTTTTGATAAATTCGTATCTGAACTCTGCGAATCTATTAAGAAAACACTTGTAATAGGCAACGGAAAAAAAGAAAATGTTAACATTGGACCGTTGATAAACGATACCCAGATGAAATCAGTCCAACGAAATGTCGATGATGCTATTCTAAAAGGTGCGAAGGTTCTATTAGGTGGTAAACCTGCGACCGAGTTCGGCGATAAGTTCTTCGAACCAACTGTTTTAACAAATATAACTTCCGAGATGAATGTTTACAATGAAGAAATATTCGGCCCTGTCGTGTGTTGCTTCAAATTTAAAGACGAAGCCGAAGCTCTACAGATTGCCAACGGTACAACAAGCGGACTTGCCAGCTATATTTACAGCCAAGATATCGCTAGAGTGTTTCGCGTATCGAAGAAACTGGAATTTGGAATGGTAGGAATCAACGAGGGAATAATGTCTATGACCGAAGCTGCCTTTGGAGGCATCAAAGAATCGGGTATAGGCAGGGAGGGCAGTTCTCATGGAATTGATGACTATGTCTTTATAAAGTATATTTGTCTTGGAGATTTGTAGGGATAAAGTAATATCCTTAACCATTGAACTTTTAAAAAAGAAAACCAAAGAATCAACAATATGTCTTCCATAATATAATGTACTTGAATATAAATATATGCTAATATGTGAAAATATACATTAATTCCAATGTTATCTAATTATATTTTACATATTTTGTTTATCGCAAATTATTTGTGTTTTAAATTTACTCCTGCACTTTTTTGGCATGGAAATGCAATCACTTTCATGGGCTATAACAGTAGGTTAATTTTTTTTGTACAAGATCTGTGATTATTGTATTATTGCTAATTATTTAGCCTAAAATTATTTGGTTGATAAATCAAAAAATGGGATATATGAGTCGTCTGGTATCAAAATCAGTACTGTTCCATACATGATGTATGGAACAGTTCTGCTTTTGATACCAGAACCAGACGACTCGTGTCAAAATGGTCAATATCCATTGGAATGTTAGTAAAAGAAATGATTAAAATTTCATAATATTATTAAATGTTAACAATTTTCAATATTGTCAATCAATTTAAGGGTATTTTCAAAATAACCCTACCATACCATAGAGATGCTGAACATATGTAATTATATATTGATCATATTGCTTGACATTTTACTGTTTGAAGAGTTATATGCTATTTTTATTGACCAGTTATGAATTTAGTTACCGACTGTTAATACATTGAATTATCGACCAAATAATTAGTTACCCTATGAATTTACCATAGCAATATGAATAATTTATTGTTATAGAATCATTTAACTTATGTTTTAATTTGATACAAACAATAAATAATTAATTAAGTATATAAAATGTAAATGTATGGATAAGTATTGGGCTTCCACATTGTAATATTTTATGACAATATAATAAATATAATATAAATATAAATAAATACATTTAATGCAACTAATTTGTGTTTTATTGTTTTAAACACTTTTCTTATTTACACAGGTAAAGTTTGAGAAAAAAATTCTATAGTTATCATTCAATAAAACTATAATATTCATTGAAACATAAACCATTGTAAAAATAGATAATTACATAATTTATCTGCCGGCATTTTTTTGTTTCTTAGCAAGTACTGTTATTCACAATAAAAAAAAAACTAGAGTTATTCACTATGATCAAGTAGGTAGATAAGATAAAAAGTGCAGTCTTGCTATCTACACATTTGTAATATAAGGAAAAGAGAAAATAAATTTTAATTACCATACTCATACCTTTTTGAATTATAATTATTATAAATAATTAGTAAGTAGAATAGTAAATTAAAGTCTTTCTTATGTCTCAAATAATTCTACAATGTAAAGTGCTACAAGTTGTTATTCATGCCTTAGAATCATGATTGTCATGAGCACTGGCTGGGTCATGATTTCCAGCAGCAGTTCTTCACACCTCCAATCCAATGTGCTCCGAGCATATTATTAGCAGTTCTATGCTAGGGAATTCTTGACCTGCCTTTTCTATATGGCAGAGTTGTGAAAAGAGTCAATGCAGAGTCTCAATATGATTGATTGAATGGCTTTATAGAACAACAATTTACAGTAAAAAATAATATCTAATTATTTTCTCTCCACGGAAAGACGTAAGATATTATTGTATACCTTCAATATCATAATATTATTTTGCATTTTTCTTAATTATAAAAGCTCACTTGCAGAGTAAAATAGTTCTTAATTTTTTCATACAGTTTGTAGAGTAAATATGATGCATATATATTTCTATTATTTTTATAGTACAGTGGAACCCCCAATTACACTATTCCGAATTACGCACTGGCTTGAAATATTCTCCGCAAATTGAACGGTCGTATCCCATTGCCGTTGCTACGAGACGGCTGTCTGTGCCGTGCATACAGTCAAATGTTAGCTAACGTCTGTGTATTCAACACGTGCCAGGCTATATATGCATAGCCGGACGACTGTCTGTATTGGATTTTGGCGTGCTTTGCATTTAATCACTTAGTAACTAAATATTTTGTCCATATTTTTGTTTTAGCAAAACTAAGGGAAATCTTAGTTTTGCATTTTTCGCAGAAAATCCCTAATTTTGTATGAGATTCACTCCCCTAATTACACTACTTCAAATAACACGGTCCCGACTTAAGTGTAAATGGGGGTTTTACTGTATTGAGATAAAATACCAAGTTGACAAATAGTTAATAATCAAAATAAATTATGATTTTTATTTACAGCTTCATGTCAAGAGTTCACATAGATAAGATATAAAATAACCTTGTATTTATAAAAAAATCTTTCATTAAAATTGATAATGTCTGATAATTCAACAAACTCCACTAAAAAATTTTTACTTTAGAAAAAAAAATATAATATGCATTGTTGCTTCTTTTCAGAATACAAGAGATTGACGATGGATTTTTTGAAAAGTTTGGCTCAATACTTCGACAGCAGTCAAAAAAGGCAGCTATAAGAGAGTCTACTCCATTGGCTTCACTTTTTGAAGACGTGCCTGCACCTGAAGAAGAATCACGGCAAATAGTGGTTTCTGAAGATGGCGCTGCTTCTACTGACCCATCTGATTCAACAGACGTCGATGCAGTTCAAATCGGTATGCGATTTGGGGCAGACGTCGACAGCGGGAATGAAACCTTATTGGATACTGACTCTGAACATGAAGATGTTGATAAAGTCGAGATGTATGTTGAGGCAGTTGGCTGGAATGTAAGTAATTCATTTCTTTTATATTTCTTTTTAGTAACAACCTTGTGCAAAAAAATGTCGTGTTACATCGAATGCACTACATTCGATTGCACGATTTCCTGTTGGCTCATATTCAAACTTAATTGCAATAAGAAATAAAGTAGTATGATAATTATTTTTATTTCAAAGAAAAGCAATGAGTTATTTCACACCGGTATTATTTATTGCTGACGTTGTCCCCGATGGTTCATATTGAAAGAAATACAAATTTCAAAATACTATTAGGTGTACAACTTAGCTTTCACTGTTTTTTTTTCTGAAATTCGAGGCTTTTGGTTATACGTCTATGATTGAAAGTACTGTCCATCGCTGGCCACTCCTTTCTCTCATCTTTCGTGCAGAGTAAGAATAATGCGTTCATCATGATCATTATCATTTGAAGCAATCCACGAATCAATCCAATTTCTTACATCTTCATTAAACCGGAAGTGCTAGTCAGCCAGGCCGTGTGCCGTTGATCGGAACACGTGGGAGCAACGTCTGGAGAATACGGCAGGTGGGGTAGGATTTCTTGACCACTTTCACAACATGGGGTCGAGCATTGTCATTCCGCAAAATCACTTTATCATGTCTCACGTTGTATTGCGACTGTTTGTCTTTCAATGCTCGGCTCAATCGCATTAATTGCATCCGATAACGATCGCCTGTGATGGTCGTCAGCATGGAAGCATGGCTGGGATATCCTCATGATTTTCTGCACTTGGGGTTATCGTAATGAACCCATTTTTGTCCCCAGTCACAATACGATGCGGAAATCCCTTCCGTCTTTGCCTTTCAATCAACTGTTCACAAGCAAACAAATGCCGTTCAACATCTCTTTGTTTACCAACTCATACGGCAAGCAATTTTCTTGCATCCAAATCATTCCCATGTCTTTGAGGCGTTTTGAAATTGCTTGTTGAGTTACTCCCAATGATCGTGCCAATTCTTCTTGACTTTGACACGAGTCTTCATTAAGTAATGCCTCCAATTCTGCATCTTTGAAAACCTTCTCTCTTCCACCGCTATGCCGGTCTTCGACGTGTTAATCACCATTCTTGAAGCGTTGAAGCCACTCACGACACATTCTTTCACTAATAGCGGCCTCACCATATTTATTTGAAAGCATTCGATGAGCCTCTGCCGCAAATTTCTTCACATTGAAGCAGAAAATTAAAACCTCCCGCAAATGAGGAGAATTTGGCGGGTAAAATGGCATTTTCAATCAAGAATAACTTTATGATGCAAACACAAATCGACTAATGTTTCTATGGGACTATGTTGACAGATACCCAAGTTTATTGCATGATGTTTATGTTCTATTTATTTCAACCACTACTAACCGCTAAAGCCATCTATAGGAAAACGGCGGAAACAAAGTTGTTCACCTAATAGTATTGTAAAACAGCGAAACTCAGATATCACATTTTTGAAAAGACTGATGAAAGAAATGTCCATAAATTTATTTGTCACTTTTCGAATGTTAACCATTGATTCTAGGCGGAAAGGTATTTTGGAATTAGTACGAAAATAATATGTTTTAGTACATACTTTTAGTTTATTAATAATACTCTTTCAATACTATAAATTGATCTGGAGGTTTTCTTTCAAACATCATTTATGGGAGTAAAATAGCACAGTGGGCACTGCAGACATCTCTATAATTAGAAATGCATCCAAACATTCTTTTCGATGATTGCCATGCATTTTAATCAAATAAAAAAAGATCAGCGCTATTAAATGAATTCAAATGAAGAAAGAAAATGTAAATTGAGGGCATGTGAAATCGAGGCGTCACTGTATCTCATACTTATCCGTAGGCCAATATTGTTCTTCTTGTTGGTCACATGATTTGCTAGTTACAAGATCCCAAAGTTCTAGATACTAGAGAGGTGGAAATGTTCAGCAACCAACTTTGTGTGCTTTTTTTAGATTTTGTTTTCTTATTTGAATTCTAGCAATATTTCTTGCTCTATTTATTCTATTTGAATTTGGTTTTTCATATGTATGTCTACATTATATTTATTGTGGGGCATTGGCATCAGCTGCAATACCATGTACTATCCGTAACATTGCCAACAATAAATAAATTTAAATATAAAACGCATTTTAAATTAAAAAGCATTTGCTGCTTACATTTAACAAAACATTAATTAGTTGCTCTTAAGTGCACTATAAATTCACTCAAGAGTGATGTTTCTTTGTTATATAATGATACATAAAATCATGATCTATTTTCCTTTTTGTTAGTGAAATAAATAAATCATTACCAACGCTTTATTAAGTTCAAGAACAGTTTCACACCTTTTAGTAGGTCATTCACAACATCATAATGGCGACCAATAATATTATGTCATATGCATGACAGAATATAAATAGTTGCTCAGATATTGGCTGATGTTTGTAGAGTCAAATTCTAACAATCATAATATCTATGTAATAAAAAATGACATTTTCTGACAGTGTTACATTATTTAATATCTATTTTCAAACATGAAAATTTATTGGAAGTTAACAATTGCATTGTAGTTTATGTGCAATGATGATTATAATTTTATTAAAGCACACCTGTTTTTATTTGGAGAATGTGGGTTCTTATTGAAGTATTTCATCAGGAGGTGATTCACAAGAACTGGCTATTAGTCAATCAATTGAAATGAGTTCTAAAGTATATATAATTCGCAGTAACAGTGCCACCTGTCAACATTAACACAATGCGAAAAGTGTGTGTATGTGTGCTGTATTGTCATGTGTGTTACAGAGAGAGGGAATTTTTCACAGCAAATCATACTTTTGTCTACCTATAGGTTTTGAAATGTCAACAATTTTACTTTATTTTTCAATGAATTTTCTCCTCGTTTATTTGTTAATAAAAATAATTTAATAAAAGTTGAACTAGACTGACTTTCTTTTGCCAGATAATGGTTTTATCTCTTTTATATACAATAATTGAATCAAATTACTGTAAGCCATGGTTCATAAAATTGCGGCGAATAATTTCAACGTAATTATTTCAAATTGCTGAAAAACTCAACATTAATATTTAAAAAAAAGTAGTGTGATATATAAGGTTAAATCTTACACAAAATATACCATATAATTTAAATGTAATTGATGTTTAAAATTCATTGACAAAAAAATCTTGATATTATAAATACTTCCAACACTTAAATGCCACATATAATTATAATATATTATCCGAAAAAAGAAATTTGGCAACAGCGCTAAAGTGAGAATGACAAAAAAAAACTTCGAAATTCGAAACATGATTCTGTTATTTTTATGTTTGCCAGACTGGGCTATATTTTTGTTTTCTGAAGAATGCTTTTTCTAAATTTATGGCCATCTACTTATCTATTTATGTTTTCAGAGCATTTATATTAAATTCTTATGTTGATCCGTGTCAAGAAGCTGAAACTAAAACACAACTCTTAGAAAACGAGAAAAACACTCTTCAACAACCAAAAATATATTTTTTAGAATTATTTTTCATAACGATACTTATACACATTTTTTTAAATTCAGTTGATCACACAAATTAATATTCCGGAATCAAATTGTTACCAAAATCGAAATCTATCCGTGTTCATTCGTGAAATGTTGGAAAAAATGGAATAATTCAAAAGAGCGTTTTTTTGTCGATTTCTATTCAAATAAATATAGACTGTGGAAAGGAAAAAAGACGTAACTCACAGTTTTTTTCGATAATCACAATGTATCAAACTTGATACACGTTCTATCAAAAGGATGCAAGCTGCAAATGCCGAATTAGTATTACAGTTTAGTTTTTAAGTTTGAAAAAGATGACCTTGTAAAAAATTAAAACCAAGAAAAAATGCTGAAATAAAGGGTTTTCCTAGACATTTTTTAAAATGAATGTTAGATAATGTCAATTAAACAACAATTAAGAAGTGTCCGTATACTTCAAGGTTGTGGATAATTCAAACTTTGCATATGGCTCAAAATCATCAATCACGTTTTTTGCGCCTCCTGTAAATGTATGGGTTACGTTCTTTTTTCTTTTTACAGGCGATATAATTGTAATTAACATTGTAAAAACATATTTAAATGCTTATAATCTTATTAACAATATTAGCAACTAGTTGAATCTCACATCTTTTAATATATTTTGTAGACCCGTTGCCCACCTTTGCATTAGAGAGTATTCAATATTCACATCTATAGACACTTATTATTCAAATGCATATTCCTCTTTATCTCAGTCATGCGAGCGCATCTGAAAACTTTCACATTTACAGGGGTTTCTCACGCAGGAGTGAATGTGCATGTGATGTTGTATGTCTGAAGTTGTAAATCCTCCTTCATGTTATCGGTCACATTGACATGAATTTAGAACCAATCATATCGCGATAATAAATCGATTTAATTATAATTGTTATAATGTTGCGCTTGCATGCTTTATTTTGCACAAATAATAGGCCAAAGTTTGGCAGATGTAATATTTTATAAATAGATTTCAATTTGCAATGAGATATTGACCTGAAAATCTGAAGCGTGCTGTGATTGAGTGCATCTGAATTTTGGCGATAGATCGCTCATTCATTCTGCAACATAATAAAAGCACTGGTGTGCTTGGTAATGAGGCATTTATTAGCCTGCGTTTATTTCGTACGGTTTTTAAAGATCGCTTATTTACGACCATTTTTCATATTTCGAATCATTATACATTATCTTGCACGTGATATAAGTAAAATATTTCACGTCATATTGTATTTATTTTTAACTTTTTTAATTTATTCATTGAGTTTATGTAGTTATTTCACTCTTTTAAAAATCCAAATTATCGAAAAAATTGTCATTTCTTTACCGATTTTACAAAGTAATATATCAAGTTATGGCACAGAAAAATGGTAAACATTTGAAACTCAAAACAAACGAACACCGATGGTGTGATTCAAATTTTAATGTTCGATAGATGCATTATTAATGCTATGTTTGTGATATTGTCCGATTTCCATGTCATGTCTGCCGCCGTAATAGCGAAAGCAGCTTTGAAATTTTCTTAAAACACATTTTACCCTAAATATGTTAGAATCATTTCATCTACTTCTGGTCGTGTCGTTACTAAAATTTTCCGACGCCTTTATTGATCTTTCTGTTGTACTCTTTTCGTCCATTTTTTTATAATTTATCTATGAAAAATTAATACGTTTTAATATCTGATTCCCACGGATGGAGTATGATACACTAAATGGGCTCGTTGTGATATATTTTAACAGTCTGTTCACGAGCTAATCGTGCAAATGGAATTTTCAGTTGGCGCGAGGGAAAAAAGGTTGACGTTAGCGAGACTGTTTGTCAGCCAATCGCTTAACTTCATTTCTGCAAACGCGTAACGATCAATGAGTTATTTCGTCTTATTTAAAACCTAATTATAAGAAAAACAATTGGCTTTTAATTTCGGTGTATCATGTTTTATTATTTCAATCAAATTATAAATAAATTCTCGCACGATTTTTCATCAGATTGTTATTCAATATTTGTACGCATCTGAGTGGTAACATAATTGAAATATTTTACTGCTTATTGATAAACGAACAAATTGAGGTTTTACAAACCCCATCATGAAATGTTTAACGTAGTTTTAACGATACCAACTGTTGTATATCTCACTATCATAAAAATATTATGTTAGTTAGTGTTATATGAAAAAAGGTTGGCTTACAGAACGCATTTTTGTGGCCAGGGACCTATAGAATTGGACCAAAATATGCTCCTCCTAACTTTAGGCACAGTAAACATTTTGCCATGCACTACTCTTGAGCCCGTTGTCACATTCCGTCACAAAAAAATACCCCCAAAATAAACAAAGAAGTTTCATGGTATCTAAGACTATAGATTTATTTGACGCTATCATGACATATAGCTGAAGGAGAAAAATAAAAATTGACTTACAACCAGTCCTCATATTTGTATCGTCTTTAGAGGGAATCATATTATGGTCTTATCTAAAAATGTTAACGTTGGATACGAATGGTTGGTTTTTGAGTTCCCTAAGATTGTGCCCAGTGTCGTAATTGACATATGCAGACACAATCGGAGGGTATCGAGAATGAGCTCGTTTATAAAATTTGACGTTATTGAGAAAATAAAATCAGTTGGGGGGGGGGGGGGGTATCAAAATATCTTTAGAGTAATTTGACCTAAAAAAATATTTCATTTGGGAGTAGTAATTATAGTCACGCCACTGGTCGTACCGTTCGTTCGGAATAAAAATATTAAATGTATAAACATAACTTAAAGCTCGTAAAATGTGATTTTAACATACCTACTACATTATGTTTTTGAATTGGAAGAAATCAGTTTGGCATAAAAATTACATTATGTTGTATTTATTAATAGTAACTTAGTTATGTCTGTATTTGCGTAACAAACACAGCATTTTTTTTAAAATCTTACAACGTAAAAACTACATTACAGGAATTGGTGTGTTAACTTTTTTATATTTTTAGGACGCTCAATTTTTACATACTAAGTACATACATTAATCTTATGAAAGTTTATGTTAGTAGATTAAATTTTGTTGAATTTGAATTATATTGTAAGACAGCTCGGTCATCCGTTCGGATTGCGTCTCAATTTGGGTTTAAAATATCGGAGGAACATATTAATACCGATATTTCGGTATTTCATATTAAATTCAACAAAAAAAAAAGAAAAAAATAGTTAGGATTAGAATTGCAATACCGGTCCCGTAAATAAAAAAATCGGTATTTCGACATTTCATATCGACTGTGGAAAGGAAAAAGGACGTAACCATCAGTTTTTCTAAAACAGGTTTTTCGGATAATCACAATGTATACAAACAACTTGACACACGTTCTTTCAAAAGGATGGAAGCTGTAAATTCCGAATTTGTATCTAAATTTAGCTTTTAAGATTGAAAAAAGAAAGGCTTGTAAAAATTGCAACCAGGAAAAAAGATCTAAAAAAAGGTTTTTCTTGAACAATTTATTAAATTATTATCAGGCTAAGTCAATAAAAACCCAGTTCATCAGTCACCGTGCACTTCAGGGTTGTGTATATTTCATAATTTGCTTTTAGCGTAAAATCATCAAAAGACGTTTTTTGTGTCTCCTGTAAAATTTGATATGTGTGGGTTACGTCCTTCTTCCTTTCCACAGTCGTTATATAAATATTGTTATTAAAGATATATCATTAACGAGTGACTTTCACAAATAATTTACGGTTTCTTGAAATCGTATTATATCTTTAAAAGGGGTCATCGATTCTGAAACCTGTTAATATTGATACAACATTTAGCATATTTAAAATATTACAATTCATCGTGAACAATTGTATTGAAATACGTGATGGTGATTTATATTAATTAAATATTTTAATGTGTTTATTTTTCAATAACCAAATGCCGGTATGTTTGCATTTTAAAAACTAGTATATGTGTATTAGAGTATTGACAAAACACAATGAATTCCGATTTCAGTAAAATCGGGAATCCGTAGTCTCAATCAAAGTGCGTTTAATTATCGAAACGTTAATAGTGTTTGTTACAATACTTTGAAATTAAACCACTACGCCACTCATGCAGCCTCTTTTTTTTTTTTTTTTTTTAAATATATAGTTACTCAACTTTCATATTTATAGTATAAGGCACTGCTTCCCAAAGTGTGGTACGCGTACCCCCTGGAGTACGCAAAGCGTTTGGAAGGGGTACGCTGCATGTTGCAGCAGGCTACGATTTCGATAACAAACAGATTTTTTTTGATGAGGGATACTCGGTGTTACGAAAATTATAAAAGGGGTAAACAGATGTCGAAGTTTTGGGAAACACTGGTATAAAAGATTACACGCTCATACATATTTGTATGGTATACAATCTTGATGAAAATTTTGATAACTGACCACTCAAAAAACAATATTACTTCTCTAGATGTTATATTTAATTCTCTCAAATAATTGATTTTGTGAGAAAAAGTCTTCATTCATTCGTGTATTCAGTTGTGTAAATATCATGTATCCCTCGTATAATGAAAGATTTACTCAAATAATGTTCAATTGGCAGATGTTCCTTGAAACGTGCATTTATTTTTGAGTGATGCTAATTATTTAAAGTTAAATCTTTGACGTCATATCCAATGTATGTCGGCTTAAGATGAAATCCTCGATTTCCACTCGCCCAGATGTAAGCGAAGAATTTCCCAGATACCATTTTTAAATTGATTTTTACCACCTCACCACGGTAGAAGATTAATTCAGGAACTTTATAGCCCAAACCTTTTTACTACCTACTGATTTTTATTAGTAATCTGATGGTTTTTCAAAAGATCGGTGAAAGTAATCAATTGATAATAAAAATGTATAACACTAAAAATATAATTTTTGACGTTTTATTAGTATAAAGAAACAAAACGCCATGAATAGTATTTACAATTTAAAACACGCATTTTTATTACTATTATATTAAAAAGTGTTTAATTTAAAGACAATGTAGATGTTTGAAACCAATTATCCACTAGACAAGACAATGAACATTTGAAAGTTTCTATCAAATAATTAAAAGCAAGACTTTCAAAATCAGATTCTCAAGTGAAATATGCTAATAATTTTACTTTTTTCGTTGACTTAATACAATCTTCCAATAAATCGTCCAGTTGTTTTTATTACTTATATTAATTTAATATTTCACTTCTGTTTGAGGATTTAAAATGATTATATCTTAGTGGTTGATAAAAAAGCTTTCTTTCTGTTTGCATAAAACAAAAAAAACAGTGTCTTAATTTAAGTTTCATTGTTATAGTCTCGTGATTTTATATATTTGTTCGCATTTAAAAAAGTAGTTGAGTCATTACTTAATGAAGAACAATTTCACGAGAACAATCCAATGTTTTGAATAAAAAAGTAATTCTTATTTGAATAAATAATTAAATAGAAAAAATATGAAAGTATAAAATACCGAAATATAGTATCAATGCGGCTCTGTATAAAAAGCTTTTGAACCAATATGATAAGTTTTCCTCTGCAAATTAACCGTCGACAGATATATCAAGTTAAAATACAGCTAACGAAGATGTTTTCAATTAGTGAACCGATTAACATTATAATTACAAACATACTTTAGATAAAGTCCACACACTTTTATCCGACAATTAGACTACTTTAAGTTTACTCGTGTTTAATTACTTTAGATCACTGATGACTAATGAAATAAGCTGAAAATTACGTCTTGTTATGATGTGAAATATCGTGTTAACAGCGGTTTGCAAGCTAATAAAGGAAATGCAGTAGTAAATAATCGACTTATAGAAGTCTCAATATCCATATCAAAGGATATGCAAAGTACATTCTTACAAAAAAAACGTTTTATGTGCACATTTGATGCATGCAGTTTGCAGTTACAATGTGCATGCTCTTTAATTCCATAACTCACTGCGATGGTTGAGTATTTCGAACATACGGATTTAAGTGTTCCAGTAAATACTAACATAGTCATTATTTATAATGTAATAATAGACAAAATCCATTTAGGCATAGTTTTCACGATGACATAGGGCTGAAACGTCGATGCTCTACATACTTTAATTCTTGACTAACTCAATACTTTGATAGTTTTACTGTATTGCAATCAACTTCGATCATGTCAATTTAGTCCCTAGAATATAGATTGTTATTTAAATGTTATATTTTCATATTCTGTCACCAAAATCGTTAACGAATTCTAATTAAGTAAAGTGGTACTAAATTCAAAGCCGTTTAAAATCACAAATAAACACTGCATCATTGGTTCGGAATGAAATAGTTTCTGTAAATTGTAATAAATACCTTCATCGTCCTGTAATGCTGCGAAGCTTTGTTTTAATGTAATCATAGCTCTATCTGGAAGTGACGTTTCATTATTAGATGTTTCTTATATTAAGAATGAATAGGAAATACTTAAAATTAGAAAGAATCTGCCATTGAATAAGTAAGTGGTTCACAAAGCACAGAATATATTTTCAGTTATATGTTCTTGAAATAAAAATATGCGAGCTTTCTGGGTAAAGTAAGCTTCAATAAGGAAAATATTAAAACGCATGAGCCGAAGTCCAATACGTCCCCAAAACATAAATATGTTTTCATACACTTTCTACTATGTACACATTACGTGGTGCCTGCAAAGCGTGCTCTGTGTTTCCTGACTATTTTTTTTATTTATAAAGTAGGTTTAATAATATAATACATCCGCCTTCTGTATGTATTATATTATATATAACATATATCCCATTTTATTTACTAGTCGTAAGATTATGTTTGAGTTCTGTGATTGAATAAAATGTTCAATAAATAAAATACTTTAAGATTTCGACTGAAGGTGCTTGGTAGAATTTCAATATTAAATTTGAATCGTTCAAACTATGTAAATTCTCACAGATTTTGTCACTAACGACCCGGGTTTCGCCTTTCGGCATCTTCAGGCGTTCAAGTGCACGGATGAACTTGAACTGGCGCTTAGTAAATAGATGTTTCGTGTTTATATAAGAATTAAATGTATCATTGAGTTTAAAGCCATTGCTGGCGAAAAGGATAAGCTCATGGGAATACCCACAGATTTGAGTAGTCAGTAGTTTCAAGAATTTTATTTATTTGTTTGTCGGCAAAGGTTTTATGATTATATTTATATAGGGTATAGAAGTGGAGATCCCGAAAGGTTTAATATTTCATTTAAAATCGGAAGACTATGCAATTGTGCTCTATTTATTTCCAAAATTTCCTGGAAAAGGAGCTTTTTACTGTCCGTATTTGGGTGTAACATTTTTATCACTTGTTCCTGATTGAACACGTGTCCTTCCGAAATTAAGTGGTTAGCAAAAGTAGACGAGTCTTTTTTTAATCTAAAGGCTGCTATATGCTCTAAAACTCTAGTGTTCAGTGTCCTTTCCGTTTTGCCGATATAAAATTTTGTAGCATTATCAACTGATAACGGATTAAAATTTTACTGTGTTATTTATACAAAACAAAACAAAATTCATAGGTTGTAACAGACAATTGATATTTAGTTATAAAAGTACAACAGATAAATAAGTGACACTAAATTGAATAAAATCATAATGTTAATTACCCCTGAAACATATGAAATATAAACATTTTGTATTGTATAAATAATACTGTAATATTGTATTCTCGTATCAGTTGATATCATAAGCAGAATCGGTCCTGATATTATTAAATAAAAGTGGAATTAGTACAAATGAGTATTGTACTTTTTTTTTAAATACAAATCTTTTCCACCAAGTATTGACAGTGAAAACCCTAAAAGCTAGTAAAGTAGTTAAGAAATTCCCCTTACGAATACTGACATTCAAATTTTGTCAGGGGTTGTTCGTTATGTGATTTTTAAACATGGAGGGTTTCCTTGAACCTGCCTCATCCCAACAATCCCAACTTACTAAAAAAGGCGAGCATATAGGTGTTCTCCACTGTATTATTTACTTTCATAGATACCATTGTATTATCAGTCTCTGTAATATTGTTTCGATTATAAAAAAAAACTCCATTGCAACAACAGTAATTATTGTCATTTTTTATGGGGACTCAAACCTGCGACCTCCGCAGCTGATGGGCGTTAACCACTCGACTGTAGCCCCGAAATAACTGATTATGAGTAATATTTATGTTAAATCGGTCATGACCTCTAGTGTTTACTTTTGGAAGACATGCTTCTAAGACATGTGTTTTTTTTTAATTTGTGGGCCTTTGATGGTTAACTTTATTAAGCAGATATCTTTCATATGTTAATTTGGTTTAGTTTTCTTCACCCAGTGTTTACGTTAACAAACTTAAGATACTCTTTATAGTAAGCAAAAATACTCACGTCTGTTTTAAAAGGTTACAGAAATATGTTACTATTTGTTTACATTGTAAAAAAATCACTAAGTCAATGTTTTTAGTTCATACGATTGACCCGTACAATTTTTCAGGGATTTTTTAAAACTGTAATAATCATACTAGAATATTATATTTGTACATTCGATTGATAATTCAATCTGTCAGCTATATGTAATCATAACATTATTGATAATAGACAAAGCATTATGTAACTAGTCCCTTCTAAGCTTTATTTGTCTGACCCAACTCTATTGGAAAAATACAGGTTGTGTAACTGAGTAACAAGCAGTTGTAGCAGAATCTAAACTCCATGATGTGTCTTTTTTTATCCATATCCGCTCCCAATGTAAAGTATATGGACTCCTAATGGAGGTATCTTAACAGAACTTTTTCTACGAAAACTGTTTGTTACTCAGTCGTTCAACCTTTCTTTTTAGAAAGAGAGTAGTAGGAATAGAAAGTAATGCTAGGACAGGGCTAGTGGTTAACTAATCGCTCTCGCTCCGCCTGGTTATTGAAAGATCGGAAGGGTGGGGAAGGGAGTTTTTAGACATCACAAACACCCATCCCTTCGTACATAAATCGATAAACTGATGCTGTTCGTGCTAGGACTCGAACCCATGAGAAACGGCACGGAAGCCAAGAACGTTTACCGCTGCGCCATAGGACCTGACCATGACATATATACATGCTCCAAATTGAGGGCGGACATAGTAACTTTAAAAAAATAAAAATATTTGTTGTTCATATACATTTCTGTTAGTGGGAGGTTTACTACATTATGTCAAAATGGCTGTTTTCCCTATGGCTATTCAAAGCTTTTTCATGAAGTTTATATAAATAATTCACCGGTTTTATTCTACTATTTGTTATAATCATTGATTTAATAATACTTGATGTGTTTTTTTACAATATCACTGGAGAAAGAGACGCTATGTATACTACACGATGTCGATATCTCAATCTTAACAATAATAGTCGATAAGGTCCGTCTGTAAAACGTCCGCAGTAAGGTACAGACCAATGATAACGATTTATTTTGAACAGCACATTTTTGAAATGTTGTTCTAGCCAATAGGACCGGCTTATTTTAAACCGCGCGTGAATGTTCTGATATCGCCACGTTTGAAAATTTGATATTTCTTGGTGTACAGCTGAAGTATTGTTTCACCATAGATCATGCTCAAAAATGCAACAAAAATCCCCCCGTTGAGGTCAACGGGCTTACAGCTAGTTTGATCTAAATTGCAGTGTTGTCAGTGTAGTAGTAATATAGTATGAAAGACTTTAAACTCAGTTGGTTCAGACATTCCTTATAATACTATTCCACTTAACGTTTAAAGAATGTTTTTGATTAAATATTTTTTCTTTGTATATGTCACTCCCTCGAAATCTAAATCTTTCAATTCACCCTTAAAGATTATTACAAAGAATATTACTATCATTACCCTCTTCTATGGCAGATGTTGAGAAATTGACATACACGCATTTGTGTAAAAAAAATCTGTTGTTTTTAGTTCATTAGTGTTTGTGTCATAGTTGATTTTTTTCCAACTGTTTCGTTTTTACATTATTATTTGAACTTGGTCCGGCCAACCACTTTGCAGAAATCCGCCTACTTTGTTGTTTCGCCAATTTTTAAGTGTCCCAATATCGTCCGCGGTCCTCGTTTTACGCTTATGCTAAATTCCAGGGGTGTGTCACGTTTTTTTTATATACCTGGAATATGTGACTCTTTATTTACGATACAAATACGTTTGAATCATTTTTTTAACAATCAAAATGAAAAACAGTCAATAATTATAGAATCTTAAGCATCATTGTATGTTTTGATTTCGTATATATTTGTACACATAAACACCAAATCATTTTGACTGTATAATACTATTTTTCATGAAATCAATTTTGAATGTTAGTGTTTCAGTTACCCAAAATTAATCATTGTATTATTCAAGAAGGTAAACATTTCAAATAATATAAGTTTTTTTTTACCATGTCCGCTCCCAATGCATAGCATATGGACTTTTAATGTAATTTATCTCAACAGAAATGTTTCTACGAGAGCTGATTCTTACTCAGTTGCTCAACCTCCCTTTTTTCGAAGAGAGTAGGAATATAAAGATAGGGCTAAGACAGGACTATACTATAAGTTATCGAGACATAATAACATTTTTTTAGTTTCTCTTTAAATGTATTATTATTGAAGTTCTAAAAATTATAGGATTTCGGTTTCAATGCGTTTTCGTGAAATATTGAAGACGAAAGAATGTACATTTTTGTCTAAACATCTTAATATATGAATTATTAGACATAGATTGTTTTTCCGGGGCGTTAAGAAATGTATTATTATTTTTGTTCATACAACTTTATTTATATTCAGAAGATATGTAATTATGTTTAATACATTCTGAGGAAAGTTTGTTTTGAGATTGGAAACTAGTAAACATGTTTCTTGTCTGTAGTTCCTTTTATAGATTGTTAATCCGCTTTCGGACTATTCCTTACACATTTTCCAGGCAAACTGTTCAAGAAGAAATCTGTTTTATGAAATATAAAAAATCAATCGCCATTTGAAATTGTTGAAAAATAGGCTCTGTATAAATAAATTATCAACAGTTATGGTAAAAATCAAGTCTATAAATAAACGTATTTTAGAAATTTGTCAAATGGTTCATTGTTGGTCCGCGGCGTACAGTTTTGTACGCCCTTGCCGTAAAGCATCGCGCAAGTTCTGTGCGCCACGCGAAAATAGATTTTGGCAAGCGTACACCCTCAGTGGAGGTACGGGTCCTAGACGGTAATAGTACTGCAGCGGGATCTCGATTGAGAACACCTTTATTGCCCGGGAATAATTTGATTACGAACCCGCGGAAATCCCGGAAAAATCCGTGGTATCAATCACCCGGGGGTGATTGATATACCGGCTGTCATCATCGGCTAACCTCAAATCAATAACTTCTTTATGTTGACATAAAACATTTCAGTTTTGTAACGGTGGTGAAATAAATTTATTCAGTGTTTGGTGTTTTGAGTGCGGTGGTAATTTTGTGATTATGTGATTTTTGGTTGTAAAATAGTTTCGTGGTTATAAACTTTTGTGATTAGGAGTGTTTAGTGATATTATGAAGATGAATGGAACACTCAGAAGGAATACCTTTCGGGGGTTAAAGAAAGATGCCCTCGAAAGGCAGACTAGCCTTATTATACAACATATGACTGTAAGCATGAGTATTGGGGTGGGTTTTAAGGGTGTAATTAGTTGCGTTGACATAAAATGCTGTTGTACATACACAATGACGTAGCGTGGGTACAGGCACCTTAGCCAGTGTCTCGGCGGCAAATTGAAAACATTGTATAAAATATTTCTCAAAATGGGTATCATATTTTTATCGATAAGAATTCAATGCAAGTCATTGAAGGTATGTATATAAATATTGAAACATATCATCACTGAAGTTTTTTGTATATATACGATTCCTTGAAGATACTTTATCTATATTAAACAAAAAATATTATAGGAAGCATTTCATCTTACTTATTAATGTGATTTTTCGCTATTGGTCTTAATATTTATTAAATAAAATTGCTGATAAAAAAAACCACTGGCTGTATAAATGATACATGTAATACGTGTATTAATTATTTATTTAAACAGCACGACTTGAAGTTAGTGGTAAAACTATTTATGATTTCTTTTGGTTATTTAATAAAATAAACCTAGTTATAAATAATTTTTTTTGGATGTTTGTGAGTTTTATTAAGTCATGCCCGATACCAATTTATCACCAAATGAAATATTTTTATGAGAACAAGTTGTTAGACAGTTCAATCTCCGTATAAATATTCGACGAATAGTTAAAAAAAATTGCAAGTAGGCACTCTTGCCTCTGGATACAAATGCAGATACCAATATGCATATTATATATAAAAATTTACTTACGAACTGTTAAACGAATTTGATTTGTGTGTATTTAAGAAATTGATATAAAGAAATGTTTTGAAAGTAATGAATAATGGTTTTTGACGTACGAACTTTCGTGGCCATTTAAGAGAAAAAAAATATGCATAGAAATGGTTCACGCATTCGAATTCACAGATAAGTTCAGTGCTCCACAACTTTTTTTACCACAGTCTACCTAAGCACCTCTTAAAATTTCGTTTATTGTTTGTAATGATTCCTCCGGCAAGTTTTTAACCATCAATGCTTCTCGGCGTGCGCAAAGATTTGTTGTGTTTTATATGATACAAACACATTTGTATTCAAACGTTATAAATCTTGAAAAAATTGTCTGTTACTGGAAGATTTCCTCACTAATAGTCCGCTACAGAAGTTTTTTGCAAAACAAAAAGCTGTTCCTCATCAGCGAAACGTACCAAAGTTGATAGTTTAGTCGTTTTTCAATGTCTGTCGACTGTCGATTTGAAGTGAAAATTTTCCAGTTGTTTTCGATTTATTAATAAAGGTTTCCAAAATATCACTCAACTCATCGTGAAGACGTCTTTTAATAGTTTCACCCAACAGTGAAACTTTGCTCACTTTCTTCACTTCGTGTTATATATTCGAAAATTCGATATTCGAATACATTCGGCCATTTCTTTTAACTATTTGATATTCGAAAATTAAGGAAACTATTTTTATAGAATTCGTTATATTTTTTTAATGAAATATTTACAATATAAAACATATTTTTGAATGACAATTTGACTAAAATTCACAATTTCTTCTGATTTCAAAAATAATAATGAAAATTATTTTTAAGTGGTAGTATTTTTTATTAACTTCATTAAACTCGGACTCATTCAATATTTGAGTTTGACGAAATAGTTCCCAGAAAATATTGTGAAAGAAATGTTGTCTCGGCTTGTGCAAAAAATGCAAAATTAATCATTTTGAGAGAATCTTTTTTTGATATTATTTCCATACTTCAGAAACTATACAAATATTCGAATAGTTTAAGTTTTACTATTCGATATTCGAACAGTTGATAATGACGAATAGTTGGGGTCCCTAAATATTACCAAGCATCATCAGAACGATATCCATACGTGCAGGCTTAATAAGAGTTTCGCTAAAGATATTAGGTTTTTTAAGACGTGCAATTAATTTCGTATCATGTTAACTAGGTTCTAAAGCTTTATCAGAAACTGTGACTTTTTGTTGATTTAAAATCTCCTGATATTGCTTCTCCAATGTTGGCGCAACTGGGATGTTTTGATTTAAGAACACGAATCAGTTTACTTGCCAATATTGAATCATTGGAAATACGCTCACTGTAAATCACGCACTCTGAATTCCGTGCCGTGGTTTGCACGATCGAGTGATCAACATCGTAAGTTTCAACTGCGAAGGTCATGGGTTCGGATTCCAGTACGGAGAGTTTTTATAAATATATTTTTCACTAAGACATGTCTTCGAACAGAATAACATTAATGAATGTGTAACATGGATGCATGTGATGTCTTAAATTAATATCCCGCCCACCTCATCTAGAGATTACAATACCGTTGTTACACAAAACCGGTATCTCGGTATTCATAGGGTTTTTCAATATCGAATTACCGGTTTTTTAAATTGTTATTCAATGTTTCATAACAAGTAGTTTTGTTTAAAAACAAAATCGCACGCACAAAAAGGTCATTAATTATGCTTTATGTTTCGTTGTATTTAAATATGGCGTTCAAAAGGCTTAATATCAAATAACTTGACTATGACACGTGTTTCGCCTCTTTCAGAGGCACCCTCAGACAGATTGACTTTCACAAATGCTTGCTTAAGTACGAATGATTTTAATTTTACTATTCTGATGCGAAACACTTGTCACAGTTTGTAGCACAATACGTGGACTAATCTAAGTTATTTTATATTAAAATGAACATCAACAAAGTTACCGCCGAATCCATCGAAAGTATTTTAAAAGGCTTGTTCATCAACGCTGAAATCTATCGGTTATCTTGTATATTCAATCCTTGTTGGGCGAACATTTAGTAATTAAGAAATACGAAGTTATGGTATTTTTTTTATTTTCGAAAACGGTGTGTTTGTAAAGAAAAAACTGTCGAAACTGTCACACATGAAATGTGTGGTTTTTGGGAACATTCGTATTCTCTCTGATTTTGCAATTATTCGAAATTTTCATGAATAACTTATAAATAAAGTAAAATAGAAAGTTTATTAACTGCAGTCATTTGTGTTGAAGTTCTGAACAATAGCGCACATTTAAAACATAACTGATATCGTATTTAATTTTTTTTATATTATCAAATAATAATTAGATAACATTTATAGCGTGATTTCAGCAACCACACACGTAATAAAATTGTATCTATCAGAAATGTCTCATCTTGTTAATTGCAGGACGAGAAGTTGAATGTGCATTGCAAATAAATCCGAGTGTAAGAATGTAAAATACTTGATTTACGGTTTAATTAAATATTCGACTGTGGAAAGGAAAAAGGACGTAGCCCACATATATCGAATTTTACAGGAGGCGCTATAAACGTGTTTTGATGATTTTGTGACATATGCAAATTATGAATTATACACAACCTTGAAGTGCACGGATACTTCTAAACTGGTGTTTAATTGACATAACCTAATATTAATTGAAGAAATTGTCTCGGAAAAACCTTTATTTCAGTGTTTTTTCTTGGTTTTAATTTTTTACAAGCTCATCTTTTTCAAACTTAAAAGCTAAATTTAGATACTTATTCGGCATTTTCAGCTTCCATCCTTTTGATAGAATGTGTGTCAAGTTGTATACATTGTGATTATCGAAAAAAAGCTGTTTTGGAAAATTGAGGGTTACGTCCTTTTTCCTTTCCACAGTCGATATGTAATATGTTTTTTTTTTATCATGAGTTAACCTGTCAAGAATGGCGTTGCTAACAACAAAGATCTATTTTGAATTTTGTTGGAAGTAATTTTTGATATATGTAATATCAAAATTGATATCATTGTTATTTAAGTGTTCGAAAGCTCTCTTGCCAAGATAGTGTACCGCTTAATTATATAAATATTTCAATGTTACGTCACAGTATTTGAGAGAATATTCGTGATGGATGGTTGTGTGGCTAATTGTTCGAATATATGCATATATAAACACGACACTTTCACGTATTAATTTTACAATTATCATCTGGTTTTGTGTCCAAATATTCCAAGTGAGTTTGATTCCTTTAGGATTACCATAATATCGGTCTTGAAAACAAGAGAAAGAGTGATAAAGCGCAACAAGTTAACTGATATTATTTTTATAATGCTCCTTCTAAATATTCAATCAGTATGAAATAATTGTCTAACAAAAATGCTCGTTAAATATCTAATGTTAAAATACGCTATTAAAGACGATATTGCTCCACATTTTATGCGTACGTGGCTATTTAAAATCGCGTTTTCAAAACACTGTACACGTAAATGTATTCGAACATATGGGTCCATTAGAGGTAAAGTGAGCCAAGTGATATTTTAGGAAAAAATAGGTCAAATGCGTTGTAACATTCTACATATCTTAAAGTATCGTAAAAGTGAAGTAACCTCAGTCGAAACACAATGCAATAGTGTTATCTCCGTAAAATAAAAATATGCAATCCACCAAAACACCAATACGTGATTGTACTTAGAATCTCAATAAAAAAGTTTTACCATTATACTAGTTGGCTCACTTCACCTCTAGAGGGCCCATATTATGGTGCAGTCAGTTTGAAGATGAACATGAAAGAGTCGAAACACGTGTCGCACGAAGTAACGGTACACAGTATTTATAAGGAACCTGGTTAATTTTTGATTGTACAGTAATTGTGTATCACGCTTTCAATCAGAGGAAATCCGATCACACAGATTCTAAATGTTTGTTTTTTTTATAATTCTCAATAAGCCGTTGTACTGAAACATTAGCGAATATTTTTTAATCGTCTTATCCAATTGCTAGCATCTCGATGACGTGAAACCGAATGAATGGAGATGAAAGTGGGAGTCGAATGTGGGATGTGACAAAGATAGAATAGCGGACCGAACGAAATTATTGTGACCGTCAACAGAAAAATGCACTAGGCATGCAAAGAGATTATTTTAAATCATTGTCACATTTTTTTCGCTGGCCAGTTCTCAACGTCCAGATTTGATTTCGTCGCATTTCTCAGCTTACATAAAACTATAAAAGAAAATCGTCTTGACAATTAACTAAACACACTAGCTACAGAAGTTTAAGTATAAATTGCTGAATTTTATTAAATTAAAGAATATGATTCTACAATAGTTTTTATCAGAGAAGTATTTTTCTCACAAAAAAACATAACATCAATTTAATGTACGCAATTAACCACTTGGATACCAAGCGAACACGGATGTCCAAGACATTTAAAACATCAAATACTTGGTATTCTAATGGAATATAAGCAGTATTTTGATGAATATGTGTAGTGCCATATATAATGAGTCATTATAGGTTATTAAAATATCGAATTCGAGTGTATATTAGGAGAAGATCCGCAAGTAGCGCTGGACTCACTGGAAAGTTTTTGAAAGGATGCAGCTAAAATAGAAAGAAACTACATTTTCGAAAAAAATGTGAAACATGTCAATTCGTCACTTTTCCGGTGGATGGAGTTAAACAAAAGCAAAAACAAGGTTTCACGTTTTCGAATAATTGTAGGATCTTTCGATCCGTTACTTTTTCTTAGGAAGAACATAAAACAAAGGTCTCACATTATTTAATATCTGTTAAAACTGTCTTTTTAAAGGAACGAACTAAAAAAATAAACGCTCTTAAATTTTTCAATAATTATAGAATCTCTCGATTCCTCACTTTTTTCACCAGTGATCAATCCCGGGATTTCGGGATCTGGATATGGAAAAAAGAGGGTCTGGGATTGGATGACCTTAATTATATTATATAAGATTGCGGCTCTTCAATTAATCATCGCTGGCATATCGTTAGTATCGATCGAGCTTACCAGCGAATTTGGCTTCATTTAAATTGTAAGGCAAAACATGGAAAAATCGTTGTTAACACGTGTTGTAACTGCAAAGATTCTAAACATTTACTTCCTTTTCAAATAATCATTTGTTTTATCTGGTTCAATATTTCCGATGGCTGCTTGTGCAAATCCATTTCCTGTTTTATTTGTAAATATGTTCAATTATACTCTATGATTTCATAGCAATGCGTCAAGAATATATAGCTGATTATACTCTCGTAACATCGAAATTTACTTAAATATCATCGACGGTTTTGCTATTGTGTATTATGTAATAATTATTGTAAATAACATTTTGAGAGCATTAAAATTCACGTATTATATTACACTGTTCTAGAAATATTTAGAATTTAATCAATTTAAGCTAAAATTAAAATATATTACGATGCATAAATTTACAGAATCGTTAAAATTTATACATCCTTTACATCAGCGATACTCAACCATTTTCTTTGTCATGTCGCATGCCGGTTTTTGCTACGTAATATACTACATACTATAGAGCATATGTTCCCAACCTTTTGCGGCGACCCCTTTTTATAAAAGCCATGTGACCGGCGGCCCCGATGCAATTGAAAAAGTTATTTTTTTTCAATATAATTTTAGTTGACTATTGTTTTAGTTTTGTTGTTCAAATCCAAAATCGAAAACAGTTGACGACCCATCTGTTGGGAACCCGTGCTATATAGTATAGATAGAGAAATAACATACATGTCGCCCGCTATGGTCTAGTTGGTTAGAGCTTGCTTTACCGACCAGGTGGGTCTAGGTTCGATTCCCGGTAAGGTCAATGTCAAAATTGGATTTTTTTCAATTTTAATTTGAGATCTAAGACATGGGTGTTTGTGAAGTCAATTCTCCTTGAGTTTATCTCATGTGACTTTAAAAAATTCTCATCGAGTATATCTCGTATGATCTTTCAACTTAAAAGTATTTGACGCATTGGCATAAGCTGTAATGTCAAATATTTCTTTAAAAGTACTTAATTTAAAATTATAAATTATTAAAAAATACATGCACGGATGTAAGTATACAAACATACAAATTTATCCAAAATACTTGTTCGTTTACGTATTTTTTTGCAAACATCATTTTGGACATCCATACAATTTGAATGGACCGCAGGTTGAGTATCGCTGCTTTACATTCACATTTTAAAAAATAATAATTTGATAACCTTATTAATCCATTTGTTGTATTACAAAATGTGACACTTGTTTCGCTTTTTTGAGAAGCATCATGAGATATAACATCTAATTCTTATGTTATAAATTACAAAATAAAAGTGGAGATTTTTTCCTTTTATACTGGACACGGTGAGGGTTAAGATACACACGTTGATAGCAGTAATTACAAATTAATTACTTACATTAATTACGGTTACTCTCAGTGACGTTCCTAGGCAGAGTTTAAAATAGCGCCATTAATACTGCCATAGGTAAAAGTATTTTTTAGAAGAAGATTTTTGCGATTAAGTTAAGTATTTTTTACCCATAGGTAATAATATTATTACTATTGAAAATATATTTTTCGGCATTTTTGTGATCATTTGCCGCTCCTTAGACTTGCCGCCCCTCGGCAACCGCCTACTCGCCTATGCCCACGGGACGTCCCTAGTTACTCTATATTAGAAAGAAGCCAAATGTATTCCACATTATATTATTTTTTTGACAGCTCGTTTTCCCAATGGCGATTTGGTTGTTCTTTCTCATTTTTTATGTATGTTTGTACCATCGCTAGATACCGGTATTGCAACCTGTATTTCGAAGCTTTGGGAAGACATAGGGGGTCCAAGTTTTCACTTTGATTACAAAAAATGTGTATCCTATAAAAAAAGTTCTTTCGTGTTTCGCAAAAAAGTCACAAATACATAAATATTACGGAAGAATCTTTGCATGAAAACATTCAAAATATGATTTTTAAAAATACCCTTTAGAAGCACTGTTTTACTGTAAAGCAGTGCTTCCAAGTTTTTACTCTTTTGGTAAACATTAATCGCATTTTTGAAACTTTCTCATCTTCGTGACACATTCCAAGAAGTCTAGCCTATGCGCTAATGTGACTGTAGTATAGGTATCGATTTTTCGTTTTAAGCAGGGCTAAGTCGGAAAGTAATTTCACGAATGTTTGGAAATATTTAATACATAATTTGTCTTAGTTTTATAGGTGTCGTTGTTGAACACTACACTCATCCTAAAACACTTTGACGAACCCCATTCTCCTAAAGTAGAATTCGAGAGAGAAAAAAAAATCTCTCCCGCCCCCGACTTGTCGGATTTGGTATAAACAGGGTGGTCCTAAATAGGTATGCAAATTTCTATGAGATTTTTGGGAAACAAAACAAAAAGTAACAATGAAATAAAACTTCTCAATCAAGGTCAAGTTATTAAATGTAAACATTTATTCTGGTCTACCTACATGTCATTACAAATTAATACAAGTATGGTAGGTATACAAACATAATTAAAACAATTCAAATTGCAAACACAAAGACATTGTAAAATTATAAAGTCCATCTGCGATAATGAAGGTATCTAGTTTTACGCTCCAAGCGTTTTGTTATACTTCATTCAAAATCGAAGTGTAATTAATAACAGAAAGTGTTTAAGAAATTAATTTTAGTGTAATAAAAATGATAGATAATCTTTTAGAAATTCTACAGTTAAAATATTTATATTGATAAACAATGTTAATTTTTAATACAATATAAAACAAACAAACTCCTTTCGGAGAGACCAGGAATTTACGACTGTTTATTCAGTAATAAGAAAATACACGACCCACCTTTGAAGACGTTCACTCTCAGCTAATCGCTATACAAAAAAAAATGAATTAATAATAAAAGTAATTATAACGATGGCCATAGATTCCTTCAAGGGTGGGCGTCCTATTTCTTATAAACAAAATCTACATGATTTGTGGAAACCCTATTACAATTTCGGTTACACATTTCTTTATAGTAACCAGTTATAGTATAGCAAATTTTATATAATTAATTAAGAGTTCATTGTGCATAATGCTTCTACTTCAGTTTTTCAAAAGTATATAATCAAAACAAGAATTTATCTATACAGTGATTTCTAATTCAGGATTTTAACAGCAGTTAATCAACAAAGTTTATTTTGTATAATGTCTTTTAATTCTAACTCTAACAGTAGGTATTCCAACAAAAGCTTATTATATATAATGTTTCTTAATTCTATTTTTAATATTAGTTAATTAAAGAAAGTTATTTATGTAAATAAACTAATACAAAGACAATTATTTATATTTACTGATTTTAATACGTCGTTGGTTGTTTACCAGATCGCGGTGCTAGGGGAAGGGAATGGGGAACCTTGCAAGGGAACCACCCACTCTTCCTGACCAATTCATTACAAAACCTCTTAATCTAAGTTCGGATACAAGTCCTTTGACTTACGTATAACCAATACGCTCCTCTAGCCTTACGGCGACTTCCTAAGTCGCTAGCTAGCTTCGACTAAAAAAACCGCAACTGCCAAGCCCCAGGCATGGCGTTACTAGTCCCGTCCTAGTCCCAGACTTGGACGTGACTAACCCCGTCGGGCATTTGAATTACATAAACTTTGGCACTAACAAATACTACGTTAATTACTCGCATATTATTCACGGCGATCTGGTTAACATTAACAAACAAAGGGAAGCTTTTTGGTTTTAACTAACCATGGTAAAAAAAAATATATATCTCAACAGTCCTCGTAACATTTATCTCTACACTAATTATAGCTTTATACATCTTACAGATTAGCTTAACAAAGAAAATACAATGAAGAGGAAACAATTCCCATTAAGTATAAAAGAAATTACTTTGCAATCTTGCAAGGAGAGATATTATTTAAACACTTAAAAACAACAAAACCTTACTCACGATTTTCATCTGTAGAGACAGCTCGCTTTGGACCACTATTTTTCCTTACCTTAGTTAAATAATATATTTTCCGTGAATTTATTTATTTACTTAAAACGGGAGAAGTTAGAAAGAAATCAATGCGATCACAATAAAAAGCTGGGGCACCAAAAGCGGCTCTCTCTACAGATGCGAGCTAGATTCTGTTCATGAATTGAATATTTAATTTAAGTTAAAATTAAAATATATCAACAGGGTACCGTCCGATGGTACCCGTAAATATTACAAATTACATGTTCGCGAGCAGAAAGCTCGGAAGTAAGAGTCTGAGTGAGTGCGTGTGCAGAGATAAAAAGTGTCGCTCTATGAGATTTGTCCCGCTTTTTATTCTTTTCTCGCTGAAATAATTCCTCCGCCACTTGGGACTATTTTCTTTAAAATCAAATCCGATTGGTTGCTTCGTTTTGCTTACTGATTTTTAGGAATGCAACATTAGTTTCTCACGCCTCTCGACAAAAATTTAATATGGGAATACCCTATTTATTTCGTTGCGTTTATCGCTTATATGTACTTCCTATATGAGACGACAATTATAAGAAATGCGTACGTGTTAAAACTGAGACGTCATTGTCACGCTTCAATAGCATTGTGGAATGTTCTTTGTGATGAGGTAACTCTTCTGCGTACATGCTAGTCGAAAAAATTTTAAAAAGGTTATCGTAAACGTGGGAACCAGACCATTAAAAACCGTCTCGTATCAACTTGTGCTAAAATAAAAAAATATTTATCGAAATAAGAATTATGCATTGACCAGTTGACATTTCATGATAACGTTGTTACGCTCTGTTGGTTTTAATTTTTCTTAGAACGTTGTTGGAAATGGATTTTTTTTTGTATTTGATGATAAAAAAAAAACCAATAATGTTATTATTTTCATATTAAATTAATTAAGAACATTTTAAATATATTAAAGCGTATATCTATATTTTACGCAAATAAGAAAAAAATATTTTGTCAGTCTCAAAAAAGGTGGGTAAAAAAGTATATGACGACATCCATGAATAAAAAATCATCAAAGTTATTTATTTACAAAAAATCATGAAATTGATAAAATCAATTTGAATATAATATTAGTAACATTCCAGTCGATAACAGATATTGATGATTATATTATTTTACTAACAGTTAACTGTGGACAAAATATAATTAACAGGGAAAATATATGTCACCCGCTGTGGTCTAGTTGGTTAGAGCTTGCTCTACCGATCAGGTGGGTCTGGGTTCGATTCCCGGTAAGGTCAGTATCAAATTGGATTATTTCAATTTTAATTTGAGATCTAAGACATGGGTGTTTTTGAAGTTAATTCTCCTCGAGTTAATCTTATGTGACTTTCAAAATTCTCATCGAGTATATCTCGTATGATCTTTCAACTTTAAAATATTTGACGCATTGGCGTAAGCTGTAATGTCAAATATTTTTTTAAGATTTTTATAAATTAAAAATTAAAATAATGGCTTGTTTAAGCAGTGGCTGGTTAAATGGAGAATTATCAAATGTCAAAAATAGTATCTTAATGGTAATCCATTACCTATTACAAATGCTTACTATATTCAAAAAAATGCGTTTGGGTTGAGATGAATTAATTTATTAAAACAATTAAAACAAAGGAGGTCACTGCTTAAGCACACCACTGGCACCATATTAACTGTAAGTGAAATAGAATTATAAGGAATGTTCTTATCAACTGAGATTTAAAAAAAATCTTTTCAGAAAGATGTTATCAGTACTCAGCTTAAGTACATATTTAAAGTTTATAAATATTACATACGTTAGGTATCATTTTTTTTTCTCGATAAAGAAAAAAATAAAGCTACACCTATGGCAATATGGAGAAATCAAATAACTACAAGCCCTGTTAAACTCAGCGTTCAATACTCAACCATAAGAGTGCTGAGAATTGGTGCGCCCCACACCACTCTAATAGTTTTTTTTTTTATGTTAGTTACTTCAATCTGTGTCTATATATAGCTATATTTGTATATATATCTATGGAATAATATTAAAATCAACGACAGCTTAATTTTTTAATTGTAAGAAATATTGACAGTTTTTCTCTCAAAAGTTGGCTTCAATCATAGTGCTTGTTGGTTCGAATTTCAGTACAGACAGTTTCATTTTTCAATTGATTAATGGGCTTCCGTTCAGATGTATGGATTTTTTATGATGCCTATGATTCCCTCGAGAGCAGTTAGTTAATCGCTGGTCCTGTCATAACCCTAATAGAAACTTTAAAAAAAACATTAAATAATGAGAGGAAAAACTAGCAGTTCTCTACTGAAAAACTTCTTTTGAGACAATCTCCATTAACACATTAATTTCGGGCGAGATTCGCGCACCGCTGATACCCTAATGCGGGCAAAAAATCGAGGTCGCGCGTAAAAAACACGTATTTATATAAAATGGCATAACTTTTAAAATATCCAACATATATATATTTTTTTTTCGATATGGTACTCACCAAGTATAGCACCACCAGTAAAATCTTCGAAAAGTTTTAGAACTTCTTACAGTAATTTTTAATTATGTCTAACACTTAAAAATATACATTAAAACAATTACACATACGTTATTTAAATTAAAAATTTTCCTGTTTCTTGAATGTGTTCATTTTTATAAATCTAGGTCATATCAAACCTTATATGCTAGCGAATATGCAATATAATTGCAAATTTATGTGGATTTTGCAAAATAAATAAACATTATTTATTCTAAAAAATGAAGGTAGTTTGTGGTAACTCTGTTTCTTAAATATGTGTTTACTTTTGTAAAATTGTTTAATCGAACCTCAAAAGCAAGACAAAGTCAAATGCTTGTAGAAAAGAATGAGTATAAATACCCTACCCGACGTTAAACATCAGATAACATAAAAGGTAAAAATACCCTTCCCGCATTTAACCATCAGTTGAGATAACGGGTATTATTACCTTTCCCGCATTTAATGTGTTAAGATTCCATATATTATATATTGAGTGTGGACATGGTTAAAAAAATCTAATAATAGACGTGTATTAAATTAAGCAAATATCTGAAATGGAATATCTTTTGTTTATATCGACTTTCTTTCAATACGGCTTGAAAGCTCTCTAACAGTCTTAGATATTTTAATTGGATGTATGAGGGAATGAAAACTGATTGCACTAGGTTATGAATATGATTCTTAGATGGCATGCTGATGGACAATAAACAGTTTAAATTTTATCTATTAAGATTATTAGTCATTCTTTATTACCAATCTTACGTTTTGATTATAAATTTTGGTTTCATTAGAAATATGCTAAATTGAACGTAACTTTAAGATAATGCTATCCAAATAATTTACTTCTTAAATGTTGTTGGAAAGTGTCATCATTGTTTGTTATATCTACATTCATATCTGAATTATTTTGTGTTGAAAGGCCTAATTGCTAGTTAATCTCTCTCGCTACAACCTGTTTTAGGATCGCTTAAGCAAGGCTTGTAAATAATTTTAAAATGCTATAATTAATAATGTTAATGTCATTTTCAGATGGATGAGCTCTACAAAGAAATATTATTCCAAGTACTCCACAATGTAGGCTTCGATGTGAACGTAGAAATAGGTCAACTCGCTCTCATATCTTACATACAAGATGCCTTCAGGATGGCCAGTGACCGACATCAGGAGCTCTTGGCTGAAGCGGAGGCCAAAGAGCCGCCTGAGATTATGCTGAACGTGGAGATTATCGAGGCGAAAGATCTTCACCCAAAGGATGCAAACGGACTGAGCGATCCCTTCGTTACAATGTATCTTCTTTCAAATCAGACGCAACGTTATAACACTTCAGTTAAAACAGAGACGCTTTGTCCAATGTGGGAGGAACATTTTTCACTGTAAGTGTTTATTGGAACTACTGTAATAAACTAACAGCCAAACTGTTAATGTTGTTGTTATTGTTGTTTTTTATTGATAACCTTGTATTATAAGATAATGAATCGCTTATGACACTTTATTATCGTTTTGAACATATTATCTATACTGATTTATTTGAAAAAAATAGTTTAAAGAAATATTTCATCTCAATAATTCAAGTTAAATACACAAACTTTTATTATGGAAGAAAATGGATTAAATGTTAATAAATATATTTAGAAAATAAAATATTGTGTAACTTTGCATGACGAGTGTTTCGTCTTATTGAGCAGCATAATATTTAAATGCAAATGTAAAATTATTAAATATAAATAAGTTTTTTTTTTGCAAAAATACCTAGTTTGTCTTTATCAATTTATAAAATGATGACATATTATTTTTTATGTTTCCAGACCCATCTCAGAAAATCCCGGAGAAGATATTCTTTGCTTAGAAGTATGGTAAGTTATATCGTAACTGTAATATGAAATTTTTGGCAATAATTAATCAATACGAACATGCTTGCCAAACAGTTCAACGTCTGGTAGTATTTTTTCCTCTTTGTAATATATGTCAAATTATTCATTGCAGGGATTTCGACCCAGCCGAAACAGTGAAAGAAAAAATGTCAAAACTGTTTGAAGTGAAAGGTGTAAAAGGACTAAAAAAACTTGTTAAAGAAATCGCTGTCACAGCTTCGACGGGGAAACATGATAATGAACTTATTGGACGTGCAACAATACCTTTAAAAGTGAGTTGATAAATAGATTATGGAATACAAATTGTAATTTAAATGAAATCGGTGACAAACGCTAAATAGGAATATCAGGATTTTTAAATGTTAAACGTATCCCTTCAAACAAACAGAAATTTGTTATCAAATGACAAACAGTAAACTCTTGATTATCCGGGCTAATATTAAAGAGGGGTCGCAAGCATAATTGAAAAACATGGATAATCCGAAGTATTGAATCATATTTTATGTTTAAATGTTTTAAAGTACAGCTGTAACATTGCTCCTGACTGAGGTTACGGTTTGTATAACTTGATTGTCCTCACTGTGACACCCTTTCAAAATATCCACAACTATCTGGCATCAATATTCAAAATTTACTGCCTTTCGTTTACCTACATTTGTGCAAATAGAGATATTCCACTGCTATTTAAAATCACTCCCATCTTCAGATATACCTTCGTTTAGATTGTATAATAGTATACAACAAATAAGGATTATGAATTTTACATAAAACGAAAAATAGGTGTAAAATCTCTGTTTTCCATATGAATACATATTATTTTCATTTTCAGACAGTTCCCACATCCGGTATGACAATGTGGTATAGCTTAGACAAAAAGAATAAACTCAGAAGACAAGGCGTCATCAAAGTAAAATTATCGTTTTCATCAGAGAAAAATTCACAAGTCGCTACATCAGAACATCGACATTTATTGAAGATGTTGTTGCTGCATGAACTGGATAATTCAAAGGTATTATGAAGATTTGAATAATGGTCTTGGATTAATTGCTTTTTATGTGTACAAGTCGCTGAAATATTCATTTTCTGCATTGAATGATTATAAATTCATTACTGTAGTACTTGCTAATGCTACGAAATTTTACATCAATTTGAGCTCTCATTTTGAGATTAACTCATAAAGTTTCATTCAATGTAAATGTTAAAATATGCATCAAAAAATAAGTTGTCAAAAAGTTTCGATATAAATTGAATCTTCCTAATACTGCAATATTTACCTTTCCTAATGATTTATCTGAGAAACCAACAATAAAATAAAAGGGCTGTCCAAAAATGGCCGCTACTTATATCGGTTATTTGGTTTGGGTTTTACCCTAAGTATAATTTGACCCTGGTACAACAAGTACAGCGATTAGTACAACAATTAAAGTAATCGGGTAGGTACCTTTGCGAATGATGTGCTATGGCCAGTAAGTGAAATAAACAATATACTGTTCTTCGTTTAATTCAATAATTTTGTCCGTCTCTTTGACTTTTATTGACTATGAAATTTTAATAAATTAACAGTAAAACTATCCAAGTAATTTAATTTATGTAATGTATTTACTATTCATTTTGTGGAAATTGGATAATTTAAATTTTAAATGCGGCCCTTGTACTACTTGAGGGAAGTCAGCCGACCCTGTTATGCGGCATCATGTCCCAGGGCGCTGAAAGAGAACATTATATTAGAGATGAATGATTTATGATAATGGCGCTGTTTAGATAAATAGATAAAAAGCTAAGAAATTCACGGACGGAGTCACAGATATTGATAGTGACAAGCATTTGAATAGATTTTTTAAATTTATATTATGGTTTCCTTTTTTAGGTGGCACCATATTGGTGGTCTGGTAACTTCGGTCTCCAAGCGGACGCCGTTATTCAGCAGCATTCGACTCTGAGCAACCTCGGCCAGAATGAAAACCTCCTCGCCCAGTGGACCGTCTACTGCACAGTGCACGTTGACCACCCCCTCAGCTTCGGCCTCTTCCATACCATATTGGTGAAACTAGTCAAGCCTCTACAGTCGAAATTGATATGCGAAGAAGAAATTAAGCTCTTCTGGGACGGTGCCCGTAAAATACTACCGTCTTGTTTTAGTATAATTAGAAAAATAAGGAAAAAGACTGCCGGCGATAAGGCAATACTAAAAATGGTTTCTGATATTCTTAAAGTTTTGTTTACCTTGTCCGATTTGGAGCCTCCGCAAGGTATGGATTTGTTCCCGAAAAATGTGTACGGGTGGATCGAAAGAAAGGATGACACACCGGTGACCGACTTAAGAGACGTTTTACGACAAGGGATCGTTCAAGGTGCAACGGAATGGTTCGTGCACATTTTGGAAAACAACGAGTGCAAAGATAAAACCGAAGAAGGAAGGTTGCAACATCTTATAAGAGTAATACAATTAGTGAGATCTGATCTGCAGAGAGCGGTTGAATATTATGACAAAGTCTTTGCAGAGTAAGTACGCATTCAAATTTTGATTGTTTGTTATGTTTACCGGACTGTTAAAATACCTTAATTATTTCATTATTTGAGACTACATGGGTAAATTAAATAAGCTATAAACCATTACTGGTCTAATTTATTGTAGTGAAAAGAATAAAACGGATAGATTATAAAATGAAATACATATTTCAATTGAATTAAAGATAAAAACGATTTTTATCATATTATATTATGTTCAAGTTAGTCCTACAGGATGAGTGGACAATGTTTTTGGGCGTTATTTGGTAACCACTGTTTTGAATCCTGGACACTTCCATATATATCAATTTTCAATTGATAATTGTATTTTTGTTCACGGTCGTAGATGTTTGCGTGTGTAACGAGATATTCATGATTCCTCTTTAGATTCAACGCGGAGCACATTTCAATTTCTACCATGGCGGATTTAGTTACACAGGGAATTTAATATCACTTAAACTTTGTGACTGTGCAAGTCACGTATTCTATTTTTCCCCTATATTTAATTCCTGTATAGATTCAAGAATATGGGATGTGTATTCGTTCCTTTTATTTATTGTTTTTGCGTTATGGAAGGTAGCCGTAAAATAGCGGCTAAATACATGTTACATGCGGTCGTATGAGAACCATCTTGTATGATTACGTTCACATTCACTTGTCTCTTCCTACAAAAGGGTGTAGTTAAAACAATTACTTAGCCAGTAGTTATTTTCTACACCCTCTATCTTTATAAATATAATATTTTTATAAGTTTAATGTGTTTACCAAAGCAATTGGCTTTGATTTAGTACCATTTAAAGTACTAAATCAAACTTATATTTAGTATCTACTTTTTAGTGAAGTGCAAAATGAAAAAACATTTTTCGATCGTGTGATGTAGCCTTTGACTATTTTATACTTTAATTGTCCAAATTATGTTTTTCTGGTTGTACCAACATACTTAGTTATTAGTTCATTTTTAAAATCGGCGATCAGTCTACTTGATCTCAGTAAAATTCATATTTATTAGTGTACGTATTAAAGATCTAGAAAGATGGATTTTTGCAATTAAATTAAAGAATATTTCTTAATTATGATTGCCTTAGTTCACAGAGTCTACAATTTGACGCAGTTAAGGTGTGCTTAAAATACTTGATTTTATTTACCCCTTAACTCATTTTATTAATTATAATCTTACAAACAATAATTCACTAATAAGTTTTCTTATCTCTTTCAGTGTCATCAATTTCCCATACGCCAAGACATTGTACCTTCTGTACCAGTCGAAAATAGCAGAACTCGTTGAGCCTGAAGTGATTGAAGTGTGCAAAAGCCTCAGGCGTCTCCGGTACAGTGAGACTTCTTCTCAGCATATTACATTGGCCAACGAAAATGGCGAAGGAGTCCAACTCGGAGGAACCACCGTGCAGGGAGAGCCTCTCGCGATGGGAACGACGCTTTTTGAACTTTATCTTGTACTGCAAAGGTTTTTGGCGTGAGTAACAACACAAAACATTAATTCATTATTATCAAATGTACCTAGACTAACCTAAGAAACAAATCTATTTCATGTCATTCACTTTCAATATGAAGGGATATATGAATTAAATCAACTCAATGTTAAAAATCAAGACATCAAACATTGTTTGATCATCATTTAGCCTGGAAAAAAACTATTAGACAGAAGCAGTGTGTTCTGTTAAAATTTTCTTCCTATTAACTGGATGGCTGCCACAGATATCTCGTCAAATTTTTCACGCTCAACACACAGCGAACGAGTTACCTCATCAATAACTAATATAATAATTGCAAATTATAGCTAGCGTGCTAGGTATAAACGTACTTTTTTCTATGGCAGCCAAAAAGTTAAGATGTTTATTTTTATATACATATACTTTATCCATTTTGCTAAATTTTTTACTGCTATTATTTGCTGCATGTGGCGCTTCAGAATAAAGTACTAAGCTATACAAATGTATAATGAAAGATAAGAATGAATATATTCATACAAAAGGGATCATCAATTACTTTGTGGTAGATTTTTTTTTCAAAACTACAAATCTTAGTTAAATAGTTTAGTAGAATTAAATGGACAACACAATGCTCCTATTTCTTTGTTGTTATTTATGGGTTTGTATCTAAATTCATGAACGTTTGCTGATATTATCATTCTCTCCCGTCTATTATTTCTAATCGTAAAACAGAGAGCTATTAACTAACTACATATCCTTTCAATCAGTTTTCATTTATGGACTCTGTTGGAAATTCCATATGCTCAATGTTTACGTACAGAGATGAAATTTTATATGAATATATCTTTTACAGATTGGGCCAAAGCTTATGCCCCGCCGATTGGTCAGACATCAGTATCGCAAAATTCCACTCGTGGTTCTTCGGAGGCGTCGCTCAATGGCTCGACATTGCTGTCTTCAAAGCCCTCACCCGTATAGAAAAAGCTGTCGAATTAGATCAACTGGTCCCGGTCGATGACACGGTCAAGTACAGCAGTTCTGCAGTTGATACTTTGGCAATATTTTACCAAATCAAAGTTTTCTGGCAGCAGTTGGCGTGGCCTGACGTGGAAGGGTCGTACACTTTTGTTGCCAAAATCATTGACGTGAGTGAAGACAGTATAATTATTTTTTTGTATGGAAATGATTCCTCAGTTACAAATACAGTTTAAATTTTTCTTTAATTTCGTATATATGTCACACCAAACCCACGTAGTTATTTGTTAAGTTTAATAGACAAATCTTATCTGTCAAATTTGTGAATTGGGCAGAGTATGGTATTACATACTAAGCTATCAATATAGTTAATGTTAAATGTTATATAGTTATGTTAAATTTAACTTGACTTATGTATTGTTAAGTACTTATTTACTTGAATGTATTTGGATATCCTTTTGCCTCATTCACATAGAAAACAATTACACGGATTCAATAAGGCATAAAGTATGATATTTATTACATAAATGAGTGTTCCAGTAATACCAGCTAGAAACAAGAACCAAAATGTTGCACTACTGTGTTGACATTGTTGATGAGAGTTTTAATATTTAACATTAAGATTGGCATGTTTGTCGGGTACGTCATCCGTGTTATGAGGGTTAACCGCTTCCGTGCCTAGATCGTAAATAAAGAGCGATGGCTACAGGCCGCCTGTTTTTAATGTACCAAAATGACATAAATCTTATCACAATCACACATTTATTGTTTCTACTCTTATTCTACTTATAATCATTTATTGTTTCTAATAAATTCCGGCTAAGCATGGATAGGACTAAACTTTCGTTAACCAATGTCAACTAAAAATATTAAGTGTCGCGTCATTTGAGACCTCAAAGTTGCTCACACCCCAGTGCGTTTAAGGTATTGACGTCGAGTACTCTACTCGCGCACCCGTGCGCATAAGGCACTGAACTGGTTAAACTGTATTTCATTCTGTATCATGAAAACTTAAAGTGGAATACGTATCATTGATATGGTTGTCTTTTCTGTTTAGGATATCTGCCGTTGCTGCGTCTTTTATGCCGACAATATGTCAAACAGGGTCGACGGAATGGGAGAAGTTTCAACAGTTTACGAGACTAAATTCTTTATAACTAACGAGTGGTGCTTAGCAATTAACAATATTGACTACGTCAGACAGAGCTTGCAACCTTTCGTTGGCGAACTCGGTATGGATGATATCGTAGCTAAACTTGGAGAATTAAGAAGTCCTGTGGAAGCGCAAAGGTAAAAAAGCTTGAAGAAGATTTCATACATATTTTTAAATGTCTCAATAGATATTTCTCCGTCAAATCTATGTTTGATTTGGGTACAGCTTTTTTTATTGTCACTTTCAGACTGATTTTTTGAATGTGCCAAAAAAAGAGAGAGATGGTTGAAATTTTAGTAACCCAATAATGCCAATCATTTAGAAGAATATTTTAATGAATTATGAGAGAGTCTATCGCAGAAGTTTCCAACCTAAAGCTTTAGTATATAAGATTTTGTCTTTTGTTTCAGATGTAGGGAAACATTACAAAATGTTGTGGAAAACGCTATAGACACTGTTAGGAACAAAATTATTGAATTATTAGAAAAAGTAGTAAAAAAGGTATGTCTGATTACTAATAATCAATTTATACAATAAATAAAATTATTGCTCACTCTTAATCGAGTTCAACATTCAAAATATTTTTTACACTAATGTTTGTTTTCAGATGATTCCTTCAATCTCTCGGTTTCTCTTGGAAGGAGCCGAATTACTTCATCAGGATTCAAATAGCATGAATCGTGTTATGCTTTACCTCGAAGAAAATCTAGACATGTTACATGCGAATCTCAACCAGGAAAATTTCACAAGGACTCTTGATGTAATATGGGACCAACTTAGCCTGTTGCTTTACCAATTAGTCCAAGACAATCTGGAAGTAAGCACTGTTAATAATTATGTAATTAAAAAAGGCATTGTACATAAAAAGTATTTTGTGAAAGTATGCTTACTATGATGCAATACTGCTTAAAGTTTTATAATTTCAAATTGATTTTTTTTTATAGGTTAAAGTGAGCACATCGCATTCTCACTTCAAGCATATTCAAACATGCCGTGTGACCCCATAATGAAAAAATAGCCCTGTAAGCGTTGTCTGGATTTTCATGCATATACCCATGAAAAAGAAACGTCACATTTCAGGCAACCAAGCCTTCAAGTTAAAATCTTAAAAGCTTGAATTAGTGAGCATCAGTTTAGATTCCTTATTGAATTTTAATTGCAACTTCTTGTTATGTCTGTTGATGACAGTTCACTGTATAAGGGTTATCAAAACATTATTATTTTAGTGTAATATTTTTTGATTACCTGTGACATGTTGTAAGCACTTTTTTAATACTATTTGTAGCAGTCCACACTGGAAGTTGGGAAAGAATCTTAATGAAATTTATTAAGTTTCTTTCTTAACAACTATGCAGTAAATGAAGATGAAAGATTTAGTGTCTACTTGGCAATTTTTTATTAAATACATATATGTATATTTTATAATATTTTGAAATAAGATAAACTCTACGAGAATTCTTTATTAGTCACTCGAGATCAATTCAAGGAAAAGAAACATCACAAATGCCCAGATCTAAACTCGAATTTAAAAGAAAAAATCTTAATTTGATATTGAGCTTTCTGGGACTCAAGCCCAGACCGGCCAGTTTGCTTTACAGATTAGACCACAGGGGGCTATATTATCTTGTATTCATGATGTGATAATTGTAAACAAATAATATTTTTTTAATATTTACAGAAAAGACGACCGCCATCGTTCTACTCCAATCTGCATGAGACATTAAAAATAATGGTCGCATCTTTCAAGCAAGACAACACCGAGTCAAGCTCAAATGAGACATTACAGAAGGTAGAATATCTACTTAAGCTGCACGGGTTCGAAACCACCGAACTAATACACCAATTCTTCCTAGAGAGGTGGGAAGAACAGCAAATACTGACGCAGGCTCCATTCGGTATGCTGTCAGTGAGAGCTCTTTTTACAGATTCATCAATCAAGATTGAGGTGATGAATGCTAGAAACTTGCTGCCTATGGATTCAAATGGTAAATAAATACAATTCAAACGATTTTTTTATCGCTAACGTGATTTATGCAAAAGAGGAAGAGTGGTGAAATATTCATACTAATTTCAAAATCATATATCTTTCATCATTTTCTGTTTCGTCAATTCGCAACAGAAATGATTGCATTTTTGAAAGATTGAAGTTTCTCTGAGGTTATAGATTTTGGTGGATCTTGGTATTTTCACATTTCATTCTCATATTGATTTTACAGCTTTTCTAAATGCATGCAAACATCTCGGGTTAACCTTTAAAGTAAGCTACTTTAAGTCCCACTATTTTCGCACTCTAGATGTTTCCCAGGTTCTTGTCACGCTTGAATAATGATTTTTTATTATAATAACAGTTAAGGCTGTCCTCGGTAATCGTTCACGATCACGTGTCTAGTAAAATTATATTTAAATGTTATTTTTTTTGTTAACAGGTAGCATAGACTCGTTTGTAAGAATAAATTTACTGCCTGAAGATTTGTTTGCTGGAACCATACGTCCCAAAACACAAACACATAATAAGAATCTATTCCCCTTATATGATGAAGTGTTTACAATGTAAGTATAATTCATTTTGATTTTATTTTTAGGTATTATGAACCATTGTTCACTCAAAAGTTGACTGATTGAAATTGATTGCCTATTGTTTAAATTACTTAAAAGTAAAGAACATTTCAGCTGTTATGGTGCCATCTTGTACTATAGGAGGGATTTAGTTTTTCCTTGGTAAATATTTATGTTTTTGCAGAAGGAACACTGTAGATTCAAATGAGTGGACCATTTAAATATTTAGAATTGGTGATGTTGAGAAATATAGAAATGGCTGAAGGATTAAATACACTTACGTGAAGTCAAAACACACGGGGCACGTAATTTGTTTGTTTGCCATTTTTTTTCCATAGATTTAAATGAAGATTAGAGAACACTCAAAATAGCTTACAGCTAGCTGCAAGAATATATATCATTTGTGTCGGAAATTGATCCAGAACTGTCTGTTTTAAGCTAGTTTTAGATGGAATAACATGAAAAATACATTATTAATTGATTTGGCATTTACTTGGTAGAATTCCATTTATAACAGATTAAAAATAACAAAGTATTTTAGTTCTACAGTTTTTAATAATTTTATTCGTTGATAGCTATTTCGGCTTGCGCCATCGTCAGAACTATGTTTAAACTAATATTTTGCTCAGCTATATATACTGGCTCTGAAGAGATACACAATGCATCAAGTTATTCGCTCTAACATCCTAATTATAATTACAATATTACACTTATCAAAGAACGATTAACAATCTGGGTTTATTTCTTAAAACATTAATTAGGATAAAATTAAAATGATATTTATTATTAATGACATTACATAAAATTTATTAACTATGGCTTTATTGTTTCGAACAACAATAAGCAATATGGGATTTTTCAAAGTAAATTAGGATAAATTATACTAATATTTATTATTAATTACAATAGGGGTTTTAACAACGGTGATGGATTAATAATCGTTAACAATAATCGTTAAATTAATATCGTTAATAATAATAATTAACGATTATTAATCCATCCAGTGTAATATTGTAATTATAATTAGGATGTTAGAGCGAATAACTTGATGCATTGTGTATCTCTTCAGAGCCAGTATATATAGCTGAGAAAAATATTAGTTTAAACATAGTTCTGACGATGGCGCAAGCCGAAATAGCTATCAACGAATAAAATTATTAAAAACTGTAGAACTAAAATACTTTGTTATTTTTAATCTGTTATGAAAAATACAATCCTAGTTTAGATGGCGGGCAAATAATGATTTGATTTTGTTGGATTTTGTATGATAGTAATTCAAAATGTCGAATTGAAATTACCACACTGTGAGCGTACGGCTGACAGGCATTCGGTATTCCAAGTTTGTCCCAGTTTTGAACCATTCGTACTGGTGTCCTATTGAAACATTCGGGACAAATGATAACTCTTTTAAGCAAAAACAAAAAAATCCCGGCTTTGATATAGAGAAATCTGACAGCCTTATGTGAACATCACAATGGATATGTGAGAGACTACGTTGTTGACAAACTCTAATGGTGGTGAAATCTATGTTTTTTTTGATTTTTATGAAATGAACTTTTGAAATAAGCTTTCGACAGATCTGCATGCGCTGTGGTGATTTATTGTCATCATAATAGTTACATTGTGATGTTCATTGCCTGATTTCTTTGCAGAATCTTAACACCGGAGCAGCGAAAATGTCCGGATGGCCTGATAGTCTTCAACGTGAAAGATAAGGACATGTTTGGAATGTCAAACCAATATGTCGCTGAAGCGTTTCTACATTTTAAAGAAGTGCCTTCGCCGACTACAGATTTGGAAAGTTTACCTCAAGTCCATCTGAAATTATCCAGGCCAACCAAGCTCGGTGTGTAAAACAAAGCTTTATTTATTTATTCATCATTGTCACGTTGATTTTTTTTTAATATCACTATTGACGAACATATTTGTCATTTAAAATTCCAATAATATAGCTCGATTACTGAATATGTTCTTTTTATCTTTACAGAGGGAGACGCTGTAAAGTCATTAGAAAACAGACAAGGTGACAAGCAAGCGAGAGAGTTTCTAAAGAAGCAGAGACAGAAGATTGGCGTCCCACATTGACTATTAGTGAAAAAGACTGTCAAAAGTATATCTAAGCGAAGTTTGAAAAAATAAATATTTACTATTGTGATACCAGATAAACTTTAAACAAACGATGCAGAGTAATATATATTTTATTCTCTACTACTATATAAATAATACAATTCTTTTATGCAACCTTGCAAACTATTTAAACTAAAAGTGATTATATTTTTATGATATCGTCATTTTTAAAAAGGTTGGAAAATCCTTTCAGAAGTCTGAAATTTGTCTTAGCAATTTTTTTAAGCAAGGCACAGATGCATGAAATTTATATTGTGTATAAATTAGTGTCTCAATTAATTACTTATTGAATAAATAATCTTGTTCAATATGCTTTGATTATAATTAATAATCTTTATTATGGTGCTTAACGAAGTTATTGTATAAATGCTATAACATAAATGTAAATATTGTAATATTTTCTTTATTATTATTTACAGAAGAAAAACTATATTTTTGAAATTATGAAGTGCCTTATTGTACCGATAAAGATGCAAATTTCCTGATAGAAGTTTGCAATAGCCACATAATACGCATGAAACTATTTTTATTTATATATCTTTATCATTGATTCGCCTACCTACGAGAGCAATAATTTATTTTTCTGTCACGATTCATCCTAGTGACAGTTTTGAAGGTCTCGTACTCCAATATAATTCGAATATCTTTTCTCTATTGACTTGTATTGTGAATTGTCTATCAAAAAAATTCAAACAAAGATAGATGTGTTCTTTCTAAGATCCTTTCTTAGAGAAAGATTTCTGCCTGTCTAGGAGAGCTAATTGACGCTTATCTTAAGACTTCTCAAAATTGAGTTAGGAGTTTGTGTGTCCACATTATTTCTAAATGAAAGATGAATTGTTGTACTGACAGAGAAATGATCAAAGTTTACCGAATATTTGATATTTTTTGTATCGTGCTACAACAAAATATAATGTTTTATTGGTAAAAAAATTCATTGTTGCATTATTTAAGTGGTATCTTTTCTTAATTACATAATAATTTATTGTTTCAGTGTTATATGAAATATTAAATAGCTCTACAACTGGTCAAACTGTGTATTTATTAATTAATGTGTAACTGTAGATGTATAGAAAAAATATATGATGTAATGTAGTTTTCTACTGTTATTTTTTAGAAGCATTTAATAATGAAATAGAAATAAAACGCAAAATCATAAAAATTAAAAGGTGTTTTATTCAATATTTTTTTTACATTTTTTTATGTATGATTTTATTTTATTTAAATAGTATTCGTGGAATAAAGGAAATTTAGATACAATATCTTGATAATTATATCTTGGTAATATTTATAGCAAGGGAAAAATTGCAAATGCAAACAATTTCATGTTATCAAATTTTTATTGAAATTGAAATAGTAAAGTAACTGAAGAGAGTAGATTACATACGCCAAAACCTCATGTAGTTCACTTCACACATAGTCAAACATGCAATGACCAGATAAAGACCACGCAAATACATGAAAAAAATAGACCATTTCGGGTTATCAGCAAAAAGCATGATAACCGAACAAGATAAAAATCGATTATTTGATATCTATCCATTATAATTAAATACCTAATGGAAAAGCAGTCTAATAAAACTTCACACAGAAAAGTCTTCTTTAAAGTCTTCTATGTTTAAAGGTATTGTTCGAAAAGTTGGGTGTCTTTTATCCATACAGAAACAGTTGAAGAACATGAACTGAGACATAACCTAAATCATGAGATGAATTCTAATAATTTGGTCCCATATTTAATCAAGATTCCTTGTGAAATTTTCCTGTTTGAGATTCGCTCGTAACATGTGTAGATATTCTTCAAGGTAAAGCATTACCCGATTCATCTTATTGGCATCCTGATGAAGCGGATTGGGTCCTTCTGAAAGAAACCAAGAGCTTGCCGTAATCATCGGAAAACAAAAACTAGTGTGAAGAAAAGAGTATGAATGCTTTTTCAATCAAGAAGGAACGATAATGTTATTTATTGTGTAAATTAATTATTAGTAATCGGAGATTCCTTTTTTACTACTTTTTATAATAATTCAATAATTTTGTTTTCAACAGTGTCAACAGTAGCCTTTTCTGCGACATTTTGTTATGTGTCTGTATATTTGAAACCAGAATTTTGATACACTCCTAAAAAAAGGAAATATGAACAATCTACATCTATAATAAATTTCATAGAATCTCTGAAAGATTAGTTTCTCATTTGTCATAAAACATTATGAAAAATATCTATTTGCAACAAATAAATTACTCTATTGCTTATCTCCAATGGTAAATCATGTGCAAAATCTATAGAGCAATGCAAAGCACGGAAACTGTGTTAAAATATGCTCAGTGCCGATCTACCAGGACAAACTCAAGTGAATCATAATATGAAATACAATAATATAGGCGTTTAATGTTTACCAGGGATTGTTTTTGCATAGATGCGTCGATTACATTTAGCATTTATAATTGAAAATACACAATTGAATCCAAAAATTGTTTTTTTTTAATTCCCTCACAGGTTATATATGTATTTTGTAATGATTTTAAATAATTTATTTAATTTATAATTAATATAACGTAGTATACATACTTACTTTGATTTGGGTAATTTTTTTAAACCAGTTTTGGCACACTATTTTTTTTCAATCTCAGGCACTCTTAGCTGCATATAAGTTAAAAACTCCTGCCTTGGACTTTGAAATTATAGATCAAAAATTCCTTTGGCACTGTTAGCTTACCAAATACTTCAACGATCATTTCTATCAAAATGAGATTTGTTACGTTCGAAAAGCCAGTCTGCAAGCGACGGTAAAATAAAATGTAATATACATAAATTTTTCAAAACAAGAGATTCAAAAAATAATTCAAATAAATATACATTATCTAACATTTGAGCTTCTATGGGACTTGGGATAGCATTGCTACAACATCATCCATGTCAAGTCCAACTACGAAAGGATGCAGGTTTTGTTTGACATAGTCAATACTGTTAATTGTTAAGCAAGTCTCCGAAATTGCTCATGATATTGCTTAATCCAATTCATGAAAAGAGCATGTTTGAGCATGAGAGCTCTTTGTTTCATTCGTAAATTAGCCAAATTATCTTACATGATTATCATCAATACATTCAAAATCCATGTAACTAAAATTTTGGGAAGAAAATGTATTAAAAATTGTCACCATAAGATAAAAATGATCAAACTTATATGTAACTTATCAATAATTACATGTGTGTTAATTGAAACATTTGAAAATTTTGAGTGCGCTTTTTTATCTGGGATTACTTCAAATCTACTGCCAATAAACAGTATTTAGTTTTTTCTGGTAAGATAATTGGTATCTTTTTTTTTATATATTGCCGCTGTTATCAATTGAATCCTAAAACTTTATCATTGTATGATCAGATTATTTCATAAGAAATGGGATGAACTGAACGAAACTTTATGACATCGTTATTCAACTAAACTTGTAAGCTGTTGAAACATTTAAGGTTTGGTATAACTATCTACTTAACTTCGTGTCTTTACCATTTTATCTATGTCATTTTAATGCATAAATCAATAGTATTGTTTTTGGCTTATTTAAGACTTTAACGGAAGGTGGAATTTAAATCATTCATATTTTGCATGGCAGATTTTGTATTCAGTTCAAGTTCATCCGTGCATTTTAATTTCTAAAGATGCCGAAAAGCAAAACCCTGGTGTGCAGTGATAGAGTGAGTAGAAACGTACACAATTTCAATGATTCAAATTGTTTTTGTCAAACTTTTAAATGTATTAATTAACAATTTTGTTTATGTAATCTTCAGATGGATGAGCTCTACAAGGAAATATTGTTCCAAGTTCTTCTCAATGTATAATGTGACGTGAATGCAGAAATATACCAAGTCGCTCTCATATCTTACATCCGAGATGCCTTTAGGATGGCCAGTGACCGACATATGGAGCTTTTGGCAGAAGCGGAGGCCACAGAACCATCGGAAATTACGCTGAATGTCGATATTTTCAAGGCGAGATATCTTCACTCGAAGAACGCAAACGGACTGAGCGATCCCTTCGTCACGATGTATCTCCTTTCAAATAATACTCAACGTTATAATACTTCAGTTAAGACAGAGACGCTTTGTCCGAAGTGGAAGGAACATTTTTCACTGTAAGTGTTCATCGATTTTGGTGTATAACATATATTACTGCTCTTCAGACTCGTCTTTTTTTATTATCAGTCAGACCCTCATTATTAAATATATATTTATAAGCAAAATAAAATTGGACATATCAAGCGATAAAGAGCAAAAACCGATTTGCTAACTTAATGTTTTTTAAGTTTAATAGATAGTTTATTTTTTACTGTATTTCCAACTCAGAACAACATGTCTATTTTTATAGCCAGTCAACCGCTTATTGCAATGCGTATACATAGATATAGACATTTAATTTATTGGTCGCTGGGTGTAGTTTCTATGGCATGTGTAAATGCTAAAATATTTATTTGTTGTTTTGCAGTATTATTTCAATCTCATAACTTTTCCATGCACAGGAAATGTTTTTTTTAATTTTTTTATGAATTAATGCAATTATTATAAAATTTTCTAAAAGATTCACAGCTTAACTCAGTTGAACATTAACATAATTAAAGTTGTTACCATGTTTACAAAAATAAGATTGAAAAATAATAGACTTAGGCTGTAATAAGCCAGCTGTTGCTAACCGGTGGTCCGCGGAGCTGTTGCCGTCATTGGAACCGAGGATACGTATACCAATTTCAAACGTGCAGTAACAAAGCATCACAATTCTTATTTGTTTAGAACTTAACAAGTGTTGTTACCATATATAATAATAATAATAAAAATATGATTTGTTACTTCATATATCAATAAAAACACAATATTCCTTTGTACTTTATTCCACTTTATTTAATAGGTCAGGATTCGTTCATTGCGAGCATTGTCAACTGATTGTCAGTTGACAATGCTCGCAATGAACGAATCCTGACCTATTAAATAAAGTGGAATAAAGTGCAGAGGAATATTGTGTTTTTATTAATATAATGCCTTTCCCCCAAGTATTGACAGCGAACACCCTAAAAGTGATTTCATATATGTTTGCATTTCTTTTAAAAATAAGCATGTCACTTGTCCACAAGTTGTATTTGTATTTAACAATAAACCGCACATTACAAGATAACAAGTGATCATTACTTATGTCATTTTAATCTGCATCATTATTATCTACATACATTGATTATCTTCAAAAGAAATATTTGATATAATCTATATATTAGTAGCCGATAAAATAAGTTTTCACTTTTTACTTTTCACAAATGTGTGCGTACTGATGTCCACTTCGCCCAATGATAGCGATTTATTTTGAACATATTTTGAACATCACATTTTTCGGCCAATTGGAATGGACGTCTTTTTATATTCAAAATTCAAATTTCCTGGCTTAGAACTAAAGCATCGTAATTAATATTGAGAGAACTTTATTTCAAAATTTGCATGGCTACGAAGTTTTTTAAATAATCAAATGAACTGATTCGATTTTTTAAAGCTATAATTATAGGGCTAGGAGCTGATTTGACAGATTTTGTTCAGTGTCATCCATCTTCTATATGATTGTCACCGATTTCCCCTCCCCCTCCTCATCCCCAGCCCGACTGTCGACATTTTTTTTATTCATACTAGAAGTATTTTTTCATTACGCTGAAGAAGCACATAGTTTTAAATGTGAAAAAACGCTAAACTTTATTTCACATTTTATTTCTGCCGCGGGTCGGATTCGAAACGTGGAACTTTGCAATATGAACGGAACGTCTTACCGCTGAGGTAAAGGGCAAACTTTCAGGTGCGACAAAATTAGATTATATATATTAAGCATTCGAAAAAAGAACTATTTCAAACTTGACTTTGATTGTTTGTTTGTATTGAAAATTCAAAAATAGAATATGTCAAATACTTAGTGTGGCCAATTCAAAAAAAATGATTCCAAGATATTTTTCTTTTTCTACGAAATATATTTGTTTGCACACTTGAAACCTTTGCAGGGCTGTCGATATATGCGCCGAGGTCGATTTATGGTACTACAAAAAATGATTGTTAGCAAACTTGAACATTATTCCAAAGATTTAATAATTTACGAAAAATGGTTGTTAGCAAACTTAAACATTATTCCAAGATATAATAATTTACGAAATTTCTGCTACCACGAAAAATGGTTGTTAGCAAACTTCAACATTATTCCAAAGATTTAATAATTTACGAAATTTCTGCTACTACGAAAAATGGTTGTTAGCAAACTTAAACATTATTACAAAATATAATAATTTACGATATTTCTGCTACTACGAAAAATGATTGTTAGCAAACTTGAACATTATTCCAAATATTAAATAATTTACGAAATTTCTGCTACTACGAAAAATGATTGTTAGCAAACTTGGACATTATTCCAAATATTAAATAATTTACGAAATTTCTGCTCCTACGAAAAATGGTTGTTAGCAAACTTGAACATTATTTCAAATATTAAATCATTTACGAAATTTCTGCTCCTACGAAAAATGGTTGTTAGCAAACTTGAACATTATTCCAAATATTAAATAATTTACGAAATTTCTGCTCCTACGAAAAATGGTTTTTAGCAAACTTGAACATTATTCCAAATATTAAATAATTTACGAAATTTCTGCTCCTACGAAAAATGGTTGTTAGCAAACTTAAACATTATTTCAAAAATTAAATAATTTACGAAATTTCTGCTACTACGAAAAATGGTTGTTAGCAAACTTGAACATTATTTCAAAAATTAAATAATTTAAGACATTTCGGCTACTACGAAAAATGGTTGTTAGCAAACTTAAACATTATTTCAAAAATTAAATAATTTACGAAATTTCTGCTACTACGAAAAATGGTTGTTAGCAAACTTGAACATTATTCTAAATATTAAATAATTTACGAAATTTCTGCTCCTACGAAAAATGGTTGTTAGCAAACTTAAACATTATTTCAAAAATTAAATAATTTACGAAATTTCTGCTACTACGAAAAATGGTTGTTAGCAAACTTGAACATTATTCTAAATATTAAATAATTTACGAAATTTCTGCTCCTACGAAAAATGGTTGTTAGCAAACTTGAACATTATTCCAAAAATTAAATATAAACGAAATTTCGGCTACTACGAAAAATGGTTGTTAGCAAACTTAAACATTATTCCAAAAATTAAATAATTTACGAAATTTCTAATAAAAATAAAATAAATAAAAATAAAATACAATAAAATAAAATAAAATAAATTAAAATTAAATTAAATAAAATTAAATAAAATTAAATAAAATTAAATAAAATAAAATAAAATAAAATAAAATAAAATAAAATAAAATAAAATAAAATAAAATAAAATAAAATAAAATAAAATAAAATAAAATAAAATAAAATAAAATAAAATAAAATAAAATAAAATAAAATAAAATAACATAAAATAATATAAAATTAAATTAAATTAAATACTTTGCAACAAAAATCTCACGTTGCTGGGCAACGGGCTTACAGCTAGTCTATATATTAATAGCCGATAAAATAATCACAATTCACAAATCACAACCCACAAATGTGTGCGTACTGATGTCCCAAAATTAAAAAATTTACGACATCTGTTCTGCTACTACTGCAAAAATTCGATAATTCACGAAATTTCTGCTCCTACGAAAAATGGTTGTTAGCAAACTTGAACATTATTCCAAATATTAAATAATTTACGAAATTTCTGCTACTACGAAAAATGGTTGTTAGCAAACTTAAACTTTATTCCAAAAATTCAATAATTTACGAAATTTCGGCTACTACGAAAAATGGTTGTTAGCAAACTAAAACTTTATTCCAAAAATTCAATAATTTACGAAATTTAAATAAAATGAAATAAATAAAATAAAATAAAATAAAATAAAATAAAATTAAATAAAATTAAATTAAACTAAATAAAATTATTAAACTACTGAATTATTAAACTAAATAAAACAATGCAACAAAAATCTCACGTTGCTGGGCAACGGGCTTACAGCTAGTTCAAGTTAAATACACAATCTTATATTATAAAAGAAAAAAAAACAAAATTAAAATTGATATCATTGCTGTTACTGTGAGTGACAAGTGCTTCGTCTCATCGAGAAGCATCTTCAGACTGCAAATGTAAAATTATTAATAATCAAAATTTGTTGAAAAACTTGAAATTACTATTCGAATATGAAGAATGATATTGTATTATTTTTCATGTTTCCAGAACCATCTCAGAAAACCCCAGAGAAGATATTCTTTGCATAGAAGTATGGTAAGTTATAACCAGTGGTGTGTTGCTAAAATTTTGTAAACTGGCTCGCACCTTGGTAGGTGATTTTGTAATTTTCAAACAATTTCATTTCCAGCGCAGGAGGTCTTCTGAGAATTTTCGAATCCAAAATCTCAAGAATTTACCGATTTGCCCAAATCATCAACGTGACTCGTTTTTCATTTTTTAGTTCTTCTGAAAATTTTCGAACCCAAAATTCACAAAAATTTACTTAGATATACTTATAACCGTAACAGGTCTTATTTGTATATCGTGTGCTGTCATCGTATCAGTAGTAAAAGTATGTATCATAATAAACATATACAATGTAAATATTATTTAAAATATAAAATGTTAAGTTCTTAACTAGCTCAGAGTGCCAGAGAATTTATGGTTGAAATGATGTTACTTAATACATGTTGATGAGATACATGAAATTTCATAGCTCATGTAACATTGTTCAGATGTCACTAGCCCAATTTCAATTTTAAAATGCGGAACTCTTCGTGGCGCACAATTCACAAGAGCGGTCTACATTTTTTTGTATTATTATTAATAGTTATAAAATTAGATTTGTTTCTGTAATTCAGTTTCGGCTAAATCTAAGCGGAGAGTATAGAGCTTTGTATTGCAAAGGAAAGCGAGTACTGCAAACAGGATGAAATAAACTCTAAATATAGAGCCAGGTAAGTAGTAGAAAAAGAATTATGTGGCACTTTCATTATTGTTTCCAAGATTTGATAAACCTTGTGCTAATTAACAACCACACCAATCGTATTTTGAAGTTTGTAAATCACTGCCATAGTGAGAAGGTTGTATTAAAATAACTAGTAACGGAGCCTTGTCGACTTTGTCTGTGCCTCAAAGCAAGCAGGCTTTGATGAATAGTTATGATCATGTTTGACAAAAATTTTTAACATTGTATTAAATATATTTTCTCCAAAAAATTTGTATAATTTTTCATTACAGGGGTTTTGACCCAGCCCAAACAGTGACTCTCGGTAGTGAAATTTCAGTCACAGCTTTGACGGAGAAAGATGTAAATAAACTTATTGGGCGTGCAAAAATACCTTTAAAAGATTAAATTTTGAAAGTTAAATATGCCCATATGCTAACGACAAGTAAACAAATGCTTAATAGGTATTAGTATTTATTCTGATATAATTTTAAAGCTTTGTCTGCCAATCTGTGTGCCACAAGAAGTCTCAAGGTGTGCCGGGAAGTAACAAGCCTCAAAACTGATAATTTTAAATAATGCTTACTTACTCATTTAAATTGTCTTTGCACATAGTGGTCGATGTGATTCAGTGGTACAGCATTCGTGGAAATGATATCAAAAAGTCACTCAAAAAATTATTACCACTAATGTGCATATCGGGAGCCGAGTACTACAAGGTTCTATGTGGACAGCTGCACCAAAAAAGATATGGGCATTTGAAACTTTGAATGCTTGTATTTTGAAAATTGTAAATGTTTCCGAAAATCACGGCCTTCCATGCACGGCCATATTAAAGCCGCACGGCACAGATCAGGTTAACAATGTTCTTATTTGTTGGAACTGTAAAAACATAGTGATAAATGCGAGAAAAATGGATGTCATAAAAATATTTTCAATTAAGTATGCATGGTATTGAATCTAAGGAATAAATCTACGAAAACTGTGAAATAGTATTTTCTTTTAATGCAGTTGTTACAGTGTCTGACTGAGGTAAAGGTTGGTATGACTTGTCTGTCCCCGCCATGTCTTTTTAGAATATCTATAATGTTATGGCATTCTAATCAAAAATTTACTACCTCGTGTTTACTCATTTGTCCAAATGGATACATCCCACAGATGACCAGATAAAAAACGTTTGAACGAAACTATGGATGCACACATATACTTATGATGTTAATACTTTCGATGGTTTCGGCGGTAACTTTGTGGAAGTTCATTTTAATAGAAAATTTAAATTGTCTATTACTTATGATGTCGCTGCAAAAAGAGGGCATCGAAAATGGTTGTTGTAAAAAGCATTCATGCTATTTTCAGGTTCTATTGGAAAACTTAATATGCAGCCTTAAATGTATGTACATAATAGGTTTCTCCTTCATCATGTCGTAAGTTATAGCGAAAGCATTTCGCCGCGTTTGGGTAAAGTAACAGCCCGCAGTATATTTCTTTTCATTACAGACATAGAAATTTATCGTTTTCAAAGATGATGGGATATAACCAGAGCTGTGGAGTTGTGTAAAAACAAGACGAATTCAACTCCGACTCCAGCTTTACAATAATTAATGACTCCGACTCTGAGGAAATTTTTCAATAATTTCATTTTAGTTTATACATATGTATACCATTAGATCGTCTTTAGTCAGCCAAGCATGAAATTTCAACACTTTTGACTATTTGGTTTGACTAGACATTGTTAAACATATTTTAAAAAAAATCGAGCTGCTCATTTTTCACGACTCCAACTCCGGCCAAAATACTGTGACTCCGCGACTCCGACTCCGACTTCACAGCCCTGGATATAACTCTAGACATTAGAATTGTAGATGAATTATAAAACATCACACATTCCACAGTTACAATTTAAATGTAAAGTATATTTTACATATCTAACTTCTATATAAATATTATATTTTTTCCAATTTCAGAATGTTCGCATATCTGATAAGGCAAAGTGGTATAATTTAGACGAAGGGAAAAAATTGAGAACACAGGGCATCATCAAAGTAAAGCTTTCATTTTCTTCAGAGAAAAATTCACAAGTCGCTATATCAGATCATCGGCATTTATTGAGGGTGCTATTGCTACATGAACTAAATAATTTAAAGGTATAATGCACATTCAAATGACGGTCATAGATTTTTAAATATTATATGCATGTTAGTATTTAGAACATTCATTTTCTGCAGTGAGTCATCATAAATTCATTTGAGTTTTTCGAGCACACATTATTATTTTCTTGCTCCAACATTCTTTAACATTGTCAAAGTTTTATTTAATGGGCTTTTAACAGCACTAAAAACTTCAATATAAAATTAATCTTACAAATAATGCTAATTTCACTTTTTGTACCCAGAGACCTAGCTAAGGTGGGAAATAAGTTATTGAACTAGAAAAAATTGGAACTGGATAACCAGCCCTTTTAAAATAAACCAAAAACCAGGTAGTTTTAAATGGGCACTCGGTCCTTTTGATATTTTTTAATAAAATGTCTTGTATGGCGATGTATTGGTAATTTTTTTTGTTCATCGGTTTCAGTCTATCTGAAATGTTTATTATTAGTTTTAAAATCTTTCCTGCACATCATATTTGCCGCCACTGAAAAGTTTTTTGCGTAATGTGGAGTTAATTAAAAATAAAAATTCAGAGCGCATTTAAAAAGGAAGTCGGACCTGTAACCATTTTTAAAATACGCTTTTCTAGGAAAAAAATAACAGCTCAGTAAAATAATATGTTTGTGAATACCTACATATTTTGATTTAATTGTTTCATTGGTTTATTTAAAAAACAAGATACAAAAAAAATTGTTCATTTTATACAAATAACTTTAACTCTGTAATATTATGTAATTTTCAAAGTATCAAAAATTCGTATTATACCAATCAACAGGAACCGTTATTGGAACCAGGTACTGGTTCTTTAGACAAAAATTATCTCGAATCGGATCATAAAATTTGGTGGATTTTGAAAACTCTAAAGTGGGCATTATTAAATTGATTTTTTGAATTCACGTTGTTTGCTTTTTTAGGTGGCTCACTATTTTTGGTCTGGCAGCTTTGGTCATCAAGCAGATGCCCTTATTCAGCAGCATTCAACTCTGAGCAAACTCGATCAGAATGAAAACCTCCTCGCCCAGTGGACCGTCTACAGCACAGTTCACGTTGACCACCCCCTCAGTTTTGGCCTCTTTCGTAACATATTGGATAAACTAGTCAAGTCTCTACAATCAAAATTAATTTGCGAAGAAGAAATTAAGCTTTTCTGGGACGGTGTTTGTAAATTACTGCCATCTTGCTTAAGTATAATTAGAGAAATAAGAAAAAAGACTGCCGGCGATGAGGCGATGCTAAAAATGGTTTCCAATATTCTTAAAGTTTTGTTTACCTTGTCCAATTTGGAGCCTCCACGAGTCATGGATTTGTTCCCAAAGAATGTCTATGGGGGGGTTGAAGGAAAAGATGACACGCCAGTAACCAATTTAAGAGACGTTTTACGACAAGAGATTGTCGAGGGCGCAACGGAATGGTTTGTGGGCATTTTGGAAAATAACAAATGCAAAGATAAAACTGAAGAAGGAAAGTTGCAACATCTTATAAGCATAACACATTTAGTACAATCTGATCTGCAGAAAGCCGTTGAATATTATGACAAAATTTTCGCAGAGTAAGCACTAACATTTTAAAATATTTATTTTTCATCATGTTAACTTTACTATTTAAATACCTACATTATTTGATGATTTGAAACATTTAGATACATTTAGATACATTAGGAGTAATAAATCATTGGAAATCTCCTTTGCTGTAGTGCATAGGTTCCCAACCTTTTTCGGGTGGCTACCCCTTTTTATAAAAGCCAGGTGACTAGGCAACCCCCCGAGGAACTTGAAATCCTCTATTTGCTATACTTTTTCCCCGGATTGTCTCCGAAACTCCTTTTTTTTTTTGGCTCACCAAGGAATTTGAAATCCTTTTTCCCCAGATTGCTCCGAAACTCCTTTTGTTGTTCAAATCAAAAATCGTAAAAAGTTGGCAACCCCCCAGAAAACCCTTTGCGACCCCCAGGCTGGACACCCGTGCTGTAGTGAGAATAATATGATAGATTATAAGTTCAAATGCCCATTCAAATGAATTGAAAATGAAAACTAATTTTAAAATGTTTATATTATGTATAAGCTAGTCTTGTAGTCGTATTGTCAACCCTATTGGGCATCGATCCTATTTAATGGTTCTTTCTTTTGAATATTCGTAGACTTTCATACATTGATTCATGGATTTGGAATGCTTAAGCGTGAAGTCTTCCTTTATATCGCGGACTAATGATAATTATTCTTTTGCTTGAATCTCAACCAAACCTAACCAAACCTACTGTAATCTAACCCAACCATGAATATTCAATCACTTGGGTGCTTACCCCTGTCATTGGATCAACGTAACTTTCTTGATGGCTCACCGTAAAATGTTCGTGGCTAATGGCTTTTGGCAAAACCGTGACATATAATTTCAACTGCATTTTTCTCTTCCGTGCTGATGTTATTTTGATGGAAATGTGTCATGTGTATGGAGAATTATATAAAAAAGATATTACAATATACAAATATAACAACAGTTTGTTGCAGTGCGTTTAAAACAGTTAATGAATACCGTGGAACCCTGGTTTTACGTTTTTCAAGGGACCGAAAAAAAACAACGAAAAATGCGGGAAACCTATAATGCGGGAAAGCTAAAAATAATAATATAATACATATAAAAAATAAAGTTCTTTATGCTCAGCTTCGTGGTTTGTATTCTTCAACGATCTCATGTAATCTAGCTATGCCATAACCATGCTGCGGTCGTGTCATGGTCCACAGCAGCGCTTTCACCCGCTAGCTTTTTTCTACATAGAAGACAATGCCGATCTTTAAGCTTATTGATCCATCCGTTCGATGCAGAGAAATTTGAAAAACTTTTTTTTCAGCTATTTGCAAAGCTTTTTCTCTGAGTATGGTTCTATCAATAGGTATATTTTCACCTCGAGCTTGCTGGTACCACGCGTGAAGAATCTTCTCAAACTCATTAAAAGTAGGCTTCTTAGTTGATTTGCCACACTTTTCGATTGATTTGTGAATGTCACTCTTCCTAGCAACAATCGAGTTCAGAGTGGATGGTGCAAGTCCTAGACGTTTTGCTATGTCAACTCGTTTTTATCTTGGATTGCTTTAAACGTCTAGAATTATTTTAAGTTTCTCTGCGAGAGTTATAGTTTTTTTAGGGGGCAATTAATCTGAATTAGAATACTTTATGGCACGAGATTCGAGGCATTAGAGGTGTTGAAATTCGGCGAGACAAATGAATAATTTGCATAGGAGCTCAGTAAGCGAGTCATCAGCAAAAGCATTATGAGAAATCATAACAAACAATTCTACAGCGCTAGCACACTTGCAGTCTCGTTTTTTTTCAAAAACAAATTGTATGAGTTGATCGATTCTGAGCGAAATGAGAAATATATATGTATATGTATTCAAAAAAAACGTTCAATCGAGATAATGTTTGTGAAGGGACCATAATATTTAGAGGATAAATCCAGGAAATCGTATAATCGGGGAATGATTAATGCGGGATTATTTAACATTGTTCTTATGGGTGTTTGGCCGGGACTATAAAAAATGAACAATCCATGCGAGAAAATGAACAATGCGAGAACGGTAGATCAGGGTTCCATTGTATAGTGAAACCTATTATTCTTAACAATTGGGTTTATCTGCACCAACATATTCTTTTGTATATAAATTATTATATGAAATAAAGGGTGTGAAATAAAGTATTTTTTTAAATGAAAGTGTAATAACTTTAACTTTGGAAACCACTGGTGTAGAACAAACATGGCTATGTTCACACAATGCAAGCTCTAGAGTAGACATATTCCGTTATATTTGCACTAATACAGAAACAGAAATTTGTCAATATTTTTTTTGTCTCTTTCAGTATCATCGATTTCCCATACGCCAAGACATTGTACCTTCTGTACCAGGCAAAAATAAAAGAAATTGTTGAGCCTGAAGTAATTGAAACGTGTAAGAGTCTTAGGCGCCTACGGTACAGTGAAACTTCTTCTCAGCATATCACTTTGGTTGACGAAGATGGCGAAGAAGTCCAACTCGGAGGAACCACTCTGCAGGGAGAGCCTCTTGCAATGGGAACAATGCTGTTTGAACTTTATATTGTACTGCAAAAGCTTCTGGTGTGAGTAATATTGCTTACTTTCCAGTATAATAACTATCACATAAAATGCATTCACCAATATCAACTGAAATAAAATTCTAATATTTCACTTTTCATTTTTAATATTTATCTAGCCCCTCATTTGCTTAGGAATCATTATAGTTAGAATAGAATTTTAAGTTATAATTACAACATTTCTGATTTTTAGTCTATTCTTAAGCCTTGCAATATTTTGTCTAATGATGCTTTTTAGCACAAAACGTGGAGTAACAAAGTATCAAATGTAATTTTGAATATCTCATTTACAGATTTGGCCAAAGCCTATGCCCCACCGATTGCTCAGAAATCAGTATCGCCAAATTCCACTCGTGGTTCTTTAGAGGCGTCGCTCAATGGCTTGACATTGCTGTCTTCAAAGCCTTCACTCGTATAGAGAAAGCGATTGAATTAGATCAGCTAGTGCCAGTCGATGAGATGGTCAAGTACAGCAGCTCCGCAGTTGATACTTTGGCAATATTTTACCAAATAAAAGTTTTCTGGCAACAGTTGGCGTGGCCTGACGTGGAAGGTTCATTTGCATTTGTTGCCAAAATTGTTGATGTGAGAAAAGACAATACAATTATTACGTTTTAGTGAATTATCTCATAAGCAATAAACTTTTTTTTTCATCTTTTTACTTCTCGACATTTCTTCAGGAGAAAATGATTTTTTCAAATATGTTTACAATGTATCAGTAAAATAGGCAAATCTTATCTCTTGATTGCGTGAATTAGGTAGTGTATGAAGTTTTTAAGTTTTACAGTTGATATGACAGCGAAAAGAGTCATTTTGTTACTGTGTCAATGTTAACTTTTCTACTTTTAACGTGTACAAATTCGAGCTTACAGTTTTTTAATCTGATGAAAAATTCAATATTATGAGATAATGCCAGACGAAAATGAGTGCAAAAATGTTTTACAAATAACCTTATGTTATGTGTCTGTAATATAATAATAGATCAACGAGATACACCTATGTGTACATATGTATTAGATATGGCCCGGGTTCAAGCGGATAAGCGCAATTGAGATTCAGGCTCGGGTCGGGCCCGGGTAAGGAATTTATTTCTTCAGAAAAATATTTCAGACTATGTTCGTATCATAAGTCAGCCGTGATGATTTTAGCATTACCAGTGCTATTATAGTGAATCGTAAATTGTTGTAAATTTGTAAAAAACGGGGTTTTTTTGGGCTGAGGAGTATAAATCTGGGCTTTGGGTCGGGTTCGGGTAACAAGTGTAGTATTAGTCTCGGGCCCGGGCCTGGTCGGGCCTTAGGCTTACAGGCTCGGACCGGGTAATTTTGTAAAATTTCGGCCCGTGCATACCTCTAATATGTATGTATATAATGATACATGTACACAGGCTTACAAAAGCAGATCTATGCAATGATGAAGCCTACTTAAATGGCCGTCAAGCCATCTTCCATAGATGGTCTTAGTACTTCCAGAAACTTTTAAATAGTGTTAATGAAATCACTACAACAAACATTCTTCAGCATCATGTTCAACCACAAGAATGCGAGTCTGTCTTACCAAAAACTCAAGAAGTGCGTAAGGCTATCATTAGATGAAAACAAAAATCACCAGACTGCTACGAAATTCATGCAGACCTATATGAATACGCTGGAACACACCTTCTTCGAGTCATACAAAATATAATTGAAAAAGTATGGCGAAAAAAGTCTACCTAAAAAAGACTGAAACGGCGGAGTCATATTCCAATACATAAAAAAGGGAAACCATCAGTTTTTAATGACCTCTAGGATGAGCCAGATATTGTCAAATTTGTTAAAACTCAACATCTTTGCTGGGCCGGAGATATATAAGGTATGGGTAAATGTAAACTTACTACCCCTGAGAGAAAACTAAGGGTTAGGAAACAGCGACTTCACTGGATAGATGAGGCATCACAGGACCAGCGAGCGCTGGATGTCAGTGACTGACGCAGAAGGGCGGAGGATTGAGTGAAGTGGAGGAGAAAATACCATTTTTTCGGTCGTATGTGCAAATCGTCGTAAGTCGAGAACTACTTTCTATTCAATCTTCTAGAGAAAAATTATATTTGATTCTGTAATTTAGATGTTTAGAATACTATGGTCTCTTGTGGGAAATGTATCAATTTACCCAGTTGTTGCTTTTATTTTCTGTCTAGGATATCTGCCGTTGTTGTGTATTCTATGCTGACAGTATGTCAAACAGAGTTGATGATATGGGAAGACTTTCAACAGCTCACGGGAAAAAATTCTTTATTACGAATGAGTGCTGTTTGGCAATCAACAATATTGACTATGTCAAACAGAGCCTGCAACCATTTGTAGACGAATTCAAAATGGATGATATCATAGGTCATCTTGGAAAATTAAGAAGTCCCGTAGAGGCACAAAGGTAAAACTGGATGAAGAGAATTATAAATAAATATACACATATACCTAGTCATGCCATGAGAACTGTTACAAAGTTTTTGGAGGAAAACAAGAAAACAACGTAAACAATTTGCATTTCTATTTTTAATCGATTTTGTTTTATAATTAGCTTTTTTTATTTTATAACTTCTAAAAAAAAATAATGTCCGCCCCGTGCTTTCACAAAAACCTTTAATCTGATGAGCCAATTGTCTATCGTGGTACGCTCAATATCCATGGGAAAATTGGTCACTGTTTTTTTCAGGGCATTCCTTAAACTTTCAATGTTGTGTTGTCTTCTGCTCCAGGTCATCTGCTTCAACTTTGTCTACAACTTTTACTCCATAGCAACGTTCCCTCTAAGCTGCGCGCGTGCGCGGCCGCGCAGCAGTTGGGAAGCACCCGCGCACTCATTCCTGGTTGGCGCGCACTACATTACAGTTGCTCAATTAATATTTGATCGTTCCGCGCAGCCTCCACACAGCCTCCGCGCAGCCTTTGAAATTTCCGCGCAGCTAACCCTTCGGCTTAGAGGGAACGTTGCTCCATAGCTTTCAAAAAATCCTAATCCTTAACCCTGTTAAACTGCAGAGTTTTTTTTTCCAACCATTTTCAAGTAGTTTTGATCATTTGAGCTGGCGTAGAATCTTGCTGAAATACCCATTGTTGTCGGTTAAAAATATTTTGGTTCAAAGGCTTCAAAACATTTGAAAATGTCATTTTAGTAGTTTTTTTTTACTTATTCTGACTTCTTGGACACAGATATGAAGCTAAGGGATAGGATATGACAGCTTCTGATAGAATACCCTACTAAGCCATGACTGATGCAGGGTGATGAACTTTTGAATGAAATGAGAGGCATTTCGAGAAGTGTAAGAATAGGTCTTGACATTTTGTTCTAATGTAAAAAAAAAATCTTCAGAAAAAAGGATCTCCTGGTATTTATTTCCTGTGTACCGCCTTATCAGCTGTTTTAATCTGACCCTCCTTATTTCTCACAGGGATGTTGTTGATGTTTGACTGGTTTTGAAACGATAAGCTACCATCTTTTAGTCTGATTTGATGATTCGAGATTTGCTTGTAGTCGAAACATTCATCTCTCTAGGCAATATTTTCTGTTTGCGGAGGGGATTTTGCCGAATTCTAGCACTTACTACTTTCATCCTTCGTGGAGCCCTGGTAGATCGCGGATGACCTTATTTTAGATGATCTTCTATTCCTCGGACATCCTCATATCGTTAAATGGTCCGATACACAAATTGTCAACTGATCGCTAATAACATCAACCATTTGAAAATCCTTCCCAGTGCATTGCCTATATTATGCCTGTGCAATCACGGCTAACCGATCTTCTTGACACCCCACTTTATGTTGACAACTTGACGCACAGGCGCAGACTAGTTTTCAAAATATGAATAAGGGTTCTGGCTACCGAATCCGTTTTTTTCACGGGCGTGTGATCTGTGGCTTAGTTTATGCAGTCATTTTTGTTTTTGTAACAGTATTTATGGTACGACTATGTATATATCTCTTTTGAATCTGTTTCAAGTAACAGTTTTATTATTTTCACTTTCAGACTGATTTTTGATGGTGTCAAATCTCAGTCTCATAAATATGATTGTTGAAGTAATGGTAACCCCACGGAACCATGTCAATGAAGGCACATTTGACATTGAAAAAGCTGGTTTAAAAAAAGGCAAGTTAAAGTATGTCGCCTGTTGTGGCCCAGTTGGTTAGAGCTTGCTCTACCGATTATGCAGGTCTGAGTTAGATTCCCGGTTAGATATCAGTGAATTTGAGAATTACTTAATTCAATGTTGTGATCGAAGACTGAGTGTTTGTGATGTCAATCCACATTATTTCCTCTCCTCCCATCCTTCTGATCCTATTATAGCGAGGTGTAGCGATAGCGATTAGTTAACCACTAGTCCTGTTCTAGCCTTATCCTTCTTTCCATACGACTCACTTTGAAAAAAAGTAAGGTTGCGCGACTGAGTAACAAACAGTTCTCGTGGAAAAAACTTCTATTGAGATACCTCCATTAGGAGGCCATATGCTCCACATTGGGAGCGGATATGGATTGAAAAAAAAAAGAAGTATACTGCGTTATATGCATTATATAATTACAAAGTCGTTTCAAATACAAAATTTATTGTATTCAAACAAAATGTATTCAACTTTGTTTTTTCTGTTATAAATGCTTAGTAATGGCGCATGCAAAAACAATGTTTTGTCTGTTTTTGATACTTTTAATGTCTAAAATTCATTCCACCCATTTTATCCCAAAAATAAGCTAGCCACCAGTTCTGTTCTATTCCTGTCTTTCTATCCCCACTTTCTTTGGAAGGGAGAGGGTAAGGAACTAAGTAACAATGAAATCTTGTAGAAAATCTTCGGTTGAGATAAGCTCCTTAGTAAAAAAAAGCAAGCTTCAATAAAGACTTTATTTTTTGTTTTAGATGCAAGGAGACCTTACAAAATGTTGTGAAAAATTTCATTGACACAATAAGGAATAAAATAATTGATATTTTAGAAAAAGTAGTAAAAAAGGTATGCCTAGTAATTAGACAAATTAATAGATAATCAATTCATACAATCATTTTTTAAATCTTAAATCACTTGCTCTTTGTTGTCATCGGTCATCGTTTGACAACTATTTTTTTTTGTTTTCAGATGATTCCTTCAATCTCTCAGCTTCTTTTGAAAGGAGTCAAATTGCTGCATCAGGATTCCAACAGCATGAATCGTGTTATGCTTTATCTTGAAGAAAACCTAGACATGTTACACACGAATCTCAACCGGGATAACTTCATGAGGACTCTTGATATAATATGGGTCCAACTTAGCCAGTCTCTTTACGACTTAGTCCAAGAAAATCTGGAAGTAAGCTCTTTATTTTATTGTTATTTGAATAATAAAAGCGCAGTATTCATGAACAACAATATTGAGCGAGTAAGCGTCTACAGTCTTCACGCCTATAAGTTATTTTAGTCATACAGTTCATTTTTACGTCAATTTTAATCATGGTGTGGTAAGAGTACATGTTTGTATTATTTACAGAAAAGGCGACCTCCATCCTTTTACTCCAATCTGCACGAGACACTTAAAATAATGGTTGCATCTTTTAAGATAGACCACAATGATTCGAGTTCAAATGAGACATTGCAGAAGGTAGAAGATTTGCTTAAGCTACATGGCTTCAAAACTTCCGAGCTGATACAGCAAATATTTTTAGACAGATGGGAAGAACACCAAAATCTGACACAGGCTCCACTCGGTATACTGTCAGTAAGAGCTTTGTTTACAGATTCATCAATCAAGATTGAAGTTATAAATGCAAGAAACTTGTTGCCTATGAATCCAAATGGTAAATATATAAAATTTAGAAATTCATGACTGGTGACCTTAAGATTATTACAGGTAGTTCCCGACTTACGACGGTTTGACATATGACGATTCGCACTTACGACCGAAAAAAAATAGCATTCTGTAGAATTTTGAATTTTATTACGAGGCACCATTGCACACAGCTGACTTAGTAAAAAAGATATATATCGTGTCCTTTATTCTTCTTCAAGATTGCCATGCTTTCCCAGAGATAATGTTTTACGGCAGCCGTTGCTCAAAGGCCAAGAAATATGGTGCTGTCAACTGTCAAAGAATAATGCAACCAAAGCCATTTACTGGATTTACCCGAACGAGCATACAGCGCGTTCCATTTGAATCCGTTCCATACAAAATGTATGAGAATATGATTTTTCTTCATAATTTCTTTCCTGTAATTTATCCGATGTTTTGATGCTTATTTTGCTATTCGGGGCGAAAGGCAAAAAATCAAAGATCTTAAAAATCAGTCCAGCCGTTCTTGAGTTATAAGTGGTGTAAATAACCCGACATTGTTTTATATATATAGATAAAATAATATAAAAGATAGATAACTGTGCTGATTAATAAAGTTATATTTAAATGTTATATTTTTTAACAGGTAGCATAGACTCCTATGTAAAAATAAACTTACTGCCTGAAGATTTGTTTGCTGGAACCATACGTCCTAAAACACAAACACATAACAAGAATCTATTCCCCTTATACGATGAAGTGTTTACAATGTAAGTATAATTCATTTTGATTTTGTTATTTTTAAAGCTAACCACTAACTCGAAGTTTTATCATAATATTAGCTAAAAATGATTGTCTATTGCTTAGCATTTGAACTGCTTTAGAGTTATCTTGTCATATAGAACAGTGATTCCCAACCTGTGGGCCGCGGCCCCTCAGGGGGCCGTAGGATTTCATGCGGGGGCCGCGAAATTCAGTAGAAAGTACAAAAATCTATATATTTAAGTCTATCAAATCGGTGTTTCTCATATTGGGGGCCGCCGGATTGGATTGGAAATTGGATTCTGGGGGAAAAGTATACCAAATCGCAGATTTCAAATTCCTCGGTGAGCTAAAAAAAAAAAAACGACTTACGGAGACAATTGAGGAGGGCCGCGGATTGTTTTTTTTAGATTTAGGGGGCCTTGGAACGAAAAAGGTTGGGAAGCACTGATATAGAAGATTTAGTTTTTCCTTGAAAATGTTTGTGTTTCTGCAGTAAGAACACTGCGAATCAAATGAGAGAACCAAAAAAAACACTAACAGAGAGCCAAAACACACAGGACACAATCAGTTCACATGTGATTTCCGATACAATGAGATATCATTGGCACATTTAAACATTGATTCACAACTATATTTTCAGCTAGTTTAATATTAAACTAACATGGTTATTAAATAATGATTCATCTTTGTAAGACTTTGTATGATAGTAGGTAAGTCAATATATCAAGTTTGACATTAACATACAGTGAGCATCACGATGGAATTGACATTGTTATGTTGATTATGTTATTGACAAACTTCAATGATGGTAAAATCTATATTTATTTTGATTTCTATGTAACGATTTCATTGCCTGACTTCTTTGCAGAATCTTAACACCCGAGCAGCGAAAATGCCCGGATGGCCTGATAGTCTTCAACATGAAAGACAAGGAAATGTTTGGAATGTCAAACGAATATGTCGCAGAAGCGTTTCTACATTTTAAAGAAGTGCCTTCACCGACTACAGATTTGCAAAGCTTACCTCAAGTTCATTTGAAATTATCCAGGACCACCGAGTTCGGTATGTCAAATAAAGTTTAATTTACTTTTTTTCATTTAAACTTTTTTTTAAAAATATTGATGAATATATTTGTCATTTAAAATTCTAATAATACAGCTTATATACTAAATATGTGCTTTTTATTTATATAGATGGAGACACTTTCAAATCTTTAGAGAACAGACAAGGTGACAAAAAAGCAAAAGAGTTTCTAAAAAAGTACGGACGAAAAATTGGCGGTCCGCATTCACTATCAATGAAAAGACTGTCAAAAAAATTTAAGTGAGGTTTAAAAAAATAAGTATTCACTATTGTGATACTTAACAACTTTAACCAAACAACAAACTTTAAACAAACGATACAGAGAAAAATCTACTATATTTATAATACAATGATTTTCTTTATTGTTTACTGGATGACTGCCAAAGACGAGATATCTCGTCAATACCTAATTAACTTTATAATTGCAAATTATAGCCAGTGTGCTAGGTACGGTCGTAATTTTTTCTACTGCAGTCAAAAGGTTAAGAGACCATCAATGTTAAATTATTTACCATCAAGCTGATGTTGGTACTCACACGGCAACCTTACTGCTTAAACTAAAAGTAAATATATTTTGATATCACTATTTAAAGAATGATTGAAAAATTCTTTGAGAAGTCATTAAACATTTTTTTTAATAAAGTAAGGCACATATACATCAAAGTTATTTTGTGTGTAAATTAGAGCTTCATTTCATATATACTATTGTCGGGTCAGCTGTCAACGTCTTTGTTTTCCGTGACGGATCTCACTTTATCGATTTATCGATTTCTGTTTAAAGGCATTGGATTTGAGCTGTCGATGCCCTATCTTTATATCCCTATTCTCTTCGAAAAAGAGAGGTTGAGCAACTGAGTAACAAGCAGTACTCGTAGAAAAACTTCTGTGGAGATACCTCCATTAGGTGGCGGTACGCTTCACATTGGGAGCGGACATAGATTTAAAAAAATATATACTGTTAATAGCTCTATAATATAATAGTCTTTTTTATTAATAATCATTATAACCTTTAAATGCCCAGCGTTCCCGTACGGGACCAGTGATTTTGGTACATTTCACTATCTGATTACACTGATTTTTGATAATAGTATTCAAAATATGAATATTAGCTTCCATAAATAATGACTTTGAGATAACGATCCATAATTTTATTTTTGGTTACAGTAAATATTTTTGTCATAATGAGTAATATAAACATCTGCGTTACAAGGTCGACTCATGGGATATGCAATGTGCTATATTTGACAGACCGCAATAAATCAGCTTTATCCACACCATGAAATATATTTCAATGGGTATACATATTTCTCCATATTAAGAGAATTCTCTAATTCTTTGTAATTTTATGATTTAAATTCTTTAAGTTTTGTGTAATTTTTATCGTTTTTATTCTTTAACATTAATGTATAATTATATAGAATGTAAAAAATTGTAAATAGAGCTTTCGTTAGTTATAAAAAATCTTTTATTTTGCTAATAATTTTTATTTTACCTACATAAGCTGAATAGTTTAAGAGATATAATTATTTTTATAACAGCTACGGGTCGCGCGAATATTTCACAAACAGTGCTTGGGCAGTGGGCTACTCCTATTGCGCAAGGTCCATGGGCGTGTAAAGGTTAAAAATAATATTGTTAAAATACTTTAATATTAATGTAAATATTGTAATATGAATGTAAATGTAATAACGTCCTGGTCGACCGTTGGGTATATCCATATGATGTACTAGGCGGAACTGAGAGATTCTGGCATGTCATGGGAGGAAGCAAAGCAATTGGCAGGAGACAAGGAAACATGGAAGTGCCGCATGGTGGCCCTAAGCTCCCTAAGCACATCTCTATGTTTGCTCCCTAGCAAATTTGGTTTTGAAAAACTTTCAAAAAACTTCCAAGCTATCCAAATAATATTGTTTATGAATATCATTATGTATATTTATTTGTTTTTTTTTTTTTTAAATATCATATTAAGCTAATTAATATTTATTGTAAGCTAATTCTAGTGTTTTATGATGTCTAAATAAAAAAAAATAGATCATATCAAGATATCGACGGCTTAGTTCCATAGTGCTACAACTAGAGGTGGTAGTTTTGAGAAATGGCTGGCCAATTTTTGACACATTTAATCTATCTGAGCTGCATGAAAGTAATATGAAACTTAGAGAAGATTGAAGATTGTTTATATTTATTTTTTATCCATGTGCAAACATCTACCCACCGAGAGAAAACTAGTAATTTATTCTTGTTGTACTTTTGTGGAGCTATAGAAGAGATATCGTTCTATGGAACTAGGCCATTGATATTTTTAAATAGCCTATTGGCTTGATATTGACTATAAATATGACTGAATAATTTATTAAATATTTGAATATTTGATCGGAATCGCCAGTAGTGTCATTCAAAATTTATTTATATTAAAAAGCAGTTCTTAGGTAAGTGTAAAATCAAAACCTCACCGATCGAATGTATTCTAAGATATGTTAATGTCAAATAATATTGAATAAGATTTTATATTGTAATAAATATAATGTGATAAATTTTTTATTCTTCAAAAGTTCTTAAATACTATTCAAATAATTTATTTGATACCTAATACTTACATTGTTTTGATTAAAGTAGAAAAATAGCTAATTTTAATATCATTTGATATTGTATAATAAATATATAAAAAATATCACATTTAAATAAGAAGTATATACCTACAATTTAATTATTTAACTAATAATTGTAATGTTTTTAATTAGATTGAACGGTGTCATAGTGATTTGAATTTTAGAATACTTGAATTATTAAAATAGGACATTGAAACAGCACTCGAGAATTGAATATTTTGTAGTGCCTAAATATTTTTAAAATAATTTCTTCAGCTAATAAATTTAGAAATGATTTTAATATGTATAAAAAAATTCTTAGCTAATATGTAAAATATCCTTTAAGTGAGTAAAAATTGTCATCCTAATGCTATAGTAAACTTTATAAGGTTTAAGTTATCAGGTAGAGAATTAATTTCGACGAAAAAACTTTAATGACCAATTTCAAAATATGCGCAATTTTTTATACCGATCATCTTTTTCAAGTACCTAGATTAATTATTTGTAAAGGCTATTTTATCATAGTGTTTTATTATCAACGATTATTGATTTATGTAACAGTAACTTGAGTTTTCAAAAATAAATTATTCTCATCTGATATTTGTTTGAGAATTTCAATATAATAATTGAAATTATTGCTGGTATTATGTTTACTATAAAATGTTGACTAAATTTTAAACACAGTGTTAACACATAAATGTTAATTATTGAATTTACCGACGTAGAACAACTGAGTTTTAGAATTAATATAGTTGATAAAATGTAATTTTTCTTGAGCTGCAAATAGTGCAGACTTAAGATAAAAATTTTATGGCAAGAAAAGTATCATCTCGATGAAGAAAAGGTAAATGATTTAACAACGTATACGTAGATGTCCCTAATCCCATTATTCAGCATTAAGACGAAGCTGTAGTTGATGGATTGTCCATTAATATAATGTTTTCCTCTATCTATGCGACAGGTGATCCATATCCACAGGTTTTGTCAGGTTTTCCAGTAATTTCTGAAAAAAATGTTTATTTATTAATTATATAGATAATTGACTGAGTTGTGTATTTTATTTTGATAATCAAATACTTTATTGTTGTAAAATAAATTCAACATAATAATCAATTAAACGCGCATATTTAAATAATGATCATTCATCATTGTTCTGACCAAAAAGTTAGGTTAAATTAATCTTGTGTAAAGCCAGTTATTTTTATGCAACACCCCCACCAATTCCACAGGTTTTTTTTACATTATTTTATAGATACATAAATTATTATGTCAATATTGTACATATTTACTAAATAAATTTTACTTTAAAGAGGTATTATATATTAATTTTTATTATATTTAACTGTTTACATATTCCTTGATATTAAAATTTAAAATTGGAACTTTTCAAAATAAATTAACCATGTAAGTCATGTGTAAGTTGAGTGCTTACTGTATAGGTAAATGCTGAGAAAGTAAAACGTATATTTAATAACATCGATTCAGTTCTCGTTTGTTTTGCACACATATTATTATTCAATACCAGTGATGTTACAATAAAATAAAAGTGAATATTATATTCTTTATTAGAGAAAGTAGGGCATGGCATTTTAAAATATTGTTGCTTTTGACAGACTTTCAATATTTTTTAACTAACAAACTGGTTTGTATGTTAGGAGGAAAAATGTATAAATAAAGCTAATAAATATAATGTGTAAAAAAAAACATATGTAGATACATTCCATACAAAACAACACAGTTAAGCATGAATTCATAATAATATAAAACCAGCAAATATTCTGTTTTGGAAACTATATAAAAAAATGACTATATGCCGTTTATTAATAATTTGGTACAATCAGTGCTTTTTTTTTTAAGCAAAAGGGTATCGGAACTCACTTCTTGTCAAGCATTTTACTATTTTTTTTATAATCCATGTTCGTTCCTAATGTGGAGCATATGGCTTCCTATTGGAGGTGTCTAAACAGATTTTTTTATTACGAGAACTGCTTGTTGTTCAGTTTTTAATATAGCTAGTATAGATAAACTAGTGGTCAACTAATTGCTCTTTCTTTGTCCTGTCAATTTAAGCATTGGAAGGGCGGGGTGAAATTTTTTCAACCGCAAGCACTAGACCTTGGTTCTCGTCACAGCCTATGGACCCAGTATTTTATTGTATCTACGGTACCCGGTATATTACATTCAAAAGAAGCCCAAGATAGAGATAAAAAGTCATTGGTTTTCAAGAAAAACGTTTTTAAAGCAAAATAGTTGTGAATGATGATTTGAAACAATGAAAATACTGAGGAAATAGGTGCTGGAACGCCAGACAACATCATATCCTTTTATTTAAAAGTTGTGTTTATTGAATTGGATATGAAATAGGATTTTTTTTCATATTATCAAACAATGTTGAAAAAAAAAACTTGTGTAATAAAATTACTTTTAAAAACAATGGTGAATATGCTACAATATTTTCTTCTGACACTGGGTTATAATAGAGTATGAAACTTCTTTCACTATGATAAATTTCATAACGCAGCCAAGATCATAACTCTTGTTGCATTCTGGAAAATAATGTTGATTCAAAAAGAATTATTAAGTTATTTATGATAAAATATTCTGTATACAGCAGTGCTGTCATTGGAAATCTTGTAAACTGTATTGACAATAAAAAAAAATAGAAAGTTTGAAAGCATAATATATGTAAAATTGTAGTGAAAAAAAGTGATGCAAAAAATAACTGTAAAAATACTTACGTTTCCCACAATTCACAGCACATTTAAATCTAGCAGGATTCAAATATGTCACTCCATCGCTTCCACAGATGGGATTGTATTCTCCTGTCACATATCTTCGACACTCCCATTGACAGGCACTTGCGGAAGCGATTAAATTAGGTTGCGAAGTTGAACTGCCACCGTTTCCCCATCCTTGATTAGCTGGTTGAACGTTCCAGTTATTATTCTGATTTGGCCACGCAGGATTCGTATCGCGTCCTTCATAATTAAAGTTAGGGTTTAGCCAGTTGCCTTGCCAAACATTATTCCCCGGTTGGTTCGGCAGATTATTGTTTGAATTTCCTTGAATCAAGTCAGCATTGGGCCTTGTCTGTCCGAACTGGTTGTTTGTACTTTCGTTATCTTCTATTGGGTAATTTGTAGGTCTGTAGCTTTCCCCTGGGAATGCAAAATCGGCATTACCAGAATAGTCGGAAGAAATGTCAATCGCATTCGGTGACTCATTGCTTCCTCCGTTCAGCTTGTTAGAATTTGAGAAGAATGCTCTTGATTGTCGTTTTTGTCTTGACTGTTTATCTTGTATGATCATATTTATATATTTAGATTGGACTTTGTCAGATGAAGGTTGCGCAGATTGATCCTCGTATTGTTCAAGTGACTTCACCACTGTTAAGCAAGCAACTAAAATAAATAAGAAAAAAATGATTTAAATTTATGCATTGCACTCTTCAAAATTTAACAAAAGAGGTGAAGTGAGCCAACTAGTAAAAAAGTAAAACTTTTAAGTACTATCATGTCTTTAATTGGTGCTTTAGTGGATTGCATATTTTTATCTTACGGAGATAACAATGTGTATTCATTTAGGTTAATTCACTTTTACAATACTTTAAGACGTGTGGAATATTACAATGCATCTAACTTGTTTTTTTCTAAAATACCACATGACTCACTTCACCTCTAATGGACCCAAATAATAATGGGTCAAGAAATCTGGCCATTAATTTCAGATTAGATTTAGGTACTATAAAAGATGCAGAATGGAAAAAGTCTTTGAATGTGATAAATTTATAAAACACTTTATAATGCAAGACAAATAAAATTATAAAACACAAAGACAAAAGGTGACAGTAATATTGCATCAATTTAATCGTGGATTTATCCCTGACCACAAAAAAGGCTTTGAAATATAAAAAAAATTTAATCATAATAAATCTCACCCAATGCCAGTATTGTGGTTTGTATGCACTTCATTTTAGCTACCATTTTGAATCTGGAACAAAAGAAAAAAACGATTATTTAGTGATTGGACATATTACCATTACATATTAAATGTATCATTTCAATATCAACTTAGGTATTATAACTTAATTATGTGAATGTTTAATCCATTCGAAGCTCAGGAAACATTTCTGTATCCAAAATATTCATGGTTGTGTGATCAAAGGCATGAATGCATTTGATGTCTGTAAATTTTTCTCAGTATGCCCGAGAAGTAGCTCATTATAAAAGTTAATAAATGTATAGAGAAAACCATAAACTAAAATTACAACTAATGTTTTTTTCCGTGTCCACTTACATTGTGGAGGATTTGGACTTCTTATTGAGTTTATCTCAACATAAATGTTTCTACGAGAACTACTTGTAACTCAGTTTGATCTTTCTTTTTTTCGAAGAGAGTAGGATATAAAGATAAAAAAAAAGACAAGACTAGTGGTTAGCCTATCACTCTCATTATGACATTTTTTTAGAATAAGAAGGGTGGGAGAAAGCTAAGAACATGACATACATCCATATTTTCAAACAAAAATCCATAAATCTTTTGAAAAAATAGTATATAAAAACTGTTTGTACTTAATAATCAAGTACATTTAAAACAGTTTTTGATTATTATACCCGTAGCTTAAAAATAAAAATCTTTCATTATCGATATAAAAATTAATTATCAATTTTTTACTTTAAAAATCATTCTTTACAGTTGAGGTGGAATTTAATCACGATTCACGAGGCGATAATCTGAAAATAATGTAAAATCAAATTGCTACTATTTTATTGAATTTAAAAAAAAAAATAATTGCGTTTTTTTTAATAAAATGCAAAATACTTATAAGCAATATTAGCTTATGCCTCGAATAAAAATGAAAATTAACTAAAAATATATTAATTATTTATTTTAAGTGAATAGTTGAATAAACAAATATTCAGTGAATAAGTAAATGAATTAAGAAAAACGATGATGTTTCTAAAACAGCGGTCACCAACCTTTCTCACCTCACGTACTTCTAACCAAACTCACAATTTTAACCACAAAGATGATTTTTCAAAAAAACTTCACAAACATATCTACCCATAATCGGCAAAAGAGCGTAAACGACACAAATTGGTAAATTGCGTTTTAAAACAGTAATTGTTCAATATCTACTAGGGCGTAAGTGTTTTTTTCATTAAAAACCTCCAAAAACGACGTGACGTGATGGTCACAGTATGCACCGCTGTCTATTGATCCCACTATTCATCCTTTTTTTTTAATCTGAATATCGTTGCTTTAACTCAAATTTGGTTAAAAAGGATACAGACTTCAGTTAGTCATCAGCCGCGGGGACGAAAACGACTACCAAAAGCAAATGCGATTTTTCGAATTTCCGTTTATTTTTAATGGAATTTTTGAAACTGTTAATAATAATTGTATCAAAAAATAAAATTATTTAGACATTTTTTACTTACAAATTTGTGTTGAAATTATGTTGATTAAGTTCTAAAGAATTTAAATTGTAAATATTTTCAAAAATTTCACGCTTAGCTATATTTCAACCCTGAATGTTTGTGTGCTCATGCGGTCACGCTCGTCTTTACTACTGTCCGTACACCATATTACACAGTAATATAAGGATGAGAATGACCATATAGTCACGCGAGGTTTCCATACAACGACTTTGTGTTTTTTTTATCAGTTATCCGTGACTTTAGTATGGCTTAAAATATATATTTTTTGTCAACAAAAACCTCCCGTCTTTGGAGGGATCATTAATTCTTTAAGAAATTTGATATTCATCTCGATAAAAAGTTGCCGACCACTGACATTCAACACACAACCAAAATATAATCAAAACATTTGTTTTTCCATAAAAGTATGTAGTAGAAAATAAAAGACGCAATGTTGACAGTTAGAAAGAAGAGTACAGAAGTTTTGTCTTTAAAGTGGTTTTGTTTGACTGTTCTGTTGTTTTAAATCTTAAAGTTTTCTTAAGTATAATATTATTGTACAATGAAACGTGATGTGATTTAATGGACTAAAAATAGATGCCAAGACTGCCAACAAATAAGCATTCCATTTACTCCTGTTAACAACCGGGAAAGCTCAACCACAAATTTACGTGATTCCATTACATAATGACTCTTCTCTTAAATGAATCTCCATTTTGTTATTGTATAAAATTTAACGGAATGCGTCAAATATTTTAACTGCGTCCCAATTTTTTATAGAAAAATAACAACTACCTAATTAATATTAAAATTTCTTTCGAAATAATTTGAATAAGGAAAAAGTTTTTTGTGCCGCGTATTATCATGATGACAGTTCTACAATATTTTTGGTTGAAAGAATATGAGATAATATTCGTTTTTGTTTGACGGACAAAACAATAATGGAGCATTTTATATTTAAGCTTAGTGACTATTATGAATATGCACGCTTGTTTTCTCATAAAGATCTGTTCTATAATCAGTGACGGATCAAGCACTTGGGAGGCGCCGGGCGTAATCAAATTACTAAAACTGATATGAATCTTATGGAATATATGCTATTTTGTGTCCCCTACGATTGGAGGCTTCAAGCGCGCGCTTCGTTTGTTTGTGGAAGTAATCCGCCAATGAGCTAAAATTAGTAGGTTGGGAAATTAAAGATAAAGATAAAGGTCAAAGGGTAAGCGCTAAGCTTAAAGCCAGGCATAGTTAAATTAATAATTGACCTAATAACAATATGTTTTTTTATTTTTATTCTGTTGGTTAGTTATGACATGTGTTTCGCCTCATTGAAAAGTGTCGTCAGACTAACTCTATCGCATTATATAAAAGCGTATTTTTTTCCAAACTGGCTTCTTTCATATTTCAAACAAATTTGATACTATATTTAAAACCCACAAAAAGTCTGTCTAAGAAAATTTAAATAATTTATTTTTACGGGTCAAAACTATTGATATCCAAAATAATTAGAGAAGTAAAAGTGTAAAAAAATATTGTTATGTACATAAAACACCCACATATAAAAAAGAGTTACTACGTAAATATGTATATATGTGTATATTAATTATTTCGAATATATGTTCATTTAGGATTAGACTATTTTGGGTAGAGGAAGAATTATATTCTGAAAAATGGCATACGGTTGGGATGGAGCGAATTAGATAGGGAGCCCCTTTGATTGATATCTATACATCAAATTTTGGGGATGGTGGATTTCCCTTTCATCTGGTGTATTTTGATGTTGCTTTTCCCGCATAGCGTCCTGGATTTACCTGGGCGTAGGTGGGTGCGTGATCTTTGGTTTTTGTTTTGTTTTTGTGGTGGTATTAGTTCTCATTCGTAGGCATTACAATTAGTATACCTGAATTAGTAGACCTCTTAAAAGAGGAATGAGAGAGGCTCACAAGGAGAGACTTTGATTAATCTACGAACGCTTTATGTACTATGAGATATTTGGGAGAGTAATAGATTAACCGCCTGCTGTGGCCCAGTTGTGATCGAAGACTGGGTGTTTGTGATGTGAATTCACATAATTTACTCTCCTACCAGGGTGTAGCAATAGCGATTAGCCAACCACTAGTCCTGTTCTAGGTTTATCCTTACTTTCCCTACTACTCACTTTAAAATAAGTGAGGTTGAGCGACTGAGTAACAAACAGTTCTCGTAGAAAAAACTTCTGTTGAGATACCTCCATTAGGAGGCTATATGCTACACATTGGGAGCGGACATGGATTAAAAAAAAAAGAAAAAATAGATTTAATTTCATATTCATTAATACAATAGCTTATACTAAATCAACTAGCAAAAATGATAAAACCTCGTGAATATGGGAAAATTATTTAAATCATACATTCCGTGAAATAGCATATAACAATTACAGTATCCTTTCAACTTTTGAGTGACATCAAATTTCTCACTACACAACAAACAACCGTTCACGTCACAATACAGTGTCACGACACAATGATTGAGAAGGATCATAAAATATATTATTTCATTGTTTAATAATAATATGGTATTAATTTATTGCTATTTTGTAGACATATTGTTTGTAAATAGGAGTGCCACCTTTTGAATGAGTGGTCACTTATTTAACCTCTGTGACATTATTCAATGAACGGATTTCTTTGTTGCATGCGATTTTGAAAAAAACTTTACCAAACATCAAAACAAGAAAATAAAATTTATTAAACAATAATTTAAGATTTCGACTGAAGGTGCTTGGTGGAATTTCAATATTAAATTTGAATCGTTCAAACTATGTACATTCTCACAAATTTTGTCATTAACGACCCGGGTTTCGCCTTTCGGCATCTTCAGGCATTCAAGTGCACGGATGAACTTGAACTGACGCTTAGTAAATGAAAGTTTCGTGTTTATATAAGATATAAATGCATCACTGAGTCCAAAGCCACTGCTGGCAAAAAGGATAAGCCCATGGGAATGCCAACAGATTTGACTAGTGAGCAGTTTCAAGAATTATATAATTTGTTTGTCGGCAAAGGTTTTATGATTATATGATTTTATGGTTATATAGGGTATAGAAGAGGAGATGTGGGAAAATTTGATATTTCGTTTAAAATCGGAAGATTTTGCAGCTGTGCTTTGTTGATTTCTAACATTTCTTGGAAAAAGAGCTTATGACTGTCCGTATTTGGGTGTAACATTTTTATCCCTTGTTCCTGATTGAACACGTGTCCTTCCGATATTAAGTGATTAGCAAAAGTAGACGTGTCTTTTTTCAATCTAAAGGCTGCCATATGTTCTAAAACCCGGATGTTCAGTGTTCTTTCTGTTTTGCCGATATAAAACTTTGTACAACAAGAGCATTGCAATCTATAAATCCCGGATTTATTTAAGTAATGTATTTTATCTTTATTATTAACTAATAATTTGCCTAAAGAGTTTTTACAGTAAAAAGCAGGTCTTACACTATCAGCTAGCTGTTTTTTAATTTTAAGACTTGTATTGCCTAAAAAAATGATTCTACGCCAATACCTAGTATGATCTATGTCCTTTGACACTATACCTTTAAATAACATTTTTTCTGCAAGTTTAGTTTGTTTTTTTGATAAAAGATTGTCTATAAGAGACATATCGTATCCATTGTTTATGGCGATTTGTTTGATGATTTTCAATTCGATATTAAAGTTTATTTCGTTTAAAGGAACACTCACAAGTCTATGTATTTCTGAATGAAAAGCGGCTGAGAATGTACATAGTTTGAACGATTCAAATTTATTAAACAATATTCCTCAATAGATTTGTTACGAAATTAAAGTGATCTAATTATTTGACAAAAAATGATGTTATTAGAATAATTGTATGATAAAATAGAGCTCAGATTTTTTAAACGTAGTGGTCTAATTAGAGAGATACAACTGTTGTAGCCCTATGAATAATTATTATAGATTAAGTCATGCCCTCGCAACTATTTTTCAGGGCTGTGTAGTTAGAAATAAGACAACTCCGACTCCGACTTTGACTGACTTAGCGATTTGAATACACATTCCGACTTTCGGTTAAATCATTTTCACTTGTAGTGTAGTACTCTGTTTGGCTACAATATTTTATTTTTGAATTCAAATAAAATATTATATGCACGGATGGTTGTGATAACAAATAAAAAATATAAAAAAATATATTTTAAATATGTATTTTGTTATATTTTCAACAAAATCAAGTTCACTTGTACCAGTGAAAACCATCCAATCTACAATCTACAGCCCTGCTATATTTTAATTATAATATAATTGCTCTTAGTATTTTTTATGAAACATGCTAAAGGTATATTATAAGCATTGGGTTTGATCTGTGATAATTAATTGAGGTAACTTATTATTTGATCAACAGCTTACATAATAGATACGAAATAAAATCGTAATCGTTGATTGCATAATTTTAATACCAACTGTTTAATAAGGTATCTAATGATATGTAATGACATACAAATTAAATATAACAACACTTAATAAATATGATAATAAAATATATACTTATAAATGAACAAGACCTTCATTCATAAAACTGTTTGTGAATGATGACAATTGAAACATTAATGTTATTGTAAGTGGCAGATGGAAAATTGTGTGAAATATTTTACATAAACGTGACGGGGAAAACTGATAGTTAAATCTTTGAATGATTGTTTATATTAGAAGTTAACAAATTTAATCCATCAACTGATTTATTATCAGTAATGTATCCGCTTGGCTAAATGCAAGTGAAATGAATACATCAGAAATTTTCCATTAAACTGCATATGTATTATGTCCAGTGGCAGATCACCCCATAAGCGATTGAGGCATCAGAATATTAAGGGCCTCGAAAATATGTATTTTTTTAGTTCGGATTTCAATATATTTTTTTATTACATATGAAATTCTGTAACTCTTTTATGATTCTCTCCTATGAGAGTCTCCAAATTTTATTACGCATGGGGAAAAAGTAGTAAAAGTAACTACTTTTAAGTTAATTGAATGTCAAATATTATCAAATGCATACAATTAAAAGCAAATATTGGTTTTATTATGACCTTGCAACGACTTGGATCAGGACCTTCTGCTCTCTAATCAATGATCGTAACTACACACGAGAGTATTTTCTATAATAATATATGTAAAAAATGGTTGGATGTACGTGGTACTCAATACAATACGGCGTAAACAATGATATCATTCTATAGCCACGAAATGCAGAACAATTGAGACGTAATGATAGCTTCTACGGATAATCGATAAGATCATAAATTTAATAAAAACGTACCGCACAATTTGAATTATACTTCATTATACTACATACCAATAAATTGTTAATAAATGTTTTTTTATTATAATACAAAATATCACGTACTTTTAAGGTTTTTACGTTTTATTATAATAACATGTCATTTTTTAACACAGACGGAGTATGATGTAATATACTGAGTTGTTATCACAAAAAAAACAATTATTTAAATTTAATTTAAAATTTTAGTATTTAGATCCTGGGGTGTATCGGTAATTATTCGATCTGTGTTATTTTCTGCCAATTAAATATTTAAATAAATATAGTTTCTGTAATTATTTGACTCTAAGTATAAGGATAAGTAAGAGTTATACAATAAATACAAATAAGAAAAACAAAGAAGTAACGTTTTTGGTATTTTATATTTTTAATATTCCCATCAAAGATCGTATAAATATAATAAAACAATTAATTGTTCCGTAACACGAAGTGGAATTATGTATTCAACAATTACATGAAAATAACTATTCTTTAATATGACAATAATATGTGAACTTCGTTTTTTTGTAAATTTATCCGTCAAAGAAAAAAATATTATATACATACACGAATAAGTTCGCAAACTACGTATCTACATTTTTGGTTTAATAGGAGGCAAGTGAAAGTAATTGCAATTGATCATTTATGTGCAAAATGTATTTAATTGAAATTTATGCAACTCGATTTGTTTATGAATTCTTGTCATATTTCGAGCATCAATCTGGTAAGATGCCTTCCAATAAAATACACAATTATATATGATAAAGGACACTTGCTTGAATTCATCTTTTACACTGAAAATAGTAAATTCAACTTTTCTTCTCAACATTTGTAGTTTGGTTGTTTTTATTTCGTACTCAGTTATCTTTTCACATTTTTTTTTGTTTATGAATACGATTTCTATTATGTAAGAATGTCGATTTTTTTTTTCTGATAAAAAATCAAACATAAGAGCAAAATTATATTGAAATTGTAGTCAGTAAGAAAGCATTAAAATTTAAAATAGATTTATACGCTTTTTCCAGGAAATTTCGGAAATAAACAGAGCACAATTCCATAGCCTTCCGATTTTTAATGAAATAAGAAATATGCCGGGATCTCCACTTATATACCCTATATAAATATAATCATAAAACCTTTGCCGACAAACAAATAAATATAATTCTTAAAACTACTTACTACTCAAATCTGTGGGCATTCCCATGATCTCATCATTTTCGCCAGCAATGGATTTAAACTCAATGATACATTTATTTCTTATATACACACGAAACACTCATTTACTGAGGGTCAGTTCAAGTTCATCCGTGCACTTGAACGCCTGAAGATGCCGAAAGGCGAAACCCGGGTCGTTAGTGACAAAATCTGTGAGAATGTACATAGTTTGAACGATTCAAATTTAATATTGAAATTCCACCAAGCACCTTCAGTCGAAATCTTAAATTAGATTTATACGCATTGATTGTTAAGAAGTTATTATTTTTTCCACCCACCCAATCCTCTTTTTCCACGGGAAATACGTTCCAGGTGAAAATGCCGTGTAAGAACTGATTTTTACATAGAGAAATTAAAGATACGTTCCATTACATTGGACCGTGCAATTTTGAAACCGTGTAAAAAGTCCTGTGCAAACAGAGAATAAGGTGTATTTGAACAACAGATTCTGTAGTTGTTTGTGATCTATAAACGATAATTCGATTTAATAAACAATACTATTTTTAATTTAAAGTCTGTTGTTTGTATGATAGCGAAATATCATTGTTTTATCCATTAAGTATTAGAAGATAGCGCAAAAGGAGATATAATTGTATGAAAAAAATCGAAATGATTCTTGTAAGCGTATTTTTTTTTTTGCATTTTATTGCTATAAAACGACTAACTATATTGAGGTGCGTCGTATTGTGAAATAATTTAAAAAAGAAACGTTCCAAAAAACATTTAAATAATTATCCTTGCTTGATTTAAGTAAACTTTGAATGATTTTCACATTTAAAAAAACGAACACATGACAGTAAAATTGAATTTCGTTATTGAGGTAAAGATTTTCTACTATTGTTTTTAAAATTTGAACTATGCATTGACGTAGTTTTTATCTTTTTAAAATAAAAAATTGCTATTTTATGCAAAAATATTACAGTTTTCCAATAGGTCAATGTATTCATAAATGACATCTCAATATAAGAAATATTAGTCCTTGAATGATTGAATATAAAACAAAAGTATAACTTTTCATTAAAGATTGTTTCTTTTGCTGATATAATATATGCTTATGCGTTTAAATGAAAACATTGACTACACAAGAGTAAAGGTTGTAATATAAGGATTGCCAAAACAGGAACTCCAGTATTTCGGAAGTTTTTTAAATACCAAGTTCCTAGGCCTGTCTCAAAATAGCGCCATAACTATTTTTTTAAAACTATATTACATATCGACTGTGGAAAGGAAAAAGTACGTAACCCACACATATCAAATTTTACAGGAGGCGCTAAAAACGTGTTTTGATGATTTTGTGACATATGCAAATTATGGATTATACACAACCCTGAAGTGCACGGAGACTTCTAAACTGGTGTTCAATTGACATAATCTAATATTAATTAAAGAAATTGTCTAATAAAAACCTTTATTTCAGTCTTTTCTCTTGGTTTTAATTTTTTACAATGTCATTTTTTGAAACTTAAAAGCTAAATTTAGATACTAATTCGGCATTTGCAGCTTGCATCCTTTTGATAGAATGTGTATCAAGTTTAATACGTTGTGATTATCGAAAAAAACATGTTTTGAAGAAACTGTGGGTTAAGTCTTTTTTCCTTTCCACAGTCGATATGAATCGAATAAAGACATACGAGTAAAAGTTATATGTTTCAACTGTTTCTCATTATTCTAGGAATACATAAAAAAAACTCCTCTACTCATCTAAGTACGCAAAAAAAAACATGACCCAGTAAATTTCCGCTTGCCTTTATTAATTTACACTTAAGCCACCGCTTAGAGTGCCGCCATCGGTAAATATTATATTTAAAGAATATTTTTGCAAAAAAGTACTGCATACCCATCGGTCATAATACTCTTACCAATGAAAATGTATTTTTGACATTTATTTGTCAAGGACATTGAGGCATCATGTTTATTTTGAACCAAATTCTCGAGTCAAAAATATACTAATACTTTCGATGGTTTCGGCGGTAACTTTGTGGAATTTCATTTTAATAGAAAATTTAAATTAACTTTGATTATTCCACGTATTGTGTTACTAACTGTGACACGTGTTTCGCCTCTTTCAGAGGCATCTTCAGACTTACTATCGCAAAGTTTGCTTAAGTAATGAAGCAAGATTTATTCTAACATTTTAAAATTATGAAATAACAAAATGGAGTTTTGGGTTTTTTTCCTTTTAAGAGAGCAAGGAGGGGGGGGTGTAGAATCGAAATAAAGCAAACAAATAATTTGAGGATGGAGTTTGGGTTTGAAATACAGTTTTGGTTTTAAGTCAGTAAATATTAAAAAATATTGATTTATATCTATTATTGATGACATATTTTTAAAACATATATTTCTGCTAAAACATATTATAAAACATATTTTTTAAATCCTAAGTATATACTATTTTTTCATGAAAATAGCTCTGAAGCTTTTTGCAAGTACTCCTAAAAATGGCTGAAGCCAAAAGGGTTAATCCAATAGTTGTTCAATATCGCCTAGGGCAGGAATGGCGAAGCTTTTTGGGTACGCGTGTCAAAAATCCTCAAATATTCTTACTTGATTGTGCAGCGTGCCAAAGCAGTAAAAAAAATACTAAGCGATTGTCATTAATTTCGGGAAACATTTGAAAATTAACAAAACGGAATAAATTAATAATTCACAGATTATTTAATCAAAATTTAAAAAAATTTAAACTGTTTTTTTTTTTACTTTGCAATCGTTCGCGTGCCATAAAAACTCTCAAGCGTGCCACCTAGGGCACGTGTGCCATATGTTCGCCATTCCTAGCCTAGGGCATCAGTGACAAAATTTTTAGAACGTTATCTCATTCGCCTGATATTTTTTGGAGCCTGTGAATTATACCGTTTTGACTTGTTTTAGTTTGTTATACGTGGATTCCGGTTGAGAAACGCTGCTCTAGAGAACTGAATGTATTCAGTATAATATGAAACTAGTAAATAGTAATGCATTGACCATATATAACTATTAACTAACCGCATTACTTCATCGAACTTAGTACGAGAGTAATTTAAAAAATCCCTTTCATGCAAAATTTACAAATTGTCGGTAACGATTTTTTCCCTATTATGGGTCGATATGTTAATGTCTATCATTACCAAGCAATGAATGAAATAATTATTGAAATTTAGCGATACATAAAGCAATACATTAATGACTTCGGGAAGTATTGTTCACAAATCCATAAAGTTGTATTTTACTATCCACCATTAAGCAGTTGTATTTTATTTAAGATGACTCAGTCAACTCAAATTTAACTGCATATTGTTGTCATTGAGAAAAACCCTGACCTAATCTCACCCTCTGTAAAACAAAGTCGTAAGCAGTGGCGGCCGGTCAATGTGGCATTGGATCAATGCATCCCTTGTATATCCGGGGCGGTTATATTTCATGAAATAATATTCACACATAACATTTGTACCATTCACTCGTTTTAAATTCTTCATGTTTTTATTGTCGAAGCGTGCTAATTAGTTATCGATTTCTAAAATATTTATTATAGAAAATAAATAAATAAATAATTTCAAATGAGTGAATGGTATAAATGTTATGTTTGAATATTATTTCATGAAATATAGCTGCCCCTCTATGTACAAGGGGTGCATTGATCCAATGCCACATTAACCGGCCGCCACTGGTCGTAAGTATGAAATTATCGTCATCTTTGAGTTATGGATTTGTGTTTTTTTTTATGTATGTTCTATTAAGATGTTGTCGGAGAAAATTTTAAATTTATTATAAGTAATCACATTAAAAAAAACAGCGACATCGGTTAAAAAAGTGCTAAAATGTAGTTCTAAAGAGATCATTTTTTTTAATGAAAACAAAATAATAATTTATTTGCTAATTTTTTTCGTATTGACAGCAAATTGCTCATTTGTTAAATTACAAATAATTCTACTAATGGCTGTATTTTGGTGCTATAATATTATATCGTAAAAGTGTTTTCTACGTTAATATTGGTTTCGTTTTGTCAGTCTTACTCTGATAAAAATTGACCAACTGAAAAATCATTTTAGTAAATCGATAACAGGTCTGATGTTGAAATATAATTTATAATATTTACAAGAGATAACCATTCACAAGTTTAAATTTATCACTTGGGAGGTGAAGTGAGCCGAGTAGTAAAATGGCGAAACTTTTCTTTTAGACTTTAATAAAAATAACGTTTATACTTGGTGTTTTTATGGATTGCATATTTTAATTTAAAAATAAGACACTACTGCAGTGTGTATTTACTAAGCGCACAAAATTTGTGATATACATACCTAACACATGTAGAATCTTATTACGTATCAGACTCAGACGTAATTTTACTTGCTCCATGTGATAATTATTATAAGACTTTATATTTCAAAAATGTTTAAATTATGTAAATTAAATGTGCTATGCTTTGGTCTACGTTTCATGACGATATTGTAATATTTAAAAAAATGTTTTTTATTTTTCTTTAAAAAATGAAGAGGAATACTTCAGAGGTGGGTGATATTTTCGCTTCCCTTTAACATTGTGAACCTATGCATATAATGTTATTGTTTAAAAATTAAACGGATTACGCGATTGATTTGATTTTCATATTAAAATCAAATGTATTCGTGTAGAACTAATTATTTTGAAAATGAAATGCATTTTAATACTAGTTAAGCTTTTGAATGTTGATTAAAGTATTTATCAATACATATAAGAATTAGAATATAAAAAGGTTTGTCAATATTTCAATAAATATTGGGACTGCTATTATTCTTGGAGATGCTAACAAATACAAGAAAAAGTACGGGTACCTAAAAGAGACAGCGGAAAAAGCTTATCAAATCAGAACGACAGCCCTTAAAACTACCGTCCCCGGTAAGCGACGCACTTAGAAAGCATTAAAATAAAAATATCGAAGATCATTTTACTTGGCAAAACTTAGCGTGCTCGGAAAAACCTACAGTCCTTCAAATTTTAATGTTTATGCTAAATAGTTAAGTGTACAATGTGCTCACTGAAATACTTTACAGAAATAATTTAATTAGTAGCTATGTGTATTCGTATTTCTAACAGCAAGCTTAGTAAAATAAGTTATATACTGGGCATCTCTAGAGTTCAATGTCTATTTCACTCATTTATTGTAAAATGTAAAAAGTTTATCCTTATTTAAATTGTAACGTATTTTTTTGTGTTAAATAAATGCTTATTTTTTCTTTTTAAATACAATTCAGATTTCAATGATTTTGTCGAAGAAGTACCTACTATGTTATGTAGGTATGTCTGTAGCCACGATTTATCGGTAAATATCTAGAACCAATATGAAAAATATATGCTCTTAAATATTTACCGTTCTAATCAAATTGGCTAAAGAAAATCTTCTTACACTTTTATTTTTAAAGCGATGGTATTAAATAAGTGTCAAACACAATGATGAAAAATTCAGAATAAGCATTATAAAATTATATATGGATTTATAAGTCAAGTACATCAAACTAACAGTTAGATTGCAATCTTGTTCTAATTGTAGTTTCGATAAGTTAATTTTTTGTCTCTAGCTCCAGAAAAAAGGAAAATTGGTAGAACAGATTGGTTGAACTGGTAACAATTTATCATAGAACCATGAAATTCCACCAACATAAAAAAATAGCTATCAACTATATTTTAGAATTAAATATGTAAATATTTTGCTATTTTTTGATGAGAAAGTTCAAACAATTAAATCTGCAGTTGAATATACATTCAAGTATGCAGAATTAAAGCAATTTGTAATGGTCATGTGAGGCATATTTTTAAAACTTGGATAAATTAAAATATCGTGATGAAATTAAATAAATTTTAAACTCAATCCCTCCCCCTTTCTTAAAAATATATTTTAGGGAAGACTATAAACGATAGTTTCAGTAGTGAGTTGAAACATGAGTCAAAAAGTGTTAACTACCTTGGGGCCTGGACCATTAATTAATTTCCTGAAAGGGCACTGAATAGCTATTATTCTTATTATGACTGTGACATCTTAGAATAATCTTTGCAACTATTCGTTTAATTCGTAAAATAGTATTATTATTAATTGCACTTTAATAGAAACATAAAATTTTCCGTAACCCTTAACATTAAATTAGTCAAATGATTTACATAATAGTTTCTGGGGGCTAATAATATAGCTCATAACAATTGTGCTTTTTATCCTGAATTAAAGCTCCTTAATCACAAATGAAAACATAATAATACAATTGGGAAAATATTGCTAATATAAGCAAACTTTTAATGTACCAACGAATGTAAATAATGTTGTTATTAACGCAATTTGAATACATACCTATTTTATTTACCAAAGTAAATATTTTCACAACACTAAACAAATCACTAGTCAAGTGATGGGCCGGCAAGGAAAATAATAATGCGCGTATTGTAATAGAGAGAGTAGAAATATATTCTCAGTTGTATTTAGTATGCACTTGACAGTCCAGTTGAGAGTTTCCACTACTGGAAGATAAATTGTACCTGGAGGTCACTACTCGATCAGAACACGACGTGTTCTTAGCACAGTTGGAATATTTTTGAAGGAAACAAACAAGTTGTCTGAGTTTTATTGGACATTGCTTAGTAATACACTCAGTGTCGTCCGGTATTATAAATATTCTCGTATGTATACAATTTAAATCGTTCCATTTTTTAAATGATATTTTGAATTATGGCAATACCAGAGTTTTGGTCGAATGAAAACATATGCACAACAAATTCGTTCCATTTTCAAAATGTTTTTTTAAGCTTACGCCAGTACAAAATTAAATTAAATATGTGTCGAAATCGTTCCATTTTCAAACATTTTTTTCTCAACTGAGCGTCGTTTTAATTAGTTCCATATTTGTCAATAATTGTTTATCTCAGTGCATGTTCCAATTTCAAATTTATTTCAGTATAAATACGATACATACATAAATCGAACTTTGTGATCGAGAACAGTACAATTTTTAATTGATACAGGAGTTCCTAAATGCATACATGTTAAGTCAAAGCTTGTATTATAATAAAGTGTCAAAACTGATGTACACATTATAAAGATTTGGTTGCAAATAATAAAAATAGTGTAATAATAATAATAATAACAGCTTTCTTTTTCAACAATATCATGTTTCGTAATATACAAGTTACTTCCATTTCGGGGTCTTGAAGTAGATATACATACAATGTAGAAACAATATTGCCATTGATGTTAGGAAAAAAGTCGAATTGAACTTTTATTCTCAAGGTAATTATGACTAAATCAATACAAACATTTATCATTTTTGTTATAAAATAAAATGCTATTTTTTATTTACTGATCAAATTGACACTTTTTGGAAAAACACAAAAATAATAATAAAAAAAGAAATTAATTTTGTATTTTCTATAATAATTTAATACTTTGACAGATATTTTGGAGACGCCATCAAAAATGTTATGAACTACGCTGCGCAATACTGCAGCCCTAGACAAAAACGTTTTTTGTTTCTCATAAAAAAAATATTGTAAGCATTTGTACTTACGATAAAACATAAGTCCGCAAAAGCGTCTTTTTAAATTTTCCGCAACAGCTGATTTTCTGTTGCGCCTATGCGTAACGCTAGCATTTTTTTATAATTATGAAATTATTGAGAAACGAAATACTATTCTTTTAAAGACTCTTTTTTATTACTCGCCACAAGTTATACATTTTTATTAAAATACAAGATAAAATTGCATTTTTCATTCATCAGAGTAAATTCATATGGTGATTGTCAGCATCCGATAGTTCAGCAATTAAAAAAATCATTTTAATACTTTTGTGATTTAAAATTTATCATTTATTGTACATATTTAATGATTATACAGCAGGATATGCAATAATTTATAATTAAAATAAAGCAATTATTGTATCTGAGCAAAAATGGGGTTTTAGACCTTGATTTTAAAATAAAGTTAATTTAATTAAAAATTAAATTAATTCGTTCAGAATGCCACTGAATATATTATACGCAAATCGGTACAACCGTGTGTGAGATGCGTCATTAAAAAAAATACAAATAAGTTTAATAAAATTATATTATACGCCACTTAAATTGTTAATAATGACATAAATTACATGTATAGAAATAAAAGTACACCTCTTTCGTGAAGTGTTAATAAATATAGTAATTAATATTTTTATCGATTGAATTAGTACATAATATATTTTTTAATACGTGCACTAGACTTACATGGTAAGATGATAATTATAATATTAGATTTTTTTGTTGCATAATAACATTGTATAAAAATTATATTCTTCTTTTTCCATCCATTGTTGATATATTCGTAAAGGTTTGATTTGATTTGTTTATATTTAAATTTTTCATTTTTATTTTCCATCGTCTGGAAATGCGCAAAAAATATTATTGTAATTTTCTTCATAGGAAAATTAAATCGAATATCAGTACTGTATTCTTATATTTGAAGTGAATAAAATAAAAAAATAAATTTTGAATTTGAATCGCTTTTATCAAAACTTTTTATTCGTTACGAAGAACATATTTTTTGTATTCACAGATTGACAACATAAATGATTTAATTTTATGCTTTGTGAAATGAAACAAATCTTAAGTCTTTTTCTTTTAAATATGTCGAACAAGCATAATACTTCTTACCGCTATAAACAAATGTTTATAGAAATTAAAAAAAGTTATGTAATCATTTTTTGTAAATGAATATAACATATGAGGAGCTTCGGATAAAAAAATGACAACATCTACATTTTGTTCAACAGAAAAAAAACACACTTTTATTACAAATGGTCAATTTGAGTTGTAAGGTCATATTTTGACCCTTTATTGCAGGCACGGGCAAACTGAGGCCTGCAAGCAATATTATATTTTTGGAAAAGATTCCCGTTTTTATCTTTTAACGTCGTTTTAAAAAAGATTGAAAATAAATGTAATAATCCTTATTTTTTGATCAACCTATATGTGAACAAAAATTTTCAATCATGAACCTCAATAAAAACTCTACGATGGACATTTACATACAGTTTTAAGAATCTCAACTACAAAATTAGCACCTGAATTTAAAAAAAATGTTAAAAGACGTAAATCAGTTCTACATCAGAGTCTTCATATAAAAATCGTATTTTACTTGTGGCCCGCCGCTCATTTTGAATTCCAGAATTTGGCCTTCCATCAAAAAAGATTACCCCGCCCTGCTTTATAGCATGGAAACAACGAGGCTTTTAGCGATGTTAAAAAATAAATTTTGTTTTTTTGAATCAGTATTCCAATATTATACTGATATTTCATTTTTCTTTAAAATACATTTTGCCGTGTTTGATTCGTAAGGCGTTGGTATAATAGGTAATGATAAAATGTTGAATAATCCCATCATTGGTTCCTATCATCAACTCCTGGCTAAAAAAGTTCCTGGTATTTTTCCTACTCGGCAATAGGGTTCAAATAATTTCAAAGAAAATTCTTGCACCAGTATCTGCTGTCAACGGTGATTTTGTTTATTCTCACACAACCACTATACAATCATAAGTTCGAGATCTCGAGAAAGAAAATAGGTATAGATAAATGAGCTTCATCTAAAAAAAAATCGACAACAGTATTTTTTATATCTGTTTAAAGTTTATTCAATGCGATCTTTCAATATAATAAAGAACCTCTCCTCTGTACTATAACTTTCTAACCATATCCTTGTCCATTCATTTTAACCTTTGTCAAAACAAGGTTGAGCAAGTGCATACAAATCAATTCTTGTAAAACAACAACTTATTAATCTAGCAAGATATTATATGTTTAACATTACGAACGGACATTTGGTATATGAAAATATTCCTTAATACGGAAACATTTTTACGGTAAACAATGTAAGAAAGCAGTGCTTTAAAATAGATAAATGGTGTGTTTTCTATGTTGTATAGTTTGATTAATCTTACCATGTAGTTGCACAAATGCCTCGCATTACAATAATTATCAATATTAAATTTACACGTGACATTTTCATTTTTTAACAAGTTTATTGTGATTAAATATTGTCGACTAATTAATATATTCATGATAATAACAAGGTTAATTATTGAAAATATACAATGCTGTTAATAACCAATACTGGAAATGAACAGTTGCTCGTTTATAGGCCCACTATATTTCTTAATTAACCTTCCAAGGACGAGCGTCACATATGGTCACACAAAACACCGTTGTCTATTGATTCCACTATTCATACTTTTTCTACCTGAATATCGTTGCTATCGCTCATATTTGGTTAAGAAGGGTACGGACTACAGTTAGTCATCAGCCGTGGGGACAGGAACGGCCTCCAAAAGCACATGTGATTTTTTGAATTTCCGTTTTTTTTATTTACTCTTTGAAACTGTTAGTTATTTTTTTTATAAAAACATCAAATTATTTACAGTTATTTTGCTAATATATTTGTATTGAAATTATGTTGATTTAAAGATGTCAAATTGTAAATATTTAAAAAAAAAATCACGTTTAGCTATATTTCAACCCCGAATGTTCGCGAGCTCATACGGTCACTTTTGTCCTTACTGCTGTCCGTACTCAATATTACACGGTAATAAAAAGATGAGCATGACCATATAGTCATGCGGGTTTTCTATACAACGACTTTGCGCTTTTTTTAAAAATTTTAGATAGGAATAAAAGTTATCCGTGACCGTAGCGACCTGCTTGATTTCTATTTTTTTATTTATTAACTAGATTTTCAGTCAGCGATTTTTTATATCCGCTCTCCACTTAATGTGGAGTATATGGCCAACTCATAAAGGCATCTTAACAGATTTTTCCTAAGAGATCTGCTTTTTAATCAATTGCTTAATCTCTACTTTTTTTCGAAGAGATTAGAAATATAGAGGATAATACTAGGACAGTATTAGTGGTTATTGATTATTTTTGATTTTTAAGGGTGGGAGGTAATTTTTAGGCATCACTAACACCTATTTGAAATAAGTGTTGTTTGTCCGTGAGAGCGCCACAGAAGCCGACAATGTTGAACACTGCACCACCAGTCCAATATTCAGATTTTCCATGCGTAAGTGAGCCGTTGTATGTAGTGTCAAGTAAATGGTGAACTTGGCGCTCTTAGAGCGCAAGCACAACTGAATATGCTCTAAAAAGTTAGAATAGCTCTGATAATGTCGTGATATTGACATACATATATATTAATTATATAATATTATTCTTGTTAATTAAACATTTCACCATTTTTTTTTTAATTCATGTCCGCTCCCAATGTGGAGCATATGGCCTCCTAATGGAGGTATTTCAACAGAAGTTTTTTTCTACGAGAACTGTTTGTTACTCAGTCGCTCAACCTCACTTTTTTCAAAGTGAGTAGGGAAAAAAGGATAAGGCTAGAACAGGACTAGTGGTTGGCTAATCGCTATTGCTACACCCAGTTACTAAAGGATCAGAAGGATGGGAGGAGAGGAAATGATGTGAATTAACATCACAAACACCCAGTCTTCGATCACAACTTTGAATTGAATAATTCTCAAATTCACTGTGATCTGACCGGGAATCGAACCCAGACCTAAGTGATCGATAGAGCAAGTTCTAACCCAGGGATGGGGAACCTTTTCTTCTCTAAAGGCCGCATTGATTTTTCTGATTCGACATAAGGCCGGAGTAAGCATTGACTAGGGAATCTTTGGCCGGAAACAGGAATTTACGGTCAGAATATGTCAGGAATTTACGAATTTACATACATTTACAGAATTACAGAATTGGCTAGAAGGCCGCATCAGAGTAGCCAAAAGGCCGCATGTGGCCTTAAGGCTGCAGGTTCCCCATGCCTGCTCTAACCAATTGGGCCACAGCAGGCGACATTTTTACCATTTTTTCCTATATTGAATACCGAACGAGCAGAGTTGTTTGCTGTGGTCCGACCTCATACGGGCCCAATAGGCCACGCTGACCTGATCTCAATCAAGGCCAATTTTGAGGCATTCGATAAATTTGCAACATCATATGGGGAACGGGATATTCTTGATTCCTCTTTAAATTCAACGCGAAGTAGATTAAACTCTTCCGCCACGGCGGATTGTCAGTATACGGATACACAGGATACTTAATATCACTTGACTAAATGACTGAGCAAGTCACATTCTCTTTTTTATTTCTGTCTTTATCTTTTGAGCACAACAGTGCATGGTTAAAAGATAGGTCCCGTGCAGCTCTGTATCGGGCCGAAAAAATATGAGGAATAAATTCTTTTCTTTTCTTGATCGCATTGCGTTATGGAAGGCGGCCAGTGAAAATGCGGCTGCATACACATAACGGGTGGTGGTGGGATACTCAACAACCAACTTGTATATAAAATAAGGCTCTACTGCATTTTGAATGCCAAATCGATCAAAATATCAGCTTTTGTTGGCTGCTGTCACTTTTATCATTTTTAATGAGCACAGAATAATTTGTTTATTATGCAATCAACTTTTTTTAAATTGAGATTATTGATAACATTTTTTTGTGCAAAATTTATGTAATAACATACAGCTAAAATAATGTACTTTTTTGAGATGTAATTCAAAAATTTCTATTCAGTCCAATTATTGAAAAAAATACTACTGAGATCATTCCGTTTTGTTATGTTTTTGTATTTCGTTTGATTTACATAAATCAACTGGGGTTTTCCGTTAATAAAACAATTTGAGTGTTCAAAAATAATTTCTGAATTTATATTCACCGCGCAGTAAAAAATGTTTTCTTTGTATATCTAATATTATTTGTTTAGCTCAAACACAATGCATTTAATATTTTTTAATCGCAGTTATTCGTTAGTCGAGTTCAAATGACTATTAAAAAGCTTTCGTTGTATTCTATCACGAAACGTTAAGTTATAAATATTGTTTAAAAGTCAACTAAAGTTAAATATATAGTTAGTCAATGATTTAATCACACAACTTAAAGATAATTACAGTCGAGTAATGTGGACGTGTGAATCTTAAAATAAATACACAAATTAACGTAGGGTTTTTATTTAAATCACAGATGTTTAATTTCAGCATTTTTTGATACATTATTTTCTGGCCTAGTTTACTTAAGGCGTATCTTGGCATGTTAATTGGACGAATTTTTGACACCAAAATGTCTATGACTACCAGTAGAAACATCAAATCCGTACAGCTTAAAAACCTCAAGTACTTTGCCAGTTTCTGCCAGTAATAACTGTCAACGGAATTGACATAGTTCATATTACTTTTTTTAATAACAAAATAAATAAATGAAATCTAGATGTTCTTGTTTTTTTCAGATGATAGAAAATGTTTAAATCTATTGTTCTGCATTCATAGCTCGAAGCACCCATTCTTTGACTTAATGTTTTTTGGCAGAATACCGATGATATCTTCATAGCAAAAACGTGTGTGGTGTAATTCGTAATAACATAATATTATTCAATATTATGTGTCACCAAATATCAGCCCATACAATGTTTCCGCTATAAAAAGTGGGGTATTTTCTATTCATCCTCTTTTAAAAGTACTAATTTGTAGATTCCAAAACTATAATAGAATCTTAAATTTTCCTTAATTCCAAAATTGTTACTAATGCTATAGTATGAGGTGACACAATTCTTGTAGTATAAATATTATAGATGCACGACTTTCCTCCAAAATATTTTATCACTGTTTAAAATTCTAATTTGTTTTGCTCTATTCCCTTCCCTGCCTTTAATCCGAAATAAACGAAGCGTTAAAAACAAGTCGCGCAACGATGATATTGAAATATTTAATTATGTTTTTTTTATTCCGTGTCCAGTCCCATTTTGAAGCAAGCAGAATCCCTGCGGAGTTCTAATCATAATGTTTTTGACAACGATTTTGATAATCTCATTGCTTGGACTGTATTACAAAATCATAATTTAATCAACCACTAAGACTAAGCGGAAAAAAATATTTGGGAATAGTTCTGCCTTCATTTATTAACGATATATCTATTGATGCCTTTTGGCTTAAGTTGCAGTATAAGTAAACATGTTGAACAGATAACATAAGTTGGTAAATTCGTATGCATTCTTTGGAAATTTATTCGGATAAAGAATGGAAAACAATGCGCGAGACGATAATTTTTTCTCCCTGCTTCTTTTACCTTACTAGTTTCCGGGCTAAAGTTCATCCTCTGTGATCCTTAGCCCTCGAAGTGAAATGAAATAATCAAAACAGGTCTTACTAACCGTGATTAATTAAATTTCTTAAAATATTGCAATAATTACAAACAAGTGTTTAACTTTTATGAAAAATGTTGTTTACTTCATTGTGTAAAAGTGTTCATTGTCAATACTTATATTATAGCATTATATTCAAGCAGTATTTTCAACTGATCAGTTGAAAATGCTAGTAATGTGCGAAACTTGTCTAGGTAACTTTTAGGGTGTTCACTGTCAATACTTGGTGGAAAGGCATTATACTCATTCGCATCGGGGCATTTTTGCGAAATTTTGCAAAAAATTAGGTACTTTTGAAAAAAAAAAATAACTTTAAAACTATTTGACATTCAAAAAAATAATTTGGACACCAGTTGTGCAACACTTTGTTGCATAATACTTTATATATTTTAGCCTGCTTTTATTAGCGATACTCATCTTTTGTATTTTTTAATATAGAAAATCGGGTATTTGACATAGAATTATATATTTCATCGAAAACGTAATAAATAACAAGTCAAATAAACATTTACTCCTGTTTATTTTATTTCAAAACAAAATTAGAAAACATAAAAGCCTATTTTTAGCCTACAATTGCTTATATTTTGGTGGCCTATTTTTTAAAGTTTTATTTTAACTGTCTGCTGATTTTTCATCGCCGAAATCACCGAATAAAAAAAATATTTGTGCTTATATTTTAATATTTTATTTTTTAAATGATGCATCAATCATTTGTTACGCCATCTGCATAGAGAATCTAAAACATTTGTCGCATTGGATGTATATATTTCAACGCGTAAGTCAGACCGGCGAAAAGACTCGTATACGAGTCATCCGTAACCAATGTGTTAATAAAAACAGTAATCCTTTGTACTTCATTCCACTTTATTTAATATGTCAGGACCGGTTTCGCTCATTGCGAGCATTGTCAACTTCAGTTGACAATGCTCGCAATGAGCGAAACCGGTCCTGACATATTAAATAAAGTGGAATGAAGTACAAAGGATTATTGTTTTTATTAATGTCTAGGTAATATTAAATAAATTTAGAATTAGTACAAAGCTTTATTCTTACACGAAGTATTATTTGACGAAAATCTTGAGCAAGCAAAATAAATACATTGTAACTATCTAGTTCATAAATACGACTATTATTTATACATATTTATAATTAAATAATTGCCAGACAATAATCAAATGAATAGAGAATTGATTAGCGGTATAGATTAACCTATACGTAAAATACACCAACTTTAACACATTCATACGACAAGAATTTCAATGTTTTTTTAAATAAATATGTTGACACATTCTGACCGCAAACAATTACTATCTATGAACCATTTTACTTTTTGCGTACGGATGTAAAAGTATTCTAAGCGCGTACCGGCAGAGTCTTTGGTGGTCAAGGGTATCAGTTGTAATATGTAATACAATATCCGCCGGCGATTAAAGTTTATTATGCAATCTCCAGGTATTTATGACACACGCGAAAACGATTTATTTTTAAAGGTAACTGAATAAATTTGAAAGCGGCTATCCGGTTAGGTATGTTTCACCATAATTTCTCAATAAAAATAAAGTTCCGGTAAAAAAAGCAAAAGAGCGTCATCTGGTTTAGCAGTATAGTATCTTATCGTAGGACATTATTTTATGACTGAGGTTTGAAATGTATACTGATGAGTTTATCAAACCCTAGATATTTCATTTTGATTTTATCCGATATTCTTCGTCGCGTCCATGGTGAAGTGCAGGGTTCCCAATCTTTTTATGCAATGGAACACTAATAATTAGCTTATTTTTTTGGCAGGGTAATATATAATAGTATAAATACAAAAAAAAATATATTAATAAAACACTTAAATGGTGTAGCGTCGATTATGTTCTTCCACTGGAACTTCGATGCAGCCATAAAAAGGGAATCCTGCTTCGCATACATACATAGTAGAGGTCTGCACGGGCTCGGGCCTACAGCCGGCCCGGCCCGCAGTGCCGTGTTCGGGCGGGTAAGCGCAATTGAGATTTGGTATCGCGCCGGGTCCAGGTAAGGAATTTATTTATTCAGAAAAATATTTCAGACTATGTTCGTGTCACAAGTCAGCCATGATGATTTTAATTATTACTAGTTCTATAGAGAATCGTAAATTGTTGTCAATTTATTAAAAAAAAACAGGTTTTCTTCGTGTTGAGGAGTATAACATAGGTTGTACAAAACGGAAGTAAAAAAATAATAACTTGTTTTGATGTATTGGGGGGTTCTTCTGACAAACTTGCCAAGAAAGAATTTAATGACATTTAAAACAATCATTGATAAAATCAGCCAGATTTTCATAGCCACTTGGGCTGAATTAAGCATGTCTGTTTTGCTGTAATAAAAAATGGATCCCGAGCCAAGGATTCATAATTTATAGTTTTTGGAAAACATAAAACAGTTTAAACGTTTTTCAGTTATGTGGGTGTTCGTGGAACACCTATTCACTAATACATGTAAACCCGCATCAGTAACCGTTAAATTAATAAATATTCACAATTCACGGCTTGATATAACAAACATATAAATAAGTTATTAATATAAATATAGTTAGATTAGTAGGAGAGTTTAAAAAAATTAAGACATAGTTGTTTAAGATTCATCATTTCTTTTCCGAGAAAAGAATTAAGAAACGTCATTTCATCGTTCCTTTTTCAAACGAAATTGAACAGCTGGCATCCGCCAAAGTTCATTGATTTTCCAAGAATTACTGAAATATCTGTAATTGCTCAGATTGGGTAACCGATCGATCGGTTTGTTCTTGAATCGCGTAACTGCAGTACGGCCGCCGAATGCTTTCACAATAAGCTTCGAACTTGACCGTCCGCGTTGGAGGGAATCAATGATGCATGAATAAACCCACCGCTTCATTTGAAACATGAACTAATTAATCGGTAACATTATGAATGTAAATTTATCGGGAAATCCAAGCATTGAACTTGAATAACCTGCTCAGAAATACATACAAACTTGCCACTGTAAATTTTAACCACAAACATCTCCAAAACATCCGGAATTAGTATAAGAATATATTAAATACTTACCTGTTTGTCTTTTCATCAAAAAATATTCAGGAACTAAATGTTCGTGATTCACTGACGCTAAAAGTGTAATAGAAAAATTGAGACTATATTGCAAACATGACTATTTACAATTTTTTTGAAACATGAATGTAATTATTTAATAGATAAAAATACATTTTAAAATTATTTTTAGTACGGCTGTGGAGTCGGGTAAAAAAAAATAACGACTCTGACTTGATTTTTACAATCATTTCCGTTTAGCGTACATATCTGTACACCATCAGATAATTACAGTTACAAGAATAATTTAAGTAGATTTCACTAATCAATATGATAAAAAGACTGATAATTATTCAATATCATAAAATTATTTTTTTCCGACTCCGATTCCGCCTCCGGTAATAACACCCGACTCCACGACCCAGGACTCCAAATTCACAGTCCTGATTTTTAGAAAGCCGTATCAAACCTGGCTTGATGACATAGAAAATATTATTTCAAACTAAAAATACTTTTAAAACGTATTTTGTTTTACAAAATAAAATTTAATTTTTATGTTTTAACCATTTCGGAATGAGCCGAGCTTGTACATAATAGACTCAATTATGTTCTAGACCAGTGATGGCAAATATTTTTGAGAAATTGATAATTTTTATTTTTTATCTTTTTTCAATACTAACCCGTGGGTCAATAAGTCAAGGGCGTCACTTGGAAAGAGGGTGGGGATGAAGTCTTCGTGGCTCAATTTCTGACCCGGGGTTCATAGGGGCGCGACCACTGTTCTAGACCTAAGTGCAGACGTGCTAAACCTCTTTTTTATTAAGGTCACTTACCGGTTTTCGCAACGTTACGAGGGCGCATCGTATTGATAGTCAGCCGTAAATATACTAATTAGTATACTTACATAATTCACTCATTTTTTCAAAAACTTTATTTACGTTTATAACATTATTTTTATTTAATGAAATTATTTACATGTATTACAAAAAAATACTATTTACAAGTTTTTGCTGTTGTAAATAAAGGATACATAGGTATTGTAAAAAAAAATAGTAGATTTTTTATAATTGGATATCGGCAAAATGTGAATATATTTTAATACATCAAAGATATAATTCGTCTGAACTCATTCAATATATAATTTAAAAATGCATGTAGTGAATAACAAATTAAGCAGGGCTGTGGCGTCGGAGTCGTGAAAAATGAGTGGCTTGAAACACTTAAAAATAAATATTTAATGATGTGTATTCAAATCACAATAGTCCATAGTGTTGAAATTGCATGCTTGGCTGACTAAAAATGATCTGATGGAATACATAAATATAAGTAAAAATTTGATTATAGCAAAAATCTTTGAAGTGTTAGTCGTTTTTTATTTTGAAGCTGGAGTCGGAGTCGGGGTCGTCTTTTTTTAACACGACTCCACAGCCCTGAAATTAAGACCAAAGCTCTGCAAAAAAAATGATTAAATTAAGTGTACGAAATAGTAATGTGATTTTTATTGCTGGCAAAAATTTTAACTGTTTCAATGGAATCAAGTTCTTGATTGATGATGCTGGCTTGCTAACAAACCGATTGCTATTAAGGATTCCGTGACAAGACAATCCGAGAGTAAGTTCCCGGGAAAGGACACTTTTTACCACTACTACGGTCTCGGGACGCGAGAATTTCCCGTAATATTCCAACTTTATTTCTCGTGTTTCGAGACATGAAAAAGCCGAGTCTTCATAATTCCTAATTACCATGTAATGCATGCAAAACAATACATACCAGATAGTTTGTGAAATTATCCGGTGATTGTTTTGTTGCGCACATAAAAGCTGAACGGGTCGGGTCATAGGTTGAGTATGGTGTTAAAATAATTTATGACCATATCAACTATAATTTATTACTATTGTATGCAATTCTAGATTTTTAAATTCTAAGTAAATATACGATAAATATATAACAATGATAGACAGTTTACATCCTATTCAGTCACCCTGTCATATTTTATTATCCGTGTAATTATAACTCATAAATGTACAATCGATTTTACAGTAGGGGGTAATTTATTAATTTATCCATTTTCGCAGAGGCTAAAAGTTTTGCGGATTATGGTATCATCTTTCCCTGGTATACCTATACACAAAACACTAAACTCTTTTTTTACACTATTTTTATACCACAATATTGTTTTTTATGTTCAGGGAAACCAATTTTCAATTTATCTATGAATTCTGTCGCTTTTTTACATGGTTATTTTTGTGAAACGTATTTAGAGTGTAAACAAAAGTTGACTGTAAATATTTTTAATCGAATAACGGCATACCAACTAGGGCAGGGATGGCATGCGTGTCCAAGGTAGCACGTTTGAGAATTTGGATGGCACGCGAATGATTTCCAAGTTCAAAAAAAAGCTTGTAAATAAAATTCAGAAACAAAAACTTTTTTATTTTTTCTATTTTTTACTGCTCGGGCACGCTCAAGAAATAATATTTGAGGATTTTCGGCACGCGGAACCAAAAAGGTTCACCGTCCCTGAACTAAGGTATCCAATCCCGGAGCCTTTTTGTGATCCCGGGATTTTCAATCCTGGGATTGGGCACTCAACGTGAAATCGTGTATAATTTGAGAAAAGTTTTGGTGACTCGTTTTTTTTTTAGCTCACCGACAAATTTGAAATCCTCAAATTCCTATACTCTTTCCCCAAAATATCTCCGTAACTCGTTTTTTTTTTACATCTTCCAAATCCAAAATCATATAAATTTTCTAAAAAATTCTTAATCCCGGGATCGCGACCATGCCAATCCCGGAATTTCGGGATCGCAAAATTGGACGAGATCCCGGGATTGGAGACCCTAATACTAATATATGTTAGCAAATGAAATTTAATTTCTTCCGAAATTACGTGTAGAACTAACACTCATTTGGATGATATCAACATAATAAGCGAAACATTGAAGTGTTATATTATATTAAAGACAGTGAAATATATTTTTCATTTTTGAAAATATTTCTTGCGTTTATTTTAGGATATAAACCAGGGCTGTCAAGTCGAAGTCTGGAGTCGTGGAGTAGGGGGTTTTACCCGGAGTCGAAGTCGGTACCGACAAAATATTGCGACTCGACCTATTTTCTGTATACGAATGATCTGTGTTTAAGCCACAATAATCCATAGTGTTGTTACTGCATGCTAGGTTGACTAACAGAGATCAGATGGAATACATATATAAGTTTAAAAATGAAATGATAGAAAAAATTCATTGGATTCGAAGTCGAAGTCGTTTTTTATTTTAAATCTGGAGTCGTAGTCATCTTTTTTACCCGACTCAATAGCCCTGATATAAACGTTTACTTTAGGACTTTTCAAATGCTTTTTTGTATTCATTTTGTGGATAGCAAAAGATTTAAAAATAAAAATATTATAAAACGTATTATTTTGAAAAATTGCCGAATTTTGCATTTGCATTGCATTTTAAGACTAAAAAAGCTTATAAAAAAGGCGGCTCAAATAAATTCTTTTCTTACGAAACAAATGCGTGGGAATATGTTACCGTAAAAACTATTAAGAACAGGTTTTTATATCACCGATAAATGAAATACAAATGTAAAATGATTGTAGTAAATATAAACAAAAAATAATCATTGATGTTGAGTGTGCTATGCATGTTTTACACAGTTCCAATACTCATTTAACCTTTTCTGTGCTGCAAATAAAATGTTGCGCATTTGAAACATAAACAAAAACAATCAGGCTTATTAACCTGGGAGTGTGATAATAAATCAGATCGTATTAGTATATTATATCGGTATATATTAAATAATTAGATTTATTCAGAAAAAAATATCTGGCTTTGCTGCTAATATTAACGCCAAATATTCTAAATTAGGAAAGCATAAAATATGTAATCGACGAGAACTTTATTAGTCATTCGAGATCAACTCAAGAAGATTATCATATCTAATATTTCTAATTTAAATAGCAATATCTAGATTTGATATAAACCTTACTAGGACCAAACCAGGACTAAACCAGACCGGCCCAATTGATAGGGAAAAGCACTTCTAACTGCATTGCAGTGGGTTGACGATTAGTTCAGGGTTGTCAAAAAAACCTCAATACTAAAAAAACGGTTCAAAACACAATTGTATCGCATTATATCTACTATGTTTTTCTGATATACTTTTACTAATAAAACATAAACATTTATTAATTAGGGTAAGTATCAGATAATAGAAACTATTATTATGACACTGCGTTATTTTTACAGTATTTTTCACTTTATTATCTCTATGTTTTTTATTCGTCATCAAATAATAAACGTATATAAATGTCTCAATATAATTTATACACAACTCAACAATTTGAAATTTGAAATTTCCCATAAATTGTCTATAGTCAAAACGTAACAAATAAAAGTTGAAAAACTCATGAAAAGGTAAGTATTTTAATGTGAATACTTCTTCTTTTCCAATGTACGGTTTTTGTCCGTGTCCGCTTTTGTCCATGTACGTTTTGTTTCCGTCCGTTTTTTTTTGTCCGGTTGTATCATGTCTGTTTTTCTTCCTGAACATCCTGATTAAATATTTGTGTCAAACCTTTTTCTGTACCGCAAATTTTATTGATACAACAAAAACATGCAATAGACTAGAGAAATATTTCTAGCTAACCAGAAGTAAAAAATATTGATATCCCTTTTCCTTAACATTTCGCATCCTTCTAGGAATATGATCAAAAAAGGTCGTTCAATGTTATCTATTATGTTCAGAGCACATCGTTATATCATACTATAAAATTGTAAAATGAACAGAAGTTAATATTATGAGTGTATTGGTCAGGCGGCTGTATCTGCCGTATATTCATTGGGATTGCATTTGTATGTTTCGTGTCAAAAAAGAGTTTTTATTTAAAATAATATTCACGGCATTTCCGCCTAACCGATATTTTTTTGGTTATTAAATATTTTTAAATAATCTAAAAGTTGCAACTATTTATTATTATTCGTTTTATGTTTTTTAAGCCGAAACACGAGTCGTGAAATGTTTTTTCGTTTCATAGTAGTCAACAAACTAAATCACCCGCCATTTTTGTTTATGACAAACGTCAAATAACTGCTTTTCAAGTAAGTTCGCCATTTATTTCACAAAACATAAAATGAGTTCGAAGAGGTGTGCTGTCGAAGGGTGTGATGGCTCTAGAAATCGTAAGTTATTTACCTGGGTATTATAACTATATGTCTAGTATTATGTCAAAAATTTTCGAAAATTGTATCGAATCATGTCAATTGTTTATACTTTGCAGCTAACCAAATATTTCATCGGTATCCAGAGCCTATAAAGTTTAGAGAGCGGTAATTGATATGGGCACGGGCCAGTGGGTCGAACATCGAAACGCTTGACGAAAAATTCGTATATATGTGCCGAAAAATTCGAGACAAACATTTCGAGGAATTTGCGACAAACATTTCGATTGTGTTGCAAAAGGCTATATGTTTTGTCAGTGCTGACGCTGCATATGTCAGATGAGAATAAAATATATCAATCAATGTACAATACCTACTATTGTGTATTTACTTCGTTTTGATTATTTTTTATATTTATTGTTGTTTTGAGAATCAATAAAATATTTTATGTTAAACAGCTGTTATTATTATTTCCCCCCGCCATTTTGTAAATAAATAAATAATAATACCAACTACTTCCGAATCCAAATTGTTAGTAGTAAATTTTGTAAAAAAACTTTGAACAACTGAATGCACCAATGTTGCCAATCTATAAAGTATACAAGTCTATGGTATTGGTTTTGATACGTAATAGGCATTGTTAAAAAAATACAAGAATTTAATTAATTGTAAGCTTATACTGCCATCTGTTAATAACTATATACACATTTGTACAAACATCAAGGAATCAAACCATCGTCAGGTGATTTCATAAAAAGTTAGTTTATTGTTCTTTTCGGAATTTTGAATTATTCTGTGGTTGACAAGCTTTTTCACACCACAGATTAAAGGGTCTAAATCTGAAAATTTACTCACCACGGACCCCCGAAAAAGAAATTTTAGTCGTAAAAATCTTATTTTTGGCATTAATTACTACAATTATTATTACATACATGTTTTTGTTTTATCACAGTAAAAAGAAACTATATTTTTTGTCTAATACACAGTTTAACAAAAAAACAACACCTTTAATATGAAGCTGATAAAAACAATTTAATGTAATGGGTGCGGATGCATGTTTCCAGTGTTTTTAAGCAGGGTCATGTACAAAAAGTTTGGATTTAAGTACAGCGACATTTTTTCATTAATAGATGTCGCCGTATCTGAGCTTAAATCATTTCGCTCTCTCTTAAAAAAATATATGAAACTACATGTATGATAATAATCATATACATACATTTGAAATAAAAGCACTGTCAAAATAAGTAAGATACTGTTTTTGTATTATTAATTAAATTTGACAATTTCAGATAGTTATCTTAAAATAGTAATAACAAGTAGTTTTCGTGAAAAATCTTCTGCTGAGATAAACTCCATAAGTAATCCATACGCCAGGGATGGCGAACATATGCACACGAATGTTTTATTATGAAGAGCAAAAATAAAAGTAATGATTCAAAAAATTCAAAAAAGATTTAGAAATATACAAAAAATTCAAAGCATTTGAATATTAGTTACAAATATTTAAACGTGATATAATGATCATAAATTTCAAGTATTTTCCTAAGTTCCGTTTCTAAGCTCAAGAAATGCGACCCCAATACCAACATTTTCTTAAATATCTATTTTAATATGGGTGATACAATGTTTATAATTAAGGTATTCTTATATCATAGTTTTTTGGACCTTTTGTAGTTTATATAAATACGCGATAACGATTTTTAATAAGATAGCTGAGAACGCTGAGAACATTCGTCAGTAGTAAATTCACATGTGTGCTGGGATGACGTTTTTTTTACGCGCAACTTAAAATATGATTATTTATTAAAAAACCACAGATTTTTATAAAAAAACGTATGAGGAATGATGCAAAGAGATATTTTAAAGCCCTTGGTTTTTTTTTTGAAATTCATAAGAATAAGGCCAATAATGAGGAAACCACTGGGGTCAAAAAAGACCCCCATCGGCTGACAAGTATTTTTCTAGTCTCCGAGCCGCAAGAGTTCTAACCTAAAAAAATACATAATGAATCTAGAAATTCATGAAAAACCGGATGTAGAAAAAATTATAGAACAATTTGAAAATACTTTAGAAGCAACAATATAACAATTTTCGAGAATGTTTGTTCAGATGTTAAAAGATCCAAACTCATATATACGTATCAACAGTTAAACTTGACAATGTTTGAATTCGTGGAATTAGATGATTGGTAAAGTTCGATATGGACATAAAAATTCAAAAATTTAAGAATTATTTTGGAAGAAATTGAGCGAGATCGATTCGTTAGACCACTTCAGAGGAATGCCGAAAACTAACAAAAAGTACTAACAACTTGGCAATCCATCCCGGAAAATTTTGCTTGTCTTAATATATAATAAAAAAATAGCAATGGGCATTTTAACAATTTTTTCATCGACTTATTCCTGTGAATCATTATTCTCATCAATGAACTGACATTATCAGACACAATCAGACATGAGTCAGACATAAGATGTAGACTAACAGACGAAAGTAGTACATCTTGCATTCTATTAAAAGCTACCAACTATGAACCCGATATAAAACATTTGACATCTAGCATCCAACAACAAAAATCTCACTAATAATGAACTTTGAAGGTTTAACATTTTTTTTTTCAAATTTAGTCTTTTTTATTTTGCCATTTATAGTCATGTGTCATTAAGTCATTTAAACTTTTATTTCCATGGCATGTGGCACGCGACATATTATTATATTTTATAATATTATTATATTTATTTATTGTTAAAAATTATAATTACAGTACATGACATAACAGCAGACGCCAATTCGCCATGCACTTGAAAAATATAACAAAACAAAATAAAAATACACAGTACATCAAATTCAACATAAAAATCAAGAAATACAAAAGAACAATTTATCAAACAGTTCACAAATACCATATAATAATAATAATACATATTATATATTATTAAAAATATAAAATTGGCACTCAGGCTCAAAAAGGTTCGCCACCACTGCCATGCGCTGTACATTGGGAGCAAATGTGGTTAAAAATAAAATAATTATATCACAGCTCATTTTTGATTTCACATAATGTGTCGTTGGCAGTTACAGTGATACTAATTAAACTTAAAAATTCAAATATTTCATTGCATTTATTTAAAAAATACGTTTTCCATTGTTTTCTTAAATTAATTAAAATTTCGCTATGCAAACAGTCAACAGTTTCGCTAGTAACAGTCTGTTACATTATTATTATAACAGGAACATCGCCAAATTTCCTGCTTCCTGCTAAAGAGGACAAAGTGATTTAAGAAATTAAAACTCTACTTTGTTATATATATTAAACTAGCTGACCCGACGAACTTCGTAACGCCTCAGAATCAATAAGTGTTGTATTTACTTGATAACTTGAAACATGATGACTACTGAGCCAACCTTTAGTTGTAAATTGTGCGGTGTTAAGCCAGGCAGATCCAATGAGTTTGAAAATTCAGTTGGTTAGTTGGTTGCTTCGTCTTCGTTTGTTACACGGTCGATAGATTTGAAGGAATGCAGTGGACCAATGCTTCGATTTATAATTGTGAAGTTTAAATGATTCACACCTTTGTTGTTTGCCGCAAGAATTGCTCGTTCAATCAACCAATTGAGATTTTTGTGATTAGATGTTCGGGAACATATTGTTGATGAAGTCGTCTTTCGTTGAGACGAAATTGCAAAAAATCGGCGGAAACTAAATCAATCCGTTCGATTCGTCGACAGCATCACGACCGTTACCAATAGTCAGCAATTTCTTCGAGAACTCTTCGGCGGATGGATCGTTTAGCAATGCAACTCGCATGTTTGTCGTCAGCTTAAATTTCTTCACATAGAGCCACAGAGTCGATGATTTGAGGCAAGCGTTTATTTCATCGGCAGCGGTCAATCTTGGAATGACTGGTAGTGTTTGGCAGAAATCACCAGATAGTAGAATCTTTGCGCCTCTAAAACATCTTGAGTCACTGTTTAGATCCTTATAGTTCAGTTGAGTGCTTTTAATGCGCGTTTGTGCGCCATTGTGCATTCATCCCAGTTGATGATTTTACTCGCTACCAAAACTTCGGCCATTGATGAGTGTTTCGCAATATTGCGTGTCGGTTTTCAGTCATTTGGAGGTTTAACGGCAATTTTAACGCTGAATGATGCGTACAGCATGCTTCTATCAACGTAGCCGCTATCTCAGAAGAAGGAACTGCTACAGCAATTTCGGATCTCGCACGAACAGTGGCCAAAATCAATGACATGAGGACTGTCTTCCCAGTTCCACCGGGTGCATCGAGGGAAAATAAGCCATCATTTCCATCATCAATTGCATTCATTGACGTAACTTACAATTTTTTCTGCTGTGGGTTCAACAGTGGTACATTCGTTCGAACTGATTGGTTCAATGCATCTCGATCATATTCACGTTCACGTTCCAATTCTCGATTGAAAGCGTCGTTCATTCCACGATCTGGCGTTGGCATTCCTAACTTGACTAACAAACTGCCAGACATAATAAGTTTTATTAAATGTTTTTTTAGTCAAAACAATTATTGCCAATGACTCCACTCAATCTCTTATAAGAATATGATTTATTTTTATAGCACGAATGACATGTTTTATGTTTTTTTTGTAATCGCCATCTATTAAATATTTAAACGAATTTAAAATAACAACTCTATCTATAGAATAAATGGTTTATTTATTTAAACAATCTTAATTTTATCAACACTTCCCTTTACTATTCAAGAAAGTATTTATATTAATAAAGATCGATTATCTACAGCTTGTATATATAAAAAAATACACTGCAGCATCTGAAGCGAGCATGGTTAAAAAAAATCGATATGTTCTCCCTTTTCAGTAGAACACCTTTACACTGAACTCCCCATTTACACGGTAGATACGCTCAACGCGATACCGAGTAAAGAAAAAGTGTAAACAATTATATTAAAATTTAAAATTTGTGGTAGATAGGTTTCCTTGCATAAAAATAAATTAAGGATATCAAAAAATTAAATTCATTATCGCTTATTGTATCTTAATGTTATTTAAAAAATACTTTAAAAAAATCAAACGTAACAAAAAATATTTACTATCACTATGAGACAATAGACGAAGCCTTTTACGAACATTTTGTACGACATATCTCTCATCTTTTGAGATATCCAGAAACTGTGTAATATTTCTGTCCAAATTTTTAAATGAATAGTCGATTTATTTCTCTTTTTTTGCACCGTGTTATTTCTAAATCGTCTTAAAACAGAGGTGTATTCTATTCAAATCAATGTTATGCGTTATGCGTAATAATTCATTAAAAACGTTATGCGTAATAATTCATCGAGCTAACCTTCTTGCTGAGTAAAACTATTATCATGTTGAAATGAAAATAATGATTTCGATACCCACCGCTCAATAGGTTTATCATCTTGATATTGAATTGATATTCATCTTCTCTTTGCCAAAACATTAGCGAGTATTGCAATGCATTGTATGAACGGTGCGCTTCGTATACAATATCGTTTAAATACTATTTCACAGAAGTTGCGCCACATTATAAACTAATTAAAATACACTGTTCCCGCTATGAGCCATGAATCCCGTGTTTGACCATAATTGGATAAATAGATTTTCACATCAGAATGATTTATCGGAATTAAAACCTAATAAAAATCGATGAAAACTCAAAATAACGGCGCATGTATACCTACATAGCGAGCAGTCAACTGTCAAAGTATAATGTAATCAATGCCATCTGGTGGATTTACTGGAAAACAGCATACAACGTGTCATACAATGTCCACGTTCCATTTGTATTTTTCAAAAAACAAACTGTATGAGGACATTTATTTTCTTAATAATTTCTTTCCCGTGATACTTTTCCGATGTTTTAATGCTTATTATGCTATTCTAGGCGGATACGAATTTAATAAAACAAAGATCATTGAAATCCGAGCTGTAATTCTCTAGATATACGTGGTGTAACAAACCCCACTTTCTTTTATATATATATAGATTATAGAATTTCAATTAGAAATGGTAAGGGTTATTTTTGTTTTTAATTAAGGCTTCAGGAAACAAGAGCAGCAATTTTTATAATCCTAAAACATTCACGCAAATAAATAAAAACGTTTTTCTTGTATATAAAATCGGGGCAGGGCTGTGGAGTCGGAGTGAAAAATAAGCGGCTCGAAATGTTTTTGAAAAATATATTTAATAATGTGTATTCAAACAAAATAGTCCAAAGTGCTGACATTTCATGCATGGCTGACTAAAGATGATCTGGTTAAAATGAAATTATTTAAAAATTTCCTCGGAGTCGGAGTCGTCTTTTTTTATACGACACCACAGCTCTGGATAAAATGTCTGAAAAAGTAATGTTAAATATTCTTAACAAAATTTACATTGTTTTATGAAATCCATTTAGTAACTGTCATGTTTGCTTTTAAAGACTGTGGAAACCTTAACTCCAAAAATGCTCATATTTTTTAGCCATATCCGCTCCCAATATGGAGCATATGGCCTCCCAATGAAGGTATCAAACAGAAGTTTTTTTTCTACGAGAACTGTTAGTTACTCAGTCGCTCAACCTTACTTTTTCAAAGTGAGTAGTAGGGGAAGAAGGATAAGGCTAGAACAGGATTAGTGGTTGACTAATCGCTATCGCAACACCCAGTTATTAAATGATCAGAAAGATGGGAGGAAAGGAAATAATGTGGATTTACATCACAAACACCCAGTCTTCGATCACAACTTTGAATTGAAAAACCTTAGATTCATTGTGATCTGACTGGGAATAGAACCCAGACCTGCGTGATCGGTAGAGCAAGGGATGCAAGCACGCAGAGCGAGCAGCCATCGATTTATTTATCTAAAATATTAAAATTTTTATTTGTTATAAACAACATTCATTAGTCTACAGATGGATGTAAAAAAAACTACGCACCCGTGAGTAAACGTTTATCGTATTTTTTTAAATCTATACAAACCATTTTGAAGGTGTTTTTATGTTTTTTTCAACTCGTTTCGCACGACCTCTCACGGAAATTATGTAGTTTTAAAAATGGCGTTGAGTAAGTATAGTGTGTTACGTGTATGAGGTTGCAAAACGACCAGGGATTGATTTAGGATGCTAACATTTATTTTTATATAGGCGAAGAAGACATATTTAAGGGTTAGTAAATATTTGCAGTTATTGAGAGTGTGACATCTAGTAATAAGAATTACCTTATACACCTGATTATTAGACGATTAATGATTCCGAAGACGATAATATCACTGACGATAATACTGATGCCAAAGATGCTATAGTTATCTTACTGATCTGATAAGCTACTGTAGTGTTTTTGTTTATTTCTTCTTTTCATGTGAAAAGGTTAAAGTGAAACACGTGGACGTAATGTAACGCGGTGGAATGGTGTTCCGGCACCCTTTTCTTTGACATTTTTTATGTTTCAAATCAACATTCGAGAATTTTATTTTAATTTTAACCGAAACGCACAAAACGCACAGGTTCATAAACTTACTCTGTGACCAAAAATTGGGACCTAATGCGTGATTTAGTGTGTTCTTGTGTCACGCGGATCCCCATCCGCGTCAGATTCATCTTTTTTGATCATCAACATCTTTGGGCCACCTTTGACGCTTTTTGATCCTTAAAAATACGTTGGTCAGTAGTTACTCGCTGTGACAAATCTCTCAATACGAAGAACATGTTTGTTTTCAAAATTTGCACTGGTTTTAATTATAACTGTCAATTAATGAAAGCATGTTTAAATTAGAAAAAGCTTTTTGAAAATGATAACAACATAAGATAACTCACGTTACCGAAATAATTTATTAAGCACAGTTCCTGTTCTCCAAGAATTTCACAATTACCCTATATGTCATACATTCGTACAAACAAAAGCTTCTACGCTGCAATGAAATTGAATCAACAGTTATACATTATTATTTATTCCGTTGAGAAGAATTAATTGAACAACTTGTTTCGCGGAACGCTGGTTCAATTTGGATACGATCCATTGTTTGGTTGGAAATAATATCAAATGTATATCTAAATAAGCACCTAACAAACACGTAATTGCGATTCGCGGCTATTGTGTGAATTTCTAGGCCAAAATGGCGTGAATTTATTCGGAAAAGCGACGCTCAAACAACAGCCACTTTGCTTTTATTTTATTGTTTGTCTGATGTTGAATTTCGAAGTTCAACGAAGTTTTCTCTTCGTTCATCTTTATTCCTTTATGTATATTTCTGTCATTTTAAACTTTGACGCAACGCTGCTCTATGCTCGCTCACTGTCATTTCCGTATTTATTTATGACAATTCTATTCAATTACCCAGAAACAAATTCGCTCAACTTAAAATAAAGTGTTACCAAAGTATAAACTATGCAAAATAGAAATTTGAATATGGAATAAATTTGTTTATTTCAGATGAAATTTTCCACGCGGACAGTTCAAAATGGCAACCAAGTGTCATACTTCAGTTTGCTAATAAATTACGGGTGTATCGAATAAAATATATTTTAAGTAAATACGAAACAAATATGTTTGAATTATTTTTTCATTTCGGGGTAACTACACCGAGTTGTGATCTATATATCTGTCAAATAAAAGTATGCAAATCATTTTTATTTATAAAGAGAAAAATCAACATTTTCCCTATTTCAAACTCGTTCAGTTTTAGACTTAATAAAGTTTTACCGTACAATATTAAACTATTACAACAGGTAGTCTCTAACAAACAATTACAGATGTATTTTTTTTGTATTTGTAATATTGTATTTGAGTAGGAAAATTGATTGAAATTATACATGTAGAAGTGATTGCAATCATACCTATATTTACATACCTATACTGTAAAATCATTATTAAAAAAATCTGTATCCTTGTCCATATTTGAAAAAATAATTAAAAATATATGCGAAAGAAATTTGAGTATAAATATTTTATCAGAAGAAAATTACTAGAGCATGAGAAAACAAACTCAAAAATTGCACACATGATAATTTAAACGAAAGGATCAGAGTAATTTGAGGAATCTGTAAACACTATGATATACAAAATAGACGAAATGGAATGTAGAGCAACAAACATATACCGTAACAAGTATTTTGTTTATTAAATGTTCAGCTCTATTACTAGTTTCAGCTTTTTATAAACTTCTATGTGTTGATCAGCGATTTAACATTTTTGATTGTAAAGTTATTATTAACAATAAACCATGAGTTTGCATCGATTGCAGTCAGGTTCTCATTAAACATGAATATCATATGAGAACAGTTTTGCCTAGACAGCTAACAGTAAAAAGCATATTCTATCACATGAAGATTCATATGCGATTCACACAATACTATTTATTTTATATTGATTACACCAATTTATAAAAATTTGATCAACCAAAACAATAAATTAAATGACTAAGCAATAGTGAAACAGTATTTAGTTTCATATGAGTAACGTAAAATATTTGATAACTATTACTGCATCAAAGCAACAATTCTGTTCTGAAATAGTTCGGTGTAGAAAAAGAAATAAAACAAGTGAATCTCAAACAAATATATTACTTGTTATCAATTCATTATGATAAAGTTCTTTCGAAAATATATTTTTTTAGTTACGTTTCATGTAATATATTATTGCTCGTTAAATCGCTTTTCATTTTTACTATGTTTATACGTTTGATAGCAGAGTAGATACTAAGCACCTCTGTCATGGATATATATATATATATATATTTAATATAGTATATATCCTATCCTATAATTCCTATAATTGACACTTAAAATAAGTAAATTTGAATCGTTTAAATTTTCTAACTTTCCATTTTCATTTTTGGCTCGACCATCGTTAAAAATAATTCGAAAGGTCTTATCATATGTCATATATTGGTATTTAACACTTAAGTTAAGAATCATTAATTAACACAATATATATAAATTTATAGCAATTTGCAACACAACGAAAAATAATAAAATACGGTTTGAATTGCTCTGAATTGTCGTTACTATAAACAGTATAAACAGTGCGAGAAGACTATACTAAGGGTTAATTAATTTATTTTGTCCATCTCTCGTTCAGGTAATGTGGATGATGCAGGCTATTTTACGGTACCGTCACGGTTTGGTATAATATGTTTGTGGTATTCAGAATTTGCCAAATTCAATTGAACATTTGTATTTTGGAAAATATTATCCGACTCACTAACCAACCATTAACCATATCCGATCAGTAAATACATATATGTTTAAATGATTGGCATATTTCGAACACAATTAAAATCATTTTTTTTTATATAACATGATATAATTGTTTATAACTGGTATCGCTTCCATGGAGGGGTATTGAAAATATTCCATACATAATCTTAATTTACTTATGTTTTGAAAATCAGATGTGGTCAACTCGAAAAAATACAAATATATACGTTAGAACTCAAATTAAATATGATATTTGAAATTGTGAACGTTGTTTGAGTAAAGCAAAATATTGCTTATATAAAAGAACATTCGATTCCATGTTTGTATTAAAAATTGTATCAATACTTGTATGTTATCCTCTCCTTGCGTTCTGTAGCAAAGAAAAACCCAGGCATGAAATTTTCAATTTATTATTTAAGAATCAGAATCACCTTTTAGTTTATTTGTAAATCATGATGCTTCTTTAAAAGGCGAACCACGAAACAAACGAAAGTAACTTTTTCAAATTTCATGTTAAAAATTAACTTCCACAAAGTTCCACCGTATCCATCGAAAATACAAATATTATTATTGGATAAATAATATTTGCAAATTTTTACGAAACGCGTTTACCAAACATTGTTGTTTTAAATACTTTGAAATCCAATATTTATCAACTCAGAGGAAAACCGTTTTTAATGGTCAGATTAAAGTGATATAGTATATGAAAATGGTGTTATGTGGCTTGGATTAAATGCATGGGCGACCAAGGAAAAGTTTTATCGAACTATTACAGTCTACTGTTTTTATTAATGGCAGTGCCGCAAACATTTCAACAGATATACATAATACTATTATATTCCATTCAAAAACACCTGATAATCTAAAATGATCGATTAACAGTATATTTCATTCTTGATGTAAGAAAAATATTTATTTTGATAAAACACCGTTAAATACTATACTGATTTTTATTAATTATACATATTATAATTGTTATGTAAGGCTGCTGTTATTTAAGGGGTCGAGTGTTAACGATGTTGACTAAGAACACGGAGGTCACAGGTTTGAATCCCAGTACGTACAGTTTTTATAGGTTGATTTTTCAATTGATTTATAGATTGCTGTCTAATGGCGTGGATGATTGTGATGTCCCTCTCACTCATCCTATTTAAAAAAAACGGGCATAGCGAAAGCGATAACCTTTCCACTGGTTTTGTTAAAAAGGAGGGGTTGAGCAACTGAGTAACAAACTCGTATCTCAAATCTGTTGAGATACCTCCATTAGAAAGCAATGGGGAGGAAGCATGGGTTAAAAAAATATATATTGTAACCTTTTATAATATATCTGAAGGTATTTATAATTGTGAGCCAGTAAAAACACATTTAAAAAGGAAGATAGCAGTACTTCGACATATATCAAGATTGAGAAGTATTTATTTAGTATAAAACCATAAAATATGTTTACACAAACATGTAATAATTTTTGGTTAGTCTACCTATACCGGCTTACATTACTGAACGAACTACCGTAAACCAATAACAACGAGTATATAAATAAGATGTCAGTCGTAGAGATTTTCAAATTAAAAGTAAATTATTCATTGTTAAATCTTATTTAATTATTAAATAATAAAATCTATATTTCATTTTTATCAATATAACTTCCACAGCAGAACTTAATTAGATTTAATAATTTTCACATGTAAAATTGCCACTAGGGTCTCCAATCTCAAGATCCCGGATCCCGAAATTCGGGATTGTGACAGTATTAATTCCGAGATTTTGGTACTGAGAAAATGACAGAAAGTTGAGCGAGGTGTAAAATAAGTATTTTTTTGGGAAATCTTAAAATTCCTGGGATTTTTTGGATTCAAAAATTCTCGGGAGAGCTAAAAAAAATAAAAACTCTCACGCTCTTCATTTTGGGAAGTCCACATGAAATTCATGAAAGTTCATGAAACCGACATGAAATTGTTTAAAAAATCCCAGGATCCCGGAATCACAAAACGGTTCCGAGATTGGATGCCCTAATTGTCACTTGCTAGATTTGCTAATTTATAATTATTAATATTATTATTCAAGCTTGACTTCATTTGCGATTAATGTTATCTCGAAATTAGAGAAAACTTGATAAATAAACGTTCTCTCAAACCATGCATATGAGCTATAGTAGAAAACTTTCCTACAGTCTAATATTTTTTCTTCAGTTTTTCTCTTAGGAATAACTAAGTTTTGTTTTTGTTATTCCGCGTGACAGACATTCTGTATTGTTTGAAAAGTTTGACCTTTTTTCATATTTTTCGGAGCATATTTTGAATCTTGCCAAGATGGCAGGTTGGGCAGTTACATGTCAAAAAATTAAAACTTTCACGAAAATAAAACAAAAAGTACAATAGTTTCGTTGATATATTAAGCGCGTCTGTATAGTGAAGTTTATACAATATGTATTATTTCTTTTTGAATATTACAAAAAGATTATTCTGGAAAACATTTGAAAAATAGCAAAAAACAACAGCATTACTTGAATGCGGTAACTAACATTTTGAATAAGATAGGTGGATTACTAATAGAAAATGTAAATTAACTTTGATTATTCCACGTATTGTGTTACTAACTGTGACACAATACGTGGAATAATCAAAGTTAATTTAAATTTTCTATTAAAATGAACTTCCACAAAGTTACCGCCGAAACCATCGAAAGTATTAGGTGGATTACCATTGTTGAATTTATTTCTATTGGATTTTGCCACACAAAATAAAAATATTTGTTTTTTTATTAGTACTATCAAAGTTTTTATCTTACTCCCACATTGCGTCCAGTATAAAAAGAAAAACTTGACTTAAATTTTGTAATTAATAACACAATACTTGAATCGATTTCCAGTTTATTCGTAAGCATTGAAATAATCTGATGGTGCTTCTCAAAGAGGCGAAACATGTGTCACAAGTTGTAGTACAAAAATTGAAAGAAAAAAGTATCAAATTTAATTGGATACGTCTGATTTCCGTAAAATCTTGAAAGCGAGGAATATAAAGTGATATTACCCAAAAATTCTTCATATATCCAGATTCCACCTAGCAATCTTTATGGTTCTCTATGAATCGCTCCTATTATTTATGCTTGTTGCCCTTGGCAACAGCGCGTTGATTGGTGAACTGTTCTAATGATTCCTTACAGAATTTTCGACACAAACTGCAAAAAAGAGTAGTTCATTTAGTCCATATAGTAGCGCCAGACTATTAAAAAGGTGCTATTTTCAGTTATTTACAAGCGATTTTAATAGTTTTCCAATAGATACAAGGATTAGCTTTTTCATAATCTTGCTCTTCTTTTCTTGATATTCTTTAAGGGGAGATTCAGTTACTGATTGACAAACATTTTATCAGCGTTTTTATCGAGGTATTCCACTAAGCATCTATACCTCTCACATTTTTTAAATATGTCAAAACATATTTAATATCTTTCACTTAACATATTTAATAGCTCACACCTGTTCCTAAAAATAGTACGTAACGAATACGATACCGTAAATCATTTATGTTGAAATTTTCCATATTGAAAACGGACACGGTATAAAATTCCAAATAACAAATAATACTACAACTTATGAATGTTTTTCATCGCTTTTTAGTAGTATACTGATGATTTACACAGTAAAGTAATGTGGTGATACAGAGATTTAGTATTTTAACGTGTATTCAAATAGCCTGTTGTGAAAAAGCTTTCAGGAATAACCCATATGTATATATATTAATGCTTTATTCTTAAAAGCTTTTTCAAAACAGACTATTTGAATACACGTTAAAATACAAATTGTTGCCACATTACCTTACCTACTCAACATTTATTTTCAAGATGTTTTTATTGAAACCATTACTTACGCGATACGTTAAATTTACCATTTTATTCGTCCAAAAGGACGAATAAAAGGAAAAAGGTGTACGATTATGTAATGTATAATTTTTAACCATGTCTACTCTTTTTATAATATGAAACATATAGACTACCAATGTAGTTTACTCAGCGAATGTTTTTACGAGCTGGTTATTCAGGATATCATGAGTATTAGGGTATTCAATCCCGAAGCCTTTTTCCAATCCCGGGATTGAGATTTGCTCACCGAGGAATTTTAAATCCTCGATTTGGTATACTTTTTTCCCGATTGTCACAGAACTTCGTTTTTTTTTTAGCTCACCGAGGAATTTGAATTCCTCGATTTGCCAATTTCATGTCAATTTTTGGGATTTGTTCAAAATTTCTCAATCCCGAAATTCCGGGATCGCAGCTGTATCAATCCCGGGATTTCGGGATCAGAAAATTGAACGGGATCCCGGGATTACGGGATTGGATGCTCTAATGAGTGTGGATATAAAAATACGACTCGGCCAAGATTAGGGCCAATAGCTCTCGATGGGTGGGAGATAATATTATACATCACAGACAACCATGCATTTAAATATGAATTGGTTATTTAATTATAATCGCTTTCATAAACATCTGTTTACAAAAACTGCTGTTCGTACTGGAATTCGAATCCACGAGGTACGACATGGAAGCCATCGACGTTGACCACTGTGACATGGACCCGACAAATAATATATTTAAAATTCATATAGAAATAAAGCGGTAATAAATAAAATATAAAGAATCTTATATGAAGTTTCGATTTAAAACACGTATCTTCGTCACAAAAAAACTCTTTTATTATAAACGCAAATTTGGTAAGCCAAAAACCTACACTCTTTTGAATCTAAAGTTTTAAATAATACATTCATCAATATTATAGCTTCACTAATATCTTTTGAGATGAATAGTGTTGATATAATACTTCAGATTTTGTATACAATGTAAATTTAATTATTACAAGGATCTTGTTTTTCAAGTAATAAATGAATAATTATTATTGTATATATTACATATTTTTTACAAGCTTTCTTTCAGTTTAGTTAGAATTGTAATATTAATATTCCATTTATTATTTTAATGATATATTTCGTAGGCTGTATGCGTGTTTAAAATATTGATGTGGATCAAATAAAAACATTGCAAAATAATTAAGCCGTCGTATGTGATATCTTCGCAGTCTACCACTTAAACTAGTAAATTATGCAATACAATGTTATTGAATCAATCCTGACTGTAAAAAAACACGTTGCCTTAAAAAATAAGACCGGTTTTGGTTGTAAATATAAAAGACTCGCTCTGTGCTATTATTAAAAGAAATAATAATTTACGAGTGTGTTTTATTATTATGAGACGTTTGAATAACTTTGAATAAATATATAGAATTATAGATTATATTATAAGCGAACAATTTAAAAGCACTTGGAAATAAATTTAAGTTTCTAAGAGGTGTAGTCGGATTACTAAAAGCAAGGTGAAGCATCACAAGGCATCAATTTTACAGATGTTTTTTTATTAAAACAGAATATATTGAATAATGCTTATTGATTTATTTTATATTTTGTGGTCAAATTCTTAATCAATTCTCTCAATGGAAATATTATAATTTGTCAGCCTAACATATTTTTTAAAACAATATTGAGAACGGGGAAAAGGTCTATGAATTTTACTTATTCATAGACTCAAATAAATTAACGTGTAAAGACATATTTTATATATAATACTTAATGCTTTATTACTTTATTTACTCAAATTTGATTGAATCCAGTAGTTCAATTTTTTATCGATATTCTTAACAACTCTAGACGTTTTGTGAGATACATATTTATTAATGCGATATATTTACATCAATTAATGAAGACGACTAAGCATTCAAGTCTTTTTTCATTTTGTACAAATTCTCGAATTATTACTTTGTTTGTTTTCGTCATGCATTCCGAAAGCACTTATTCAAACAAACATATTTAGTAAAGTTACTTCTCACTGCCTTGTTTTAAAGACTTCTCCAATATATTAGGATCTGGACAACAATAATAAAGGGGGATTTTTAATACGAAGAATAATTTATGTATTTTGATTTTATGGCTGGTTATAATTTAAATGTAATGATTGTGGCTATAGTGCTCGAGAAAAAGGTTTTTATTTTGATATTTTATTACAATCACTCTAGTACGTATAGCGAGTAGAAATGATTCATCAAACGTAAAGAGCTTGCTTTTTACTGTAAAAACTCTTTAGGCAAATTATTAGTTAATAGTAAAGATAAAATACATTACTTAAATAAATCCGGGATTTATAGATTGCAATGCTCTTGTTGTACAAAGTTTTATATCGGCAAAACAGAAAGGACACTGAACATCCGAGTTTTAGAACATATGGCAGCCTTTAGATTGAAAAAAAGACACGTCTACTTTTGCTAATCACTTAATTTCGGAAGGACATGTGTTCAATCAGGAACAAGGGATAAAAATGTTACACCCAAATACGGACAGTCATAAGCTCTTTTTCCAAGAAATTTTAGAAATCAACAAAGCACAGCTGCAAAGTCTTCCGATTTTAAATGAAATATCAAACTTTCCCACATCTCCACTTCTATACCCTATATAATCATAAAATCATATAATCATAAAACCTTTGCCGACAAACAAATTATGTAATTCTTGAAACTGCTCACTACTCAAATCTGTTGGCATTCCCATGGGCTCGTCCTTTTCGCCAGCAATGGCTTTGGACTCAGTGATGCATTTGTATCTTATATAAACACGAAACTTTCATTTGCTAAACGTCAGTTCAAGTTCATCCGTGCACTTGAATGCCTGAAGATGCCGGAAGGCGAAACCCGGGTCGTTAGTGACAAAATCTGTGAGAATGTACATAGTTTGAACGATTCAAATTTAGTAAAGAGCTTGAATGAATAAAACGAAATTCTGTCTGAAAGATCAACTGTAAAAACAGTGATCATTTTCGTAATTATTACATTAAACTTAACTAGCTGTAAGCCCGTTGCCCAGCAACGTGAGATTTATAGTATTTAATTTAATTTTATTTTATGTTATCTTATTTTATGGTATTTTATTTTATTTTATTTTATTTATTTTTAGTTATTTTATTTGATTTTATTTTATGTTATTTTATTTTATTTTATTTTATTTTATTTTATTTATTTTATTTTATTTTTATAGTTAGCAGAAATTTCGTAAATTATTTAATTTTTGGAATAATGTTTAAGTTTGCTAATAACCATTTTTCGTAGTAGCAAAAATTTCGTAAAATATTTTATTTTTGGAATAATGATTAAGTTTGCTAACAACCATTTTTCGTAGTAGCCGAAATTTCGTAAATTATTGAATTTTCGGAATAAAGTTTAAGTTTGCTAACAACCATTTTTCGTAGTAGCAGAAATTTTGTAAATTATTTAATTTTTGGAATAATGTTCAAATTTGCTAACAACCATTTTTCGTAGTAGCCGAAATTTCGTAAATTATTTAATATTTGGAATAATGTTCAAGTTTGCTAACAACTATTTTTCGTAGTAGCAGAAATTTCGTGAATTATTTAATATTTGAAATAATGTTTCAGTTTGTAACAACCATTTTTCGTAGTAGCAGAAATTTCGTAAAATATTTTATTTTTGGAATAAGGTTTAAGTTTGCTAACAACCATTTTTCGTAGTAGCAGAAATTTCGTAAATTATTGAATTTTTGGAATAATGTTCAAGTTTGCTAACAACCATTTTTCGTAGTAGCAGAAATTTCACAAATTATTTAATTTTTGGAATTATGTTTAAGTTTGCTAACAACCATTTTTCGTAGTAGCATAAATTTCGTAAATTATTTAATATTTGGAATAATGTCCAAGTTTGCAAACAACCATTTTTCGTAGGAGCAGAAATTTCGTAAATTATTGAATTTTTGGAATAAAGTTTAAGTTTGCTAACAACCATTTTTCGTAGTAGCAAAAATTTAGTAAAATATTTTATTTTTGGAATAATGTTTCAGTTTGCTAACAACCATTTTTCGTAGTAGCAGAAATTTCGTAAAATATTTTATTTTTGGAATAAAGTTTAAGTTTGCTAACATACATTTTTCGTAGTAGCCGAAATTTCGTAAATTATTGAATTTTTGGAATAATGTTTAAGTTTGCTAACAACCATTTTTCGTAGTAGCCGAAATTTCGTAAATTATTGAATTTTTGGAATAATGTTTTAGTTTGCTAACAACCATTTTTCGTAGGAGCAGAAATTTCGTAAATTATTTAATATTTGGAATAATGTTCAAGTTTGCTAACAACCATTTTTCATAGTAGCAGAAATTTCGTAAATTATTGAATTTTTGGAATAATGTTCAAGTTTGCTAACAACCATTTTTCGTAGTAGCAGAAATTTCACAAATTATTTAATTTTTGGAATAAAGTTTAAGTTTGCTAACAACCATTTTTCGTAGGAGCAGAAATTTCGTAAATTATTTAATATTTGGAATAATGTTCAAGTTTGCTAACAACCATTTTTCGTAGGAGCAGAAATTTCGTAAAATATTTTATTTTTAAAATAAAGTTTAAGTTTGCTAACAACCATTTTTCGTAGTAGCAAAAATTTATTAAAATATTTTATTTTTGGAATAATGTTTCAGTTTGCTAACAACCATTTTTCGTAGTAGCAGAAATTTCGTAAAATATTTTATTTTTGGAATAAAGTTTAAGTTTGCTAACAACCATTTTTCGTAGTAGCCGAAATTTCGTAAATTATTGAATTTTTGGAATAATGTTTAAGTTTGCTAACAACCATTTTTCGTAGTAGCCGAAATTTCGTAAATTATTGAATTTTTGGAATAAAGTTTAAGTTTGCTAACAACCATTTTTCGTAGTAGCAAAAATTTAGTAAAATATTTTATTTTTGGAATAATGTTTTAGTTTGCTAACAATCATTTTTCGTAGTAGCAGAAATTTCGTAAAATATTTTATTTTTGGAATAAAGTTTAAGTTTGCTAACAACCATATTTCGTAGGAGCAGAAATTTCGTAAATTATTTAATATTTGGAATAATGTTCAAGTTTGCTAACAACCATTTTTCGTAGGAGCAGAAATTTCGTAAAATATTGAATTTTCGGAATAAAGTTTAAGTTTGCTAACAACCATTTTTCGTAGTAGCAGAAATTTTGTAAATTATTTAATTTTTGGAATAATGTTCAAATTTGCTAACAACCATTTTTCGTAGTAGCCGAAATTTCGTAAATTATTTAATATTTGGAATAATGTTCAAGTTTGCTAACAACTATTTTTCGTAGTAGCAGAAATTTCGTAAAATATTTTATTTTTGGAATAAAGTTTAAGTTTGCTAACAACCATTTTTCGTAGTAGCCGAAATTTCGTAAATTATTGAATTTTTGGAATAATGTTTAAGTTTGCTAACAACCATTTTTCGTAGTAGCCGAAATTTCGTAAATTATTGAATTTTTGGAATAATGTTTTAGTTTGCTAACAACCATTTTTCGTAGTAGCCGAAATTTCGTAAATTATTGAATTTTTGGAATAAAGTTTAAGTTTGCTAACAACCATTTTTCGTAGGAGCAGAAATTTCGTAAATTATTTAATATTTGGAATAATGTTCAAGTTTGCTAACAACCATTTTTCGTAGGAGCAGAAATTTCGTAAAATATTGAATTTTCGGAATAAAGTTTAAGTTTGCTAACAACCATTTTTCGTAGTAGCAGAAATTTTGTAAATTATTTAATTTTTGGAATAATGTTTAAATTTGCTAACAACCATTTTTCGTAGTAGCCGAAATTTCGTAAATTATTTAATATTTGGAATAATGTTCAAGTTTGCTAACAACTATTTTTCGTAGTAGCAGAAATTTCGTGAATTATTTAATATTTGAAATAATGTTCAAGTTTGCTAACAACCATTTTTCGTAGTAGCAGAAATTTCGTAAAATATTTTATTTTTGGAATAAGGTTTAAGTTTGCTAACAACCATTTTTCGTAGTAGCAGAAATTTCGTAAATTATTGAATTTTTGGAATAATGTTCAAGTTTGCTAACAACCATTTTTCGTAGTAGCAGAAATTTCACAAATTATTTAATTTTTGGAATTATGTTTAAGTTTGCTAACAACCATTTTTCGTAGTAGCATAAATTTCGTAAATTATTTAATATTTGGAATAATGTTCAAGTTTGCTAACAACCATTTTTCGTAGTAGCAGAAATTTCACAAATTATTTAATTTTTGGAATAAAGTTTAAGTTTGCTAACAACCATTTTTCGTAGGAGCAGAAATTTCGTAAATTATTTAATATTTGGAATAATGTTCAAGTTTGCTAACAACCATTTTTCGTAGGAGCAGAAATTTCGTAAATTATTTAATATTTGGAATAATGTTCAAGTTTGCTAACAAACATTTTTCGTAGGAGCAGAAATTTCGTAAATTATTTAATATTTGGAATAATGTTTCAGTTTGCTAACAACCATTTTTCGTAGTAGCAGAAATTTCGTAAAATATTTTATTTTTGGAATAAAGTTTAAGTTTGCTAACAACCATTTTTCGTAGTAGCCGAAATTTCGTAAATTATTGAATTTTTGGAATAATGTTTAAGTTTGCTAACAACCATTTTTCGTAGTAGCCGAAATTTCGTAAATTATTGAATTTTTGGAATAAAGTTTAAGTTTGCTAACAACCATTTTTCGTAGGAGCAGAAATTTCGTAAATTATTTAATATTTGGAATAATGTTCAAGTTTGCTAACAACTATTTTTCGTAGGAGCAGAAATTTCGTAAATTATTTAATATTTGGAATAATGTTCAAGTTTGCTAACAACCATTTTTCGTAGTAGCAGAAATTTCGTTAATTATCGAATTTTTGCAGTAGTAGCAGAGCAGATGTCGTAATTTTTTTAATTTTGGGACATCAGTACGCATACATTTGTGGGTTGTGATTTGTCAATTGTGAATTGTGATTATTTTATCGACTATTAATATATAGATACATGAAACATGTCTAAGTTAATTCGAGAATAGCCCCCGCAGTTGTAGATATTTAACAGAATCGGTCGTGAGCAAATCACTTTGATTGATGGCAGATGATGACATTTTTTTTTCAGTTTATTTATTTTTAGTTTCATTATATTCAGTTTGTTTATTTATTTTTTAAGCGTTAGTTAGAGGAGGTTAAATAATTAAAGCAAAACCTTCTTTTCAACGATGTACGCTTTTAGTGTAAACAATATGAACTCTCACCGGAACATATCAACTCGTTTTTGGTCATAAGCACAACCACTATTTTATGTTGTGGGTTATAACGTTATAAAATTTACCGCTATACGGCAAAAATTGTTTACGTGTAATAAATTAGAAGGAATGTAAACATATGAATACAATATTGTATATATCGATTGAAAACACTAAAACAAATAGAGTCGACACCCAAAACTGTCAACCGACTTTGACAAAAGATATGTTATGTTTTTAAAGTTTGTTTGTAATGTCAAATGTGATAATAATTTTACTCATTCTACTCTTACATTTTGTTACACATATTTGCCTTGAAGATTTATTTGATAAATAAAATAAAACTTGAATATTTTGTTAAATATTTCACACATGAACATGGCATTATCATTCTTAGCCGTGTGTATGAACTTTACTTACAGAGAGTTGTTATGTCACTTATACATTTTGATAGTACTTATGAAAGAGAAAGTTTTCCTCGTCAAACATTTGCGGAGATATATTTCTGAAGTATTGACAGATCGCCTTTGTCACAAGGGTCCTTGCAATATGGCGAAACTTCGTTTCGAAAATTAGTTCTTGAAACAGCTTTTGTCATAACGAAAGGGCACATACACATTATATTATTAAAATAAAGAGCCAAATTGGTCTAAAATACTATCAATATTTTTAACTCATCTTTTATACATGACATAGAACGGTTCAAATCCCACACCAATAACGGATTTGTGTCCATAGGAATGGATATTTATGGTGTATAACAGTGGCGGTTCCTGAACTAAAATCTTGGGTGGGCTAGAGGAAAGTTTAGCATTGTATACTATTTACGAAATTGTGTATTTTTCCACTTCACCTTATACATTAATCTACATGCAAATAAACAAATATTACGAAACTACTGCAAAGCATTAATTACTATATAATAAAATCAATGCTAATGTAAGTAAGAAATAATAAAATAATAACCTTAAATTCGTCTCTTTCAAAGTAAAATCACAAGTACAAAAATCAAAACAGAGCTGTCACTAAGAGTCAATACCTGTCACTTTCATACAATACAACGATATTGGTATTTGTGTTTGAATGTATTGGTCATGGGCAGATTTAGTTTAGCCCCCAAAGAATGACAGAAGCTTGATAATTTGAAGAACAGTCGTGTGTGTTTGATGACGTTTCCGTACATACAAATACAAAAAAAAATCTAATCGTGCTTGATTGCGCCCCAGTGTCACGTTGCCTGTTCTCTATGAAGTATTTATAGGGTTATTATTTTTTTTTATGCCGGCTCAGTTTAAAATTGTAATGCAAAACACCATCGAGAATATTATAGTAGGTAGACATAGCATTGTCTTATATTGACGGATGAAAATCAAAAAAAAGGTGTTGTATTCATTTGGGAAAGGTTAATTACGCTTATAATTGTATTTATTTTGTTCAGCGGCCGAATTGCTGTTCATTTTTATTCAGCTATCTAAAGTTTTGGGTGAAAAATGCAGGTCGGGCTTAGCCCACCTAGCCCAGTGCCTAGAACCGCCACTGGTGTATAAGTTTCCATTCACCCATGCGATACTAAGCACAAGAAGCGATTAGCTAATCATTTGCCCTGCCCCACCCCTTAATTAAAATCCTTCTTCTCTTCAAAAAAAGAGAGGTTGAGTAGCTTAGTACCACTCACGTAGAACATATGGTATTAAATTATTCTCCACGGTGCAGTGATTGAATATAATATATTATTTGAGTTATAATATAGCCGATGTAATGTTTTTTTCAGGCGACAATTTTAAACTTTTTAAACTTTTTTCACTATTATATCTGTATTTTTGATTTCTTAAAAATATGATACTTTCTTTCACCACGACGAATTTAAAAAAAATACAAGAAAAGTACAGCCTCTCTGAGATATTTAAAAAATACGTTTATTGTAGAATCGCAAAATTTCCAAATGAAATAAATATACCTATTTTTTACAGCACAATTGGGTTATAGCGAGATCTTTCTGAATTTGACATCTTTCGAAGATGCCAACTGAAATTGATGATTATCCTATATCATAAGTAAGGAAGATTTTTCGATCGACGTGTGTAAAGCTGTGGCATTAGAAAGCCACACAAAATTGTAAAAATATGTAATATAAAAAATCTGATGTAATTTGGCTTACGACTAAAAAGTCATAACTTTAAAGCAAACAAAAATTTTCTTTGGGTATAAGCTACATTTCATTCCAACTTTTTAGACATTTTCTGTGACCAGTTTCGCCTATTGAAATAATTTCAACTGAAGATGTACGCTTGCTTCGAGTAAAAATAGCCATAAAAGAATGAGATGAATGTATACAAATTAAATTAAGCCTCTATTCCGAAAAAAATACAATGATACGTTAAATGTGAACATTCTTAATATATACAACATTTTTAATTTTTGGATTACGACTATGCTATTTTTTATATTTAACCAAAAACTTTCGTTGACAAAAGACGTTGTTAAAACAGAACTGGTTTCAATTCCTCTATAAGGTTAGAGTGCGGAAAGAAGAATGGTATAAAAATAAAACTAGTATCAATCTTAGCTCTATCAACAACACACTTTAAGGATAGGATAGGGTTGAAAGATGAGTAAAAAGACTCTTAAATAAAAATATATAAATATACTGTATTTTGATGTTTCTGTGAGGCTGTAAAATTCTAAAATGTAATTCAAAATGCAAAAGGAAAATAATAATGAAAATTTAAAAATCTTTCTTTGAGCTGAATATTCTGTTTCCAATTTCCGTATGCAGAGTTTTTTGTGAGCAATCATCGTTTTTCAAGCAGTCAAAATTAAAAAGACAATATTTTAATATTTAATGCGTGAAATTGCCAATTTCTTACTCATATTGAACATTTATATTGGATACATTTTTTACATTAAACACATTATCAAATGGTGGTGTTAATGCTCGTCATGAACAAAACTGGTTCTTAAAATGTGACATTAGTACAAAAAAATGTGCTTTATTTATTTAAATATTATGCAACGCCTTCTCACCGAGAATTCACAGTTAACACAATAAGAGTGATCTAATTCTTATATAAACATCTTATGAATTGCAAATGAAAATTTGAAGTAAGTATTGAGCCGTGCTACATGTCCGTCTTGTTGTAAATGCTGTAAGTGACAGCCTTTTGTTTGTTTATTGTGACTATCTTAACCCACCTTCTCGTAAGAGATTTGACTGTTGGATTCTATTATGAATACCTCAAGGCAATAAATTTGAATCAACGATATAATACATTAACACTTTGTTGAATCTATTCACCAGTGACGTAGTCGAAACTCTTGGAATTATTGATCAACATTTGTATTATTATTTGCGGTTAGCTTATAAGTGCTAATTTGAAACAAAATTAAATTTCAGAATGAGAAAAAATAAATAAATTGCAGCTGTCTTCGTGTAAAACTAAGCAGCGAATATTAAAAAATGGAAAGGTTTATTTATTTACATGTATATCAAGAAGGAATTATAAATGACTAATTTATTACTTTAGCAAATTAAAAAAAGATATAGAAAATTATTGTCAAAATAATGGAAGTAAAACAATGTAATCATTTGACAAAGCCCACTTAAATACATAACAAATAATATTTATCTAAACTCAATCATGTTCACATGGAGTATGTCAATTTTTGAGGCAATATTGTAAAACACTGTTAAAGATCTCCCAAGTGGCATCCCCATTGGCAGGCTGGCTTAACATTTTGGAATAACAAACAATTCATGTCGACGATTCCTCATAAAATGACCAAGAACATTAAGTTTCTCACCCTCAAATAATTAACTATATATATTGAAAATTTCTTTTCAAGTATTTATTTAATATGATTCAAAATCAGTCGCAACTTTGCCCGGGCCATGAATTTGAAAGGGTAGACTCTTTTTTATGTCGATATCGTTAAGGAAAGTGGCCATAAAACGATGGTTGCATATACGCAGCGGGTGGTGGAGGTAAGTACTTGCTCAACACTATTTATTGTTTGTCTTATGCGAGTGTGTGGTCTTGCGGTCGAATCTCAGAACGGATCTTTTCGTGCATCGATTTATTTTATTAAGTATCCAGAAGCAGATATGTCTGTAAAGGTAAAATGCCTTCTTAGCTATCTACTATTCGTTATTATTAAGCATGGGTGTAGGCAGAGTGATTGGATATCGAATAGTTCTATTGGAACCTATTTTTTCGTTCACGCCATCTTCAAAATGAACGGTTGATTAACTCAACAACAAGTTATCGTAAAACAAGCTCAGCTGAGATGCTTCACGACGACTCTATATGGGGGATTTCAGAAGTGACACAGTTTATAGTTTATATTTTATATATTTACTAGCCAATTCCCGGCAAGCTTTGCAATGCCATTCAAAGAAAGAGAGTGTTTGTATTTTAATTGTGTTTATTGAAGTGCACGTTTTCTTTTTCTGTCTGTTTGACGTTTGTTGCTGATTGTCTATGGTACGAAACACGCGCCTACTGTACTTTTTTAACCTTCACCCAAGTGCAAGCATATGAAGTCAAAATGAACTGTATGGCAGACGTACAAATATTGATTTTTATATATAAGACCTACTGTAAGTTAATTCTACTATGCCTATAACCTTTCCGGAAGTGCAAGCAAAAATTGTGTGAAAGTTTTATTGCAATCGGATGAGCGGTGTAGCAACTCAAAAAATACGAACAAACAAACATTCATTTTTATACATTAGATTGTAGTTCATCTAAATTTTTGGTTATTAATTATTTATTTATTTAATTAACATTGTACAAGGTTGACAAATTATAAATTTAAAATTTTTACAATGGAGAAAAAAAATAGTATAATTTAATATTAAACGCAGTAAAAAAAAAGTGGCAAGGAAGTCAACTGAGTAAGCTCCGACGAACTCTACTTTAATACATAGAAAATAGTATTCGTCGGAACTCACCCACGTCTACGTGGAATATGTCAACATACGAAGCAATATTGTTGAACACCGTTAAAGCTCTCCCCAGTGGCATCCCCATTGGCAGGCTGGTTCTACACCTTGGGAGAACAAACAATTCATGTCCACGATTTTTCAAAAAATAATCAGGAACATTTAATGCATCGAAGGATTAGAGTTGTATAAAATATTTTTTCGTATGAAGGGCTGCAAATTATTTCTTAGCGTGAATTTTATTAACTAATACCTAATATCAAGTAGCAGATGTACCTATATCTTTTAAAGGAATGAAAAACAAAAATTGTTTACAGTCAAAAATTTAAAGAAAAATACGTACTTTAAATGTCGCACATTCCCCATCTCTGTGTTAAGTGGTATAATAATCAATACAAGTCAAATACATTCAAATGGGAAAAAAACAGCCAGATAATAATATGTAGATATAAAGAATTTGACAGGCATTAACTGGAACGGTTTTATTCTTTAATGTCCGATGTCACGAATAAGACCCAGGAGGGGAAAAAGTCGAACGATGGAGTAGCGAGCGGCATAGCCGGTTAGATGATTTTTTCGACCAGCTTTTGATATGCGAACGTAATTATTCAACTTTCGTGTTGTGTATCTCACGTGACTAAATACAGTCGAAAAATCGTATTCACAACGCTGTGTATCAACATTATTTGAATTCTACGCATAAAACACAAATAAATGTCCGAGACAGAAAATTCTCCCCCGGGACTTTCATGTCAGAGACTGGGTTTTAAATCAATATTTACATATCGGTTGCATTTCCAACAAAGGGTTTCATTTAATTTTGGGTATCTGTATTCATGAAAATGAGAAAATTCTCATTAGGTTAAATTACAAAAAGTCAATTGTGAGATAAATTTTCATTACAATACGTTCGTGGGAAAATTATTTTTCCAACTGTTTAGAAAATAATTATAATACAGTTATAGTCGCGTCCACAAAAAATATGTTGTTAAGTTGATTACTATTAAAGCATCACACCATCTTCAGACCTCCATATAGACCGTGGAAAGGAAAAAGGACGTCACAGTTTATTCAAAACAGCTTTTTTCTATAATCACAATGTATACAACTTGATACAAGTTCTATCAAAAGAATGTATGCTGCAAATGCTGAATTAGTATCTAAATTTAGAATATAAGTTGGAAAAAAGATGGGTTTGTGAAAATTTAAACCAGGAAAAAAGATCGAAAAAAGGTTTTTCCTAGACAACTTTTTAAATTAATATAAGATTATTTCAATTCGACACTAGTTTAGAAGTCTCCGTGCACTTCCAGGGTGTGTTTATTTCATAATTTAAAAATGGCCGAAAATAATCAAAACACGTTTTTTGTGCCTCTTGTAAAGTTTGTTATATGTGGGTCCTTTTAAATTTCCACAGTTGATATATTATACTAGATCTTAGAGTGTCAAAATATCTTATTTATATTTAATACTTATTATTGTCAAACTAAATAGTTGGCTATTTTTACAACTACGCAATCAAATATAATCAGTGCTTTTCTTTTCATGTAACGTGGTGAAAAGGCGTTCCGGCACCCTTTTCTCGCAATTATTAATGTTTCAAATCAATATTCGTAAAATTTTATTTTTATTTTACATTAGAAATCGTTGATTTTTTCATGGAAACCATTATGTTTGTTCCTATCTTAGGTTTCTTTGAATGTAATCAGGTCCCTAGACTTAGGGTTCATAGCGCAGTGGTCGAAGGTTGGCTTTTGTGACGAATCTCCCGAGAATTACAGTATAAAGCAAAGCACGAGGAGTAAGTTAACCAAATTCTTATATCCTTGAACGAAATGTCGAGAAACTGAGCAACAAGCAATCCTCGTAAAAAAAATCTGTTGAGATACCTTCAATTTGAAACTATATGCTTGATGTTAAAAACGGATATGGATTGAAAAAAAAATCTTGACAAGTAGTGAGTTCTGGTACCTTTTTTTTTTAAAAAAAAGCACTAGCCTAATAAATTAAATGGAAATTCGTTGTAATTTTCACGGGGTAACCTTTTAGTGGCTGCAATGGATTATTCCATTTTTAATTTGTAATGTTATGTGGAATTAGTCGGCATTTGTTTCATTCTATATATATGCAATTTCAATTAAAATTCGTATTTTTGATGTTGTTGCGAGTGAATATTATCTTCATGTGATACCAGCTCTCAAACGTAAAATGATAAACATCTAGCTTTTTTTATATCACTTTTATATGCTCACATCAAAAACTTTACACATTGTTTGATAATTATTCCAAGCAGAGTACATTTAAATATATTGGCTGGTGGTTGACATTGAATTTAAATAAGGCTTTGTATTGATTCAAGGAAATCAAGATTTCAAAAAAAATGACAATTATCACTTGTATTGTGTTAACTGTGGATTCTTAGTAGAAAGGTATTTTTTTTGTAAAAATTATACACAATTTTATAAAATGGTAAGTACCGATCTCCCTCAACGCGACCACGTATCTCAGTTGAATGCAACCGTACCTGATAAGTTTGATTAAATTGTGGAATTCGTAAAAAAATACTAATGTAGAATTTCTAATAAAAGTATAACATAATCTTATACTATTCGGTCTTTTAGTCGAGTGGTCAACAAGGTCGAGTGCCTGTACGGACAATTAAATGAATTTTTCAATATATTTATAACCTTTGTGATACAAAATGTGACATGTGTTTCGCTTCTTTGAGAAGCATCGTCAGATATAACATCGCAACGTTTATGAATAAACTAACTTGTTCCAACGATGATCTAACTCAGTGATGCTCAACCTGCGGTACAATCAGATTTTATGTGATGCCTAAAACAATTCTAGTCACCAGATGATTTTTAAAACATATTATATTGCTTGAAAAAAAATACGTAAACGAATTTTTGAGTGGTTACATAAATGTAATGTCATTATATTATTTGGTATATTTACGTGTTAGTATTAATACGGTGCGGCCCACAAAATGTAGCGAAAATCAGCATGCGGCCCAGACGATTTTTATTTAATGATTTTGGGCCAAAGTCAAAATATGAAATAGGTACAACATTGAAATGCACTAAGATAACGGTGTTTTAATGACTGAATTAAAAATATAGTTTTTAAATCAGTTATATGTAAATCATTTTCCTTGGTTGCAATTTTTAGATGCCCTTATTTTTTTAGACTTAAAAGTAAAATTTTGATACCTACTAATTCGGAATTTACAGCTGACATCTTTAGATAGAACGTTAAAATGTTAAGTTGTGTATATTGTAATTATCAAAAAAACTGTGAGCTACGTTCTTTTGCATATCTAAATTTGATATTTATTATATTTGTAAGCTTTTTGCTAAAGATTCTCTTGATGGAAAAAAGCGTTAAATTTAATACAATTGATCTTTAAATCTGTTTTAAAAACATGATGACACCAGTAATTTACAATTCAATATCATTTTTTCGTCAGCTGAAAAGCTTCATAGCTTAACGAAATGGGAAAATTGTTGAATTAGTTGTCACAACAATTTGTGTAGTCTTTTTATTTTTTATTTTACGTGAACATTGCAAAATATTGACAAATTAAAAATTTAAAACTTTTACAATTAAGAAACCACAAAATAAAATTCAATATTAAAAAATAAGTAATTTTTTTTAGTTGGCAAAAAAGTCAAGTAAGCTCCGACAAACTCTATTTTAATACATACAAAAATAAGATTCGTCGGATTTCACTGACTGGATCTACACCTTGGGAGAACAAGCAATTCATGTCCACGATTTCTCAAAAAAAAAAAATCAGGAACATTTAGTTTCACGTTCTCAAGAATGGTAATATTTTCATTTTGGCTTCGTATAAGCTGAAAGAAATATAAGGCCGGACACATTGCTCATTTTAATAAGCCAAAACTTAAAATGGATTAGCAGTAAACGTAATTAGATCTGGTTGGATAACTGATTTTTTAACTGTTTGATAGGTTTTAAAAAGATGTAATCTACATATTATTTGTTTCTGATACGATACACGTAGCTTAATTGCATTTTAATTTGATGATATTAACAATTAATTACATAGTTACGAATACACAGTATGCCATAGTGTTAACGGTAAGTACGTTCAACAGGTTTTGACTACCAAATCTCAATGTAATGTTTTGTTATGTAAAGTTGTTTTGTTTCTGTACACCAATGATTTTCGGATGGCCGACGTAACGACCAGACAGCTTATTGTTCGAGTTGAATATAAAAGGTCAATTCTGTTTGACGATTCTCATTTAGTGTTGTGTTTGCACCGTGTCACGTTGTATTCAGTTCATCTCACCGCGTCAGATTGTCTATCAGTTGGATAAACATGGCCAGATCAATCTTTTTGCTTGCTTTCGGTGAGTGAAATTGGATAACATAAAACGAACTCGTGGCATAGCGCACCAAGTCAAAATTTTAAAATTTCACTTATCCAATCATATTATTTTAATACAGTATTATACAATAACATTTAATTCATGAATACGACACAAATTTAAATGTTTTAATAAACGTTTATACGCAATAAAATGTGTTTACGAGTTTTGACAGTAAACGGACATTTGTAAATGCTGAGGAATATTTATAAAATTTGGTAAAAATAATAAGTAGGTAGTGAACGATGAAAAGGTATAAATGCAAATTTCGTTTATCTGATTATCATGGTTCTGAAAAAATACGTTAATTAAAAAAAATGCAAGAGAATGTTATAATGAATATTTGCGAAAGAAATTACATGTAATGATATATCGCGTTGTTTGAGAGGAAATGATATTTTCTTTACACGCTAACTGTATTAAGTTTGCATACGAAATTTCGTGTCATATCAGTCGATTAAGTTTGGAAAAAAGATTTCTTCTATAAACAGGACTGCTTTCGCGTATCGCTTAAATTTTCAACCGATGCAAAAAAACATCGTGATCATTAAAACTGAAATAACAGAAAGAAAAGTGTTTTATTTTTATAAAAAAATGACAGTTACACTTAATAAAAGGTGTTTTTGGTAAATAACGACGTTACTGATTTACAAATTTAAATATCTTGCTTGAATATCTTATTGTTGCAATTCTTTTTATAACATTATAAAATAAGCTCATAATGGTACTGAAATAAATCGAAGACATTATTTAAATTGATGGAAAATTAAAAACAGTATTAATATAACTTAATATCTACTTAAAAAAAAATAATGTACCACTTTAGTTTACTTGTTAAGTTATTGAAATAGTATCACTATGATGGTTAATATTGTTTTATATGATTATTGCTACACATTTTTGAAATGCTTTTGGATCCAATAAAAAGCAAACTGATTTGATTTTGTTAATTATTACATGAGGTACATACATAATGAAATTTTGATAATATTTATGATTTTCAGGTCAAAGATCGTAACCTATTTAATATTCTTTTGGCGAGTATCGGTTTGATGAAGATAAAAATTCGTTATAAATTAGTTAAGATTTATAATAAAAATACGTATTCTAGGTCAGTGGTCGAGTTGTCAACGTCGTTGTCTTTGGTTGCGGAACTGAATAAGGAATCCGTATACTCATTTCACAAATATTTTTTACAGAAATGCAGATGTCTATCATTAAAATTGTATGATTTAAAATAGGACCAAATGCAAATTTTCAGTTAATGTTACAGTTTTTGTATGGAAGCTATACAGTTCATTAACGAAACAAACCACTTTTTTTCATAGTACCCAAAAAACTTCCCCGTTAAGTTTTATTATTATGCACATGCACGACACCATGAATGTAAAAACCAGGGCTGTGGCGTCGTGAAAAAAAACATAACAGCATTTATTGATTGTTTGACGCCCATTTAAAAACGATGTACAGTTTAAGTCATATTTTTTTAAAATATTCTTAAGTCACTCGTCTTTTTACAACTTTGACTCAACACAAAACACCACGACTTCCACTTCTCCTAACTAACAGCCCTTGTAACAACACATATAAATATTGTATTACAGTAATCTGAAGTTTAATTTAAATTTTAATAAACTTTTAATATAATTTAATATATTATACTTGTAATACATTTAAAATTTATTGAACTAATTGTTTTAACAAGTCGTATTTAGAAAATATTTTACACATCTGATGCATGTTTTTCAAGGTTATACATCTACTAAAGCTATTGTGGCAATATAAAATAGCTAGGTAAGAACATAAGTCTTACATTAAATAATCACAAATGAACGGAATCGCAGCAATTATTGTTTTGTATGAAGATTATGTCATTTATGTTTATTTGTTATTCTCGGAAAACATGGTAAATTGTATTTCTGTCAATTGGATAATGTCTATTCGTCAAGAATGCGCAAATGCGCTATCATTTAGCATTATGTTGTTTGTTAACATTAACAACGTAGTCAGTATTATACGGTATTGAGAAGTTTGCATTGACTAAAAAAGTAAATTCTATACTGCTGTGACTAACTATGCTTAAATAGTATGCAATCTCTACTTTTACTTTGTTTTTTTATGGCTGACAGATTATAAATACTGAAGTATGCAAATTTAAAGATAAACAACTTTCTTTTTTATGAACCTAGTACGAAGGATGCAATTAGTTTGCATGCAAACAGTATAACATGAACACAGCAACAAAATCGTTCTTATTTTGAATGTCATCTCCGGAAAAACAAATGCGATGTTAAAATGACGTTTAGATAATAATGTACATAATATAAGATACATTTATCAGAAATATAAATTGTGTTTTGATTAAAGTACAGCCGGTTTAATTAATATAATAACTACAGTTTATTGTAAAGATGTGTTTTGCAAATTCAACGTGGCTGTTTTTTATTGAATTTGCAAATACGACATATGTGAAAATATCATTTTAATTAACATAATATTGGTCCTTAAAATGGCGTCATTTTCACGCCATTGCGCCACTTCTAATAGCTTATGATGACTTCCTACGATGAAGTTGTAGAGATCGGGTTTGTTTTATTTGTTATTAAATTAATATTATCACTTTTTTCATAGCAGATAGAAATCTTCGAATAAAATATTAGATTTCCAATATAATAGTGTTGACAATAGAAAAGCTGATTTACACATACATAGATAATAATGTATACAAAAACATTTACGTGTTTTGCCATATATAATTTTGTACACCTGCTTTATGCGACCGACATTTAATTGATCATGATAGGATGCAGCTTGAAGCATACAATTTCATTAAATATTCTGAACAAAAAAGACTCGTGTAGAATTACGTTCAGTCATTAAATTTTTATTATGATTATAGACAATCTACTTTAATGATAATAGTGATTTTTATCGAGTATACTTTTTTCTAATGAATTGCGTTGCAACATTTTTTTTTGTCTTTGCACAAACTAGGTAAAAATGATTTTAAATAAATATATGGTTTTCACACTCAATCTTTAGTGAATTGGATAATATTAATACAAATAAATATTTTAATCATTTGCAACGATTTAAAGACAGAAAACGGTTCGGTAACAATTTTTATTTCTTTTATTATTCTAATTTAAAAAAAAATTCTCTCAATTTTTAAGCATCTTTAAATAAAGCATTTCAACATATGTTAATTAGCTGGGTTTTTTACGAAACTTGGTTGTAAGGCAGACGCGTAATATTTATAATTAGAGAGGCATAAAACGTTTAATGTAGTTTGAAATGAACTGGAAGGGCGTGAGTACATATAGAAGCACCATAGATATTCCTGTATTTTAATACAGGTCTATAAGTCAAGTATTATGAAAATTTTCGCATATTTATTTTTCAATTGACTTCTGGACTTGTAACAAAATGTAGGAATGTCTATGGTGACTTAAAATGAAAGAACTGTATCCACGATGGGTTTCTAACTTAGTCCAGTTACTGTTAGTATGAAAGCCCAATGTCGTTGACCAGCACTAGTGTGCATCATTTTAAAATACTCCTCTAAATAAAACAAGAATTGTTGATCGAATTACTTACAAGCATTTCTCGTGTGAAATAAAACCTTACTATCATTGATATGTGTCTGTTTTCAGTGGTGGTGTGCATGGTCATGTTGGCCACAGCAGCTCCTGGAAAAGATCTTAAAGAGATCAAAAAAGAGGCTGCAAGGAAGAAGGCTTGTATGCATGACTGCGCCACTGAAAAGTACACCCCGATTTGCGCAGGAAAGCAAGGAGCCAAGTCCTTGTCGTTCGGAAGCATTTGCGTCATGAATAACTACAATTGCGATAACCATGAATGTAAGTATGAAAATAAATTGTTGTCTGTTGGATACGGACGAGTTAAGCCAAATAGATTACAAAACAATTATTGATAAAAAAACTTGATTTATCCGAATAAATAACACTAAAAAAGTGTTGTAAGATATTTTTGTCAAAATTATATTCACTATAAATCACCCATTATTTCGTGTGTAACAAATAAAATTGTTATTATAGGTTAAAAATAGCAACGTATTTAGTTTTATCAGCTAATAAATATAAAAAATGTAAAACTAAATGCGTTGCTAGTTTTCTCTGATATAATGGAGTTCTACTAAGTAAATGCCAAGTCAATAAATAAAATTGTTATTGCTACAAATTATATTGCAATCAAATTTGAATCGACACAAATCATTCTTTTGTATTCGATTTGCGAAAAAAAACAATATTTTCTTCGTTTGTGACACTGCATGATATTTTCGTCCTTTTGAGTGAAAAACTCTTGAATCCCTAATAAAGAAACAAGGCGATTTTCAACTTTAAATAGTTTTTTTAAATACCAAAAATTGATGTCTATTTACTTGAATGTGAAACAATATCTTCCCACCATTGTTTGGTTAAAAAATAAGGTGTTATCATGTCGTTATTTTTATTCATTATAATAAACGTTCGTAATATTTGCGATAGAAAATTTACTTTGAATATTTGCAAAGCTTGCAGACTAACGATAATGAATATGTTTTCCCTTATTCTTGTTATCGTAATGGAGACATATAGCACTTGGTTGTTATATTTACTAGATTTTCTTTGTACGTTTATTATTGTTTTCACAGATATAAAAGGCAAAGGATATAACTTATAATATATATATTTTTAAATTGTTATACAAACTAAAATTACTTTTTCTTCATCGCTGTTGCAGTATCTAGTCATTTTAAATTATTCATTCACAATCATTTGTTATTATTATGTTTCGGGAAATCCACTTTTATACAGATTTTTTTTACTATGCAATCATTTATTGTGCACTGTAAAATTTGACTAAATTCGTAGTTAATTAGGTCGACACTGAATACAAGGTAATTTTGAATATAAATTATCTAGTCATACATGCAATCTATTGTTATGTATGAGATAATATAACTGGTTATCGACACAGTTGGAAAAATATTACATTTGTCTGTATCACAGTACTCAGGTGCCATTAGTTCTGCGCTAGGAAAATACATAATTTATTATACATGATATATATAGTAGCTGTAAAATTAACAAGAATATAGGCACTCGTGACTATTTATACTGCCAGATTATTTTTAAATGATTATAGCGAAAATAACATTTATACAATTCTAAATATGTTTGTACTTGGTTTTTTCGGATATATATATGAGCACAGAAACACATTTTAACCAAGATTATTAATAATAACATAATATTTGTATATTATATAGTAAAGTAGCAGTGTCACTTGTCAACGTTCGTTCAATGCGCTCAGACACATAGATAGTGTGTGTGTGTGTGTGCTGGGCTACAGACAAACGTACGAATCACGAAAAATATACTTGTTAAAATTTGTTTATCTTATCACTTGAAGTCAATTTGAACACTATTCCTTCTTCTTTCCAAATTGAAATTTACATAAATGTTTTCGATATTTTTTTTCTTCTTCTTGTTATTGCTTCAGTGCTCATTACACTACTAACTGATTTAAGAATCTTAGTAATCGACTATAAAAATGTTGACTGAGACACTTGATGTGCTGCTGATGATTTTACAGAGCTTCAACTTTTCTTTACTCTTCTCGCAATTGGTGGGATTCCATGTCTTGGATCTGCGCGTCAAATATGCTAAAGTGAACTAAAGGATATTAAAATTTAAAAAAAAAGCAAATTGATTTTAGTGTGACTTAGAATTTTGGTGGAGTCTTGTGGTTATGATAAACACGCCAGCTAAATAATTGTGTTTCACACTTACATCAGAGAGAATATTCATGATGTACAAGATGATGTTTAAAATGTATGCACTTACTACGTTTTATTTTACTTTTCAGCATTCGACAAGCTCAGCGATGGAGAATGTGCTGGAGGAGATGGCATCAGGTTGTCTTAGATGTCGTATGAATGACCTTTATTATTATGTAAGGACTACTAAAAATCCTATGCTAAGTAATGAGAGCTTTAAATTTCGTAATAAAATAACATCTTCATAATTACTAATAATAAAAAAATGAGGTGTCTACAAGCAGAGTTACAGTTGTTCTTTGAGATATGTATGTGTAACAATAAAAAACAACACATAAATTATTTTTCGTTATATTTGAAAAAAAAACATGCTTCCATACTTTAAAATATTAAAAACAAAAATACCATTTGATTTTATGTAAAGTAGCATTTTGTAAAATGTTTTTTCAAATCAAACATTTATCATGGTCATGAAAGTAATTTTCTTTCAATTTAATCTAATAATATTCATGTTGAAATAGGTGTGATTTTGTTTTTGAACGACTCAAAATAAAATAATTGCTACAGTTATCCTTGTAGATTTCTCAGAAATGAACTCAACGTAAGAAGAAAATAAATATTTTTTTAAATAAAAATATACTTTTTATGATGTAGTATGTTTTATTTTATCTTACTGAATTATTCATATGCATATATTTTAATTAATTAAGATAATGATGTTTTTGTGTTTATTTTTGGTGATAATAACAAGCATTTGATATTTTTAATGACATATTGTGATTTAACTTTTATGGTTTCATTAAATAAAATAAATATATTTTTAAAAAATATATTGTTGTGTATTTAATTTCCTTAATCAAATTATAGCCAAAGCTATAAATAAAAACGAGACCAAAATTTTATCACAGTAAAACAAAATTATTCCAATGAGTAATTCAGGTAAGCATTCTCTTTTTAACGTTTTTATAGCCATTTTAAAAATAGCAACGAATTCTGGAAAGTCTCATAAGCCAACGATCAGCACGGGAAAATAATGAATGTGAGAAGGATTGATTGGCAATAGCGGGCAATGTGTCAAATCGATTTTCACTCAATAAAATCAAAATTATACACAATTTTAACTAGGGCATCCAATCCCGGGATCCCGTTTAATTATCTGATCCCAAAAATTTACACGAATTGGCGAAATTGGGATACCGGGATTCAAAATTAATCAATCCTGAAATCCCGGGATTGTGAAAAAGCTCTGGGATTGGATACCCTAATTTTAACACTGTTACACAAAATACAATTCCTTAAAATGAACAGTTAAATAGAAACAAACTTTTATCGAAAATGGTTTCTAACTTCTTTTTTTCAAGAATTTTTGTTTTGATCCATTCATAATATTTTGAAAAAAAAAATACAAATCTTAGCTTAGTTATTTATGTTTTTTATTGTTTATTAAACTTTGTATTATCATTGCATCAACTGTGGGCCCATGAGAGGAGAAGTGAGTCAAGTGGTATTTTAGAAAAAAACGAAGTAAGATGTGTCGTAATATTTCCCACATCTTAATTAAAGTGTTGTAAAAGTGAGGTAATCTCAGTAAATACACATTGCAATAGTGTTAAATAAAAACATTAAAATTTACCAAAACAGTAAACAAAGACGTGACTGTACTTAAAAGTCTATGAAAAAAGTTTTACTTTCATATTTAAATGATGGATTTTCGTTGAGTTGTTAATTTTTCTTTTTCTCTGGAGCTACAGTTTGGAGTGAACTTAGTCTTAATTTACCTCCACCGCTCTTCTCAATCTTCCACTTCCTACTCCAATTTAATTATCCTAGCACTTGTTGGCATTTATTGTGCCACCTCAATAATCCAATGACGTTACAGTTATTCAACACATTTAATAATTCAATCGAGCTTGATTTTTTTAACTATGTTTGTGTTCAAAAACATTAAAATGTGTTCCCCTTTAACAGATGTCTCTACAAAGAATTTTAATATATGATAATTGGGATTCGTCTAAGTGCTGATATCATTTTAACCAAGTGTTCACAATGAATCTACGTATTGTTTAAATTCACAATTTATATGATTTCTATCCTTCCAATTACCTTTTAAGTCCCAATCCGTCTATCTTATTTAATATTTTTGGGTTAATCAGGTTGATGATTTTAATTTTTTTTTACTAGTAGACATACTGCTAAGGCAAAATAAGAAGAAAGTATGTTGCGTAGTTATTTTTTTAAGCTATAAAATACTTAATGCAATATAATTTACTATTTGTAAGCATAATATTTAAAAAGTCTAAAAATCAGTAAAAAAAAATCAGATAGAATGTAATGTAATTGAATGTTAAAAATACTAATAATTGAACATATTGCTTTCACAATTTCATGAATTACAAAATCAAATAACAAACGTTTTTACCCCTCAGCTAATCCGTAATACCAAATTCAAAATAGTTAATGAAAGCTATTTTATCGAAAATGGACTATTTTAACAATTAATTAATTAAAAAAAACATTGAGCCTGTGAAGCTTTTATAAATAACATGAGATATTTGACAGTTGTATTATAATGTTTTATTTAGGCAATTATTTACAAATGTTAATAATATATAAGTTGTTTATTTTTAAAACCATGTCCAATATATATGTAGAGCATATTATTTACCAAAAAAGCAATTTAACATTAAAAAAATCACGAGAAAACATGTTGTCTAATAAAACATACATATATGTACAGCGATTTTATTAGAAAAGTGAAGCACTTAGCTTATATCATGCTTTAAATTCCCTTTGGGTTATACACTAAAAACGGTGACAGAAGATGTTCCATCAATTTAAATAATATTCTATATATTTTTTTTTGGAAATCTATAATGAAAGAATTCGAACATGCAAATGAATTTGCAGACAATAGCTCAAAGGCGTTATCACCTTGCTTAATTTCCGTCAAAATTCATGAATAATAATTACAAATTACCATGCTAAATATTTGGTTATAGTACTAGTTGTAACACCTGAATCGCCTCTTTGACAAGCATGTTCAGTCTGACAAAGTTATCAACTTAATATGTTTATATTTTATTAGTAAAAGATAGTTGGAAAGAAAGGTTTAACGGTGAAGAGCAGTTCTTAATTGGAGCTGTTGTGTTATCAAAAAGTAAAAAAATAGACATGATGACGTCTTACAATTAATTGTCAACATCAATTATTATTCGATATTAGTCATTTTAATAATAATTCTTTACAACAAAAATATGTATGTAGTTGAATTAAACAAACCACTATTAAAGGAAAAATAAAGAAATGCGTCAATTCAATTGACATTGATTTAAAACAATAATATTTTTCCTGTTTTAAAAGTCGATTCAAAATTTTATAGTAAGTAAACAAAAGTTGTTTTCAGTAAATTTTACACATAAATCAAAATAGATCCTGAGATAAAGTACATTGTAGTAAAAGAGCTATAGAAAGACGTGTGAAAAGTCTAAGATTCTTAAACAAATATATCTATCTACCTATATATAATAATTAAATTCAGTTTAATTAAACCGTTCAAGTTTTCGATAGTTTATACAGCATTTTATTTGCCTATGCTGTCTTTTCCACCTAAACTATAAGAACTGTTAGTGGTATTATAAAAAAAACAATGCCGTAATCAAATTTCAGGTTTGTAAAATGTCAGTGTGATTTTTTCAATTACACGATAAGTATGTTATATACATTATATACTATTTATATACTTAAGTACTTACAAACGGTATCTCCAATTTAAGAAAATTATTATGATGATTAAATTTTGAGTTTTATGGACTTTTTCACAGAATCTTCTTTTTTTTGGCCAGCTATGAGAATTAACAGTTTATGGCCCAAAAGCCTTTTTTTATTTAAAAATCTAATTGAAGTATTAACAGCAACATAACACAAACATTTTAAATAGCCAAATATCTGTAACAATTGTATCTATATCATAATATTTTTTTTTAATTGGAGATGCCGTTTTTTAAGTACTTAAGTATATACACTTAAGGTTAGATCTATCGAAAAAAATCAGTTTTATAAGTATCTTCTGCGCTAATTTTAAAATAATAAAGTTACAAATTAATTTCACGTTTTACATAAATATTTTGAAAGCTCTACTAAGTAATGAATTGTATTTAACAGAGTGTCCCAAAAATGTGTACTGCTAATATTCAAAATATGAAATAATTTCCAGAATTAAAAGGTTATTGTCAATGACTATGTAGATGAAATAATTTAATATATAATTTGACCGCACTCACATTTTATGTATACCTGTTGTTATTGTTCATTTCACATTTCTAGTATCCAAATCAAAACATCTTGTGAAATCAAGTCTGTCTATACGCATGATATTCGAACTCATTTTTAAATAAGATTTTTGCCACAGTTGCCACAGTTGAAATTGCGTCTTTCCATTCGAATGTTTTTGATCTTTTTTAAAATCATTAAACGTAATCCGATATTTTTTTTAAATCCAAGTCCGCTCCCAATGTAGAGCATATGGCCTCCTAATGGAGGTATCTCAACAGAAGTTTTTTTCTACGAGAACTGTTTGTTACTCAGTCGCTCAACCTCACTTTTTTCAAAGTTAGTAGTGAATCCGATAATTTACCAGTGCTTAAATAAAACGAAATTTTACGTAGAAAAATAAACTCATAGTTTTATTAAGCGGACCGTAAAAAAAATATGAATGTGTGTAGAAATTTGAGCCCCCTTTTCGACGGGCACTCATGCATTGCATGACTTTGCTACGAGGTGGCTATGCTGCTGCTGTAATCATTATGGTAATGGAATCTTTTGTGGTGTTGCTTTTCCAGTGCTAGGCGCCTCAAACATAAATAAGGCTCTTGGATTTCAAATACTTTATTCATGATCCACGCGGTTAAATATATTTTTTGTGCCACCTTGTATACATAACATACTCGTAATTGTATAAAATTAATTACATTATCTACTCAGGCGTTACACGATGAGCGTATTTCTTGGTAATTTACTACTAGAATGCTGCTCAGTCAAGTGTACCATATGAAACGAACATGACTGAATTTGGTTCATTAAGGGCACTAAGCACGAAAAATTTTCGTGCCCTAAAAGTAAATAAGTATAGCTTTAAAAAAAATGAATCATTAAAATAATGTAAAAGCGACTCAATCCTCTTCCCAACACTTGAAATGAATAGTTAAATTCATTATATTGTATATTTTTGTACAGGTGCAAAGAGTGCATAAGTATGTGTATCCGAAAATATTGTTTTTCTGCAGTGCCCCACTTTATTTCTTTTTGCGAAGGAAGGGGAGGAAGAACAGGGACGAAATGAGGGCAACACAAAAAGATAATATCACATCATTAGTTATTTGCAACGTAAGTACATACATATGTATCAATGTTAATTACTATGGTTACAAAAACGTGATTACAATTTAAAAAATCGTTAAAGTGCATATTATTTCCAACAATCTATTCACCAAAGGAACTTAATTCAACACATGGAAGAAACGACTACTATAGTTTGTTATTTTTGATGAATTTTTTGACTGAAACAAAAAATTATTGAAAAATATTATTTTTTTTACATCTACGGCTACATAGTCTGCAGTATGGAAAGGTTAATTGCAAATGTTTTTTTTAGACCCATGTCCGATTCTTATACAAAGCATGTTGTCTTTGAATGGAATTATCAACAGATTTTTTTATATAAGAGAACTTCTTGTTAATCAGTCGCTCAACTCTTCTTAATTTTGAAGAGAATAGGGATAGAAAGGATGAGGTTAGTGGTTGGCTGAGCACTCTCGTTACACTCTGTTATTTTAGGATTGGATTGGTGGGTCATCGTATATTTTTTTTAAATATCACAAAAATCCATGCCTTCGAACAGAAATCGATAAATCAATAGAAAAAAAATATATGTTCGTACTGGGATTCGAGCCCGTGAAAGTCAACGACGCTGTTTACTATGCCAAAGACCCGACTGTAAATGTATAAATTAAAAAAAATGGTTCCTACCTTTCTTTGACGCCCTAATCACTCGACTAGAGAGCTTACGTATTAATACAGCCCTGTGTCTAAGATATAATAGTATACTCCTGAGCAAACTGTGATGCTTTCAACTTACCGTTGAAACGCTGTCAAATAATACTAAACTAACACATCGTCGACTACGTTAGACTTCCCCGAACAAACACATGGTAAATCCAAACAGAAAATTAAAGTATTTGGTTGACTGTACGGTGCTTACTCGTAATGTTTCATTCAGGAAGGTGCGCATATGTAGGCAAATCCTTGAAAACCTTCTGCAAATATTTTATTTTAGCCTGTATCCCAGTTTGCAAAAATCGCGTGGCTCAAAACACCATCACAAGTATCATATACTATGGAAAAATCCTCGTGAATACCGTAAGACCACTGAAGACCATAAATTTAACTTTAAAATATTAAACTTTGTATATATATCATTTTATAAGTAAACTTTTAATATTCATAAATTCAGTCTTATTTTTTAAAACTATTCAAAAATTACTTAATACATGGCTGTGGAGTTGCTAAAAATAAAACTTCTCCGAATTCGGCTCTGGCCTTAACCTTCGAATTCCTATGGGGTGCATTCAAATCAAAATATTATTCTTATTTCAATTATTTGCTAAACGTCAATAATCTTTAGCCTTTTTATTGTAATCTTCAATGAGTGTTCAATAAATGCAGTGTAAACATTACGCACTTTTGTCTGAGGTTACTTTGTACACCATTGCTACTCGATCCTATTTTCAACGTTTTGGTACTTAAGTGTTAACTTTAAATACGACTTTAATTATTTTTAAGGCTCAGTAGTAGAGTATCCAATCCCGGAGCCTTTTTCCAATCCCGGGATTTCGGGATTGATTTATTTTGAACCGAGGAATTTGAAATCCTCGATTTGCTATACTTTTTCCCGGAATCTCACGGAAACTCGTTTTTTTTTTTAGCTCACTGAGGGATTTTGAAATCTTCGATTTGGTATCGTTTTTCCCGGAATCTCACGGAAACTCGTTTTTTTTTTAGCTCAACGAGGAATTTGAAATCTTGAATTTGCGAATTTCGTGTAAATTTACGGAATTTCCTCAAAATTTCTCAATCCCGAAATCCCGGGATCGCGGCCATCTCAATCCCGGAATTTCGGGATCAGAAAATTGATCGGGATCCCGGGATTGGATGCCCTACTCAGTAGCATGCAGTGGCGCCACTTTTGATTGTATCGATTTGAATACACAATTTTAAAAAATAAAATAAAATATCAGTTTTTTTCAAGCTCTATTCCGGTTTAAGCAGTCCAACTCCACGACTTAGACTCAGACTTCAGAACCCTGGTTTAATATGAGAAGACATTTTGAACAAGGACTTTACAATTTATTTATGACTGATACTTGTAAATAGTCTTCGTTAAATAAAATAATGTGTCAATGAATTAGCCATACGATGATAAAGCTATTGCAAGATCCATTCCCAAAAGCCCAAACCCCAAAAGACGCTTTACTGCATAGACAATGTGCATTTTAAAGTGATTCTTCTATTTTACAAAAACAGAAACATATGATGCGTAATTACACTGTTTTCAATAAATCCTCTTGAACAGACACGCCAAGTACGTGCTACAAATTGTGGTGGTATTCTCTTGACCGAGGAAATAGATAAAAATAGTTTCCATTCATTTGCTTGCCCGTTTCACTTGTCGGATCACTATGCCGAGTACTGTGCGTCGTATAAAGAATGTTTTGTATTCGGCCGAGAGAGTGAACTTGGCCACGTACTCGATTGATCTAAATGACGCATAAATCTAACAGTATATTTTCTTAGAAAATGTTGAATATGTCTAAATAAAAATATCACTTATGGAACAATAAGCTTAGTTATTTACTGCGTAGTATCTACCATTATTAAATCCGGCTTCAAAACGCTTGCTGCCATTATACAGTGTCACATAAATTGTCTCACTGCGGTTGATATGCAGATTTATCGTGCAAAAATGCACGTAATTCAGAGTGAAGTGTGACTGGAGTATTGAATACGTAACTACTTTATTTAAAGTAGGAAAATGAATGCCTAGAGTAGTAAAATACAACACTGATATCTACCGTAGCCCATTAGAAAAGTTACAAATTTACCTTTCTTATAAATAGATTATCCATGAGTGTAAAGCTGTAACAAAATTTCAGGGTTGCATCTTGTATACTTATGTTGACTTTCCTAAATAAGCCAACTTAGTTAATACACCCGAACTATACCAAATTCGATTCGTGCTATCTTTCTTTAAAATATAAATAAAATAAAACAAAAGTGTGTAGAAATAAATAATCAACATTTATTACATGTTGGTTTTTCTTATATAACAATTATTAAAATGTACTAATATATTTAAGAGGCAGTAGACACAATGCAAAGAGATAATGTGTATGCAAAGAATACCTTAATAAAAATGGTGGTTCATATTCATGGAAACACTATATACGCCATTTCATTACAAATAACATGTGTTTTTATTACGAACAAAATTCTCCAATTTATTAGTTAAACATTGCTATACATGGTTATATATTGGTGTGACAAACAACTACTTTATGCACATACGCCGATGTATATGTCATCTACAATAATATGTCAATATATATGAGTATATTTATGATGGAAGGATTTATGATTGAAGTCCAAAAAAACTAACACAATAGCAAAAAGTTTTACACACATTTAAAGCATACAATTACAAGTTATACTAAAAAAAACAATATGATGGTTGTATTGTAACAATATATTGCATTTTTAAAATTAAAAGTATGAGTACAATAGCTTATAATTGTATGCGTATCACAATATACACAGATACTCTTGAATTTGTAGACCATTCACAGTTTTATAGATACAATGAGAGATTGTTTATTTTTCAATATTTTCACTAGATAATTGTAAAATGTCCGAGTCTTTTCACTCTTTGAATAAATTACTGAATTTAGTTATTGAGAAAAAAAATGCCATCTTAGATAACAATCTAATGTCACACTAAAACAGCATAACGGCCTTTAGATTTAGGCGATCGTTGTAATAGCAAGTTACGTATTTTTAAACCCTTACTAGTTATTTTTGACAGCTGTCAAATAGAAAAGTGAGTGTGACTATGCAGCGTTTGTGTTTTTTGGTTAATAAATAAATATAAATAAAAATAAAATACTATTTGAAAAACAAGGTTTGTTCACACTATGTAAGAAAGTGTAAAACAATCAGGTCTCCCCATCGTCAGCATTCGCCATCTCGGACAATTGCGTAAACTGGAATTAAAACATATAAAAATTAATTAGACATAAAATATGTTATTGAATTACAGCACTCGTAACAGCATACATATGTTTTATTAGCTAGATTATTGAGAGAAATAGAGCTAAAAGAAATTGTGTGTGTTTATAAATCCCAAGCTTGTTAATGGGGAATTCATGGACTTGAATCTCGATACAATTTTTTTTTAATCAAAAAAATCAAAGATTTGTGTTCTCTCCCTCTTCGCATCTTTAAAACAAAGCAAAGCAAAAGCAATTTTTTACTTTTATTTTAAATGCGTGTCCACTCCCTATGTTGAGAATATGGCCGTTTAATTTAGGTATCTCAATATAAGTTTTTATACGAAAACAGTTTGTTACTTAGTCGCTCAACCTCTCTTTTTCAAAGAGAGAAGTAGTAATGGAAAGATAAGGCTAAGAAAGGACTAATCGCTCTCTTACGCCCAGTTATTAAAGTATCGGAAAGGTGGGAGAGAATTTTTAACCAATTTTAAAGCAATAAAATAACCTTTCTTAATTTAAGGTAACACAGTAACAATTAGTACTCGAAGAATAACTTTTGTAAAGCTAAGCTCCATAAGGAAGCCAAGCCCTTTGCATTAGTAATGCCCTACCAGGATGATGTCACCCGTTTTGTCCTAATTTGGTTATCAGCCATTTCCGAATTAATTCTTTAAATTTAAAGTGTGGCAAATTCTGATGTAAGGTAATGGCTGAGCAGTAAAAGGTTAAGTAGGTATTTTACAGTCGAAAGGGTAGTAAAATGGTTATCATGCAAATAATTTTATTGATAAAGGCGTTACTTACAGATGCTATCCCTGCACGATGCCAGTTCCAGGTGGCAATAATTGGCGAACGTCTGTGCCTGACCTGACGCATCTATGGCGCATAATGGCCCACCATCCGGTTCCTCGCAGTTGACGTCCATGCAGGCGAGCGCTGGGACGCCGTCCATTGACGGGGCACCGTACGCCATCGCTAGGCCTGCGGCGAAGAATATTACGTGTTAATTATCTATTTAATGTATTTATGCAAAAAACGTTTAAAGGTATTTTTAGGACATTTACAAATTTTAGCACAAAATGATTTTTTTGTCATCTTTTGATATACGAGATAAATAAATGTGTATTGATGGGAGGAAACGTTGAGTGAAATTTAATTAGGTATGTATATTTATATATTAAATACAATTATGATTTTTTTTTATAATACCTTTAGATTGAATACTTTATCAATTACGTGTCATATTATGGTGTGTAAAAATCTTGAAGCATTGAGAGTAGCAATGAACTAACTTTATTAACAGAAGTTATTAAAAAAATAGTTTCTAAGACGTCGGAGCGTCGATATGGCTATATTCAATATTTATTGGAAAAAAAGTACGATTTGTAAGCATCAAATCTACCAAAAATATGCCAAATATTTTCGATGGATTCAGAAATAACTTTGAGAGAGTTAATTTTGTATATAAAATTAAATTTGATAACTTTGTTAAGCTGTAGGTTGTGTATCAAATTGTGATTCGTGTTTTAAGTAAATAACGTAACGATGGTTTATCTGAATACGCTTCTCAAATAAGCAAAACACTTGTTGCAATTTACTGTATCAAAAACGGTTCCATGAATAAACAGAACATGAGAACATAGACAATTCAGAACACATTCGATTTTTAGTTGAATGATACCTGTTTCTTCTTAACTATTTATTGGGAAAATATTATAGATTAATTGAATATCATACAGGTAATAATTTCAGAACAGTATGTTATAACGTGCGCTTTACTTTATCAGTCAATGGTGACTATTATAATCGTTGAATATAAGTGTATTTACGACAATTTCAGATTGAAAGTGGTATTGATATGCACGATTGCTGTTTTATTTATTGTATCTAATACGACAAAGAGATTACTAATTTATTGTAAAACATATCAATACTAGTGTTTTCTAAAGATATATTGTACGTTTTGTGATGTTCTGTTTTTTCATGTTCCGTTTTATCCGGTTACAACCACTAATTTTAGCTGATAGTTGTTGGTATTATACAATTACAATCATTTGCTATTGAAATATATATTTTTGGGTTTCATTGATTGATACATGCATCTTTTAGTTATATTTCTACAAAATCATATAATACCTACCACTATATTAAACGAATAAATAAATATTTGTTAATCTTTGAAAACAAACACACTTTCCCAGAAATATTTCAAGATCAATAAATCATCAATGATTACAAAGATTTGATGGGTACAGCATATCATTTGAAGATTTCTGTGCTTCTTGAAGCTGATAATATCGACGATTTATTAGTAAAATGGTTGACGTGGAAAATAAAAAAAAGACTATTTTTTTACGCTTGCTTAGTAAATATGACAGATTATTATGACAGGAAGTCATAGTTGAATAACCACTCATAGTGTTTTGACAAACAAGCTTTAAAAAACAACCATTTAATTTGTTACCATTGCTATCCAGCTTGTGCTAGTAGGGATGCCCATTTTTTTAAATACCCGAGTAATCGAGTTTTATTTTTTTTTCAAAACTCGAGTACAAGTGCATTGTATGGCTATCAATTTTAGGAAATTGTATTCATAAAATTATTTTCTTCGATAAATTCACTCCAAAAATTCTTTAAATTAAAAAATTAAAAGCGTTTCACTCTTTTATTACCTTGACGCACTCATATAAAAAAATGTAAATTTAATTATAGTACGTTTATTAACACAGAGCCAGTTGTACTAGATCGCAAATGTCTTTGACATTAAGTTACTTGTGGAAGGCTTAGTAGACTACATAGTCACTTTTTACCTAAGGTACTGGTGACCTCTATAAACACATTTACGTCTTACTAGTTTATGAATTTAAAAATGATTAATGTTTTGTATAAAATATACTTGAACACTTTAAGAGTTATGTGATACGCGCGAGTGCATTGGAATTCGTTTATTTCATTAATGTTTCAATTAAAGAACGTCTAAAAGATTAATATTATTAGCAGTTATTTAAACGAGCGATCTATTTTATAAATTTCAATATTTTACATTGTGCAAAAATCATCACTAAAATGATATGTAACATAACTAGCGGGATAGGTTATGTAATGATGTTATTATAGAATAATAGTAACAGCGGATAATATATTTTACGAGACTAAGTTTTTTGGCGCGACCATAAGAGCAAGAAAGATTTATTTCCCATCCACTTCTAATTTATTATTTTTATGATATTCATTACATCAGAAAGAAAAAATTCAAAAGTTTTCGACCTAAGATTATAAAAGATGAAATAGAATCGAACAATCTTTTTATTTTTTTAAGCAAACATTGTTTATTTAAGTAACTTTTTAAATTTCAAAATAACATTAAATTTTGTACGAAAATCTTATTTGTTTTGACACGCTTAGAACATAAACTCAAAGACCAGCAAACTATCGTGATTTTTTTATATATTCGAGTTACCTGACGAAATTAATTGATTACATGTACTCGATACTCGATACTCTAGTTGTCATCCTTATTATATAATTTACTTATATATCAATCGATGTTATCAATTGTTGATTAATAATTATAAACGATACTGCAAGATTAATTTAGATTCATTAAAATAATGACATTAAAGGCAGAGGTCAAAGATGTCAATAATTATGAAATACAATAACTTCATATTATCGAATATAGAGATGATTCAATAGTTTGTTGATATATTTAAATATAAATATTATTATTTGTTTTATTAAATCTTATAAAGATGCTTTAAGGTATAGAGAATTTTAGCTGTTATTATAACTACTGTTTTTATGTGATGATTCATTCGCCATACGATGTTTTTAAATATAACATAATTTTTATTATTAAAAAAATGTTAACCCTTAATAAAAATACACACTAAATACAAATACACACTGCATATATTATTTTAATATTAATTTAACCATCACGATCGGTTTCACCAAGTTGGAAAATATTTTCAATTTATCAGTTGAAAATTATCCTTAAATACTATGGATATTTAATTAAATATGCATATAATTATGTAATCGTTATATTGGTCAAAATATAAAATGTCTTTAATTGTCGTTGAAAATACTTTGCCATGCATTTTTAAAAGTAAAGTAAAATTTTGTATTCACGATCTCTAATGCATTTAGTTTTTATATTATGCTAATTGCGCATATGAAGTAAATATTCTGCTTATGTTAATACCGAAAAGATTTTGATACGAATTTCCAATTTAATTTGAGCTGTATAATATTTATGAAAACAGGTTTGCCATAGCTGGTAAAAGAAAAAATGTTACAGCGGACGGAAAGTATCCTCATCAAACACAAGATAGACATGTATCGACGTGAGAAATTATGTTTCCGAAGGGTGCAAATCATAGATGTAATAGAGCACATTTTATTTATGTAAAGAAGTAAACACAAGAAGAATAATGAATGGCTATAGAGTTGTAATGGAACAATTTAAGATAATGTGCTTAACGTCAACTTAATTCTAGAATTAATATTTATTAATCATTCAATTTTTTTATAACCATGACCGTGAATGTTTGAGCTGGTAAGAAACATCAAAACTGTTAATTAAACACTCTTATTAGAGTAAGCATAAATAAAAATATGTGATTGGCTTAAAAATACTTGCACGCTATTAAAATTGCAATCGAGTTAAAAAGTAAATCATTCTGCTAAACAAATGATAAAATTATTAAAAAATGTATCAAAATTGTATGTTACTTTGACAGCAGTAGCAATTTATACTTTTTACACTTTTTAAAACGCCGCATCGTCATAGTTCAATGCTAAAAGGTCATACGATATCTGTAATCATGTGCTCCAATCATTTTTTAATCAACTGTGTTACTGTGAACAAGTGAGTACATAATTTATAAATGATATATTTTTTTTAATAAGACAAATAATCATTCGACAGAGCTTCATTAATTATATTTCGTACGTCATAATCATGTGCGCGATATCGCTCGATATTCGCGCATGGTTATGGTTGATACGTTTATGATAAGTAAGAAACTATTATATCATTACTGAGTTTATTTATTACCAATGTAACTCAACATTGTACCTGCACTAGCAGTCACGACATCACACCATCGTGACGCAGCGTTGGCAATTTTCTACAAAGTCGTATCTCAAAAAGTACAAGTTTTCAGGAGACACATAAATGTACTTTATCATACCGCTAATTAATGAAAAGAGCATACAACGTGACTGCTGTCCAAAGAACCCGAATTAGACTTGAACGAACAACCTTAAAATACGATACTGATAAAGGTTTATTAAGTTATATTTTATTCGTTTTATATAAAATGTGAGCTCTTGAAATACTTTGTTATTTACCATACATGAAATAATGTTAGAATGTCCAACAAGGCACATAGATTCGACCAAGCATTATTCTTCGTTCGTTGTTCATACCTGAAGATTTCTAAAAGTTATGAAAGGCACTAGTAATTGTTAAAACATCGATTTGTTTTAGGATCGGATAAGTCGTAAAATCACAGATATTCTTGTTCCTTATAATAGATCCACAGATATGTTAAAATAGCAAAATTAAATTGACTTAATGCGGACGCGAGCATGTGAACAGTGACATCCAATAAAGATGTGTGAAGAGTCGCTACTGTTTACTAGGAGTTATTGTAATATACCGACAAAAAAAAATCTTTTTTATATGATAGATGTCATAAGAAGCAATCGATAAAAAGTATATTTTGGAGAAAGTGAATTATAATGTCAAGGTGTAATTTTTACATAAGTTCGTAAGAGCAATTTCTCACACCATAAATATACACAGAATCTACTGCATCATGCGTTTACTATTTGATAACGGGGTTCGTTATCTTTCAACGAAGAATTTTACACCAATCGTTAAAAATATTATTATTACGTCGTTTGCAAGTATTTTATTCTGATGTTAATGACGTACATTAGCGAAAATACACAAAATCGACAAAACGATTTATGTCCAAGATAATACTACCGTCTATTTAATATATTTTTTACACTTTTAAATCGAGCAAAGATCTAAAACATTGTTTTTTAACCTTTTTATATCTGCGGACCGGTAAAAAGGACAAATATTTCGCGGACCAGCGTCAACCAGATACGCATATTCACACACATCCAATTTTTTCACCAGTTTCTTTCAAATAATTTTTAAAATACAGTGAATAAAAATATATCATAATGAATGAATGATTTTCATAAATAACCTTAAAATAATAATCATCATTGAAAGGTTGATTAATTCAGGAATCTGTCAAGACAAGACGTATATGACAGTTAGCAGATTTAAAATATTTCAATTTAACGCGAGATTTTTTTTGAAATATATGTATGTATGATGGTTTCTATACATTCGAAATTCTATTTTTGTTCATTTACAATACCGAATAACTGATATTTTGTATTTTAAAAACCAGTATTTTGATAAAAAAAACCTTGAATATTGGTATTGCAATACCTACTTGAATTTAATAAAATACAGTGTTACTGAAAAAAAGGTACGTAATATGGGGCCCATTAAAAATGATGTGAGCCACGTGGTATTTAGAAAATTTTTTTAGATGCGTTGTAATATTCTACACGTCTTAAAGTATTGTAAAAGTGAAGTAATCTCAGTTAATACGCTTTACAATAATGTTATATCCATAAAATAAACATATGCAATCCACCAAAGCACCAAGTAAAGACGTGATAGTACTGAAAAGTCCAAAAAAAAAGTTAAAATGTTTGTATTTTTTATTTTCGTGTGTATTCTTGAAAATCATTTTTTACAAGGATCATTCCAGCTTCTATTTGCAGAGTGGACGTTATAAAAAGTAATAAAAAAACGATACGTTAAGTCAGTTTACATTTTCAACTTGTGTACATATCGTTTTAATTATTAATTACATTTAATATGTCTAAAATAAGTTTGATTTTGACGTTTAGATTGTGACAACAACGTGTTGTAGAATAAATTTACGTATGATGCAAAAATAAAGTTAGCATCATCGCTATTTATAGTGAAAAGTCTTTGTGGCTATTTTAAAAGCTGATAACGTATTATTATTTCTCGCACATTTTAGAATAATAAATCAATTTAAATGAGATAAAATTTAATTTCTACACAGAATCGTCACAGAAGAAACATAATTAATATATCATATAAATAGATAAATAGATCAACGAGTGATTTTGAAGAATATATTGTGTAATTTTGTCCCAAAATAGCTGTAAGTTTATTTTACATTAAAAAAAAATAATGTTTATGCAAAAACTGATTTGCTATATAAGTATTTTATAAGAAACGCTTGCATTTGGGCGTTCGTCTTATTAAGCTACTGTGTCATAAGTTCAAGCCCACCCCCAACCGTATGACATAATTACCATAATCAAAGTAGAAATACGTAAAACTCATTTCTATCCACATATACGCAAAAAAATAGTTCTTGACATGATAAAAACCGGTCAATATAGAAAACATGTGCTTTCTACAATATCATTCCGCCAATAATTATCTGTTAGCAGAATGAAAAAAACGTTAAAAAAATGATAAAAATAGATTGTGTTAAAAATAAAAATGTCTGAAATCCCATTTCATCAAATCTACCATAAAAAAAGATCTCTTACCAGAGCACAGTGAAACAAATTATTTAACAAGTTTTTTTTTGTATATGGCAACTCTTCTTTCTTTACCTTATCCTTGAAAGAAGAGGTAAAACCACTCGAAAAAAAAATCTTATAAAAAACACAAGATGATAGACTAGTGTTTTATAACGATATGTCATTTCAAGAGAGAAAAGGGCCAAAATATTTTTAAATTTTTACGACTGTGTGATTTAAAACGTTAAGGTATATATTTTTTAATAAAGTACTAACAGAAATTCTAAAAAATGTTTGAACTACCACACAATGTCATTTAATACATCAAAAGGAATATTACTCTTTCTTGTATCAAAAATACAAAACGTGAATATTTCAACTACATTTAATAAAACTTGCTTCTGTTTTAAAGTGGTAAATCGATAAACTCTTCATTAGTAACGAAAATTACTGTAAAAGAATCAATACAATGATTGATCAGATATTGTCAACTGACTTACTGGGAAATTACGGTGTAATATTTTGATAACAATTTTAAAAGTAAATTTACTTTAATTTTTTTTTAATATATCTCACAAGAGATCAAATTAATTCTAAAACTTTATGAAGTCAAACAAGCTTAAAGTTTCAACCCTTAAATGCATAAAAGTACAAGTAGTTTAGCATATATGTAGATTTTTATATCCAAAGGTAAAACACTTTTCCTTCTAAAAATTCTTTCATGTTTTTCCAATTAATCTGCAATCAGAAAGAAGAAGCTAGAGTTTTTGGAAATCTTGATTTTAGACAATATTCAAACTAGCTTTGAAATTGTTAAAAAAAAGTATTAATTACTGCATAAATGTTTATTGATTATTTTCGATGTAATAACTATAAAAATAATTTAGATTAAACTTTATTATACATACATATGTATTATATTTTTTCATCGTATTTTATTTCCAGTTAAAAAGACTATGTATGTTTTTATAAATCAGCAACCGTCAATTGTAATAAATAAAATTGGATATACCTGCAATTTTTTGAAATTAATGTGTTAACGTGTTATTAAGAGATTAATTATTTTTTGTATACTATTAATCTTGATCTAGTTATTCGATGTTATGAATGTGAAATGACTTACATTATGCGTAAGTATTTTTTTTTTAGTTTTGAAAAATGTGGATTTATCGGTTTTTCATCGGACACCTCAAAAATAAAAATAAGGTTAGCAGGAAAAAAAAAGTAAAACACTACGAAATTCCAACCAAGCTCACAATGAAAAAAAAAACTAGAGCGCTGAAAAATACAAAATCTTTGAAAGGATTTTATTCTCTGAGCTCTATATAAAAAACTTTGAGTGAACACGAAAAACATCATTAACAGTTCGCTGTGGTTTTTGCATTTATTCACAATTTTAAAACGGTTCTTAAAAAAATGTGTTTCGAATAAAAATACGAAGTAATAAAATTGATTAGGTATGTTTTACGTATTGTTTTGAGCTCAACTTGAAAAGTATGTTTGAGAATTTCAAAAATCAATAAATATTAAGATTTTTTAAATTCTGATTTTTTTTTGCTGTTTTACGAAGCAATATTTTTAAACACCGGAAATTGTCAGAAAATGACTGATTGATGGTATTGATAGAAAATCTAAAACAAAACTAACCTTTTGGGAATTACGCTTATTTTTTTTAAGAGATATCCAATTGAGTATTTACTACGTACGTCTTTCGATAATTTTGAGTAGACGTCGAATAGTTTTCTCAGTTTATAACAACACTAACGAATAAATTAAAAATTGATTCAAATGCTATAAAAATTACACGATAAAAGTCGGGATTCGTGCTTTTACACTTTTATTCAGAAAATAAATGTACAAACGAATAATAAGAATAATAACTGGCGTAAAATCTTTTATTTCGGGGTCATATCTTCATATATATCGTAGTTTTTTACCAGACCACATAAAACCGATTTTTATACAATTTTATACAAAGATATCAAATAACATTTAACCTTTAAAAATGATCTTCCATAAAGTTACCGCCGTATCTTTCTAAGAAATTCTCAGTTTATTTTTGAATTTTCAAAGTTACAATATTTTGGTACGAAGTATACAATGGTCAATGACCCAAAAGAATTATCTTCAATAAACTATAAAAGAACGGTGTGTCCGAATAATCTAAAGTAAGGTATTTGATCTATGTAAAAATAGACACCAAGTTCTACAAGGTAATGGAAGGGGCCTAAGCCACAAGACATTAGTGAATACGAATTATACCCACTGCTAATGATACTAATGGTTACACTGAATAATTAATAGAAGATAGTTTGAACGTGACATACCTTGCTGACCGCATAGATTAAAATGTGGTTTTCTGTCCGTTGTATTTCCTAAGGTCTATCAAATTCGTGAAATTGGACGTTGAAGTCATATGCGAGAATTTTGATAGTGATTGCGTAATTCCCATATATTATTATGAATTTTATGGTTAATGTTTAGTTGTATTATCTTATAAAGTTATTTAAATTTAATAAGCCCCAAGATTTTGAGAATGTACAATTTAAATAAATCGTTTCTGCTCTGTGTTTATTTTGTTTATGTGCATTTGTTTATGTGCATTTGTTCCATTTCTGCCTAATATAGTATAAATACTCAGGAAATATTTAATCAGCTTTGAAAAGAACGTGTTTTTATAAATATTGTTTGATTGCTTTACTTATATTTTATTTTAATCCTGATTCTAATTTATTAGAAAATATACATAACTTTATCAAATATTATATAAATTAAATCAATTAAGATATATGTAGAGAAAAGTCAAATTTATATTGATAACAATCTTAACCCAGTTCATTTCAATCATCTTATGAAAAATTTTGAATTCATCATAATATTTTTTTCATAATTAAAGTTATATACTTTAAAAATATTAAGAATCAGTTTAATTGAGAAAAAAAATGTTCAATTAATTTATTTGATGCGTAATAAAAAAAGCATTTATCGATTTTAGATGTCGTAAATTAATAAAGTTTCATATTACTGAATTGTAACGAAAAAAAATATTAATGATGTTAATGTCTTACCTATTAGCAATATTAGAAGAATTTTCATTTTACTCATGTTGAAAACACCAATAAAACACGTAATAAATAAACACTCGTAGAAAGCTCACTATTGTTTGAATAAACTCTAATTATTATTTATTTAGTTCACTGGGAAGTAAAATAAAATGAAAGTGTTTTTTTTTAATAAAGTTCGTTTTTTAAGAAACAAATGCAATCACTTTTGAGATGCCACTTATTGGAGCAATGCAATGTGTTTGAGCGGGGGAAAATAATGACTCGGTTTATTTTGTATCGGCTTTTGTTTTCGTCAATATTAAATTGTGTGACGCCCACTTGGTGTGCGATAAGTGGAGATATGGCTAATTTTGCAACGATCACGTATGTATTTCCGCATCCTATAACTGATAAAGCTTTAAGGTTATGCCGTACTATGATTTTTCGTGGGAAAGCTAAATAACTATCAAATATAACGTGTAGGAGAGAAAAGTGAACTTTGACTATTTCAAGGCGTAGGATATCGGCAGTTAAGCAATGTATCGATCCAATTTATGTTATGTCACATTTTTTTTAAAAACAATACATTAATAGAAAAACATTGTTTTTCATATGATTGTAACAGTGAAATATTTTTTTTTTTCGCAATAATGTCTGTAAAAATAAAATGGTAATTAATTGATCAATATTGATGATAATGCCAGGGCAGTGGAGTCGGGTTTTTTTGCCGGAGACGGAGTAGGAAATTAAAAGATTACTAGCTGTAAGCCCGTTGCCCAGCAACGTGAGATTTTTGTTGCATAGTATTAATTTTAATTTTATTTTATGTTATTTTATTTTATGGTATTTTATTTTATTTTATTTTATTTTATTTTATTTTATTTCATTAAATTTTTATTTATTTTATTTTATTTTTATAGTTAGCAGAAATTTCGTAAATTATTTAATTTTTGGAATAATGTTTATGTTTGCTAACAACCATTTTTCGTAGTAGCAGAAATTTCGTAAAATATTTAATATTTGAAATAATGTTTGAGTTTGCTAACAACCATTTTTCGTAGTAGCAGAAATTTCGTAAATTATTTAATATTTGGAATAATGTTCAAGTTTGCTAACAACCATTTTTCGTAGTAGCAGAAATTTTAATTTTATTTTATGTTATTTTATTTTATGGTATTTTATTTTATTTTATTTTATTTTATTTTATTTTATTTTATTTCATTAAATTTTTATTTATTTTATTTTATTTTTATAGTTAGCAGAAATTTCGTAAATTATTTAATTTTTGGAATAATGTTTATGTTTGCTAACAACCATTTTTCGTAGTAGCAGAAATTTCGTAAAATATTTAATATTTGAAATAATGTTTGAGTTTGCTAACAACCATTTTTCGTAGTAGCAGAAATTTCGTAAATTATTTAATATTTGGAATAATGTTCAAGTTTGCTAACAACCATTTTTCGTAGTAGCAGAAATTTCGTGAATTATTGAATTTTTGGAATAAAGTTTAAGTTTGCTAACAACCATTTTTCTTAGAAGCATAAATTTCGTAAAATATTCAATTTTTGGAATAATGTTTAAGTTTGCTAACAACCATTTTTCGTAGGAGCAGAAATTTAGTAAATTATTTAATATTTGGAATAATGTTCAAGTTTGCTAACAACCATTTTTCGTAGTAGCAGAAATTTCGTAAATTATTGAATTTTTGGAATAATGTTCAAGTTTGCTAACAACCATTTTTCGTAGAAGCAGAAATTTCGTAAATTATTTAATATTTGGAATAATGTTCAAGTTTGCTAACAACCATTTTTCGTAGGAGTAGAAATTTTGTAAAATATTTAATATTTGAAATAATGTTTAAGTTTGCTAACAACCATTTTTCGTAGTAGCCGAAATTTCGTAAATTATTTAATATTTAGAATAATGTTCATGTTTGCTAACAACCATTTTTCGTAGGAGTAGAAATTTCGTAAAATATTTAATATTTGAAATAATGTTTAAGTTTGCTAACAACCATTTTTCGTAGTAGCCGAAATATCGTAAATTATTGAATTTTTGGAATAAGGTTTAAGTTTGCTAACAACCATTTTTCGTAATAGCCGAAATATCGTAAATTATTGAATTTTCGGAATAAAGTTCAAGTTTGCTAACAACCATTTTTCGTAGGAGCAGAAATTTAGTAAATTATTTAATATTTGGAATAATGTTCAAGTTTGCTAACAACCATTTTTCGTAGTAGCAGAAATTTCGTGAATTATTGAATTTTTGGAATAAAGTTTAAGTTTGCTAACAACCATTTTTCGTAGTAGCCGAAATATCGTAAATTATTAAATTTTTGGAATAAAGTTTAAGTTTGCTAACAACCATTTGTCGTAGTAGCCGAAATATCGTAAATTATTGAATTTTTGGAATAAAGTTCAAGTTTGCTAACAACCATTTTTCGTAGGAGCAGAAATTTAGTAAATTATTTAATATTTGGAATAATGTTCAAGTTTGCTAACAACCATTTTTCGTAGTAGCAGAAATTTCGTAAATTATTGAATTTTTGGAATAATGTTTAAGTTTGCTAACAACCATTTTTCGTAGGAGCAGAAATTTCGTAAATTATTTAATGTTTGGAATAATGTTCAAGTTTGCTAACAACCATTTTTCGTAGAAGCAGAAATTTCGTAAATTATTTTATATTTGAAATAATGTTTGAGTTTGCTAACAACCATTTTTCGTAGTAGCAGAAATTTCGTAAATTATTTAATATTTGGAATAATGTTTAAGTTTGCTAACAACCATTTTTCGTAATAGCAGAAATTTCGTAAATTATTATATTTTGGAATAACTTTTAAGTTTGCTAACAACCATTTTTCGTAGTAGCCGAAATTTCGTAAATTATTTAATTTTTGGAATAATGTTCAAGTTTGCTAACAACCATTTTTCGTAGGAGCCGAAATTTCGTAAATTATTTAATATTTGGAATAATGTTCAAGTTTGCTATCAATCATTTTTCGTAGTAGCAGAAATTTCGTAAATTATTTAAGTTTTGGAATAATGTTTAAGTTTGCTTACAACCATTTTTCGTAGAAGCAGAAATTTCGTAAATTATTTAATATTTGAAATAATGTTTGAGTTTGCTAACAACCATTTTTCGTAGGAGCAGAAATTTCGTGAATTATTTAATATTTGAAATAATGTTTGAGTTTGCTAACAACCATTTTTCGTAGTAGCAGAAATTTCGTAAATTATTTAATATTTGGAATAATGTTTCAGTTTGCTAACAACCATTTTTTGTAGTAGCCGAAATTTCGTAAATTATTATATTTTGGAATAACTTTTAAGTTTGCTAACAACCATTTTTCGTAGTAGCAGAAATTTCGTAAATTATTTAATATTTGGAATAACGTTTAAGTTTGCTAACAACCATTTTTCGTAGTAGCAGAAATAGACGTTGTAAATTTTTTAATTGTGATTATTTTATCGAATATTAATATATAGGTATTTATTTTTTGAAAAACTTATCACGCTTATCAATCGGATTTTATTATTTTCATACGATCAAGATGTACTGTGTTTAAAAAAAATGTTATAAACAAAAAAAAAAAACGTTTAAGGTTAGAGACTCGAACCACTGACCATCAGCTTACGAATCTGGCGCTCTGCCTTTTGGGTAGAGCGGAATTAAATTTAGTGCGAAAATTAGAACATATATGTTTTGCTTCAAATAAAAAACAAAAGTTTCAAAATTCGAACGTAATTCAATATATATAATGTTATTTTATCGTATCGTATCGTTGTTTGTTTACCCGAGTGGTAAAGCTCTCAACTCATAATTCAAGGACCGTGTTTCGAATCCAGACCAAGGCGCTTTTTTGTATGAGAATTCAATTTTTCAGCGATTTGATATGTTCCATCAAATAATAGTATATAATGACGTCATCGAAAAGGTAGGAATAAAAAATGGCGACATCGAGGCTGGTGAGGGGGAGGGGGAGGAGGAGAGGAAATCGAGGAAAATCATAAGTAACAGTGTATATTGGAAAAATATGTCTTAAGTATGAATAAAAAGTGACAGCGCGGCTTGGCAGGAGGATGAGGGGGAGGGGCAGGGGGAGGGGAAATCGAGGACATCTTACACTCAGACGGACATTATCGGCTATTAATATATAGATTAGTCTGAAAGTCTATTCATCATATGTATATATATATATATATATATATCCATGTCCGCTCCTAATGTGGAGCATATGGGCTCCTAATGGAGGTGTCTTTTTGTCTGTTTGTTATTCCGTCGCTCTACCTCTCTTTTTTTAAGAGAGTCGTAAGGATAGGAAGGATAAGGCAGGACAGGACTAGTGGTTGATTAATCACTACAACCTGTTATTTTAGGATAGGAATGGTGAGGTGGAATTTGTAAACACCACAAACATCCATTTCTTTGAATAGAAATTGGAAAGTCGATTGTAAAAATGCTTTTCGTACTGAGACTCAAACCCGTGAGTGGTCATTATTCATCATATAGATTGGTAAAATCTACTAAAATTGCTCTAGTAACTAGAATAATTTGATGGTATACAGATATGTAAGTTAAACGGAAATAATTGAAAGGAGAAAGTTGCAGTAGGTTCTTATTTTTATAACCGGAGTCGGAGTTATTATTTTTTTACCTGATTTCTTCGTTGGGTAAAACTAAAATAAAGCGGTTGTGATCTAAAGAGTTTCATATTATAATGCACAACACTTCATATTTTTTTCCATATTTGTGATCGACCTTAATTTCTGATATCTAACAAAATTTTACACGAAAAAAAATACAAGAATTTTACGTACTATGTGCCAAACTTTTGTCGTTTCTAGAAGTCTTCATTAATAAAAAAGGAGTCGAATAAATATTGTTTTATACATAATTTAAAACGTCTTAAGGTTTTATTTATGGATTTGTTATTATTAAACATAGATATGTAAAGCGGTTCCGAAATAGTTAAATAGTGCCATATCTCGGTACAAAATGTTTCAAAAACGTGAAAGGTTTTATTTATTTTATTATTATTTCAATTAATTTCCATACTCTTTACGTCAACTAAACGGTAAAAGAGGAAATGCAGGACGAGATTATGATTGCACCAATCTCTTTGGATTGAGATCTCAAGAGATAGAGAGTCCAAAGAAAGTATATTTTTTACAAAGATATTCAGAATGAATATGACGCGGTAGGAGTGTTCGGAAGGCTTCTACGCAAAAAAAACCTCATCTTAGTATCACTTTGTGACGCTTACTTTTATACACACCGTTGTATTTTCATGCCATTTTATTCCTTATGATATTATATCTTCCAGTCACTAAATAAAAAGATACGTTACTTCAGTTGCTTATTTTGATGTTCGATTCAAACTGTAATTATTTACAGAGAATAATTTGTTGATTATAACCAATTTCTTTCATTTTCAATTGACTCAACAATAGTTTACTCACAGAAAGACACTCGTCATTATCATATTATAAAATAATTAAAGACTATATTGTATAAATAATAACAGGATTATTTTGTATGAATAAAAAAAATGATGATGGCGTTTAATTAAATGATTCGTAAAATATTTTGTTTTATTGTACTAGGTATATGAATACCGTTTGCGTGGTCGAGTGGTCAACGTCATTGGTTTTGGTTATAGATGTCACCGGTTTGAATCGGAAGGTTTTATAAATTCATTTTTCAATCGGCTTGTGAATTTTTGTTCGAAAGCATGGATGTTTGTGATGTTTTGAATTCTCCCTCCCACCGATTAACTAACCACGATTTCTGAAGAGAAATGAAGAATAAAACAATTACGACGGTGACGATCACTGAATGTTATTTTATATCAAAACATAGAATTTTTGTTCACGAACGTTCTACTAGGATTAAAAGGTGCTTACTTAACTAAACTGGCAACGTGAAAACTTGGGCGTATGTGATAAACATAAGATACTTTACTTACTGCACTTCGTGAAGATTACGTTGATCAATTGCACCACAATGTAAGATCAAAAAAGGACAATTTGATTGGCAAATAATCAATCATAAATGTAACATTAACAAAGATAAGAGTTGTGAAAACAGAGACAGAAACCTCCATGCTTTGTCAAAAATAAATTATATGTGTCATCCTGTAAAGTTGGTAAAGTCGAATATAGAGTAAGTTAAATAAAAAAGTACATTTTTGAAACAATTAATGCCAAGATTGTAACAAAAGCGACATTTTGGTTGGTTCTGTATAACAAAAAAAACATGGCAGTTATTAAACGGATTTTACAAATCAATGTATATAACGTCAAAATAGCAAAATAATACTAATAAGAATACATATTAAACATTATTTTTTCAGACGTTTTATCTATAGAAGCATAAAAGCTTTTTAACTGATTTGCCAACATTTTAAGACTATAAAAACTGTCGCCCGAGCCCTCATATATTTGTGTACTTGATTCAATAATGGTTAAAATCGTGACTAAAATTTATGAAGTTTAATATCACATTTATATTCAATAATAGATTCTTTGCCACACTGTCTATTACGATATCAGCATGACGTATAAATAAAACTCACAGAATGGTTCCAAATAGTCTGTCATTTCATAAAGATAAAAAGTACACAGATAAAAAAATGTGACCATAGTCCATAGTTGAATGGAATTAAAATCGTCTATTGATTGTTACATAGTTGATAAAAAAATGTTATCAATACTTCTAGTGTAGTTACAAATTAAAACTAGTTTTATTTAGTTGGGTTTTGATTCAATCATTTTATTTTAGCAATATTAAAACGAGGTGAAGATTATTGAAAAGTTAACATTTATATATTCCATGAAGTAAACAACATTCTTTAATTGGGTTCTCAAGAGGTGATGTGAGCCAAATAATAAAATGGTATACTTTTTCTTGGACTTTTAGGTACAATCACGTCTTTATTTAAGGGTATTACTTGCAAACTCGACAAAAACGTTGCTAATTACCAACATTGCAAAGTGGAAATATCTGTTTTTTGCTTTAAAACGCTTTATATATTGATTTCTCCTAATTATTCAGAAAGATTAGGTTTCTTGAATTAATTCAAATTGCACTAATTAACGAATTTGTGAGCTTGTATATTTCCAGTGAATGCTTTCACTGGAATTCACCTGTGGATGTTTTCACTAGTTTCTACTACATATTTAAATTTTAGTTAAGTTCACCTTCTATCATAAATTTTCTTTTTTTTTTACATTTCTTCTTCTTTAATGACACAACTGTGATATGAAAAAAAAACATCGTCCAAATAAAACAGCCTGATTATTTTTAATGTCATAATCTGATTTGTAGTTATATCAGAAAATCGACATACATTTATTTGAGTGAAAAATATCCGTGAAGTCTGGAAAAATATATTTTTTAACGATTATATTAAATGCATATTGTGAAATATGATACGGATATATATGAAGAAGTCACTGTTTAATATAATAAATCGATAATTTTCTAGCAGACCTCAATAAAGGTCAGAAACAGAGTCGGATTCGTTGGAGCTTAACTGTCAATGTAAATTATTGTATTATTCAGCACTCGAATGTTGACAGTTGTTAATCAAAGTACAATATGAGCTTATTTGAGGGGAAACTCGGGCTAATTTGATTCCAGATTGATAGTGAATACCCTAAAAGTGACCATGTTTAAAAGTTACACATACAAATATGGATATTTTTAAATCATGAAATTATAATATTTAAATCATTATATGGGCCCATTAGAGGTAAAGTGAGCCAACTAGTAAAATGGTTAAACTTTTTCTTGGAATTTTAAGTAATATCACGTCTTGACTTGGTGGTTTGGTGGATTGCATATTTTTATTTTACGGAGATAAAACTATTGCAATGTGTATTAACTGAAATTTTTTCACTTTAACAATACTTTAAGAGAACTTTAAATTACATCGAATAAAACTTTTTTCTATACAATACCACTTTTCTCACTTCACCTCTAATGGGTCAAATTCATTAAAATACTGACCGAGGTTTTCTTTATTTTCTTTGTATTAAAAAGTAAATTAGTGGGAATTTATTAAAATTTGTAACTTTGATATTTCACTTGACTGTATTGCCAGATGTTACATGTGTTTTTTTTTGAGAAGCAGCTGATGATGAAATCCTACTAATCCTACTAATCCTAAAATACTTAACAATTTTAAATTTGTATTCAAGTGTGTGTGTTTTTTTATAACCACAAATACAGGTTATCTTTTCATCAATGAAGTAAATTTACAGCCTTAGAAAACAAATATTTTTTAATACCTTTATAAAAAATATTATCTTTTTTGTCTTTTGATGTAACCACACATACACTATAAAATTTTACTCTTTTATTCTTCAAATTTTTCTTCAAATCAGAATGAATCAGACAAAAAATTTAGATGTAATAAAGGCAAAAAAATAATCTTCTATTTTAAGGGGCTTATCGTCAATACTTGATGGTAAGGCAATATATAATATCAACAAATATTCGAACACTCTTCTGTACTTTTTCACAAACTATTTATTAGGATTAGGACCGGCTTCTAAGATTTAGTTATTTTTCAATTTTATTTCTGAGAGGTGTTAGAAACTTTGAATGTAGTCAATTTTGGTGTCGATTATTTATATTTTGTTAAATTATTTATAAATCCTTATCATATTTTCATTACCAATTGTATGTAGCAAATTTGTAAGTCTTTATTGTTTTGTATAAATAAGGCTGTAATACTGACTGAAAACTTCAAATTTTTCAAATATCATAAAGCTAATTGAAATGTAGCTTGGTCGTAGACAATAAAAAATGAAAAGACAAAAATTAACCGAAATGTTTAAAGCTCAAAAACGTTTATACGGGTAATTTAATCGTCTTTGGGTTGATGTAGAAATAAGAAATCTGTACAGCTAAAAAGAAAGTTGTTTGAAGGTACCCAGGTCTCAATAAAAACTGCCAAGGAAATTGACTTTTTAAGAAAAAAACACAATATTCATTTGTACTTAATTTCTACTTCTATTTATCGAGATCAGAACCGGATTCGCTTGTGGCAAGCACTATAAACTCATTTGATAAATAAAAGTGGAAATTAAGTACAAAAGAATATTGTATTATTTCTTAATATAATGCCTTTTCACCAAGATACTGACAATGAAGACCTTAAAAGTGAAATTGACTTAGTTTGTATTACATCTTTAAATATCGAAATATTTATGTATATTTTTTATAAATAATATTTTTCATGATTATTGATATGCAGTCACATTATTTTTTCAGTTATGTTCGATTCTGTAAATTTACTACACATTTGTAATTGATTGAAATTATACATTTAATGGTAGATAACTACTTATGACCTCCGATTTAATACGGTCAAGCTGTCTCATCGACTTTGATACCAGTTTCATAAATCAGACATATTTACGTATTTCGCATTTAATGTTGTCTTGTAACTCTCGGGATATTTTTTTTGTGACGCATTATTCTCCTCGAGTATTAAATACCTGCATTGTGTTATTTTATCGACATGATTACAGACGAGATCAACACTGCAGTTGGATATTGCAATATTGGTTTTACTGAAACCGAGATTACGGTATTCATAGTGTTTTTTCAATACCAAAATACCGGCTTAGAATATCGGTATTTTGCTATTGAAATACAAAACCGAATTTTGAATTTATAATAACCATCATATTTTTTAATTAAATTATTCGTCGTAAATTAAAATATTTTTTAATGTTTTAGTAGTTGAGAATTTTGGAAATATATGCGACAGTTTACAAAACCCTAAAATTTAAACAGATCAATTAAAACGTTTTTATTATTTTTTATAAATAAAACGTTTGAAGTCTAGTATTATCTTATGGTGATCATGAAATTTAAATTTTCTAGTGTAATCAGTAAAAAAACTTCCGTGTTTGTTTAACAATACTGTAAACTGCCGCTTTTATTACAAACGTGATTGTAATTCTACTGCTTCATAATTGCCAGTTCTACTTAATGACTTATCTGCCTAAGATTGCTGTCGTCTTTTTTCCATAGCTCCCAGTTGTATGAATAGTGATAGGTTCCAGAATTGATAGCTCTTTAAAATTAACCATTATTATTTTTAGAAAACGTAATTTGTCAATAAAAGTCATTCGTATATGATTATAATACATTTTTTTAATGATGATATTTTATATTAAATATTGAAATACCGATTTCGATCTACTAGTCTGGTATTGAGACTCCAATTGTTTGTATTTTTTGTTGTTATATTTAAAAGTTTTTTTACCGGTAATTAATTTAAAATACAGAACAAACTTTATTTATTTATTGGTCCAGTATTACAAACCAAGTGATAATTAAGTAATGGATGTTGATTTTATTTTTTAAAATTCAATTCGTGATAATTCTTAGCAACTCAAACGATTTCAATCATTATTAGAAATGTTTACTTCGAAAAGAACCAGAATTAATGAAATATTTCTGATTAAAAAACACAAGTGTTTTAACGTTTATTGCCAGATAGGGATGATATTATATTACACTTATAAACGATGCTTGTGTTGCGCGAGGAGTCAACTGTATCTTATTTCATAGGTTAATTTCCTGGGCGCTTGCAGCTGGCGAATGGGCTAAGTGGCATACTGATATCAAACGTGGTTTATGTTACATACAAACACTTGGAACATTATGTGTTCTTAATGTTAAGTACAACGTTATGCCCGTTTTGTAAATGTAAACTTTGTGTTTTTTTTTGTGGTTCTAAAGCAGGCATGCATAACGTTTAATTTTCATTTCAGTAAGCATATTTTTATGAAACGATTTATTCGGCTTTATAAACAAACAAAGCCTTCTCGCCAATATGATAGATACATTCGAGTAGGCTTAGGCAAATTGCTGCTGCCTGAATTAAGTTAAGACACTTGTTACACTTGTTATTACTGTAACTGAAAAATAAATAAAAAAACTTTTGAGATTTTTTATCGTCTATAAATAAATATATTCTTACTACAATTTAATTTTAGGAAAATGTTTTCAAAGGCCGCAAATTTTTGAAAATGGGCCACAGGTTGTGCATTTCTATTAAAAAAAAGTTTTTAATATCGAAGCCTTAAAATATTTTTTTTCTCACTGATTTTTTGTGCAAGTGGTATAACTTACTGTGTCGGGTCTAGGGAATCCAATCCGGGGATCCCGTTCAATTTTCTGATCCTGAGATTCCGGGATTGAGATGGCCGCGATCCCGGGATTTCGGGATTGAGAAATTTTGAGCAAATCTCGAAAATTTACACGAAATTGGCAAATCTCAGTCCCGATCCCGGTGAGAAAATCTCAATCTCGGGATTCAAAGTTAATCAATCCCGGGATTGGATACCCTAGTCGGGTCTCATGGCGCAGCGGTTAGCGTTGTAGACTTTCGTGCCAGATCCCAGTACGAAAGGCATTTTTACAATTGATTTATCGATTTCTGTTCGAAGGCATGGGTGTTTGTGATGTCTTAAAATTCCCTCCCACTCTTTTCGATTCTTTCATAACTGGGCGTATCGAGAGCGATTGGTTATCCACTAGTTCTGCCCTGGCCTTATCCTATTATCCCTACTACTCTCTATGAAAAAAAGAGTTTGAGCGACTGAGTAACAAACAGTTCTCGTAGTAAAAGTTCTGTTGAGATATCCCCATTAGGAGGCCATATGATCCACATTGGGAGCGGATATGGATGCAAAATAAAACTTACTAATCACTAGAATGATTTTGAAAATATATTTTCAGTTTTTTTGGCCCAGTAAGCAACCATGTCTCAAAAAAGAAAAACTAATCAACTGACTAGCGGTTCTCGTAAAAAAAACACTGTTGAGTGATATTTATATGAAACTGCAGATCAGTGTTGGCCAACAGGTCGACCAGACTGCATTTTCAATGGTCATGAAAATGGTAATTTTGAAAACAAATTATACTAAAATAACGTAATTAAAAATATAACCAACATATCAATAAACCCCTATAACGCGAATTCCAACAACAAATGAAATAAGTTTGACATAGCGCGGTTCTAAAAATGGTGATTTTTTCTATGTAAAACGTATTATGTTATCCCGTCAGAGACAGAGGTCCACTTCTCCTCAGACCTATATGATTTAAAAATATTTATTTCTTAATTTTGCTACTTGTTTATTTTTGAAACACATATTTTGATAACGCGGTAACATAGCCATGCTATTGGAGGGTTACTGTGTGTTTTTTTTTGTAATATAAACATTTTTAAATGCTTTATTTTCGTACCCGACAGTGTATTCTGGGAGGTATGAAAACCATTTAATCTTAGAAAAATTCTCTTACGTCCACAACAAAACCTTCTAACGCAATTCAATTATTGTACTTAAAAATGGGGTAAAAAGAAATGAGTATGTAATTATAAATTATAAAATATAATTCTCATTGGAACATCATAACAATTTGGCGACCCGTGATATTTTAATTATGTCCTGATAAAATTGCAGGCGGATATAAAAAAAACATGATAAAATAATTATTGTTTTACTTAATCAATATTTAACTCACTTATGATAAATAAACCGCAACATATAAGACCTTGGGTTGTAACACACATAAACAAATTCGTGTGGTGTACAGATAATATTTTCAACAGATTGTGCATGGGAGATTTTTGATCAATTAAAAAAAATGCGACGAGGGTATGAGAAAACATAGATTATTTCATGGCAAGATTAGATCGTGAAATATTATATAAGTCGTATTGGAGTATATGGATACACAATTTATCGTGCGTACAAAATAGAATGAGTCCTATTATTTCTCAAGTTTTATACAATACACCTATGGTTATAAAAAATCAATTGATAATATTCTTAATTTGCAAATCAAAATAAATGAAACACAATTGTCTCTAAATAAAAATAATAAAACATCTTAGTACTTTATAGTAGTATTTTATGTGGAAAAAGTACTAAAAATGTTTTATTATTTTTATTATAATGCCATTCCTCCAAGTATTGACAGTGAACACCTTAAAATTGACGATTGTCTCTATCAAATATGTTGTCGCACATTTGATGGATTGGCTCACGAAGTCTTCGAATTTTCTGCGCAGTTAATCTCTTGTCTTAAAGCAGTGTCTGTCAAGCTTTTTTATTTTACGGCACGCTGGTGGGTGGGATTCGTCCAGCGGGACACCAAATAAATATGCATTAAAAAAGTACCTTATGAATATGAACAAATGAAATTATAGTGTAGGTAACATTTAAAAACATATTCTATCAATGGTTCATAGTAACAAAATATATGTTCATTGATGGTAATAATTTTTTAGTGAGAAGGATGATGAGAAGGACTACTCATCTACCATCTGTAACCGCCCACATTTTTTTAAATTTCATTTCCACGACCACTGTGTAAAAACTTGACAAATATTTATTTGATGTATTTGAAATTGAAGACAATTGAAATGAATAGGCATTATTTAAAGTGAACAATTTTGAGTCCTCCGCGGCACTCCCGAGACTTCATGCGACACACAGTTTGGCAGACAATGTCTTAGAGAGAACATTGCTTACAAGTACCGTGTAAGTTTAACTACCTTATTGAAAAGCGCATTTCACAATAATTTTATTATGTATCAATTTGACTATAATATATTTTCATTTAAATTACAATTTAATAGTGCACTTGGGCTCAAACACGCCCTAATCCAGTTTTGAGAAAAAACGGGATATTGCTATAGTATTCAAAATAACATAATTTTATTTTTAGCGACGCTAAAAACTTCATAATTTCCATGAGATTAATGTTTACAAAACTGTCTATTTTTTTTTTAATCACAAAAGTGTATTCTATTCAGGAATGAGGGTCTGGTTATTTTTGACCCAAAGCTCTTTAAATTTAAATAATATTATGCTTAAGGACTAGTGGAAAAAAATGTTATATACTATTTAATTAAAAGAGTATTTTTTCAAATAAACAGGAATAAACAAGTTTATTGAAAGTTAAAATCTTAAAACAATAAATGTTTAACAAAAAATGTAGTGAATTTATTATTAATACAAAATAATTATTATACCTAGTTGTGAATTGAAATTTCATAAAGCTGAAAGACATATTATAATGCTCTGACAAAAAAAGAAGTGACAATAGAAAACAATATTAATTTTACCGATCAGCCTTGTTTTTACACTTTATGATTAAAATATGTTATAAATAAAATAAAAATCATTATTTTTCGCAAAAATATTTATTAACAGATTTATCATATCATATCGTTCACTTTTAACGACATCTATGAAATGCGTTGTTTTTTTTACATTTGAGGTTTATTAAAATTTAAAACATTAGGTCAATAAATCATTAATAATATTATTATATATAATAGTTTAACTCTGTTACCACAGATGTCTACTCATAGATTTACTTTTTATGTACCTCAAATATTCGATACAAATAATTTGAATGTCAAGCCTTTCTTTTACATTATACATTTTTATGATAAATAATATTAATTAACTGTTATCTGATTAATCAAAAGTATTTTTTGAAGACTGTCACCAATAAAAATACATTAATTAGCAAGGAAACAATTTAATAAACTGCTATTTCAGAGTTAATCTACTAAATATATTAAAGTAAAAAGTACTCTGGAATGCTCAAAGTCAACAAAACAACGCCTGCCTTACTGTTGCATCAAAGTATTTCTGTGCTAGCGGAAGCGGCAACCAATAAAACTTCACTCCTAATTTGGAGCAAAATCATATTTAGTTCAAATAAAGCTTAACTCAACAGTTTTTTTTTCGAAGACTTCCGACTTGTTGAGTAGCTGTTAAAACTTTCCTTTTTTAATGAGATTTTGGAAAGAAATATAAGTAGGCAGGATTATTGAATTTAATTATAAAATCAAATTATTGAAATTTGTGCTAGCTATTTTCAGTGACTTACGGCTAAATAAAAACTTTAATTGACCTTGATTCCTCCATATAATATATTCAATTCCGTTTTTTTAGAACAGTGAAAACTGAAAATGTTCAAGTTCAAAATCAGAGTATCAATAGTTTTCAACGTTTATCATTTTTTATTTGCGTTTTTAATCTCTCCGACAGTTTTTAATAGTGGTTTTGATCCAAAAGCTTACAATGAATGGGACGCTTAGAGCTGAACCATAATATACACAGCATCACCTTTTTGTGAATTAAAGTCTTTGGTGTTAATGTTTCTGCTTGTCTTAGAACTAACTGTTGTTTTTTTTCTTTGTGTTGACACATGAAACTTATCTCGTATCGAGCATAGAAAAAGCTAAGAGAAAAAAAATCTGGTGGTGAAAATTAACTTTCTGACGGATAGCGTAGCATCAATCAAACTTGTTCCGTCTTAGCCACAGCAGTTATTCATTTTTTCTAAGTAGCTGTAATCCATCATATCTTAACTGATTGAAATTTTTCGCTTAACAAGATTAACAATATTATACCAAACTCCTGAAATATAGTTGAAGTTACATTTGATTGAGTGTCGCAAACTTCGTTGCATCAATCTTTATTTATAATTTGGATTTCCGAATCAAATACATTTTAACGTATAATAATCTGATACCTCGGTATGCTTGGCATCCATTTTGTTCAATATATTTTTTTCGCGGAAAAAATACTATTTTTATGTTTATGCGGTTTAACGTTATATCCTTTGTTTTTGGATTAAAATCTGAACTATCTTATCATAGTGCCCTTAGTTGCGTTTCAAATTGTGTACATTACACAACAGAAAAAAAATCTTTGGGCTTTTTATTTCTAATCATAAATTTTTGAATTAAATAATTCTAAAAAAAAAATTGGCATTACAGCTAACGCTAATGCACCAAATAATTTAAAGTTGAATGATTATAAGAGAAAAACTCATGAGAATTTATTTTAATATTACAAACTTTTAAATTAATATTACAAACACACATGTCTTAACTCTCAAATTTAAATTTTAAAAATCTTAATTTGACACTGATTTTATCTTGGCTTAACAATTATTTCGTGTTACCTATCAAGCACATAGAGTCTTTTTTTTGTGTTATTCGAATATTGGACTATTTGATAAATTATTTGAATATTATTATTACTAGACTAACAGCAAAAAAATCAGCAACGCATTATCTTTTTTATATTCTAATCGATTTTATTTATTTAAATACCATAATACTCACTCAAGACTAGGGTTGCCAACTTTTTTTGTGTAAATTCCGTGACAAATAGCTCAAAATTGAACATCATCATCATCATTATCAGTCAGTCATTATCTAGTTTTCTGAAGAAACTTTTTTGCATGAAAAAATTAAAATACAGTTTTTTTTCTTTTATTTTATATATTTTCTTTTAACTATTATCAAACTTTAAAAGCACATACTCACACGCATATATATAAATTATATTACGATAATATATATATATATATTTTATAATAATAAATTTCACATTTTATTTAACGAGTTTTTACAATAACATTTTTTATCATTTTTGCTGCTATCACCAATTCTTTCACAAGTGAGTCCGTATTTAAAGGTTCACATACTAACGTGTCTATATAGTAGTGTGGGGGAGAACGTACGTCGGAAGGACGTTCAAGGGATTTACACGACCTCGAAATTAATAAAAAAGTTGGGAATAGTTTTCCTTAATTTCCGGGACAATTTAGCATTCATCCGGGATACGGGACAGAGACTATAATTCCGGGACGGTTGGCAACCCTTCTCAAGACACGTCCTGTACTAGTATGTGTTAACAGTTAAAACGAGTAACCAAAAATATGAAAGCTCGTAAAGAAAACATTGGAATATTCTAGTACATTCGAATATTTGAATAATATGCTGCTATATTCGAGTTTGTTTTCTTTGTACATTTTAAATCCGTAAAGTATGTAGTATTATAGAAAAATGTATAAAAGTGAGGGAAGGTTTTAAAATTATATTCAGATCCTCGTTACATTAGTTACGAATGCGAAATCGAGAATCCCTATAAATCCCGCAACAAATTATTCCCGAATAAACCTTTCGGTATAATGGCGTTTACGTGTGTTGTGTGTAGCTTTTATTTTTTTATTATTCTCGGTGAGACGAATGGCAAATGAGTTTTCCTCAAGTACCACTTAGGACAAAACGGTTCTCCTTGAAAAACTCATTTGATTTTTAAATGAGTTTCCCAGAAAATTGTGCAAAGATAAACCGGTTTTAAAATACCTCACCATAAAAATAAAAATAAATATAACATTAACCTTAATCTAATACTAGTTTTACAGTAAATATTAATCACTTTTGAATTGAAATTAATAATAATAATAATTCACTTAAAATGTAAATAGACAGTTATATTGCCGCCTGTGTGGTCGAGTGGTCAACACCGTTGTGGTTGAATCCCAGTACGGGCAGTTTTATAAATTGATTTTTCAATCGATTTATGAATTTCTGTTCAAAGGCATGGATGTATGTGATATCTTGAAATCCCCCTCCCACCCATCCTATGCCATGAACGAGGCGTATAGAGAGCGATTAGCTAACCACTAGTCCTGTCTTAGCCCTTTCCTTCTATTGCTACTCTCTTTGGAAAAAGAGAGGTTCAGCAACTGAGTAACAAGCAGTTCTCGTAGAAACACTTCTGTTGAAATAAACATCATTAGAAGTCCATATCCTCCATATTGGGAGCGGATATGGTAAAAAAAAAATAATAATTACCAAGTACAGTCAATACATCAACTCTTTTATTCATATCATAGTCGATTGAATTGGAGTTTGCTTAGTAGGGCTCCATTACAATAAGGTGAAAAATATTTTTTTTTATTTTATTTAGTTGATAGCCATTTCGTCGTATGCCTTCATCAGAACTAGTTTTTGTAATATTCGTAGAACTAAATACTTTGCTACTTTTCACCTTATTATTATAACATAGATTTTTAATTTTAGCAAGCGTAACTGACTTATGTGATTTCACTCCTCTATTTTTAAAAACAATCCTGAAAACGAAGCCAAGACTGAATGCTTAGATAATTATTAGGTATTTCTTAAACTGCCACTTCTATCATTACGTCATTGAAAAAATGTGTGAAAGATATTAGTTTTTTATTTATCAGTTTTACTCGATAATATCATTGCTACGATTTCCATGTTAATCTCTTAATTGAAGTAATTGATTATTTGAAAAAATATAAAATACTTTTTGGGCACTAATTCTACATTTTTAATTCATCACGAGCATCGATAATACTCTTGATGAGCGAAACCGCTCGTGATATTTATTTGAAAATGCGATATGAATATTTAAAACAAAAAGTTGACATTGAACAGTTAAAAAGAATGAAATGCTATAAACCAAATAAAATTACTCATACAATGACTGAAAACACGGTGCATTAATTGCGGTGTAATAAATTTAAATTGTTTTCAGTGTAAAATCAAAATTTATTACAGCATTCATAATATTGCAATATGTGTATTTCCTTGTGTTACATTATTAGGCGATACCCAGACTTTCAATCTCATGTCACCAAAGGTTATCGATCGGTCGGGGTTTTTACCAAAAAAAATGACAAGTTCAAAAATATTTATTTCAAATCACGCGCTGTTGAAGACTATAATATGTATTTACTTTTTAAATAAAAATGAAATTTATAATAAAACTAACAAGTGAAATAGACTTAATCGGCGAATCTTTACACTAAACTTTTCTGACCTCTTTTTCTTGTCATTATATGGTGCATATATATGTATTTAATCAATGTATGCTCCCATTGTAGAGCATATAACCCCTCAATAAAGGTATCTCAACAGAACTTTTTATTACTCAATTGCTTAACTTCTTTTTTTCGAAGAGAGTAGTACAGATAAAAGGATAGGTCAGGACTAATGGTTCACTAATCGATTTCTCTATGCTCCGCTATTTAAGGATCAGAAGGGTAGAAAGGAATTTTTAGATATCACAAACACTTACGCTATTGAACGGGAATCGATTGAAAATTGCTGTTTGTGTTGGGACTCGAATCCGTGAGATCTATCACGAAAGCCAATAACGTAAACCGCTGCCCAATGGACATAGCATTTCATGCTGCATATGATATAATACTATAACATTAAGATAAAGAGTAAAGCTCAAACCTTATAGAGATAATGACGAACATTTTTTTTGATACTTAGCGTGGTTGTAAAAAAATATTTTATTATTAATGTTAAACTTCAATTATTTTAAAAATAAACTTCATTTCAGTAATTTTTACAAAAACAAATGCCTGGCTGAAAATATTCTGTATTTATAGTAAAGTGATGTAAACCAAAGAAACTATAAATAAATTCTTCTATTTAAATTTAAGCAAAATCATAAGGGTATGTGCTCAGTTATGTGTTTACTACCTCCTGGGACGACTTAAATTTTTGTTACAGGTTGCAATTCGACGGCGTCACAAAGTTGCTAGTATTTATTTTTTTAAACAGATTTCAGTTCAGAAGCCTTAAGTTATGGTTGCATAACATAGTAAATAGATTGTAAAACCGAGTAAAAAAGCGTTTTTTTTATAAGTGGAGTTCCATTCACTGTCTGCGTCACCGTGCACTCAGTCAACGAATCATTACAACAACATCAATTATAATTTTGTTGACATATCTTGGGAATATCTAGATATTAACAAGATGCAGGAAAATTGACAGCAATGCATTTTATACAATATGGAGAAAAATAAAATTTGTGACGATGGTCAAGTCTATGAACACTTGAATTTTCCAGTGGGTATGGGGTACCAGACATATAACATTAATTAAAATAAATACTAATGAAAATTGCATGCTTAACACGAAAATCACTGACCTAGAACGTATATTTAACAGGTAATACCGCCAATTCTTTACCCTCTTAATGCCACGGGGCCGATTGAAAAGTTCCATTTAATGGTCGATTAAATCTGTTTAAATTCATGACGTGTTAATTCAGTTAATGATATTTTTTTAGAATTATTTATAAGTAAAATACAAACACCATGTTAGGACAATACACTTTTACTATGTTGTTCTTCAGGTTAATTGAGTAAGAAAAGCATTAAATCAGATGTATTGAGAAAAAAATATTCTGTTGTTTGTTGCTTGACCGGTTCAAAATTAATCAATGTTATGCCGCCTAATATATATTATTATGTTGATTAGTGTATATTTTTTCAATAAAAATAATGAGATTGTGTAAGCTGTTTTTTATTTTATTACTGTAATTAATATCTATGCCCGCTCCCAATGTGGAGCATATGGCCTCCAAATGAAGGTATCTCAAGAGATTTTTTCTATGAAAACTGTTTGTCAGTCAGTAGCTGAATCTCTCTTTTTCAAAGAGAGTAGTAGGGTTAGAAGTATAAGGCTAGAACAGGACTAGTGGTTAACTAATCACTCTCGCTACGCCCAGTTATTGAAGGATGGGGAAGGTGAGAGAGAAATTAAGACATCACAAATACCCATGCCTTCGAACAGAAATCGATAAATCAATCGAAAAAATGCTGTTTGTACTGGGGCTCTAACCCATATAGTACGACACGGAAGCCCACAACGGTAACCGCTACACCATAGGACCCGACAATAATTAATATTAGTTAAACAAAACACAAGAATTAACTAAACATTTCAAAAAATGTTTTTACAGTAAAATAATCTATAGCTTTATTGTTCAAAAAAATGTCTGGCATTATGAATGTATATCACTTATTTCAGTTGGCAGTGAAAGGGTTTGTGAACATGTGTACCTGAGAGGTTACTTGTACGTGCCTTTCAACACATACTATTATTCTTTACTCTGTTCGTTCGGGGAAAACCTCACAAAAATAACCGTTTGCAAGTAGGTAAACCTGGAATTATAAGTTTTTTTAAAGCGTCGTGGGTAAATAATAAACAATATGCAGTTTTTTGCAAGCAAATGTTTACGGCAGGAAGTGCAATAAGGAAAAATATAGAATAATAGTCTTTAAACAATACTTGATCTCAAAACGATAAGATTAAGAAAAACACAATATTCCTTTGTACTTATTTACACTTTTATTTATCAAAATCAGGACCGGTTTTGCTAATGGCGAGCATTGTCAACTGATAAGAAATATAATTTAACAGTGCTATTTATACAAAATCAAATTGAAATGAAAAGTTGTAAAAAGCAATTGGCATTGATAAGAATTTATAAATTACAGTAGAAATTATGAATAAGTGACTCTAAGTTAACACAAATTAAAATGTTTAACACCTCTTACATGTAATTAAAAGATCACCAAAGAGTAACAAAGTTAAGGTGGTAAAATATAATTTCTTAATATAATGCCTTTCCACAAAGTATTGTAGTAACACTCTAAAAGTGATAAATGATAGGATGTTGTTTATATAGATGAGTACCAACAGGCTTTGGCAAGGCCCTCAATGTTATGTTTCACTAACCGCTTAGTTTTTTTTTAAATATCAAATGTTAATTCACGATTGAACCAATATTGTTCTATTTTTTTTGAAGTTGAGTAAAACCAATGCCCCCTATAGTGAAAGCCATGCTATGGAGCTGAAAACAGGTACTTTTTTCAGATAAGCGGGCCGGCGTCATAATTTTCAAAGTAATATCACATCATTATGAAACAATTTGTTTCTGTTATATTGTAGGAAATGCATATTTATATTGTAATTGTATATCTTTTCAATTACATCTTTTTCAAAATAAGAAAAAATCACATTTTCTAAGGTTTTTGAAGAAAAATCTCGGAGAACAAAAGCAATTAAAGAAGGCAAATCATTTTATTAAAATTATTTTTTTTACAATATTTCAATACAGAATATGAGGTTGGATAGTTCATTAAAAAAATCAACGTCATTTTTGGGATTTTAATCAATTAAAAATTAATCTCAAAATTTATTTGTGCACACTGGTTCGTTACTTAATTTTTCCAAAGGATTTCTCAAGTCATATCAGTAATCAAAAATCAGTAAGTCAAACTAGGGTAGCACATTTCACTTAATTATTTTTTAAATATTATTATTGATTAAATCATCATTTACTTGGTATATTGCCATTATTATATGATAAGACGCAGCATTTATTTCATAATATCACAATATGCGTCAAAATCGTATATAATATAATATGGATTCCGCTTGTTACTGTTGTTTTATGTTATTTATAATCAATATTTTATATAACTGTGATATTTAATAGCGGGAAGTTAAATTTTATTTGTTTTACCACACATCGCATTTCTTGCCATTCGCTATATTTCTTACAATCATTACTTAATTTGCATATATGACCCTTCCGATGTATCGTAAACTGTAAATTAATAACACCAAAGAATCACAGAATATCCATACAAGAAATCTTTCAAACATACATGTTATATTCAACGAAAAATAAGCTCATAAATTGGAATTTAGAGTTGATCTACGTATAACCGCCATACAATTTGTTAGGAGCGGCTGGGATTTAACGGCCCGGTCTTTTTTGCTGTTTTTTCTACAACACTGCTTGGAACTTAAGACTTATTATTATTATTATTAATAATTATTGATAGCGTGAATATGTTTTGTAAAAATGTAATGATTTTATTTCACTTATGAAATTTTCTCGCCCTCCAATTCGATTGATCAAAACCGTAATTTAGAAGAATTGCTAAAGTATCACTTCAAAACAGATCTTGAAGGAAAATTTTGAATTAAAAAAACAATGTTTTAATAATCGTTTAGTTTTTACAGTGACCTTGTAGGATTGATTATTATTATATATTTTTAAACAAAATCGATGATTTAAATGTGTTCAATTATTTTTATGTGAATACAAAAAATTACACATAATTTAAATCTAGAATTAAATGTTAATGTTAAAATTGTTATTAAATATATCAACAATATTTTTGTCAAATAAAGATGTGCCACTATTTTCAAAACAAATGTGTAAAGAGTATTTTAATAGTCAATTTTAAAAACGCTGGTGTGTTCTTTTTAAGTTCGGCTGAATTAGTTTTCATCAATTTTGTCCAGAATTAATATATCGACAATTTACAACACAAATTCGAGACAGCAAACAAACCGGTGCATCCGGTTTTCAATACATCAAACGTTATATGCGTAGCAAACGTGTCACGGCCCTGGGCTGTTTGCAGATTCAATGACAACCACGCATGCGTCGTTGCCACGTAAACAAATGAATAAACTGGATTTTACATATAAATCACCTTGAATATTAAAAAATACATTTTTGTTTGTATTTTAATTTATGACGCAGCATTGCATCAATAAAATAAATACAGACCTCAGACAATAAATGACGGACATCTAAAATCAAACAATGCTTGATTAAAATGGAAAATTTTATGAAATTGATAAATTTTGCCACGTTTTTTAAATAAGTCTGCCCTTGAAGTACACACTTATTTTTTTCCGGACATCAGTCATTTGGGTTTCAAATCATCTTATGTTATTAAGTATCAATGTAATTTAGTGGATAAAAATAAATTTCAAAAGTCAGTCTCAAAAATGGCTTGATAACATACAAAATATCATTCCAACGTAATGCAAAACTAAAAATTAAAAATGAAATTAAGCATTTTGAAATTAAACGTGTTTGCAACTAATACCCTCATATATTGAGTAGGAAAAGAGTAACAATGACAACAAGACGTTAAAATTTTTGAGGTTATGTGAAATTTCAAGCAATAGTTAAACAGAATAACTGAATGAAAACAATATTATTAATCAATGCTAATTAATTTCGTTATTTAAATAAGTTTTGTTTTATTCGGTCGGGTTGTAATGGTATTAATATTAATATTGGTACTATGTAACCACAATAATGGTGATATAGAAAAGATTGTAAAGGTTAAAAAAACTAGAAGGAGATTATATTATCAAGTGGTGGTACGGCTTCCGGTCATTTTTTTACCTGTGAAATAATCACAGATATTAATAATTAATTAGACGTATCTAGGATATTGCGGTAAAATTGATAAAAAATCTAGACATTATTTAAATGAAAATATTGTGATAAACGTAAATAAGTAATTTAAAATGAAATGCAATAATGGAGAAAAAAAAATCATGGCGTCAAATAATAAATCTTTGATTGAATAAATGTAAACATAGACAACCAGAGTTATTAATTAAGTAAAAAGGTAAACAATATATATTTTTTTACAATAGTTTTCCAAGAAGCATTACGACATCGCCATTGATCTTCGGATTAGGGATTTAAATTCCGGTATTACCGAGACCAGCATTTCGGTATTTGTGGTTTTATTTCAATACTGAAATATCAGCTTTGAAAATGAAAGAATACGGGTATTTTGTCGTTGAAAATGAGCCAAAGTCGAATTTTAAATGAACAGGTACTTTAGTGAAATTGCTCGATATGAATTGAATTAATTAAAAATTGCCAATAAATGTATCAATATTGACAGCTTTCAAAGTTAATGAATCTTTCAATGACGTATTATTATTTACATTTGATGTATACTATAAAATCTTAATGCCGCCTGTGTGGTCAAGTGGTCAACGACTTAAGCTTCGGATACGGAAGTCAAGGGTTCGAGTCCCAGTATGGACAGTTTTATAAATTGAGTTTTCAATCGATTTATGAATTTCTGTTCGAAGGCATGGATGTATGTTATTTTTTTTTTATTCCCCCCTCCCACCCATCTTATACTATGAACTGAGCGTATTAAGAGCAATTTTATAAACACTAGTCCTGTCCTAGCCCTATCATTCTATTCCTAATCTCTTTGAAAAAAGAGACGATTTTTTGCTATTTTTAATACGTTTTTTTGTAAGCAGTATTGAAATTTGTTATACCGGTGTTAATATACTCGTCTGGTATATGAATCCTTACTTCGGATGTAATGGTTATTGACTAACTGTGTTCCATTATTATTGTAGAGTTGATTATGTTTAATTCCTTATTATATCTTTGAATCTAATAGAAAAATAACAATTAAATCAAAATATTTGTAAAAAAGTAAGGAAAATGTTATTGCGTTTTGTAAGCAAGTATTATTTTAATATATAAATGAAACGCTCAGTTTCAAAACCCTCTAAAGCAGCCATACTCAACCTGCGGCTCAGTAAGCTCCAATGTGCAGCCCAGTAAGCTCTCAAGTGAGAGCTAAAAAAAAAGGAGTTTCGGAGATATCTGGGGGAAAAGTATACCAAATCGAAGATTTCAAATTCCTCGGTGAGCTAAAAAAAATGGAGTATACCATAAATATGTTGCGGCCCACGTAGAGAAGCAAATATGGGAATGCGGCCCGGAGGAAATAAAGGTTGAGTATGGCTGCTCTAAAGCGATGTTTGATAGTTTCGAAAAACATGGAAACAAGTAGATTTTATGTTAACAGCAATTTGTGATTCCTTATCATTATTATAAAATTATAATAATTTCTTTACTTTAAAATATAACAATACAATAAATTGTATATATATTGTTATAATAATGTAATTCGTATGCTAAGCTGACCAACCGTTTTGAATAAAACTTTAAACAGTTTAAAATGCAACACATAAAAAATAATTTATATTATAATAAGTAGCCGACTGTGTGGTCGAGTGGTCAACGTCGTTGGCTTCGGTTACGGAGGTCGCGGGTTTGAGTCCCAGTGTGGAAAGATTTTATAAATTGATTTTTCAATCGATTAATGAATTTCTGTTCGAAGGCATGGATGCATATGATGTTTTGAATTCCCCCCTCCCGCAAATCCTCTCCTATGAACTGGGCGTATCGAGAGCGATCAACTAACCACTAGTCCTAGATCCTCCAATTCCTACTCTCTTTGGAAAAAGAGAGGTTGAGCAACGGAGTAACAAGCAGTTCTCGTAGAAACACTTCTGTTGAGATAAACTCCATTAGGAGTCCATATGCTCCACATTGGGAGCGTACAAGGCAAGTTATAATAAGTAACACAATGTAATGGAGAATGATAATATATTATGAATCATAAAAACCTTAAACGGAAACTACCATTTTTGTACACATTGCTTAATACTCTTGATCTGCCTTCAGCTTGACTATCTTACGCCTTTATGTGATGAAGTGTAAATCAACCAGCGCTTAAAAAAACAGAATTTATTGAAGACCTAGATATTCTGAACCTTACACTCTAGAATTCGATGAGCAGATAATTATCCTAGTATTTAACTCGGCTACGACTAATCAATGCAAATCATGTTGGTATTATTTCTAGATAAAATAAAAAGATTATTTATGTCTGTTTAATGAGTAATTCAGGAGTAAAATAATAAAATATCATTTAGAGAAAAAGAGATATGTACATATAATAGTGTCGCTCTCATTAGTATGCTATTTCTGCCGTGTGAATTAAAGTTGTACAAAAAGATACATTGAGACGTAGAATAACAAGCTCGTCAATATTTGAGTTTCTTTCATTATGAATGAATCCGATTTGTGTAGATTTATAAAAAGCTTTCATTGAAGCTAAGAGTGCTTGTCTACCCTTTCAGTTAGTTGGCTTTCGATTGAAACGCTTTTGAAAACTCTCCGAATAACGTCACACTGATTTAATTTATACCCGTCAATATTGTCACTGAGGCTTAATACAGTTAGTCATAATAACCTTTTTATGATGTATATCGACAGCGTACAAATTTAATTCAATTTATTTGACTTTATTCGCTTTTTATTTACCCCATATTAATACTGATTTAAATATATATATTTTTTATTATTATTTACAAACTAGTACTTGTACCCGATAAATCAACACTTGGTTAATATCGCCATACAGATAATTTTGTATTCCCCTTTTCCAGTCAGGGCAGTTTTATCAATATATATTTTAATTCATTCGTGTTCCCCATGCTTGCATACATACATGCCTGTGATGTTAGAATTTCACAAGTATGTTCTAATTACTTGTCATTTGACAGTAATGTAACATATTTGCCCTCTAGAGGTGAAATCGGTTAACTAGTAAAATTGTAAACCTTTTTTCTTGGACTTTTAAATACAATCACTTCTTTATTTGGTGTTTTGGTGGATTGCATATTTTTACTTTACTGAAATAACGCGGTTGCAATGTGTGTAAAATAAGGTAACTTCACTTGTACGATACTCAAAGACGTGTAGAATATTACAACGCATATTTTTTCTTCTAAAATACCACTTGGCTCACTTAATCTCTAATTGGCCCATATATATGAGAACTTGGTAAATAAAAGCGGCAGTTTTCGTAATTCTTAAATATTGGCATTTCCATTTATTTAAACGTTTTCTTTAGTATTATTATGATTTATATTATTTTGTGAAATCCATTATGTAAAAAACGAATCGAAACAACATAGAACCTGCCGTTTATGTTTCTATCCTTATCTTTGCTAAAAGAAGCGGTCGAGCGACTAATTAAAAACATTTATATATAACACTTGTTATTGAAATGCTTTATGAAAGGTGAGTATGCTTTGAATTAAGGGTAGACGTGATTGCAAAAGAAATTACTTAAAATTGAAAGCTAAATACAACGTAAAACTCTCTCAAATATTTCCAGGAATGTCTCTTAAGCATTTGCTTGATGATGATTGATTGTGTTGATTAAACAATGTGATTACTTTTTTTAAGATTTCGACTGAAGGTGCTTGGTGGAATTTCAATATTAAATTTGAATTGTTCAAACTATGTACATTCTCACAGATTTTGTCACTAACGACCCGGGTTTCGCCTTTCGGCATCTTCAGGCGTTCAAGTGCACGGATGAACTTGAACTGACGTTTAGTAAATGAATGTTTCGTGTTTATATAAGAAATAAATGTATCATTGAGTTCAAAGCTGGCGAAAAGGATAATAAGCTCATGGGAATGCCCACAGATTTGAGAAGTAACTTGAACGCCTGAAGATGCCGAAAGGCGAAACCCGGGTCGTTAGTGACAAAATCTGTGAGAATGTACATAGTTTGAACAATTCAAATTCAATGTGATTACATTGAAATGTTATAAATGCAGTAAAAAACTTTTTTAATAGTCACAAACAACTGTCTTAGCCATGGGTTTGTTGAATTAAGCAATAATTTTATACCATCAAAATGATAGACGTAATTTCATAAATACAAAAACATCAACCAAAAATTCGTAATCAATTAGAAAGTTAGATTTAAATATCTTTTAGAAATCTGATCTGTTAACAAACGGCGTACGTATTTTAAAGTAGAAAGTGACAAATGTTTAATATTGATGAATAGGAAACTTTTCATAATTTTGAAATATGTTAAAGAAATTTTAATAAGGTAGCTAGCTACTGTTCTACGCTTTTGTAGTTTTAAGTTCTCACAAAACTGACCTAGGATATCTTTTTCTAACATTACAAGATAATTTTACATTCAAATTGATTTTATTCACGATAAATATGTTTTTTATAGGTTTTTTTTGCTTAACGTAAGCTGTACATAACAAACGTACAATATATATTTTTCAATACATCATTACATGCACATATTACCCGCAATTCGAAAAAAAGTAATGACTCACTTTTTGTTACTTTGCAGGAAAGTCAAATAAAGGTTTGAACAACTAATTACCGGTCGATAAAGAATCGAAGAGTTAAATTAGTCAATAGCATTCTGCTTTATTTGTAAAAAAAAAAACAAATATGAGTTACACATTTATTCGTCGGGGTGTCTATATTGACATGACTTGTATGCGTCTGTCAGGACGTTTTTGTTGCTAAACGATTGTTTGTCCTATTTAATGTATGTATGTGAACTACTTCTTTAGCAACAATGTGAGACTGTTTCAAATGAGTGAAATATTAAACTGTAAAGTGAAAATAAAAAAAAAATAGAATAAAGATTTTTTTAAAAATTCAAACAAATCTCGTCAGGTATAAAATATATAAAATGAATATTGCAGAACAAGTCTTATAAATAATGATTTTAAGCTAACGAAATGGAAATAAAATGTTCTTTGACAATCAAAAGATTTTAATTCACTTAAGATATTACATTTTTGACTAAATATAACGTAGTAAGCACAGTATTATTACAAAACATTACCAAGACAATTAAATCTGCCGAAATGAATTTTAAATACAGTCACTATACTGGAAGAAGTTGTTAAGTAACGAATTGAGTTTCGAGTCAACAACACGTGAACAATTTGAACGTTAAGGGTAAAGCTTCTGGTTTCAATATTTTACGTTACGTAGCATATTTTAATATCAAAATATATAGAAAGACAATATAGATCCGACAAAAACAAATGAGGGAATTATTAGAAAGGGACAATTAATTACCCGCGTACAAATCTGTATTGAACTAGTTCCGAAATAAATACGCCAACTGAATTATTACAGACAGTAACCTAATTTATATTCAAGAATATTATTGTGTACTTAACTCGTTTTATCCACTTTTGTTATTTAAAAACCGACCTGGCAGTACGGTGTTGACGTTATAAATAAAAATACGTAAATAACACTCAAGAAGAAAGTTAAAATAATAATGACGTTTACCTATCTCAATAAAATTAAGTTTTAACGAATGTAAAACGGTTTGTTTATAAAAATTCTTATATTTGAAAAAAATAAAATAATGTAACATACCCCAAAAAGATTGTATAGATATATTAGGTTTTGGAAATGTAATTTGAAAAACGAGCCACGGGAACTTCGAATGATGTATATTACGTTATACTTTATCGATTTCGAAATAATAACAAATGTAATTCATGTCGACTGTGGAAAGAAAAAAAGACGTAACCCAAACATAACGAAGCACAGAAAACGTATTTTGATGATTTTGGGCAATATGCAAATTATGAACTATAGACAACATTGAAGTGTATGGAGACTTATTAACTGGTGTTTAACTGACTTAAACTAATATTAATTCAATAATTTGCGTAGGAAAAACCTTTTTTCCTGGTTGTAATTTTCACAGGCTCTTATTTTTCAAACTTTAAACTTAAATTAAGATACTTACTTGGCATTCGCAGCTTACATCCTGTTGATAGAACGTGTATTAAATTTGATACATTGTGATTATTGAAAAAAAACCTGTTTAAAAAAAACTGTGGGTTACGCCCTCAATTGGTCAGTTTGGAAAGCCAAAAGTTGTGTGAATATAACGTAAGCAGATTTTAGACAATATTCATTTTTAAATATATTTATACGTTTTTTTTTTTAAAGATTTTACCTTGATAATTTTATTCTGTAGAGTGTAGAGCGATGAAATATTTATTATACTAATTAAAGAAAACAACAATAGTAGCCCAATAAATATATATTATTTTATTGTGTCGTGTAAAAACCGATGACTTGTTCGACATTGAAAGTGTTAAGCGAGCAACAAATCTTGGGGAATTCTCAATTAATAAAATAAATACACACACGTTGGATTGATGAAATAGGAAATATTTTACGGAATCGCCGTAGTCATCAGCGGACAGGCCGACCGTCAGTTGTTTCACAGTGTTTATTCAGTTTAAGTGGATTCAAGCAAATATTTAAAATGGCAAAGTTTCTTGTCTTTTTTGTTATGTGCAGTAAGTCAATATTTCTGAACTAAGCTATCAATATTCGATAATTTTCAAGCTATACAGGTTTTTATAAATGCTCTTTAATAGTATATTTAAACTACGATATATTTTTTAATGAATTGTGAATATATAAAACAAAGCATTTATTTCATTTGTCAGTTGCTTGTTAATACAGTGTTAATTTAATTATGGTTTTTATTTGGTTAAACGTGTTTCTTCTTTGGTAACAAAAGTGAAATAAACAAACATAGTTTTAACTTAATACTTTGTTTATATTATTTATTCTACAAGTTGAGTTATTCTTATTTTTAATATCTATCAATATTTTTTTTCAATTGATTAATATCACTATATTTTATTAATGAAATGATTTCACAATTTCGTGGAATAATCAGGACCGTGTTATGTCCAGCAAGAAAGTTTTTTCATGTCAAAGCTGTATTCAAATAATCTCACTGTTTACTCAAAGTAATTTGACTTATCAAGTTTCAAAAAAAACGTGTTCCTTTTAAGTCGAGATATATTTTTAATGCCATTCACATTCAAGGCAATTGAATAAATTATAATAAAAATATTTTTAAAAATAAGCTTTTATTTAAGTGTACTAAAATGATAAAAATAATTCCGATATCTATTCCCTCAAAATTATTCCCTCGTCTGAGCAAAATCCTGACCACATGACACTCTTCAGCACAGTAAGTCGGATCGTTGACTCTCCAGAGAATTGGGAAACAAACCATCTCTCACATTCTAATTTCGCTAGTTGTCGACGGCAGATTAGAGTTATTAATTTCGGAATAATTGTCTCATATGACTAAAAGTAAAAGCGCGCGGCGAAAATATTTATTTATATTGTGAATTACTTAAACTTACTGTAACGTACTTAAACAAGCTTTGTGAAAGTAATATTGTCTGAGGATGCCCCTGAAAGAGGCACAACACGTGTCACAGTTTGTAGCACAATACGTGGAATAATCTAAGTTATTTTAAATTTTATATTGTAAGATATATATTTTCGCCTGGCTTAAATTTATTTCAGTGATTAGAATTTTTTGAATTTTGTAATGTTCCATTGGCAAAACAGATAACTGTTTTATTGACACATGTCACCGCATTTTTAATGTTCAATCGACAGTTAAAGATTCGATATCCTGCACTTATATTCCATAAGACCTTATCTTTTTAAATCATAATAGAAATATAGCGCTATAATATTAAATTGTATTGAGACCGATTAATGCTTTCGTAAAGGCGTGAGATCATTTCAAAACTACTGACGTTTGCATTAAATTATGACATTTCAATAACAGGGTCACGCCTTGGCGACTAACAGAGCAAGTTAAGAAAATGCTTATAAAAATAGAGTTGTTTCAAATCATTTGAGAGCGTAATTCAATACCGCAAATAAATTATCTTGTTTTTTTAAACCATGAACGTTTTCAATAAAGAGCATTATGGACTTCTAATTGAGCTTATCTTAACAAAAGTTTTCTACAAAAACAAATTGTTATTCAATTGTCCAACGTCTCTATTTAGAAAGAGTAGGAGATAGGAATATAATAAATTTAGAGGTAAGCTAATAGATACGAATAAACTTCAGACGTTAAAGACTTTCATGCCTTCGTACAGAAGTCCATAATCCGATGAAAAACTATCCGTACTGGTATTCGAACGCGTGAGCACCAAAACTGTAGCCAACGATATTGACCACTCGACCACGAATCCGACTTATTTTTTAAAATATGATAATAAATAATTATGCATATCAATTTGATTTGGCTAATTTTTACTGTACATTTATTATTTATACTAACCTTAAAATATAAGTATATTTTGATCAACGCATTGCCTAGAGAATTGGACATTTTGAGTGATCGTATATGTGAACTGTTTGTCAAATTTCACTATTTTATTTCTTAATTTTTTATGTTGATTTTGATGCATTATGTAGTTTTATTTTATATTTTGTCTTTTTATATTTTGTCTTATTATATTTTTAAAGTACATGGCAAATTGGCGTCAGCTGTTATGTCATGTATTGTAATTTTAATTTTTAACAATAAATAAATAAGTAAAAATCTTTTGTTATTTTTAATCAAATTTTGCAATTTTTATGTAATATGAAATATTGTAATGATACTTACCTAACGTAATACTGTTCATCATGCAAATTTCAGCCATTCGTTATCTCTAGTTTATTGCTTATACTAAATCAAGTACACTCACATAAAATTTCGAGGAAATAAAATGACTATAAGAAATAAAACAAATTCGACATAATAAAAGTTATTTGAAGAAATAAATCTTTGATGTTCTCGTTAAGTTAAAATTATTGTATGTCTTTGTCTGACGAGATTCTCCGTATTCCTTCAAAACATTTTATTTATAATTAATATGTATTAATTTTATTTGTGCCACGAACTGTAATGCTAATAATTTTTAATGGGCTGTTTATTCCATTATTTGTAATGACTCTAAATATAATATTAAAACTGGTTTAGTAATAAGTCAAATAACAACAAAAAATCTTTGCTATTATTAAATGTACGTAAAAAGTAAGGACTGCACTCGTGGTAACATTGCAGGTTAACGGTTATTGTTAACCGTCAATTGTAATTAACAGATAATTTGTCCGTAACAAAATTATTTTAATACATGGATGATAAAAGTAAAGAAAAACATAATATTTATAAAATATGCCTATATGATTGGAATTAATTAAATAAATATCAATATACTTTACACAGTTGAAGTAACCGGTAGTTGAATGCACTTGACGATATTCTGTAATACTGTATCGTTAATGTAGCTGGTTTATTGTTTTCCTGTCAATTAGGTATTCAATCGCTAGTAAATATGAAGTGTTTTTAACGTGATATCAACTAGGGCTACCAATCCCAGGATCACGTCAAATTTTGAAATACAGAAATTCTGGGATTGTGATAATCCCGGAATGTCGGGATTGAGAAAATTTGAGACAGTTGCGCGAGGACTAAAAACAAAGATCCCATTTTTTTAAAAACAATTTGGCAGTTTCTTAAAGTATTGAGCTAGAAAAAGGTCTGCTATCTTTTCATTTTGGGGATTCCGCAAATTTTTAGAAAAAGCTGAAGCAAAAAGCAAATTCGCAAAAAGAAAAAATTCAATCCCAAGTTTATGTTGAATCTTTACGAGATTCCGGGATTGGTAAAAATTGTCAATCCTAAAATCCCGAGATCACAAAAAGGGTTCAGGATTGGATGCCGTAATATCTACCAGTATTTGCTAGGGTCTCACACTCGTGACATATCCTAATAAAAGATTTCAAGGCTTGGTTGTAGATTGTTAAATAAAAATAGTAACTACAAGAGTTTTTTTTATATTTTGTTAGCCACCCCGAAGTCTTTAAATGCCTTGTAATTTTCACAAGTTGCAACCGAGTAGCATGGTTGACGGGGCCGACAGATCGGTATGAGCATTTTTTCTGTTCGTTTTTCATGTCTGGGTATTTTTAAAAGATGTAGTGAACATCTTGAATTAAATTGCTGCATTTAAATTCTCGAATTATGGATAGTAATACCGGAAGAATTTTGGTATTTCATAATGTAATGCAAACACCAATACCAGTCACTTTAAGATGTTCACTTTCAACTGCGTTAAAAGTTTTTAACAAATAGAAAACTATTTTGTGCTAATTTAACATTTATTTATTAGGATCAAGATAGCATTAGCTAATCACGAGCGTTTTCAATTGATCTATTGATTGATCTACCAGGCGTGTATCAAAATCGGCATTTCGATAATTCTTATAAAAACTAGTATTGAAAATATATTGGAATCGATGCGTTTCATGAATAACTGTCGGATAAAATAAAAATAACTAAGTTCTTAAAACGATAATAGATCAATAAAAACGTCATCAGTTCTGGAACCTGTCAATATTGATACAACTCTAAGCATATATAAAAAAATTAAAATCATCGTGAGACATTTTATTTAAATATGTGATACTTTTCATACAGCCAAAACTCTTTGATACTAATATTTTTGTATTGTCAAACCAAGTTTTTCGGTATAAATATACTATAGAATCCCGGTTTCAGCCATACAAGTTTGGCAATCCATAGTTAGAACATTCACTGTCCGGTGAAACTTGTTCCAAAAATCAGGAATAGAAACTTTGGATTCATTTATTCGTCATGTCGTATTCGGAAAAAAATTTGCCTGAACTTGAAAATAGTTACTGAAAAAATATATTTGACTGATTATGTTAAACCTTTTTTCAGTGATCACATTATGCCAGATAGCTCCATCTCTGCAGTCTCCAGGCGGAAGAAGAGTAGTCAGGCAAGATGACTTGGCCTTCCCAGAGAGTGGTGATGGAACCGCAGATAATGCAGATAATGCAGATACTGAGAACAGATTTGGATTTCCTGGAAATGACAACGGTGGGAAGCGTCCAAACAATAATGGCTGGGGTAACGGTGGTAACCAATGGGGAGGAGGAAATGGAGGAAACCAATGGGGAAATGGAAACCAGAATCAACAGAACAGACCAAGGTGAGCTAAAAGGGTAGTAATGATTTCTCGAAGGCAATACTCAATAACTTGATTTAAGCACAACAAAGTAAACAAATAAACATTCGGTCGTTTGCCTACGTAACGGATCTTATGGGCTAAAATCTCACTACGAACAGAATTTTTTCAATCGATTTATCGATGTTCTATTAAAATTTATGGATGTTTGTGACGCCTACGAATTCTCTCCCACCTTTTTTTATCCATGTTTGCTCTCAGTGTGGAGCGTATGGCCTTCTAATGGAGGTATCCCAACGTATTTTTTTTCTACGATAATTGTTTGTTACTCAGTTGCTCAACCTATATTTTTCAAAGATAGTATAAATAGAAAGATATAGAAATATGACAAGGACAAGACTAATTGTTAGCTAGACGCTTTCGCTTCACTTGTTTTTAGTTAAGGATAAAATGGAAAGGAATCTCAGAAATCACATACCTTTTTCAAAGAGATTATAAATATAAGGATATAGAAATAGAACAGGACTAATGGTTAGCTAGTCGCATTCGCTACACCTGTTTTTAGTTAAGGATAAAATGGAAGGGAATCTCAGAAACCACATACATTCATGCCAAATCGACAAAAATCAATAAATTGATTGAAAAATCAATCTATAAAAACTGTCCATGCTGGGATTTGAACCCGTAACCTCCGTGTTCTACGTTAATAGTGTTGACACTTGATTATGCAGCTGGCTTTCTACTCTTCCAATCCTAAAATTACTGAGCGTAGTGAGGGCGATTAGCTAACCGCGAGTCCTTTCCTAGCTATATCCCGTCTATAAATTACATGTATTATAGTTGAATAAAAAGAGAGTTTGCTGAGTATCAAGCAGTTCTAGTAGAAAAACTTGTGTTGAAATAAATAATATATGGTCTCTACATTGGGTTGGACATAAGTTCAGAATAAGGTTCACATGAGATTTTTATTGATATCATAAAAAAAAATAATTTAAATAGTAAGTTTATTGATTGAATTCATATACACTTGGCAGAACTCAATTGCAAGTTAAATTATACAAGAGTTAAATTTCTACGCAAATAATGAGACACCATCGCCATCGCCATCCGCCATACGCCATCGCCAGAAAAAAGTATTGTACTTTTTTTAATTTAAAAAATTGAATGTGTAAATTCATTTGAATGTTTAAACTTTAAAATTATTGGCGGAGAGGAAACATATTTTAAAAAATTAAACTCATTTCTCAATTGTTTATTTTCGTTACCGGTTTCGCTTATTGTACATTTTTGAAGTCAACAACGTTGATCATTCGATCACAAAGTGAGCGATTTAAATCTTGTGTTAAAAATATATTTTAAGAGATTTTCGGACATATTTACATAAACAAATATCGCATAAAATAAGACTATTCGTTTTGACCTGCCGCGATAACGTGACTTTTTTGCATAGCGCGTGACATTGCTTGACCTAAATTGAGATACACCAAAATGTGATAATATTTTAAAGATTCTCATAAAAACCGGGCAACTAAATGTAGGTTTTTTTAATGTTATTTATTGTTATAATATATGGCAAAAGGTCATTTCTACTCGTCATTTTATCGAGATTCGTTACTGAATTAATCTTTTTTCTCAGGTAAAAATAAGCAATTCAATCTTGAAAAAATAAAAATTATACTTTATCCACCAAATTGACACCGCTATTTTTGTAATTCTCATAATTATGTCTTATATCGACCCTTTTAATGTGTTCATTGTAAATTCTTCGAGGATCATAATTAAAGATGACCATGATTATTTAAGTAAGGTAAATCTGTCCTGATAAATAATAAATAATTTACAATTAATTCAAAAAGTGTTTAATTTTATTAAACTTATTATAAGTTAGTAAACACTGTCGTCTATTGCTTACGGAAGTTTTTAAAATTGTGAACATCTAAAATTCTGAGAAACAATATATTAAATTTGATCTCAGATTTGTTTTTTTAATGCAAAACTCAGTTTTTTGTTTCGGGTATTTGAAGCTACCAACCCATGTGTATTGTATTTTTACTATTTTTAAGTAAAGCGTTGGATAGTTTTATCGGAATGAATTGAGCGTATTTTGATAAAATAACATTCAATGATTATTTGAATAATTTGAAAACTTTGTTATTTCACTTGTTGAGTTAAAAAATGTGACACTTAGTTTATTGATGATACTTTTAAAAGAGGCAAAACACGTGTCACATTTTGTAACACAACAAGTGGAACAATAAAATTATTAAACTTAATTTCATTTTAAAAATTAACTTTCAGAAAGTTACCGTCGAATCTATCGAATATATTAAAGTTTAAACTCACTCGAGGACAGTGGGATGTAATTTTTTGTTGTTTCGTTTCTAGGCCTACTACAACTGCCGCTCCTCCAACGACCACTGCATCAGCAAATCCCGCTGCCCCCGATGCCGACTGTCTCACCCGTTGCCCAGTGACTCCTGAATACAATCCCGTCTGTGGAACCAACCGACAGACATATATTAATATGAGCAGGCTCGAGTGCGCAAGACAATGCGGCTTAAGTAATTATAATTTTTTTTCTGTATATCACTTAAGAAACTTTTTAGCTTCTTTAATAATTTTTATTTTATATTTCTCGCCTAATAACTTGGATGAACAAGCTCGAAGAAACAAGATTAAAATTGTCACATTCCTTGAATAGTTTCACAACAAAGCTGTAAATTTAATTACACTATACATGCTACGTAATAACAAAGATAGAATACACAAAACAGCAAGTTTCAAATAATGACAAAGTCTCAATTATAAACAAATAATTAAAATATTATTCTGCAGCAACACAGCTTTAACACCCATAGAGAATTGAAAAACAACACCATCGTAATTCATAATGAAGCTTTGATGTTGGTCCGCATTTGTTATTGCTGCAGTTGACAAAATTAATTGCTTTACCATAATTGCTTAAGAGCGTTCGGTACTTTAACACGCCTTTTGGCGAATCCTGTTCTAGAGCAGTCACGTTTGTTGTAACGTGTTAAAGAAGAAATTGCTTTTAAATTATTTCACATTAAAAATACTTGATTACATTTATGAAATTTAAAGCTAGTGACCAAATCGTTTGATAAAAATAGATAAAATATCTAAAAAAATATTTTTTTAAAGTAAATCATCAATTAGGTATCATATTCATTTATATTATAAAAGAAAAATAATCAAGTCGACGTTCCACAAAATTGATTGGTATCTTTAATTGGGAAGAGTTTTTTCGTCGGTTACCATTTTAGACTGAATTGAGTTGAAAATTTGTATTGAAACTATAAGCTTTTAAAATAGTTTTTTTTTATTTAGAAAATACACCTTATCATCGAGATAATATGATAGACATATGAGGATCTCAGTTTCAAAACCTATTTAAAGACAATTTTTGTTTTTTTTTTCAAATTTTGTTGCCGACTTGTTCTCCATTAAAATATCTACACGATCAATAAATTTCAAACTTCTCTAAGTACAGAGAAAACGCATTTTGAAAAACTGTTTAGTCTCAAAATCTACTCAAATCCAAAAAACTCACAGCAGTTTTTTGCACTTTGCCAACAATTTTGATTTTTGGAGTTAGGCTTTGAAACTAAAGCGGTCATATTATTAATAGCTTTCCGATGCTCATTTTAAAAATATGACTGCTCAAAGTTCACTATTCATTACATGTAGGCATTTTAAAACTGACGCATTTTGATAATTTTGAATAAAAAATTTTAAGCTTTCATAAATATTTGATCAGAGTATTTAAATTAAAAATGGTCACTCAACAATGCAATACCATTGCAGTTTTGTACTAAATAACGTTGTTTATAAGCATATCAATCATTTTTTTAGTTCTCTACAACCCGTAAAGCATATATTTGCAGTAGTCAAACCACTTAAGGTTTTATTAAAACTGTCTCTTGTACAATTAAAATGATTTTCTTTGTTTTTCCTTTTGAATATAATATGTTTTATACTTATGCATGTTTATATGTGTATGAATGTAGAAAAAAAGAATAGTTAACAACTTATATAAAAACTATAACATTTACAATAAATATGTATGTGTTTTTTTCCAGGTATCACATTCCTTCGTACTGGAACATGCAGGCCTCTTCCAGTTGAGACTGCCTAGTAGAAAATTATTTAACTAAACAGAAACTAAAATCATTCATTTTCATTTTTTTTTAATCTGACATTTTTATTATAACATCAATGACATATATCATTTACCTGTGATGATAATAAAAACATTCATACAATAAAGTTTTTATCCTTATATGAGTAAGATTCTTGTATTTAAATTTTTGTGTACACACAATTAAATTATATATTATAAAAACTAGAGTATTTGAGAAACAAGCAAGCAGGACACACAGTTTAAACCAATTGTTTATTCTATATAATATTATATTCTTCACGGGTAGGGATTGCAATACCGGAAGAATATATTTTAATTCCAGTATTTCAGTTTTTTATTATAAATACCGGTATAGAAAATATAAATCCCGGTAATCCCGGTAAACAAGTTAAAATAAAGCAAAAATTTACGGCCAATTGAGATCACAATACCGAGCGAGTAAATAAAAAAAACGGTATTTTGATATTTTATATACAATCCTGTCATTAAAAATGTAAAATAATATAAAAACAACGATACTAATAGATAAAAAAAAACACACTTTTATTTTCTTAAGTCAAACGTTATAAGAAAGGTATGTTTTTTTCTTAAAGACAATAACATATTTCAAATCATCGATGCATTTAGTGTTTCATATTAAATTGTCATAGAGCTTTGAATTTTTTATTGAAAAAAATGCTTTAGACTAGCCGGTTTCCGGTAAGAATTTTACTGCCACTCAAAGAAAAAAAGTGTTTGTGCTTATTGAAGTGCACGTTTTCTTTTTCTATCTGTTTGATGTTTGGCGTTTGCTACCGATTGTCTATACTCTATAGTACGACACACGCACCACCTACTGTAAGTTAATTGTATTATAACCTTCGCGCAAGTGCAACCATACGTTGTCAAAATGAACTGTATGGCAGACATACAAACATTGATTTTTATATAAAGGATATACCGTAAGTTAATTTTACTATGCCTATAACCTTTCCGGAAATGCAAGCATCAAGATTGTCAATGTTTTATTGCAATCGGATGAGCCGTGTGGCAACGTATACAGTACGAACAAACAAACGTTCATTTTTATATATAAGATAGCAAGAAATTAAAATGTTTGTAAATGAAAAACAAAATGAGTTTGCTTGGGTATTGAAAAATATATGATAAGTCCTGTTGTCCATTTTACAGTCGTAAGTATGTGAAACAATACTTTTGGACTGTAAAATGGGAATTGAATGACCCTTTTCGATACACCGCTCTCAATATATGGTACGAGTGCAGCTATAAATTTAGACCACTATTGAAAACGCAAAATATCGTAGCGTGGAAGGGTTTCTAGAGTATCTCCATAGTTTTTGTATAATATAAGTATATACAAAAAATCTTTCAACTTGAAAGTATACTTAATACGAAAAAAAAAACGAATATTATAATATATTGACGTAATATAACCGGGTACCCATTAGAATACCTGGTTTATGGTTTTTATAAAAACGTGCGGGTACCCAATTCCGTTTCTACCCAGATAAAAGCCCTGGCTACAAAATACACTTGCCCCTGGGTATATTGTTTCTACAAAATATCTCATAAAATGAAATAGTGTAAATTGACAGATAATATATACTAACGCAATCCATTTAAATTGAGATCTCTATTCATAATAAAATATGGGATTGACTCCGCGAATTCCCGCCTGTCTGTTGGCGGAGCAAATTGCCTTTCTGATTATCGGCTTCCTACGAATTTGCATATACATTATACTCCGAAAAATCAATTTAAGGGTAGAGATTCTTAAGTCTCGACTTAAATCAAGCCCTTGGACGTTGTACTGTAGTATGTTTTATGAAAAAAATATTTGAAAATATTAAGATGTATGAAGTACAAAAGTATTCCTTGTAAAAATGAAACATAATGTGGGTTTAATAGTCGATTGTGGAAAAAAGATGTAATTTTTTTTTGCTGCAACTTCACAACAGTTCATTGCAATAATTTTCTTGTGGAAGCTAATAACGGCTTCTTTAGTGTTTTGTTTGTTAGCAATAATCTGTTTTCGCCCTTGATCTATTGGTTGTATTATAGACGAGATATTTGTTGGTGAAGTTTTAACGTAAGCTCTTTTGAATAATCCGGATGGTCCGAGGCTCTACTATTTTTAAAGCCAGACAACGGCTCATTGTCATAAATCAATAAGTGAAACAAAGTTAAACATATTGAATGTGAGAAGGAAAAAAAACGTAACCTAAACATAACAAATTTTACAGGAGACACAAAAAACGTGTTGTGATGATTTTGGGCTAGAGGCAAATAACGAAATATACATAACTTTGAAGTGCACGGAAATTAATAAACTGGTTTGTAATTGACTTTATCTGATATTAATATAATTAATTTTTCAAGCCTTTCTTTGATGATCGCAATTTTCGTAAGCTCCTTTTTTTGCAAACTTAAAAGTTAAATTATGATATTTATTCGGTATTTTCAGCTAAAATTCTTTTGACATAACGTGTATCAAGTTGTATACATTGTGATAATTGAATATAGAAAGAAATAGAATTTTAAATAAAAATCCAGTTAATAAAGGAATCCCTAAGTATTCCATATTCCACAATCAGTAGACAAAGAACCAGTGGCGTGGTTTAAACAGCCACCTCTTATTTTCTTACAATAAATTGATTCATCTCAATCAAAACACCTTTTTTTTGTTAAAAATGTATATAAGCACCTGTTTTTTATTTTACTTGTATTCCATAAGACGTTCATAGCTTATTAAGTGTTAAAATTTGAAAATTGTTAAATGTCAAAAAAGAATGATGCTACAAATCAATTACCTATAGTAAGTGCTTACTTTATTTGTAAAAAGTAGTCCGTTCTTGTTGTTGAGATTAATTTAAATATAATAGATTGAAAACAAATAGAGATCACTGTGTAAGTAAGCCACTGTTTCCCTGTTCATTTTATTAAGAAAACTGTTATTGAAATAAAAAAATCAACCAAGATGTTTTTAAAATTATATTTTGCTAGATTTTATCAGTTTTACTAATATTTGTAACTAAGTCAATTAACAATAAAAAATAAAATATTCATTTGTAACAATTCTCACTTATTTTTAATAATATCAGGAGCGGTTTTGCTAGTCGTGATCTTATTAAATATAAGTGCGAATTAGTATAAAAAAGTATTACATTTTAGATGTGGCTATTTATAAAAATTAATATTTAATCATGTTGTTTGAAAAATCAACGACATTCTTTGTATACACTATATGATAAAAACGCTGAGCGTTATACAAGTTGACTATAACCACAGTGAACACAGCCACAATTATTATATTTTTGTATAACCAACCGTCGCTTGCTGTCGCCTGCTGTGGCCCAGTTGGTAAGAGCTTGCTCCACCCATCACGCAGGTCTGGATTCGATTCCCGGTCAGATAACAGTAAATTTGAGAATTATTCAATTCAAAGTTGTGATCGAAGACTGGGTGTTTGTGATGTCAATTCACATCATTTCCTCTCCTCCCATCCTTCTGATCCTTTAATTAGGTGTAGCAATAGCGATTAGCCAACCACTAGTCCTGTTCTAGCCTTATCCTTCTGCCCCTACTACTCACTTTGAAAAAAGTGAAGTTGAGCGACTGAGTAACAATCAGTTCTCGCAAAAAAAAAACTTCTGTTGAGATACCTCCATTAGGAGGCCATATGCTCCGCATTGGGAGCGGACATGGATTAAAAATAAAAAAATAGCCAACCGTAACTACGAAATACAAAAATTACTCGAGCTTAAGAGACTCCTTCTAATTGGTGTATTAGTAAATACGAGAATAGGCCCGCATAGGCTTAAATGGGAGAAACGACATTACCGAAACAAATGTATTTCGTTGTTATCGTCGAAGTGTGTTCGTTACTATTTCCAGAACATTTTAATGTCAAATTAAATTTAAATGTTGTTTTTCTAGTTTCGCTTTTCAGGCTTTTCAATCTAAAAATTATAATGTAAATCAAAAAGATCTAGACAATTATATAACATATTTACACTGAAAACGTTTCCCAAAATATTTTACTTTATAAAAAGTATTCGATGAAAACCCTGCTAATTTGAATCCTTTTTTTAAAGTCTTCTTTGTATATCATTTTCAGATCTAATAACTGGAAATTTGATTTTAATTTGAGTAGGGAATATATTTTCATGGAGGCGAGTTTTTAAAATAAAATAAACTGTTTGAGAATTAAAACGTAAAATAACGTTTTGTGTTTGTTTAACCGTTAAGTTATTTTTGATAAACAAATTAGTTTAGCTTTGAAAGCCGTATTTAATTTTATTTATAAAGACTTTTTTGTTCAATATAACACTCATGGGCAATATGCGGAAAGTAAACGTGTATTTTTAAAATTATTTATTATATAATAGCTCGTTTTCCTGAGAAAAATATTTCCCCATTTTTTTAAATCTAATCTATAGGAATAGAAAGATAGAGTCCAACAATAATAGTGGTAAACTTTTTATTACAAACAGTTATAGAATAATTTATTGAAACAAGTGGCGGTTTGTGATCTTAAATTTTATGTCGGCTAAAAATAGTCTAGCATTGTATATAATTTACGATATTATGAAATTTTCTACTTGGCAAGGGCCGCATGTAACTAACTTAGCTCAGGGCTTGCAATATACCATCAAATTTAAATAACCAGTAAACAGTAAATAGCTACTGCCATTTTTGTCGGTGATTTACCGATAAAAAAAAATAGACTAGCAGGTTATTGACTGAGTTTTACTAAAAGCTGAATTCTTGATTGAAATAATTAAAAATATTTCTGTTTTTACTTGTATATGGAAATGATTGATTAAAAAAACACTTATTTCCATATATTATTGCTATATGTCAAATCGAGCTTAGTAAATTTGGTGAGAAGTTATCCATTCACTTATTGATATACACGTAATACACGTTATGCACGTAATGCGGAGTAGAGAGTGATTGAAGTAGCTGATAAAAATATGTTACTATTAAATTAAAAAATAATAAATAAAATCTAAGACTTATTTTTAATTTTGTAAATATATGTCTAGCATAAAACAATGATTTTTCTGTTTCAATACTATTACGTAGATTGTCGGTACATCAATTTATTGGTAGGATATTTTTTTTTTTAATAAATTCAAGAATGACAATATACAAACAATGAAGAAAATATAACCATTTATGAATGTTAAGTATTTGTCAGTTGTAAAAAATTAACTTATATTATAGCTGCAGAGTCTTATATCGTCGTTTTGATGATGAATGGCAAATGACATCGGTGTGACCAGTTACAATTTCGATGGATATTATTCAATCTTTCTTGGGTTAAAACACTGAGCCCCAAAGTCCGAATGCATATTAGTAATAATTTTTAGTTACGTATACCTGTATTTGTCCTTAATTTGCGATGAAATAATTTCCAGTTATTACCGGAAATCAACCGAATGTCAATTTTTGACGATTTAATCCCGATGACGAGTGAACCCGTAACCAAGAAGAAAAAACCTTAATAGTGTTAAAAACGTTCAGGACTGAATTTTTCTTGAAATATGAATACTACTGATCTTTATAATATGACTACTATAAAATTTAATTTCAATCCTCTTTAAGAAACACCATCGCGCTACAATTTAAGTGAAGTAACAAAATTGTCATATTAAATATTATATTATAAATACAATTTCTTGAAGTTACCGCTTGATCCATCAAAATCCATAATGTTTTGAACTTTAATTACTGGTTTTACAAAGACAAATAAACCTAATTCCAGAGCAGTAAACTGACATTAGGCATTAATTTATGTCAATAAACCTATCATTTATTGTTAAGTGACAATTGTTTGGGCTTTTCAATTCCAAAAATACAAGGATCTCCTTCAGGCGATATTGGGTATTGGAGGATTATTCAAATCAAAGGTCTCGCGTTATTGAGTTTTAGTTTACTGTAAGGGCAAGAACTACATCCCTTTTTAAGCCACAAGTCTTGGAAACCCTTAGCTGGTTTCTGATCTCTTGAATAACTTTAGAAAGGACTTAACCCCGTGTGTAAATAGTTTGGATTGGCAAAGAGAATATATAATTTAATAATGTATCATAATGCATAGAATGTAAGGTGGGTACTCAATAATTAAGCTTTCTATCAGAGTACTAAAGATAAAATATTATAATTTGAATTATAAACGTTTAAGAAAACACTATTATGTTGTTTTGGATTAGGGCGTTGCTATTTTTTTTAAATGAAAAATATTTGGCACTCTTGACGTAAAACGTTTATCATAAAAAAACAATAATTTTAATATAAAAATTAAAAGTATTTCATGTACGGAGTATTCTTGTTCGAACATATTGTGTTTTTTAAGATTCTCGTAAGATTCTCGAATCACGGAATCCATTTTGTTTCTCAGCCACTTTTCGTATAACAGGAACGATAGTATAATCATAGTAACAAATAAGCATAAATTTCTGTAATTTAAGTACTTTCTAGTTCACTTACCCCAAAAAGTGGAAAAGGATGTCTAACAATCAATTAACTTAAGCTTAAAATGTTATTGTGTTTTAAATGTTTTGCAAATAATTGACGAAAAACTATTTATGCTTGGCTGGCGCTACGTTCCATATACTAAGAGATATATGACTATGATGACTGTCAAAATTTTTCCTGGTAGGCTTATATATCTGGTATTTAATTACTAATATGTCGGGGATTGAGGTAAAGACAAACTACTCACTATAACTAATACAACTCGAAGGCTTATCAATGATGCTAATAAGTAAACGTAAAAACATATTTTACATCTAGACTTGGAAAAATACAACATAATACATTAAAAAATATTCATATTTATAATATTTTTTACTTTTCTAAGTCCGCTCCCAATGTGGAGCATATGGCCTCCTAATGAAGGTATCTCTACAGAAGTTTTTTTTTGCGAGAACTGATTTTTACTCACCGATTAACCTCACTTTTTATTTTTTTTAATTGAGTAGTAGGGATAGAAGGAAAATGATATAAGAGGACTAGTGGTTGGCTAATCGCTATTGCTACACCCAGTTTTTAAAGGATCAGAAGGATGGGAGGAGAGGAAAATGATGTAAATTGACATCACAAACACCCAGTCTTCGATTACGACTTTGAATTGAATAATTCTCGAATTTACTGTGATCTGACCGGTAATCAAACCCAGACCTGCGTGATTGGTAGAGCAAGCTGTAACGAACTGGGCCACAGAAGGTGACATAATATATATCTATATATATAAAAGAAAGTGGGGTTTGTTACACCACGTATATCTCGAGAATAACATCTCGGATTTTAATGATCTTTGTTTTATTAAATTCGTATCCGCCTAGAATAGCAGAATAAGCATTAAAACATCGGAAAAATATCACGGCAAAGAAATTATGAAGAAAATTAATATTCTCATACAGTTTTCAAATGGCGAACACCTTGAAATAATGAAAATGTCGTTTGTATGCAGATTTCATCCGCTAGGTGGCAATTTTTCCAAAATTCATTTGTTTTTGCTTCTTTTGCATACGATTGACTTCTAAATAATTTTAAATTTAGAGTATGGATTAGAATAAAACAAATCGATGATATAAAATGAAAACGAAATAAAATCGGATAATGTTGAAATAAGGTTATGTTTTTAATTAGGTATGATAATTTTTGTGACAAAAATATTACGCTGTTTGCACGAACGTTGCTCTACTTTGAGATCCCACGTTATTACACTTGGAAAGCTACATCGAAAAAAATTTAACGTCGAAAGCAAGGCGATGCGGTTCCTGCTCATCCGAATGACTACTGATGCTCTTGGTCGCATGTACACAGTTCATCCGAAAAATGACGAATGCTTCTACTTGCATGTCAACAGCTCAATTTGCTTGAAAATGATACTCATTACAATCGCTGAAGAAATTGTTTCTGAATCTCCAAGTCAGATACGCACATTATTTTCAATCATTATTTTCACATGCTTCCCATCGAATCCCCGTGAACTGTGGAACAAGTACAAGGATGACATGTCCGAATACATTTTGCATCGAATTCGTGTCAGTTTGGAGAATCCCGATCTCGAAGTGAATGAAGAGATACATAACCAGGCTTTGCTTTAGATCGAAGACATGTGTTACCTCATGTGCGGCAGTTTGGTAGTCAAGTTAGGAATGCCAACGCCAGATCGTGGAATGAACGACGCTTTCAATCGAGAATTGGAACGTGAACGTGAATATGATCGAGATGCATTGAACCAATCAGTTTGAACGAATGTACCACTGTTGAACCCTCAACAGAAGGAAATTAGCGATACGTTAATGAAGGTAATTGATGATGGAAATGGTGGCTTATTTTTCCTCGATGCGCCCGGTGGAGCTGGGAAGACATTCTTCATGTCATTGATTATGGCCACTGTTCATGCGAGATAAAAAAATTGCTGTAGCAGTTTCTTCTTCTGGAATAGCAGCCACGTAGATAGATCAACCGCTGCCGGTGAAATAAACGCTTGCCTCAAATAATTGACAAACATGCGAGTTGCATTGCTAAACGATCCATCTGCCGAAGATTTCTCCAAGCAATTGCTGACTATCTATTTATTCATTGTTCAAAATTAAAATTACAGTACATGACATAACAGCTGACGCCAATTCGCCATGTACTTGAAAAATATAATAAGACAAAATATAAAATAAAACTACATAATATATCAGAATCAAAATCAACATAAAAAATCAAGAAATAAAATAGTGAAATTTTACAAACAATTCACAAATACTATCACTAAAAATGTCCACTTCTCTAGGCAATGCGTTGATCAATCTAACGGCCCTTGGAACTGGTGATTTAAACCTCTTAAGCGTGGTATAAGTTTTTAGAAATAAAAGTTTTTGCTCATAGTTACGCCCACGTAAGAATAAGTTGGGAGCATGTAAATTAATAGTCATGAGAATTTGAGGATTATCAACTCGGCCCCGAAGGAGAAGAGAAAAATGATTTAAGCTTGAAAACGATCTTCGACTATCGTCGGTAACGACCGTGTTCCTGTTGACAAATCGAACAGATTGATTTCGTTTCCGCCGAATTTTAACAATTTCGTCTCAACGAAGGACGGCTTCATCAAAAAAATGTTCCCAAACGTCTAATCACAAAAATCACAATTGGTTGATTGAATGAGTAATTCTTGCGGCGATGAACAAAGATGTGGATCATTTAAACTTCACAATTCAAAATCAAATTGTTGGTCCACTACATTCCTTCAAATCTAGCGAACTTTCGCAAGGTGCGCGAAACATTCTTGCGCAGACTGTACATATAACATATTCTTTCAACCAAAAAATAATTATTTCTGCTTCTCTATGATAGTGTCATCAGAAATAGTTTGTAGTATCGACCAAACTATTTTTTTTTTCGTTTATTAGAGATTCGCGCCGCAGCACACCCAGCATTGCCTCGCGGCACACCGCGTGCGGAGCACTGCTTTAAACGACTGAAAAACTGACATGCAATATTGCGAAACACTCACCAATGACCAAAGTTTTGGTAGCAAGTAAAATCATCACCTGGGATGAATGGACAATGGCGCACAAATGCGCATTGGAAGCACTCAATCAAAGTATGAAATATCTGTGCAATGACTCAAGATGTTTTATAGGCGCAATGATTCTACTATCTGGCGATTTCCACCAAACACTACCAGTCATTCCAAGATTTACCGCTTCCGATGAAATAAACGCTTACCTCAAATCACGACTCTGGCGCTATGTAAAGAATCTTCAGCTGACGACAAACATGCGAGTTGCATTGCTAAACGATCTATCTGCCGAAGCAATTGCTGACTATCGGTAACGGGGGTGTTCCTGTCGACGAATCGAACGGATTGATTTTGTTTCCGCCGAATTTTTGCAATTTCACTTCATTCAACAAAATGTTCCCGAACATCTCATCACAAAAATCACAATTGGTTGAATGAACGAGCAATTCTTGAGGCAAAGAACAAAGATGTGGATCATTTAAACTTCACAATTCAAAATCAAATCGTTGGTCCACTGCATTCCTTTTAATCTATCGACCGTGTAACAAACGAAGACGAAGCAACCAACTATCCAACTTAATTTTTAAACTTATTGGATCTGCCTGGCTTGCCACCGCGCAATTTACAACTGAAGGTTGACTCGGTAGTCATCATGCTTCAAGTTATCAAGTTAACAGAACATTTATTAACTTTTAAGGTGTTCACTGTCAATACTTGGTGGAATGGCAATATAATAAAAATAATAAAACATTTTTAATACTTTTTCCACATAAAATTTATTTGATCAGGACCGGTTTCGCTCATCACAAGCATTATTAACTGATGATAATGCTCAGATGATAATAACTCAGTTGATAATGCTCGCAATGAGCGAAACCGGTCCTGATCAAATAAATTTTATTTAGTGGGAAAAGTACTAAAAATGTTTTATTATTTTTATTACAACATTTATTGATTCTGAGGCGGTACGAAGTTCGTCGGGTCAGCTAGTTTATAATATATCAACGTAAAATCCAAGTCACCCTTATACACAACATTAAAATATTTTACTTGCTGCTGAGTAATAAAAAGGTTTTTTCGTCCCTTATTTTTAAGCCTACAAGCCCATAAAGTCATGACTTATTCCCGACCACACCACCTATGTCAGATACATTCATATACGTTTTCTGAATGGCAAAATGTGTCAGGATAAAGCAAATTATATTTGGACACTTCTCATAAATTTTGAAAGCTTTACGTGAAATTTATTTCAAATTGTATTCGGCTATTCTGCTGCACGAGCTTTTCCTGAAATTGACTGCAGTTCTATAAATCAGCCGTTTGTTTTGTTTTTGTGGTATTTAGTTCGAAGCCTGTAAATTTAAAGTGCTCTTGTGAAAATCAAGAGACGTATTTTTATTCCGTGCTACACTATAAGAGTATTATCAACGTTGTTTAATTTCGTTTTACTTTCACTAAACCTTAAGTATTGTTTCAGAAATATAAAAAATAATATCTATCAAACAAAATAATTGACAGTTAAAAAAGAAGAATGCCATATTATGTAGAAAATATACGTACAATTCTTGTCAGGATGTTATTTATTATTGTGAGCATGAACAAATTTTTTTTTTATTAAAGCCATATCTGCTACTAACGAGAAGTTATTTTTAACAAAAAAAAATAATAGTCGTCTTCTCTGAAGTAAGCTCTTTGTTTTTGAATAGTAATAAGATGTATAAGACTAAAAAAAAGTCTAGTAGCTAGATAAACCCACTTACTGCGCCTCGTTTTCACGGGTATGAGAGAATTTTAAAACTAAAAACTTAAGTTTAATGTAGTGCTTTTCAACGTAGGGCATAAAATGAACAACCAATCATCAATCCATCACCGTTATTTAAACCCCCAATATAACTAATAATAAATATCCGCTTAATTTAAACTAATTTACCTTGAATAACCCCACATTTGTTGAAACACTAAAGTAAAGTTTAATAAATGTATTAATTGTAATATAAATTAGGATTAAGAATATTGTGTATCTCTTTTAAAGCAGTATATATAGACAGTAAGCATAGTTCTGACGATGGCGATCGCCAAAATAGCTATAAACTTATCTTATAAAAAGTTGTAGAACTAAATAAGTTGATATTTTTTTACTTAATCTGCCTATGTTGGTGATGAGTTATGACCAATAACTGTATAAGTATTGCAAAAATCTGAATCTTTTAAAACACTACTCAACATAAAATATTTGATAAGCGTGACTTTGTGTCAAGACAGAAACAAGCTATGTACATATTATGACAAATTTAGCAAAACAATACTGTTGCCAATCTCGTCATCATAAATAGCTGAATGCGGCTTTAGGGTTGTGAATGATTTGTTATTGAAAAAATACGTATTTTGGATACCACAAGTCGTTGAGATTTATGCTTAAAATTTACCCAATTAGTACTTCACATTAAAACGCTTCGCAGCCAACATCAAGCACAAGGATCAAATACTTCTTATTTTATTGTGATTTGTTGGTAAATATTGTAACATACTATACAAACTTACTTAGGAATATATAATTAAATATGGTGTTTTTTTATTTGAATCAATTCTATTTTTTTCATCAGAATTTTTTAGGTAATAATTTTTTTTATAGGGAGAGGGCACAGAGATTTTTGAAGGTTGAGGTATGGAAGAGCATGGAAATGGTTGAAAGATACTGATTTAATGCATAGGTACATTTTTCAAACGGCTTGACCAGAGATGTGTACATCGATTGAAAAACGAATGTATTAAAAAGTGAAAAATATTTGAAAAACGCCTTAGGGCGTCAACCAATAGACCGGTATAGTTATGATTCCTTCTGTTCTTATGTTAATATTATCAGAATAAATATATATTTTTTCCTAATCATAAAAAAAACAACGGGTTCAGTTCTTTATATTGTATTTGATTAACTATTATGCGATGCAGTGGGTAAAAAAGCTATTTTAATGGTAAAAACATCGCTATAAACAGTTTTTCGTTAAATGAAATTTCAAATCTGAATCGTGTTTTATGATTGTGTTCCACGAAATAGTAACAAAAACTCTTTTTAATTAATGTGAATTCGAGCCACAACAAAACTATTATCGTTTGTTTGGTCTGGGTTTTGTTTGCAAAAAGCTTAGTGTTGTAATAATTGGAGAAGGAAAACAAGCTTAAAGCTTAACATTTGGGCAATAAATCCAACAATTCAGGGATTTGCACTGTTAAGCTTATTTTTTTACCCTCACATTTTTAATACAGTTTATTTTAAAGTGATTGGTTAACAAAAACAATTTAGTTACAGGTTATGGTGATTTTTAATAATCAATATTAGTTTGCATGCTCCTATTATATTAATTAATAATAAATTGGATTACTACATTAAATTACCCGGGAAAATATACTTTGAGTCGTCAAGGCTTTAGGTTGCAATACGGAACGAATATGTCAATACAAGTAGGTTTTGTAAAAAAAAAATGGGCACTGCTTCTACAATTACTGCAAATCTCGTTCGTAATACCGAGCAAGAAAATAATACTAGTATTATGATCCTAAATTTCTTATTTCTTTTAATTAAAAGATAACGCTCAAAATTTTTATGAATCTGCCAACTACAAACTGACTGTATGTAAATCCGACAGTAAATAAACCTCTTTAGATCTGACGGTCAGTAAGAACTTAAGCGAACAGTCATATATAATACAGAAATGCAAAACATGGTTACAACATTGTTTTTTCAAATATTTCCGTTTAGATAACATATCTGTATACCAGTGGTGCACAAGCTTTTTGAGAGAAGGGCCAATTTATCCATTTAAAATTTTTCGCAGGCCGCAAAGGGTAAAAGTGAAAAAAAATATTGATATATTACACTAGATGAGATATAAATTTTATATTTTATTTTTAATTTAATAATTGCATAATTTTATCGGCAACTTCGATCCTTTTCCGCTCCACATTACGTGCAGATTTGCATGATGGAACTTATAGAGATTTCTGACACTGCATACTGGCAGCAAGCATTTTGATGTCGGGTTCAATGTTTGTGGTTGCTATCCTTAGTACAGCACTGAGATTATCATTGTTCAAGCGGTTTCTGTGTTGAGACTTATTTAATTTTAATATGGAAAATGCTTGCTCGCAAATGTAGGTGCTTCCAAAAAGACTTGATATTTCATTTAAAATCGGAAGACTTTGCAGCTGTTCTTTGTTGATTTCTAAAATTTCTTGGAAAAAGAGCTTATGACTGTCCGTATTTGGGTGTAGCATTTTTATCCTTTGTTCCTGATTGAACACGTGTCCTTCCGAAATTAAGTGATAAGCAAAAGTAGACGTGTCTTTTTTCAATCTAAAGGCTGCCATATGTTCTAAAACTCGGATGTTCAGTGTTCTTTCTGTTTTGCCGATATAAAACTTTCCCACATCTCCACTTCTATACCCTATATAATCATAAAATCATATAATCATAAAACCTTTGCCGACAAACAAATTATATAATTCTTGAAACTGCTCACTACTCAAATCTGTTGGCATTCCCATGGGCTCATCCTTTTCGCCAGCAATGGCTTTGGACTCAGTGATACATTTGTATCTTATATAAACACGAAACTTTCATTTGCTAAGCGTCAGTTCAAGTTCATCCGTGCACTTGAATGCCTGAAGATGCCGAAAGGCGAAACCCGGGTCGTTAGTGACAAAATCTGTGAGAATGTACATAGTTTGAACGATTCAAATTTAATATTGAAATTCCACTAAGCACCTTCAGTCGAAATCTTAAACTATTTTTTATCATATTTAATGAAAAATTTGTTGATGAAGTATTTGTTATTTTGGGTCGCAAAAATATCCATTTCGGGCTGCATTTGTGCATCACTGCTGTATACCAATTAGATCATTTTATTTACTAGAATAATTCTAGTAGATTTCGACAATCAATATGATGAATAAACTAATAACCATATTTCTAAAGTTTTTCCGAGTCTGACCATCTCCGGGAAAAACACCTGACTACACGACCCCCGGCTCCAACTTCACAGCTTTGATATAATACAATAACTATAACGTAGTATATTTGTGGAAAAACAACTATACCAATCTACACAACCAAACCAAAGTAAATGAGTCAATGATTTATTGACGTCGTATAATTATTTTTTTTATATACCACAAGTAAGTTTACACTAATTTTTTTAAAAGAATTACTGCTGCCACCTATCGTTTTTTGCAAGACAATTTTAATTTGCCTAACAAACAACATCAAATACATTGAAAACCCAATCTTTGATTTATAATAAATTATCCGTGTACTTTCAGTTAATTAATCTCATTTCAACATATTTCTTTTCAAGACTGGTTTGGCTAGAGCCAATATAATAAAGCCAATCATATTACTATGATACCCAAATACCGATATCGACCATTTTAGCAAACCTATTTTGTAATGAATAAGCATACAACATACTAAGATTCCAGTTTTCGAAATACCAGTATTGCAGTTCCTATTCTTAGCTGATTAAATTATTAATCCCATCCGCTCGCACATTGATTTATCGAACTGTGTTGAAATACATGGATGCTTAAGTTCCCCCCAATCACTTCCTACCCGATCTGGATAACGAGTCGTAGAGAAAGCTCGTTCAATAATTAATTACGTTATCTCCACATAGAGGGATATTAAGCATCTTGCTAGCTGTACTCGTTAAACAACTGTGTTTCAGTAGTATTTTTTAGTATCGAGGATTAGATTAAACATGATTTTTTTCATTGAAATGGATTTTATAAAAACATTTGGCACATATAGCGTTCTAATGGTATCACAACGGATTTTTTTTCTACAAGAATTGTTTGTTACTCAGTCGATTTGATACTTCTACGTCAGTATATAATAATTCATATTAAAAATATATACTGTTATCCGTTGAACCATTTTTGTATCCATGTCCGCTCTCAATGTGGAACATATGGCCTCCTAATAGAGATCCCAATAGAAGTTTGTCTACGAGAACTGTGTGTTAGTCAGTTGCTCAACCTCACTTTTTTTAAAAAGTGAGTAGTAATGAAAGAAAGATAAGGCTAGAAGAGGACTAGCGGTTAACTACTCGCTTTTGCTACACCCAGTTATTAAAGGATGAGAAGGATGGGGGAGAGGAAAATATTGTGAATGGAAATCACAAGCACCCAGTCTTCGATCACAACTTTGAATTGAATAATTTTCAAATTCACTGTGATCTTACCGGGAATCGAACCCAGACCTGCGTGATCACTAGAGCAAGATCTAACCATCTGGGTCACAGCAGGCGACAAAAATAACGATAAATGATGATGTCGTGACGACGAAAGTTATAATCTATACCGTTAAGTTCTTACAGAATTGAATACCTACTTTGTTATTTTTACCTAATTGAAAAAAAATATGGTCAATTATAATGGTAGCTATATTTCTGTTGTAAGTATTATTTGATGCCATTCATTGTTAATATTTTACTTAATTATTTCACTGCCCTGTTGATTTTAAGTGTCAAAGACGGATATAGCTCTTTGTTTACAAAATACCTACAGATCTCAAAGGACTTCCGGAAAGGATCTCCGCCTATTTAATTATATTGATTTCAAAGCCGAATTAAGTTATACTGCAAAAGTTTTGAAGCTTCTCGATGCCAGGAAGTTGATGAGGCTTTATTTAGACCCAATAAGAGCCTTATCCAGTTAACTCCTAATCTCTATGTGACCGTCGTATACTTTTAGGTAAAGTTTCTACAAAAGTGGAAGAGTAATTAACGACTTCCAGTAATGTGCTAAACTTGTCGTTGCGACCCATTGCTTTTCTAGTTACCACAGAAGATAGAAAACTCTGAAAACTTTTTCAGGGAATCTTTCCACCGGTGTGTAACGTCTATCTTTCCATGGTCCAGTAAACTTGACTTTTAGGCAATTATTTACGATCCGGTATATGATGAACTTTAGTTTGGAGCACAAAAAAGCTTTCATGAAATCATCAAGCTATTTTTGAAACATTTTTTTTCTACTTTACAGATAAAGCGAAATATAACTTTGGTAAAGACAATTTTACTTTCATGGAAAACAACTGTGTTAATATTGATAATTATAAAAGTGGTAGACGTAATTCATTACCCAACTTGTAGATATATATTTTTTTTAATGATACAGTAAAGTAATTGTAAAAAAAACATTTATACGCGATAAAGTTTGAAGATTTAAAAGCAAGAATAAGTGTACCATATTTAATAGAATTTATTCAGTTCGTCTACTTTGCTAAGTTTTATCTATTCATGGAAAGTGTTTTAAATACTTGGAAATGAAATACAGGATCTGTCAAAATTAGCTTACTCTGAAATGAAAGACTCTTTTGTTGTAGAAAAGAGTTGTAAGATTTCAATTAAAACTTGATTAAGGCCCACGGTCAAAGTACTCTAAAATGAGTGAATAATATGCTGAACGATTCTAGTGCATACATTATAAAAACTAATTTTTCCCTTAACTTAACATGACAATATCAAATGACGCTTATTTTACAGTAAAATAAATGATTGATTTATTTTACCTATAACTTGATTCAAAATGTATTCAATTTTGTTAAGATATAACTGATTTTTGAGTTGATGATAAACCTTAATTATTAAATGAATAAATTATTCATTCTTCTTTGCCTTTGTTAAATCCATTTTTTATTTCGTTTTTTTATAAGAATTGATGTGGGTTTATGTTTTAACATATCAGATGTTCTTCGGTGGCCGGATTGGGAATAACCTTCATCTCCACATTAGAATTATTCTCTACGAAAGATTTATTTGGCTGTTAAAGTATTTGTTATTTACATTATATAATATATTTTGTGGAAATTTTCCATTTTCTAAATGCGATAATAGTTAATCAAAAAATACTATTTTTCATTTTTAAGCTGCTTGTAGTGGCATTTATTTATAGGAAGTCTCAAACATTTAAATTGTGTAATTATTTCTTTTATATAAATAGCCCTGTTTTCTTAATATATTTTTTCAGTTGATAATACTCGCGATAAGAGAAACACTGTGGCTAATCACAATATTTTTTTTTAAATAAATGAATTAATTATTATACATTAAAAGTGAGTAACTTAAAATTCATTCTTAATAAACTTCTTCAATGATTGAAAGAAAGTTAAAATTGACAATATAAATGAACTTTTTCAGGCACGAGAGTTCTTAAGAGCTCGTTCGAAACATATTTTTGAACATAAAATAGTCGGAAAGTGCTGAAGCTGGAAACTTTTTATTGAATGTTGCATGATTTTTTTATTGGCCCCAAAACTTTTCAAACATTATTCGTCTATGTTTGGTCACCCATTCAAACACTATTCAATAAAGCGCTGTAGGTTTGCACAGTCATGAAAAACATATTGGATAAAAAAGGGTCTTTTCTTTCACGGATTGGAGAAAGATGAGGAATTTTTATTGTTGAATGTGTTTAAATGTTATTAAATTAATATAAGAGTATTTTAATTGAATGTATTAGAAAATATTCTACTTTTTTTTTTTTAATATTTTCTGATAACGGTAAGTTGTATTCAAAGATTTCTGTACAAAAATCTACCAAAAACATCCATTAGAGTAAACAAGTCAATTTATGTATAAATAGATGATATTACGTTTATAATTTCAAACTTAATATATACTTTGTTATTATGTATGAAAAGTGTTTCTCTTCTTCAAGTGATATAAATATATTGAATAAGTCGTAAACAGCTTGAATATTTGTCTAAATATCTTCACTGCTCCCATTTATCATAATTATTGCTTATTGAATTTTCCGAAAAAAAATGGCGTAACGATATAGTGGATGTGATGTTTTAAAGCAAGGCTATGAATTCGTTTAAAAAAAGACGACTCAGACTTCGAGTACATTTTTCAATAATTTCATTTTAACTTATATATATGTATTTCGTCAAATCATTTTTAGTCAGCCAAGCATACAATGCCAACACTTTGGACTATTTCGTTTGAATACACATCATTAAATATATTTTTCAAAAAATCAATCGAGCCGATCATTTTTCACAACTCCGACTCCGACTTCACTGCCCTATTTTAAAGTAATTAATTTTTAAGTTTAGCAAGCTTTTATTTTAACACAAAAAACACGATAAACTAAAATTAAAAATTTACACCTTCCAAAATTCAATGGTAATACAATTTGAATCCAAGTAATTTAAAGCGGTCAATTTAACCACTACAAAACAGTGTAAAATTTCTTAAAATTGTTGAATATATTAAAAAAATAAATTTGTTTAATTCATCTCTTATGAACTGTCACTACGATCAAAAGAACGTGATGCAAAAGGATCAATTGGAAATATTTTATTTTTGGTTTGGTGGGTAACTTGTACTCACTTTCTAGGCCTTAGTGAATTTAAAATTATAAGGAAATCTTTTTATTGAATACTTTCCGTATTTGACGATAGTTTTCAAGAAAAATACGTGTGGTATCATATTTAAAAGAATACATTATATATTAGAGTTCATTATATATTAGAAATACATTATATAGAAGTTTTTTATGTTCGAAGGCATGGGTGTTTATGATGTTTCTCCCCACCCTTTCGATCATTCAATAGCTGGGCGTAGCGAGAGCGATTAATCAATCACTAGTCCTGTCCTAGACTTATCCATCTATCCCTACAAATCTCTTTGGAAAAAGAAAGGTTGAGCCACTGAGTAACTAACAGCTGTCGTATAAAAAAAATTCTGTTGAGATACCTTCATTAGGTAGTCATATGCTAAACATTGGGAACGAACATAGATAAAAAAAATATCAAATACAATTTATTTTCAAGTTTGTATAAACTAGTTCAATCTTGTAAATATCGTTGGTAGATAATATAACATATTATAGCACAGGCTGTTTTTTACGAAGGTCACTTTTATTGCAAACATAATACTCTATCTACCTATTATAACATTTATTTGTTAATTCCTAATTTTTTCACCATTTAATATTCCTTTATTTTGTTTTGAAACATTTTGCGTGAGACATTTGTGTTTCAACATTCTGAAATATTTAGGTTACGTATATTTTTGACTTCTTGTTTTCAGTGCATTTGTGAAATGTTTGTTTAAGTGAAATAATTGAAATCTGCAACTTTGCTTCTTGTAAGAAAAACAACTTTCAAAAGATAACTATGTAATGATGGCAGCTGAATTTTTTTATGCAGATCTATGTGGCAAAAGTGTTTTGCTCAGTATATATTTAGAATTACATTTTTTATAAAAATTAGCTAAAAAGGGATTTCATTAAAGTAAAACACAGCAGAAAGTTCCATGTTTAGTTTTACTGCTGTAAAACACCAGTTCTGTATACAAGTTAATATATATATAACTTTCTTGGTCATCAAGCCACAAAAAGGGAAAATCCTCCCTTTTTAAGCTTGCAAGCTCATCAAAAAGTTGACCTCCAGTGCTAAAAGCCTACGCGAGGACACAACTACGTTATTCAAAATGAATAAAGTTTGAGGAAAAAGATTAAAGAAACTGTAACAGTTGTGTTTAAAATTATTTCACTTTAAATTATTTTTAAGTTAATAACTAAATGCTTTCAAGCTTTGTTTCGATTCTGTTATGAATATACTGAATATACCGGTCAATCCATGTTTTTTTAGCAGTATAAAAATATATACACAACAAATGAAATTTGTATTATCAATGATAATTTTTACTTGCCTGGCTAAATTATATAATAAACTATCCATTTATATTTATTATATTTAAAACAAAGTTTTATGTATCTAGTATTTTTTATTAATGTTGTTTATTTCACTTTCTATCTCACCCACGCATTTGCATTTTATTTAAAAAAAAGAGCAGCCTTTCTAAGTTAAGTTTTCTATTAACGTTGCGAATTTCAGTTTTTTTAAAAAACAGGAACTTATATTATATTTATAACACTGGTCTTACAATTCCTTTTTTTCTGTTGATTTTTAAAAAATAATTTCTAAACATAAGGTTGCGACATTCAAGTTCATTTGCGTGGAACAAAATGTAAATAATAAAATCAGTCTTCTGCAAAACAAGCCTTGGTAATCCTTAATTTATTACTACATACTTGTAGTTGTAATGTATTCATTTCAATAAGTTCGCCATATTTTTAATAAAAGAAACTTTTATATATCTTTGACGGTAACGCGATCAAAGACTCAATGGTCTATCAAACGGTTATTAGAAAAAATGGTCTCCGAGATAAGTTCTTCATTCATAGCATGAGAAGAAGATTTGTAAAAAAAGAGTTTTAAATGTGGATAATATTAATTCCAATTTTCCAAAGAAACTAACTCATCCTTTCAAAACGAATACCAAAAAGTAAAAAAATATAAATTTTATTGTCAACATGTTTCCATTGCTAACGTATATTTCTATATATAAAGTCTGTCTTATTTTTTATTATATCAGTATAAAAAATAACGTTTTCGATTCAGAGGTTTCAAGAAAAAAAAATATTCAATGAAAAAACATCCAACAATATTTTTTGTTTGGAATTCTAAAATATGACTCGTTATTTCATACAATATTATATAACTAAATGCCGTTTACTACTCTAAATGGAAGAATGAGACATAGTCTCACCATGTGTAAGCTCAGTGATAAATTCCTGTGAATTTGCGACCTTGTATTTTGATAATTTTTGGAAATTACAGGCGAAATGCAAACAGTCACTTTAAGATGTTTACCGAATTTCTTTTTTGAAACATTGATCGAGTAGAAGACACCTGGATTAAATAATGAATATTTGTTCCATACACATTTTATTTTCAAATGACAGTATTTTTTACCATATCTCTACTGCTTCAAATTATTATAATATAAGTCGCAACAAAAAGACAAAGAATATTTTATACTAGCAAAGTCATTCTTAATAATACTATACAAACACAGATGCACTATAAAATGTTAGCTATACAATTATTAAAACATATTTATAACCTTAAAAAGCGGGCTCAGCGACTCATGGTAATCATTTAAGAACACTTTGCAAAAAATAAATTGCAGATGCGTTAAGTAGATACAGTTGCTTAAGAAATATCTAGTATTCAGTATAAAAAAACTACTGTTCTACCATTTCTTTTAGGACTTTGTGATTAACAAATTCAACATAGGAATTTTCAAAATCTTGATTTTATTTACTGAAAAAATAGGGAAATCATACAATATTATTATAGGTCACTGCATACCACACCAAATTGTAATAAAATTAGTTGATTAGATAAAGTTTTTGGATTGTGTGAAATTAGGAAATTTGTGCCAATTTGTACCAAATTGGTCAAATAACATCATAACAGTGATTTAGCACGAGAGAACCTTGCTCCAGATAAAGAAATGATTAGTTATTGGAATTGGTTCAATTATCACTTCTATAGTATCGGCCTTCTCAGCTTTACAATGAAATAAACTATTTTACCAAAGACAATTGAATAACGAAATGGAATTCAAATGAAAAAATGTGCTTCTCTTGTTTCAAACACTGTAAAATTTTAAAATTCCAGTTTTTTATATTTTAAATAATAACATACCACAATAAAAGCAGCATGAATTTTATTTAGAATCATATTATTCTGAGCTAATGAACTGCTTATGAAATTTAAGCAGATGTTTTACGAGAACTTGCTGTCGCTTAGTTGCAAAACGGTAAAGACGTAACTAGAAAAATAATAAAAATGTAATACATTTTAACGATTCTTTATTTGAATATGGTGAAAATAATGGAAATATGGGTCTAAAAAAATATTAGTAGGTAGCTAATCACTCTTGCTACGCCCCGTTTTTAAGATCAGATGGCTGAGAAGGTAATGTAATGTGTAATGCAAAATCATTGGATTTCTTGCATTTAAACCCCGAACTTAATTATTGATTAAAAAAATATCATACATTTTACTTTTTTTATACGATTATTCAATCCCGTGAATACCGTAAACGAACGAGACAAACGTCTAAGATTATTGATCACTCTGCTACAGAAACAGCATTAATAATCAGTCACTAATTAGTTTAAATTAGGCTGTTTATTAAAAATTAGTCTTTTTAATAAACAGCCTGAGAAATGTATGGTACTTAACGAGATTTTTCGTTAAATCTTTTTACTATGTATAAAATAAATAAAAATGTTTAAAATCATATTGATCATACTACATCCGGATTAAGGAAACCACGTTTTTGACAGGCCAGAAAATTAAGACTGTTTTTACGTAAATAAAATATTTTTCCTTAAATTAAGAAATCTCTTTTATAATTTTGTAACGGCGTGACGTCTTATTAATCAAGTTTACAAATTTAATCAGTTTGCTGCAATTTAGTCATTTTTTTTATCGTCATGACGAAAAGAAAATACCCAATTCTAAAACACGTTAAAATAAATTTCCGTAAACGCCTTTTTGTACATCCCAGACAGTTATATTTCACAGGCTGTTGATAGCCATTTATCATCATCAAAAGCCACCCAGTGGTAGAGGTTTCAACGAATTATTGGGATTTCTTAGCAGCTTTTTTTGTTAGGGTGGTAATTTTGTTATAGACGTTTGAGAGAAAATTCTTAAAAGCTATTTGAAAAACACCTCCTTTTATCATCCCACAAAGATAACGTTGTTATTTCGTTAAAACCAATACTGGTTTCATTTTCTCAATCTTCAAATATTTATGAATATATATATTTTTTAAACTTTATAATCGTTTTTCGCAAAGACGAGAAAGGAAGCAAAGTAATAAAACCAGGGCAGTGGAGTCGGAGTTGCGAAAAATGAGCGGGTCAATTTTTTTTTGAAAAATATGTTTAATGATGTGTATTCAAAGAAAAAAGTCAAAAGCGTTGACATTTCATACTTGGCTGACTAAAAATGATCTGATGGAATACATATATATAAGTTAAAATGAAATTATTAAAAAAAAAGTTGGAGTCGGAGTCGTTAATTATTGTAAAACTGGAGTCGGGGTCGTCTATTTTTTACACGACTCCACAGCCCTGAATAAAACACTTATTTATGGCGTACTCGCCTTTTTTAACACCGACGATTTGAACTGTTTTAAAATATTAAATCTCTTTATCACATACAACACTTAAAATCAATCAATTTTAAAAAATGAACTCCTTAGCCTCTCGTGAGTATATGTACTTGTTTAATCTGAGAGGCGTTTCTTATTAACAATATTTTGCAAATGGCAAACCCGAAACCGTATCACTGAAAATTTTCACGCGTGCTGGTTTATGATTAAGCACGCGTTAAGCCATACAAAACCAATCACAACCACACATATCCTCTTTCATATTAAATACATGTATTCTTGGAAAATTTATAAGCTTTCCATATTATTTGAATTTGTGCCGTTTATTTTATCACTTAAACTTATTTGCAAAACTTTATCATATAACAGACTTTAAGCTTTATCTAGCCCCTGTGTGGTCGAGTGGTTAACGTTGTTGGCTTTGGCTACGGAGGGCCCGGGTTCAAATCCCGGTACGGACAGTTTTTATAAATTGATTTTTCAATCGATTTATGAATTTCTGTTCAAAGGCATGGATGTATGTGATGTCTTGAATTCCCCCCTTTCACCCATCCTATCCTATGAACGGGGCGTACCGAGAGCGATTAGCTTACCACTAATCCTGTCCTAGCCCTATTCTTCTATCCCTACTCTCTTTGAAAATAGAGAGGTTGAGCAACTGAGTAACAAGCAGTTCTCGTAGAAACACTTCTGTTGAGATAAACTCCATTAGGAGTCCATATGCTCCACATTGGGAGCGGACATGGTTAAAAAAAAAAAAAAAGCTGTATTAGATAACCACGTTACATCCACAGAAGTCATAAAATATTGTTGATAGGTATCTCTAAACTTGATATTATACCTATTTAGAATCAAATTAAGCTTAATTTAAATGGATTACACATTGAAAAGCTCATATTAATGACATCTAGCACAGAGCTAGCGACTAATAAAAACTTTATTATTGAGTTGAAAATATCAATGAAATGTAATTTTCGTATAAATATTTTAAAATGAAAAATTAACTAGTCGATCGGTGTGATTAGATGTACTTCGAATTCCCTGGATGAAATATAAAACGAGAAGCAATCGTCCATCCAAATACTGAATGTTAAATAATATTCTTTTCAACTCTTGGACGAAAGGTCACAGTAAAAAGTGAGTGGTGGGATTCAAGTAAAGTTTTATTTTAAAAAAATCGTCATTTATTTTGTAGAAAAAGAATTTCAATGTAAAAATAATTAATCTCTAATAAAAAAAATAGTTATGGATTGTGTAGCGGACCGCATAAATACACAAATGGCCTTAGTTTGACCTCTTCTAAGGCAGGTACGCCTTGGAACTTACTGTAATAGTACATATATCGCTCTTTGTGAACTGGAAAGTTTGGCCAAGTAGTTAACTTGTGGTAAGGTTAGGTTAGGAAGAACAGAACACTGTAAAAGACTTGATTGAATAAAAAATAATTGATTTTCACAAGGAAACTTTAATGGGTACAACAAGGGTATTAAGCAAAACAGCTGCTAGCTTTGGCTTATAAAATGTACTGCAAAAATATTTGAACTAAACAAATCATATCACAAACTTACAATTAAATAAATATTAGGAAATTAAAATAATCATAACGGAATTATAAAAAAAGTAATAATAAACAAAGAAGAAAACTATTAAATATATTATATTTTATACAGAAAATGTTTTAAACAAAAGCATATTATATATAAATCATTAGGAAATAAAATATTTTTGTTCGTATTTTCTTCTTCTTATAAAATATTAACAATACAACAGCCTTTTAAAATGCTTAGTTGATGGTGCTAATTAGGTAAAAGCACAGATGGCTTTGGGTAAACTAAAGAGGGTAAAGATGGTTCCCACGCTACGTGATGGGTCGATTATAATACATTATAAACGTAGGCTTTCACAAAAGCACACTTACCCGAGATATTATGTAAAAAGGACACTAAGCGTTCTCATTTTTATGTAAAGCTATTTATTCTCGTGTTTAAATATTCTTACGCATTCGAACTACGTTATTCTACGAAGAATTATTTGCAACCAATTACAGAATTTTTGTAATTTCTATTGTTCTATATTGCGTATGTAATTCAAATATTTTATGATTTAATAATTTGTTAGTAACAATAGCAGTGTCCATGTTGTGATAGTAATCAAGAATCGGAGCATATTATAGATTGTTTATTTATGTCTAGTTTATGAGATGTTGTGTTTTCGCCATGTAGAAATAATTGTGATGGTCCAGATCTAGTTTTGTTTCCAGAAAATTAGCATCAATTCAAAAAAATTAAAATATGAATATCTTACTAAAAGTTACCCCTGATTATTATCCTATTACAACCATTAGATTGGCTAAAAAGGATTTAAAAAAATATTATTTACATATTGTTGTAATTACATACTGTTCACATGTAAATTAAATGCAGATTAGAATTCTTTGGTATGATCCAGTAAAAAAGTTTATATAATAGAAAAATTGTTTGTTACAAACTGTAAATGAAAAAAATAGATGAGAATTTTTTTAAATATTCTCAATATATTTGTATACCCATCCATACCCAGAGCTGGCGCCACCATACGGGTGAAATAGGCAACCGCCTAGGGCGCTAATAATTAGGGGGCGCATAAGTGGAGTATTTTTTTTATATACACTGATAATAATAAATAATGTGTAGTACATTTTTTTTGACGTTTGTATTTGTTCGTTGTAATTATGTATCTATTTCTATATGATTCGAAAAAAGAAGTTGGGCGACTGAGCTACAAATATGTTGAGATACATCCATTAGGAGGCCATATGATCCACATTGGGAGTGGTCATGATTCAGATTTTTTCATTATTTCGAAAAAATGGGACTATTTGTGGAAAATGGGGCGCGCCAATTACCGTTGCCTAGGGCGCCAAATGACATCGCACCGGCAGTGTCCATATCAATAACAATCATTGGATATAGATCCTCTACTGCCAACAGGTGGTAAATTATTACAATCATAACAATGGAGTAATGGACATTTAAAAATTGTATACGATTGCAGTAATCAGCATATCAGTATTAAGTATTTTGTTTTGTTACCAACAGAGTGATAATTTTCTGTTATTATAGGGCAAACGATATGTCTAAAATACTTGAATTCCAAATATTAATAAATACCGGAATTCCTGTAATGACATATTCGTCCGGTATTGCAATCCTTGTCTGCTATATTAAAACCACAAACCTACGAAATAATAGTCATAGCTTAGAAAACTTTCATTGAATTGTTAAAACATTTAGCTCTTTAAATTTACAGCTTGTGAAAAAGTTGTTTGAGCGCAAAATCTGTATTTATATTTAAAAATGTCTAACCTTAATATTCCCATCAACATGTGATTGTTAATTTTTAAAAATGTCTAACCTTAATATTCCCATCAACATGTGATTGTTAATTTGTAAGTATTTAATACGCTGATATTTTTAGATACACAGTATAGTTAAAAGCATAACATTTGAATTAAACTAAGTTACTTTCCTTTATTTATAAAAATATACTGGACCGACTAAACATTAGAAATATTTTCTAAATTTCTTACATGACATCTCTATAGTAAATCTTATTTGTTGCCGGATCTAATAATTTCCCTACATCTCATGTTTGTATTTGGTGTACTAAAATAGTCTTTCAAAGAGAAAATGACCTTATATCTATTTTAGTAAAGGTATTACAACTTTAATGTTACATTCATGCTCAAATGAAGTTTCATTATGTATTTGATCAGATAAGTCTCAAGTTATCAGAGAGTATACACCCAAGTATAAATGTTACACAATAATGTTTCGTATTGAGTGCTTTTAGGAAGGAAGCAACCTAAACTCTTCAAGTGTGCTAGTTATTGAGAACTTTAATATATTTGGTAAGATTAGGCAACGGCAGTACTTGGCTATGTGAGTTGGAGAAAAGATATTATGTCGAGTAGTTAGGAATCTGCTGAACCCGTAGTGGAGTGGTAAACGTCACAGTTTTACAGTGTTAATTTAATTAAAGTAATTGCAATTTGAAAATGAAGTTATCAATCCATGTTTACGATATCTGAAAATCCTACCCGCCCATTTAATTATAAAAATTGAGCGTAGCGAGAAAGATAGGTTAAAGGCTAGTTGTCGGATCCACCTATTATTTTTACTCTATCTAGAAAAAAGAAAGTCTATCTAACATTTGCGATATTTTTTTTCCTACGCTGTTGAAATGTCGAAATAGGACAGAATTTATTAAATAAAACGATACTAAAAGTTATAAAAAAAAAAATTTGGATATGTATTTATTTTACCATAGAAACATCTTCAAAAAATTAATATACTAAATCGTTTTTATTGCGTAGCTTTTATAAAATATTCATTGAAAAAAACACAATATCTAGTGATTTGCGCATGAACCTTCACTTTAAAAAAAATCCCATAAAAGCAACCAAATTTTACAAAAGCAATATTGATGTATATTATATAAATATTTATTATCTGTTGGAAAAATTTAAATAGTTTTTTTCTTTTCACTTTTTGTAATCTCGAAATTTCAGGATTCAAAATTTAGAAATCTTGGGAGTTTACGGATTTCCTAGATGAAATAATGTGTTTTTTTTTGTTTATATCTATTCCGGGAATTTAAATAATTCTGGGATGTTGGCATCGCAAAATTAAACAGGAATCCGGGATAAGACGCCTTAAACAGAATGTTTAATGTCAAAGAAAGGTTTTCTTGTTTTAATTTATATTTCATGGATAAAATGCAATTCTTCAATATTATTGTTAAAGGTTGTCTTCAATTAATAATATCATACTTTTGAGAGCATCATTGACAAATAATAATTTTGAACGATGATTAAATTTGTTATGCATATGAAAAAAAGTATGCCAGAATGAAATCAGAAATAAAATGTATGAATTACATATTTTTATTGGGTTTTTGAGATGACTAAAACAAAGTTTAATATTCGACCCAGCCTAGAATTTATCCTAAAACGTTTGATCTTAACAAAGATTAAGCTTTATTCGCTTAGCTATGTTGACCAACATAATAATAGCTCATGTAATAACCTTCGTCAACACAGAAACCTATTCATGCAAAAATTTTCGTCAAAATACCTTTGTCGAAATGATCCAGATTTCCCATGACTTAAAAGTCAAACTATTGACAGTTGACACCATTCACCAAATGCCGTGATGCAAAAAAAGACTTAAGCACGTGACAGACTTTTCAATAGATCGGATTGGACACCTTTTTCGATGCGGATAGTTTATTTACAAAGATGAAAAGTGTTTTTCCAGGTATTCGTTAAATTGGCATTGCCTTCGGAACAGTCGCAATTCTCGAATACACGTGCTCTGGACACGGTTCGCCAAATTTCCTGGGAAACTCGAACGATAAATCTTTTTCCTTTGTTGGATGTCCACATATTATGAAACATGGTGTATTTAAATCAGGTCATAATATTGAAAGATTTTATAACGAAAACATTAACATTATAACAAAGTAGGTACAATAGTGCTTGGACGTCGAGTAGTAACCATATTAAAACGAAGTCGGTAATGTGATTTATTCATATTTACGCATCGAAAATCACATTTTTTTCACAAGTCAGTCAATTATTTTTTTGCTTTTAGAACATCCTTTAAGTAATATTTATCTTAATACTAAAAACCTTCAATGTATTTGGCTGGGACGTTGTACAACGTATGTTTTAAGCAGTCCTATTTTTTTTTTAAAAAGGCACCGAAACTAGCTTCTTGTCAAAATTTTGGAAAGATTTTACTTATCAATGTGCGATTCCAATGTAGATCATATGGCTTGCTAATGGAGGTAGTCAAACAGATTTTTTTTTTACGAGAACTGCTACGAGAAAAAATGGTGCTGGAACACCCTTCAACCACGTTGCATGGGGGAAAAAAGCACTGGTCTTAAGTATATTTAATTGAACTGATAAAATTAAATAACACCATGACCAGAAGAATAATAAAGTTTTCAATAGTGTGTTGGCTTTTTATTTATAACTAAAGTTTCATTTTAAAAAGTGATCTTCAGTTTTTGTCTATGAGGACTAATTACACAATAAGTCAATGTTTAAAATAAGCATAAAAATGTTAACTTTGTCATTCTATTGGTTGTTCAACAATTGTGATACGTGTTTTGCTTCTTTGAGAAGTATCTTCAGACAGACTGTTTGAAGGTTGTCAAACTAAAACATGATTCTTTTTCTTAACTTATACATTACAAAATGGACATTAGTGTTTCTGCTTTTCTACTTGACGCAGAGTGATAGAAAGATACAAACATGAGTAGTAGGTACCTGTTACAAATAAAAACTTGAATGTATACGGGTGTATCGAAAAAAAAATAAAAATTGTATGTCGTCTATCTTATTTAAAATAATGTTTCTATTAGTAGTTTATGTATGAACAATATACTTTATTTTTAATAACCACACTTTCCGAACAATTTTACGGTGTTGACTTACAACTTTCAGTAGAAAAAAACACTATATTTACAAATTTTACACACACGTATTTGAGTTCATTCGATAACTTTATGGAATTATCGAAATCATTTTTGAACATCGCCAACATTTTCAACAGTCACCAAATCACAGCCTGGTATAATTTAATAAATGCATGCCAGTAAATCGTGCATTATTTCACATCGTGTAGACTAGGTCTAGTAAAGTGACAAAAGCGTTATTGTAATGTTGAATACTGCCGTGATTGTAAAGTACGAAACGTTTCCTGGAAGAAGGCATAAGATAAATAAATAAATCACGTAATCGTTTAGAGTATTCTATTAAGATGAGTTAGTTTGCAATTACGTCAAAAATATATTTACGCAAAGATTTGTGCAATTAGATTGAAGATAGAAATATTGTGCAATTATTTTGAATTAATGCAACTCTAGAAGACGTACTCGATAAATAAAAAAATGATAGACAAAGCACAAAAAATGAATTTTTTGATTAAAATAAAGACAATACACCTATCCCTCGATTTACACGGTAGATAGGTTCCTGAGAAAAACGTGTAAATCGAAATTGTATATTTCTTAATGTAAAACCGTGTAAATCGAAAAGTACACAAAAAACGCATAATTTGGGTGTTTTCTAAAATACATAAAAAAACAAAATTATTTAAAAGTATAAACATACGTATTCTTTTATTAATTAAATACAGGTAAAGCTTATAGAGTAACAAAAAAATGAAATCCAAAAGATTCATTAAATAAATATTGCAACGGTTGGTGGAGTTTTTATCATTCATCACTATCACAAATCACTGTGACTTGACTTGATGACTTGCTGTGAAAGTATGCTTCTTTTCAGATGAAGAGGAGGATGGTATCTTCTATTTATTTTTTTCATAAATCCGCAATGCTTTATTTGTTATAGCATTGGTATCAATTGGCATCCGTTTTTGAGTTTGGTCCTCTATCCAAATCATTAATGCCTTCTCCATGTTTTCCATTGCAATATCTCTGATATATGACGTTGTGCTCGTACTCGTAGTTCCAGCTGCTACACTCTTTCTAATTGAGTTTTCATTTTTTCTAATGGTTCTTATTGTAGCTTCATTCATGCTATATAATCTAGCAACATCTATTCCTCTTTCTCCGTTTTGTAAAAGATCCAATATTTTTATTTTTTTGCTAACGAAATAACTTTTCTTTTTACTTCTTTCGACATAATAAGGCTACAAATATTATTCAAGATATAAAACACATAATTAAAAATTATGTACTCGTTTTTTACTTACGAATATGAAGAATTAAAATTTTCAAGTTAACTTTTTTAAACCGTGTAAAAGCGAAAACGTGTAAAAGAAGTACCGTGTAAATCGAGGGATAGGTGTATTACTTTCATAACAACTACTTGATGACCTGTAAATCAAACCAGTAGACTTATGAAAAAAAATACGTAGTCTTATAAGTTTTTTATTATTTTTCAAAAGTAAAGAATAAACGACTTTTGTTATTTTTAAGTCTTGGAGTATGCAGCATAAATTTAATTATTTTTTCATATTCATTGTCATCGTTCTCAGTAAGGGATTGCAATACCTGTTTTTCATATCGGTCTTTGGGCTTCCGTGCCGGATCTCATGGGTTCGAGTCCCAGTGCGAACAGCACTTTTTTTAAATTTTGTTCGAAGGGATGAGTGTTTGTGATGTCAAAAAGTTCCTCCCACCCTTTTCGATCATTCAATAACTAGACATAACGAGAGGGATTAGTTAAGCACTTCTCCTGTCCTAGCTTTATCTTTCTATTCTTACCACTCTCTTTGGAAAAAAGAGATTCGCTTTGAGCAAATGAGTTATCGTAGAAAGAATTCATATGCTTCACATTGGGAGCGGACATAGGTAAAAATAATATTATAAGGAAATATTAAGTTTTTATATCTTTATCTTTCTTAAAAAAACGATAAGCATGTCATATTGCACTTAAAATATACTATCAAAAATCTATATTTATGTGAAACATATTAATTAGTAATGCAGCGCTTTTTGAGCCAGCAAGTAAAAGCAAAACAAACTACCAGACGAATTCAATTAACTGAGCAAACTGATTCCTTTAATAGTGTAACTTTTGTTTAAGTAAAGAATAATGTTTCTAGCGACTTGAAACTCAAGTAAACGTGCAACTGGTTTCGAATGACAGCAAATCAAAGGTGAAACTGTAATTAGTGTTTCATGTTATGCTACTGTGTAACACACATCTACGACTTCCACATCTCTGTAAAGCGGGGAAAATCAACTTGAGACAACACATTTGATAATTGTATATAATATAAAATTGTAACAAATCGTCACCTTAGGTAAACAAGGTTCCATCTGAAAAAACTAAAACTGTGCAGGAGAAACAATTTAAGATTTCAAAAGATGTAAATATCTTTTTGTAGAAACGATATTTTAGATTAAAAGTAAATTATTTAGAAGTATGCATACAATCAGAATTAAATGTATATTTTACATATTAATTTTATTTCTATGTCGTAATTATATAACCATATTAGAAATATAAAAAAAACAGATAGAAAGTAAAGGAGGTTTAGTATAAAATGTGTTGGAGTCGAGGCGACCAGATGTTCGTTTACTCGAAAATTTCTCGGATATTCTCATTCATTTAAATTCTAATAATGTAGTGTAGGCAAAATCGAACAATATGATATCGAAATATCAACCCAAATCGAAAATATTCAGCTGTGTTTCAAAGATTGCAGAGTACACATCGTTTTATTTTTGTGATTCCTTGAAGACGATATTTATAAATGAAAATTTAATTTCTTTTTACGCTTTATCAGATTATAGCAAACAAAAAAACAATGCATGGAAAATAGTGTCGATTTTTGTTAGCACATATGTACGTGATCAATCATTTTAAAAACTAAAATATATAAAAATTGATCACGATTTCCACCCTGAAAATTATTTGAAAATTGGTAACTCAAAATTAAAACCAAATTCAAAAGAAATAAATTCATCCAAACAGGTGCACACTTTTCATTGTTCACAATTTAACCGATAGAATCATATTTAAATATATGTGTATAATATTTATTGTGTATGTACCTATTACACGTACTTATTTTTCTCAATAATTTTCTTATAAATCAATAAATGAAGCACATTGAATAATTGCAATGTGTTTACTAATTACCCTCTTAACTTTTAATAAGATGTACAGTAAGCATGCGTCTTATAAATAGATTTTATACATTATTATAAATATTTTCCATTAATACAATAAAAACTACTTTTATTTACAATAATTACATTATATTTTATGCAAACATATCGAATGTAGAAAAGAAAAAGGACGTAACCCACACATATCAAATTTTACAAGAGGCGCAAAAATCGTGTTTTGATGATTTTGGGCCATATGCAAATAATGAATTATACACAACCTTGAAGTGCACGGAAACATCTAAACTGGTGTTTAATTGACATAATCTAATTTTAATTAAAGGAATTGTTTAAGAAAAACCTTTATTTCAGTCTTTTTTCTTGGTTTTAATTTTTTACAAGCTCATCTTTTTCAAACTTAAAAGCTAAATTTATATGCTAATTCGGCATTTTCAGCATACTTTTGATAGAACGTGCATCAAGTTTGGTAAATTGTGACTATAGAAAAAAAACTGTTTTGAAAAAATGGTGCGTTACGTCCCTTTTCCTTTTCATAGTCGACATATAAAATAATATTCTGATTGGGTTCTAACAAGAATTTATTTGTCGTGTATTCATGTAAGTTTTAAAAAAAATCTATCCGTCCCGTTTCTCAAAAAGTTTGGTGACCCCTACCATAGACTAATATAATTAACACACAGCCGTAGATTTGAAAGTCATGAATCATGATAAAATAATTCGAGTATTTTAATGTATTTATCTTTTTTTGAAATATGATTTAAAACAAATTGCGTATCTTACAATATTTATACTCTTCAATAACTTAATTTTGATCATTTGTCATGTCCATCTTATATGAATATCAATTAATCAATTGAATGGTTCAAATTCAACTTAAATAGAAAATAATATAAAAAAACCGTTAAATTTTTTCAACATTATTTTACAAAGACAAGTAATTCATATTATTTATTACGTGTGAAGATTCCTTCAAAACATTTTTCATTCAACAAACACTCCACACACTGTTACTTCAAGCATGTGATTGTTTTCTTCGCTTTGTGTATTTGTAGTAGCTTCTTAATTTACTGCGGAATGCAAGCCATATTATTAAATTCCTTTAAATTTCAAACAATATGATACTTAACTTCACAAATGATTGCTTTCTATGGTAATTATTTTATTGAAGCATAAAAATACACACTCAGTGAGTAGGAATCTCAATTTTCATTCATTATTTCAATAAGATAAAATTGTGATTATACATAATATATTATACTATACTATTATCGCCGTAAGCTTCGAGTACGGAAGTCACGGGTTCGAATGCTATTACGGACAACTGATTTATGAACTGAGTAGTCTGGTATCAAAAGCAGAACTGTTCCATAAATGTTATATGGAACAGTTCTGCTTTTGATACCAGACGACTCAATTTCTGTTGGAAGGCATGGATGTATGTGAGTTCTTGAATTTCCCCTCCGACCCATCCTATCTTATGAATCCTATGTATCGAGAGCGATTAAATAACCACTAGTCTTGTTCTAGCCCTATCCTTCTGGAAAAAAGGTTTAGCAACTGAGTAACAAGCAGTTCTTGTAGAAACACTTCTGTTGAGATAAACTCCATTAGGAGTCCATACGCTCTACATTGGGAGCGAACATGGTAAAAAAAACTATTACAAAATTTAAAATAATATATGACACATAACAAGCTAAGCTGTTTTGAACAAAAATGTTGTTTACTGATTTGTTTTTATTCTTTAAGATCAATGTGTTTTCTTCGGCGCCTAGTAAAACATATCTTTTTTTAAAATAACGCTGTCGGTTTCACTCATCGTGAGGATTTTTTGACCAGAAATATAAATCTAAAAATCGACCCTAGTTATTTATAACACAAACTGTTGTATTTAATAGAGAGAAAATGTGTTTTATTTTTATAAATATAACGTTTTTTCGCCAATAATTGTTAGTTATTTACGGATTGTAGCAATGGTGTCTTATACGAATGTTCTTAGGCCTTTGTAATCTGCAGAATGAAATAACCGCCTGAAACATCTGTAACGGCATTCTTAACGGATCTGTTTTGATCGTACATACAATTTCAGGATATGAACAAAAATTTTGCGATTTGAAACGTATTATAATATTAAACACCAAAGATTCAAACCAAAACTGTGTAGAAATCTGGAAACAACTGTTATTTTGGCTGAAAAAAAACTGAAACCGAACCGGAAAAAACAATGTCCATGACCGCAAACAATCCCGCATTTTAATATTAAGCTCGTAATTTTATTTATAATATAATATGAAAAAAAATATGGCTACGTCCGTGTGAATTCAGTGACCATTTGTTTCAAACGTAGCACCGAGCTATATTTATTTACTTCAACCGGTACAAAAACCGAATCGAAATAAGGGTTCGAAGCCCTTATAAATGTTATATTTCCATATCTGTACGGGTTTTACATAATAATCGTTAAAATTTCCTTTGAAGTATTTTCCCCTAGGAATTATTATTTTATATAATTAATATCTTTGTCAACTAATTCGATCAAATGAAACAAAACGATCCAATATTCAAATTTAATGCTGACTTATTTGGGTCGTTCGTTATATGAGATCAAAGAAATTCACAGTGCTCCAATAAACCTTATATTATTCATTACTCGATCAATCATCTCATTTCATATTTGAGTAGTTATCAAGCCCTGAAAGAAATTCTGTGTTCCTCAACGTGCGGAAATATCCATTTCAGGAATATTATTTACGGTCAAATGTGACGGTCAAAATGTTGTCATTAATCATATTTTTATGGGCACCATGTTTTATCTTGTGCTTACTGTTTGATACAATAGAATACTACAATGTATTTGTTTGTTGTTTATCTATGAAATATACCTACAGCATGATATTAATATGGTTGAACAAAATAAATGAGTTTATGTAAATCACCGCCAGAATTTTACTAACTCCTTCATTAATTGATTGCATAAATATTTTATCTGTACAAGTAACTGTTCGTTAACATATTTTGTCGTCAGGCAATGCATATATGTAGTTTATATTAATTTGTTGGTCATTTAATATGTTATTTCGATGCTAACTATTTCTTAATTAACCATAATAAAATCACAAAGTATAATGAGCCCCTGTGAAGTGAAGTGGTGTTTTAGAAAAATGGGCTAGATGCGTAATAATATTCTACACGTCTTAAAGTATCTTAAAAGTGAAGTAAGCACAGTAATACACATAAAAATAGTGTTTTATCCATAAAGTAAAAATATGAAATCCACCAAAACACCAAGTAAAGACGTGATCGTACTTAAAAGTTTAATAAAAAAAGTTACTTGGCTCACTTTACCTCTCGATGGTTTACATTGTGTTGAAAGTTTCATCGTTATATCTTAAAAAACAAACAAAATAAATGTTACAACAGTGTTAAATAAAAATGTCACCCTAAATCTTTGCACGTTGATTTCTCAGCTTTACGATTTTGTAAGCTAGCTGAGGTTTCCTTGATATATACGGTAACGATATTTGAAAACAGAGTAACCAAATTGGAAAAACTGGATTTCGAATGACGAAAATTTAGCTAAAACCCAATAACCCTTTACCAGAAACATATCATACGAGAAAGCTATTAAGTGATAATAGAAAAAATACTTCGTTGGGAACTCAGTCACACACTATCATAATATTCATTTAAAGTCTTTTGCGAAATTTCCTTAGACACAAGACGATAATATTTCAATAATTTTGGGGGTAAAATTCTAGTCATATTATTTGTTTAATTAAAATATTCAACTAGGAGCGGTTATTTATAAAGAACACGTGTTTATAACAATGTAATGAAAATTCTGTGAGAGGGTCTAGGAATTATGATAGTTTCCAGGAACGATTTTACCGCAAACGTGTAAAATGATTTATTGGAGAAGTTACAACTGTTATAGTTGAGCTATGCATCTCTCAGGAGGCATTTTATCGGAAACGATAAGCTGGTTCATTTTTCGTCCAAAGTTTATCATAAACTTTTATGAACGATGATATTTTTTACTCTTTTTCGAAATGTTATACAAAAAACATCCCACTTCATGCTTATACTGCCAGGGTTGCGGAGGGGTAAAAAAGAATACGACTCCAACTCCGAATTTATTTTTATTCACTTCCGTTAAACTAACATACATTTTTACCATCATGTAATTCCAGTTGCTAGAATATTTCTATTACATTTCGCCAATCAAAAGGATGAGATGAGTAATATTTTTTCAATAAAATTCTCCGACTTTTTTGATTCTGACTCCAGAGAAAACACTCGAATTATTGACTTCCGACTCCAACTCCAATTAAAAATTGAATTGTCAAACAAATTTTCCATATCAATAATAATTTACTTTAAAATATTGGGATAAGTTAATTCAAAGATCTTCCGGGTATAAAGATATTTTTTTAGTTGGATACAAATTTTTCAGAATTAAAAAAGATTAGCTCTCGTACCTTTTATCATTCACTCCGTATTTAAACCTAATTAATATTGCAAAACTTTTATTCAATTATTGATAATTTTATTGGATTCGACAGTAACTTTATGACAATTCATTTTTATTATAAAATTGATAATTTTGTTATTTCTCTGGCTGTGTTTTTAGCTGTGGCACGTGTTCGTGTTGTTTGAAAAGCTTTTATTTATTGTAATGTTGTTTCCTTTCTTCTTAACGCAGGGAGGGGCTTAGGCGCAAACAATAATAGTACTCACACTACCAGATTGACTTCACCATTTATGAGTTACGATAAATATTTATATTTAATAAAAACGGTATTATGATGTTTTTCAACAAGGCTTTGCACGTGTCAAATTTAATAACTCAAACAGAAGTATAATAATTCTATCAATTTCAATTCGATAACCATCGATGGGAAGACATGTGATTTTTTTTTCGACTACTTAGTTCGAAGATGTTTTTTTGTTACTGAATTAAAAAAATAAAATAACAATATACAATTATGTATTTAATTTACATACTAACATTCGTGAAAATAGTTGGCCTCCGTGACTTTGTGGTATAAAGTTCACCTAGATAAGCTTAGGTGAAAGTATCAACAATATCAAATTAAGATGAATTCAATTTTAATTTATGTATATTGTTGACACGAGTGTTTGTGACGAATTTATTCTCAAAATTGATTTACAAAAAATCTCATTTAATTTATCTTATATGATTTAAAATCTCCTGATACCAGTATATTCACAATAGTCATCGAATCTGTTTTCGATATGAGCATTATAATGCTTCATTTACATCCTGTTATATTAATGTTTATTACAGATGTGACATTTGTGAGAATAACTTCTACAGTGAGCAAGTACGTGGATAGCAGGAAATTCGTAGATTGCATATTCATTTTAGATCTATCCTGATAATCGATGTTCTAAAGTATATTAGTTTAATATAATTTATACTGACGGATGCAACTAAAAAAGAATCAAAGAGTACAAATTACTCTTTTTCGACGCATTATGCATCCGTTTCTAATGCAAAAAAATCATAGTAAATTTGCGCGATTTTTGCTCGCATTTTTCAGAAAAAATAGGTGTTAATTACCATTCATAATTTTTAAAAGTCTCACGTTTGTATACAAAAATGAAAATCTGACTATTCCGAATTGATAAATTAATCGATGAGCTTCGACACATTTGATTTTCGCGTCGCTAAACTGGTTTCAAAAAATTCCATCATGACAATGCGATCTTAAAAAATATGTCTTATATTTTTGTGTTTTGTGTCACTTGTTTTTTTTTTGTATAACGTATTTTTTGTATATTCTCGTGTATGAAACGAGTAAAACAACAGTTTTATATTAAATTAAAATAATTCGGATAGTGTTAACGTAAAAAATATTCAATGTAGGTAGCATAAAAAAACAGAATTATTTTGTATGGTATATTGTTTATTTTCCTTGGAATTTAATAGTTATTTGATAAAATACTAAACATCCTAAGTGAGATAACAATATTCGTAAAACCACACATAAACGCCACTACAATTTTGTCAATCAAAGTTATTTAAGGGTTTTATAATAAATATAAATTTATAAGAGTTTACAAACATTTTCTATTACAGTAAAACAGTGGAATACGGTGGTTTGCGTATTAAATCATGAAAAAGTTCTCTGATCACGATAAAAGTTAAATGTTTATTTAATTATTTGTCATTCTACCTATGTGATTTACAATCTTTAAAATGTATAAAAGTTGTGAATGTATGTAATGCTACCCAACTAATCCTACAAACGTAGCGTAGTGAGTCAATCTTAGTTTTATTAGTCCTGTCTTACCACTTACTTTTTAGCATTAATCTCTCCAAAAAAGACAAGATAAAGACTGATTGTATGGTATGCGTACGTCATATGCTGCACTGCACATTCGGAGTGAGTATGGTTGCAAAAAATATACTACACACACCATCTCTAAACAGTCATCTTAACACGCATTCTCACACCGTGTATTACATAAGGATAGATTAACCAAGAAAACATTTTTTAAATATTTTTTTGATTTCCACAAATAAATAAATTGAAAACATCAGGCATATAAAAAAACTGTACCAGGTCGTTGTTCAATCATATATACTTTTTTGTTGTGCTTGTTTTAGGAGCAACAACTCAAGGTTTACATATTATTAATTTTATTCAGAAAATAATAAATAATAGCAACACATTACGTCAGACATAATATTTATTTAAAACTTGAAATTGACACAAAGAGAATTTTAAAAGTGACATAAAATAAGTTCAAAGAGAAAATTGTGAAATGTTTTGGACGGGTTATCCTTTGAAATATTTTAATGTAGTTAAAAAAATGTTTTGATAAAGATATAATGTAAATAAATAGAAAAAGTATTAGAAACGAAAGATATTAAGCAATTTAAAGCGATGTCTGGATATTCTAAGTAAATAGTACACATCCATTCGTAAATTTGTTTTTGGAAATGCGTCCTGAATATCTTTCAAATATGTTTATGTTCAGTTTGTCTCCATTAAGGCAGACATGGATAGGTCACCATTTTGGAAAGAATTTTTATATGATTATCATAACAATATTATATATATATATATAACATACCGTTCACTTTCAAGCAAAAAAAAATATATAAAATGTTATATTTGAGGTATTGAGTTGAAATATTATTTTAAAATTTAAAATACATCGAATACTATTTTTTTTTACAGAAGATACGTTCCATGGAGAAAAACAGGCGTGGGAAATATATTTGTTCATATATATCGACAGTGGAAAGGAAAAATAACGTAACCCACACTTTATTTTACTCACCAAATTTTACAGGAGGCACAAATACGTGTTATGATGATTTTGGGTCGCAAGAAAATTATAAAACATACATAAACTTGAAGTACACAAAGACTTGTAAACTGGTGTTTAGTTGACATACTCTAATATTGGATTAATAAATTGTTTAAGAATAACCTTCTTTAAGCCTTTTTTCTTGTTTGTAATTTTAACGGGCCCAACTTTTTTCAAACTTAAAAAAAACATTTAGATACTAATTCGGCAGCTGCAGCTTACATTCTTTTGATAGAATGTGTATCAAGTTGTTTAAATTGTGGTTATCGAAAAAATCAGTTTTGAAAAAACTGTGGGCTACGTCCTTTTCCTTTTCCAACGTAGATATATATCTATAAATTAGATCGAGAAATTTCGAAGCCATGCTAAAATAAACTATGTAATAAAAGGATTAGGTGTACTTGAAATTACAAGAATAAAGTTTTTTCTTTTTTGGACTATAATATAAACCTGTAATTGACAGTGAAATTTCATATTCTAGTTTGTCAACCTGTGCTTGGTGTTTCAGTATATGTCACCATTTGTGGTGTAATGGTAAAACCGTCAATAGGTGAATTTCGGCTCAAGGCTCATCAGGGTCGTCGATACTCAATATCAAGTTGAAAAAATATCAATCAAGTTTAATTTAAGAAATTAAATTAAACTTATAGTTGATTTTTAATCGATTTATGCTTTTTTATTCGAAGGCACGAATGTCTGTGGTGACAGAAAAAATCCTCTTATTCATCAGATTCTAAAAAAATGGATAGCTAGGGAGACAAACAAACCAATAGTTCTTTTAAAGCCGTATTCTTTTACCTCTATTCTCTTGCAAAATGAGAGATTAAGCATCCGAGTAACAGTTGTCTTAAAAAAATTGTTGCTATAAATTTCACATCGGGACCAAATTGACCTCAATTTACGTACAAAATGTTTGTTAATTCGAAATTTTATTTATTTTAGAAAATTGGATTTAGTCTACATGTAAAATCTTGAAAAAACAGTTTTTCATAAAATCAAGTAATCAAAACAGAAGATACCCTTTAGTGCTTTAAAACTTTACATGAAAAAAACACATAAATGTTGTCAGGACTTAAATATTAATATTTCTAAATATAAAATATTGCGCAGCCCTTTTGGATATTATGTACATCATTTTATTTTACATGGACGTAATTCCCAATATGGGGATTTTAAGGGCCAAATAAGGCAAGTCGTATGTAGACAAATGTTCCCGCTGGGATTTGAGGTCGAGTCCCTGGGCGCACATACGTGACTGCCACTTATAGGCTTTCACGGAGGGGAAATAAAAACACATCATGTACGTGAGAAAGCTCATATAACTTATTACACATTGAGAAAGTTTAGGCGACTATGTATCGAGCTCATACACTACGTGTTGTTGACATTTGAATCACAAGTATTGGAAGGTATATATTAAAGACATATATTTTTTTGTTTATAACTTTAAAACATTTAAATGTTGAAATCATCGGTGTACAACTTTTTGCCTTTCTTGGGCTACCCACATTAATGAAGGACTAATTCTTTTGAACCACTCTAAAAAGCTTCTCAAATCTTTTTAGTACAAGATCAAACGATGGCAACACAAAACTAATGGGATATTTAACTCCGAATGTCTGTTTAAATATTTGTGAGTGGTGAGTGAAACATCTCGTCAGGAAATTTGCTTTTAATTTTCTTTTTTGTGTACAGAAAATAATTGCTCACAAGTAAAATGGGTAGCAGAATATTTTTATTTTATACCATAGGCTGGCTTCCTAGGTGATAAATATTAAATTTTTCTCATTACGTTCAACGACTGATTTCAAAAATATATGTAAACATATACATCGACCGTGAATAGTAAAAAGGACGTAACCAACGCATAACAAACTTTGTAAGAGGCACAAAAAATGTTTTTTGATGATTTTGAGGTAAAGATAAATTATTAAATTCACACATCCCTTAAGTGCACGGAAATTTGCAAAAAAGGTGTTTAATTGACTAAATCCAATTAAAATCTTAAACATTGTTGAAGAAAAACCTTTTGTCAGTCCTTTTTCCAGGTTGCAATTTTCACATTACTTTCTTTTCTTAAACTTAAAAGTTAAATTTAAATACTAGTTTGTAATTTGCAGCTTACATCCTTTTCATAGAACGTGTATCAAGTTGAAAACATTATGATTATTGAAAAAATACGTTACGTCATTTTTTCTTTCCACATTCAATATACACACATGCAAATAATATAATACATATATCGTCGCCAATACTGCAAAAACACTTATCTCGAATTCAGGAAAATTTAACATACGAGACAAAACATGATATTATTTCTTAGTCAGACAATATTTAGTATAATCACATTATGATGTTCATGTCAATGATTAAATTATTATATATTTTTATTTAATGTGATGTTATGATTCAACATAAATCAATGTATTTTACAAAATTTCTCCCATAGTATTAAGCGGTTGAGTATTTCCGACATATAACGGGGAGTTGAAACATTAAAATGTATATAAGATACTAGCTGACCCGGCATGCGATGCGAAATGCGAGCGAAACTCAAAGAAAGAAAGTGTTTGTGTTTTAATTATGTTTATTGAAGTGCTTTTGGATATATATTGTTTTTTTGTCTGGTGCGTATATGAATAGAACTTAAGTTTTTTTTAACCCGTGAGCAGGCCAGATACAGCTGTCCATGTGAGAAGCATGGATTTTTAAAATTTAGTGCACACACTTGTAGCGATTTTCCAAATGCGAGTCGCACCGGAAACTACAAACATTGAAATTCTAATGGCCTATCTGTCGGAATTATTGGGATGCTTGGCAACAGTACATCGTAAACTTTAAATTTTCCATTTAAAATTGAAGCTTAGATGATATTGTTCATTAATTTTTCACTGAAAGCCTGGTACCGTTGCAAAATTATGGTGGATTTATATTTTGGAGAAGAATGATAGGTACGCCAATTTTCAGTGTTAAAACATGCGGTAGCATGCTTGGCAAATCAAGTGAGTTTAAGAATTCAGTTGGATAATTGATAACTTTGTCTTGATCGATTTATAGTATCGATGGACTTATACGTTGTTTCTTTGCCTGGTATTTCGTTTGGAATCCTGAAGTTGATGGCATTATCATCGTTGTTTTTGACTGCTAATATTACACGTTCACTGAGCCACTGATGATTTTTGTAATTCTGTGCGATATTTGGGAAAACTTTGTGCATCAATTCGCCTATAGTTTCCGTAATTTTACAGAAGCTTGGTGGCAATGTGTGAATTCATCGATTTCCATTTTTCATTGCCAATAACCGACAATAGGCTACAATCTCCTAGAATTCGGCTAGACTTTGATGTCGCTGTGAGAAAGAACATCGTCGACTGTGCTAATGACCGGCAAAGTCCACACCGCGACCCCATCGAATTAGAATGGTCCAGCATAAAGAATGCAGTCGCGTCAGCCGCGCATGAGGTGCTTGGAGTCAGAAAAAGTACCCAGCCAAAGTGGATGTCTGACAACACGTGGAAGAATATTGAAGAGAGAGCCTGGCGTAAAGCACTGAGGGACAGTGAGACGAACTCAAATCGAGTCGAGGAACGTCGGACTAACTATCAACTCCAGGATAAGATAGTTAAAAAGTCTGTGCGTCTCGATAAACGCCGATTCCTGGACAAGCAGATCAAAGCAGCAGAAGTGGCGTCACGTAGGAATGACACAAGAAGACTTTTCAAAATAACACGTGAAATTTGCGGCAGACGGCTGCCAACCGCGGGGCCTATCCGTAGTCCCAGCGGAACGATAGAGTCGAACGTAGAGCGTGTCAAAAAGATCTGGAGAGATCATTTCTGCGGGGTGCTTAACCGCCCCCCTCCTTCGGACCCCTTTGATATACCCAATGAAGCCACAATCACGGAAATTCCTCGAGCGTCGAACATTCCAGACTATGCGCCGACACATGCTGAGATCTCCTCGGCTGTGCAGCGCTTAAAAAACGGGAAGGCGCCGGGCATGGATGGTATACATCCAGAGTTCCTAAAGTACGGCCTGGAGGCGCTTCTGCACCCCCTGCACCAACTTCTTAGTATGGTGTGGGCGCAAGAGCGCTGTCTGAGGGACTGGGTTAATGGCGAGGTAGTCACAATCCACAAAAAAGGTGATCCACTGTGCTGTGACAACTACCGTGGCATAACGCTGCTCAGCGTACCTGGCAAGGTCCTGGCGCAGATAGTATTGGCGAGAATAAGGATTCCAATTATGAGTATCCTCAGGGAAAACCAGGCCGGGTTCTTACCTGGCCGATCCTGCGCAGACCAAATACGCAATCTTAGGTGCCTTCTTCAGCAAAGCAACGAATTCAACAGTTCGCTGGCATGTTGCTTTGTAGACTACGAGAAGGCCTTTGATAGTCCGCACCGGTCTTCTCTATGGAACATATTAAAATTGTACGGAATCCCAACCAAGATTGTTGCCATCATCAAATGCTTGCACGAGGGGAGCGAATGCTGCATAAGAATCGGTGATATAACCACTGAATGGTTTGGAGTCTCAACCGGGGTCAGACAGGGCTGCGTCTTAGCTCCGTTCCTTTTCATTATAATCTTCGACTTCATTCTGAGGAAGTCAATTCCACCTGACCGAGGTGTGACCGTTACCCCCAATCTAAAGCTATGCGACCTCGAGTATGCAGACGACGCTGTTATATTTGATAAATCTGTCGAGGGTATTCAAGAGACAATGGATAGACTGCAGAGAAACTCATATCGCATCGGTCTTAAAATCAATGCGAGTAAAACCAATGTACTCTGCAACAGTGCCTGTCCGGACCCACACTACCCTTTGACGAGCGCCGGTCAAAACATCGAAAGAGTCGACGGTTTCAGGTACCTGGGGGTACACATCACGGGAGATGGCAATCCGTGTAAAGAGCTCGCGATCCGATTAGGGATAGCTGGAGCAACCTTTAACTCAATGCGGAAAGTCTGGGACTCACGGTTGTACTCGGTCAGAACCAAGTGCCTCCTATTCAACGCATGTATCTTAACAGTGCTGCTTTACGGTTTCGAATCATGGCACCTTACGAAAGCGCAGAGTAACCGTATACTGTGCTTCGAAAACAGATGCCTGCGACGAATGCTAGGGGTGAAATGGTCTGACTTTGTCAGGAACACGGAGATAAGAGAACGGACTAACCAGCCTCTTATCACGTCAAAAATAAAGAAACGGCGGTGGACCTGGCTTGGACACGTGTTGAGGATGCCTGAAGAGAGCCTGAACCCTGCCTGTCTCTTCTTCCGGCCGGATGGATCCCGGCGTCGTGGAAGGCCACTGATGACTATCCACAGGATGTACTCGGCGGAGTTACGGGACGCTGGGATGACCTGGGAGGAGACGAGGAGACTGGCTGGAGATAGAGAATTGTGGAGGAGCTTCGTGGTGACCATATGCTCCGTATAAGGAGCGGATATGGATTAAAAAAAAAAAAAACCGACAATTGTTTTTTGAAACGTTCAGCGGATGCGTCATATTGTAATTCTACACGCATTTTAGCTTTCAAAGTCAATTTCTTCACATGTCACCATAAAACTGATGATTTGAAACATGCACTTGATTCATCAGCAGCTGTTGAACGTGGTAGAGTTTGTCGAAAATCACCAGACAATAAAAAAGGTGTGCCACCAAAGACCTGTTCATTTCCTCTCAAATCTTTTAGTGTACATATAGTGAAGATTTTCCAATGCCTTTTTGTGCGTCATAGTAAATTTGTCCCATTTAATGAGTTGATATGATTAAAGTACTTCATTCATTCAGGACTTTTTTTTGATATTGCGTGTTATTGTTCATAGGCAATTTATTTGCTGAATGCGCTGTTTGACCACCATCCAAAAGAGTTGCTGCAATTGCAGACGAAGCGATTGCCAACGCAATATTGTTTCGTTATCCAACGTTTTGGCTTATGATTGATTGCATGCATAGTTCTATCATACGCTATGCGTCGTTCTGAGACCAATTTCGGAAGATTTGTTTGAACGAATGTACCCAATTTATCAACATCAAATTGTGTTTCTCGTTGTAAATCACGGTCAAAAAGGTTGTTTGCAGATCATTGTATCAGACGATCGGGATTGAGAGTGCGAGCTCGAACGGTTTCCAAACTTGCTCGTCTGTTTCTGAAACTCGTGATGCCGTTCGTGCTCAAGGTCTAGATCAACTAATAGCTAGTCGTTTAGGTGGCATAATTGTTTGACAGCGAAAGAAATGCTTTGTGACGACTATTACAAATTCACTTGTTAATTATGTATAATACCCGTGATTGTAAACAATTTGTTTATTTGACGATTAGATTGTTTGACGTAACCATGGCACGTACCAAACGTAACTAAGGGTTCATAAGCAACTTGTTTATTTTGGACTTAAGTTGCTGCGCCATCTGTCATTCAACAACATAAATAATTTCGTTCTGTTTGAAATACGAATTACGGATGTCAGGAATATTGAAAAAAAAATTGCATACGGACACCCTTCACCTAGCGGGATGAAATAAACTTTACATTCTATTCTCATATCTAACAAATATACACAAAAAAATCATAAAAAAAGCAGTTTCGGAGGAGTTCGGTGACAAAAACCGTGACACGAGATTTTTATATATATAGTTAGAAGATAGATTAATAGATTATTCAAACGTTAGCAGATTTGTGCATAAATAAAACAATAAATGTCTATATAATAACGTAAGCCATTTTGTATTTTACTCACACCAAGTTGACATTGTTATCGAAAATTTATAATAATATTTTTTTTGAAATTGAAATAATAGATTTCTACGATAGTAACTATATTTTATAAAAAAATTAAATGTGATGGAAGACATTCTAAATAGGGTATCCAATCCCGGAGCCTTTTTCCCATCCCGGAATTTCGGGATTGATCCCCTATTTTTCGGGATCCCGGAATTGTGATTTTCTTACCGAGAAATTTGAAATCCTCAATTCGTTATACTTTTTCCCAGATTCTCACAGAACCTCGTTTTTTTTTTTTTTTAGCTCACCGAGGAATTCGAAATCTCCAATTTGGTATACTTTTTCCCAGAATCTCACCGAAACTCGTTTTTTTTTATAGCTCACCGAGGAATTTAAAATCTCCGATTTGGTATACTTTTTCCCAGAATCTCACCAAAACTCGTTTTTTTTAGCTCACCGAGGAATTCTAAATTTCCAATTTGGTATACTTTTTCCCAGAATCTCACCAAAACTCGTTTTTTTTAGCTCACCGAGGAATTCGAAATTTCCAATTTGGTATACTTTTTCCCAGAATCTCACCAAAACTCGTTTTTTTTAGCTCACCGAGGAATTCGAAATTTCCAATTTGGTATACTTTTTCCCAGAATCTCACCAAAACTCGTTTTTTTTAGCTCACCGAGGAATTCGAAATCTCCGATTTGGTATACTTTTTCCCAGAATCTCACCGAAACTCGTTTTTTTTTTATAGCTCACCGAGGAATTTGAAATCTCCGATTTGGTATACTTTTTCTCAGAATCTCACCGAAACTCGTTTTTTTTTAGCTCACCGATTTACCAATTTCGTGTAAATTATCGGGTTTTCCACAAAATTTCTCAATCCCGAAATCCCGGGATCGCGCCCATTTCAATCCCGGAATTTCGGGATCAGAAAATTGAACGGGATTGGATGCCCTAAATTTCTAAAGACTCTTTGAATCATATTATTACTTTGGATCCTAACTATTGGCATTCAAAGATAAACTTTAAAATGTTGAGAAGTTTAACATTTTCTTGGAATGTTTAGTAAATAGCTCAATGATAGGATAGGAGTTTTTATTTTAAGCAAAGATGCTGATGGGTTGTTTTAAGTCAAAAATTATTTATTTACGATTCATAGAAAATAAGCAATACCTTTTGACATTGCCTTCTCAAAAGCAATATAGTCTTTTGAAATTAGTAATTTCCTAAAGTCTGTGTAAAGCTTTTGACTTTATTGACAATTTCATTTGATCAATCTTATCATTCAATATATAATATTAAAGAAAACTATAGAAAATTTATTTATACTTATTTTATTATAAAAAAACATGTGTTATTGATTGATTGCTATATAGGTGCGGTGACGTTAGGAACGTTGACATAAGCGGAAAATACTTATATTTAAAAAATAAATAAAGAAAATAAATAAAAAACATTTATTTCAACAAAAAATTGCAAATATACTAAAAATAACTGTTAAAAAACAATGAAGCAAACGTACATAAATATAAAATATACACATACATGTGTATATATAAAGACAAATTTCAATTTCAATATAACTGAAAAAATATATTTTAGCAGATACGTTATTCGAGCTGAGTAAGTTTTTTTAATGAGTAGTCAACAAAACCACTACGCACTAGTGTCAGCGCGCGAATGTCTCGAGCGCTAACGTCTGGGTGCCAATAATATTACAATAATATTTATTTCAGTAAAAACACCTACGTAAATCTTTTTTTATAGCTATCGATCAAAAATTTTAAATTAAATTTAAAAAAGTCCCGTTCGCGAACATGTCTTAACAGTAAAAATGTGAAATTTAAATAAACCAACATAAACCATAAATAATAAGGATATATCTTAGAAAGATTTCATGTGATGCATCTTCTGAAAATAAAAAGTCATTAATTGATCAAGTACTACACAATATTGTTAAAGTTAAGATGGCAAAGGAATTTATTTAGATTTAACAAATCCTCTTTTGTTTCACCGATTGTGTTACTAATCTTGTATCTTCAGACTATCTTGTATACAGTATATATTGTTTTTTTATTACTACCTTGTAAATATAAAGTAATATTCTTGCAGGTTGAACAGTGGTCAGATTTTAAAAATGGCATACAGTTATATTTGACATACAGCTTACGCCAATGCGTCAAATATTTTTGAAGTTGATAGATCATACGAGATATACTCGATGAGAAATTGAAAAGTCACATGAGATTAACTCAAGGGGAATTAATTTCACAAACACCCATGTCTTAGATCTCAAATTAAAATTGAAAAAATCCAATTCGACATTGACCTTACCGGAAATCAAACCCAGACCAACCTGATCGGTAAAGTAAGCTCTAACCAACTAGACCACAGCAGGTGACGGGTAATGTCGAGCACATAATGGAGGTATCTCAACAGAAGTTATTTAAGGAGTAAATGTTTTACTTATTTGATCTACCTCTTTTTGTGTTAGAAGAGGTAAATTCCATAGATTGTAATTTTAATTTAGATTTCTTATTTTCGAATAAATGTTTAATTTTAAACCTCTCATTAATTTTCTTTTGCTAATTTATTGAAAAATGATATGAATCTTCGTTAAGGCAAACTTTTTTCATCATATAATTAAACCTGTTTAATATTTTATGGTATAACATATTATTTTAACAGTCGTTACATGATATTCTTTTTGGCCTAACATACCCAAAGATAAAAGTAATACTATATACTTGAAAAAATATTTTCTTCATAAATAAAGAAGAAGCTGGCTAAGAAATAATAGCTACAATTTATTTTTTATATATTTTTTTAGCCTTCACGGCATAATGCTGAGTGTCTTTCGGTGTTTGTTTCATTTAAATACCTATAAATATGGCAAGCGTCCTACAAAGGCCACAAGGGTAAAAGAAATAATATAAATATTTTAACGTTATATATTTCTCGATAATATTTTAAATTTACTCTTCAAATGGAAACAAATCTTTTGATATGATAACTGGATGTCGTTGTCAGACAAGATACCAATTAAATATCTTTCGTATACAACTTGATTCTATAAATACTATAATAATAAATGAATGTAGCAATTAGACATACAAATAACATACAGGAAACATCCTTCATGCTAGTAATAAACAAATATATAATATAATAACTATAAACGATCGAATCACTAAATGTTTTACAGTTAAGTTATCATATAATACAAAAAAAAATGCAGAGTATTTGATGCAGTAAGGTTGATTGCATCGCAATGCAATTTATACTAGCATGAAAGATATGAAATCAACATTTCCCTCAAGCCACGGTAATGAGGTCTCTGAATTGAGCATAACCGGAACGAGTCTCACGTTCGGATTATTAATTGATTGGAATCCCACGTAGTCTTGCTTCCAGTATCCGGGACGTTCCCGGATGCACGGAGTAATCAATTTCACGATTCGACTGTGCTGAAGTATAGTTAAAGCTCAAATGCAAGTTTATTGCCATGGCAATAAACTTTAAAATTTGTCGTTATTGATTCATATTACACACATTTACATGTTTAAGCAGTTAACCTTTAGTTTTTGTCTTGAATAAACGTTTTTTATTCTAAATTATGTAAGTCTAATTCAAAATAAGAGTTTTACTTTATAATGTAATAAAAATCCATAATAAAATCTTCATTTCATACAAAAAATGTAAACCATTTTCATATTTCTATTTGATAGCAATTGCTTATTACACCCACACTTTACCTCTGTTCTGTAAACATAGCATTTTATTAATATATTTTCTTATTAGTTGATAATACTCATCGTTCCTAATCATATAAAATAAAGTTTGCATAATATAAATTATGTTTGAAATTACCATTAGTCACCACTTTTTACTCTTCGTTGATCTTTTAACTACATGTTAGAGGTGTTAAAATTTTTAATTAGTGTTAATTTAGAGTCACTTTTTCACAATTTATAGTGTAATTTGTAAATTTTTTTCGATGAAAATTGTTTATTATTACAGCTTTTCATTTTTTTTTGTACAAATAGCACTGTTAAATTATATTTGTAATCAGTTGAAAATGCTTGCCATGAGCGAATCCGGTTCTGATGTAGATAAATAAAAGTGAAAATAAGTACAAAGGAATATTGTGTTTTTCATAATATGTATATTAAATTTAAGTGGAATTAGTAGAAAAAAGTGTTTTACTTTTTGAATATAATGACTTTTCAATAAGTATTGACAGTGTTAAATCTTCATTAGAATCAAAATAGCCATGGAAACATGTGTAGAAAGTTGTTGATATTGAAATAAAACAGTTTACATGTCTAAACCAAAAAAAGTAACACCATGCGAGCGCATTTTATTTGAATACTTTGTCTGGTCAGAATTTAAATTTGAAATATTGATTGTTTCTCGTCGTTATTTGTATTTGTAATTCATCGGGTATAAATCTTTGTTACAAATATTTTGAAGTGAGTCTCAAGATCCAGGGAATACAGGATTAAATAACTGCTCTAGATCCCAGAATTTGAAGAATGAAGAATCTAATTATTTGTCCTATATTTTAATAATATAATACTGTATTGCAAGAAACTTTCTATTTTTATTTATTTTTTAAATTTTGTTTGTATTCCAAAAGTCCATTGAATACCACATGTTACCAATATTTTATTTTCGGCACAAAATTAAAGGCACCAAATCGTGCTTTACTGAAAGGGAAATCGTGCGGTAGAGGAGCGTGCTGTATGGAATTGTGGTACAGGGTGGACGTCGATAGTGCTTGAATAAGCTGTGCTTTAAAACATAAAACGTGTTTTACGGTAGAGACTTAATACTTTATTTTTAAAAAATCAATAAAAATTTCAAACACAGCGATATACTGTAACTGTTTTGCTTTGTAAAATTTCCCAAAGTGTAACATGACATGTCTTAATAAACTCATTATAATTCTTACATTAAAAGTCTTTACTTTATTAGAACCACTTGTTACTTAGTCGCCTAACACTTTTTTGAGTAAGATAGTAAAGAAAAACAGGAGAAAATCAGTGATTGTGGTTAGTTACTAGTTCAAGTTAATCGATAAAAAAAAGTTAAAAATTGATGAACTGGTTTAGTGCTGTAAGATTGCCGGTCACTAAGCATGTTTTAAAATATTTAAAAAAGCAGTTTCAATTTATTCTTTGATATAATATGTAGCGACATTTATAATTTTTTGACAGATAAAATATTCTACTGGGCATGCTATCGGGGCATGGGAATATTATTGGGCTGAAAACCTCGCGGTACTGAAATGGTTAAATGTATATAATATAGCAAAGAGTTTATTTCATCGCTTAATATATGTTTTATTATATTTACTTTAAATGTGCATATATAACGATACCCTGGCATCAAATCCCTGACCATTTTTTAGATCCCGGATTCACAATTTTTCAATTCCGGGATCCCGAGATTGATCATTCACCCTCATTTTTTTACAAATCCCTAATTTAAATACAAAACATAACTGACATTACAGCTTACGGCCTTGGTGACAGTTTTTTTTATTGTTATATCGCAGTTCATTGAGATCAATTCGAATAGAAAATATAATAATTTAAATGTTACTGTAATAAAGCGGCGTAAGAAGTTTAACAAAAGTTATTGTAGGATACAGTTAATAACTAGTTTAGTTTACTACCATCCTCAGAAATGTGTTTAATTAATGTTTGGTTTATGGATATAAATACTAATACCAAGTGATTATAATAATGCCATTTATATTTATCTGACATTTTTAATTTAATTTATAATGAATTAATCAATGCCATGACTTAGTTTTAATTGTTCGATGAAAAAATCACGCTAATATTATTTAATTTGTGATTAAAGTAATGGTAATTGAATTGAAAATAATAAAAGTAATATCGGTGACAAATTATTTTTATCGCCAATAAGTTCATTTTAAAAAGCATTTTATTATGTAATCTAGAAAAAATCTTGTAAAAATAAATACTTTAATACTTTTAAAATAAAATATTCTTTTAGAGTTTATGTTCAGAAATTAAATACCACAATTTTACCTCAATCAACCATAAAACCTTTTGTATTTTATTTTAGATTGTAAAAGACGATTGACTTTTGTTTCCCCAATATTTTCGTTTCATGTCCTCGATGTATGTATACGAGCTTTTAATACAAGCTCGTAAAAGATTTAAGCTTCCATAAAATGTAGATTACAGTTGAAAAGTGTATGAGAGAAAACTGTTATTTAATTATGTCAACATTTTTGTAAATTTTGTTTCCCCTGAATATCATAACTTTTTTTATTTATTTGAAGCATGAAGTACATAACTACGTATTGTGTTAAAATAAAGTTGAATAAATTACAAAAAAAAAATTTTTTTTGACTATGTCTGCTCCTCACTTAATGAAACTTATTTGAACAGTTTTTTTTTCTCTGGAAACTGCTTCTAACTCTGTTGTTTGAACTTTTTTTTGAGTACGTAAATGATTATAGAACGACTGGTTTGCTTATCATTAGCGCTCTGCCCAAATTTTTTGAATACATACCTTTATTTATCGAAAAAAAATATTCCTTATTTGTAATTTGACCAATTAATTGAAGTGTTATAAAAGTAAAACAATATAAATGTAAATATAAAAAAGATGAGTAGATAAAGCACGTAGTTTTTGTACCATTTGAAATTAAATATAAATTTAAAGAGTAGTTTTTTTACTTAATTATGCTGAAGTAGTGACACAAACAAAAAACAAATTTGACCAAACAAAAGAATTTAAATTGTACTGTGTGGAGCATATTGCTGTGAGTATTTGATGGAATGGCAATAAATTTTTTGAGTCTTTTCCTCCCTCCCTATGTTAAAAAAACATTACCTCTAAACAGGATAACTGGTTAACTTTAAGTTACTTAATTCTGAAGAAGTTAGGGGTGGAACTACATTTAATATCAATTTCAAACAACCCAATTGTGATCAAGTAATGTGTCTTTGAGTGTGTTAAGCAAATCCCCATTTGAGTGATTTTATTTTAACATAATCACACTGTACTGATACAAATTAGTAAGTAACAAATCAATGAGTAAACAGTCAATGAAAAAATGCACTTTAAGCATACATCTTCTAGCTTATTTTTCTATTTTGCATTGATAATTATTTTAATGTAATAATTAAGATGTATTAGTGCCAATCTGACGTAAGTAATAAATTTACAGGTAAAGACAACTCTATGCTTTTTAATTTGCATAAAAATTCTAAGCATATAAAAATTCGGTTGATGCCATACCGGTACAATAAATGTTTCAACTATTTCATATAGAATTGCAAAGCCTATTTAATTCATCTTTGTCATTGTTACCTGTCGAATTTTGTCAGTTCAGTGAAGATAATACAAAAAAATATTAAATTAAATTATTGATGTTTATTTTATTTACTTTACCAAATTCAGATAGAAAAATATTTGGCTTCTTCAAAGAAATACCGGATATATAACTGAAAACTGATAAAAAAATATTTGGATTCTTTTTTGCGCACGATTTCTTCTTTTATCAAACACCTCTCCTGTTGTTGTCAAAACACTTTGGCTCTAGCTTTTGTTGACTTGCAAACTTGTATGAGAATTCCGGTGGAATTTCACCATTTTGTAAAATGATTCATCCCCGTTGTGATACATTAGGGGTAACGGAGCGTGTTGCATGAATATTCAGATTTAGAAGGGGGTGTCGGCTGACGGAAATTTCAGCCATGATGAACGGTCCCATGTTTGTTTACTGGGAGAGATACATAAATGAACGAAACCTTTGCGAATTGAAATATACTTGGGTAACGTTCAACAAAATGGGATTCAATTAAAACAGTGCCTTATATCAGGCATATCAAACACGCAAACTGCCGTCATATTTTCTGCATTTTTTTTAACCATGTCTGCTTCCGATGTTAAGAAAATGAACTTTTAACAGAAGTTTACTGTTAATACCAAAAAGCTTAACAAACTATTGAAATAAACCGATTGATTGGAGTTTTTCCAAATTTACGTAATGATCGACCATGTCAAATGCCTTTGAAAAATCATTGTAAGAAGCTGTCAACTTGCTGGCCTTTATTTAGCGCCGTCGACACGTACATAATCCGTAAACACCCTATGTTAATCTCCCGACACTAAATGAATTTTATGTCATATGATGCAAAATCATCTCAATAACTGGACTATAATTTTCCACTGATGAGTCGTGTTATTCTTAAAAATTGGCATAATCTTAGATATTTTCCATATTTTAGGGAAAATTCTTGGTTTCTTAACGAGATTAAATATTTTACGCAAAGGACTTTTGATGAGGTGAAAATATCTTTTTAAGACACACGTCAAGACTTTGTCAGGGCTAGGTCTTGCCATTTACCGTAAAATTTTAAATTATCGTAAACGGTAAATAATTACTCTCATTACCGGATTAAGTTTATGATAGTTATATTTCAATTTTTCTAGTGTTAAAAAAGAAAATTTTACATTTTGAATAAATATTTGCAATAATCTTTTGTTACAGACATATGTCTGTATTTGTCTTTAACTCACGATAAAATAATTTTCGGTAATTTCCGGCTAATTTTATAATTTATCGGTATTTAACGAAGGTCGATTTTCAACGATTTACCGGTTATGCAAGCCCTAGTCAGAACCAAGCGATTGAGTGTTTTTAAGTTTTAAAATATTACAAAAATGCATTTGATGCCATTTGTACGACTTTCAAAACTGATTAAATTATCAAGGTGTGGTATGTCATATTTATGAAAAAAAATATAGGTATAAGAATCCATACGAATAAATAAATAGATTTGTTTACTTTTAATATAAAGCAAACTAATTATTTTGCTTTTTTATTTTAAAGTTCTACGAATCGAATGCTAATTTGATAAATTCAGAAACAATTATTTTAATATAGTATAAAATTTAGATCTCAAGAATGAATTATCTTTTTTGATAAATAATAACTTCTTCGACACTCTTTTTTTTTATTTTCGTACTTAATTGTTTATTTCCATAATGAATACACAAAAGCTGTGCTGTGCTGTGCATTCCAGGAATCGAAAAAGAAAATGATAGTAGAAAAAAACAATATCAAAGATTAAAAAAAGAATTGTTTCTTTTAAAAAGTTTTTATTTTTATTTACAAAATAAAATGTTTTGATTTGTTTGTTTATAAATTATTTATAAGTATAATGAATTTTAAAAAAAAACATATTGTTTGAATGGGTGTCTATAAAACATGGTTTATAATACCATATTTTCTGTCTAATTTCAATCTAAATTTACTTTATTTTCATTGGTTTGCTTAAAAAATACACATGCCATACGTTTTTTCATATAAACAGAGCAAATGTGATTATTGGATAAGAAATATATTTGGTTAATGATAGAAACTGTTGGGTTCTGCGGCGTAGCGGTTAGCATTGTGGGCTTCGTGCCGGATCTCACGGGTTCGAGTCCCAGGACAAACAGCATTGTTCTATCGTAGCGAGAGCAATTAGTTAACCACTAGTACTGTCCTAACCTTATCTTTATATCTCTACCACTCTCTTTAAAATAGAGTGGTTGACCAACTGAGTCACACACAGTTCTCGTAGAAAAAAATTGTAAAGACACCTCCGCTAGGAGGCCATTTGCACCAAATCGAGAGCGGATATGGACTTAAAAAAAATGATAGACAATATTTCAAATGACTAAATACGTCAAGATATAGAATTAATGCTATAAAAGTGATTATAACATGATTTGTTTCATTTCTTTTAATATTTGTGTCGAGTAGACTACAATATATTGTTTTACCATGAGTGATAAACCATTTAAAAAAAATATTTAGTTAGATTTTGATTATTTCAGAAATTCATGTGATGTGTTGACGATTTACGCACTGAATTACTTCTCGGTTTGTTATTATGACACATATGTTCTTTCAGATATATAACATAAATTCAGAGCCGGTGTCACCACACAGGCTAAATAAGCAACCACCTAGAGCGAAATCATACGAGAGCGCATAAATGGATGAGTATTTTTTTTTAATCTTTGCAGTGAGCTTTAATCAGTAGCTCAAAAACTTTTTAAAAACTTTGTCATTGCAAGTACTGCTTTTTATAGAGCAAAATATTTAACGAGAGGTGAAAAAAAACGTCCTAAATCAAATTAAAAGGTTATGTTCATTATGGGAATTCTGTAAATTCGTAGGTTTTTGAAATCGGTCAGCAAGTATTTTTTTGGGATCCCCGCGAGGTCTAAAAAAAAGTCTCTCATTTTAATTTTAAAAATTCCGTAAATTCCCAGGATTTCAAAATCGCCGGACAAAAAATTCTCAATCACAAATCCGAAAATTATACAACATTTGATAATGAAGGTGACCTAGGGCGCCAAATAACCTCCGCACAGGCACTGCATATATAGTGTAAGCGCTTTAATAATTTAAGGTAAAGTTCATATAGATTAACTGTCACAGATTTAATTCAATTGCCATAAATTAACCAAATGTATTCTCTGTCACACGTCAATCAGTAACATAATAGAATAATCAAACCGAGTAACATCTTAAATAGTTATTAGCCAAATATTCAGTTATTCAGACACCAAAATACTGCTCTAGAAGCATTTTACTGTATCGTTGAAGTGTTGATATAAGTTATTGTCATTGCTTTGTTGTAAATTGCTAGACTAATGTATATCATTGGCCCAGGGGAATGAAGAAAGAAGCTCTTCAAAGTATCCGTGATGTCTATGAAAATAAATTTATTATTTTATTAAAATATGATTAACAATGGGCAATGGATTGAGCTTAAAGAAACAAATTTTGAATAAATACTTCACTCCAAACTTCTCTGAAAATGAAAACCATTGTGAAATTTCTGAATATTTTCATTTAATTTTTTATTCTGTCACTCACCAAGGATTTAAAGAAAACAGAAAATATTATTTTACTTTCAAGTTGAAATGAATATATTCAATTTTGTTCATAATCATAAAAACCATTTCCAGTTCATTACAGGGTTCTGACAGAATCCTGCTTAGTTAGTTTTTTTGAATCACTTGTTCTAATTTTTTTCAGATAATATAAATGTCCGTCCGTAGCCCAGTGGTGAACGCCGTTGCAATGTTAACGGGCTCGAGTTCTATCACCAAACTACTACCAAAAATATACTTTTACAACGATGTAAATACAGCCGTCATCAATTACTGGCCTGCGGGTGGGTTTGGCATTATAAAGGCTTAAATCCGGGCCCTGATTTTTATAAGCAACTCTTTTACTTATATGAAATCTCTTTTTTTCAATTCGATATACATTTAATATATCGGGTCTATGTCACAGAGTTCGAATTTGTTAGTTTCAGCGACGGATCTCACGGGCTCGAGTCCCAGTACGAACATAACTATTCCAATGGATGTAATGATTTCTGTTCGATGGCATGTGCGTTTATTACATCTGAAAATTCTCTCCAACCCTTATCAACAGGTCAAAGAGTGTAGGTGATTAGTCAACTAATAATTTTGTCTTAGCCCTATCTTTCTATCCCTACTCTCTTCCAAACACTAAGGTTGGGCAACTGAGGAGCAAACAATTCTCATAAAAAAACATTATGTTAAAATACCTTCCTATTCGGAAGCCGTGCACCTCACATTAAGAGCGGACACAAATCAAAAAAATAAATAAATTACATGTTGGTTTCAATAAATATTTAACCGAATAAAATCAGTTATAAACTTTATTTGTAATATGGACGTACAAACACATGTTATTATAAAATCCCAACTTATATTTTTTTTTCAGCACTGCCATTTTATTTTCATAAACATTCAGCCCGTTTTAAAAATACCTGTTGACACCTTGACAAGTGTTTGAAGACATCGATGTTTGTGATGACTACATTCAATCTCATTTAATTGATTAAATGGAGCGTTCCTATAAATATCTCTGCCTTACTAACTTAAACCTAAACTGAAACCTAATTAAGACTTAACTAAAGTATTTTTTTTAGTTAAATCAAATCAATGATAGTGCACTGAAGAAAATAGAGATAAACTTTTCAACATTTGTCTTAAAGCGATGCGCTTGTTATGAACCATTGTAATTGATATAACAGATTGTGATCGGTCGCAAAAAGCTCAACAAGTGACTGGTGGACCGCGGTTAGTACTCTGACCATCACTGTTCACTTGAACGGCTACATAAAAAATATAATTATTGTATTTGTTGAAAGTATCTACAGCAAAGACTTATCGAATCGTATAATGTTTTATTGCCAATCTCCAAATAAATAAAAACGGTCAAATTGGGCCTAAAAGAATAACACAAGTTGAATTCAAAGTTGTTCTGCGAAAACGTGAAAAGAAACGTTTTTCAATCAAAACTTTATGATTGAGTCTTTCTGAGCAATAATAATTTTTAGATTACCCAATTAAATAAAGGTTTTACGAGTCGAAGCGTGCACAGCATAAAGCTAGGTTTCCGATTGAAACTAAAAAAATAATGTTTGTAGTATTTTCCCGGTCGTTGATTTTATAAAAATTCATGGGTCGAAATGTTAAAAATTTATGTACCGGAATATTAACAATCTAATTTTAGCAACGATGCATGAAAGGGTTTGCGAAACAAATGCGGCAGTTTTCATAGTTCTTAAATGTTGGCAAATCAATGAATCCGTTTTTAAAAAGTTTACTTAAAACTCTATAGTCACTATTTTTGCATTAGTTTAGTATATTTTGTATTTCGTCATTTAAAATTGTTTATCGTAAACTAAATATAATTTTAACCCATAAGTTACTTTTCATCTGCTTATATAACGGTTTGGAAAACAAATGTAGTACTTTTCATAATCATAAAACGTTGGCGAATTAGTTTAAATGTTTTTTAATCGATAAAACGTCTAAAAAAATAATGCTTATAATATTATTATGTCATTAGTATTTTTTTTCTACTTAAATATAATTTTAATTGTTTTATGAAATTCAATTATTACATAACTGCTATTTTAACTTAATAAAGAATATGCAAACGTCTGCTTTTGATACAAACTCGATTTAAATAAAAAAAACAAAAATTTACTTGTGGAACGTGGAACTGGCAGCTCTACACGATGATATACTTAACTAATTTTTAAAATGCATTTAGATCAAAAAGATTAAAGCATTTTTGTAAAATTACGACTTTAATTAGTGATTAATTTCTAATAAAGTTTTATTTTTTCCTTCCTTGCGTCCAGTAAAAAAAACCATGACCTCAATTTTGTTATTTATAAGCTAGAAATTTGGATTAATTTTTATTTTTTTCGTAAATATCATTACAATAGTTTATCGGTAGATGCTTTTAAAAAAAGCCTGTGGAATAAAAAAAATATCATATTTTATTTATATTGAGAAATATCACCGAATGCATCGAAAATATTTGTATTATATTACATGTGCATCTCTAAGTTTGAAAACCATATTAGACGCAACATTATATCTTTTTTAATGCATATCAATTATGTAGACTGCTTTATAAAACATTTATCTTGTTCAAGTTTACATTGACGCTGAAGGATTTTGTGGATTGTTTCATAAATCATATGAAATAACGGTTGAATAGTTATTTACTCAGCTCAAGCACTAGAAAAGATATATCATATAAATTAATTTAATACAAATAGATTAAGTTTATTATGAATTATTCATGCTGCTTTTTATTTGAAATAAATCACTGCTTACTAGAAAGTGACAAATATAATTAAATGTTGCTACGGGTTAATAAATCAATGTTAATCACATATGTAAAAATATAAATATTTTGCTTAATATATCGTAGATATGTCTATCTACGATGACTAATTGTAACTTAGTTACGTTACTTTTCTGTTTCAGAGAAATTGAATTAGGAAGAATACGGATATGACAGATTAAGTGCTTAGCTAATCACTCTTGCTAAGATTTATTTTTGAAATCGATTGAGTTGGTTGAAATTAAATAACATCTCATATCATATACACATGACTTTTAATATAGATCCAGAAACCGATTGAAAAAATAAATTTATGAAAATATCTGGACTGGGATTCGAGCCATTCACAATAACGTTGAGTATTTTTTTACAGGTTGAGAATAAATGTAACAAGTAAATCATCTGGATTGATAAAAATATATCGGTTGTCGGTATTTTTGTTTGAGTAAATATATAGTATATTCAAGTCTTTAAAAATTGTCCAAATCTATTGGGGGTGAAATAAGAAGTCACAATTTGCGAAACTCTTAAAATAGTCAACTCGTATCGTCAATGGTAAGAACGAGCGGATGTTGAAAAAATGTTCATATCTCCTGCCTCAAAAAATCTATCAAAGGTCTTATGTTAAATATTTTTAAAGTATTGAGGATAGAAAATTTGTCATATTAAAACGAGTAGTGATTTAATGTTAATCAAGTAATCTCTCCTTACATCTAACTATTTAACAAATTTTGAGATAGACAAAGAACGGGTCGTCAGTAGGGTATCCAATCCCGGAGCCTTTTTCTAATCCCGGGATTTCGGGATTGATCCCCTTTTTTTCGGGATCCCGGGATTGGGGTTTCGGGATCCCAGGATTGTGATTTTCTTACCGAGAAATTTGAAATCCTCAATTCGTTACTTTTTCCCAGATTCTCACAAAACCTTGTTTTTTTTTTAGCTCACCGAGGAATTTGAAATCTCCGATTTGGTATACTTTTTCCCAGAATCTCGCAAAACCACGTTTTTTTTTAGCTCACCGATTTACCAATTTCATGTAAATTATCGGGGTTTCCTCAAAATTTCTCAATCCTGGGATCGCGGCCATCTCAATCCCGGAATTTTGGGATCAGAAAATTGAACGGGATCCCGGGATTGGATGCCCTAGTCGCCAGCACATTTTCAGTCACGTATTTATTATTGTGTGCATGATTAACAAATCAAGAAGATAAAATTTTTATAAACATAATTTATGAAAACAAAAATAACTAATTCATTTTTTTTACGGTAAAACCCTCGCTCAAAAGAATAAAAAATGGTTTCACATCTATACCAACTATGTATATTCATCGTCCATAAAGCTTGTTGAGTATATAATGATATTTAGAATATTAACAAAGAATACAATATTTCAAAAGCGACTTTGTAAGATCATAATCACTATGTCTCTTTTCAATTTCCGTCATGTTTAATATAATTTCCTGTTTATTAGATTGCTTGTAAGGGTAAGTACAGGTATTGGTAATCCTGTTTTCATTTTCCCCTTTTAAAGTTACGACAACGACAAGACTACAATAGTAAAGCAGTGAATGGAAAATGAAATTTAAAATTTATTACGATACTATAACGATGAGAGGAGTTCTGTTATCGCAGAACAATGCTGTATGTTTGTTTCCTAAATTTACTCATTACGTGAGCCCAAACAAACAAAAAATACTGTATAAAAGCGGGAACACGTATATATTACAGCTTTTGCAGCAACGTAAGCTCGTTTCATAATTTATTCAGGGTTTTGGGGAAAATATTTTGATTTGCACCTGGAATTCGCACAAACCTTCGTTGTTATGGAGCACGTCACTAACCACAAACAACAAATTTTGGGGAGTAATTTAAATTCTTATAAAGGTTTTATGATTTTACTAAATCTGTGTTTTGTGAGCTATTGTAATTTAGCAATCATGTTGTTATTATTTCAATTCCTGGTAATTCAAATTATGTTTTTTTTTTCTTCAAATAATTTTATCAAAAGAAAAGGCAAGCTTGCCATTACATCTGACGTCAATGTACTTATGTTTATAAAAATATAACCTTGATAGTAGATACCTACATAAAAAAAAAATGTTCGAGAATTATTGAGAATACGCAAAACAATATGAATGTTAACATTCAACATTTGAGGTCTTAGTTATACGTAAATGTTTGAGTGATTTTATTGCTACTAGGTCACATTCTATTTAAAGGGTGTATTCAACAGCGTCACAACGTTATTCGTGTTCAATTTTTTTCCGGTGATGTTTCGAGGTGCGATTTTTCAAGACTTGGTTCCATGCACTATAGTGTGTAAAAATATTTACTGAAATAAAACAAAGCATTTAAAAATTTAGTTCAAGTTGTTTTCCATATGACGCCGTAAGTCCTTTGAATGCCTTGTATTTTTTTCTAGACGCAATCAAGTCAGCATGACCGATAAAGCTTTTTTCCCGTTCGTTGGTCATGTCTGAAAATTTAGGGATATTTACTAATCGGCCAAGCTGGAAAAGCAACAAAGAGTTCACACAAACACATCCAAGGGCCACGAAACTTTTTGCTCTTAGTAATTTTGGTAAGTGATACATTTTTTCATACAATTATAATACATTATTACTATGAAAGTTAGCAGCGCTTAGTATATTTGTTAAAAGCGTAAAGTTTCATAGCCCTTGGATCAAACAGGATGAACACATTGTCAGGCTTAGGACAGTATAAGTTATTATTAATTACACTTTTTAAATTTAAACTAATTTGCTTCAAAGAGTGCCATATTTTTTACACTTAAATTAATTTGAATTAGATTTAAAACTATATTTTTTAATATAAGTTATAGATGCTAGAATATAGAAAAAATGCACATAATGTGTATCTCTTCTAAGCCAGTATATATTAGATGAGTTAATGTAACTTATACATAGTTCTGAAGGGATCGTTATCCGAAATAGCTAACTATATATTATATAAATAAAATACATTGATAATTTGTTTACGTTATAAGATTACTGATTGTGGGTGTTTAATACTAAGCAGTGTTTAATTATACTTTATAGAAGTTTATTGTTCGTCGCGTGATATTTATCTCAATGGCTTTACTTTAATTTGCCTAGTCTTCGAATATTTACTCCAGTCCGGTAGATAAGTTCCATACACCAGAGTCTAGGGATTCTGTGTCGAGATATCCTGGGACAAAAGTCCAAGGAATTTTGTGATTTTTCGCTGTCTTAAGTCCCGGGACTTTGTTGTCTAATGTCTCGGGAATTAAGACTGTGATTTAAAACGTGCTAATAAATTGTACATTTTAATTTTGAAAAAACAATTCTGGTTAAGAAACCCTCAAAAGGACTGATGTGTATTGAATGAAAGCAGGTATAAGAGGGTATCTCAAAAAAAACGAATGATTTTTATGATGGGTACAGACATGCAGATATAAAAAAATACTTAGGCACGTGTTTGCACAACTATTGTTATAGCATGAGATAACCGCACATAATTCTAAGAAATAATGGAACGCACAGCTATTTCTGGAAAATAGTGTCATATCATAGCGATTGTAAATGTTTTTATTAACAACGGTTCAGCTGGGGCTAATAGATTCGATGAAAAAATCGAAAGGAATACACGAAGTTTCAGTTTGTTTCCTGACTTTGAGCAAGATCATATTTATTTTTGTATCCGGTCTCTGACGTGTGGCTAACAGAATGTACATATCAACATTTCCAGTAAATTTCTCAAAGGCTGTTATTAATTTCACATATCTCGAATTAAATAAGTGGTATCGTTTTATTATATATTATTATTGTAGCCCCATAATGAAAATAAATCAATCTGAAGTATGAAAACATTACAAAAAAACACTAAAAAAGCACCCGTTGTCCAAAACAAACCACATGCACATGGTCAAATACAACTGGATTATCGAGGCATCTTGAAAGAGTTCATCACATTATTGAATTAATTTTATATTTTCATAATTAATAAATGTGTTCAAAAATGTATTTTTTAAAATTAACACATACTTTTGGCGCCACGAAAAATTTTACAGGCTTAAGCTGCGCAAAAAAATAGTTTAATTGAAAGAAAACATTTAAAAAAATTGGGAGAAAGATATCTCCATTTATATTATTAGAAATTTATTTAAAACGATTAATAATCGTATAAAAATATAACTGTTGCAAAAAGAAATTACAAAATATTAAAATTTAATGTTCATACCTGATGTTGTTTTATTTACAAACGTTTTTCACTATTACACAAAGTTACCAATGTCTCAATAAAACAAAAAAGGTATAAAAGCTGTATTGTGTTTTGTGAAGTAACGGTCATAATTTTACCCAATTCATTGATATTTTTTCAATACATGTACCGTTATCTTCCCTTTTTAGTACGTACATAAAAATATTTAATTCTATTAAATTTATAATCCCGGGAAGGGAAATTTATAATTTCGAAGTCCCGGGAAGTCCCGAGACTTCGACTTTATCGCATCTCGAGTCCCGGGACTTTGAAAAACCCGAGACTTCAGAATCCCTATACCAGACAAATCACAGCGTAGATTATTTTTTCGTAAAAAAATACCAACCGTTCAATAGCCTGCGTCGTGAGCACAGATGTTTAAAAATGTCATTTATCAACGCCTGTCGTTTGGTTCTGCGTAACTTGAACCTTTGTAAATATAAAAAACCCACGTGCAAAAAATCTCAAAATTAAAAAAGCTTCAGAAAATTTGTGAATAGGAATTTGAGATTATTGATGTTGTTTGTCTGTTTGTTATCAAATGCGAGAGAAAATTTGTCCATACCGATTAGTTTGTAGTACTTACATTAAAACAATGTGAAATTTTCCGTTTTTCCTCTGTAACAACTATCTCTTTGAATTTTTCCAATATTTATTTTTGTGTTAAATAATATATTATTACAATATTAAAATCTGTGAGAATGTACATAGTTTGAACGATTCAAATTTATTTTTGTTTGATATGTTAAAAAGAAAATGAAATGATAACGAATTTTCGCTCGTATACATAATTAATAATTTTTGCCAAGAGTTTCTATTCAAGATACGTAAGCATTAAATGATAAAATGATTGGTATAAATAGTGAAAGTAATACTGTGTCATCTTTGGTAGTTTGTTTGTTAGTGTTATAGTAAAATTATGTTATATATAAGATTTGTGATATTTATTTCGAAAAAATAATAATTTGGCCAGGTGGCAATATAATACCTGTCAGCATTCGTTAAATGTTGTCGATATAAGTCATATGAAAGAAAAGAGAGTGTGCTCAGAGATGGGCTGTAGATGGTTCGAAGGGGCTCGCGCGTGCCCTTTGTTAAATACACAAAAAAACATTTCTCTCAAATTAAATCAGTACTTAACTGTAATTTTTGAAGTAATATATATTATCTACGAAGCTTTCAGTAAAAAATGAAATAATGAATAGTTGACTTATTTATTTTTAGAATACTTTAAATTTTCATTCTTGTAAACTGAATTAACTCTCGCGGCTCGGAGACTAGAAAAATACTTCTCATCCGATGGGGTTCGTTTAGGGACCCCAGTGGTTTCCTCATTATTGGCATTATTCTTATGAATTTCAAAAAAATAAATAATCTAAGGGCCTTAAAATATATCTCTGCGTCACTCCTCATAATTTTTTTTTATAAAAATTCGTGGTTTTTTAATAAATAATCATATTTTAAGTTGCGCGTAAAAAAGACGTCATCCCAGCACACATATGAAATTGCAACTGACGAGTTTAGCCTAGCTATCTTACGAACAATCGATTATTATGGGCGCTTATCGCGTTATCGCGTATTTATATAAACTACAAAAGGTCCAAAAAACTATGATATAAGAAAACCTTAATTATAAACATTGTATCACCTATATTAAAATAGATATTTAAGAAAATGTGGGTTTGGGTAGCATTTCTTGAGCTTAAAACCGGAAAAGTTAAATAGACAACAACAAAATAAAAATTTGTGTGAGAAAACAAATACAGCGCTCAATGATCAAACGAACAGCATCTGTAGCTGACGCTTTATATGAACGACGCGAAGAAAAAGTTTTTGAAATAAAAGGTTATGGTTTTAGACACATTGACAGAAATCAGCAGCATAAAAGAACCAAAAGAAAAACAATGGAAAAAGCTGGAAAAAATACGTCAAAACAATAAAACGATGAAGTAATAACTGTCAGACATTTTTTTGTTATTTATGTTAAGAGTTGTGAAAAATTACAAGAAAAATCATAAATTATGGGAATAAGTAAATGCTCTCCAGGTAGAAGTTTAAAAGTAAAACTAGTTTGCAAATCGTAAAAAAATATGCAAATAAAATCAGTAAATCGTTAGATTGTCATTAAAGATCTTGACATTTATAATGATATCCTAAAGAACAATTGTGTTAAGTTATTAATTTATTTGTCAGTGCAAGAGCAGTTAAAATCTTTGTAAAAAATATATTATACTAGCCAGTACCTGGCAAGCGTTGCAATGCCACTCGAAGAAAGAAAGTGTCTGTGTTTTAATTGTGTATATTGAAGCGCATGCTTTCTTTTTCTGTCTGTTTGACGTTTGTTGCTTATCGTCTATGGTACAACACACGCGCCACCTACTGTAATTTAATTGTACTATAACCGTCGCGCAAGTGCAAGCATACGTTGTCAAAATGAACTGTATGGCAGACATACAAACATTGATTTTTATATAAAAGATTTATAACCTTCCCGGAAGTGCAAGCAAAAAGTTTGTAAAAGTTTTATTGCAATCGGGCGAGCGGTGTGGCAACGCATAAAGTACGAACAAGCAAACATTCATTTCACTCTGATCATGATTGTGTGACTTCTATTTCATACGTTCAGTCTTTTTTCGTATTCGAAATTATTGTTTTATGATAACCGTTTCTAAAAAGATGTGCCTCACTAAAAAAACTGCCTAAAACAAATGTAAATAGTAAAAAACATAAATTAATGTTATTGTGTTCTTACTGTTAATAATAAGTAGTATATAGGAACCTTAAAAATATGAATTCCAGAATATAAGATATATATTTATTCATCTACATTTATATGTCTTGACACACCTAATAGATTAAAACCTCGTTCAAAAAGACTTTCAAACCTAAAACGTATAATCAATGCATGCATAACCATCAAAATACTCTTAGTATATATAATAGTTGACAAAACATAAAAAAAAGAAATTGTACATTACATTTAAATGTGTTTTATGCATTAGGTGTGATTGTTTGTTTGATATTTATGCGATGTTCTTAGATTAATTTTATTTGGAATTAGAAACTGTACTCTTTTCACTTATAGAACTTATATTTTTTTGACGTTCTATATTATAGAACGTCAAAAAACGTTTGAACGGTAAAAAAACATTGAAATCTACAAATATTATATTTTTTCGACACTGTAACTTAACTTTAATACGCCTTTAACCTTAACAAGCTAAATTGTTGTCAAAGTTTTATTGCAATCAGATCAGCGGTATTCAAATCCATAGCGACCGAAAGTTAAGCAACATTCATTTATATATATATATAAGATACGATATAAGATATAAGATGTAAGATATAAGATATGAGATATAAGATATAAGATATAAAATATAAGATATAAGATGTAATATATAAGAAGTAAGATGTAAGATATAAGATGTAAGATATAAGATATAAGATATAAGATATAAGATATAAGATATAAGATATAAGATATAAGATATAAGATATAAGATATAAGATATAAGATATAAGATATAAGATATAAGATATAAGATATAAGATATAAGATATAAGATATAAGATATAAGATATAAGATATAAGATATAAGATATAAGATATAAGATATAAGATATAAGATATAAGATATAAGATATAATATATAAGATATAAGATATATGATATAAGATAAAAGATAAAAGATATAAGGTATAAGGTATAAGATATAAGATGTAAGATATAAGATATAAGATATAAGATATAAGATATAAGATATACGATATAAGGTATAAGGTATAAGGTATAAGGTATAAGGTATAAGATATAAGATATCAGATATAAAATATAAGATATAAGATATAAGATGTAATATATAAGATGTAAGATGTAAGATATAAGATATAAGATATAAGATATAAGATATAAGATATAAGATATAAGATATAAGATATAAGATATAAGATATAAGATATAAGGTATAAGATATAAGGTATAAGATATAAGATTTAAGGTATACGATATAAGGTATAAGGTATAAGATATAATATATAAGATATAAAATATAAGATATAAGATTTAAGATATAAGATATAAGATATAAGATATAAGATATAAGATATAAGATGTAAGATATAACATATACGATATAAGATATAAGGTATAAGGTATAAAGTATAAGGTATAAGATATAAGATATAAGATGTAAGATAAAAGATGTAAGATATAAGGTGTAAGATATAAGGTATAAGGTATAAGATATAAGATATCAAATATAAGATATAAGATGTAAGATATAAGATATAAGATATACGATATACGATATACGATATAAGATATAAGGTATAAGATATAAGATATAAGATGTAAGATGTAATATATAAGATATAAGATGTAATATATAAGATGTAAGATGTAATATGTAAGATGTAATATGTAAGATGTAATATGTAAGATGTAAGATATAAGATATAAAATATAAGATATAAGATATAAGATATAAGATATAAGATATAAGATATAAGATATAAGATATAAGATATAAGATATAAGATATAAGATATAAGATATAAGATATAAGATATAAGATATAAGATATAAGATATAAGATAAAAGATATAAGATAAAAGATATAAGATATAAGATATAAGATATAAGATATAAGATATAAGATATAAGATATAAGATATAAGATATAAGATAAAAGATATAAGATATAATATATAATATATAAGATATAATATATAAGATATACGATATAAGATATAAGGTATAAGGTATAAGGTATAAGGTATAAGGTATAAGGTATAAGGTATAAGGTATAAGGTATAATGTATAAGATATAAGATGTAAGATATAAGATGTAAGATATAAGATATAAGATATAAGATATAAGATATAAGATATAAGATTTACGATATAAGGTATAAGGTATAAGGTATAAGGTATAAGGTATAAGATATAAGATATAAGATATAAAATATAAGATATAAGATATACGATATAAGATATAAGGTATAAGGTATAAGGTATAAGGTATAAGATATAAGATGTAAGATATAAGATATAAGATATAAGATATAAGATATAAGATATAAGATATAAGATATAAGATATAAGATATAAGATATAAGATATAAGATATAAGATATAAGATTTACGATATAAGGTATAAGGTATAAGGTATAAGGTATAAGGTATAAGGTATAAGATATAAGATATAAGATATAAAATATAAGATATAAGATATAAGATATACGATATACGATATACGATATAAGATATAAGATATAAGATATAAGATATAAGATATAAGATATAAGATATAAGATATAAGATATAAGATATAAGATATAAGATGTAAGATATAACATATACGATATAAGATATAAGGTATAAGGTATAAAGTATAAGGTATAAGATATAAGATATAAGATGTAAGATATAAGATGTAAGATATAAGGTGTAAGATATAAGGTATAAGGTATAAGATATAAGATATAAAATATAAGATATAAGATGTAAGATATAAGATATAAGATATACGATATACGATATACGATATAAGATATAAGGTATAAGATATAAGATTTAAGATGTAAGATGTAATATATAAGATATAAGATATAAGATGTAATATATAAGATGTAAGATGTAATATGTAAGATGTAATATGTAAGATGTAATATGTAAGATGTAAGATATAAGATATAAGATATAAGATATAAGATATAAGATATAAGATATAAGATATAATATATAAGATATAAGATATAAGATATAAGATATAAGATATAAGATATAAGATATAAGATATAAGATATAAGATATAAGATATAAGATATAAGATATAAGATATAAGATATAAGATATAAGATATAAGATATAAGATATAAGATATAAGATATAAGATATAAGATATAAGATATAAGATATAAGATATAAGATATAAGATATAAGATATAAGATATAAGATATAAGATATAAGATATAAGATATAAGATATAAGATATAAGATATAAGATATAAGATATAAGATATAAGATATAAGATATAAGATATAAGATATAAGATATAAGATAAAAGATATAAGATATAAGATATAATATATATGATATAATATATAAGATATACGATATAAGATATAAGGTATAAGGTATAAGGTATAAGGTATAAGGTATAAGATATAAGATGTAAGATATAAGATATAAGATATAAGATATAAGATATAAGATTTACGATATAAGGTATAAGGTATAAGGTATAAGATATAAGATATAAGATATAAAATATAAGATATAAGATATACGATATACGATATACGATATAAGATATAAGATATAAGATATAAGATATAAGATATAAGGTATAAGGTATAAGGTATAAGGTATAAGGTATAAGGTATAAGGTATAAGGTATAATGTATAAGGTATAAGGTATAAGGTATAAGATATAAGATTTAAGATATACGATATAAGGTATAAGGTATAAGGTATAAGATATAATATATAAGATATAAAATATAAGATATAAGATATAAGATATAAGATATAAGATGTAAGATATAAGATATACGATATAAGATATAAGGTATAAGGTATAAGGTATAAAGTATAAGGTATAAGATATAAGATATAAGATGTAAGATATAAGATGTAAGATATAAGGTGTAAGATATAAGGTATAAGGTATAAGATATAAGATATAAAATATAAGATATAAGATGTAAGATATAAGATATAAGATATACGATATACGATATACGATATAAGATATAAGGTATAAGATATAAGATATAAGATGTAAGATATAAGATATAAGATATAAGATGTCATATATAAGATGTAAGATGTAATATGTAAGATGTAATATGTAAGATGTAAGATATAAGATATAAGATATAAGATATAAGATATAATATATAAGATATAAGATATAAGATATAAGATATAAGATATAAGATATAAAATATAAGATATAAGATTTAAGATATAAGATATAAGATATAAGATATAAGATATAAGATATAAGATATAAGATATAAGATGTAAGATATAACATATACGATATAAGATATAAGGTATAAGGTATAAAGTATAAGGTATAAGATATAAGATATAAGATGTAAGATAAAAGATGTAAGATATAAGGTGTAAGATATAAGGTATAAGGTATAAGATATAAGATATAAAATATAAGATATAAGATGTAAGATATAAGATATAAGATATACGATATACGATATACGATATACGATATAAGATATAAGGTATAAGATATAAGATATAAGATGTAAGATGTAATATATAAGATATAAGATATAAGATGTAATATATAAGATGTAAGATGTAATATGTAAGATGTAATATGTAAGATGTAATATGTAAGATGTAAGATATAAGATATAAGATATAAGATATCAGATATAAGATATAAGATATAAGATATAAGATATAAGATATAAGATATAAGATATAAGATATAAGATATAAGATATAAGAAATAAGATATAAGATATAAGATATAAGATATAAGATATAAGATATAAGATAAAAGATATAAGATATAAGATATAAGATATAAGATATAAGATATAAGATATAAGATATAAGATATAAGATAAAAGATATAAGATATAATATATAATATATAAGATATAATATATAAGATATACGATATAAGATATAAGGTATAAGGTATAAGGTATAAGGTATAAGGTATAAGGTATAAGGTATAAGGTATAAGGTATAAGATATAAGATGTAAGATATAAGATATAAGATATAAGATATAAGATATAAGATTTACGATATAAGGTATAAGGTATAAGGTATAAGGTATAAGGTATAAGATATAAGATATAAGATATAAAATATAAGATATAAGATATACGATATAAGATATAAGGTATAAGGTATAAGGTATAAGGTATAAGATATAAGATGTAAGATATAAGATATAAGATATAAGATATAAGATATAAGATATAAGATATAAGATATAAGATATAAGATATAAGATATAAGATATAAGATATAAGATATAAGATTTACGATATAAGGTATAAGGTATAAGGTATAAGGTATAAGGTATAAGATATAAGATATAAGATATAAAATATAAGATATAAGATATAAGATATACGATATACGATATACGATATAAGATATAAGATATAAGATAAAAGATATAAGATATAAGATATAAGATATAAGATATAAGATATAAGATATAAGATGTAAGATATAACATATACGATATAAGATATAAGGTATAAGGTATAAAGTATAAGGTATAAGATATAAGATATAAGATGTAAGATATAAGATGTAAGATATAAGGTGTAAGATATAAGGTATAAGGTATAAGATATAAGATATAAAATATAAGATATAAGATGTAAGATATAAGATATAAGATATACGATATACGATATACGATATAAGATATAAGGTATAAGATATAAGAAATAAGATGTAAGATGTAATATATAAGATATAAGATATAAGATGTAATATATAAGATGTAAGATGTAATATGTAAGATGTAATATGTAAGATGTAATATGTAAGATGTAATATGTAAGATGTAAGATATAAGATATAAGATATAAGATATAAGATATAAGATATAAGATATAAGATATAAGATATAAGATATAAGATATAAGATATAAGATATAAGATATAAGATATAAGATATAAGATATAAGATATAAGATATAAGATATAAGATATAAGATATAAGATATAAGATATAAGATATAAGATATAAGATATAAGATATAAGATATAAGATATAAGATATAAGATATAAGATATAAGATATAAGATATAAGATATAAGATATAAGATAAAAGATATAAGATATAATATATATGATATAATATATAAGATATACGATATAAGATATAAGGTATAAGGTATAAGGTATAAGGTATAAGGTATAAGATATAAGATGTAAGATATAAGATATAAGATATAAGATATAAGATATAAGATTTACGATATAAGGTATAAGGTATAAGGTATAAGATATAAGATATAAGATATAAAATATAAGATATAAGATATACGATATACGATATACGATATAAGATATAAGATATAAGATATAAGATATAAGATATAAGGTATAAGGTATAAGGTATAAGGTATAAGGTATAAGGTATAAGGTATAAGGTATAAGGTATAAGGTATAAGATATAAGATTTAAGATATACGATATAAGGTATAAGGTATAAGGTATAAGATATAATATATAAGATATAAAATATAAGATATAAGATATAAGATATAAGATATAAGATGTAAGATATAAGATATACGATATAAGATATAAGGTATAAGGTATAAGGTATAAAGTATAAGGTATAAGATATAAGATATAAGATGTAAGATATAAGATGTAAGATATAAGGTGTAAGATATAAGGTATAAGGTATAAGATATAAGATATAAAATATAAGATATAAGATGTAAGATATAAGATATAAGATATACGATATACGATATACGATATAAGATATAAGGTATAAGATATAAGATATAAGATGTAAGATATAAGATATAAGATATAAGATGTCATATATAAGATGTAAGATGTAATATGTAAGATGTAATATGTAAGATGTAAGATATAAGATATAAGATATAAGATATAAGATATAAGATATAATATATAAGATATAAGATATAAGATCAAAGATATAAGATATACGATATAAGATATAAGATATAAGATATAAGATATAAGATATAAGATATAAGATATAAGATATAAGATATAAGATATAAGATATAAGATATAAGATATAAGATATAAGATATAAGATATAAGATATAAGATATAAGATATAAGATATAAGATATAAGATATAAGATATAAGATATAAGATATAAGATATAAGATATAAGATATAAGATATAAGATATAAGATATAAGATATAAGATATAAGATATAAGATATAAGATATAAGATATAAGATATAAGATATAAGATATAAGATATAAGATATAAGATATAAGATATAATATATAAGATATACGATATAAGATATAAGGTATAAGGTATAAGGTATAAGGTATAAGGTATAAGGTTTAAGGTATAAGATATAAGATATAAGATATAAAATAAGATAAGATAAGATAAGATAAGATTAGATAAGATACAAGATTATTTAAATACCCGCTCACAAATTATTGTAACAATTGTAATGCTTGAAAACTTCGATGTTTATACCGCCTTAGTGTTGATTAAAACAAAAATTTGTATGTTTACTTTAAGATAATGGCAATATTTTTATTAAATGTAAATCTCTATTCAATTTGGACGATTCAAATTAAATATTGAAAATTCCACCAAGCACCTTCAGTCGAAATCTTAAATTAAATATTTTTTCAATTAAAAAGTGCAAGGAAAACGAATATTGAATATCGATAAATATGTTTGTTCAATCTACCTTTGTAAAATTGGCATTACAATTTTAAAATGGCAATATTACAATAATTAACAAATGTTTCATATAGTTGATTAGTTTTCCACGAAGGAAACGTAATCCAGATGATTTTTTAGAAAGAGTTTTCACTTATCTTAGAATCATGGATGCGTAGAGTCTTTATAAAACATTGCGTAATTTGCCACTACAAAAAGATAGATGTGATAATGTTTGACGTAATTTAGGGTCAATTGTGTTTTGTCTTTGATAAAATAGCAAAAAACTTTCTTTAGAAACTGACTACGTTTCTCAATGGTAGCAGAGATAAAAAGTACACAAAAGAGGCTATTTCAAACAACTCTAGGCAACTTCGAAAAGGTGTGCCTCCAGAAAGACAAAAACCATAAATAAAATGCGAAACAACTTCTTTTATAGTGCTCTTGATGCTTAAGATTTGTCTGGTGTGCATTACGTTTCTTAGAAGTAAGAAAATATTTCCTTTATTAAGGATAACTTTGCAGATCAAGTTATAAACCTTCTAAAAAAGAATTTAAATATGTTGTAAAAAAAGTTGTGAATAAAGGAAAGAACCAAGAAAAATAAAATATTCTTTTACGAGTCATAATATTTTTTTTTTAAATACCAATGCTGTAAATTCTTCTATGATCTGATAAAAAAAAATACCATTTATGGTAAAACAAGACAATAAATTAACTTTTTGAGACATTTTTTTGCACTGATTGCACTTTTTTATAATGATCCGAACAGGTAGAACTGTAATTTCTTAAATCCCTTTCTGCTTTTTCTTCGGAGCATATGGCCACCACACGGTTCCTGCAATGTTTTATATCCCTTGTCGGCCTCTTTGCTTCCTTCCAGGTCATCCCAGCGTCCTAGAACTCCAACGAGTAGATATTATGGATGGTCATCAGAAACCTTCCATGACTACAAGATCCATCCGATTTGAAAAAGCGACATGCAGGGTATCGACTCTCTTGGAAAATCCGCAGCACATGTTCAAACCAGGTCCATTGTTGCTTTTTTTTATTTTGGACGTAAAAAGGAGTTGGTTAGTCTGGCTTTTTATCTCCTGTCCCTAAAGTCAAATCACTGCAGCCCTAGTATTTGCCACAGCCATTTGTTTTAAAAATACAGTAAACGATTACTCTTTGTTTTCGTTAGGTGCCATGTCTCAAAAACGTAAAGCAGCACTGTCACAATGCGTGCATTGAACAGAAGACACATGGTTTTGACTAAGTGTAACCAACCATTTATAATTTATATATTATTTTGTAACCATTTACACGCGCGAATTGAATTGCCAAAAAATAATGGGGTCTCTTAACAACTTCTATTTTAATAATTATTTCTAACTCGTAAACTTGATAGAAAACTATATTATTATTCTCCTTCCAACCTAGCTCATTTTTTATAAGTCCCGCAATCAATGACAGGACGTGCAAGTCTGAATCTCTTTTTTATTGTGTGTATCAAAATATAATTAATTTCGCAAGTATCTCAAAGCTCTTACGGTCAGTAACTGAATTTCGACCTTTATAATATGAAAGGGTAGCGACCCTTACAAATCTGGCGTGTGGTCTTGTGTCTGATGTCATATATGCCACATCAATCATTTCAGAAGTGTCCGTAAGGGTCACTAATGAGGATTTAATTAATCTGATTCATGTTTGCTAAGCTGTGGTTTGTAAGTCAGTCAAGTTTTATGTGTTAGCTTTAAAAGCTTTAGGCTCTTATATCACTCATCACTATTGAATAAATGCTTTGTTTATTCTGTGTCATGTGTCAAGCGTAGGCACATGATAGCAATTGACTTTTAATATTTTATTTATTTTTAATGTGATTTACTCAAATTTAAAAGAACACCAAACATCTACTTTAAATGTATAAATTTTTTAAATATTATTCATTTAGAAAATTACATATGTAAGCAAGATAAAGATGGTTATTACTTTTACAACCATTTCTTTGAAAGATAAAATGAGGAGACTATTATCGTATTGCGGTCTGATCTAGGTACTCAGTACTGTGTTACAGTGGTCATGTGTAGTGTATCCAATCCCGGGATTGAGATTTTCTCACCGAGGAATTTGAAATCCTCAATTCGCTATACTTTTCCCGGAATCTCACGGAAACTCTTTTTTTTTTTTAGCCCACCGAGGAATTTGAAATCTCCGATTTGGTATACTTTTTCCCAGAATCTCACAGAAACTCGTTTTTTTTTAGCTCGCCGAGGAATTTGAAATCTTGAATTTGCCAATTTCGTGTAAATTTTAGGAATTTCCTCAAAATTTCTCAATCCCGGGATTTCGGGATCAGAAAATTGAACGAGATCCCGGATCCCGGGATTGGATGCCCTAGTCATGTGCCTTAAGCCTAGCACGTATAGTTTCATACATTGCCTTCTTAATAGTTTTGTGGACTTGTGTTCGATGCATAGATTTATTTAATATATTGATGACAGATTCCACCCACCCGATCATAAAAAAACAAAAACAACTTCAGTTGAGCTGGGTATCATAACTCATAATATCTATTTTTGATATTTTTTTTCCTCAGAGTCATTATATCAATATTTGTTTTTAAATATAAAAAGAATCTCTTTCATTGTCTTTGGGTGGATGTTCATTTACTCATCTCTAATACCAATATTCGTAGGAGTGAAAAGCGCGTTAAACTATACTACTGTAAAGGATATTCACACGACTTATTTAAGCGATGTGAGATCAAGTAATTATATTTGATCATTCATGAAATGAGCAATAAGTTGTATGTTTTAATCATTGTTATTCTTATATGCCATTCAAATGAGGCATAAAGTGCCAAAACGGCCAAGTCATGTTTTTACCGATGCACACTTTTTTGGGAATTTAAATATAATATATGTTTTAGTTTCGTTAAAATACTACAAGTGTAACAACAAACTCTTAATGATTAAACTATCAAAAGTGGCCAATTTAACGGCATATTGTAAACATAACGACCAAGTCATTGACAGCCAATCGGATGGCAGGGCTTCATCAGTTGACTGAACGTCATTTGATAGTATTTTGTATGGAATGTAAAGACTTAACGTTTACAAAGCTAATAACAAAAAAATTTAATTCTTTATTTTTAAATACAAATTGTTTTTACACATACTGTTTAAAAACTACACTTTATAAATAGAGTAGACTGTAGAGTATTTTGTTTATGGTGTTGCAATAAATTTTATTTGATTTTCATGTGTCTTCTGATCACACCTGAGGTATCGCGAGTTGGTATTTATAAAAACCTTTTTACGCCAAAGCTTAAACAAGAAAGCGTGAACTTTATGAGTTTGACGTTTTATCGAAACGTATCGATATATATATACATTCGCAAGTGGCCAAAAAATTCTTGAAAAATTCAAAATTAATACAATTTTGTAGAAACAATATTATTTCTCAGTTAATGTTTAACAACGGCCAAAAAAGTTACTTGAATGTTTTTCGTTTATTATTGAATGATTCGTTGTTTTCTTATATTCGTTTATGTTATATTTATGATTTCATAGACAAATCCCTGTTGAATATGATATTGTTCACTGTTTTATTTTAAACATAAGATTGTTTCTCTTCTCATATTAAATTTTATTTTTTAAAAGAAAAAAACTAGCACTTTTTTCCAAATCACATGTACAGTAAAAATCGTTTTTCTACTTCAGTATACATTTAAATACAAAATAACATCAAATGAATTCGTGTTGTATAACATCTTCTTACGAGAAATTCCTCATAAGAATTGAACCTCCATTATAGATAGCTATTTTTAATAATAATTCTATTACTCCATATAAGTTGAAAATATCTCTCAACAATTACAGCTCGCTTTGCAGGTTTCACAAAGTTTCAATACGTAAATACGTAGGTAAAAATAAATTCTGAATATAATCATATCAACAATTTGACTGTTCTTAATGTTATTTTAAAAATGTTGAAAAACTTTGGAAGGAAATATATATGTTTTTTTTTTTACTTGTGTTAGAAAATTGTTCATAATTACTTCTTTCAAATAATTTATGAAGTCATGAATTGCTATAAAAACGTAATATATACTTTATGACGATGGAATAAAAATAATACTAAGATAGCAAATTTTGCAGTCTTAAACTCAGAGTTCGAAGCTTTATGCGTGTAATTAATGATGGTGGTTTTATCTCTTTTTGAATTTGTCTGAAAAACACATTTGATTAATGGGATGAAAGTTTCGCTAAGCAGTTTGATAAATATGTAAGAATTGTTTTGAATAATTGTTAAAGTCATTGAGTATAAAGTTGTTATTAATTACACAAAATAATTTAATTATTTGTCATTCATATTAGACATATGTTTTTTTATTTTTGAGATTAGATTGTTAAATATTTAACAGACGTCTTTAATGAACCTTATCATTATATAGTAATTAAAACAAAAATATTTTTTGTTAAAAAAGTATGACCTTTTATAAATAATAATAAAAAATATTATAAAATGCAAAATATTTAAATACAATCTCTAATAATGGATTCCTGTCCGATTTTACAAATTGAAGAGAGGAGATATTGATTATCTGACTGACATCCTTATCTAACTACTTTAACACTTCTCTTAAAACAATTTCTGTTAAAATATTCTACATTTTTTTTATTTTTTGTGAATAGATAAAATATAATGTAAATAGAATTCACTTATTATTGACATGCAGTACTTTTTCCACAGCAGCTTGTATATTCGCTAATCTAAAGCAACAGTGGGATAAGTCGAAAAAACTAGTTTTGAGATAATTGAACATTAAGGTTTTCCCACTTTTAGGGTGTTCACTGTCAATACTTGGAACTACTTGGAAGCGGGGAAAACATACAACTATCATTAAGCATATTCACTTTATTAATGTAGCATTTTATCACTTTGTCAAAAATTTCCCAAATTTTAATTATGTTTGTAATTACTTTCAATCGCATTCTGAATTTATTAATCTGGGATGACTTTTTAATTATATATTAGATGTGTTGAACATTTTAATTTTGTGTTATTTTAGAATCACTTTAATGTAATTGGCAATTTCTTTTCAATGCCAATTGTTGTGTATAACTTTTCAATTTTGTATAAATAGCATTGTTAAATTATATTTGTTATCAGTTGACAATGCTCGCAATGAGCGAAACCGGTCCTGACATATTAAATAAAGTGGAATGAAGTAAAAAGGATTATTGTGTTTTTATTAATTAAGGTTTGCGTTCTAATTTTAAAATAGCTAATTATGGTTTTTTAACAGTTACATGATAATAATAAGTTTTGTTGTATCTAGTTATTTTAGTAATCTCGCTGATGCTTTGAAGTTACAGGAAAATATCAAAATTGTTAACGTAAAATTTTTCTTTCAATGTGCCATTTTATTTTAAAATTAAAATATTTCAGTGTTTTATTATACAGGTTTACCTTTCAGCAATCGATTGCCATACTTATCTTAAAATCAACGTTTTTAACTTTATCTCACTGTTTCTTTATAGCAGTGATATGTCACAGTTATGTCCCTATTCAATGTATACATTAATTTAAAAAAATCAGTTAACGCTTATGATAGCAACATAATATTGATTAAATAGTATGGGTGTAAATGGGTTTTGCAGGAGAGCATGTAAAAAAATCTGTATTGGTTACATCATTTTACTTGAAAACTGTCATTAAATTTGTTATGTTAATTAAACAATTTCCCCATATAACCGATTCTAATGTGTAAAGTGGAAAGACTATTTGAAAATCAGTTTTTGATGTCTATCTATATACACATAAAAGGAAAATATTTGATGAGTAATTTAAACTAAATCGTGAAACAAATCAGGTTTAGTGATTTTAACATCTACATTGAAACGCAAAACAACTATTATTAGAAATATCACAGAACTTGTGAAATAGCAGTGAATGCTTTTGATCAAGATTGTTAAGCAATATTAATTATTTAAATACAACAAGAAAATACTCCTTGGCTTGTTAGTTGAAGAGGAAGTTGATTTCGGTGTATTAATATAAATACATGTATAGATAATACAAGTTGGAGAATTTATTGCTGGGTATAACTAGGGCTTGCAATTAACCGTCAAATTGCTATTATAGGTAAACGGTTAATAATCTTACCCATTACCAATTTACCCGTTTTTTACCGGTAAATGAAAAAAATAGATGATAATTGAAACATAAATAATTTAAAATACGTTTCAGGTGAATAATGTCATATAAATATATATCATTATTTTTTATATTTTTGTTATTTACTGCTAACTGAAGCTTTTTCTCAAATGTTTATAGTTAAACTATTTTTGTTTTATCTTTATCACTGTATTTTTGTTCAGAAATAATATTATTATCATTTTTTTAAAATTCATACTTAATTATATCTTTGATCTCCCTCTTGCACTCTTTATTATTTTGTTACATTTTGTTATTCCCCGCATGGCCACTTTTACTCGATTAAAATATTGCCATACTGATGTTTTATTCATTACTATACAAAAAAAATGTTTATTTAAAAAAAATTGTTATATAAAATCAATATTTACAAATTTGCTTTTTGAAAATAAACAAGAATGCAATATATGTTAACAAAGAAAAATATGTACCAAAATACGTATGCCATGTCAAAAAAACTACTAACATTGCATCGATATCTACAATAAACTTTCGTTATACTATGCTTGTATTTATCCTTGATTCGAGTTAACATAATTTTCGGTAATTATCGGTAATTTTTCCAATTTACAGGTTTTTTGGATGATTTACCGGTAAACCAATAAACCGGAAAACCAGTAATGCAAACCCTAAGTATAACATTATACTACAGAATGTTCATCAACAAAGGCACAATATAATTTTGAGAAACGGGAAGGGAGACTGAGGTTTGTTGAGAAATTTCTTAAAAAATGTAACGCTGTGTTTTTTATGTTGAATTAGTTCAAATACATATAATGAATTTAAAAATAATGACTCTGGCTTAAAAATGGTATTTATGCATTGAATTTGTTTTATCTTATCTTATATATATAAAAAAATGAATGTTGCTTAACTTTCGGTCGCTATGGATTTGTATACCGCTGATCCGATTGCAATAAAACTTTGACAACAATTTAGACTTATAGAAGGTTATAGGCGTATTAAAATGACTAACAGTGTTGAAAAACTAAAATACTCAAAGATTTCAATGTTTTTTACCGTTTAAACTGTCAAGTATTCCAAAACAAAAATGGCCGCCATTCAAGTGCGCTTAATTAAAGCGGCCAAAGCGACACCGGCCTCACAATAGAAAACTGTCAAATGTATGGGAGACAATTCAAATTAGACGTTATATTGTTTGTATTCAAAATATGAATAGTTCGTTTGAACGTTTAATACGTTTCGATTCTGTTAAAAACGGCACACATTGCATATAATTACGAGAATGCATTAGAATGCACCAAAAATCAAAAGTCATTTGTCAACCATTGCGGACGTATCTTTTATTAGATCACGCTGTGATCGTAGTTGCAGTAAAAATAAAGAAAGCACACTATATAATATTGTATTGTTTATTGTATCATAACTATATTATATTAATTCTTGGCTTAGATTTTTTTACTTGAATGCACATTATTGATATTATTTTTTATGTAGATAGGATTCGGTTTATCAAAAATTAAGAAATATATTGTTACGTTGTGCAAAATTCACATTGAATCAACATTAATTAAACATAATTTAAATTTGAATCGTTCAAACTATGTACATTCTCACAGATTTTGTCACTAACGACCCATCCGATTTTAAATGAAATATTAAACTTTCCCGCATCTCCACTTCTATACCCTATATAAACATAACATCATATAATCATAAAACCTTTGCCGACAAACAAATAATATAATTCTTGAAACTACTTACTACTCAAATCTGTTGGCATTCCCATGAGCTCATCCTTTTCGTCAGCAATGGCTTTGGACTCAGTGATGCATTTATATCTTATATAAACACGAAACTTACATTTACTAAACGTCAGTTCAAGTTCATTCGTGCACTTGAATGCCTGAAGATGCCGAAAGGCGAAACCCGGGTCGTTAGTGACAAAATCTGTGAGAATGTACATAGTTTGAACGATTCAAATTTAATATTGAAATTCCATCAAGCACCTTCATTTAATAAGTAATTTCATAGTTGGAGACGGTGAAAGAATAGTCTTCTTGGGTTGATGGATATAACAAGATGGATATCTAGATATATGGAGAATACTGGACCTAGGTTTTGACAAAATTTAGCCATATTTTATTTCAGTCGACACTTTTTGCAGAATTATTTTTCTTTTACGGTTTTACAAGAGAGATGGTTAGTATTATTAATTGGTGTATTTTTTAAGGCTATAAATAGTCTCTTGCGGCAAAAAAAGATACCGTGAACGAAAGTAGATTTATGTATCGAAAAATTTTCAAGAGAAAAGAATTACATCTAGAAAACCAATTCATAAGCAAAGCTTTAGTTCAATAACATAGTAAAGCTCCAGACAGCACTGGTGTTTCAGTCTGTTAGATAAATAGCACAATAAGAAATATTATGATACGTTGTAATATATAAACTAATTCTTAAGATTATCTTGCTGTCCTGATCCTTCATAGTATGTTTTTCAGCGGTGCTATTCTCGCGTTAATATACTTATTTTAGACAGTCAGAAAAACTCAACAAGTGATTGTGTTAAACCAGTGCGTGCAGCAGTTTGAAAGCCCGCGCGCACTAAAATGCAACTATTCAAATAGCTTTTTTTGTTCAATTTGAATAACTCTTATTGACAGACTTTAAATTAGAAATTAAGCATTAAAATAGTTCTATTAGAATTTAATTGATATGTTTTATAACACCAAGAAATTGATCTTAATGAAATGTATAATATAAGGATAAGTTCTTAGAAACGACGCAAAAAGCTAGAATTTTTGTAAATAAATTTATAAAATATGTTTATTTGTTTCATTATGCTTATTTTCTAAATTTGTGCTTGATTTTATTGTTGATATATTCTGCTATTTTTTATTTAATACACATTTATTATAAAAAAAAAATTATAAACTGCCAAGTGAAAATATTATTTATTTTGCAAATCGAAGCACAATTTTCATATTAAATATGACAAAGAATGTCGCGCATTAGTTGGATTGGCCCGCCCGCGCAGCTTATCTCTTGGGTGTGCGAGAAAGCATTTACGGGAGTGGGGGAGAAGTTGTTATTTTCTAATATATAACAAAAAAATTATAACAAAAATTCGGAATAAATTTGAAGGGAGGTGTGGATCAATAAAAAGGTAAAAATATTTTATTTATATTTTTATACGCATATGAAAACTACTGAAAAATTAAGTTTTTACCTCCTCGGTAAAAGTGTTCAAATCTTGTTTATAAAATCAACCACTCATAGTTTTGTAAATAAAAGCTTTTCTCGTAATTAATCTCGAAATTTGGTTTCTGTAGATGATGTCTTTTCTCGTTATTATTAAACAAGCAATATGGTCCCTCGACTCACTGGGGCAATATTTTAAGGGTCAATCTCAGATCTGCGCGGGCTTTGATTGATCTTTGGGTTTTTTTATTGGACCAATAAAAAATATTATTAATTAAAATAAACGAACTACTTAACAATAAGAAAAGGGCAGGAATATTTATCTATTATTCCAAAATTATGTTTTATTTAAAATATTGAATGTTTCCGAGCCTTTTAACTTTTAAAAAGATTTACAAACTTGGAAATTAAAAAAAAGGTTTATTTTTAAAATCTAAAAATATTTAAATGTAATTTTGGTAGTGATTATTAAGCGACTCGAAGCCTTATGAGGGTTGCCTTAAAACAATAGCAAACATAAGTATAGCAAATTAATTATTTTTTTCGGTGTCTAAAATTAACTGCTAATTAAAGAACAGAATACGTTCTAATTCAAAATCGAATCCTGTCAGAACTGAAAATACTGAGTATTTTTTTTTAGCCATGTCCGCTCACAATGTGGAGCATATGGCCTCATAATGAAGGTATTTCAACAGAAGTTCTTCTACAAGAACTTTTTGTTAATCGGTCGATCAACCTCTCTTTTTCAAAAAGAGCAGTGGAGATAGAAAGATAAGGACTGCGCCACAGATCCGATCCAACTATTTAAAATACTGGCTTTTTAATATTATTTTGGTGCTATGTAAATTTTTTTCTTCTTTTATGTTGCGTTTTAATAAGCAATCATTACATAAATAAGATTTTCGTTTTTTGTATTAGATCAGCTTAATTTTATTAAAAAAAAATATTTCTTCTTTTCGTCTGGTTGGGATAAATACGTCAGAAGGTTTTTTGCTGCGTCATTCGGTCTTCTTTTCTGAAATATCGGACTATTAAATTGTCTACCACTGAAAAGGGTAAAAAACTTTCCTTTTATGCAAGGTACGAGTGATAATGTTCGACCTCTTGCATACCCCTATTTCTCCGAGTCAGAAAGCTGGACATGTGACAAGTGAAGTTCCGTTACGTAACCTTAATAATTCGCCCGTTCACGTTGTAGCCTTCAGACAAGGGCTTATGTAAAAACCGAATTCAAATTCTAATATTTAATAAAGCCCCGATTAACCCGATATTTGCATATTCACAAAAAATGGATAGTTCAAATAAACAGGAAAAAAATGGTTGAAAATACAAAAAAATATTCAGTGAAAACACAAAGCTTTCACTGATTTATTGGTAAGTAACCTTACTCTATTGCTGGCTAATGAAGAAGGTCGAAAATTTTTAGAAATTAAATAGTAATCATAAGTTTTTATCAAATTTGACCCTTAATGTTATTAAATTTCATCTACTTGTGAACTGTACCCAAATGAAAATGCCTTACATGAATATTTTCAGGGTAAATTTAGATATAGTATTTTCAACGCATTCCTTGATCATCAACTATTCAAATACATATTTCATTTTTAGTGTGTTCACTGTCAATACATGATGGAAAGGCATTCTATTTAAAAAAACCTAGCCCTTTGTACTTATTTCCCCTTTTATTTACCCAGACACTAGATGATATTTTTATTACACGTTAGAAGTGTTAAGAATTTTAATTTGTGTTAATTAAGAGTCACTTATTCATAATTTCTACTGTAATTTGTAAATTATTTTCAATGCGAATCGGTCATTGGTTATTACACCTTTTTATTTCAATTTATTTTTGTATAAATAGCACTGTTAAATTATATTTCATATTAGTTGATAATGCTCGCCATGAGCAAAACGGTTCTTGACCTTGGTAAATAAAAGTGGAAATAAGTACAAAAAAAATTGTGTTTCATATTTCATGTCATTTTGTTTGTAACAATGGCACTATAAAATCAAAATAATAACATTTTTGAATAAATTAATTACTTTTTAATCTTATATTAAAAACCGAGTAACCAAGATAAGTAAACTGACTTTCAAATGTCACAAATTTTGATTCAAAACCGGGTTTTTGAAGATCGACAAACCCTTCTTCAGACAGGTGACTTAAGCGAACAGCTTACAAAATTTCATTACTCTCGGATATTCATCAAACAAATTTTGTTTACCAATTAATTTTCCTCGGCACCGTTGCGTAAATAAGAAAACGTGACACTACCTGTTGATTAAACCAATAAGAGAAAAACAACGTAAAAATATATTTTTTTTGGACGTCAATTATCTACAGAAAAGTTTTCAAAAGAGTTTTCCGCGAAAAATATAAAACCTTTTATTTTACCAAGACATCATTTTTAATTTTGCCACCAGTAAATGCTGTATAAATTATTTAATTGAGACGCAATCAAAATTCTCTGTGCTCCATCTTAATGTAAAGAAAAATAACGAAAGTAAGCGTTTTACGAGCACTTGTAGTAATCATCTAGCCAGTGGTGAATTATCCTACAAGCAAACGAGGGGCGAGCTTGAGGCCTCAAAAATAGCTTATATAATATAATATAACTCGTATACTTTTGGTTCAGATTTTATATATTTTTAATTTTCTAACGTTTTTATTTTATGAGTAAAACAGGGCCCTTACATTTTATTGCACCTGAGGCCTCCCATGTGCTTGATCCGCCACTATTTGAAGCTTAAATTTCTTTTTTGTAAAGGGTATGGAATAATTGGATCGAGTTCGTATTGCAGTGGTCAACATTGTTGGCGTTCGAAATGGATCGGATGGGTTCAAATCCCAGAACAAATTCTGTATCCACATTTGTATTTCTTTCGATTTCTGTTCAAAAGTGTGGGTGTTTGTCTTGTCTGAAAAATCACTCCCACCATTCCAATCATAAAATGACGGGATAACGAGTGCAATTAGTAAACCACTGGCCCTGTTATCGCTTAATGATTCTATACCTTGTGTTTTAGAAAAAAAAGGTTGAGCAACTGAGTAACAGACAGTTAAAAAACCTATGTTGAGATACCTTCATTAGGAAGTCATATGCTCTACATTGGGAGCTGATATGAATTTTAAAAAGTATATGAACCTGTGTACTATATCACTAAATATAACTAATACAGAATTGTAATAATACTGTAATACTAATACTGTAATACATCAGACATTCAATTGTAAAATCAGTTTATTGATTAGGTAAAAATACCTTAAATTACAATGCTTCACGTGGAAAGAATTCTAAAGCGTCAATAAGCTATTACATAGTGCGCTTAAAATAATACATTTTTAAATCAATTCCATACAAATAATCAAATGAGACGCAAAAAAATAAAAATTTTCATCATTAATTAGCAATAACAGATTGGCAATTGACAATATGTGAGTGAATAATTTGTTTGAATAAGTACCAAAATGATTTAAGCTTATTATAAAAGCTGGTTTATTTTGATTTTATCCAGCTCAAAATACGAATTCAAATTATAATTTAATGATGTCGAAAGCTAGTTAAAAAATATCCGTATTGCATATTTGAACGTTTCATACGATTAATTCGTAAATATTGTTGTTCGATTGAATATGTTTATTTTATACATTGAGTGCTGAATGAAAATATTTTTTAATTCAAATAGTCGAAAAGTGTCAAGAAGAATTGAATTTTCAATCTTCCGTGAGTGACTTCTGAGTACTTATCAATGTATTTTAAAGGATATAAAAGTGTTGTATTATGACAATAATTTATGTTACGATACCATGTAGACTACATTCAAAAGGTATCCAAGATAGGGACAAACATCCAGTTTTATTTTTATAAACATATTTTTTTTTGAATATTGATTTAAACATTAAAAATGCCAAGAAAAAAGGTGCCGGAACGCCGTTCCACCACGTTATACAGGAAGAAAAGCACTGCTTTTACGTAAAATTTCTCATTAAATTACCCTCTCACTTATTTTCGGTATCAGAATTTAATATACGAAAAAAACTCACTTTGCTATTTAAGTCAGTCTGCTAAATAAATTTATTATTGCTATTGTATTTAATAGAGGTACACGTTAAGAATTTAATATGTACTCCACTATTTTTCATTAACTTTGCAGCCTTCCTATAAAGGTATACAATGTATTTTTCTACATAGGAACCAATCTGATCGAGTTTGAATAATGGCATATTGGTTTTGCCTACGCCTGTTTGGTTCAGAATTATTTACCATTTGGAGTTCGTACAAAATATCTCGAATGGAAGCCGGTGAGTAATTGTATAAGGACATGGCATGTTTCTCATATGACGGAGCGATACGTTCAATAATGGCGCGTCTCTATACAAATATACCATAATACTTTATAAATAAATATGGACATCGAATGAAATGTATTTTCTGATTGAACTACATAAGTCAACAACTCGACCCCGTTGAATCATTTTTGGTCGGCTGTAGCCGGGATTGAATATTCAATGAAATATTGAAATCACCACAGTGAAAACTTTAAGATAAAATTGTATAATTAAGAATTTCATACGTTTAATTTTGACTCAGGTATTGATTTGTTACATGCTAACAGGGGCGAGTTTAAATTATTTTACCAAGAAATCTTAGAGATTAATCGAGCTCAGCTCAACAGTTTGCCAATTTTAAACGAACAATTTTATCTACCGAATTCTCCATTGTTATACCCCTTTTAAATAATTGTCATTTTATTAATAATTCCAGCACTTGCTATCATTAAATATTAATTCAAAGGCTTAAAAACAAATCAACTCATTAATAATAGGTCGGATAAAACTCTAGATTTATTTTAAAGATTTCTATGTTATTGTCTGGTCATTAATATTTTCAAAAAATCCCCATAATTATAACAAACCCACTTAATTCATTGAAAATTGTATACGTTCAATTTTCGCTAATTTACATTTTAATAGCCTTTTAACTGAGTGATCTATTTATATTTTTGTATATAAACGATACAAACTGTTTACTACGCGTCAGTTCGAGTAAATCCGTGCATATGGAATGCCTGAAGATGCCGAAAGGCGGATCCCGGGTCGTTAGCGACAAAACTCATGGAAAAGTACAAAATTCAAACAATTCAAATTAAAAAAAAAAAAAATGTATTATTAGTCGAAGATTTTTTTAAATGTAGCCGATGAAAATAATGCACTGATAATGATTTTAATAATTAAAAAGTAACGTAGTGAGATATATTTTTCAATGAAAATACATGTTTATTAGCGACGCTGGTTGAACGACTGGATTAAAATTGTTGGCACAATTATCAGGACGCTAATAACGTACTGTAGAAATGCCTTGAGATGAGTGCCAAACGAGCAGTCCTGTTTGCTACGGTTCGCCCTCATACTGGCCCAATAGGTCACGCTGTCCTGACCTCAAACAAGGCCAATTTCGAGGCATTCGATAGATTTGAAACATCATATGGGGGACGGGATATTTTTCATTTCTCTTTAAATTCAACGTGGAGTATATTGAATTATACCACCATGGTGGATTTTTAGTAGACGGATATTTAATATCACCAATAAACTTAATGTCTGAGCTAGTGATACCCTCTTTTTTATCTTTATTTAAAGCACGACAGTGTGTGGTTAAAATGTTAATAAGTCTCGTGTAGTTATGCTCAGGGCCAAAAATATGAAAAGTAAATTCGTTTATTCGTTTATTTATTCGTTTATTTTTTACCGGGAAGGCGGCCATACAAATAAATAGTAGTAGTGGGGGGACAATCAACAACCAACTTGTATACATATGTATATATATTATGGACATCGATGTAGCTCTAAACATCAGTATGAAATAAGCAGTAATAAAGCTTTGTAAAAAATAGAATCAATGGCCATTATTTAACCGCTATCCCTATACAACCTTCTTCTCTGATAAAAAAAGGTCGAACTACTAAGTAACAAGCAGTTCTTGCAAAAAAATATGGCGAGATGCATTCATTAGAGAAGATCATATAGTACATATTGAAAGTATTCACTCTTGTATTCAGTATTATTTCCTTCCTTTATCGGCGCCTTAATTTTCTAGTATTTTTCATGTTCGAAGGCTCGGAATTATACACTCTTGGATGAAATAATTTTATATGGAAAGATAGCTACAATAAAACGTTTCCCTACTATTTGAGTACAATTTCATATCACGATAGTCACGTTGTTTTCAGAACATTTAACACCCGCATTCAAAAATTTACTTTGAAATATACAAAACTCAATAAATATATAAAAACATTTATTGTAAATTTAAAGCTTTTAAAATCATTACTATTACTAACTTTGATGACGTTCATAACCATCGAATCGAAAGGCTTTGTGTGAAAAATACAAAAATATAAAAATATTTTTTTAAAAAAACTGCACTTGCGTAGCCTGCAGCAATTGCTTTGAAAAAAATAATATTTACAGTTAATACTTATTTCCTAAAAAATGTTATATTTTATTTAAAACTAAAATTAAAAATGATATCGTATTCAAATGTATTTCAGCATAAAAACATGCACAGAATTTACATAAAAACGTGTTGAAAAAATGCCCACCATTTAAAAAATAATATGTTATTATGAATTACCAACATTTTGTTGAACGTTAAAATAATGAAAATGAAAATGTAAAGAATAACGATGGTTCGTATTTCTTAAAAGAATAAAAAAAAACTTTATTTTAACGATTTTCTTCACTTCTGGTCTTACTACAACCTGGTCCTACTTAATATTAGTACTGACTTAATTTACAAAATCATTATTTTAAGTGTCATAATAAATGTTATACAATTTGTGGTCGAAATTAAAAAAAGTAATATTTGTTTGAGAGTAGTATTTAGTAAATGATTTCTTAGTTTATTTGACATATTATAAAAGTCGTATAGATGGTGCTTATATAAATCGTTTTAAAGATACCAACGAAAGCTTTGGCGCAAGACTAAGCAAGCAAGCGCTTTGAGGAAAGCGCGTCAAAATTTTCCGAAAGTGCTTTTCTGCCGGAAGTAACTCAGGAAATACTTTTACAAGTTCACGGGAGCGTTACGCAAGATAAATTCACGTTCTTTGTGGCCACTTTTACCGGAAGTAAATAAAACAGTGTATGCGAGCCTGCGAATGAAAACAAAAGAAAAAAATGATATGTAAATACACCACCTGTATGGCTGGAGTTTAATCTTGCATCTTTGACACTGTGAAATATTAAGAAGCCTTGAAAAGTTAAACGATATTTCGTCACTTTTCCATTTCGTACGCTTTTTTTTTTGCCACGAACAGTATCAACTTTATTAGTTTATTTTGCCGTCTGTTTACTCTAAAATAAAAAAATGATATTTTTTTTTTTTTTTTAAAGAACGACATTTGATGGTAATACATTTATTCAAAAATAAAACTCTTCTGTGTACTAATTTCACAAGTAATCAATAAGCATAATACTCATCACAACATCCTCAACTGAGAACAGTCGTGATAAGCGAAACTGGTTCTCACCTTAATAAATAAATGTAGAGTTAGAATAAAAGAGTGTTTTAAATAAGACGACTGACTATTCGTAATTTTATTATTTAAAAAATAAATTACTTCAGTTGCAGCGCTCGTGAGCTCAAATCATAAATTCATTAATTAATTTATTTTGATGTAGATGTATTTTAGTGATTTATACAAATTTCTACCACTGATCTTATCCTAAATACAATGCGTATGAGAGAATGATAAGCAACATATTTTTTTATCCTTATTCTACCCAAAAAGAGGTTGATCGATTGAGTGGTATTTTAACGAATTTTGCGTCGATAAAATACTTAACAAATCGCTATATCTTTTTCTCGATAATATGAACATGTATTCAAAAAATAAAATATACATTTGTACTAATTCCCACTTTTATTTGTATTTATTTTATTTATGATAATGCTAGCAATAAGCAAAACTGATCCTGATCTTTCATAAATAATGAAGAATTAGGACTTATTTGCTGTTTTACGTTTGTTAGTCATGGCACCTTACATGAGCGCAGAGTAACCGTACACTGTGTTTTAAAAACAGATGCCTGCGACGAACAGTAAAAGTATGTTGGCCTGACTTTGCCAGGAACACGGAGATAATAACCAGCCTTTTATTACGCCCAAAATAAAAAAAAGCGACGATGGACCTGGCTCGAACATGTGGTACGAATGTCTCAAGAGATTTTGAGCCCTGCCTGTCTCTTCTACCTACCAGATGGATGCTGACATCGTGGAAGACCACCGATTAACATCCACAAGATGTACTTAGTGGAGCTACAAGGCGCTGGGATGATCTGGGAGGAAGCAAAGAGACTGGCGGGAGATAGATAATCTTGGAGGAACCAGGTGGCGACCATACGCTCCGTATAAGGAGTGGATATGAAAAAAAACACATTTTTTTTAAAAAAATAAGCAATTACAAAATGTTTTACTGTAGTTTTGTACAAAATCTTGAAGTTTAAAACATTTCACTCAGCAATTTTTTCAACTTATTTTTTTTTCAACTCTGACAAATATGTCACTTTCGAATAGAGATAAACATTTAAGAGTAAAGTGTATAATGTCCATTCTGAGTGCTCATTTAACACTCTTAAAAATATACTTTAGTAAACTTTAAACTTTTTATGGAAAGACTTTTCAAAAGCGCTAAAAGCAATGATATTTCACAGTGCCGAAGAGAGGTTAAATTATGACGTATACAAATTTCTCATCATTAATAATTTTGAATTCGCAATAAACAACAAAAAGCAAATAAGTAAGTACTTTGCAGACTTTTATGATTTAGTGAGATTTGTTTTTCAGCTTGTTGGTATAACATATATTGTTTTTTAGGTTTCTAATATATTATTTGTTTTCAAAAATATTTATATTCAAACAAATTGATTAATCACAATAAAAAATAAATATTTGTTAGGTGAATATGTTATGCATGCATCATAAATATATTAAATTTTGTAAAGCAAGTTTCTTAATATGATTTTATATTTTTATTTTAGATGTATTCGAAAGGAGATAGATTTGTGTAAATTTTATGTACATAACTTTGCTTTGATGCTGGTTTTAGTCGAAAAAACGTTGGCACAGTAATAATTTTTTTACAGAACACGTTTTTTTCTTTAAGTTCTTGTCAAACGAAAATGAATTTAATTTATTTTTAATAACTCATTGCGATATCTTTAATTATATTTATATTTAAATATGAACATTGAAACGGTTTTTTTTTAAGAATACACATAATTTCAATCTTAACAAAGAAGTAAATCTTCAAAAAAAAATTCAGTCATTCTTATAAAAATCGTTGTTTTTAAAATGAGCAAATAATTGTATTCGCCAGTAAAAATTTCAATAGCTCATATGTTAAGCATAATATATAAATGAAAAAACGTTAAAAAAAAAGTGATAAATCATTTAAAAACTTATTTTTTAGTAGGTTGATTTATTGTCGGCTACTATTACAAAAACTTTCAATTCATTGATTTAAATTTTACCTTGTATGATAAAACTCGTCATTTACGATTTAATCTTCAATAAGAAGTATTTATTTTCTCAATAATATTTTTGAATCTATTTAAATTTATATATAAGGATTTGGAAAGGTACAAATTTTTTTTCCATAGTTCATAAAAAATAAGGCTACCAAATAAACTTTTTCTGAAAATTCTGTGTCAATATGTTACAATTTATTATAATTTTCTATCTACAATTTGTTACCAATTTCAATTTCATGTATAAATAACAGTTGAAAATGCACTTACTAAGTATATAAGTTAACTATAAAATGCTTTCATTGTCAATTTTTTCCAGTCACACTAGAAACACCAAATGAACAATTAAACTAATTATTCTGTACATGTACTATACAGACGTACTTAAAATAATCATGCGTGCACTCATAGTGTTGTCAGCCACTCTCCACTGCTGGTTGCCGTTACTGTGTTAACATGTCATCTAATATTTCACATAACCTAAAGAAATATACGTCTTGTCGTTAACGCCTTATTTCTTTTCAACATAAATATTATATTGTGATGTCAATTTACTTCAAGGTGACCTCTAGTGACTTACGATAAATTCTCATCGAATTTTTCTCGTATGATCTAACAACTACTATAAAATATTTGCCGCATTAGTATTAGCTGTAATGCCATTTTTTTTAATTCAAAAATATATAATATTACCTAACCTATGTCGTAATTTAATTTATAATCTGACTAGCAGTTGTCAATATAATAAAATAATCTAAGTCAATGTCATTTATAGTGTGTCCAGCGCTCATCAGAGAGCTTATTAACTTATTAATTAATTCACAGTTGTTGCGAATTCAAATTGCAATGATGGAAAAAAACTATAATTGATAGTTAATATATACATCAACGAAATTTCACACCTAAGCTGTGATATGCATATTATATATAAATATGTTAAGCTTATTATATGTTTTAAGTTGCAAATGATAAAAATATATTACAATAAGAATTGGCAATTGACAAGTAGTTAAAACCAAGTAATTTTTGATAAAAATCTACTAAAAAGTACAAAAACAGTCCTACTCACTCAAAAACACACTGACTATTTCGATAAAACTATCAACTAAACTAAAGTAAATAAACTAAACGTTGTTTTATGCCGTGTTGAAATATTTAAAGTATGTTTGATCATCTTTACCCACATTGAAAATTATATATTTAAATAAAACGGTTTGAATCTAATATTAGAAGCCAAAAAAAAATCGTATTCGTCAAGGCGTTCTTACGATACTTCGTCCAATTATTTACAGATTTATTTCGTACTTTTTTTCAATTTCACTTCATGTTTTAGCTCGTTACTTTTGAACATACATACAATGTAGTTATATGACTAAATGTTGTGATATACGAAAATACCCTGCGTTACGGCTAACGAGGTTCGTCGGTGATTTTGAAAGTGATTGACAGAATACGAGAAAGGTTTCATGTTTTTAAAATGAATGTTTCCTAACGTTATTTACACCAACAATATCTGGGTGATATTGAAAAGCTCTAGCTAAAAGGGTGTGCAGTACTAAAAGTGTCAAATCATGCAGCTTAAATAAACTCTTAAGGTCCTATTCGAGCATCACTTTGAGAGAAAATCACGTGGCAAATGGCAAAAAGTGTGTATCTTTATATATTATATATCGGAATAATTTTCTTCCCAAATATATTGCTTCGCAAATTAAATTGAAATTCGTTTATTTTTAGTTTTTTTTTAACCATATGTGTTCCAAATTAAAGTTTATCGTAACAAAAGGTGGTCTACAAAAACTGCATGTTATTCAATCATTGCTCGATTTGTCTATAAGTCTAATGTTTCACATTGAGTCTTTCATTTAAACAATGTTTTTCCTTCAAAATAAATCTATTATATATACTTTACTATTGTATGCCAAAAATAATTAAACCGTAAAAATAATAAATGCATAAAAATAAATGATTTTATTTCAACCATATCTGCTTCCAATATGAAGCACGTGGCCTCCGATTACAGTATTTTAACATTAGTTTACTTTGGGATTAGTTTAATTAAGATAGAAAATATATTTCAGTGGTAAACTAATTGTTATTAGTGTATCAAAGTTTTGGGATTGGTTTGAGTGGAAGGGAATGTAGAAAACACAGACATCCATGCCTTTAAGCACAAATCGATAAATCAATTGAAATATTAATTTATGAATTTTCCCGTATTGAGATTAAAGACCGAAAACATTGCAAACGTAAACACCAACGCTTACCACTTGGCTGCCGACCAAACTTGTTAAAAAAATAGACCTTTATTAATTTTAATATATTTGTCATGGATTTTAAAGTGAGCAATTTACAGTGGAAGGTAACGTGGAACAACACATGGTAGTACCATGTGTTGGGTTGACTAGTGATAATAAATAATAATTATAGAACTTTGAAAGTGGCAGTAAAGACACAAACAAAGAGAAGAATATTTATAAAAAGCCCTAAGTGTTCATTAACAGAAAAATTTCATAAAATTATTTTCAATACATAACTAAGATTTGATTTAATATTCAATTTAATGAAGCGAAAGAGGTGTATCCCAAGGGCCATGAAACGCTCTAAAAGACAATTGTTTAAGCGCTGCATGGACACTTTCAAACAAATTTTGCATGAAAATGTATACATACATAATGGTATTTAGTTATACCAAACTTTTACTGATAAAAAATTTAAATTTATATTGAAATTTTAGTTTATGGTGTATTTATTTAAGAATTTAATGAGTTTTCTTTTGTAATAGATGGTGAAAATAAATAAAATTGATATTTCTGAAAAAAAAATGTTAACGTATACATTTTTAAGCAACAAACTCAAACGGCACTTGGAATTCGAAATTATTCCATTTAATTTACCTGCTTGGAAAAAAAACTAAAAAGAAATTGATAACTTTTTTTGCCTTTTTATTTTGTGAAATTATTTTTCGCTTCACTCTGTGGTTCAACAGACAAATTGTCTGCGGTTCTGCTGACCTAACAATGGAATATTTTTTTCAATTAAGGTTATTTATTGTCTCTTGGTTCTCTGAAATGGCTCCGGAATCTGCGCTTAACACTTCGGCCCATATTACTTACGATATTTTTCTTATATAAAAGGAAAACTTCCTCCTATTTCTTTCTTAATAGTTGTAGGAAAAATAATTATTGTGCATTATGGAATAATTAAATATAGGTATTTTTATTTGAAAATTATTCAATTCTTTTCTTTCATTCGGAATTCATTATAACCATTGCAATGTACGCAATGAAAAATATTCTAAATGTCAAACATTATTTACATTTTACTCAATAACCATGTCATTGAATTAAAATAATCATATTTCCATAAAAATAATAAAACATTGTTAGAACTTTTTCCACATCAAATTTAGGTCAAATCAAAATTAGGTTTCGCTAATGGTGAGCATTGTCAACTGATGCTCACCATGAGCGAAACCGGTCCTGATCCAATAAATTTTATGTGGAAAAAGTACTAAAATTTTTTTGTTATTTTTATTATAATGCCATTCCACCAAATATTGACAGTAAACACCTTAAAAGTGATAATCATATTTCATTGTTTTAACAAATTTTACATCGGGAAACTTGACAAGACAGAAAAATCTTAGTTGTACGTAGAAGTTCATCTTGTCTCGATTCTCATGATTCGAGAATTTCTATTTTCTCAGAATATTTGGATACAGTAAAATTGGAGATTGAGCCTTGAATGTATCTGGAATTTTGTGATGTTTTGTTTTATTTGTGTTTCGTGGATGATTTGATAAAAAAAGTTTAAGGGGCCTTTTTTATACATGTCATCAAATAGATAATAAAAAAAATTAGTAGTTTTTTTCCAAAAAATGATTTGTTAAACCATGAATTAATCATACAGGTCTCTTAAAATGTTGATTTAAAATTTAATCAATAAGACAATATGTAAATTAGTGAATTAATGAATGGTAGTGCAAAAAATAGTTGGTTTTCTCAAAAATCGTTGCGTTATAAACGAAAAGATATACTTTTATTATTAATTGAGCCATCCCAAACGACTAGGGGGGAAAATTAACAAAGATAATCTGTTGGTATTAAATAAAACATTACATTCCATACAGTGTCTCTATTCTAGATTTTCAATCGATTAAAACACACTAATTATTTCAAAAACTAATTAAAGAGAGAAGTTAAAGTAAGTAAGTCTGCATTATACGTAAATATAATCTAAAAAAAATAATGCATTCAATTTTTTGTGAATTTGTGAACAATGAATTTGTTTGCATAATCGGAATTTCAATGTGAAATAGTTTCAAAGAAAAACGGTTGTCAAGTTAATGATGTCAGGCAAAACAAGTAAAATTTTTAATTTTAGAATTAAATAACATTTTAGATGTAAATCAAGCATCGCTCTTGGCGGCAAAACCTCTCAATATTGCGAAAACAATTTTCCATTGTTTTTTAAATATAAATTATACAAAATAAATCTATTCTGATGGTTTCAATATTTTAATATCTATATACACATTATATGTTACTTTTTTGTTAATTAATATAATCTAATAAAGAAGCAATTCACTTTTTTTATTTAGCTATTACGGAATTTATAGAAAATTGTATATAAGCTATTTGTAATGATCGTTTTGCATTATAAATATTATAATATTTATAATGCAAAACGATTATTACAAATAACTTCCATACAATGTTCTATAAATTCCGTAATATAATTTTGCACTGAACTGTTTCCGATACTCAATATATAAATACGAAGTTATATATAAAAAAAAACTCTTTCAGCTTAATACTTTTGGAATTTTTCGAAGAATTGCTAATGCCCCTGCCGATATGAATTCGCGAAATTTATGTATGGGCTTTCAGAGTAATAATTTTGAGCGAGCTTCTTTTTACGGGCAGAGAACTAGTTAGGGTTCCAATATTATTTTTAGGGATGTTTCTTCTTTTATCACTACGATAACAATGTAAAAGATATATTATTATTTTTATTATATTTATAGATTCGCAAGGATTTGATTTGTTATTTTTTCATGTTCTTAAATTCATGTTGTTTTGCGTGTATAAATGTGTTAAAAATATATATAATCATCAAATGCTCTTAACTATTTGTATACATATATGTATATATATAAGTAGTGGTATGTTACAATAACTGAGAGACAGTTTATATTATTTTTTAAGTCCTCGCTTAAAATTGATGTTAAGATACCTTTACCAGGAAGTCAAATGTAGGGCATCCAATCCCGGGATCCTGATCAATTTTCTGATCCCAAAATCCCGGCTGCGATCCCGGGATTTCGGGATTGAGAAATTTTGAACAAATCCCGAAAATTGACACGAAATTGGCAAATCGAGAATTTCAGATTCCTCGTGAGCTAAAAAAAAAAACGAGATTTTGTGACAATCGGGGAAAAAGTATACTAAATCGAAAATTTCAAATTCCTAGGTTTGGAGATAATCCGGGGAAAAAGTATAACGAATTGAGGATTTCAAATTCTTCGGTGAGCAAATCCTGATCCCGGGATTGAAAATTAATCAATCCCGAAATCCCGGGATTGGAAAAAGGCTCCGGGATTGGATACCTTAGTCACATGCTCCACAGCGGAAGCGGTCATGAATTGAAGATTTTTTATTGTATTGTTTACTAAGATTAAACGAATAATATTCCCCTCGCTTTGAGTAAAATTTAATTAAACTAGTATCAGAATCAGGTCTTAGGTGAAAGTAAAAAACTGTTATCAATATTCTTCGAAAATATAAGTTAGGCAGCAAAAAAAGGTATAAGATTTATTTTATGTGAAAAAATATGTATTAGTTGACAATCATTACGGTTTTTTCAGCATTTTTCCAAACAACTAGCAATAGATTCGTGTTTTTCAAAACAGGAGGAGGAATAAATCTAATAAAGCTTTTTTTCTTTATTTTTATATATTTAGACTTTAAATTCGAACTATTTAATTTTTTATAAATTTAAGCTCTCGTGAATGTGATATTGGTGTTCAATTAAGCTTTCAAAAAAACGGCTTGTGTTTTAACAATTGATTCGGGAATAATTATGTTTTACAGAAAAAAAATTAAAAGAAAAAAAAATATATTTTGCGTTGTTTTCAAACAATATGTATTTGATTAAAAATAAAAAAGTTTTAGTCGTATTCTGCGAAAAATATATAGTATTTGTTTTTGTCTTTACATTCATTATACATCAGTGGATTAGTCAATAATCCGGGGGCTTAGATTCATAGATTTCAAACAAAAAAATAACATATTTTCAGTTGAGTCTAGTTTTGATAATCCAATCATATACTGATAAAAAACACAATCAATTTTTCACTAGTAATTATTTACTATTTACGGTTGGCAATATTATCTTAACATGTAACAAATTTTATGTTACAAACGTTAAATTGAGAGCTCGCTTCGTAGATTTTACAATATTACAATTTGTTTAATATAGGTAAAAAATGTACATCAACTGAGAATGATAACTTATTCTTTATGAGTTATATTTCAGTCATGAAATAGTTTTAATAATAAATAAAAAACCATATAAACTTTTTTTTCTTTTGATAAATATAAATATTATATATAAAAATAAAATATGTTGACTTAAAACAATTTCGTATTAATGTATCTTTAGCTACAAATTTTAATGGAATAAAATTTGTGAAAACCATTTACAAAATTTATTCCGAAATAAAATTCTTGTATAAATAAGCCCCTGTGATCCTTACTTTACGAATTAGCAATGAGAAATTTATAGATGCGTATAAAGTAGCAAAATATAATTTTATGATTGGTCAAATAATTTTGCATTAAATAAAGTGGTTTTGTAGACAAACGGGAGTAAATAATTAAATAAATTACTCACGTCAGGCTTACTAACGGTTGAGCCAGCTAGTAAGCGACTTAGTGATAGCAAGGCCAAAATAAATTGCGTTTAATAATTTTTAATTTAAAAGAGCTAATCTTTCTATCAATCTCTCTGGTAAACTTTATCACAGTGTTTTCCAACTAAATTTCTTATCGGATACCCTGCAAAATATTTTTTAAATCACATTAAAACAAATTGACGACGAGAAATACTTCAATCAAGTTCAAAAAATATTTCCATTGCAATCAAATGTATCTGTAAAAAAAAATGATTCTATGAAATATCTATAACGTTCTTTTTACAGTAAAAACGTGCGCAAAATACTACACACATAATATATTTAAGAAATATACCGCGTACATAAAACTTGTAAAAAACACAAATAATGTATTAACTCAGTTTTCGTAGAAAGGTTTTATATTAATAAAATTTAAACAATTTTATTGTAAATTTTCTACATTTTTTACAATGCCCGGTTGCGCTCATTGCGAGCATTTTCAAATACCAAAGTTCAGTAATTTTATTTTTATAATAAAAAGGTCAATAAAATTACACACAGCCGGGCGGTTGTATGTGTGGTGCATACAGTCAAAGTACAGTCAAGTCGATGTAATTTCAAAGCAAATATCCAGCTTTTATGTAATTTAAAAAAAAAAAAAAAACTTTTCTAAAAGACAAAAATAGTTTTTTTTGTGCATTTAAAATACCCTGGAGATTAAGAATCAAACTAAAAACATACATCATCGTATATTGTTATTACGTAAGTTCGTTCTTTCTAAGCTCGAATACATATGTTATTTTAATAGTTTGAAAAACATTCTTCCTGTGGGGTTTAATATGATAATATTATACAGATGAATACCAGTGTAGTGTTAATCTGTTCAATAGAGAATTTTGTTATAATGACTATTCATGTATAACAAAATATTGAACATGAAAGGCAAATGTGATTCAAATAGTCGCTATTTCTATATTTTACTTCATTAGTTAAAGGTATGGAATGGATGAACAGCGTACATAATGGATTTGTAATACTGTGCCTAAATAGATACAAATTTGTTTACAATTTTATGTAGGCATTCAATTTAAACAAAGCCTTCCGGGTGATATGAGCTAGAGGAAATGTTTATTTTATGCAGAACAACGGGTACTATTTAATGAAAGCCTTCCGCTACGTTAGACAAAATTTAAAGTTAAAAGCGACACGGTTTAATTGATTTCGGCCCGTTAATACGATGCGAAATCTTCTGGAACATTTAACAGCTCAATTTAACATTTGGTCCTTGAAATTTATGACAAAGTAACTTTGGAGTTATCTTTAAGCGTTCTTCATTATGGCATAAAGAACTGAACGTGTCGTAAAACAGAAAACACAGAAGACAAGAGAGACTATTAAAGAAATTATTATATACAACAAGTATCAAAAATTGACAAAATTATCTTCACGTTTATGGTACAAATAAAAAAATATATAAAACGAAAAATCAAGATAAATAAAAGCTTTCGCCATTAAAGTTTCAGTGTACTCGTCGGTAGCGTTTGTGGAAATTCATTTTTCATATACAATTTTATTTAAAAACATTTTTTTCCCAAAAATTGTGTTACAAAAAAGGTAAAGAGTGATAAGTCGCTTTCACTCGATAATTTTTCCGATGGATTCGGCAGTGAGTCTCTTCATTTTTTTTTCTTAAAAATTATTATTCTACTTAATAGTACCACATGTTTTTTATTCATAAATAATCGTAAGACAGTTGATTTGAAGATGTTTATCAAAGAAAAAAAACACGAGTTAAATTTGTGACACAACCTGCAGAAGTAAGTTATTAATTTTAATTGTATAATTACTTAATAATGGATAATCTTGCAGAATGTGCGGTCGAGTCGTCAACGTCATAAGCTTTGAATAACGGAGCGTGCAAGTTCGAATTCCAGTACGGACAGTTTTAATAAATTGATTTATAGATTTCCATCCAAATGCATGGATGTATGTGATGAATTGAATTCTCTCCGACCTATCCTATCTTAAAAACGGGCGTAACGATAGTGATGAGCTAACCACTAGTAAAGTCGTATGTATATCTTTTTACTCCTACTCTCATTGATAAAGAGAGGTTGAGCGATTGACTAATAAATATTTCACGTAAATCCATCAAGAGGCCATATGCTCCTCATTGAGAGAAAAATTGACGGCGCAAACACCCATATCTTAGGTTAAACTTTAATAATCTAAATTTAACATTGATTTTACCGGAAATTGACCCTTCCAAAATCTTACCAACTAAACTACAGGGGGCCTTAACTTGACAAAACATAAATAAATACAAGCTTGTTCCTTCTAAAGAAATTGTTCAATCAAATGTTTTCAGGGTATCTGTTATATTGCAAATACAAAAATTCACAGAAATTAAAATTTATGAAAAAAATACTTTAAGTATTTTGTTTACCTTTTATAAGAAAAGTAAAGTGTCTTCTATATTTAATACTACCAGTTTAAAAAGAAAAGTCATAACCTCGATCTGAGCTATACAATATAGTGAAGAGTTATTTAAGCGTCGTGGTTTCGTCAAAATTTAATAAGGTTTTATCGTTTTAGCTCATAATAAACTCTTAAAACAGTATGTGTTTCAGTACTGAAAACACTTTACTTGTTTGGCTTTTCCTTGACATAGTCACGCAATACATCAAATAAAAAAGTACCCTTATTTTAGAAACAATCATGTATCACTGAAGATACCATTGCAAAGTGCAGCGGCGTAGGCATCTTATAGTAGAGTCCTGCAATGCACGAGGTCCCAGCCAAAAGGGGCCCCAAAACTGTTTTATACTTTTTTTAAATACCACTGTCTACTAAAAACAACCATTTTTTTAAACAAACTATTTGCTCTTATATGATTCTCAGAAAATAAAAATACAGAAGCGTTTTACAGATGTTCTAATAATAAGAAATTAAATTACACAAAACAGTTATAACAAACAAAAGGTTTTATTGAATCCTTACTCAATAGACCTAGACATGTCGAGAAATTTCTAGCAATGAAAGTGATGTATGACCAGTCACTCATAAAAGTATTATTTTTTCTTAATAATTGTAGTATTTCGTGCAATTTACTTTTTGAGTTTTCAAACCTTTTTTTAGTGAAAAAACATTTTTTTTAATTCAAGGATCAAATCTTTAATATTAACACTTTTTTGAACGGTTTTTTTGTAACTCAGTTTTTTGTAGAACATGTTTTCCGTATAAAAAAGTGTTAAGTGTACTGAAAATAAAAAAAAATGCGTGGAAGGAGGGGCTGCGTGACGTTTCCATATGGGCCTCAAAATTTTAGCTACGCCACTAGTTATGTGATACTATTTACGTATTGAATAATTCCATAATTCAACTTGGTAAACATTAAGCAGTTAAGATAACTAGAAAATACCTGCGTAGGCAACATAAATAATAATCCCAGCCCACACATACACAATATCTTATATCATCAAAGGAAAAAAAAACACTGTAGAGAAAAATAAAGCATCATGTTTTCTATTCTATAGAATTTTGTGTTTATTTAATGATATAATTTTGTGTAAAAAAATAACATGAGCATTCACCCCCACAAAACAAGAACAAAACCGTATTCTATGACGGTAATCTAAATACTTATTTTCATTTTCTTCTGAATTGTATTGATATTATTTAATAAACAAATATGCTTCTTTAGTTTCACAACGAAAATTGAAAAATGAATCTTGAAAATTGTGTTCAAAATTATGATTCTTGTAGATCAGTGGTTCCCAAAGTGTTTCGTGACAAATAAAAAGTCATTTGGGGGTGCGTGGATAACGTTGGGGGGTCCGCGGAGGAATACATATAACAAATATTCCTGACACCTTGACAAGAAAATGGTAAAAATTTTTACGTCCAGTTGAGAGACCCTGCTCTAGGAAATTGGAAGTAGAGAATTTTTAAAAGTAAATGATTTATACAAATAATGCGCACGGATGTACAGGGTTGCGAAACCCAGTTCAAACGTGTAAGTATAAAATCGAAGCGTTAAAACAACAAATAACTAACGCCGGTGTATTCTTCTGAAAGATTTTTATGAGAATATCGTTTAAAGTCACCACGCAGAAATATGGCGAGTATCCAAGTCACGTATTAAATATCGTATGAAAGAAGTTTCAGTCATATAAGATTTAATGCGCCATATAAAAAAGAAAAATAATAAAACGAGAGAAAACAGATATAAAAAGATTCCTCAACGGCAAAACTACTTCATTACAATAGCTTAATGGAACAGTAAAAACGTTTTATCACAAGTATTAATTGAAAAATCTCAGAACTACTGAAGGATTCCAAAAACCACTATCTATTTTTGTTTAGTTTATTATATAAACGACAGGAGATGTTTGGGGTAGGTATATAGAGATTATTTTGAATACAATTGGTAAACAGACTAGCAATATAAACTATTTATTCGTTTATTTTAAAGTATAAAAAAATATTTGTATACTTAATGTGTTATTATAAAATACTTTATTTTTAATCCAGGTCCGTTTCCAATGTGGAGTATTTGGCCTCTTAACGGAGATAACTTAACAACAAAATAATATACCATAACTGTTAACTTACTCAATTGCTACGCCACTCTTTTTTTAAGAGTGTAAGGATAGAAAAGTTGGACTTGGACAGGGATAGTGGTTAACTAATTACTCTCGCTACGCCTCTTTATATTAAGATTGGAATGATAGGAGAAAAGTTTTTGACAATACAAAAGCCTATACCTTATAACAGAAATCGATAAATCGATTGAAAAATGCTATCCGTGCTGATCCCGAAAGATTTGTCACGGAAGTCAATGACGTTTATCACAGCGCTACAGACCCGAAAATTTACTACAACCCCTCTATAGCGTATGCGGCAGTTTCCTGTGTAGCGGTCCAACATGTAGCGTAGTTTTTTACAAAACGCTTACTTTTAAGGGTCAAATTAGAATCTATAGTCGATAAGGTCCGTTTGAGTGTTTGTAAGGTGTCCCCGATTTCACACCTTCCAGTCTCCACTTTTTTAAATAAAATAAAATATAATAAAATATAATAAAATGAAATAATATAAAATAATATAAAATAAAATAAAATAAAATGAAATAAAATAAAATAAAATAAAATAAAATAAAATAAAATAAAATAAAATAAAATTAAATTAAATTAAATTAAATTAAATAAAATAAAATAAAATAAAATAAAATAAAATAAAATAAAATTAAATTAAATTAAATTAAATTAAATAAAATAAAATTAAATAAAATTAAATAAAATTAAATAAAATTAAATAAAATTAAATAAAATTAAATAAAATTAAATTAAATAAAATAAAATAAAATAAAATAAAATAAAATAAAATAAAATAAAATAAAATAAAATAAAATAAAATAAAATAAATTAATTAAAATTAAATTAAACTAAATAAAATTAAACACAATGCAACAAAAGTCTCACGTTGCTGGGCAACGGGCTTACAGCTAGTCTTCATAAATAAATTATATAATAAATACATATTTTATATACCCACGTACATTGATTTTTTTTGTCAGTAACTGTTGGTGTCTTGACTTCGTCAGACGTGGTATGTGACAGGCGAAGCAAAAAGGTAAACATGATAAGAAAAATGTTTGATTGGTCGATTTTGTTCAATACACAAAATTCAATTTATTGAACCTATGATAGTTCAATTTAAGGATAAGTGACCTATCCTTAAATTTTGTATACGTGCTTAGCTCTCTATAACGCAGTCCCAATTTCTACGCTATAAGGGGTCAACTGCAATTGATTCGTATTAACCTTACTGTCCGTTGAGTCTTCAAAATGAAAAAAATACAATGACTGCAAATTATTGGTTTATTTAGAAGTCATTCGCATCTATTTATTTTGTGTTTAAAAAAAAAAATATAGACTTTTATTTCAGGCGTAATAGTATGAGAAGAAAAGCGATGCTTTTGTTTATAAAACGATAAAAAAAACACCAAAAAATATATTTTTTTTTAACTCGCCAGAGTCAATAAATTTCTGTATTAAGTATTATTTTAAAAAACATATTGAACTTTTATATGTATACGGCTTATATTTAATATCAATTGCCAATTTTGGAATAAATTTATTATAATAATATGTTTTTAGCTAACGTATGAGCCGATCCAGTATAAAATAAAAAGTTTTAATTGGGAAAGTTTTCAATTATTTTGAGTGCTGGCTTCATATCGACAATAAATATACGCAATATTTCCGATATCTAACTTTTGGTAAACTAAGCTTTGCCTCTAAGAATTATACATAAAAACTTTTCAGAGCCTTTTGCATAACCGTTAAAGCTGTACCTTTACGATTAGATCAATATCAAAGTGTGTTTTTTTCAATGAAAAATGTAATATCTTAGGCATTTGTCATTGTGATGAATTTTCACATTGAGTTGATCCCGATTGACTAAAAATTTTCATAGTGTTATTTTTTTTTTTATATATTCTTGGGTCAAATATATTTTTGTTATAGATATTATTTTTTAACATATCAGGTTGTTTTTTAATGAATGAGTAGCTTTATAAAAAAACCTTTATTTACACTACGAAGAAAGCATTATTTTCTAAAATTAATTTTTAGAAGTGTAAAAGTTATGCTTCGATTCAAGAGATCGAAACCGTTACCTCGTACCCAATAAAATGAAGCCCAAACGACTTCACGATTACAATAAATTCTCAATATATTATATTGCTAAATTAAAGGGGTGAGAAGTCGTTAAAAAGAAAACGGCTCAAACTACGAAAATAAATTAAAACACAACTACGATTCTAATTCTGATTCTGAATTCGGTTAAAATAAATAGTATTTTTTAAAATGATCTTCAATTTTTTCAAGCAATTCGTTTTCTTCCAGTGTATACTTAATTTCACTAATCAATTTTTGGGTAATTCGGGGATTTGGGTAATTTTATAAAGTATTAAGCTAAGTAATACTGTATGTATTATACATACGGCTTACAATTATTTTTATAGGTGGACGGGGAGGGGATATGAATTCCTAAAATCAGTATTTTATTTCGATAAATAATTAAAAAACTCTTCATGATTTTTTGTAATATGACTAAACACTGTTTATTTAATAAATAAATTCATTGTTTATAATATTTTCACACCTTTTATATTTTTAAGAGTAAGAATCATGCAGAGGCGGCACTTTTGATTCTAGAGATTTGTATACACAGACAATTTAAATAGGCGGCTGAGTCATTAGTTTTTTTCCAACTCCGGTAAAAACCGTATGATCCCACAACTCCGACTTCGAGTCCACAATCTTATAAAATCATTAAACTTATTCTCCTTGATTTTCTGGATCAATTTGACATTATTCACAAGTAAGCAAACTATTTAGGCATAAATTTACATTCGTGTGAACATTAATATTTGTAAAGTGTGGTCGAAGATTCCGCGAAAATGTTAACTGCTTTTACCCTTATCATAATTCTTGAAGTTAAGTATTATGACGTTACAACAAACTTTTGAAAGCTCTGACGATTGTCGGTCTCAGAACTTTAAGACGCACAAGTTCCCATTGAAATTCTATTAAGTTTGTTCATAATTTTCCGAATCCGAAGTACCTACTAGTAACTAGTTGATTGATTTTCACTGTCCATACAATCATTAACAGCAGTAAGCTTTTAGTAACCATCTCACAAAGTATGCCGAGAGGCTTATTACTTATTTTACTTTGAAAGACTCACCTATCGTACAAATAAAAGTTATGACTGCATTTATATATGTCAGAATAAATAAAAACGATGAAATGTTTTTACGATAAATATGGTTTGAGGATGCTTCTCTTGGAAGTGAAACACGTAGAGGCACTTTGCAATTTAGTTATCCTTAAGACTATCCTACAAATAAAAAATAAAAGGCAGATCTCATAGTATATTCTTCTCGTAGAGCATATTAGTATAAACCAAATGAGAGCTTTGATATTAAGGGATCTTGTTGATATTTTGTGTTTGCTTCATTTTTATTAATGTGTATTTTATTGATATCTTTTATACTTAATATGTGATAATATGAAGCTGTTTTTTTATATCTGCATCGCCGAGTCCAAGGTCAAGTGGTCAACGTCATTGACTACGACTTATGTGCTCACGTTCTTGAATCCCAGAATGGAAAGTTTTTATAAATCGATTCGAAGGTCTTTTTATATATTTTTTTTTCTCAATCGTAGGATTCTAAAAACAGACCATAGCAATAGCGATAAGTCAACCATTACCACTGTCTTAGCCCTATCCATCAACCTTCTACATTTCGAAAAAGAGTAGTCAAGCAACTCAATACAAGCAATTATTGCAGACATTTTATGTTAAGATAATGCTTTATTATGACTTTCATATGTTCCACGTTGTAAGCGTATATGACTAAAAAAATACCTGCATTTATTTTTTCCTTTTTTTTTGTTACATATGCTTAGCTAACCGTTTTTTTTTACCTTTAATAAGAGAATTTGCTTAGCAGTAAATAAGTTTCAATGATATAACGAACGATCGTTTTTATTTTGATCTTATTTCTCTAAGCAGCCTCAACTGTCGATGTTAATATTGGCCTTCAACGTAGACCTTTTATCCCATTATTTTATGTACGTAAATTTCAATTATATACGTAAGTTAATAAATCAACTTGTGTAGTCATATAACATACGACGCAACAAACAATTAACTTAAGTCGAGCTCTTTTGTAATGTTACGGAATAACAATATTATTATGTTAAACTGTGAATATTAATCTAAACAAGACCATTATTTGGCCACTTACTGAATACGTAATAAGTTATATAATACGATTTCAATACAAAGGCACAATTTGATGAAATTAATATCGAAAACGGTTAACTCTATTCAGATAATAAATTATTCATAAACGTTGGTATTCAGTATTCACGGGAATCTGAATAAACATCGTTCTTGTTCTAGAGTGACTTCAACTTATCACAACACATATCTGCGAAATAATAATAAGGAGCAGTAAAACTATACAAGCTAAAAAGCCATGTGAAATTTACTGAATTGGTATTGAGTTAAAACTTTTATACATTAAACATATTTGATAAATAGTTTCTGGAATAAAAAATATCTAAATTTATTTTCCGAAGCTATGAAATAGTCGAAATTCTTAGTAATTCTAATATTCATAAAGTCAATATAAGCTCAATGCTACTGATAAATGTACTGAAATATAAAATACTTTCAGATTCTTTAGAAAAATCTGTTTATTTAACATTACCGTTTTCATGAGAATACGTTTAGAATCTGTGTCCTCGAGGATTTATTTTACAAAATATTTTTACATTTTTGTCGTTGAGAGTTACTCAATAGATTGTGCTGTAAATATTATCAAAATAAATCAATTTTGTTACGATTTTGGAATTATTTTTTTGCAGTACACATTTTAATCGATAGTGCATTTATTTGGTGGCGCCAAGTTGACTAAATTCAGTTACCGGATGCTATTCTGTAAAGCTGAGTAAAGCTGCCGACGTAGAATTTTCATCGAACGGTCTATTCAAATGGACCGAGCAATCTAATGGCAGCAAAATGTAAAATGATAAAGCGATTCACAAGAATCTCAAAGCGTTACGTTTGCTTTTGGACAGAGGCCAGAATTCCCTAGCGTGAACTTAACTTTATATGCAAGTCATTATTCAATACTAGGCTGAAGAAGGGATGCTCAATTGAAAAATGCTGGTAGAAACTTGAAAGAAACGTGGTTTTTGTCTCCATGAAATAAAGTGAGCAGAACTGTTGATTTGTAGTGAGAATTTATGGATTTTTATTTCGATTTATCATAAATCGGTCAGTTGCTATCAGCTGAAGTTGTTTGTTTCAGAGAATTGTTTGTTATTAAGATAACAAGGTTAAGTTACATTCATTCATCAATAAAACGTTAACCGTAAACCCTAAAACATAATTTAATAAATGAGAAGGAATGGGTGAAAATCAATCTGTGAAAACGATCGTTTAGAAAATACAACATGCAGTGACTAAAACCAAATGAAATAAATAGTCAAGCAAGCTGAACAAAATATAAAAAAGTGTATATGTACACATGGCTATTATGCTTAACTTTAAAACTTTGTATGTTTTATATAATGATTCAATTTTAAATAAAATTATCAATCAGTTCAGTAGTCTTTCTTTGTTGTCTTATTGAAAAAGAAATATGCCGATGGTAGATTGGTAGATCGTTATACTGGTTGAATATGCCAGTACCTAAATGCACTGAAAAATAACAAATTCATCAAAACTGGGATCAATCAGTGTTGATCAAATATTCTTAAAAATATGTATGCAGAAAAGGCCACTTTGTCAAAAGTTTGTAAATATTAACCGCAAATGTTTTCATATAAATAATATATCAGTTAATTATATTTATATATGGAATGTGCAGAAGCAAAAGAACGTAACCCACAGTTTTTTCAAATCATTGTTTTTTCGTTAACCACATGTATACAACCTTGCTACACGTTATATCAAAAGGATGTAAGCCAAAAATACCGAATTACTATCTAAATTTAGCTTCAACAAATCAAAAAATAAGAGTATGTGAAAATTTCAATCAGGAAAAAGAACATAAAAAAGGTTGTTATTAAACAATTTATAAAATTAATATTAGATTAAGTCGACCGCCTGTGTGTTCGAGTGGTCAACGTCGTTGGCTTTGATTACGAAGGTCACGGGATCGAATCCCAGTACGGAAAGTTTTATAAATTGATTTTCAATCGATTTATTAATTTCGAAGGCATGGATGTCTTGAATTCCCCCCTAACACCCATCCTTTCCTATGAACGGGGCATATCGAGAGCGATTAGCTAACCGCAAGTCCTGTCCATGCCCTATTATTATATTCCTACTCTGAGCAACTGAGTAACAAGCAGTTCTCGTAGAAATACTTATGTTAAGATAAACGTCACTAGAAGTACATACGCTCCACATTGGGAGCGGAAATGGTAAAAAAAAGTCGATTAAAACTCAGTTTATCAGTCACCATGAACTGCAAGTTTGTGTATACCAATCTACAAGTATCTTGAATTTTTGAGTAATGCATTTTCGTATTCAAAACCGAGCTTAAATACCGACATTATTTCTACAATAATATATCCACAACGTATTGTTATGCAGTTTTATCAATTTAAGGTGATATTTTGAGCTATTTTCAATTCGTTTAATATGTGCCTATAATTTCACAGTCGTAAATACTGTTGTATCAATGAAATATGACAGTGTTAACATAAGTGTTTCACAAGAGTCAATTCACGATGTTGATGGGCAACCCTGTGTTAGAAATGTATTCAGTGGCGCCATTATGATATGAGATAATTCACTCTAGATAAAAGTTCACATTGAAAGAGTCGATCGATTATATTAAAGATGTAAGCTTAGTGAAAACGTCTAACAATTTTGAATATATTTTTTAAACAATATTTAGTAAGTCGTATAATTTTGTTTTTTTTTGAACCGTATAATATATTTGAACAAAAAACTTGGCACATACCGAATTGCAATACTTCCAGTCAAATACCAGCTTTTTGTGTTTTTAGAGAAGGCGAAGAAAATATTAAAAACCATATTATCGATATTCATTTGTTTTTAAAACTGTTTGCTTCTTATCCATACTTCATTCAGTTGAAATAATGGTAAATATGCTGTCATTTTTCTCCGCAAAAAATTCTAGCACTACGCTCTTAATAAAAATAAATAAACGAATTTTGGTTTTTGCAATAAATCACACATTTTAATAATGAAATCTTTTAAATTAAGTGAAATACAAAACGTAATTTTAATTTGACAAAGTCGACATCTTGTGTCAAATTAGGCTATGTTAAGTTAAAAAAAACTCAACTAGTTTAATATTATTATTACTAAGTCTTTTGTCAATCTCTCAATAAAATAACAAGACATTTAAAAATATAAAATGAACAGCAAAACATGGTGCCGATTTCGTGAAAACATTTCGCATAATTTATCAGTTTCTTTCATAACGATGTATAATTTATTGCTGAAACGCAATTAAAGTGTCTTAATAAAAGCATTTTTTTAGTGAAATAATGTATATGTTTGCGAAAAAAAATTACAGACCGGAAAACTATATTTACCGAAATAGTTATATGAATCAACCTCTATTAGAATATGGTAAAGTTGTTAAGATGAGATCGATAAGAATGTTAGAATGCCCTGCAGTTGTTACCCATTTTTGTTACCCATTATTATATTTCTTGCAAAATCATTTAAATATTTTACATAGTTTATGTTGAATTCTTAAGAAAAATGAATAGTGAATGGAAGTTTTGTGAAGATAAAACCTTTTGATAAAATATTTTGATTAAAACCATTGAAAGTAATCGTTTAATTGAGCAATTCAACATTAAATCTTTAAGTTTAATATCATATTATAGAAAACGTAGTTTCATAGCAACCATTAGTGAAAACAGTTCACAAGGATACCATACGCATTGGTATGTTTAATCTTATTATATATACATCTCCACAAACATACAATACACAAATAAGTAAATTGATGAGAGTAAAAGCTTGAGAAAAAAAGAATTTGATTTTAATTTATTGAAGAAAAACATAATTTTTCTTCACAATTATTAAAGGTAATTAAAACAACAGAGCTGTCTTGAGCGAGAAATCTTTGCAAAGATTAAATAAAACTCTCCTAAGAAGAGCGTAACAAAGTGTATCATATTATTTTTAAAAGTATAAATTGCTTTCAACGTTGCCTTCAACTCGCAAAAATACCAGAAGAATAATTAAACTTTTGATTTTTTTTCAATACAATTCTTGTCACGTTTACTTTATAAGAGATGATTCAAGTCTGCAAATATTTAATTAAAGAAACTAACTTTTATCGATTTTGTTACGGTGTAAAAATATCTATAATATTTTCAGTAATAATATTTTACCATTGGTTCATTAAATCAGTCATCAAAATATAATTATTTCCTTTGTCGAATTATTAAAAGTATATTAGCGCAAGGCAACTGAAAGAAACATATAATGTGAACAGCGTTTTCTTTGACTCTGAATAAAAATGGTAATAATATAATATGATGGACGAGAGCATCTTGCAAGTGTCTTGAGGTGACTTCCTTTAAATATTTTCTTTTCCTGCGTTATGAACGATTTTACGACATAACAATTATAAAAGGTTAATTATTTTATACGAAAATTATATTTTTAACTAAAATACCGATAAAATATCTAGATTATATAAATAACAGTACTTTATGAGCAAAAGATGAAATAACTAAAATTAATTTAAAAAAGAATGACCTTCTATTACATCCCCGTTTTCTGAAAATACTCTTCGGGCTCTTTTTAACAAAGCAAATTGGCAGGAATAAAATTGACAACACAAAAAGATCGTAATCAAAGTATTAAAAGAAAATTTCGTAAATATCATTCCATTGATAATATTCATTCATAAAAACTGTTTTTGTAAACATTGCCACAGTTAGGTTATGGATTGTATTGGAGATATATTTAAATAACGTGAAAAAATATCAAAGTATTTTAGTTTTACAAATAATGTTTTTTTATATAGTTGATATCTATTTTGGGCCTATCTTCATCATAACTGTTCTGATAAGGTTATACTTTGAAATACACAGATATCAAGCATATATGAATTGATATTTTAAGAAATAAAATACTTAGAATATAACTCAAAATATCAATTTTTGACTTATCGTTCTAGCCAATCGATATTAAAATGGTAAAATATTAAAATTAAATTAAAGTAGAAAATTTAAATTAACTTTGATTATTCCACGTATTGTGTAACTAACTGTAAAACGTGTTTCGCCTCTTTCAGAGGCATCTTCAGACTTACTATCGCAAAGTTTGCTTAAGTAATGAAGCAAGATTGATTCTAACATTTTAAAATTATGAAATTACAAAATGGAGTTTTTGGGTTTTTTTTCCTTTTAAGAGGAGCAAGGAGGGGGGTGAAGAATCGAAATAAAGCAAACAAATAATGATACTAATGAGTTGCAATCAATCAGATTGAGATTTTTCCTTTTTAAGGGAAGCAAAGAGGGGACTATAAAATCGAAACAGAGCAAACAAATGTAATCATACTACTATTGACGTTAAACATTACAAACTATTAAACTAATGAGCTGCAATCAATCAGCTAGGTTGTTGATTACTCTATTAATTGGGAACAATTTAAGTAATGGGGAACCATCTGTGCTATTAATTTTAAAATGTTAGAATCAATCTTGCTTCATTACTTAAGCAAACTTTACGACAGTAAGTCTGAAGATGACTCTGAAAGAGGCGAAACACGTGTCACAGTTAGTAACACAATACGTGGAATAATCAAAGTCAATTTAAATTTTCTATTAAAATGAACTTCCGTTACAAAGTTACCGCCGAAACCATCGAAAGTATTAAAATTAAAGTGTTCATTGGAATCTAAGACTGGGCTTTAAATGATCTTTAAAGTTGGAAAATTAGTGATCACCGTTTTATTGAATATTTTTTAATTAAATTATTATTTTGTATTTTATTATACGAAAGAGTTTTGAAACTTAAGGATAACTTCGTCGCATTAATGTTTATAAACAAAACTGGTAAAGTTTACCCTTTTTAAAATATTTTCAATTACCATTATTATGATAATAATAATATGTAGTTTATTGTGAGCTTAAAAATAATTTTTAATGTTTACTTGCTGACTTCTCAATAAATTTAATGCTAGAAGGATTATAAAAAATATCCAAAGCTTTGTATTTTAATTAACGTATAACGTCAGTACATGGATCCAACGTAAAAGATGTTGTTGTCTGTGGTTACCTATTGTAAACTACTCTTCAATTTTATGAGTGATCCAAAAGGATGTCATGAATTCTCTAAAGGACGAAAGACATTAATACTGTTTGTTGTGATAAAAAGCTGTCAATTCAAAATAAGCTTTAACACCTTGCAGACTATAGTTATCAAAAAAAAGTCTAACATAAACGTAATACACCTGTCCAATTTTGTGACATGGGTTATACCCGTCCAGCAAATTGACAAAAAAATGTTTCATACAGCCCCCCGAGGGCTTATAACTCACGCTTTGTATGATATTATGATTGATTGTTAAATCATATTTAATATAATAGTGGTAGCTGGTGCTGGAGAATTGGAATACAGGAACTACCAAAACCGGGAATATGGTATTTTTTCAATACCAAAGTATTGGTTTTGAAAATATGAAAGTAACGGCAGTTCGAAAATTATCCGGTGAGTTTTGAATGTATGAAAACCATCAAATATTTTAATTGAATTTTTCGAGATAAACAGTTCAATTATTCCAAGAGCTGTATCAATATTGAGAGTTTCGAGAATTGATGAGTCTTTCAATGATTTATTATTATTTTAAGAAATCGTAGCTTATTAGGAAATGCTGATTATTTCAATGATTTGAAATTTATAATTTTTTTATATTAAATATAAAATATAAAATGTGATAATGGTTGAGGTTAAAGATTCTTAAATTTAGCACTTATTAAATATTACAAACAGTTTGTTAAAGTTCTGGGAAGATTATAATCGAATTTCAATTTTATATTTGAGAACTCAGGCAGGGGTGTTTGTTGTCTTTTTTCCGCAAGTTGATTTTGAGTGATAGCAAACATTTAAATTTAGTCTTATCGTAACTGGAAGGTAACGTAAGTTTGTTATAAAAAAAAATAACAAATATTTTTTTAATCATAAACTACAAAAAGGATCCAACTTGGGATTTTATCAATCAAATATTTAAATCTATCGAATGCTTCTACATATAATTATATTATGTAACAATATGAAATTTACCGTAAGACAATAACTAATATATCATACGGTTGAAAAAATTTATTAACGAACATTAAATTTGCAAGAGTGAACAATTTTAAGATTTACAAAGAAGTAGATACTGTTGTTTTTGGTCCAGTTCCATGTTTTAAGTTTTATACTTAAGCCGTCGTAGATAATGCTATATATGTCAGGAAAACCGAAAATGTACATTACTGCGTTATTAATTTTAATTATAATACATATTTCTACGTTAAATAATGTATAAGGTATATATCTAAAATCATTGTTTTTTGTAATTTAGCAAGAGGTTCGTGTGAACCTTGTAAGCAACTGAATGTACCCATATGATACCTTGTTTTATAAAGCTGTGAAACGTTTTTTCATTCCCTTGATGTGGTTTTGCCGTTGAAGCGAAGATAATAATGTGTCATAATAATCACTAAGATTTAAATCAAATAATATAATCATGAACCTTTATCTAATAATAATGATTTCTTGTATATTTAAGCATGAAATATCCATTATAATCCCAAGGTAAGCACTTTTCAAAGTGATAGACGATGTTATTGGTACGATTCTAATGTAAAGCAAACGTGGCCTTCATTTTTCACAACATTCATCAATTGAATTGTCTAAAATTCTGTGTGTTCGTTGAAAATTTTGAATAAACATTGAATAATCTAAAATCTATCTACAAATTAAAAAATCTTCAATTTTGGTTTCAGATGTAATATAAAAACGATATGAAATGTTAAGTATTTCGACTGAGGGTGCTTGATGGAATTTCAATATCAAATTTGAATTGTTTGAATTTTGTACTTTTCCATGAGTTTTGTCGCTAACGACCCGGGTTTCGCCTTTCGGCATCTTCAGGCATTCCAAGTGCACGGATGTACTTGAACTGACGCGTAGTTAACAGTTTGTATCGTTTATATACAAAAATATAAGTAGATCACTAAGTTAAAAGGCTATTAAAATGTAAATTGAATGTATACAATTTTCAATGAATTAAGTGGGTTTGTTATAATTATGGGGATTTTTTGAAAATATTAATAACCAGATAATAACATAGGAATGTGTAAAATAAATCTAGGGTTTTATCCGACCTATTATTTATGAGTTGATTTGTTTTTAAACCTTTGAATTAATATTTGATGATAGCAAGTGCTTGAATTATTAATAAAATGACAATTATTTAAAAGGGGTACAACAATGGAAAATTCGGTAGATAATATTGCTCGTTTAAAATTGGCAAACTGTTGAGCTGAGCTCGATTAATCTCTAAGATTTCTTGGTAAAATAATTTAAATAAATTGATCTGAAAATAATGTTAATGACGTGTTGAACATCAACATTAGAGGATACGGCATCCCGATCAATTTGCTGATCTGACCTCTCAATATCGTTCCCGAGAATTCGGTATTCACTATAACATTAGTCGTAGATAGGAAAATACTTTTTTCATAATTGTATACAATATTCAGTTGCAATAATTTCTTTTTTGGATTGTGATATAATTTTTCAATTTTAATTTAAGATCTAGTACACGGGTTTCTGTGATATATCTTCTCAAGGATTTGATCTCAAGCAACTGTGGTTGAAAAAAAAACTATCGTCTTGGCCGTTGGCTACACTCTCAGCTATGTTTTTTGTATTAAAATTAAAGATATTTTGTATTATAAATAAAAACACGAAATAATGTACAATTATCAATCCCGGAATACCGGTTCACAAAAAGGGCTTAAGGTTGGATGCCCTAATCATCACATTTACATAAAAGATAAGCATGAGGCATTTGAAATAAAAAAACGTAAAATGAATAATTTTATAAAAACTTAGATCTGTTTTGTTTGAAAATTGAATGACTTATTTTAATAATCCCACATTATATATTTTAATGACAACGATATCATATTAAATAATTTAATTAATCTGTTCATAGCGATAAAAAAGTGTTTTTTGATTACTCAAGTTCAGATATTCGTTAGCATAAAGTTTTGCGAACAGAAAAAAATGTCTGTAATTATTCAACTCTAAATTAAAGTTAAAAAGAATTGTTTTGTAATGTAAAAAATACACAATGCTAAAAGGGAAATAATGTTAGCCGTCGAGTCTTAGAGTACGAAGCATTTATTAGAGCGCACTAAGTGTAACTTAATAGAATATTTTATTACACAAGAATGATATTATTGTTAAAGTACTTTATTATGAAAATGTTGCTTTGGAGATTTGTCCAATTTGATTTTATACAGATAAACGTAACCACTAATATTATTAATGAAATGCCATATGCTAGATAAGATTTATTGTAATGTGTTTCATGACTTCTAATTCAATATAAACTGTTTAAAATAGTACTATTTCAAGGTCCGTGATAGACTGGTTATCTCTGTTGGCTTTGGCTGCGATGTTCGTGGGTTCAAATACGTGTACGGATAGTTTCATAATTTAATTTTTTCAATCGATTTGTGGATATTTGTTCAAATATATGGATCTTAAATTCCATCCCACTCGATTCTTAAAACAATGTTTCAATATGGTATATAATATGTAAAAGGATGTTTAATGTTTTACTTCAATGATAATTAAAAAATGCTTTAAATTTGCTAAAAAAATATTACGTTTCATTCAAATTAAATTACATCGATTGTTACTGATGATTAAAATAGAGTTATTTTAAATAAAACCTCAACCTTTTTGATCTCAGGAAGCCATGCGCTCGTCGCAAACGTGTTGAAAATACTGAAAGAACCAATCTAACGGCGCAAGCTTTGATTTACAACCTGTAAAATTATATCAAAGATTTCCTTTGTTTACCTTGGATATTTTATGGTATCTAAAATTCTCGCCGGTAGATAAGCTTTCTCCACGTTTAATATTTACGAAAATTTTGTGAAAAAAAACACCAAGTGTAAATAATAAATTGTTTACATTTATTTACTTCCATGCGTACGAAACGCTTATTTTAAAAAACAAATTGATGTATCGGTACGATAATTAAATTCATTCAAGTACAATGTAGTAATAACGTCGGTTTCTGCGTGTTTTTTCGAAGGACATTTACACGTTCTGTTTGTGATAGGAACGTTCAATATATATTAGTTAGCATCAAATTAACAATGTTTTTGAATTTACAAACATACAATTGAAATTAAAAATAAAGCTTTTAATTATATTATTCAAGTACGCACATAGTATGTATACTAACCAACTATACGAATTATTCATATTTGAGAAAACAGCATAAATCGTAAGTAAGAGCTGTGTTTGTTTTAATTGACATTAAAAAGATTCATTTCGATTTTTCTCTTAACCCTTTGATGAGTATCAACGTACCCGTACGTTGGAGTAACTTGTCATCTATTATCTATTGCCATTCTCATATTTTTTATTGATTTTTTTTTATTTCTTCAGATATGGATACTAGTCACATCCACCAGTGACTTTTGACCATCACATTATTTTTATTTTGTATAGCAAATGAAGAAAATGTTTTTAAAAAAGGGTAACATTTGTAAACAAATCGGTAGCCATATAATATTGAGCATAAAATTATATTTGGGATCGATTCCTTTCTGGAATCGACGTCTTTAGAGCGGCACATGTAGATGTGTGTTTTGAGAGCAAAAAAGATCTTGACGCAAAAGTGAAATAATAGCTTCTAGAAAAATATTCAAAAGTAATAATCAACTAGTTTAATTTGCATTTTTAACTATGAGTTTTATAATTTTAAAAAAATATTTAATTCTTGAAATAATAACATATATTCTTCCCAGATTGGTCCGTATTAAAAAAAAAAAGGTTTTTATATTTTTGTGTGCGGCAATACTATAAATAATCAAAATATAAGAAAAAACCTAATTTATTATAAATTAACTAAACACTCAAAGGGAATATTGATTAAATAAAATACTTTATTTTTTAATTTAAATACACATCCTTTCCATTTTCGCATTTTATTAACAGTTAACACACATAGGCGAGTAATATTTTTAGATGTAAGATGTTGCTAAAATGGTTGTAGTATCATATAAACGGTACAACTATAAGTCGGATATAAACGTGAAATGTAACGATTTTTTAAATGTATCACGAAGAAGTTCTAATCGTATCTCAGCAGATGAAGTAACTACTATCATCACCACAAACCACGAAACAAAGATATTCCCACTTTTACGACCAAGGAAGCGGACGGTTATAAAAATATATTAAATATTTTATACCTGTCGTTTCATTGTATCCAGAGGTGCGACGAACGCTTAATGCCATATCGTTTTATTGCCGCAGTCGTAACTGAAACATTTTGCGATTTTATTAGAAAAAAACAGATCATTTACCGCAGATAAGTTGCTATAAACTCATTTTAAAACGGCATTTATGATAGTAATTAGTGCTTAAGTGTAAATATGATAAGAGATTTAGTCTTATGATACTACAACTAACTAACTGTGATTTGACTATTGCTTGTAAAATTAAATTCTCACTGTATTTGATTGAAATAGTAAATTACACTGTGTATTGAAGATTGATTTATGTTTTAATCACTGCTTGAAATAAAAAATGGTTTTTTGTATTTTTTAAATCCATGTCCGCACCCAGTGTCAACAGGAGCTTTTAGAAAAGAGTATCACAATTTAATAAAAATTACAACAATAAAAAAAACAATGGTGGTCTGTGAAAAAAGTTTGATGAACTGCATAGTTGTTGCAGTAAAATCGCTGGAATCAATATTCAATTAAATTATTTAAAAATGCAGCAACAAATATCACACATTGTTAATTTGATTATATTTCTTAATTAAAAAGCTTTATACTTTATCATTATTAAAAGTATTTTACTCGTAACCGTGTATTTATTATTATATTTTCAACGTTTAATAAAAGCATCTACCTATGTTTGTTATATTTATAATTAATTTTCACAAAATAAATATACTACTTTCAACGTATTCACTGTCAATTCGTCGTGGAAAGGCGTTGTATTAAAAAATATATTTTGTAGTCATTGCACATTGTTTATTACATATCAGGATTGGTTTCGATCATCAAGAGCATTATCAACTGTTGTTATGAATTATTCCAAAAATTAAATAATTTACAATTTAAATACTGCAGGGCTGTCGATATATGCGCCGAGGTCAATTTCTGCTACTACGGAAAATGGTTGTTAGCAAACTTAAACATTATTCCAAAAATTAAATAATTTACAATTTAAATACTGCAGGGCAGGGCTGTCGATATATGCCCCAAGATATATTTCTTTTACTATCAGAATTTCTGGCTTATTCAATAAATAGGTTTGTAATTTATTTTTCACGCCAGTAAATTTTCTGACTATTTTAAAATGCAACAAAATCCCTCGTTGAGGTCAACAGGCTTACAGCTAGTTGTTATGAATAACTGAATTAATGATATGAGGTCAATCAGGATCACTGTTATTAACAACGTGGAGTTAGTTAAAAGGGTGGTGTATTTTTTAAATAATTAATATACGTCACATATAATAATAACTTTCACTCCTGCTTTGTAAAAATCGTATAATTTCTTTTGATGTTTTTTGTTCACAAAACTCGGAAAAACGTTTAAATACGATTGGATGGTCAAATACACAGAAATAAAACTGCAATTGTATATTAAAACACACACATTATTATTTTCAGTTGAATAAGCAAAAGAGTAAGTTGGCGACACACCTAAAATAGCAAATGGTATTTTTTTAGTAGTAGAAAAAGTTCATAAAAGTTTCATATATCGCTGACGATGTTTATATCAATTGCGACACAAACAACTTCAAGTTAAGTAAACTTTGTTAGATGTAATAGCCAACAATAATACTTAGAAAGACATTTTTGTATTTTTTTTTATCAAATAAGCAACCTATGGGATATAACAGGCTTTACGAGGGCTGGGGGTCAGTGACTGGCGCAGGAAGATATTGATTGAGATGGTAATAGTTCACCAAGGACTGCCGTTCTAAAAAAGACGAATAATAATAATAAACCTTTTAACACATTTAAAACCATTGGTATTAAGCTGAGATGTGGAAAAAATGTGTACTAATTTTCTAATAGCCTAATAATGGTCTAAAATTTTTCGTGGAAAAATAATTTTCACTGTATGTTTTTCTTTCTGCGATGTCAAATACCGCGGAGTGAAATAAATAAAACTTAACACTGCCAAAAGCTTGTTGAATTAAAGTTCTACGGTATTTTATATAATTAATGAAACGTCTTACAAACAAAAAACGATAAGTCGACTATGAAATGTTAGCTGTAACTATGGTGATTTGTTTTTTACCCAAATTTTTTTAGTATTAAGAAAAGAATAATTTTCATCGCATTTTACTTCAAATTAGAGACATTAGTTTAATAAAAAAATCAGTCACGTTGGAAATGGCGTTAAAGAATCAAAAAAAAAATCGTGTTCTCGAGTTTTGCCGTGACTTAAAACCAATACTTATCTTATCTGTATCTTCTAATTATTTTTTTAAGCCATGTCCGCTCCCAATGTGGAGCATATGGACTCCTAATGGAGTTTATCTCAACAGAAGTGTTTTCTACGAGAACTGCTTGTTACTCAGTTGCTCAACCTCTCTTTTTACAAAGAGAGTAGGGATAGAAGGATAGGGCTAGGACAGGATTAGTGGTAAGCTAATCGCTCTCGATACACTCCGTTCATAAGATAGGATGGGTGAGAGGGGGGAATTCAAGACATCACATATATCCATGCCTTTGAACAGAAATTCATAAATTGATTGAAAAATCAATTTATAAAACTTTCCGTACCGGGATTTGAACCCGGGCCCTCCGTAGCCGAAGCCAACACCGTTGACCACTCGACCACACAGGTGGCTAATTATTTATGAAAGTTTAATATTATAATGGATGTAACCTATGTATTCTATCGAAAAATGTATAATAATATTTTGACAAAATAGATTTCAGTGTTGTCATGGCAAAAGATATTTAATAATGAATATTAATATGAGATTAAAACAGCGCCATTTCTCGAAAGTCTTCCAGAAATTTTATGTATTTGAAAATACGTTGAAAACATTATTTTGCTTCTTTGATAAGTACACTCTTCTAGGAAAGCGTGATAGGAATCTAGTTTACAACGGTATTTAATATTACGTTTGTGAAAATACTCCGCATTAAGCATATCATCCCAAAACTGTATCGTCGGGTTAGATTAAACGTTAAAAAGTACGTTATCAAAAATGTTCTTAAAAATGATTTATATGCCTACGTAAGAATGATAAAGACAAAGATGTCAGTGTAATTTTAATGTTTAAAATAATAAAAAAAATGTTGATAAATCGATGTTGTTATTTCTATGAAAATATCATGAAGTTATTAAAAGAACAAATTCATAAGTTTTACCAAACAGTCTTCATTGAGCGACACTATTGGGCCGCTGGCCGGGTCTAGCGAAAAAAGCTGCTTCTCGGATCTGATAGCGTTGATGACTCACTCACCTCTGTTGGTCACCATCATACCCAACGAAAACACTATGCCGAATGGAGATGGCCAAATTCTTGACTCCAAATCACTGGCCGGGCCAAGATGTTGCTGAAAACAGTTGATTCGCCAGAACGCTCTAAAGACAAGGATAGGCAAACATCGCATATTATATCTGTTAAAAACGTCAATCGGACTTGTTATCCACATGTATAATAATTATTATTTTTATATGAAAAATTATTAAAAATGAAAATATAAATACATATTTCAGTAGTTTAATTACATTTATTTTTTCAGCTCTATCAGCAACTGAGTAGGTAGAGTATTATACAAAAAAAAACTTTTGAAAAAAACCGGTTTTTGAATGTCAATATTGTCCAAAAACCGGCTTAATCCGGTTTTCGAAGTTATACAAAAACTGGATAATTCAATCAAAATAGAGAGAAAAAGTTTTTTCTTTATGTTTATTTATTGACATAATAATACACAACAAGAAATTATTTGGTGTTACTCTTCAGAAAATATGATTTAAAAAAAACACAAACGTCCACTGATCGTTTTGTAACAAAATTTTCTAATATCGAAAATACCCTTTCGCTGGGTAATGATGTGGGGTTAAGCCATCAAAAAAAGATCCAAGTTTTGTGTCGTTTTATTTAAAGACTCGTTTATGAAAAAATCGGCACAACCGGTGACCAAGTTGAAAAACCGGTTTTTGAATGCCACAAATTTTGTAAAAAAACGATTTTTGAAAACCGACAAGCCTTACCAACGAGTAATTTCATAGAAAAACTTCTTTTGGGACATGCTCTATTTTGATTCCAAATGCCCTATAATGGGAGAGGACTTGGTAAAAAAATATATTACTCAATACACATTCTTTTTGCCGGAGCTTGGTATGTTTATTCTTTTTTTAGAAAAAATGAGAGCTTTTCATTTAAAGCTGTATCAAACGCATATATATTATTTTGCATACAACTTGAAAATGCTTTTAACCCTGTTTGTTCCGGTTTATAATTAAGTTAAGCGAAGTCGTAATACAGGATACTGTGCTATCTCGCAAAATGCATGCCTTCCTTCGTGAACGTATAATGCGACCAGCAGGGAAAATTGATATGTTTTTGCATAATTTTTCGGTCTCTATCCAGATTTGGGTAATTACTTAAAAAATATCAGAGGTATTTTAGTTTGAAGTATAATGAGCAACATTTGCCTTAATGGGAACATTACGTATTTTTATCGCATTAACCTCGCATAAAATGTGCTATCGTGGGTCACGTATTTACGACATTAGTTATGTCGACATTGCAGTATGGTGACATTAGCGCTTTTTAACAATATAAGTAATTGCCTAATATTGCACCATTGTAATTATTATATATGAAAACATGTGTTTTAATATTTACGCGCAAAAAATACGGCTGTGGAGTCGGAGTCGCTTATGTCAGTGCGGAGTGTTTTATCAATTTCGGTTCGAAAGTTTTGAATGTCTGTTTTTTGGTTATATTAAAGTTTATTTGTTACACTAATATATATATATCGAATGTAGAAAGGAAAAAGGACGTTACCCAGTGTTTTCAAAACGGTTTTTTTTTGAAAATTACAATGTTTACAACTTGATACATGTTTGATCAAAAGGATGTAACCAGAAAATGCCGAATTAATATCGAAACTAAAAAAGACGAACATGTGGAAAATACAAAAAAAAAAATACAGGAGAAAGTCTTAAAAAAGGTTATTCTAGAATAATTTATTAAAATTAATGTTAGATAAAGTCAACTTAAAACCACTTTATCAGTCTGCGTGCACAAGTTTGTGTGTATTTCAAAAAAATATTTCGGCGCAAAATGATCAAAAACATTTTTTCTATCTCCTGTAAAAAACATATGTGTGTGTTACGTCGTTTTTCTTTTTCACGATAAAATTTGTAACATTGTTTTTAATTATCAAACACCGAAATACCGTTTTTGATACATTCGTTTGCTATTGCAGTCTCTAGATTGGAACTAGAAAACTGGGACTAGAAGAAAGATTATCACTCAAGCTTTACGTAAACTTAGAATCAGGGAGGATAAAGAAAATAATAAAGAATTTGAGCATCACAGACACAACATTGTACGTGCGGGTATTTGAAACCGTAAATCCTGCATTCGAATATGCCGAACGTTCAATTGTATTGAACAAGAAAGGCAATATCAGTCAACTTCATAGCTCAGTTAAACATAACATATTTAGACAGCAATTCGTAAATATTTTCAAGGAAATAACTGGAATATTTTAGTCGTTAAATTACGAAGCTACTAGAAAATCTATGAATAAAACATCATATGAATTTAAACTTATTTTAAAAAGCTCGTAAATTTCGGAATGTGTTTTCATACAGCACACGCCGAGAGCTAACATAAAATCGAAACGTGTATGAGACGATGGTTTTAACGCATGACGGAATAAAAAGCAGTGATGGCAAACCTATGACACATCGAGACATTGTGAGTGACACGTAGCGTTACGGACAGTCTTCGCCCAAGAACAGTCAAAGCCTGCTACGTTTACTTTTCTCGCATAGTATGATAATCGGATAGCTGTGATCCAATTGTCAAATCCACAGTCGATATATTATACATTAGTTATTTCATTCCTGTAAAATTTCACTGTAAAGTGCACAACTGAGACATTTAATAAATAAATTTCTAGATTTCTATATAAATAATGCTCTGCATTTAGATATTGTATTCTGGTTTCTGAAACTATTTTTACATACATATCGACTGTGGAAAGGAAAAAGGACGTAGCCCACACATATCAAATTTTACAGGAGGCGCTAAAAATGTGTTTTGATGATTTTGTGACATATGCATATTATGAATTATACACAACCTTGAAGTGCACAAATACTTCTAAACTGGTGTTTAATTGACATAACCTAATATTAATTAAAGAAATTGTGTCAGAAAAACCTTTATTTCAGTGTTTTTTCTTGGTTTTATTTTTTTACAAGGTCATCTTTTTCAAACTTAAAAGCTAAATGTAGATACTTATTCGGCATTTTCAGCTTCTATCCTTTTGATAGAATGTGTGTCAAGTTGTAGACATTGTGATTATCGAAAAAAATCTGTTTTGGAAAATTGAGGGTTACGTCCTTTTTCCTTTCCACAGTCGATATATAAAATAGGAAAATTTCAATAAATTTAAAACAAAAAAAACTTAAAATTAATTATTATAATATTACACATGTATTGCTTTATTAGATTTTATTTTATATTCTATGTATATAATATATTATTATAGAAACAAAAAAATGCATATTTTTTAAAATCCATTTCTACTACCAATGTGGAGCATATGGTCTCCTAATGAAGGTATCTTAACAGTCTACAAAACTTTCTAAAAAAACTTTTTGTTACTGAGTCGCTTAACCTCTCTTTTGCCAAAGAGTAGTAGACATAGAAGAATAGGGCTAGGACAGGACTAGTGGTTAAGTAATCGTTTTCGCTGCGCCCAGCTATTGAACGATTGGAAGAGTGCAAGGGAACAGAAATCGATAAATTTATTAAAAAAATGCTGTTCTTTCTAGGACTCGAAGCCGTGAGATTTGACACGGAAACCCACAACGCTTACTGCTGCGCCATAGGACCCGATACAAATTATATACCTGATTTAATTGAAAAAATTTTAGTTTTCAAAAATGCCAAAAACTCTTAATGTTTCTGACCGAAAATTTAGGTTAATTTTGAAACCATCTTACACAATCATCGTGTGATTTTTACTTGGTCTTAAAATGTATAAAACAATTAGTGCGCGCATTGGCAAAAAAGTTATACACTGATAAATATTTTACTTCCATACTTGTTAAAATGAAAAAATCATATTATAATACACAGAGACCACTAATTTGACCAAGATCACCTTTTACCTTTTTTTTCGAAACAACCAAATGTCATTTTAGCAAATTGTGAAAGTAAGCGCTTCATATGAGGTTTTATTTCGGTGCAGTTTTTTCTTCTTTATGCTACAGTTAAGTAAAGAATAACAATGTATTTGCGTAATAACACATTGTGTGTGTCGATGCCAGAACATGCTTTAAAGGATTTATGTTCGGATATGAGCATTTTTGACATCGCGTATAAAATCGCCATCACGTGAAAGAGAGGGAGTGCTGGAAAAGCTATCTTTCATGTATATTACATAATTCTTGAGGAATACATAAATATTTTTTGAAGTGAAAATATTCAAATATAACATTAATTTTGATAACTTTGTTATTGCATTTGTTGAGTTACAAAATGTGATACATCCTTTGCCTTTTTAAGAAGCATCATCAGACATAACTTCACAAGTATTTTCGATGGTTTCGGCGGTAACTTTGTAGAAGTTTATTTTAATAGAAAATTTAAAATAACTTTGATTATTCCACGTATTGTGTTACAAACTGTGACACGTGTTTCGCCTCTTTCAGAGGCATCTTCAGACTTACTATCGCAAAGTTTTCTTAAGTAATGAAGCAAAATTGATTCTAACATTTTTAAATTATGAAACTACAAAATGGAGTTTGGGTTTTTTTCCTTTAAAAGGAAGCAAGGAGGGGGTGATAGAATCGAAATAAAGCAAACAAATAACGATACTAATGATCTGCAATCAATCAGATTGGGATTTTTCTCTTTTAAGGGAAGCAAGGAGGGGGTTGTAGAATCGAAACAAAGCAAACAAATATAATCATACTACTAATGACATTAAGCATTACAAACTATTAAACTAATGAGCTGCAATCAATCACATAGGTTGGTTAATTTTTTTATTTATTTTAAGACACTGGTAAAACTTAAAACATGTTTGTCATTTCACAGTAAAAAAATTGGCTTCCCACTGGTATTTATTCGAAAATCTAATCTAACAATATTTTTATGTGAAGTTGTTAATACAATTAATAGAAAGAATATGTGTGTAAAGTTTTGTGAACTACATTTCATTTTCACAGTCCAAATGTGTGCAAAGGTGTGGACTGAAAGTTTTTCATAGCTTATCGTGTTCCATGTTGCCGAGGAAGTTAAGTTAGTGAAGTCATTTTCTAAGATGTCCATTAGAATAGCGGAACAAATGCATAGGGGCACGTATGTAATCTGCAACGTATGTTAAACTCACTAAACGTGAAAATGGCGTCGATTTACGTGAACATCTTGCAATGTCAACGCCGACAAATTTACCAGTCAATTTCAAATATAATAACGTAGATACATATGATATAAAAACTGTTTAATTTTTTTTTTAAATGTGAATCCTATTTTAAGCTTAGCAAATAAGCGATTATATCCAAAATTGTATGTAAAAATTCTCTTAGTCGAGATGAAAATAATTATAATAATTTGTTTAATTCGGTTAAGTGATCAAAATTTGAAGCCCCATATCGATTTTTCAATCAATTTATTGGTTTACATCGTTACGTATCAACATTACTTGCCCCACTCCACCCACCATTGCTTATCAATCTATTAATTTTATACGGTAGTATCCAGTGACGTAACAAATTTTAAACGTATTTACAGTGTTTTTATTTAGCTGGGAGTGTCTAAGGAGCAACTGCGCAAGACTTATTGGCGTGCACTAAGGTTTGCAGATTTTTTTTTCAAGATAAACAAAAAGCTTCAATCAGTTGAAGTTCATCGTGTTGACGCCACACGTGTCTAATAATGAATTGACTTATCCAGTGATTAAGTATAAACAGTCTAAATCAGCCATACTCAACCGGGCCGCATTTCGATTTTTATTTCTCTACGTGGGCCGCAACATATTTATAGAAAACTGTAAATATAACACAAACTATACTGCATACATATGTATGTATAATGATGTCAAAATAAAACCTTATATTTTATAAAAATATATACATATGTATACATTTATGTATTCATGTATTTTTTTAAAGTAAAAAAATAACAATGAACAACATATAAAAAATACGTTAAAAGTTCACAAAAATACCAATGTATCCAAAATCTTAAATCGTTTACTTGAAAATTAATGCAAATTTTGATATTGAGTCAAACTTTTTACTATCTTCGTTAAAAATATTTGGTGATTATTTTGGGACGCACATAAGAACTCATTGGGCCGCAGGTTGAGTATGGCTGGTCTAAATACTCTCCTTATTCAGAGCATATGGCCATTACACGGTTCCTCTAATATTCTATGTACCCTGCCAGTCTTTTTGGTTACTCAAGGTTATTCCATTATACTAATGTAATTAAAAATCATACTGGGTATTATTTTTTCTTCTTCCGCTCGATTTCGATACCAGATACGATATAATATCTATCTTAATCTTGACTGGTCAGGTTCCTTTCAGCAAAAGATAAAATCTGTTACTTCTATATACTCGCAAAATATGTAACTTCTTACCATTTCTCTTTAGTTGCTAGAAACGCTTGGGGTTATTGCTTGAAAATTACATGTTTAAAAATATTAAGCAAACACGATTAAAGTTATACTAGCTGTAAGCCCGTTGCCCAGCAACGTGAGATTTTTGTTGCATTTTAAAGTAGTCAGAAAATTTACTGGCGTGAAAAATAAATTACAAACCTATTTATTGAATAAGCCGGAAATTCTGATAGTAAAAGAAATATATCTCGGGGCATATATCGACAGCCCTGCCCTGCAATATTTAAATTGTAAATTATTTAATTTTTGGAATAGAGGAGATGGAATTGAGGAAAATCATAAGTAACAGTGTATTGGAAAAATATGTCTTTAGTATGAATAAAAAAAATGGTGTCAGCGGGGTTGGGAGGAGGAGGGGGAGAGGGAAGGGGAGGGTAAATCGGGAAATCCTTCATACACTCACTCAAACAAACAAACGGACGGACCTTATCGACTATTAATATATAGATTGATTTTTTTAACCGCCTATGATACTAGTATTTGAAAGCTTAAAGAGTATGTTAACAATGTTTTCGCTTTAAGGTCAGGATCTTAAATACAATGTTAAGTGTTTAAGTGTTAATTGTTTGTTAGAAAGAACTTGGTCATTAATAATATTCTTATCAGAACTATCCAAAATTAAAGTGATTAAAAAACGTTAACTTCTCGACCGCAGACCTGTCAATAAGTATTCTTCAATTTCAACGTGGAAAAAACCATTTTCTGTTTTGATTTTTTATTAGTTTGGAAAAGTTTGGGTGTAGAAATCAAACTTTATTAAATATTACTGAAGACATATTCTTCGTAGAAAATGGGTGTAATACGATATGCTAAATAAAGCTCATAAAACATAAATAAACCCACGTCATGTGTTTATTACTGGAATGGTTTTTTTTTGACCTGTACAAATATTATACTTCGTAATAAATCTGTGTTTGTGTTGTCGATTCAGAAAAAATATACGAATTTAATATTTATACGATTGTCAAATGTCATCGGTATATTTTTGTTCGATTTCATGAATTATAACATTGTTTTTTTTTTATATTCCATCAAAACGGCAAGTTTTGGTGAGATCATAAATAATTGGTCCAAATGATGCCGTTAATTAAAGTCACTGTACTATCAATCTGGCATTTAACCCTTTGAACGCCATCGTCTCACCCGTGAGTCACATGCGTATTGAATACTTCGACGTTGGCGGAAAGGAGTATGTTAATTCTCAAAAAAACGTATTGTCACTTTAAAACTGGCTTTTCTAACATGCAAAATATGTTATACCAAATAATTGTTGTTGATAAGCTGAAAGTTAACAATAATGATCTATCGGTTAAGGTTTCAAAATAGTATTCATATTTATTTGGTAGACGAGTTTTATTTTATTGAATTTTAGTTAAAATAAGTGAATCTGTATCAAAATATTAACTTAATTATAGCGTGTATTTGGGTTACCAATTTTAACGCTAAGATAAATATTTTTTTTTGTATTTTAACTGATGAAAACTTATCTCATTTTTATGTCTGAACACAATCAAAACACTTATTTATTCATGAACCATAAAATGTTTAGAAAAATCATCATTTAATCATAAGTGTGTAGAAGTATTTTTTTACTTATGAAAGTATGTTGTTTTTGACGTGAATACGTTTTTAAAATTGCTTCTATAGGTAGGCAATTAAAAAAAAAGAATGAAAACAAAATCGGGGAATACAGTTTGGTGTTGCAGCTTCATATCTATCATCGCTATTCAAAATTCAATTGCACCACTGAAAAGCTAAAGAATCAAAAAAAAAAATGGGCTATGTAAGGACTGTGATACATCGCGCGGGGTGGAGAGGGAAACGCTGCCATTTTGAGGTCATTTTGGTGCGTATCGAGATTTCTATTTTGTATAACTTTTGACTCGAAGAAGTTACGATGTTCGTTCAAGATTCAACCATTAGCTCTTAACAAAATCTATAGATTATAGATAAAACATTTGTGTCATATTGTGGCTGTGAATATAATTAGGTGTTAAAATATAAAAAAATATATCAAAAATATATAATGTCGAGCTATACGTGTCGAGAAGCCAAATCAAAATACGGTTGGAAAGGGCTTCTCAAGAGCAATCGAATGGTACCATTAAAACACCTTATGACCGAGTCAAGCAGTGCCAGGAGCGTAAAAAATGAATGCGACCAGCTGGATCAACGACGGTGCCAGTACATCTGCAGCTGAGACGGTTGAAATTATGCAATTAGATGCTGAAATTGCTTCTATATCGACACTGGACTGTGTATCGATTGTGTACGATCGTCATTTATGGAGACTCATTGGGCAGCAGCTAGTGCACGTTTCACTACGACGTTTGTCAACAACCCATTCGGACATAAGTGTGATCGTCTATGGTTTCTGCGCTCATTGAAGCCAACAAAAGAAAAAAACTTACCGCTGCTTAATAATACTTTCCCTGAAGAACCGGTGGCTAACTTAAAACTGTGTTGTACGTGTAAAAAATTACTGGACTCGGACAAAGTGCCCATGTTTTCACGTTCGAACGGATTTGTGTATCCACGTAAGCAACACGGGTTGCTCACATTAGATCCGATTAGTGCATGTCTAGTATCACCACGACTGCCATTCATGCAGATACGCAGGTTGCGTTACGACGGCAGCTATGGTATCATCAGACAAGTCATCAATGTACCAGTGGATGTAGACACAATGTTGCAGCAGCTACCGCGTCAATTGGACGATGATCAGGCGTTCAATGTTAGCATAAAGAAGAACATGATACATAAATCTACGTATCTGAGCGGCGTGGTCAAAAAGTTAGTGGTAAAAGCTTGGCAACAATTCTTATTTGGTCAACTATTAGCATTACAATATAACAGTTAATTCAATAACAGTGGGATTCACTTCGTGCTAACACAATAACCAGTTCTGTGACAGCTAACGCCACCGGTGATGATCCTATTGAGCATCTACAGTGTGACAGAAGTGCACCGGAAGTTCTGATTGCGAGACAGCACACTATGCTTTGGAATGAAGAACATTGTCTTGACATTGCTCTGGGCCAGCATTTAACACCACTGAACATTATTTATCACCTATTACGAGACGTATTCACGCACAACATACGGCCGTGTCCATGACACAGCCACACCCCATTTTTTTGTTTTTAAAATCGTAACGTATTATTTTATTACCAAAAAACCATTATTTTTCTTTTGTGAAAAAAGCTCGCATTTTCTCATTTCTGAATTATTGGTTTTTCCATTAACACACTTGTACGAAGTGTCGCCGAAAATTGACAGCAAAAAATACAGAAAATTCATTTTTAAGCATGATTCTTTTCAAGCGTAACGGCATTCAGTCGACAAAGCGTAAAATATTGAATCAGTTTGTAACAAACGGATGTCTGAAGAACTTGTTGGAACGGAGTATGAAAGAGTTCTGTACTGATTCAATTATTTTTTATCGGAAGCTTTTCTTCGACTCTTCTGAGTAAAACACACTTCAAAATACGTTTTTATGTATTACGTAACTGAGACTACATCATTTTTAAGTTATGGAGCCTTTTAAAATGCATAAATATATTTTTTTTATTGACAAACATGTAAGGTATTACAGGTAATAATTGCCAATGGTTAAATATTTAAACAAAACTGATTAAGATAAGAATCACTATGAGAATAATCCGGATTCTAGAAAAAAAAATACACTAAAATAAAATAACAAACCCATATGAGGGGCTTTGCATCAACACTCGTAAAATACATCTTTGATATTTAAGTATGCGAAAAAAAAAATACATCGCTACATAGGTTATATAAAAAAATAGTTGGATATTAAAATTTACTTTAAGCACTATTAAAACCTCTGCCAAAGATTGTTATCAATGCCTTAGATCCTGTTTTGAAATAAATATTCTACTTGTGATAATGTTCATAATAGTTTTTAACATTTATTAAAATTACGAAAAAATGTGCAAATTTGTTTTGTTGGCTTTTTCTAAGCCCGATTTTTTGGATATTATACCTAATGTTTTATCTTTCAAAATTTAATTTATTTATAAAATGTGTAGCTTTTTAAATCCATGTACGCTACCGATGTGGACCATATGAGTTCTATGGAGTTATATCAATAAAAGTGTTTCTAAAAAATCTGTTTGTTACTCAGTTGCTCTATTTCTCCTCTATCGTAGTTTATTACTGTTTTTTTTTTGTATGCCATTGATACCTCTGCTTCGTTACTGAAAATAGGAAGAAATTTAGTTTCTCAATCAATTATTGTGGAACTTTTTCATACTCCAAGTATACTTCAAGTCGATAGAAGACACGGAAAAAATAATCCAAATCAAAAGAAAAAAATATGTACAATAACATTTCTTAAGCAATTCGAAAAAAAAATTTTCCGCTTGAGACCATTGTACCAATTATGTTTTTTTTGTATTCGTATTAATAAAATTTAGCTCACAGTTTTTTTTTCCAAGAATCATTTAATTTCTAATAATATTGTGAACGTTTCCCCCTCGTCACAGTAAAATTCTTACAAAATAAACAAATATCTGTTTCTTTTTTATAAAAATTACCTTTTTTAAAAGAACAAAGATTTAACTTAGAAAAAAGAAGCATTGAATCGTGTTTATTAGTAGTAAGTAGAAATGAGGTCTAATTGTATCAGAAAATCAAATAACACTTAGAAATGTTTTTCTGGGATCTAAGATTTGTTCGTAAGTAGAGTCGGCAAAACATATAAATAATTATATATCTTTGTTACGAGACTGCTACGTACAAGCAGTGAAATAGGAAATTTCCCAGGGGTCACGTACGTACGTACGTGTGTTCGACATTATATTTATATTAAAAAAATAAGTGCAATCTATCCCAGGATCATATACAATCTTTGACTTGAAAATTTGTGTACATCTGGTTTGTAAAACAAGACAGTATTACAAAAACAATTAGAAATTTCGCCGATTTGTTAATGTACCAGACATTGTAGAAGCTTGCTTTGTAGAAGTTTATTATAATATGTTTTTTTATGTATACGAATGTGCTTGTACATGTATGGACATCGTATGTGGGGAGGTATATACATATAATGTGATCTGCATTTGAATGCATATGGTATCCCCGTGAACTAGCTTCACTGAGGATTGCTCACCTCTGTAACGATTACACCCATCCGTCGGCAGCAATAGTAAAGAAATGCAAATGACAAAACTCCACTCGTAGGACTTTGACGTTAACTCCCTTAAGACTTAAGGCTTCATAAATGTTGTAGAATTTTTTGTTTTGATTTTTTAAAAATATATTTTACTTTCCCTTCTCTAGAAATGTTTACTTTAAATCCAATATTTTTTGTATCCATGTCCACTCCCAATGTGCAGAGTATGGTCTCTTAATGAGGGTATCTCAACAGATTTTTTCTACGAGAACTGTTTATTACTCAGTCGCTGAATCTCTCTTTTTCAAAGAAAGTAATAGGGATAGAGTGACAAGGCTAGGACGGGACTTGTGGTTAACAAATCGCTCTTGCGACACCCAGTTTTTAAAGGGTCGGAAGGGTGGGATGAATTTTTTAGACATCACCCATTTCTTCGAACAGAAATCGATAAATAAACCGAAAAATGCTGTTCGTACTGGGACTTGAACCCATGAGATCTGACACGAAAGCCCACAACGCTAACCGCGCCATAAGACCCGACATACTATATCACATGGTCGATACTATTTTTAATTAAATTTAATTTAAGTTAACACATATGTACATACCAATATTATGGGGTACGCACAACTCGAAAAAATAACATTAAAATTTGTAAGAACCTTGTGCTTGGGGGATCTGTAAAGAGTTTTTATATGAGATTTAGACTAATTTAGTCAGTTTCATTATGAATATCCATGGTTTGTGATATCCATACGATTCCTTTTTTTCTGCGAATTACTCAATTATTCCACTTGCTTCCAGTATTTCGGTATTGGAATTGGACAGATTTTGATTTCGGTTATAACTAATATTGGAATTGCAGTTGCTAGTAACGGGTTTATACAAAGTAAAATAAAATGTTAACTATAGCTCACCACAGCAATTTAAAAATCACTCACTATGAAAAAAAAATCTTTGTTCAATATGCGTAGTCTCCAGGGACAATAAAGTAAAAATTGGCTTGTAATAATATTGAAAAAAAATATTAAAGTTTAAATTGAATAAATAGTAGTTGAAATCAAATAAGAAATTTATTTCGTATTGTTGTTTACTGGTTGAAAAGGCTTCTTTGACATATTTATTTCATTAAAACTCTTCTCTCGCAAACTTAATAAACATATATAAAAAAAAGGTAATACTTTTATTTTTATTTTCATCGCATCTTAAGGTATCCTTTTTCATCATTTTGAAAACATTAAATGTTTTTATTTCATAACTTTGGAGCATTTTTGTAAAAATAAATACATTATTTATTTTAACTACAGTTAAAGTAGCACAATAAATTTCTTGTAAACTCAATCAAATTTTATCAGTGAAATATTTATTTGTATTTTTTTTTAATCAATTTACTCATAACCAACGTAGAGCATACGGCCACCTAATGATAGTATCTTTAGGTAGAGCTGATAGTTATTCAGTTGCTCAAACTTGCACTTTAGAAGAGCGTGAGATATATAGATAGAAGCTATGGCAAGACTAGTGGTTAAATAAACGCCTTCGCAACCGCCTGTTATTCTAAGATTAGAAGTATGGAAGGCAATTTTATTAAAATCACAAGCAACCCATGCCTTCAAACAGAAATCAATACATTGATTGAAAAAATGCTGTTCGTATTGGGAGATCCGTCACAGAAGTCAACAACGTTGACCACTGCGCTACGAACCCGACTTTTTTAAAAGTAAAATTTAAAAGGGAAACATATTTTGAGATAATTCTTGGTCAAGCAATTACAAAACGTTATTAAATAATCTCATAATAAAAGCGACATAAAGCAACCAGAACATCAATCAGAGGCTTATCAACAAAACTATAATTTGATCTAAATTATGTTTCACTACCTATATATTATATTTAATAAGCTGGTTTTCATGTTTCTACATATAAAAATGCTTTAAGTTGGATAGTGTGTAATTTAACAAAAATAAAAAAGCATTAAAACATTGAAATAAATATATTTTAACTTAAATTAAACCTCAATACTCTTTGTTTGTGCTTAAAAGAGCCTTAATTTTATTGAAAAACTAATTTATAGACGCTAAACCAATTCGATGGCTGAATTCAAGACAGAATTTCGCCCGCTGTGATCTAGTTGGTTAAAGCTTGCTCTACCGATCAGGTGGGTCTGGGTTCGATTCCCGGTAAGGTCAATGTCAAATTAGATTTTTTCAATTTTTCAATTGAGATCTAAGACATGGGTGTTTGTGACGTCAATTTTCCTTCAGTCAGTGGTTTCCAACCTTTATGTTACTGCACCTCCCTTTGAAGAAAAAAATATCTCCGCGCCTCCCCATCCTTTATTTCATATAGTAATAAAGACACGTTTAAAAGAGTAAAAAAATATTTTGGACTGTTCGCACCTCCCTTTGCAGTAGTCCACATCTCCCCAGGGAGGCGCGCCTCCCAGTATGGAAATCGCTGCCTTGAGTTAATCTCATGTGACTTGCAAAAAAAAATCTCATCGAGTATATCTCGTATGATCTTTCAACTTATAAAATTTCAAATATTTGACGCATTGGCGTAAGCTGTAATGTCAAATATTTTTAATTAAAAAAAAAATATATATTTAAATATTATATTATCAAATTATTAAAGATCATTTTTCCATGGATTGAAAGTTACACTTATGTGCATTCATAAAACTTGCTTACACCAGTTATATGAGTTTATAATATACGCCCGCTGTGGTCTAGTTGGTTAGAGCTTGCTCTACCGATCAGGTGGGTCTGGGTTCGATTCCCGGTAAGGTCAATGTCAAATTGGATTTTTTTCAATTTTAATTTGAGATCTAAGACATGGGTGTTTGTGAAGTCAATTCTTCTTGAGTTAATCTCATGCGACTTTCAAAAATTCTCATCGAGTATATTTCGTATGATCTTTCAACTTCAAAATATTTGACGCATTGGCAAAAGCTGTAATGTCAAATATTTTTTTAAATAAAAATACAATTAAAATATAAATATTCCTACGTAGCTCAAAGAACATTTTATTTCCACCCGGGAATTCATTTGGCAAACATTCGTTTATACACAGTCTGTAACAGCTTAGGAAATATTTAATTCTAATCAAACTTTGTAAGACCGCTCATAATATATTACGGTCCGCATATGACATTATTCTCAATTGAAAATAACTACCGTCCTATATTCAAAATACTCTGGAGACCCATATACAGACGCCGTAGTCCGTGATTACATTATCCTAAATCAAGGTTTATATTCAAATGTGTACACGGCTAACTTCACTATTTTATGAGTAAGCACTAACTCGTATCTACACTACGTACCCTCTAAAACTATTTATCTTCAAGCCTATAATTTACGAACTAGTCCCTAACTTCTTAAAGATGAACAATTTTGTAGCGATAAACAATAAATTTAAATTTGAATCGTTCAAATTATGTGTACATTCACATAAGTTTTGTCGCAAACGACTCGGGTTTTGCCTTTCGGCATCTTCTGGCATTCAAGTGCCCGGATAAAGTTCAAGTTCATCCGCTCAGTTCAAGGTAGTGACAAAACTTGTGTGAATGTACATAATTTGAACGATTCAAATTCCATTGAAATATTTATTCTATTAAATACGAAATACTCTCCTTTCAAAGTAATAATTATTTAATAATAATGAGTATTAATTCAATATTAAAGTTAACTTAAGTTAAAGGAATATTTACAAACCTGTGAATTTCTGAATGAAATTCGGTTAGTTTATAAGAAAATGGGTGCATTGAATTTTTATGAATCACGGCATCGGAAAATGTTGGTTTACAAAATGTTGTTATAAATCATTTTCGCCAGCAGTAGCTTTAAACTTAGTGATACATTTATTTCTTATATAGACACGATTCATTCATTTATTAAGCGTTAGTTCAAGTTCATCCCTGCACTTGAACGCCTAAAGATCCCGAAAGGCGAAAACCAGGTCGTTAGTAACAAAATTTGTGTGAATGTACATAATTTGGACGATTACAATTTAATATTGAAGTTCCACCTTCACCTTCAGTCGTCTTAAATTTAATAAATTCAAAATAAATTATTGAGAAATTTTCCGGCCATACTCGCTTCCTATATGACCTTCCATGGACCTTCCTTGTCATTATTGCATCCTTAATTTACGCCAGTCACACCGTATGGATAGAAACTGCACGCTGTGATACTTATAAGGTCTGAACAAGAGACAATCAGAATTGGGGCTTTTCAAATGTGTCTACAGCACGTGTTCTGGCATCAACGTCTCTCGGTGACCACTAACGTAGTGTGGTACTGCGTGATTATCCAGACCAGTGGTCGTAAGCCTACTTGATATATCATATCACAATTTTCACCATACAGAACATTAATTATTTAATGAGTGGTATGTTATAAGCAACATAAAAAAATTATGAATTCCTGGCTACATAAATGTTATTTCAATAACTTTCGCTGACCATCGTTCGGCGACTGCTGATCTGGAGCATCTTTGTAAAATTACAATTTGTCGGATTTTTTTTTATTATGGGAGAAAAAAAAGTGGTACACAATATGAGCCCACGAGAGGTGAAGTGAGCCAACAAGTAGAATGGTAAAAAAAAACTTGGAATTTTAAGTACAGTCACGTCTTTATTTGGTGTTTTGGTCGATTACATATTTTTATTTTACGGATATAACAATACTGCAATGTGTATTAACTAAGTTAACTTCCATTTTACGACCAGCAGAATATTACAACGCATCTAACTACTTTTTCCTAAAATACCACTTGGCTCACTTCACCTCTAATGGGCCCATATATGTACATATAATACTTTTAGTGTATCACACGTAAAATATAATTTTCTCGAAAACATATTTTGATTTATTGTAATTTTGTTCCAAGGTAATGCAATTTTTGTCTCATTTATTGTCTCGTAAAATAAAAATATTTTTATTTCACACGTAATCAAATCTTTATTACCACATCCTTCTTACCTCTTGATATCAACATGTCTTCAACATTTCGTGGCTAAAATGGGTGTATTATTTTCACAACTTCTTTTCGGAACCCCAGTTTTACATTACAGAAACTCTTTTGGGACAAAATAATCCCGACTAAAAGCGAATAACTTTTCCACTCAGTGATAAAAAAGTTTCAATTAAAATTTAAAGCATAAATTGAATTTTGATAAAAAAACTTTTAAGCAACATGTTATTATTAGTTTGATCTGTACGTTGAGATAAAAATGTTTTTAAATCAAATATACTTTAAATGAAAATTGTATTTTAAATTGACATACTTTTCACAACAAAATAAAATAACAGGCAAAAATTGATAGACATTCATATAGTAGCCAAATAATCTTACGTGAGCTCCAAATTTCAAATGTTTTTTTATTAAAAGAAAACTTTGGTTCAAACATGAGAAAAAAATTGATTCCTCCCTCCCATGCTGAGGTTTTTCTGTAATATTATGAAAATACCACTTGTTTATGAAGTAATAATTTTTGAAATTGAATTTTCAAGTGTTTCAAAGCTACAATTTTATGATGACGAATTGATTTTAACGTAATATTTTAGACGGTAGTAAAATAAAATTGAACACAGACAGTATGTATTAAAAAGTAAGAGCATTTTTTTTTTAAAAAAGTCGTATAATAGAAAATGAACACTTATTTATGATCGTTTTTTGAATGACAGTTTATTAAATTTGAATCGTTCAAACTATGTACATTCTCACAGATTTTGTCACTAACGACCCGGGTTTCACCTTTCGGTATCTTCAGGCGTTCAAGTGCACGGTTGAACCTGAACTGACGCTTAGTAAATAAATGTTTCTTGTTTATATAAGAAATAAATGTATCATTGAGTTTAAAGCCATTGCTGGCGAAAAGGATAAGCTCATGGAAACGCCCACAGATTTGAGTAGTAAGAAGTTTCAAGAATTATATTTATTTGTTTGTCGGCAAAGGTTTTATGATTATATTTATATATGATTATATTATATTTATATCAAATCTGTGGGCATTCCCGTGATCTTATCCTTTTCGCCAGCAATGGCTTTAAACTAATAACTGGGTGTAGCAAGAGCGATTAGTTAACCACTAGTTCTGTCCTAGCCATATCCTTATATCCCTACTACTCTCTTTGAGTTAAGCGACTGACCTAAAGTCGAAACCCGGGTCATTAGTGACAAAACTTGTGTGAATATACATAATTTGAACAATTCAAATTTAATATTGAAATTCCAATAAGCACTTTCAGTCGAAATCTTAAATTAGACATAGTTTATATTTACATATGTAGTTTCAACATTAGGAAAACTGCTAAAAACGTATCATCTCTGAAATGAGAAATTAATCAACTGACTTACAATCATTATTAACAACAACATTTTAGTTTAAGATTTCGACTGAAAGCGCTTATTGGAATTTCAATATTAAATTTGAATTGATCAAATTATGTATATCCACACAAGTTTTGTCACTAATGACCCGGGCTTCGCCTTTAGGTCTGTCGCTTTACTCAAAGAGAGTAGTAGGGATATAAGGATAAGGCTAGGAGAGAACTAGTGGTTAACTAATCGTTCTTGCTACACCCAGTTATTAAAGTATCAGAAAGGGTGTGAGAGGGAGTTTTTTAGACATCACAAACACCCATGCCTTCGAACAGTAATCGAAAAATGCTGTTCGTACTGGATCTCGAATCCGTGAAGTCTGGAACGGAAACCCACAACGCTAACCACTGCACCATAGGACCCGACACTATATTTTATGAATAATTTGATATTATTAGAAATAACCTATCGGTGAACAGTACTTTTATGGTTAAATAGTATATTTTGCATCATAGGAAAGTGCTTCTTTTCACATTCGATACGTATTCATGGTAATTAAAAACATTTTTTATGAATACTTACTTTTTAATAGCTAGATTTTTGTAAATTATTAGTTATGATACAAAGCATCTCATATATTCAATCAAAAAAAAAAATTAAAAAAAATCCCGAGTTCGCAAGTGAGATATTTGTCAAGGGCTCACATAATAGATTGAAAAATAGAAAGTGCTTTCGTAACAACAATGAGTACTCCAAGCTCTCCTCAGAGAATTCCGTTCTTTTGAATTTACTAGCATGTTCTAGAAGCGACATTTTTTACATTCTCAAAATTTGTATATCGCGTGATATCGTTATCCACTTAAATCTTCAACAGATGGAAATAATTTACTAGGTATAGAATATTATATATTTTACAAAATATAAAATATAAAATAACTTATATTATTCCACGTATTGTGCTACAAATTGTGAAACGTGTTTTGCCTCTTTCAAAGGCATCAGTCTGTCTGTCCGAGGATGTTTCTGAAAGAGGCGAAACACGTGTCACAGTTTGTAGCACAATACGTGGAATAATCTAAGTTGTTTTATATTTCATATTAAAATGAACTTCCACAAAGTTACCACCGAATCCAGCGAAAGTATCTCGTACACTTTTTGGGCTTCTTTAAAACAAATGAATATAGCAACAAAGAAAATAATTCAAAGATTTTCGAATACATTCCGCGCATTTTCGGCATCACTTACAGTTACAGTACCGGAAAAAATCATCATTGATACTTTTTATCCATATCCGCTTACAATAAATGGACTAAAGCGATATTTTGTAAATTATTTTAAAATACCGATATTTGAATATTATATTCACATCGTAAACATAGCAGGTGAATTTTCATGAATATTTTAACAACATTTTAAACTTTTTATCAAAATAATGCTAGTCTAAAAACTTAAATTAATATATAAATAATCTCATATTAAAATTGACCTCATTGAAAAATGAACCCTGACTGGCCTGATCATTAGGACAACGCTCTCATAAACTAGACCACAGAAAGTGACTTAAACAGAACAACGTGAAAATATATCCAGTTTCAGAAACAACCTTCAAAGTTTGTTGAAAAAATTTACACTCATAAACAGGTGTTTTTGAAGATTGGAAAATCTTTTATCATACCAAGATACTGATTTCACTTTTTTTCGATGGACTTTTATGATTTAAAATATTTATTTATCACGTTATCTGTGGCAACGTTAAGTATGATAGACTAATTGAAAAACTGTGAAATATGTATGACATGTTTGCCTGGTACTTGTAACATGTTTCTTCCCAAGTGAAAGGACAAGATTTATGCGTCCCATTAAAAGCTTAAAGACTTTTTTTGTAAAATATTGACAGATTTTGCAAGCTATTTAATATTAGGTACATGTTGTGTTAAAACTTAAAGTGCACGTATTTTTTTACAATTTTGGAAAAGTGTAGCGCTCATGGTTTTTGTTTTTGAAAGCTTGAATTTTGACTAAAAATAACGTGTTTCAATGAAATGAGTCACTGGGGATCAATTCCAACGTGACCAAATCAAATTAAACGTCTTCCAACGACGATAGCAAACTTCAAAGCTTATGTAAAGTTTCTACTCAAATAATATATGAACGTTTGATCACAGTCTCATTATTACGCATTGATAATAATTCAGACATGGTGATAATATATGACATAATAATAGTATTTAAACTGTGTTTGAGAAACAGATAAGATGTAGGTTTGAATCATTAACTCTGTAAATTAACATAAGCTTTGTCAATAATGAATAACGTGACCAGAAGTCTCGTTTTCAGGCGGCGTGTCCCAGTGTCCCAGAGCACAGCTTCAATGTCCCGTTTTCGAAAAGAGAAAAACTCGCAGTAATAATTAAAAAAAAAACGCACAAAATCAAAATCCTTGAAGTAGAATCTAAACTAATAGATAAAAGCGTGGGCGTGCGCGCCCATTAAATAATAAATTTCAATGTAAATATTGTATTTTTTTATATTATTTCATATAACATATCTAATATGACGATGAAAAAACATAATCTAGTCAATTGTATTGTATAAAAAATTGAGACGGTTAAAATGGCGCCTAAAATTACCAACATTATTTTAGGTGTTCCGGTTTAAGGGAAAAAATAAATGCTCACGTTAGTATTGAATCGTGTTTTGTCTTTTGATATCTTCAACAATTGATTCAACTTTAAATCATTTTTTTTGGACATGGCGCTTGAAGCACTAGAGTGCGTCAGCGTCAAATTTATGTGAGTCTACTTGCCGCCTGTGTGGTCGAGTGATCAACGTTGTTGGCTTCGGCCACGGAGGGCCCGGGTTCAAATCCCGGTACGGATAGTTTTATAAACTGTTTTTTCAATCGATTTATGAATTTTTGTTCAAAGGCATGGATGTATGTGATGTCTTGAATTCCCCCCTCTCACCCACCCTATCCTATGAACGGGGCGTATCGAGAGCGATTAGCTTACCACTAATCCTGTCCTAGCCCTATCCTTCTACCCCTACTCTCTTTGTAAAAAGAGAGGTTGTAAAACTGAGTAACCAGCAGTTCTCGTAGAAACACTTATGTTGAGATAAACTCCATTATGAGTTCATATGCTCCACATTGGGAGCGGACAAGATTTAAAAAAACTTCATCGCTAATGTTGTGGTCATTTTGTTGTGGTGGTTTGCATTCTCTTACCATCGTTGCCAACGAAAGGGCGTGATCGCTACTGAGGTGAGAAATACTTAGTGAAGCCAGTTCACACCATATGCATTCATTTACAAATCACATTAAATATACCTCCTCAGATATTAGATCAATACATGTACACAAATATGTATGTGCATGTGTAATATAGAATAATTTTATATGGGAATGTGATTGATGTACATTTTTTATTTAATAAATCGCAAGTCAACGTTTTAAAGAATATTTAAATAATCAAAATGCTGTCACTGAACAGATTACTGTTACTGTGACTAGGGCTAATGTTAAAGCCTATTTTTGAAAAAACTGGTTTTCGAATTACAGTATTTACTAAAAATCTGTTTAAGCTAGTCTTCAAAGTAAAATAAAAATAGAAAATTAATATAAAACAGCATGTATATATTTTTAAAAATTTTGAATGAGTATACCTTAAAACTGTAGATAAAAGTTTATTACATTTTTATTCGTAAGCCTTCGCAAAGAATTCACTTAATTTTGAAATGCTCTCAATCATTCAGTTTAAAGCCACATTCGATTTATATTTCCATAGTAATGTCAAGCATCATCTACATAATTGTGCTTAAACGTATCGAAACGAAGGCGTAGATGTTATTCTTCATGTTTTGTTTACTTACCATTTCAGACTTGTTTACTTATCATTGCTGAATTATGTTGTGCTAGAAATTTTGTCAATCAATTGATGATATAATATGCTTCATGTGTTGCTACCGAATTTCTGCTTCCCAGGATAATGACAGTACAATTTTTTTATTTTTTTGTGATATTTTACTTACTGTAACATGAGTTTTGAATTACCGAGTGACGACTCTCATCCATAGAAATATTTTTTTCATATAAAGTTCTACAGTACTACGGTCTCGGCAAGCAAAAATTTCCCAAGGACCATGGTATGTCTTGTATCCCGGGACTTGAAAAAAGCCGAGATTTCAGAATTTCTTATATTTACAAAGCTTATCTGTTTTTTTTTATAAACATTTATATTTCCATTTGCCACTTAATTCCAACTTGGAATTTTTTGTGTCTATTTTTTTAAAGGCCTAGATGATTTTTAATAATCTGTCAAATCACTCGAATTGGATAGTCGATGATAATTGATTGCTTGGTGCTTTACCGGAATATTTAAAATATCAAGGTATTGCAAAAAAATATGTTCACGTATTTTTAGTATGTAAAAAAAATATCATTTACCAACAGAATCATTTTTATTAAAAAAAGATTTCACATTCATATAATAGAAATACAATAATACTCTATAAGCATTTCATTTATAAATTGTAAAACATATTAGCAAATACTTTATATTTCACAGAAAAATATGATAATATTTCATTGAGTGACGACTACAAAATAAAACAATTTTATTGTATAACATTTCGAAAAAAATAAACGATATGTGCGTTCGTGCTGTTACTATACTAGCTTTATTTGGATTTGATGTTTGCTTACTGAAAGCATGGCTTAATTTTGCTATGTTTAAAGATAAGTTAATTTATTTTTCATTGTGGAAAATAAATATCAATAATGTTGCCATTTTTAAAAAGATGCTTTTTAACTAAAATTGATTTGGAGATCTTTATTATTATGTTTAATTGTTCATATTAAAATTGATTAATTCTTAATTCTTCCGATGCACCCTTCAAGTATGACCAAATATGATATGACTTAATTGAAAAACAATAGCCAACAGCACTTCTTTATGATTTTCCCTTTACTATATAATTATATGTTTATAAAAATAACAAAAAGCTGATTTATATTTCAATAGTGCAATAAATCTAAGTACCTTTACAATTTTTTTCATATCACGCTACAAAACATTTTTTGTCAATAAAGCTTTACCAAACATTTAATATAAACATCTTCATATAAATATTAACATTAATTATTTAATATATATTTTTAATACAATAGACATATAAGCTAAAACGCTATAATAGACAAATTGCTTAAAATATTTATTATAATACAATAATCATAAATTTCATTAAAGTAAAATATGCATCATTTATGATTATTCGTTTTTTTTGTTGTTGATTTAATTGAATCGTTATTGGTCCTCAAATCAATTTATTAGCCAATATTTTTAAAATTATTTTTAGCACAATTAAATTGAATAAAAATCATAAGTTGAATGAAAGCGTTGGGAGAGGTTATTATAAATTCTCGAATTTAAAAACCTTTGAGAACCTGCAAAACAGATTGCGTTCAATAAAAAATAACAAATAGTAAATCTGATGGTTGACCATTTTTGTTATTTATAAGTTTGCTAAAGATTACCGTTAGTTTGGTATTTTCAATGTCCTTTAAGGTTTTATTGATAATCTGATAAAGTTTATCATTATTTTTTCACAACACAAAGAAATATTTGAAAATTCACGATGGTTCATATGTATTTTAAATATTTTTTGTTGTTCATTTATTTTATAAAAGAATTTGCTTTCGAAAAATGTCGAGAAAACCTTTGTTTGGAAAAATGGTACATTTCTGTACAAAAGAGCTCAGACATGATTTTTGGAAATTATGTTTATTTATCATAATAAAAACGATATATTTCTCTTTTAGCTCGGTTGATGAAAAACATTGACATTTATTTCATCGATTTAAAAAAATAATAGAAATAATTTTATTTAGAAAATAAACATCATTTGATGTTTATTTTCTCGAGAGGTGAAATGAAAGAATGGTAAAACGTTTTTCTTGAACTTTAAAGTACAATCACGTCTTTACTTGGTGGATTGCATATTTTTTATTTTACGGAGATAACACTATTGCAATGTATGTATATTAACTGAGGTTACTTCCTTTTTAAAATACTTTAAGTCGTGTAGAATATTACAACTTTTTTCCCTTAAAATACAACTTGGCTCACTTCAGCTCTAATGGGCCCATTAATAAACGATAACCAAATATTTTGACATCATTCAACAGCAGTTAGTTAATTGCTGTTGAATGATGTCAAAATATTTACATAATAAATATGAAAATTGAGCAGTACTCTTTTGCAAACTTAAATATTGAAGATTAATTGAACCAATTAAATTTAAAAAATAGTGGTCTTATTCTTTTTTTTTTTTAAATTAAAAGTATTTCCATATATATACATGTGGTTTATCGATGTCTGAATAAACCCAGTGAAATATATAAAACCTTCGGTAAACGAAGCAGTCAAATAAATATTTTTTCCATTTATTTTTTCAGTTAAAACAAAACATCATTAAATACAATATTTCATAAATATCTGACATTAATATTATTTATATAATTTTGAAACACTAAAATAAATTTCTGACAAAACCAACAACAGTAACGCGTAATAATCTCGAGACAGAATACAAAAGATAATGTAAATGTAGGTACACATTCCCATTTATATTATTTATATATACACTTGGCTATATAAATTATAATTCTAAAGAGGCAAACAATTTTACTATATTAATTTGTGCTAGAAACAGCTTTTAAAATTAATTGAGTGAAGTAATATCTAATCTCAATACTCAGGATAATGTAATTTATAATAAATACATTTTTTTAAGTTTATACTGATACTGTACAATGATGAACAGTATTAGCTGGAAGATTTTATTGAAATGTTTTTAATATAAAAAAAATATCTGTTATACTTTGCCATAACTAAATCAAAAAATGAAAAACAAATCTTTAGTGTTCTGACAGACGTTGTTAAGTAGCAAATTGATAGTTCTAAGTTAACAGCAAATTAACAATTTTAACATTTAGGATAAAGTCTCTATCATCGATGTTTTATGTTTAGTAAATAATTGTAATATCAAAACTAAGATAGATTTATGCTTGCCTAACACAAATAAGAGTATGCAATTAATAAATAGGAGCAATTGCCTGCCTTTTGTCGGCGTTATTAATAATTTCCTATAAAAATAAATGATTTTTTTGGAAACCTGGTATAATCAATGCACCAACTGAGTTAATTCTGGCAAAGATTTAATATCAAATAATTTATATGTTTACTCAACTTGTTTTTGCATGTTTTTAACTTATATGTGACGATTTTTCCAGATAGGTGACAAGGTGTTTTTTAATCTTTGTTTGAATTGAATCGTTAATACATTTAATGAAATTCATAAAAAAAAATGATTTTGAATGTATGCTAACTTCTGAATTCACTTACAATATTATCCTGATGTTGACATTTACTATGTTTCAAAATAATCACTGTATTTTTCTATTATAATCACTGTATTTTAAATCACTTCTATTAAGTTGAGAAATTTATTATCATCCCAAATGAATAAGATACAACTGTGACACAAACACTCTTAAAACAATATTGATGTGTACATTTATGGAAGAATGTTGCATTTAACCAATTGGGTTTTTGAAATAAGCACGTGAATGTTGGTTGATATTTCGTATATAAATAACAAGAAATACCGTAGTTTATGGTTTGTAAAACAGTTTTTTTTACAGTTACTATTTTGAGTTATAAAATTTTGCTTAATAATCAACTGACCATGTTTAATTTAAAAATGAATAATATTTTACATTTAATTGTATTATACAAGGCGAAAGTATTTCCGTTTTATATACGGGAGAGAAAAATCAATCAACAATTGAATTTGATGCAATTTTTGTTGAAAAATATGTTTTTCTTTTATCTGAACAAGGATTTTATCAAAATAAACTAAATCGAAAACAAGCAAATATGTTACAATCAAATTGATCGCTGGCTCAAACGATCAACCAGATATATTTTTTAAAAAAATGCTCAGTATTCCGTATGTCACTATAAATAATATATTTTGCTTGCCTTGCTTTATTTATGAATTTGTTTTTAGTCATGATATTCACGGGAACAAATTGTAGCACGGACACTTTTATGAATAGATTTTTCAATCAATTTATGGATTTATTTTCTAAGGAATAGTACTAGTCTACGATGTTACATCCCATAAAAAGATTACAACAATGGCGACTTTATTTTTTTAATTAAAAAAATGGCATTACAGCTAATGCCAATGCGCTAAATATTTTTATGTTGAAAGATCATACCAGAAAAACTCGATGAAAATTTATTGTAAGTCTCTCAAGATCAACTCGAGGTAAATTTACATCACAGACACCTACGCTTTAGATCTCAATTTTTTTATTGAAAAGTTTTAATTTGAGATTGACCTTACCAGAAGTTGAACCCAGACCCGCCTTGTCAAATTTGAATATTTAAATATTTCGACTGGGCTGACAAATAAAGTTTGAAAATTTAAAAAAAACAAAACGGGTGGGTAAAACAAAATCAGTATTTCAATATTATATATTTCTTTAAAAAAAGAAGGGTCAACACTGAATACAAAGCGGACATGTCTTCAAAAAATATTGCTTACAAACAGTAATATTGAAATTTAAATAATATAGCAATATAGTTATTTTGTTTTTACAAAAAAAAAGAAATCGAATTAACCTACTTCGTTAACTTGTACTGTATTTAATGAATAATAAGAATTCACTGTTATCTAAACTTACATTTGAAGATAATGTCAATACATTTTGTATTCAGAATACCATATGTGGACAAAAACCCTCTTTTAAATCAATTATTGTTTCAGAGAGACTAATTAGGCGTGGTAACCACAGTAACGAAATTTATTTATTCTGGGACTCATTCTTAAACAACGGCTGTAGGCAATTTTGGAAATAATAGTGGTGATTATTTGGTTTTCAATGACATTTAATTAACCAAGCAAACCGCTGGTATAGTGACAGAAGGCGATAAGTCTCTTGTTTTGAGATGATCGGAATTCTCGATAATCATGAAATTTTAACATATTTATTTATGAGCTATTAATTATCGTTTAAAAAAATATATGAAATTCATTCATACTTCAAGCTTTATGTTATTTTTAGTTTTTTGTAGTCAAGCATTATTTTCATTGAAATGGACTTGATGTACATATATTATGCTAAAAATAATAATAATACACAAAATATGTCTGCACTTGTTTGTCTGATGAAACAACATGATGTTCTATCTATCTATCTGCACTCAAAATTTAAAACAGCCGGTTTTCGACGTAACACCTTTTGTCAGTTTACCTACGGAATTATTAGTTTAGGAGTTTTAAAATGTAATACTATTTTAAAAAAATGGATTTCAGATTTGATTATAATTAACTATTTAAAAAAATCATTGTCTGTGTACCATTGATGTTTTATAATAATTTAAAAATCAATTTAATAAATAATAATATTAATTTAGACAGTACAGAAACGACGTAACTTAGATCCTTGATTAAGCCACACGCCATGATAACTAAACAATCTTACGTTACTACACATAATGTCATGCACTATACATTTAATTGGAGTGTACATCGGGAGTTTACAACGTATATACTTATCTCAATTTAAAACTTCATCGCCGCAAAGTTGTAGATTAAATAAAATCCTAATACAGAAAAGATAGTGAATATTGAACGTGAATGCGATTCTGCCGAACAGGGAGTTGGGTCGAACCGCTCGCATCTGCGGTCGTTTGAGAGTGTCTCCGAGATACGACGCAGCATCACAGCGCCTCCTCTGTCACATTTCGCCCTTGACGCGTACGATATGCAGCGATTGAAACCGTACCTTACGCTAAAAAAAAAAAAAAAGTTTTATGCAGTACACTTTTTACTTCGTTAATTAGATTGACATTTACTTAATACCATTCAATTGATTTAAAATTAAAAAATCAAAGTATTTAATTCTGCAAGAATTATCTAATATTCAAAAAGAAAAACACTCTTCTGTATCATTCTACATTTATTTAATAGCAGTGGCGGCTCGTCCATACGCACTGAAAAACTGCAGCACCCCCAAGCGAATTGAAAAAATGTAATATTATGTATATCGACTGTGGAAAGGAAAAAGGACGTAACCCACACATATCAAATTTTACAGGAGGCGCTAAAAACGTGTTTTGATGATTTTGTGACTTATGCAAATTATGAATTATATACAACCTTGAAGTGCACGGATACTTCTAAACTGGTGTTTAATTGACAGAACCTAATATTAATTACAGAAATTGTCTCGGAAAATCCTTTATTTCAGTGTTTTTTCTTGGTTTTAATTTTTTACAAGGTCATCTTTTTCAAACTTAAAAGCTAAATTTAGATACTTATTCGGCATTTTCAGCATCCATCCTTTTGATAGAATGTGTGTCAAGTTGTATACATTGTGATTATCGAAAAAAAGCTGTTTTGGAAAATTGAGGGTTAAGTCCTTTTTCCTTTCCACAGTCGATATATATGGAAATATCAATATTTTTAAGGGTCTATTAAACTTGCCCGCAAACCGATACATCCAATAGTTACCATAACACCGTGGTTATAATATCAGTAAGGAACGCACACGTACATTTTTTGCAGTACTGTTTTCGAAAAATATTATTCTTACATTAAAATGAGATTAAAGTTGCATTAATCACTTAATTTTACACTTTATATTGACGCGGAAACAATACATCATTTGTTATTATTTTATTTTTAATATTTTTTTACTGCAATTTTTGGTATAGCCAACAATTGTATCTTTTGGTGGCCGACAATTGAAAAAAGTTGCCAATAATTGTAGATTTCTTCCTTTTTTTCCAAGTGCAAAATATATTTTTTTACATGTTTTGATAATTGATTATCAAAAAAAAAATAACATATAATGTTTTTTTATTTCACCTTTCTGATGATACGTGTCCACAAATCAAGAACATAGTTGAAAAAATCTTTAAGTGGCCAATAATTGTATGTTTTATCCTAATTGTTGATGTAAAAAGTATAATATAATCAAACTGGTAAATGTTTTTATTTTTTATCTACCGCAGCACCCCCAGATATTTTATCCACGAGCCGCCACTGTTTATTAGTATTATGCAGGAGCAGTTAAGCTCATCATGGGCAATTTAAGCTGATTGCAATTATTGAGATTGCAAGCATTTCAATTATAGCCAGATTTTTGTCACTTATACATATTTTTTATCTTTATCTTTGAATTTATTTTGCCAATTGTTTGCTACATCCTTATGCTCCACCCTGTTACATCCTTATCTAGAGCTCTGAAGTATGTATATTTTTATCAATTGAAAACGATTGTGGCAAGCTAAACTGGTCTTTATAATATTATTTTTTTACCAAGTTTTGATGGTGACCACCTTGAAAGTGAGTATTATGTGAATTATTTGCTTACTATTCCAGATTCACACCTTTGTCACATCAACGCTCAAAATTAATTTAGTTTTGTGTATATTCAAAATAGTTATCGACTAATTTAAGTAATTATTATAGAATAAGTGAATACATTGATATATTAATATAATAACAATTTTTACTTTAAGAGTTTAAACTAACAATTGTTAGTGAAAAGGCATTTTTTTAAAAATAAAACACGTTTTATTTTACTTAACAAAATTTAAACATTACGAACTTGTAAAATAATTAAAGAATTAAGTGGTACAAAACGTAAGGTTTTATTTTTATAAATATAAACAAACTTATTCGTGGAAGTTTTCCCAAGTAGACGACTAAAACTTATAACGAAGGCAATTAGGTTGTTGTTTTTACTTATGGCAAAAAGTTTTAAATAACATCTAATTAAAAGTTAATCCGTATTAATTTTTCCAATAATAATGTCGTTTTTATATTAAATCTAACGATTTCACTCGTAAAAAAACTGTGAAATGACGACAAAATTCTGAATATGTGACACAAAGACTCACTTTTAGAGGAAACATGAGCATCGAGTTTTATCTTAGTTATCAAAAAAAAAATACAAATATATTTTTATTTACATTAATTTAAATGATAACATATAATAATATCGGGTAATCGAGACATATGGCGTAGCGTTTAGCGTTGTTGGCTTCTGTGCCGGATTTCACGAACAAAATTCCCTCCCACCTTTTTGATCCTTCAATTAATGTGTCCAGCTAGAGTGATTAGTAAACCACTAGTCCTGTTCTAGCCTTATTCTAATATGCTTACTACTCTCTTTTAAAAAGAGAGTAAGCGACTGAGTAACAAACAGTTTACGAATACAAAACTTCTGCTGAGACGCCTCCATTAGAAGGCAATATGCTGCACATTAAGAGCGAACATGGATTAAAAAAATCATGAAAAGAAATTCAGGATACTTGAATTAGGATAAATAAAAATCAGAAATTCAATAAAATGATAACTTTAAAATTTGTTTATTATATACTCAGTAATGAGAAATATTAGCTTGAGTTTTAAAGGTGGGTGTAGTTGTCGACAGAGACACCTATGATTAAGACCAAGTGTTAAATTACTTGCTTAATAAAATTTTAATTTGCATTTGTTATTATTCGATTTCAATAACATTTATCTTTAAACAATGAGAGGGTAATCAGTGACGTTTCTAAGTAGTGACCTCCTTTTTTTCAATAAATACTAGCATTTCGACCAAAACTCCCCATATATTTTTTTTTAAAAAAAATAATAAACGTCAACAAAATCAAACACAGTGATATTAACATTAACTATTTTTTTTCAGCTTTTTATTAGACATTTAAAGCTTATTAAATGTTGAAATAGTAACTGTCAAACGAACAACTTTGGTTGGTGTCTTACACTTGGTTGTAGGGCCTTATGGATTACTCCAAATACCCTTTCGTCTGATGTTGGGGTTTCCCCTCTTTTTAGTGTTGGTTCCTGTCTCTTTTTATTTTTTATATATTTTTTTTTTAATTTTATTTTTTTTGATCCCATATTATTTATTTTTTTAAATATGAGTGAGACAGGATAGTCATCTGTATTGTATTGTTTTTTTTTTTTTTTTTTAGTTTTTTTGGGGTACAGGTGATACAGTTTACAAAAATAATGAAGAAGAGGATAGTACAATGAGCAAAAGTAGTAAGAAAAAAAGGGAAAAAGAATACATTGAGAAAAGAGTACAGTAAAAATAGAAAAACAAAAATATAATGATAAAAGATAAAAGAAAGAAAAAGCGTGGGGGTCGTGGTTGTTGGCAAGTCGACGTTTTGTTGACGTTGGTTGACACTGTAGGGTGATTCATTAACCTCGAGCAGCATTGTTATTTTTTGTTTTTTTTTGTGGGGAAATGCTTGTCTGTTTAGTTTTTAAATTTAAATTTAAATTTTGGGAATCTATTTATTTTTTTATAAATTCCGTGTGGTCCCTCTTTTTTTTGTTTTTTACCCTCGAGAGGAGGTCGAGCCTACAGTGTCGGCGTGTGTCCTATGCCGAGGGTGGTTTTTGAAGACACCCCGGTGTATGCGCCCATTTTGTGGCGTACCAGCATGTGGATGAGGGGTCGTGAAAGAGCTAGGGAGGTTTGAGAAGGAGAACCTTCCTTGGCCGCGCTATGTCTGTGTGTGGGTATTTTATGTAATCGTTTAGTAGCGATTTGATAGTGTCGTTTGGGTGGTCTGCCATGTCGCTGTAGAATTTCTTCGACAGCTTCATGACGTGTTCGAGTATGGTGTCAGTTTTGGTGTCTCTGTGGAGAGTGGTATTTCGAACGAACCAGGGTGCGCCTGTTATCATTCGAAGTGATTTGTTTTGTATAGTCTGGAGCGTCTGGATGTGTTTCATGCTTGCGTATGCCCATATCGGGCATGCGTAAGTCATGATTGGACGAGTAATCGCGGTGTACAAGAGTAGTTTGCTGTTTATTGCAAGTTTACTTTTGTGCCCAATCATCGGGTAGAGTTGGCCTGTGACTTGGGATGCCTGTTTTTTTTTTACAGATATATGTCTGCTGAAATTTAGTCGCGAATCAAGAGTGAGGCCGAGGTATTTTACCGTTCGTGCCCACGGGATGTCTGTATTTCGCATCCGGATGCATTTGATATTCTTACCGTGTCTATTTGGCCTGCGACTGAAGGTTATTGCAGTGCTTTTTTCTGGGTGTATTTGAATGCGCCAGTTGGCGCACCAGGCTTGGATGTCCGCACTTGCCTTTTGTACAAGTGCGGTGGCTCTATTTCTGTTTAGCGATCGTGCTAGGATTGCTGTGTCGTCTGCGTACTGCGCGACGATTGTTTCGTTTACCCCCGGTATGAAGGCGGGTAGTGGGATGTCATGAGTATAAAGATTGTACAGCAGGGGCGATAAGGCGGACCCCTGCGGCACACCGGCTGTCGGCGTACGCGTCGTCGATAGTTCGCCGTTGACTTTAGTGCGGAAAGTTCTGTTGGTCATGAATGAGTTTATGATTTTTAACATTGGACTTTCGAGGCCGGCCTCGGAGAGTTTGACTATCATACCTTCTATCCAAACCTTATCGAAAGCTTTGGCTATGTCAAGAAATAGGCCAGTGGTGAAACATCGGCGGTTGAAACCTTCGCTGATGAATTCAACTACTCTGAGTAATTGGTGGTTGGTGGAGTGTCTGTGACGGAAGCCGTGTTGCTCATCCGGGATGAGTTTTTTTTCCATCACAAACTCTTCCAGTCGGGATTTAATTACACGTTCCAGTAGCTTTCCCATTGTCGGGAGTAGGCTAATGGGTCTGTGATTTTCTGGAATCTCGCGAGGTTTGCCCGGTTTTGGGATTAAGATGATGTCTGCGGCTTTCCAGGCGGGCGGAAAGTGTTGGACGGCTAGGCATGCGTTTATGATCGTTGTTAGTGCTTTGACACCGTTCTCGGGAAGATGTTTCAGCGCATTGTGCTTTATTTCATCGTTGCCAGGGGCTTTACGATTGGATAAGCATTTGATTCTGCATTCGATCTCGCCCGTGGTTGCGGGTGGGATGGCAGTCGCGGTCGGAGATGTTGTGATCTCTTCAGTGATTTTAATATATTTGGCGGTTACTGATTCTATACGTGTTTTGAGCACGAAGTCGTTTTGGTTGAATTCATTCGGAGAGAATTGTTTCTCGAGTGATTCCGCGAAAGTTTCTGCTTTTTCCGCGGCTGTGAAGACCGGGCCATTCGGACCGTTAAGCGGTTGAATGGGGCATTTTTTGTGTCTGACTGCTTTGCTGAGAATCCAGAAGGGATTGCTTCCTTTGGTCATACCCTGTAGGTATTTTCCATAGGAGGAGTCTCTGTGCTCCCGAAGTTCAATTTTAATCTCCGCGGTGAGACGGTTTTTGAGCGTTCTTGCTGTGGGATTGGCGTGCCGGCGCCATTCCTTAGCCGCTCTGTTTTTTTCCCGAATTAGGTTCTTAATTCTAGTTGGGATATCTGGTCTGTGGTCTTCCACGGGGACTTCGGTTGTGGCGGATTCTTTCGCGGCGCGTATGGAATCCGTCAGACCGGCAATTGCTCTGTCTATGTCTGCTGGATTGGCGGGACTGGCAGGGTTGTGGAAATTGTCTGAGAAGTGAGTGCTGAAATCTTCCCAGGAGACTTTGTCTCTGGTTTTTTTCGACACGATAGCAAGGGGGTCAAGGGGGTCAGCTAAGAATAGAAGGACCGGCCGGTGGTCTGAGTTTAGTTCGTGAACGACTCTGATATGCGGTGTGTGCGACATCGCTATTAATAGTGCGAAATCGAGCACATCTTGTGTGTTCGATGCAGGGTGGTATATGGTTGGCTCATTTGGAGCGGCAATGACGGCGTTGTTATCTAGTGCAAATTTGTAGACGGCTCGGCCACGGAAGGTGGTCCGGCGGCTATTCCAGGCTGAGTGTTTTGCGTTGAAGTCCCCGGCGATAACGGTGGCGGGGATATCATTCAACAGGAGATCGTTTAAGTCTGATGCTGCCAATGTTGTTCGGTGTGTCGGAGGGCAGTATACAGATATTAACTGTATTTTGCCTGCATTTTTTGTGTTAATGCATATCGCGGTTGATTCTAAATTGCAAGAGTTTAGACGCGGTTTCTGGATAATAGCACAATGGTCTATGTGTGATTTTATTACGATGGCGGTTCCTCCGCCTTTCGCGTGCTTCCGGTCGGTCCGGTGCGTACTGTAATTCGGGAAGTTAATCGGTGTCGCGGGTTTCAAAAACGTTTCATTGACGAGTAATGCGTCAATGTCGTGTGTTCTAAGGAAATTTTGCACTTCGATTTTATCGTTGCGTAAAGTACCGTTTGCGTTCCAGAACGCTATCTGTAGTGATGTAGGTCTAGTTTTAATGTTGGCCATGGTTGGTTAAGGAGGTGGTCTGGTAATAGATGTCGCATACGCGAGCAATGGTTGCTTGGCTGCGCGCGATTGAGTCCTGAAGTTCTCTTACGAGTTCTTCCAGGGCCCTGTCACGCGCGGCTTCGCGTGGGACGGAGGGAGTAAAATGCTTGGTACTCACTTTGGGTTTTGGTGTCGGTCTCAGTTGTGTCATGTCAGCAACTTTGGCTGCCCAAGAAGTGCTTGGTCGTTGTTGTTGAGTTTCTCGTCGGGCTGAGGGGTCTTCGTATCTACGTCCTGTATTAGACGGCAGTGCAGGCCAGTTCTCGGCACGCTGTATGGGTTTGCCCGCACGTGGATGGTGGGGGCAGCCCCGGTAGTTTGCCGGATGCTGTCCAGAGCAGTTTGCGCAGGTGGCTGGACCGTCCTCTCGTTTTTTTTTTGCATGAGTCGGTGCGATGGTCCATCCCACATTTCACGCATTTTGGCGGTGCGTGGCATCCAGTCTGGGAGTGACCGAACATTTGACAATTGTGACATTGTCCTAGTTCGGTCTTTCGTTTTAGTGATTCCGCCGAAACGTTGTAGTTTCCAAGTCTTTGGATCGCGAATGTTTTTTTCCCTTCTGCGGTGTGCTCGACGTCGAGCAGCATGAGGGCCATTGGTGTCCTGGATTGACCTTTCTTCATCCTTTGTGCTCTAATGATCGGGTAGCCTTCTTCGCGCAGCATTTCCTCCACCTCCGAGTCCTCAAAATTTTCGGGGATTCCCTTAAGTACGATCTTGTATGTTTTATCTTCCTTAAGGGTGTAACAGTGGAAGGAAATGCTGCGTTTGTATGGAAGTCGATTATTCGTCGGTAGATTGTGCTGTTGTCAGTATTGACTCTCAGGGAATCTTTCTGGTCTGTTGCAGAAAATCCTGAGAGTCCGGCGAGCTTAAGGTCCTTTTCAAGGATGGAGAAGTCTCTTTTTCGGTGGATGATTATTGGGGGCGTTTTTTCGGAGTTTTTGACTCTCTCTGTGTTGTCCCCATTTTTATTGGCAGCGGGTGTCTGTGGGGTGGTTTTGTCAGTCGTGATAATTGGGGCTACTTTTGTTTTAGGTTTGGCGGTAGTAGTCGGAGAAGTGGTGAGTATAGTTGGGGCGTCTGGTGGGTTTTTGGTCGTTTTTTTTGCCGCTTTTTTTGAGCGGCGAGTGGGTATGGTTTTGAATGTTTCAGTTTTGGATTCTTCGTCCTCTTCCGATCTAATTTTTCTTTTGAGAGGTTTGGTTTTTCGAGGTCGTGATGTGGACTGTTGCGTGTCTGAGGATTCATTGGCTGACTCGTCGCAGACCATGTCCACCCAGACGAGTTCTGGGGTCGGTGCGTTTTTTTCTTCAATGATTTTTTTAAGGTTGTTAGCCTTTTCGTCTGTTTCAGTGCATGGTGAGAATGCCATACAAAGCAGCTGGTAGAGCGTGAGCAGAGACTCAACAGAGATGAGGCCTTTTCCATCCGTCCCTGTATGGAGAAGGTCCGAGATCTTGAATAGTATGGAATTCTGGTGGGTCTTGTCGGTAATAATCTCCTCAGGAGACAAATCGGATATTGTGTTGTTATTGTCTAGCGTTGCGGTCGGGCTGTTGTTGTCAGACATTTCGATTATTGTTGTAGTATGGCTTGGTCGGTGTGAGTGGGTAGTGCTGGTTTGTGCGGTTGTTGGTCTTGCGGGTGAGAAGTTCGGGAGCGGTGGTCGGTGTTGAATGGCTATAGTCGGTAGGTTTAGTATTGTTGTCTGAGATATTGTGGAACAGTAGCGATAGTGGCGATGTGCACTGGTCTGCTATCTGATCGTGAATGACGAACAACTTAATAATTTGATTTAATTTAAGGTGTCGCCGAAGAGCGCTAAGCTTGCCCTTGAAGAATATTAAACAAATAAAAAATAGTTATACTAGGTAACTTGTTTTTGACAATATTATGTTTTACAAAGCTTCTAGAGGAGAAAAACAAATACGTGTATATGTTTTTTAAAAGTTTGATTTAAAAGGACCAATAAAGATCAAAAAAGAAAAAAAAACGTCGCAACAAAATAAAAATTTCAATTCGAATAAATTTCTTGATTAACCCAGGTTTTAATAATCCGATCTAAAATGGAAATTTAGACAGCAGAAGAACGCTGTTTTTAATATTTTTGCATAAATGTATTATTTTTTTGCAATCACTGGTGTGCTGATAAAATTATACGATTTACTTTGTTTTATAAACCGTAACAGCTGTTGTAATTTGTATAAAAATTATGATTTAAATGTTTCCAGATAGAACGAAAAAAAAATGAGAAAAAAACATTTACCCTACTATCGCTACCGACGAAGCGGATATTCTTGCCGATTGTATTATTCGAAAAATAATTTATTCCTATTTTATATTTTTTCAAATATTTCAATCGTAAATTTATTCTTGTTTTAATTATTATTTTTTAAATTGTATACCGTTTGAGAAACACTTAAAGAATGATTTTGGAAATGTGTTTTTATTTAAATTGACAAGCAGATTGAGTGATTTAAATTTTACTTATTTCAATCTTTGTTAGTTGATCAAATATATTTCTGGAATCAAAATAAAAACATGGAATTATTAATTACAGCGTTTTATCGTATAAATCACAGTTATCAGGATTTTTTTTCTCTCCAATCGAAATCTTTTACAATTTGTTGATTTAATTGGTAGAACTCTATTGAAATAAAGTGAAAAGTAAGTAAGTATTTTAGTTACACAAATATCAATAAAGAAAGTTTTTCGGATAAAAAATAAATGCAAAAATGAATATGAAAAATGACAGTACTACTGAAATATGTGATGAATAGAAAAATCAAGTCATACCGCAACCTCTAATATTTAAAACGATTATAAGAGATATAAGGTTATAAAATTATCAAAGTATTTTAGTTATACTAATATCATTTTATATATTATAGTTGATAGCTATTTCGGCTTATGCCTTCATAAGGACTACATAAGTTTAAGCTTACATTGACTCAGCTATATATATTGGCTTAGAAAAGTTACACAATAATTTATTCTGTCATCCACTCTAACACCGTAATTAATTTTGAAAATTAGAGTACAGTTTTACTATAGTCACAATTTTGTGTTGAAAGTAAGGATTAACAAGATTATTTTATTTAAATTGTCTATAATAATCATACTATCTTGTAGTTAATAAGTTAAAGTTAAGCATTACACGAATCGATATTTTTTGAAATGTTTCTTACACCTAATCATGTCTTATAATGATATTATGATTACAATCCATCAGAGATATTAATGGTTTTATTCTTTAACTCAACACTCGTATAACGATTCATAAAGTGTTTAATATTAACTAAATAACAATTTTTAGTAGACTGACAAGCAATATACTTTTGCATAATATTCTCGTATACATTAAAAGCTTAGAAGAATATAAAAGTCTCCTTTACAATATGCTGTCAACACAATAGACGTGTAGTATGTTGTAAATATTCTGAGATAATAAATCTGCAAAGTCTCCATAAATAGCTGAAAAATGATTACAATTTGTTACAGGTAAATAGTGGTTTGGTTCTTAGGAAGATTTATCTGCATAATAATCCCATGTTTTATGACAGTGGTTCTATGAAGATTTATTCAGAGGCTTAGGTAAATTTAATACAAAATAAAATGGAAGACTTGTGCAGTATTTTAAATACTTTCTGCTAGTGGTTGATTATACAGCTAATAAAGTTTACAAAAAACCGTAATTTTATTTGGCTAAAATATAAAACTTTTAAAAATCCACGTCTGCTCTATATTTAAAACAAATTGTTTTTAAATAAAAGTAGCTCAGAAACTGTTTTCTACAGATTCAGCTTATTATCCAGATTGCTCAATCTCTCTTTTTCAATTAAGAGAGAAAAAATATAAAGGATATGGTTATGACAGAAATAGTGGTCAGCTACGCTCCGTTATTTTATATAATAATTACAAGGATAGGAGGGAATATTTATATCACAATAACCCATGTCTTCAAACATAAATTATTTGAGAAAAGTGGTGTTCGTACTTTGACGACTTGAACGTGTGAGATCCGTCACGGAAGCCAAAAACTGACCACTGTCCCATAAACCCAAAAAAGTATGTTATCAAAAGTATTATACTCAAAAAAATGATTTGTATTTTTTAATTATCATTAAAAAAAATAGTAACGACTAATCTTGTACGAAATTCGTATGATTCTAATATAATATATTATATAATATTGATTAATAATTCAATATTGCCTTACCAGCAGAAGTCGATTGTTCTTTGTGTGTAGCTCAAAACGTACCCCTTGTCGTTCACTTCACGAACAGCTTCTTGATATTTCTCATTACATCTATCCCAGTCTTTGCTAACCCCTCCAAAGCACTCAGTATGATTCAAATACTCTGAAACAAAAATAAAACAATTTCAGAAACGTCAACCCAGATTTCATCTTTAGAAGTTTGTGTGATATTGATATCGCTAGATCAATGCAACCGCAAAAAAATCGATAAAAAAACATGTTTTGAGCAAAGAATAACATAGGCAATTTAATATATTGTAATGAGTGAATGAGTTCGTAGGATGACATAAAGGTAAGGCCACAATTGCCAAATCCACATGTTTTCAGCAAAGAACCAACTTGCAAACAACACGTATCAAAGTTTTATAACAAACGTTTAGTTCAAAAGTTACAGTGGTTTTGAAATTGACTACTTTTTCAATTTTCAAAACAATGGAAAAATCTGAATTTTGTGTCTTAGGAAAAAAAACCGTTCAAGCAAAACAATGGTTTGACAAGTGTTATCTGTACTCTGCTTCATTGAGTTAAATGGTAGAGAAGTGGTTTGATGACTTTACCTTGTCCGTACAAAGACCGATGATGCTGAACGCTCAGGTCACCCAAATTCGGCAGGTGTTCCAGAAAACATAAAAAATCCACAAAATAGTTTTGGCCGATCGTAAATTGAAGTTGCTTGAGATAGCTGACATTAAAAAATATATGAGAAGGTAGTGTATTCATCATTTTCCATGAGAAAGCTCTGTTCGAAGTGGGTACTGCGTTTTTTTAGAGTTTTTCAAAAACAACAACACAACGAGTCTTCCAGACGAAGAATAAAATTTACACCCAATAATCTCACTGTGCACTTTCCTCACTTTTGCTAATTTTGTTACATATCAACTTATAACCAAGTTAGTGTGGTGACGATAACATAGTTAGTATTGAAACCAGTTTCAGTGGAATAATAATGAATAGTTGTAATAAGTAAGATATTACACTACTGACTGATATTATTCGAATAACCTATTTAAATGATTTTCTTTTATCTAGACACTTTTGACGTAGGAAAATTAGTGTTTTTGCAGAGCCCGCTATCAGCATAGATTTATCTATCGTGATGGAGCTCAGCGATATACGAAGCGATGTGAGCTTTCTAGCGACGTTAGAACGTATCAGTTTTTCCCTGATGTAAGATGACGAATAGAAACAACTCATTATATAAAAAAATATATAGCAAATTATAACAGAGCGCTGTAATTCAACTAGCATCATGTTATTTTTATGACATAATTTATTCTTACATGAAACAAATGCCTGTGAAATCTTCTTTGCTGTATTGAATTATATATTATACACTCTACTTCAAGACAAATATAAGTGTTTATTGACGTCTTATGATGATTAATCACTTTTAGGGTGTTCACTGTCAACCTGTCCACCAAGTGGTGGAAAAGCATTATATATATAAAAAAAGCACAAATACTTTTGTACTTAACTTCCACTTTTATTTATCAAGATCAGGACCGGTTTCGCTTATGGCGAGCATTTTCAACTGATAAGGCAAAAGGGGTTAAAAAATTAACAGTGCTATTCATACAAAAACAGTTGTTTTATAAAAGTGGAAAGTAAGTACGAAGGAATATTGTGTATGCAATGTTAACACTTTGGACTATTTTGTTTGAATACACACTATTAAATATATTTTTCAAAAAAAATTGAGCCGCTCATTGTTCACGACCCTGACTCCATGGAGCCCTGATTTTTCTTAATAATTAAGATGATTGGAAGGAGTTTATTCTAACTTATAACGTAATTTCCACCATTATAAAGTTTTTTTTTTGAGTTACATTAAAAATAGAATTAAGCAAATTTAATTTTACATGGTTGCTCCATATACATTAGCAGACGATTACGCCGATGGTTGATACGTGTTAAAACATTTTTTTTATCTCGCATGAAACACGAAAACCACTAAATAAAATATCTGTAAACATGCTGATAAAAGGTTGAGTTAAAGGTTTTCAAATAGCCTCTTATTTGTTTTCTTTTTTTCTGTCAAAAACACAAAATGCCTATCGGAAAAGTATTTCAACTTACAAATCCATCAATCAATAGAAAAATTAGCTCTAAAAGTTATCGTTAAGTTGATTTGATCCCGTAAACACCTCACATAAATGAGAAAAACTGAGAATAATAATTGACCCAATTGTTCAGTAGACGAAAATCTCATTTACTAAGCTTACATATAATGATGTTAAAAGAAAATATTATTATTAATGACAAGGAATTAATTTAATATGAATTATATTATCAATATTTCAAGGAGCAAATAAATACGTTTAAAAGTGATTATTTATTTGGAAATATTGATGTAGGAGAAATAAATAATTTATATTGTTATAAAAGTCTTCCTTAGTTTCATTTGAGAAATATACCACTTTCTCTTAGTTTCAATGGTACTCTCTTGGCAGTCAGCACCTTGCTTTGAACTTTATACCAACTTCGGAAGAAACAGAGATTGCTGCACTAGTTTTACCAAAACTAGAATCCCGGTATTTTGTTTTTTTTTTCAATACAAAAATACTGATTTCATTTTTGAAAACAAAGTAATACATACTGTTATTCTTATTCAAAAAAAGACTACACATCGATTAGCTAGTAATTTTAAAGCGAGAGCTAAGGATCACAGGAGGGGGTATACTAAAAAAAACTTATTTTGAGTTAAGCTAATATTAGGCAATGCCAAATTTTATTTCGCAATTTTAACCCCTTACAAGTTACGGTTACAATGTTAGAAGTGTAAAATTAAATCACATTATAATCTCTAATGAACGATAAACTTTACTCTAAATAGATTCCTGCAATTTTAAGCAATCCATACTTGTAATAATGGTTTTTCGTCGGTTTTTATTTACTTATAAAATGAAGTAGTCCTAATTGAAGATACCTTTCATTTATTTCGCATATTTTTATTCATTTTCGTAATACGTGTTGCGATCCCTGTCAAGGAATATCGTTATACACATGCTTTTCAAGAGCACCTGAGCGATCTCTAAAGCCTCGGTAGTTTTTTAACTAGGGTATATTAAAAATATAATGAACGCCGAAAATAACGGACAAGCATTAGAATTTTTTTTTTAAATATCTAATTTATGGAGCTTTAAGTACTAGGGCACGTTAGCGTCAAAGTTCTTCGAGTCTCCTTCATCGATAATGTTCTGAAAAGTTGTATTCCCTTACCATCGTTGCAGATGGAAGGGCGTGATCGCTACAGAGATAAAAAAAACCCTCAGTGAAACCAGTTCACGGGGACTCCATATGCATTCATTTCCAAATCAAATTCTATATGCTTCCCCTCGTGCTATATCCTTACATGTACAAACAAATTCGCATACATACATATACACATAAGTCAACCAAAGAGAGTCATTTTCATGATGCTAAGTTCGTTCTTAAATAGTTTATTAATCATAGACGAACGATTAGATCTATGGTGGATTGTCGAGCAGAACTGCTCTCGGTCTAAAATGATTCTCAGGTAGTGTCTCGTCATAGTTGTGGAGATTAGAGATCGTTGGTGTATAATGCAAATTTTTGTAAATTCTGAAATTCCTGAGATTTTGAATTCGAAAATGTTTGGAAGAGCTAAAAACAAGCTCCCACGCTGGTAATTTGGGCAAATCCGTGAATTTCTGGGCTTTACAAATTTACATGAAATTGTTTCCGGCCAAAGATTCCCTGGTCAATAATTACTGAGACCTTATGTTGAATCAGAAAAATGAATGCTGCTTTTATAAATGAAAAGGTTACCCACCTCTCAACTAACATATCATTAATTTGAAAAAAGAACATATCAGTTTTGGTATAATTAAAGTGGCTTATAATGTATACATTTGAATATGTTTATTCTGGAAACAAGTTGATAAAATTGATTATTAAGAAACTATAATCTGTATTACTGATAAAAACATCTGTCAAATAACAAATAATCTCGACATCATGTAAGTAGATAAACTTTCACCGGAACTATGTGTAACATTATATTTTTGTATTACAATTTCCGTCTTCCACGGAAGAAACCTTATACGTAGCCTAGATCATTTATCAAATAAGAAATGGCGAAGAAATAATAACTGTGATTTTCACAAGAGGTAAAGTAATCCTAGCAAATCGTAGATATATACGAAAATAATAAAAAGGACGGACAGAAATGACACCGTAACAAGACGAGTTCTAATTTATTAGGACATGTTGTCTTGGACTGTAATTAGATATTTTCTTCATCCAACAAGAGAATCATCTTGGTTGAGGGAATGCTTGCACTATTTTATATATATTTTTTTTGCAAATAAGTGAAGAAAATACGTCGAGAAAATTGCAAACAAAACAAAAAAATATTAAAAACACAAAATCCTTTGTACTTCATTCCACTTTATTTAATATGTCAGGACCGGTTTCTCTCATCGCGAGCATTGTCAACTGATAAGAAATATAATTTAACAATGCTATTTATACAAAATTGAAAATTTATACACAACAATTGGCATTGAAAAGAAATTGCCAATTACATTAAAGTGATTCTAAAATAACACAAAATTAAAATGGTTAACACATCTAACATATAATTAAAAAGTCATCCCAGATTTATAAATTCAGAATGCGATTGAAAGTAATTACAAACATAATTAAAATTTGGGAAATTTTTGACAAAGTGATAAAATGCTACATTAATAAAGTGAATATGCTTAATGATATGAATATGCTTAATGATAGTTTTATGTTTTCCCCGCTTCCAAGTAGTTGGTGTGTTCATCACTTAAACAAAATCGACAGCCAGGAAGATTAAAATGTTCAGATGTGTTGAACATTTTAATTTTGTGTTATTTTAGAATCACTTTAATGTAATTGGCAATTTCTTTTCAATGCCAATTGTTGTGTATAACTTTTCAATTTTGTATAAATAGCATTGTTAAATTATATTTCTTATCAGTTGACAATGCTCGCAATGAGCGAAACCGGTCCTGACATATTAAATAAAGTGGAATGAAGTACAAAGGATTATTGTGTTTTTAATAATATAATGCCTTTCCACCAAGTATTGACAGTGAACACCCTAAAAGTGAAAACAAAAAATGTTAAATAAGTAATATTTATTCACATTAATTCGACTGATCTCACGACTTTTATTGAAATTTTAATTGATTTATTTTAGAAATCTTGGGCGTATTTAATGTCTAAAAATTCCCTCCTTCTTTTCGAATTCAAAAAAATAATGACAGGAAAAAAAATTACCAAACCTATATATACCAACTCATTACGAAAAAAAAAGTTGAGCTATAGAAGTGCTATGCGTAGTTCACGTAGAATGACTTATGTTGTAATACTTTTATTTGGAGCTAAGGGTTCATGGCATGGATTGAAAAATATGTTTTAAGTAGCTTATAAATAAAGATATGCTGTTTTTTTATTGAAAATACAATACGATTTGTAAAAATAAGATAGCGAAAAAAACATTAACATAAACGTGAAACGCACAAATGTCGTTTACATATAATATTGTTAAGTAAACGACTTTAGACGACTTAGTTCAAAAATTTAAAATACAGCAACCTTCATTTACTAGTAAAGTGATATTAGTTTTGCTTTATCCAGGTCTGAATAATTAACACAGCTTTCAGAGCGTACCCTTCTAAAAAGCCTTTCTATTTTCGTTAATAAATTTAAGTTTCTAAACGTGCTAAGCAACATAACAAATCTTAAGATCATTCCAGCCATAGCTTTTTAAACTGTGATTTATAAAAATATAAACTTTTGTTTTTAAGCAGTGTAACAGCCTGAAAAAATCATATTAGTTGAAATAAATGCATGTACGTTGGTAAATTTAAAGCTCTACCCTACCATATTTTTAGTAACATATTTCAGTTCAAGTTCATCCGTGCACTTGAATGCCTGAAGATGCCGAAAGGCGAAACCCGGGTCGTTAATGACAAAATTTGTGAGAATGTACATAGTTTGAACGATTCAAATTTAACATATTTGTGTTGAAATAATGTTGATTAAAAGAGGTAAAATTGTAAATATTTTTTTAAAATTTCACGTTTAGCTCGCAACCCCGAATGTGTGTGTGCCCATATGGTCACGCTCGCCCATACAAAATATTACACGGTAATATAAGGATGACCATATAGTCCAGCGGGGTTTCTATACAACGACTTTGTTGATTTGTATTAAAATTAAAAGTTATCCGTGACTTCAATAATAAAAATATTAGTATTTTTATTAGGACTTACTTGCATTCAATTCATTTCATTCAAAAATGTTTTTTCTTATAACGTTTTCTTTGAGCCCGTTGTAAGAGCTGTTTGGGATCAATGTTTTGGCAAGAGTAGTGATGGTAAAAAAATTACACGTTTGCCCAACTTAGGCATGCAAAAAGAAAATATTGGTGGCATTACGAAAAAGTATTTTTTAAAGTGGTTTTTTGAATTGTATCACTCTTAAATTTCTCACAAAATCATTGATGAAAGAAAATATTTAGATTCTCAACATTTAACATACCTGTATGAAAGCCTCTAACACCGTCACAAAAGATATTTCTGACTTTTCTTTTTTAATTTTACAACATTTGAAGCTATGTTCGGATGGAGAATTCTATGAATCGCTTTTGCTTAATTTTCATCTAACTTGTTTCTAGATTTCAGCGGTAAATAAAAAATGGTTGAAAGAACTCAAGAAATACATCTCATAGCAAAAATGCTATAAAAATAAAAAAAAATAGACTAACCTAATTCAAGGCGGCAATTTGTCTGGAGTGTGTTTGGAAAATATTTTTACTTCCTTTCATTTTATGTGTGGCGATTTTTTAAATATTAAATCAAAAGTACTGTTTGCTACCAATGTATCTCAATAAATCGTTTTCATTCAAAAGAAAGTGAAAAATGACATATTTTACGTAGTTCAACTAAATAGCTATTAACGTTTTGCAAACATAAAAGGTAACTTAGATAAATTCAAACATATTGAAGACTTAGATTTCATAGTAAACATCTTACCTACATTGTAAAATAAAAGGTTAATTATTTCTTATCTCTAGGGTCTCCAATTCTGGGATTTCAACCAATTTCGCGATCCCTTAATTCCAGGATTGGATGCCCTACTAGTCTCGTCTTTTTGGTGAATTATTAATATTTAAATTTTATAAATCGTTGATAAAACAAATAAATTATACATCGAGTTGTATTTGAATGGAACCGAGAGAAAATTGTTTAAATCTAATTTCTATATTTCCATTTGCAAACAAACATCTGCTAACCTTGGGAAACTAGTAATATTTTCTAGTTGTACTTTTGTGAAGCTATTGAAGAATGTTAATTGAGTAAAATGGGTACTAGGTACTAGAACTTAAAACATAAAATTTTTGACTTATCGATGTATGGAACTAGGCCATTGATATATATAAAATTTTGAATGCAATTTGTAGGAGATTGATGATAAGTCGCACCCTAGTTTTAAACTGTGGTGCAAAAAATAATAGCATTTTATAAGATAATTTTATCACTTTGAACCAAATCTTTACTATTTGATTTCTTGCCATGTTAACTTAGTACCTTTTTAAAAACTAAATATTTATTCTTAATAACCCTTTTTATATGATTATATTTTATCATCTGGCCGAAAGCACATTCTTAAGAAGACATTTCTTTTTCAAGCAACGGTGTAATAGTCAACTACCTATATCATAAAAAACACATTTTTGTTAAACCTATTTATTTAGATAAGTGAAAGTCTTTCCCAAGGGATATATAAAATGATTTGTGCAACCGTTTTGCATTGTTAACTCAAAATGACAATTTATTGACTTCAAGTATTTAAGCAACCATATGTTATCATATTTTTTTTATAACGACTTTAAACTATGTTGGAAGTCGCTGCTTTAAGCCTATGTAACACAGTCGTGTAAATTTATTCTACATCCAATTATTAAGCGTGATGATAAACACATTGTTTGAGTTGCCATAGCAGCCCTTAATAAATATGTACATATATTTAATAAACGTAGCCTTACTGAGAGAAGCTTGAAGCTGGAATCAATATCTGAAGAGTCTGCCACGGATATCGGTAAAACCCTGTCAGTATTAAATCGGTATGTCAGTGCGTATTTATGGACTTATTTTGGATAGGAAGAAAATTTATTAAAATGTATTACTCTATCTATCGCACTCTAAAACGTGACAAGCTTCATAAATCAATCAGAATATATTTAAATAATAAAAAGCCTACGGGTAACTTAACTTTAAAGCAATCACCACCTGGAATATTTTTACACTATTTTTATGAAATGTGTTTTTAAATGTAGTAAACTTAAAATATTTATTAAATAAAAAAAAAGACAAACTAAAAAATATTGCAGCTTCATTTTTGTTTCTGAAATGAATGCATGAATCGGAATATGTATAGTCTGGTTGATTATGTCATTTAGTCTGCTAAATTTTATTTAGTCGTATGGTTTATCTGATAATAAACGCTGTTTCTTTATTATTATTTTTTAAATAAAATGCAATATAATGAAGTTTTTTCAATTAAAACAAACAAATTTTGCTTCAAATGTAAAAACATTGTTTACCGCAAATATTGAAATGCGTACATATCGATTTTTGTAACTAGACGTTTCTTATATTTGATAATATCAAATATATTTTAACCTTGCTGGAACTTGAACTCCAACAAAACTTATTGCTAACTTTTACCACAGAGGACGATATTATGTATTTATTAATAATTCAGTGTACAAATTCGGTCAATATAATATATATATTCGAAATAAAAACATTCTGTGTATTTTATATGCGAGCAGAATTCGAAAAAAGTCTCACTCTGCTTAAAGTAAGTAATAACCAGTTTATTTTATTAAATATAATATTTGATTTACGATAATTATTAATTAGTAAGAAATTCACTTTATTAGCAAATTAACTAGGATTATGTGCATATAAAACATCTATCCTAGAACTAAAACGCATTGCGATGTATATATTCTAAATTGTATAATGTAAAAGTTCTTGTTTGTAATACTTAAATTAGTTTACAAAAGCGCCTCTATTTACTTTTTGTGCAATATCGTATGCATCTTATTTATTTACAACATCGCCATGCTGTGATTTACTGTACCGTTAATTAGAAAAACTAAAATTAGCCGAAATTAAAATAAAAAATGTGCTCACAATACTTAATTGAAGAATAATTGGATTACTTACCTTATATTCGAATGTTATGTTTTAATCAGAGGGCAAACGCTATTTCTTCCAGTACAGTCCACGTAAACTTTCCACTCTAGTACTAATTATAAGCATCCTTCCCAAAAAGGGAATTTACATTTACTGTTATTTTAGGTGTGAAGTAGTTCTGAGATTTTAGTTACTTCTATATTATCTCGAGGCTATATATATATATATACAGTAGAAGACAAATTAGTTTAGAAAATTTATTGAGAGCTATTTAAAGCTATCTAAGAGTACATAAAAATATTAATTGTGCGTTTGTTGTATTAGCATATTTATGTTAATATTTTAATAAAGTTAACAACCTCTATTGCTCGGCCCATTATGCTTGTTTATTTTAATAAGTGTCAGAATTTTAGTCATAAATTCTAGATGCGCCATAAAAATTTGCATTTTTTCTCATTAAAAACATCAACCTCCAAAAGGGTGTCTTGATGTTTTAAAGCAAAAATGGTTTGTTGATTTTCTAATAATGTAAATAGCCGACAATTTGGATACCGTTGTGGTTATCGAAAACATATCGTTTGAAATACCAAATTCGGGTTGGTCGAATATTAATTAAGGCATTCAGTGTCATGTAGAAGCTTTGATACATTGTGTTGGACTTCAGCGTAGAATAAAACTTATAAATATTTGGTATTAAATAAAACAAAACTGAAAGATAAGCTTATTAAAATTTACGTTATTACTTATGTTTTAAAATAAAAAAAATCGTTACACAATAATACTAAGTAATAATATTAACTTGTTCTGTAATAGTTTTGGATATGAAGTGCAGACTTTTTTATCCTTCCTTTATTCCTTTATTGAATTAAAATTTTAATGAATATTATTAAACAACATTTTAATAAGGATTATTTTTGTTTCAACATGATTTATTTCCAGATGAAACAGAACATAAACAGAAGTATTTTGAAAGCTTCTTTTGACAAACTCTCTTTTTCGCAGAATGTTATTTTATATAAAGGGCCAAGAAAAAGATAAAAAAATACTGTTATTCATTTTTAGCGTAAAAAAAACCATGCCTTTGATAAAAAATCAATAATTTGATCGTCCGCTGTGGTTAGTAAGTTATTGATTGCCGATTAAGCGGGTCAGGAATTTATTCCCAGTAAAGAAATTATCAAATAAATATATTTTAAAATTTATATTTGTGATCTAAGACGTGATTTTTTGTGATGTCAATTATCTCGAGTTAATTTTGAGTGACTTATATTTTGTTATCGAGCTTATTACGTATGATCTATAAAGTTTTAAGTATTTGGCGCGTTGGCATTAGCTGTAAAGTCAAATATGCTTTGAATAAAAAAACAAATTTTTAAAAAAATCTGAACTCATTTCACTTTTATTTAATATTAGCTGGCCTGACGAACTTCGTACCGCCTCAGAATCAATAAATGTTGTGTCAATTTATTGGATGAATTAAATTCAGTTTAAATGAATACTCAAAATGAATTAAGTTCAATAAATGTGCAAAATTAAAAATGAAGAGTATATTAATAACATTGAAATGATGTAATTCACTTGGCACAGTCGATAGATTTAAAGGAATGCAGTAGATTACCAATTTGATTTTGAATTGAGAAGTTTAAATGATCCACATCCATTTCTTAGCCGCAAGAATTGCTCGTTCACTCAAATAATTGTGATTTTTGTGATTAGATGTTCGGGAAAATTTTGTTGATGAAGTCGTCCTTCGTTGAGACGAAATTGCAAAAATTCGGCGGAAACGAAATCAATCCGTTCGATTCGTCAACAGGAACACGGCCGTTACCGACGATAGTCAGCAATTGTTTGGAGAAATCTTCGGCAGATGGATCGTTTAGAAATGCAACTCGCCTGTTTGTCGTTAGCTGAAGTTTCTTCACATAGCGTCACAGAGTCGATGATTTGAGACAAGCATTTATTTCATCGGCAGCGGTCGATCTTTGGATGACTGGTAGTGTTTGGCGGAAATCGCCATATAGTAGAATCATTGCGCCTCCAAAACATCTTGAGTCACTGCGCTGATCTTTCATAGGTCGGTTGAGTGCTTCTTATGCGGAGAAAAAATAAGCCACTATTTCCATCATCAATTGCCTTTATTAACTTTTCCGTTTCTAAGCTCAAGAAATGCGACCCCAATACCAACATTTTCTTAAATATCTATTTTAATATGGGTGATACAATGTTTATAATTAAGGTATTCTTATATCATAGTTTTTTGGACCTTTTGTAGTTTATATAAATACGCGATAACGCTTATCAGGTGATTAGCGCCCGCGATAACGATTGTTCGTAAGATAACTTAGAACGCTGAGAACACTCGTCAGTAGTCAATTCATATGTGTGCTGGGATGACGTCTTTTTTACGCGCAACTTAAAATATGATTATTTATTAAAAAAAACCACAGGTTTAAAAAAAAATGTATGAAGAATGATGCAAAGAGATATTTTTAAGCCCTTGGACTATTTTTTTTTTTTGAAATTCATAAGAATAAGGCCAATAATGAGGAAACCACTGGGGTCAAAAAAGACCCCCATCGGCTGACAAGTATTTTTCTAGTCTCCGAGCCGCAAGAGTTTTAACGTATCGTATACTTCCTTCTGTTGGGGCTTCAACAGTGGTACATTCGTTCGAACTGATTGGTTCAATGCATCTCGATCACATTCACGTTCACGTTTCAATTCTCGATTGAAAGCGTCGTTCATTCCATGATCTGGTGGCGCATCATGCAGAGCATGAGGTAACACATGTCTTTAAAAGCAAAGCCTGGCTATATATCTCTTCATTCACCTCGAGATCAGGATTCCCTGAACTGACACGAATTCGGTGTAAAATTTCTTCGAACATGTCATCCTTGTACTTGTTCCGCAGTTCACGTGGATTCGATGGAAAGCATGTCGAAATAGTGAAAACAAATAATGTGCGTATCTGACTTGGAGATGCAGAAACAATTGCTTCAGCGATTTTTATGTTCCAATGAGTATCGTTTTCAAGCAAATTGAGCTGTTGACACGCGGCACGAAATGTTGGGCACACTACGCCATTGAAATTTTGAAGTGATACAAATGATGTCGACCCACGAACATTCACCAGCAACAACCTCGAGTAGAAGCATTCGTCATTCTTCGGATGAACTGTGTAAATGCGACCAAAAGCATCAGTAGAACGCACATCCGGATGATCAGGAACCGCATCGCCTTGCTTCAGACGTTGAAATTTCTTCGATGAAACGTTTCAAGTGTAATAACGTGACATCTCAGAGTAGAGCAACATTTGTGCAAACGGATCGCCTTGGCAAATCGAAAAGAAACTGTTCAATGTTGTTGCTGGAGGTGCTTTAACACGTTGAGCAACATTCGATGCGTTTAAATAAACTCCTTGGCCATTCCCCAGATTCTTCGACAAATGTACAACAGTGGGATGACGTTCATGAATGAAGGATGAGAATATACGTCAAATCACATCATCGTTCCCAAAGACGCGATGCTTAACAATGTAGTTCATCAGCGACCGGATTTTTGTTTGAAGACACGTGCGGTGATGTCGTGTCGATCATTTGATGTTTGTCCGGGGAGCAGCAGTTGAAAAATTTCTATCCATTTCGGATTGTACGTAGAGGTGGTGAATAGATCTGGACTACCATACATCGCCGGTAGAGTAGTCAATCGACCAACATTAGCTGCATCTCTTTCGATGTTGATTGCATAAATGAATATACTTCTCCGAACGCAGTTTGCTTGGTACAACCGAATTACCCGCTCGTTCTACAGAGCTGTTGCTGGGAATTATTGCTTCTTTTTCAGATTTTTCATGTTCACAGAACTGAAAGACTTTTAGAAAACCATCCCGGGCGCTCCTACGGATTGGTTTAGAAGTACTTGGCATAGCTGATACCTCTTTATTTCACTTGAAATAACAAAATTATCTCTTCACAATGTTAACAAACAATCACATTCGTTTGACATTTGCTAAGGAGTGTGTTGGTCTAGGATAAAATTGTTCTCAATGTATGTCACCAACATAATGACAAGGCGCTTTTTAAAATTATTCAAATGATACTTTTTTATAATTTTACGAAAGTTCATTCTAAATTTTCATATTATTTATATTACGAAATGATATAAATTCTCAATATTACAAAGAACGCATCATTGTCCAAATCTTCAATACTATATTTATGAGATTATCTTACATTAGAAAAAAATAAATATTATTTTTTTGTTTATTGTTCCACACATACAAACAATTATATTTGGGGATCAAAAATAAAATGATGATCTGATAGTATTTTATAACAATATAATATACATATATGAAAAGAATACTGACTTTTTTTACATACTTTATGATATTATGTAATTTCATTCGTCTTTTCATATTTCAGTATATATTCTAGCGACGTTAATGAACATTAGACATAAATTCGTAAGATTTTTTTTTTCTTGAATGGCTATTGAAGATTTCGACCCTAGGGTGACGATTTTAGTTTCGAATTCTGACACAGCCAAGTTCGTCGGTACATCTTTAGCTCAAAGTATAAAACAAATGAATTTTGGAAACATTGCCATCTAGTGGATGAAATTGGCAAACAACGACATTTTCATTATTGCAAGCTCTTCGTCGTTTGAAAACTGTATGAGAATATTATTTTTCTTCATAACTTCTTTTCCGTGATATTTTTCCGATGTTTTAATGATTATTCTGCTCTTCTAGGCGGAGACGAATCTAATAAATTAAAGATCATTAAAATCAGCCAAGCTCTCCTTGAGTTATACGTGGTGTAAATAACCAGACTTTTTTTTATATATTTATATATATATATATATATAGATATATATAGATAGATGACAGTCTCCGCTTTAGCTTAATTCTTCTTTGATGAGTTTCGAAATTACGTGTGTACCTTTATTTTTAAATTCTTTTCGATACCAATTGTTTGTTACACCCTATTAATTTTATTTTGTTTTGTATAAAAACACTATTATATTGTATTCTTTTATCAGTTGAGAATGCCCGTCGTGAGTGAAACCCGTAATAAAAATGTTAAATAAAATTGGAATTAGTTTTTTTGGCCATTCCACCAAATATTGACAGTGAAATATTTTAACGAAATATTTTATACCTCTCAACAAATGTTATTTCTAAGATAATTTTTTTTATCTTTGAATTGGTGAAATCTTGTAAATTTACATGCGTTTTGTCACCCGGGATTCGCTTTTCGACATATATCAATTTCCAAGTTTATATATGATTTTAAGCGGACTGTAAATAAATAGTTTTAATCGTGTTTATATAAGAATCATCACTAAGTCTAAAACTATTGATGGCGAATTAAATCTTAACATGCTTGTAATAACAACCCGGGTCATAAGTTTCAAAATGTATGGAAATGTTAATCATTTTAAAATAAATAATATAAATTCCACTAACGCAAAAAAAGCTTACCACCTACGCACTTATTTTCCAAATATAAATAATATTTTTACAATTCCCAAATTTTTATTTTAAATGAAAAAATATCACAACACCTTTGATTATGGTTTCAGTAATAATTTAAAAATTTGGTGATTTATACCCTGTCATTCATTCAGGGTAAAAAAAGGCGAAAATCTTGTCGCGCTATAGACGTAGGAAATTTGTCAAAGTGATTTTCTTTTAAGATTATATCTGACCAAGGTAATCTTTCAAAGTCAGCAGTGGGGCGAACGACACTGTCTTTGACTGTTTTAAGGCTATTATGTGGAAATAAAAAGGGTCGTCATAGAATAAAAGCATACCAGAAATGTCGGCTTTATAATAATATTTTTTATGCGGAGATTTTTACTTAAATTCAAAGCTTTTAGCTATGTAGTTTAAGTTGCGTGACTGGATTGTTGTGTAGTTTATAATAAAAAACCTTTAAAAACATTACAATATCATTTTCACATATTTTTTATATAATCATAACAATTCATGTCCAAGTCATAATATCAGTAATCAAAATTCCAGTAAGACGTAGCATTAAAAAAAAGACTTTATTTCAATATATTTGTTATATTATATAATATGAGCCCCCGAGAGGTGAAAGTAACCAAATAGTAAAATGGAAATTCTTTTATATTGGATTTTTAAGTACAGTCTCTATTTTATTTTACACAATAATTTTATTTTAAGGAGATAAAACTTTGTGTATTTACAGATATGTTTCACTTTTATTATACTTCAAGACTTGTAGAGAGTATTATAACGAATTCAACTATTTTTTTTCACAAATACCAAAAAGTTCATTTTTTTTATCTGAGGTTCAATCATAATATATTAATTTTAATTTGTAAACTGTTATAAGTAAGTCGTTATATGTATTTAAAAATACACTTTTGTTACTCGTTTGATCCATTGATTTATATTTATGGTCATTTTATCAAAAAAAGATAACATGTGTTGTGTTTAACTAACTGTAATAGACTGCTATAACATATTATAAAGACAGCAGTTAAATAATTTTTAATAAGTAAGAGTTCTCTTCGCAATCAGTAGACTCCAGTGTTATACCCGAGTAAATTTTATTATGCATATGAAGTTGATTTTAATACGACGTGTATCAACCGCTTTTTAGGTGTTCACTGTCAATTCTTAGTTATTTATTTATTGTTAAAAATTAAAATTACATTACATGACATAACAGCTAACGCCAATTCGCCATGCACTTGAAAAATATAATAAGACAAAATATAAAATAAAATACACAGTACATCAAATTCAACATAAAAAATCAAGAAATACAATAGAAAAATTTATCAAACAGTTCACAAATACCATCACTAAAAATGTCCACTTCTCTAGGCAATGCGTTGATTAATCGAACGGCCCTTGAAACTGGTGACTCATACCTCCTAAGCGAGGTATAAGTTTTTAGAAATAAAAGTTTTTGCTCATTGTTTCGCCCACGTAAGAATAAATTGGGAGCATGTAAATGAAATGTAGTCATGAGAATTTCAGGATTACTAACTCGGCCCCGAAAGAGAAGAGAAAAATGCTTTAAGCTTGAGAACGATCTTCGAGCTTCAAGGAAGTGAAATGATAGCATTCCTAAAATAAATTTGGTGGGGTAGTATTCCTTTAAGAAATTATCAAATTATCAAAGTTATATTAGTATAGAGGCATTATATTGAAAAAAAACACACTCACTGTTTCGTAATGTTTCCACGTTATTTATTACAAAACAAGATTTATTTAGCCTGTCGGGAGCATTAACAATTGATGAAATATAAATAGATACAGAGTGAATGTATGGAGGGATTTTGTATTTTATCAAGCCAATTTTGAGATTGCCTTCTAAAAATACTTTTAAAATGTGTTTGTATTTAATAAATTATATTCATGGTTCACGTTTCGTCAATTTTGAAATGAGCCGAGTTTGCAAATAATAGCCTCATATATACTTATATGTAAAAGAAAAAAATATTCGTGATAATATATAAGTACTGAACAAGACTAGATCGACCTTAATTAAGCTTAAAGCATGATTTTTTACTAAGCTTTGAACGTATTAACACTTTTATCTAATAAGCTAGTTGCTTAACCCAATAACAGGAAAATTACTGAGGAACTACCACGAAAGTATACAGCTCATAATATAACGGCGTAGGGAAGCTACCATATAATTGAGTATCTGTTAAAACATCAACCCTTTGGCGCTTTACGTTGTTAATTTAACAAGTGAAATTTTACTTAATTATAAAAAAAAAAATGACTCTGTAAATAGTGCTGCCTAGACGTAGTGATTAACTTATTAAATTATATTCTTTAATGCTTGAAATATTTTTTTAAATTTCTAAATGTTCTTAATATTCTATTTAAAAAAGAAAGCGTTTTACGCTTGAATTTCGCGTTTTGAAGCAAAAAAAAAATATAAATTTTGGTATATATTTAGCGTTTTTTTTAATCGTAGTTTAAATATTTAATAAGTTAGAAATTAAATATTAATTACTATACATTATACAATAAAAAATTCTATACTATAGATAAAGAGTTGACCATCGAGTCTGGAAAGAATGCCAATACAATTTCGCATCTTATTTTGACAATTTCGCAAAAATTTCGTATTTATCTTTTTTATCGCTTCTTTGTTGCATGCATCGCAAAAAGCGGTTTTCACGTATCTCTATCAATAAATTAAGTACAATTAATAACATAATAATGTGCTCTGTGCAGTTTTATATGTGCGAAATATTTGATTTCCGGTTTAATCAGTGTGAGAAGTTATTTGTGTGCGGTCGTCTTCAAAAAACATGTGTGATTCTTGATTATATTTTAATATCAACATAGCTCAATGTACTACTAACGTTTTTACTTCGCTTACGTGACGTAAAGGTACTTGATCAATTTAAACTTTTACGACGTTTACTTGTTTTTATTATCAAATCAAATAAAAAAAACTGATTTATAAGTTGAATTCACGTCTAATACGTGTCGTTTTGGAAGGACAGAAGAGAAGTAAGGGTTAAATGGCCAAGCCGTCCACCCTTCGTTAGTTTCTGAGTGCCGTTTGACAGAGGTTTGTACTGAGAATTTAATATTATTTTACGCTACCACACAGTGGTCAGTAAAATATATTATAATATGTTATTAAGGAAAGCAGAAAGATAGCAAAAAAATGCTTCTATTGAAAAAATAATAACATTTTATTGTGATTAAAAGAACAGCATGTTTAGTAATATGTTTACAGAACGGAATATTGAGTAGAAATGTTATGAAGCCTAGCATTACAATGGTAATATAATTTAACAAATTAAATGCAAACTAGATAAATCAAATATTATAATAATTACACATAGTGTTTTGCAAAAGCTTCTAGTAGCATTTTTTTATTTTAAATGCCGTAAGCTTACTTTATCATTAAAATAAGGAGCCAGTATTAAATTTTTAGTGATGTTATTTACGCAACACCCATAATATTATGTTTAAAATATCTTTAAACATACGAAATCTAAAAAAGCATGCTACCTGTTTACTAAAAATCTATCAAAGTTGATTATAAAACTATAACTATGTACAATTAAAAAGCAGAAAAAATGGTGATCAAATGCTTATATGGAAAAAATACTAACATTTTATTCTGAGCAAAATCACGGCAAGGATATGTATTTACAAAACTTTCAATAAAAAAATATAAACAGTCAATAAATAAAATAGTTTTAAGCGGTCAGTAATTAAATCAGTGTAAGCACGGTTTTCAATTAAATTGATTTAATTATCTACATGTTTCTGGTTTCATATTACAAAAAGTAAATGAAATTGAGCAGTCTATTTACATTACACAATCATACAAACTTAGCCAATCAATTAATAGTACTCTCGTTATAGTTTTTATCTACCTTTTTATTCTTTGCTGTAGGGAGAGATTCCAAATATTGAAGTCGTATGATAAACCCAATTGCAGTTTGTTTTTGTAAAAACCTGGGCACGTTTTGGTACATCAGTTTAATTCTTCTGTATAAATATATTATGATTTGAGCGCATTATTTTTAAGCTGGCTGAACGTTGTCTATCTCATCTTGTCCACTGCTCCAGTTATGTTATGTTAGGTCAATTAAGCCTAATATTTTGATTTTAATTCAAGTCCACATTTACGACGGGAGTTTTGTGGCAAAGCTAGTACTTTATAGCAAAGCGAATTTTTTATTTTTTGAAATTATCATTTACAAATTTCAATAACTCATAACAAAAGTGTTTTTAATTTATCATTTTATAAAATTTCAAGAATTGAAGACTTTTTATTTTTTTAAACCATCTCCACCTCAAATGCGGAGCACGTGACATCCTAATGAAGGTAACTCTAAAGATATTTTCTGACCAGTTTTTTTTATCAAATTCAGGCCCTAAAAGAAATTTGGCCATAAAATGGCGTGAAATATTTAACCTTTGGTATGATATAACAGGGAACAGGTAGTTATTTTAATAAATACGTACATAAACGCACATATATTGTTCAAAGAAGTTTTGATTTTTATAAATACATCAATTATTGTATTTAAAATCAGAATGTTTCAGTAGCAAAGTGCCTTAAATTTTTTGACGAACAATAATAAACGTACCTTTACTTTGTCACGCCTACTTTAATCTATTTCAACCCAATGTGTTTTTGTTTTAGTTCATTCATGCTATTACTAATAATAGGTACAAAATTATTTTGCTTTTTGATTATTAAAATTATCCACTAAGGCCAGTGATGTTTTTAATTTAATATAGCTGTCACTAACATATGAAATAACTAAACATATCTTTTGGTGGTTTTGATTTTGAGGACTGTTTTCGTTTTTCACGATCATTTTCAGCTAATGACATAATTTCTAACATAGTGAATTTTCACCGAAAATTGGTCGTGAACACCTTAAACATTTTTGGTTTATACGTAATGAATTATTGTTTTAAAAAAAAATTAAATAAAATTAGGCAGTTTATTAAACCTACTTTTAAAACAAACGTGAAATAAACTGATCGCTCGATACTTCCACATATTTTTAGACAATTTATTAAGACTATATGTTTTATTATTTTGATTAAGTAAATTATAAAAAAGCTTTAAATGAATAAGATTTTTAACGTATTTCTTCTTTTGATATTTTCATTTTCAATACAACTATACTGACTATAGCAATTGGTGCATTGTGTAGAAATGTGCTTTTCTTTGAGAAGAAAAATCTTTGAATATTTATTGAAAAATTCTCAACACACTTCCATTCCTGGCATTATCAACTATCGCATCATGAGTGTTCATTTTCGGGAGATTGATCCTGCGATAAATATTCAAATTTGTGCTTAAAGTTGTTTTATTTTAACTTTACCCACTTTCCAATTCTTAAAAAAAGTACCAAAAAGAGAGCGATTAGATTCGTTAAAAATATTTTTAAATCACCGTTGTATCCTTTACCTCTGAATAGAGAGAAATTAAGCGACTTAAACGAATAACAACCAATCGTTATTATATTAATTCTCTAAGAATCTTTATTGTAAGTTAATATTATATTCTACATTGTGAGCAGATAGATTTTGCTCTAGAAAAAAATTTTTTGAAGAAATATATTACATTTTTGAAGCAGGTTCTTAAATTTTTCTCCTACAGTAGCAACATTCGAAAGAAAGAGTGCTTCTAAATAGCATGAGAATTTTTCAAAAATACATCTTCCACCTTATTCATCCTAAAAACGAGGTGTAACGAAAGCAATCAGTATACCACTGGTTCTATCGTAGCCCTTGATTTAAATTTATAATCCCTCATAAAAAGAAAAAAAAAGTCGAAACCAGACTTGTTTTAAAAAACTGTATTTTAGATGTATGTGAAAATTTATTGTCAGAGAAAAAAACCTCACTTCTTTTACATTCAAAGAAAATTTATTTCAAATAACAGATAATCTAAAAAAATACCCAATCTTTATTATTCCAAATATAAATGAGCAACGTTGGATTTTCATTTTCCAATATTTTTTTCAATAATACATGAATGAAAAACTCATTTTATAAAGAAATATTTATATAGATTTTTCAAGGAAAAAATCATTCCTCGTCAAGTCTTCTGTATTTTTAAAAATTCATGTAAAAATAAAAAAAAAACGCAGTCAATAGAGCTAGATAAATATTTGACTTTGGTGAATACTCGATGACTTTATATTCATAAAATATTTTTGGCAATAAAATCTTTAATAGATATTTATAAATAATAATAAAATATTGATTTTATGAATGGGAGTTTCGTAAAAAATACAGTCATCATTAAATTCCCTCTTATATATATACTCATATGAGCATGCCATTTTACTCATTCAAGTCATTGATATATTGGCTATTAAAAATCATTCCTTTTTAAAAATAAAACTTATATTTTTTAATAACACACTTGTAAAAGTTGAATTTATTTGCGATCTGCCGTTCATTTTAAATATTTTATACAATATGCTGATCTGAAAAGGTGCACTTTTAGGGTTAATATTTTTCCTGAACTGCAAGAAATTCATAATCAAATTTGTATATATAAAAAAGTACGTTCTACGATAAACACTGCGTATTTTCCCCATATATATATATGGCAGTTTATCACTTGAAAAGTTAGTTTTTTATACTGATACAACTATAAACTGACTTACATAATAATTTTATCTGAATAAAATACTGTAGATTTTTTACCATTCATCAAAAGAGTAATCAAAATAATATATGCCTACGTAATAATTAAATAAGTGAAGGTTCGATATCTGTTTTTGAAAAGGAAGCTTTCCTGTCAGTTACCATTTTTTAATTTATCATAAGTCACCAAAATAGACATCTTACATAAAAGAAAGGAAAAATGTTATTTAAAATGTGAACCTTTTAATAAAAAAGAGAGGTTTCTAGCTATTGAATTTAAGCAAATGATTTTTTCCTTTATTTCAGCTGATATTTCATGAAGTGTTTTAATAAATGTACAATGCGGCACATGGGTAACATGATGGATGAAACTGTTTTAAAAGGATCCTAAGTTAGGATTCTCACATCAAAAACATAAATTGTATGTAGTAAAATTCTATTGAGCTTACGACCAAGCTCAACTTAAAAGTTCACTCCAGTAAAATTACAAAAAAAAACTTGTCAAGTTCACTCTATCTGGTATATTTATGTTTAAATTTATAAAAATCTTATTCACTTGAAAATTATATGAATGTAAAGAGGACATTTTTAATATGAAAAGCTGTTTTAGAATCTATATTTTTCAGTTGTTACTTCAACTATTCAAAAAACTAAATGATAATTTATTTGCCACTATGTGAAAGTATTTTTTTCACCTTATTATATATTTATATTCTTCCTAAAAAAACGCTACAAATAAACATTTATAACAAAAATTTACACCACAAAAAGATTGAGTTCTTATTTTTTCTTCTCTAAAAAGACAAGTAGTAGAAAAATATAAAATAAATTCACGAGTACATCATTTCTTTAGATTTTTTAAGCAATTTATAAAAAAAAATCTAATGATTTATAAATGAGACAATTTCAATAGAAAAGGGAAAAACTGATTCATCAGCTTATAACTAAACAAAATTTAAAAAATAATAAGTAGTTTTACTTTAAAATGCACTATTACTTATTTTAAATTGAAATGAAATAATTGTATGGTATACCACTGAAGATCCTAATTTAAAGTTATGAACAAAATATAAAAAAGATAACCACATTTAACAAAACATTTTTTTAAATAAGTTTCCGAAAAATTTTCTTATACCGTTTAAAAAAAACTGCACATTAAGCAACAAGTTCTACGAATTATACATAGAGTTCTTTTAGTAGCTAAAATATTATAGTACAATTGTTTGGTTAGGCTTTTTTTTTTAACATGCTTTTTTTATATGAGTAACTTTTGAGGAAAGTATGTTATAAAATTATTTTAATTCCTTTTATTTTCCTATTCAGATTTTGTTTGCAAATTAAACCCAAATCTCTCTTTGCCAAATTATTTGTTATCAAATAATTCAAAAAGCATTTTCGTTGTTTTTTATAAAATTTGATTAAGCCCTGTACTATAAAACATTTATAACGAAGTTACTCAATCATATTTTTAGTCTTTTTAAGGGGTAGTGAACTCATTTTTTTCATTTTCATTATTATACCATCACAAATACTAATGATGTATTTTAATTTTGAAGCTTACGAGAAAAAAATGGAAATCTTCATGGTAACTTAATAGTTTTTCATAATGAAACAAACTTAAATTTAATAACTAACCTTAGATTTTGAATATTATTATTAGTCAAAGATTTCATCATAGCCAAAAAAAATTGTTCATAGAGTTTAAACCTTAGTTTTTTAATGTCTTCTAAAAAGTATATGAGGACTCTAAAAACAATGACGGATGTCTACTTGTTTTGTATAAAATGATTGAGATATGTCATCGCATAGAGCTGACAACTCCGCATATATTATATTATAAAGAAAAATTGATTTAAAAAATATAAGATTATGCCATGAAATTTTTCAAAGAATTAGTATCGAGTTTGTATCAAAAGCGGCAGTTTACATATTTTTTCCTGTATAGCATACACGGCAGTTATAAAACGGATTTCACAAAAAAAATACATGGTACTTGTCAGAATATGTATTTACCATTACTTTTTTCAGACTTTTTTTTTACCTGTAACGTTCTAACTGATTTTTCAACATTTTTTTATTTTTTACCATGTCCGTAAATTGTTAACCTTGCGGTGCTTACAAAGTGGTGCACCTCTTTTTAGATTTCATTTTTTGCTTTTTTAATCACGTCTCAAAGAAAAGGATACTTTCTAAAGAGAGATTTTAAGTCATAGAAGAAAAGCCATTTGATACTATTATACGGATATAAAAATGTCTCGAGTGCGTCACTGGTCGAATGTTATTTAAGCTTCTTATAGTTATGCCATAACTAATGACAAATACACAATTAAACAAAAAAATGTATGTTGGTTTTGCTCTTTTTGACATTAATCATTTTTAGATTCATTACTTAATAAAAAAAACTTTAATTACTTAATAAATTAATAAAAAATAAGAATTTAGATTAATTACCAAAGAAGAAGAAAGGAAAAATAATCAAATTGGGAAAAATATATGGCAAAACTGAGGAATGAACAAAAACATTGACTATGAAAATTGCTCGATATTATAAAAGGTAGAAGGAAAATATTTTATTGAAATTGAATGGCGATTTATTTAGGGTAGATAATCTTTGCGAGCCAGATCCAGGTGAACTACTGTATAAAAAGAGCTCCCAAAAATACTTAAATCAACCTTAATTGAATTTACTTTATTGAGCGTAAATCTTGAAACCTTTTGAAATTTTAATCCATTATTTGGAAAAAGTTTTTACAGAATTTCGCTATTCTATTCACATTTTAAAATGGTAAAAAGATTCTTTAAACATTTAGCAGAGATTTCAAAATTTACCGAATCATGTTCAAAAAATAAAGATAGTTTATTTAAAAAAAAACTTTTCTTTCACCAATGGTAAATATAATATAGATCATTTTCAAAGATTGCCTGTGTAAAAATATATCAAAGTATTTAATAAAAAACCTTAAACTATATGCAACATTAATTCACGTAACATATATTTGATGTCATTATATGTCGGGTCCGTGGTTTAGTAACCAACTTCGTTGAGTTACGTGCCTGATCTCACGGGCTCAAATCCCACTAGTCCTGTTCTAGCTCCATCTTTTATATCACTACTCTTTTCGATAAAAATAAAAAATGGGCAACTGAATAATAAGCGGCGTGATAGAAAAAATCTTCTAAAATACATTCATGAGCCATATGCTTCACATTGGAAGCGGATATTAATATTAATAATGGCTTATTTAAATATATTTCTTTATATCACATATTATTTTTAAATTTTTTAGTTATATTGAAAAATGATTAAACTTTTATCAGCTGTCAAATAGTCTTTGTCAATAGCTTTTCTTAATAGAACAATAATGTTAAGCAACAAAAAAGCCTCCCAATATTTTTTATAAAGGCACTCAAATTGAATCATAGTTCGTGTTTAATATTTTAACAAGGTTAAGTATTTGGTTGCTTGGCGCATTCTCTAACGACACTTTCAAACAATCATGTTTTAACATTTTTTTAAAGTTTATGAATGACACGATGGCCCATGCAATTTTCAATTATAGAAGCAGCTCAGAACTTGTTACATTCTTTTATTCTTGATATATTCAAAAATGAGAGGATGAATGTCTGTCATGGAAGTAACTCTCGCTAAATACCCCGCTTAGAAAAACACATTACTAACTGATATGGTGAAGAGAAAATCAATGGCTTGGTTTTGGGTGAGATTTATATTTTAATTTAAGATTTTACTACACTACTTAAGCTTTATAAACTATAATTCTCAACGACGCAAATGGATAAAGTTTTAAATTATCTTTATTACGTATTCTAAAGTTTGTTTTCTTATGCCAAATGTCGTACTACATGTTATCTGATATATAAAAATGAATGTTTGTTTTTTCGTACGCTATGGGCTGCCAAACTGCTGATCCGATTGCAATATAACTTTGACAAACTTTTTGCTTATACTTCCGAGAAGGATAAAGGCATATTAAAATTAGCTTACAGTAGGTATTACATATAAAAACCAATGTTTGTATGTATACAGTTCATGTAATTCAACTGTTAACCGTTGACTGACGATCAAACAGCATTCAGCCAATTCGAATTTGACGTTGGATTGTTTGTAAGTTTGTTATATGTGTGATTGATTTTTCATATTTTATGCGTTGCCACACCGCTCATCCGATTGAAATACAACTTTGACAAAATTTTTGCTTGCACTTGCGCAAAGTTTATAGGCATAATAAAAATTAACTTATAGTAGGTCTAACATATAAAAATCAATATTTCTATGTCTGACATACCGTTTATGCAACTTGCACGACGGCTATATGCGTAGTACAATTAAATAATAGTAAGTGTCGCGTGTGTCGTACCATATACAATCGGCAGCAAATGTCAAACGTCAAAAAGACAAAAAAAGAAAACATGCACTTCAATAAACACAATTAAAACATAATTGCTAATCTCTTAATTTCAGAAAGACACGTATTCAATCAGGAAGAAGGGATAACAATCTTGCACCCAAATACAGACCCTCATAAACTCTTTTTCCAGGAAATTTTAGAAATAAAAAAGTGCAATTGAACAGTCTTCCAATTTTATACGATGAGCTGCACATGCCTGGCTCGACCCTTTTATTCCCCTCAATAAATATAATCATAAAACCTTTTCCGAAAAACAAAGATAAATATAATTCCTAAAACAACTCACCATTCAAATCTGTGGGCATAACCATGGGCTAATCTTTTTCGCCAGCAATGGCTTTGGACTCGGTGATGCATTTGTTTCTTATATAAACACGAAACATTAATTTACTCAGCGTCAGTTCAAGTTCATCCGTGCACTTGAAATATTTATGTTGTTGAATGACAGATGCCGCTAAGTGCGCAGCAACTAACGTCCAAAATAAGCAAGTTGTTTAGGACTTCTTAGTTACGTTTGATACGTGCCATGGTAACGTCAAACAATTATAGGGTATTGTAAAAAAATATCAAGTGAATTTGTAAAAGTCGTCACAAAGCATTTCTTTTGCTGTCAAACAATTATGCCACCTAAAAGACTCAGTTGATCTAGACCTCAAGCACAAAAAAAAACGGGATCACGAGCTTCAGAAACAGACGAGTAAGTTTGGAAACCGTTTGAGCTCGCACTGTTCAAGCCCGATCGTCTGATACAATGATATGCAAACGACCCTTTTGACTGTGATTTGCAACGAGAAACACAATTTAATGTCGACAAATTGGGTACATTCGTTCAAACAAATCTTTCGAAATTGGTCCCAGAACAACGCATAGCGTATGACAGAATTATGCATGCAATCAATCACAAGCCAAAACGTTGGATCAAAAAACAATATCGCATTGGCAATCGCTTCATCTGCAATTGCAGCAAATCTTTTGGGATGGCGGTCAAACAGCGCATTCAGCAAAGAAATTACCTTTGAACACCAACATACAATATCAAAAAAATGTCCTGAATGGATGAAGTACTTTGATCATACCCACTCATTAAATGGGACGAATTTACTATGGCGCACAAAAAGGCATTGGAAAATCTTCACTATATGTACACTAAAAGATTTGAGAGGAACCTTTTTTATTGTCTGGTGTTTTTCGACAAACTCTACCAGTTATACCACGTTCAACAGCTGCTGATGAATCAAGTGCATGTCTCAAATCATCAGTTTTATTGTGATATGTGCAGAAATTGACTTTGAAAGCTAATATGCGTGTAGAATTACAATATGATGCATCCGCTGAACGTTTCAAAAAACAATTGTCAGATATTGGTGATGAAAAATAGAAATCGATTAATCCACACATTACCACCAAGCTTCTGTAAAATTACAGGAACCGTAAGCGAATTGATGCACAAGTTTTCCCAAATATCGCACAGAATTACAAAAATCATCAGTGGCTCAGTGAACGTGTAATATTAGCAGTCAAAAACAACGATGATAATGCCATCAACTTCAGGATTCAAAACGAAATACCAGGCAAAGAAACAACGTTTAAGTCTATCAATACTATAAATTGATCAAGACGAAGTTGTCAATTATCCAACTGAATTCTTAAACTCACTTGATTTGCCAGGGATGCTACCAGACGTTTTAACACTGAAAATTGGCGTACCTATCATTCTTTTCCGAATTATAAATCCACCACGACTTTGCAACGGTACCAGGCTTTCAGTGAAAAAGATAATGAATATTATCATCTAAGCTACAATTTTAAATGGAAAATTTAAAGGATGCGATGTACTGTTTCCAAGCATCCCAATAATTCCGACAGGTAGGCCATTAGAATTAAAATGCTTGCAGTATCCGGTGCGAATCGCATTTGGACAATCGCTACAAGTGTGGACTGAATTTTAAAAATCCATGCTTCTCACATGGACAGCTGTATCTGGCCTGCTCACGCGTTGAAAAACCTTAAGATCTATTTATATACGCACTAGATAAAAAAACAATATATATCCAAAAGCACTTCAATAAACATAATTAAAACACTAACACTTTCTTTCTTTGAGTGGCATTGCAACGGATGCCGGGTCAGCTAGTTAATATATAGATATATAAAATTGCAGTGCAATAATTTTCAACATAAGAAGAATAATTTCCAAGCATGATAAGAAACTGATACGTAATTGTACGATGTCAATCACGTCATTCAATTTATTCACAAAAAATGGATTTTATTTTTCGAAACGATCGTTTACGGAAAGCTTCCCTGAGGAATTCATTTAAATGAAAGTCACCGATGTGTAAAGTCCCAATTTAACAGTGTGTTGGTTTTTGAGGTAAAATATATTTTTTACTCTTAAAAGAACCGGAATTTTGTATTTTTTTAATTAAAAAAAGATACGCCGTACGTAAAGCCAGCTGATAAAAATAATACACTGTACTTTTTGACTTCAAGCGATTTATGATAAAAATAAATCTATTTATTTTGGACTCCAGTCTTTCGTTACAAATACAATTATTTCTATGTTAGGGCTTAATATTTAATTGAAATCGTTAGTATTTTTATTTTTTATCTGACATACCAAGTATCTCAAATTGATATATTTATCGATGGAGGGTCATAGTATTATTTAACCATTTAGCAATTTATATTTTCGTTATTTGATTATACTCGTGGTATGCAAAATTAGTATCAATCTTGAATAATAAAAAATGTTTAGTGAATACAAAAACGTATGAGTAGTACTTATACATTAAACCATCGATGATTTAGCAGTCGTTGGCGAGTTATACCTCTTTTAAAGCAACTGAATACGTGGCCGAGCATAAATATTGGCAGATTAAGAGTCTTCATTATGGATTATGTGTTGGGGTAACCCAAGAATAAATTCCCAAGCAATTGATACCTTTTGTCATTCTCGGTTTTCGTGATATTTGAAATAAACAACCAGAAACTTGAGGCCTAATAATAATATATAAAATTTAAACAGTTCAAATTATGTTCATTTACACAAGATTTATTACTACCGATTCGGGTTTTGCCGTTCGGCATCTCCAGGAGTTCAAGTAACGTATGTAGTTGAACTGTACTTAACTGACATTCAGTAAATATATTTATCGGGCTTATATAATAAATAAATGAATCACTAAGCTTAAGGTCATTGCTGGTGATATGGATTATCCCATGGAAATGACTACAGATTTGAATGGCGAGTTTTCTCTCTAAAATTGACAGCATAAATATCATAACCAACCTTTCTTGAACTCTCCTTCCGAGCAGAGAAGACCCATGAAGAGTTGAGCGCTTGCCATTTGTTTTTCGGCCATTATTCTCGACTCTGTTGTGAGGCACTCCTTATTCCACGTCTCTACGCACTCCATCCCCTTTTTGTACGCCCTACAACAAAAAGCAGAGATTAATTGATTCAGTTACTTACTAAATACATTGTTAATAATGTTTCGTTCGCGGAATAACTCCCCAGTACTCTAAATACAATGAATTACTAAGTGGTATTTTTAATAAAGAATATCATTATTCTTGTTTGCGGATTTATCACTGTCTTCTTTTATTTTGTGTTGTTTATTTTTACCATTGCTACAAAAAAATAATTGTCTTAGAAAAACAAACAAAATTTAATATTGCTTTAATAAGACATTAAAATAATAATTGGTTTATTAAAAAAGACTAACCTTATTTAAAAGAATGTTTTTATCAAAAAAAATAAAGACGAAGAATCAATTCCTTTGCAAAATCTTTCTATAGTTATACGAGCGTCACATTAAAAAACATCTTACTATATAATATATAGTAAATAACTGGTATGGTGAATATTTATGACATCTTAAGTGTTTAAATCGCAGTGCTAACAGATTTTTTAACCGATTTATGGATTTCTGCTCAAAGGCATGGATAAAAATCCATTACATTACATATTTGATAGTAAAAATGAGGACAAACGAGAGCGATTAGTTAACCACTAATTCTGTCCCACGCCTCTTTCATTACATCCATAATCACATCGAAAACTAGAAATTGAGAAACTGAGTAACAAGAAGTTTTCGTAGATTTGTTAAAAGGTAAACTCCATTAAAAGTCAAAGTTATATAGAAAGATGGCAATGTCAAAATATATCGAGTGCTTATTTTCATATTGTTTCAACTAGAAATTAGTAGTTTTGAGAAATGGCTGACCAAAACTTTGACTCATTTTTCTCATCTTTTTAGTCATTTATCTCAATCCAATTCAAATTTATTGCAACTTTGGCAGAACTATAAAGCAATATTTTAATTTGTATTTACTTAGAACTGAATGGTTGTTTATATTTATTTTTGTGCCTACCGAGAGAATAATTATTTTCTTGTTGTACTTTTGTGAAGTTATAGAAGAAAGGTATTCGAATATAATGGATAATATTTTTTTTTACGAATCGTTCTATGAAACTAGGGCATTGGTCTATATTATCATTACTTATCTCTCATATTAAGTAATGTAATTAAGTATGAAAATGTATTGATCTACAAACATACATTTACATTTACTTGTACATTGCTCAAAGCTGCCTGCTATATTCTCATCCCTTGCTACCCTCCACAATCGAGTCTGGAATCGGAGCGCGCAAGTAAATTTGAACCAAAAATTAAATGGAGAGATAATCGCATTATAAAATTTTAACGCAAAATCCTCGACATCTATCATTCTGAATTTGGCGATGCCATTTAACTTTTTCCGTCACGAATATCTGAAAACCTTTCAATCAATTAAGTTTTAAAAGTCAATTAACGCATCAAATTATTTTTGATAAAGCGTTGACGCTCCATTGCGAAAATATTATACAACAATCTTTTTTTAATGATTAGTTTATGATAATTTAGAAATATTTTTATTTTGTACATTTACAATATATCTTTGGTCAAACACGACCCGGGTTTCGCCTCTCGGCATCTTCCGGTGTTGATCAGTGCGCGAATGCTCTCAAACTAACAGACAGCGGCATTTTTGTATTGTCTATATACAAACACACAAGTACATTCGCTCTATACGTATTGTTAACCTACTTAATAGCGAGAATTTATGATATAAATTATTGTAGTGAATTAAGTGAGTAGATTATAATACTGAGCATAATGAATTGCCAGATAATAAAATGTAAGTAAAAAGTAACAATTTTTCTGAGTTTGCCAATCATTTAACAGAAAATAATCATAATTTTAATCAGATTTGTAATTTAGAAATACTCCACCGAGTAAATAAAAAGGGTTTAAAGATGAATAGTTTAGAATTTTTAAAAATTAATAAAACTCTTAACAAAAAAGAAATATTATTAAATAATATTCTTAATAGCACAGGCGGTTCCCCGTTACTCAAATTGTTTCCAATTAATAGAGTAATCACAAACCTAGCTGATTGACTGCAGCTCATTAGTTTAATAGTTTGTAATGTTTAACGTCATTAGTAGTATGATTAAATTTGTTTGCACTGTTTCGATTTTATAATCCCCTCTTTGCTTCCCTTAAAAAGGAAAAATCCCATTCTGATTGTTTACAACTCATTAGTATAATTAGTATCATTATCCGTTTGCTTTATTTCGATTCTACACCCCCCTCTTTGCTCCTCTTAAAATGAAAAAAACCCAAACCTCCATTTTGTAATTTTATAATTTTAAAATGTTAGAATCAATCTTGCTTCATTACTTAAGCAAACTTTGCGATAGTTAGTTTGAAGATGCCTCTGAAAGAGGCGAAACACGTGTCACAGTTAGTAACACAATACGTGGAATAATCAAAGTTAATTTAAATTTTCTATTCTAATAAAATGTAAAGCACTTCAATAAACAGAATTAAAACAAAATGTTTTTGATAAAAACACTTTCTTTTTTTTAGTGAAATACATATGAAATTAGTACAAAGAAGTATTTTATTGTTTCAGTAATATAATAAATACTACTTTCTATAATATGTAGTTCTTAAAGAAAGTTCAATGTTTACTTTAAAGCTAATTTGATTGAATATTTAAAAAAAGAGTATGTATTTAATTTTACACTCGAGTATGAAAATGCTATCAAAATTTTAACAGCAGTAAACATAAACGTTTGTTGGGTAATTATTTGATAAACAAATTTCCAAGCGCCCAACTTCGTAAACGGAAAATGATTATTACTATATTTTTTGACTATTAAAATGTATTAAAATGTTGTTGACAAAATTTCCAGGAATTTCCGCGTACTTATTACAAAATTTGAAAATATCTAGATGCTTTATTTGAATATATTACTTCAACGACATAAGAATTGATTATTGAAGTAACAATATTATTTGATATTATCGATAACTGTTACGAAAAAATATTAACAATGTTTATTTGGAGTTGAATATTATTATTATTGTAACATTCTAGAGAAATTGATAAGTAATTCATTTAAGCAAAAAATATCGCTACTTCAATGCTTCGGTCGGACAATCTGACAATTTCAGATCGATGACAGCGAACAAACCTAGGGCTTATATTTCAACAAATAATATGGAGTCGGCACAAAGAAGTGTTTTATTTTGTATCAGTATTTCCGTAAAAGAATCATTAGCATTGCTTAATTAAATATGTATTTCATTACCTAAGAGTAAACGATTGAAATTGATCGTTTTATCGGAATCATTTTCAACTCTACTGGTAAAAACATTGGGTGTAATTAATCACGATAAGTAAAACAGTCAAAATTTAAAAAAAAACAAAATTTGTAAAGACATCTTTTTTTAAAATAAATATAATACGTTTCCACCACAAGTTAACAGTTTTTATCATAAAGCGGATCAGTTCATATGCCTACACATGTTGAAATTATTTATCCCACAACACAATAAGATTAAATTACAATTCAATTACACAAAACATTTCAATCATCGAAACGTTCGCATGTACAAATTTTATTATGTGCGTTTGAACTAATAATCCAATTGGACATATTAATAATTATTAACAAAATTGGTATTTATTCAGGCAGTTCATTTGAAGCACGTGTTGACTGTAGGTTTTTAATATTGTATATCAATCAGCATTATAAAGGGAATGCGTTTACATTACCTGTATTTAGACAAAAAAAACTATTCAATGAAACGATGGTTATTATTTTTTAAGTTATATACCTAACTTCAAGCATAATTTTCTTTACTGATAATAATGCGTGACTGATTTTTCCTTGCAAGCAAATAAGCCAAGTTTGATCTAGAACTTAGTTGATTTGTTATTTCTTAGATAAAAAAAACTCAATTTAGAATAATTAAATTACAATTCAATAAAAACATGATCGGTCACAATGCCGATGTTAATGAAACCGTGATCCTGGAAAGATCGCCCCATGATTATTATTTGTTTACTGTTTGACCATCATTGATCCTGAAACAGCCTTTTCAGCAAAAATATTGAATCAAGATTGTCAGATAATATTTTATTATTTAGAAAATAATAAATTCAAGGTTTTAATGTATTTTTTATTGTGTACATAATTTGTACTCTTCTATTTTGTCAGGTCTGTAGCGCAGCGAACAACATCATTGGTTTCCGCAACGGATTTTATGGATTCAAATCCCAGTACGAAGTATCGATTCTAGTTCGAAAGAATTCCCTCCCACTTTTAGTTCTGTCTTAGCTCTATCCTTCTATATCTAATACTGTCTTCGAAAAAGTCAAGTTGAACAACTGAGTAACAAAAAGATTTCGTAGAAAAACTCCTATTTAGATACCTCGGTGGATATGCATAGATTTAAAAAAATGGGGTGTGGCTGTGTCATGGATACAGCCGTGTGTTGTACGTGAATACGTCTCGTAATAGGTGATATTACGCCCCATTTTTACGTTGCTGGCACTGCTTGACTCGGTCATATGGTGCTTTAATGGTACCATTCGATTTCTCTTGAGAAGTCCTTTCTAACCGTATGCGATCTTTGTATTTCGACTTGGCTTTTTGACGCTTATAGCCCGACATTATATATTTTTGATATATTTTTTCATATTTTAACACCTAATTATAGTCACAGTCACAATATTACACCAATGTATTATCTATAATCAAAAGATTTTGTTGAGAGCTAATGATTGAAACTCAAACGAACATCGTAACTTCTTTGAGTCAAAAGTTATAGTAAATAGAAATCTCGATACGCAGCAAAATGACCTCAAAATGGCGGCGCTTCCCCCTGTGACCCGTGCGATGTATCACAGTCCTTACATACGATTTTTTTTTACGAATATATTATCCCTTTAGTAGAAATGCATTTTTCGGAAATTATTTATTATTTAGCCGAATAAGATTTGTTTCAATTTTAATTTAAGATTTTATAGACAAGTAATTTTATATATTTTATATTCCAATTGATCTCAGTAATTAAGATAAAGGATTAATAAATCTATCGCCTTGGCTGTTAATGCCAGTATTTTTTTTAATGAAAATTAGGGATGTGTAAAAAAATAATAAATCCCGTAATCCTGGAATAAAAAAGGTTCATGATTGAATGCCCTAGTTCCAATTAAAAAAATTATAATTAAGAGTATTTCTTTCATCTAAAGTTTATGTAGCAAGTTGTATTGACCGCGAGGGGAAAATTTTACAGAAATTTATGCTTTGAGGTCACGATTTGATTTATTAGGGTTTGTGATAATGCTTGAAGCCACATTTTCACAAAAAAAAACTATTCCATCCTGAGTTATAAACGCTACAGGATTATTTATGAGCCAACAACATCGTCAACAAAGCGTTGCTTTATTTTAGATTAAAAAAACACCCGTTTTGTTGTTATATTTTGTAAACAAGATACATTTTTTATTATATTTACGTATGCCTCTGTTAATAAATATGTCTTCTTATGTTACCCACAAAAAGAAATAAATGATCAAACAAAATATATTTATGTACTCAAATTTGGCTATGCAGTAGTCTTGAGAATGTGAATCTAAATGTTCCTGATTATTTTTTGAGAAATCGTGGACATGAATTGTTTGTTCTCCCAAGGTGTAGAACCAGCCTGCCAATGGGGATGCCACTGGGGAGAGCTTTAACGGTGTTCAACAATATTGCTTCGGATGTCGACATATTCCACGTAGACGTGGGTGAGTTCCGACGAATACTATTTTTTATGTATTAAAGTAGAGTTCGTCGTAGCTTACTCAGTTGACTTCCTTGCCACTTTATTTTTACTGCGTTTAATATTAAATTATACCATTTTTTCTCTCCATTGTAAAAGTTTTAAATTTATAATTTGTCAACCTTGTAAAATGTTAATTAAATAAATAAATAAATATGAACTAAGTGTAATGTATATTTTATTCGGGCTCTATGACGCAGCGGTTAGCGTGTTGGACTTCCGTGCCAGACGGTATGTGATGTCTAAAAATTAACTCCCACCCTTTCCGATCTTTTAATAACTGGACGTAGCGAGAGCAATTAGTTAATCACTAGCCTTTTCTTTCTATCCCTACTACTCTCTATGTAAAAGAGAGGTTGAGCGACTGCGTAACAAACATTTCTCGTAGAAAAACTTCTGTTTAGATACCTCCATTAGGAGACCATTAGGAGACATGGATAATATATATATAATGTCATAATATTATTTAATCTATCTGTTGAACTGTAACGTTTTTATAGAGTATAACATTTATATCAGTTTTGCTCGTATTTGTAATATAATTTAATAAAGTCACATTTTTAATGTCATATACAAATAAAACATCAAAAATCTTGTATCATTATAATTGAAGACTTGTATTTTTATAGTAATGGTTGGTTGTTTGACAAAAAATTGCTTATTTGTTTCCCATAATATTTATATTGACATATTCGTATCATATTACTTAATACAGGGATGCACAATCCGCGGCCTGTATTTTTTTGCGGTCCAGGAATGCTTTGTTTTAAAGTCAAAATGTACCCTCTTTTCGTATAGTGTATACGAGGAAATGTTATGATTTTTTTTTATTATTTACTTCATCTTATAGCACGGCTTTTTTTGCATGGCTGTTGTACATGGGACGTATCCACCATGAGTGGATTGAATGTACTTTTAAATATTTTTTTCCTTTCATTTAAGCCCATCATAATTTGTTTTTTTTGCAGCCCACTTAAAGCCCAAATTTTTGCATGCTTAATCTAATATATAAAAAACATCGTACGGGCATTCTAATTAATTTTATTCATATTATTTAAGTGCTTGACTGACTTTGTGGGATTCTTTTCTCTTGGTATTTCTTCTATAAAGCTGTCCACGTAAGAACCAATTCCCTGCTAAATCCAATGCCGTAACGCTTAAAGATTGGCCCCAATATTTAAAATCATGAAAGTCTTCAATCGATAATATTTGCGATGAAAGAAACCGGTACTGGTCTTAAATAAATAATGTTGAATAAGTAAAAAATGTGATTCATTTAAACAATAAACAGTCAGAGTACGTAATTTTTCATATATAAAATAATACTCATAAATAATATCAAATTCATAAATAATATTATACCAATTTTGTAATACGTTTTTATTAAAACCCATTTAAAAATCTTGCAACACCATTGGCTTACTGGAATTGAATACAAATTGACAATAAAGTAAGTTTTCGGGAACCGTTTCAAACACATCCGGGAAATTCCAAATAACTTATCGCTCGGTGTGTTGACCGCTTTCATGAAAACCACGAGCATGTAAATTTAACAAATATCACAGTCGAATATTAATAACATCGTTATTTGAAATGTATACTGCCTAACACAAAAAAATCTGATTTTACGACTTATTGAAAATTATGACTTCATATATTTGAATCTTTGCCATTTCAGCATTTTTTATGTAAGATTATTACATTTCAGATTATATTAAATACACATAATGGAACATGTGTTTCGGACGCTTTATGTTTCTTTGGTCTTAAGTAAGCTTGAATATGGATCCATCATTTGGAGCCCACATGCAAGTTCAAACAAGCTGCAATTAGAGAGAATCCATAAGAAATTTCTAAGATATTATTATTTCAAAAAATTAAAATTCTTCCCCTTTGATAATTCCTTAAAGGAATACTACCCCACCAAATTTCTTTTAGGAATGTTATCATTTCACTCTCTTGAAGCTCGAAGATCGTTTTCAAGCTTAAAGCATTTTTCTCTTCTCCTTCGGGGCCGAGTTAATAATCCTGGAATTCTCATGACTACATTTCATTTACATGCTCCCAATTTATTCTTACGTGGGCGAAACAATGAGCAAAAACTTTTATTTCTAAAAACTTATACTTCGCTTAGGAGGTATGAGTCACCAGTTCCAAGGGCCGTTCGATTAAGCAACGAATTGCCTAGGGAAGTGGACATTTTTAGTGATGGTATTTGTGAACTGTTTGATAAATTTTTCTATTGTATTTCTTGATTTTTTATGTTGAATTTGATGTACTGTGTATTTTTATTTTATATTTTGTCTTATTATATTTTTCAAGTGCATGGCGAATTGGCGTCAGCTGCTATGTCATATACTGTAATTTTAATTTTTAACAATAAATAAATAAATAAACATGTACATGATGTATCAAAACAAAAATTTCTATCAACTAAGTGCCTAGTCTCACTTGCAACTGTCCAATTGTGAACGCAGCAACTCGCAGAAACTCTTTTCTACGAGAACTGCATGTTATTCAGTTGCTGGATTCCTCTTTTTTAGTAAAACTTATCCCTATCGCTACGCCCCCTCATTTAAGGATTGGTAGGGTGAAAATGAATATGTATGTATATATCACAAACACCCTTGTATTATAACAAAAATCGATATGCAATTGAAAAAATGCTGTTTGTACTGGGACTTGAGCTTGAGGAATTTAACCACGTTCGTTGACCACTGCACCATAGACCCGACCCGACTTCCCTTTCCAGGTCACAGGTTTGTATTACGAAAATCGCTTATACTTACTATTGTATTACTAAATTAGCTTTTTCATACTCAATCATAAAATTCATTTATTTTTGATTTCATTGTTGCGTTAAAGGATATATTATTAAAAATGAAACTACGATCAAATATTGTGACGTTCGATATTACATTCCATAACAGATTAAAATAACAAAGTATTTTAGCTCTACAGTTTTTGATAATTTTATTCGTTGATAGCTATTTCGGCTTGCGCCATCGTCAGAACTAGACGATGGCGCAAGCCGAAATAGCTATCAACGAATAAAATTATTAAAAACTGTAGAGCTAAAATACTTTGTTATTTTAATCTGTTATAAATGGAGTTCTACCAAGTAAATGCCAAATCAATTAATAATTACATTCCATAGATATATTTGCTTCGAGATATGAATATATGAAATATCTGTAACATCTATAACAAAATAACAAAAGCTGCGAAGATCAAAAAGTAAAATTTTCAAGCCATGAAAATTTCATTATCATAAATGATATATTAAGCCTTATATTGTCTTATATTATATAGCCATATACCTTATATTAATTTGTATTCAGTTTAACTTAAATCAGTTGAAAATTGTATCAAAACAAAGATGGCTGTCTCCATATTTTATTGAAATTAAGCTATATACGCATTTTCGTGGAGCTCGCAATTTCGTGTATAAGTAGTAGGTATAATTTTGAATAAAATATGGCTTCACCATGTACATTTTTGAACAATTAAAATAAATTTTGTAAAAAAAGTGACAGTTCACATACTCTTGTGTGAAACGGATTACACAAAACATTGTAAATTACATATATTAAAATAGCAAGACATTAAACATTTCAATTTTTATATCCATTAAAACAGTTTTAATCGATTTGCCTTAATTTTAGGATTATCAAAACTGTCGCCATTGTTTTCCGAGCTTTAATGTATAGTGCTTTTTTTATTATTCGATAAACTTGTTTTTTTATCCTTTCTGCATCACACCGAAGATGATATTTCCTCAATGATAAAATATATAAATGTATAGTGCCTATGTTTTTTAATATTCATTATTATTTTATATATAAGTTTTATTTAAATTTAAAAGATTTATTATACTTTTAATCACAATATTTTGAATGTTGTTCGATTTCTATTCATAAACCGCAGCATTGTAATAAACATAACATAATTGAGTCGAAATTGTTCCTATTATTATAGCTGGTAAATCAAACACCAGCTGCCTTGAGTTGAATCAATTTCAACACTGAAATTCTAAATTGTCCACACAAGCGAATAGGTCCTGTGGGGTAGCAAGGGAAATCTTAATCGTATTGTGTATCCAGTGATTGTTTAACAGGATATCCATTATTGATGTTTGTCAATGTTGAAGCTTGGAAGGCAATAAAGCTTTAGCTCACATACATTTATGTCTACAAACATTGGCTGTGACATGTTGCTATCACGTAACAAATATTTAAAATATTACTGAAAAGACTTGTAAAAATAGAAACTTGAAAGAAAATGTAAAGAATACTTGGTTTCTTTTTTCTATAAAGTAAAATGTATATTATTAAATTTGTTATTACATTTGTTATTACATATATGTATCTATCCGCTATTTCTTAAACGTAGTTATTTTAAATCAATATTTTTGGCTCAACGTTTCTTATTTATTGTAATGCTTCATGAGAACGCTATGTGTATTAAACGAAAAAATACGGCTATGCTGGTAAGTAATAGAGTTTTTTTATGGAAGAAGTCATACTTGCAAAGAGCTGTAATTTGTTCCTGCGTGACAGGAAGTCCTCCATGACCCTCCAGAGGAAGTCCGGCAAGGCAGCGGCGTAATTCGCCTTTGCACTTATCTTCAGCATGGCTGTTGCTCCACAGAACTGCAAAATAAATAAAAATGTCGAATCAAACAACTAATATTTTCTGAATTGGTATAAAATTCTAGTATCAAATGAAAGTATCAAAATTTGTATATTTTATTAGAATTGTGTCGGACATAAGAAGCCAACGTTTCTTTTTTGATATTATTAGTAGTTGATCTTTTTATTAATTGCTACAACGTTTATGTAAAAAATATGTCAAATAATACGTTTTTTGTAAAAAAAAAATGCACATACTCACAGTTCTAATATATCAAGACACGTCTTAAAATAATATTCACTATTCCAACTTACAGAACTTTATGCCCTGGCATTCCTTGTTTGCTGTATCTCAAAATGAGAAAAGTATGAATTACACAACTGTGTTTTTCAGCAGATCATTATACTGAAATAAATTATGAGCGTTAAAAACAAATCGAAACGCAACACAAAAATTTACTTATTTAAGAATAAAACTGTTTTAAAAATTCAAAGTTACTTTCCTAGCAACAGGTTTACAGTACTTTGTATCCATGTCAAGCTATTTATACGACACTGTTGAATTTTATTATTCTGACGGGTTTTATATACAGCTTTTACAAATACCTTTTGATTTAGAGACCATAACAAAGCTTTGCCAAACTTATAAATTTCTGCGAAGTTTCATAAAACACAGGTTTACGCTGATTCAAACATTCATGATAATAAAACATTTGTGATTATCACTTTTAAGGTGTTCACTGTCAATACTTGGTGGAATGGCATTATAATAAAAATAATTAAAGATTTTTAGTACTTTTTCCACATAAAATTTATTTGATCAGGACCGGTTTCACTCATCATTATTGGTATAGATATACGTAGATAACATCGTAGTACTTTGGGGAGGTACAGAGAGACAACTTAATCAATTATTATAACATACTAATAACGTTAATCCGCATATCCATTTTACAATGGAGTTGGGGGTGAATAAAATAAACTTTTTAGATTTAACGATCGAGATTATTAATAATCGGCATTGTTTCAGTATTTTTAGAAAAGATTCATACAGCGATAACATCATAAATAATTCTTGCAGACATCTTATCTCGCATAAATCAGCAACATTTCATTGCTTTATTCATCGTCTTTTGTTGATTCCGATGACTAAAGCAAGTTATGAGCTAATTAAACTGATTAAACAAATTGTGATGAATAATGGTTATGATTCGTATTTAATAGATCGTCTTTTATTTAAAAAACACAAAAAACTAGCGTTGCTAAGTGTGAGCTCTAGTTTGGTGATTAAAGAGTCTGCTGTTAAGAAACAGTGGGTGAAATTAAGCTACTTGGGTAGAGTTTCAGAAAAGATTTCAAGGAAATTCAACAAAAACCTTTTTAATGTCACTTTTTATAATTCTTTTAACTTGCAGCGCATTTTAGTAAATTCTAAAGATAAATTCAATATTCTTAACTAAAGAGGTATCTATTTAATTGATTGCGATTCTTGTGGAGCCAGGTATATTGGTCAAACGGGAAGAGCTTTTAATATCAGATTTAAAAAACATCTAGCCTGCTCACGTAAAGAGAATGAATTATCTTCATTTGGGAACCATTTGTTCCTAAATAAGCATACATTTGATATCTCTAAAAACTTTAAAATCCTGCATATTAACAATAAATCTTTAAAACTTGATAAACAAGAGATCTTTGAAATAAACAGACATAAATTCTTACCTAACTCTAATTTATTAAACGAACAGGTTGTATTTGCATCATCACCTTTGTTATATCCGTTTCATTCACCTAATTCTAGCATATGTTAACTGCTCTTTTATATTATATAAACATTTTTAAAAAAATATTTCTTTTGTAAGAATTGATATGGTTTTTAAAAATGTCGTTTTCAGAATCTTCAGTGTTGCTGATTTTGTTGAAGTACATCATTACTTGGAAGGGGGAAAAACACAAAATCATCATTAATTTAAGATTTTAATCACAAACTTTTTTATATTAACGATATTTTTACTCATATATTTAACATCAAATAAGTTAAAGTGTCTCCAGCATACAACTATAAAATTGACTAGAGTTATTCAGAAAAGTGCAGTATATCAGTGTATGAAAGGAAAAATAAATTTTGCCTGAAGTTGGTACTTTTCGCGAAAAGTGAACCAAAATTTTCATTTGAATGAACTTATGTGTAAAATATAATGCTTCAGCGTAACATGTTCTAATTTAGGAACGTTGATTTGACTGATCCTTTTACCCCTTTACCCATATTTTTGTGACGTTTTTATGACGGTATGACTGACTACTATCTCCAGTATCTCAGCCCTTGTTTCAAATCGACCCTTTATTTTTTAATCAACTCTTTTGTGGTTATTAATCGATCAGTGCGCACGATAAAAAAATATTAATATAATCTGCCCTGAAAATATGCAAAATATTTTTTCGAAAAGAAAAGTATTTTTTTATATATCCACGATTTATGCGAAAAAACGTGAAATGTCGTTTTTTACAAAAGGAATAATGAAAAACCTCTGGAAAAAAAATAATTTACACTCCTTCAAAAATATCCGGCAAAGCTAGAGTTTTCCTGCTTGAATGAAAGAAAATATTGTAGAGGAATTGTGATTCGGACGATTAAGGTTGTGGAGACAATGAGAGTTATGAATTCAAAATCGTAAGATGTATTATAGGGGTGGGTTTTTTATATCTTAACCAGACAAAAGTGAGTTGTGAGAATGATTACGAAAATCTTTTAAATTATTTTACTTTCTATATTAATGGTTTTTTCCTCGTGTTATAATCTAATCATCATTACCTTTGAAAAGAGATCATAAGCGGGTAGTCGAGAATACAAAGTGTCTTAATAATGAGGTTTGTACAGATATTTATATGATATTTTTTGTAATTGTAGCTGACAACGTAATAATAGCAGAAAAGTAATAAATCTGAAAATAAGTGATTTTAATAAAAACAATAATCCTTTGTACTTCATTCCACTTTATTTAATATGTCAGGACCGGTTTCGCTCATTGCGAGCATTGTCAACTGATAAGAAATATAATTTAACAATGCTATTTATACAAATTGAAAAGTTATACACAACAGTTGGCATTGAAAAGAAATTGCCAATTACATTAAAGTGATTCTAAAATAACACAAAATTAAAATGTTCAACACATCTAACATATAATTAAAAAGTCATCCCAGATTCATAAATTCAGAATGCGATTGAAAGTAATTACAAACATAATTAAAATTTGGGAAATTTTTGACAAAGTGATAAAATGCTACATTAATAAAGTGAATATGCTTAATGAAATGAATATGCTTAATGATAGTTTTATGTTTTCCCCGCTTCCAAGTAGTTGGTGTGTTCATTCATCACTTAAACAAAATCGACAGCCAGGAAGATTCTGAAAAACAAATTTTTCAAAGACCATATCAATTCTAACAAAATAAATCTATATTTATTTTATTTTTTTTAATTTATATAAAAGAATAGTTAACAAGGGCTAATGCAATGGATAAAGTAACGGGGAACTAGCAAAAATTATTTGATCGTTTAAAAGATCTGAATCAGGTAAAAATTTGAATCTATTGATTTCTAGGATTTCTTGCTTGTCTAGTTTGACAGACTTGTTATTTAAATGTAGAACTTTAAAGTTTCTACCAATATCGAAAGTGTGTTTATTTTGAAACAGATGGTTTCCAAATGAAGACTGTTCATCCCCTTTCTTAGCACAATTCAAATGCTCTTTGATTCTAATATTAAACGATCTACCTGTTTGACCAATATATTTGGCGTTACAGGAGTCGCAATTGAGTAAATAAATACCGCTTTGGTTCAAAAAGTTTAATTTATCTTTAGAATTAACTAAAACACGACTCAAGTTGAGTGTGTTATAAAAGGTTACATTAAATTTATTTCTATCAATTTTCCTAGCGATTTTTTCTGTAACTCTACCCAAGTAATTTAATTTAACCCACTGTTTTATAACAACAGGTTTATCCAACACCAGGCCAGAGCTAACATTTAAGAGTGCAAGTTTTTTAGTTTTTTTAAATAAAAGACGATCTATTATATCCGTAGCATAACCATTGTTAACTGCTATTTGTTTAATGGTCTCTAATTCTAAATCAAAATTTGCTTTAGTCATCGGAATCATTAGAAGTCGATGAATAAAACAATGGAAGGAGGCTAATTTATGTGAAATATGGTGTCTAGAAGAACTACTAATAATATTGTCGCTGTAAGTCTTTTTTCTAAAAATTTTGAAAGTATGACGATTATTTACTATTTCAATTGTTAAATCTAAAAAGTTGATTTTATTTACACCCAACTCCATGGTGAATTGGATATATTGATTAATGTTATTGATATTATTTAAAAACTGGGAGAGTTGTCTCTCAGTGCCGCCCCAAAGAACTAAAATATCATCTACGTACCTGTACCAGTAGATGACATTACTAAAAAGATCTAAATTGCAAATTTTAGATTCTAAAAAATCCATGAAAAAATCAGCTAAAATGGGAGACAGCGGACTTCCCATTGCTAGTCCATTCAACTGTTGATAGATTTTATCGTTAAATTTAAAAAAGTTTTGATCGATACAACAGTTCACTATAGATTTAATATCTCTAGTTAGTAAGGGATTTAAATTTTTTCTATCTATGAAATCTAAAAATGCTATTTTTAAATCCGGTATTGGGACACTCGTAAATAAACTAACTATGTCGAAAGAAACAATATGCATTTAATGTCTTCAATTTTTTCTACTAATTCAATTGAGTTTTTAATACTAAATTTAGGACTGAAATCTAATTTATGTCTAAAAAGTTGGTTCGCCATTTTTGCCAATTTATAAGAAGGGGCTGATTTGAAAGAGACTACCGGTCTTAAAGGGGTATTAATTTTATGGATTTTAGGTAGTCCATAAAGTCTAGGGCACTGTGGGTTCATTTGTTTATAAGTTCTTTTCATACGTTCTGTAGGAAAACATGCATTAGCATCGTTGATAACTGTTTTTACCGTTTCTGAACTTGATGTAGTGGGATCCCGTTTAAGGATAACGAACGAAGGTCCCGACAATACATCATCCATTTTTTTCACATAATCACATCTATCAATGATAACCGTTGTGTTACCTTTATCGGCCTTAGAAATAACCAAATTACTGTTTTTTATTTTTTCTTTAATCGATTTTAAGGCACGCATTTCGAATAAATTATTATTTAAGTTAGTTGTTGTTTCTTTCTTCAAAATAGTAGAGCAAAGATATTTAGTGGCCATATCCGATTTTATAGCAACTTCCACGTCAATAGCAAGATTTTCTAAATTATCCGACGTTAATTTAGTGTTAGGGCAATATTTTAAACCTTTATTAAGTAAATTTATTTCATTTGAATCAAATTGAATAGAAGACGTGTTCACGATACGTTCAGCGAAAGTAATTTTTGATTTTTCAACCACCACACCATCAACATCCTTAGATTTATTGACAAACGACAGACGATTTAATTTTTGTTTTTGATTTAAAAATGTTTTATTAACTAAAATTTTAATATCAAATCTAATTTTACAATCTATATTATCAAATTCTATGGCATGAAGTTTACTAGTAAGTAAAGAATAAATATGAAAAACGTATACACTCACTGAATCTCTGACGCTGTACCATTTGTGTATAACTTTTCAATTTGTATAAATAGCATTGTTAAATTATATTTCTTATGAGTTGACAATGCTCGCAATGAGCGAAACCGGTCCTGACATATTAAATAAAGTGGAATGAAGTACAAAGGATTATTGTTTTTATTAATATAATGCCTTTCCACCAAGTATTGACAGTGAACACCCTAAAAGTGATAAGTGATTTTCAAAACTATTTTAAGAATACCTCTATCAAAAAACGTAGAAAATTTATCAATCTGAATCTTTTAGCCTTTTAGCTGCCGTAGAAAAAGTATGTAATTACCTATCACGCCTGCTGTAATTTGCAATTATTAATTTAATTAGTAATTGACGAGTTTACCGGTAACTGGCGTGTTGAGCACGAAAAATATTACGAGATATCTCGTATGTGACAGCCATCGAGGTAAATGTAACAAATGCATTTTTACTGAGCTGCTTCTTTTTTCTAGCGACGTTGTTTTTGGACGTAAGAAAACTTCTTCGTCTTCTTTCAATAAAAATATAAAATACTGTCATTATTTTATGATACACAGTAAATGAAGGCATCCCAATAATAAATATCTTTATACAATCACACTATTTCACAGGAGAGAAAAACACCCTTTGTTTGAAAATTAACTAGAATTTTAGTTTTTTATCATTTTTTGTAAACATATTTACGCCTACGTAGTCGAGTAGTCAACGTCATTGGCTTCGGTTACGGAGGTCACGGGTTCGAACCCCAGTACGGACAGTTTTATAAATTGTTTTTCAACCGATTTATGAATTTATGTTTGAAGGCATGGATGTATGGTTTGTCTTGAATTTTCCCCTCCCACCCATCTTATTCTATAAACGGGACGTATTGAGAGCGATTAGCTAAGCACTTATCCTGTCCTAGTCCTATCCTTCTATTCGTACTCTCTTTAGAAAAAGAGAGGTTGGGCAACTGAGTAGCAAGCAGTTCTCGTAGAAACATTTCTGTTGAGATTCTGAGGAGCCCATATGCTCCACATTGGGAGCGGACATGGTAAAAAAAAATATTCACTTTAAAAAAATTGACAAGATTGAGGTGCTACCATGAGAAATAAAATTTCTAGCAGTATGCTAACTGCATTATATACCCTTTTGTAACAATACAGTTACAATTACTTTCGACCCTATTGTATTATGAGGAAGCCTTTAAATACTGCAGGGTGTAGATTATTGAATTTTTGTAAATTCTTACAATAAAGTAACATAATTAAATGTTTCAGTCATCAAAAAAGTTGTAGTTCGTTGAGCTGCGAGATTTAAAATCGTTTTCAATGATATATCATGTTATTATTTAAAAAAAAAACACGAAATAATAGTTATAATAGGTGTACCGGAATTAAGTGTCGTATTTTTTGTTCTCTATCTTCAATGGTCAGTTGTGCTTCGCCAGGCAATCTTTTACGACATATTTGAATATGTATCGTTAGCCATACATACCTGATGTGTATTGCGATGATTAAATAAAAAAAATAGTAACCGTATTTACAATGGAGGGCTTTGTACCAAATGAAGTGTTTGTTCGAAAAACCATGTTGTACCATTTTTTGAAAAAAGAGAACGTAACAAGTGCTACAAAAAATATTTGTGGTACACTGGGGAATATTTTAGACATTCGTTAATCTCAAATGTGTTTCAAACAATTCAAATCCAGTTATTTCGATTTAAAAAAAAAAAAAAATTGAACAAAATCCAAAGTTCACGATTCAGGAACTGACAAATAAACTCGGATGCGCATGGTCAAATGTACAGGAACACTTTAAAAAAATCGGCAAGACTTGGAGACAGGGAAGATGGGTGCCGTAAGACAATGCACGGCCTCACACCAAACAAAAAATCAAGGACCTGGGATGGAAGACTATCAGACATCCACCATATTGACCAGACATTGCTCCATCCGATTATCACCTATTCAGATCGATGCAACATTGTTTTTATAAAAAAAATATGCCAGTTATGAAGAGGTCAAAATGGGCATATTTTAATTCAATCCCCGGTGATTTTTATAACGAAGGGATTGAAAAATTGCCAGATAGGTGGAGAGAGTTTATATCCAACGATGAAAATTATATAATCGACTAATTTTTGACAAATAAATGTTTTTATCGTATCAGATTGTTTCATTAAAAAAACGACACTTAATTCCGGTACACCTTTATTATTATACTTTTTTATAACCCAGATTGTTTTGATACAACTCAAAATTTACAAAACAACTCTTATTGCGGTAATTAAATAAACTTTTTTAGATTATCTCACTCAACTATGATTTCATGAGAATAAGATTCGGCACCTAATTTTTTTTAAATGCCTGATTTAAATGTCAAAGTTTTAATAATAAATAATAAATAATTTCCTTTCAAATTAAAAAACGAGCGCAGTTTTATTAAATTAATACTTACTTTAATAAAAAATTGGCGATGTGTTTAATGGAGTTTTGAGTATGATCTTTATAAAGCTCTGGCGATGATATACATAAAGTTTCTTGGAAAATTGCGTCTCAAAAGTTTTAATAGAAGATTATTAAAATATCAGTGAGAATATTTTGTTTAAGTAAGTGACATTTAATTGAAAATTATATGCGAAATGTTTCAGTTTATATTCAGTCAACGCATACTAATTTTACTTTGAAGTAAAATAAGGTTTTCATTATATGCTTCGATTACCAATTTTGATAAGAAACATTTCCGTACCACTGTGCATGGATGCAGGCGTTTATTTTTTTATTAATTTGTGATTTTGAAATTAATGATCGTTTGATCCTCTGTCTACTTTATATAATCTTTTAAAATATGGAACAAAGCACTATGCCAATACCAAGTTTATTTAGTATATAACTCTCTCTGAAATATTGATAGAAAGATTGTTTAAAAATATTTTTCGGATAATTTGAAATCGACATATTCTGATATAAAACTAAATTTCATGACTCCACAAATTGTGCTAAAAATTGTGACACATGTTTCTACTTTTTAACTAAGCAGCATCAGACGGAACATCGTTCTGCTTAAGAATAAACTTAAAATTGATTATAGTTCTTCAGTAATAAAGAATAAAATAAAAGTCGGTGTTTTTCTGCTCTACTGGACCCAGAAATATTAATTCAAAAATTGATGATAATAATAATAACAGATTAATTACTCAAATTAGATGCGGTAAATCTCAGTATAAATAAATTCAGCTATTGTGATCTGCCTTATCTTAATTAAAAAGTAACTTAATAATGTTTAGTTTCTATCAATGCTATTATAAATTTGAAAAAACTGCAAGGTACTCACCCTTTTTTGTTTGTTGCATACGGTATTTTTATTATTTAATTTAAAATTTTGATCATTTTCTATCAAATAATTCCCAAATTATTAGGTATTCTTTAAGTCTTCAATTAAAGTTTATACTGCTTAGCAGCTTGATAGTCTTGGCAGGTTACGAGATAGATACCGCACTGATAAATATTTTTAATTATATAAAAAGCGGATTTTTAGTGATTTGGTATATTTGAAGATGCGCCTCCAAAATAAACAATTTTACGCCAGTTATTAATCCTTACATTTGTTTGTTTCTTTTTCCTGATATATTTTGTTTTGATATATCGCACAAGGTTGTGAAAAATTTAAAGGAAGCCTTTTAAGTTAACTGTTAAGTTCTGACAGTTAGTTTTATATAAAAAATACTAATGAAGCTATTAATCTCATTAAAACACTTGCTTTCTTATGGTTATGTTATATAAAAAATAGCCGAAATGGAACTTTTTCAATTCTCAATCCTAAAACAAACTTAGGAATTGAAATAAGAAGAAAAATAACGTTTGAAGTGTTGTTTGTTTATTAGTGTTTTTACTCTCGTAGGATTGTTACTCTCACAGAAAACGTATTCCAAAACTTATTATAAAAGCATGCAAGACAGATTAAAAAGCCATATACGATGTTTCTACCGATAAAGCTCGAATGGATTTATCGAACTCTACAGAATGAAAATCATTTGGGGATGTTTACATTTTATCTCAACCTCGTCAATATAATTTGATACGTGCTGTAAAAATAGTCTCACCAACGTGTTTCTATCCTTGATTCTGAAGACACGCTTTTCTCTTGGGAGCAATTGAATTCTGCTAAGCGACTTTTTTTTCATGCAATATCTTTTCGTTTTTTTTACGGCCGTTTATATGATTGATCTTTTTTTTATGTTGGGTTAACACAAAAAAAAGTGCGTGACTTGAATAATTAAAAATAATTCGTGATACTTAGTTTTTCGTGAGTCTGGGGATTCTATTAAGAAGATGTTACTTCGTAACTTTGTTTACTCATTGAAACTATTCTCTGCCAAGCAGTTTCTCTAAATTGTACAACTTTTTTAATTTCGAGGGCGGCTATAGATTAAGACTGCATACTTATTTTGCATGTATTGTACGTCAGCGCCGTCAAAGTTAATAGTAACTGGAGATTTCGAACAGAGAAAGCAATTAAGAAAAAAAAACACTAACAAATACTGATTGTGGGTGTTCAGTAAAAAAAGTGATCAATTCTTTGTATTAATTGTTCGTCTTGCCCGGTTTCTAATTAACATTAACATTAGAGTTTTTTAATGGTTAACTCTGTGCCGAAATGATGGGTACACACTATTTTAATCACTTTCATATAGATTAAGAATGCCTAAAAATAGTCAGAATGACCTTTCCTGTTTTTCTATTATATTTTTTTTGCATTTCTTTTAGTAAGTTATATAAAATAATAGTTAGAATAACAGTTAAAGAAACACTTTAAAGTTGAAATAGCATACGAGAAAAAATCGAACACGCCACAAGCCGGCCGGCGCTGATTACAAACACTCACGTCTTAGGTCTCAAATTCAAATTGAAAAAAACTTAACTTCGACATTCACCTTACCGGGAATCAAACCCACACTCTCCTGATTTCTCGAGAAAGCTCTGACCAACTACAGCACTGCTTTATTTTCAAGGATACTCAACTTTGTACTTACCACAACCCACTACAGCTACAACGCAGTATAATAAAAATACGGTAATAAGTTAAATATTGAAATAATGAAAAGCAAATGTTTAATACAGGTTAGTAATCTACTTTTGTAAAACATTTTTTTTAATGTATTATTTTTTTTCGTCATTCTAGTTATATTATTCACAGGATCGAATCTTAAAATGATTTTGCTTAATCGATTTAGTTTTCGATCGATTTGTAGATTTATTCTCAAACGTATTGATGACCGTGAAATTTCAATTTACACCCACTTACTCAATTCTAAAAACGAGACGTAATGATTAGCTTACTATTACAACTATTCAACTTCATACTTTTTTTCTATCTTGACAGAACGGTTGATGATTTATTTATTTAGTCGAAATAAGCTTAGTTAGCTGTACACACTTATTGCATTTCTTTAAAAAAATGTATGATTATTTGCTACAAGATTTTGGAAAAAAAATATACCCACAATCTTAAACATTTAAGTCACTCCCTATTAATGTCTACATTTTTAAGCCGCTGGTGTATAAAACGTGCCAAGAGTTATAGTATTATAAATTAAGTATTTTGCCGACAAGACAGTTTGACGCGTTAACCAAATGGGCTTCATATTTTCAAAGGGTCAAACAATGACCACTTAGTAAAGCTAAATTAGTCATGACCTTTATGAATTCACCATGCGAAGAGGAAAAGTAATTTATTATCTATGCCCTTTTAACAATGACCAACTTCCAAAAACAGTACAAGTTTATTTAAACCAGTTGTGAAATCCATCTTTCCCCATTTCTAATTTAACAATAGTATATTGTATTAATATTTTATTCAAGTGTTAGTTTAAAACAAATTGACGATTTTAATACTGCCAACAATGAGCTTTTCTTTGACTTTCGCTTTCGACAAAAGGATTGTTTTTTAACTGTCATATATTAATCTTCTCGCGGACAAAAGGAAAGCTTCGTCCTTCAATAACAAAACCCACCTTTCTGTGACTATTCATTTATTTTGTACGTCCAATAAAAACACTTTAAAAATGAGCTTTTGTCATTGAACAAGTGAAGCAATTCACACCTTCAATTCAAGTTTGGATTGAGTTATTGAAGAGTAATATCTGACCTACTTCTATTGATAATGTATAATGAATTAGTTCCAATAACATAACAATACTTTGGATAGAGGTGTTAAGTGATAGTTAAATAATTTATAGTAAACTACTTTGCGCAACCAAAACAAATAAGCAAAGAAAATAAAATATGTTTGATGTTGTAATTTTTTTTTAAACAATTTATATTCCTTTATGCATTTATCTATAATATCTTGCATTACCTTTCTATAACATATACGATCAGTTGGCTTCAAAACCATTTATTGTATATGTATTGCAAATTATAAATAAATTAATCTTCTGTGTCATAATCATGAAAAAATGTTTTGTTTCTGATAAATTATAGTGCTTTATAGTCAAAAAATCTTATATGTTTATTTCGTAAAATCTATATATTAATGGCCGATAAAATAATCACAAACCAAAAACCACATATAATCACAAATATGTCCAGGGGTCTTCTTCTTCTTCTCCGAAATTTATATTTGTTTGCATACTTGAAACATTTGAAATAGTCTAAAAATTATGAAATATGAATACTGCAACTCAATTATAATTTTTATGAATATACTTTAATATATCCGCTATATGTATATTTTATTTTGCAATCCCGGTGAATTTTAGTCCTCTAAGAGAATTGGGTGTATTCCTCAAAAAATCATTTAGAGAATTAATTACGTTTAGATTTCCTGGCTTATTCAATAAATAGGTTTGCAATTTATTTTTCACGCCAGTAAATTTTCAACTATTTAAAAATGCATCAAAAATCCCCCCTATTGAGAGCAACGGGCTTACAGCTAGTGTCTATAAAACTTCATAAGTGAAAAAAATATACTTAAATAATTTTCAATGAAATGATGAGGTTTGTGATCTTAAATAATTCAATTTTATTTATTACAAGACATAACAAGCTTTTATCATTCAAAAGGAAACGTGGATTGGGTTAATAAAAATGTATATCTTGTGACATACTTATTACGAAAAAATTGAAACCAGTTATAAGAGCTTTCAATTTTCAGTATTTGAATTCTTCCGACAAGATTAAATTAAGGTTAATTCAAAATCGAATATTAAATGAGTATTGTATAGTAGTATATTTTTGCTGAACAACAAATGACCTACTAAAGATTATCAAAAAAAAAGTGTTTAGATTCTAAGAATGAATGTAAAAATATATGATATCGAAAACTCAAATGTGCCTACGCAATGTAATCCAAAATAGAGATGAATATGGATAACATAAGTATTCGGTATAGGGATTCTGTGTCGAGACGTCCCGGGACAAAAGTCCCGGGACTTTTATGGTTTTTTGATGTCTTAAGTCTCGGGACATTTAACAACAAAGTCCCGGGACTTAAGACAGCCAAATTGTACATTTTTAATTTTGAAAAAAACATTCGAACAAATAAAAATTGGATGCAAGCAATCGCTAATGTGACCTAAAGAGTTAATTTTTATTTAAAATAAAGTTACATTGGTGTCTAACCGCGGGATCAGTTTTGAAAAAAAATCATTGTATTTAGGCTAAGGATTAAAGGCTGGGGTTTTAGCAAAATTAAGTATGCATATATAACAGGGATCTATAAGAAAAGAAACAGTTGTTTGGATTTATAATTGTAGAAGTTTTAAATAACATCTATTTATATATTGTAATACGAAACAACCATTTTAATGGGTAGAGAGAGACATGCAGAAATACAAAAAAAAAATAAACACGTGTTCGCTTACCTATTTTTGCAGCATGGGATAATCGCACAGAATTCCAAGAAATAATGGAACCAATAGTTATTTCTAGAAAATTATGTTATAAATCAAGGCGGCTTATAAATATTTTATTACCAACCGTTCTACTGGAACTAATTGATTTCGAAAAAAGTACACGAAAGATTTTGACAAATGCTCCAAAACAATATATTTGAAATACGGAGATAATTTACTACAACGTCTTTTCTCCGTGGAAAAAGATATTGAGGTATCTGAAGAAAATATCTATGATGAGATAAATATTGCAGAACTGTCACTGGAAGAAAAATTAAATAGACAGATTACAAAAAAACAAAAGATTTCTCCATTAAAAACAAAACAACTAAACGAATTTAAGATTTTAAAATCAACTGGAGAACGGAAACAAAGATTATTTTTTATATATAACATTAAAGCAACATCGACTGACAATGATGATGAGCAACAACGTTTATTACAAAGATGAGAAATCGGCTGTCTGATTCGTCATTAAATTCATTATTATTTTTAAAAGCATATTTTGATAAGCAAAAATAAAATATTTACTTTTGTGTAAATAATACATTCTTTGTATGATTTGAGGTTGTGACTTTATTATTGAATTAATTTAATATTTTTATTATTAATAAATAAATGTGTTCAAAAGATGTATTTTTTTTAATTAACGCATACTTTCGCCGCCATTTTAAAGTACGCATGAAAAAAAAATACGTCTTAACTGCGTAAAAAACGCTAAAAAAAATAGTTTAATTGAAACGAAATATTAAAAAACGTTTGGGAGAAAGATATCTTCATTTATGTTATTAGAAATTTGTTTAAATCAATTCATAATCGTATTCAAAATATAACTGTAGCAAAACCCAATTAAAAAATATTATAATTAAGTGTTCATACCTGATGTTGTTTTATTTACAAATATTTTTCACTATTGTACAAAGTTACCAATGTCTCAATAGGACAAAAAAGGTATAAAAGCTGTATTGTGATTTGTGAAGTAACGGTCATAATTTTACCCAATTCATTGTTATTTTTTCAATACATGAACCGTTATCATCCCTTTTTAGTACATACATAAAAATATTTAATTTTAATAAATTTATAATTTTATTGAAGGGGAAATAAAAGTCCCAAGTCCCGGGAAGTCCCGGGACTTTGACTTTATCACGTCTCGTGTCCCGGGACTTTGAAAAACCCGAGACTTCAGAATCCCTAATTCGGTACACGAGTATCTTGTACTAACCAAAAATAATAGTTGTATATTTGAAACCGGAAATTGAAATGTAAGCTTTTGATTTACTTCCTATATTCATTAGTGCGCGTAAACAAGCAGAGTTTTTTTGGAAAATTATATAAAATATCTCACAAGACGCATAAATGTAAGTCATTTAATATCAAGCTCTTATCGTTTTTTCATACAACTATGTTTTTTTTTAATTAAAAAAAATATTTAACATTACAGCTTACGACAATGCGTCAAATATTTTCAGATAATAAGATCATACGAGATATACTCGATGAGAATTTTGTTTTGAAAGTCACATGAGATTAACTCAAAGAGAATTTACTTCACAAACACCCATGTCTTAGATCTCGAATTAAAATTGAAAAAAATCTAATTTTGACATTGACCTTACCGGGAATGGAACCCAAACCCACCTGGTCCGCAGAGCAAGCTTTAATCAACTAGACCACAGCGGGCGACCGGGCGATGTTATCTCTTTATCGTATAAAATATCACTTTAAAGGTGTTAATTTTTGATGGAATTACATTCAAATATTAAAAAATGTAAAGCAATTTATGTACTTACTGCACATTATTGATCGTAGATCAGGACGTTTTTTCAGAAAACAGTTCCAAGCCTAGCTTGATAACATTATAAAGTAATGCATAACGAAAAATACTTTTTGCAAATAATAGTCTCTAAATTTCAATGGTACTCGTTTTTGATAGTTTATAAAAGAAGTATATGTTGTTTTTTTAGACGAAAGCTCTCTCACTTGCTTGATCAAGGGAACAAATATGTCATTCGATTTGTAGGCTTAATAAAGAAATGGATGTCTGTTGTGCTTCCGTCTTTCCTTATCGGTATCCATCCCATCGCCAGTCTGTCACCAAAGTCTGGTTCATTAAAGCGCAAAGAAATCGATTATCTTCTTTTACGTCCTTTTCAAACATTAACACTTTACCGATACTATCTCTGGACACTATGTGCGTCAGTCTAGCACCCGTCTTAGTTCAAGAATTTGGTGAGGCCATAATTCCATGGTTTCACATTCTCTTATTAATGCACCTTTTACACGTGTTGTATATGCTGCTAAGAGAGTGAGCTCGGCCAAGTACCTAAAATTACAGTACTCGGCCTAGTGATCTAATGAGTGAAATGAGCGAGCGAGTGAAACGAAACCGCTTTTTTAAGTTCGAAAAGATCACACCAATCCCATCTGTAGCATTATACTCACACAGAAAATAGTGTTCAATTTATTGACAACACCGTGATTAATCTGACTGACGACGACTATTTTACTGTTTTGGATTGAACAAAACGTATGCAAAAATGAGATCATCAACAAAAAAAGTATACGCGTATATACTATAAGCACACGACATGCGGCTACATTGATTTTTTTGTGGCCTTCGAAATTTTTCCTTAAAATTAAAATAAAATTCACGCATTTTCGAATTCAAATTCATTCGTCGACGGACGCAGTGAATAAAATGCAAAAATTAATAGGGTAGAATTAAAAACATAAAGATAATAACATTATTAGTAGTGAGCTACGTTCCGCTATCTTAAGATTGCAAGGGGGTGAGGATTTTTTTTCGACATCACAGACATCTATGCTGAAAACAATCTGTTCGTACTAAGATTCGCAAACGTTGGATTCGGCACGGAAGTCAACGACTTAACCACTGCGCAACGAAACCGACGGCCCAATTGCTAGAGGACAATTGTTGCAAGGAAATTGGCAGTGTTCTCATTTTGTGTAATTGGGTCTCAAGGCTCATAATTTGTAATATTTAATTGTTTTGTTCCACTTTGTTTTTGACCGTTAAGAATAACTTTCACTTGTTCAGCAGTCTTTCAGCTTTTGTCCGGTACTCTATCTAACTTTGTTTTCATTATTTGAGTGAAGCGGCCTTGAGCGCAAGACAAGTTTTTGGCCTTTTAAGCATGACAAAGCAAATATTTTCACGCCGAAACTGGATCAACGTCTAATTTAAACTTAAGAATATCTTGCCAAGAAATTTTATCTTAAGGAGAAGAACAATGCTTGAGATTAAAAAAATAAGGTATAAATCTTTATATACACAAATACACATAATCAATCATGTAAGTACTTTGAAAACGTTCTACTTTCATCGAGTATGACATGACATTATTTTTACTACACGTTGAATAAAAAAAGTAGTGAAAATATAATATTATTAATTATATTGTAAAAAAATTTTAGATTATAATTATTTTTAAATTTATTGTTGGTGCTCACTCTAACTTTTTTTTTCGATGCTATAACATGTTATTGATTTATTTGTTAGAGGTACCAAAATTTTTATTTGAAGTCAATTTAGTGCTACTTATTCACATTTTTTATTTGTAAATTCCTTTCATTCACTGTTTGTTACACCCTTTAATTCCTATCAGTTGATAATGTTCGCCATGAGAGTCCTGTCTAGTAATGATCATTTTTCAGTCATGTACAGTCGCCAGTCATGATCATTTTCAATAAAGATAAAAATAGAACAAAAGAATGTTTTTTTTTTTTCGGAAAAAAGTGTTTTTTGCTATGGTTTCCCTCCCACTAGTTGCAGATTTTAAAACATATTACAGCGTGCTACAATAACAAAGCAACGTTTAGCACTTTAAAATAGTTGTCGAGAATACCTCAAGTGAAAAGGCTTTGTACCGTTTGTACCGTTTGTAAAATCAGATATGCCAACTAAGTTGCATCTGGGGGGAAATAACAATGCAATAGTTTACGGCTTCTTAAGGATAGCAATTAGGCTAAAACGCATACAACATCTTCTGTTTTTTTATAAGTGATATATTAAAAGGTATAGAGGCGCTGTTTATTTTGATTGACCTAACTCTCCCCCCCCCCTTCATATTATATAAAGATATTTCTTTAATTTTGTTTGGAAACGTTAGAATATTGTGCAAATTAAATGTCTGAACCATTTAAATTATCCTTTCTCTGATTTTTCACATTTTCCAAATTTTTAATTCTGTTCATAAGTTTTAACTAAGCAGTTCTTTGACTCTCATTTGATGAATCAACTTTCTCATATTTGTATATTATCCAATAATAGCAAAAAAACACACTGAACTGCTTTGCGGTACAGTAAATGTATCCAACTACAACGATGTAATCGACTTGCGCTTTGAATGGGATGATTTGTTTATAAATATTCTCAAAATAATTATTGACGTAAGATGCAAAGTTACTGAGGCTTGGTAATCAAAAGAAGTGCCCCAGCGCGCCCCGATTTCATTTCACCTCTTAAGCTAAAGTAAGATCATTTTTTGTAATGTTTAATTTTGTTGTTAGCAAAGTCAATGAATTCATGCACAGATGGTTCCTAAATAAAGACAATGTCAATTAACTTTTGTTGTAGAATATTATCAGCATTCTACCGTGCAAAAGCTTAATTTCTTCTTTTATTTAAGTTGTTTTAAAAACATTAAAGTAATCGAAGTTCATAGAAAAATAAGTTTCATTCAACTAAAACGTTTATATAATACAACACGAACACTACCCGAGTGACGAGCTGTCGGGCTGTTTGCAGAGATTAAACTTTATAGTAAGTGAACTTGTGAATAATTTTCCAACTAATAATTCCAAAAAGTTTCCAGTATTAAGTGTAGGTCAGTGAAAAGTTTCCTTGTCCATTTAAATTAAAAATACATGTAAAATTGGTTATCCTATTTATGGATTATTTTTCATCGACGTATAGTTATGTCTGTAACAAAATTTCCCCGCACCGATCTGGTCCTAAAAACGAAACGATGCGAGTCGAGTCCTATTTAGTTCCTTAATTCTATTTTTAACACTCCATGAGGAATCTTTGGTTACCTGACTAAATTATAATTCTAATTTTTAACTTAAAAATAGTAAAATTGAGGCGTTTTTCTTTTCCACTGACGCGAGGATGTCTGAAGATGCTTCTTAAATAGGCGAATGCATATCACAATTTATTATAGTCTATGAAAAACCTAGAATTAAAAATATACACTAGCCGGTTCCCGGCGTTGCAATGCCACCCAAAGAAAGAAAGTGTTTGTGTTTAAATTGTGTTTATTGAAGTGCAAGTTTTTTTCTGTCTGTTTGACGTTTGCTGCCGATTGTCTATGGTACGACACACCTCGCCACCTACTGTAATTTAATTTTGCTACGCCCATAACCTTCGCGCAAGTTGCATGAACGGTATGGCAGACATACAAACATTGATTTTAATATACTATACCTACTTTAAGCTAATTTTAATATGCCTATAAACTTTGCGCAAGTGCAAGCAAAAAGTTTGTCAATTTTTTATTTAAATTGGATGAGCGGTGTAGCAACGCATAAAATACGAAAAAACAATAGTACCTTATGCACAGAACACATTTGAACGGATTGTCAAAATGTAGACAACACGATTCGACAGATTTATAATATTCTATTTTAATTTTTTTCATAAGCTCTCTTACTTACTAAAAAATAAAGTGAATTGCTCACTGCTTACTGTTCTTTCCCTAAGCATATTTTTCTGATTATTTTAACGAATGCATGTGCTTTCTTTTAATTCAAACTTAATTGCGATATTGTTGTTAATAATTTGAACTTTTTAAAAAATGGTATTTTTATTCTGGTGAAACATTTTGCGACTATAACTGAAACTTCCTTTTGATTAAATATTGAACGACAAGGTGGTCATTTAAGTCTTCAACAAACTTGGAGGTTGGTGATATAAACTTGAATAGGAAATCTGTTATAATACTTCCAAGAAATATTCACCCATGAATAATAATTTGACTAAAACTCGTCTATAATAACTATAAAGCTTCCTTTGTAGCCATTAAATACGCATTTCCATTCTAAGAAAAACGGTATTTTAGACTCATGCGTTGACATATTAAGATGTAAACATAAACGTAAATGTGGTCGTTTGTGTTAGATTAGATTTCCGAAACATTTTAATTTTTCAAATCTCCCAGGTTGTTTTCTCATCGAGCATTATAAAATGTCTCTCTATAATATCTTACTAAGAACAATAAAAAAACAACACCCATGCTAAATTCGTCACACGTAATAATTGATATATTTTACAAGCTTTTCAAATCAATTGTTAATTTTTCTCGGTCAATCTTAAATGTTGTATTTTTGCCTTAACTGTTTGAAGCCGAAATTTGGTTGTTGACGGTAAGAATTCGATTTTGAAGAAGATGACGTAGAAAAAAAACTTACAAAATGCACTTTTTTATATCAAACTCTATTCGAGTGTTTTTTTTAAATATGATTCCGCCATTTTTTCAAGGATTCCGTGAGTTGCTTAATCAAATCCGACATACAGTATAGAAAACATGATTATGAAAAAAATTATACGTACCTATATTGAAATGAATTTATTTTATTTAATAAAGCACCGGTTAGCAAGCGAGAACACTTTATATTTTTTTCACGAGGTATCCGCGGAATTTTGTAGGAGGTCACTGGTAGCAAAAAAGTTGCGGAACACTGCTCTATTGAGTATAAATGCAAATCTGGCTAAAATCTCTCTCGATCCGTTCTTTATATGTTCTATTCGAAAATTAACAGATCCAAGAAGAGAATATCTGACGGGTATAGGAAATTTTCAATGAAAGTTTGTCTACACGTTGGCCCCACGAGAGAGCAACTCTGTAAACTTATCTGTTATATTTGCGATACAGCGATGACGCTTAATTAATGGTACCAGAAATCCAATTTACTATGAAGTACATTACTTTCAGATGTGTACATAGCATATTTTATTTCGAGAAATTTGCATCGTGGAATTTACTTATAGTAAAAATATAGTGTATTTTAGTGTTTAAAAAAAATCTTTTCATTACACTGTAGAAAACTATTGCGTTTTATAAATACCGGGCAAAACGTATATTACTTAATAAAAATAATAAAATCAATTTTTTCATAATGAATGTTCGAGAAAAATTTACATATCTTCGTTATTATATAAAGTCACATAGCCAAATAGTTCTCTATAGTAATCTTTTTGGGTATATGATAAATTCGATTTTGCGGAAATTTGTATTTCTCTCCGCATGGACAGCCTAGTGTATTTGTTTTTGACGAATTATTGAATGTGTTCAAAACAATGGATATTTGAATAATTTTATACCTTCCTTCTTCTAACCAACCTTCGATTAGTTCATGAAAATTAATTATGTATATAAATATAGTAAGTTCTTTCAATGTCAAATTATTCTATCTGTATCATCTCTTAAAATAAAAGCTGTTGTTGTAATAAACTCACTGTTGAAAACATTATAAACAGTTTGAAGTAAACATGCTCTTTCAATTTATAGTGGTGATGGTTAAAAAATATGCATTACATATACATATATGTACATTCAGAAATGTTTAAAACTGCAAAGTAGAATTTTTAAATCACCGATTTGTTTTTTGTTTTATTCTAAGTGTTGTAATGCCTCGCAAAAAATTGAATTTAACAAAACAAATTAACTTACCTGAGAAAATTGAAGCCAACAGCAGTAATCCCACCATGGTGTCTTTTTAGCTCACATTCACTTTATTTTAAAACTTTTACCTTTTTAAATCACACATATCTCACTTAAATGTTTATCACCACTGTTAAAAGAAAATCTGCTAAAATATATTATTATGACGTTATCTAACTAATTACAATATATCAATTTAATATTAAGACAATCAATTTTAATATTTTTTTACATATTTTTTGTCAAGTCAAAAGTCAAAAGATATCTTTTATTGTTTAAGCTTTATTTTAACTTACTACTTGTTTTACACTACAAAGAAAAAGTAAATAGTAATAAAAAGCTTCGTAACACCTGAAATTTGTTTGATCACTCGCTGAGCGCAATGGGTCGTGATATTTATTGAAATTAATCTAGGTATATATAATTTTGAGATATATATCTTTTCCGTCAATGCTGTAAAGAATAATAATTGTTCATTTTTGTGTTTTTAAGAGTGTGACTAGAAACTTTTAAACTTTGTTCATGAGTATTTTTGTATCTTAATCCAAATGATATATTTTATTCCCCCCACTCACACATTCTTACCCACGCAATCTTTTTATCCTGAAAAAAAAGTGATGATAGGGCACTAAAGTTGTTTCCTAACTACTACAAATAATTTATTTAGTGTATTCACTGTCAATACTTAGTGATAAGGCAATATATTTTTGAAGAATACTTGTAATTCCACTTATATTTAATATGATCAGAACTGGTTTCGTTCATAACAAGCATTATCAACTGATAAGAGAATACAATATAGTCACCACTTAATCATTATTGGTCTTTGATGAACTTTCCATTATATTTAAGAAGTTTAAAACATTTTAAATATAGCCAGTTTAATGCCTTTGAATATTTTGTATCGTTATCTGTAAATTTTTTTCATTACCAATTGTTTGATACACATTAACATATTTATTTTGCACTGTATAAATATTTATAAACAATGTAATATTTTATTCTCTTATCGCTTGATAATGCTCTTCATATGATAAAACAGTCCTGATAATATAAAATAAAAAGGAATTAGTAGACATGAGTATTTTTTTTTTTTGAAAACTATAAATATTTTTATAAAACCTAAACTTCAATTTTCCCTTAACAACTTCTAGTGAGATTTTCTTTTGAGAGTCAATACGATCCTCATTAGGTCTGTTAAAAAATCGAATGATACGAGCAATATTTCATATGACTATAAAAAATGCTCATAATAAGTCACTCATGAAACCTTTTATCGTTTTTATTTTATCTACTTTACTACGAAATATAACTATGCACTATCACTTTAATGTGAAGATTTTAACAATTCATTCAATCTTTATTCTATCGCCATATATACAAAATAATCTTTCTACTAAAGGAAAAATAATGTTGCAACATTATAGATATATTTTTACGACATAAAAGTTTCGCAACGTTTCCCAGGGAGCGTTTGAGTTATCAAGATTGATCATATCATAAAAGAAAAACTTTTACGTTATATATGTTAAGGATGATTCACATTTATGGATATGTCACGTAGAATGGTCGGATGTCATATATTGTTGTGTTCAACTGTTAAAATTTCCTCCATTATGCCATTTGTCGTAATATTAATGTTATTCACTTGTTTTTTTTGTTGTTGTAAAATTGCACTCTCACAGCGCTGCTAGAGGCCAAAAAACGAGACTAGAAAGTAAGTAATGCATTATTTTCCTTGCTTGAAAGTATGTGCAGCGTAGTTAGAAAATATGAAATTACCAAAGTTGTAGGTAAAATAAAATGACAAAAGATATGATCTCATTTATTTGACAAAGGTCACAAGCCAATTTATTACTAATTAAAAAACTATATCATCTCTGTTAAAAATATAATAGTTTCATTGATGAGTCGTACTAAACGTCTTTGTTAACTAAAAAATTGTATTAAATAATTAACACAACAAAATCATCAACTATGTACAATGTGAATGAAATACATATATTTTTTAAATTGATCAATCGTTTTGTTTGCATCGTTCGTCTAACATAGAGATCCCCAACATTTTTGAACACTAAAGAGACATATATTATTGGAAAATGATAATAAATAATATATATATGTATTAATATTATATTTTTTATGTCTTATCAAACAAAAACAAATGCAAAATAAACATTTTGTTAAAAAGGTATAATATTATTCTCAATCAGTGTTATCTTTGACACTGCATTTCATTGTACAGCGCCTCATTATTAGGAATGTATTATGATGTTCTTGTCAGCAAATAATCATAAAGATGCTCATTGGTAGGTCAATTTTTAAAACCGTAACTAATCAAATGATTATTTTATATTTAAAAAAAGTTTTAATTTTTTTATTTTTAATGTTGCGAGCCAATGTTGGAGGGCGCTTAGATGGCACCCGTGAACACAGGGTTGGGTATCTCTGGTCTAACATATAATATGAAGTTTTTCATTACAATCATATCTTACGAAAGAAAAATGAAAACCTATTCAGTACTATAAATGCTGTTGTTTTTACTTCAGGTATACTACAATATCGAATGCGTTTGACAGATTGACCAAAACAAATATATTACTCTATGAAAACAACAATGAACATAGCCGCTGTAAATAAAAGCTAATATGATATTATTTCAAAGCCGTCCAAAATAAATGTACTTATTCTAATTCACACAAGAATAGCGTCGCGTATTGTCTTATATTTATATTATTCATAAAATACGTATCAAATATTCGAAATTAAATAAAATCTTCAATTCTCAACATACCTTAAAATTTCATCTATTTGTTTGACGTATACACTAAGGCATCCAACCCCAGGATCCCGTTTAATTTTCTGATCCTGAAATCCCGGGATTGACACGGCTGCGATCCCGGGATTTCAGGATTGAGAAATTTTGAGCAAATCCCGAAAATTGACACGAAATTGGCAAATCGTCAAGTTATCAAATCGAGGATTTCAAATTCCTCGGTGAGCTAAAAAAAACGAGGTTTTGGGACAATCTGGGAAAAAGTATACCAAATCGAAGATTTCGAATTCCTCGGGGGGCTAAAAAAAACGAGTTTCTGAGATAATCTGGGAAAAATTATACCTAATCGAGAATTTCAAATTCCTCGGTGAGCTAAAAAAAAACTAGGTTTTGAGACAATCTGGGGAAAAAGTATAGCGAATTGAGGATTTCCCAAAATCTCGGGATTGGAAAAAGGCTCCGGGATTGGATACCTTAGTATACATAAGACGTTACAGCTATTATTATTATTTAAGAAAGATACTCGTAAGCTAATTTTACAGAAAAAAACAGTCATTAATTTAGGAATTAATAAACTTCTTATAAAAAGCACTTATGCAGTTTACCGCATTTTCCATTTGAATTTAAATTACCCGGAGTGTTAGTTTTTACAAGAGTGTCATTTTTAAGATTTTTTAAGCCAACACCTACAAAAGCTTTTATCTCTGACGCCAGCAGTGGTCTTATCATTCTACATCAGACCTTAAACTTTAAGCTACCATTTAACAGATGGCTGCTTATTACTAAAACTAGATAATTATCCTCTTAGTAAACGGTTGAAACTTTTGAGAGAACAAGTTGGAGCAATAATCATACAATGAAAAGTTTTCAGTCTTAGTGAAATGAAAATTAAGACCATAATAGAAGTATGAAAGCGTTCTTTAGTTATTTTACATTTCTTATTGAATCGTTAGTAATATTAAAAGTAAATTAACAATTACATTGTTTGTCTTAAATATTCTTATAACATGTTCAAGAATTATTGATTAATTCTTATATGTGTCGGTACATCTTTAAGTCTGCAGTATTGCAAAGTAATCCAATCCTTGGGTTTTCGTTATATACGGTTGTATTGAACATGCCGGTAAATCGATTAACAATTGACATAAAATCCATTATTCGGTTAAAAAGGTGACAACTAAAACTGCCCGTACTAAAACTAAGCATCACAATTTAAGCTAATGACCAGTGCCAGTGCGAGTTTATTTGACGCCATAGGTAAAATTCACCGGCGAAATTGTGTGAAATTTTAGGATCCGGATTGAAATTTTTTTCTTGGCGATTTTAAAACCCTGGGATTTTACAGAATTCACAAAATTAAAAGACCTTTTTTTGGCTTTTACAGGATTTCTAATTTCAAAAACCCATAAATTTGCGGAATTTCTAAATAATTGCTACCTTTTTTTTCAACTCTTGCTCAACATTTTATTGTTCAATAAAGATCAAGTATTTTTTGTGATGACAAAGATTTTTGATTGACTGCATAGATATTTAATATTATTAAAGTATAAAAAAATATTTAGATTATCCATTTATGCGCCCTCTTATAGTCTGCGTTTTGGTGGTTGCCTATTTTTCCTGAATAGTGGCGCCGGCCCTGCCAACAATATTGATTTTTCGAGCACGAACACGGTCTAATTATTTTTATAAATTTTAAAAATATGATTACGAGGAAGAATTTGATAATCTTTAAAATTAGAATAGCCATTATCTTGCTTCTTACGTCGCACCTAGAAATAAAACCAGTGGAATTACAATTTAAAAATAAAAAAATATATTTAATGCCAGTTACATCAAAAATATTAAAACAGCTCTTATGTATAACAAATATTTTAACACGTGTCAGGTTTTACGTTCGGAGCACCTATTTAATAATTAAGGTAAAAAATACAAAAATAACACAAACTAAATAAATACGAAATTAGGTGTTTAATTCCCTCTTATTAGAAATCAATCATAAAGCATTTATATCGCTTCTGACGGAAGACGCCTAAGGGTCTACCAATGGTAAACAGGCTATATATGCGAAGGGAACAATCGACATCCTACAAATAAGCAACGATGAATAGTATGTAACTTGAGAGCTTTGTCAGAAGAAATTTAACAATTTCATCATATTATAAACAATGTAAAAAGCATTTTAAAAATGCCTTAAATTTATTTGGAAAACAAAACCAATAAGAAAATTTTCGATTGTTTTTAGAATGAACAAATAAAAGTAAACTTTGAGCGTTTGTTAATGGTTTTTATGAGCTCTTTTATTCTCAGAGATATAGCTAATATAATATGAGGTTAAACTTAATTAATGACCATTTAATGACTAGTATATTTACAAGATTTTACAATAGTTATAATGAATCAAGTATTTTCAATTAATACTTTAAGTTGTACTATTCACTGACCAGTCAACCTGAATTATATATAATAAAACATTTCCCAACCTTCTTGAAATCAACAGTTAGTTGTAATTAATTAAAATTTCGTTTTTAGATTACATAAAAAAATGTATAATAATTATATCAATATTATCTGCTTTTTGTAACTCAGTTTTAAGCAACCGGTCAACCTTACTTGCTTGAAAATCGTAGAAGGTATAGAAGGTAATCCATGTCCGCTCCCAATGTGGAGCATATGGCCTTTTTTCTACGAGAACTGCTTGTTACTCAATCGCTCAACCTCACTTTTTTCAAAGTGAGTAGTAGGGATAGAAGGATAAGGCTAGAACAGGACTAGTGTTTGGCTAATCGTTATTGTTACACCCAGTTATTAAGGGATCAGAAGGATGGGAGGAGAGGAAGTTATGTGAATTGACATCACAAACACCCAGTCCTCGATCACAACTTTGAATTGAATAATTCTCAAATTCACTGTGATCTGACCGGGAGTCGAACCCAGACCTGCGTGATCGGTAGAGCAAGCTCTAACCAACTGGGCCACAGCAGGCGACATAATTAATAATTAACTAATCGATCTCGTTACGCTCAGTTTTTTTAAGATTGAAAGTGCTCTAAGGACTTTTTATGGACGTCACAGACACCCACGCGCTTAAATATAAATCGATTTTAAAAAACGATGTTAGCCCGTGAAATCTGTCAAGCAAGCCAACAACGTTCACCACTGTGACCCATCTGAAAACAGCATTTAAACACCGAAATAGCTAACAACTATGTATGAAATACATTTATTTTTTTTACTTTTTTATTTAATATTAAAGTTTTATCAAGTAAAAGCCAATTGAATAAAAAAAATAAACATTGTAAGAGATTATTTTGATAACTTTGATCGTTTAACCCTATTTGAAATGAAACTTGCAATGTGATATTTTTGGAGATTTATTGATGTTATTATTTTTGTATTTTTTTGTTACATCTGTTTGATTCAATCAATCGTTTTACCGTGAAAACATTAAATAAAATGTTTTCCATGTTTTGCTATGATTATTCGAACAGAAGATTGAAAAATATGAACGAAAGAGATTATTTTTCCTAAAATAGCCAAAGCTTTTAATATTTTTTAAGCCTATAAGGTAAAGGGCTCGGCTTAGCGATGAAAGGGATGCTAATAATTCAAATGTTGATATTTTGAATAATTTTGATGCCTGGCTTACAACGTGTTTTTTTATTTGATCTGATGCACCTTTTTGTGATTTTATTTGAGTTTATCTATGGTAGGGAGTGCTTTAGCGGTATTACGTTAACTGGGATCTCAGTGTATATTGAAAGTTATAAATGTAATAATAAAAATATATTTTGTTTATCCACTAAATATTGTAGATGTAAAACATATTCTAAAACAAATCCATTTGAGAAGGCTTAGAATCATAACTCAGACTCATCAAAAATCGTTTTGAGAATGTCACAATCAACCACTGTGGAAAGGAAAAAGGACGTAACCCACACATTGCAAATTTTACAGGAGGCACAAAAAACGTGACAATTTTCGGCCATATGCAAATTATGTAATAAACAACCTTGAAATCCACGAAGACTTCTAAGCTGGTATTTAATTGACATAATCTAATATTAATTTAATAAATTTATCATAGAAGTATCTCGAAAGAATTATTTTTTAAGAGAACTGTTTGTTATTCAGTCATTCAAACTCTGTTTTTTACGAAGAAAGTAAGAATAGAAGATAAGAGTTAAGACAGGACTAGTGGTTAACCAATAGCTCCCAATATGCCTCGTACTGTGATTAAAACTTGTGAGATCTGTCGCAAAAGCCAACGTTATATGAAGCATAAGGTTACTGATCCTGGCCACAAGATATGTTTATGTACCTAGTATTTTTTTTTAATATTTCATTCAAAAGCAACTAAAGTTACGAACAAACAGTCAATGGTTTTCATGAAAAAAAATCAACAGTTTTTAAAGCAAAATAAAAAAAAAAGTATCGACTTTAAAAATTGCGAACAAAAAGTTGGCGAAACGTCGTTCCACCGCGTACCATGGGAAAAAAAGCATCGTTTAAAAGAAAAAAACATACGATTTTATTAATATTAACTCTACTTGATATTTCAAAATGTATAAATATTTTGTGTTCATTATATATGAAAAAAAACCCGTCAAGGTGACCCCTAGCTTAGATGATTATTTCTTCAATCAATTGATCGTCATTAAAATTTAAAAAATCATTAGTGAAATGAACACATGTCGCAATCAATATTTTATAACGAAGTGATAAATATTTTTTTTTTTATAAAATAATATACATATATACACGATACACTTATTTACCAAGCGTCAGTTAAAGCTTGTGGGAATCATCAAAACATGTGGGAATAAAGAGTCCGAAACTAACACTTTGGGTGTTAATAAAAGCAGAAACAAAAATCAATAATTAATAAATAGCATAATAAGTAAAGCTTGTAGTTCAAAAATATTTAATTATTTTTTTTAGATTTCAGGCCTCCAAGCAAAGAAATAATTTTTCCATTCATTGTTTGTGCTTTGCCTCTATGTGCGTTTATTTAAAAAAAAACACAATCTTTATCTCAGGTTAAACAACCCAAATTATAAAATGTCTTTGTAGACTACTTGAGCTGAAATATGGACGGTAAAATTTCGTATTCCCATATGATGCCAGTTTATGAAGATAAAAAACCAGTAAAAAAAATATATAATATATAATTTTTTAAAATATAGAAATTGTCCAGTTAAACATCCTTATAGGAGAATTATATATATTTCATATCCAAAGCTATCAATATTATTTCATCCTCCACGTAAAAAAAATGTACACAATATATTTAAGGGTATACTTAAGGGTGTTTTTTTCTTGCGACAGATCAAATAAACGACGCATTGAAAATGCGATCAAACCACTCTCTGAGAAGGTTCTCCCGACCGGAAATAGTAATTGCAAGGCTGGCTAAGAGTGATTGGAAAACAAAATAGGCGCTACAGCCTTTTTCCGCAGCGATTATCTTGTGAAACCCTGATAAACGTAAAAAGGAAATGTCAAATCGTATTGTTTGGCTTGGCTATAAAGTGTCTTGTTAGGTTAAAGATACAAATCAATGGATGAAAAAGAGTCTTTTCTAAAGCTTTTTTGTTGCAAAGAGCAGATTCACACACGTTCTTACAAATTTTTATTTATTTAATATAGGAACACTATGTTACAGATAAATTTATTAAATATTCGATGTACTGCAATATTTTACGAAATTTATTTTTAATCTTTAGATGAGTGAATATACTAACCTTACTTTACTTTACTAGCTTTTTTAACATGACAATCGTGTGACATTTTTTCATTGAATATATGTAATTCACGCTTGAAGCATATATATGCTCACAGACAGACACTACTGGGCTTAGTAAAAAATACGTCTGTACTCCTTTACAGATAAATGTCGCCAACGTATATGTAGGTCCAAACTTCTCTAAAGGTTTAAATAAAAAACAAAGATTTGCCGGTTCAGTGGCTTAGTGAATCATTCTCATCAAATTTATATGTATTCGATTATCCAGGCAATTGTTGGAAAATAACCACTTCAAAAGTGGTTTTCATTGTATGATTGAATTGGTATTTGACTTGGCAGAATATTATTATTATAATATCGAAAAAAACTATAAATGTATTTTAGTTCTACAGTTAATAATATGATTTATTATTTTGGAAACTTTTTATTTTTCATTTAATATTATAAACAGTCTGCCTTCAACTAACTACTTCTGGTGAATGTTTTATAACATTTTTTTTTATTACTCCAATTGTGCAAAAACATCTTTTTGATAATCTTTCATAATTAATTAATTTAAACCTATATTAAATCACTTTTTTACGTAATAAAATTATTTCTGTTCCAAGGGATAGCTGAAGTGATTGAAATAAGTATTTTGACGTAAAGACAAAAATAACTGTACGCAATTATTATTAATTTCTAGTAATGATTACAGCGTAAATGTAAGATAGAACACCACTAAGAGTTGTCTAGTTGCAGTGACAATTTCCTTCGGCAGCTTCACCATCAATAGCTCCTCCAATAAAAACGTATAATTATGTTTGGTGTTTGCCTTTGGCAACGCGTTGGAGAGCCTTTTAATATTTTTCAGAAATTCCATTAGTATTGATTAATATTTTTATACTGCGTCTTAATAATACACGTATCGTTATTATTATTTTAATTCAATTAGAGCCTTCCAGCAATGAATACTTCACAACTCATTTATTAATTATTTTCATAACTTATTATTTTTTTACATTTTAAGTGAAAACTTACAAAATGGAGCCGGTCTTCTATTTATATAAATGTGATAAAGCTATGCACCTTGATTCGATTTATTTTTACGAAATTATTTTTAAATAGTATAAAAAAATATTCTAAGGACAATATATATGTCAAGCTATTTAAAGTTAGAGATAGTTTAATCAATAATGCAATTGGGACATTCCTCCTACAAAAAAGCAACCCAAAAGCTAGCATAAGAAGTTTGCAACTGTTTTTTTTGTCTATAAAATATTGTTTTATTCAGAGCGCGTCATTCACTGAAGTGGGTCACCATTAGGAATTCTGAAGTCTCGGGGTTTTCAAATTCCCGGGACTCGAGGCGTGATAAAGTCAAAGTCCCGGGACATTCCGGGACTCGAGACTTCTATTTCCCTTAAATAAAATTATAATTTTATTAAAATTAAATATTTGCATGTATGTATGTATGTATGTATTACATACACTCGGCTCCTTTTGAAAGTACGCACTATCAAGTAAAAATCGAGTTTTTTAATACAACGTTTAATAATTCCGCCGTCAGGAATAAATTTATGAGCGTAACTTCACAATACAGCCTTTAGACCTTTTATTGTCCTATTGAGAAATTGGTATCTTTGTGAAATAGTGAAAAAACATTTGTACATAAAACAACATCAGGTATAAAAACCTTTTTTGAAATTTACCTTTGATACAGTTATATTACAATATATAAACACATGGTATTTAAACTTCTACGAAATTATAAATCCCAAACATCTGTTTTTCTATGAGATCCTTTTTATATATGCATACTTATTTTTGTTAAAACCCCGGGTAAGTGTTACGTCCCGACCATGTCGTGTCCGTTTTTATTGGGGCTCCCTTCTTATACCTGCTTTCATTCAATACAAATCAGTCCTTTTTAGGGTTTCTTAATCGCAAGAATTGTTTTTTTTTTAATTAAAATGAACATGTTATTAGCACATTATAAATCACAGTCACAATTCCCGGGACATTTTCCGAAAAAGTCCCGGAACTTAAAATAGCAAAAAACCCGACAAGTCCCGGGACGTCTCGACACAGAATCCCTAGTCACCATTATCTTTTAGGATTTCTCAATGTACATGTTAACTTCAATAATAATCTTTGCCCAAGTAGTTTTCTAAAGAAGGAAAGGTACTTAGTAATTTCTTTCTTAGTTGGGTATATTAATACATTGATTGAATGCGCCTTTTCCCTTTTTATATTCTTCATTCCCTTCTGATTACAAATACTTTTAGATCTGTAAGCTTGGAAAATAATGCTAAAAAAGTTTTTAATAATTAACTTTATGCTATTTTACTTTGGCAAACGCATTAATATAATTCAAATACGCATCAATTTCGTTTCATTTAAGAAATCAGATTTTCACTCTTGATAAAAGTAAACTCTCGATTTTACTATATGTTTTCTTATCGTGTAATTTGTGTATGTATACCAGATTCAGGCAACACAGTTTACATTGATATAATCGGTCGTTCAATGATTGATTCTTTTGAAGTATCGGTGGCCATACAATAAATTACAAACGATAATACAAGTGAAATAGATAAACCTATGAATTAAGACTCTTTTTTAATAATTAATTTGTTTTATCAAATTGAACTTCAGAAAACGTTTGATTGTTTTTACTATACGTTTAAACCACCCCCCATGGAAATTCCGCAACACAACTCGTGGCCTCTGATCTTTGTTCTTGACATTAAAGAGCCTTGTGTGTATGTAATTCGTGCATATTTAAGCATCCTTTTTTGTTTTTACTACACACAATACCCTTCTCATTTGTGTGATGCTATTCTTTCAAGCCTACTTCCTCACACTGACAAGATTTTGTTACCCTTCAAAGAGATGTTTCCATAAGAAATTCAAGACATTCACCAAGAAATAATCTGTCAGTACTCTCTTGTTAACAAAATGGTTACAAAGGATTTCAAGGAAAAGGCTAACATTTTAATCAGTTTAAAAACATTCAAAGAAACCATTTTGGAATTATAAGGAGGCGCTGTTGTTTTGCTCGCTCTAATAATTTGTTTATTTCAACGGTATCCTTTAAATATTTTTCTTGGTAAAATTAATACTTCTCTAAGTCAATGTATCATTGTTATAATAAAACGTATCATAAATTCAGTTTTCCAATCACTTTATCAACATTTAATAAAGGAAAACTTATAATCTGTTCATAAATATTGTGAAACCTTGCTTGCTCTTTATTGACTTTTATTTTATAAATTGTTTTATGTTGCTAGAGCTTCTTCAAATAAACGTTACAGAAAGAAGTCATTTGAATAAAATATGAAAAAGCACAAACATGCTAGAAATTTATTTTAAAAAGTTATATGATTAAATGATAAAAAATAGTAAGCATCAAAATCTACACGCCTTTTGAATATAACACGATAACTGACTTTCGATTAAACAGTTTTTTCTAGATAATAATATAATTCAAATATTCGGAAACCTTTTTAATGGAGATATTTGAACATACGTCTTTCTGTGAGAACTGCTTGTTACTCAGTTATTCAACCTTTTTTGTTTTCTAAAACATCAGGTTTATAAAAGATAGGCATATGAAAGAATTATTGGTAAGTTAATCGCTCTGTCTACGCCCTGTTATTAAAGGATTGAAAGGGTGGGAAGGAATTTTTAGATATCGCAATCACCTATGCTTTTGAACAGAAATCGATGAACCGGTTGAAAAAATGCTGTTTATACTGGAATTTGAACCCGTAAGATTCGTCACGGAATCGACATATCGTATTCCTATTTTAATCTTTAGTACCATGAATGATTCCATAAAAACTCATACAAAATCAAATATAGAAAATAATCGAAATAATGACAAGAACTTTACAAATTATATATTTACCATTTTTCATCAATTAACATACATAAAAAAATAATTTAGGCCAAATCACATTTCTTTCACCCACATCCACAATAATTCAAAAAAATATGAAATACACGCATAAAATGTATTTTAACAAAGACATTTCTAATATGAGAGTTTTTTCACAATATAAATGAGCAATTAAAGAGTACGGTCTTAAGTATATTAATCTCATTGAATACTACATATGGCTTTGCACTTAAAATTATCAATAGAATTTTCGATGGATTTGGCGGTGACTTTGTGGAAATTCATTTTATATTGTCAAAAGAATAAATATTTAATCTTTGTGCACAAATAGTATAAGAATAGTCTTAAAGCAGTAATAGTTTTTCTTGTTATAAAAGAAAAAATCCTGAATAAAATCTTGTTTGCCATTTTGTAATCTGATATTGTTGCTTGATGGAATTTGTCAATATGTGTTGGACCAGAGAACATCCAATACTTCAGTTAAAATCAAAAAATTAAATGTTCGTATATGCAAAGCACACATTTTTAAAACACCACAGACGCTTTGCGGCCAAAAAATTATGAACATTAAGCTCCTGAAAAGCACACGACTATTTAATATTTATCAGTGCGATAATGTTGTAAAAGTATAAAAATACAAACCGAGGTTTTTGTATTTTAAAACAATGCTTGTTTTTTTCAAAGCGTACTTTCTAAACATTATCAAAATTAGTAAGAAATTTAATAAAAAACGTACTTTGCATTTAAACTACTTATTTTATAGACCTTTCGTCCTCTATTACTGTAATCTTTGATAAACTTATTAAGTCTAGTAGGTTAGTGCTTTGCAATGGCGATCAGGCTGGCTTAGGTTCAAATCCCAATTAAGGTTATATCAAACTTATATTTTTATTTTTAAATTTGAGATATTATGTATGGTTTTTTGTATCTTGAATGTCTATATAATAAAAAGTAGTTCTAATCTAGTTTATCTCGTATAATTTTCTAATTTTAAAATATTTAACACATTGGCATATGCTACAATCTCAATTATATATTCACAATTGTCTTTATTTTTATCATTATTTGAACAGTTGAAGAAAATGAGAAGAAATTATACCTGCTATGGACACACAACAGAGTATTTTTAATGTCAATGCTAATATTTGATTTCTAAATCACTATTTCAGATCTTAAGCGTGGTATTCGTGAGATCATTTATTCAATGACTGACAACAAGTTATTTGAATAAAAGTCACTCAACGTTGGAGTAGTTTTCTTTAACATCTAGCACGTTTCAAGTGGGAATCTCAACAATTTACATTTATTGCGAGTTCATGGATGTTTCTGTAGTTAACTAGCCACAAAAACACTTAATTATAAGTTTAGTGTCAATCAAACCCGATGTATATATATATATACATATATAAGAAATAAAGCAACTCGGTTACATTGTTAAGATTTTTTTTAGCATAATTAATATATTGACTTATTGATGCTTTCGTGTTATTTCAATTAAATCTTTAATACATCATTGATTTTATTAAATTAATCAGAATTATTATAATCTCAATATAATAATAAATCATTATAATAAAATGTTTACACAGATGTGAAAAATATGTTTTCTATCCTCTCAGTATTTACATTTCATTTTAGACGGTAAACGGAATATTACCTGATATCAGATAAAAGCTTTCAAATAAAACGAATAAAATATGTTTAATCTAATATATAATACTCTCTGTTCTAAAAAGTGCTTTCTGTCTACATATTTTCATCATACAATCATTTCATTTTAGCCGAAGTAAAATGATTTTTTGTTCACGAAAAAAAGAAATGAAAAAATTTCGTCTTGAACTATTTATAATCGTACTCTCTTATACTATGATATAATATTATAGTCTAACGAACATTTTTTATATGATTTGGCAATAACTTTATAATATATTGCCATGAAATCGAATCTTTATATCGAGTAGACATAAATTAAATAAAAAATGCTCTCTTACTTTTTGAAATTTTCTTGGCTTAGTGGTAACGTTTTATGTTTTGAATTTTCAATAAAACGTTGATCAATATTCTCCAAAATCGAATCGAGTAAGCTTTTTTAAAAGCATAATATGTTTGTATACATAACATATTACTATTTTTCAGCCAATTGATTGATTTGACATTTAAAATCTTCAAAATAACAATTGTATCTCTATTTTTTTATACTCATATGTTATAAATTGTGATAGGTGTTATTTGTAAGCAAAATATTTCACATATTATAACTCAACCTTCTAATAAGTTTAATAGTTACGTATTCATTTATAAACATATTGAGGAGGAATAAAAATCATTTTGACTTTATTTATATATTTTAAAAAAATGTCAAAGCGAATTAAAATATCTATCTATCGAATACATAAGAATAAATAATCAGCGTACATTTGATTGAACTTGTCTACCATAAAACTATAATAGCGTTAGCTGGAAAAATAAAAATACCATAAAAAAGCATTTTTTTGTCGAAGATTTAACAGTGGCACTATTTTGAATTTTAAGGTGAATACCCTGAAGGTCACCATACACAAACTTTTATTATTACGACTATGGAAAGGAAATAGGACGTGACCCACACCCAACAAATTTTACAGAAGACACAAAAACGCTTTTTGATAATTTTGCGCCAAAGACAAATTAAGAAATATACACAATCTGAAGTGTTCGGTGGCTGATAAACTGTTTCTTCATTAACTTTATGTGATATTAATTAAATTATTTTTTCAAAAAAGACTTTTTTGCAATTTTCGCATGCTCCTACTTTTTACAAGATACATATTCGCATAATAAGCTAACATCGTTTTGATAGAACGTGCATCAATTTTTATTCATTGTGATTATCGAAAAAAAGCTATTTTGCAAAAAGTGTGGGTTACGTCCTTTTTCCTTTCCACGGTTGAATGTATGTATTATATAAGGGTCAGCATTATATTTTATAAATAACATAAGTATATGGTAGGATATATAATATTTATACTAAGCAATTTTCAATGGACAAATTGCATACATGAAAAATTGTCTTTCATCCGAATGAAATTGTACTCAATTTTCTCCTGCCGTAAAACAGTAAAAAATCTATTGGGATGATATAGTTCTCAATTTGAAAAGGTAGAAAAAATACTTTAGCTTCGTTGACTAAAAAGCTAACCTCTGAATCATCAATTAAATGTTGATAGAATAAAATAATATTAGTGTCTGATTAATTTTATCAACAAATATACCTTATATTGATTATTTTTTTTCTTAATTCATTGTTGATTACAAAAAAACTTCAGTTGGCAAAACAAATAATTATAATATATGAGAAACATTCACACCACTTCTATCGGAACATCTCATATTGAACCTGCTAGTACTGGTTGTGTGCCAATCGTTCAACATTACAAGTTTAGCTTAATGAAAACGATTTGTATAAAGTGGTATTAAGTAACTGCTCATTCTTAAGCCATATAGCCTCTCTTTGTAAATCAAATAACTATCACGCGTTCCATCACTTCTGATTTTATATCAGTGTTCCTTAGTATCAAGTGACTACATAATATAATAATTATTATTCTATAACATGAAAAAAATAATATAAAACAATATTTGGGCCCATTAGAGGTGAGTCAATTGGTTTTTAAGAAAAACGTAAGATTGGTTATTGGTTGTAATACTCTACTCATATTTAATTATCGTAAAAGTAAGGTATGAAGTAGCCTTGGTTAATAAACATTGCATTAGTGCATTAACTAATGCTTCTTCATATCCTTATAATAAACACCAAATAAAGACGTGATTGTACAAGTCCAAGAAAAAAGTTTTACCATTTTAATATTTGGCTCACTTAACCTCTCGAGGACTCGTTTTAAACAGGTGTCACCACTTATTAGTGGACTATTCAATAAAAAGAAGCCAATAAATTTACCTGTACTATCTGAAACTTGGTGCACAACTAATAAACTTTTTTTATTATTATTCAAAATCATCAATTTTTACTTAAATAGAAAAATATTTACAAACTTTCTTCTGGTCAAATAATAATTATCACTTAAAGTTATCGTTTTTCACTCAATTTATTGAAAATATTCACTGCGCTTTAATTTTTAATCACGTTTTTAATGATTATCTTATTTAAAATTATGTAAACTTTTAAAGTTTTACGTAAATGTTAAAGTTTTTTTAATAGTTATCTGCAGTGAAAATGTTCCCGACCATCAGTCACAGCGTGGAAACGTACACTGAAATTATATATCGTCTTCCCATGCCTTATGTATGGCGAGGCGCCAAGCGCAGCGGGAAATTCTGGAAGCTGTGAAAACTTCCTAATTCAAATTATGACTGCCTCTGGTGTGAATGTCTTTAGAGTTTTTCGTTAACCTTAAATTGTTCTCAGAATTTTGAAATTTATAAAAAAGGTTGTATTGTTAATTGTTATTTTGCGCCAAGTCCTTGTATTTTTTTTCGTTAAATTTAATTAAAATAAAGTTTATTGTTTCTTCAACACATTGTTTTGAGTTCCTCAAAGATTTTTTTGTTTTAAACATAGTCAAAATAGATTAAGAACTACTAGTTTATCCTAACAACGAAAACATTTTATCATTTCAGTAGTCAATAAGAAAAACAATTAAATATTAATGTTAATTAAAAACACCCTAAATTTTAACAAAACTAGTTTTAAGTTTTGGTGGTTAGTAAAGGATACAACATTTAGTAATCTTAGAACTTGCTGTAAAAAATGTAAATATTTTCTTAAACAAGATTTAAAAAACTTTATTATGTAAAGTTTTAAGCAAAACTCCTTTATCACGCTAAAATTATTATTTTAATCAACAATTTCTTTCACTATTTTTACTATACAGTGAATCATTTTTTGCAAAATAAAATTTGATATATCAGCAATGAATTTATCGGGTTTGTTTGTGATTTTCGTAACATGTGAAATGTTATAATATATCATTACATGTCATTTGAAACGACTAACGGTTAATTTACATTTTTAAGTAGATTTGAAAAACAATTGACTGATTTAAGAAGCCTTATATGTATATTTTCAAATAATTCCTTTTTTTCACAGTAAAATTGAGAGCCACTTTCTATTATAATTTTTAATATTCTTTCGATCCGAATTTTGGCTTATTTCATCAGATTGGTGGTTTTAAATAAAACCAAAAATATTCCCAATTGATATTTAAAAATTTAAATTACACAATTTATGTAAAACTTGCTCTATCTTTTGTGTCTAACCCTTTGTGGAATGCAAATCTTTACGTGGAATAACATTATTATTTTCAGGTTAATGTGGCATGGTTAAGTGATAATGTGTTTTAATATTACCTTCGTATGATTTGTAAGGTAAGTTGTCGGCTTTGATTGCGGTACTCACGGGCTCGAATCTCAGTACGCACACTCTCGTTAATTAATTTTTTTAATTATTTTTATGATTTTTTTTTCGAAAACATGCATTTCTGTGATGTTTTTTTCCTACCCATTAGATCCTAAAAAATTAGGAGTGTAAAGAACGATTAGCTAATCTTTCTATCTCTACTCTCTTTTGAAATAGGGTTTGGGTATCTGACTAACAAACAGTTTTCGTCAAAAAACTTCTGTTAAGGTAAACTTCATTCGTAAACGCCCAATATTGGGAGCGGATATGGTGAAAAAAATATGTCAGAATAAAGATACTTTCAGATTGATTTCACATATTGATAAATGCTTACTTGAGTTTTGATTTTCCTTTGCGCTTTTTTCGTTTTTATTCGTTATTATATTCCGTAAATACCTTCGTCAAAACCGATAAAGCTCTAATAAGTTTATGGCACACAACCAAACAGTATTTAATTGGGAAACTTTAACAATCAACATGATACGAATTTCGTTAAAAGTTTTCCCTTTAATAACACAATAGTATGTATTTACTTTATCCGGGCCAAAGGTAGTGTCAACAAAATTACATTTGCCGTTTATTTATTGCTAAACCAATATTGATAAATTCTATGAAAATAAATACATATTAAATAAATTAAAAAATATTGATACTCATATGTTGTATTCCTTAGTTATAAACCATTGGACGAACAGTATCAATAATACTTGGAAGGTATAAATTTAAAAGCTTATATTTTGTAAACTTTTTTTTTGATATCGTAAACCAAAACATTAAAAACATTTTAAAAAATGCAAATATCTGTTACGCTTTTAACATCTCGCTGAATAATACACATATAAAAGATTTTTATATCGACTTCCAATTACTGAGGTAACGAAAATAGTGATTTTTATATCGCTATCATACAAAACTTAACAGCCGATGCCAATTAATAGTTTTTCAGACACATTTTTATTAGAAATATAAAATAAAATGTTAAAAATTGATTTACTTAACGTTCAATATTAATTTTACTTTCAGAATTGGGTTGCTTAGGGAAGAATCAAATATCTAGGTATTAAAAGGGTTAAACTGTTTTATTCAATATTGATCAAATCGTTCCAGTTTTTGAAGATAACTAAGGTTTTTTGATTACCACAAACAATCAATAAAACTATCTAATGTGATGTTTTATTTCATTACCAACACCACACGGTAGAAATAAATAATAAAAGTTTGCAAAAATAAAAACAATATTTGGTAATAATTCCATTTTTGTTTTATATGATCAGGACCGGAAAAATTTATGACCGGCGTTATCAAATAACGAGAAAATACATTAATACAGTAATTTTTTTTTTTTTTTTTTAATCCATATCCGCTCCCTATACGGAGCATATGGTCACCACGAAGCTCCTCCACAATTCTCTGTCTCCAGCCAGTCTCCTCGCCTCCTCCCAGGTCATCCCAGCGTCCCGTAACTCCGCCGAGTACATCCTGTGGATAGTCATCAGTGGCCTTCCACGACGCCGGGATCCATCCGGCCGGAAGAAGAGACAGGCAGGGTTCAGGCTCTCTTCAGGCATCCTCAACACGTGTCCAAGCCAGGTCCACCGCCGTTTCTTTATTTTTGACGTGATAAGAGGCTGGTTAGTCCGTTCTCTTATCTCCGTGTTCCTGACAAAGTCAGACCATTTCACCCCTAGCATTCGTCGCAGGCATCTGTTTTCGAAGCACAGTATACGGTTACTCTGCACTTTCGTAAGGTGCCATGATTCGCAACCGTAAAGCAGCACTGTTAAGATACATGCGTTGAATAGGAGGCACTTGGTTCTGACCGAGTACAACCGTGAGTCCCAGACTTTCCGCATTGAGTTAAAGGTTGCTCCAGCTATCCCTAATCGGATCGCGAGCTCTTTACACGGATTGCCATCTCCCGTGATGTGTACCCCCAGGTACCTGAAACCGTCGACTCTTTCGATGTTTTGACCGGCGCTCGTCAAAGGGTAGTGTGGGTCCGGACAGGCACTGTTGCAGAGTACATTGGTTTTACTCGCATTGATTTTAAGTGCGTAATTTTTATACAGAAAAAAACTGAAACCGGTACTGATCATGTAGAATAAAATTAGAGTGGAATACAAAAGAGTTTTTATTATTTTTAGTTATAGTGATCAATTATTTGATTAACTTAGTTTTTCTTAGTTACATATAGGGTATCCAATCCCGGAGCTTTTTTCCAATCCCGGGATTTTGGGACTGATTAAATTTGAATCCCGGGATTGAGATTTCCTCACCGAGGAATTTGAAATCCTCGATTTGGTATACTTTTTCCCAGATTCTCACAGAAACTCGATTTTTTTTTTAGCTCACCGAAGAATTTGAAATCTTGAATTTACTAATTTCGTGTAAATTTTCGAGTTTCGCTCAAAATTTCTCAATGACGAAATCCCGGGATCGCGGCCATCTTAATCCCGGAATTTCGGGATCAGAAAATTGAACGGGATCCCGGGATTGGATGCCCTAGTTACATATATACAATTGTTAAATATTGTTTAAAATTATTTTATAAGCAGGCTATCCGAGGACTTTCAACAAAAAAACAGCTTAAAAATAAAAATATGCATGAGAATGTTATTTGCTATACATTGATACATATAATTGACAATTACTAGGAAGTACTAAATTATAATAAGGTTAAGTAGTATAACATAAAATTTTACAAGAATTGAAAAAAACCTTCATAGTTTTTTCGACATTTTGCTTTTTTGGATAGTCACTGACAATCTTGTTGGGAAGGAATTGTATTACGTATAATAAAGAAATAAAACACTTTTTCGTATTGATTTAACATTTTTGAAATAAAAGTCACGACTGGTTTTGTTCATTCCGACCATTATCAACTTAATTTTTTTTTATATACACTTGGGCCTCGTATATCACGGTTATATATAACAAGGTTTTATACATATAACAAGGTTTTATACAACCGTGTTGTATAAATTGTGGCATATTTTTCATATAACACGGTTTCAATTAAAATATATATATATACATATTATTGAAAAGGATCCTATAATAGAAAGAAGTTCGAAACTTAAGAGGGAATTACAACGAATTTTGGAACTTTAGAAGGAAATAAGCAAAGATTTATACGCTAAAAGCAAACAGTCGCTTATTAACAAAAGGCTAAAACGAGTCTTCCGATGATGATGAAAACTTACAACCGATCTAGAAAAAGAGTAAAACATGTAGAATTCTAAGTGATAGCGAAGATAAATGAATGCTTTATAATGTGATTACAATTTCTTTCAATAGATGTGTAAATGTATATTTGTTTATTTAAAAAAATAAAGTACATATTTATATAAACCATCTTCGATATTTTTTTTTGGAACGCAATCCCTAATTTTATATAAACTTCAAACCTTGTATAATACGGATTTGTATTACACGACGTTTTTGTGGAACAACAGTTTATTCATATTTCTGTGCATTACGTTACATATAAATAACTGTCAACTTTATTTTACGATACTTGAGAAACTTTGTTTAATTGAGCCCAAAAGGTTCATAGTAACCTTCGCATGTAAAGCAATATCAAATAATTCTACGGTCTATCGATGGAAATAATACAAAGGCGTTGTAAAGCTTCAAAAAGAAATGCAACTGAATAACTTAATACAAAAGGTATCTTGTGTATCGTATTTTTTTGTGGTTGTAATGATTGTTATTGTGAACAAGAATTGTTTTCAGATTGCTTAAATTCTTTGAAATGATTACTTAGCTTGCTCTTTTCTCTAACCTCAAACATTGCTTCAGCCTTTGTGATGTTTATGTTAAGCCATTGTGAAGGATTTACACAAAGACTTTGCCACTATGCGGTTTTTTCAAAGAATCAATTTGTTTTTTTACTGTTTTATTGATCTAGTACCTCTTCGCTGCAGACTCTGCGGTATTTTTTCCAATACAAAAGTATAGCGTGCCCGAAATAAAGAATAAAATTCTTACATACATTTCCATAGTAGATACTAGAACTTTAATACATATACACTGGTGAATCTTTTCACCAGAACTGTGGTCGGTCTTTTTACCAGTTGGAGTCGGAAACAACTCTGACCAATTTTGTTAAAAAATTAATGAAGTGTATTCAACTTATATAGTACTACATTTTCTCAGTGTTACCACTTCATGCTAGACTGAAGAAACTGTTCTGATGGTATAATGTAAGTTAAACGGAAATGATTGAAAAAAAAATCAATTTGGAATCGGAGTCGGTTTTTACGTGCAATCCGGAGTCAACGTCGTTTTATTTTGCCTGACTCCACAGCTCTGCTTTTTACACTGCTTTAAAAAAAGTATTTTTAAATAAAAAGTAATGCTGAATAAGTTTTGTTGAAAAAAAATCAATTCAATATCTCAAAAAATAAAATTCATTTTTGTTTTGTTGACATCAATATCATCACTTGAGGTATCCAAATTTCAGAGCCTGTGTAATATTTATTTTCAAATTTTCGGGTTGACAAGAATAAGCCTCTCAAAAAATAGTCATGGCTCATGAGTAGTAAGCACATGCAAGTACTGTAGAACCGAATTATTTCGAAACAGTGTAAATAATACTGTGTAAAAGTAGAGTGAATAGTAAAATATGTTTTTTATAGCATGGTCAACACAAATGAGAAACACTCTCCCAATTAATCATCAAAATATTTTACTTAATTCACTAACCTTATTTATTACAATATATGTTCGTGTTAATTTAACTGTACAATCGATTGCCTGTAATTCTTTTCATTACGCATGTATTATTAGTATACATGCATGATATATGAAAAATAAATGTTAAAAATTGTATCAATTTTCAGTCTGTTTTCCTCTGCGACTTACATTTCTGGGTGTTGACAGTGAAAAAACGTATTATTAACTAGATTTTTGTTCCAAAAATATTACGATTGCTAAAATTTTGTAATACAAAACTGTGAAATATGAGAATAGTTTCCATGAAAGTATTCTAATATCTTTTAGTAAGAAAACCTATTTGGCTTCAGTGTTATCAGTGTAAATCTTTAAGCCATTTTCATAATAGTATATACTATAAACCATTGATAGATAAATTATAGTTCTTTACATTACTTTTATTATTTTTTCAATAAAATTGTATTATTATGTATTGTCGTCAACGAGAAAATATTTCCGATGTGATTTTACAAAAATGAGCTAAATATGAGATCGCAGAGAAGTTTGACTGTTCTGGTGAATGGTAAAATCTTCTTGTGATAAAAAAGTATTGGTAATATTTATAATACTTTCGATGGTTTCGGCGGTAACTTTGTGGAAGTTCATTTTAATAGAAAATTTAAATTAACTTTGATTATTCCACGTATTGTGTTACTAACTGTGACACGTGTTTCGCCTCTTTAAGAGGCATCTTCAGACTTACTATCGCAAAGGAAAAAAGGAAAAATCCCAATCTGATTGATTACAACTCATTAGTATAATTAGTATCATTATCTGTTTGTTTTATTTCGATTCTACACCCCCCTCCTTGCTCCTCTTAAAAGGAAAAAAACCCAAACCTCCATTTTGTAATTTTATAATTTTAAAATGTTAGAATTAATCTTGCTTTATTACTTAAGCAAAATTTGCGACAGTAAGTCTGAAGATGCCTCTGAAAGAGGCGAAACACGTGACACAGTTAGTAACACAATACGTGGAATAATCAAAGTTAATTTAAATTTTCTATTGGTAATATTTATTTGCATCTCTGACGGTTCATCATCATTATCTGACGCTTCTATATAAAGTTGTAGGAAGTACGAGACCTACACTACACGACGACGATGTGATGTTGACTGAGAATGTTATACAATGAATAGCTAGTTGTTTACATCGTATCTCTTCTTAAACTAAGTCTTCTCGAATTTTTGGGTGTAACATAAACCTTGTTCGATTATAATTTAATATTAAATTTGTTGAATTGAAGCTTACGTAAATATTTTAATTGGTGTATTACTGATAATATTTGCTTATTTGCAATGTTAAATCAATAACGTTAATGATTTCAAATAATTCATTTATTCATGTTAAAAGGCTTTCAATTTGCAAATTAGTTTTCTATAAAGTATGAATAATTAAATTGGTTATTCGTAAATATTATTTCGCTGAAACACCTACTTGTCATAACTTTAGAATTTCAATCGATTTAATTTTAATTATATACATAAGTCAAGAATATTAAACATATTACATTCTCTTTTTTGATAAATTAACGTATTCTGTTGTTTTTACTAGTACATACATTATAATTTTAGTATACTAATCAAGCAAAAACGAATAACTTAAAATTAGAACGTTTTGTAACATTTTTTATAAAATAAAATAATATATCGCTCCTGATAAAACAATACTCGATGGTTCAAAGCAGACTTGAGAGTGGGTAGATTGTTTGGGCCTCACAAGGTCCAAAATATGTTATTATGTTGGAGAAGATTCAGAATGTTTTTTTGAGACTTATATGAGGGTGTATGGATATTACCCATGGCTTTATACAACTAACTTTCTCGCAAAACTTTTTTAGTTTGAACGTTCAAAGCGAAAATACTTGACCATGTATTTATTTCGGCTTATTCAACCATTCTTGAGAATGTAGAGCTAAATGTTCCTGATTAGTTTTTGAGAAATCGTGGACATAAATTGTTTATTCTCCCAAGGTGTAGAACCATCCTGCCAATGGGAATACCACTGGGGAGAGCTTTAACGGTTTTTAAGAATATTGCTTCAGATCCTGACATATCCCACGTGGACGTGGGTGAGTTCCCACTAAGGATTCTGAAGTCTCGGGGTTTTCAAAGTCCCGGGACTTGAGGCGTGATAAAGTCAAAGTCCCGGGACATCCCGAGACTCGAGACTTTTATTTCCCTTTCAATAAAATTATAATTTTATTAAAATTAAATATTTGCATGTATGTATGCATGTATTTATGTATTACATACACTCGGCGCCTTTTTAAAGTACGCACTAGTAAAAATCGCGTTTTTTTAATACAACGTTTAATAATTATTATTTTTCTTACGTAATGGAGGTATACAATTCTCTCATAAGGGATAAAAACGGTACATCTAATGAAAAAATATCAATAAAGCTCCCGTCAGGAGTAAATTTATAACCGTTACTTCACAATACAGCTTTTAGACCTTTTTTGTCTTCAATAGGACAAAAAAGGTCTAAAAATTTGTTTTTTAACCACAAGAATTGTTTTTTTTCAAAATTAAAATGTACATGTTATTAGCACATTATAAATCACAGCCACGATTTCCGCAACATTTCCCAAAAAAGTCCCGGGACTTAGACAGCAAAAAAACCCTCAAGTACCGGGACGTCTCGACACGAAATCCCTAGTTTCGACTAATGATATCGACTGTGGAAAGGAAAAAGGACTTAACCCACAGTTTATTCAAAACAGGTTTTTTTCAATAATCACAATGTATCAAACTTGATACACGTTCTATCAAAAGGATGCAAGCTGCAAATGCCGAATTAGTATCTAAATTTAGCTTTTAAGTTTGAAAAAATGACCTTGTAAAAAACTAAAACCAAGAAAAAAGACTGAAATAAAGGTTTTTCCTAGACAATTTCTTTAATTAATATTAGATTATGTCAATTAAACACCAGTTTAGAAGTCTCCGTGCACTTCAGGGTTGTTTATAATTCATAATTTGCATATGTCACAAAATCATCAAAACTCGTTTTTAGCGCCTCCTGTAAAATTTGATATGTGTGGGTTAAGTCCTTTTTCCTTTCCACAGTCGACATATTGTGAGTCGATATGTTTAATGTATTAAAGTAAAGATTGTCGGAGCCGACTCAGTTGACTTCCTTGCCATTTTTTTCTACTGCTTTTAATATAAAACTGCATTATGTTCCTTTTTTTTTATTGTAAAATTTAAAATTTATAATTTCTCAATCTTATGCAATGTTAAATAAATAAATAAAATACTTACGCATATGACAGCTTAAAAAAGGTGTGTTTTTTATTAAGTAAAAAAACAAACTAGCAAAATCTCGCATCACAGTATAGATTCTAATCACTTGTTTTCCAACTGAAGGCAACACAATTATTTTTACTTTTAAAGATGGAAAGTCTTAAATATTATTTGGTTATTATGTTTCTTCTCCAAATAAACGTATACATAAATATGTATAATAATATTTATCACAGATCTATCAGCACATTTTCATTAGCTGTTCATATGTTTGAAAATGACAATGTAGCAACAATAATTTACAACCTTATTTGTACGACGCTTGTATTTTATAAATGCGTATTTTTCGCAAACAGTTTTAATTAATTGAAAAACCTGTTATTATTATGTATTACATTCCATTTCTCTCCAGCTTCATTAGTCAACGTTTTAGACAATATTGCTTTGTGGTGAATCCTTTCCAAAGATACAAATTAGTTTTCTGATTTTGCTCTCTATAATACAGCAGCTGTTGACACTTCAGTAAAATCAATGACTTGTACAGATCAATACAGGATATTGGTTATTGACCTGTCTCTCTATTTGATTTATATGCTGTTTGGCAATGTATTAGCTCAGTATAAAAAAAAATCAAATTGTACTCACGGTGAAGTAGGTATCAATAAGTAAACAGATAAAATAAAACAAATCACGTCAGTTTTATTTACTTTAAACACTGTTTATGAGACATCATTATTATACACTTAATTTAATTAATATAAAACCCTTACTTAACATACATCATTGTAATGAATCAAATAAATATAACATTTATACACTGTTAATAACTGGGTATATTAAGGTTTTATAATTGCTTTATTTCAAAGCTGCTTTCAATATATTTTTTTCTTTTTTAAAGTAAATTACCTTCCATTTCTTACTTTGGATATCTGAGAACATAAGTAGCAGCATAAAAACAGCTAACTATAATTAAAATGAGTCGTATTATCACATTTATTTAAACTTGTTCAATTCAGAGGAATATCATTTTTATGGTCGATGATTTGTAAAACATATCACACCACCAGTTAAATGTAGTTATGTAGTTGTAACTGTTGTAAGTCGTTTTTTTCCAGGAGATGTAAGCCGTTGCAAGGTTCTTAAAATGGTAATATAGTATTAGTCAGTGCTTTTTCTCACGTACATTTGATTTTAATATCTGACCATATTTTTAAGACAAGTCGTTTTATATAATGTGAAATTTCGTTTATACTTTTTATTTGAAAGCTCTCAAATTTTTGATAAGGCATTTTGTGTTATTCAATTTAAATGTCATTATAAGAAAATATGAGGAAATTTCCAATGAAGTTTTCTCGTAAAGCGTAAAGGTTCAACTGGCAAAAGCCTCGTTCATGAATCTATATGGTAATATTAAACATAACTTTTCTCAGTGAATTATTTCCGGTATTTTAAGTATTTTAAGTCGCCTGTGTGGTCAAGGGGTCAACGTTGTTGGCTTCGGCTACAGAGGGCCCGGGCTCAAATCCCGGTACGGACAATTTTATACATTGATTTTTCAATCGATTTATGAACTTCTGTTCAAAGGCATGGATGTATGTGATGTCTTGAATTCCCTCATCTCACCCATCCTATCCTATGAACGGGGCGTATCGAGAGCGATTAGTTTACCACTAATCCTGTCCTAGCCCTATCCTTCTATCCTTACTCTCTTTGGAAAAAAAGAGGTTGAGCAACTGAGTAACAAGCAGTTCTCGTAAAAACACTTCTGTTGAGAAAAACTCCATTAGGAGTCCATATGCTCCACATTGGGAGCGGACATGGTTAAAAAAAAAAAAAAAAGTAACTGGTGAGTGATTTTTACCCCCATTATACCACACATAGACGTATTTTCTATACTTTTGTCTCTGCGCGTGTTGACAGATGTTACTGCCAAGTAATTTTGTTAATTTTTAGTCGTACTAAAAATATATTTTCAGTATAACTTTTTCTTGTTACAAGTGTAGAAATTGTTTTTCTTATAATTTCAGTATAGTTTTCATTAAAAGAAAAAAAACAATTCCCTTAACTTAATATACAATTATACAATAACATGTAATTCAAAATTCAGTTTACTTTTAACACATAGGTATATATTGTTTCAAACAGCTCAAAATAAGCATAATTGTTATTTTGAAATGTTTTTTTTAAATTACACATTCAATATTTATTTAGTTCTCATCGAATTTGAATATTATCTATGCTGAAATAAATATACTTTATTTTAGATCTCTTTTTAACTTGTAGTTACGTATGTGTGATATTTATATTCATTTTAGTTTAAATTTGAATTAAATGTTGTTACTTAAATAACTATTTTATACCAGAGATATGTTTTTCAATCAAGCCTAAAAATATAGTATTGTTGGTCAAATTGGTTGAGGAAAAACTTTCATTATAATCCTAAGTGGTAAAATATTTTATTTAATTTACTTCATCATAACTGAAATATTAATTTAATTTATAATAAACATGTACGACTAAGATTTTAAATATAATATCTAAGAACTTCACCCTTTTTTGATTTTTCATGTTTACTAAAAAGAAATTTCAAAGCTAAGAGGTTTTCGGTTACCTGTTGCTGCAACTGGTAACCTGATATTTGAGTAGCACTTAATTATACGTATTTTTTTAGTAAACATACCTGGTTTTATGAGCTGACGGGCTCATAACGAAATTTATCTCAACAGTATTTATTCTACGAGAGCTGCTTGTACTCAGCCATTGACATTTTTTAAAACTTTTTTTGTGTCAAAAGTAAAGACAAGTTATTTATTAAGCAAAATTGAAAACTATTTTGGCATCACGCTTTTTCAAAACTTTTTCCAAATCTTAGTACCATAAAATACAACCAAATCAATATTTTAAAATACACTTGTTTTTTAGGAAGCTTAAACATTTTTTTACATTCACTTGTTGTATGTACCTGGATGAAAAACAATTCTTCCAAATCCTAATAGAAAATTTAAATTAACTTTGATTATTCCACGTATTGTGTAACTAACTGTGACACGTGTTTCGCCTCTTTCAGAGGCATCTTCAGACTTACTATCGCAAAGTTTGTTAAGGTATAGGTATTTGCAAAGGTATCGACTCTCTTGTGGAGACTGTCAAGCGTCTTATGTTGGACAGACAGGTAGAAACTTTAATATTAGAATTAAAGAACATATACGATGTCTAAAAAGTAACAATTTCTCTGAGTTTGCCAATCATTTAATAGAAAATAATCATAATTTTAATCAGATTTGTAATTTAGAAATACTCCACCGAGTAAATAAAAAGGGTTTAAAGATGAATAGCTTAGAATTTTTAGAAATTAATAAAACTCTTAACAAAAAAGAAATATTATTAAATAATATTCTTAATAGCACAGGCGGTTCCCCGTTACTCAAATTGTTTCCAATTAATAGAGTAATCACAAACCTAGATGATTGATTGTAGCTCATTAGTTTTAATAGTTTGTAATGTTTAACGTCATTAGTAGTATGATTAAATTTGTTTGCATTTTATAATCCCCTCTTTGCTTCAATTAAAAAGGAAAAATCCCATTCTGATTGTTTACAACTCATTAGTAAAATTAGTATCATTATCTGTTTGCTTTATTTCGATTCTACACCCCCCTCCTTGCTCCTCTTAAAAGGAAAAAAAACCCAATCCATTTTGTAATTTTATAATTTTAAAATGTTAGAATCAATCTTGCTTCATTACTTAAGCAAACTTTGCGATAGTAAGTCTGAAGATGCCTCTGAAAGAGGCGAAACACGTGTCACAGTTAGTTACACAATACGTGGAATAATCAAAGTTAATTTAAATTTTCTATTAAAATGAACATCCACAAAGTTACCGCCGAAACCATCGAAAGACTTCCAAATCCTTCTCTCTAATGGACGTTTTATTTAAAAAAAAAAAAACTGTTTCTTTTAATTAGAATGACAAGTATGGACAGTATATAAAAAAAACCATGTTTATACGACATTTAAATAGCGGAAAAATTCCGTTGAAAACGCTTTAGTTAAGCGAAACTAGTAAGATTAGTACGCAATTTGATAATTTTATTTTACATTTTAATACTTAAAAAAAACTTTTCAAATAACTATTGCGTGTCGTTTAGTATTTTTTTATAAAAAAAGCATAATTTAAAAAACTACACAAACGAATATCCAATAATCTTTTGATTATTTTTCTCATTGTGTAAATCTGGATAAAGTTCAGGTCTGGTGTTTATGACGCTATCGTGGCGCGATGCATGGGTTCTGTTTATAGAACAACTTGAATCCTCGTCCAGTTACATTTCCGTTAGTTCGGAAGATGAAAACGATCGGTCCAGCACTTAGCTCTGAAATTTTAAAATAATAATAATTAATACCACACAGCAAAAATAACAATTTACGTTAAAAGTAAAACTTACGGTTATAAGTATCTTTAAGTTTGGCAATATATACAAAATTTAAATGAATAACATTATAATACCATACCAAAATAATGCGATAGCTATTTATTTTATGTATAATATTTATTTTGCTGAAAAATGAGCTACGCAATAGCTCTCTATATGTACATATTGAATTTAATAAATCAAAATGACGTAACCATTAGAAAACGAATTGTACAGGAGCCACAAAAAATGTATTAATTAAATCTTAACTTAATTTATCAGGTTGTTTAAGAAAAACTTTTGTTTAAGTCATTTTTCGTGGTCGCGATTTTCACAGTCTCTTCTCTTTTAAAACTTTAAAGCTAAATACAGATACCAATTCGGTATTCGATGCATGTATCCTTTATAATGTTTAGTTGTATTTATTGTAATTATCGAAAAAAGCTAAGAGTTTCTTCCTTTTGCCTGATTACAGTCAACGTATATAAAAATATTTAGATAAAGTTTATAAATAATTTTGAATTTGTTTGATTATTATACACATGTTTAAACATTTATTTTATAACATAAAATAACAATCAAAACATATTTAAAAATACACCTGAAGAGAAGTTCAACTATAAAAAAAGGCAAAGAAGTCGTCCGAGAAGTTTCGACAAAATCTTCTAAAAACATAAAAAAAGTATTCGTTTAAACTCATTCATATAATTGGCAATCTGTTCGTAGACTTTGGAAGAAGAATCAATTCGATACGTGCTGGTCAGTAGTGATCTAAAAATCCTATACGATGCGCGTTGTTTTCTATTCCTAAAGTAACTACCAACAAGCCTAACAAGGAATTATTTTAATATTTCACGAAAAAAAATCGATGCCTTCATTTTTAAAATAGTAAATGTGAGAACGTATTCAATTACTCGATAAAAAAGATATAACAAACAACCATCTCCAAGATCTCAAGTTTTAAATTGAAAATATTTTTATTTGATTTGATAACCTTGCTGGGATTAACCCAGATACAACAGATTATTATGGTTAAACTGCAATCACTCGATGCCAAATTATCTTGAAAATCTACTAGGTTAATATCAAACAAACAACAACACAAACTCGTTACAAACCTAGAAAAACTATACATTATATGTTGGTAAATTAAAACTTTTATCTCACAGCATGAATGCACATGACGTTGTTTAAGTTGTAGAGAATCTGCGATGCATACAAACTCATCTGCAACATTTTACAAAGCTGCTTCTCCCACATTAAACCTTTCAGGCAGAATAACTTTATAAAATAGTTACAATACTCACGTGAACTCAATTTATTTCCCTTTGTTTAGAACACGGTTCTCCGAACTACCCGGTTTCTTTATGTTGCTTTACTGAGCTAGTAGTTGGTGTGGCCCTTAGACAAAAAAGCTTGGAAACTCTCACTTTAGACGTGCGGGTTTTGTTTTTTTATTGTTTATATAGAACATCAATTGTTACAGAGAATTAACTTAATTAAAAATGTATTATTTATTTAATTATCTAAACACTAACAGCAAATCATATCAAGAGCATAATTAAAACATTGAAGAAAACAGTCGAGGGTCGTCTGAACTACATATATTACAAAGACCAGACACTATACTCACGTGGTTGTTAAATAACTGGAAAACCACTTACCATTTTCACATATCACTGCATTAATTTTATTCAGCAGTTTTTCTTGAAAATAAAAGCTTTTTCCGTATGCCTAAAAATTTTAAGCTCTCATCTGTTAGAAGTAAAACTAATTCTAAACTCTATAATAGTGTTTTACCCACTAGTAAAACTGCTCTGCTTGCCTCAGTTTAAATATGCTTATTTTTAACGATAACATCTTATTGAGTTTTTCATTAATTGTATCAATCTACTTACTTAGTTTGTGTAGCCACCTAGTTCTATATTTTAAAGTTACGTGAGCTTTAAAATAGCCTCCGTTAATAGATTAACCGTCATGACCGGATGTCGTGATGAGGCTAAGTCTGTAGAAGATTACGTGGATTATGCGAATTACGCAGATTAATTCAACAATAAATCTTTACTTTACCCTACATTGTTTACAGTTTCTCATATATATATTAACCCTTTTCTTGCTTCAAATTATGACGAGAACAACATTGTCACGTTATCAGGTTTTGAAAGTTAGCAACATAATGAAGTCTTAATAGAGAGATTACCGAAGACACGTGCAAGTCATATTTTTCCCGATCTTTATGAATTACGGAAGAAAACCTCATTACCAACAATTTGGCATATGTTTTAGTTTCAAAATCGTTTTATAAATGTATGGTAATCAACTTAAAGTATATTTTTACAATTAAATGAAGTCAAATCAAAGAAATTTTGTTATCATACCAGCCAAGTCATTGAGAGCCAACCAGATGATTGAAAGTCGTTCATTTTTTTAAATGGGATGTAAACGTTTAACATTTTATAAGTTGACGGTTAGTGAAGTAGTCAAAAAAACTTTTGGCTTTCCTTAATATTAAAGAGAATCTGACTTGGCCTCGTTTGATACCGTACATCTCATTTCTTAACCCCAGACTCTTCGTCATTAAGTGACAAAATTCAGAACATACATACGAGACTTGCAAATAAAAATAACAAATCAACTGTTTTTTTAATTAAAATCTGCTTTCTTTTTCCTTTTTATTCTGACTATTTTTATGACAACCACATAGAGCCTCAATGTTCAGACATCAGGGGTCTTTCAATCTTTTTTGTGCTCAAGTGTAACTTCTTGATTCTTGAGAAGTGTATGCAATTATTATTTTATTTACATAGTGCTAAAGAAATATTTTAATGTAAATGAATGTTTGTCTAAGTAAATGATTCTTATCCGACACCGTTTCGTATCATCACTAAAACATTCCAATAATATGTCGGTAGCCTAATCAATTAATGTTGGTTTTGAATTTTAAAGTTTCATACTTGAATTCATGTTTAAGATTAAGTTTCAAACCTAACTTTTAATTTTATCGGTAAATGCTTCTTAAATACGTTTAAAAAAGTACCACATCGAATGAAACATCTAGCAGGTTACCAAAATTGACAACTTTATGTTTAAAAACTCTTATTTCTACTGCGTTATACCCTGATGTAAGCTTTGTTTTACTTTAAATTAAAGCTGGCTTTTTTAAAAACCAGTTGAATCTATCTTCAGCTCCCGTGTATAATCAATATTTTCGGGCGATTGAGCATCGTGTTCATTGAAAACCTTTGCTGTTTTTAAAATCCTAGACCAAAGCTTTGATAATAAAAATGAAGTCTACATACTACTATTCTCAGCGTACTTATACAGTGTTTAGATATATCGTAGAAAAGGGTGCTATTTATCGGCTTACGCGGAATATTTTGGGGTTTACGAGGCAAAACATCCCTTCGCGGTAATTCAATATCTACGCGCGAATACTTCAGCTGACTTCATCTGAATAGAAATCTCAAGGGACGCGACCTGCCTCCATCGCATCACTGATACAGAAATGCTTCGATGAGTTTATAAATCGAAATCCTAGTTGTGTTTTGCATACTGATTGTACAGTGTCGTAATATTTTTGATTTTAATCCAATAATACAAACTACACGGTAGCTGTTTTGAGCCAACGTACATCATGCGCTATAAATTAAGGTCACTTTTAGGGTGTTCACTTTCAATCCTTGGTAGAAAGGCATTATATTAAAAAAAAAAAAACCAATTGGTACTTATTCCTACTTTTATTTGATAACATCAGGACCGTTTTCTCTCGTGACGAGCATTACCAACTGATTCAGTTTACATATTCAGCTGATAATGCTCGTCGCGAGTGAAACTGGTCCTGGTCTTTATAAATAAAAGTGAGAATTAGTACAAATGAATATTATATTTTTTTAATCTGTTTTGTTTGCTATATTGTTTGACACTTTTCAGCTGTTCTTTTTGATCAATATAAACAGTTAAACAGATCCCAGTCATTTGAATTTTTATTTAAAAAACCTCCTTATCAAATATTTAGCCGCCTGTGTGGTCGAGTGGTTAACATCATTGGCTTCGGTTACGGAGGTCACAGGTTCGAATCCCAGCACGGACAATCTTATAAATTGAATATTTAATCGATTTATTCTTATCCTTGCCCTATCCTTCTGCTCCTACTCTCTATGAAAAAAGAGAGGTTGAGCAACTGAGTAACAAGCAGTTCTCGTAGAAACACTTCAGTTGAGATAAACTCCATAAGGAGTCCATATGCTCCACATTGGGAGTGGACATGGAAAAAAATACATATTTACCAGTAACTGGTGCACTTAACGTGAAATCTTCATTAACGCTCGCGTCGTTCAGTCTCTCTCCGCAGAGACGTATTCCATTTATCACTATGAAATCGTCAGGACAATTAAATATCTCTGCCCCAGCCTGTTCAGGGGGGATGACGGGAACTCCGTCTGTAAAGAGAAAACATTCCTGCAGTATATCCCACTTTATCATTGGGAACAATATAAATACGAGGCATTTGTTTCGAGTGACAGCTGCCGCCAATTCAATTCAATTTTCTTGTGTCGTCAACTGTCGCTCTATACTTGTATCTCTCAGTATAGTATAGAATCTCATAAAATTTGTTACACATCGTTTTGTCAGACGAATATTAAATAATTGGAAGTCATAGAAATATTCGCAAATACCTGCCTGTGTAATATTGTGCCGTATTTGATTATGATGTCAATGTGAACAGAGTATTGCTTGTAATGAAAGGTTACGGAATAATAATGGTATTGCATTAAGAAAAATACTTTAAAAACACCCAGTATTTATTCATAAAAGATTTCCCTGGCCAAAACCTTCAGCTGTCTCTTGTAATATAGTGCACAGCTAGAATACGTGCGAAAACAGATTGTAAATATGTTCGATGAATTCGGTGAAAACGTGAAAGTTCATTCTACAAATAAAGTTAACTTTGTTATTAGATTTGTTTTGTTACATAAAGTGGCACGGGCTTCGTGTACCTTTTAAAGACATCATCAGACATGATATCGCAAGGTTTACAAGTTGGTATTTTTTCTATAGAATATAAATACTTTATTTTTACCCACTAACAAAAAAAAAGGAAACTCAACTCTCAGTAGAGTCAGACATCCAATAAGTTTCCAATAAGGAAAAACATGGGAAAGAAAAACAGATTTGTATTTGTTTCTGAAAGGATTATTGAAAATTGTTGATGTCTAAGTCTGAATTTTACTGTTGCTGGAAAAGTTTTTTGTGTAGTTAAATAAACTGATATTCTTTCAACTTGTTAAAAATCTCAATATCGAGTACAAATACGTGTATTGAAATCAAATACAATTGTCGACAAAGTTATCAGCAATATATGAATTGTTATCAGCAATACAGCATTTGTTTATTATTTATTATAAAACTTTGATAGTTAAATTTCCTTTATTTTAAAAATCATAACTTGTTTCTACGAAGTAAAATCCAGTTCATTCCATAACATTTTTTTACGAGATTATTTAAACATGTTCAACTTGTGGGTGAAGTGTATTATTGCCTTCAAAGAAAGTTTGACTGAAGCATTATATAGCTCACTTTTAGGGTGTTCACTGTCAATACTTGGTGGAAAGGCATTATATTAATAAAAACACAATAATCCTTTGTACTTCATTCCACTTTATTTAATATGTCTTGTTTAAGTGATGAACACACCAACTACTTGGAAGCGGGGAAAACATAAAACTATCATTAAGCATATTCACTTTATTAATGTAGCATTTTATCACTTTGTCAAAAATTTCCCAAATTTTAATTATGTTTGTAATAACTTTCAATCGCCATTCTGAATTTATTAATCTGGGATGACTTTTTAATTATATGTTAGATGTGTTGAACATTTTAATTTTGTGTTATTTTAGAATCACTTTAATGTAATTGGCAATCTCTTTTCAATGCCAATTGTTGTGTATAACTTTTCAATTTTGTATAAATAGCATTGTTAAATTATATTTCTTATCAGTTGACAATGCTTGCAATGAGCGAAACCGGTCCTGACATATTAAATAAAGTGGAATGAAGTACAAAGGATTATTGTGTTTTATTAACATTATATAATAAAAATAATAAAACATTTTTAGTACTTTTTCCACATAAAATTTATTAGATCAGGACCGGTTTCGCTCATGATGAGCATTGTCAACTGATAAGAAATATAATTTAACAATGCTATTTATACAAAATTGAAAAGTTATACACAACAATTGGCATTGAAAAGAAATTGCCAATTACATTAACCCTCCAGAGACGAGAGCTTTTTTCCGATAAAAAAAATATTTTCTAAGCCATATTGAAGTCACGGATAACTTTTATTGCTATCCAAAATTTAAAAAAAAAAAAACGCCAAGTCGTTGTATAGAAACCCCGCATGACTATATGGTCATGCTCATCCTTTTATTACCGTGTAATATTGAGTACGGACAGTAGTAAGGACAAAAGTGACCGTATGGGCTTGCAAACATTCGGGGTTGAAATATAGCTAAACGTGATTTTTTTAAAAATATTTACAATTTGACCTCTTTAGATCAACATAATTTCAAAACAAATATATTAGCAAAATAACTGTAAATAATTTTATGTTTTTATAAAAAAATATCTAACAGTTTCAAAAAGTAAATTAAAAAAAACGGAAATTCAAAAAATCACATGTGCTTTTGGAGACCGTTCCTGTTCCCACGGCTGATGACTAACTGTAGTCCGTACCCTTCTTAACCAAATATGAGCGAAAGCGACGATATTCAGGTAGAAAAAGTATGAATAGTGGGATCAATAGACAACGGTGTTTTGTGTGACCATATGGTGACGCTCGTCCTTGGAGGGTTTTAAAGTGATTCTAAAATAACACAAAATTAAAATGTTCAACACATCTAACATATAATTAAAAAGTCATCCCAGATTAATAAATTCAGAATGGCGATTGAAAGTTATTACAAACATAATTAAAATTTGGGAAATTTTTGACAAAGTGATAAAATGCTACATTAATAAAGTGAATATGCTTAATGATAGTTTTATGTTTTCCCCGCTTCCAAGTAGTTGGTGTGTTGACAATGCTCATCATGAGCGAAACCGGTCCTGATCTAATAAATTTTATGTGGAAAAAGTACTAAAAATGTTTTATTATTTTTATTATAATGCCATTCCACCAAGTATTGACAGTGAACACCTTAAAAGTAACATTATATAGCTGGTAAAATAGTTATTTGGCCATCGCTGTGTAATTTTTGTTTTTATTGTATTAAAATTCTAAATCCATAAAAAAGCCAGTTTATAAGAATGCTATTCCTTTAATTTGATATGCCTAACCTTTGGAAGTCAAATTATGTATGATATTAAGCCCTGCGATTTTGACTTGAAAAAATCGATTGCATAGAAACTTTCTGTTTCGTTCTGAAATGTTTTGTGTAATTGATAAAATCAAACCGTATTTTATCAATTACATGAATGTTTTTAAATAATTCTTTTAATAATTTTCTTTAATTATACTCACTTTAGACCGCGAATCTTAGTCTTAACTATTTGTAAAAATAAGGACGACTAATGAAAGCTAAATAATATTCAATAATGAAAGCATAATTATTTGTCTATACTATTTAATACATTTAAAGAAAACTCGTATACTTAAAATCAGCATTGAATACAGTAAAAATTCATCAAACATCGCATAAAGTAAAATGACGAAGCTGAAAATCTCTACTAGAAATTCTTTGCCATATAAAAGCGGTTATAATATAGCTTGAGATTTTTCAACAAATTGATTGCCTCTTTGAGACCTAATTTATTTCCTGGACGTAAAAAATGATTATTTTTAAGGCAGTAAAATTTTAATGTTGTAAGAAATATCTGGGGCTCTTTTCATGTTGCGAAAATGCTTCTCGGAAAAGCTATTCAAAAGTTTTATGTTGATGGGAAACTCATTTGACGCGTTCGAGAGAAAGAAGATATATTATATTTTCTGATTCCTAAATAACCTAACTGCAGGTGAAATATCAGTACCAAGAAACTTTAATATGAATATCAAAAGCGTACAACACAATCTCAAAAAAATAGTTCTTATTTATAAATCAGTAGAAACAAAAACAAAAGGACAGAGTATTAATCCCCCTGTAGGAAAAAAATCTTGTCGCTTAAGCACTTAATTCTCAACTAAACTCTATTAAGCTTTTAAAATAATGTACGACGTTTTTACCAAGTGAATTAATGTTTTATTTCGCTAAAATGTTAGTATTTTTTTTACATTATATAAATTTTACAATTACAGAAACATAGTAATTATATTTTTTTTAAGTGCTGTACTTTGCCAGGATTTAAATTAAAAAATTCATTTCTAATTATATATACTTAAGCTAATTCATTTACAACCGAAATATTCAGTGCTTCTCTCAAATATTCCTTTTGTTTATTCTCACTATGTTGGAAATTCAGTCGAAAAGTGGTTGGTTGTCTCCATTTCTCTGATTTTTGCATTGAGTATTTTTTCAACCTTTTTTTATAGTATAAGTCAGAAAAAAACATTATTTTAATTAATATTTAGTAAATTATAAATTGCCGCCTGTGTGGTCGAGTGCTCAACGTCGTTGGCTTCAGTTACAGAGGGCACGTGTTCAAATCCCGGTACGGACAGTTTTATAAATTGATTTTTCAATCGATTTATGAATTTCTGTTCGAAGGCATGGATGTGTACGATGTCTTGAATTCCCCCCTCCCACCCTCTTTATCCTATAAACGGGCGTATCGAGAGCGATTAGCTAAACCACTAGTCTTGTCCTAGCCCTATTCTTTTATCCTTATTTTCTTTGGAAAAAGAGAGGTTGAGCAACTGAGTCACGAGCAGTTCTCGTAGAAATACTTATGTTGAGATAAACTCTGTTAGGAGTCCATATGCTCTACACTGGGAGCGGAGATGCTTTAAAAAATATATAAATTAACATTTAAAAAATAGCTTTAACTAAGTGGAAACTGGTAACATAGCATATTCTTAAGCGTGTATTTATTTTCTAATGACAAGAAATATTTTTTTTGGGGCTTTTTATGAACGCCTCGAGCAAACCAGAAAAATTTTAATAACTCTGTAGTCAACGTAGGAAATGAAAATAGGAAGTTCTTATGATGGATTTGATCAAAGGATTTTTTTTAAGTTCTCAGAAATTATGTCTCGGTCACCATTGGAGGGAGGCACTCCTTGTTTACAGTCTACAGACTTCTCATATCTGTTTGATGTCACTGAAGTGTTTTCGCTTTATTATTTCTTGAGAAAATCTCGGCGGAGAATCGGAAGTGTTGGATGTTCCCGATATTCATTAAAAGATGACAAGTCTGACAACCACGACGATTGTTTTTTTATCTGAATATTCGTGCACAGCAACCAAAATGAGACTATTTTGATAACAAATACTGACAAACAAACTGGACTTAATCCCTTCGAATAAGACGAACATATAACCGAAAAAATGGTTGAAGTTAACTGTAGCATTTTCTTTTCGTGTTGAGATTTCCAACGACAACTTACAAACTAACTAGCACGTTATCTGATAAAATAAAATCAGTTTTTAAAGCTTTGCCAAGATTTCACTTATTTTATTCATTTTTCTTTGTTATTTGAAAAAAAAATTCTGATGTTTTATGTTATTAAATACTAGCTGCCGGTGCTGCTCTCTATTGAAAAACTCCACAAACATGCATTTTGAGCGGAGCATTCAGAAAGATCTTATAAGTTAACTCCCAATTATGAACGTACACATTTTTTATATCAATTTTATTTATATTATAAAAAAAACATTTTTGGTTGATAACGTTTGTGAAGAGCGAAATCGAACTCAGTTGATAATTCGCGTGATGAGTGTTTTGATCTTTCTTAGAAAATATAGAATTAATACAAAAATGTTAAATCAACGCTTTTCCACGAAGAATTGATAGTTAACACATTAAGAGTAATATAATATCGTATGCCAAAACTGGCTTGATTTTCTCCTCAGACTCAATTTAATTTATTTAAAAGCAACCGATTATATGAAAAATAATATAAAAACCCATGTCATGGTTGAAAGGATGAATAATTTTATGTACTTAATGAAAATATTTATAATTGATATTTTTTTACGTAATTGTATGTTATAAAATTATACGCATTATGTGCCAAATACCGCAAGGAATTTAATTTCAACACCGATTAATTGTTACTTTTTCTTTTTTTTTTGATTGACTATTATTTTTACTTGCCAGATCCTATGACACAGCGATTAACGATGTATGATTTCGTGCCAGATCTCACGGGTTCGAGTCCCAGTAAGAACAGCATTTTTTGATCGATTTTCGATTTCTGCTCGAATGCATGGTAATTCCTTCCCACACTTCCGATCCTTCAATAACTGGGCGTAGCAAGAACGATTAGTTAACCACTAGTCTATTCTAGTCTTACCTTTCTAATCTTACTACTTTCTTTGAAAAATGAGAGGTTGAGCGACTGAGTAACAAACAGTTCGTCTTGAAAAACTTCTGTTAAGATACCTCCATTAGGAGGCCATATGATCTACAGTAATTAACATACCTAGTATGGTTTCGAAAATAATTAATTGAAATTACCGCTTGATATATAGAACGACGATTTGGCGTTCGCGTAATTTCCGTTATTATCGTAATGTAAAAATACGTCCCCAAAACGGTAATAAAAAACGTAATAAAATTTAATATGCTCTTTTGAACTGTATTCCGCATGTGAGTGATTAAGTGACACTATATCCGAGGACCCTCAAATTGATAGCGACATGCTTTCAAACAGAAATAGGGCGGACGCATGTTGCGGAGGTTGTACAGCATTTACAGCAGCCAGCGAGAAGCGAAATAAAAAGCTCGAATTGTGACTTGGCCAAACGCCCACTAGATTAGGGATACTAAAATTACTAAAACCAGCTATTCAAAATACCGGGACTTAAAAACTTACCGTTTTTTTGTCAATAAAATAATGCAATAAATTCGAGCGGATTTTTGATAACTGAGACCTGTCGACGGTCACTTCTTATCCTAAATTTTCTTGACGGCACAAGTCGGTTTCGTTTTTAAAAGCACGAGAATTCGCATATTTTTTTTTATACTAAATTTATATCTTACGTGGACAAAATCAAAGCAACTCGGTGCGGCACGAAAATATCAAATGGTCTCCGCCCCTATACGTGACAAAACGCACGCCGCGATCAGTTTTTTTGATATTTTAATTCGCTTTAAGGGGGTATTCTAGTGTAGAAATGTGAAAAAGTCGATTCATTCTTTTTTATATTTTTTAAAGTTTTAATTGTTTACTGAGTTACAGCGATTTTAGTGACACAGCAACTAAGCTGGCCCGACCAGAACATATCGAAACTTAAAACTTTAAACGCGTTTTTCTCGAAACTACTTTTTTCAAGCTTACGTACATAATATCTCAAGTTCTACCTAACTGATTTATTTGAAGTTTTGTGTGAACCTTCTATATACATTTTTCTAGAGCCCGTAGCAGATTTAGGTCAAAATTTTAATTTTTACTATTTTTAAAAAATTTAAAACTGTTAAAAAAAACGTAAAATCTTGTATTTTTTTTCAAACGGCTGCCATTTTCTGAAAAAACATTTTTTTACTTCTTCAAGGTAGGGGCTCTGGCGACATTTTTATTTATTAAGAATCCGTTAAAAAAAAAATCAGATAACCAAAAAGGTTGGAATCGTGTACGTGAGGACACCATCTTTTTTTTGGACCCCTCCCTTTACCAACCGATAACTTTTCGAGTTTTAAACTTTTTTTTATTTTATTTTTTTACATATTTTTAAAATATAAATAAACGAATGGTAAAAAAAATAGACACTAAAAAAAACTTTGTCTATTTTTTACAGAGCTCGAAAAAACACTCAAAATTCGTGCCTCTACACTAGAACAGTGCTCCACAACCGGTGTGCCGCGGCACACTAGTGTGTCACGAGGCGATGCTGGGTGTGCCGCGGCACATAGCTCCTTTAAACGAAAAATAATGAAATAGATTTCAATTGATTTGTGGATTTCTTTTTGAAGGCATGGGTGTGTGTGATGTCTTTAATTCCTTCCCCCCACCCGTCCTATCCTTAAAAACGGAGGATATCGAGAGCGATTAGATAACCACTTGTTTTGTCCAATCCTTATTTGACTATCACTATTCTCTTTGAAAAAAAAAAGATATTTAGCAACAAGTAATCGGCAGGTCTTGTAGAAACTTAGGAATCCATGTGCTCTACATTGGTAGCAGACATGGTTAACAAAATATGCATATGATTCTTTTATGATTTTTATCATATATAAACACAAACTAATGTAATTTCTGTGTATTATGGTCATTTTTGTTTGTGGTGTGCCGCAAAATTTTGGAGAACACGTCGGTGTGCCTTGGAAGATAAAAGGTTGCGGAGCACTGCACTAGAATACCCAAACCGCCTTCCAATCGTGCTCGCAGTCATTTCGCCCCTTCTCGCGTCTTCCTTCAAATATTTATTATTTGTATTTAAAGTATTTTTACATTGTTATTTTCGATCATTAAAGAATATTACATTTTTCTTTTCATATGAATACGACTTTCCACTTTTTCCTAAAACCAGTATCAAAAACGAAATTAATAATTATCGCCGCCTTAATACTACAGCAAGATAACTTTGATTCAATCCTTGCTTGGAAAGTGAAATCCAAGCTAAATTTAATTGACATACATATAAGTTTTGATGATTGATTATTGTTTAATCTGTCAAGTACATTGCAAATTGGCGACATCTATATTGCCATATGTTCTGTTCTTTTCATTTAAAAAAATAAACAATAAATTAAAAAAATGTATTTATAATTTGGAAAAATAAAATGATGTTCAATTGAATTTCATAAAAAATAATGTGAGGTCATATGAGCCCTCAAGAAGGGAAGTGAGCCAAGTAGTAAAATGGTACAACTATTAAAGTGTGTATTTACTTTATACTTTAAGACATGCACCTGGAATATTACAACGCATCCAACTCAATTTTTCTTAAAATACCACTTGGCTCACTCCACCTTTCACGGGTTCATATTCAGTTTCTTGTTTGTAAATATTTAAAATCAAGTTATCTAGTTTTAGTAGTAAGATGGTGATATATATTTGTCTGGCATCATAGTCCCTAGACACTGTGCTATTTTTTGTAAAGTTTTCGCGCCGCCGTTGTCTTATGAAATATCACTATGCCTCCAGCACAAGACTTTCCAAATAATCGCAGAGAACCAAAACATCAGCCAATTTCGAAGTTTTAAAAAAACTACTAAAGCTGCAAAGATTTGTTGGTTTTTTCAACTTTTTTCCATAGACTTTCGGCAACAAAATACGCTGAAATATAATTCAAGCGTAAAGTCAAGTATTTTTTTGATCTTTTTTTTGTACGCATATGGATTTTATGTAGACGACCAAATAATTATGACTTACGAATATAAACTTGCAAACGGTGCGTGTTACCTTCCAGACCAACATGGTTTTTGGACGAAGTTTATACAATTAAATACCGATAGATTCTTAGTGACCTAGCAAAAATTAAGCCATCACTATTACTCAAAACCATTTCAAGAAGCTAGAGCAATTATGCATAATAATTTACATTAAAACCAATTTATTTTTGAAAACTACTTAATAGTCTCATATTTGTTATCGTTCCGGGTAACACAAAAAGTTATTACATTTAGTAATGTATTATTAAATATAAGTATAAAATATTGTAATTAACATAATCAACATGTGACAATGCTCGCTATGATCAAAACCGTTTCTGATCTTGGTAAATAAAAGTGGAAATAAGTACAAAAGAATATTGTGTTTTTCTTAATCAAATGACTTTCAACCAAGTATTGACAGTGAACACCCTAAACGTGATAACTTAGAATGATAGAAAATATATTTTCAGTAATTATAAGTTTTAATATAGCTCTGACGAAGTCGTAAACCAAAATAGTTTTCAACTATGTTATATGAAATACAGATTGTAGAACTAAAATACATTGATAATATTAATATTTTAATGAAGTTCTATCAAGTGAATTCCTATTCAAACGATCAATGTTTTATGTTTTACAAAACTTATTGTTCGATATTGGATAGTTTTTTTTGTAAACTCAACTAATACTTGCTTGAGTATCGTTTGTTTTCGTACGTATTTCATTTTTTTTATTGGGCTATTTTCTTAGAATTACCTGATACCTTATCATACTCCATCGCTTTCTTACCGGAATCATAGTTGAGAATTTGATACTCATAGTCTCCTGTTTCGTCGGAATTGGTGTACGTGATGCTGCACGTCCCGGAAGCCCTGTCGATACAGATCGCATAATTCAGGTTATTCTGGAAAGAAAATATAAACCATAGAAAATTCATAACATTAACCCATGAGATGTTTTTAGATATTTCGATCAAACGGACAATTTTTTTTTTATATACATTACAATTTTTAGAGAAAAAATTTTCAAACATATCTTTGAAAGAAGTCTTTGCCTAAAAAAGAATTACAATGAGTTGGCATTTTTAACTTATTAATGAATGCTATGTTTTGTCTACTTATAAATAATATTGTTAATTAACACAATTTTTCTCAATAAAAAAGGTTTCAATTAAAGAATTATTAAAAAAAAAAATCTTTCTGGTTAAATTATTTTTTACCACGTCTATATCAACAAAATAAAATTAAACAATGCATTGTTCAAACGACAAAATAATAGTAATGTCATCAGTTTCAAAAAAAAATGTCAACTTAACACGTATGTACTTTTATATTTGACTTACAGATAAAATAGATTTTGCCTATTCTTATTTCGATTTTAACAACTAATAGCTAAATTTAATGTATTTTTTCTGACATTTTTTTTTGCGTTTATCCAATCATCAACCAACATGCGTTTAAACTGTTTTACATCTAGTTACTTAAATGATGAGAGATCATTTCATATATACAACGGATTAATTTTTCATAATATTAACATGATAGAGCCCAAAAATTGTTCCCATAATATTATTTGCATTAGTAAATATTGTAGGCTTAAAATATGCAAAAGAAAATTTCGTTACTGCATATTTTAAGTAATTGAAACTAATGAAACCTGTATTAGACACACGTGGGATTTTTTTCAAATCTTAAACTTTCATTTTAAACTAAATATTTAAAACACGAAGTGCTTTTATTTATCCCATATTTTGATATGTTACATTAACAATCATATTCTAACAAACTCAGGTTGGAAAACTGTATGTCTAGTCTTGTTAACAAAATTATTACAATCGGCACCACACGTCACCAAGTCTTTGCCGTCTCCTAGAAATATGCAAATCTACATTCACGGAAGGAAATTTATTTCGCGATGCCTTACGGTAAATTTTATGCATGCGCATTAAACGACCCGAGGCACTAAAAACGGCAAGTCGCAGCCAGTTTTCGGGCGAAAACTTAATGAAAATTTCCCATGCCTTGCGAAAAGTATCGCGAAACAGGCAAGGTCATAAAAAAATGCTTTGGAGGTTGGAAGTTCCCTGAAATGGTCGCCATTAGAATGCGTGAGAGTGAAAATGCCTTGATTGACTTAACACAGGTGAACGCTTCAATATTGATTTTTTCACGTGCTAAAATCGAGTGACTATTTATCGTCAATATCGAATTTTTTGAGAATACACAATAATTTAATAAATGCGAATATTTCATAAAAAAATCGAACCGTCTAGAAAATAAACAAAAAAAAATCATTATACCTATGTTGGTTTTGTAAGATTGATATCTCATATATCTGCTGCGACAAAATCAATGTCTTATACTCACAATATATTTGTTTTTATCCTATTCACAATAAAAAAGTTTATTAAATTACATCAAAATAAAAGCAATATTACTTTTAAAACCACCAACTGCCGATCAATTATGCTTTTAATATAATTTTTAAATCAAGGATTTATACATTTGATTTGTTACGGAATACTAATATGTTAACAATACATTTGATCTACACTTAAACCACTCGTCAACACAGGTTTCAATAATGCATCAAATATGTTTTTTTGCCTCGTATATATTTTTTTTAAACTTAATAAATTCGTTCAGTATAAGCAATAAAAATATGGTACAATGCTTCTCGGAGTAGCATATATCAAAATTGGTTACACAATAAGACAACCGGCATAGTTATCAATTTTAACTAAACATTGAGAATGTAACTGAATTTTAATCTTATATTCTATGTATTGTATTTTCCACACTTATGCTAGCCTAGCAATGAAGCTTTTAGAACATATTTGAACTCATTTTACGTTTAACAAAGAAGAGAATTTAGTACAGCAACGGTTAAAAATTGAAAAAGAAAAACCAGCATCCATTTTCCTTGCGAGTAAAAGTGTTGTGTTTTATACATTTACGGTGAAACTCCGATTTAACGTGCATAGAATTCACGTTTCTTGCTTTTTTTAATTGCAATTTATTTAATCCTGATAAATTTTAGTAAATATTTTTCGCAATTAGTTTATGAAACATTTAAAATTCAATTAAAATGATTTGCATTCTAGGTCGATTGAGGATTTAAAAAATCTTTTTTATTAGCATTGCTGACAGACACGAGATCGAATCTTCAAATTTTATTAAATCGACAGTTTTATATAAACACCTCCGAGGCATTAGCCATACAAATTTGCATGTCTTTTAAAAATAAATGTTTGTGTATTTTTTTTATGTTTGTGTAGCGTTAAATTTATACCAAGATGTTTTTTTTGGTCTTGTCAAAAACGTAAAATGTGTCTTCCTTATTTAAAAAATGTTGGAAACTTTCAAATCCTGACAAAGAAAACCATAAACACCTTCACTTCACGATGAACTATAATCAGATAAGGAAAACTACGTTGCCATCAATACAAAAAGCCTTCCATAACATTTCAATAGATAAAAAAAGGTCGCGAAGAAAAAGAACCGTTTCAATCTCAACCCAATATAATACAAAAAGAATCAAACTTTTGTGATTATTCAAGTGCGGCATAAACAAAAATAACGCCGATGTTGGCTGTAAATTATTTTGCAAGAAATACAGAAACCACTAAACAAAACAACCATCGAATATTGCCGTTCGTAACTCAAAATTGAGTATTGAAGTATTGAAAAAATGTTTTTTTTTTATCAAGAATAGCCTGTTTCGTGCGTAGAATTTTGACATCTGTTATAGGTAGAATAGTTTGACTTTGTGTGATATTTAAAGATTTAGGAGCGGAGCTCCTCTTTGTGGAAACAGATATTAAGAAAAGTCTAAATTCTTCTTGGCTCTTCTTCTTATCACTACGTTTTCGATATCCTGGATTATTTTTGAATATTCGGACACAATCGGTAAAAATGAAGTATGATGGCTTTTCATGAGAAAATGCAAAAGATTCGTGAGTAAAAAAAAACAATTTTAGAAGTGATTCATAATTAAAACAAATATACCATTTTATCAAATTTAAAAGATATTGTCTTTTAATGTGGATTTAATTCATGAGTAAAATTTAAGTCGTAATATCATTGCTGTTATTTGTTATATTTGCGTGCTTAAATATTAATAATTCAAAGTTGAAATATTGTTTAGTTTTTGTCACTTTGTAGTTTTACTCGTGTGTTTTTCTATATCCTGTGATAAGCGGCAAAAACTAATTACCCTACACTCTATCAAATATTATTTTTTCTCAGAACAGGTATGTCGCTTACAATCAAAGTCGATTAAAAAACATATTATAATATTTGAAAGCTCTACAAACAAAGACGGCTGCATCCATTTTTTTTGAAAATAAGTTACTGGCAATTCCGCATGAAGTAGCAAATTGAATTTAAAAAATACGTAGATATTGTACATTTTTTTAGATTAAAATGAAGTTAGTAACGGAATCGGCAGTTTAAAAACTCATGTATAGCAAGCATGGCAGTTATCAAACGCATTTCACAAATTAATGTTAATTATGGCTTAAGATTTCCACTGAAAGTGCTTGGTGGAACTTTAACAATAAATTTGAATCGTTCAAATTGTGTACACTCACACACGCTTTGTGACTAACGACCGGGGAACTTCTTTACGGCATTTTTGGGCGTTCAAGTTCATGGTTGAGCTTAAGCGCACGCAAACTAAATAGATATATCATGCTATTGATGGCGATATGAAATTCATTTATTAGAGACTTGATTTTAATGACGTTCAATCAATTGCGGAAGTCATCTTTCCCAATCCCTCATTAGTAAGGTTACAAGGGTACAAAGCGGAGGAACGACCTTAATTAAACTATCAATTATTGATAAAGGATACTTACAATAATGATTGAGTAAACATAATATCTAACAGCTATATTATTGTATGTAAGCTTACCAAAAACAGTTAAGAGTGTAAATATTATACATATTATTTTAACATCACAATTACCAATTAAATACTGATACATATTATTTGGGAGGGAAGTTTTGATATTCCAATGAAATTGGATCACGTGCCTGGCGAGTTTTTTTTTTTTTTTTTGGATATCAAATTTATGGAGCTTCAAGTACCAGGACGCGCTAACGTCAAGGTTCTTCTAGTCTCCTTCATCGATAAAGTTTTTGAAGAATTGTAAATTGCATCCCCTTACCATCGTTTGCAGACAGAAGGGCGCGATCGCTACAGAGATAAGAAGTTCACGGGAACTCCATATGCACTATTTTGCAAATCACATTCTATATGCTTCCCCATACTGCATCCGTACATGTACACACACATACGCATACATACATACACACATACAGTGCACAAGGAAAGTCAAACAAAGAGAGTCATTTTCGTGATGCTAATTTCGTTCTAAAAGTGCCAATTTTAGACGACATAAGATCTATGGAGGGTCGTCGAGCAGAATTGCTCTCGGTCTAAAACGATTCTCAGGCAGTGTCTCGTCATAATTGTGGAGATTAGATATCGTTGGGTTAAAATGTTTCCCTACTTCACTGTGAAACCTTTGAGATATCTCACGAACGAACTCGCGGATGGTAGGTATTTTCAAGTCTCTGTGAAGCAGCGTGTTACGCACGTACCACGGGGCGTTACATATCTGTCTCAGTGATTTATTTTGGACAATCTGGAGAGTCTTCATATGTTTACGGTGAGCATACGTCCATATTGGAGCAGCGTACATCATGATTGGTCGAGTGATTGCTGTGTAGAGGAGCAGCTTGCTTTTGAGAGTAAGTTTGCTCCTCGCGTTAAGCATAAATACAACCTTGCCTTTGTAGCGTTAGCTTGACGTTTTTTAATCGCGGCGTATTCATTAAATTTAAGTCGATTATCTAGTGTGAGTCCAAGATACTTAACCAAATTAGACCACTTGATCTCTGCGTTGTGCATGCGTATGCAAGCAAAATTAGGTTTTCTGATAAAACCCTTGGAAAACATTACTGCCGCGCTCTTTTCGGTATTAATTTTGATTCGCCATTTGTCGCACCAGTCTGCAATTGTGTCAGCAGCTGATTGAACATGCGTGACAGCGCTTTGTCGATTTCGAGATTTAGCTAAAATAGCCGTATCATCTGCATATTGTGCTATAATTGCGTCGTTTTCTCCGCCGGAAGGAATGTCATAGGTGTATATATTGTATAATATGGGTCCCAAAACAGAGCTTTGCGGAACTCCCGCCCGAGTTGACCTTGGTGAAGATCGAATTCCATCCATTTTAACGTTGAAACATCTGCCTGTCATGAATGAATTGAGAATTTTTACCAGTGGTGATCCTATGCCAGCCTTCGACATTTTGAATACAAGCCCTTCAGTCCATACTCTGTCGAAGGCTTTTGCGATATCTAAAAAGAGGCCAGCCGTGACTTCTTTAAGAATGAATCCACTTGTGATAAACTCCGTTACTCGGAGGAGTTGGTGGTTTGTCGAATGGCTAGCACGAAAGCCGTGCTGAGTGTCTGGGATGATTTTTTTCACCGTAACAACTTCTTGTAACCTAATCTTAATTACACGCTCTAAGACTTTGCTCATTGCGGGGAGCTGACTTATTGGTCGATGATTTACTGGAAGTGTATGATCTTTTCCAGGTTTTGGAATGAGAATAATATCAGCTTCTTTCCATCGTGCCGGAAAATATTGTAATCGCAAGCACGCATTGATGATGTTTACTAGCGAATTAATGCCCTTTTCCGGGAGCTGCTTGAGAGCCTTGTTACCAATTTTGTCATTGCCCAACGCTTTCCTGTCAGGTAGATTTTTGATGAGACTTTCCACCTCGGCAAATGAGGTGGGATAGATAATTTCGCCATCTGCATCTTGAGATTGATCTAGAATTAACTTTGCAGCGATTTCTATATCAAACGCGTTTTTATTCATGACTAAATTGCTTGGGTCAATTGTGTTGGGTGTAAATTGGCTTTCAAGGCTGTCTGCAAACTCTTCAACTTTATCACTGATGGTGAAAACAGGTCCTTTTGGTCCGTAAAGTGGCATCAGGGGGTGTTTTTCTGCGCGGAGGGCTTTGGAGAGGGCCCAGTATGGGTCACTTCCTCTAACAAGATCACTTAATCTGTCGTCAGAAGTTTTTTCGCGGTAAGCTTTCATAGCGAGTCGGATTTCAGCAGACAGACGGTTAACGCGCTGCTTAACTAAGGGGTTACAGAATTTTTTCCATTCTTTTCTTGCACGCCGTCTGTCATTAATAAGGATTTTAATGTCTATCGGCCTGGCGAGTTAACACACGTGTAAAATTTAAGTAGTGTTTTGGTCAGGAATTCGATACCCTTATCCCTCTTATCAGGAAAGGTACAGCGACGGGATTCGTGTAATTGATTTAAGCTAAGCTAATTAATTTTCCCATGTCAAAGAAATTAGCTGTCAGCAAAGTAAACCACCAATTAGAAATGCACACGGAGGGAGCATTTCTCATACAAAGTCACTAGAGGCGCCCTTGTAATACAATTTTGTTAAAGTAATGTTTCTTTTTTGAGATTTCGACTGAAGGGGCTTGGTGGAATTTCAATATAAAATTTAAATCGTTCAAATTATGTACATTCACTCAAGTTTTGTCACTAACGACTCGGGTTTCGCTTTTCGTTGAAGCGACAAACAAATACGCCAACATAAACGTTTTCAAGACGTATAAAAATAGTGATTAGCTATTGCTCTACATCTCACGTCCTCTCTAAAAAGCTAATTTAAACAGCTTGTAAACAATCGCCGGTTATGATTAATATACCCGTGCTTATTTGACCAAGTCGAATACAATTTTAGTGCAATCCTTTTTTATCCTTTATTTTTGATGTATTTTATTTTTATAAAACAGTGTACTCAAATTATAGTTTAACATATTATATGTTTGTTACAAAATTAAGGTTGTTGCCTGGGAGTCATCGCAATTCGGACTGCTTCGAAGACAACGCTGTATGTACGTACATTAACAAAACCAAATGCTATTTGTTCAAGGCTTGCATTCAAACGGTGTTGCTATACGGTAGTGATTTAAGGAACTCGAAAAATACTCAAAAAAACGATATACTGAGCATCAAAAATAGATGCGAGATAATTTAAATTTATAAAGAACCTAGAGGTTTGGGAACGCACAAGGCATTGTTATATGACGTTAGCGACCATAAAGAGACATTGAAGCTGACTGGGTAACGTGGTGCGGATGTCTTTGGAGAGTCTAATCTCTTTTCACCTTTTTCACATTCAGTTAGCGAACTGTCCATCTAACATCCTACATATTCGGCGGAACTGAACAATGGTAGAACATCATGGGAGGAAACAAAACAGTTTATAGGAGACAAGGAATCAAGCGCCACGTGGCGGCCATATGGTGAATATGGACTCAGAAGAACAATCTTAACATTAATAGCCGATAAGGTCTGTCTGTAAGGACGTCCGCAGTAAGGTACAGACCAATGATTTCGATTTATTCTGAACAGCACATTTTTGAAATGTTGTTCTATCCAATGGGAGCGGCTTATTTTAAACCGGGCGTGAATGTTCTGATATCGCCACGTTTGAAAAATTGATATTTCTTGGTGTAGAGCTAAAGTATTGTATCACCATACATCATAATATTCGAATAATCAAAGACTTTAATTCGACTATTGCAAACTATGATTATAGGGCTATCGAAATGAATCGTCTGATCGTGTGAGTCGATGTGAGACTAATATTTTTTGGAGCGGATTTGATCAATTGAATCATAATGATGAATCTTTTCACGTCTGACCTTGAAAATCTGTTAGAATTCTTTAATACATTAAGAATATTCAAATTATGATATGGATATATCATAGAATAATATTTTGCTTTTTTCATACACTTGGACAAAATGTGCAACTGATTTTTTATTGAAAAATTGGATTTGATCTTTTGATTTTTATTGGAAATAATTGTTAAATAATTTAAAATCCGAAAAATAATTGTTGGCAAACTTAAACATTATTCCAAAAATTAAGTAATTTACAAAATTTCTGCTACTACGAAAGATGATTGTTAGCAAACTTTAACATTATTCCAAAAATTAAATAATTTACGAAATTTCTGCTACTACGAAAAATGGTTGTTAGCAAACTTAATCATTATTCCAACAATTAAATAATTTACGTAATTTCTGCTACTACGAAAAATGGTTGTTAGCAAACATAAACTTTATTCCAAAAATTCAATAATTTACGAAATTTCTGCTACTACGAAAAATGGTTGTTAGCAAATTTAAACATTATTCCAAAAATTCAATAATTTCAATAATTTACGAAATTTCTGCTACTACGAAAAATGGTTGTTAGCAAACTTAAACATTATTCTAAAAAATCAATAATTTACGAAATTTCTGCTTCTACGAAAAATGGTTGTTAGCAAACTTAAACATTATTCCAAAAATTAAGTAATTTAGGAAATTTCTGCTACTACGAAAAATGGTTGTGAGCAAATTTAAACATTATTCCAAAAATTCAATAATTTACGAAATTTCTGCTACTACGAAAAATGGTTGTTAGCAAACTTAAACATTATTCCAAAAATTAAATAATTTACAATTTAAATACTGCAGGGCAGGGCTGTCGATATATGCCCCGAGATATATTTCTTTTACTATCAGAATTTCTGGCTTATTCAATAAATAGGTTTGTAATTTATTTTTCACGCCAGTAAATTTTCTGACTACTTAAAAATGCAACATAAATCTCACGTTGCTGGGCAACGGGCTTACAGCTAGTTATGTATATAATAATATAAAATGTCTGTTCAAAAATATGTTACCATATCTTTAACCTTTTGGCTGCCGTATAAAAAAGTATGTTTGTACTTTGCACGCCAGCTATAATTTGCAATTATTAATTTTATTACTTATTGACGAGCGTGTTAAGCATGACAAATTTGACGAGGTATCTCGGTGTGGCAGCCATCTAGTTAAATGGATATTTTGTTATCAAATAACATTCTATATATATCGACAGCCGTTTGTCTAATTTAAATAATATTGTACTCACAAAATAGCCAGGCGCCGCGTTGGCTTGCAGAGCGCCCTGCGTTTGATAGTTAAAGCTTTCAATAGATCCCGCTGGCTCGGTAAATCTCTGAAGACAGCCTGCAGGTGTAGACGCGGCCGCTTGACAGACGCCCACTTGAAAGAGGCGTCGCTCGGCCGACGCCGTTAGCACCGACAGGTAGAACGGCCCGGGCGAATCTCCGACATCGACATACACTGTAACATTTCGGAGGATTTTAAAATTTTAAGTTTTATTTAAAATCGCATTCACTATTTTTTTACAATCCCTGATTATTATACATAGTACTTTTGAAGTGAATTGATACATACCATAATCGTAAATACGTATCATTTTTAATTTAAAGGAAAATAATATCATGAATCAATATAAAATCAAATATGATAACTTTGTTATTCTACAAACTGTGTTTCTAACTGTGACACGTTTTCTCGTAACTGTTGGTTATTTATTTAAAAAAAATGAGCATTGATTCTTATTTTTAGCTTATAAATTACACAATTTAAATTTCGGTTTTATTATACAATTATTAATATTAAAAAATAACTGTAATATATTCGTAATAAGTCCTCTTGTAGGGTCAAGTAAAACTAAAAAAAAAAAAAAATAACCTTACGATAGTTAGTAGCGAAACATGTGACACTATTAAGGTCTCTAAGTCCGGGATCCGGGATCCCGAATTCAGACATCCCGTCCAATTTTGAAATTGATAAATTTTGAGAAAGTTGCGCAAAGGTAAAAGGGTCTCGCATCGTTTCATTTCAGGAATTCCGTAGATTGACGGAATTTTGGATTTGAAAACTCTGGAAAAATCAAAAAAAAAGTCTCGTGTTTTTTTTCATTTTGGGAATTCCTAGAATTTTTAAATCGACTTTTTTTTATATCCCAGGATCTTAAAATCGCCGAGAAAAACTTTCCCAATCCCGAACTTACACACGATTTTATGTTGAATGTTCAAACCCAGGATTCCGTGATTAGAAAAATTGTCAATCCCAAAATCCCGGGATCACAAAAGGGTAGTCACAATCAATGAAATAACGAAGTTATGAAATTTAATGTAAAGGTATCATCGATATTAAAAAGTATTCAACGTTAAGCAATCAACATAAATTAACGCCCAAAGCTTTGCAGTTAAATCGTTTTTATTTGTCATGGTATTCTTCTAAAAAAACAATGAAACAAATGTTTCATATTTTTTTATCGCCAAATAAAATTTAACTTCTCCCGTTCACAATTATTCCTTCCGAAGAACAGCCAGTAATGAAACATTCCGACAAAGCTAAAAAATAATTGCACACCCGATGAAAACCTCTCGCGCACATGTAAATATGTCTGGATGGGATAATTTGAAAACATTATTCCAAATAAAATAGGAAATAAAAAAAAGCTTACTCACAGTGTTGTCCGTTGTTAATGCCGCAGAGAACTGGAACAATGCTGTTTACATTTTGCCCCGTTATAATGAATTGATCGTCGACACAGCTTCCATTTGTGGGCGGCTGAAGCTGAAAAATTTATTACATACACAATTAAACTACGATATCAAATGCACACGAACTAACAGTAAACAAATGTACCATTTTTAAAATGCGATATTACTATTTACCACTAAGTATTAAAACTGTACGGCTGTACTCAGTCAGAACCAAGTGCCTCTTGTTCAAAGTATGTATCTTGACAGTGCTATTTTACGGTTGCGAATCATGGCACTTAACGAAAGCGCAGAGTAACCGTATAATGTGCTTCGAAAACAGATGCCTGCGGCGAATGCTAGGAGTGAAATGGTCTGACTTTGTCAGGAACACGTAGATTAGAGAGCGGACTAACCAGCCTTTTGTTACGTCCAAAATAAAGAAGCGGCGGTGGACCTGGCTTGGACACGTGCCAAGAATGCCTCAAGAGAGCCTGAACCCTGCCTGTCTCTTCTTCCAACCGAATGGATTCCGGCGACGTGGAATGCCACTGATGACCATCCACAGGATGTACTCAGCGGAGCTACGGGACGCTGGGATGACCTGGGAGGAAGCAAGGAGACTGGCTGGGGATAGAAAATCATGGAGAAGCTTCGTGGTGACCACATGCTCCGTATAAGGAGCGGATATGGACTAAAAAAAATAGTTAAAACTATATTATTTATTGTTATGTATACTTCAACATATCGTAACTGGGAAAAAAATACAATATATATAGACATTTTTAAAAACAGGTGCTAATAAGATAGTATCTGTCTGTCGCTGTTTTCAAGTTGATAATGGTTTGGTTGTACGGATAAAGTAGATCTGGGCTGAATTTCGGATAAGGTCAATGTCAAATAAAGATTGTTTTCAATTAAAATTAATGATCTTGGACATGGGTGTTTATAAGTGGCTTGAGTAAAATTTTCGATACTCTAGAGTAGTGTTTCTCAACGGGGAACCACAGAGGAAAAAAAATAGAAGAGACACAGTACAGTTTTGCGGGGGAAAAATTTGCAAAATCCGTAAATTGGTGTCTTAGGAATTGGAATGTCTGAGAAAAGCTAAAAAAAGGTGTCAGGGCGTTCAAGTTAAGAAATCCCAAAGTTCCTTTAAAAACTTATACTTCAATATTAAAAAAACAGGTGTGGGAGCCACGTAAAAAAATATCACACTCAAAATGGACCACGGTCTCAAAAAGGTTGATAAATTATGATTTTGATTTTATGTCATGTGCGTAGTTAAAAACTGAATATCTGACACATTGGCTTTGAGCTGCAAGTTAAAAAGAATGTATTAATGTTATTTTATTAATATTATGTATTTATCCATAAAGTCGGATCCGTGGTGCATTAATCTTAATCGTTGGCTTTATTGACAGCTCTCACGGGTTTTAGTCACAGTGCGAATAGCATTTTTTCAATCAAATTTATCAATTTGTATTTGAAGACATATCGGCGTAGCGAGAGCGGTTAGCTAACCACAAGTTTTGCTCTAGCTTTTAATCCTTTTATCCCTACTCTCTTTTTAAAAAAGGGCTTGAGAAAGTTAGTGAAAAGTAGTTCTCGTTGAAAAGGTTCTGGTTAGATATCTCTTTTAGGAATCCTTATGCTGTAAATTGGTAACGAACATGGATTAGGATTTTAAAAAGTTTTTCAAGCATTTTGTTAAGTAAAGTATTGACTACTCGACAACAGGAAACGACATGTATCTTTTAAAATTCTTTCGAATTTTTATATTTTTCATCAGTATTAATTAAGTTATCAACTTTATAATGGAAATAATCTCATTTATACTTCAAATCATTACACAAGAAATACTTTAATGAAAAATTAAATAACTGAAACAGTTACACAATTAGAAATCATCCAAAAGGCCGCACAAAATGCCTCCAAAGACGTCGGCTTCCCATCTATATGACATTTTGTTTTATCATTGTTGAAATATGAGATAGTAATAAGTAAAAAAAATAATAAAAATATAAATCACGAAATAATCTAATATTAACACAGCGTTATAAATATAATACGTGATTATCAATATTTATTATAATACTATCCATACATTGTTGTGTTCATAAGATAGGATATATTAATGAATTATGAGCTTTCTTCTTCACAAACGCCTATGGCGACCAACTCATCGAGTAGATTATTTTCCACCCCGCACGAAACATAAATAACAAACGCTGGCAGTTTTCGGGTAATAAAATATGATTTCTGGTGACGACGCACGAACTACCCTGAAATGAGATATTTCTTATGAAAAAATATTAATGCGGACGAGAAATAATGCCTAGGGGGTTTTTTTTCTTATTCTCTTGTGTTCTTTTAGATAATGAGCATTTCATTTTAAAACAACAAGTGGGAAACATTATTATGCATTACACAAAGAAAGTAATCACATTAAAATAATAAATAGATTTGTTGTTTCAATACAATACGTTATAATTACTCGCGATTTTCACGTGCCCGAATACTATAAGAGAATATTCCAATAATTGACTTCGCAGTCGATTTATGCATTTGCGTAAAAAAGCATTACTAAATTAACATGAACGTAATGTACCAAGATCAATTAGCAATGTAAATCCTATTTAAATGGCTTAATTTCTTTTATAAATATTTCCAATAATTGCCAGTTTTATTATGGTCTTACCGCTTCTCCAAACAGAAGAATTATAGTGTCAGGCAAATAGTCCTAACGCATTCGATAAAAAAAATCACAACATATTCATAACTATCAATAATTCTGTAAATAAAACAAAATATAGTTTCCTTTCTTTTTCATGCTTTTTATTTACACTTTAATATACCATTAATAAAAAATAACATGATTCCGATAGCCAAATTCAGAGACACCAAAATATGAAAAAATATACTTCTTATAATTGAAGAAATACGAAATGTTCATTCTATTTTGGCTTAAAGCAACAATACAAGAACTAATATTTAATCACTGGCCTACCTAAAATATAATAATATTTTAGGACGAAACGTTGAAGTAGAATATTTTCAATTAAAATCATTGTCTTTTTTATTGTATTAAAATGTGATACATATAAAGATAACATGATATATATAACACATAAAGAAAAATTTATCTTCAGTTTTATTTTAGCAAACACGTTGTGTATACCAATTTAATGAAGGAAAACTTATTCCTACAATAAGTTTTTTAGGACACAAACAATTAATGCTTACACTCGAATTATTCGTTTGCACCTGTTGTGGCAAAAATACCTTAACGTAAATATCAAAGTGTTCAGCTCATGTCTTGTTAAGGCCAATACAGAAGAAATACATTAACAATACTTCTAGTCTTACTAGACGCAAGAAATGAAAAGCAGCCGTTGAAGCTTTCAAATCTCTCACTGATATAGTCGGTCTTAAAAGCTTATTGACGCATTTAATTTCCAGCATTAAAACTGTCATTTTGAGTGGCAGTTATATTCTTATTTTGGCAGCCATCTCGAGAATATTTATACTCCATCGTAAAATTCAATTAAATTATTCAATCAATCGACAAACTGACGCTGTCACCCATAAAACGGCATCAGCATTCCAATAAATGTAATTGGATATATTATACTTCTGCTGAATGGTTTTAATTATATCTGTACATATAACCGAGAAGTATCCTAAATTAGTAGATAAAAGAGTATTTATACCATCAAATAATTATAATGGAAGAACAGTTTATTACTTCCAATTAACTGATACCATAATATATTATTACATTTATCAGAAGCGTCAAGTTTTTTGACGAAAAATCATTCTTAGAAGTCCACTCTTGATTTACACGCATTCAAATTCATACGACGCGTTTATGTTTTTTATTAAAATCTCAACAATTCATCAACACTAATGGTATCAGTCACTACGATGTGACAAAACTGACCTCTGATAAAATAGAATCACCTGCAGTCAAAATGGCATGATATAAAATAATGAAAAGGTTTCCATCTGCGAAAGTATATTCATGAATAAAGTTTTTATAATAATTTTTGAGATTGCAATACGTGCCAATGTTTCATATAGACAATTCTACAAAATTTTTGTTCTTATGACATACCCTTAGATTTATAAAAATACTCTGCTTTTGTAAGGATAAGCTCGTGGGAATGCCAACAGATTTGAGTAGTAAGTAGTTTCAAGAATTATATTATTTGTTTGTCGAGCGAGCTAGCTTATCCTTTTCGCGAGCAATGGCTTTGGACTCAGTGATGCATTTATTTAAAGTATTTTAACTCTACAGTTTTTAATAATTTTATTCGTTGATAGCTATTTCGGCTTGCGCCATCGTCAGAACTATATAGTTCTGACGGATTAAAATAACAAAGTATTTTAGCTCTACAGTTTTTAATAATTTTATTCGTTGATAGCTATTTCGGCTTGCGCCATCGTCAGAACTATATAGTTCTGACGATGGCGCAAGCCGAAATAGCTATCAACGAATAAAATTATTAAAAACTGTAGAGCTAAAATACTTTGTTATTTTAATCCGTTATAAATAGAGTTCTACCAAGTAAATGCCAAATCAATTAATGCATTTATTTATTATATAAACACGAAACTTTCATTTACTAAACGTCAGTTCAAGTTCATCCGTGCACTTGAATGTCTGAAGATGCCGAAAGGCGAAACCCGGGTCGTTAGTGACAAAATCTGTGAGAACGTACATAGTTTGAACGATTCAAATTTAATATTGAAATTCCACCAAGCACCTTCAGTCGAAATCTTAAATTATACTAACCAATTATTTAAGAAAACATAAATATTATTTCAAATTCAGATCTTTTGTCAACTTTATAATAAATTTGATCATACAGAATCGACATATTTCATCACAAACGAAAGAGCTTCGCCTGTCATTTATATTATCGCTAGAAAACTTAAAATGAAAATTTCCATAAAAAGTGTAAAGATAGTTTGAATTTTGTTATATATAATGTCTTTAACCATGAAGTTGAATTAAAAAATACAATTCAAATGTTAATGCTACCTTTGAAGCTTTTGAATAAGTAATCAATTTTACGAAATGTGTTTCTTACAGCTGTTGAGAAAATTTATTTAAAAACAACTTGTTAATAAGCATGCATAATAAAATTTCCAATGAATCTTTCACGTACAGACTTTAATCGAATAATCCTTTGACCGATAAATAAATTGCATTTCATACTATTTCGCTTTAAAAAAGTTATACAAACATTATGACAAATCGATCCCACTCCTAGTTTATCGCGAATGAATTTCTAATTGAGCACTCCAACACAAGCAATGTTAAGATTTCCCAAAGGTTTTCGATAGAAAAATGGGGCTAAAAAAGACATAACATTGTTTTTCACATGTTTTGTTAAAATTCTAAAATAAATATAGTATTATGTAGTGCAACATTTTAAAATGAGATCATTTTATACATTTTTTAATTATTTGCGTGGGTTTCATATTATATTCATCAAAACGTAATTAATATTGACAGACAACATTTTGTAATATAAAATTAAATTTTATAACTTTATTATGCTTGTTTTTAAAATTTCTCAATGTGATTTCCCTATTTTAGACGCATCTATGGATGAGCTATCATAATATTATTTATCATTTTTTTTAACATTGATTCTAATTTAAAAAAATGTTTTTTTCGTCTGGCTCTATCCTTTTAGTGAAAACAATAATATTTTCCTAAAATTTCCAATTACAAGATATTTACTTCTTTATTGGTAATATTATTGAAATTATTGGGTTTGAGCGTTGTTTGTATCCAGCCCTCTCCCTGAGTTCAGCTAAGAGATAAAACCTTAACCTTCATATAGTAGAAAACAAATATTTTTTTAATTTAGTGGGTGATGCAATCAAAAATAAATCGATACTAGTATGTTCAGAATTTCCATTTTAATATGAAATATAATAATATAAACTTTATGAAGCATCAATTGTTTAAAAAAAAGTCGTTTGCTTAACGCTTATCGAGCTGTGGATTAAACTAACACGGACCGTTACAATCAAAAACAGGTCGTTAAAAAATTTACTTTGAAATTTGGTGGAAAGATTATGAAGCAAAAGTTTTGTTTTTTTAAAAGAACATTATTAAATATCATATTAAAGAATTTTTATTTTAAAAGTATATTTGGTATTACAGTTAATGCCAATGCACCAAATATTTTTAAGTTGAAGTTCATACGAGATTAACTCGATGAGATTAAGTCACTCAAGATCAACTCAAGAATATTAGAAACAAGACAAGACACAATTACACACGTCTTAAATTTCAAATTGAATTTAAAAAAAAAAAAAAAATATTTGCAAAGACCTTACCGTGAGTTGAACCTAAGCTCGCCAAGACATGCTTCTACTAATTAGACACAACGGTTGAAATATAATTCATTAAAATAACAATAAAATAACAAAATGGTATTTATATCATTTTTTAATAATATTACAAAAACATAATATTAATAATCATTAAATTGAAGTTGATATATAAACTATAAACAAAGGGCTCCAAAACCTTATTCGTAACTCTTTTTCGTAAAGAGCAGAGTATCTTTTGACCTCCTGACGGATAAGCTTAAAGTAGCATTATTTAAATCAATACGAGACAAAATACATAATACTTCATTATTTGTGGAAGATTTGTGAATATAACAAAAAGTATTCTTTGATCTTATTTGAATATTTTTCAGAAATAACTAAAAGCAGTCGTGTGTTTTTTTAAATTCATGGTCACTCCATCCATTTTTATGAAGTAGATGCGATTTTTCTTGGAAAAGCGTTCAATTTATTTGAAAAGTAATATTTTTGTATACAATTTTGGCTTTATTATTTGGCTTAAATCACTGTCATCACTATAGAGATAGTATGCACTTCAATTATATGATACATCTGAAAAAGATAATGGTTTTTAACAATTAAACTTCAATTATATTAAATACTTTGAATAAAATCGTTTTAAAAAAAAATTCAACGACAACAAACAGGACCAAGTTTAATTGAGTAATATTATTTTAAATAAACATTCTTCGCATCTGAAATGAGTTTTCCTACAAATAATAATAAAGTATTTGATGAAATTCTCCGCGAATCTTGCACATCTTTTTAATTATTTTAATTTATTCCGAATGCTAAACCACCTTATTACTGTTGGTTTAAGAAGGTTTCATACACTCAAATTGTAACCTTATACTTGTTATTTCTAGATTATTCCATAGATCAAAATACATTTTTTCGTTTCGTTATTTTAATTAATGGCCAAATTTTCTTTCGAATATACGGCGACCCACCGGTTGAAAACTCATGCTCCAGGCAATTTATATACGATAGATAAATCATGAAATAATAAAATATGCGCGTTAATTGCCTCGCAGATAGAATATTTTAGCATTATCCTGCTGATTTATCGCTATCACAAACCTATTTTCTATTCAAAATAAATATCATATTCAAAGAAAATAATTTAATATTGATTGGGTTATCCCGAGACTCCTTCTAGTCCCTTTTGTACTATGTTGGCTGTGCCATATTGCCGCCTAATTCAATTATTTGATCAACACAGTGGCTCTGTGGTCTTACGGTACAATAGTAAACCTATCCAATTATAGTAATTGGAAAATATTTATTCAACCAAAACGTAATGAATCTGGCTGGCAAGATCGACACGGAGTGCAAGGGTTGGTTCCAAGAATTACCGTCAGTATCATAAAAAAATAATAACATCATATTTATTTTTTACACGTTCCGAAGCGCAAACACTCATTTAATAAACAAATATCATTAATATATAAAAAATATTAATTTATGATATCAACAGAAGCTGATTAATTGACTTAAATATCTGTGTACGAAAATAAAAATGTTTGAAGTCTTAAATTTGGAAATTTAGTTGAATTTACCATAATAACTACAAAACATATATGAGGAGCAAACATTCAAAAAGTGTTTTGTCACAAATTTTGAAAAATGGCGTTTTATATCAATTCTGATAGCCCATAATAAAACCTATGAATAGAAATCAAAATTAGTGTTCAAAAAGGTTTTTTTTTCATATTAAAATGAAATCATAAAGTTGACACATTCATACAAATAGTCACTTTTGCAACACTTAAATCATCATTTTCCAAGCTTTGTATTTGTGTGACAAAACACTTTTTGAATGTTTGCTCCTCATATACGCATAGTATGTTTAAGATGATACATCAAATTAGCGGTGCCAAATTAGTAAATTTTCGTTGAAAAATCACATTTTGTTTTGGCTATCCTGAAAAATACCAATTGAAAACTAAACATATTCTTCCTTTCGCAGATATAACATTTAACCACTTTAGGGTATTCACTGTCAATACTTTTTGGAAAAGCACTGTATTCAAAAAATAAATTATTCATTTGTACTAATTCCACTTTTTTCAATAAGATCAGGACCGGTTTCGCTCATATAGCATAATATTTCAGTGCTATTTATACAAAACAAAACAAAATTACACCCTCAAATGTTATCTTGTTTTCTATAATTAGCACTGTAGTGTTATATGTTTAAAATGCTCGTCATGAGCTAAACTGGTCCAAACCATTTAAATTAACAACGAGTATTTTATAATATTACATCTAAGCAAAATCATTTCCCTTTCACGTCTAAAGGCATTCAAATGAAAAAAAAGTGTTCGCCTGTTTTTCACCGATTCGAATTATATAAAAACAATAGAAATACACATTGATAAAGATATATAATACAAATATATCAATAAATAAGAAGTATATAATAATCATACGAGTTCTTGTAACGAAAGGAACATAAGAAAAACGAACCCCACCGGTCATTCAATAAACGACCCCATTATATTCTTAAGATGAGTTTGTTCGCAATGGTATCATATTCTCAGCGTATATATCGCACATCCAGTAACAAACAGTCGTATGTCTATAAACTGTCAGTTAATTTTTTTTAAAAAGTTTTGTACATTGAAAAAGTCTAATTGCATAAACAGCTGTTGCTTTTTTTTTATGAAAATCAATATATTTTGCTGCAATATTTTTCGTTGAAATAAATCAAAAGACAAATATTTTACACAATCGGTTTTATCATGAAAGTTCTAAGAGAAATGTATCTTGCCATATATTTCTTTCGACTTATACGAGGCCAAAATGAGAATTCTTCCATTCTTGAGAATGTGAATCTAAAAGTACCTGATTATTTTTTGAGAAATCGTGGACATGAATTGTTTGTTCTCCCAATGTGTAAAACAACCTGCCAATGGGGATGCCACTGGGAAGAGCTTTAACGGTGTTCAACAATATTGCTTCGGATGTCGATATATTCCACGTAGACGTGGGTGAGTTCCGACGAATACTATTTTTTATGTATTAGAGTAGAGTTCGTCGGAGCTTACTCAGTTGACTTCTTTGCTATTTTTTTTCTACTGCTTTTAATATTAAATTGTACTATTTTTTTTTCTTCATTGTAAAAGTTTTAAATTTATAATTTGTCAACCTTATGCAATGTTGATTAAATAAAATAAATAAATAAATACAAAATTATTCAAGCGTAATTTTACGAATTAATCGATTTCTAGAACAGAAGTAAAACAGAGCACATAATTATCAGTGCAATCATATCCATAAATATTTTTTTTAGTTTCAGACTTATCACACTATACCAGAAAGAATGCGATATATTTATTATAAATGAGCAGTTTTTTTCAAACTGATAACATACAGCAGGGAAAATATTTTTCTTGCTTGTTCTTTTGTGTATTTCACTTTACTTTATTTTCAGATGTTAATAAAATTGATATCACAATAATTGACATTGTGCAGAGATAAGGAAACCAAGGTACAAAAAAAAACTGTTCATAATGTTGAACTTAAAAATATTTGAAGACAAAAACGCACTCTTACCGTCTGACAATAGCGATTATACACTATTTATATGTTAACCATCTTCTTAGCATACAAAACTGCGACTACTTGATGTTTGTTATGTATAAAAAATGATAATATGCTTAAATCGAAAATTCAGACCTCATTCAATATGAAATTTCTTAATATTTTAAAATTTCAAGTTGAAAAAATAATTTATGAACGTGATCTTTATGTTACTTCTGTAGGAATATTTTCTTAAATCATCTTTTTAATGACATTATTTATGATTAATAAATCAAGATGAAACATATGTAATTTCTATAAAGAAACTTTGTCAAGTCCGTGGTTCAAGGGTCAACGTTGTTGAATTCATAGACAGATCTGACAGATTCAATTATCAGCAGAAACAGCACTTTTTCAATCGATTTTTGTACAAAAGAATGGGTGTTCGTGATGTCTAAAAATTTCCTTCTACCTTTTCAATTTTTAAATGACAAGCTCCTTTCTTTCTATTTTCAATATCTTAAAAAATAAGACTAATGAGCAGTTATCCTTGAAAAACAATCTGTTAAGATATTCCCATGAGAGGTCATATGCTTCACATTAAGCGTAAACATGGGCTAAAAAAATATATCTAAATTTAGATTTCGCTTAAATGTCGGAAGATGCTTAAAGGCAAAAACCCTTGTAAAAGAAAAAAACTTGTGAAAGTTAGCAAAATTGTTACGGTTCAATTTAAAAAATAACGTGCATAGATACCGCTATCGAATCCGTCGATAGTATATTTAGGTAATTTACAAAACTTATTTTTAGCTTGAACTGAAATACAATGCGTAGGTCAGTGTGGGTTTAACTTAAAATATAATGTAAACAAAACTACTGCCAAACCATCAAAAATAGTATAACTACAAAGACTTCTTTTAAACAGAATCAATTCGCACGAGAGAAAAATGATAAAGTACGCTTATATGGACATACTTTAAATGTTGCTATCTACATTCTTAAAATCGACATTTATATAAACATGTCCGAAATCAAAGTTATTAAGAAATTTCAAAGTATACCTCCATTTGCACAAAATCCAATTTCAGCTGGTTTATGTTCGGATCCGCTTTATTTATGGTCAGCGTGCAAGATATTCTCTCTTCCGACGGTTTTGGAAACCCTGGATTCGTAAACGTCGAACAGTTTGAAGAGGTCTGATCGCCGCATGAATATTGAACTGAAAAACAGATTCAAATTATCAATTTCATGAAATCAGTATAATTATATTAAAAATGAACTTTCACAAAGTCACCGTCAAATCCATCGAACATATTATTTGATTAGCAAAGGTTGTTTTAATTTTTAAACAAAAAATCTATAACTACACAATAAAGTAGAAAAATTCTAATCCGTACCAAGTGACTATTTTCGTAAGTTTAAATGAAATGCTTATAATTCGTGATAAAACCAAGCCTTACTCGCCTCTGTAAAGAGATAGTTAGCAATTAAATATAATATATTATGACAAACTCACACAAACAACAGATACCGAAACCATCCGCACATGACCCCATCTCAATACCCGACGCGTCCGAGCATTCCAATCTATGAAGGCAAGTTCCTTTGAGTCCATTACTTGCGAAACAATCGACATTGTTGAAATTCACAACTTCAAATATACTAAGAAATCTGCCTTGAGTAACCTTGGCATCAGGATATTTGACTTCCGCACTTAAACGCTTATTTGAATCGACGTCGAAGGCGTTATATCTTAAATTCTCCAAGTTCCTACTCTTCAGCGTGTTGATATCCAATGAAAAATTCGAAATCTTTTGAACGTTCGAGTTTGTAATTCCGATTTTCTTGTGAAATAATTCATCGTTGCTTTCTTTTCCTTGTTTTTCAATCATCGGCACTTCGTACATTAGTTTTGTTGGTGATATATTTCTTCTACTGTCATCTAAAATTCGTTTTAAGTTGTCAAAGTCTTGTAATCTCTTATTATTTCGACTATTTTGACTTGCATTTTCATCAATTAAATGCAATAAACTTAAGAGAAAATTTGTTGATTTATTTTTTATGTTATTTGACAGATTTTCGAAGCTGCCTGTTGCTTTTGTTTTTGATATTTGAATTTTAGAACGATTGCCGTCGTCACTTTTTAGTTGTGAAAAATGTTTCGGAGAACTAATTTTGAATAATTTGTTTCCATTTTTTCTGGTCTCTTGTATTTCAGATATTTCCAATGGTTTCGTTAATTTCGGAAGAAACTCGTACAGGTTTTTTAAAAAAACACGAGAGATTTCATGGTTACCAACATTTAAATTTTTGTCCATTTCCAAAGATTTTTTTTCTTTTAATAAACATATAAAAACAAATAAACACTGCAATGTACTTTTGCACATAAAAATCATTTTGATTTTGAGGAACAAATTTGCGCTTTTTTCATTACAGAATTCTCATTAAAAAATATATGAAGTATGTTTCACATACATTTTTCTTAAAGTAATAATAAATGACATTGCAAATACAATTCTCAGAAAGTGTAAAGGGTAAATAATAATTATTATTATAAACTGGTGAATTTAAATTTAAATATTGATTATCGCCATTCTGAAAAAAACGATTAGTCGAAAATATTAGTTATGGGTATCATGACGATGAAATACTCTCAAACATTATTTTACACGGTAGATACTTTCCACTTAGCACCGTTTATAAAAAACCATGTGAAAATGATAAAATACATAAAAAGTTGAAAATTCGTCTAATTAAAAAATTAAAAAAACGTGTTATTTGAAAAAATTACAACGTAGTGTATAAAATCATGTATAAAAAAGGTATACATAAAAATTTTCAAAATAATATTTTATTATAGTATGTGATTTATTTAAAAATAAAAAATATACTTTTCATCGTTACTTGATAACATACGCGCGCACCTTTAAGAGAGACTGGTCGTTAACCGGCTTAATCGCTGAAAATTCTGACACTTCTAATGTGTTAGAATCTAATGAAGACTTTTGTTTGTTATTATCGTCCTGTCTTGTTAAAGTTTTTATGATTTGGAAATCTGTTATAATTTTATTTTTTTTTGTTTCTAGAAATCGTCCTGAAACAAATAATTCCTGTATCTTGTATTTATTCTTTTTAGTGGAACGTGTCATTTCAAGGCCACGTTTAAAAAAAATCGCGTAAATAAGTTAGGTGTATATAAAAAAATAATATTTTAACGCTTGTGAAAAGCAAAACCGTTTCCGAAAACAATTTTATAAAACTTTGTAATTCGCATAATAAAAATATGTTTTTTTATATTATGCCTTTTCATCAATAATTGACATTTAATGCCATTAAAATAAAATTAAAGCTGATAAATAAATGAATGTTAATAAAATAAAATAACTAAAATGGTAGAAAATCGTCTGTTGTGATTAAGGTTAAATTAGTTTCCGGCAGTCTAAACACTTTTTACGTTAACTTTTCGAAATAATGTGGATAAATAATAGGTTTTTGTTAATCACTTACATTATAATTTATATATAACAATATAACATATATAGTCTGAGATTACTAATACACGTTTTTGACTGATTTAAAGTGATATACATATTATTTTGAATTAGTTATAATTAATGATTTCACATTATTGACAGAAAATAAAAATATGTCAATATGTCAAAAATATGTCATATACAATAATAAACTTCTATACAAGGAAATTTTAATTTTTATTTAAATTATTAAAACACTAACAATAATCCACGTCGTTTTTTAATGTGTGTCAATCCACAGTAAGATTATTTTTTGTTGACATGTTATGTTAATGAAATATAAGCAAAGACTGTCAACTGAGTTCAAAATCCATTCTTGTCATCAAACAAATGTCACGCGTGCATGAATCAAGTGCATTAATGCATTTTATTACAAATCTAACGTGTGGTTAGAAATAAACATTATTTTTAATCCATGTCCGCATGCATTGTGGAGACATATCAAAATAAGTTGTAGAAAAGATAGGGCTGGAGGCCTGGTTACTTAATCACTCTCGCATCACACAAACGCATGCTTTTAAACAAAAATCAATAAATAACGTTTCTATAATAACTCCGAGGATCACCTATTTTTTTCTAGGAACACTATTTGGGGGTCGCTGGTTAAAATAATGTATGAACCTTTGTCATAGATCAACGACAGATAGTCGTTACAGATCAGCGATGTGTATATTATACGTAATATATTCATGGGAAAAACTCTAGGATTGTGAATCTACATATAGATATCTTAGCTCTATGTTCATATATATAGTGATTCAGAAATACTACGGAAGCAAATTGCGCACTCATAAATATGTAGCTATTGGAAACCAATAAAGATGTGTACACTCTGCTGAACATTTATAACATATCAAAGAAGCAATTCGGTGAAGATCAAAAGTGAATACCTCCATTGAATGTCTAGTTAACTGCAAATGAAATAAATGTCAAAATTTTAAATGAGAAATTATTGATTATAAGCTTTATATAACACGACACAAGTGGGTGACGATTTTGTCCGTTTAACACTTATAACCAGTGCTGTGAAGTCTTAATAAAATGAAAAGGCTCTGACTATGAATTCGACTAAAAAAAATAGAATATTGTTTTTATCCATTGAAAAGGTCTTCAGTTTTTGTATGACTACTAATTTACTTTTTGTTTTGCATATATTTCAAGTCCAGAATAGTGACGAATATTAAAAATCACATAGGTGGGCGTGGTTTACTATGCGTCAAATCATCGGTTAGCACGCAGTAAAACTACTCCATTTGCTAATCATGTGCAGACCTAACAATTTATCAACGGAGACGGTGCGTTTAATGCCAAGTCGATGGTCAAAGTCCCTTCATGGTAGAATTACCTATTTATTTTTCCCAGATATTGTTTTTCATCAGAATGCAGATCACTGGACCTCACAATTTATCACCGGAAACGGTGCGTTTAATGCCAATTTACATTCATTTAAAATCAAACTTAACTCACACTGCTCTTGTAGTGACAGTAATCAAGATTCAGAGCATATTCTCTGGGATTTTCCGATTATGTCCATGGAAAGAGGTATATTATTCTCATTATGTAAAAATAACCATGATGGTCCTATCGGGCATCCGGATCTAGTTTTGTCTCCAGAAAATTTTCTACTTCTTTTGGAGAAAAAGTTTATCTTTCCTGTCACCATTTAATCTCTAATCACATCTGTATCAAAATAAAAAGTTTTTTATTATTGCCATTAATTATTGTCTATTACTACCTAATTATTTTATTACCAACTCTATTAAATTAACCTTTATAATATAAATATATATATATTTTTAATTATTATTTATTGTTGCCTATCAAATTTCTATAAAAATGTATCTTAACTGTATCATTGAGGAGATATCATTTTCGGTGTGATGCAAAAAAGTAAAAAAAGTTTATCGAATAAAAAAAATATGTGCAGACACAGGCACAGGCAAAGTGCAGACACAGGAAAAAATATTGACATCAATTGTATTTCAATTTGAATAACATTATCAAGATTCTCTTAACGGAAGAAAAATCCGTCAATTGAGGTGTTATACAGAGTTTAATACAATTTTCATGCTGGTAGGTGATGAAAACATGACAAATAATGAATTATTTACCCGATGAAACAAAAAACTGTTTTTCAGCTATTCGCATTTGATTTATACAAGTTTGTACCAAATTGTGTGATTGCGATGAAAATAACATTGGAATGTAAAATTTCATTTTCATACCGTAAGATAACGTTGTTTTATTATTAGCTAGTTATGCTATTTCTAGAGTTAAATATCCTGAAATCAGTAACTTACTAGAGGTAGAACAGATCATTTAATACTGAAGCTTAAATGCTAAGTAAGTTTATAAGCCTAAGATAAAATAAAGCATACGCCGAAGAGAGTACTTAAGTATCTCTGTCAGCTTTCAATGACATCGTATTTTATGTAGTGTGTATAAAAGTTGATGTTCAACATAGATGGTATTCATCTCCCCTTATCAGAGCTTAGATAAACTAAATCATCAAAAAATGTTTGTAAACTAAACTAAAATACATTGATATTTTTTGACCTTATTATTAAACATTTATATATTTGTCGTGATAATTCTTTCCGTTTAATTATGTTATATTTTCTTCAAAACCGTCAAAAGTTAACTTCTTTCTAACTTATTTTATTTAAAAATATTGTAGAATTTCTTATATGGTTAAAATGGAATAATTGGTTTGATATGTGAGCTAGTTAAAATATGATACACTAATAGAAAAGCAGTACCTACCAATAATACTGTAACTGTCACATTTTCATCAGAAAACCGTGCAATATAGAAACCCATTTTATTTAAGTACCTATGTTTTTTTTTAAATCAAATTCAGCTTTCCGTGTGGCTCCCATATGGCATTTTAATGCAGTTACTTTTTTCTAGACGAACTGCTTGTTTCTCAGATGCTCAAACATTCTTTTTTTTCGGAGAGACTAGGAATAGAAAAAAATAAAGCTTGGACAAAACTAGTGGTAAGCTAATTGCTCTTTAAACGCCCCATTATTTTAAGATTGGAAGAATTTTGAGACATCGCAAACACCAATGCCTTTGGACTGAAATCGATAAATTGAAACCGTGAGATCCGTCACGGAAGCCAACGACGTTGAACATTGCAAATATTACCAAAAGTATAAAGCATGTATTCTTATATAATAAATTGTACTAAGTAAGTTGCGGCTTAAGATTTACGAATCTCAAATTAACAACCAATCAAAACGCATCTTATAAACAAGATGGAAGTAACATTTACATTTAAATATACACTTTATGTATGTTTAATTTACAAAGAAAATTTTAATATAGGTAAATATAGTCTTAATGTGATTTAAATTAAAATTATTTCATTGGCAGAACTGAGCAAAATCCAAGATTTTTAAAGGCAGCACTGTCACTTGATAATTTCGAGTAATAATATACTCGGTTTTCACTTTGTTAACTGTATATATTAAGTTCGCTTAAAATGGAGAAAATTTCCAAGACAAGTCGTTACTTATTTTGTATCTAGCCTATACTAGCAGCTATTAAATTCTGCCCCACATTGAAGATAGCATATCAATTGTTTTACTTGACTTTCTTCGCATGTGCTTGCTGTTATTGCCGCCATAACAATGTTTTAGCGACGGATACTTATTTTAATGTTTCTCTTAGCTCTGTTTATGCCAAATTGCTCGTATTAAAATTTAAATTAATCAACTATAAGACATTTATTCTCGTTATTCACCATTGCAAATATAATACTAATATTTCAGGGCTATGGAATCTACATTGTGAAGTCGGGGTTTTTTGCGGTAATCAAAGTTGGGAAAAACAAAAGACCTCCATTCTTTTTTATTTGTTCGTGTATTATTAAATCTACAATTGTGTTATTGAGAGTAAAATACTGATTTAAGGAATTTACATCCCCAGTTTTTTTAGGAAGTTTTTAATTACAATTAGCCTATTCATCGCATTGATTGGAGAAATGACCACGGTTTATTTGTAAAGCTTACAAAGTTCTGTCTGAGTATGCTGATTTAAAATACGTGTCACAGTTCGCTACACAACAAGTCGAAGTAAAAAAGTTATCAAATTTATTTTGATATGAAAAAAAACTTAGTATAAAATGTAACTGAACTTTAAATTGCACCCACAATCTTCTTGAGATTGAGAGTTGAGAAACATTGTGTATTGAATTCATCAGCCTAAATGATTGTCAAAGGATGATGGTATCCTTTTCCTAGTTTCTATTTAGCTTTGTTCTACGAATTGTTACAAACAATTTAACAAATGTATTGTTTTTTTTCCAATTAATTGTTTTAAATAATTAATCAGTGGAAAGAATTATTTACTGCTTGTAGACAAAAAAAACTCCATTTTACATTGTACCTTAATAAAAATATGAATATTTTTATCTGTTTCCAAAACATAAAGAACAAGTCCAAATTGTGGAGATGTTTCAGTAAAATGTTTTATTTTTAGTAGCACACCCTCAACGCGTTATTATGTTTGAACCCTTCAAAGCTTATATAGACTAAAACTCTGATTAATACGTAAGTTGTTATATTAAGTAGGTTGTTCTTATTTTACTTGTTTATTTAACCTTATGTTTTCACGAACTGATTTTTCTATATTTAGGTAATTGCGTGGGTTAACTTACTTTGTAACACAAATACAAGAGTTATTTATTCATAGAGAAGGATAAATAAAAAAACACACACAATAATTTATTTATTTATTATTTTAATTTCTTCCTTACTTTTATTAATATTAAAGTTAAAAGAAATTTAAGGTACGTATCTTTGTAATCCAGATTACAAAAAGTATTTTATTTTGTGTCGGCATCTAATTGTGAAAATGAGTTTTCCCCTAAGACAACAAAAGTGCTTTGTATACTAAATTAAGCAACATGTATATTTTGTTTATGATTATACCTGAATGATTATACCTAAATATGAATTCATATAGAGTAATTTCTTAATCTATAAAAAGGGTGACAATAAGAAGGTACAAACTTAACCAAAGAAAGTGATGCAAGACTGTAAGTATGATGTCAATTAAAAAAACACTATATAACACGACACAATGTATCTTCTATTGCACTGCATGCTAGCAAACTTCTTAGGCTTATTGTTAGACAAAGCAAACAATTTGAAAACCCAACTATGTTTCGCACGCTTAATGTTTCTTTGGTCTTAAGTACGCTTGAATACATATAAGTTCGTACAAGCTGCAATTGGAGAGTTTCCATAAGAAATTTCAAAAAAAGATGGTTCTCCTTAGATAATTTCTTAAAGAAATACTAAACCACCAAATTTCTTTTAAGAATGCTATCATTTCACTCTTTTGAAGCTCGATGATCGTTTTCAAGTTTATACTATTTTTCTTTTCTTTTTTGGGGTCGAACTAATAATCATAAAATTCTCAAGACTTTTAATTTATATTCTCCCAATTTATTTTTACGTGAAACTATAACCAAAAAAAATGTTTTTTAAAACTTGTTCCTCGCGTAAGACGTAAGAGTCACCAGTTTCAAGTGCTGTTCGACTGGTCAACTTATTGCCTAGGGAAGTGGATATTTTCAGTTTGTTAGGTTATACTTTTTTATTTTGTTTGTTGATTTTTTGGTTTTGATGTATTACCTACTGTTTTTTATTTTAATTATATTTGTCAAGTGCATGGCGAATTGACGTTAGCTGTAATGACATGTACTGTATTTGTTTGTTTTTAAACAATAAACAATAAATGAATGTAGGTAGAAAAACATATCACATTTGAAAGATATTATTTAGATAAAATATTACAGAACAAATAAAAAAACTACAAAATACACAAAGAGCTTACTATCAAAGCAAGTTAGGAGACAAAAAATATTCTTCAAAAAAATCATTCAACACTTTTGATGTAAACACAGTGAGTTTTTTTTCAAACGATCTATATATTTATGTTCAAAGGCATAGGCGTTTGTTATGTCTGAAATTCCTTCCCACTCATTCGAACCCTAAAACCTTCACGGGCGTGGCAAGAATAACTAGCCAATCACCAGTCATCAACAAAGCATTAATTATAGATTTTTTTTGTAGATACAAACTCCATTAGGATTCTATATGCTCTACATTTTGAGCGGACATTGTTAATGAAAGACGAATATACGTTCGTATTTTTAATAAAACTATATTATAGTTTTAATGTCAGTAAACGGATGCACTAATTACGGATATTTTTCATTATTATTAAATTGGCTGTAATTACACGGCGATGACGCCTAATTGTGATCAATTAGTACGAAAGAATAGTTATTGCATCAAATGATCGTTTCTGCCAAGTAAGCTTGACGAAGTCACCCAACCAGTAAATTTAATTCGTTTAGAGCTAAGCAGTAAAAATAAATACTGTTGATACACGACTAGGGACTGTAATACCGGACGAATGCCAGTATTTTATATTGTATGTTTCAATACCGCATTCTCCCTTAGTGATAAAGTGAATCTGGGTTCATGTCTCGGTAAGGTCAATGCCAAATAACGTTTTGTGAGTTAAAAATTTTAATATTGATCATCGGCCTTTATTTGATAGAATTCCATTGTAAAAAAGTGAAAAAATTGCATAGCATAATTTTTAATCCATTACCCATATGTTTTCATCTTTGTACTAAAATCCTTGAGCTGAATGCACTAGAACAACTATAAATTAATAGGCATAATCAAGACAGTGGCGTGCTATCAATTCATCACCGTTATTAAGAACGAAACAATTATAGAATTCAATTGATTATACATTATTAGTTAAAATTAGTCGAATTTTCCTTAAATAATTTCATATTATTGTTACGGGTAACATAAAAGACAATTTATTACATATAATACCATATTTTTCAATATATGTTAGGGTGTTAAAATAAATAAGAATATTTGTATCTTGTAAGCCAGTATATATAGCTAAGTTAATGGTAGTTTAAGCATTGTTCTGATGAAATAGCTATCAAACATACATAAAATAATATTTATAGAACTGAAATACTTACTTTTCGACTTGATCTCGAAGCACTCGGATTGGTATTAAGTCGTTATTTCAAATATGTTTTAAGGCATTCTAAATAGTGTCACATTAATATTAGGGTATCCAATCCCGGGATTTTGGGATCCCGTTCAATTTTCTGATCCCGAAATCCCGGGATTGGATCCCGGCAAATCAAGAATTTCAGATTCCCCGGTGAGCTAAAAAAACGAGGTTCTGTGATAATCGGGAAAAAAGGAAACCAAATCGAGGATTTCAAATTCTTTGGTGAGCTAAAAAAAACAAAACAAGGTTCTGTGACAATCTGGGAAAAAGCATACCAAATCGAGAATTTCAATCTCCTCGTTGAGATAAAAAAAAACGAGGTTTGGAGATAATCCGGGGAAAAGTATAGCGAATTGAGGATTTCAAATTCCTCGGTGAGCAAATCCCAATCCCGGGATTGGTAAAAGGCTCCGGAATTGTATACCTTAATCAATATTCCATACTATGTTATTCTTTATTCTAAGATATATCTTCATCATGTGCATAAAACACTTGAAATAATTACACTAAAAAGTCTAGAATCTAACATTACTTCGTTTTTAATGTATTATCAATCAAAACGGTCAATGTCGATGAACTATTTAGATACCAATTCACTGCTAACATTTTTTTTTTAAATATTTGGTTAAATCATTGTAATAAAATTTCGAGTTTGGTTCATTCTCAATACCGAAATGCAGGTATTTCATAATTTTCATAACAGGTATTTCGATTTTGTGATTTTAAGTTTACTTTTTCTACGCCTTCAAGTTATTTAACAAGAGGGTATTATATAACCTCGCTGTTGCCGTATACTAGTGCTGCACAAACTTTTTTTATACAAGAACCAATTTATTTGTCTTCTTATTTTTCATGGGCTCTAAGTAGGCAAAAATGTTGAGACATAACGGTATATTTTATAAGATGATACAAACGTTCAACTTTATATAAATCTTAGTTACATAGCACTTAGATACTCGAATCACCCTCCTCTGCATTTCAATGCAAGGGCAATTAAATTTCTAAAATTGCACTTTATCATCAATTGTTTTGATTTAGGGCAGTGGCGGCTGGTCAATGTGGCATTGGATCAATGCACCCCTTGCATTTTAAATTCTTCATGTATTTATTATAATTAAGAATTTAAAATGAGTGAATGGTACAAATGTTATGTTTGAATATTGTTTCATGAAATATAGCCACCCCTGCACATACAAGGGGTGCATTGATCCAATGCCACATTAACTGGCCGCCACTGATTAAGGGTTCAATTTTTGTCATTGCTATCAATAAATCAACGCTAAGGATTTCAAGATTCAAGTGTAAAATAAGACTTGTCGAGTTTAAATATTCATCTGCCATCATATATCAATCAAATTGGTTTTCCACCACCACCCGTTATGGTCAAGCGGAGTGGTACTCAAAATTATGGTACAAGCGGAGCTGCACGGGACTGATTTTGAACCATGCACTAGTTTGCTTGGAAAAAAAGAAAATATTGTTCAAAATAAAAGTGTGACTAGCTCAGCCACTTAACTTTTCCGGTTCTAAGCTCAAAAAATGCGACCCCAATACCCACATTTTCTTAAATATCTATTTTAATATGGGTGATACAATTTTTATAATTAAGGTTTTCTTATATCATAGTTTTTTGGATCTTTTGAAGTTTATATAAATATGCGATAACGCGATAAGCGCCCGCGATAAGAGATCGTTCGTAAGATAGCTAGGCTAAGCTCGTCAGTTGCAATTTCATATGTGTGCTGGGATGACGTCGTTTTTACGCGCAACTTAAAATATGATTATTTATTAAAAAACCACGGATTTTTATGAAAAAAAAATGTATGAGGAATGATACAGAGAGATATTTTAAAACCCTTAGACTATTTTTTTTTGAAATTCATAAGAATAAGGCCAATAATGAGGAAACCACTGGGGTCCCTAAACGACCCCCATCGGATGAGAAGTATTTTTCTAGTCTCCGAGCCGAGTTTAACTGATACTAAGTAGGTATTCTGTGTATAATCCGTTTACTGAGAGCTCGTCGTTATAGACAATTTTATTGTCTCTAGTAAGAAACCAAGGTTGGACCTAAATAATACCTAAATAAATTAGCACACTTTTCAAATGCCTTGAAGTTAGCTTTGGTTTCATTCAAGTCAGCGGGATCTACTGGGCCTGTGTGAGAACGGACCACATTTAACAGTTTTGTTTGTTTGGATATATCAATTACAGGTTGGTTTTTTAATATTATATGAAAATCTTGATGATAAGTAGTCATCAAAACTATTTTCAATGGGAAAGTTGGTTTTAAGGCCGGATTGTATTTGATGGTATGCCAAGCAGAGCGTTTAAAACGTTTTATGTGACTGACCTGAAATGAAATCTAAGCCGGCAATACTGTTTACTGCCGCTCGTCCTCACACGAGCCCAATAGGCCACACTGACTTGATTTTATCCATGGCTAACGGTATTTGAAAAATTAACAAATTTATTCGGAGTCAACAAACTCGTCAAAACTACTAGTTTTTATTATAAGAATAATACACAGAGCGCTTAATATCAACACTTTTTTTATTTTTTTAAGCTCACTAGCACATGGTTCAAAATCAGTCCCGTGCAGCTTTGCTCAGACCTTGAGAGTGAGTTTTAGGTTTATTTTTGTCGCCAGCGTTGTAGAAGGCGATCATAAAACGTTGGTTGCAAATTTACAGCGGTGGTAAAAAACCAATTAGCCATTTTAAGCAGCAAAAATATCTTTTTGGCCCTCGTGCGTGCTTGAATCACTGTCTTAGACATCAGACAGCAACGCATCGCACTGTTTACATAAGTTCACTTTATTGAACTTTCAACTAAAATCAAATATTAGTTTTTCATTATTTTTCCAATATGAAACGATGGAAAAAATTTCATTAATGAAATTATAAAAGAACAAAAACATCTGCTTAATAAAAAACTCTAGCAGATATTGATACATATATTTTTTCTTGTTGTATTTTTAATCTCTGGAGGGGGATTCTGAAAGAGAATAATGAAAGGTAAACCTTCCAGGTGCGTACTAAATATTTTCATTAACAAGGTTTATTTACGCAAGCTGTTATGAACAAGTTTGTTTATTGTGAATAATAGATTATTAAAACTCGTATCGAAAGTTTTAGTAAATGAACACCCTTATTTTCAGAATGGGAGGAAAGGCAATAAGCTATTGCTGGTTTTGTAGGAAATCGTTAATTTAAGTTTAAAGCTACAATCAAACTTATAGGGGCGCTCTTGTTAAAAGGAAGTTATCAGGGATTGGATTATTTAAGCAAAGTTATGTGTTTATGCTTTATTGCGACTTGGTCTTTTTTGGTAATAAATATAAAGCTTAATTATGTAAAGTGAAAATTTACAAAGTAATTAATAGAAGAACATTCCAATTACAAATTTGCTTATGTTTTTTTGTGTTTTTGCTCGGCTTAAATTAACTATTAAGTGTAAATATCTTTGCATTTAATCTTTTAAATGAATAAAAAAAATGACCGAAACTGATCAACAGCAGGGGGGTTGCTTTTCATCACGAAAATGTGCAACCTCATTCTGTAATACCTAGTTGTGTAAAAAAACATGTTTCACATCTTCAAATGTTTATGTTTTTAACTCTTATAAACATTAGCATCCTTCCAGGATACTCGCTAAGGCTACGGGACGCTATGATAACATTGAATGAAACAACAAGGCTTGAAGGTAAATTTTAGATTTTCCGAATAAGGAACTAATACAGTATGTGCTGAATCTGTAACGGAATCTTCAAAAGATATAGTTGTTGTATGTATCAATATTGGTCTTCAGAATTTTATGCAGGATCTCGAGAAACACGTAAATAAAATGTCTCCATTCAGCTTGCAAGTCTGCATTTTGTATTTATGATAATGTTGACAGGAAGCTTTGTATTTTAGAGGAAACATTGACTTGGTGCTCACTGTTTTCACATAAAGAGTTCATATTTATGAAGAACTTCTTTGATGGAAACACAAAATTAATATAGTATCTACACAATATCATCTTTGTTGGCATAAATATTAAAATGCAAAACTTACTTTAAGCTCGAAAATAAAGTAAATAAATGAGTACAAAATAATAATTTCTTTGTTTTTTTATCAAAAAATTTATTCAAATTAAATGACTGTAAGCTTAGATTGAAGAAAAGTTAACACAAAAAAGAAAGTTGACGTTTCACACCTTAGTTACACAAATAATAAGAACATTAAAGTTATCAATTTTTATGTTATAAAAATATTTTTTGATTCCCTCTGTGATTGGTTTAAAATTTCTCCGTTTTATACACAAGTTTATTTTTTACGTCTTATGATAACATGTTAATTATATTACGGTTTTTCACAGTAAAAATTTACCCCAGCGCGAAGGGTTGCATAAAAACTTTGCTTCGGAAAACCGAAGAGTATAAATTTGTCACGCAGGTTCTTTGGATTAAAGTTTTGTAAATCTTGCAACTGCACTTAGAGATATTTAAGGCTTTTACGCGAGCACCGCATATTTCTTGCTTTTCTCTGCTCGATTGATTTTATTATGGGGGTTGCTTGGAAAATTTTCAATTACTTTACTACGACAGCAGCAGCGGACATAATTCATTATAAAAGATTGACTTCACATCAAAACAGGCAAGGATACACTTTAAAGAATATGAAGCATAAATACAAAAAGGACGCAATGAATAAATAAGAGAAATAATACAAAACACATTTCAGGTCAAATAACTATTGTTATCAAAATGATTTTCACAAAACTCCAACTCTATTTACGAGAATCTTATCAAATATTTAAAAATAATTTTACTAAGCGAACAATGCTGATGAGCCAATCGAGATTCAGAGATGAGAAAGGGATAGCCGTGAGTTAATCAGTTCATTCTTCACTCAGTTTTCAATTTTGGACAGATTTGGGTGAAATATAATAAATATATCACATTCATTCATGCTTTCAAATATAAATTATTAAGATTGGAAAAACTTTTTATAAATTTATTTTAATTATAAAAATACTGGTCAGTTGGTCGAGTCGACAACATCGTTGGTTTCGGTTACGGTGGTCGCGGGCTTAAATTCCAGTTTGAACAGTTTTATTAATTGATTATTCAATTCATTTAATAATGGATGTGTGTGATGTCTTCAATTACCCGCTTCAAACCATCCTATCTTTTAAACGATACATAGCGACAGCGATTAGCTTATCACTAGTCCTTTCTTAGCCCCATTATTTTATTATTACTCTTTTTATAAAAAAGAGGTTGAGCAACACAGAAACAAGTAGGTAGTGACCTAGTAGGTGGTAATTTAATCACCCGTCGCTTCGACACCGTTGCAGATTTGTTTTTAAACATTTAACAATTTATCATTTTATTACAACATAAAGGTTGTTAGTAAAATATGAACGAATTTACGTGGATCACAAAATCCCAGGATCACAAAAAGGGTCTAAAATTGGATGCTCTACTATCGACCAATCTAAATAGTTCAAGTAGAACAAACTACTAAGAATGTAAACCTTAATGTGAAATCAATTTAAGTTGTGTAAAAAGCATAAAAACATTGACCACTCGTCTACAATGTTGAACATATATTTATTATATTTTATGTAACAGAATATAAAGGATAAAACAGATCTTAAATAAGATTGACACGAAACACGATACTTCTGTTCAGAATTTCGCCATGATTTAGTTTAATCACTCTTGAAAACTTTTAAAGAGCAGAAAGTTGACATCGAAAGTTTCCGATATTAATACTGCCATTAAAGTCTACGAGGCACAAAAAAAGCTCCAATCAGAAAGTTTTCAGATTTTGAGATTCGTTCTTTAGCATTATTTATTTTCGATCGTAATTTTTGTTCAACATTCCTTCGTGGAAAGCACGGATAAACTGTAAAGAAAATTGGAAAAATTATACCAATATGATCAAAAACACTGAGCCCCGGCCTGAATCGAGGAAAATTATTCTTTTGCGTAATATCTTTCTTAATAGCTTTCTAAAAGCGCTATCACTATGAAAATACTTAGTTAAAGTTTATTGCCGTTATTATCTTTCTACAAACAGTCACATGTTAATGTGTGAAGTTCAGATTTTAATTTTTTCTTGCTTTGCTCTTTGTTTTTTAGAAAAACTTTATTATTATTTATTTTTCTGGTTTTAAAGTGAAAATATGTAAAGTCATATATCTTAACTAACTGCTTGGTGAATTGATCAGATTTTCAGGATACAAATACACGAGTAACATTGGTTATGATACAATTGACTCTTAGTATATATTAAATCTGTAACGATATTTGACAATAAATCAAATCGAATGACTGGCTCAAAACGATTCGAGCAGAGATGGCATTATCGGGATTACTGGAACCCGATAGTCATAGTGTTTTTTTAAAAATAGTGAAACACCGGTTTTGAAGATACAAAAATACTGATTTTTCGTTATTGAAAGTTAACTATATATACCTCCAGTGGCGGATTACCCTATAAGCAAACGAGGCGCGCGCTTGTGGCCTCAAAATCTTAGAAGCCTCAAAAATAAGTTAGATTACATAACGTATATTCCTTTTGTTCATATTATTACCATTTTACTTGAAATTTTCTGACCTTTTTATGTTATCCGAATAACCGGACTTCCAATTTTTATTGCACCTGGGGCCTCCCATGTGCTTAATCCGCGACTGTATATCACATCTATATATAAAAATGAATCGCTGAATGTGTTGCTAAGCGCAAATCTCGAGAGCGGCTAAACCGATTTCGCTAATTATTTTTTAGAATATTCCTTGAAGTACAAGGATAGTTCTTACGGAGAGAAAAATTTAAAAAAATGCCTGAAAAAGTCTAAAAACTACACTTTTCTATACTCCCATACAAACGATCCGTAATAATACTTAAAAGTCAATTTGAACTTATACATCATAATAATAACATCATTATAATAACATCATACATCATACATCACAAATGTACATACATCATCTCATACATCACAAATGTATGGTATCACAAAATTGTTATCAGAGCTGATAAGACTCATGTGGGCCAACATGCAGGACGTTTTAATGCACCTACTATCGATGAAGTTGCCATTTTTGTAGTTGGAGAAAATTTGGAGTCACGTGATATTGTTTTACATCGTCGAAATAATCAATTACAACGTATTAAGGAAACACATCGCTCATATGATGATTGTTTTCCATTATCATATCTACATGCTTCCCATCAAAACCAATTGATTTGTGGATAAATTACAGAGATAATATGTGTGACGATATTTTGTTCAATATGTATACGCAATAGAACAGGGAATCCGAAATTACAAATAAGTGAAGAAATTTACAATGAAGCATTGATTTCCATTGAGGATGTGTGCTTGATGATGTCAAACAAGCTATTATGTCAATTGGGGATGGCCGCGCCTAATCGCCCAATGCACGATGTTTTTGATCAAGGGTTAAAACGTGAAAAATCGTATGATCTCAATACTTTGAAAGAATCAATTCAAATAAATCTTCCACTATTGAACGAAGAACAAAAATAAGTATTTGATAATCTTATGAAAGTAATAAATGATGGAACTGGAGGGATTTACTTCTCGGACGCTCCTGGTGGTACAGGAAAAACTTTTTTGATTACTTTAATATTGGCAACAATTCGCTCAAAAAATGATTTTCTCTTGCTCTTGCTTCGTCAGGCATTGCAGCAACTTTGCTTGAAGGCGGTCGAACAGCCCATTCAGTTCTAAAATTGCCATTGAATATGCAAAGCAACGAAACTCCAATCTGCAAAATTTCCAGGAGAATTCTGCAATGGCAAAGGTTTTGCAGCTATGTAAACAATGTAATGTGTGGGATGAATGCACGAGGGCGCATACAAAATCATTAGAGGCTTAAAATAGAACCTTAAAAGATCTACGGAACAACCAAAACCAATTTGGTGGCGCAATGATTTTATTAGCAGGAGATTTTCGGCAAACATTGCCAGTGGTTCCACGTTCAACGCAAGCTGATGAACTGAATGCATGTTTAAAGTCCTCCACTTTGTGGAAACATGTCAAGGTATTACATTTAAGCAAGAATATGCGTGTCATGTTGCAAAATGATCAATCTGGAAACATATTCTCTAAACAACTCATTGATATTGGTAATGGCAAATTTCCTATAGACGTGCTGACTGGCTGCATCACCTTTCTTGAGAGTTTTGTCAGTTAACTCAATCAAAAGCTGAACTCATTCAAAAAGTGTTTCCAAATGTTGCTCAAAATTACTTATTCCATGATTGGTTGAGAGAACGAGCTATACTGGCTGCCGAAAACACTGATGTAAATGAATTAAATTTCAAAATACAAGATAACATTCCTGCGAAATGAGGACATATAAATCAGTTGATACGGCAACCTCCACCGGAATTTTTAAATCCACTAGATTTTCCAGGATTGCCGCCTCACAATCTTCAACATCGTAGTTATAATGTTGCGAAATATTAACCAACCGCGACTCTGTAACGGCACACGATTAGCGATAAAAAAATTACTGAATAACGTAATAGAAGCAATCATATTGAAAAGAAAGTATAAAGGAGAAGACGTTTTGATACCCCGCATCCCAATGATTCCGACTGACGTACCATTCAAGTTTAAACTACTGCAGTTTCCAGTACGGCTTGCTTTCGCTATGACTATAAACAAATCCCAGGGGCAGTCATTAGGTGTTTGTGGTATTAATCTAGAAAACCCATGTTTCTCGCATGGTCAATTGTATGTTGCCTGTTTCCGTGTTGGAAGACCATCTGCTCTGTTTGTTTACGCGCCAGGTAATCAAACAAAAGTATCGTGTACCATAAAGTACTACAATAAAAATAAAACTTAATTTAGAATAAGCAAAAATAAAATGAAATATAATAAGTAGGTATCATAATAAGAAATTGTAATATTCATTGTGATTTTTATTGACTATTAAAAGAATTTCAGGTGTTTTACAATTTTTTTTTGTTGATATAATGTAATTGTTGACTTATTAACTTCCTTTTTCTTTTTTTATCTCACTAGCAGACCGGGCGTCCCGAATAGCAGAATAAATATAAAAAAAACTAAAAAGTTAAAGAATCGACTGTTAGGCGGTACGAAGTTCGCCGGGTCAGCTAGTATTTTCATAAAATTGATCGCAATTCATCGAAATATTTTCAATCTCTTGAGAGTTGTATTAATATTAACAGGCTTCGGAACTGATGAATCTTTCATTGATGTACTAATATTTTAATCAACCATTTGTGATTATAGTGCATATTATCAATAAAGTGAAATTTCGATATCAATTTACCTACCTGGTATTGTGACCTACTCGCGGTAGTAATCAAGCGGTATTTTTTTGTTTTATTTATTAAATTTGCCCGCCTATAATATGCATTTATAATAATTACAGAAAAAAATGTTTTTGGTTATTTTCAAATTCATTACGATCTAAACACTAATTATTTAAGAAATGTATCTAATACTCAAACATGATTTTTATATTTGATACCAACTGAGTACCACTAACAATTTCTGCCATTACATTGACAATTTCAAAACATAATTATGTTTGTAATTACTTTTTCCCAAAATATTGCGCCAAAAACTTAATTATAAAGTATTCATTTATAAAATAACTTGTTTTAAATTTAAAAAAAAAACGTTTTTTTATTGAGCAGAGATTTTTAATAAGGGCGTATATTCATATTAAAAAAAGAAACAATTATTACAAAAAAGCTACTAATATGAATTAAGACTATTTTGCAATGTTTTTGTCAAAGAGATATGCGTTTCAACATTATAAAGGCAATCCTATCAAAAAAAATGTAATGTGAAAACATACTTCTTTGAAATATCAAGTTTAACTGACAAATATAAAAAAAATTGCTAAGTTGTAGTGCTTAAATTGAAACATATGTTGCAGTTTAGTAAAAAATCAGAGATTTTCAACATAAATAATGTATAAACCAGTCACTCATTCTTTTTTGTTTATGAGGGTAAAGACAGAAACATTCGGTAAGAGAAAGACTATCATATCTATCCCTCTCCCTTGGCCTCATTTTTATTGTAACTTTAAAAATTCCTAATGAAAAAAGGTTTGAATCATACATTCAAAATATTAAACTTCAGTAGAGATAAAAAATGTTTTTTATTAACATTACAATCGAATTTGATTGAAAAATATTTGTTTCATTTTCCTCATTTACTTTTTATATTTTTTAAAAAGCAATTTCAAACATTTGCTGTGTAAAATTTCAATAGAACATGAATGCACATTGAAGTCTAATAAGTCGCCATAAAATCTGATCATTAAAAATATATCAACGAAACAATTATTAATTTTGATATCTGAATCTGCTGACATGCTGCGAACCGTATGTCACAACGTTTTTTTTATTAGGTTTCCAAAATAAAGATCTTTTTTTAACGTGAGATAGTTTTTAGTTGTTTATTTTTTACAGTTAAATTATGCACTTAGTCTATGTATAACTTGTAAATTTTAGCCTGTTACAGTTTACACAAGAGAAAACTTTACTAGTTACATAAGTACATTAACAACACAGCCATAGTTAAGTTATTCACAAACTACAAAATAATTACGCGTGCACTCATAGTGTTATCAATCACTCTCTACTGCCGTGCCCGTGCAATCAAGCAGTTGTATTTTACTATCGTCTGACATTTCACATAACCTGAAAAATTTCAACGTCTTGTTGTTATTCTCGACCTTTTTCTTAGCAACATATCTTATCTTACTTAACTTTAGTCGTAAAATCTCTCTAATTTGACTGGCGCATTACCTATGCCAGGGATGGCGAACCAGGGACCTATGTGACCCGTGTGAGAAATTATCTGACCGGCTTGAACTTTTAGAAATAAACTCTGAAAATGATGAGAAACGAGTTTCTGTGACAATCTGGGAAAAAGTATACCAAATCACGGATTTAAAATTCTTCGGTGAGCTTAAAAAAAAATTAGCTTCTGTGACAATCTGGAAAAAGTATACCTATTCGAGAATTTAAAATTCCTCGGTAAGCTAATCTCAATCCCGGGATCCCTATATGTGACCCGTGGCATGATTTTTTAATTTTTTTAAAATCAAATTTGACCCACTTGCGAAAAAGGTTCACCATCCCTGACCTATTCCATACTTTCATTTATATTCTGTCTAGTGCTCGTCAGTGATTGTATACATTTACTAGTATTTATAAAAGATTGATTAATTAAATTAAATATAAATTTTAATAACAAAAGCTTCAAATAAAACTGCTAGTTTATGTTATTGAAACATTAACTTGACGAAATTGTCATTGAAGAGAGTTCACTCTATAAGAGTGACATATACAAAAATATCCAAGCTTGAAATCTTTGAAATATTTTGATTTGGCATACTGCTTTTTTCTTTGTTTATGTTTTTATTAAGCTACTCGTAAAAACACGAAATGTGTTTAAATAATATATTATATCAGTCTAGTGTTTGTTTTTTGATTACTGTGCTTTATAAACGTATAAGAAGTGTTAACTTGCATTCACTTTTGAAACGAATGAATTTGTGACATTACAAATTAATACAAATCAAGTCATTAAGATTTTAAAGTGTTAAATACTTGATTCAATTTATTATCAAAGTAAAGATAGAATTTACTTTTTTAAAGATGATAGTGGAATTGAAAGTTTTTGTTTTCTTGCATTTAAAATAAGTATGATTCCACTTTCATACATTTATGTTTTTCAATACAGTGTTATAGACTAAAAATAGCTGTTGTCCATCGATTCTTGTAAAACACACAATTTACCTGAAAAAACAATTTAGATCGAGAAACAATGGCAGCAGTTTTCATTATTCTAAAATGTTGATTACTTAATTAAAACGTTTTTTATTTTTAGGGTTTTCACTATCAATAATTGGTGGAAATGCATTATATTCAAAAAATAAATTACTCATTCATTTCGAACTAATTCATAATATCAGAACCGTTTGTGATAGCTGCTTAATTTACTGTGTGTGGGTTACGTTATTTACCCTGTCAACAGTTAAATAAATATTTTTTTATTATTCCATATTAAAATCGCAATGAAAATTCTATTCATTGTAGCGAATAAATCACAATAATTTTGGTATTCCACTTAATTTTTTTGTAAACTTTATTTCATTCGTTACTCTCTCGAGAACGTAAAATCGGTCACTTTGACGATTCTAGAATATTCTAAGTATTTTCTAATATAACCGCATCCACACCTTCCAGACAACGTTTGATTTTTTACATTTTGAATTAAAAAAACAACATCAAACCCGAAGGCAAAGAAGTGATATTATTATTTCATTGTTTGTTTTATACTCTTCAATAAGCAAGTCTAATAAATCGATATCCATAGTCAATATGTTGTAAAATACATTTTATCATCAGAAATATTATGAAGTAGTTTATCATATTAGCCTCAGTTTAATATAATTATGGAAAATTAATTAACTATTTCTAATCAAAAGTTTGTTTAGTAAATAATTTTGTACTGAAAATCTTTGATGTAGTAATAATATTTAATCAAAATATATTTAATACTCATATTACGCATAATTTTCAATTCAAATTAACAAATTTTTGAAACAAGTGCTCTCTTTTGCGCTATATTTGTTTTTGATATCATAATCATAAATATTAGTTTGAGATAAGCAAAAATAAAAAGTGGAAATTCACTCAGTACTTTTGTAAGATAATTGGAACCATTGATTACTTAGGAACACAACATGAGCTTTTATAAGTCAGACATCGTGGTTATAATATGATAAATTGTCTTTATTTTGATAATTAACTAATTTCAAAGGTTTTTTTTTTCTAGTCAGGAAAAAAACTCTCTTGCAACGAGGGCATCTAATCCCGGGATTGAGAAATTTTGAGTGAATCCCGAAAATTGACACGAAATTGGCAAATCGAGAATTTCAGATTTCACTGTGAGCTAAAAAAAAAACGAGCTTCTGTGAAAATACAGGAAAAAGTAACCTAATCGAGAATTTAAAATTCCTCGGTGAGAAAATCCCAATCATGGGATTGAAAATTAATCTATCCCGAAATCCCGGGATTGGAAAAAGGCTCCGGGCTTGGATACCCTACTTGCAACTAAGACATACAATCCCTGGCTCTTTTTTTGATCCCGGGATTTTGGGATCCCCAGATTAATCATGAGAGATTCCAAAATTATTATCAACTTGAAATCCTTTAGATCCTTTCGGAAAAATGGAAATTGAGAGATCGTACAATTATTCAGAAGCGTAACAGATTTTTTAGTTTTGTATCTGCATGCTTTTAAAGAGTAACAACTGCCAGTGACTTTGGCGTAATTTTTTTAAGCCGGCTAACCGGATTTTCGCTGAGTATTATAATGATTAGTATTTAAGCAATCCCGGAATTACGGGATTTGGAGGCCCTACTTGCAACCACATTCAGCAAAAATATTATTTTGTTTATTAAAAAGAGTTTTCAGTTTGAAATATTAAATCTAGATTCACACGTATACATTTTAAACCGTGTTCACACCCAATACAGAGCTTTTAGGCTTGTCAGAAGTTGTTTTCACGATAATTGGTTGCAATTCAGTCGTTCCACTTCTCAGTGAAGACAAGAGAATTGAGTTGAGGGAAGTTTTGTTAATACATCTCTGCCAGAATCTATCTGGTCTCGAATACAGCTAATAGTATTTATATTTTGTACTTAGTATGTAATGAATTTCTCACAAAGGATTTGTAATGCTCTGTTTAAGTACTGACACTTCAAGCAAGATGTGACAGTTTAAACATTTACTGTGGTCTTATTAGTATACCCATGTCATTAAACGTTCAATACTTGAGGGCTTGGGAAACAAAAGCGACAGTTTTTATAATTCTAAAATGTTGCCAAATGAACTGAACTGTATTTTTTCTTTTATATTTCAAATGTCTTAAAAAATGTTATAAAGAATATTCTTACAAGTATAATCTTGCTATTTAATAATATATTCTACATTTTTTGCCATGTTTGCTATACAAGACTATATAAACTGACTTTTTTATATACTCTATTTTAATTTTTGACAAATACATGTGCGACACTTATTCAAAAACAAAAACTACTATATGCAGAGTTTCTAGTTGATGTTATGTATACACAACATCATTCACTGTGCAATGTTAATTACTTCTAACATAACATATAACAATAAACCTTTCGACGGACGAAACGAATATTCATTCATTTCACCTTGTCCCAATCGAAAGATCAAACAACTCAGCTTAACATATCAATACTTCTTTGTGTTCTAATATTATTTAGATTTGATTTATAATATTGAGTGATTTGTAATACAGTTGTATATACTATATGCTATATAATAAAGAGAAAAATCATTAAGTGTTTCAATTTAAAAATCCATAAAACTGATGACATATCTAACGAACTTTCGACAAAACATAGAGACTGTACTCTTTGTTTTCAGAGCCTAAATATATTCTTTCATTTAACATTAATTGTAAGTATTTAATTTGAATCTCAGTAAAATTACAAACTCGTTACATAATGGCAAGGCTAACTTTACAACAAGCGAGATGAATTTGTAAGGATTTAATTGAGCAATCATGAGATAAATAACTATTTTTGTTAGCCAGACGTGATTAGATTTTTTAAATTCAAAGCATACGCTAGGAAGAAAGCAATATATCGGTAAAAGATAAGTCGAAGCTTTCGAATCATTTCAAATTTTCTATTAATAATGGAATATTTCACTAAATTAATAAGGTGACAAAAGACCTACTTGTGACAGTGGTTAGTAATGAAGATTAAGGTTTACCTTACTGTTACGCCAGAGAAAAAGAAGATTTGTTTCACATAAAATGACCATATGCATTTTAATCGCTTAAATTATTTACATTCACACAAGTTTTTTCACTAACTTGACCATATTCATTCTTCTAAGTTAGAAGATGATATTTTATGTTAACTATTCTAACTAAGTATTTTGTTACATTCTTTAAAAAACTGCAATAAGTACTAACTCAACGATATCCGCATCCCAAATAAAATGTTTTATTTGTGGCCTGCTATTTATTCCAGTTATGCGTGTACTGCAACGTGACATCTAAATGTCAGATCTAAATTAGGAAAGTAAAAGCACCAAAATAGAATCATGTTCAAGGTTCGTAACAAAGTATGAGGAAATTATACATAATAATAACCTGAATATACGGCTGGCATAATTTCGCAGTTGTGTTTTTTTTAAATTCGAAGACTTATTAAAAGACAGACTTTGTTTTCAAACATTAAAAAAAGTAAAAATATCGTATTTATGTATCGATGAATGGAATGCATAATGAATTTTCCAATTTTGGCGACAAAAATGAATGAATGCAGATCTGAAAAATAAAGGATTTATCTTAGTAGCCAGAAATTGTAGAAAATTGCAGTCAATTAAACGATTAAACTTTTTTTAAATCAGTATTCTTTGTCATATTGTGAGTAAATATCAATTTCGTAAATTTTTAAACGACTTTACAGTCTACACTCCTAATGAAAACCACATATCTTCAATTCATAATGAACACAATGCTATATTTTCTCAGCTATACAAACGCAGATAAGTTTTTTTTCTAAATACATAAAACACTTTAAATTCGTAGTAAATAATAATGTAGTACTATAAATTCTAGTGTCGCACATTGAATCAAGAATGACGTTAGTCGAAATTGAACAAATTGTCCACCGATAAAAAAGAAAACTTTTTTGTATTAATTTAACATTTTTTATTATATATCATGACTGGTTTCGCTCCTCTCCAAGCATTATCAACTGATGACATATACAACGATACAAGGTTGTTTGTATAAAATTAAGTTAGACCAAAAACAATTATCTATCTAATAAATTTTGTATAAATAACAATACATCGTTTTAAATAACATGACTTCATAATATCGACTGTGGAATGGAAAAAGAACGTAACACACAGTTTTTTTAAAAAAGCTTTTTTCAATTATCACAATGTTTTCAACTTGTTACACGTCACATTAAACGGATGTAAACCTCAAATGCCGAGTAAGTACTTTAATTAAGCTTTAAAGATTAAAAAAAGAAAGGATTATGAAAATTGCAACCAGGAAAAAAGTCCCACAAAAAGATTATTTTTAAATAATTTATTATAACTAATGTTAGGTTAAGTTAATTATACACCAGATTATAAGTCTAAGTGCACTTTTATAATTTTCCTATGGCTCAAAATCATCTAAAAACGTTTTTTGTGCATTGTCAAATTTGTTATGTGTGGGTTACGTCATTGTTTTCTTTTCACAGTCGATATAATGCATTTCTACTAATAATGGACGGTGAGCACCTTTAAAGTGACTTTTAGAACACACAATAATAAAGACAAATTGGAAATTTTCTATAAAACTGATTCCACACTATTTGGGAATCACTTGAAAGTCAAGAACATAAACAGTACTTCTAAATGTGTACCTTATACTCTGAAGACATTCCCGTGGGACTTTAAATATACCATGTAGACACGTGACTTTGAATATTAACACAAGTAACTTTGGGTCGTATCCAAACATCACATTGTCTCACATAAATACGTAAGGTAATTTGTTAGGTGGAATTTCACTTGGAAAAGTTGTGAAAATGTTAGGCTCCAACGTTAGGCAACAATGTCTACAGAAAAAAAGTATTTTTTTATTATAAAGCATACTTTTTCGTTATTTCGCTTTTCAAAAAGTTGGAATTTTATCTGCAAAGATACCCCATACTCTTTTTTGTGCAAGTTATCAGGATTTTTGTATTTAAAAATAACTTTGAATTGTTGTTTTTTTTTTAATAGCTTTAAAAAGAATCTTACTTCATAGCAAGCTTGACAAATGTGATACCGTGGTTTTATATCAAATAATTTACATCACATATATACGCCACTTATTTTAAAAACGGGCCAAACAAAGACGCCAATTAAAATCATAAATATTAATATTTACTAACCCATTGCCCGCGTCACAAAATTTAGCGAACATGCCCTGTGCGCGGTTGCTTTTTTTGCGGATTTTTTATCGCGTTTTCGACTATAAATATAGGTTGTAATATTTTTTTAACTTATCAAATATGTTAATTGCCACCCCAAGTAACTTTTTCAATAATAAAATACAAAATATTTCTTGTATTTTTGGTTTAATTCAACAATAATCATTATTTATACAATTGTGGCGTGACGTCGCCATATTGCAAAATACCGCGACGCGTGACCGAGAACACTGCGCCGCCACCATACCATGCTTATAATATTAAATTCTCGGAACAATTTCAATTCCACCCGCACTCGATCGCTAATTTACACTATCCAAATTCTTCCATTGGTGACGTATGTTCACGGCGTGTTCCAGAAATAAATTATTTTAGCCTATATTGAATCTTTTTTGACTAATGCCATCTATTGAATTTGGAAAAATATACATTTAGTAATATTTTCAACCAAGTTATACAATTTTAACACAATAGATAGCTTTTATATAAGGTTTGAAATTTCCATGGCATCTGTACGTGTCACGCGCGCTGAGGGCATGTTCGCTAGGACATGCATAGATGTCATACGCGGTGAAAAGGTTAAACATAGTTTTATTCAAAAAATAAAACATATATTTGTATTAATTCCTACTTTCATCAAATAAGTTACACAAAGATACAGTGTTATTTAATAAAAGTATGAATTACTTTTTGAATTAAATAATGTTTACTTTACTTATATAATATTTATGATTTTTATCGACACTAGAAAATTAGAATATAAAAAAATTCTTATTCCACTAAATAAGATCAGGGCTGGTTTCTCTCATGACGAGCAGAATTATCAGTTGGTAATGCTCGTCATGAGCGTAACTTGTCCTGATCATATAAAATAAAAGTGGAATTAGTACAAATGAGACTTATTTTTTGACTTTATTAAAAGCATATTCAAAGCTTAATTTCTTAAAAGTTATCATATCTCTAAATACAAAGAAAAAAGATCATATAATATTAAAATAATAATTTTTCATACTTGGAAATGATTTAATAGAATATGATCATAATTTTTATTAAAAATTAAAATGTTGAAATACTTGTGTTTTCTCAATTAATTTTATCTGTCTATTATAAATTTTAAAAATACATTATTTTTCTCTTTACAAGTATTGCAATACATTTTTTTTTATTTGCTATGCAAATTATTGCTTGAGCTTAAAAGATGAGGCAAATGAGTGCAAACAGTAATATATATTTTCTTGAAATTGCTTAATAAACAAATTTATACTACAAGCTTTGTATGAAATCAATCACGATTCAAATTGTTAATTAATAAAAAAACATATCTTCAAAAAGTGTGACAAGTCCGCAAATAGCCATTAAAATACTGTATCTTATTCAGCTTAATGTATAGTATTAGCAAAAAAATATTACCTTTAATTTTAATCTATGAACAAATTCATCAATTGGATTGGATAGTTTGTAATTTTTTTATAAAATCGCCTGCAAATCTTGGTAGGTAAGACTAAGTTCATGAAAGTTTCTTTCATTGAATACGTGTGGCAAAAACTTTGGTAAGACCGTTACTAGCAAATAGGGATTCTGTGTCAAGACATCCCGAGACAAAAGTCTCGGGACTTTTCGGGTTTTTTGCTGAAGAGTCCCTTCTCGCAACGCTGTAGAAAAACTTTTAATATCATCTTAGTGCTACAAAAGATATGATAAAAAATCTTAGTAAATAAATCACTTACTTTAAAAAAATTAACTAGCTTCGGAAAGGAACAGGAACATCGATAACTATTTATTAAAAATCTTTTTTGATTGGTAAATCAAACGTTTTGGCCTCCAATCGAATCAAATGTGAAACTGAGGATTTGTAGTTTTATTAATTGTATCAAAAGTATAGGTGTATGTTTTGCACGTCCACACGCAAAGCTTTTGGCACGCGCCTATTATAAAGTATTTATAAATAAAATAACACAATTGGATCTAAAAATACTTTTTTTTTGTTAATACAATATTACAAATGTTACACATCCCTTTTCAATTGGGCTATTTTTTTAGGGTTCAATTAATTTGGTGAGTGCTTAAAATATTTCACAGTATTTAAAATCAGACATTCAGTATTTATATTAAATAGTCGGAATTTATAAAGAATACCCAGCATTTATATAATTGAGACAGTCATTTGCAAAATGTAATTTAATAAAAAAAAAAAAAATCTTTTAAGTATTTTAATTAATCAGACTCGAAGCTGGATTGATAACACATAAAATATCATTCCAAAGAAATGTTAAACTAAAAATACGTTTAAAATCATACATTTAATCCAAGTTTAAATTTTTTATCATTTTATAACGAGTCTTGTTTACAAATAATAGTCTCAATTGATCTGTATTTTAACTCTTGCGGCTCGGAGACTAGAAAAATACTTGTCAGCCGATGGGGGTCTTTTTTGACCCCAGTGGTTTCCTCATTATTGGCCTTATTCTTATGAATTTCAAAAAAAAAATAGTCCAAGGGCTTAAAAATATCTCTTTGCATCATTCCTCATACATTTTTTTTATAAAAATCTGTGTTTTTTTAATAAATAATCATATTTTAAGTTGCGCGTAAAAAAGACGTCATCCCAGCACACATATGAATTGACTACTGACGAGTGTTCTCAGCGTTCTCAGTTATCTTACTTACAATCGTTATCGCGGGCGCTTATCACCTGATAAGCGTTATCGCGTATTTATATAAACTACAAAAGGTCCAAAAAACTATGATATAAGAATACCTTAATTATAAACATTCTATCACCCATATTAAAATAGATATTAAAGAAAATGTTGGTATTGGGGTCGCATTTCTTGAGCTTAGAAACGGAAAAGTTAACAAAAAAATATATATTAGATAAAGTCAATGAAACCCCAGTTTATCGGTCTCCGTAAACTTCAAAGTTGTGTGTATTTCATAATTTTTCTTAGACCCACATTCATCAAAATTTGGTATGTGTACGTTACGTCTTTTTTCTTTCCACAGTCAATATGTATTGTAGTTATTGAGGCTTATTCGACTTCTAGAATTGAGCTCGTTTTTTTTTCGCATACAGATATAATCTAAAGAATTTCTTTCGTTCATAAGAATCTTTTCTATACGGCTTTGCCTCCAGATCGACGAAATGATACTGCTAAGGAAAATAGTACGTCACAAAATTTCTCTGCCATAAATTTAAGAAAAATGAAGAAATCTTTCATAATATTTAAGGAAAGCGCAAACCCCGAATAGGATGACATATTTATACATCCGCAATCCAGTTATCAAAATCCCCGGGGACAGTTTAGAGCTGGCGGGTCGTCTTGTGAACATGTGCGCTCAGTAGATTTGAAACGATTATAGCTCTTGGGAAAATCCTTCATACGTTTCCAGTGCCAGTAATTGGCTACAAAAAATGACAGGAACATATTGCTATGGACCATTTAAGTAGGGGGTTCTAATATAACTTACAGACTAAATGACTTCTTAGAATTTATACGATTGTATTCCTGCAACTAGGGTATCCAATACCAGGATGCCGTCTAATTTTATGAACCCAAAATTCTGGGATTGTGACACTGCTAGTAGGGTATCCAATCCCGGAGCCTTTTTCCAATCCCTGGATTTCGGGATCGATCCCCTTTTTTTCGGGATCCCGGGATTGGGGTTTCGGGATCCCGGGATTGTGATTTTCTTTCCGAGAAATTTGAAATCCTCAATTCGTTATACTTTTTCCCAGATTCTCACAAAACCTCGTTCTTTTTTTTAGCTCACCGAGGAATTTGAAATCTCCGATTTGGTATACTATTTTCCAGAATCTCGCTGAAACTCGTTTTTTTTTTAGCTCGCCGATTTACCAATTTCATTTAATTTATCGGGTTTTCCTAAAAACTTCTCAATCCCGAAATCCCGGGATCGCGGCCACCTCAATCCCGGAATTTCGGGATCAGAAAATTGAACGGGATCCCGGGATTGGATGCCTTAACTGCTAAAAACTGGTAAAAAAAAAAAAAGGTCTCACGTTCTACATTTTGGTATATAATTTGTAAATTCTTGGGTTTTTTTTAAATCGACATGAAATTGTTTGAAAAATTTCAGAGCTTAAGCGAGGAGTATGCTCTACGTTGAGAGTAGACATGGTTTTAAAAATGTGCTTAAAACATAAGTCAAAATATTTTACACTTAAAAAGTTATTAGAGTTTTTAAACTGCAACAGAACAAAACCGCCCAATTTTTCTTAATTATTATCTCAGTCATATTTTCATAAGGTAAAAAAAGTTAAATTAGATAAAATATGTTCTTCAAATAAAAGTTTTGTTTTTCTCAAGTAATAAACTAACAAAGGTTGTTGGATTTCAAAACATTCACTTTGAAGTTCTCTACGTGGCAAATGATACTTCACTATGTACATACATGTAATAGTGTCAAAAATAAGACGTTACTTATATTTTCTTAATGATTGATCGCGTTTGTTTTTCAAACTAACTCAACAGCTTGCAAAGTTTCTCTTTTTTTTTGTCTTTCATTCTTTCCTTCTTAACGGTAAAAAAAAGTTGTTGAAATTTACACACATTGGCAGAAGAAAAATTATCAACGTTGACGACGTTGTGAACGGTATTCTTACGATAAATTTTCTGACTAAAAAACATTTATGATGGACTATTTTCACGCATTAAAATATTGAGCCAAATTTATACAAATTGTAATATTCTCTACCAGGGGTTAGCAACTGACAGCGCGAATAACCACTCGTACGTTTTTGTCGGCTTGTAATGGGATTAACTTACTCACATATTTTTTAAATAATATTTTGACTAACTATGTACAATATCAAAGTGAAACGTTTGCTGCCCGATTGTGAAAATAAAAAGCTTAACATGATTACCGAAACCGGTTCTGATCTTAATTAAAATTGCGGGACTATTGCTAGGAATGCTTTATTTTTTAATATAATGCTTTTACATATAATATATAACTAACGGCTGTATTCAGAAAATCTTTTTTACTTCGTAAATCAATTAAACGTGTAATAAATTAACTTAAATAAATAGTGAAAAATAAATGAATGGCTCTCGAAAAAATCTAAGTCGTTGTGTTGCTCATGCTAAGGTCATTTAGTTCAAGAATTTGGCAATCCTTTGTCTAGGACAGGGTGGGGAACCTTTTATACTCTTAAGGCCGCATTCATTTTTCTGCTTCGACATGAGGCCGCATTAAACATTCACTAGGTAATCTTTGGCCGGAAACAGAACTTTACGTTCAGAATATGTCAGAAATTTATGAATTTACATAAATTTACAGAATTACAGAATTAACCAGAAGGCCGCACCAGAGTAGCCAAAAGGCCTTAAGGCCGCCGGTTCCCCACGCCCGGTCTAGGATAATAACATAAACCATATATAAATATTTGAATTGTTTCAATAATTTAAATGGTCGTATTGCTAGGTAAAACATGATGTTTATTGATCACTTTTAAGGTGTTCACTGTCAATACTTGGTGGAATGGCATTATAATAAAAATAATAAAACATTTTTAGTACTTTTTCCACATAAAATTTATTAGATCAGGACCGGTTTCGCTCATGATGAGCATTGTCAACTGATAAGAAAAACAATTTGGTTGACAGACATTAAGATTTATTTATTATATACACTAATTGTTGGTTTTTACTTTGGTAATGATAATTCATACCTAATAGGTTTTTGTCATAATAGTTTCATTGCTAAGTGGTCTTCAACTTTTTATTTATAGTTTATTTTCCTTGTATTTTGCTTCAATTCTTTTGCTAGGTTGTAATACCAATTGTTTGTCATACCTTGTTTTTATCACTTAACTTTTGTATAAATATCACTGTTTTATTGTTTTTCTTATCAGTTGAAAATGCTCATCATGAGCGAAACCGGTCCTGATCTAATAAATTTTATGTGGAAAAAGTACTAAAAATGTTTTATTATTTTTATTATGATGTTTATTTTCCAACATTTCAATTTTTTTAGTTTCTAAGTTTTTCATTACTCTCATTTATAATGAAGAAAGTGTTTTTATTTCATATAACTATTTTCTTCAATTTTTTCCTGTTCTAGTAAAAATGTGTTCTTATTAATGCTTTTTCAACACTGTAATTCGTGATTATAAGTTGCTCATACATATAAATTACGTTCTTATAAGTTAAAGTTTCGCTTACATATTAATTGAGTTCCTACGTTTTTACCAAGATTTTTAATCAATATGTAAATATCTTCATTCCATTTTCACGTAGAAGCCATTTAAAGTTTTAATTGGCGGTAAAATTCCCAGGGGCGAAATGGAAGTACGTTAAAATGTGTGTAAAATATCGTGACCCATGCATATTAATTCGTAACCACAGATCATTCAGTAAATTACATAGGTAAATTTAGAGTATCTGTCCTCAAATTAGCCACCTTCAATCATTTATCAGTATTCTTATTTTCTTTGAGCAATTCTGCTAAAAACTTCGTTAGTATTATCTATCGCTAAATAAACACACATTGTGTGCTGATATTTGTAAATAATTGAAAATAACTCAAGCACTTGCTACCATTAAATATTAATTCAAAAGCTTAAAAACAATTCAACTCATTAATAATAGGTCGGATAAAACCCTAGATTTACTTTAAACATTCCTATGTTAAAGATTGCAGTGTAGTGATTGTCCCAAATTTTATATTGGTAAAACTGCTAGAACCTTAAATATAAGAGTGGTCGAGCATTTAGCCACTTTTTGCTTAAAAAAGGATACTTCCACCTTTGCCAACCGTTTAATTCTTGAAAACCATACGTTTAATTTTGACTCAGGTATTGATTTGTTACATACTAACAGGGGCGAGTTTAAATTATTTTACCAAGAAATCTTAGAGATTAATCGAGCTCAGCTCAACAGTTTGCCAATTTTAAACGAGCAATTTTATCTACCAAATTCTCCATTGTTGTACCCCTTTTAAATAATTGTAATTTTATTAATAATTCAAGCACTTGCTATCATTAAATATTAATTCAAAGGCTTAAAAACAAATCAACTCATTAATAATAGGTCGGATAAAACCCTTGATTTACTTTAAACATTCCTATGTTATTATCTGGTCATTAATATTTTCAAAAAATCCCCATAATTATAACAAACCCACTTAATCCATTGAAAATTGTATACATTCAATTTACATTTTAATGGCCTTTTAACTTAGTGATCTACTTATATTTTTGTATATAAACGATACAAACTGTTTACTACGCGTCAGTTTAAGTACATCCGTGCACTTGGAATTCCTGAAGATGCCGAAAGGTGAAACCCGGGTCGTTAGCGACAAAACTCATGGAAAAGTACAAAATTCAAACAATTCAAATTTGATATTAAAATTCCATCAAGCACCCTCAGTCGAAATACTTAAGTTTATCAATTACATTAAATTTTGCTATAATATTCTTAAGAAAATATTCATTTATACTTAGAGGAAGTAAGATATTTATTTTTATCTAAAAATAGCATTATACAATCATCATTTGTATTGAATTGTTGCTAAAATGTCCATTTTTTTATTTTACTATAAAACGACTTATAAATTAGTCTACCCCTAGTCAATTTGTTAAGACAAATAAAAGCCATTTACCATCTACATCCCCAATTATGCCCCAATTTTTCGTTTGTAAAGATTAATATTCGTCGAGTGCCGTATGTTTTGTGGTCGAGTGGTCAACGTTGTTAGCTTTGGCTACGGAGGGCCCGGGCTCAAATCCCGGTACGGACAGTTTTGATTTTTCAATCGATTTATGAATTTCTGTTCAATTCCCCCCTCTCACCCATCCTATCCTATGAACGCGTATCGAGAGCGATTAGCTCACCATTAATCCTGTCTGAATCCTGTTTTTTCTCCCACCCATCCTATCCCATGAACGAGGCGTATAGAGAGCGATTAGCTAACCACTAGTCCTGTCTTCCCTTTCCTTCTATTCCTACTCTCTTTGGAAAAAGAGAGGTTGAGCAACTGAGTAACAAGCAGTTCTCGTAGAAACACTTCTGTTGAGATAAACTCCATTAGGAGTACATATGCTCCATATTGGGAGCGGACATGGTAGAAAAAAAAATCCTGTCTGAGCCCTATTTTTCTATCCCTACTCTCTTTGGGAAAAGAGAGGTTGAGCAACTGAGTAACAAGCAGTTCTCGTAGAAACACTTCTGTTGAGATAAACTCCATTAGGAGTCCATACGCTCCACATTGGAAGCGGACATGGTTAAAAAAATAATTTGGATGGTTAGTTTTTTCTATGTCGTTAAAAGATTTCGTATGTGGGGTAAGTTGGTTTGGTAGTTTTACACATTAACCATTCAATAAAATAATCTGCTACTGGTGATTATAAGTCATTCGGTTAATCAAAGTTTTCAAATAAGATAACATGATGATGACATGTTTGAAAAAGCTGTTTTTGAAAAGTGTAATCATCATCAACATCTATAGTATTCTTGTTTCTGATGCTGTTACATACAGTAACAATAGTGTAATTCGTACATATTATACATCGATGAAAATATTAATTTATTGAACACTATAAAAGCAATGTATGTTTTAAGAATAATGTAAATATATATGACCAACAACAACATTGTTACCCCTGATTAAATTTGCACAATTTGCGGGAAAAATTCACGCCATAAACTTTGGGGATTTCCACGAAACAATAATAAATGTTGTCAGTTAGGAATAAATTATCCCCAGTAGCAAATTAATTTATTACCACAGAGCTGTTTGTTAGAATTGTGACAAGTTACATAACACATTGCGATAAAATTTTGTGTTTTTTATCTGTTTAATGACCGGACGTGTGAAACGGATATTGTCTGAAAAAAAATCAACCGTTAATAACTGACTTCTGCGCATATAAAAAAAATATATATTAAAGTTAACAGAAACTGTAAAAATTTGTCGTGTAGATGAGAATATGACACGGAAATTATTAACTGTTTTTTTTTTGTTTTCCTGTCGTCTTTGTTCATCAGAAAAAAAAATCATATGGTAAATAAATAAAGTACATTTCATATGAGAAGCCCGATAAATATCAACAATAGCGTAATATCGATGGTGGGAAGACTTGTAAAAAATATAAAAAACGTAAGCAAGCTTTAGTAGAATAAAAAATAGATCTACAAAAAATGATAAAAAATAAAACACTAAATTATTGTCCTTCGATAAAACATTGGGATGTATTTATGAGTTTGAGTATACATTCAACTGTGGAAAGGAAAAAAGACGTTACCCACACCTAAAAAATTTTACAGGAGACACAAAAACGAACAAATTATGAAACATACACAACCTTGAATTGCATGGAGACTGATAAACTGGTTTTCAATTGACTTTATATCATACATTTTTTTTTAAAAAAAACCTTTTTTTAAGTATGTTTTCGTGATCACAATTATCTCAGGACTTTATTTTTTTAAACATAAAAGGTAAATAAAGATACTTATTTGGCATTTCCAGCTAACATATTTTTCTTAGAACGCGTATCAAGTTATATAATATACAATACAATTATCGAAAAAATGTGTTTTATAAAAAAACTGTGGGTTATGTCCTTTTTCTTTTCCACAGTCGAATAGAAAATTAGTTCAATAGAAAATTATAATAAGAAAAACACAATATTCCTTTGAACTTATTTCCAGTTTTATTCATCAAGATCAGGACTGATTTCGCTCATGGCGAGCATTGTCAACTGATGAAATAGAATTTAACATTGCTACATACATAAACAAATTTAAATGAAAAGATGTTTTTTAAAAAAAAAAAAAAAGTATTCATATTGTGGTATTTGGTTTTTTTTTTACTTCAACTATTTGGCTAATATAATACGGGCCCATGCGAGATGAAGTGAGCCAAGTGGTATTTCGACACATCTTAAAGTATCGTAAAAGTGAAGTAACCTCAGTTGAAACACATCGCAATAGTGTTATCTCCGTAAAATAAAAATATGCAATCAACCAAAACACCAAATAAAGATGTGATTGTACTTAAAAGTCTGAGAAAATAGTTTTAACATTTTACTAGTTGGTTCACTTCGCCTCTAGAGGGCCTATGTCATATTTATTTTCTCATTTTAATTGGAGTCATGAAAATGAAAATGTAGTAAGAATATTATTGCCTTCCGTAGGGAAGCATAAAATCGTTAATTTATAATTTACTAAGGTTCCATGCGTAATAGTTCAATGAACTTTGACTCTCAAAAATAATAGAACAAAAGGGGAGGTAAGCAGCTATGAAACTATAACAATAGCTTAGTGAATTATTTATTTAGTGTGAACCACAATCCCTTATAGACATTTTTAAAATTGAAAAAAACGTATAAATAGAATAGCAACGTAGCATCATGATTCAAAGATTATGATTACCATATATGAGTCGTATATAGGGAATCCAATCCCGTGATCCGGGATCCCGTGCAGTTTTCGATACATTTCAATCCCGGGATTAGAAGACATGGTCCCGAAACTGTTGAAAATTTGATTTTCTTATAAAATATTATAGAATCGTCTTGGCTTTGTAAAATAAAACGCACCCAATTGATTGTGTAAATCTTCAAATATAATAAACAACTAGCTGTAAGCCCGTTGCCCAGCAACGTGAGATTTTTGTTGCATAGTATTTAATTTAATTTTATTTTATTTTATGTTATTTTATTTTATTTTATTTTATGTTTTTATATTTTATTTTATTTCATTTTATTTTATTTTATTTTATTTTTTTTCATTTTATTTTATTTTATTTTATGTTATTTTTTTTCATTTTATTTTATTTTATTTTATTTTATTTTATTTTATTTTATTTTATTTTATTTTCTTTTATTTTATTTTATTTTATTTTATTTTATTTTATTTTATTTTATTTTATTTTATTTTATTTTATTTTATTTTATTTTATTTTATTTTATTTTATTTTATTTTATTTTATTTTATTTTATTTTATTTTATTTTATTTTATTTTATTTTATTTTATTTTATTTTATTTTATTTTATTTTATTTTATTTTATTTTATTTTATTTTATTTTATTTTATTTTATTTTATTTTATTTTATTTTATTTTATTTTATTTTATCTTATTTTATTTTTATTTATTTTATTTCATTTTTATAGTTAGCAGAAATTTCGTAAATTATTGAATTTTTGGAATAAAGTTTAAGTTTGCTAACAACCATTTTTCGTAGTAGCAAAAATTTCGTAAATTATTGAATTTTTGGAATAATGTTCAAGTTTGCTAACAACCATTTATCGTAGAAGCAGAAATTTCGTAAATTATTTAATATTTGGAATAATGTTCAAGTTTGCTAACCATTTTTCGTAGTAGCATAAATTTCGTAAATTATTTAATATTTGGAATAATGTTCAAGTTTGCTAACCATTTTTCGTAGTAGCATAAATTTCGTAAATTATTGAATATTTGGAATAATGTTCAAGTTTGCTAACAACCATTTTTCGTAGGAGCAGAAATTTCGTAAATTATTTAATATTTGGAATAATGTTCAAGTTTGCTAACAACCATTTTTCGTAGTAGCAAAAATTTCGTAAATTATTGAATTTTTGGAATAATGTTCAAGTTTGCTAACAACCATTTATCGTAGAAGCAGAAATTTCGTAAATTATTTAATATTTGGAATAATGTTCAAGTTTGCTAACAACCATTTTTCGTAGGAGCAGAAATTTCGTAAATTATTTAATATTTGGAATAATGTTCAAGTTTGCTAACAACCATTTTTCGTAGGAGCATAAATTTCGTAAAATATTTAATTTTTGGAATAATGTTTATGTTTGCTAACAACCATTTTTCGTAGTAGCAGAAATTTCGTAAATTATTGAATTTTTGGAATAATGTTCAAGTTTGCTAACAACCATTTTTCGTAGGAGCAGAAATTTCGTAAATTATTTAATATTTGGAATAATGTTCAAGTTTGCTAACAACCATTTTTCGTAGGAGCAGAAATTTCGTAAAATATTTAATTTTTGGAATAATGTTGAAGTTTGCTAACAACCATTTTTCGTAGTAGCAGAAATTTAGTAAATTATTGAATTTTTGGAATAATGATCAAGTTTGCTAACAACCATTTTTCGTAGGAGCAGAAATTTCGTAAATTATTTAATTTTTGGAATAATGTCCAAGTTTGCTAACAACCATTTTTCGTAGGAGCAGAAATTTCGTAAATTATTTAATTTTGCGCATATATCGACAGCCCTGCAGTTTTTTAATTGTAAATTATTTAATATTTGGAATAATGTTCAAGTTTGCTAACAACCATTTTTCGTAGGAGCAGAAATTTCGTAAATTATTTAATATTTGGAATAATGTTCAAGTTTGCTAACAACCATTTTTCGTAGGAGCAGAAATTTCGTAAAATATTTAATTTTTGGAATAATGTTTAAGTTTGCTAACAACCATTTTTCGTAGTAGCCGAAATTTCGTAAATTATTTAATTTTTGGAATAATGTTGAAGTTTGCTAACAACCATTTTTCGTAGTAGCAGAAATTTCGTAAATTATTAAATCTTGGGAATAATGTTCAAGTTTGCTAACAATCATTTTTCATAGTACCATAAATCGACCTCGGCGCATATATCGACAGCCCTGCAGTTTTTAAATTGCAAATTATTGAATTTTTGGAATAATGTTCAAGTTTACTAACAAACATTTTTCGTAGTATATATATTTTATTCAACTAATTTTCAAATACGCTAACAAATACATTTCGTAAAAGAAGAAAAAGATCCGAGGACATCAGTACGCACACATTTGTGAAAAGTAAAAAGTGAAAAGTAAAAAGTAAAAAGTGAAAAGTAAAAAGTGAATAGTGAAAAGCGAGTGATTATTTTATCGACTATTAATATATAGATGTTCCATTGTTCATTGCTTCACAAAGCTCAATTAAGATAACATATTCGAAAATAAACTCTGCAGACAAAGACTATAAAATGAAATACTAGAAGTCATTTATGGTAATAGATTACGATGTAATGAATCGCAAAAATATTAAATTCCATAGCATATTATAGATTACTGTAAGTGGACACTTTTGGCGATAAGACGATTTTTATTAGTATTGAAATGTTTCTTGTTTCTCTCTCATATTGCAATGTTGATTGACTTTTTATTTTTTGTTATGCCATTTCGGCTTTGCTTTATGTTTTATGCGTTGTTATATTTATTATTATCTGTCAAATCCAGTGTGAAGATAACTTAAATGATTTTTATATTGTTACAAATATGTATATAACTTTTTTAAAAATAAAATTTCTGGCTGAGGTGGTAAAACAATAACATAGTAACTCTTAAATGTTAGACTCAACAAAAAATCACTCCTTTTAGCTCCTATATAATACCAGTGTCAAAAAATATATTTCATTATGTCTACGGTCGTATTCCCAAGAAACTATACTAAAGAATATAATATAGAATAAGATGCATTCTTTATTTTTGACCAATGTTATAAATTTCCTATATAAAAGTAAAATGTGTAGCTCTATAAAAAAAAACCCAATTTCGGCACTAGCCCCGGGATCCCGGGATCAACATTTTGGCTCGGGATTGGATTCCCTAGTCGTATAGTATCAAACGTAGAACTATCCATTTTTTGAAGTTGCCAGAAGAACACTAATTAACTAACACTCAATTTAAATTCAATTTTAAACGTAGCTCATCAACGAGTGCAACGTAAAATTTATATGGGACATCACTTAAAGTAACTAATGGTCGAAATCCTGATTTACCAAACTTTTCTAATTTTGTTTCCAACGTCGTGGACAGTTAATTTTTAGAAGCTTTTGATACCAAGCATCATTTTCTTTTGCGTTTTTGTACAACATTTATTTTATTTTTAATATTATTTTAAATTCTAGCCTTACACTATAACCAGCAGAATAATGTGACTACATTAGTTGAATTTCGACATTTATGGGATAGTTCTGCTTTTGATACCAGATGACTCATATATTTATTTTGGAATAACTTGAATTAAAAGTAGGATATTTTTTTTTAAATAGTTTATTGTATGATTTTTAATTGATTCAATCATAATATTATGCTTGTGTTATTCTCTATAGTTTTTTGTCTCTACTGAAAATTTGAATTTTTGGAAATAGTACGTTATGAATTATCTTCAACGATAACGTATTATAATCTGTACATTAAAAAAAACACCGGAATTCTTCTATGGATTCCGAGAAATTTCGGTCAGTGGAAACCATTAAAAACTTGACGAGAGGGAAGTTCTCAAACGCAGAGGAGTGGCAAACAGTTGCGGATGACAGGACCCCTTCAGCGGAAGAGCTTTGCCCTTTATATAACGCGAAACTTTCTCAATCAGCTTTTGGCGTTAATTCTTCTTATCAGTAAAAAGGGTTTTCATTTATCTCTTTTGAATAGCTGAAAATGAATTCTTTGAATTAATCATTGTGGAAAATTATAAACGCTAAAATGTTATCATAAATAATTGTATTTAAATTCACGAGAAATTTATTATATATAAAATACGAATAATATATTTACGAGTGTTCACTGCTAAAACTTAGTGTAGTGTCTGCCAAACTGTGTGCCGCGGCACACTTCTGTGCCGCAAGAAGTCTCAGGTGTGCCGCGGTTGAAGAAACTTTAAAAATGTTAATTACAAAGCCTATTCATTTAAATTTTCTTCAATTTTAAATAAATTTAACATCTAAACATTCAATCAAATATTTGTCACGTTCATACACAGTGGTCAACGCGACACATTTTCCATAGCTTCTTTTTTAAAGGTACATTTCCTTTATCAAAGCATTTTTATTCGGTGTGCCGCGGTACAAGTCCTATTAAAACAGCTTAACGACCGTGGACGCGTATTTGAGTCTTTGAAAAACAAAGGTTGCTGGCCTGCGGACACATATATGCGTATAGGCGAAGTATCTGGAAGCTAAGAAAATTAAATTTTGTAAAGATATCTCAATTTGCTTACAAATTATAGCGAATTTAGTAAAATTACAATTTTTGCGAGTTTTATTTCGCCAGGTGAAATTTTATTTAAAAAAATCGTGCGGTCGTTAAGCTGTTAACCAGTGTGCCGTGAATTTAAAAAGTTTGACTTTGACTTAGTGGAAAGACATTATATAAAGAAAAAACACAATATTCATTATTAGCTAATTTATTTATCAAGATCAGGACCGGTTTCGCTCATAGCGAGCATCGTTAACTGATGACATGATGAAGTTGACAATGCTTGCCATGAGCGAAACCGGTCCTGATCTTGATTTTATTTTATAAATATATATATATACATAAATACTAAAAGAAATTGCTTACTCCTAGACCACAGAGACCAACTTGACATAATATATAATATGTATAAGACATTTTCGTTACTGAGCAGTCAAACAACAAGTGACAGTGATAACCACTAATCACAAATCCTCCCCTGAAAATATTAATAAAATATAATACAAAACATTGATGTCTTAAGCCAAAATCAGTTTATTAAATCGTTTATTTCAACTAAACACTTTTTCATATAATCGTGATGAAAGTCAAGAGTGTTTTAGTATCGATGTTTTATATAGTGACATCTCTTGTTACCTATAATAACTTTTGAAAATTAGTTTAAATTTAATTAAACAGGTGCCGTATTCTAGGTGTAATGAAACATAATAGTAAAACTTTTCAATGAAAATGAATGAGAAGTTTTATGTTCAAATGAATCTTCTTACACAACTATATTTCGTTGAATACAGGAATGGGAAATAATAGACATCTTATCACCATGAACATAAACGGTAAAGAGAAAATTAATTCATTCATTAATAAATTTTTCAAAGGTATGAATTAAATGTTTTTTTTAGTTAAAAATGACACAGAATTTTATGTTACTTTTTTTTATTTATAACAACGAATTATGTATTTCATGAATATTAGGACGTTATGTATCATCTAGCGATACGGTTGAAGTGTTAAATTTTATCTTTTCAACATAGCAATACTATATTCTCATGTTCTCTTGTCAAAAATTGCTGCTTATTTTCAACTTCAAACCTCTTTCATAAACATTGAATCAATATTTTCATAGACTGTTATAACTTATGATACATAATACTTTTGAAGTTTCATCTATTCCTTAAACCTTTGTTCCTACACACATATATTGTGTGTTTTATGTTATTGTTAATATATTCATTTAAATAAAAATAATAAGAGGTTTGCTATATCGTTCTACCGATATGATTGAAGGTTTCATAGGTCAAGATATCTCGTGGCGGTTATCAAACATTACGAAATTCACCAAAACTAAAGATATGGAAAATTGTGTATATGTAGTTAATGAATTCAGCGTTTTAAAATCACTTGGATAAAATTAATTGAATTTTAGTTATTAGCAAAATTTTTGAAAAGTTCAGTGTAGTAGATTTATACTATACAGTTTATACAACTTGACTTGATTGCCTATCCAATATTCGTGTCGAGATATTTGAAATACCCATATGTAGGGTTTTCAACTGTTTGCTAACGATAATGCTTAAATCATAAAAGGGTTCGTGACCCTCCGTACGTAAAATTGGGTCGGTAAAATATTTTGCAAAGCTGTTCATTAACTTATATCTTTTTGTGCATTCATGAAGATAAATTTAAGTGATCATTAAACAAAGAATAAAACTTTGCTATATCATTTATAACAATGTTAAATAATAATTTTTGTATGCTTAAGTATATACCAGTGAACAATTAATGTATTTGAAAAATATGTCATGCCTTATTTGCTATTTGAAGCAATAAATATATCAAATTTTCATTACATTATTGTTGGTACACGCTCACTCACCTACTGAGTATTTTTACATTTTCGAAATTGCCATTTGATAATAAGCTCTCCCCAACTTTTGATATTATTCAAAGTTAAGAAAGTCTCACTTCAAAGTTAAAACTTTTCCTTTGAAAAGTCTTGTATAAACAGGGAAGTATGTAATATGAGCAATTCTGTGAAAAAAGTCTGATTTTTTAGACTCTCTTAGTTATATGATTTCATCAATTTGATAAGCCAACTTTTTGAAAATGGTCGATCTATTTGCATACACGTCCAGAGAAAAAAATAAAAGTTTAACAGAATAATCTAAAAATCTTTTTAGATGAATAATTACGATGTTATAAATGACATTCAAATCAAGAAAAATTTACGTCCCTAAAGATTTTAATACCTTATAACTAGTAGTATTCTAATCTACCGAAATCAGCAAACAAAACACTTTTTTAGTCATTTTTATTTACCGATATATATTTAATTGTATAATGTATGTACAGCGAACAGCTGAAATATTAAAATAAATCAAATTTACTTCCTAGTGGTTTCTTTAATATACGTATCTTTCATTAGTAAAAGAAAACCATTTATTAGATTTTCGTAATTTTAAAAATTAAAGTTAGTCACTTGCTGGATAGTTCTACGGCCTTCATTTTAACTGTAATAAAATATATTGTTTTGTTATCTGAACCGAACTGAACATTTAAAAACACTATCAAAATTTTAACAACTCACAGCTTACATGATCCTTTTTTCATAATATTATTCTTATGTTAGTTATATTACAATTAGCGATTAAAGCATATTTTTACTCCAAAAAACTGTTTTTACAAATGTGTCTTTTACGACTTTTCGGTTGTCCCTTGATATCTTAAATTAATGAATGACTACCCATTACATTGCAGAATATTTAGCTGACCCAGATTTCATTCAACCATTTTTTTATATTTTTTACCTTATCATTTGCACACCGACCTATGGGTAATAAATATTGTCACTTTTCTTGCACATTGGGTAAATATTTTTTTTATCCACCTCTGCTCTCAATATGGATCATATGGCCTTCTAATGTGGGTCTCAATATATTTGTTTTTATACGAGAACTGCATGTTAATCAGTTGTTCAAACTATCTTTTGCGAAAAAGATATAGGACAGAAGTTAACACAAAACTAGTTATCAAACTAATGGGTCTCGACGTGCCCCGTTATTTTAGGGTTCGAGAGTAGAAGGGAAATTTTTAGACGTCACAAAAATCCATGCCTTCGAACACTGGGGACTGTGACTGGGAATCGAGCCCATGAAATCCATCGTGGAAGCCAACAACGTTGACCACTACGTCACAGACCCGACTCGAACCAGTAAGCAATTTACCCCAGATTAAAACATGAATTATAATTTAACTGCATTAACTAAGTGTTTTTTTGTTTTGACATATGTATGTGTAGCGTCTTAAAGCAAAAACCGATATGTCAACTTTGGAATGTTAGTAGTAAACAAAGATTTTGTATTTCATGGTAAAATTTTCAGTCTTATCGATGGTTCATTTTTTCCATCTATCTGTATTTCCAATTCAAAACAATTTGCCTGTTTGTATATCTAGTTCTAGTCAATTGTGTAATAGAGTAATTGAAAGCGAAATAAAATTGATCAATCGGCATTGATTTTATTGGTTTCTGCGTGTGGTTACCGCGACACGTTGACTTTGATGATGTTTGCAAGTTGTGCATCAATATTTGAAATGAATTATTGTAAAAAGCCTCGAGAAACAAAGACGGCAGTTTTTATATTAATTCTTAAATGTTGACAAATCAATTAAAACGTTTATTATAGAGATGAGATGCCTGAAAAAATAATTTCAAATCTTATTCGCGATAATTATACGTAACGATTTAAATTGCAAGCTCTCTTCAATTAATCAAAACGTAAATGTTAGAACTCTAGTTTTATATTTATTAACTTGCTACTATATGCGGAATTTACAGCTCTACATGATGACGTATCTAACTCATTTTCAACAAAACAGTTTTCTTTGTTTCCAGAACCCTCGTAAATAAATCTAAATTTGAAATTACCCGTTACTGCTTTTAAGCACCTTACATCTCGGTTATCATCAATGATCTCGTGTCCAAATTATTTATTACTGAATAACGACATAAATATAATTGATATTTTTTTTAAACCATGTCCGCTCCCAATGTGGAGCATATGGACTCCTAATGGAGTTTATCTCAACAGAAGTGTTTCTACGAGAACTGCTTGTTACTCAGTTGCTCAACCTCTCTTTTTTCAAAGAGAGTAGGGATAGAAGAATAGGGCTAGGATAGGATTAGTGGTAAGCTAATCGCTCTCAGTACGCCCCGTTCATAGGATAGGATGGGTGAAAGGGGGGAATTCAAAACATCACATACGTCCATGCCTTTGAACAGAAATTCATAAATTGATTGAAAAATCAATTTATAAAAACTGTTCGATAATTGATATTTACAAATTCAAAATAACTATTTTCATTCATTTAATTCAATATAAGTATGAAGTCGATTATTGGGTATTTATCCTGCATTATTATTCATTATTGTCATCACAAAGAAATACGAATTTTTTAAGTCTTATTCCCACGCAAACTTTCGTTTTTTACTTATGTAGATTATGTGCATAAAATTTTCACAACTTGGCTATGTTATTAACATAAATATACAGAAAGTAAATCATATATGAAAGATAACAACAGCTGTGGTATATTATTATTCTTGCCAAGTATCTAATCTCTACAGCGATTCTTTATGCCTGTTTCCCATTTCTACTTCATAAATATTTCATAAACATGTCGGCTTAATTCTAACATAACGTAAGTATTTTTTTTGGAATTTCATGTTTTGGTGATTTCGGTTAAAAGCATATCAACGCATCGCATCTATTTGTTTTGTTTGATATCCACATTTGCAAGTGGATGAGGGTCAAAAAGCAAACAACACGATATATATAGACGTATTTCTTCTTATATTTATTTATTCTAATATAACGTAAGTACTCTACATTAAGTGTATACAAAAATTAATGATTATCTTTTTAAAGCATAATTTAGAATAGTAAAATATTTCCCTTCTTTTATCTACATATGTCCGCTCTCAATTTAAAGCATATGGCTTCTTAATGGAGTTATCTCTACAGATTATTTTATACGAGAACTGTTTGTCAATCAGTCCCTCAAACTCTTTTTTCCACGGTAGAACTGGTAGAGGACTAGTAGTTAACTAATCGCTCTTGCTACGCCCAGTTATTAAAGGATGAGAAGGGTGGGAGGGAAATCGATCGAAAAAATGCGATTCGTACTGGAACTCGAACCCGTGAGATCTGGCACGGGAGCCAGCAACGCTTAAAGCGGTGCCATATGTCCCAACAAAAAATAAATGAATAAGAATATGTTTCTGTAAGTTGAAATTCAATTTCAACTGTCTCCTGAACACTTAGGGTAAACTGACTTACATTAGAATTAAGCCGGTGATATGTTATATACTATTCAGGTAATACTAAAAGTCTGTAGTGGCATAAATTTCCATTGTGGCATTTTTTGTAAATCCGTATATTCCTGGGATTTTGGATTCCAAAATTTTTGGAAAACCTAAAAAAAAATTGTCCCCACTCTGGTAATTTTGGGAAATCTCCGGGAAAATAATCCGGGATTAGATACCACAGTGTCAACATTTTCTTTACTGCGGCCTTATGTTGAATCAGATAAACGCCCGCTGTGGTCTAGTTGGTTAGAGCTTGCTTTACCGACCAGGTGGGTCTAGGTTCGATTCCCGGTAAGGTCAATGTCAAAATTGGATTTTTTTCAATTTTAATTTGAGATCTAAGACATGGGTGTTTGTTAAGTCAATTCTCCTTGAGTTTATCTCATGTGAATTTTAAAAATTCTCATCGAGTATGTCTCGTATGATCTTTCAACTTAAAAGTATTTGACGCATTGGCGTAAGCTGTAATGTCAAATATTTTTTTAAAAAATCTATTGTATTGTATAAACGAAAGTGGCCTTTAGAAATGAAAAGGTTCCCCATTCCTGGTCTAAGCTTTGGCGGTGTTTAACGCTTCCGAAAGATAACATTATATTTTTATTTTACAACTTCGTCAAGAAAAGATTGCGGTGTGTTTTTCCACATGATTAATGATGTTTACAAAATAAGTATCTCTAAGACATCATTATCAAAAAACAATACACAGCATAGAGCAGAAGTTCTTATAATATAAAAAATAAAGTGGGAACTGTGTATATAAAAACATCAAATAAATAATTGTTTTCCGATAAAATGGTTCGTTATTATTAAATTTATTGAATAAGAAAAAATATCAGATTCTTTTTTTTCACCAAAAAGTTTACTTTTTTTATTTGAAAAAGGACTTAAAAACAACAACAAATTATTAAATTAATATTAGACTTAGTCAATAAAACACCATGTTACCGTCTTCGTGCACTTCAATGTAGTGTATATTTCATATTTTGACATTGGCCCAAAATCATCAAAAAACGTTGTTTGTGCCTCCTGTAAAAATTACTATTTGTGGGTTTCGCCCTTTTGCCTTTCTTGTTAACCGCCTTTTGGGTTATCACAGGGTGCGTTTTGATTCAGTGTGTGAACATATTATTATGTATTCGAAAAAAAATCTCAATGTATCTTATTAAAGCAAGAAATGATACATAAACACAGAACTTCTTTTTTCTGGCAGAAATATAAAGTTATCATTATAAACTATCTTTTTTTAATCATTTATACACCCAATATGGAGCTTATGGACTCTTTTTATTTCAACAGAAGTGCTTATACGAGAACAGCCTGTTGTTTAATTGCTTAAAATATCTTTTTAGGAGTTTAGGTCACGTGGAAGAGTGGTCAACGTCGTTGGCTTCGATTACAAAGCACGCGGACTTGATTCCTACTATGGACAGTTTCGTTAATCAATTTTTCAATCGATTACTTTATTTTTGGAAATAATGGATGTCTGATGTTTCATATACCCTCCTATTAATTTTTTTCTAAAAAAATCTTTCCGAGAACAGTGATCCGACCTCTTTTAAGATGCCGATAAATCATAGTTTGATTTATTGAAAATCAGTAATTTTCAATATAATATACTTTAAACTTCTAGCTCGATACCAAATTATAAATGTTTAATACAACCATATAGAGTTGAGTTAAAAATCCTCAAAGATAAGATTGTTTTTTTTTTAATTATTTTACTGAAGTTTTACATAACGCTTAATTTAAAAATACCTTTGTGCGATGGAAAATAACGTCGTGAGATTAGCGGCAACTCGAACGTAACAAAGGGTAGTGTACCAACCAGCTGACTCAGCCAATTTTCATTTTTTGTAGCAAAAAGTATCAACATTTTTAACAGTAATTAACATTTACAAAACTTTGTAAGTACTGTATCACATAGGTGCACGTATTCAAATTGCATACCTCCTGTGGAATGCACATGCAAGAATAAAGGTATGTACTCTTTTTGTAATGTGAATTAATTTTTAAAGGTCTGTTTTGCGAACCTTATCCCACGACAGCGAATTGAATAAGACAGTAAATTGGTCTGTCAATTCTCAAGACAATGGTCCAACAGTAACCGGTCGTCATCGAGTGCATGCCCAACTTATTCAGCTATACGAAACCATTTCCATCTATATGTGAGTCGTATAGTATCAAAAGTAGAACTTATTAATTGATTTGGCATTTACTTGGTAGAACTCCATTTATAACAGATTAAAATAACAAAGTATTTTAGCTCTACAGTTTTTAATAATTTTATTCGTTGATAGCTATTTCGGCTTGCGCCATCGTCAGAACTATGTTTAAACTAATCTTTTGCTCAGCTATATATACTGGCTCTGAAGAGATACACAATGCATCAAGTTATTCACTCTAACATCCTTATCATAATTACAATATTAGGGGTTTAAAACCCCTATTATAATTAATAATAAATATTAGTATAATTTATCCTAATTTACTTTGAAAAATCCCACATTGCTTATTGTTGTTCGAAACAATAAAGCCATAGTTAATAAATTTTATGTAATGTCATTAATAATAAATATCATTTTAATTTTATCCTAATTAATATTTTAAGAAATAAACCCAGATTGTTAATCGTTCTTTGAAAAACTAGAATCACATTTGATAAGTGTAATATTGTAATTATGATTAGGATGTTAGAGTGAATAACTTGATGCATTGTGTATCTCTTCAGAGCCAGTATATATAGCTGAGCAAAAGATCAGTTTAAACATAGTTCTGACGATGGCGCAAGCCGAAATAGCTATCAACGACTAAAATTATTAAAAACTGTAGAGCTAAAATACTTTGTTATTTTAATCTGTTATAAAAGTAGAACTATCAATTTTTCGAAGTTGCGAGAAAAAACACGAACAACGTATTGTTGGCTTTTTGAGTTTTATCAATTTAAATTCAATTTTAAGCGTAGCTCATCAACGAGTGCAACTTAAAATTTATGTGGGACATCACTTAAAGTAACTCTGTGATTGGTCGAAATCTTGATTTACCAAACTGTTTTACTTTTGTTTCCAACGTCGTGGACAGTTCTGCTTTTGACACCAAGAATCATTTTCTTTTGCGTTTTTGTACCACATTTATTTGATTTTTAATCATTTTTTTTAATTTCTAGCCATACACGATAACCAGTAGAATAATGTGACAGCATTAGTTTAATTTCGAAATGTATGGGATAGTTCTGCTTTTGATGCAAGATAACTCATATATTTATTTTAGAATAACTTGAATTAAAAGTAGGATATTTTTCTCGGTTTTTTACTTCTAAATTATTTTAAAGAATCACTACTAATAGCTCAATTTGCTTGAAACAAAAAATGTCTCATAACTAAATACTTATTCAATATCCAATTGATTTAATAAAATAATTTAGTTATAGGTATTACAAACAAATAATTTTTACTCAAATATTTTTTTTGGCTCAAATGTGTCCAGAATATAATATAAAGGTTTTTGTAAGTTAATTCATCAAAACTTTTGTTATATTACGTTGAAACATTATATGGCTTTTGTATTGATACTAAATATTTATTTTGCATGTTTTGTATATTTGCGTATCGAAATTTAGATGAGATGTTTATCTATAGCCTGCTGCGTGGTCAAGTAGTCAACATCGCTGGCTTCGGTTACGGAGATCACGGGTTCGAATCTGAATATTTTTTTACTAATTGATTTATGATTTTTTGTTAGAAGGTACGAAAGTATGTGATGTCTAGGATTCCCTCTTCCACCCATCATACCCTAAAACGAGTCGTAGAGATACTGATTATCTAACTACTATTTTTGTCATATCCTTATCATTCTATCCTTATTCTCTTTAGAAAAAAGATAGGTTAAGCTACTTAATAACAAGCAGTTTTTGCAGAAACACATTCGTTGAGATAAACTCCATTAGGAGACTTAATGGTCTACATTGGGAGAGGACATGGCTTAAAAAAAGTGTAACAATAATAATAAGTATTATTAGTATGCCGCTATTTGTATCAATAGATTTAAAAAATGGTACACAATATTTCGATTGTTAACAATTATTATAAATAGCAACATTATAGAAAATTTCATGTGATGCACTGTAGGCGCACACAATCAAGGATCAAATAATTATTTAACCTTCTAACGTTTATAACATTATCAACCATCAAATCTTAAAACCGAAATATTTAAAAAAATGTTATTCATTTTATTTGACTAGCAAGTTGTCCGTTTAGAATCACTGTTTCTAGTAATGCTCTCCTTGTTGTGTGGTATCTCGTAATCGCTCACGAGTGACTCGCCGCAAAACTGGAACACCGCCGGAGGCGAGTGTGTGTCATGTGTAATTTTATTATTTTATTTTAGTGTATACTTATATACGGGTCAGAGCAAATATTAATCTCGATCTACACATACATACTTTTATATGGTAGTATTCAAATTACTCTCGCTTAAACATTTTCAATTTTATTAATAAAATAAACCTTTTAAATAACAACTTCTTCCCCACACAGTCAGTCCCAAGTCCATCGCCTTTCCACAACTTAAGTCAGAAAAAGTCACTAAGGGTTCTGGATACTATATCATTGTGATACCTCTGTACTCATAACACGAATGACGTGCTCGCTTGAGGCCTCTAAATCTTACTGGCCTCAAAATAGCTCATATAATAAATAAACTAGCTGTAAGCCCGTTGCCCAGCAACGTGAGATTTTTGTTGCATTGTGTTTAATTTAATTTAATTTAATTTTATTTTATTTTATATTATTTAATTTAATTTAATTTAATTTAATTTTATTTTATTTTATTTTATTTTATTTTATTTTATTTTATTTTATTTTATTTTATTTTATTTTATTTTATTTTATTTTATTTTATTTTATTTTATTTTATTTTATTTTATTTTATTTTATTTTATTTTATTTTATTTATTTTATTTTTATAGTTAGCAGAAATTTCGTAAATTATTTAATATTTGGAATAATGTTCAAGTTTGTTAACAACCATTTTTCGTAGGAGCAGAAATTTCGTAAATTATTTAATATTTGGAATAATGTTCAAGTTTGCTAACAACCATTTTTTGTAGTAGCCGAAATTTCGTAAATTATTTAATTTTTGGAATTATGCTTAAGTTTGCTAACAACCATTTTTCGTAGGAGCAGAAATGTCGTAAATTGTTTAATATTTGGAATAATGTTCAAGTTTGCTAACAACCATTTTTCGTAGGAGCAGAAATTTCGTAAATTATTTAATATTTGGAATAATGTTCAAGTTTGCTAACAATCATTTTTTGTAGTAGCCGAAATTTCGTAAATTATTTAATTTTTGGAATTATGCTTAAGTTTGCTAACAACCATTTTTCGTAGGAGCAGAAATTTCGTAAATTGTTTAATATTTGGAATAATGTTCAAGTTTGCTAACAACCATTTTTTGTAGTAGCCGAAATTTCGTAAATTATTTAATTTTTGGAATTATGCTTAAGTTTGCTAACAACCATTTTTCGTAGGGCAGAAATTTCGTAAATTGTTTAATATTTGGAATAATGTTCAAGTTTGCTAACAACCATTTTTCGTAGGAGCAGAAATTTCGTAAATTATTTAATATTTGGAATAATGTTCAAGTTTGCTAACAATCATTTTTCAAAGTACCATAAATCGACCTCGGCGCATATATCGACAGCCCTGCACTATTTAATTGGAAATAATATAATTTTTATAATAATCGAAATGTTTAAGTTTGCTAACAAACATATTTCGTAGAAGAAGAAATAGATTACGGGACATATATCGACACCCCTGTAGTATTTTAATTGTAAATAATGTAATTTTTAGAATAATTGAAATGTTAAATTTTCTAACAAACATATTTCGTAGAAGAAGAAATAGATTACGGGACATATATCAACACCCCTGCAGTATTTAATTGGAAATAATATAATTTTTAGAATAATTAAAATGTTTAAGTTTGCTAACAAATATATTTCGTAGAAGAAGAAATAGATCTCGGGACATATATCAACACCCCTGCACTATTTAATTGGAAATAATATAATTTTTAGAATAATTGAAATGTTTAAGTTTGCTAACAAACATATTTCGTAGAAGAAGAAATAGATTTCGGGACATAAATCAACACCCCTGCACTATTTAATTGGAAATAATATAATTTTTATAATAATCGAAATGTTTAAGTTTGCTAACAAACATATTTCGTAGAAGAAGAAATAGATTACGGGACATATATCGACACCCCTGTAGTATTTTAATTGTAAATAATGTAATTTTTAGAATAATTGAAATGTTAAATTTTCTAACAAACATATTTCGTAGAAGAAGAAATAGATTTCGGGACATATATCAACACCCCTGCAGTATTTAATTGGAAATAATATAATTTTTAGAATAATTAAAATGTTTAAGTTTGCTAACAAACATATTTCGTAGAAAAAGAAATAGATCTCGGGACATATATCAACACCCCTGCACTATTTAATTGGAAATAATATAATTTTTATAATAATCGAAATGTTTAAGTTTGCTAACAAACATATTTCGTAGAAGAAGAAATAGATTACGGGACATATATCGACACCCCTGTAGTATTTTAATTGTAAATAATGTAATTTTTAGAATAATTGAAATGTTAAATTTTCTAACAAACATATTTCGTAGAAGAAGAAATAGATTTCGGGACATATATCAACACCCCTGCATTATTTAATTGGAAATAATATAATTTTTAGAATAATTGAAATATTTAAGTTGGCTAACAAATATATTTCGTAGAAGAAGAAATAGATCACGGAACATATATCAACACCCCTGCACTATTTAATTGGAAATAATATAATTTTTAGAATAATTGAAATGTTTAAGTTTGCTAACAAACATATTTCGTAGAAGAAGAAATAGATTACGGGACATATATCAACACCCCTGCACTATTTAATTGGAAATAATATAATTTTTATAATAATCGAAATGTTTAAGTTTGCTAACAAACATATTTCGTAGAAGAAGAAATAGATCTCGGGACATATATCAACACCCCTGCACTATTTAATTAGAAATAATATAATTTTTATAATAATCGAAATGTTTAAGTTTGCTAACAAACACATTTCGTAGAAGAAGAAATAGATTACGGGACATATATCGACACCCCTGTAGTATTTTAATTGTAAATAATGTAATTTTTAGAATAATTGAAATGTTAAATTTTCTAACAAACATATTTCGTAGAAGAAGAAATAGATTTCGGGACATATATCAACAGCCCTGCACTATTTAATTGGAAATAATATAATTTTTAGAATAATTGAAATGTTTAAGTTTGCTAACAAACATATTTCGTAGAAGAAGAAATAGATTTCGGGACATAAATCAACACCCCTGCACTATTTAATTGGAAATAATATAATTTTTATAATAATCGAAATGTTTAAGTTTGCTAACAAACATATTTCGTAGAAGAAGAAATAGATTTCGGGACATATATCGACACCCCTGTAGTATTTTAATTGTAAATAATGTTATTTTTAGACTAATTGAAATGTTTAAATTTGCTAACAAACATATTTCGTAGAAGAAGAAATAGATTTCGGGACATATATCAACACCCCTGCAGTATTTAATTGGAAATAATATAATTTTTAGAATAATTAAAATGTTTAAGTTTGCTAACAAACATATTTCGTAGAAGAAGAAATAGATTTCGGGACATATATCGACACCCCTGTAGTATTTTAATTGTAAATAATGTTATTTTTAGACTAATTGAAATGTTAAATTTTCTAACAAACATATTTCGTAGAAGAAGAAATAGATTTCGGGACATATATCAACAGCCCTGCACTATTTAATTGGAAATAATATAATTTTTAGAATAATTGAAATGTTTAAGTTTGCTAACAAACATATTTCGTAGAAGAAGAAATAGATTTCGGGACATAAATCAACACCCCTGCACTATTTAATTGGAAATAATATAATTTTTATAATAATCGAAATGTTTAAGTTTGCTAACAAACATATTTCGTAGAAGAAGAAATAGATTTCGGGACATAAATCAACACCCCTGCACTATTTAATTGGAAATAATATAATTTTTATAATAATCGAAATGTTTAAGTTTGCTAACAAACATATTTCGTAGAAGAAGAAATAGATTACGGGACATATATCGACACCCCTGTAGTATTTTAATTGTAAATAATGTTATTTTTAGACTAATTGAAATGTTTAAATTTGCTAACAAACATATTTCGTAGAAGAAGAAATAGATTTCGGGACATATATCAACACCCCTGCAGTATTTAATTGGAAATAATATATTTTTTAGAATAATTGAAATATTTAAGTTGGCTAACAAATATATTTCGTAGAAGAAGAAATAGATCACGGGACAAATATCGACACCCCTGCAGTATTTTAATTGTAAATAATGTAATTTTTAGAATAATTGAAATGTTTAAATTTGCTAACAAACATATTTCGTAGAAGAAGAAATAGATCTCGGGACATATATCAACACCCCTGCACTATTTAATTGGAAATAATATATTTTTTAGAATAATTGAAATATTTAAGTTGGCAAACAAATATATTTCGTAGAAGAAGAAATAGATCACGGGACATATATCGACACCCCTGCACTATTTAATTGTAAATAATGTATTTTTTAGAATAATTGAAATGTTTAAGTTTGCTAACAACCATTTTTCGTAGTAGCAGAAATTTCGTAAATTATTGAATTTTTGGAATAATGTTCAAATTTGCCAACAACCATTTTTCGTAGGAGCAGAAATTTCGTAAATTATTTAATATTTGGAATAATGTTCAACTTTGCTAACAACCATTTTTTGTAGTATATATATTTTATCAAACTAATTTTCAAATACGCTCGAGGACATCAGTACGCACACATTTGTGAAAAGTAAAAAGTAAAAAGTAAAAAGTGAAAAGTGAAAACTTATTTTATCGGCTATTAATATATAGATAACCCATGTATTTTTAATTCAGTTTTCTATGTTGATTTTTACATCACATGGAATTTTGCTACGCTTTTAACTTATCCAAAAACGGGGCCTCCATTTTATTGCGCTTGGGGCCTCCCAAGGTCTTAATCCACCACTACATAACAGAACCTTCTGCGGATAAATAACGACAATTATCATTTGAAAAAAAAAATTCGGCATAACAGGCAATGACCAAAGCACCAAGTGTTTTGAAAGTTTGTAATCACACGAGTAACGCAAAGAACAGCATATAGGACAGACAAAAAAATTAACGTTTTGGCAGCCCACCACTGATTTACAAACCTTCGTGAGAGTCTGCACAACAACTCCAAATTTGTATCGCAATCGGATGAGCGGTTTAGGAACGCATAAGGGACAAACAAACAAACGTTCATGTTTATATATGTATATACATACATAGATAGATATTTTAGTTTCTTCTGATTCCATTGCTTTCAATTCACGGAAATCTTTATTAACATTTTGTTTTATTTTATCGTTTCAAAACGTTAAGTCACTGTACAAAGTAGCGTGTGAATCGTGCTTTAATAACGTAAACGTTAATGCATGTGTTACTTAATAAATGATTTATGGATCTTATCTATGCATCTCTTTCTTTCACCTCACTTGTTACACCTATTCTAATGTGTCACTCACTCATTATAAGCGCATGCATCGAACCATTATAAGCCGACCTATCTATCATAACATATTTTTTATACGTTTATAATGACTTCAGTACTAAATTCATGCATCGTGAATCTTTTATTTAAGCAATTGTTTTTTTCTCAATATTAAATACATTTCCTTTATATTTCCAAGTAAAAATACACGCAATGATTGGGCTTACTATATTCTTACTATAATTTTTGCTCTTATAGAATTTAAAATACATTATTATTGATTCTATCTTTCGCAGTAGTGATCATTGATAATAATCCATTAGTTAATAATATATTTTCCGCGTCAACGCTGATGTACAGATTTTTAAAAAATACAATCGTAAAATTTAATCTGAATTGTTTAAATATTCAATGCTGACACTTTTGTATGAAGTATAAATTAAATAGATACTGCCCCGAAGTGACAGATTTAAATATCTTTGGAACAATAGATTGTATACCACATTTTTTATATACACCTTAATTGATCAAATATAGATTGCACAGTTGCCAAATTCCCATTTTGTATTTATACAATTTTGAGTCACGTATCATATAAGTAAGTTTATAATAAATAATAATCATTTTTAGAATGTATGTGACAAAAAAATCTCTGTTATTAACATCAATAATACTTGTTAATAAAATCAATAAAAACAATAAATTATTATTTTTGCAGTTTAAATTTTGTCTTGTTCTATTATTTAAAAAAGTATATCATATATTGATGTCATTTACAATGTTGTTTTCACAAATGATTAGCTAAAATACTTTAGAGAAACTATAAAATACTAACTTGATTAAATAATTGTTTCACCTGTCAAATATAAAACAATTACACTAAAATTTATATTTGTACATATAATATTACCACTTTGGTGTGCATAGTAAAAATTTGGAACATACATACATATATATCTCTTTTTTAATCTTTTTTACCTCTCAATGTAGTCCATATGGTATGGTAATATAGGTATTTCAAACGAAGTTGCTTCTGCAAGAACTTTTTCTCAACCTCTCTTTTTCTAAAATAGAAGTATGGATAGAAGGATAACGGCTAGAAAAGGAAAATTAATTTACTAATCATCTTCTTTGCGCCTTGTTATAACATAATTTTACAATTAAGTATTTCGACTGAGGGTGCTTGATGGAATTTCAATATCAAATTTAAATTGTTTGAATTTTGTACTTTTCCATGAGTTTTGTCGCTAACGACCCGGGTTTCGCCTTTCGGTATGGAATGCCTGAAGATGCCGAAAGGCGAAACCCGGGTCGTTAGCGACAAAACTCATGGAAAAGTACAAAATTCAAACAATTCAAATTTGACATAATTTTACATTGAAAAATTATTACCTCAAGCTTTTTTTTAAAAAATTAACATTCTTCGGTTACAATTTTATATTCTTCGCAATAGCTATGTTTTTAAGTAAAAACAAAATTATTTATTAATAATTTTCACCAGTTCTCAATCCCTGTTAATATGATGGCATGGACATAGAATTTTTCATTATTACCTTTGCATAATTATAATGAACGTTAAAAATGGCTTACTATTATGTCATTCTTCTGAAATAATATACTTGATATTATACAAATACGATATACTTACATATCCTGCCGTGATTACTTTTTAAAGAACGTTAACCTGAAAACTAAAAATCTTACCAAGTTTTTATCACTCATAATAACATAAATAATACCAAACTTAATATATGCAAGGAAACATAATAATTAGTAATTTATTACATCATACAGTAATCGTTTAATTTGGCTTTAGAATTTTATTACTTTAGTTGTTCAACGTTTCTCAACTATATTTTTTCGTGGAACCGTTTTATTTAGTTTTAAAGTTAGATACTATAAAATTGTATGTAACATTTTTACATTGAATAGTTTGTGGAGGTTTTTTTCTTCTTATTATTTTTTCGGTGTAGTTATAAACTTTCGCAAAAAGGGGAATCCTTTTTTAATTTTATTTTCGATGGGTTCAGCAGTAAAAGTGTGGAAGTTAACTTTTAATTTATAACTAAAATAGATAAGTAAGTTATTCCATGGGTTGTGCAACGAATTTTCACACGTGTTTTGCAAGAATCGCCTTTAGACAAACTATTTTATGGCTACTTACGAATAAACTTAAACTAAATTTTACTTTTGAACTTCAGATTTTGCGAATCATTCTATAGAAAACATTATTCAGTAAAAATAAAAATTAATTGAAAATAAAATCCTAAAACTATTTACAGAAATGAAGCATTAGTAAATATTATAATATAGTATAAGTAATTAAGTTTGTGTTTAGAACTCTTATTTCCCCCCCCCCCCCCATCTTGTGTTCGGTAAATTGTAAAAAACCCACATCATAAATTTTGTAATTTTATTTGATAAGAATCAGAATCAAGTTTTATTCAACAAATTATAGTTTGTTCGTAAACAATTTTAAGAAATTTTGTCTGAAGATGATGAAGAATACGTGTTGCAATATGATGCACAACTTGTAGAAATTTTAATGTGTATATTATTCTTTGATCACTTTGTTTCAATCATTTCGTATTTGTTTGTGTATATAAACGAGCTCATAACATTTATTTACTTTGACTTTGCAGAACTCTTGCTTCATCTCGCGGAATCTTTGGGTTCCGCGAAACCCTCTTTGAGAAGCATTGCTCCAGTTAGAAGCCGTTTGGTTTAATGCCACATTAAGAATATTTTTCTTGACATTTTTGACATTCAAAATATTTAAGAGGTCAATATTGTATTTATTGATAAAAATTTACATACATAAATATCTCGTTACCTATTTATTAAATATGTAATAATATAGCTCATGTAATTATTAAGCCATGATATTACAATCGATTACAAAATAATAATAATTACAATTTAATATCCACTCAAGCAAAAAAACTTTGTTTATTAAAAGGATTAAACAAATAATTCAACACCGGTTTCGCTCAACACGAGCATTTTAACTGACAAAAGAATATACATATATTTACCAGTCATAAGTTAACAATAGTCTCAAAGTCTCGTAAAATTGAAGTAACCTCAGTAAATACACATTGCAATAGTGTTATATCAGTAAAATAAAAATATGCAATCCACCAAAACATCAAGTTAAGAAGTGATTGATTTTTTTTTACCATTTTACTACTTGGCTCACTTCAACTCTTCAGGGCCCATTTATTAATATTGCCTACGTCAAAGTATAAATTACTTTAAAGTAAATTTTTATAATTTGTCTAGTTAGCTCACTTCACTTCTTGAGGGCCCAGCTGAAGAATTCAGTACTGGAATACGTACAAACAAAAGTCGACGAATCTGATCACTCGGTTATAGGTGTGGCAGCGTATGATTATATTTTATAATGCCATTCTTTAAAAAAACATATTATTAGATTTGGGACTCATGGCTGTACTGAGCCAAAACCAAGTGCTTTCCGTTTAGCGTATGCATTCTGACAGTGATATTTTTTTATTGTGAGGCATGGCACTTTACAAAAGCACAGATTAACCGTATACTGTGCTTTTAAAACAGATGCCTGCGACGAATACTGGGAGTGTGGTGGTTTGACTTTGTCAGAAACATGGTGATAAGAAAGCGGACTAAGCTGCCTTTAATTACGTCCAGAGTTGAAAAGCGACGATAGACCTGGCTTAGACATGCACTGCGAATGCCTGAAGAAAGCCTGAATTCTACTTGGTTATTTTACCAACCGGATATATTCCGTCATCGTGGAAGGCGGGAGCGGAAACTAGGGAGCGGATGTGGAAAAAAAATCGATCTACATATATGTTTTGGTAAAAGCAAACAAAAATGAATATGTGTGTTTTCTGTGTCAGAATGTATACAACTTTGACTGTCTTTTGCCTTCGTTTACTTTTGCTTAGTTGAATTGCTCACAATTAACATACATTGTTTTTAATTACCAAATATTAAATCTGTCAATGCATATCGACTGTGGAAAGGGAAAAGGACGTAACCCACACTTATCAAATTTTACAGGAGGCGCTAAAAACGTGTTTTGATGACTTTGTGACATATGCAAATTATGAATTATACACAATCTTGAAGTGCACGGATACTTCTAAAGTGGTGTTTTATTGACATAATCTAATATTAATTAAAGAAATTGTCTCGGAAAAACTTTTATTTCAGTGTTTTTTCTTGGTTTTAATTTTTTACAAGGCCATCTTTTTGAAACTTAAAAGCTAAATTTAGATACTAATTCGGCATTGTCAGCTTCCATCCTTTTGATAGAATGTGTGTCAAGTCGTATACATTGTGATTATTGAAAAAAAGCTGTTTTGGAAAATTGAGGGTTACGTCCTTTTTCCTTTCCACAGTCGATATATTATATTAGTTTAGAATCAGATTAAAAAATGTAAGATAAAAAAATCATTCGGTGTATCAGGGTTTTGAAGCTGGGGTCATTTTACTACTCCACAGCCCTGCTCAAATGTTAATATTTAGTGTAAACAATCTTACTGGGCATGAGCACAAATTACTCTGCGTACATGCCAATACACATACATGTACAATTAATCACTGTCTGTCAGCGTTTCTCAAACAATCGAGCACTTATTTAATTGGGCCAAATCATGGCATTATTATTGCGATTGAAAAATATGTCGGCATCATGAGTTATACTCATGGTGCTGGCATTGTTATTTCAATTTATGCATATATTTTTGAGTTGATATCATCGTTATAAATAAACCCTCTTATAACAGAGTAAAATTAATATTTTCAAAATAAGTTATATATGATAATTTGGCAAGGTAACCATGATACAGAATGCCTGCGTTAAATTTATTAATCACACTATAATATTATCCGATGTCATCACTTATTTCAGAGCTGCGTCCATAGACAATATGATGTATTAAATACACTTTTTGTACATATACCCAGGGCCGGCTCGGGAATTTCTGCGCTTTGACGTCTCGAAAAACTACATCTAAATTAGTGGATAGAGCTAAACCTTTAGTACAGCGCCTGTGTACGCTACACTCTTTGCACACTCAACGAGCCGGCCTTGCATATATTACACGTTGAGCATGTTGCACTAATATTTTTCCTCAGAGTGAAATTGTATATTGCCTAAAATCTAGATTTCCAAAAACTTCGGCTCTTTCATTTAATTGCAGATTAAAACCAACAACCTCTTGCCACTGCAACATTCATTACACAAAATTGGAAAAATGATTTATATTTTACCATTGGGTACAAAAATATATGTATGTTAAAATCGAACTTCATAATTTTCTTAGTAAAGTATGCATTCAAGAGTAAAACATGCAAATATATCGTTCGTATGTTCTTTGCTATTATAATATTACTAACTTGTTATTGATTTTGTATGATTTCATGATTACATTAGAGATTTCAATTCCAAAACCAAGCCTAGATCGTTGTCTCTAAAAACTACTAAGCAATTTAATTTAAGAAATATATCGTATCGTAGCGAAATACTTCAATGTAGCTTTTGAGTCTTACTCTTGACCTGCCGTTGAAGTCTAATCGATTAACAAGAATAAACGAAGTAAAAGCACGTCAAACTTGCGACAATCGTTGCAGTTTAGGGAATATTACAGTATTTAACACTGTCGCTGACTTCACTGTCGGGATGCTATCAAATTTTGTACAAAATTATGCACATATTAACAATTAAATGGTCTGTCTACTCCTGTCAAGTGCTTCGCTATTCATTTATCTATAATTTAATTTATCGGAAATAAAACTATGTTGATAAAAAATGACGTACATACATCGTGGGGTAAAATGACGTACATACATACATCGTAACAATTTTAACATTAAATTTGGTGTAATTTAATATGTCGTCCCGTTAACTAACGATAGTGACAAAACTACTGTAAATGTACATACAAAATTTTAACGATTCAAAAATTTAATTTGGTAGTACCTAAATAAATGTATTTAATTTTTAAAATTCTTTTATATTACATGTTACAGTGATTCCCGAAATCTTTTATTTGTGTAAAGAAAATCCTGGTATTAAATTGATTGGGATTCCGAGATTGGAGTGAAAGGGAAAAGGGAAAATTTAAATCACCTTTCAAATTATGTGGATGATTTTTTTCACAAATTCTAATTTCTCATTTACAAAATACGTTTAAATACGATACACGTAAAAATAAAACAGTTGATTTTATAGTATAATTGTTGAATCACTTTGAATTTTTTTAATAAGCATCGCTTTGTATTAATTAAAGTTCATATTTAACCGCTTGTAACATTATTGAAGAGCGTGTGATACTTTTAAATGTCTCTTTAATTACAATTTTCACTGCTTAAATAATACAGACAACCTTGGCTTCATATATCAACACACTACCCACAAACTACTTATGCCATCAGCTTGGCATGAGCGCGCCCTTGAGAAAATATGTATTTATTTTATCTGGATCGGAAGTCGATACATCGCTTGTCAATTTTGCAGCGAGCAAAATATATTTTTTATTTTTTTATTCTCATATGAAGAGAAATTGTTTTATACATGCTTATAAAAAAAAGATACTTAGTTTAAATGCAAAACAAAAGTGTTTAGTTCCAAAAGAATTATAGTCACCGAACAGGTCATGCGAGCCGGAACGATTGAACGGGACTGCAATACCGGACGAATTTATCAATACCGGTATTTCATATCGACTGTGGAAAGAAAAAACGACGTAACCCTCAATTTTTCAAAACAGCTTTTTTTCGATAATCACAATTTATACAACTTGATACACATTTTATCAAAAGTATGGAAGCTGAAAATGCCGAATAAGTATCTAAATTTAGCTTTTAAGTTTGAAAAAGATGACCTTGTAAAAAAATAAAACCAAGAAAAAACAATGAAATAAAAAATTTTCCGAGACAATTTCTTTAATTAATATTAGGTTATGTCAATTTAACACCAGTTTAGAAGTATCCGTGCACTTCAAGGTTGTGTATAATTCATAATTTGCAAATGTCACAAAATCGTCAAAACACGTTTTTAGCGCCTCCTGTAAAATTTGATATGTGTGGGTTACGTCCTTTTTCCTTTCCACAGTCGATATGATTCCTCGAGGGTGAAGTGTAAAGTAAAATGATACAAAACTTTTTTCTTGACTTTTTGAGTACAATCTCGTCTTTACTTGCTGTTTTGGTGGATTGTATATTTTAATTTTATGGAGATAACACTATTCCAATGTGTACTGTGTAAGCTGCTTCGGTTTTAAGATGCTTAAGACGTGTTGAATATTACAACGCTTCTAACATATTTTTTTTCTTAAATGTCACTTGGCTCACTTCACCTTTGATTAGTCATATTATAATTGCAAATATCAATACAAATATTACAACAAAAAAAACTGGGCCAAATAAAAATCGATATTTCGTTATTTTATATTAAAAAAAATTATAGAAACGTATTAATTGAATGATCGCATATTTCCATAAATAATAATTAAATAAAAAAAATATGTATTTCTTTAATAAAGCAGATTACACACACACTTTGTCAACGAATGCGCAGAGAGAGACTGTTCTTGTTTGTGAGAGATAGCTTATGTGTTAAGTGAAGTTCTATGGCACATCACACACATCCACTCTCTTTTTCTCTCTCGGTGTGTACACCGTTTACATAAATTATATTAAGCGAATCTTAAAAGGTGGCCTTACTTCTGGCTAATATATATTTCTGACCATGACCACTCCCAATGTGGAGCACATACACTCCATAGTCTATCTCAACATAAGTGTTTTTACAAGAACTGCTTGTTACTCAGTTGTTCAACCTCTAATTGTTTTCAAATATACATAGTAGGAATAGAAGGATATGGTTATAACAGAACTAGTGATTATCTAATCGCTCTCGCCACGCTATTTTTAGAATAGAAAGAATTGGAGGGGGGGATATATAATAATTGCTAGTTTTAAAATATCAATATTTTTTATAATTATGAAATAATATTTTGTTTTCGCACCTTTGGTTTTTTGCAAATCCATTGCTATATATGTTATGACCTACATCGATAGACTTTCAAAACAGGCTTCCTTTGATACACTTTTAACAAGTGAGGTCATTTTGATTAAATCCTCGAAGTTCGTCCTTCTCGTGTTACAGCTCTAAGAACGCGATAAGAAGACCAAACAAGTTTGTTTACAGTTCACTATCTAATAATGTGATTAACGATCAAAATGTCACTTGATTACAATGTGCTTGTTAATATGACTTTCGGTGCACTGTTTTCAGATGAATGAAAAGTAGTTTTTTAGCCTTGCCGATTGATAGTTGAATAAAATGTAAACATTATTATTTGACAAACAACAATTATCATTGCTAAACATATAGGTCACAATTAAGCAACATCAAGAAATATTTTATATAATATACACCTTTACTGTTTCTATAGTTTAGTTGATGTACTGTTTGCTTTAAAATTGTCAAATACAATCCGCAAGAGATAAATAAATACAGCTTACTCTACTAATTCGACAAGGACATTAGGACTAATGATTTGGTATTTAAACAAAATGGCCAAGGCTTAAATTCTCTCAATAGTTAAAAGACTGAATATTACATTATATTGTGGAATCAATGCGAAAAGAACAAATTGAATGTATGTTTTAAACCATTTTTTTTGATATTAAAAACGAGGCGTTGCGAAGGTGATTACCTAAACACTAGTCTAACCTTAGACGTATCCTTATATAACATACAAGGGGAAAAGCCGAGCGACTTAATAATAAGCAGAACTATAAAATAGATAAAATCCAATATTTTCAACTGCACTTAATTATCTATTCACTTTTGATTTCTGCACACTGTAGTGCATGCAACCAAGTCTTGAGGAATTTCTTGCCGGGATATTTCTTGCAAAATTTTGAACACGACTAACGTTGTTACACTACAATCTACATAATACACCCTATAAAAAGAGTGTGAAGCCATAGCGGGTGGTGGTGGGTACAACGTTGAGTACCCTAGATAATTAAAAAAAAATAAGTAAAACTAGTTACAGCCTTTCTGCTTTATAAATGCCCTATATCGGGAGCGACACAGTAAAAAATCTATATTTTTTTTTTAAATATAGTACTTTTCTACCAATAATTGACAGTTGTTTAAAGTTGCCTGTAAGTAAAATAATTTGTTAAAAATTTCTTTTATTTATTATTATTTAAAGTAGAATCTAAGAATAAGCAAAAAGTAAAAGTTAATTTAATGAATTAATAGCAACTCAATCATTTGTTGTCACATTTCAGTTTTAATTACCGTAATAATATGTGATAACAGATTAGAGATGAATTTATCACAAAAATCATTTACTTTAAGTAGAAAAATGAATTCAATAGTTTTTAGAAATTACGAGTATATAAAGAATGGTTTTAAATGTGGCTAATATTTGGCTAATCGCTCTCAAATTTTAGCGGAATGTGTGAAATAACATTGATCATGTTTCCTATCTAGTAATTTTTATTACATCATGTTGTTTTAGAAAAATATTAATACAATCGTGCCTAAATCACTGACGAATTTGGATAGTATATAATAGAGTGTTTATACATTTATTAATATTTTAGTTTTATTTTGACCCACTCATAAAATATAAAAAGTTGTCTGTCGAAAGTCTCGCAGAAATAAATATTTATTATGTTAGGTACGAAACTTTATTGCTTCATACTTTGGTTCAAATACATTTCGTGAATCAGTCAAGATCATTAATATTATTATAAGGAATTTTTCAGGGTTAGGTCGTTTACTTGATGGCAATCAAAATAAAGAAACCATTTTATTTTAGAAATATTTGATAAAAAAATATATTCCTCATTCATATAAGAATAACACGTTATTTGTGTTAATTTTTGATTGTCTATAACGCACAACCCAACAATGCGCCTGCTTAGAGAGAGTTTGTTTGTCATTTCATTGAGCGAATTTGACATAGTATTTTACTGGGATAACACCTTTTTTTACCATGTCCGCTCCCATTGTGGAGCAAATGGGCTCCTTATGGAGTTTATCTCAACAGAAGTGTTTCTACGAGAACGGCTTTTTACTCAGTTGCTCAACTTCTCTCTTTTCAAAGAGAGTAGGAATAGAAGTATAAGGCTAGGGCAGAACTAGTGGTTAGCTAATCGCTCTCGATACGCCCCGTGCATAGGATAGGATGGGTGGGAGGGGAGAATTCAAGACATCACATACATCCATGCCTTCGAACAGAAATTTATAAACCGATTGAAAAATCAATTTATAAAACTGTCCGTACCGGGATTCAAGCTCAGGAACTCCCTAACCGTAGCCAACAACGTTGACCACTCGACCACACATGCAGCTGGGATAATTTATTTTACATTACAATTTATTTTCTATTCAATTATTATTGAGGCGTTCAGTACCAAGCACGACCAAAACGACCAAGTTTTTTTAAATTACTTTATAATTTTATTTTAATATTAATTAACTTGAATAATTACGAGCACCACAGACATTAAATGTTAAGCGCTTAGATCCCATACCTTATACTGAATGTCATTAAGTCAGCTCATTAAAAAACTACGATCTGGTCAGCTCTAAAAGACTTGGCCAGTATGATGCAAGAACTAGTTCCTTTTGACTTAGCCACTTTTGATGGTATACGTATAATTATTATTCAAAACCTTGTTTAATGAAATTGTACTACGGTTTTGATAATGAAACATAGATTGATTTGTGGTAGTCAATTTCTTTACTAAAATCAATAAAAATTGTACATTTGCAAAAATTGTTTTTGATATATAAATAATCAAATACTTTAATGGCACGTATTACTCGGGCACGGCTGCAGTTTATACGTACATAACTAGATAACAATTATTACTGCCATTAATAAAAAAATAAAGAAACACCATGTAGAATAGCAAATATATAAATATTATGATATTAAATTGATACCTTTTTTATTGCACTGATTGTGTTACTAGTGCTTAGCCACTTCAAGAAGAATCTTCAAAAAAATGTTGTTTTATTTATTTTCATACTTTTTATGAATTTACACAATTGACTTGCTGAACTCTTCTCAATTACAGTAAAACCCCCATTTACGTGAAAGTTGGGACCGTGTAATTGGGAGTCACGCAATTGGAAGAGTGAATCTCATTAAAAAATTAGGGGTTACGCTTTTTGTCGCGAAAAATGCAAAACTGACAAAACTAAGAATAAATGAAAAAAAAGTACATGGACGAAATATGTACTTACTTAGTAGTAAAATGCATACCGATAGTCAATGTTTAACTGTATGCACAACACAGATAGCTGCCCGGCTATGTGTACAGTAGCAACGACAAAGAAATGCGATCGCGCATTTGGGGGATTTACGACTAATATTTCTTTTCGGCGCGTAATTTGAGGTTACTTAATTGGGGGTTCCACTGTACTAATACGTTTATAATAATTTAATATAATATTTTTTTGCAACACAAACTTGTATAAAAAATTGGGTTCAGTAAAACTTAAAATACTTATTTTATTTAAAATGCATAACTGATCCATTGATGAAATCGAATATAGATAGCCTGATATTTTTTCAACCGTGCAGAACAAATGCGCACAATGACAAATAAATGTACGTTAAAAAATGAAAATAATACTGAAAATAATAAAAAAAGACATATTTTTTCATAAAGTCTAAAATGTATTTATATAATGATATATATCACATTTGACCTTGTGCACAATATTCACTGTGTGCATAAGTCATGGAACCGAATACTATTATAAAAACCACATTTATAGATTTTTGAAATTGTGAATGGGCATAGCGCAGACCAATTCTCAACGAGCCAACATATTATACCTTTATTAATGTGCTAATAATAGTGACAGTTTTCTCTGCTGATCTTAAACTCACACACCCAATTTGTCAAGGCCTTCAACGGCGAATCAGTGGGTCCGTTTGACCCGCGGGTAATCTCGATCTCGCGCCAAAGTCGCCCGGCAATCCCCGCCTGTATAAAAAGGCAAATTCGCAAAACAATTGTATCATTTCGTTTGCATCCACCAAACAGAAACAATCCCCAAAAATGGCATTCAAAGTGAGTAAAGCTTTAGTAACTTACAGGTTTTAATAGAAATTTTCCATTCAATCTTCGAAAGCTTGAGTCAAAAGCTCTCGAACGAGAATTTCTAGCTTACAATGTTGAAGTACTTTTTTGTTTTTTTTAGCTTATACTTTTACAGTCTAGAAACTTAGCTAAAGTCTTTCATTTATATTTTAATTTTACTTTACATATTTTATCAAGGAATCTCAAATAGTTTTTCATCGTTGATGATCATTGCTAAGTGAAGTAATCTAATGCTTACTAATTAAGCAAAACTGGTTTTTATTGAGAAACTCATATCGTTTTGTTCAAAAATAGTAATTAAAAAATTTCCGTCATAAGCATTATACAACTTTTTACTTTGAATTTAAATTTATGTGTTTAGGAATGACTTTATGTTTCATATAATTATGGTTAAAAAACAAACTTTGTATTATACTAGCCACTTTATAATTGATAGATTTTGCGGTTTGTTATACAAGTTAGTGATTTTTTATCATAGAGAGTAAAAAGAAATACTATTGTTTTATCTTGAACGAAATTATTTCTACTTTTTTCCGCCGCAATTTTGTTTGAGTATACTTCAATACTTTTCTGTTTGCGTAAATATTCTTCTCAATAACAACCACAATATGATATCTACAATATCATATTGTGTTCATATGTTTACTTTGAAATGACAAGGATTTTATGTTTTTTTAAGGAACTTAAAGTTAATTACTTCGTTTACTTACAAAGCTGTCGTTTTGATATCTTTTCACTAAACGGCAAAACTTTCCTCGGCAATATAATTATTTTTCTTCACCACTGAGTCTCTTAAGGTTGTATTTTAATTAATATTTAATATTGAAATAAACTTGGAATTTCAATTGCACTAAATACTATTACTACAAATAATTTAATTGTCAATTAAGGTGATACAGGTGTCAGTTGATTTAATTTTTAAAAAAAGCCGTAGTAAAAATTGCTTCATGTAAGTTTTTATTCTCGTAGTTAGCTCTTTTTTCACTAAGATAGCGATCGTGTTATTTATTCCGAAACCAAATTAGTAAATACAAGTTCAACCAAAATGTATGACAAGGTTACTCGTTAAAATAATAAATAAACCCGTCGTGTTTATATAACGCCTAATAAGTGTTTTTTAAATGAAACATTAATTTCCGTCCGGAAATTTTACTGTTTATGACGTTTACGCTAAGTAAGTATTCTCCTTACATCTCCAGTGTATAATATAGTCTTTAAAATAATTGTCTCGACTTGAAGTTTGTTGTTTTACTAAATAACAATTACATAATAACAAACGATGCAAGAGAAAAACAGTTAAATAGTAACGATTAACAAAACAAGTTCCAACCTTTTACGGTGTTGTAAAAAAATATGTCTTTGCTGTAATGTTCATTTGCCATTTAATAACAAGAATTCACTGAAATTGCAGATCGCAGTCTTGTGCTCCATGCTGGCTCTTGCCAACGCTGGATACGAAATCACCAGCGGAGACATGAACATCCACCGTAGCTACGGAAACCTTGGTCAGATCTCCACCTACTCCAAGACCATCGACACACCTTTCTCCAGCGTCAGCAAACATGATGTCAGAGTGAGCAACCCAGGAATCGCCGTACACGCCGCCCCCTTGGCATACTCCCATGGACCAGCCTACGCACAAGCCCCACTTGCTTACTCTCATGGAGCAGCTTACGCACCAGGTCCAGTAGCGTACGGCCATGGCCCAGTCGCCGCTCCCCTCGCCTATGCCGCCCCAGTTGCCAGCTATGCCTCTCCTTTGGCTTACTCTGCTCCAGTTGCCAAATACGCCGCTCCCCTCGCATACGCCGGCCCAGTAGCTAAATATGCCGCTCCCCTGTCTTATGCCGCCCCAGTTCACTCTTATGGAGGACCCATTGCCAAAGTTGCCGGTGGCCCAGCCCTCCTTGGAGTCGCATACTCTGCCGCTCCCGCTGTCTCCCACATGACCTACACCAACGGAATCGGTCTTGCTTACTCTTGGTAAACAATATCCATCTATCCTCTCCCGCAACTCTAAAACACCTTCAACTATATTTTCTTGACTTTTATGTATTTCTGCCGTTCCTATTTTTCTTCTTACTGTTTTCTCCTCTTATGTTATTTATTATCTTACTGTAATTATTTATTTATTTTCTAATAAACTTCTAAGTTAAATATAAAAAAAGTGTTTTTGTTTATTCTTTGACGTTTTCATTGAACAGGTTGATTAAACAATTTGAAATGGGGCTTCCAATTCCGAGATTTCGCTATGCCGATAATAATTTGTATCGACTCAGTAGCATGCAGTGGCAATTCTTTTGATGATAGCGATTTGAATACACTATTTATTAGTTTTTTTCGAATTCAAATCCAGTTAAAACCGCAGGACCCCACGACTTCGACTCACAGCCCGCTCTAGTTTCAATACTAATGCTGGAATATTTGGGTTCACTGTTACATGTAAGAAAATCTTCCCTGCACCTCACCATTTAATCCCTAATCACATATTATTCAAAACCTAAAGTTGTTTTATTACTACAATTGATTATTGTTTATAATTAATTACTTATTAACTTTATTACTTATATTTATTCAAATTTATTTAATTTATCTTTACCAATATATATTTTATAATTATAATTTATTGTTGCTCATCAAATTGCTATAAAAAATGAACTTAACTATATCATTGCGGAGATTTCATCCACGGTGTGAAACAAAAATTTATCAAAAAAAAGACATGCTCACAACGTACACGCTTCGCTGTAAATTTATTTCATTATTTCTAATTTGAATTATTTTTATTCTGTACACTTCCATAAATTTTGTCGATAACGACCCGGGTTTCGCCTTTCGGCATCTTCTGGTTTATCTGGTGCACGAATGTACTTGAATTGACATTTATAACATTTATTACTTGAAATTTATGGAAGATAACAGAATAAAAATGATTCAAATTTGACATTATATTTCCATCAGTCGAAATTCTAAAAAAAAAAGCATTATTTTAGTTTCCTTGTAAGTTTAAAGTTGCTATAACTTTTACTGAGAGTGTCAACATAATACCATCGCAGTCTGATGAAAGTTGACACAATACAAAATTTACATTATAGCTCAACCAAAATCTTGGAAATAAATTCATCGTCTGGAATAGCTCAGGTTGTGCAATCATTGCACCAGTTTGGCAAAAATTGCATTTTAAATTTCCTCCGTCTATAAATTCCTAATAAACTTTGTGTCCGATTGGTTATTTTGATATGATTTGTTACATAAAATATCGATACAAGAAGCTCTATACTAATAACTCAATTTTTCCATTTGTTATTACAGTGGAAACCCCAATAACGCGGTCTGTGTGATGCATACAGTCAAAAGTTGGCGAGCGTATTTCACCACCTAGTAACTAAATATTTCGTCCATTTTTTTTATTATTCTTAGTTTTGGAAGTTATGCATTTTTCGCGAAAAAAAGAATCAACCCCTAATTTTCTATGAGATTCATTCCCCCAATTATGCGACTCCCAATCACGCAACTTTTGAGTAAATGGGGGTTTTACTGTATTTAAAACTTTCAATTTGCTAATCACCGACTTCTACCATTACGGTGACGATATAATTTTGTATTATACTTATCAATAATGAAAACAACTTTTTTCATAGAACTAATGCTAAATCTTAAAAAGATTACTATACAAACGCTTAATACATAATTCGTCAGGCAGTGAGCACAATTACTTCAGACGGAAGTAGTGATCGATAAACAATAAAGTATAACTGTATATTATAACCAAAACACAAAATTCAACATTAATGGGAAATAAAATAGGCTTGAAGTTACGACTTGGGGGGTGTAATATTTAAATAATTTATTGGACTATTATTTGCAGAAATTTTATTATTTATTAAGTTATGAATGTTATGATAATATTCATGTTTCTGATGAGTCATAATTGAAAATTATTTATTTTATCTTCAATTGATTTACTTTGATTTTTAACTAACAGTTTTATGATTTTTAATGTTTTTTTTTATTGATAAATACCATATTTTGTTGTTATTTAAGAACTAGACATCAGGCCGGTATGGGTTCAAATTTCGGAAAGGTCGATATCAAATTAATATTTCTTTATATTATTTTTTTAAATCAATCTAAGAAATGGATGTTTATGATATCAATTCTCCTGAAACTTATCTCAAGTGACTTGCAAAAAAATCAAGTCTATTTTGTAAAATCTTCTATTTCTACATTAGCTATATACGTATGTATATGGCTTTCAATACCCGAAAAAAGCAAGCGAAAAATAAGGTTGAAGTCTCTTCACATGTCTTCTCAGTTAACTATTCTCTGCCAATTCTCAGTTGAGTGACTTACAAAAATAATCATATTTTTCTTAATTGAAAATATAAAACAATAAACTATCGCTAAAATTATTCAATTCACAAACGTAATTTTATACTAACAAAAAAAAGTGCACATAATGGGTTTTTTATAGACGCTTTATTTAATACACTTATTTCATATTTGGAAACGAAGAAAGTCAACAATGAATTCACATTAAATAGATAAATTCTTGACCTAATTTTTTTACGAATATCGCATTTTTTATATTAAAGGGAGAACTGTGTTTAAACAAAAGTTAAAATAAATTAAAAGCTTCCTCTCAAATCTTATGAAAACAAAACACTACAAATTATTTTATAGCAAGCTCCTTTTGCATCCTTTTGATGTCTATCAGAATTTTTTTCTTAGGTTTATGTGGCTCACCACTACAGTACTGGTTTGCAGGTTATCAGATGCTCCGGTAAGTGCCTTGATAGAAAATAAAGGGATCGAACTCGAAACTTGTAGGTATATTATAGTTTTAGCACTGGCATTCGACTCAATCTCGAAAGTCAGTACAAAGGTAAATTCTTCAGTAGAATGTTTTTACATGTCGCTAAAATAATTGGCTCGTTATCATTATTCAACTGTGTGACGCGTCCAGTTTTCTTAATTAAAAAAAATACTAATAAAAAGTATTGAAGTTCTATCAAACTCTTTCAGTTGACATCACAATTTAAAATCTTTTGAGGAGTAAAGAAAACATTGTTATTAGATTTAACTGCTTAAATTTATTAAAAAATAAATAAATAATTACAATTACAGGAGAATAAATACACTATGATATCAGATAGAAGAAGACAAAGTGAGAGATTCATAATCAGAGGTTGTGAAAGATGGTGCAATTCAGTGTAAACATCGTTTACCAGGAGTAAGCGAGTCCAATACCGTTGGTGTAGGTCATGTGGGAGACAGCGGGAGCGGCAGAGTATGCGACTCCGAGGAGGGCTGGGCCACCGGCAACCTTGGCGATGGGTCCTCCATAAGAGTGGGCTGGGGCGGCATAAGACAGAGGAGCGGCATATTTAGCTACTGGGGCGGCGTATGCGAGGGGAGATGCATAGCTGGCAACTGGGGCGGAATAGGCGAGGGGAGCGGCGACTGGGCCATGGCCGTAAGCCACTGGGGCTGATGCGTAGGCTGCTCCATGAGAGTAAGCAACTGGTGCTGGTGCATAGGCTGCTCCATGAGAGTAAGCAACTGGGGCTTGTGCGTAGACTGGTCCTTGGGAGTAAGCCAATGGGGCGGCGTGTACGGCGATTCCTGGGTTGCTCACTCTGACGTCATGTTTGCTGACGCTGGAGAAAGGTGTGTCGATGGTCTTGGAGTAGGTGGAGATCTGACCAAGGTTTCCGTAGCTGCGGTGGATGTTCATGTCACCGCTGGTGATTTCGTATCCAGCGTTGGCAAGAGCCAGCATGGAGCACAAGACTACGATCTGAAAAGTCAATACAATGTTAGTCAAGATTTTTTTTACACAAGAAACATTACGTTAGATTTTATAAGTTTCAATGTATTTTTGTTTGTTACATCCAATACGCTTATGAAATAATGATAAAATTTGCTGTATCGATAAATATTGGATCTTTATATTATTTTATCTCATAATGATCAATAACTCATAATTTTTATATAAACTTTGCATTTATAAGTTAATATTATTATTTCACGTTTCGATATATGTATACAGTTTAAAGCTTTGATTTACAACATATTTATAAAATAACTACAACGAAGCACTCACTTTGAATGCCATTTTGTGATATGTTGTCGTTGGATCAACAAGTATGTTTTAATACTCTCCATATCACGCTTGGGCATTTTATACTTACGAGGGGCACTCTTACCCCCACGAGACTGCAACTTTTGGCCGGCTCTGACACGAAGGTGATGGCCAAACGTGATTACACGTCACGATATGAATAAACGTTCATATTTATTCAGAGCCTAGGTATATTGTTTCAAAAGTATAATAAATACTCTTACAAAATGATTGTGTAAACTAACTAATATGTTTTACTCTACCGCCGTTTTAAGTCCAACAATCGTTTGTTTTGTTTATCTATCAGGGATCACGTTTAGTTAGGTAGTAAACACCCATCCTAGATATTAACCGCTAATTGTTTATTTATTATATAATTTAAGATTTCGACTGAAGGTGCTTGGTGGAATTTCAATATTAAATTTGAATCGTTCAAACTATGTACATTCTCACAGATTTTGTCACTAACGACCCGAGTTTCGCCTTTCGGCATCTTCAGGCATTCAAGTGCACGGATGAACTTGAACTGACGTTTAGTAAATGAAAGTTTCGAACAAGGGGTAAAAATGTTACACCCAAATACGGACAGTCATAAGCTCTTTTTCCAAGAAATTTTAGAAATCAACAAAGCACAGTTGCAAAGTCTTCCGATTTTAAATGAAATATCAAACTTTCCCACATCTCCACTTCTATACCCTATATAATCATAAAATCATATAATCATAAAACCTTTGCCGACAAACAAATTATATAATTCTTGAAACTACTCACTACTCAAATCTGTTGGCATTCCCATGAGCTCATCCTTTTCGCCAGCAATGGCTTTGGACTCAGTGATGCATTTATATCTTATATAAACACGAAACTTTCATTTACTTAAATTTCCTGATTGAATCGCTGTAATTTTAATTCAAACAATCTGAAGTGCCATAGTCTTACTTAAAACATTTAATAAGATTGGAGCATAAAACATGGTTTGACATACAGCAAAAATATGACATTAAATGTTTGGCTATATCCAGTATGTATGTATAAAAAAAAAATCTTTTCGTAGCGCTACAATTAGGGTAAAATACAAGCCGCCCCAATTAATATTCCTCGTTTATTGTAGTCGCGGACTCCTGAAACACCTTCTTCCCTCAGTAGTATCAAATGTGAAACGAGACAAAATATCGATTACATACTCGATTTTAATTGAACCTATGGACTCGTTAAAGGCCATAATACAAACTATATCATACAGTTTAAAATACTATAATGGTTTCTATTTTACTATAAACTCTAATATGTAATTTCCTTGTGGTTTTTCTTATATAAAACAGTTTTAAAAATAGCAAAAAATCGGACATTATATGTTTGGAAAAACTAATATAATAAAAATCGTCTTTTCTTAGCGCTACAATTCGGGACGAACCTTGGCTGCCTCTATTAATCTTCTCCATTCGGTGTTCCTTAAACCAGTCCTTAAACCAGTCCTGTAGCACTCCATCCACCCAGCGTTGTAGCAGTCTTCTGAAGCTACATCTTCTATTAGACGTATCAAATGTGAAACAAGAAAAAATATCTTTATATGTCCTGAATAAATAATATTTCATTAGGCTTATATTATTAATATGATGGTTCTAAATTTACTAAAAGTGTGATACATTTGTCATACGCTTAACCTTTAACAAATTTATTTCGTTGAATAAAGACAATAAAACACTGTTTAGTACTAGTTCCACACTACTAATTTATAATCAGACGGGTTTTTCTTATCACGAGCATTATTAACTGATAAGCAAATCGTTCCTGATTTTACAAAAGATTTTTGTATTTTCATGCACTTCAATCACGTTGAAAGTGATCATTTCATTTTCTTTGCGAAAAAATAAATGAAATATCTTTATCGTTGGCAACAGCTAAAAAATAGTATTTTCAACAAATTTTCATGTTGTCTTGAGCTAAATTCTGAAACAAAAACAGTGTAATGCTGAGAAATGTTGGCTTATATACATTACTTTCTTTGTCGTCTATTTCTTCCTTGATTAACATTTTTAAAATCTGTCATTACGTGGTGTAAATCTTTTTTTATTTTTATAACACTATTGTTCTACCGTGTACCCAATGTGTTTTGCGTCTTTAGAAAAACATCTTCAGACTTGTTTTCAATTTCGACACTTGCATTAATTTTAAATCATGGATTGCATATCAAATAATTCTTAATAAATATTTTTTTTAAAAAAATGGTTAAATACTTCATTTTGAGTTTACTCACATAATGATTTCCTCCCAAAATCAAAATACATTTACTATATCAGTCAACTGCAAATAAGACCCCGAGCTCACGGTCTAGTATTCAACGTCGTTGACTTCAGTTACATGCTTTAATTTTCATTGGTTTTTCCATAAATTTACTGTTTTCTGATCGAAGATATGAATGCCTACGATGCTTGAAAATTCTCATCTTTCCGTCCGGTTTCATAACGAGGCGTATTTAGAACGATTAGCTTACCATAAGTCATGTCATAGTTATAACTTTATACATTTACTCTTTTAGACAATAAAATAAAATAAGTAACAAGCAGTCAATGTAGATAGATTTATTTTAAGATACAACCCATTAGACATGGTTAAAAAATGACCCTCTCCAAAAGGTCAACGGCTTATTAACCCCAGACCTTAATCAATATAACTTTAAATAATTGAATGACAAAAAAGAACATTAACGGTAAAGATATTTTATTATATAAATCTAGTCTGAAGATGCTTTACAAATAAGTGAAAATTTTAATTATTTTTTATTCGAGAATAAGTCTGTTGAAAAGACAATTTGAATAATACTGATTCATTCAATATCTCTTGTATCAAATATTTATTTCATTAAAAGCCACTTTTTAAGCCGCAAGCTCAAATTAGAATTGCTGTTATGCTAAATCGTAAAGCAATCGTGGCAAACCTGTTTACGTGTGCTTTTCAAAAATCCAAAATATTATTTATCAACTTTCCAACTTGCTAAGCAACAAATAAACTTACCTATTTACTGCATTTTAATTATAAATTGGATAGTTTTGATTTCGAAAAAATCAATCTCTTTATGCTATGAATAATTGTAGAAAATCCTTTTAAAAAAATATCTGCAAAGCATACAATTCCCGGTCCCGCGTTAGCAATATTTTTGAACGTGCTAACTTAAACACGCGTGCCCTAGGTTCATAAGTACAGTAAAACCCCCATTTACACTATATTCGGGACCGTGTAATTGGGGGTGTGAATGTCATACAAAATAAGGGATTTGATTTTTTTCCGCGGAAAACGCAAAACTAAGATGTCCCTTAGTTTTACAAAAAAAACTGTATGCGAAGCACAGACGACCGTCTCTTAGTAACGGCAATGGAATGCGAATATTTCAAGCCGGCGCTTAAATCGGGGTAGTGTAATTGGGGGTTCCACTGTATTATTTGCCAAGGGAATGATTTACAATGGCTAGTAATTTTCTGGCCAAAATTTATATTAAATGGTCATAATATATCGGTCAGAATAAATAGTCTTAATTTAAATGGAATTTAAAAAAAAACCTAATCTAACTTAACCAAAATTGTTACAAAATATTCTGACCGTATATATTTTTATTCTGACCGTTCATATTTTTATTCTGACTAAAATATCATTTAAATTCCGACCGTTTAATTAGTTTCCATTTACAATTTCCACGAAAAATATAAATGCACGATTATGTATTTAATGGATCAAATAACAACAGGTCGATTCCGAAACAGATTGTAAAGACTTCCCAAGGGGATGATTTACAACTTCCACGAAAAATATATATGCACCCTTATTAACTGAAGGATCATTTAATCAATTAACAACAGTTCAATTACGAAACAGCGAATAACGTGATAAGTTTTTACAAAAAATATGTTGCGTTCATTTAGGATCGTATAAATTTATCAAACTCAACACGTTCACCAAAGATTTCTTAAATGAATTGTTAACATAATCTTTATTGTCTTTATTTACCGGCCATTGGTCGAGATTGATTAGGAAGAATATTGATATGGTGTTTAATGAACTGTTTTCATAAGCACGTGAATATGTGTGTACAATTCCGAAGTAAAATATTTGAAACAGTATCGCAACCCCAATGATCATTTAAGTATTATTTTAGACCGTTCATATGATCGGATAAAATGTATGGGCTTATTTAAATAGTACATCAATATATTTAGCCGAATGTGATAAAAAAACATTTTTACTAGGTTACACTACTTAAATTTATTGAAAATAAATAAATAATTACATGAATACACTAAGAGGAAAACATAAATAGAGACATGAAGAAAAGTGAGAGATTAATAATCAGAGGTTGTGAAAGATGTGCTGTTCGTGTGACATTGTAGATCTCGGAGTAAGCATCATTTACCAGGAGTAAGCGAGTCCAATTCCGTTGGTGTAGGTCATGTGGGAGACAGCGGGAGCGGCAGAGTATGCGACTCCTAGGAGGGCTGGGCCACCGGCAACTTTGGCGATGGGTCCTCCATAAGAGTGGACTGGGGCGGCATAAGACAGAGGAGCGGCATATTTAGCTACTGGGGCGGCGTAACCGAGAGGAGATGCATAGCTGGCTACTGGGGCGGAGTAGGCGAGAGGAGCGGCAACTGGGCCATGGCCGTAAGCTACTGGACCTGGTGCGTAAGCTGCTCCATGAGAGTAAGCAACTGGGGCTTGTGCGTAGACTGGTCCTTGGGAGTAAGCCAATGGGGCGGCGTGTACGGCGATTCCTGGGTTGCTTACTCTGACGTCATGTTTGCTTACGCTGGAGAATGGAGTGTCGATGGTCTTGGAGTAAGTGGAGATCTGACCGAGGTTTCCGTAGCTACGGTGAATGTTCTGCTCTCCGCTGGTGATTTCGTATCCAGCGTTGGCAAGAGCCAGCATGGAGCACAATACTACGATCTGTAATTTCAATACATTCATTTTTAAAATTTGTTTTCTTGTATCAAATTGCTTAGGGGAAACGTTAAGATGTTTCAAATTTATAAAAAAAAAGCATATTTACATTGTCATCTAAAAGATAAGAAGTGGCAGTGTAAGGCAATGTTCTTTTTTCTTATATTCCCATATTTATGTTATGTTGTTCATATTTAATAGTTCCTTTTTTAGGCACTGTATTATACAACAACAAAAATGCATGACGTCATGAACGAAACCGTTTCTGATCTAATTCAATAAAAGTGGGAGTTGGTACAAATGAGTATTGGTAGTCAAAGTGAGAAGCATTGAATTATTTATTAAATAAACACTTGAATAACAAAGGTATTACATCTACTAATAAGGGATGAGTTTTTTTATCACAGTTGTACTCATCCACTTAATTTCATGATTTTTGAGTTTTAGTTATTTTTGACTTATATTTTAATTCATAAACAAAACAGTAACAAAAATTTGACATTTTTAAATGTGGAAATTAGGTAGTACACAAACTTTGATTAATAATTGAGTCGGAATCTAATTAGTTGAACTCCAATATAATAATAAGATTTTTAGTACTTTTTCCACATAAAATTTATTAGATCAGGACCGGTTTCGCTCATCGCGAGCATTATCAACTGATAAGAAAAATATATAAACAGTGATATTTATACAAATTTAAATTGAAATAAAAAGGTGTAAGCAACTATTAACAATTTAAAGGATTGACAAATTACATTATAATTACACAAAATTAAAATGCTTAACACCCATAACAATTAAAAATCACTCGCGATGAGTGAAACCGGTCCTGATCTAATAAAATTTTATGTGGAAAAAGTACTAAAAATCTTTAATTATTTTTATTATAATACCTTTCCACCAAGTATTGGCAGTAAACACCTTAAAAGTGTCCAATATAATAAGATAAGACAGTATTTAGATTCACATTTTTTTATATTTATTTGATAGTTATTTTGTCATATTATTCTGACGAGGGTAGGGTGTACAGCCGAAATAGCTATCAACTAAATAAAAATAAATGTAAAACATAATGCAGTATGATTTTCACCCTAACATTTATAATAAACATTTATCGTATTGTAATATTACTGTTTATTACAGTTAGTACTTTGATTTTGTTTGATTGATTAAGCATAGTTTGTTTGTTAAGTATATTACTTACTTTGAATGCCATTTTTAGGATGTGTTGTCGTCGGGTCAACAAAAGTGTTTTGATACTCTCCACAACGCGCGTGGCCATTTTATACAGACGAGGGCTCACTTACCCCCACAAGACACTGCAACTTTTGGCCGGCTCAGACATCAAGGTGATGGCCGAATGCAGTCATACTCTGCCATAAAACATTAGATATTATTATCGCTGGACTCATTCGTTTCTACTACCTTTAAAATTTATTATCACCATAATGTGATGAAGTGAGCTTAGTTGTATTTTAGAAATAAAATATGTTAGATGCGTTGTAATATTTTAAAAGTCTTAACCCTCCAGAGACGAGAGCTTTTTTCCGATAAAAAAAATATTTTCTAAGCCATATTGAAGTCACGGATAACTTTTATTCCTATCCAAAATTTAAAAAAAAAAAAACGCAAAGTCGTTGTATAGAAACTCCGCATGACTATATGGTCATGCTCATCCTTTTATTACCGTGTAATATTGAGTACGGACAGTAGTAAGGACAAAAGTGACCGTATGGGCTTGCAAACATTCGGGGTTTAAATATAGCTAAACGTGATTTTTTTTAAAATATTTACAATTTGACCTCTTTAGATCAACATAATTTCAAAACAAATATATTAGCAAAATAACTGTAAATAATTTTATGTTTTTATAAAAAAATATCTAACAGTTTCAAAAAGTAAATTAAAAAAAACGGAAATTCAATAAATCACATGTGCTTTTAGAGACCGTTCCTGTTCCCACGGCTGATGACTAACTGTAGTCCGTACCCTTCTTAACCAAATATGAGCGAAAGCAACGATATTCAGTTAGAAAAAGTATGAATAGTGGGATCAATAGACAACGGTGTTTTGTGTGACCATATGGTGACGCTCGTCCTTGGAGGGTTTTAAAGTAGCGTAAAAGTGAAGTCATGTCAGTTAATAAACATTGTGACAAACGTGATTCTACTTAAAATTCCAAGAAAAAAGTTTTACCATTTTACTACTTGGCTCACTTCAACTCTTGAGGGCCCATATATTAATATTGCCTAAGTCAAAGTATTAATTACTTTAAATGAAAGTATTGCATATATTCATAAAAAAATAGTGGTCAATGAAAATTTTTACTTCAATACTTGACAGTTAAACTATTGTATTCAAACGAAATTGATTTTGAATTTTTTAACAAACAATTGTGTAAATAATAATATCTAACGAGCTAAAATTTACTCAAAAAAACATGATTGGATGGACAACCTTTTGTACTTCTATAGCCAAATTATTATTCAATCCTAGAGTCAAAAGCCAGAAAAAACTATTAAGTTAAATCAATTAAGATTGACGTTATGGTTAGACGTCCACTGGGCATTAAATCTGCTTATATTGGTGCCTAGATAATAAATTTATAAATATCATGATACATATTTAAGCCGATACTTACTGACAAACCAACGAGGTTTACCACTGCACCACGGACTCGACATAACGGGTATACCAGGAGTGGGCTGGAGGGGGCTCGGAGAAGCTTTCGCGAGCCCCTTGCTAATTTAAAAGAAGTTAGTATGTAACTGCAGTTTCTAACTTATATATTATCTACAACAGCTTCAGTATACACAGTAGTACATTGTTAGCCATTTACATTGATAAGTCTACGGTAAATTGTATATTGTTACATATTAAAAGTGTATTGAGTAACAAGCGATTGCTTGTTAATGTATTGTATATCATTGCAAATGAATGTTAAAAAACTTCACAACTTCCCCAGCACACTGAAAATTGCTTTGAAATTAATCGGGCCCTTTATTAGCGGTTTGCCAGTCCACCGCTGGGGTATACCAAGAGTAAACTATTTTTTGCTTTCGTGATGTAGCGTAGAAAAAGACATAAGCTGGTAATGCACCAAATATTTTAAAATATACAATTCTTCAAATAAACTCAAGGAAGATTAAATTAGAGATAAACGCGAAAGGAAAAGACATATGAAACAAAATGTAACACTAAAAAAATCATTAAATCATAAGCTGATCAAAGAATCGAGCCTGCAACTTGAAGATCGATAAGTGGAGTTTTCATCGCTATTAATTGCGTCAAATTTTAAAAGCAAATGTTTTGTTATATAACATTAGATTCTAAAACTTAAGTACATAAATTATATGAATACAACAGATTTAAAATATCAAAGTATTTTAGTTCTACAGTTTTTAATAATTTATGCGTTGATAGCTATTTCGGCTTGCGCCATCGTCAGAACTATGTTTAATCTTATATTTTGCTCAGCTATATATACTGGCTCTGAGTGTATCTCTTCAGTTGGTCGTGTTTACTCTTTTACACGTCGTATAATAAATATTGACTGTGTTTAGGTTAAAGCATGGGTGTCCAACCAGTAGATCGCGATCGACCGGTCGATCCCAAAGCAATATTTAAAATAAACATTTCTATGTTTGAAGAAGAGAAAAAACCCTAACAAAATTATATTTCTTACAAGAATCATGTAAGAAGTCGATCGCGTGAAAAGTCGATTCCAGGGCAAAAAAGGTTGGACACCCTTGCGTTAAAGGTATCAACTCTCAAATTGTTCAAAAAGTGATTTTATTTGATAATCACAATGTTTACAACTAAATACACAATCTGTTAAAAGGACTTAAGCCGCAAATGCCAAATATGTATCTTAATTTAGTTTTTTTTAGTTTGAAAAAAAGGGCCTGTAAAAATTGCTATCACAAATTGCTACGACAATTGTTGATTACACATCCAATTAACACGTCCACGTCCATTTGACAATTGTTGTTTACAACATTTCATTTTTTTTTATAATAATATTTCTTATCAGTTGACAATGCTTGCAATGAGCGAAAACGGTCCTGACCTTTTAAGTAAAGTGAAATGAAGTACAATGGAATATTGTGTTTTTATTAATATAATGTCTTTCCACCAAGTTTTGACAGTGAACACTCTAAAAGTGATTTCTTTTACCTAACTACAGTCGATATCATGTTATGACTTAACTTATGATAATATACCAGTCGATGTAGGGAAATAGATCCTTCTAGTCATTTTTCTTGGTATCAATGATAAAAATACATAGACATGTGGTTGGGTCATAGGCAGTGGCGGCTGTTCAATGTGGCATTGGATCAATGCACTCCTTGCATATGCAGGGGCGGTTATATTTCATGAAATAATATTCAAACATAACATTTATACCATTCACTCATTTTAAATTCTTCGTGTATTTATTGTCTAAAATAAAATAAAATAAAACGTTCTAAAGTATGTATTATAGACAGTTAATTTTCATGTCGACGTGAGACCTATTTTTTTAGCTATTCCAGGATTTGCAAATTCAAAAACTTTTAGCCCTCGCTCAACTTACTTTAATTTTCTTAATCCTGGAATCCTGGGATTATTACTGTCACAATCCCGGGATGAGAAGGCCCAACTGCCAACCATTACTCTAGAGTCGACATATATCACAATGGTTATATATAAATGAGTTGATCAACTAGTTACAAACAGCAATAACAACATAACTTTTAACTCAAAAATCTTTTTCTAACCCTGACAATCGTTGTTTTTAACTCTCAATTGCTTAATTTCTGGTAATGATTTTTTATTTTTTAGACAATTATTATACAGTGCATAATAGATATAGAAAACAGCTTTTAAAATCAAAATATTTTAATTATATGGAATACATTATAAACTATCAATATGTATAAACAAATTGTCTTAGAAATTGCTGTTCTTGTATTCTTAATGTGTTAAATAAAAAAAATATCGAATTTTGGTTCTTACCAAGCATTTTAGACGAGTATAAGTTATTAAAAGATTGATGGGTTCTTTAAAACGGAGAACTCCTTTTTTTAAATAAATTAAAAACAAAAGCTAGGCACTTAATTGAATATTGGTTATAATAATCACACACGTAATTTTCCAACGACTTAAATTTGATATTGAAGTTCAATCAAGCACCCACAGTTGATGTCATAAATTAATGCATACGTCATTTAATGAGTTAAAGAAAACATTGTTATTAGATTTAACTGCTTAAATTTATTAAAAAATAAATAAATAATTACAATTATAGGAAAATAAATACATTATGATAACAGATAAAAGAATGCATGGAAGAAAAAGTGAGAGATTTATAATCAGAGGTTGAGAAAGCTGGTGCAATTTGAGGTTCAGTGAAAGCATCGTTTACCAGGAATAAGCGAGTCCAATACCGTTGGTGTAGGTCATGTGGGAGACAGCGGGAGCGGCAGAGTATGCGACTCCGAGGAGAGCTGGGCCACCGGCAACCTTGGCGATGGGTCCTCCATAAGAGTGGACTGGGGCGGCATAAGACAGAGGAGCGGCATATTTAGCTACTGGGGCGGCGTAACCGAGGGGAGATGCATAGCTGGCAACTGGGGCGGAGTAGGCGAGGGGAGCGGCGACTGGGCCATGGCCGTAAGCCACTGGGGCTGATGCGTAGGCTGCTCCATGAGAGTAAGCAACTGGTGCTGGTGCATAGGCTGCTCCATGAGAGTAAGCAACTGGGGCTTGTGCGTAGACTGGTCCTTGGGAGTAAGCCAATGGGGCGGCGTGTACGGCGATTCCTGGGTTGCTCACTCTAACGTCATGTTTGCTGACGCTGGAGAAAGGGGTGTCGATGGTCTTGGAATAGGTGGAGATCTGACCAAGGTTTCCGTAGCTGCGGTGGATGTTCTGCTCTCCGCTGGTGATTTCGTATCCAGCGTTGGCAAGAGCCAGCATGGAGCACAATACTACGATCTGCAATAGACAAAAAACTTGGAAAATAAATAAGACCTTACAAATGATGAGCACTCATGTCACGTGATTTAGATAATTACATGATTATTAAAAATAATATATGTAGGCAATTTCAAGCGACATTTTTTGTAAAATATAAAAGAAAAGTTATTGAACAGAAAAGGAAAGTTTAAATTTAAAAAAACTGTTGATAATGCTCGTTATGAACAAAATCGGTACTGATCATATTAAATAAAGAGTGTTTTATTCTTTAAGAAAAGAATACGTGGAATAATCTTAGATAATGTAACTGATGATTTTATTCTTAACTATATATAAACGTTTGTACTTATAAATCTTTGTAAAAATATTTTTTTTTTATTGAATCAAGACTATTTCAAATGAGTGATATTTTGACTTGTTCGTAATATGGCTTTATTGCTTAAGTTAATTAAGTTTTAATAGAGAAATACTTTTTACCAAGCAGAATTGAAAGTTTTTTGGTTTGAGTAACACGTTTAGTTTTATAATTAATTAATAATTATTTGTTATTTCAAAATTATGGAAAAAATTTAAAAGTCGTACGTTTGGTTGGTAAAACACTTACTTTGAATGCCATTTTTGGGTTGTGTTGTCGTTAGATCAACAAAAATGTTTTGATACTCACCACATCACGCTCGGGCATTTTATACTGACGACGAGCACCACACTTACCCCCACAAATGACTCCAAGTCCCGGGCGACTCCGGCACGAAGGTGACGGCCACGCGTATTCATAATTTGCCACAATGTATTCAGTGAAAAATCGCCACACTTTGAACTAGATTCGTGCTAATTTAATGATCTTGGTATCAGAGCTGTATTGCCGAAAGCGTATTCGACGTTATAAATATATTTTGAGAACATTAATAATAATATGTATGCATTTGATCGACCTGACAATAATTGATTATACTCTAAAAAATGACAATGATAACTCGTTACTCGTGTATAATGGCGAACATAATAATACTTTTATATTATTTAAACTTATAATTAAATTATTGTACAATACAAAATGAACGATAAGCTTGATTGCTCTGTTTTTTTTTTCTAACGTTTTCTATTAAAGAAGTAATAATTACGTTCGTTATCTAATGTCTTGTCAATCCATTATATGATTTTCTGAATACTTAATTGCTACAGTGAGTGAAAACAAAATTTGCAATAAAACAATACGTGTATTATACACTGTATACGTTCTGATGATAATTAAACGAACTGTGTTGCATAACAATCATTAAAACCAATGTTAGTTCGAATGAAACTTAACATAACATACTGTAAATAAATAAGTGTACAAATCGTTAGCTTTAGATGAAAAGCTCGTTAGTAGTATACCTACAATTTTATAAAAAAGCTTTTATGTGATATTTTTGATTTTCAATCAGAACTTTTTAATTTCTATTTCATTAATTTATGTATCCATTTTTAAAGCGAGAATTAATCGAGGCTGTGGAATCGAAGTTTAACTGATTTAACTGGATCGTTCTAAACAAACATAATAAATCCGCGATTTTTTCATTATAATTGTTTATTCAAGTTGCTAGGAACAAAAGTGCACCACTGCATGCTACTAAGACTAACGAAATAAGTTGGTCGGAGTCGGAGCCCGAGTTGTCTTATATCTGAACGACTCATCAGCCCTGTAATTAATGGAACAACCTAGTGATGACCTGCATAGTTCATTGCTAGGTGATTAGATACTTGGGCTTAATGTAGCTTTCTCTCATTTATGTTGAGTAGTAATTACTCCAAAATGCCGTCTGTAACTTTTGTACGATGTTCTAATTTAACACGGTTAGGAAAAATACATAAAATGTTAATATAGATCTTATATCCACCCTGCATGAATTCAGAACGAAATGAAAAATAACATAAATGACCAGTGATTGTTCCACAAGTAAAAGCGACGTTTATAGGCAGTGACAACAAAAAATACACGAGGCCAATGAGAAAAAAAATAGCAATTATCTATTTTTGAAAATTCACATGAGTTACTTACGTGTTTTTTCTGGAACATAATAATGGGCCCATAGAGGTGAAGTGAGCCATGTGGTATTTTAAAAGAAAACTGTTAGATGCGTTGTAATATTCTGCGTCTTAAAGTGTCGTAAAAGTGATTTAACCACAGTTAATACACATTTCAATAGTCTTTTCCCCGTAAAATAAAAATTTGCAATCCACCAAAACATTAAGTAAAGACGTGATTGTACTTTAAATTAAAGTCCAAGAAAAAGTTTTATCATTTTACTACTTGGCTCACTTCACCAATCGAGGACTTAAATATCCTATTTTTCTATGGACTAAGTAGTTATTTTAGAAATTCTGGTACCTATCCTATTGTGATTTATGAATATTGTACTACAATTTACGCATATTATTTTGGACCCAATCCGCCAAATAACTCGTGGAGTGAATGTACTAGCTTACTAAAGTTTCTTTACGCTAATGGTTTTTGTTTATGTATCATACCGTCAATAAAAAAAACTCCTTTCAAATAATGACATTAAATACAATTGGGAAAATATTTGATTGTTTTAATGATGTATGTATATCTGAAAAAATATTTTGCATAAAGATTATAACATCCAAAACGAGATCAATTCGTTGAGAAAAACATAACGAATAAACATGACCCACATCTCAAATTATAATATTTTATCTAATTTTGATATTGACCTTGTCGGGATTCGAGCCAAGACCCATGTGATTGTTAGGGTGAAGCTTTCACTAGAAGACCACAGAGGCCGATTTCAATTGTAAACTTGACTTTCTCAGTTACTCACTGACTTTCGAGAGTGACTGTCCATATCATTGTTTTTGCCTTTGTCTAATAAAATGCGGTTTCATAGTTAATTTCATGCAAGCTTATAAAATGTTAATCAATTCTATTGAAAACAAAAAAAAATGTGAAGTTTAAAATGACTAATAAGCTCTGGTATTCCTGACTTTGCCGCCTGCGTGGTCGAGTAGTCAACGTCGTTGCCTTCGGTTACGGAGGTCACGGGTAGGGCTTGTCGGTTTTCAAAAACCGGTTTTTTTGCAAAATTTGTGATATTCGAAAACCGGTTTTTCAACATCGTAACCGGTTTAGCCGAATGTACATAAACGAGTCTATAAACAAAAGGACAGAAAATTTGGATCTTTTTTTTGATGGTTTAAAGACCATATGCCACACATCATTACCCAGCGAAAGGGTATTTTCGATATCAGGAAATTTTGTTACAAAACGATCAGTGGACCCTTTGAGTTTTCTTAAATCATATCGACTGTGGAAAGGAAAAAGGACGCAACCCACACATATCAAATTTTACAGGAGGCGCCAAAAACGTGTTTTGATGATTTTGTGACATATGCAAATAATGAATTATACACAACCTTGAAATGCACATATTCTTCTAAACTGGTGTTTAATTGACATAACTTAATATAAATTAAAGAAATTGTCTCGGAAAAACCTTTATTTCAGTGTTTTTTCTTGGTTTTAATTTTTTACAAGGTCATCTTTTCCAAACATAAAAGCTAAATTTAGATACTTATTCGGCATTTTCAGCTTCCATCCTTTTGATAGAATGTGTGCCAAGTTGTATACATTGTGATTATCGAAAAAAAACTGTTTTGAAAAATTGAGGGTTACGTCCTTTTTCCTTTCCACAGTCGATATTTTCCAATAAGAGTAACACCAAATAATTTCTTGTTGCGCATCATTATGTATATAAATAAACATCATAAAAAATTGAACTTTTTCTCGCTATTTTAATTGATTTATCCATTTTTTGTAATACTTCGAAAACCGGATAGAACCGGTTTTCGAACAATATTGACATTTGACAACTGGTTTTTTCAAAAGTCGGCTTTTGTATAAGCCCTAGTCACGGGTTCAAATTCCAATACGAACAGTTTTATAAATTTATTTTTCGATCGATTCGTGAATTTCTGTTCGAAGGCATGGATGTTTTGTCTTGAGTTCCTTCCTCCCTCCCATACTATTCTAAAAACGGTTTACGCCCTGAGTAGTAGTCGAGTGGTCAACGTCGTTGGCTTCGATTACGAAGGTCACGGGTTCGAATCCCAATACGGTAGCTTTCTAAATTGATTAATGAATTTCTGTTCGAAGGCATGGATTTTTGTGATGTATTGAAGTCCCCCCTCACACCCATCCCATACTATAAACGGGGCGTAGTGAGAGTGATTAACTAACCACTAGCCTTGTCTTAGCTCTAGCCTTCTCAACCTACTCTCTTTGGAAAAAAGAGAGTTTGAGCAACTGAGTTAAAAGTAGTTTTCGTTATTTCGTCATTAGGAGTCCATATGCTCCACATTGGGAGCGGAAAGTGTAAAAAAATCGCCTTGCACAGTAAACTAATATATATTTTATCATCGAGCAAAATTATTTTCTGAGCCATTTTAATCAACGTTATTTATTGCTGCTATTCTTGGTGGTCTAGTTGTTAAGAACTTGGGTCTACCAATGGTTTGGGTTCAATTTATGGAAAGGTGAATTTCAGAATTATATATGCTTTAATTTTAATTTGAGATCTAAGTGATGTGTGTGTTTGTGGTGTCTATAATTCTTCACCGTTGATCTCTAAAGAGCCACTAGTGACTAACGAAACATTTTGATGAGCGAAACCTGTCCCGATAGCAATTAGTACGAAAAAATGTTTATTCATTTTTAAACAATCCAAACATTTTTTTAACACCACGTCCATCCCAGTTGACAGAAATCTTTATTTTGGATTCGACTTAGTAACAAAATAGCATTTTGACCATCGTTCGCATACAACTTTAGAGTTATGCAATAAATACAGTATGTTTTTCCTTTTGGTTAAATAACATATGTCATAAGTCAAATAATTGGAATAAAAATGTGATGAATTCTATTTCTGATAAAAAAAATTACTTCCAAATATATATATATATATATATACAGGGCTTTTTTACCCTGTAACGCGACGGAACGGCATTCCGGCACCTTTTTTTCTCGAAATTTAAATAAATGTTCGTAAATTTTTTTTTTCTATTTTAAAACTTTCGTTTAGTTTCTTGGAAGCCATTGACTGTTAATCCCTTTTGAATATATAGGGTATCATAGAACCCATAAATTAATGTCATGCAAAAGATTATTAAGGACCATTTACCTGACGAAAATTGGGAAAAACTGTGGAAATCATTGTTATTGGAATGTAATTTTGGATAGCGTTTTTAATAAATTACATAATTTTATAATGTTATGTTACCTAATGTATGTAATGTTCTTTGTTTAATTTTCATTTGAAATTTCTAAAACAAATATAAAAATATGTATATTTTGTTTTATTTTCTATGCATTATATGAAAAGCCGCATTTAATTCTATCAAAATGATATTCGAATATATAATAAATAATATACCTTCTTAGAAAGTGCTCGAAAAAAGTGCGTTCCAGCACCTTTTTTTTAAAAAAAAAAAATCACTGTATATTATATATAAAAATTCTTGTCTAAATTTTTTCTGGCAACTTTTGAGCGTTTTTATAAATCACTCCTCCGGAAATTGTATGAATATTCAATTAATGGTTGATTGGAGTGTTATTTGTGAGGTGATTCTTTTAAAAGTTTAAGATACCGACCACTAGAACGACAAATGCTTTATTTAACTAATAAAATAGCACCAGCATATTACAAAGTGACATTGTCAGTGCTTCACAGTTAGTTTGTTAACATGTATGATGAATTTCCAGCAATTAGCCGTAGAAATCACCGTTGATACAGCGTAACCTCATAGTGTTTTTCAATCACTCACATTTTCTAAAAATCTAGAGAAAATTGCAAAAATTCAAGGGAGCCCAATTTTTTTTATTTATAAAAAAGGATATAAAAACCATGAATATGTTTCGCAAGTAAATTTTTTTAAAAAATGAATTGGTGACCTTTGCGCGCTGGAATTTGCGCGCTGATGTTTGCGCGCAATTTTTAAAAAAAATATATACATATGTATATTAATTTATTATATACATGAAATGTGTTATATTTTATTACATACATGAAAAAAAAACATAAAAATAATTAAAATCAAAATAAAGCTTACATAAGTGTAAATATAAACACAAATTTCAATATTATTAGCGATTTTTTAAAAAAAATCCAATTTACTGACAACATTGTAAGTTGGAATCATCGCTTACAATCTTTTATTTAATCTGGTTGGTAAATTTCTTTAAATGAGATCTCAACAATACAAAATAATATTATTTTGCGCGCTACTATCGGCGCGTTAAGGTCTCACGCGCTCAAGTCGGGGTTGTAATGCGCGCTAATGCCGGCGCGCTAGAGTCCCGCGCGCGAAGATCGAGGTGCCATAAAAACATATATTATTAATTCAAAAATGTTAGCTTGGACAACAGAAGTAGTCTTTGGCAGTGGTTTTTATATTATTCAAAGTCATTTTTAGCAACCAACTGTTTTTTTTGATATTTGTATTGATGCATAAACCGCTTGGCATATTTAACTTAAAATATGTAAAAAGTGAATATTATGAAATTTTATTACAAGCGCCTGATATGAACTTGGTTTTACATTGAATTCCAATAGTTTCAAATGCAAAAATTTTCACATAACTGTAACATCACGACTCACGATTCAAAATTTCATTCATGTATTTTTTACTCAATATTTCTATTCTACGCAAAAAATATCGGTCTACAGTAAATATCGTTGACGTCATACGTGTCTCTAAAAAAACAGATGAAGTTTTTGCCAGGGGTCATGAATAACCATTGACACCAATCTCGTACCCGAATTTAATTATATTACCTACACATATTGGCAATACGCAACAATTTTTATTATTTCACTATGTGTGGTTCGCTAATTTATTATTACAACTAGAAAATAAAATAATATATTACAGTAAGCGTGTAGCTGTTGCTAATCAGTTATTATAAATCTGAATTAAAATGGGTTCGGTTTTGACTACTCTAAAAAAAATGAGCTCTTTTCTCAAGTCCGGATCCAAAGTAGGAGTGTCCGATGCTCTTTGACATTTATTTAATAATTTATACATTTGTGATCTTTTAATTCGTGTTCAATTGCATTAATAGTTGTAATATTTAAGGGTTTAGCTGTCAATACTTGGAAAGGAATAAAAAAATGTTGAAGACTAGCATTATCAACTAAAAATGCTCGTCAAGAGCAAAACCGGTCTTCAGTGACAGATTAAGCACATGGAAGACTCTAGGTGAAATAAAATTTGGAGGCTCTGTTTTTCGAATAACATGAAAACGTTAAAAATAGTCCAAGTGTAATACTAAATATCTGAAAGTATATGAGTAATATTATATAAGCTATTTTTGAGGCCCCTAAGATTCTGGGCCCCAAGCGCACGCCTTTTTTGCTTATATGGTAATCCGTCACTGGGTCTATATGGTGACCTTTTGAATGATGTTTTCCATTATCTGAAATCAGGTTGTTTGAAGATGTTTTACTTATAAACTGGGCGAATACGTGACAAGCAGTTATTTAATATATAGTACATTTCACCCTTACGGTCACTATCTCTGACAGTTTCGTTCAATAGTTCATAATAATAGGTAACATGTGTCTGAAATATGCATATTTAACTTCACTGAAGACTTCAAGTCAGCAAATCATTATGATTTAATTTAAAGTAATAGAAAGAAAAAAGTGTAATTGTTCTCAATCCAGATCACGTAAATGGACAATGATTGAAGGTGGTTAAAATATAATTGACACCATTGATCTGTTTTTTTCATGTATTATATCGACTGTGGAAAGGAATAAGGATGTAACCCTAAGTTTTTCGAAACAGCTTTTTTTCGATAATCACAATCTATAGAACTCGACACGCGTTCTATCAAAAGGATGGAAGCTGAAAATGCCGAATTAGTATCTAAATTTAGCTCTTAAGTTTTAAAAAAGATAGGCCTGTTAAAATTGCAACTAGGAAAAATGACCTAAAAAATGGTTTTTCTGAACAAATTTTTAAATTGATATTAGGCCAAGTCAATAAAAAACCAGTTTATTAGTCACCGTGCACTTCGGGGTTGTGTTTATTTCATAATTTGCATACGGCCAAAAATCATCATATCACGTTCTTTGTGCCTCCTGTAAAATTGGATATGTGTGGGTTACGTCTTTTTTCCTTTCCACAGTCGATATTATAACATAAAATAAAAAATAATGTACGAATCTTAATTCAAAGAAGTTTTATATCCCTGTTATAAAATTTCGGTATGCGATAAAAACATGTATATGTATTCATATTATTACGACATTGATGTAATAGTAACTCTAAAACAAGGGCGTTATTTTTTTTACAATGCTAATGGTATATACCCACACGTTTTTTTTTTCTTTTTTGCAACCACAATAAATTTCTTTTGTTGCATTTGCACGCGCTAATAAAATGCATTCAAATAACTGGTTGCAATTATGTATTGACTTAATTTTCCAAGTATAATATCATTTTTCCAGTCAGTGGCGGAGTAGTCACACGAGAGGCCTCAGGTGCAATAAAATTTGGTGGCCCTGTTCTTCGCATAACATAAAAACGCCAGAAAATTCCATGTAAAATAATGAAAAAATATTAAAATATGAAAAAAGTATGTAAGGGTTATATAATGTGAGCTATTTTTGAGGGCCCTGAAATTCGGAGACCCCAAGCGCGCGCCTCATTCGCTTATAGGTATATCCGTCACTGCTCACAGTCAAACAAACTAAAATCAATTAGAACAAGTATTTTTTGTAACGAAGAATGGAGAAGATCGAAGGCTTGCTAAATATCTTTCGAATTAAATTAATATCATATTACAATATAATATAATGTCGGTAAACAACCAGAAAACGTTAAATCAAAAAACCTTGTTTGGAGATTTTCAACATTTTTGAATATCATGGACCGAACTCTGAATAAAGTCGCCGTTGACATTAGCAAGGTTTTTCACTGGGGCGCAATCAGCCACGATTAGGTGACGTGTGTTCCTTATGCCTCCAATTAGGCAAATGAATAAACAACAATTTATTGACCAAAATGTTCACAGCTTAAAAACGTTAAGTCGTCTAATTGTCTTTGGATAGTTGTGAAAATAACAAATCTGTACAATTAAAAAGCGGTAAGTTATTAATAACTGCCAATGAAATTGACTTAGATCGTAATACTTCTTAAACTATCGAAATATATCAATTTAATATGAATGAGTTTTCGATGGTTTCGGCGGTAACTTTGTGGAAGTTCATTTTAATAGAAAATTTAAATTAACTTTGATTATTCCACGTATTGTGTTACTAACTGTGACACGTGTTTCGCCTCTTTCAGAGGCATCTTCAGACTTACTATCGCAAAGTTTGCTTAAGTAATGAAGCAAGATTGATTCTAACATTTTAAAATTATAAAATTACAAAATGGAGGTTTGGGTTTTTTTCCTTTTAAGAGGAGTAAGGAGGGGGGTGTAGAATCGAAATAAAACAAACAGATAATGATACTTATGCTACTAATGAGTTGTAATCAATCAGATTGGGATTTTTCCTTTTTAAGGGAATTATAAAATCGAAACAGTGCAAACAAATTTAATCATACTACTAATGACGTTAAACATTACAAACTATCAAACTAATGAGCTACAATCAATCAGCTAGGTTTGTGATTACTGTATTAATTGGAAACAATTTGAGTAACAGGGAACCACCTGTGCTATTAAGAATATTATTTAATAATATTTCGTTTTTGTTAAGAGTCTGCAATTAAAATGACATCATAGTTTTATGGGGTTTGGCATCGTTATCATACTTTAACATGCATGTTGTAGTATTCGGGCATGTGTTGGCAGAAAAAAACGATTAGCTAATTTACAATCTTTTCTTTACCTCACCCTTCTTCACACTTCTATCAATACCTTCTTAAAAAATGAGGTTAAGCAAGTTAAAAAATATAATTAGCTAAGCAAAAATACTTACTAAAAGAAAACTGATTATTACTCAATAGCTCGACCTTTATTTTTTAAATAGAGTAGGAATAGATGGATAAGGCTATGAGAAGACAAGTCATTTCTCGCTACTCTCCGTTCGTAAGGTAAGATTATTCAATAAATTACAAACAGCCATGCCTTTAAACAGAAATCCATATCCATAGAATATGGGTTTCAAACCGGTGAGCTCAGGTCACCGATATTGACCACTCGACTTCGGACTCCGTCTTTCATACTACCTAAAATCAACATTGACGAGTTAGTATTAAAATTCGATTTGATGTATAAGCCATTTTTTGTGTATTACAAATTTAATTTATCTTCGTGATAATGCAAAATTAACTTGATATACAAATTGGCCTCAACGTTTAACGATAACAAGAAATAATTACAAATATTGCGTAATACGCGTTTAAAAAAAAAAACCACCGCTTTGATTGCATTTGACTGTAATAAATTCAATGCCATGCCCGACGGTTGTGCACCGCTGTCAATCATATGATTACTCACGTGAAAGTTATATAATTCGAGTATTATTATGGTGTCGTAAATCGTGGGTCAGTAAGCATGTCGGATAATGAATATTTTTTGTTAATAATGTTGCATTAGGTGAAATGGATAGTAGAGGATTTTTAAAGTTATTTTACGAAGAAAAGCTGATTGAGAAAACTTAACAGAAGAAAAAAAATTAGCATGTCCACTGCTAATGTAGAGCACATAGTCTCCTAAAATAGTTTACCTCGACATAAGTATTTCTACAAGAACTGCTTGTTTCTCAATTGCTCTACCTCTCTTTTTTCCTAAATAGAGTAGTAATAAAAGCTAAGACAGGACTAGTGGTAAGCTAATCTTATATCTTAATATAGTTTTTAGGATACGATGGGTGGGAGAGGAGAATTTAAGACATCACACACATCCATGATTTATAATATAAATTTAAAATTCAATTGTAAAATCAATTTATAAAGGTGTCCGTATTGGGATTCGAGCCCGTGACCTCCGTAATTGAAGCCAACGACGTTGACTACTTGACTATGCAGGCGACGAAAATAGGTATAGTTTTTTTATCACAGCAAATGATTGAAAAGCTCTGTAACGTTGTCAATTTTTTTGGACGATGTATTCTATAAGCCTGAGGGAATGTTACATTTTTTGTGTACTCGTAATCGAATTAATTGATACATAAAAAAATTACATGCCTAGAAAATCTATGCAATAATATAATTATTTTTTAGCTTAGTTTCATTATTTGTGTTTGGTGATATACCGATCGCTGTCCGGGCATATTGTGCGTATCCTGGACAACAAGATGTTATGGTACGCGTACACCTAATCCGTCATCGTCCGAACTATGCTCGGCCGTGTCGTCCGATCGAAACAAACGTATGTAAAGAAATGAGAGCGCGTACACTACTACAGACGGCTGTCTCTGACCGATCAACCGACGAATCCAAACATGTTACATGCTACTTTTGACAGAACATCAACTGCTACTAAGTACTAACTTCAGGTTGGTAGTGTCGCGAGTCTGACGCCTACTTTCGGTGAATTATGACAGAACATTTACCGGCCATTTATTCTTATTTCGCATAATTTATCAGTGTTATTCGTATGAATGTGTAATTTTAACGCAATTATCAAGCCCCAAAAAATAATTTTAAATCGTGGCGTTGTTTTTAGTTTAGTTTGTGAAGTTTTTCCCCGTAATAATTCATGGCTAGCTTTAACACACAATTACCACAGAAGTTTTATCGTACATATAGTGTAGTATTCTGCTTTGTAATTAATGGTTCAACTGCATTTAAAATATATTTAAATGTACTAAAACTCATCTTAAAATATTTAAAGAATTTGATGGGTTGTAATTTTAAATCGTCAAAAAGGTAGTGAAAGTTGTTTTCTATGAACAAATATCTCATTCATCCACATACGGTGACGTTGAAGTCGACGATTTAAATGGCGATACGAATTATCTAGAATATACATTTCTTCGAAATCCTCCATTAAAAAAATCGTCATCACTCTCTAGGCTGCACAGTACTACTAACTGCTACTAACATCAGGTTGTACTCGGTCAAAACCGGTCGGCCGACAACGGTAGCAGTGTATGCACATGAACGGCCGACACCTTACGTCCGAGTAGGTCCGACACGTAGTCGGCCGATGATTCGGTTTTGGTGTACGCGTACCGTTACAAATGCAATTCCTAATTAAAAGACTTTTTAAAGCCATATCGCTTACAACTACGTTTACAAATCTTTGAGTTTATAGAAATAATTGGCACATTGGTATAACCTGTAATGCCTAATATTTATTTCATTAAATATCTTTTCCTCTGAGTTAGATAATCGTTTTTTTGTGAGGACCAAATAAGAAATGAGTTTAAGATTTCGAGTAGTGAGTAATTTTTAAAACTACTCACTACTCAAATTTGTGGGCATTCCAATGGGCTTATGGTCCGCCCGCTGTGGTCTAGTTGGTTAGAGCTTGCTTTACCGACCAGGTGGGTCTAGGTTCGATTCCCGGTAAGGTCAATTTCAAAATTGGATTTTTTTCAATTTTAATTTGAGATCTAAGACATGGGTGTTTGTGAAGTCAATTTTCCTTGAGTTTATCTCATGTGACTTTTAAAAAATTCTCATCGAGTATATCTCGTATGATCTTTCAACTTAAAAGTATTTGACGCATTGGCGTAAGCTGTAATGTCAAATATTTTAAAAAAAAAAAAAAAATCTTTTTCGCCAGCAATGGCTTTAAGCTCAATGATACATTTATTTATTATATAAAAACGATACATTCATTTACTAAACGTCAGTTCAAGTTCATCCGTGCACTTGAACGCCTGAAGATGCCGAAAGGTCGTTAGTGACAAAATCTGTGTGAATTTACATAATCTGAACGATTCTAATTTAAGAAATGAGTTGTTTGCGATAAGAAAAATACTCTGATATTCATTTTTTTGCGTACTTCACATGATTAAATTATTATTTTAAAATATTAAATGAAAGATATGTAAGTACATACATTTTTATGTCATTGAAACATTCACAATGACATTTTGAGCGGTTACATTTTTTTCTCCGTGTAGGATGTCGTTCAACAATAAAAATAAAAGTGTTGTACAATGAGCGTGTAATAAAAAATTTACATGTGGGATCTAAAGAATAATTTACATTGCCGATAACAATTCAATTAGAAATATTGCTTATGGCCAGGGTTGGCTATAACGGCAACCACAGTCTACCCGTCGCCCAATGAGACGTTTAAAGTATATCCCTATCTGAAGGGTCACAAAAGATGACGGAAAATTATTCACATAATACTTACATAACTTTTTGAATTTCATTGTCATTTCATGTCGAAGTTGTCCATTTTTACGACTGTTCAGAAAACCAGGGCTGTGGAATTAGACACAGCCCTGGTTTTCTTGTTCTGCCTCATTTTATTACAGAGAAATGTCAAATGAGAAACCAAGTGATTTGTGTTGATTTTCATACTACATGGATGCAAATAAGTGAATCTTTTACCATAAATGAGCCAAAAGCAGACAGCATTCTTCCACTGAAGCCATTGTGAGAAAAAACGTAAAAAGTGAAAAAAGCATTATTATTTAATTAAATTTATGTTTGCAATACCTACCGTACAGTAGAATTTTGTGCTTCACAATAAATTGAATGTGCTCAGCAAATATTTAAAAAAAAAACGATTCTCTGTGGAATGGAAACAGATTGGCTACTTATATGTCAGCTCTAATGCTGAAGATTTTTTTTGATTTATGATTCTGCATATAAAGATTGAAGTTTTTTTTTAAAGATTGCTCTTTTCGCTACTGACTCCCTCAAATATTTGATCGTTCTGATTCGTTCATTCAAAAGCTATGAATAAATGGTTTCATGCTTATGAGTTTCAGCAGCGAGTCACTGTGCCCCACAGTGGCGGATTAAGCACTTTGGAGTCCCTCGGCGCAATACATTTTGGAGGCCCTGTTTTTCGAATAAGATAAAAGTGTTGCAAAACTCTTCGTAGAATAATAATGAATATTGAAAACTGAAATTAAAATAAAAGGATTTCTATAATTTATGCTATTGAGGTCCTTCAAATTTGGAGGCCCCAAGCGCGCGCTTCTTGCGCTTATGGGGTAATCCGCCACTGGTGCCCCATGAACCATAGAGCGTGACCATCCTTGTTTTGTGTAATAGGTGTAAATGATCTGTGTTGTGAAACTGCACGACAATAATATAATGTAAATAGGACATGAATTAGTCAAATGGATCGAATCTTTTATGGTGATATCTCATTAAAATCGTCAAAGAAATAAGTGGATAGCTAATTATACAGTACACGACGTATATATGCACAATATTTGTCAATTTATGTAGGTTTTATGCCATTACAATTGGATAAATTTATCTCCGGCTGAGTTCTACTGCAGTTATGGGAAATAGGGCTTCCAATCCCGTGATCGGGGATCCCGATCAATTTGGCGATTCCGTAATCCAGGGATCGTCTTAATACCGATCCCAGAATTTCGGGATTCACAAATATAAAAGTAACATGTAAAAAGATCAAATTTAAATACTACTTGATTTGCTACCATATTAAATGGTAAAATAATTCCCGGCAAATGATTTGTGGTCTTACTCCCTTTTATATTTTGTTACATTCCATAGACAGGAACAGACAATTCTATTGTTTAATTTTAAAATTTTGTACAAAAATATTTTTTAGGGTTGGATCAATAACATTCTGCCAGTGAAGCTACTGCTATAAGATTGAAAATTGTTTTATTATTAAATTTCTTTCTTCGTTGATGTTTTTCTGTTTCTCGATAAATTTAAAAAATCTTATAAATATTTTATTGTTATTTAATTTGTAAATAGTGTTTGCTTCTGTTAAAATATTTATATTACAATAATAGTGACATTTTAACATCTGATTTATATAAACTACCTAAATGAGGTGTGCCCAAAAATATTATAATTACAGCGGCAATGTGTCTGCTAAAAACACAATAGTTGATAGGTTATTAATTTGTCATGAAGTACATTTCTTATTTATCGGCATCAAATCGGCAAAAATCAAATAAAGTTGCAGCAAACCTGACCTTCTTTTTTATCATAGGTCAAATAATAAGTCACAAAAAATATCAATAATACAAATATAATATTTACGAATGTCCAGCGATAGTCGAGAGATAAATGATTTTTCGACAGCATTCGCTAGTGAAACAAGATTAAAAACTGGCCGACTTGCTGAACTTGATCCAATTTCGACTTAATGTGCTTACGCAAATTATGACAAAACTTAATAATACATACTTCGTACAACAATATTATTATATTTTAATTTACTTTCAATTCAATTCTTTGGCCGTAGCTGCTTTCCGAATACCAACTGAAGCGTATGAAATATTAAATCCAGGTAACACTGTCTACATTTAAAACAATCCCGAATCAGACAATAATTTATTTTTTTAAAACTATTAACTATTTTATTATTTCATAAATGCAACCAATTGTTCAACAGATGCTACTGTGCTTTGAAAACAAAAGCCAGTGAACAATACTAGGGTTACGGTGATTTGACTTTGTCTGGAACACTGAAATCGGGAAGAGCGTACTAACAAACTCCTTAATGTAGTGGTTTCCAACCTTTATGCTACTGCGCATCCCTTTGAAGAAAAAAATATCTTCGCGCCTCACCATTCATTATTTAATATAGTAATAGACACGTAAAGGGTAAATAAATATTTTGGACTGTTCGCGCCTCCCAGGTTGGAAATCACTGCCTTAATGTGTCGTGTGACGATGGAGCTGGCTAAGATATGAATGAGCTCTTGAGAGGTGAACTGAGTAAAGTAGTAAAATGGTAAAACTTTTCTATTGGATTTGTAAGTACAATCACGTCTTTACTTGGTGTTTTAGTGGATTGCATATTTTTATTTTAGGGAGATAACACTATTTTAGTGTGTATTTACTGGGGTCACTTCACTTTTACCATACTCTTGGACACGTAGAATATTATAACGCATGTAACTCATTTTCTTCCTAAAATACCACTTGGCTCACTACACCTCTTAGGTACACAATGTGCTTCGGATGAGCCAAGTGAGCCCGAATCCTGTCTGTCTTTTATACATACATAAACATTTTACACATTATAATATAATACATAGTTTAAGTGCCCAAAGAGAATTGTATCTGGTCAAATATTTCTTTCAGTGTATACGAAGCCAAAATGAGATTTTCACTAACTGTTCACTGTCAATTCTTGGTGGAAACAGTGGCAGATTACCCTATAAACGCAAGAGGCGCGCGTTTGAGGCCTCCAAATTTTGAGGGCCTCTAAGATAGCATTAGGGATTCTGTGTCGAGACGTCCCGGGACAAAAGTCCCGGGACTTTTAAGGTTTTTTGCTGTCTTAAGTCCCGGGACCAACGTCCAAAGTCCCGGGACTTAAGACATCCAAATTGTACATTTTTAATTTTGAAAAAACCATCCTAACAAATAAAAATTGGATGCAAGCAATCGCTAATGTGACCTAAAAAGTTAATTTTGATTCAAAATAAAGTTACATTGGTGTCTATCCGCCGGATCAGTTTTGAAAAAAATGCATTATATTTAGGCTAAGGATTAAAGTCCGGGGTTTTAACAAAATTAAGTATGCATATATAACAGGGATCTTATAAAAGAAACAGCTGTTTGGATTTATAATTGAAGAAGTTTCAAATAACATCTATTTATATATTGTAATACGGAACAACCATGTTTAATGGGTAGAGAGAGACATGCAGAAATACAAAAAAAAACTTAGACACGTGTTCGCTTAACTATTTTTACAGCATGGGATAATCGCACAGAATTCCAAGAAATAATGGAACCAATAGTTATTTCTAGAAAAATATGTTATAAATCAAGGCGGCTTATAAATGTTTTATTACCAACCGTTCTGCTGGGACTAATTGATTTTCGAAAAGAATACACGAAAGATTTTGACAAATGCTACGAATTACGAATTTAAGATTTTAAAATCAACTGGAGAACGGAAACAAAGATTATTTTTTATATATAACATTAAAGCAACATCGACTGACAATGATGATGAGCAACAACGTTTATTACAAAAATAAGAAATCGGCTGTCTGATTCGTCATTAAATTCATTATTATTTTTAAAAGCATATTTTGATAAGCAAAAATAAAATATTAACTTTTGTGTAAATAATACATACTTATAATTTGAGGTTGTGACTTTATTATTGAATTAATTTAATATTTTTATTATTAATAAATAAATGTGTTCAAAAGATGTATTTTTTTTAATTAACGCATACTTTCGCCACCCTTTTAAAGTACGCATGAAAAAAAAATACGTCTAACTGCGTAAAAAACGCTCAAAAAAATTTAGTTTAATTGAAACGAAATATTAAAAAACGTTTGGGAGAAAGATATCTTCATTTATGTTATTAGAATTTTTTTTAAATCAATTCATAATCTATTAAAAATATAACTGTAGCAAAAAAATATTATAATTAAGTGTTCATACCTGATGTTGTTTTATTTACAAATGTTTTTCACTATTGTACAAAGTTACCAATGTCTCAATAGGACAAAAAAGGTATAAAAGCTGTATTGCGATTTGTGAAGTAACGGTCATAATTTTACCCAATTCATTGTTATTTTTTCAATACATGAACCGTTATCATCCCTTTTTAGTACATAAGTACATACAAATATTTAATTTTAATAAATTTATAATTCTATTAAAGGGGAAATAAAAGTCCCAAGTCCCGGGAAGTCCCGGGACTTTGACTTTATCACGTCTCGTGTCCCGGGACTTTGAAAAACCCGAGACTTCAGAATCCCTAGATAGCATACAACATTATATAAACCCTTACATTTTAATTTCAGTTTTAAATATTTATTATTATTCTACTATCTAAGGATGACTTAGAGTTGTAAATTCCCAGTTGATAGTTTAGGGATGGAGTCTTTTTCCCGGATTTTTTTAGCTGATAGTATTAACAAAATACAGTTTTTTTATTTTGTACGTACAGGCGAAAAAGGCCATCACCATTAATTAATTTGGCAAAGACAATTTTTAGTCTCGATTTCCCTAATTTAAATTTGGATGTACATTTGGGTGGCTCTGAGCCCAATGACCATCGCATAGGTCCCGTTGTATGGTGGTTACGCCACTATTAACAACACTAACAATTAATCTAGTACAGTCGTGGGGAACCTGCGGCCTTTTGCCTACTTTGGTGCCGCTTATATATAAAAGAAGCCATTTTGATTCGATCCAAAAAAAATCGGTGTATTAGTATAAAGGCTGTCAGGAAAAATGTGTATAAATGATTTTTTATCAATATAATAAAGATTATTGTGCAAAAATTGCGCATGCGCAAGCTTGAAAAAAACGTAGTCGTTTCGTGTATTTTTACAGCGGCCTTACATGCGCTGCTTAGTTAACAAGTACCGTGTTTTTTTTATAAAAGCTAAATATTTTTTCATAAATTGGTATGGATTGGTACTTTTTGTAGAATCTTAAGAATTAAAATTAATTACATTTTAACAGGGCTTCAAACCGGAACTGAACTGAAAACCACAAACCGTTAAAGCTTTAATTTTTGCCGGAACGAAAACCGGAGCCGAACCGAAATCGGTTCACGCCAGTAGTTTGGGTAAATTGGTAAATTCCTGGGTTTTTGGATTCGAAAGTTTCGGAAGAGCTAAAAAAAATTTAAAAAAAACGAGTCACGCTGGTATTTTGGGCAAATCGGTAAATTCCTGGGTTTTTGGATTTGAGCTGAACCGAAAACCGAAAAAGCCGTTATTTTTTCCGGAACTAATAAAATAGCTATTCGAAGCCCTGCATTTTGATTTGTGGGAATTCAAAGCAAACATAAATTATGTGCCAACTGCTAACAATTAAATCTTACACTTCCATCAGTTTTGTCGCATACACGGTATCTAAACGGACTAGATAGACCAGCCATACTCAACCTGCGGCCCAGTAAGCCCTAATGTGCGGCCCAGTAAACTCTCCATCGGTGAGCTAAAAAAAAAAAAAAGGAGTATACCATAAATATGTTGCGGCCCACGTAGTGAAGCAAATATCGGAATGTGGCCCGGAGGAAAAAAAGGTTGAGTATGGCTGAGATAGGCTATAGGGCACTTTACTTGGCATGAAGTCATCTAAGCTTTGGTGACGTCAGTTCTTTAAGCCGGCCATACATTGAGTAACAAATAGTTCCAGAACATGTCTTGGAACGCAAAATTCACGTGTTCACGCCGTATCGTGGAACATTTCACGTGACCCGATATAAGTTCCCATGTTCACCGTCTAAAACCGAGCACAAACGAGGAACCTGTGAACATGCATGTGCGCGCAGCTGTAGACGAGCTGTCAAAATATATTTCGTCATGCCTTCATACCAAACATATGACGTATTGTGGAATACATCTAATAATAATCATAAAAACTGAATACTATTTGCGAGAATATATACGTAGGCAGCGCTCTTCGGCATCAACTCATCGGGCATCATTTTAGAGACCTATTTTCGACTCTGAAATGTCTCCCTATGTGACAGGTGTCAAAATAAACCATAGACCATAATAAGTTATATAATATATTAGAATTATCTATGGTATAAGAATGAGCTGCCATAGTGGATTATAAAATAATTGTATTTTAATTGTAGAAAGCTTATAAATAAAATCAAGTAACGTTCGTTTGGACGCAGCACTGTACAACATAACCTCAACGGATGAAGATCCTGTGACACCTCGTGTGTTCAAGAACATGCTCTGAAACATAATTCTTAAAAAATTACGTAGATAGTTCTGGGAACAAAGTTTTTTAATGTATGGGACCTTTTATGCACATTAGGCATAAGGAACATACGTCACATAATCCTGGACAACGGCGCCACAGTGTGCAGACCCCTTATGATCGCAATTATTTATTACGTACTATATTTTGTCTAATATAATCTATGATGGCAGCACCTTTCTAAGTTTTTTTGTGCATTAGTCTATGGCCTAATCCATAGACTAATATTCTTTAGAAATCTGTCAAAGTAAATAGTCGACTTCATCAGAGATAATATATAGGACTTCATAGACTAGTATACGTATATAGACGTCGACTTCTTACGATTGTAAAATATTGAACAACACTTCTTAAAATTGTATACACTGACACATTACATAGACCTTTTAAAGAACGCGCTATTAGTACAATATGTCTGATAGTGACGAGAGAAACGATGTTGGTTGGGTGCTTTACGGATCTCGGCCTGAATGGCAAGACATCACTCCTATTCCTCAAGATGATGGACCTGATCCAGTTGTTGCGATAGCATATTCCGACAAATGTAATTAATTGATATCGATACTGCCATGAAAAATGTATATTTTCCCATCTATATACTTAAGTAGTAATCTTACTATTGTGTATTTTTCGTCGTTTCCAGTCAAAGATGTTTACGATTACTTCAGAGCAGTTTTACGGAGTAATGAGAAGTCTCCCCGAGCGCTCGAGTTGACAAAAGATGCATTACAACTAAATTCTGCTAATTATACCGTTTGGCAATACAGGTACAAAATATGTTATTGATTTATTATTGTATTAGTATTATCGGTCCACCACTAACCTACTTCCGCTTCTATTTAGCCCGACCTTTTATGGTCGAATATTGACATAAATAGAATTGCTTTACAACATTATCGGTTTTCTTATTCCTATATATGATAATTTGTGAGTTTCCTATTCGTAATTAATTTTTCTACAGAGCTGCATTGCAATAAGCGGCATTACATCAATTTTCAGGTTTAGAAAAAGTACCATGTTATAAAGCATATTTACCTTAACAAACGTAGTATTACCATTTCATATCAATAATAAGTGTGCGGTTGGAGTATTAATACTTTTTTCCTTGGCTGTCGTGTATCTGCGCAAATGATATTATTACCATTTTCAATAGTCGTTGAGAATGAGTCACTTAGGTGTGAAACAAAAACTTCGAGTTGTGCTCTCCAATTCTTTCTTACTAATTCTCATATGCGATCCTTATCACTGCGTAATCAAAACAAATGACTCGCTGTTCAATTATAATTGAATTCTCCATGAGTCATTAGTTTTCTCATCCGAATACATACTAGAAACATGGACAGTTTTATCAAAATATAAACTATTAGGTTTCTTAGCCATATAACACGTATATTATTATGGTGATTAAAACCTCGCTCACTCACGAACATCCCATTAAAAAAAAGATTATTTGATCTTTATCCCCCCTTGGCACTTTGGGTCTTAGGAGTAGTTCGCTCCCCAAGTATTTTTTTGCAAAATTAATTTTGAAATTCATCAGTCACAAACATAACTATATCTCAATTGAAGTCATTACTTATTTAATCTAATATTCATATTTTGTGTACTGTTATTGTAAATCAATGTAGTCCTGTCGCAAAACTCGCCATACTCACTGGTCCCTATGTGGACCGCTGGGCGTTTAAAGGTTAATATATCGACTGTGGAAAGGAAAAAGGACGTAACTCTCAATTTTCTACAACAGCTTTTTTTCGATAATTACAATGAATACAACTTGACACACATTCTATCAAAAGGATGGAAGTTGATAATGCCGAATAAGTATCTAAATTTAGCTTTTAAGTTTGACAAAGATGACCTTGTAAAAAATTAAAACCAAGAAAAAACACTGAAATAAAGGTTTTTCTGAAACAATTTCTTTAATTTATATTAGGTTATGTCTATTAAACACCAGTTTAGAAGTCTCCGTGCACTTCTAGGTTGTGTATAATTCATAATTTGCATATGTCACAAAATCATCAAAACATGTTTTTAGCGCCTCCTGTAAAATTTGATGTGTGGGTTACGTCCTTTTTCCTTTCCACAGTCGATATGTATGTTGTAAATTATATCAAGTGTAAAAACTTTTGTAACAACAATGGCTGTGGAACTATGGAAAAATTTAGTTTCTATTGATCTTGTATTTTTTTTTACTAGATGTAACTGTTTTACTTTCAGTTAATGCTTATTTTTGTTACAGTACCTCACATCAATCCTCAAATGATAGTTCAAATTATATAATATACCAAAAATAGTGGCATCCCTTCCATAATACTAAATTGTGTTAATAGCTATGCTTTTATGTGCGACATCTAAATATGAATATTATTATGATTGCAGAAGAGATATACTGCAATCCTTGAATTCTGATCTTTCTGAAGAACTTTCCTATGTACAAACTGTAATAGAATCAAACCCCAAGAACTATCAAGTAAGTATTTGAATATGATTCCCCACCACCTTTTACTTTTGTTAATTTTATATTTTAAGATTTCTACTGAAGTTACTTGGTGGAATTTCAATATTGAGTACATTCACACAAGTTTTGTCATTAACCACCCGGGATTCGCATTTCGGTATCTTCAAGTGCACTGATGAACTTTAACTGACGCTTAGTAAATTAATGTATTGTGTTTAAATAAGAAATAAATGTATCACTAAGTTTAAAGCTATTGGTGGCGAAAAAGATTAACCCATGGGAATGCATACAGATTTGATTGGTGGATAATTTTGATAATTATTTTTGTTTGTCGACGAAAAGCGCACCGATTTTGTATGAGCAGTTAAATATGCCAAATTCCCCACTCTTCAACCCTATATGTGAGTAAACATAATCATAAAATTTCTCCGACAAACAAAAATAAATATAATCAAGTATCAATCAACACTGGCCATACTTTGAAGATCCATACTTATTTGACTCCGCCCTTCCCAACATAGAACATAAAGCTGATTACTGTGCGTTAATAGCTTAAAAAGACAGTATGATTTTTTTATAATGTTATCTCAATAAGATATCATGAAATTAAATAAACCTTTTAGGTTTGGCACCACCGTCGAGTTCTAGTGGAATGGATGAAGGACGCATCGTTAGAGCTTCAACTTACAGCCAAAATTCTCAGCCAAGATCCCAAAAATTATCATGCCTGGCAACATCGGCAATGGGTTATCAAGACTTTTGAGTGAGAGCACTGATTTTTTCTTTATGTACAATTATTTTTTGTTTTACAGTATGCATGTATATATTTATGATGGAGTGTCGTTGCACACACATATTGCTTTATAATTTGTCACGTCCATCATTACTGCGATTCCTAGAAGAGTTTTTGATCATAACAATTTTTTTCCTTATGCTAGTAATGATCGTTTCTTTGTGCACCCCTCATCGAGATATTACTAAGTCTCACTTCTTGTAGCCTGACTTAAGATTCTGTTATTTGTTTTACCCGATGATGAGTATCTTGTAAAAAAAAATATATGTTTACTTAGTTTCTTCTTTTTTCAGATTATATCATGAAGAATTAGATTTTGTCGAGTCACTACTTTCACAAGACGTAAGGAATAACTCTGCGTGGAATCAGCGATACTTTGTTATAGCGAATACGACAGGTTTTACAGAAGAAGTCGTGGAACGAGAAGCACTTTTTACACTTAACAAAATCAAATTGGTCAAAAGTAACGAAAGCGCATGGAATTATTTAAGAGGCGTCCTCTTCTACGATTCACGGGGATTAAGCGGAAACACTACTGTCACATCTTTCTGTGAAGAATTATTCACGTCGTCCAACAGATCCCACCACCTGTTAGCGCTGCTCGTCGATATTTGCGATGATGCCGTCGCGAAAGGGACAGGGGATACTTCATATTATACAAAAAGGGGCACGGAGTTGTGCGCTTCCTTGGAACAAACATATGATACAATTAGGGCAAGATATTGGAAGTACGTATCGGAAAGATTTCTTCCCGGCTACGATAGGGCAGGCAATTCTAGAACATTCAAACGTCGCAGTAGAGCTCCTAAAAATGATCCCACCGAGAACATGTGTGATGTTTAACTTTCAATTTTATCTTTATATTAATTTCAGAGTAATCGTATTGAAGGCGTACCAGTTTGAATAATTAAGAAAAATTGCACATTACAGTAAAAGTCCGTTAATTCGAAATTCAAGGAACCGGATTTCCTAAAAAATTTCGAATTACGAATTACGCGATCACAAAAAAAAAAAATCGCGGCCATTTATTCGTTCTGTCAAAATAAAAATTATAAAGTCAAGTGTTATCATAACAATAGTGTTGGGTGACATCGCCGTTTTCGTGGCTCTAATGGCGCTTTGAAATTAAAATCAACTTTTGTATTGGTTAAAAGATACCTATCATTTGCTGGCATGTATTTCGGCAATATTACGATAATAGAACATATTCAAATTAATACATACATACAATTATTTTATAGACAGGCATCGAATAAAAAACACTATACATAATTGTCACTTAATTGATTTTCAGTCACTTGTATATACTGTATTTGTTTGCTAATGCATTAATACATACATAGAATGACGTCACTTATAAACAATGTACCATTCAAAGTTTTAGACAATAATTTAACTGAAAAAAACTACATGCTTATGGAAGGCATCAATTAGTTTTGTTTTATTTTTAATTATTGAAGATAATGTAGAATTCGGAATTCCATATTTTTCGGCCAATTTTCCTTTTGGCATCAACTTCTTTTCCACATCATTTATTATCTTGATTTTCGTGCTTATAGTCAAGGATTTGTAAGAATCTCGAACAGGTGCCATTTTGGAAAATGAAGTTGTTTTAAGTTAAAGTACAAAATGTTTTTAAAAAATTATTTCACTGTTTCACAATAAATTTCAAAGAAAAATCACAACAAATACGAATATAAAAAAAACAAAAATAAATGTTTGTTAAAATTGAAAAAAAACTACGAAAAATAAATATTATATACGCGCCTATGTGTATTTGGATTTATCTAAAGCTAGTGAAAATTATCAATGCTACTATCGCGGAAGTCAACAAAGAACTAATCGAACTAATTGAGTTATTTCTAAACTAATTCCACAGCAATCACCCATCGGAATTTCTCCGAAAACTTTGTGAAAGATGCCGAAAGTATACAATGAACTTTATTGTTTGGCATATTGTTACCTAACTTTGAAAAAGTTCTATCTTTCATTTTGGCCGAAAATGACCTTTTGTTCGGAAAATGTTATATTTGCCACATTCTAACATACATGTATGTTAATAAAAACACAATAATCCTTTGTACTTCATTCCACTTTATTTAATATGTCAGGACCGGTTTCGCTCATTGCGTGCATTGTCAACTGATAAGAAATATAATTTAACAATGCTATTTATACAAAATTGAAAAGTTATACATTTTCAATTTTGTATAAATAGCATTGTTAAATTATATTTCTTATCAGTTGACAATGCACGCAATGAGCGAAACCGGTCCTGACATATTAAATAAAGTGGAATGAAGTACAAAGGATTATTGTGTTTTTATTAATATAATGCCTTTCCACCAAGTATTGACAGTGAACACCCTAAAAGTGATACATGTATGTATATTAATTTCAGAGTCATACATTTTTAAATAAAGTAGTTAGCAGGATTCCAGAGTTCTATCTACACACTTTTTTCATACAGTATTTTTACAAGCTTTTAAGAAAAAATAAGACTTTATAATCGATTTATAAACAATATTCATCTTACAGTATTACAACTCCGTATAGTATTATAAAACTTAAATCTTTTGAATGAAGTTGCGACAACGTTCAGCTTAGACAATCGATCGGTAGTTGCCAACTGTCAAACGCATACTACAGACTCATCATTAAAAGTGCATTTTATCTTTTCAATTTCAAAATATGATCAGCCGAATATTCAAACACTCGCATCTCAAAACATGGTAAAGTGCACATAAAACCTTTTCAAAGTAAGGTAACGACTTTAGCATGTAATATTTTCAAGAGAAATACCTAGTATATAGATGTCTCGCTTGCACTAATGTATGCAAACGCTCGAATTAGCAACTGATTCTTTCTCATGTAATACTTCAGTTTATATGTCTCACTTTTCTCTTTTTGGTAAAATCACATTTCTACGGTGCCTAAGGGTTCATGCTTAAGGTGCATATTTGCTTGGCAAGTACCGATTCGAAATAGCCTTGGGTTTTTTTTGTGTTTTCTGTCCATAATTTCTGTACCTACCATCTGTTCACCCCATTTATGTGACAAGTCTCAACAAAAATTTTGAATTATTAGAAATCGTAAGTACATTTTGACAAAAAACATTACGAATTACGAAATATGTATTATTTCGAATTAACGGTAAAATTTACTATGAAAAGTCAATTTTGGGACCGAGAAAAGTATTAAGATTTCGAAATACGTACTAACGTTCTTCGAATTAACGGACTTTTACTGTATTTAAAAATATATGTTATGTTTGCAAAGTTTTGTAGCTACATATTTTAATATTTCATCACAATACTTTGCACTTTACGCATTGTATGTTTTGTACTAAATAAATTGTTTATTTTTTCTCCTCAGTAATGGTTTTTATTTCTATTTATTAAAAATATTTAATGCGAGATATAATGAAAACATCTAGAGTTCCCAGTAGTGAATGACACCCGACACCCAAAGGCAAATCCATTTTCTGAGAAAATATAATACATAGTACTTTGAAAAGGCTTCAAAATATTTACCAATCAGAAAAAAAAATCTCCAAACTCAATTGCATGTTGGGCATTTTCCGGGATTTAGGGTTTCACATTTTTTTCTGGATCCAGGACGAATTTATAAGATATTCCACCTTTTTAGCTGATCACTTTAAAAAGCTACCTTCATAAGTGTGATAGCTTTTTTTAGCTCTTTTTGTCAGCTTTTTTTACCTCTTATTTAATGAAAATTTTTAAAATGGGAATTTTTTTAAAATTATATTTAGACTGGCCATGGCCCCCCAAAGTCTTCTGTGGCTCCCCTAAATTAATATTTTCTCTGTCGCCCCTTCGGAACATGCTGTGGACCTCGGCTTAGAAACCCGGGTCTAGACTAGTTTCCTAAAAAACTTTTTCCCAAAGTGGGTTATTTCTGGGCTAATACGTTTGCTTGACCAATGAATTATCAACTCATTTATTACTCCATCCTGTATATCCTTTGCAACCTTAGCTTAGGCTGTATTGTGTGAAACATGCAAGTGAAGAATTTCAAAGGCTGCCGCCCCTGAACAATCGCAATGGTTGAGTTTTTAAATGCACTGCGTTGGTATCAAAAAAAATTTAAACACATTCGTCACTGAGCCCCATATATTTTTTTCGTTATTTTAAAAACTGTACATCCAACATTTAGTTTTCAATAATGATGTTTTTAGAATTTAATAACTTTATGAAATACACTGAAAACATAAATTCACTAGTCAAAATTTACATAATTATTTCGATCGACAATACATAAACAACATAAAAACAAAAAGATCCAATTCAATGGGGTCAGTCGGTCGGTCATGAATAAATTACTTGAAATTCTCAATCTCTCGTTGACATTCAGTTATTGTCATCGTTTTCCAATTTGCACTTGATATCAATTTTATTTCTCGTCAATGGGATATCTTCAAATAGTGTCCAGCTTATCGATGGGCATTTTATCGTGTACATCTTCAAATCATTAATATATAACTGAAACAAAATAGTAAAAACTTTTTATATGCTTCTTAAATAATGAGAGTGAACGTTATTTATGGATAAACAAAAGCTATTTGTGTAATATTTGAATTTCCAATAAAGTGACTCACCTCATATCCATAGATACCAGGAATCTCTGGCACATCCCATTTAAACATTAGCGTTGTGGCTGTAATGTATTGAGCGATCAGAAGACCTTGCGTTAATGAGTCACAAGGTGTGTGAGATGATTGTGATCGATTATCAGGTGATGTCGGCTGTAAAATATTTAATTATTTAATTGTGAATTATTTATTCATATCAATAACAAAGCGAATTGCATATAGCAATTAATTATTTCTGCTTTAACAATATAAATTATAATATTTATTTATAATTCGTGGTTTATTATCACAATCATACGAGGACCTCAATTGCAAAACCTACCCAAAGACAATTTTTGATTTTTTTCAAATTTTGATGCCAACTTGTTCTCTATTTAAATATCTACACAATCAATAAATTTTCGATTTCAAAATCTCTCTAAATACAGAGAAAATGCATTTTCCAAAAACGTGTTTAGTCTCAAATCCAAAAAGCCCACAGCAGTTTTTTGCACTTAGCCAACAATTTTGTTTTTTAGAGTTGAGTAGGTTTTGAATCTAAGGCGCTCATATATTAAGATTTGACTCAGCTATTTTACGTTGGGTAAGTAATTACATGTTAGAGTTGGCGATTAAATTATTAAACAAATATGTACTAAAAACCACAAATAGGAAACCATTATTCAAACCTGGTCTTCGTGATTTTTATTTGGGGGTGTCAATGAATCCACTGAAAAACAAAATCACACAGTTACGTAATCATACTAAGAAAAGATTTTTTTGCTTGTATAGGTACCGATTTATAGAAAAAGTGTTTAAGGTTCCTCTATGAATATGTATGCTATTTGCCGATGTCATTAATAATTCCTCGCTTACCTGGACTGTAAGCCTTATAATAATATTAAATATCCTATAACTATTAAAGCCAGTCTTAATTACAACTCAATAAAATCATTTTTGAAATCCACCAACTGAACGAACAGTTGAAAACTATTTCAGCATGTTAAGCAAGTTGATTGAAATGTATTTTAAAAACTCGATTAGTAAAGACCTATATGTTCAGCATTTTGCGATAAATGATAAAATGCGATAAATGATGGTTTCGCTCATGGTGAGCATTGTCAACTCACATTGACAATGCTCACCATGAGCGAAACTGGTCCTGATCCAATAAATTTTATGTGGAAAAAGTACTAAATATGTTTTATTATTTTTATTATAATGCCATTCCACCAAGTATTGACAGTGAACACCTTAAAAGTGTATATAATAATAAATTAAATATTTTTAACACTATAAAATCCTAAGATTGATAAACATAGATGCTAAAATATGGGTCTTTATTGAATAGCCTAATATGCAATTCAGTGCATAAAACAGTTCTTAAGACTTTATAGAAACAGAAAATCATTCACCTTTGTTGCTATCATGGTGGCAGTTCGGAGAGCAACTGCAATCTGGTAAAATCTTCTGAATCTTTTCAAAAATATTTTTGACGTCGTCGGTAGATTCTGATAACAGCTCAAAATTTTCGACAGGTCTAACACTTTTAGGCAGCATAAAAGTATTTTCACAAGACGCGCACAGCTGTATGGCATACGTTTCGTGTAACTTTTCCAATTCATCTTTTGAATGATGGAGCTTGTCAGTTACGCAAGGTACATTTTTTGTGATAAATTCAGCACCAGAGAATGAAGGAATTTTTATAATTATTCTGTTTCCATTTCTTTGAATTATATAGCAGCTGTTGCGATCGAGGTCACAACTCTCGTCAATTGAGTTTTGATCATTTTTGTGATTGCTCATATTAGACACAGAGCTTGATTGGCAGTGTTTGCAATTATCAAAATGCTTACAATGCTTCATGTGCTTATAAATTTGTGTCGGAGGATGACGTTTATTGCAAAACTGACTGATGTTGACAACATTCACAAATATGTTTGTGTACAAGCAGTGGCTTTGTTTTGATGCCGTCGATAAATTTTGTGATGTCTTTTCACTGATAAAAATTTCATCATCTTTTGGGGGTTCGGTGTCGTTTTCTACGCTCTTATCACATGCATTTGATTTGTTTATACTGATTTCCACTTCACTCGGGTTCACATCTTGGGTTTCATGAATGGTTTCAGATGAAGCTTTCAGACTTATCTGGTTAATCTTTTCTGAACTTTTGGTTTCAACTGATTCCGTTTGAGATTTCAAACATTCTGAATCAGGTTTAATATCCGAGTCGAAATCGCCAGTCTTCGAATCGAGCGGAGAGCACGCGCACACTTCAATATCACCTTCTTCATATTCAATTTCAATGAAGGGTACACTCTCGCTGCACTGGCAAGATAAGCTCCAATGGCTTCCTGCTTTTCCAGTAATACGTGGTTCACTGAGTTCCAATGATCTTTCAGTGGTCATTATGCTTCTAGATCCAACACTTTTTGATTTTGAATCCCTTTCACTAGAAATGGATTTGGAAGAATGTTTGTCACTGCTGCGTTTGCTTACTGAAACGCTTTCCGAAATAGTAATTATACTTTGATCGGGTGCACTCTCTAATATCGCGGCACTCGTAGTTTTTATACTACTTACAGTGGAGCTGATGCTTTTTGATTTTGAATTACTTTTGGTGCTGTCAGTCAATTTAGTGGTTTCTGCTCCCGTATAACTCTCGGTGCTCTCAGTGCTGTCTGATATTTTTTTACTTAAACTTCTTGATTTTGGAATACTCTCAGAACTCTGAACGATGTCACTTTCAGTTTTGTCAACGCTTTCTTTTTCTTCTGTTTTACTTAGACCACAAGAATTAGTCTGTGATATTTTTTCTTCGGTTTCTGAACCTACTCCTGAACATGATTTTGATTCATCAATGGTTTTAGTCAAAAAAGATTTTGAGATTCTTGTCGATTTAACTTCATCCGACTGTTTTGATATATTTGATTTTGTCGAATGACATGAAAATGCTTCGCTGGTCTGTGACTTTTCTTCATCACCATCAGAAACTACCTCGTTTTGCGATGGAGGTATTGAATCATCAGTGGTTCTAATTGAACTAGATTTTAAGTAATCACTCGGTGTAACCTCTTCTGAAAATTTTGATGAGCTAGACTTTGTCGAATGAGAGGAAAATGCTTCCATAGTTTTAATACTTGATACACTCTCAACAAAGTCTTCCGACTCACTGTGCTCCGATTCTTTGGATAAAATTTTGGAGCCATCTCGCTCACTGTCTGTCTTCTGAATCAGAGACTCAACTATTTGAACCAAACATTCGTTACAGAGCTCTACCACATTCAAATCCCTATTTTTGCAACAAATGTAACAATGTTTTTCCTTTCCGTTTGTTTCGGAGTTTCCGTCATCGGAACTATTTTTTCTTGAGACAGATCTATTTTGTGATATTTTTTCACCGGGTCTCATCTCAGTCTCAACACGAGAAGTAGTCTCGCTTGCTGTTTCAGACTCGACATGAATATTGGAAGATTTATAATCACTGGAAACTTCACGTATTGTTCTCTGCAATGCTTTCATAATAGCCGATTCTTTGGTTTTTATTTGATCAATGCTTTCGCTGTGACTCGTGCGAGAGGAATGATGCCGATGACCCTTTGAACTCTTTTGGGAAATCGAATATTCATCTTCAGCGTTGATGCTTTTGTCAACACTACTTGTTTTACTCTTCTCTTTATTCATGTCATTGCTTGCACCACTTATTTTACTCGGATGTTTTTCTATGCTTCTCTCTGCATTCATTTTTTGAGTAATACTATTTGTTACACTTTTACCATTACTATTTAATTCGCTCGTTGCACCGGTACCACTGGCAATGCTTGTTATGTGTATACTTTTTTCATTGCTTCCCTCTGTAATAGATTTGCTTTTAACTTCGCTCAAACTCTCTCCCAAACTGCCTTTTTTATCAATACTGCTGACTGTACTTTTTACTTCTCCATTATCTTTCTCAATGCTACTAGCATCACTGTTTGTATCAATATTACTTCCTTTGCTCTGAACGCCATTTCTACTCGATTCGCTATTACCGTTACTACTTAAATTGCTCGTTGCATCGGCACTACTAGTCTTACTGCTTGTTTTGTGCATATTGTTTCCAATGCTCTTCTCTGTATTAGATTTGCTTATAATTTTATTCGAGTTCTCTTCCAAGCTACCTTTTTTACAAATACTGCTGGCGGCGCTTTTAACTTCTTCCTTGTCTTTTTCACGGCTACTGGTGTTACTGTTTATACAAAAGCTGCATTCTTTACTTTGTGCGTCACTTCTACTTGTTTTACTTTTTTTTGTATCTAAATCGCTTTGAAAACTACTGTGTGAAATTGTGCTTGCTTTACTTTTTGTTTTATCCATCGTGCAATCTGCAAATATACAACAAATTTTATTTCTTTGGAAAAATTTCATGAAATGATTTTTATTTTTAATAAATAGAACAATGTTAATTTATTTTCACGAATAATTTTAGAGGGAATAAGTAAATATTGACCATCATCAAAACCAGTCATGATGAACAAAGCATCAGAACCACCTAATTCTATAAATTTTAAATGAATAGCTTAATTTAAGATAAATGGAACTTCATACAACTCTACAATTTATTATTACTCCTCATTAAATTTGATTTAAGAACTCTCAGTTGAGATCCTTGGTTGACAGAATATTAGTGATTTAGAAATGGATTAAAAGCTCCTTTATACTTTTGTTGGGTAGTGAAAAGAAAATTGGAAAAGATTTTTTATTCAAAAACATTCACTTCCAATTTGATGCACGGAGACTCCTTTCAGACTATCTTTGGAGAGGTTTTTTTTGAGAACTGGTTATTCTTCAGTCACTCTACCTCTGTAAAGTACTCTGAGAGTGTAAAGACAGAAGGATGGTGATAGGAAAGAATTAGTAGTTCGCCATCACCCTGGCTAAGATCGACATGTGTGAGAGGGATACAGACATTCATACCATCAAACACGACTCCTTGAAAAATATTAAAGTTTCCATCCTAGGTGAGCATGTGAACTTCGCAACCGAATAGGATGAATTCCCAAGAGTTATGACCACTCGGCAACAAGAATTTTAAAAAACTACTCTACTGTGCTATGAAAAATTTATATTATCATTAGCAAATACATATATAGCTGATGACTCAAACTCTGGATTTGAAAGTCATTAACTGCAACAAGACAACCCTGAACGACTTTTTGTTTTTGTTTTTATAGCATTTCAAATATAGCCATATATCAGTCGGTTTTTGTGGAACCATATTACTGTGCTATATGAGGCCTTAGTGTGTATAAATCTTTTTGGATATCTAATTGAAGTTTAATGAATTTAGAATTATTAGATTACGGATGAATAAATGCAGCCTTTCAATGAAAAATTTCCCTAAACATGTTTATCCTAGTGCGCAGGGGTCTCCAAACTACGGCTGTACATGCCTGATTTTCATAACTAGAATATGTTGTTATGACGAGATAGCTAAAATAGGTCTTGTCCCTTGGGACTTTGTAAAAAAGTCAGTGTTACGCTTAGGCTAAAAAATTTGGACGCTAGCCCTAGCTGGAGCATGGGTCTGCAACCGGTTGATCGCAAAAAGCAAATTTGGTCGATCCCGAGAACTATTATTTTCACGTACCAACCAAAAGATAGTTTTAGTAAATAATATGTTAAAAAATACTAAGATTGTATTATTTTATAAGCACATATCTAATGATATTTCGTATTTAAAAGTATTTATAAGTAGTAGGGGAAAAAGCCCAAAATAAGATTTCTCGTAGAAGTATGTAGATCCCAGCGCGAAAGAGATTGATCACCCTTTCCCTAGCGCAGTGATGGCGAACTTTTTTGAAGAGTGGGTCAAATTTTACTCATTATTTTTTCAAATACCAGCCCGTGGGTCACCAAGTCAGTGGCGTCGCATGGAAAGTGGGAGGAGAGGAAGCTTTCGTGGGTCTGTATCTGACCCGTGGGTCATAGGTTCACCAGCACTGCTCTAAAGCGTTACTTCTATGCTATGAAACTGATAATTCCTAATGTAAAGTGTAAATCTACAGAACATGTAGTATCAATGTGCAATATAACTTACCTTTTATTTGAGAATTTTTCTTATCTGCCTTTTTAAATTGTAGAAGTGAATCTGTTTCAATGGAAATTACGCCATATTTTTGAGACGTTGAATCAGATAAATTTGATATGCTCTCAAAACTTGAGGTGATATCGTTGTTTTCTTCTATATCAGTATTGAAGAAGCTGTTTGAAAAATCTTTAATGTGAAGAAGCACTTTCTGTTTTAATATTGATGATTCTCCGTTGTCAATATCAGTTTGTAAGAAATTCACTATTTTATGAATAATATCTATTGAAGTTAATGCGCAATTTATATTTTCAATAATTTTATCATTATCTTTAATTTTTGAATCACAAAATGAACAAATGTAATTTTTTCCCAAATTTGTTTCACAAAAATTTTCACCTTTGAAGTTTTCATTTGTTTTTTTATAATCAGTTTTTTTATTTGACTGTTCCTTTTCCAAATACATATTCAAATAATTTTCAACGTCTCTATATTTTTGACTTCCTATAAAATCAGAATTATCTAATTTATTATATTTTCTACAGCAATCATCATAAACGTGTAAGTCTCCATAACGGAAAATTTCCTTTTCTTCAGTTAAAACAGATGACTCTTGATTATCATGTTTTGATTTAATTGAACCGGAATAATTCTTGAATGGAATAATATTCTTTCGAGTGTTCATAGTTTTATTCTTCTTATCTTTAAAACAATACCCATATTCAATATTTAAAGATGATTTTGTAGTCACAGTTGTTATTAAAGAATGCGAAGATGATATCTTTGTATCTTTTTCCAATTCACAACAATCAATTTCCTTATACAACATATTTTCTGTGAGGCTGTCTAAATTTATTTTGTACAACTCTAAAATCTTAAAATTTTCCATACATTTCTTTTTTTGCCATATCGTTTTATAAGCAATTATTTGCTCACCTACTTGAATTGATTGATTTAAGTCTACGCAGTGGCTCTCAAAGCATGCACATTGATAATTTTCTCTAGAAAGTATAGAACTATTACCGGCGTAGTTTGATTTTATTTGTCCAATTTTTTTGCATAAATTAATTTTTTTAGCTACTTCAGACTTCATTTTGCATACATATTCTATTATTTTTTTGTTTTGGAAGGAAACTACAGATTCTTTATCGGCGTCCTTAAAATTGCTATTGTAACTTTTCTCACTTTCACTATTGTAAAACCCTTCTACGTGGAGTGAATTATTTGAGAATACTTTATTCAGACATATAGAGCTATTTTCAAAGTCTTCATCAGACATGCAAACATTGCAAGCATTGTAAAAATATGATGTCTTTAATTTGTCATGTTTTTTGTTATGATTAAACGTATCTTGAATATTTTTTCCACCGCCACTTAACAAATTCAAATCTATTCTATTCAAAACATCTGACCTAAATCCCATCTGCCTACTTGCGGAGACTGTCTTATGACCGTTAACAGTACAGCAACAGAAAATCTTTTCATCATTATGTTTGGGCATTTTGTTAATTTTATGTTCCATCATAAGCTGCGTGTTTAATATGTCCATGAAGCTGTTATTTTTCTTCAGGTATTCATTATCAAGCTTTTCAGTGTTGTCTTGTACTGTGGTATCAAATTCCTCTAATATTTTTTTATAAATATTACTGTTGAAACCTGATCTCAAATGACCGTTGTTGCTATTTTCCTTTGTAAGAATAGTATTTCTTTGGTTGTCAAACTGAAATTTTTAATGTGAGTTTCATTATGTGTTATGTCAAGTGTGAATGTTTTTTTGCTAGTTATCTGTCAAATTCAAACATCAAAAACCATAAAAAATTTAACTTTTTCAGAAAAATCAGTTTGTGACAAAGAAATATTTTCTAGCATGACAATATTAAAATAATTCAATGGATAGATGAAATCAGTGTGAAGGGGGACACGCATCTTTCTCCTCTATCCCCAAAAAGTGATATTTTGAATTTTAGCTGTTCATAAAATTATACACAATGTGAACTGGAAACCCAAAAATGGTTTATTATGGTTTTATACTAATCATACTGGCATCATTTTAAGTATAAAACATTCCTACGTAAATAGTTCAGGGTCGATAAGTTAGTATATAATATATTAAAAAGTTTGTCTCAAATTCAATTCTCAGTAATTTATAATGAAATTTTATATTTTTGTACTTTATCCGATCATTTAAAAATATTTGACATCAAACCGTCCCGAAACAATCTCCCGACAGTTTTTTTATTTCGCTCTGTAAATAAAACACTCCGTTCAGTAAAAGTCATTTGTAATTGAATCAATATTATTTTAATATATGCAATGATTACAATTATTCAAAAAAAATACATAGGTACACAACGTAATGTTGATATTACATACATAACACTTTTAATAAATTTATTAGATACTTAGTTGACACTAGTATAGCGTCAATATAACAATTATTATACAAAATTCGTAATCTAATTGGCACTGAACACTCCAAAGAGACTTAATTTACAAAACATTTACAAAGGTGGGTAGTATTTATAGTTCTAATAATCGGCGTAAATATAAAGGCTTTTTGCTGGTAGGCTTTTGCTATCTGAAGTCATCGAAACAGATCTCTTGAGAGCTATCGGTGAGTTTAAATTAATGATACCGTTGGTTAATTTTGCAACTCTATCAAAAACCAGGCCCCCTATCGGCTTAGCGGGACTTTGTACAACATATTTTAAAGGCTCGGTCGCTGAGCCGTTTGGCTTTGAATTTGTATTGATACTGTTAAAATTTGTTATCAAATCTTTTGCTGACGAGCTTTGACAGATGTTTCTGTTCTTTTCTGTCGATTTAGATTCAGTATTGACGCCTGAATCTGTGCTCGTAGTTTTGTTCAAATCGAACGATGAACAGTCGTTATCAAACAAGGTCACTGGATCATCAGGTGACCAATTTTGTGTATCGATATTTTGAAAATCATCACGGCCGTTTGACGGAAGCGGGGGAGTGTCGAGTCGGACGGGTTTCTGAAACTACATAATACTTATTAGTGTGCTGTTATTGCAGAAAATATTTTTTTACAAAAAACAATACACTGAGTTTCAGTTAATTAAAAAAACCAGTCCATATATGTATGTGTTAAGAATGCTTAACACAAAATTTAAATCTACATTCAATGATGAGATGTTAGCATACGATATTTGTAGCTTCTAAATATTAAATATAAATCTTCCAAGGATACTGACTTTAGACATACCACCAATAACAAAGTTGAAGAGATGCCAATTGGAAACTATTAAAACACGATTCACCAGAGAGACACTATTCAGTGCGACCGTTATAATCTAAAAACATTTAGTGTCACATGATTGAAGGACATACACAACTAAGATTCAAAAAATACCTTTACCTTCAAATTATCATTAAGTAGGCTGACATTACTTTGACTGATCATATTGATTCATTTTTCTCTTCAATGAAAGAGTCTTCATTCTTGTGATTACGTTGTTCACCTGTCTATTCACCGCTGACAACGTTTCGACTGTTCTTAGATCCGGAGCGTCCATGTGTTGGATTAATTTACTATTTACTTTTGATAAAAAGCTCTGCACGCTTTCTTGCTGAGGAAAACGGTTTATGCTGCTGCCAAATGCTACATCAGTTATGCACCTCTTGTTGACTCTTTTAGACTTCTGAACACATTTATTTCCTTTGCAGTTTGCATTGATTTTCTTTGTGTATTCAGATTGATGCCGTAAGCTAGCTGTTTTAGGACTGTTTTCAATATTTTGTCTATGCTTTCCTTCGAAGGAATCACTCTTAGAGTATTTTTTAGCTAACATGGTTTGAGAAATATTTTTCAAAATTCTCTTCTCCAACTCGTCTTGACAATTACAAATAATGCCTGAAAAATCGTGGCCCTGCTGGAGAATTTCCGCAGAATTTACAGATGTTGCTTCACTAAGTAAAGGAGATTTAGATTTCTTTTTACAGTCGCAGCATTTATAGTTTATATCGTGTTTTAAAATCTGTCGTGAGAAGTCTGAAATGAGCCGCACAGCTTCTAACTCTTTTGCCTTTTCTTTGTCACAGTTACCTGACTTCTTCTTTCGGTGCGCTTCCGCAACACACATTTTCAACGGAAACATTAACCTTTTCGGGCAATAAATGTTTGGCTTTTTCACTGGCAAGGTTATAATTTCAGTCGATCCATTATTTGAATGATGAATTAGACTACACTCGGAACCCGTAGGATTCTCGAGCGAGTTATAAACTATTGCAGGTATCGGTATGTGAGCATCGTTTCCTAATACAGTGGACATAATAGATTCACTTTTAGCTCTACAACTTTGCCCAGGTTCCAAAAAGATAGAGTCAGAGTTTGGAGATTCCAGCAAGAGTGTGGTCGGAGACACATTGGGACTAGATGCGCTTTCTCTATCGTTCGCATTTTTATCATCGATCATTTCATCGTAAGTGGATATTTCCATTTCATTTTTTTGACTGTTAGGTTTGCTTAAATTTTCAATGCTCTGTACGGATTTTATTTCACTAGAAGAATTATCTGTAGTAATCATTAAAGCGTTAGACATTGGCACGTCACTTTTTTCTATGGCTATATCTGTACTATCTGAATGTGTTATTTCTGATTCTGCCCCACCCTTATTTTTATGTTCACTCAATGAGCCATCATTTATCTCTGATATATTGTCTAATACGACACTTTGTCCGAATTCAACATTATTATTTGGAACGTTGCCGATTATTGTGTGTTCTGCATTTTGCTTATCATCAGAGATTATGAGCTCATCACTTTTTTCCGTCGGTGCACTACTTGTGACATACTCTGGATGCTCTATTTCAACACCTTCATTATTTACGTGATCAATGGATGAGTCTTCTTTTATTTCTGATACATTATATAAAATAACACTTTGTATGAATTCCTCTTTACCTCCTTGAATATTTTCAGTTGATATGTGTTCTGTATTTTGCATGCTTTCAGTGAATACTGGTTCATTACTTTTTTCAGGGTCTGCTCCGCTTATATTATATGAAATATCGATTCTTACAGATTCCCCTTCATCATTTCCAAATTGTTCATCAGTGTCGCTCGCCACATTTATATCTACAGTAGTCGCGCTCTCGTTTGATAATGTGTTTCCATTATTATAATTCACGCATTCTACATCATCTGTTATTGTTAGATTTGAGGGGTTGTCAAAATTTTTCTCAACAGTTGTGATGGAATGTTTATGTGTCTCTTTTTCGGCAATAAAATTCAATGATATATTTCTTACTGGACTATTTATTTTACTAGAACTTTCAGGAAACGATTTTTTGCTTTGGACTGTCAAAATGGATGATGACGGTGACGCATTCAAATGAGTCGATGTCGACAGTTTGTCAGCATGCGTTAAAATATTATTGAGAGGTTTTTCAGATGAATCTACAACACATGTAACATTATCAGAACTTAAAATCTCAAATTTTTCATCACTATCTTTAGTGTCTCTTTTTGAAATTGCCATGTCAATGCTTTGACCGCTGAGTTCTTCTATGAAAAAATTATTAGTCACAGCATGCCGTGAACAGACAAGGTGATCAACATATTCCAGAATACCTTCCCTGGACTCTTCAGATATTAAAATATCATCTGATGGTAAAATTTTTGAATCGGTTTCTATAGACTTAATGATTGATAATTGAACACCTGTTTCAGAGTCCTTGTCACATGTTTCTCCTGAATCCATCTTTGAAGAATTTTTTGATTCAATATTGTTGAAGTTATTCTCAGTAATGTTTATATTCAGATTCGACGACACTTTCTCTAAAGGTTTCTGATGAAGTGTGACCGAATTCATTGATGAAGTTTCGGAATCCGGATTCGTTTCCTGAACCGAAATGACGCTTGACTTTTTCACCAATCGAAAATTAGATTCAGACGGAGTATTCGACTCCTTTCTTGATGATTTGACACTACATTTCTGGGAAATATTTTTAATAGTGTGCGAGTGAGAATCTGATTTTTGTTTTCCATCCAATTTATCGAATTCCTTCTTCCCAGAAGCCCTGGAAGATATCGACCGCTTCGAGCATGTCGCTTTACACTGTGGCTTGCAAGGGTGACATTTCCCTGTTAAATTAGTGACAGATTGACGTTTCGACAGAGAACATTTAGCCAGGCAGTTTATTTTCTTGTTATCTTGTGTACGGCATTGTTCATCGCATGCTTCCGTAATGTTTGATTTCTTAATCTCTTCCACATTACTGGCTGAGAGCTTTCGAGAACTGTTCTTGTTTGACACCATGAAACTTTTTGCAAAATCTCGCCGGCTGGATTTTAATACCAGACTACTATTATCTTTTAAAGACTCTTTTGTGTCTTTCTTGCGCACTGGAGTTTCATAACTTGTGTATTTTATCAACTTTTCATCAAAAGAATTTCTATTTTGACTCACCTGAGAAAGGAAGGATTGGAGTTGTTAGTAAGAGAGAGAGAGTTAGTACAAGAAGTATTATTATTCATTTTACAATGACGAAATTTCAATATTGACCAAACTTACATTGGGATTGTCGCAAGTTTTTTCAAATATTTTAAGAGATTCTTGCACGTGTGGGCTGGTTCCTCTATCAGGAGATTTGCATGCCTGAAATATAAAAACATTTATTATTGTAGACAAGATTTTTCAGTAACATTTCAGTCATCATAAAAATACTATTTTTAAAAAACCATTGGTTTTTGATTTTATAAACTATGTATAGTCTCCCTGGTGGGGAGACACTGAGGCTAAGCGTATGTTGAGACGCAGGCGAAGCAGCGTAGTGCAAGTAAGGGCAGTACAGATTTTGCATTACACACGGAAGCACAGACCTACGTACGCTAATACGCAGGTGCGTGTGACGCATATGTGCATCCACCCTGTGTTGTGGTCCGATGTGATCACGGCACAGATTACTCCTTTATTTGTACGCTTGGACGTGTTCTTTAAATTAAGCCACCAAAATGACAGTTATATTATTTGAATTTGCGTAAACTAAACTTTGTTTATATGATACCACTCTTAAAAGACATTAAAAGAGATATTGTGGATGTGTTATTCATGTCACTTGCTTGACCAGTGATTTACAAATCACTTTTTGTGCAGTGGTAGGTTTGGTACTGTAGAAATTTGAAATTTTATTTACACTTACTGATTACTTTCTGTTTGAATTACTTGTTAAAAAATGAACCTTAATGTCATTTTGTAGAGAAATATATATTTTTAAATTATCCCATTACGTGTCAGTCATAAATAACACTTGCGTGACGCAGCTTTCACCAGCATACGCTGATCGCACATTTCTGCTTCGCCTGCCTGCACCTGCCAATTCTGTGTTAAATCTGCGCTGCATCGCCTGCATCTCAGCAAATGCCTAGTCTAAGAACGTTGATGTGCTTTACTAAACACTCAACACTAGGCCAAGATCGATTGTGAAAGAAAATTAATGGCTTTTTATGCACAGTGACAACTCTTAAAATGATGGTGAAATACTTGGATGTGACAAATCATAAAATTTTACAAATATTACATTGATTTTAAAAAGAGCTTCGTCAGGCAACCAAAACACGCCACTATTTAGGGTTGCAAAATGCATCACTGTTTGTAGATTACACAATATTTCAGGCTATGTAGGAATTCCGCTTTTTTCATATACTTTCAATGTTCAACTTAGATATACAAGTATAAAAATCTGTTTTAATCAATGCAGTCTATTAAAATCAATAGCCGCATCTTCTTTTATTAAAAAAAACATTATTACTGTATATACCTTTCCTAGTGCAAAAAGAAATCGATTGCATATTTTCATTGAAGCTTATAAATTACTTATTAATTTGTATCAGAACATGTACCGTAACTTCTTCTGGAGCCACCCTCGCGTTCATATTTCTGGCATTCTCTCTGCTGACATTTGTCTCCTCCTATCACATAATACAATCGAGTTAATTATAATTCTCACTGAAATATTGGACAAAGATACTTTAAACATTGTACTTTTTCAAAATAAAATCTATCATGAACGTCCAATTCTAATTCGTACCTCTATTGAATTTTTAATTTCGCTCGCCTTTCGAGTATCATTGTAAGTAAAATTTTGTTGTTTTAAACATAAATTCAATTTTAAAACTTCTTCATTCAACTATGAAAAGAAAACACATTATTTGAGTTGATTGTAAATTTAAATCAAAGTCTATTTCAGGTATTAAGCATTCGCCCACGTCTGGCTTATTTCATTTGACATTATTATAAAATAATATTTACAAGTACTGACTGAATCACAATTGATTTTTACAACTCCGTAAACCACACAATATTTTTAACGATGCATGCTGTATATTAGTGTATCTTCCTGATAAGGTTTTACTTCTAACATGCATCAATAATGTAGAGTAAAAATAAAACATGAACTGTAATTTAATTTTCATGCAAATGTTGATATGGGATTGTTAATACAAATCGTTCTGTTTTCATGCAAAAGACTTTCAATTTTTTCCAAACTGCACTCTTTCATTAAACATTTATATGAAGTGAAACTTGAAAAACTTTTTTCTGTGTCATCACCGGTTGGCTAATTGTATTTCACATGCAACATTTTTAAGTGTTAGTTACTAGTGCAAATAGGTATGGTAAAAATAAGCATACAAAAATAATTATAAAAATAATAAAAAAATTTATATTAATGAAGCCGTTTCCCTCGAAGCTACTCAATATAAGCAAGATGCTGACAGGGTTTACTTTTGTTTGTTAATTGAGTACTATCACCCACTAACTGCGTGTAGATTAGTTATTTCCGCCTGTCGGTGATTATTAATTTTAATTTGATGAATAATGGAATAGTATTAAATGGAAAAATATTATTCAAACAGCATCTCAAATAATTATTATATCTTCTACAAGCTTAACAACAATAAGACGTAATATTCAAATCTTACCTCTCGACACGAGCGGTGGGCAGATTCATCCGAGTTAACATCCAATGAATCGTTGATCATTTTGAAAATTCTGTCTTCTAAATCTCTTTTCTCTTTAACAAAATCTTCAGTAGAAAGCTTTTTTTTATCTTTCGATTCGATGATCGTCAACAGACTGCCGGTTAGTTCTCTTGATATTTTTGTTATAGACTCTTTTGAAGGTTTAGTTGCGTTACTGAAACTTCTCTGTGGTAAACTTTTTTTATTTTCGTCATTTTTTAAAGGCAGGTGCGGTTTTGGGGTTACTTTCGGTTTACGTTTCGGCAGTTCCGGTTTTTGCCGGTGCTGTCCTGATTGCCCATCAGAGGATGGTGTCGAATGAGAAGGCGAATTCGCAGTCGAGCTGAGGGTTACATTTGGTGTGCTAGCGTTATTTTTGTTTAACAGTCCTCTGTCTGTAGACTCCGCAGGAGGATCAGTCATGACCGCTTTGTCTGATGTCTCTGTAGATACGATCTTTCCTGCACGGCAACAGGTTAAATCCTCGCACGAAACAGAATCTTCTCGCTGTTTAGAAATGACATTGCACGAGCACATGAGTTTATTATTGAAGCCAGCTTCGAAAGGTGAAGATTTGTTAAATTGCTGAAGTTCTTCGTGGGCAGACGGTAGGTGCTGATAACCGGTGATTTCTCTTTCCAATTCGTCGTATTCTTTCGATTTGTTTGAGAGTTCTTCTAAGAGTGACTTGATCTTTTCTTCGTTTTCTTCTCTCTGTTTGTTCAGCTCGTTGGACAGTTCTGTCACTTGATTTTCGAGGGTGTCCACCTGACAAATATTTTTTGACATTTTCATTTACCGGTTTACAGTGAAGTTTGTTTTTATTTTAATTCAGACATACACAATTAGAAAGCGTCACACGGCGTCGCGGGTAAAGATAAGATTGTATGGAAAAACATCGCTAGGGACGGTTCGGGAAAACGAAATAGGAAAGTGTCGGAAGATGTCACGGGATGGAAAAGGAAGCAAATCTATCAAATATCTCTAATTTTATTTTTAAACCTATTCTATACCTGCACTGTGTTATTAAATTGTGTTATTGATAAAATATATTGTCGATAAAGATACATATAATAAAAATAAATTGTTTCTTTTTGCAAGCAATAACACCATTTGAAAGATAAAATTGATTAATCACAAGCACAATTCTGATATCCGTTGATATATTGGAGTTAAGACAAATATAAACAAAACTTTTACAAAATGTACAATATTAATAGTAATGTAAACAATATTAATACTTTAACCACAAGCGATTGCATGGAAATAGTTCACACAAAGAAACAGAAAAATATTCATACAAAAAACTAATCAATCAGCAAACCGTTCAAATATTTAGTTTTCGTAACTCGAAGAGTTTCAAGTTCTAAAAATCTTGTCTGTATATAACTGTCGTATTCTTTTTTGTGCTATATTTTGACACAGTGTAATTAATAAGCACTAACCTCTTCTTTCAATTCACCGTTGGTAACATCAAGATCGAGCAAGTCCTTCGAAGACTTTGAAATTTCTCTTCTCATTTGGATCACTCGAGAGCTGTGGTTACTTTCCAAATCTATTTGGATGCTCTTTTGAATCTTCAACTCGACTTGAATATCCTCGGACATCTTTTTATGCACAGACAGTTCGCTCTATGAAAAAAATGTGCAAATCTCACTGAATATTTATTGCTTAGGCAAACTTAAATTCTATAATTATCGACACGTTGTCACCGTCAAGATGGCGGTAGTAAAAATTTTAAATATTTAACTTCCACTACCATTATGGCGCTTGCTCAGTTTATTTTAGTAACATGTTCAGAGTACTGAATGTGTGGCAAAAAAAAAAAGAATTGAAAATGAATTTCAACAACAGGTTAGGGAAAATGGACAGATTTTTTCCCAGAATTTATTACTCAGTGACTATTTCATTCAATTGATTGTTTGGCTCTCTTCCGATGGTATAAAAGCAAAAGTAATGTGAATATTTCTCTAGATATAGGGAAAAAAATATACACCACATTTAGTAATAATATCGTTACCATTATTGTGAAAACTTTCAACATTATTCAACACTGTTAAATGAATTTGGGATGCATAGATAATAGATATAAGAAAATATTTTGATTGGAATAAATGATAAAAGTCAATTCTCTATTTCTTGTAGATTTTTAATATATATTCTTAAAATTATTCGTAGACAGCCACCTTGGATTTACAACGTTTTCATGTAAAATCAATCAAAACTCTCAAAACATCGCAACACATTACATATTATAGTAATGGATATAACAGACAAAATATCTGGTCAAATGCGAAAATTGTTAAAAACATCCTGTAAATATTATACATGTTTAAATCCAAATGTCACTGCTTTTGAACAATGTTATGCACTTGATAATCATGTCACACTTCTCGCACTCTAATTCGAGTCATAATGCCATCCTGCTCATAGGCTGAATGTTGCACTTGACATTTTCAATACTGGCCACTGATTCACATTGCAGTTTAATTCATCAACTCGAAGAGAATGGTATTACTACATTCAATAAGAATAAATTGTAAATTACAATCAAGCACATTGTTGTCATCGTACTATTAAAATATGGGCAAGACTTAATTTAACGTTAAATCAAAAACTAATTTCGGAAAACCTACTTTTGTATAAAAAAAACACCCCCTCCACCCGCTCCGTTATATCAAGATTCTATCGTGTTGAAATCAACTTGTAAAATTATTTCAGTTTTCATTCATACCTTGAGAGCTTCTAATGCAAATTTACTTTCTGCTTTGGATTGAGTCAGTTCCATTTTGAAATTCTGCGCTTGTTTAGATAGATCCTCATTTAATGCAAGCAAATTCTGAGATTCATCTTGAAGTCGTCTCACTCCTGTCTCGAGCGCGGCCTCAGACTCTTCAAGCTCTCGCACCTAATAAACATACACAAATATAAAAAAGCAATTCAACTGTCGAATAAAAATTAAACTTAAAATTTGTCAAAAATTTGCAGAAACAAAAGAAAGTTTCAGCAATTATTCCTCTCACCTTTTGTTCCAGCGGTTCGCAGATTCCCTTCCACCTGTTTCTGTCACTTTCGCACTTGTGTATTTTCTCAGTCAACGAGGCTTCATTTTCTTCATATTCTTTGATCTTTTGTTTATATTGTTGTTCCATCTCCGCCCACATTTCGTCTCCTTGATTCAATGTGTTTATGTATGCCAATTCTTTTTTCTGCAGTTCTTCAACGTGGCATTTTAATTCCTTTTCTCTCACTATAAAAGCTTTTATTTTTTTTGTACACTCAGCATCGGATGTGCAAACCTATATTTTTAAAATTAATGAGAGTTTAATTATTATTAAAAAAAAGAAGGACATAAATATTTATGTTTACAGTGCGCTAATATTCCATTCGAATTGATGCTTTAAATAACAATTTAAAAATACTAACTTGAGTATCACTCTTATCACGGTTACTGGAAGATTTTTCTTTCACTGCGGAGAGTTCCTTTTCCAACGCCTTTATTCTGTTGTTAGCCTCCTCTTCCTGTCTCATGCAAGTTTCTTTACTTTCAAAAATAACCCTTTCCAATTTTGCCATTCTCTTCCTGAGCATATCCTCTTGTTCTTTGCACCGTTTTTGAATATCTTTTTTCTCACTGTCCAACCTAAAAATAGTTTTCACTCTCTTGTAAAATATCAGCAAAACATTCAATTTCAAAGCAAATTTAATTAACCCTAAGGTATTACACCATTATAGTGATCATTATTAGGAAATATCCTATCTTCGGAATATAATGTTTTAATAATTTTAATCAAAATTCTAACAATAGTGAAAATATAGTAAATTGAGTGAAATATTATTTAGAAGATAATACTACTGAAATAACTAAAATAAATATGTGGCTTAATTGCATCTTTGCTGCAAAAAATCCATATAAATAAAAAAACTAAAAGATATGCCAAATAAGTGAGACCACTTACAGGCAATACAATTCCTACTCTGCAACTTAAATCTGACATCTGATATTTACTAATTTACATGATCAACTATGAGATCGCATTCTTTATTCTAAAACACTTTCAAAAGCAAGTTTTAAATCTAAATTTCAATGTCAAGTCTAGCAAGTTTCACTTATATTGTAAAATAAATATATTTCTTGTTTTCTTACAAGCGTAACTGTTTTTCAATGCATGCGAGAGGATCGCTACTGTTATCTTTGCAGTGGACGATCATGCGTGAAGATCTTGAATCACTACTCGCACTCCTCCCTGATTTTCCGGGACAATCTTTGATCGATGTTTTGCTAAATCTGGCATTATAAGCAGCCTAGAATAGATATTAAGAAATAATTTTATCAATACTTTCATAATCAACCATCTAAGTATGTTTTATTATATGCAATTATTACATGATAAATACTAATTGGTCGCATACCCTGAAATCAAACTCTGGATACTGAGCTATAAGTTTGTAAATGTTCCAAAAGATGAGAGCGGGCACGGTCTTCTCCATTATTTGTAATCTCTCTTTCAAGTCTTTTTCCTGCTCCAGCATGCACATGGACTTGTCTTCATACTCTTGAACCAGTTCCCTGTAGCAATCGGACTCATTTTTCGCACAAAGGCGCTGCTCATCCATCTCTCTCAATTTCGCTGACAGCAATTCGAATTCTGCCTCCAACCTAAGAAACATTCATTAAAAGAATTATTACAAGAAACTGACAAAATTCTTTAGACATAATATTAGTATAATATGAATATTATTCAAATAGTAAAAAACAATCAACAGCAGTGCAATTGCAAATGAGTACATTCTCTATATTTTACAACAAATACAAAAGAAATGTATGGCATAGGAATATTATATTTATTATCATGTTATTAATTCATTCAAAAGAAAAGTAACAAATTGTATTTTTATAGATTAAATTTTAAATACAAACATAATTGAAGTGCAACATATTGAACAGAATCTTTCTCAATAAATAGTGTATGCATTGACACATAAAAATATCAAATATGAAAAACGCCAACAAATAATGTGCTTAGTGCATATATCTTTGAAAAATAGAGGCATTGTCTTCCCCCAGTCTATGATCAATAGTAAAAAAAGAGGTCACGAAAGATATATGATAGTGACCATCTTGCAAAAACTTTAATGGAGATTTGCTAGTTTTCTCAGTTGAAAATATTTAATAAGCCGGACTATAAATAATTTTTTCTTACTCTTGGCAATGTAATCTGGTATCGTTTTCTTCTTCTTCAATTTCACAGCGTTCCTCTTCTAAAATAATATATTTCCTTTGTAATTCGTCCAAATCTATTTCCAGGATCTGAAAAAGTCCAATGGTATCATAAAAATTATTATATGTAAACTATAATACCAAAAGCGCACCAGAAATTTCCTTGATTTTGAAATCAATGTGGAAAACTATTAGGCAATTTGTTTTCAAGTTTTATAGCCAGTAATTACTCGTAACCAAGAGGTAAGACTTTAATTCTTTCATCCTCCGTGGTTGCGCAATCAAGAGCTCAAATTGTATTTAAAAATATGTAAAGATTTATGATATTTTGTAAAACAACTTTGAAAAGTGTGGCAATATTTTAAAAATATATCATTAACTATAATAGTATCTGAACCATGTCCGCTCCCAGTGTGGAACATATAGACTGAATGAAGTATTTCAACAGAATTTGTTTTGGGAGAACTGGTTGTTTATTATTCATTAGCGCACGTTAAGATTATGAAAGAATTAATACTTAACAAATCATTCTTGCTAAGCCTGTTTTTAGAATCGGACGGGTGGAAGGTGAATGAGAATAACTCATACATCACTTTTTAACACAGATCCATCCATTGTTTGAATCTTTAATTTATAAAATCGTCCAAATGTGGCTAAATAGACCATGTGACAACAGAATCGATTTTTATTTTAAAATAAATTTAATTCACAAATAATTATAAATCTTACCTCTACTTTGGATTGTAAATCAATTTCTATTTGAAGCCTCTGTGCCAATTTCTTTTGCTTCACCTCCTCCGAACTTTCATATATAGAAATTTTACTTTCTAATAAAGCGTTACGTTTTTCATAAAAGTCTATAAGTTTTCTTTCATGCTTGCTTTGTTGTTTAGGATCGGTTTGATTGCACTCGATGAAAATATCATTTTCGAGCTGTTTGAGCTTGAAGTTTTTATTTCTTATGGCGCCAGATTTTTCCAACTGCTCTCTTATCTGATTGAGGCGTTGGACTTCTGTGGCCAGATCGCTCTGGGGCTCAGCATATGCGCAATCGCACCAGTCAGTCTGGGTACTCTTGTTGTCCCAGTCTGTTTCATCAAATATACCACTCTCTTGGAGTCCGTATAGCAATTTCTTTGATTCTTCTTTGATTAAGGTGTTTAATAGATCTGGTTCATTGTTCGAAACAGATTTTGTTACATCTATAATCTTATGGGGAGATGTTTGAGAATATGGCGATATAGTTGCGATAATTTTACTTGTTTTCGTTTGTTCAAAATCGTTTTTAACACTATCGTTGTCTATTGTCTTTTTATTTTTAATCTGTAACAGTTAAAGCATTGATAATAAATAGTATACTAATCAAAGAAAAATATTTCTCTTCCATATATCCCATTTAGGAAGACATTTTTAAATATCCTTTTGATTGTCTTTATTCTCAATAAATATATATCCAAAGCTGGCCGCATAAACATTAAATTGTAATAATTCATCCACACAAAATTTTTGACAAGACAGTCAACATGAAACAAAAGTTTGATATAGAACATTGTTTTCTACTGAAGGGAATTCAAATATGGAAAATGTATGTTCTTTTAAATACTGTTTGGTTGTTGAAGAAATTTTACTATTCTAAAAAGGGTTTTTATTATCTACCTAGAGAATTATTATTAAATTATAGTACAGCAATGCCACTAGCAACAATATTATTTCTTTTCAAAACTTTTTTTTTTATAATTTCAATTTTAGTTTAGATTGTACATATTTGTCTTTCTTACCATTGAAAAATCTTCATCAGACAGATTGCTGCTCAGAGCTTGCAAATTCCACAGTAATTGTAAAACTTGCTCTAAGCAGTTTCTATCTGTCTCATTATGAGTCTTCACAAGCATCCTTTCCAGCCTATCACGTATATCATCACTCTGCTGACCATTTTCTAGGGTATGATCGTTAACTTGTAAATGCATTTTCCCTACTTGTGGCGCAGATTCGCTTTCTGACAAACCAGTGATAGGGGTGGAAAGGATTCTTCTGTTTTTTAGATTGGGCGAAGCGGGTTGGTGTGTCGGTGACTTGTATCCAGAATCGGAGCGCCGCAGCTGCGGTGACACTGAATTCTTCAAACGGTCTTCCGGTGAAGTACATCCAGAGTCGGAATCTGTCAACTCTTCCAGAGAGTTACGCTGCAATAATCAAAACGGCGGGGCATGAACGGCATATTGTTATTGCATTAATTCAATTCATTTTTACGCTTAATGGTTCATTTATGTACATATGTATGTACTGCAATCAAATTACAATCTACAACTATGAGAAATGAGAATACAGTTTGTGATACCATATTTTAATTCTAATTCATAACACCAAATGATACTGACACCATACCAGAAACAATACTAACACCAGTAAAAAGAAAAAAAATGTTTTCATATATTTATGATACAATCAGGTGACCGGATCTAATTATGAAAAGTGCTATATATTCTTTTAAGTGAAAGTGGAAAAACAAATTATGTAATATAATATATAGTAAATATACATATGACATGCTTTTTGATTTCATATGACGTTGACTTACAAGGAAAAAACAGAAGTCAAAAAATTCTGAATGATTATGAAACGTCATTTTTAACATATAAGGTTATATTTGATTGACATAGCGTATTTCAGCTTGTAGCATAGATATATTCACCACTCACAAATATTTTGTTCAATATATATTATTAATTAATTGATTATATTTTCCATTAAAACGGAAAGGTAGTCAGAATAAACTGTAAATTCTACTTCTGGATAAGTGGCACCCAGTACTTATATGTAAGTTTACGCAAGTAAAGTTATCAGTGAACAGTAACTAACCTCAGTGGCTGAATGTTTTATTCAACCTTTCTAAATGGGGGCATTTCACTATTTTAGCAGATGATGATGTTCATTGAGTAATATATTACTTCAGCATTAACGCATTCTTGAACACAAGATAGTAAAAAGGGGTAAGTGGTGACACAAAAGATTCCATTGTAAATCCATTGTGCATTATAATGCACTCAAAATCTACTTCAGAAAGGTTGCTGATTCAGAAAATGTATATACTACAGTCACAAAACTTATCAGTTGAAGGTAGGTATAAAAGCAGGATATAAATAATATCACAGTATAAAATAAAATACAGAGCGCAGCAGAGAATATGAAGTAAGGTAGAAATTCAATTTATTTACAGTTATCATAAATTCGATAGTGGCTGTGTTGAAATGCAACCATTCATTTTATTTCTCCGTTACAATAAATACCATGCAACTTCATGCTTTAAGTATCTACATGAAATATTCTTAATTTCTATTGTGCATCTTGAATGCATCTTGAAATAAGTGGAGAAGTTTCTTTTGCTTGTCAATAAATCATCTCAAGGAGTCACTTTATTATCTTTCAAGAACATCAGAGATAACTAACTCTATTAATTGAAAAAAAAAACTGTCACAATAAATATGTAGGTATTTGATTGTGAAAAGCAAACTTTTACCACATGTCATCCACCATAATGATAGAGTCCTATCAATGAATGACAGTTGAATTGTGTAATGTATAAATTTCAGAGAAAGTAGATTTCGAAGGAATGTGAACCCAGACACTGTGTAACATTATATATTCAACAAAATCAGTGGATGACAAATTTACAATTTATGGTGTGCATGCATTAAGTAGATATAAAATAAAATGTAACATTCACTTACCCGTTCAATTTAACAAAAATATAAATAAAACCATGCTTCAAGCACTAGCAAATTCCTTTCAATAATTTGATAACTTTTGTGTTTACTCATATGCAATATTTTTTGATTATCCCAGTATCCTGAAAGTCTTATAATATGTTCTTTTCTTCCTCCACCCCAATAATTCATATATCAGTATATTTCTCAAAATTATTGAAAGGAAAACAAGCAAAACATTGTGCAAAAGGAGTATTTTTTTTATGAAAGCGTGTGTACACAATATAATACCATCTTAAAAACCAATGTCTGAAAAATTACTTTATAATAGCTTCGTTTAAAGAGGAAAATAAATCTGTTCACTTAAACGTCAGTAAAATACATACTTAATGTTGAGTTAATAACTGTAAACACCTGAATACAATTTAACAGTGTGTAAAGTTCATTCAGAGATCTTTAATTTCAAGACAAAATACAATAATTCACGGTGAGTAGTGTCAAATTAATCAAATGTGTAATTAAAAAATACAGTGTTCATACAATACACTGTATTTTCTACTATAAATAACGATATATATTCAACAAAACAAAAAGCTGTACATATTATCAATAATATTCATGCTTAGGCTTATTATGACAGTTAACTGGTTTTATCAAGATAACAAAAATAGAGCTTTTATTGCAACAGTTTTTCAAAGTGTTAAATTTAAGTTGTTGTTGATTTTAAAATAGATTATTTTTTAAGACATGGTTTTAGAGATTTTATTATTTCACAGCAAAAAGGGTTGTACAATCATTTACACCATGCAAAATTCCAATTCATTGCCGCAGAACGGCTTTTATTATACATGAATAATTTTAATGATACAATGGTCCCACAAAACCTATGGTAATGTTTGAAATAAAATAATATTACAAGTCTTTATAATTTTCAAATCGATTAGTAAGATCCTACACATAGAAAAGTTTCCTTCTATAAATAATTATTATCAAAACAATAGTTGTTAATCTGTATCCACTAATTAAACATGCATTAGTAGAATGATTATTTACTGATATTTTTTTGTATTCGATTTTAAAAAAATCATCACATTTTGTTTTAATCAAATTTATGCATATTTCAATATATTATTAATGTCTTTATTAAATAAAAAAAGCTAATAAAAATTATTAAATTCACTAAACTAAACATGGTTATGAGTAACATACGTGAATGAATGTTATACAAACCATTTTATGCTCAAATCCGTCTTTATTAGAGATTACTATAAGAATAATTTTAAGGTTTGAATAAAAATCTTCACAACTCGGTCACTATAAGACACTTCATCGCGATGTTTACCTTTTCACTCGTGTCTTCGAGCTCCAAGCACCGGAATTCCAGGAGATCGGCTTGCTCTCGAAGGTCTTGAAGCTGCTCTTCTAATTGAGTCGCTCGGAGTTGAGCAGTTCGCTGACCAACCGACGACTGAAATAAACAATGTCTTTATTCCTGATAGATATTGCTTATTATTTATTGTCTGATTGTTTACCGATTCAGTTTTAAAATGTTTCGAAATATAAAATATAGCATGTTGAACACCTTTCTATGTTTTGTTTAATCACGATTGTCAAATTTGTCAATGCTCACTTAATCCAATAATTTAACAGAGCCCCTCTAAAAGGTGGCATATATTGACAAAAAGTGTCGTACTCTATAACAGCGGTCGGCAAAGTGTGGTCCGCGGAGAAATCTGACATTATTTAAATGATCTTAGTGCATTTTTAGACACATTTGATCAAAAGTACAGTTAGGATCCGCTGGATTAAAATTGTGAATTAAGTGGTCTGTGAGCCCAAAAAGTTTGCCGAACCCTGCTCTATAACAATACTTATGAAAATTCTGGTATTGAGAAATTTTATATTTTGATAAGTCATTAATTTCTTTTGGAGCAAATGTGGTGAAGAAAAAACAATGTCCTGCCAATCTCGCATATTTTTTTTCATATTGACAGTATCATGCAGCTTTTAACTAAAACCATTTGTAATAAACCACTAAGATAATAAAAAGTTAACTTACTAAAGTTAGAGCCTTTTCTAACTCTTGTATTTGTCTTCTTTGGACCTCTAAAAGGCTTTCATCCACTTCTTTTCTAGATGCTTCTTGTGAAAGAAACTGAAACAAAAAACAGCATGGATTAGATCAGGGTTTCCCAATCTATGTTCCGTGGAGCCAGAGTAGGTGTTCCGCGGGCCAAAGTGGATTTTCCACTAAAATTTTGAATGGTTTTATACGCTGCAACACATTTAAACATTTTCTACTTCATATGGAAAAGCGAGTGATGGTCTATCGCCACATATGTTATGATGTCAAATACCTAGGTAAAAGAGGAGGTTTTGAATATAAATTGAATATGGCAACAAAAATTGTGCCAAATTTCTATCGCCGAGGGTGAAGGATTATTTTATCACACCCAAAATCATCAAAGTCATTAAAGGCCAACAGTATGTTGTATGAGTTTTCTTTGACCCTTCAAAATAAATATTGAAGTGGACCTAAATAGATTTTCAAACGCAATACAGTACAAAACAAGAAAAAATGACTAAGCATATTTCATTAGATAAATAGTATTACTAAATAACAAATAAACAATGGTTGTACGATTATTAAATTCAATTGATTGGAAATTCTACAAGACTTTATTTTGCGATTTTTTTTCTGCAATCCTTTCTAAACATCAAATCTCAGTAGGCATACAATCAATTCTAGAACGGCCACGGTGTAAAGATGTTTTAAAGCAAATGTCAACTTCGTATATTTATATTTTAAAAGTAAATAACAAATTTAAAAAATAAATAAATTCAAAACTCGAAAAGTTATCGGTTGGTAATGGGAGGGGTCCAAAAAAAAGGTGTCTTGGCGTACATGATTCCAAACAAAAATTTAACGGATTCTTAATTAATAAAAATGTTGCTATCGCCCGTACCTCAGAGAAATAAAAAAAAACCCGTTTGAAAAAAAAAACAATTTTCAAATTCAAATATGCTACGGGCCATAGAAGGATGTATAGAGAAATTTTACACAAAATTTCAAATAAATCGGTTTGGTAACACTTGAAATATTATGCACGCCAGCTTGAATAAAGTAGTTTCGAGAAAAACGCGTTTAAAGTTTTGAGTTTAGATTTGTTCCGGTCGGACCAGCTTAGTTGCTGCGTCGCCAAAATCGCTGTAACTCAGTAAATAATTAAAATTTTGAAAAATTCACTTTGAGAACATACCCTCAAATGTCTAAGCTTTAGAAAAATATAAAATAGAAAGAATCGATTTTTTTAATTTCTACACTAGTATACCCCCCTAAGAGATTTATTAACTCTAATTCGTATGTGATATTTTAATAATAAAAAAATATTACGAATTACCCATTCCAAACATTAAGCTAAGTGTTCCGTTGAAATTTCCGGAGTTGCGAAGTGTTCCATCCCAGAATAAGTTTGGGAAACCCTGGATTAGATTATAGTGAAATATTGTTATTATATCACCTTGAAAATATCTTACTTTATTGGTGTAATGAATGACAATAATTTCAATTGTAGAAAGTAAAACCGCAAGATAAACATTATTTTTATATTAAATATGACATGTTGATGTTATTTCAAAAAGATTGAAATTATGTCACGCATTTGTTGGATTGGCCTGCTCAACCTTCAAATTTTCCGCGCACTAACCTCTCATCTTAGATTGCAGCTAACATTGCTTTTGTTTCACAACAAGTTTAAAATGTCGATTTATGTTTCTTACCAATGTATACAATCGAGTTTCTTTAACTACTACTCATTTGATTAAATTTAATAATGAGTAGCAAACAAAATATTATTTTGTAACTATCTACATATACTAACCCATAAATCAGGTGAAGGTTGGGGCGAGAGAGAAGTGGGAGCGGATGATACAGCAGAGTCAACATCAGAAATTGTGTCCTGAAAATAAAAAATAGAAAAATTGTGCTCATTAGAACAGTAACATCAGTGATGCACAACCTTTACCTTCTAGCGGGCCGCATAAAACAAATTATCGTGGGTTCAGGCCGCAAAGAAAAAAATGATTTAAAGTACGCTCAATCCTTTTTTATACAGAACATATGTACGTTCCATGTAAAACAGTCTTAAAACCGTGTAAAAAAGATTAAGTGAATTTAGATAAACGAGTAATAGGTTCCATTATATTATTTTGACCGTGTTATTTCGAAAATAAATAAGCCATGCAAAAAAGGATAATGAGCACTTGCTTATTAATAATCGTTTCATTGTGAAATATTTATGTTTCATTTATATGCAATTCATAAGTTAATGCGTTCCTGGTCTTCATTTTTAACTATTTTCTTTAATTTTACATAATATTTGTAAGCCTGTTAAAATGAATCGATTTATTCTCCTTCACTGAAGAAAAAGCTTGCTAACATTTATTAAAAAAATGTTTTACGTGACAAAAAGATTTAAGGGCCCCCACAAAATTCAAAAAGGGCCGCGGTTTGTACATCACTGAGTTACATGAACAACTTACATAACAACAAAAATTAATGACATTTAAAAAAAACAGTAATCACTTAAGGCCAGAGACGGTACATGATTTCTTTGAGTGTGCCAATAATAGTGCCTAATTCTTTAAAAATCTTCATTTCAAATGAATAGTATTTTCTTTGTATCTACAATTGTTGTGGGATATGTACTTTGTATTAATTCCCGATATAATTATTCAATTCCAGTGGCGGATCCAGAAATTTTCCCAGGAGGGGGCCATTCAATTTTAAAATAAACAAAATACATTCAAAAATAGACAATTTTATGTATAAAAATATTGTCAATACATAATTGAGTATGTATTCTATAAAACATTATAAACTAAACAATTAAAGAGCCATTAAAGTTTTAATCAGTTAGAAAAATGGAAAATAAATTCTCCTCAGGGGGCCCCCATGGCCTCCCCTCTGAATCCGCCAATGCTCAATCCTTTTATGACGTTGATAAAATGGTTGAATGAATAGAAATGGAAATTATTCTAACAAAAATCATTTGGCAAAATGTCATGTTTTGACATGAATGCTCTGATGAAATAGTTCAAATTACTGCCCATACGTTTTTTTTTTATTTATTGAGTTAATATGAAAAATCACAACAGAACATTAAGTCGATTAACCAATCTAAATTGTGAAGTTCTGTGTAGTTTTTTTTCTTATTTTACTGAAACACAACTCAGTCATCAAACATTTTTGTACGTGAGAAATACGAGAGTGAGAAGATTCTTGATACTCCATGAGTGGTATTGAGAATCAATATTATCTAATAATTGCTGAAATTCTTGCTTAAGGGCTAGGCAGTTATGAGGTTTACAATTCAATAAAATTCAAAATATTCACTGGTTTCACTGAAAATTCTCCTCGTATCATAGGTTTGATATTCCTACTAGACCAGGCGTGGGGAACCTACTCTGGTGGGCTACTCTGGTGCGGCCTTCTGGCCAATTCTGTAATTCTGTAAATTTCTGTAAATTTGTAAATTCCTGACATATTCTAACCAGTGTTCCCTCTAAGCCAGCCATACTCAACCTGCGGCCCGCTCTTATGTGCGGCCCAAAATAATTATAGTCACCAAATATTTTACATGCAAAAACCGCAGGACTGGGGTGCCGGCTCGACTAGTGACTGTATTTTACGTCAAATCAGTCGCTAGTCGGGACGCCATTGTACATCATACATCCATACATATGTATGCAGTATAGTATGTGCTATATTTACAGTTTACTATAAATATGTTGCGGCCTACCGCTCACGTAGAGAAGCAAAAATCGGAATGCGGCCCGGAGGAAAAAAAGGTTGAGTATGGCTGCTCTAAGCTGTGCGCGTCTGCGCGCGCACACAACTCGCCGAGCGCGCGCACATACATTACAACAGAGCGCACAGCAGTTACATCAGCTATACCAACACCTGAATAAATTATTTGACATTAAATAGTGTTGTTAATTATTGTCAAAGTTGCACAGCTAATGACTTTTGCGCACATAACCTTCCGAAAAATAGAGGGAACATTGATTCTAACCGTAAAGTTCTGCTTCCGGTCAAAGATTCCCTAGTCAATGTTTACTGCGGCCTTATGTCAAATCAGAAAAATGAATGCGGCCTTTGGAGAACAAAAGGTTCCCTACCCCTGTACTAGACTATAAAACCCTCCTTAGAATATTTTCTTATTATCACATTGGAAAAGATATTTCTTTATTTTGCAAATTTCTGCCGAGGAAAATATTATTTGATGAAAAAGACCCTTAGTATGGTTAATATGAATTTAAAGAATAAAATTTACCTTCAACAAATTTTCTCGACTAGATCGGCGGGATATTGGTTGTCTTTTGGCCTGTAAATAAAGAGAAATGATACAAAATTTAGTCAAAATGTTTTTTATTAATATAGTTTTTTTTACCATGTTCATTTTTAGTACAAAGTATATGGATTAGTAGATCATTAAAACAGAAGATTTATATAGAAAAGTGGGTGAAAACTCTTTTAGCTCTACAATATAATATAGCAACGATAATTTACAGCTAATATTTTTTTCTTCTACATTATCAAACTGGCATTATTTTAGGAAAAATAAAGGAAAACATTGTTTTATAAATTTGACTTTCAAATGAAATAATAATAATTTACTAAGATTTAAAAAAAATCTATATTCTATATCACTTAATTTCTCCAGTCTTATTTGCAGCAAATACAATTTTCTTCTACAGTAATTAACTAACTGACATTATTTTAAATAGAATATATATATATATATATAGATTTTAAATATGACTTCCATATAAGGCTGCCAGATTTATAGACATCATAACCGGGTTATTCTGTAAGCAACCAAAAGCCCGGGCCCTGGACCTGGCCTTAACTTCGGTGATAGGACGAAAACTGGTGTGTACAATATGCTATGACCACTATTATGTTTTGCTTGCAGGAATATTTTTTCTTTAATTATTTACACTGCTGGGATTTAAAGTGACCATTGATCTCTACGATATTGTACCTGTGTTTACATATTTCATGCATTTTTAGCAAATTAGTACCTGCAAGGACTCAGTATTTCTGAACAATGTATGTAAGTTTATCTAAAGCCAGGATTTTGTATTATCCAGAAAGTCCCCTTTGGGACGCAGAGGATAAAACTAGGTTACGGCGACGCCACAGCCTGGCAGCAATATTTTCTAACAAAATAATAATCTACTATTTCGTTCATAATAACTATAACAATGAATCATTCGACTGTGGAAAGGAAAAAGGACGTAACCCTCAATTTTCCAAAACAGCTTTTTTACAAAAATCACAATGTATACAACTTGACACACATTCTATCAAAAGGATGGAAGCTGAAAATGCCGAATAGGTTTCTAAATTTAGCTTTTAAGTTTGAAAAAGATGACCTTGTAAAAATTTTAAACCAAGAAAAACACTGAAATGAAGGTTTATCCGAGACGATTTCTTTAATTAATATTAGGTTACGTCAATTAAACACCAGTTTAGAAGTATCCGTGCACTTCAAGGTTGTGTATAATTCATAATTTGCATATGTCACAAAATCATCAAAACATGTTTTTAGCGCCTCCTGTAAAATTTGATATGTGTGGGTTACGTCCCTTTTCCTTTCCACAGTCGATATGTCTACTGCCTTATGTTTTTTATTCAAATAAATATAATACTGTTCAAAATATCAATCAATCAATAATAACTAGCTGTAAGCCCGTTGCCCAGCAACGTGAGATTTTTGTTGCAAAGTATTTAATTTAATTTAATTTTATATTATTTTATGTTATTTTATTTTATTTTATTTTATTTTATTTTCTTTTATTTTATTTTATTTTATTTTATTTTATTTTATTTTATTTTATTTTATTTTATTTTATTTTATTTTATTTTATTTTATTTTATTTTATTTTATTTTATTTTATTTTATTTTATTTTATTTTATTTTATTTTATTTTATTTTATTTTATTTTATTTTATTTTATTGTATTTTATTTTATTTTTATTTATTTTATTTTTATTAGAAATTTCGTATATTATTTAATTTTTGGAATAATGTTTAAGTTTGCTAACAACCATTTTTCGTAGTAGCCGAAATTTCGTTTATATTTAATTTTTGGAATAATGTTCAAGTTTGCTAACAACCATTTTTCGTAGGAGCAGAAATTTCGTAAATTATTTAATATTTGGAATAATGTTCAAGTTTGCTAACAACCATTTTTCGTAGGAGCAGAAATTTCGTAAATGATTTAATATTTGGAATAATGTTCAAGTTTGCTAACAACCATTTTTCGTAGGAGCAGAAATTTCGTAAATTATGTAATATAATATTTGGAATAATGTTCAAGTTTGCTAACAACCATTTTTCGTAGTAGCATAAATTTCGTAAAATATTTAATTTTTGGAATAATGTTCAAGTTTGCTAACAACCATTTTTCGTAGGAGCAGAAATTTCGTGAATTATTGAATTTTTGGAATAATGTCCAAGTTTGCTAACAACCATTTTTCGTAGTAGCAGGAATTTCGTAAATTATTGAATTTTTGGAATAATGTTCAAGTTTGCTAACAACCATTTTTCGTAGGAGCAGAAATTTCGTAAAATATTTAATTTTTGGAATAATTTTCAAGTTTGCTAACAACCATTTTTCGTAGTAGCATACATTTCGTAAATTATTTAATATGTGGAATAATCTTTAAGTTTGCTAACAACCATTTTTCGTAGTAGCATAAATTTCGTAAAATATTCAATTTTTGGAATAAAGTTTAAGTTTGCTAACAATCATTTTTCGTAGTAGCAGAAATTTCGTAAATTATTGAATTTTTGGAATAATGTTCAAGTTTGCTAACAACCATTTTTCGTAGGAGCAGAAATTTCGTAAATTATTGAATTTTTGGAATAATGTTCAAGTTTGCTAACAACCATTTTTCGTAGTAGCAGAAATTTCGTAAATTATTAAATTTTTGGAATAATGTTCAAGTTTGCTAACAACCATTTTTCGTAGAAGCAGAAATTTCGTAAATTATTGAATTTTCGGAATAATGTCCAAGTTTGCTAACAACCATTTTTCGTAGGAGCAGAAATTTCGTAAATTATTGAATTTTTGGAATAATGTCCAAGTTTGCTAACAACCATTTTTCGTAGTAGCAGAAATTTCGTAAATTATTTAATTTTTGGAATAATGTTGAAGTTTGCTAACAACCATTTTTCGTAGTAGCAGAAATTTCGTAAATTATTGAATTTTTGGAATAATGTTCAAGTTTGCTAACAACCATTTTTCGTTGGAGCAGAAATTTCGTAAATTATTTAATATTTGGAATAATGTCCAAGTTTGCTAACAACCATTTTTCGTAGTAGCAGAAATTTCGTAAAATATTCAATTTTTAGAATAATGTTTAAGTTTGCTAACAACCATTTTTCGTAGTAGCATAAATTTCGTAAATTATTTAATATGTGGAATAATGTTTAAGTTTGCTAACAACCATTTTTCGTAGTAGCATAAATTTCGTAAAATATTCAATTTTTGGAATAAAGTTTAAGTTTGCTAACAACCATTTTTCGTAGTAGCAGAAATTTCGTAAATTATTGAATTTTTGGAATAATGTTCAAGTTTGCTAACAACCATTTTTCGTAGGAGCAGAAATTTCGTAAATTATTGAATTTTTGGAATAATGTCCAAGTTTGCTAACAACCATTTTTCGTAGGAGCAGAAATTTCGTAAATTATTGAATTTTTGGAATAATGTCCAAGTTTGCTAACAACCATTTTTCGTAGGAGCAGAAATTTCGTAAATTATTGAATTTTTGGAATAATGTCCAAGTTTGCTAACAACCATTTTTCGTAGTAGCAGAAATTTCGTAAATTATTTAATTTTTGGAATAATGTTGAAGTTTGCTAACAACCATTTTTCGTAGTAGCAGAAATTTCGTAAATTATTGAATTATTGGAATAATGTTCAAGTTTGCTAACAACCATTTTTCGGATTTTAAATTATTTAACAATTATTTCCAATAAAAATCAAAAGATCAAATCCAATTTTTCAATAAAAAATCAGTTGCACATTTTGTCCAAGTGTATGAAAAAAGCAAAATATTATTCTATGATATATCCATATCATAATTTGAATATTCTTAATGTATTAAAGAATTCTAACAGATTTTCAAGGTCAGACGTGAAAAGATTCATCATTATGATTCAATTGATCAAATCCGCTCCAAAAAATATTAGTCTCACATCGACTCACACGATCAAACGATTCATTTCGATAGCCCTATAATCATAGTTTGCAATAGTCGAATTAAAGTCTTTGATTATTCGAATATTATGATGTATGGTGATACAATACTTTAGCTCTACACCAAGAAATATCAAATTTTCAAACGTGGCGATATCAGAACATTCACGCCCGGCTTAAAATAAGCCGCTCCCATTGGATAGAACAACATTTCAAAAATGTGCTGTTCAGAATAAATCGAAATCATTGGTCTGTACCTTACTGCGGACGTCCTTACAGACGGACCTTATCGGCTATTAATGTTAAGATTGTTTTATAAGATTGTAGGTTATAAGCAGGGCTGTGGAGTCGTTTATAAGAAAAAAGACGACTCCGACTCTGAAGAATTTTTTCAATAATTTAATTTTAACTTTTAATATATGTATGTATTCTATCAGATCATCTTTAGCTAACTCTTGCGGCTCGGAGACTAGAAAAATGCTTCTCAGCCGATGGGGGTCTTTTTTGACCCCAGTGGTTTCCTCATTATTAGCCTTATTATTATGAATTTCAAAAAAAGAAATAGTCCAAGGGCTTAAAAATATCTCTTTGCATCATTCCTCATACATTTTTTTATAAAAATCTGTGTTTTTTTAATAAATAATAATATTTTAAGTTGCGCGTAAAAAAGACGTCATGTCAGCACACATATGAATTGACTACTGAAGAGCGTTCCAAATTATCATACGAACAATCGTTATCGCGGGCGCTAATCAGCTGATAAGCGTTATCGCGTATTTATATAAACTACAAAAGGTCCAAAAAACTATGATATAAGAATACCTTAATTATAAACATCGTATCACCCATATTAAAATAGATATTTACGAAAATATTGGTATTGGGGTCGCATTTCTTGAGCTTAGAAACGGAAAAGTTAGTCAGCCAAGCATTCAATATTAACACTATGGACTATTTTGGATTGAATACGCATCATTATTTATTTTTTTAATGTTTCAAGCCGTTCATTTTTAATGACTCCGGCCAAAACACCGCGACGCCACGACTCCGATTCCAACTCTGACTCCACAGCCCTAGTTATAAGTGATGCTGATGCCCTCACAGGCAATTTAACAAAATAAAAATGACAGATCTGAGATCAGTGAATTTATAGTAAAAAAATAATCGATTTAAATCATTGTTAAAAGCTAAAACTTGTTTTCGTAATCTGATATTTATGTTTATCATTAATAGCGGTTTCATAAGAAAGTTGTTTATGGATATCCAATTTCGTTTTCACCGAAAAGCTTCTTGACGAATTATTACGCCGCGGCGTGGTTCTTGCAACACTGGCATAAAAAAAGAATGAATTTTTGACAGCGGAATCGGAGTGTAAAGAAAAAGAAAACTTTTTATTAAATTGAATGCGAGTCGATGAAGCGCTTGTATAAGCGTTTATGTATTATTTGGAATCAAGTCAGGGTCGAATTATAAATGGAATATTGAGTGTAATTTATATTATAAGAAAGTTAAATTTAGAAAAATAGTTGCAGAAACAATATATTATTTCTCTCGAAAAGCAAATAAACTATCGCGTCGTTTCGTCTAGACATGGTTACTGACAAGAAAGTATGCTGGTTTATGCTGACAAGTTTAATAATCCAATGATTTGAGTTGGTACATATCGACTGTGGAAGGAAAAAGGACGTAACCCACAGTTTTTCCAAAACAGGTTTTTTTAGATAATCACAATGTATCAAACCTAATACATACACGTTCTATCAAAAGGATGCAAGCTGCAAATGCCGCATTAGTATCTAAATTTAGCTTTTAAGTTTGGAATAGATGACCTTGTAAGAAGTTAAAACCAAAAAAAAACACTGAAATGAAGGTTTATTCAAGACGATTTCTTTAATTAATATTAGGTTACGTCAATTAAACACCAGTTTAGAAGTATCCGTGCACTTCAAGGTTGTGTTATAATTCATAATTTACATATGGCTCAAAATCATCAAAACACGATTTTTGCGCCTGCTGTAAAATTTTATGTGTGTGGGTTACGTCCCTTTTACTTTCCACAGTCGATATGTACTTTGTAGGTTATGAAAAGGTAGCAATAAAGTATTCACTATCATCACACGTACATAATATTTAACATTTTATTTCAATGGCAATAAGCATTTTTCATCAATACCCAATATCTACGTTCTAAAGATGTACCTAAATAGCTATCCACTATATTGATTATCTTGTGGTTCTAAATATTTTGCTATTTTCTGTAACTAATAACATATTTTTTTATTGGATATTGTTTTAAGGCTAATTTTTAAATAGGTACTAATAATCTAAACTAAAAAATATTTTTAAACTCTATTTTAGTCATTAATTATTTTTACATAATGAAATATGAATTATTATCACTACAGTCAAATTTCAATGTATCGGAAATGCGTTTGTATGATTTTATCACATGATAAAAACACGTCACCTTAAAAGATGCATACATGCAAGATATAACAGCTAATTTATTATTTACGAAACATTATTATTTTTTAAATTTATTACAGTTTTTAAAGCACTCGATTTTTCTTAATGCGACTCTGTCGCATTTAAAGAAAGTTGATCTATAAAAATGTTGTCATGACTCATGATAAGCCGTGGTCAAAGGGAAACAGTATGGTACCTAGGTTTTTTTTAATTGTGTTTTTTAATAAAGTTACCTTCGTTAGAAATAATAATGATATGTTAATTTAATATAAGAGGATTACACCTCTCACTGTATAGTTTTTTTCTAATGTTGAAATAGTAACCGAAAATTACGGCATAAGAAAAAAATTGTGAATTTGTCTTAAATAGTTTGAATTAGAATTGCGGTCGTTGCCTATTAAAGGTATGTTGTTACTAGGATTATCTGATTAGTTTTAGCAATATTACCTCTCACCCTTCCAAAGTAGACCTATTTTTTTTCTTTTGAATAACAGACGTGCTTGTTTGCATATAATTGGGTCGTTATAATATTTTATATTAACGAATCTTCATAATTAATACCATAATTTAAGATGCCATCGACAAATGATTTTCTTAAAAAATGCGAATCCTTATTGATATATACAACCAAAAAGACTATTTCTTTCAATTATCTGTCCACTTAAATATGTACTATTCAAAATCCTGTTAATTTTAACTAATTTTATCAAACAAATGAAAATTAAATGTTGCTTGATGCTAATAAGGATTTTTTTTTCATAAAGTAGATTGTACAAGCCATCAACTTTTGGACAGTATTTAATATTTGATATTCAGTATGTATATTAAATGGTAATTCAAAGAATTCATTGAAAGAAGAGCCATTATTGATCTGTATTTTAACTTCAAGGCCAATTTTATGCTGACACGTGACAAGTCTGACAACCTAACCTTACCACATTTTTATATTCACGGTTATTGCCCAAATTTCAAGGAAAAACTGACCTTTTCATATTTATACCAACCAAATATTAGATGTTTACTGATCACTCGCTCAATAAACCCCTGACCAATATATCTATTTAAGTTGAATGTTAAAATCGATTAAATTGTCAACAACTCCTCCGATAAGTTTTATTATTTTATTGCGCATGGCAATAATAATGAATCGCTTCATTAAAAACACATATTTGTAGATATGAGTTTCGCATTGTTAGTTCAATACACGAGTACTCAAATGCAAATAATTCACATGGAAACAATGCCCCAACCGACATGTCGGATTAAAGTACATCGTTCAGCATAATAAGACGGATCAAATACTTAAAAAAATTAATAACGCGGCACAGGAAGCCGTACAATTTTTAAATGCAGTTTGTATTTAAGCCTTTTAGCACTAAAGATATTGTGAAATCTTAGTGGCAGGGAATCTTTTTATGATATAAGTCGTGGCATAGTTTTAACATTGACTTAAATGCGTATTTTTTGCAATTATATTTAATTTCAAAAGGTGTATTCTTTTACGACTATAACTCCACTCAAAACTCTGCTCCAAGACTCCGACTTCACAGTCGTGCGGGGCTAATCTCAAATATGCTAAAATCTAATTCTAGAGACACTGATAAAGGGGTCTTTTATACTTATACACAACATGATTTCGTGTTCTTTGTTTTACGATTGGTGTAACATAAATGTAATAACTGCGGCTATGTTCATTGTTGTTATGGTCGATTTGTCAAACGCCAACGATTGACAGAATTTTGTCTAACTCTTACAAGTCTTTTATGTCTGATTTTTATGTTTCATGTCCACTCAAAATTCGTATTTGAGTGATTTTAGTAAGATAAATATGCTTTACAACATGTTCCTTGAAGAGCTTGTGTTAAGTTTTACATTTTGTTTTAAAATAACTTCTTTCTTACGCACTCTTTTAATTGGTCGAATAAATCGTCAAAGGTCGTCTGTAACAATAGTGAACGCAGACGCAATTCTTACATTTAAGTTATATTAACCGTAACAATCAGATATAAAAATCATGTTGAGTATAAGGGATCCTCTTGATTAGTTTATAGCTAGACTCTTGATTTGAATACATTTGAGAATAGCCCTTTGGTATATTTTATAGCTGCAAGTGTTGCAACAGAAAATAATTATTGGCAAAAGAGGTAAGCGAAATTCAAAATGCCACCCCTGTTTTTTATTCTAAAACTGATATAATATTTTGTATGATGCAAATTCTTTACAAATTATAAATATATTTTTTATTTACCTATACCGCATTTGTGATACAGGGCATATCTATTGTTGATGTACTGATCCTTGAATTTATGATGTGGGGTTTTAAAAAAGTTTTTATTTAAAAATAATGCATTGCAATGGATACCTGTTACATTTTGTAGAATAATGTATTTTGTATACTGTTAATGAACACATTTATGAGTTGTCATAACTGTCATGTCGTTTGCGTTACACCATTATTTATATTTAAATGAGACGTAAGTTTGATTTCATAAAGCCAATGAATTTATTGTAAAGAAAATTATTTGGAGATTCACAATGCTAATGAAACGATTTCACTCGAGATTTATCTCATTTATTTGAATGATTCGTCTAAAAAAAACCATTCAATTTTATCTTTAGATAAATTGGATTACGACACGAATACTTGAGCAACGATTTTTCAACGTCGTTTCAATGATGGTTCGTTGAAAGCTTTAGTAACATGGCACTTTTATCCACAGGTGATATATTAAAAATATGTAAGTAGTGAGTTTGATAATGTAACACCCATTGTGTTTAAATTCCGTCCATTAATCACTGTTGCATAACGCCAATGCTTTCGGCGTTCATCTGATTTCAATTTTTATTTGATCACGACTTTATAATATATCGAAGCAGCTGAAAGAAGACGTACAGTCAGCTACAATTATCACGTTGGGCCACATATTGGTGCTGAATATAATTTCAAAATAAACGCAAAGCTATCTAAACCGGGGATATCGATTCATTTTTTTTTAAATAGTCGTAATTGACCAATAATGTAATATGAGAAGCATATGTTTTGATAACAATTATTAAACATATACACACGCGTTTTTATTGGTGTCAGTAAGTTCGCTTCAATAATTCCCTACAGGTAGCAACACGATCACACACTCACGTGCAGACGTGCATCGCACTAATGACAAATCTATTTCTTTGTAAATCACGTTTAATATAAAAATGAACGGGTTGTGTAATGCAAGCATCACTTTAACAATGTCAGAATAGGAATCGGAAAGTTTGAATCAGTTTTTTAAAAAATATATTTTATAAAAAATCACCTTTCTGAATTAATTCCACGTTTATTTGATATATATAATCAGGACCGGTGATTGCTCATGACGAAAATTTTCATCTGATGATTATGATGATTATGATGATCGTTTTGGATATGATAAATAATTGTGAATAAGCTTAAAAGGTTGTTTTTGTTTATATATGTAATGCATATATGTAATGCATTTTCAACAAGAATTGACAATGAATACTTTACAAGTGACCGTAATTCTAAAGTGACTCAACAGCCTTTAATTATTCTAGTTATTTTTGGTGGCTTGTAGGCTATTTATTTTTTGTCGTTGGATGGCAATACATAATTTAATAATATACTTGATTACCAAAGTAACATTCAAAAGAATCTACTCACGAGTAAATCCAAATCAAATTTGAACATATCCATCGAATTAATTTCGTGAATATTTTTTACGTGTGTAAGCAAATTTCTATCATTTTGGGCATGGACTTAATCATGTCTGATTTTAACTTTACGCTGGAGAAGTCCGATTTTAATTAATATTCATGCGACAGAATTTAATCGCCAGTCAATTCAATTCCAGCATTATAGAATGTAAATTTCAACATATAAATGTACAGTTATTAACGAGTGCATTATTAATGATTTGTGTGATATTATTGTAGCTGACTGTACCTATTATATACGCATTCAATGATTTATCATTAATTTATTAATAAAATAATATATAATTGTGTCATGGCCGCTCAAAATTAAGAGTTTTCAATTTATTATTATCTAATACCGGGTCAATTATTGAAAAAAAAAATGATAATAATAAAGATCGACGAACCGATAACTTTCAATGGATAGACACAACAGATAAATTGGATACATTTTTTTAAATACTTAATAAAGTGTGTCAGTATTAAATAAATTTTGGACACTTGTTTCAATAGTTAGGATTTTTTTCGATTTCTTTCGTTGGAAAATCAACATTTGATAATATTTGATTGTAGCATTATTGTAATCACTAACATAGTACTTTAAATTGCGAGACCGGTTTCGCATAATAGCAACCAAAAAACAATAAATAAAATCGAACCATTGATCAGATCAAAAGCGAAGCCTTTTGAAATTGCATGTTTGTTTTTGTACAAAAGGCAAACCTTACTGACATTTATTTGACAGTTCCAAACGAGTGTCGCATCATTTTAAACAATTAATTGGGGCTTCACTCTGATATTCGCTTGAAAGCTATGTCAGAACATTATGAAGATTTTAAAAAATTCCAAAATTAAAATAATGTGGTGATGTATGTATATTGTATACGAATACGATACAGCCAGCAGTTGCCCTGCTCTAAGTTATCGTAACTGAATAATTCGTAACGAGTGTTTGCAATCATTAAAATATTCGAAAAATAGCGTATTTTAAAGTAATTGGTAGTAAATCAATTATTTAAGGATGCTATTTACACAATTTATTAAATCCTCCTATTCGAAGAGATATGACATCGCGTCAAATATCATATTATTTTTGATTTATTCTATTAATAATTATAGAGATAAATAATATTGTGAGTTCCGGGGTAGCAGGTATTTTTAAGGCCCTTCTTACTAAGCATTCAAAATTACAAGACAGTTGCTATTTGTTTTTTTAAGATTTGACGTTCAGGCTGACAACTTAGATAATATTCAGAGTGTATTCAATCATATTTTCTTTCACAAAGAAGCTTCAACTCATCGTAAACATATATTTTTACATCTTGTGTATATGTATTTTTTATCGCTGTTTATATTTTCATCTTTAATCTAATAATTGAATTTATCTCTTAATGGTGTCGGCCATCGCCTGCATATGTTTTTTTTTTATTTCTTTTCAATTGGTAATTATCTGTGTTGCAACACGTATAAACGTATATTTTTTTCTTTTATAGTAGAATGTATCTGGGATGGTCTCTTAATAAATTATGTTGCTAAATAATAGATAACTTGCGAGTGCCATTTGCAATATTGATTACACAAACAATCCAAGAGGTTTTATTTAACAAATGCATAGACTTTATTCTCAACCGACCATTATGCATTAAATCATTTGGCAATTAAATACGATACAAGTATTCACGGCAATAATTCAATTGGACTAGCATCTTAGCACTACCAACAGAATAATGGTGTCAACTTGTTTTCATACTCTGTAATTCTTCGAATCAATATTGCGCAATATAGTTGTTTGTATACATTTAAAATTTGACTTTAATTCATGATAGTTTTCAACAATTTGTTGAAAAAGTTGTTAGTTTGCAACACATCCACTTTTGGGCATAATGGGCGCTAACTGAGTAACAACATATAAAATTAAATTTGATAATGTTGCTACTCCACGTGTTTTATTTTAAAATGTGACACGAGGTTATGATGCTTCTCAAAGAGGCGAAACACACGTGTCACAAAACAACAAGTGAAATAAAAAAGTTAAAAATTAAATTCCACGAAGTTACTGTCGAATCCATCGAAGAATAACAACGTTTTTGTTAATTTTATCCCAATTAAATGATTAACTTTAGTAAATAATAGTTATTTAATAAAGGCTCATAAAAGTAACACTAAAAGTGTTTTTATTACGATATAAATATCGCTCGATAACGTTTCAACTAAATATGATATAATTAAAAATTGTTCATCATTATTTTTATGAAAATTGAATATTTTTACTAAAATAATTACTTAAGCAAATTATTGTGTTTCAATTTAAAATGTTATCTCACACAAATTATTAGTCCAATGGCTAATGGTGTTTATTTTAAAAAAAAGCACCTTTTTTCTGCCAATGAAAATTAAAGCAGTTCGTTATATTGAGTATATAGAAATCCCCCCCCCCCCCCCTTTCGCTGGGCTATCGTGCTATGAGTTGGCTACTCCGCTGCATGTTTGTAGTTGAGACTAGGGAATCCAATCCCGAGCCAAAATGCTGATCCCGGGATTTCGGGATTAGAATTTTTCGATCCCGGGATCAGTACATTTTTTTAAGTAATAAAAATTGATAGTATCGGTGAAAAAAAAATATTCTATATTAAATAACCAGCTGTAAGCTGCCGATACGTTACCAAAAAGCTCTCTTAATCTCAGTTATTCGCGATGTAGAGGTGAATGAGTGGAATTTTAATAACTCTTAAAAAAATATGCGAAATAATTATTAAACTAACTTAATATGAATACATTATGTAAAAATACAAAATATAACTACAAATGATTAATTTCGATAGCTGAAAAAAGCAATTACCTACTTCAGACTGCAAGAATGAAGATTTATAAAATTTTCGTCTATATACATACATTATTAATAATTTTATTGGAGTAAATAGAAGTAATTTAAATATTAAAATATTCCCAGAGTACCAGAGCATCGATTGTTTCGCCATTTAGTCAAAGGTTTCGGTTTACAGTACAAACACTGGCATTGATATAAGGTAACATTCATTGATGTAGAGAACAAAGTGAAAAATAAATTTAAACAATATTGAAATGTGAACCTTAATAATAACAAACAAAAAATATTGTCGACAAATGCATTCGAATACAGTACACGTGCGGATAATACATTGAAGAAATGTAATATTATTGGCATCAAGTTACCTTTTCGGCTGCGACTCTCTCTTATCGCAAAGATAAATTCTTAATAATAAAATTGGGCATCGTTTATTGCATATGCTTGAACTGCCGACATGAACACCAACACGTTTCTAATTTAAAACACAATCCCGAAAGATTCGGGATTATGTCTTCTAATCCCCGGATTGAAATGTATCGAAAAGTGTACGGGATTCCGAAATTGGATTCCCTAGTTGAGACTCACTGCTAACGATATATTTCGAAGCCTACTTGTATGGTTTGTGAAATAAACTATGTAGGTACTACCAATTACGAAGCTTACGAAGCTTTACGAATACATACTTTTTACACGTTACGCATGTTTTGCTTTTTTCACTTTTGATCGTTTTCCTTAATTCATCGTTTTCTCTAACGTATCGTTTTTTTCTCGAATTTAAAAGCATTCTATCAAATAACTGGTTAGTTAAAAAAGTATTCTGCTTAAAGCAAACCACTCTCAGTTATTTATTTGCACGTACAACAAGTAAACCTCCCACGTTATTTCAAAGTAGCCGTCCTTGCTCTGATAAATTTATCTTCATTATGTTTCATATTATGATAATCTCACTTTCGTTGCAAATTGCACCTCGCGTACAGAAGTACTCATTCAATCCATTCCTATCAAAAGCGGTATGCTTTGAATGCTTTAAATAACTTAAACATTTATGTCCTATCTGATTTTGACATTTCAAGATTTTATATCTTTTGTATCATTTTAGATATTTTTTATGTTCCTCATTCGAGTTTTTTTAGTTGGTTTTTATATCAATTTATAGCTTCCGTCTTTAATGTTTATATAATATATTATTCAGCCTATACAATCTTTAAATCTTGACATGGGAAAAGCAAACTACTAGTAGTTTTATATCATCTTTAATAGAGACTGTGTAACAGCTAATTGTTGTAAAAAAACACTGATGAGTTCATGTATGAGTTCAAATGCTTGGCAAAAGGGCTTGTTGGTTTTAACTACGGGTTGTTTTGCTAAATTTGCGACTTTCAAAAGCCAGTATTTTTCAATTTAGTAACCCGCTTTCAAATATTTGAACTAATATTGATATTTACTAATAAAAAACTAATATTTTGGCTTGAAGTCACTATGGCTGATTTATTAAATATGTAGTTTAAAAGTAAGTGTACATCAATAAAACATATTTTTTTTATTTGTTTGATAATATCCTTGCTGTGTATTTTGTTTCTGAAAACAATTTCCCTGACGAAAAATAACGAAAAAAATTAATTATTTAAACTACATGTCTTATTTTTATTTATCTTCGAAATCTGTTTTAAGCAGAGTTTTAGGGAAAAAATAATTAGAAAATCAGTTTTTTTCAAGTGTCGGTTTTGGTATAAGCCACTATTTGGCATTAGCAGGGGACATATCTCTTAAAAATGTGGTTGATGATTTCTTAAGAAACTTATAAAATACTTATGACACAGTTCTTCGCAATAACGTATATTTAAATGCAATATTACCGTCTTTATAATCAACACGTAGAACAGAGATGATAATATAATTTGTATTTCAAATTATGAAGTAAATCTTTGCTTACAAATAACTCTACACTATTTTGTAAAACGCACGTTATGTGATACGAATATTATGCGACTCCAATCAGTAGCAGCTGGTATTAATTGTATACAATGTCTATCTACATATGCAATTAAAGCATCATTCATGAGATAATGATTTACGGTGTGGTATGGTGCCACTTTCACTGTCATGAAACAAGTGCGAAATATCGTCGTCAATCTTCCGAGACTGAAAACACAACGTGCTCCAAAAACAGTAATAATACAAATATTATTATCTGCACTATCTTGTCGAAAGTATAAAACATTTTCATTCAATGAAAAACGCAGTTTTAATTATATATAATGCAAGGTTATGTTGTATTATTTACAAAAACAAGTCTTCTGTGCACATTTTCAATTCCAGTAAACGGACCCTATTTCAATGTGGATTCAAAGAATTTTCACTAAAATTCCTGGATCCAGGAATAAAATATTAATGATAATCTCGTCTTTTGGATAGGTGCTCAGTTATTTCTGTTCTACTGCAGTTTTTTGAATATGACAATATTATGAATACGTACTTACTTATGTGCGTTGACATAGCAACTCATATTTATTTACCAGTTTCTTTATTACTCGTGTTATTTAGCCATCTATAAAATACATTATTTCATAACCGGTACGCTTATCGTTAGGCAATGTAAATACTTGCACGATATAGTTTATAGTAACGCGTTCCAAAAGAATTATTAAACAGCTATCAATTATATATTATGTTAGTAATGTTTGCAAAACCTATGTTCATGGGCTTTTAGCTATCTTTTTAATAATACTTGACAATGTCTAAAAAAAGACTACTGGGGATTGCGACTAACCTGTAAGAAACATGGGGTCAACTATTTGTCCTTGACATACCTACCCAATGAAATTGTGAGGTATAATAATGAAACATATTTATGCACAGCATGTAAGCACTTTACTAATGAAAATAATTAATGCTCGTGACATGATATGTCAAAAGCTTAGTGACCTTAATCATACGTATAACAATATTAACGAGCGGTGTTTTTGGGTTTATTTATTATTGAATTTATATTTATCAAGCTGTTTTAAATAATAACAAAATTCTATTGGGAATTTACGTAAAATTATTGGTTAAAATCCTGTATCGTAAAACGGAAGCATTCTGTAGTGTTACCACTCGACCTGTATAAATCGGTGTTGTCATTATAAAGAGAAATTTTCTTTTGAACAATACGATGTAACAAACACGACTGGCCACACTGTGCCTTTCGTTACAAGAGCTCACATGTCGCGGAAGGAGTTAACTTCCATATCTTGTTAAAGAAACTTAATCGCATTGAGTGGCCAACGGAATAGTTCACAAGTGGCAGCTCATAATCGTCTTTGAAGTGATTTCCTTCCACATATCAAATTACGCGGACATTGACTTTCCGCAAAACGTCATAATCACAAATACACAGTGCCATCTATGAATATAACATGCAACATTTAATTAAAGACCAGATTCTCCGTAAAATATTATTGTTAGTATTTTGTAAGAAATGTTTTTATGTGATGCTTTTTTGAGCGTCTTTTGTTGTATTATTAATATTTATATTAATTATGAAATAAATAATAGTAAGTATATCGTTATATCGTCGTATCGTCTTTTTTTGAAAAAAAAACAAAGGTACTGGAACTCACTTTAAGTCAATATTTTTATTCTCATACGTGTCCGTTTCCAATGTGAAGCCTATGACTGCCTCACGGAGGTATCTCAACTGGATGTTCTTTTATGAGAACTGCTTGTTATGTTACTCAGTTGCTTAACCTCTATTTTTTTTCCGAAGAAAGTAAAAATGCAAGGATAGGGTTAAGATAAGACTAGTGATTAAATAATCGCTCTCGCTTTGGTTCGAACTGTGATTTAAACCTGTGAGATTTGCCACGAAAGCCAACTAACTACATTGATCACTGCCTTATGAACCCGACTGTTGGGAAAAGGTGTTGTTTATAAGAGAATTTTGCAAAACAAAATAAAATGTGAAGCACCTGACCCCTGGTTCTGGTCACAGAGTAAGTATATGGATCTGGTATTGTTTTGAACATTAAATTCAAAAGAGACTTAAGATAAGAACAAATACTCAATGAAAAAATCAACCAGTTCTAAAGCAAAAAAAAATACCAATATCGATTTGAAGCATTATCAATTGTGAGAAAAAAGGTGTCGCGTTACATAGGAAAAAAAACACTGGATACATATCGACTGTGGAAAGGAAAAAGGACGTAACCCACAGTCATCTTTTTCCAAATTTAAAAGCTAAATTTGATACATTATGATTATCGAAAAAAAGATGTTTTAAAAAAACTGTGGGTTACATCCTTTTTCCTTTCCACAGTCGACATATACAATGTATGAAAGCACATTTTTGAGGAATCAAAGCTTTGACTGTACAAGCAATTTTCCACTATGCTATGAGACTGGGAGGTCGAATTATATTTTCTCCTACTTGGTTCAGTTTCCGCGTTGATTTAAGTAAGTGCATATAAATTTCATATTATTATTATGCATACATCAATCTGCTTTGCTGTGTTCAATAAAACTTGAATTTCAACCTTTTAAGCACATTAATAATTAATTATCGACATTCAGTTAAGTATATACTTGAATTAAAAGAAGATGTTTTCTATTCATAAATAAATTTCAGCAACGTATTATCAATTGATATAGCCGATAGCAATGTAATTAAAAAACTAATGTTTCGTAACACTAAAAAGTCTTTGACAGTTAAGTAAGCTTTGACAAGGTAATAAATTTAAGCGCACATAATCTTAACTTTCACTGTCAGAGCGTTTAAAATCTTTTCATTTTTATAATTGATTGCATATTTGACAATGCATTGAATAATGCAGTCATATAATACTAATACTATGTTTTCTTTTAATACTGAAAGAAACTCTAGGTTATAGCCTTAAATCATTGTATTACTTTCACTATTAAATATTCAAAATAAACGTATATTCATAAATTTTCCCTTTAATGGAAATTAAATAAAAATATGTTATGGAAATACCATTGAAAAAGGTCTTTTCACATATATGAAAAAATAATGAAAGAGTTAGATATTTGTGTTGTAATATATTTAATTTGTAACAATAAGTAAGAAACCATCATTAAAAATACATTTTTAAAGCTATTTAGCGATTAATGGCTTGAATCAACTTAAATAAATGTGTAAACAGTAATTGATCAATTCGCATATCGACTGTGAAAAGGAAAATAACCCATGTAACCCACAGTTTTTCCGAAACAGGTTTTTTCGATTATCACAATGTATCACACTTGATACACGTTCTATCAAAAGGATGCAAGCTGCAAATGCCGAATTAGTATCTAAATTTAGCTTTTAAGTTTGAAAAAGATGACCTTGTTAAAAGTTAAAACCAAGAAAAAAGACTGAAACAAAGGTTTTCCTACACCATTTCTTTAATTAATATTATATTATGTCAATTAAACACCAGTTTAGAAGTCTCCGTGCACTTCAAGGTTTTGTATAATTCATAATTTGCATATGTCACAAAATCATCAAAACACGTTTTTAGCGCCTACTGTAAAATTTGACAAGTGTGGGTTACGTCGTCTTTCCTTTCCACAGTCGATATTAATGTATATTCAAATACATATTATGCGATTTTTACTAACTCATCCGTTATCTGATTTTGGAAAAAAACGTATAAAGAGCGATAACCTTAATACGTATACCAACACTAAAAAAAGTGTTCAACAATTCATCACAAGCATGGGTGGGTTGAAAGGGGCTCAGAGTTGTTAAAATTTTTGTGAGACCGGTGAGCCTTTTGTTAATTTAAAAAAAAAACTATATTCTTAAATGTAATAAATACTTAACTGAAATTTCTATAATGGTTGAAATGAATTATAAAACATAAGACTAATGCATTTTTTTAAATTTCACGTAATTATTGGAGCATAATAAATGAGACCTAGCTATTTTTTGTTAATAGTATAACAATGATTAAGCATCGATGATTGATAAATATATATTACTTCCAGGTGTTCTAGAATGTTCAACTTAACATTTTTACTGATCATACTTTTTACGATCATTTGGCTGCTAACAACCAGTTCTTGTTAACATACCTATAAGAAGGCACTATCTTCCATATAAATTAATTAAGAATTGGGTAAAAAAGTAAGATTTATTCTTCATGACCAATTTTATTCAGCAATAGAATGTAAATGCAGATAAATGCATACAAGCAATTTTTATGTTTCTAATTCTATTTCTTTAGTATGACCACATTGTGATAAGAACTTTTTTGACAACAAAACAATTTTAAAATAACCATGATCTTAAATAATTGCACAATGAAAAGTGGGCTCAAATTCTAGGTATTTAAACCATAATCATTCAACTACAAATAGATAGCGTCACTTGAAATATAAAAAATATTTACCCGCGAGTTTCTCAAACTTCTTATTATATCATCCCTCCGTTGCAGCTCATTTTCCAAACGAGAGATCTGGTCTTCCATCGCCAGGAGCTGCTCGGCCACTGCCATCTGTAAGAAGATAAAAATAATAACATAAGAACAAGTCCATCAAACTAATATCATTTGAATTTAAAGCATAGACAAAATATGTAAAATAATCATAGACATTATACCTTTCTGGGAAGACTTTTGTGTTTATGGAACATGCATTATTCAAATAATCATTCTTTTATTACAAGATTTAATTTAAGATCGAGAATAACTTTGTTATTTATAGTAAAACAATGCAAAAAAATCAAATAATTAAATTCTCTATCTGTCAATGTTGTATTTTTAGTACAATGTTCAATTTTTTTTATGTATTTGAGGAGCAAACATTCAAAAAGTGTTTTGTCACACAAATACAATGCTTGGAAAATGATGATTTAAGTGTTGCAAAAGTGACTATTTGTATGAATGTGTCAACTTTATGATTTCATTTTAATATTAAAAAAAACCTTTTTGAACACTAATTTTGATTTCCATTCATAGGTTTTATTATGGGCTATCAGAATTGATATAAAACGCTATTTTTCAAAATTTGTGACAAAACACTTTTTGAATGTTTGCTCCTCATTTATTGTTGGCTTCCACATCAAATTTATTCATCTGAATAAACGTAAAACAATGACTGATATTCCTTATCAGTGGTGGTTTATATTCATCAATTACATGTCTTTTTGGTTTCCCACTACCACCCGTTGTGTATATGCAGCCAACGTTTAATGGCGACAACGTTATCGACAGAAAAAAAGTCTACCCCTCACATTCATGGCCCGAGCAGAACTGCACGGGACTGATTTTGAACCACGCACTAATGTGCTTAAAATAATAATAGTAATAAAAGTGTGACTAGCTCAGCCACTTAAATCAAGTTGATATTAAGTATCTTGTGTATAGTCCGTATACTGAGAGCTCGTCGATGTAGACGAGTTTAATGACTCTAGAGAGGAATCAAGGTTGTGACGATCCCCAAATAAATTGGCAAACTTTTCAAATGCCGTGAAGTTAGCTTTGGTTGCAATCAAGTCAGCGTGGCCTATTGGGCCCGTGTGAGGACGGACCACAGCAAACAATTCTGCTCGTTCGGACTCCATCTTAGGGCAGTCCAATAGAACGTGATTAACGTTCTGCTCGGTTATCAACCATGAAAGGCAAATGATGCTTTCCGTACAATAAATAATATAACATATAAATAAGCAATTATTATATTTTATTTTTACAGCCTAGATAAGTTGTAGCAGTATCAGAAGCAGTAATATAAAATGAAAATTAGAGTGAGAATATTTTTTTTTATTGAAAAATTGCTCATGATGACCACACCGGATTATAATAGTTAATAGGAGCGCCAAGCTAATATAATATTTAGACAACGGCCCAGCCTTTTGAGGGTTGGTCGCATGTTTTCTATGAAAATTACAACTTATTTTATGTTGCTACTGCAAATGGTCCTTGAACTGTTTAATATTTTTTTCGCTTGCATGTTTTTTATTAATTAAAATATAAACTACACGCACAGTACAATCACGCATCAAAAAAACTTTTTGTCATACAAAATTTAAATGTGGTATGAAATATTTCAAAGCAACTACAGAGTTGAAGGACATTTAAAACATGCGATGTTTTATAAAATTGTAAGAACAATCAAGTGTCTGTGTCAAATATGAGCCCATTAAAGGTGAAGTGAGCCAATTGGTATTTTTTAAAAAATAGTTAGATGCGTTGTAATATTTTACACGTCGGTATCGTGCCCTATACATTGCTATAGTGTTTATCTGCGTAAAATAAAAATATGCAGTCCAACTAAACACCAAACAATGCCGTGATTGTGCTTAAAAGTTCCAGAAAAAAGTTTTACCATTTTACTAGTTGTTTCACTTCAACTCTCGAGGGCTTATATACACTATTTGATCGCGTATTTGGAACCGCTGCATTGGCTAAGTGGTTAACACTTAGGGATCGGAATACGGGTATTACCGAAACCGGGATTTCAATACTGAAATACCAGTTTTGAATATATACAAAAAATCAGATACTTTAATAAAATAGTTTGCGACGAATTGAAATATTTAAAATCTTCCAAGAGTTGTATAAATAATAAAAGATTTCAGCATTAACTGATGACTGTTTTATTGGTGTATTGTTATTTTAACTCTCGAGTAAAAAAACGGCGAAAATAGGACCGAAAAGTGATGGGATATAAAGTGACCCCATTCAAAATTGCGTAATATTTGCTTTTCATTGATTGTGGTATCATTGTAGATTATTGCTATTTTAAGCGAATGGTTGAAATAAGAAGAATTTTAAAATGCGAATGTCCCCATAGGAACCGAAGTTTAAGAAAACGTAAGCTATTGCTAAGAAAATCGCACGTTTATTATTATGATATTTTTTTAATGACGGTAATTTTTATTAAATATCTAAAAACCGATTTTGATTTATTCGCTCTTTATTGAAATACCAATTGGCCGTATTTTTTGCTTTATTTAAACATTTTTTTTAATACTAGTATTGATACATTCGACATGTATTGCAATCTGTATTCTGGACGTCCGTCCTTTGCTTTGTCCACGGGTCCAACTACGCAGACAGTTATGTACATTGATTTATGGATTTGTGCTAAAATGCATAAACGTGTGTAATATTTATTAAAAATAAATTATAATGGAAAACAATTGCACAAGTAAAGATAACGAGTTTATGACTTATTATAAATACCATCCACGAACTGATTATTTTGATTTAATACCTTTTCATACTTAGTGACAGCTTCGGTATTTTATGGCATACATTCGGTCATTAGCTTGCAAGCACTTTCTAAAACATCTTCGTATATTCGTAACGATTATGCAAGAATTTTTAAAGTAAATATTTTTTATAGGATGCATATAAATAATAATAATGTATACATATGCATATAAATAATACTCCTTTAATTAAATATTTCACCAGAAGTTTTCTAATATGGTATTTCTCCGATACTGCCAGATATACTACAATATCATCATGCAAATATATTGGCATTTATTTGGTAGAACTCTTTTGTAATCATGTGAAAACTGGCAAAGTATTTAGTATAAAAATATATATATATTGTATTTATTTTGTAGCTTTTTCGACGTATGCCTTCAACATAACTATCAGAACTATATAGATAGTTAAATAGATAAATAAACTAAACTACACTATAATTCATAAACTATTTTTTTTAAATATTAGAAAGTAAACTGTAATATTGATTTCTAGGTAATAAGCATAGCTAAGCTATTCGAATTAGTGAGTAAGCAGAAGTATTAAAATATAATATATCCTAGAGAATTTTTCGTCGCATAGCTTTTAAAAATAACTGTGCGTGCTATATCGTAATGCAGACACATTTTTAATTACTGGAAATACATATGTATTGTTAACATATTTCTTTGACACTTCGTGCGCAATGTTTTATTTTATCTTGTTGTAATATTTAATATTAAATTTCATGTAGCATGTTGATGGATAGGTTCTAAATATTTTACGCATTAACAAGATAAATGAAATAGAACTCACTATTTCCACATTTATTTATTAAAAACAGGACTGTATTCGATAAATAATTGCAGATACTTCTTGGCTACTGGACTGAAAAATGTATCTACTATCTATCTATCCCCACATTATCCGATATAGTTGCTAGTACAGTAATTGTTTTTAAAATTATAAATTACATTGTAAAAATTTACTCATATACTTATTTTGATAATGATTACTTTATGGGCCCATTAGAGGTGAAGTGAGTCAAGTGGTATTTTAGAAAAAGTAAGTTGGATGCGCCTTAAAATACTACTCGTTTTAAAGTAAATAACCTCAGTCAATACACATTGCAATAGTGTTATTTACGTTAAATAAAAATATACAATCCACCAAAACACCAAGTAAACACGTGATTGTACTTTAAATGTAAGTCCAAGATTTTTTTTATCATTTTACTATTTGTCTCATTTCACCTCTAAATGTCTCATATATACCTTCGAATGTATTGTTTACTACCTTTTTGTGTCTTCAAATAACTAGCATTTCTTTGAGCAGAGGTCCTAAGACTCCTAAGTATGTTGCACTGTCACTTATTCATATTTTGTATCATTATTTAAAAATAACTTTCATATTTCTATTCCCATTTTTTGTTACACATTTATTAGTAATAGGCTTTTCAATCCCGAGATCTCAGCCAATTTTGTGATCCCGAAATCCCGGGATTTCGGAATTAAGAATTTTTTAGCAAATCCGTAAATTAAAAAAAAAATGAGCCACGCTGGTATTTAAGGCAAATCGGCATTCCTGGTTATTTGAAATAGTTTGAAAAAATCCATGACAACAAAAATTTTCTCAATTTATACACGATATCATGTCGAGTGCCCAATCCTGGGTTCCCGGGATCACAAAAAGGCTCCGGGATTGGATACCTTAATTAGTACTTCTTGGCTTGGTATGAATAACCACATATTAATGTATATTTTCGTCAGTTGAAAACGCTCGTGATAAGCGAAACCAGTCTCAAAATAATGTCTTTCTGTCAAGAATTAACAGTGAACACCTTCAAAATGATTTCATTCGTAATATCACAAGACAAACTATGTACGTTTTCACAAGCCACGTCATGATGCAATATGTAACATAAAACGACGATATAAGAAAACAAATTTTCACGTCTTATGCAATATATATAAGTTATAAAAAACACAATTCAATAGTCAATCATTATATGGATGTATCGTATTACTATGCTATAATTCATTTGTTTTTAGAGTTTCGCAACGTGGGTATCAATTATTTATGGTTTTTTATTTCAATTTCCGCCCAGCTGCTTCCATATGTCTTTTTTTGTATCAATAAACGCGAACGATTTGACGTGCACTATTTTTTTTATGTTGTGGTTGGTCTTTATGCGATCAGCAAAAAAATTTACTCTTCAAGATGAATAGAAATTACTACGGTATAATATGTTTATTATCTTTCTTAGTTTATTTGTTATTTAAGACTTCTTAAATATTTTCTTCGATATTAGGTTATGTATTGTTGTCGCTGAACACATAATTACCATAAAGCAACAATGAGATAAAATGAAAAATTATGATTTTTATATTATTATGCCAATAGACTGCTGAAAGGTAAAGCTTTGTAGTGACACACTAAAATGTTTTAATTTTAAAAGAAAATGCTTCATTTAAAAGAAAATCTTACATTTTCAATTATTGAATTTGCCATGTAAATTCAATACATTAACGAGATAAGTAAAACGACTGAAGGGTGTCAAGTTAAGTTTATTTAAATTTATTTTGATAGTGTGTACGATAAAACTTATCTTTAAACTGCATTTTTTACTTTTAATTGTTGAAAGCTTTCGCCAAAAATGTTCTTTATTTTTCGTAATTTTGTCAGTTTTTTGCAATGTTCATGTAAATAAATAAATATGTTATATGTTACCATAATAACTTTGTTTGTTTATAAAAACACAATGATCCTTTGTACTTCATTCCACTTTATTTAATATGTTAGGACCGGTTTTTCTCATTGCGAGCATTGTCAACAGCTTGCAATGAGCAAAACCGGTCCTGACATGTTAAATAAAGTGGAATGAAGTACAAAGGATTATTGTGTTTTTATTAATATAATGCCTTTCCACCAAGTATTGACAGTGAACAACCTAAAAGTGAACTATGTTTGTACATACTTAGAATACATATTATAATATGCTATACTGATTCATTATTTATGCGAGCACAGGTTTTCGTCTTGCAGCAGCGTTGATTCTATGTAGTATGTAAATAATCGAAATAATATTAATATTTCGATTAAAATATTATTATTTTGATTATTTACATACTGCACGTATTCAACGCTTTGTAAAGATAAAAACCTTTATATTAATAAGGCTTTTTTTCGCGCTTTAAAATCACTATGTCAAATAAAATATTACAGTCGAAAACTTTTTAATTATAAATTAATGAAACTTTTTAGGGCCTTTTGTATGCATTGTTATATTGTTTAAGCATGCAAGGATTATACTCGAATGAGTAGAAAATAAATGATAAAGCACCACATATTTGTGTCATAATATAAGTAACCTATTCGTGTCATAAATACTGCTAAAGTAAAAAAAATGAATTTCTATTTCCTAATTAATTTTGTTATACAATTTCATTAATTTCTTTAATTTATAAAACACAAATTTAAAATGGCCACTTTGTGCTTTCACACAATCTGACGAGCCAATCGTCTATCGTGGTACGCACAATATAACGTTGGTTTCTGTTTTTTTCCAGGGCATTCTTTAAATTTTCAACGTTGGGTTGTCTTCTGCTTCAGGTCATCCGCTCCAACTCTCTTTAAAACTTTTACTCCATAGGTTTTAAAAAAGGGCTTGCAGAAGGCCAATTTCGAGCCCTGATAAACTGTAGTGTATGTTTTCCAGACATTTTTAAGTATTTTTGGTTGTTTGAGCTGGCGCAGAATCTTGTTGGAAGACCCAGTGTTGTCAGTCAAAAATATTTTAGTTCAGAAGCTTCACAAGTACTTGTTATTTTGGGCCGCAACATATGCCATTTTGGGCCTCGGTTTGTGCATCACTGAATTATAGTATTTGTAATATAAATTAGTATGTTAGAGTTAATAACTCTTAAAGTATCTCTTCTTAGCAAGTATATATAGCTGAGTAAATGCAGGCTTAAACATAGTTCTGACGATGGCATAAGCCAAAATAACTAAAAAGATTTAAAAAAAATTGTAGAACTAAATAATTTTATATTTTTACCGTATTACAATGGAGTTCTACCATGTAAATGCAAATTCAATCAATAAAATCATAATCCACTTTTTAAGAATTACAACATAAACCTTTAAGTTAAATTATCTCGAAACTAGTTTTTTCGATTTAATCCCACTGTTGCTTTAGGGTAGCGACATATTCAAACTTTTTCAATTTTTCTACGTAAAGGTGGTATGTGATATCAACATTTCCCGATAATGCTTTTGGAATCAATATTTTATTTTATCGTAACAGCAATAATAAAGTCAATATTAATCTAAACATAATAATAATTAAAAAATACAAATTGAATGGTGAAGAGCAAGACATGTTATTTTACAATCTTTTTTACACAGTTTATTGTAGAACATATATACCGTGTAACAGTCAGTGTATTACATTGGCAATAAATAATCTAATCGCTGTTAATTGAACAGTAGTTACGCCATATTGGTATTATGTTTATATTATTAAATCTATAAGGTCCAGTTTAAGGCTGCTCGAACGGTTATTACAACATTAGGTGTATAATTACGTTCATTATTTGCGTATAGAGGGCGGGTCATTGATTAATTTCGTCGATCTATTGAATCGTTAAACTATTTCACATTGATTGATACGCGTGACGTGAGATCCGATCGGTGAGAACCTTTCTTAATAATTACATACTTGAGAATCAGTATTGTAGCGTTGATACAATGTTTAAAAAAGGACACAATGTTGCAACCAATGAGTTGCTAATATTTTATAAGATATGCAAACAGCGCGTTTCAGCGGTGTGAAGTAATATACGGGATTAACACAAGTGTTTTCACTCGCGATTACACGGTCGCGTGTATGCTTTAAAACGAGAAAGAACTCTTGATAAAATAATAAAAAAATAAATATACTCGTTTTGCATTAACTCCACATTTTTAATAAAGATCACGACCGAGTTCGCTTATTGCGAGCATGATTTACTGATGAAGAACATATAGTATATGTAACTCTGAATCGCTATAAAAATAGGCCCTATGTCGATTTATATCTTCACCTGCTTAAAATGACCGTGGCGAGAAAAACTTTAACTAAAAATATGAGATTTTAACAATATAGATTATTTTTCAATAATAAATTCGATTTTATGTTTGAATAACGCTGGTATATGAAAAAAAGAGATTATGTATTTTCTATACATTAATACAAATATAGAAATGTCAAAAAAATTATAGGTCATACATTTTTTTATTACCTTATATATTATGTAAATATGTATATGCTATTTATTAAATAATAAAATGTCTTTCTTATGTATATAATTATTTATTACAACACTCTAAATTGGTCATAATTCAAACATTTTCCGGATATGTGGGTCGAATAGTTGTTGTTATATTTTTCAGAATCACTACCTACAGTTTTTTTTATACTTATATGCCTATCCGGAAACCATCTCTACGCACATTTTTTACAATATAATAAACACTTCATACCATAATACATATTTTGATATATTATATTTTCAAGCTATGTTTCTCTATCCTCTTATTAAAATCAAGATTTGAAACATTTGACAAACAATCAATTCTACATAGCTAAATCTTTTCAATTAGTTTCCCATATCAACCAATTTGTGATAATACAAAATATCATCTAACCATCGTGCAATTGTTGTCAATAACCATTGCATACACATGAGTTTAAATCTGTATGTAATTCATATTTAATCAGATTAAAAACAGTACAGAACTATTTTTTAGTCAAGCTTATTTAAAAATATATATTATTAATGTAGATGTGAAGCGAAAATATGAAATAGTAATATTTTCGTTTGGAAATTTTATATGACTACCGAATGTATATTATAAATCTTTCAATTTATTGTAAGAGATCATGTAACGGCAATATTTGAAATAAATCAAATGTGAATTACTTCCTAATTTAGCGTAACATCAAATTTAATGTTATGGAGATACCCATTCTCAAAGAATCACACTAGTTATATTACAAAAACTCACCAAAAGTGAGCTATTTATTTATTTGAAATGAAACTTTGATAACTATTTTTCGGATAATATTAATATTTTAAAAGATTACATAAATAAATTTTATATAACGTTTAATTGTTGTTTTTTGTCCCTTTCCAATTTCAATTTGGATTATAAAATATATGGACTCATAATAGAGTTTATATCAAAATAAGTGTTAATATAAGAACTGCTTGTTACTAAGTTGCACAACCTTTCTTTTTCGAAGAAATTAGGGATAGATAAGATGAGGGTAAGACCAAACTAGTGTTTTTGATAGATTCAGCTGTAGCTTTGTGGAAGTTCATTTTTAATAAATAATTTAATTTTGTGCTACAACTTGTGACACGTGTTTTGCCTCTTTGAAAAGCATCATCAGTCATTTTCGCTACGTCCCGTGAGAATACTATAAATGTGATGGGATTTTACACATCACATGCGTCAATGCTTTCGAACCGAATTTGACAAATCAATGTAAGCTGCATATACCGAGATTCGAACCCATAATATCCGTAACTAAAAACGTCACCGTTGACCACTCGAACATTGAGTCGACGTAACTGTTAATAAAATCATGAAAAAAATGCTATTTCGGCCAATATGATACAATGACACCAACTGAATTATTCCAGACAAAGAATCAACAGTTAACACATTTCAGTGGCGAGCCTAATCATTATCTACATTATTGTCATCACTTTGCTTTTTCAACCAAATAGAACAATCAATTTTATTTGAGACTGATGAAAGATTAAATAGTGAATAGTTTGTAAAAATTGATATATGCAAAATAGAAGGAAAAGCAATTAAGCTCATAGTACAGTAAAAAACTTTTTAAAACGCTGCCTTACAATTAGGAACTTCAATACCGATATTTTGGTATTCTTAAGTTTTATTAAAGCAAAAAAGTCGACTAATTTTGATCATAATAAATACCAAACGGAGAGATTGAAAAATATACACACTCATAAACGAGTGATTTTCAAATATAATTTACGGTTTCTTAAAATAAAAAAAACCTCTTAAAAGAATTATAAATTCCGAAACCTTTCAATATCAATTCATCGCGAACAATTTTATTGAAATATATCATGTTTTCTATACATTCAAAATATGGTTTTAATTTATTTTTAAAACTGAAATACCGCTATTTATAACTTTAAAACCCGGTATTTTAGTATTGAAAACACACCATGAATACCGGTTTTGGTAATACCAGTGATGCAATATCTTCTAACGATTTCGTATCAGAAAAAAACAGATTTAAAAAAATGGTCGTTGTGTAGTTCTGGATAGTTATTTTGTTTTGTAGCTCATCTTGGGTTGAATAATATTCAATTTAAAGATACAATTGTGGTCAAAAACACGAACACGTCGAGGTTGGTGAACCTATGGTGGCAAAAAAGTCAATCTTTAGATTGGCACCTGAGACGCTTTTTTTGCAATGCATAGAATGGTGTTCTTTGAAATAACAAAATGTATATCAGAAATCGACAAACAGTACATAATATATACACAAACGTTTCGACGCATTCTATTCTTTTTTAAAGGCTCAAATTCCAAAGCACAAAATAAACGTTTCTTTAATCATATTTTCATATAAAGTAAAGTGAATTTGTTAAGTGTTATTTAAAATCCGTGTAATGAAAATTAATATTTTCATCGACAAATTAATAAGTTCCTGAATAAGGATTTATAATAATAATTTTAAATTTTACTTCTAAAATCTATCGGCATATTCCAACCAAGAAGTTTAATGCTTATATAGTTGTAGTGCTAATTAGTATACTAGAAAATAGTTATTTCGTTAAATATTACACTTGCATTAATTAAGATATATCCTTTAACGTAAGAACAATGAGTAATGACAAGTAAACAAATGTTGTAAATAATCTCTACATATTTCTTTGTGGATGGACAATAATCTAAAAAATAGTCTTGTTAAAAAAAGGAAAAGTGGGCAGCAGATATTACTTATTATTTTGTGAATATTATGCCAAATATTATACAATAATTTCAATTTATCTTTTTATCTTTTTATCGTTTTTAATGAATCAATAAATGAAACAAGTTAAATATCATATGCACATACGCAATAGCTTGATTTTATTAAATTTAATAAATTATGCAACACTTAGAAATATCAAGCAATGCACTTTTTATTAATTCAATGCACCTCTAATATCTTATATAAACATATAATAATCAAAATCATTTAGGTGATTAAAACAGCCGTTCGATAGAAATGTTTCTGTTCCCCTGGCTGAATAAAATAAGGGTCAGTAGATGTTTTGAATGATTGTATAATTGATTGAAATTTTATCAACAATACCTTCGAACCTGTCAAATATGCAAACAATTATTCTGTAATACACGACGCTTATTTTGTAGTTATTTAAATATAGCAAATACACACACATCAATAATATTTCTAAGTACATCCATTGTTTGTATTAATAGATGCAAAAAACCATAGATGAATCTTATAATTAATTGTATATTTATATTATTTGATCAATATAACTTATGTACATGCAGCCTTATTGAAAATGTGAGGCCTGAGGCATGGATTTTTGAGTCCCTCTTTCATACTACGAATGCAACAAACAATATATTACGAATAAAGAACCTTTATAGCAGAAATGGCTGAATAAATAACTTTTTTAGACAGGATATATGAACTGCTGTTTTCAACATATTTCATATAAGGCTTTCGTTCCTGTCACATTGATGATAGCGGTGAATCCTTGTCCTTAAAGCACTTTGTTAAAGTTCCAACCTCTCCTATTATTTATTTGAAGTGCATTCGATATTCAATACTACCAATAATCCTTAAGCTGCGCGAGTGCGTGATCACGCATTAGTTTAAAACATCTGAACTTTTCGCGCACACATTTACAAACAATTTACAAACTATTCTTTATTCGTATTTGAAGAAACAATACACATATATTTTTCAATACATTTTCTATACCTATGCGATACGTATAGGTAGGTTCGAATTCAAATATGCAAAGCCGTTTTTATATAGAATATTTGTAATACAATAGTAAACAGAAAAAAATACTATCCATGTAAATTTACACAACACAACTTATCTTGAGTTTTAGATGTAAAACATAAAATAAAACCATGCATTTGTGGGCTTGGCTTGCGCAGATTTTGGCTATCGAGCGTAGAGATCCTTCCGTCTTAGAGGAAACATTAGTTTTCAGTATTTAACAAGTGCTTTTCCGCAACAAACATAATACGGAATACTGCGAAAAAATAATTGTAAAATCATTAAAACCAACTTAAATATATGCATATATTTTCTCAACGTTTGTCAATTATTTTTTCACATTCTCACAAAATTCAGTAAGCCCTATACCGAAATACAATGCTTAAATTATATCTTTAATACGTAATAATACGTCAACTTATATTCATGATCTTAAAACAATATATTATCTGAGTTTTGATCAAAGAAGTTTTAACTTGTCTATTAGAGGGTTAACACTAAATGTATTCAATTTATTGATTGCACATGTTAAATTCTTTGGCACTATTCTTTTACCTTGATAATCAAAGATTTCCCACGTCTCTATATTGCAAAATTACAACGTGGTCTGATTTGTGCATTTTTATTGATAGCCATTTTCATAAAAATGGCATATGCAATTTCCTATGCACTCGTTATCAATCATTTTAACGTGTTTATTATATTTAAAATTTAATAATGAATTTAAAAAAATATTTAAAAGCGAAATGAATCTTTTCAGCACTCTGATCCTAAATCATCTGCATGGTTATTTCTTTCACTTAAAAAAAAGCTAGCCTTCACATTTCACACTTAACAATTATACAACTATCTAAAAATGTTTTTTTTTTATAAAATCTTTTTATGTCAAACATTTCGTTAACATATTCATTTAATTTTAAATAATTACTTTGAGGAGTTGTTAAAAAGCTATGGCAATGATATAATAAAAAAATGCTGTTAAAATATTACAATGATTTAAATAGATTTTTTTATAAATTGATCTCCTTAATAGATATAACATATATATTATATGAGGCGTCCAGGAGGTATCCAATCTCAAAATCCCGGGACCTCGTCTAATTCTGTGATCCCGTCCTGGGATTGGGACAGTACTGATCCCGGGATTGAGAAAATGAAAGAAAGTTGAGCGAGGTGTAAAAAATATTAGGTATTTTTTGGGAATTCCGTAAATTCCTGGTTTTTTTAATTTGCGAATCCTGGAAGTGCTAAAAAAGTCTCACCTTGTTTATTTCGAGAAATCCGTAAATTCCTAGGATTGTGGATTAGAAAATTCCAGTAAGAGCTAAAAGAAAAAGCTCTCGCGCACTTTATTTTGGGAAATCCGCAGATTCATGGGTAAATCGACATGATATTGTTTGAAACATCCCTGGATCGCCGAGCTAAAATTTTCTCAATTCCGAATCTTAATTTATACACAATTATGAGTTGAATGATCAACTGAATGACATTCAGTCAGCTGATTCAAACCCTGCGATTAGATTGGCTCTTAATGACTTGGCTTGTATGATAAAAAGATGCCTTTGGCCACTTTTGATAGTTGAATCATTGATTGATTTTCATATACTTGAAGTATGATTTTGAAACTGATACATTTATAAAAAAAAGTTTATCCAACACCGACTTCGACTCCACAGCCCTTGAAGTTACCAATAACATACTATCGATGTGCTCAGCGGTAACTTTGTGGAAGTTCATTTTAATATAAAATAAAATAATTCAGATTATTTCACGTATTGTGTAACAAACTGTGACAAGAGTTTCGTTACGACGAAGCGTCTTCAGACAACTACTTTCGCAAATGCTTGCTTAAGTATGAATGATTTTAATTCTACTATTCTGATATATTATATTAAAAATCAAATAAAAATGGGAGGCAAGGAGGAGACGATAGAAAAACAAACAAACGATAATGACATTTAAATTTGAATCGTTCAAACTATGTACATTCTCACAGATTTTGTCACTAACGACCCTGGTTTCGCCTTTCGGCATCTTCAGGCATTCAAGTGCACGGATGAACTTGAACTGACGTTTAGTAAATGAAAGTTTCGTGTTTATATAAGAAATAAATGCATCACTGAGTCCAAAGGAAGACGATTCCGATTTTAAATGAAATATTAAACTTTCCGGCATCTCCACTTCTATACCCTATATAATCATAAAATCATATAATCATAAAACCTTTGCCGACAAACAAATAATATAATTCTTGAAACTACTTACTAATCAAATCTGTTGGCATTCCCATGAGCTTATCCTTTTCGCCAGCAATGGCTTTGGACTCAGTGATGCATTTATTTCTTATATAAACACGAAACTTTCATTTACTAAACGTCAGTTCAAGTTCATCCGTGCACTTGAATGCCTGAAGATGCCGAAAGGCGAAACCCGGGTCGTTAGTGACAAAATCTGTGAGAATGTACATAGTTTGAACGATTCAAATTTAATATTGAAATTCCACCAAGCACCTTCAGTCGAAATCTCAAATGACATTTACATGAAAGATGATTAACTAATGAGTTGCATCAATAAGGACGGGTTAAGCCGTTAGAAAATATATTTAACAGTGGCGAACCGCCTGTTTTATTCAAGATACTATTTAATGAAGTTGTCTGAAGATGCCACACGTGTCACAGTTTGTTACACAATACGTGGAATAATCTAAGTTATTTTATTTTATATTACTAATAACGTGTTCAAAAGTAGATTATTAATAAGCGGTTTAAATAAAGTATTTATAATATATTCACTCATTTTCTAAGTAACACTTTTTGAACATAATTAGATGTTCAATTTAACACTGTTATTTTTTAATCATAGCTGAGCAACTTTTTTTCAAATCTTTGTTCCGTTGTTTTTTTCAACGGCGTGTCAGTGTTTATTTTTTGAAAACAAATGCGTAAAAATGTTTTACAATGATTAATCATACTTGATTAAAAAAAAAGAAACCTCACGCGCGACTGACAAGACCATTTATAAAATAATTGCATCACCCGCTTGTAGTCTTCTTTTGATAAATAAAAAGTGTTTGTTGAATGGGAAATTAGGAAATGCCAAATTGCTTATGACGTTGCCATTGTTTGGAGCGTAGCAATAATACGTGCATTCTGTTTTACAAGTATTTTGTATAATTATGTTTTATATATAAATATAAAAGCTTCCTTACTGCTGAGTAAATGAAGTCTCAAGAATTTGTTCATTAAAATTGAAACGTTTCATATGAAGAATATTAAATTGTAATTAAATTATCATGCTATTCGGTAGCGGTGTGGATTTTTTTTATAAATTGATTTTCAATTGATTTCTTGATGCTTTAATTTTTCACCCATCCGAAGGTTACTAACAAGAACAATAAGTTCAACTCATAGTTATATTCAAAAAAATAAAACACTATTTAGTATTAATTCCACAGTTATTCAATTTTGTAATGTAACCAAGAACGGCTTCGTTCTGCAGTTGAAACCGGTCCAGATCATATTAAACAAATGTGGAATCAGCGCAAAAGAGTGTATTATTTTTTTAACATAATGCTTTTCTACTAAGTATGACAATGAAAACCTCAAAAGTTACCAGTCCTTAACCTTGCTTCATCCTAAAATCCTTTCTCTCTCAGTAAATAAAGGACTGTGTCACCGAATAGCAAACAGTTTTCATAGAACAACTCAGTTCTAGATATTTTTCATAAAGATTCCATATACTTACAATTGTTGATATTGTGAACGGCTATAAGAAATTGTGAATTCAGAATAACGATCTATCATTCAGCTGTACACAATAATAAGGCAACGATTGTTTCCTAAGTTTATTGTAAACATAAAAAATATAAATGAAAACCAAAGTTTCGTCAAATTGAAGGATATTATATGAGTAATCTAAGTGTTCAGTCACTGCTTAAAAAACCATGGCTTACTATAAAATAGTTACTGATGCTTAGCAACGAAATCAGTTATTGCTTGATTGATTAAAAGTACTAAAAAACAACAATTTGATGCGCATTCCAATTATTTACAAGCCCGACATTGGGAAAGAGTCGTAAATTTTCCACTAGCATAATATCATACTTGCCCAATTTAACCTTCGAGTAGTTTATTAAATGAATACTGTATTTTTCGGAGGTATTTTATTTCATAAAGGTTTTCTAATGCTGTTAAATATCTCAATTAAAAAACAGCGTTTATTAATGACATGTTTAATTTAAGTGTCATGGCAAACCAAAGGTATTTTGTATCGCATTGTGTGTTGTACAGTTTTCAGTGTTTACACTATTAAAAAAAACGTTTACTTTTATACACGCAATATATCCCTTTGCAGTCAAGTGGTGGTAGTATTTTTGACTGATAACTGACCTAAGCAACCCCCAGTCGTTTGTAAAATTAGTAAACAAATATATCGTTTTATATCGAATATATCAAATTTTGTACACTTTTATAAGCTAAGTCACTGACATTCCGAGTTTCGTCTTTTGGTCATTAAATAACACGGATGAACTTTTCCGACTCGTCAAGTCGTAAAGACAAATATCATAAAAGTGTACAATATTTGTACGAATAAAATTTTAACGCCGGCTACGTGGTCGAGTGGTCAACGACGTTGGATTCGGTTACGGAGGTCGCGGGTTAAAATTACATTCCATTAGTTTTTGTAAATTGTTTTATGGATTTCTATCCAAAGGCATGGATGTGTGTGACGTGTTGAATTCCCTTCCACCTATCTTCTCCTCAAAAAAGCAAGAGCGATTATCTAAACATTAGTCATGTCTTAGTCCTATCCTTATATATCTACTCTCTATGAAGCAACAGTTCTCGTAGATAAAACTTCTGTTGAGATACCTTCATTTGGAGGCCATTTGTTCTTCATTGAGAGCGGACATTGTGGAAAAAAGTTCCATAAGTCACCTTGAGCCGATTTCTAATGTATTGAAAAAAATATGACGAATGCATGAAAAGGTCGAGAAGTGTAACTCGGGTCGATATTGACAAAACTTATGTATTTGTATTAAATTCGAACGATTAAAATTTGATATTAAAGTTCCACCGAGTACCTTCAGCCGTTATCTTATATAAGTAAAACAAATATGATACATGACGAGCTTAGTGTCATAACTCACATTCTCAAAAAACACACAAAAAATCACAGGAGCAAAAGCTTTCGTAATTATAAAAAAATGGTTTCAAATTACTATGAAAACCGAGTGAAAAGTAACAATTTGTACATCATGAAAAATACTGATGAACAATTGTTTCTTTCTAACGGTATCATATTATTCTTTCAAAACTTTTTTTAATACTCAACTATTTTTTAATATGTTAAGTGATACATTTAAATTTTTGACATACTTATATAAAAAATGGATATTATGAGTTATGATACCAAACCTCTCACATTTCCAATGATTTTTATTGGTTAAATACAATTAATTAAATGTTACGTATAGCTGGCAGTATCTTTCCGTTTCCGTTAGCAAGAAATCGCTATTTCAACAAATTTTATGATGCCGGTACCGTGTCTGATATGTGATTATAGTTATGCTAGTAAACACTATAAACTGTGTATTTAACAGCCTCAGACATTCTCCGATAGTAATTTAAATCCGTACACTTCTGTCACGATATCAGTTAAAATCTGCTCAAAGCAATCAAGTATAACTACTTTAATGGTTGTCCAAATGTAATCACAATATTACAGATAAATAAACGTAAGATATACTTACTAAATGGCCGGTTAACCAAGTGGAAAGTTGGCAAAGGTTATTATGTGAAAATAATCACTACACCAGACAGGTCCATGATAAATTTTCTAATTTATTAAGTGATATGGAGGGAACGTACAATATTCAATATCGGCAGTCAATACACTGCTAGGTCATCATTATTCATTTTGTTGTTCGCAAAACACAGAACAAACATTTTATGTCTAATGTAAAAGTCGTTAGCTTATAACACATAGGTCACGGGTTCGAGTGCTAGTGTGGACAATATTTATGTGTCAGTTTATTTATTTCTGTCCGAAATCATGGACTTATGTAATGTCTTTAATTTAAATTATATCATAAAAAACCGGAGCCGGGAGTAGTAAGAGCGATTAGATAACCACTTTTCTTGTCATAGCCCTACCGTTCTAGTCATACACTCTAAGAGGGGTGTAAAAAATAGTTTTCGTAGAAACTTTTCTGTTGAGATAAACTCCATTAGCAGTCCATATGCTCCACATTGGGAGTGCACAGGGTAAAAACAAAACAAGTTTATGCCTAATTATGTTATTATACCTTAAACAAATTACTTTAATTTGACACTGACACACATTTGGTGAAAACGCATTTTATTAAAAAAATAATATGATTGAATTCATTTTTTAGATTACATAATATCTAACGAGAAAATTTATTTTAGTTAGTTATAATGAATAAACTTTTTTTAATAATATTTCAAGGAGTTACACTAAATGTGTTTTAAAGATGACGAGATAAGTTTTTACATCATAAAATAACCAATAACAATTAACACTTCGTGACACTAAATTTATCATCTAAGTATTGAAAAAACAATTTATTTAATAAGTAGATTTTTTAACATGATGTTGTGTAAATAAATCGTATAAAATCATTTAAACAAAGTGTGTATTTTAACAGTTTTATATTTTAAAAAAATAGCCAAGATTAAGTTAATAGAAGAAGAAAGTTTTTGAATTCGCTCTATAGAGTTTCTAGCCCATTTTAAATAAATTCTCTTGATACAGTATTATGAATAGTAATTGTATTCCAAAAAAAAAACAATTGAGTGTTCCTTTTACGAAAAGAAATATTTTGATTTGAATTTAAGACGTCAAACCTTAGCGAAAAAAAACTTGTTACTCCGTATAGAAGATTTTTTGCCACGAGATATGTTAATGATAATTTAATACATTAAACTATCGTTTAGGTTCGCCTTATTCTTTAAATAATAATAAAAAAAACATCGCGTGTTCCTCTTGACGAGTCAGTAAACGTCGTTAAGCGATCGTGAATGGCGCGCCCATTTGTTAAAAAATGAAAGTATGTTTTGGTCACAGGTGGTTCGACTGATTCGAAGAACTTTCTTGTAAATATTTATTTGGAGATCACAAGTTACAGCTACAGGACAGAAAAAAAACAACATTAATCTCATGAAAGTGCACCGACCCACGTAAGACCAAACCGATTCTTTAAATCATTCCGTAATTATTGGCCAGCAAATTGGACGCCATTTTGTGTTCCGATTGGGAGAAATTTTCAGCAGCAGTTTATAAAATTAAAAACGTAATTATTGGTGTAATAAAGCAGCGAAATTATTTGTATTTTTAAACTGTTTGATGGATCTCGATCAATTTATTATAGAACGGTGAGCGATTTCCGCTATAAATCATACAATATATCTTCTAAATGATTTATTTATTATCAAAGCAAAACTGCGGTAGAAAACTATTCAATTAACCCTGGAGATTTTAAAATAACTTTATTACGATTCTGACTCTGGTTGAATGTATTTGCATCACTATGTTTCTATAATAAAGGGTTATAAACATAAACACATTTAAAAACACAAATGTGTTTATAAGCTTAACGGAAAATCAAGAAAAGACGTGTATTCAACTTGTGTGTACTTAGTTTAATCAGCTATACAACACAGGGATAGCGCGTGCAAAATAATAAAAATGCAAATATTTAAATTAAAAAATCAGACAACGCTTTCAGATGTCAGACAGATGGAATAGACCGCTCTTGTTAAAAATGGGCAATTGGTGGCATCAGCTATGTAAAACAATGTCATATTCATCAATGTTAAAAAAAGAAGCGCAGGGTTTATATCTTGCAAAAACATCGATGGTTCTGCTGGGTTTCAGTGGTCCTGAATATCAATGCTACAAATGATCATAAATCCTACGATAAGGGATTTTCTTATTGATTACCGTTTCTTGTCGGTTGAACTTGCAATATATGTATTTCTATTACAGGATCAGTTTCGGTCATGTGAGTTAATTGACAAGTCCATTCTGTTCCTTGTTTTCTTTCAGAATTGTGTATTCGGAGTCGTAAAGAAACGGGTGACTCCAACTCCTGTTTATTACTTGAATTAAACTACAAAAAATATGCATTTAACATAAGAGGATATTAAACTTCAAAAAAACTATATAAAATGCTGCTTTTTTTAAAAATCGGTTTCGGATTCGTAGTAAAAGGCGGATTGTAGTCAGAAACAGACTATTTGTAAATACCGGTGTAAGAGTTGCAGATTTTTTCATGACTCCACAGCCTTTGCATATTTTAGCTTCTTCCGCTCCCGATGAGAAACATTTGGACTTATAATATAGCATCTCAACAGGACATGTTATATGACTGTCAGACTCTCTTATCTTCGAAAAGGATAATAAAAAAAGGATGAAGCGAGGAAATGAACGATGGTACGCTAATCGTAGCAGATTGGTGAAGTGGTATTCCAACGTTACAGGGCGTATAGATAAAAATCGATTAATTGACTCAGCAACCATTTAAGAAAAAAACCCTGAAACGTTGACCACAGAACTAAATTATGTACACATAGTAAAATAGTTAAATTAGTATTGGAATATATATTTTTTAATTTATTCTCCCTCCCAATCTGGAGTATATGGCCTTCTGATAAAGATATCTCAATATAACTATTTCCACGATAACTGCTTGTTACTCAGTTGCTTAAGCTCTCTTTTTTTTCGAAAATAATATAAATAACGACCTGGCTTCGCTAAGCCCTGTTATTTTTTTATTGAAAGGGTGGGAGGGAATTTTATACCGTTAGGTTCGAACAGAAATTGAAAAAATGGTGTTCGTTCGGGGATTTTTTCTTACTATGCACAATATTTACTTTTACATTATAAAATTCGAAATAAAAATTAAGACTTGACCCCGATGAAGCTGTCAATTTTAACATTTATTGCCGTGGGATAATTAATCGAACGTTTTAAAATATGTACGAGAAAACATAAATTGTTTTGTGACTATAATAATGATTTATTAAAAGCACAGATTTTTACTATAACTATAAAAAAATAAGCAATCGTTTTATTTATTAATATGCCTCGAGCTATAGATGAATAATAAATAATCTTGCTCACGTTTGTCTAATATTCCTCAAAATATATTGATAATAAATCAGCTAAAACTAATAAATTATCATTTTTTTACATGCTAGTAGATTTATCAATTTTGTATTATTTTGTTGTTTTTTAAGACATAGCATAAATTTGTCTAAGCAAAAATGCTACTGGTGTTTTACAAATATATTTTCCACGTAGCCCCGTTTCAAATTTCGAATAATTATTAAAAGTCGCGCAATTTGATCTTTTATCATTTGTATCAAAGAAATCTTTTATTGCATGTATAAATTTATCATATGATACAATTTATTATCAATTGACATGTCATGGAATAACCTCCTTCTCAGTCTCAATTAGCACCCAACGTGGGGCCGTCTCATTGTTTACTATTTTTTGTGGCATTTAACTTGTGTCACGTCAGATAAGTTATGAAGATTAATTAGAAATGAAAATGTGTAGATTTAATTCATAATTATCGGTGTTTTCACTTGATAAAAACATGTTGTACGTATTCTTAAAAACAAATCGCTTATAATGCTATTGATTGTACCCAAATTTATAAAAAATAGAAATGCCAATGTTTTCGGATTGGAACTTTAGCATTGTCCATGTTTTTTAACGATGGAATCAGAAATAATTTCTTATGAAATCTGGAGGTATTTTTCAAAGAGGTAAAAGACGTGTAAAATCTTGTTTGACAACTAGTAAAATATAAAAGATTTCAATTTGAATTAAAAATTTAATTAAATATTTTTATATCATTAAGATAATACGCTATCATTTAGATGAAATATGTATTTTTTTTTCAATCTATGTTTGCTCCCAATGTGAAGAATATGGCCTCTTATAGAAGTATCTCAACATAAAGATTTTCTATGAGAACTATGTACTTATTACTCAGCTGCCCAAAGCCTCTTGTTTTGAAGACTGTATGATAGAAGGATTGTGAATGTAGAAGACTATTGAAAAGCTGACGGTCAATATTTTTTACGGTTGAAATAGTGGAAGGAAATGTTCACATATCATTAACTTCCATGCCTTCATACAAGAAATTTTTAAAAAAGGGCTGTTTGCACTGGGACCTGAAGTCAATAACGTTGATCACTTAACCACGGACCGGACAATATTTAAACATTTTTTAAGCTTCATTTTAGTTAGACTAAGAATTAGTGATATGTTTTTCGGCTTGATTTTTATGTTGCAATAATATTATATCTACGAAATATGATATATGTTTATTATTTTTAACGTTTCGAGATGTTGAGTTATATTATTATTATGGACAATTATATTATTTATCTGCCAACGCAGTGTAATAAATATAAACTATTTATTATATTATTAAACGGATAAATTAAGTAACAAATGAGTCTTGCTGCGTTAGGAATTTCAGCTCTTAAAACGAAAAAAAGACTAAATTGTAGTATAGCATAACGAAGAATAATTTTTGATAGCTTCCTTTTTTACGTAATGGAACAATTTTAATGGGCGGCTGCACGGTTATGGCGGACATCCGTCACGATTTAAACTATTTTTGTTTAAAAAAAAAGTACGAGTGTAGAATATTTAGAGATTGGTATCTCGATGACACTTCGTGAGTTTCAACGAGTAATATTTCTAAAAACTGTTTTGACTTCTTTAAAATTTTGATTAATAATATATCTTATAATTAATTACAGGTAAAACTACTTTCTGGGACTGAATGGCGATTGTGTCTCGATTCCTTTATTCGCATGAAAATTTCGAAGATAGCAACCTTTTTATTTTTTTATTTTGAATAAGAAAACCAATCTGAATCATTTCTCAGGAGGTTAGATGTCTTAGAATTTACAAAGCATACGTGCAGATAAACGACAATTATCATGTATCTAACTGATATAAAAAATAAACAATTTTCTCCAAGAATTGACATTAAGCACCTTAACGGTGTATTCAAAGAAGGATTCAAGGGTAACTTTGTGCAAATGGATTTTAAATATACAATTTTATTTTATAACTTTGTTATTTTACTGGTTGTGTCAGATATCTGAAGATGCTTCCCAAAGAGGCAAAATACGTGTTACAATTAATAGTGCACACAGTAGAATAATAAAGTAATCAAATTTAATTTTATCATAAAAGTGATCAAACTGAAAATTACTTTTTAGCCACATCATTCTTATTAACTCATAACTCACTTTGTGCTACTTTTGTTAAAATTTTCCATTGAAAACGGTCGAAATTAATGGAAAAAATATGAACTTAAGTTTTTTTTAAAGTCTATTTGTCAAAAGGACAAAAAATAGTACGTCATATTACGCCATTGATAAGTAAATAGAGATGGATCAAAAAATACTTTTTTGTGATACTTTACTGCCATCAACAGAGATTTGGCAACAATTGAACAAGTTGAATGTTTTTAATAACTTATTATTTCCATCAATGGATATATTATTTAAACTTCAGCGTAATTGTTAAGTCTAAGAGTAATGCTGGCAAGATTTCTAGACGTTAAGAAAATAACTTATTTTACGACCGAAAACCATACAACAATATCAACGTTTTCAATATTGTTAGATGAAATTAAGCTCAAACACTTGTTATCCAATCGCATTGATTAATAGTCAAGTATCGAGTGCAATACGACAGGCAATGGTACTCCGCTATGTTTCACTACTCATTATATATGATTCACTTAAATATCCACGGTAAAAACTTTCTCCAGAAGTCCAATGCACAGAGAGTTCATTGCCACCGGTGGAACATTCAAAACCGCACTCTATTTTTTGGGCCACAAATACTTATCGACCAGTTCAACAGCACACAAATCCAGCTTGACCGATTCGTGCGTACGAGAGAATAAAACAAAAAAAAATATAGATATCTCTTTTGACAAAAATAAACAAGTTTGTAACATACTGAATGAATAGCTGTTTTTCGGCTATACAATTGACCGCAAAAAATATAAAGCATATCGGCTTTTTATAGGCAGTGTTTTTAAGGCACCGGTTGCATTATCTTATCTATTATTTAAATACATCAATACTTAAATGCTGTAATAATTATTTTTCCAAGAATAAATTATAATATTAGTTTTATATATAAAGCAGTACATACTTTGTTTATTATACTTTCAATTGTGTTCTTTTTTTAATTTTTAATTTAAAATGTTTAATATTATATGAAATAAAAGATGGGAGGATGGAAGATTGTAGTTTTTTTAAAGGAGTAACATAAAGTTCAGTAAAACCTAAATTATTGTTGGTAAGTATGCCGATTCAGTTTTAGAGAACTTGCCTCATTGCTAAGAGACATATATTATGACTAGTTGTTGGTTGTTAATCGATTACTTTTCTAAAATTCTTTTTTTTTTAATGTAGAGGAGCATATGGCCTCCTAATGGAGGAATTTCAATATACTTTTTCCACGAGAAATGTTTATTACTCAGTTGCTTAACCTCTTTATCAAAGAGAGTAGGAATATAAGGATAGGACCAACGTTCCCTCTAAGCTGCGCGCGTGCGCGGCCGCGCAACAGTTGGAAAGCCCCCACGCACTCATTCCGGGTTGGCGCGCACTACATGACAGTTGATCAATTAATATTTGATCGGTCCACGCAGCCTCCGCGTGTCCTCCGCGCAGCTTTTGAAATTTCCGCGCAGCTAACCTCTTACCTTAAAGGGAACATTGGATAGGACTAGGACAGAACTAGTAGTTAGCTTATCGGTCTCGCTACGCCTATTTTAAGATAGGATGAGTGGGAGGAAATTCAAGACATCACATACATCCATGTCTTCGGACAGAAATCAATAAATCAATTGTAAAATCGATCTATAAATAATGGATGAAGAATGCTTTCGTATACAAATTAATATGCCAAATAAGAAATATATTATGTTGATGGAATAAAATCCTTTATCGTTGGAAATAAAACGAATTCATTACCACTCAGCCGCGACAAAACATGGTAAAGTTGGATAATTATCCGCTCTGTTTCTGTGGTAAAGAACAAAAAACTTTGTTCTGAGGCATCTTCAGGCTACGTTAAAGATATTTTATAGATACTTTACTTATTGATTCCAATCTTGTAGCTATTGAAGAAACTGGACATCTAGAGAGATAGGGATTTATTGAAGCCACCGATAAAAATAATAATAATCCTTAAAGAAAGTGGGTATAACCCCAACACTTGGAATGAATTTGCAATCAAGTAAAAGTTGCAAAATCAGTCACGGTGAATATAATACATTATGTTTCTGAAACCTATGCGTATGATTCGTTCCAAGTATTCGTCGAATCGGTCAGAAAATGTGTATAAAAGTGATCAGTGGATTGCCGCAGGGCCCCTATTCAATCACGCTGTTATATGATTTGTGTGAAAAGTGCGAGATCTCGTAACGATTGCGGCAGTCAGTACACTCACCCGCCCAACTCTGTTGATAATGAAACGAAGTGTGTTCCCTGATAATGAACTCAGCGGGCGATGTTAATGAACGTCAACGTTATTTGGCCACACATGAATGGATTTTTAATAAATTTTGGTTTGAATTACGTAGAAAGATTTATGTGTACGAGTAGTTAATAAGTATTTTAAATAAAGTTATAATGAAAACGACAAACGCACAAAAGCTTTCTTCATGTTCTCCACACTTAAATCCACGTTACCAAGTCTTGGACAGTTGTTCATAAGACACTCCCGGCTAAGAAAAACTGTAACCACACTTCAATATTTCTACACCTTTTCATACTGCAGTTTCAAATAAACAGATCGTATGGCTGCGGTAGGTGGATGAAAACAAGTAAGACTGATTTGTATTCAATATGAGAAATAAGCTATTTAACCTCAAATCGATTGATTGCATTCACCGATTCGTTCAAACGAATGACACCTGATTCAGTTCTTATTTGATTCTCCGAGAGTAATTTGTTTATACACTTTGTCTGCTTTTGACGAAGCAGTACTTTGCAATGATTCTAATATTTACATACGTAGGTAAATAATACAAACGAGTGACTTTCGTCCAAGACAAAAAATATTTCATTATAAGGAACGAAACATGTTTGGTTTGTTCTGTATAATGACATATCTGGGTTTGTATTGCATAAAAAGCAGTTTGGTTTATTTTAAGCGATATTGGCTTTGAAACTTCTTTATGATATCGACTGTGGATAGTAAAAAGAAGTAAAAAGGACGTAACAAATATTACAGGAGACACAAAAAAACGTTTTATGATGATTTTGGGTCAAAGGCAAATTATGAAATATACACAACCATGAAGTGCACTGATAAACTAATTCTTAAGTGACTTTATCTAATATTAATTAAAATATTTTTTCATGATTGCAATTTCCGCATGCCTTTATTTTTTAAAACTTAAAAGCTTAATCAAGGTATTTATTCGGCATTTTCAGTTAACAACCTTTTGATAGAACGCGTATCAAGTTGTATTCATTGTGATTATCGAAAAAAATCTGTTTTGAAAAAAGTGTTGGTTACGTCTTTTTTCCTTTCCACAGTCGATATACTATTTTTTAAAATTTCTACTGAAGATACCACAGCTACAGATAAAATAAAAAGATCTTGTGTAAAATTTTAAAAAAGCAGTTATTTATAAAGACATAATAAAATTATACAATTCACTCAAAAAAAAGAGTGACAATAATGCTGTCTTTAGACACATCAAAAAATCCTTTTATTTGTGTCCAGCTAGTGATTGGACCTGGCAAACCAGTTTCTTATTTTTGGTGAATGGAAAATCCGCTTCAGTTTGTCTGCCACTTCATGTTCGACAGAAAAATATTCTTTACCCATTTGGCCACTTGCACACTGGCCACAACTGCCTCCATACGTAACGTAAGTATTATTCATTAATATCTAATATAATGCTGTTAAAACTTAAACATATTTATACAGCAATGAAAGATATGTGCTTAGAATGTTGTTATGAGTAAAAATACTAAATTTTAAGCTATTGTCTGATGCTGTGAACTATACAATTGAAAAAGGCAATGGTCTGTCTATACATCACCGGAATGTCATCTTTCAACTTTAGCTTACACTTAATCTCTAATAAAATGAGCTTTTGTATCTGTGGCACATTACTAACAGAGAAAGCTTTATTGCACACGTTACTAAAACCTCGTCGGGGACTAATTATATGATTTACGTGGAAAAATCAAAGGTTGCTGTCATGTCATTAAAGGAAGTAAAGATATTAGAGATGGCAAGCAATCTTAAATATTGCTTCACACACGGAGAGTATGTGATCGATTAAGAACAATAAAAGCATTAATCGAAGATTAAAATATCTCATATCGTCGAGGGAAAAAGGATTTAGCCAACAAACATTTTGTTTATTTTAATTTCCTAGACTCGTCATTGTCGTATAAATAAAACAAAATGAATTATGTAAAAGTATGATCCAGCCGTGATATTTTTGATTAAATTTCAATCAGATTTTTAAATATATATACTGTAAATGACTCAGTTTAGTTCTGTTTGACAAAATTTTCAGACGACTTCATAATGCTCACTTATTTATTTATTTATTTATTAAGTATATTCAATAAATAATAATTTCAAGCAAGAATAAACAATCTTTTATACTAATTATCTTCAATCGAATATCATTTCATAGAAAAAATACATTACTATTTTTACCCTGTTTTAAAGAGGGTTACAGAGTTAATACCAATTAGATCACACTCACGCACTCTCTTTTTCTCTGTTGGGCATCGAAAAAAATCATGGCGTTACCTTGTGAGATACAGTCAAAGAAATTGAATACAAATACAATTTTCTATTATTTTTCTATATATCATTAATTTTACAAGACGCATTCATTATTAAGTCGTAAATCTAGGCAAGTTTCAACTTCATATTGAATTTAATTGATATAGGTCTGCGCAGATTGCACGCGTATGCGTCGAGATAACATCCGCGGGATGTTGACCCACAGCCTCCGGAGATGCGCGCGGGTTTTGCGCATCTCGCGACCGGGCCTGGATCGGAGCTTTTTTATCCGTCCCAGTACATTCTCACAGTAACTGGTATCTCGCATCTACCTGTTGTGACACAGATTATTTCACAGTGGCAAAAAAAATAGTTACATGAATTTCATTGCGCCAACATGATAACGCCGTATTTTTGAAACCGGTTTAGAAATCTACTAAAACAAACTTTGCCAAATACTAAGATCGAGTATATAGAAGAGATTTTGATTTGGACAAATGAAATGATGAAACGCCATATCGATAGCTTAGAGTTAAAATATTGTATCTCTATAAATCATAATATTGAGAAAAGTGCTTTTGAAAGTTTTCAAATCTTATGTCAATCGCCACATAAATCTATTTTGTATCACTTCGGCAAATCAAACACTGTAGTATCTGTTGTAAATACATACATTTTTTTTGCTTTGGAATTTCGTTTAGCATAAAGATATATTATATTAGGAAAATACAATATTTTCACCCATAAAAAAATCCTGGGTTAGTAGATTTGGAGATGTAACATTTTAGCACATACAAATCGCGACCGGAGTACTACAAGGTTTTATGTGAAAAAATTTGACGAAGCAGAAGTAACAATGCGGCAGTCTTCCAAGTACCATTATTGGTATACATTGCTATTTTTGTTTCGTCAAAAATGTTCACATAGAACCTTGTAGCACTCGGGTCGCGTAATACAAGCTATTTTTGGTATATTTCATTACCCAGAATCAGAATTATTTTCAACAGACAAACCCAAAGCATTCTAAAAAAAGTAAATAGAATAAATTAAATGAAATGGGCCTACAACATCTAAATTAGAAGAAAAAAAAATATATATTTAACCTTAGATGAAAGGGAGATTGGAGCTCGGCTCCACAGTTCCCCGTATAAAGATGAAATGACACTGACGACAGAATTATAATATTTTAACTCTCATCCATCGGATATTCATATTTTATTTAGAAAATCAATACCGGTTTTAATGATATAATTATTATTGGTTAAGATACAATATTTTACATCTTATTCACAGTTGTAATGCAAATAACACACTAAGCTTAGAATGCTGGTTGTCGGTTTAGTGGCACTGTTTTGCGGTCTTTATAGTAAAGTGATGGATTTGCTCTCTTTAACTCATAATAATTGATATGCGCCAGTCACTCGGCCCAATTGACATTCCTTTTACAACACTGCAGAGCAGGTAGACGCGCGTAATATCATTATGGACATGTGCGCAATATTCCGTTAACTGTTCCGGTGACACAGTGCTCCGGCAAAACCTGCCGGCCACTCTACAAACCACTTTTCTGGGAGCCACTTACTATACTTAACAATTTTGACAGTTAACTTTGCCATGCGATTCCATATAAGGATAACGTTTGCGTGAGCTCAAACAGTTAAAATACTATCATTACGTGATGGGTTTGCTCTATTTTAATGCTTTTATTACACTGACATTAAACACTGATGCACTTAAATGTATGCGATAAAACTAGAACATCCAAAAAAGTTGCAAGCCATTAAATTGGGTGCACGAAATTTATTTTGTTTTATCCCAAATGTAAAGCGTTTACTTTCCAAAAAGAAACGTTTGACCGTAGTTTTTTTAAAACAAGACCGGTTGTAAATTAGCCTTTTTCTCAATCTCTCATAATCAATGTAAAGTTTAACTTATTTTTGATAAAAATTAAAATAGACTTCGTCTTTAAAAATGCTTGCCATCAGCAAAACCACTTCAGATCGTTTGGTAAAATTTTGAAATAAATACAAAAAATACACAAATAAAATCATATAAGTTTTTTGCCTCGTTTCAAAACCTTCTTCATATTGGTGTTGTGATTAGCTAGAGTAAGTTTCAATACCGCCAATATGGCTACATATTTTCTAAATGTCCATCATACTGATTGCTTAAAATGTTCACTAAAAAATTCCACTTATAACATAGAAAAGCTGTAACGATCAAGATGAATATAAAACCTCCAATTTTACATTACATTATTTTTTTACTTTCAATTGTTGACCAGGTATGTGAAGTTGTTAAGAAATTAGACGACTCCGACTTAAGCTGTTTTTTATGTTTAGTAGCATGGTGTGTTGCCACTTTTGACCCTAGCGATTTGAATGCATTTTTTTTAAACGACTCAATTTATTATATTATATTACTCCTCAGCCCTGGGTTGACGTGTCAATGAAAGATAGAATTGGCTGAATGTATCCTATCGATAAAAGAAGCTGGTCCTGATAATACTGTGAATTGTGTTACAACTTAAAAGTACAACGTGTGTTGTTTTACTCTTTATTAAACGTAACACCTATCTGCCAGAGCTGACAGTATACATACACCGTCCTAGCACGTATTCTTGTTGATGAATAGTATAATTATCTATCCACAACACTTACGCACATATTATTTATCGCCCATCTGAATTTTAATTGACGCCATGACAAAAAGATTCTATTCAATACAGATTTGTTAGAACACTCTTTCGATGTGTTATCATTCATCGCCCGCTTAGAAAGTGTTCGTTTCGTAACAATATATCCACATATAGGCACGAAAAAATTATTAATTGTATCAGCGTACGGAAATATTTCATTGTATTCCGCATTGTCTTAGAATTGAATCGAATGCACTGCCATTGTTTTAGAACTGCTACTCTATTGGTGTTATCGTGGGAACTGTCGTAAAAAATAGCATTATCTGCAATAACCCGAATGGCCGTATTGAATATCGGAGACACTTTCAATTTTGTATGTTAAGTTGAGAACAAAGGAACTAGTACTGACTTCGAATCAAACTAGTTATACATATTATTATTTTAATCGAGCCCAATAAGGTACAGTCGTTATTATAAAATAATACGTATTTTTCTATACGTGTATACTTCAATTAAGCCAAACTTTTAATGTAAAGCTGCTAACTTCATGTTTGTATACCATATCGACTGTGGAAAGGAAAAAGGACGTAACCTACACATATCAAATTTTACAGGAGGCGCTAAAAACGTGTTTTGATGATTTTGTGACATATGCAAATTATGAATTATACACAACCCTGAAGTGCACGGAGACTTCTAAGCTGGTGTTTAATTGACATAATCTAATATTAATTAAAGAAATTGTCTAGGAAAAACCTTTATTTTAGTTTTTTTTCTTGGTTTTAATTTTTTACAAGGTCATTTTTTTGAAAATTAAAAGCTCAATTTAGATACTTATTCGGCATTTACAGCTTGCGTCCTTTTGATAGAACGTGTATCAAGTTTGATTCATTGTGATTATCGAAAAAAACCTGTTTTGAAGAAACTGTGGGTTAAGTCCTTTTTCCTTTCCACAGTCGATATGCAAGCGTATTGAATTACGAATGTAAGGTATGAATTATGCATTTATATGTATTGATTGAATAGGCATTTAATAAGGTAAAAATATCAAAGTATTTAGTTCTATATTTTTTTATAAAATGAGTTTATAGCTATTTCAGCGTACGCCATCGTCAGAATAGTACATTAATAGTTCAACAATTATTGAAATTAATGTATCTCAACTAAATTTAGCTTTTAAGTTTGAAAAAAAGAAAGCTTGTGAAAATTTAAACCAAGAATAAAGGCTTAAGAAAAGGTTTTTCCGAGAAAATTTCTTTAATTAATATTCGATTATGTCAATTACACACCAGTTAAGAAGTCTCCGTGCACTTTGAGGTTGTGTATACTTCATAATATGCATATGTCCCAAAATCATCAAAACACGTTTTTGTGCCTCCTGTAAAATTTGCTTTGTGTGGGTTACGTCCTTTTTCCTTTCTATAGTCGATACACTTATCAGTTAGTAAATCTAATTTTAGTCCGATTTATGTATACACATAACGTATTCATATTTTTATCCGTGAAATTTCTTGCTAAATGACAAATTAATGCAGAAGCATTATATTTTGAATGAGAAATAAATATTCCATTAAGAAAAATGTTTATTCATGGAGTTGCACTACCAATTGTCATAATATCTGTTATACCAATCTTAAATATTTTTTTCTGTTAAATAATAGTGTTATACGAACAAACGCGAATTTTCACACGGTTGAAATTTAACACGATATCTCAAGACGTTAGTGACACGTCATTAAACTGGATCAGATTTTTTCGTCTGATGTGTTCGTTTTGATAAACAAAATAACAAAAAATAAAAAACACATTTTGACAGATATAATGCTAAGCCTAGTTTATTTTCTTCGCTGTTTAGTTTACCGTTAATAGTGTTGCTATCATTAATGGCCGGCCACACATGCTGTTTGTATCGTTGCTAATTGGTTGGTAAAATATATGACACTTGTTTGTTTTGACAACATTAACGTTTTATGTATTATTTTTTTTATCTTAATTAAATTTTACAGTTAAAGGAATGTGTCAAGTTATAAAATACGTGTCAATATTGAGACTTTTTTGTTTCTCTTAATTAATTAAATAAATAAATGAGATTGTAAAATATTAACAGTTGAAAAACCCAAATGATTACTTAAAGGACATTTATTTTAAATTCATTTTAGTGTTTTTATAGAATACATTTAATAAGGTTTATTCATCGTTAAATTCTTGAAAAAAATATAGATTTATTAAGAGACAAATTACCTTGTGTATTTTATCAACCCAACGATCTTTTACTTAATAAAATTAAGAGATAATACTTAATCGTTTTGAACAGTTCTGCTTGATGAACCATCATATATTGAACCTTCTTTGAAATAGATATAACTGAAAACAAGACTCCTTAGGCTTAGATCATGAAAATGACTGTATGTATGTATAGATATGTAATATGGTATATGTATATATAATCATGCATATTATTAATGCATATGGTGTCAGTATAAATTGACTTCACTGTGGATTGCTCACCTCTGAAGCTATCACACCTCTCAGTCGGCGAGGATGGAAAATAATGCAAATATCCAATAACATCAGCGATCTAGAAGACTCGAAGAGCTTTCACGCTAACGCTTTTCAGGAATAAAAAAATACAAATATTAAGCAACATATTAACCTAATAGAAAAAGAATTTTAATTAGAATAAAATTTCGACTGAAGGTGCTTGGTGGAATTTCAATATTAAATTTGAATTCTTCAAATTATGTACATTCTCACAGAAAACAGAAAGGACACTGAACATCCGAGTTTTAGAACATGTGGCAGCCTTTAGATTGAAAAAAGACACGTCTACTTTTGCTAATCACTTAATTTCGGAAGGACACGTGTTCAATCAGGAACAAGGGATAAAAATGTTACACCCAAATACGGACAGTCATAAGCTCTTTTTCCTGGAAATTTTGGAAATAAATAGAGCACAACTGCATAGTCTTCCGATTTTAAATGAAATATTAAACATTCCGGGATCTCCACTTCTATACCCTATATAATCATAAAATCATATGATCATAAAACCTTTGCCGACAAACAAATAAATACAATTCTTGAAACTACTTACTACTCAAATCTGTTGGCATTCCCATGAGCTTATCCTTTTCGCCAGCAATGGCTTTGGACTCAGTGATGCATTTATTTCTTATACAAACACGAAACTTTCATTTACTAAGCGTCAGTTCAAGTTCATCCGTGCACTTGAACGCCTGAAGATGCCGAAAGGCTAAGCCCGGGTCGTTAGTGACAAAATCTGTGAGAATGTGCATAGTTTGAAAAATTCAAATAGAATAAAATTAATAATATTTTCATAATGTAAGAATTTGTACAATAAAATGATGGTATTTGCATACATTGAATATTTTTTTTGTCTATTTGATGATTTCTTAAAAGTTTTTCAGTCATCTCTTTCGCCAATTGTTCGCAGCTTACACCCATACTTTTTGCATTCCTCTTGATATTCTCCGCTTATCTCGTCCAAAGGTGGAATATCTTGTATTTAAAATACACAAAAAAAATCTATATGGATTATTTAAAACGCAACTTTCTAGCCAGAAGTTGAATGTTATTTTATTGGCAAAGCTTGTCGTTGTTAATTAATAATGATTCGTGGATATCGGTAAACCACATCGAGGTTTTATACTTGGATCTATAGCGGTCATCTGTGTATTCATGTAACAGTTTTCTTGAGTAATTTGTGCGAGATATTTGAAATTCCGATACGCTTCTTGGTTTTAAAAGTAATCCATTTAAACTTAACTATTAATTATAGTTTCCGCTGAGCATATTGCGGTTTATTTATAATCGACCACCGTCTGATGACATCTGGTGAGCGTCCGCATGTAACATAACGTACTGTAAACATCCGGTAACTAAAATGCAAGTGTTGCTATTATAGAGTCGATTTTAATAACCGAGAGAAAATATTTTTTGAATATATACACTGCCGGCTACCGAACACTTGATGATGTTATTTATTGTACATACCTCGGCTTGTTCAGTGTAAATATTTGTATTGGAAGATAATGAAAGTAATATTTAGGGCCGGCAATTTCGACTTATATTCATATTTTCAAATTAACAGATTTTTCCGTTCGTATTACATTCGACTGTGGAAAGGAAAAAGGACGTAACCCACACATATCAAATTTTACAGGAGACGCTAAAAACGTGTTTTGATGATTTTGTGACATATGCAAATTACGAATTAAACACAACCTTGAAGTGCACGGAGACTTCTAAACTGGTGTTTAATTGACATAATCTAATATTAATTCAAGAATTTCTCTAAGAAAAATCTTTATTTCAGTCTTTTTTCTTAGTTTTATTTTTTTACAAGGTCATATTTTTCAAACTTAAAAGCTAAATTTAGATACTAATTCGGCATTTTCAGCTTCCATCCTTTTGATAGAATGTGTGTCAAGTTGTATACATTGTGATTATCGAAAAAAAGCTGTTTTGGAAAATTGAGGGTTACGTCCTTTTTCCTTTCCACAGTCGATAGTAGTATGTATTACCATGCTGACTTGGTTACAAATAGGGTAAATCAACAGGCATTTAAATAGTCAATGGTATTTTGCAATGAGCGAGTGGAACTCGACTCTCTTACATTTTAAAGGATTCTTTCACTCTACATTACATGCAAACAATTCTTGAATATTTTTTCATCAGTAAAATAAAGATTAATGATTTAAGCTTATTAAGAAAATTTTGGAACTGCAACGGTCGGTGATGGGTACAATTTTTTGATTATAAGAAAAGTTTTTGACTTTACAAAATGTCAATACACTCAACTATTTTTAGACGTTGCGCTTTAGTGTAGACAACAAAATAAAGAAAATATAGAAAAAATTAAGAAAAAAATAATATTCAACGCTACTCGATAACATACGCGCACGCTTATGACGGACTGGGCGTAAATCGCTTTCATCGCTAGAACTATCTTGACACGTATAATGCGTTAGAATCTAATGAAGACCTTTGTTTGTAATTATCTTCGTGTGTTGTTATATTTCTTGTTATTAGGAAATCTGTTATTTGTTTCTGAGAACCGCGAGTTTTGGTTCTTTTCAGTGGACCGTGTTATTTAAAAACCGCGTAAAAAAATGGGTGTACAAATATAATATATTTGTACAACATCACATTAATACTAGATCTAGGTTGCCTGAGTTTTTAAACGTTTTTGGTATAACTATTGAAAGTTCCACATTTTCTTCTCTACACAATTTAATCGAACATTATGTTATTGTTTCCGACTAGGGCATCCAATACCAGACCGTTTTTGTGATCTCGGCATTTCGGGATTGACAATTTTGAAACTGAAAAGGCGTGAGACCTTGAGAGAGGGATTGGAGGCCCTATTCCAGACCAGACGAAAAAGCATTTTACCGTTATATTTCAAGCAATATTTCTAGCTTCGATTTATGTGAATTAATTTAGGATATATTTATATAATTTTCCCAGTCATGAGCTAATCAAAGATACCTACATGCAACACCGATGTGGCGATATGCTTATGAAACGATTTAATAATCAAATTATGAATTTACGAAGAACACACATGAGCTTTATTTCGCCAATCGACTTCATTATCGGCAAATATTTATATTTATTTTTAATTATTTAACTTTCATTTATCCGAAACGCGCAATCGATAAAAAATAATCTCGTTTAATTTTCTTGGTGTAAAATACAAAAAGCTGTTTTCGATTACGATTATAATCAGGCATAAAATAATAAATATCGTTTTAAGCCGTTTAATAAAACAGGTAATTATTTTAGCATTATTTAGAGAGCGAGTAAAGTGTATATGTTAGCACTAGGTATTATAAATACGCGTATGCACCTAAAAACCCATATATTATCGAAATGGCAGGTACTCTTTGATTGCTAATCAATGTGCGCTTAACCGCACATCACCTGGAACTGCAATGCATATCTAATCGCAACTTAATCGATAGACCGCAATAAGAAGCCCGCAAGTATTTTAACAGCGGTTGTGTTAAATTAAATCAAACTTATACGCAATGGTAAACATACTGTTGATATATATATTATAATTATTAACCCAATGCCACCAATTTTTGGAACAGTTTATTCCAGGGGTATGAAACCTTAACATCTACACAAGGCATTTAATGTTAACTGAAGCCTCAAAAGTTTGCATTAAAAAAAATTAAATACACGCCAAAATGTAAAGCTCTAACTTCTTCTTCTAAAAAAAGAATCATTCAGAAATTCACAGACTTGTAAGTGTCCCTTTAAATAAAATAAACTTCAATATCGAATTAAAAATCATTTAACAAATTGCCATCAACAATGGATACAATTATCTCTTATAGACAATCTTTTATCAAAAAAAACAAACCAAACTTGCGGAAAAAATGTTATTTAAAGATAAATTGTCAACGGACATAGAACAAACTAGGTATTGGCGTAGAATCATTTATTTATAAAATAAGAATTTTAAAATTTAAAAAACAGCTCGCTGATAGTGTTAGACCAGCTCTTAATTGTAAAAACTCCTTAGGTAAATTATTAGTCAACAATAAAGATAGAATATATTACTTAAATAAATCCGAGATTTAAAGACTGCAATGCTTTTGTTGCACAGAAACTTATATCGGAAAAAGCGAAAGAACATTAAAAACTAGATTGTCGGAGCACATGGCTGCCTTTAGATTCCACGTCCACTTTTGCCAGTCACTTAATTTTAGAAAGCCACGTATTCAATGACGAAAAGGGTATTCAAATTTCGCACCCAAATACGGACGCCCATAAACTATTTTCCAGGAAATTTTAGAAATAAACAGAGCACAATTGAAGAGCGTATCGATTTTGAATGAGCAGGTAAATCTGCCAAATTCCCCACACTTATATCCTATGTGTGAGTAAATATAATCATAAAAAAAATCGTCAAACAAAAATTAATATAATTATTAAAATTACCCACCATTCAAATCTGTAGGCATTCCTTCAGCAATGGCTTTAAGCTTAGTGATGCATTTATTTCTTATATAAACACGATACATTCATTTACTTAGCGTCAATTAAAGTTCATCCGTGCACTTGAAAGCCTTAAGATGCCGAAAGGCGAATCCCGGGTCTTTAGTGACAAAACTTGTGTGAATGTACATAATTTGAACGATTCAAATTTAATATTGAAATTTGAGTATTATTTTGATGTATTTAAAAAGGGTTAATTTATGTTAAGATGATTTGAATGCAGAATAACCAAGTTACACTGGTGCAAATAAATCAAATCGTCCGTCTCATACGGATTGACAGATAGATGATCGATTGAATAGCAAGACTTAGATTTATGATTTTGACATCTGACATAATAGATAATATTATTTCCATCGCATCGAGTAAAACGGTTTCCCCTGTAGTTCGTTTCTTAATCTAAACTTAGATTCTCACCATTATTCAAATGCAAAAATTTCAATACTGTGATTTGTTACAGAAAGGTCACATGACCAATTTACTTGCAAGAAACAAAAGACTGAGGTCGAATATGTGCTACTCTATCGAAAGGTTAAAACTGTACATCCAACCGTTCCGCATCGATAGTGACCTTATTAAACAATGCAATTTGTTAACTAGTTAACATATAGGCCAACGATTATTATTTTCTACTCAGATACGGATAGTTAAAATCGATCAGACTCAACAAGGCGATTACAAATTTAATTTTCACATCAAAAGATATGTAATTAACAATTATTTAAATGCTATGTGTTATAAATAGCTGTATATATTTTACTAGCCCACCAATAGTCACTTTTTAAATAACTATCTCTTTTTTTAAATTATTTTGCATTTTTTGATTTCTTTATTTCTATTTGCTTTAGTACCCCGTTTCAGCAGAAATTTTGACACTAATTTTATCTTCATCGAATCTAAGCTAGAAAAGTAATACATAAATAAATAGTTACATAAACTCACTTTTGACAACCTCTATAAGTTTTTAATTTCTCTATAAAAATATTCTAAGACCTATAGAGAGTCAAACTTCAAAACAGTTGAAAAACACTGTATTACTGTACATTTACAAGATGTCCGCCCATGTACAGATAAATTCAATGGCATTTAAACACAACGCGAGATAATCGACACCGTTTAATTACACATTGAACTTGTATTGGCTATTAAGCCGAATATACTATTACGGTAAATGGCTATTACAAAGTTAATACATGATAATTTTGCAACCACATTAAAAGAAGATGTCGATGTAGTCTAAGAATGCTATCAAAAGACCTTTATTAATATAAAATTTTTTATTAAAACATTTAATTTCTATCATCTGTCAATCTGTCACCATTTTCATTATGTCAAGTAAATTAATAATAGATGGCGTAGCGGTCAAATGGAACACATTCGAATCACATAGCCGTCATTCAATTGTTTTTAGTTTCAAGAATTTTCTCATTACCATAACTGCATCGAATGACTTTGTGCAGTGGTTCAAAAGATGACAAATATTTTTTTAAACAAAAATGAAAAAGAATTCACCACCGAAAAAGCACAACAAAAAGGTGTTATATTAAATGCTACATATCTGTAAATAACACCAAGTTTTTGATACACATTTCAATATGTGAACAGTACACATACATACACACTGCCTATATTCACGCATCATCAGTATCAAGCGCGTTGACTGAATATTAACTGGTGGCACGCCACCTGTTATATTTATTATGTTTATTTGATGTCATTGTCATACCAGGATTCGTTTGAACAAATTTAAGATATGGACTTGGGTACAAAAATTAACTATGTTACAAATTTTGAAGTACTCAACGATTCAAGTATTGCATAGAATATTATTACATAGACGTAATAGTTATCCAAAAATTTGACTCTGTTTCTGGTTTTCGAGAATGGGTAAAATGAAATTGGTAAATATTTTGTATAATTGCACAACAATGAAAAACGTAAAAAAAAGGTTATTTTGCCATGCATGCATTGCTGAAAATTAGGTTAAATATTTTCACGGTTTTCGCTGTTATGTGTCTTTTTAAAAATCATATTTAAATATGAATGCTTTTTTTCTTACTAATGAAACATAGATTGTTGTTGATAAATTGTGTGCATGAAAAACTGCAGCAGCTGCAATTTGTATATGCAAATTACTAAAAATTCGCGAAGTGACCTAATTCTTTGTGAAAAGATGGTTTTGCATATTCATTTAGGAAATGTTTTAGCTGCTTCGGACTTCAATATAAATATTTATTATTTAAAGTTGAAATTATAAGCTTCTTTTTCATTGAGTAAAACCATATTTTTCCTAAATGTAACGTTTGTATATACTTTAATACCGTCGGAATACTGGCAGAAGAAATTTAGTTAAACACCGACTGTTTAATGTTGGTTATTAATGCAAGTATGTGGAATTTGAATTGTTTGAATTTTGTACTTTTCCATGAGTTTTGTCGCTAACGACCCGGGTTTCGCCTTTCGGCATCTTCAGGAATTCCAAGTGCACGTATGTACTTGAACTGACGCGTAGTAAACAGTTTGTATCGTTTATATACAAAAATATAAGTAGATCACTAATTTAAGATTTCGACTGAAGGTGCTTGGTGGAATTTCAATATTAAATTTGAATCGTTCAAACTATGTACATTCTCACAAATTTTGTCACTAACGACCCGGGTTTCGCCTTTCGGCATCTTCAAGATGCCGAAAGGCGAAACCCGGGTCGTTAGTGACAAAATTTGTGAGAATGTACATAGTTTGAACGATTCAAATTTAGATCACTAAGTTAAAAGGCTATCAAAATTTAAATTGAATGTATACAATTTTCAATGGATTAAATGGGTTTGTTATAATTATGGGGATTTTTTGAAAATATAATGACCAGATAATAACATAGGAATGTTTAAAATAAATCTAGGGTTTTATCCGACCTATTATTAATGAGTTGATTTGTTTTTAAGCCTTTGAATTAATATTTAATGATAGCAAGTGCTTGAATTATTAATAAAATGACAATTATTTAAAAGGAGTACAACAGTGGAGAATTTGGTAGATAATATTACTCGTTTAAAATTGGCAAACTGTTGAGCTGAGCTCGATTAATCTCTAAGATTTCTTGGTAAAATAATTTAAACTCGCCCTGTTAGTATGTAACAAATCAATACCTGAGTCAAAATTAAACGTATGGTTTTCAAGAATTAAATGGTTGGCAAATGTGGAAGTATCTTTTTTTAAGCGAAAAGCGGCTAAATGCTCAGCCACTCTTATATTTGAGGTTCTAGCAGTTTTACCAATATAAAATTTGGGACAATCACTACACTGCAATCTATAAATCCCAGATTTGTTTTTATAATCTATAACATCTTTATTATTTATCAATAATTTACCTAAAGAGTTCTTGCAATAATGCAAGTTAATGCAAGTATGTGGATTTTAACACGCTATATCATATGAAGATATAATCAATATATAAAGTCAATTTATTTAAAAGTTTTTATTGGAAAATAAAATTATAAATAACAACGCTTTAGAATATGTGGATCGAAGTTGTTGGAACGATAATTAATAGTAAAAGTGCACAATTATTTTTTTTATCCGCTCTCTATACGGATCATATGGTCACCCCATGGTTCCTCCGAGATTTTCTATCCCCGACAATTTTTTCGCTTCTTCCCGTGTCATCTCAGCGTCCCGTAGCTGCGCTGAGTACGTTCTATGGTAAGTCATCAGTGGCCTTCCACGACGTGGGGATTAGGGTATCCAATCCCGGAGCCTTTTTCCAATCCCGGGATTTCGGGATTGATCCCCTTTTATTCGGGATCCCGGGATTGTGATTTTCTTACCGAGAAATTTGAAATCCTCAATTCGTTATACTTTTCCCCAGAATCTCGCAAAACCTCGTTTTTTTTTTAGATCACCGATTTACCAATTTCGTGTAAATTATCGGGTTTTCCTCAAAATTTTTCAATCCCGAAATCCCGGGATTGCGGCCATCTCAATCCCGGAATTTCGGGATCAGAAAATTGAATGGGATCCCGGGATTGGATGCCCTAGTGGAGATCCATCTGGTTGGCAGAAGAGACCGGCAGGGTTAAAAGGCATCCGCAGCACATGTGCAAACCAGGTCCATCGTCGCTTTTTTATTTTGGACGTAATAAGTGGCTGGTTAGTCCGCTCTCTTATCTTCGTGTCCCTGGCAATGTCAGACCGCCGTATTCCTAGTATTCGCCGTAGGCATCTGTTATCAAAGCACATATTTAATAAAGATGTTAAAATTTTATGATTATCGAAAATGACCATTATCTCAAAACAAGGTTTTTTTTACCTATCGTCTTCCACCAGTATGGCGATGAATACAGTCTTATACAATGACTTTGTCAATTTTTAATCGATTCTGAAATTAGACATCAATTAATAACACGTTAAAGTATTCCAAAACGTTTGAGTATTGGCGTATCAAGCGGAAAACTAATTGGAGTAAAGAAGACCGATTTAAAACGGCATAGATTCATGCCGGAATAAATACCGACATACAGTATTGGGATTACAATAAATGTTTATACAAAAGCACGGAAGTTTTAGCTACTTTTCCATTTCGTCAGTAAACAGAAGGGACTTAACAAATCTGTAAGCTTATTAATGATTTCTTTACCTTCTTGTGAATTAAAATAATATTAATGATTTTTTTGTCAGAAAAAAATAATCTTCAATGTATTATTTATAGTTTTTACGCCCATATAAATTATAATATACGTTATTGAGAATTATTTACAAAAAAACACAGATGTCGATGTACCGTTAAATTCAGCGAGGACAATGGAACAGGAAAACTGCCATAATACGAAATCGATCAACAAATCAAGGCGATGTTGTTTTTAGATTACTCTTGGAATCGATTTCCCTATTGCATCATAAAACAATGCATATTAACTATTGATTGTTTTCGAACAGGAGTGTTTGCAATACAAACAATCTACGTTTACTAATAAATAGTGTTCATTTGTATATGTTAAATTAATACAAAAGGTGCCTATTATTTAAATAGATTCCAAAAGTATTATAAGTGATATATGTTAAAGAGATAAGATGAAAAAATAAAAAAATAACTAATTATATTATTCCACATATTTAAAAAATAAAATTTGTAAAACTAAAATACTTTGTTATTTTTCACCTAATTACAATGGAGTTCTACCAAGTAGATGCCAATCCAATCAATGATCTAAAGAGAGTTTTTCTAAATTCATTTATACCACAAATTATCAGGAAAGGGAAATAGTTTAATGACAATACGTTTCCGTATTGAACTTGTTCTATTTTTGAAAATTTATTTGTTCTTAAGAACAAAATGTTTACCAAATTTTGACAGTTATATTTAACCCTTCCTTTACTATGCAAAAAAAAGCACAAGCTCCTGAGCTGTGTATCCGTTACACATCAGGCAAACGGGAGTGAATCATGACAATTATATAACACTACTACAGCAGTACTATATATAATTGTCATGCTTCACTCCCTTTTGCCTGATGTGTAACGACTACACAGCTCAGAAGCTTGTGCTTTTTTTGCATAGTAAGGGAAGGGTTAGTGACGTATTTATACTAAAATACATTGCGAATTGAATATAAATATTATATCGACTGTGGAAAGGAAAAAGGACGTAACCCACACAAATAACAAATTTTACAGGAAGCGCAAAAAACGTGTTTTGATGATTTTGGGCCATATGCAAATTATGAATTAAACACAACCTTGAAGTGCACGAAGACTTCTAAACTGGTGTTTAATTGACATAATCTAATATAAATTAAATAAATTGTCTAGGAAAAACCTTTATTTCAGTCTTTTTTCTTGGTTTTCATATTTTACAAGGTCATCTTTTTCAAACTTAAAAGCTAAATTTAGATACTAATTCGACATCTGCAGCTTGCATCCTTTTGGTAGAACGTGTATCATGTTGGATACATATTGATTATCGAAAAAAAGCTGTTTTGAATATACTGTGGGTTACGTCCTTTTTCCTTTCCACAGTCGATATGTAAAACATATTGAAAAAAAAAGTTACTAGACTATCTAATATCTCGTATTGAAGAAGCGGAAATTAAAACGAATGGTTGTAAAATCTTGCCCGTATTTATTTATTGACAAATAAATACAAATGAATATTATATGTTTATCAAAATTGCGGTCGATATGCATTTGCTAAAAACCATTTTTGATACAACTTGAGAAGTAATTTGTTCTATCTGCATCATTAAATTACATCATAATTCAACTACAAACAAGCATTACTTTCAATTTGTCATAATATTTCATATAAATGGAATAGGAAGTAGTTTGGGTTGCACAATATTTCAATTTGATTGATTTTTATGCAAATTATTATCTATCTTAATAGTAATTTACAAAATTTTGCTATTGTCAGTGGCGTTCCCACGGATGCAAAATGATCTTGATGTATAAATTATTTCATAAAAAAACTTCATTTATATTCTATTCTTCAGCAGTTTCTTAAACGTTTTATACGAAAAAAAACTTAATCAATTCAATAATTAAAACGATACCACGACTATTTTACGAAAAAGCTAGTTTTCTAAAATAATGTGATAAACATTTCTTTTATTTTCTCTGGTGCTCAATTCTAGTTTGAAGATTGTCATTCTCCTCGATTTTTCTGGATGTTTCATCACAAAGTTTTGATAGACCTTTTTTGTAGGGTGACCTTATTACTCTAGCTGTAAACAAATGTTGACAAAACGCATAACGCTTTAGAAAATATGAACCATACTTGATTTATGGTGACCATTTGAATATAGCGGTTCTCGTTTTCTAACAAAAGTTTATTTGTAACAGTCCGACTGATGGATTAATATATGTTATAAAATTATGTCCATTGTGATTTATATAACAACAATTTATAAGTTTTTTTTTTATTATTTTAAACAAGATGATTCTTGACGCATAAATTATTCAATTTACCCCAGTATTCCGTCAAACAAAGTTTGGGAATGTTTCTTCCATAGAATTTAGATAATGTGTATTGGAACATTTTGATTCAAACTAAATAACCTTAAAAAATAATAGAAACTTTGAAAACACTTATTTATTCTATCAACATTGCATAGGATTGACAATTTATAAATTTAAGACTTTTACAATGAAGAAAAAAAAACTTAATACAATTTAATATTAAAAACAGTAGAAAAAAAATTGGCAAGGATGTCAACTGAGTAAATTTCCGACAAACCCTACTTTAATACATAAAAAAATATCATTCGTCGGAACACTTGGAACTCACCAACATCCACGTGGAATATGTCGATATCTTATGTACATCACTGTTCAATTAATAAATGATTTGTATATTTGAGATGCTAAAACGATTTTCTTAAACTGATCCTCCATTTTGCAACGCCACTCAAAGAGAGACTGCAATTATTATTGTCATGATTTAAAACATACTTGCTTTAATTGAATTCCAACATACGAATACAATAAGATGGCAACCTTTCTCCCAACAGTTGTAATGATTGATCCGTTCTCTAATTGCTGATTTATTATTGCATTGGCTCTTAGAGCAGTGCAATAATATAATTTGGTGAGCAGATATTTAACATATTATTATAATGAATCGACTTTCTTTTCTGTGAGGTTGTTAAAACACAGCAATGCTTTTATACAATGCTTTTATACAACGTTTCATCTCAGACATTTTATTCTTCAGAATTTTTTTCTTCGATATTGACTTATTAAACTTATGAAAAAAAAAATTAAGAGATTTAACAAATACGTATAAACTAACCGAGGTTTATATGGTGTCGGAGACCAAAACTAGGTTTCCTTTGTTGAACAAGGTATCTCATTGTACCTAAGTTTAATAATGATTAATATTTTAATCTAACATGCAAACAACTTCATTTTTTTGCAGAGTTAACTGTCAAACAATCTAATACTAAAATAGTAATGAACAACATTTTTTACAGTGGGACAAAACTAAAAATAATACAATACCGTTTACTTAGGTTTTATTGTCATTGACCTGTTCTCTCTTAAAAATATTAAATATCCAGTAAAGCAAAAAACATTAATATACAAACAAAAAGCTAAACCTTCAATAAGAAACTTCTTTTTGGCCGAAATAGTTTTTTTTATTGTAAACATGTCCGATCCCAATGTGGAGCATATGGGCTCCTAATGTAGCATATTTCTAACAAAACTGTTGTTACAAAGTTGCTCAACCTCTCTTTTTTCGAAGAGTATTAAAGCTAGAGCAGGACTAGTGGTAAATTTTATGTAATTTTAAACATCACATACATAATGTCTTCGAACACATACATAAGAAAATTGAAAAATAATTAATATTTCTATTTGAAAAATATTTGGATTTACAAATATTATAAAGTCAAACGATCATACAAGGTAAACTCGAGAAGAATTGGCATCACAAGCACATACGTTTTATATCTCAAATTTAAATTTAAAAGAAAAATTGGCATTGACCTTACCGGGAATCAAACCCAGACCAGTCTTATTTACAGAACCAAGTTCTTAGCAAGTAGACAACAGCAGGTGGACTGTTATGTTACTTAACATACTCGGATTCGAACCCGTGAGTAAAATAACCGAATAAAAAGAGGCTAATTTTTTTTTCTCTGTAAGCTACAATCACTATATAAAAACGACCTTATCATTATGAAAATGACACTCTTTGGTTTACTTCCTTGCGTATTGTATATGTGTAGGTATGTATGCGCGTGTGTGTGTACATGTATGGATATGGTATGATGGGAAGCATAAAATATGGTTTAGAATGAATGCATATGGAGTCCCCGTGAACTGGCTTCACTAAGGGTTTCTAACGTCGGCAATGATACTAAGGAAATACAAACTTCATGAAGAAGACTCGGAATACTTTGACGTTGACGCGCCTAGTACTTTCAGCTCCATAAATTTGATATGAAAATAAAAAAAAACAATCGATGTGATTTTTTGACAGGCCGCGAGTTGTTTATAACTGTGTAAAATGAATTACTGAATGAAGGAAGATTATGGCATGTAGAACCTGCCAAGCATGACATTTAATATATCCTGCATACTCCACGCCAGTCACTTTCTCTGGCCAAAAGCTTTTATCGCGAACACATGCGTTTCGAATACGTAAGCTGTCAAGCAAAATCCATTGATAAGATCAACCAATCTTGAAGCGCATTCAATGCAAATTTCAACGATGCGATTTGCTCGCCACACCCTCGTCAATAGCCAGGCGGCTATCAACAATTATTCGCGATATTTAAAAGAACTTTCTACACGTAAGACTTATTAGAAATGACATTTACGTCGATAAGTGACAGATTTTTTTACTGAGCTTAGAGACGAAGAATTACAGAAACCGGTGTCCCAGTAATAATGGTGTTTTTTTAAGTACAGAAATACCGATTTTTAACATGCAAAAATATTTGGCACACACTTGAGATTTAGGAGAAAAGTGGCGGGCGCAGGCCGGATTTAAAAAAAAACAGATTTACATACATAGTATTAAAAAGTAGTATATATTTATGTATTCATTTTATTATTGTTCCCTTAGCTGCTTTATAATAACATGTATATGGTGATATTTTTGTGAATTCAATAAATCTATTAAAAATAATTGTTTTTTTTTAACTTTATTTGATACTTTGCCGGGCGCACAATAAAGGCTCCACGGGCGCACAAGCGCCCGCGGGCACGGGGTTAAGAGCCCCTGATCTATAGCATAGGTTCGCGACCCCGATGCTATTGAAAAAGACTTTTTTTAATAAGTTAATTTTAATTGACTGTAGACTGTAGTTTTAGTTTTGTTGATGATCGGCGTGACTCTTTTTTTTTCTTTAGCTCTTCCGAGAATTTTCAAATCCAAAATCCCAGCAATATCGATTTGCCGAAAAAAGCTGGCAAACCGTAGGTTGGATACCCGTGATCTATAGAAATCATTTCATATTGAAATAAAATTGTTTGAGATGAATTGAAATATTTTTAATCTGCTAGTAAATTGACATGTTCCAGAATTGATGGGTTTTCAACGGTTATTTAATAAAAATCATCCGTTTATGATTGTGATATATTTTTTAATGACGGTATTATATGCCAATTTTATTCAACTCGTTTGATATTGCGATCTCAATTGTCAGGATTTTTGCTTTATTAAACTTGTATTGCAATACTGGTATTTAATATGAAATACATATATTGATATATTCGCCTAGAATTCCAATCCTAAGTGGACATTATGAACTTCTAATGAATCTCGACATCAGTTTTTAAAAGTCTTAAAGATGGTAAAATTATATAAATTGGACTAGGACAGGACTATGAGTTAGTTAATCGCTGTATTTGTGAAATTCACCATTGTTGAATTTATTTCTAGATTTACCGCACCAAGCATAAGTAATTAATAATATCAAAATTTGTATCTTATCCCCTTCCTGCATCTAGTAGAAATGGACAATACACCAAATTTTATTTTGTAATTTATAACACATGAATTAATATTATTTTTTTAGTTTATTCGTAAACCTTACAATGTTCTGTCTGATGATGCTCTTAATAAAACGAAATACGATGTGTCACATGTTATAACACATTGAGTGGAATAACAATTATCATATTTTAATTTTAATATCCAACATAATGAAAATTAACATTCACACCATATATTTTATTTTTACATATTAGATTTCAACTCCACTAATTTAAATAAAAAAAACCTAAGATTTAATGCCTCTGTGAAGTAAAGCAGTATAAACGTGGTAGCTTCGGACAAAATCAAACAGAAAGTTTGATGTTTGTTTCTTTACAATACAATTAGCTTTATCGCAGATGAATGATCATAATATATGCACGAGATTAAAATAATATACTAAAAAATATTATAAAATAATATTGATAAGCGATCAGCGATTTATTATTCTAAAAGGAAAGTGCTATACGTACTTTCAAATACAAATAAATACATTGGTGGGCGGAAGAAAGTGTTGTTAAAAGATTTGTGCAGATTGTATGATCGTAATTGCGATTTGAGCTCCTTGTATTAGAAAAATATGAAAAAGAATCATGCCGTTTTTTATTTGCAATTGAATATCTATTTGGAGTATCCAACTATCATTTATTTAAACGTAAAAAATGATGATAATTTAATGTATGTTACGGCCATTCGATTGAATTTAATAATTGCTTGTAATAATATATATAGGAGCTTTATTATTTTCCAGATATACGTGGGTATGTATATGTATTTGAATTTGGATTTACAGAAAACTGTTTCTAATGACGTAAGCCTATGGTTTGAACATCTAATTATTTATAATTAGATTTTTTTGTAATCCATGTCCGCTCTCAATGTAATGCATACGCCTTCTTTATCGAGGTATCTCAAAAGAAAGTTTTTCTACGACAGCTCTTTGTTACATAGTTACTCCACCTTTCATTTTTCGAAGTAAGAAAATAGAAGGGATTAAAGGATAACAGGACTATTGAATAACTAATCCGCCTCATAACCTTCCGTTATATTAACATTGGAACTACATTGGCGTCAATAGTAGAATCTTCACACTTGCAATCTGAAGAAAGGTAAGAACATTTGTATGCTGGTGATATTGATTATTTTGCGGTAGATTGGCAATTATTATAAAAAAAAGGGTTCGTGGTGCAGTGGTCAACGTTGTTGACTACCGTGGTCCACCTCACGAGTACAAGTCCCAGTACGAACAGTTTTGATTATGATTTTTTTTAAATCAATTTATAGATTTCTGTTTGAAAGGATGGGTGTTTGCTGTCTTGAAATATCGTTCCAATCTTCTATTTTTTAAATAACATGGCGTAATGAGAGCGATAAGTTAATCATAAGTCATGTTCTAACAGTATCCTGAAACTGAGTGACAAGCAGTTATCATAGAAAAACCAAGATACCTTTATTTGGAGGCTACAACAATATGATATAAATTGAAGACTGACATTAATTAAGTATCGTTTGATTGTTTTAATAGTTATTTTATACGAGTGATAAAAAAATCCGCCCCTTCTGCAGAACACCGCGAATAGCTCTGAAAATAAACTAGTCTTTTGTTAACGTAGTGGTACATATTAAAGTGTTTATTGTCAAAGCAATCGTGGTTTACTGTTTGCAAAGTACAAGAATCTCCATCAATCAGAATGATTTGACAGAATAGTAAATAGTATTGCCAACACCATACTATTTCATATGATCAGTAATAAACCTGTTCCCATTCGAATAATGTGGCAACACTTCGATTACACTTTGCAGTTCAATTGCAAATAAATTATTCGCAGGACCTAGTTCTGTGATCGATGTTTCGAAAGAGACGTATTGTCAATATTGTTATATCGGTCAATGATTAAAAGTAAAAGTTCCCTAAAGCTTTTTTTGCACACATAAAAAATGTAATAAACAAACAGTGACCGCCTTGTAAGTATTTAAAACATTTGAACAGCGGTTTCTTTCGATGCTGCCAGTATGTTATAATTTTATTCGCTAATTTATTGCTATGAATTAAATCGCTTCTGTACATATAGGCGTGGGTATGATAGATGAATGATGATAATGTTTAACAATAAAAAAAATATATAAATTAGTCATTTTTTATATTCAATTTCCTATAAAGATTGTGGGCTATATTAATAACTACTTATGTATATTATAAAACAAAACTTTTATTTGTAATAATTGTTAATTTTGTAATGTAAATCCGCGATAGTTTTGCTTATCTCAAGCAATCATCTTGGTTTAAATTAGTTAATGCTGGCGATGAATAAAACTGGTCATGATATTCGAAAAGTAGAATTGATACAAATGCAGTGTTTTGATTTTTTATATAATGCCATTTCACCAATAATTCACAGTGAACATCTTAATATTGATGAATTTAATCATTATCAGTAATAAGCCAAGCATCACTTCGGCTTCTTAAAGGTCAAAAAAAATTCTCTTGTTTATTTATTATACAAATATGTTTAACGTATAATTGATTTTTGCAAAATAGTCAGCAAATAAAATGGAAGTCTTAATATATTTAATGAAAGTAATATTTTAAATCAGGTGGCTAATGGCTACGTTTCTTAAGCATGTATCCGTAATTATTGATGCGAGTGGTGTGTATTTTCTTTTCCTTCTATTTTATAATTCACAAAATACAACTGATGTAACGATCTCTGCTTATGGTAGTCGCAAAACGCTAGTGAAAATTAAATTTTAAAAATTCCGTTTTGAAAATTTGTTTTTGAACATTTTACCTAAAAATAAACATAGTATAAGGTGATTTCAATGATAAACTAATTAGAATCACAATGTATTTTGTTAAATTAATTAAAAATACTTTTACACGTTTTGATAATAAGGGTTGTATTTTCACTATAATATGGTTATATTTTATATTAAAAATATGATTTCACAAAATGTAAACAAAACTATTGAATAACCACTGCTCACATGTCATATTTTGAACTATGTATATTGTTAAAATTAACATTCCTCCATATATTATCTAAAACAAAATCAAAAGCGTTATAATATAAATGTAAGTTGCACGATCTTTGTAAGCAAAATGGTATTTTGATGTATTTAGGTTATCTTCTATCGTTCATGATTATATTTATGCGATATTGGTTCGTTACATAAAATATATAGTATCATAGACTAAAATTTATGTTGCTACATTCATTTTGACATTATGGGCATATTTTTTAAAATAGTGATAGTTGATAACTTTGACAGTAAATGTGTGAAAACAGCAGGATATTTTTTTATTTATTAGAGTCTTAATATATTTATTTGTAATCAAAGATTTTTGTTAAAAATGATTTTCAAATACACGCGTAAATTTTTGTAAAAAGTTAGTGTTATATTTAAGAATAAACGGAACAAAAATACGATAATAATCGTCAACTGATTTCTTAAATACGTTAGACTTTTAAGTTGATTTATAATCCATATTTTTGTGGAAAACGACACCTTGATATATATTTTTTTATTTTTTTCATTGCGTAAATAAAATATTAACTTCTTATAAAGCATTTCAATATAATTCATAACGTCGTGCGAGGAGAATTAGGCAAATCCTTCTATGTATGCTCTACGCCACGGTTTCTCAACCGGGGAACATAGAATGTTCCAAGGGAGCCACAGAGAGAAAAACAATTAGGGGAACAGTTTTGTGTGACCTCGGGCAAATATCCATAATCTTCTAGGTTTTAAAAATCAGGCAGCTACAAAATATTTTGAAATTTTGGTAAGAGCTAAAAAACAAAAATGTTTCGCGTCTTCTATTTTGAGAATTCCGAAAATTCCTATGGCAAAGTTGAAAACATTGAAAAATATTTTGGAATCTTTCAATCTCCGAGTTTCAAAAAACTTTTTTGTAAGGATATGGATGCGACGTAAAAATATGAGACTCAAAAAGGGCCACGGGTCCAAAAAGGCTGAGAAACTATGCTCTACGCTACGTTTTCTGGATTGGATAAGTACGAAACATTCACTTCACAAATGCCTTTGAATATAAACATTTTGATTTTGACAGTAGACTTTATTGAATAAATCTATTAATAATAACACTTCACTGGTTAGATTTTAAAAATTCCGTTGCACTTACCAAACTGATCAAAAACGACAAAAATTAAAGCAGATAGAATAAGCTGCTGTACACATACCTGAAACAGAAAATAATACATATTATTATTAGTAATAATTTGGATAATTTTAAAGTGGAACATTTTTTTTATCACTTTAATAATTTCATATCAATAATGTGTTATGCCGCAAATTCATTTGAAATTGATTTCTATTCAATCTAGATACCTGATTTCATTTTAAATGTACAATTTAAAACGGTTTGATTTATTGGAGTTAGTACCGTCAACTGCGAAAATAGTCTTTTATTATACTTTAGCTTTATTTGTTTTTTAATATTCAATATTACATCTAATGACAATGTGTCAAATATTTTGAAATCGAAATCCGAAGTTTTGAAAAGAAAGTCCCTCGAAATCAACTTGAGGAGAAGTAGCATTACAAACACTCATGTATTAGATCTCAAATCTAAATATGACGTTGACTTTACCGCAACTCGAACCCAGAATCGCTTGATCGGTATAGCCAAGCTCTTATAAATTGGAGTCTAGACCAATCGTGGGGAACCTGTGGCCTTAAGACCGCATGCGGCTTTTTAGCCTGATCGGCCAAATCTGAAAATTTGGATTCGAAAATTTTTGAAAGAGCTTTTTTTGGCAAATCTGTAAATTCTTGGGATTTTGGATGTCTAAATCCTTTGAGAATTAGAGATTCCTTAGTCAATGTTTACTGCGGCCTTATGTTGAATCAGAAAAATGAATGCGGCATTAAGACAAGAAAAGGTCCTTCACCTCTGGTCTAGACTCTAGACGAGTGCTTCCCAGATTGGGGGACGCGGCCCCCTGGAGGGCTGCCACAGAACATATTTTGTATTGAGGAGGGCCGTGGAATTAAAATGTCTGGGAAGCACTGCTATAGACTACGGCGGGTGACATTTACTATTAAGTTCCTTCTAAGTGGTCAATCATATCAATGTATACAAATATTTGTCAAAGAATAAAAGATTTTTAATTCAATTTCAGGTCAATTATGATTGACGTATCCATTAAGTTTTATTTGAGTACGGAGTGAATAGATACTAAAAGATTGAATACAAAATAAAACAACTGCTTACCAGCAACCAAAATTTGATAAGGTAGATAAATAATTTTGAAACGTATACTTAAAAAGTATATATTATTAAATGGTTTTGATATTGGATAATTGATTTGACACTGATATTGTAATATATGTAATAAGATAATTTCGATACAGTCTAATAATAATATGTTATATGTAGTGTTGCAAGCATTGAAAAATATTCGATTCATTTTTTATAATTTCGATTGACATATTCCGATTAGTTTGTCGAAATTAATTAGTCGATATAATATATTACACACCTGCATGCCATATTAGTATGTGTGGCATATATACTGTACGCCTATTTTAATGTAACAAAATCGAAAGTTGATAGACAATAGCAATAATGTGCTTGGTAAGAGTACTTAAATAAAATAATTGTCTCTGCCTTAAACCATAAAAAAGAAATCAATAACATATTATATGGCAATACTTTCCAATCTGCAATAAACTCGTAACATACCTTATCAAACAAAATGGAGGAAAACCAACATTCTATAATGAGTGATAGACATATTTTACTGAATATACGATATTCTCAATAAATAAATACTATCGTACTAAAGTTGTATAGATGTTAATGAAATTTATTTTCTCAAAACTGTGTATTCTCCGCTGTCTACAAGCCTTATATCCTGTCAGTTGAGTGTAAGCTAGGTACACTTAGAATACCGTGCAAAATAAAACCGTAGGTAAAAATATCAGAAAACATCGAAAAAGTAGTTAAAGGTTACTTTTATAATTGAATTATTAACTTTTGTATTGTAAAAACTTATATATTTACTTGACTTTTTCCAATTTAGTCAACAAACTTTGGCAGAAGCCTAACGGAAAATTTTTAATAATTATATTTTAAATACTGCTAGTTAATTTTATCGTAGATAATTAATTATATAAATCCACAATCCGTTATATTAATTTATTTTTAAAAAATACTCAAATCGATTTTTTTAATAAATACAATTTAAATAAATCATACTTATTTCCAAATAAAACAGGTTTGACGATTGATTTTTTTGAAGTTTTTACTCAAGTACATCACCTTTGATTAATGCATGCTTATAAAATTTTACAGCAATTAAATTCAACACCGTTCTTTGAAGAATATAATTAATTCATAAAAACGTGGGAATTCGTGGTATATTATTCACCCAATTAAATTAATTAAAAGAAAACCATGTATTCGTAAAAATGTGTATTACAAAACTCAAGAATTTTTATGATAATAAAAGCAGTAAATAACTGAATAAGACGATGTGATATTTGCAAAAAAAAAAGTTTCATTTATTACGCGATGTTACACTATTTTTGATGTTTATCTAGTAAGAAAGAATTACTTTTTTAGCACAATGTGCTCGGTATCGTTTCTTGGTATGACGTTATTAAATGATTTAATGATTTCGAAATGCTTTCAAATATTATGAGTGATTAAAAGGGGAAAACTATTTAGATAATAATAAACTTATTACATATACAGATTTCAATGTTTTTACCATATAATTACGTGTATCATTACAATGTGTTTACCCAATATGAAAATATCCTGCACCGATTTATCTATTATTATTTTGGGTCTTTCTCAGGTTTTTTCGGACTTATGCTTTAAAATTTACCAGTAAATTACAAACTGTGTTTTCAATGAAATTTTTATTTGACTAATTAATATGGGAGAAAATGTATATATGTTTCTTTATTAAAAAATAATATACTCTTCGTACTAACTCCACATTTATTTATTTGAATCGGGACTGTTATCGCTCCCCGCATTTTCAACTGATCGAAGATATTCTCGATTAAATTAAATGTGCTGGGACGTCAAACACTGTTTCAATCAAGATTTCTTAAATCTACACTTAGCCGTACAAATTTCATTAATCACTTTTAACGTGTTCGCTGTCAATACGTTTTTAAAATAATGCCTTTCCAACAAGTATTGACGATGGAAAACTTAAAACTGACTATCAAATTTTAAGTAAGTGTTAAAATAGATGAAATAATAATTATTATTTTTCACTATATATAAATAGTGCTGTCTGCCGGTCAACATTGCTGGCTTCTGCTACAAAGGTCACGTGTTCTTATCCCAATACGGAGAGTTATTTTTAAACTATTTTTTTAAATAGATTTATGAATTTCTGTTTATTTCTTCCATCCATCCTATCGAAATTGATTTGGAAACTTATAGTCCTGTCCTAACAATATCCTTCTATATAATAATAGGCTGAGCTAATTAGTAACAAACATTTCTTGTACAAAAACTTCTTAACTATATTAAGAGTCCATATATTCCACATTGGGACCAAACATGGTTAAAAAATATATATAATTTCGTTGGCAGTTACAAGTATACATTTATGAGTATTTTTGAAGAACGAAGTATTATATTTTACTTTGAAACTACAAGTTTAAAAGAATTATTTTACAGAGATTCATTGTGTGGTCACTTTCAACTAACTGTTGGATAATCAACGTATCTTCCTGTCGGAAACAAGAAATCAAATAAGCCCATTAAAAAGCAAACGAAAGTAGCGTACATTGGAAGAATTCTTTTACTCATAAGCTTTCAATAAAATATTCGATTGAAAGCCACAAAAGTAATAACACGATGAAAGTCAATTGATGATATGCTATCAAACTTTACGACCAAGTAGTAGTTTCATATTTTTATTCTTTGTATAATAAGCTACGTGAGGCTTTTATGGTGTTCATCGCATTCTAATTTAATTTCAAAAGCTCGCTGCAACACCTACGCATAGAATTATTATTGTTTTATTACCCTGCGTACATCACAAAGGTCAATTTAATTGAAATAGAAAGTGAGTGAGTGGATACTAATATTGTTTTTTTTCTTCCTTTCATTTGAATGAATCGATGACTTCATGATATCATTTGGATTATATTTACTATCAGTGACTAACAACTTGTGCCAATGTATTTTTTTTCAGAAGTGTTTCTACGAGAACTGCTTGTTACTCAGTTGCTCAATCTATCTTTTTCCAAAGAGAGTAGGGATAGAAGGATAGGGCTAGAACAGGATTAGTGGTAAGCTTATCACTCTCGATACGCCCCGTTCATAGGATAGGATGGGTGAGAGGGGGGAATTCTAGACATCACATACATCCATGCCTTTGAACAGATATTCATAAATCGATTGAAAAATCAATTTATAAAACTGTCCGTACCGGGATTTGAACCCGGGCCCTCCGTGGCCGAAGCCACGAATGTTGACCATTCGACCACACAGGTAACTGTACGGCTGTAGGCGGCCAATTTATACTTGAGGATAAATAAAAATAACTTTTTAACACTCAATGAAAATACTGCTGTTATTTTGAGTTTATATTTAAATTATTGTCAGAAATGAGAATGTCTATTATAATAATCGTTAAGAGTGATTCCTGAAAAAGTTGTAGTCTTCTGATAAAGATTAAAAGTATTTTCCTCCCACAGTATCTGATCTTTTAAAATAAATGACAATCGGCCCCGCCCGCATTTTTTGCTTTTTATAACTCTCCGATATTTGATTTCTACAATTACCATCTCATTAAGTGGTAAAAAGTTGCACATCACATGTTATACAATATAACCAGTGGTGTAGTGGGGCCGGGTCAGTGACCTGGCACCTGAAAATGAGCCAGGGCGCCGCCCTTCTTCCACCTTTTTGATTTGTTACATAATTTTCAAGTACATACATAAATTCAAATTACAAGTACATACATATATTCAAAATTGATCTACCCTACAGTATTTACAAAAATAAAAAAAAATGTACACATGAAAACATGTTAAAACTTGTGGTTTTTTAACTTTGGACGGATACAAAAAAAAATAGGGAAGAAATCAATGACCGACTTGTTACCTTTTTATTTACTACAACACCACTGAATAGAACGTATCGTTGGGCAGTTTTTCTGTTATTTAAAAAAAATCTTCTAAGCATATGGTTTTTTTTATTGGAGTTTGTCAAAAATGTTTACAAAAATATTACTTAGCTAACTTACATGCGAGAAAATGATATAAACACCCCTGATGTATGTTTTACAGTAACACAAACTTTATCAATGAAACTAGGAACCTGCTTCAAAGACCCCAAAAAGTTACGTTATAACAGAACAGTTACGAAAAAACCTATGTCATGCTTGTATTTTGTCGATGATAGTCCGTAACGGACGTAACGGTAGCAATTTGCGTTATTTTAATAAAATTAAAGCAATTATGTTATTGACTTTAATGTCAGAAAATGCTTTAAATAATTCTATGGAGTACATAATAAACATTACCAAAAACATACAATCCATACGCATTGATCCCCATGACGTAAAATTCGCTTTAATTATTTAAAAAGGTTGTAAGCAACTATTTTAATACCTTGCATACGTGAAATAAATTATGGAATCGGTTGCTTATTTATTAATAATAATTCCATAACCTATAATATAAATCCTGTTCACTTTCTTTTACGTTAGATGCCATACGGGTGATTACGCCTAATAAAAATATATAACCAATTAAATTGCAAATGGATGATACAGTTTTGGATAGGTGTATCAAATGGGCAGTAATAAATCCAATTAATCTCTGACCGATATATTTTTTTTAATTCGGGTCTTGGTCCGGTTTTAACAACTATAAGGATAAACGTTAATAAAAATTCTAAGAATAAAAAGTAGGGCAGTTTTGCAATTAGCGGATTATAATGACAAGTCGTCGGCCATTTTGTATAATAGCGCTTGGACATTTAAATCGGGACAGACCAAACGTGGAGAACTCCATAAAATGATTTGGTTTTTTTATTGCTATGAGACTGTAAAGTTTTCTTTGTATTTTTTCTTTATTAAAAGGTTTTATTCTTTCTCATATGAATAGAAGAAAACAATAATCATATAATCTTGATTCAAGTATTTACTTTATCTATCAAACATAACACTTTACATCCGATGTTAATTTGTGACTAGAAACATTTATTTACTACTTTAAAAATCGCTACAAATTACATATTTGTTTTCTTATTCTTAGTAAATATCTTTGCAAGGAATCCTGCTAGTTTTTATAAACCAGTCATTTATTTTCGTAACAGAGTTATAAGACTCAGTAATAACGCATCAGAGAGAACATTTGACTGTAAATGTTTGATTCACGCCAAAATGACACAATTTTTATGTCTATGACACACTTTCCATGTTAATGTCTGTTCAAATCATTTTTGTTCAAGTCCAACCTTATAATTATAATGTAGTAAAGCTTTGTAGCCATCTGCCAAAAACTGTCAAAAAATATTCATTAAAAATGTTATTCATACTAAAGTCCTCCTTTTAACGGTACAGTGCAAATCAAAGTTGTTTAAATCCAAAACATCTAATAAAAAAATACGTAAAATGAGTTTTAATATGTTACCAAATGAATATAACCTGTTAACTCTGTACATATTTGTATTTTTTAAAGGCAAACGCAAAGATACAAAAATGAATACACAAAAGCTGTAATCTTAGATTATATTGAATTAATCGTCTCGTTATAATCACAAACGTATGTAAGTCTTTTGAAATTATCCATTTAATGCATTAGCTTATGTAAACGTAAAAATGCGGAAAAACTGGCAATATGAGTTAACTGTTACTCAAATAGTTATTGTAAACAAAATAAGATATCTCACGTTTATTCCAAAACCAGATAACATTCACATCACTTAAGCAGAGTTCACACGATTTGCGCTTTAATTGTTTTTGTTTTTGAACACTGCCCTAAATTTGTTGGAAAAATGTTGTTCGTGAACTTGTCTTAGAGATTATGTACCATTTTAACGGCTTATTTAATTTTTAGAATAATACTTAACTTGTGAATTTTCATTGTTATTTTGGTGTAACTTTTATGAGAATTAGACAGTACAGTTAACGCTTTATAAATATTATATAATATTATGATTATAACGTAAGTAAAGTGGAATAAATACAGTTCAAGTAATTTAAAAATATATATGTACAACATAATTGAAGATGTATTATAATGTCTATGAAACTCATTCCACCACAAGCCACGGCCATACATCTGTGTCCAACAGATATTTCCCGCGGCGTAACAAACGTTATGCGTTGTTCAGTTTTGTGGAAGGATTTTCTCGGGGACGATTAACCATGACTTGTACTTTAGTGTGCAAAAACTTTCCCAGTAAAAATGTCCAGGGGTACTATGAGTGTAAATCTACTCTTTCTCTGACGACGCAAATTTTCTGAATGCTAAGTAGTTTGTCTTCGTATCTACCATGTCGGCGTAGCCGGTGGGTCCGACAGCTGGTCGGACCGACTTGATTAATTGTTTCTGTTAATTATGCATGACATGAAAATCCCAGAGGATGTGATCAGCATCCTGCATCACGCTACGTGTGCATTTCCCTGTGTCTACCTGGCCAAGCTTGAAGATTGTCTATATAAAATAATTTATACAATATAAAATTAAATTTGATTACTTTGTTGGGTTAAAAATTGTAACACGTGCTTCGCCTCTTTAAAAAGCATTATCAGGCAGAATATAGCAAAGTTTACGAAATAAATAAAATTTGATTTTATTTCCTAAGATTTATAATTGAAAAAATAAAAATAAGGTTTTTTCCTCTTTTTCTGGAGGCTGATAGTACTAATTACAAATTAATTACTTATGTTAGGGACTGACACAATTGTAGCACACGTTTAGTTACGGATTTATTAAATTTGATTGTATATTAAAAATGAAATTTAACAAAGTTACCTTCAAATCCATTGAAAATATAAATTCACCAGCAATCATGTTTAAATATTTGATATATCTATAGCCATAAGTTGACAACACGTAACCGACATTTGTTTGATTTTACAGGAGAGCCAAAAAACTGTATAAATAAATAAGTATCGGGAAATCAATGAAAATTAAAGACACTTTGGAGTAAAATAATTATTATGAATATTTAAAATAATCTTTTGACACAATATTAATAAAATAAACTTTTTATTAACAAGAATGTTTGATACGAGTTAACAATTTTAATTTTGCTTCTTCTTTTATGATGATACGAGGAAACATTTCTAGTATTTTGATCAATTCAATGCACCTGTTTTAACTTCATCCATATAATAATAGAAAAATCTATATATTAATAGCCGATAAAATAAGTTTTCACTTTTCACAAATGTGTGCGTACTGATGTCCACTTCGCCCAATGATAGCGCTTTATATTGAACAGCACATTTTTTGGCGAATGCTAACGTTTTATTTTGAATCGCATATTTCGTTCGTCCAATTGGAATGGACGTCTTTTTTATATTCAAAATTCAAATTTCCTGGCTTAGAACTAAAGCATTGTAATAATATTGAGAGAACTTTATTTGAAAGTTTGCATGGCTACAAAGTTTTTTAAATAATCAAATGTACTGATTCGATTTTTCGAAGCTATAATTATAGGGCTAGGAACTGATTTGACAGTGATTTTGTTCGGTGTCATCTTCTATTTATTAGTAGTCGATAATGTCCGTTTTGATTGCATGATTGTCACTGATTTCCCCTCCCCCTCCCCCTGAAGACGGTCCCCTTCCCCCCACCCCTCTGCCCGCTATCGCCATCCGTTCATTTTTCTCTGACGTCTATTAGTGAATATTTGAAGTCATGACAAAACAATTAATTTTCGTACTGACCAAAAATATTCTGTCAAGCTGAGGATCGAACCCATGTCCCTTTTTCATTCTAATCGTTTGAACAAATATCCATTGTTCCACAAAGCGATTAAAATTAGTGAGGTGGAACGTCTACTTATTTTCAAACCAAGAGAAATATGTGATTTTATTGTGACCTTACGACATCTGTTAGTGAAGCATTGCACTAAACGAATTTGAATAATTGAAAATAGAATATGTCAAATACTTATGAGATATTTTTCTTTTTCTACGAAATATATTTGTTTGGATACTTGAAACATTAGCAGGGCTGTCGATATATGGTCCCAGAGTCTCTTTTTATATGGTCCAGAGTTTTTTTTCGAAATATATTTGTTTGCACACTTGGTTGTAAGCAAACTTGAACATTATTCCAAATATTAAATAATTTACGCAATTTCTGCTCCTACGAAAAATGGTTGTTAGCAAACTTGAACATTATCGTAAATATTAAATAATTTACGAAATTTCTGCTCCTACGAAAAATGGTTGTTAGCAAACTTGAACATTATTCCAAATATTAAATAATTTACGCAATTTCTGCTCCTACGAAAAATAGTTGTTAGCAAACTTGAACATTATTCCAAAAATTAAATAATTTACGAAATTTCGGCTACTACGAAAAATGGTTGTTAGCAAACTTGAACATTATACCAAATATTAAATAATTTCTGCTACTACGAAAAATGGTTGTTAGCAAACTTAAACATTATTCCAAAAATTAAATAATTTCTGCTACTACGAAAAATGGTTGTTAGCAAACTTAAACATTATTCCAAAAATTGGGTAATTTACGAAATTTCTGCTACTACGAAAAATGGTTGTTAGCAAACTAAAACATTATTCCAAAAATTAAATAATTCACGACATTTCGGCTACTACGAAAAATGGTTGTTAGCAAAATTAAACATTATTCCAAAAATTGAATATTTTACGAAATTTCTGCTACTACGAAAAATGGTTGTTAGCAAACTTAAACATTATTCTAAAAATTCAATAATTTACGAAATTTCTGCTACTACGAAAAATGGTTGTTAGCAAACTTAAACATTATTCCAAAAATTAAATAATTCACGACATTTCGGCTACTACGAAAAATGGTTGTTAGCAAAATTAAACATTATTCCAAAAATTGAATATTTTACGAAATTTCTGCTACTACGAAAAATGGTTGTTAGCAAACTTAAACATTATTCCAATAATTAAGTAATTTACGAAATTTCTGCTACTACGAAAAATGGTTTTTAGCAAACTTAAACATGATTCTAAAAATTCAATAATTTACGAAATTTCTGCTACTACGAAAAATGGTTGTTAGCAAACTTTAACATTATGCCAAAAATTAAATAATTTACGACATTTCGGCCACTACGAAAAATGGTTGTTAGCAAACTTAAACATTATTCAAAAAATTGAATATTTTACGAAATTTCTGCTACTACGAAAAATGGTTGTCAGCAAACTTAAACTTTATTCCAAAAATTGAATACTTTACGAAATTTCGGCTACTACGAAAAATGGTTGTTAGCAAACTTAAACTTTATTCCAAAAATTCAATAATTTACGAAATTTCTGCTACTACGAAAAATGGTTGTTAGCAAACTTAAACATTATTCCAAAAATTAAATAATTTACGAAATTTCGGCTACTACGAAAAATGGTTGTTAGCAAACTTAAACATTATTTCAAAAATAAAATATTTTACGAAATTTCTGCTACTACGAAAAATGTTTTTTAGCAAACTTAAACATGATTCTAAAAATTCAATAATTTACGAAATTTCTGCTACTACGAAAAATGGTTGTTAGCAAACTTAAACATTATGCCAAAAATTAAATAATTTACGACATTTCGGCCACTACGAAAAATGGTTGTTAGCAAACTTAAACATTATTCTAAAAATTCAATAATTTACGAAATTTCTGCTACTACGAAAAATGGTTGTTAGCAAACTTAAACATTATTCTTAAATATTATTATTATAATGCAACAAAAATCTCACGTTGCTGTGCAACGGGCTTACAGCTAGTCTATATATTAATAGCCGATAAAATAAGTTTTCACTTTTCACAAATGTGTGCGTACTGATGTCCACTTCGCCCAATGATAGCGCTTTATTTTGAACACCACACTTTTTCGGCCAATTGGAATGGACGTCTTTTTATATTCAAAATTCAAATTTCCTGGCTTAGAACTAAAGCATCGTAATTATATTGAGAGAACTTTATTTGAAAATTTGCATGGCTACAAAGTTTTTTAAATAATCAAATGTACTGATTCGATTTTTTGAAGCTATAATTATAGGGCTAGGAACTGATTTGACAGTGATTTTGTTCGGTGTCATCTTCTATTTATTAGTAGTCGATAATGTCCGTTTTGATTGCATGATTGTCACTGATTTCCCCTCCTCCTGAAGACGGTCCCCTTCCCCCACCCCTCTGCCCGCTATCGCCATCCGTTCATTTTTCTCTGACGTCTATTAGTCATGACAAAACAATTAATTTTCGTACTGACCAAAAATATTCTGTCAAGCTGGGGATCGAACCCATGTCCCTTTTTCATTCTAATCGTTTGAACAAATATCCATTGTTCCACAAAGCGATTAAATTTAGTGAGGTGGAACGTCTACTTATTTTAAAAATTTCAAACCAATAGAAATATGTTATTTCTTAGTGACCTTACGACATCTGTTAGTGAAAGATTGCACTAAACGAATTTGAATAATTGAAAATAGAATATGTCAAATACTTATGAGATATTTTTCCTTTTCTACGAAATATATTTGTTTGGATACTTGAAACATTAGCAGGGCTGTCGATATATGGTCCCAGAGTCATCATTTTTTTCGAAATATATTTGTTAGCAAACTTGAACATTATTCCAAATATAAAATAATTTACGCAATTTCTGCTCCTACGAAAAATGGTTGTTAGCAAACTTGAACATTATTCCAAATATTAAATAATTTACAAAATTTCTGCTACTACGAAAAATGGTTGTCAGCAAACTTAAACATTATTTCAAAAATAAAATATTTCACGAAATTTCTGCTACTACAAAAAATGGTTGTTAGCAAACTTGAACATTATACCAAAAATTAAATATAAACGAAATTTCGGCTACTACGAAAAATGGTTGTTAGCAAACTTGAACATTATTCTAAATATTAAATAATTTACGAAATTTCTGCTCCTACGAAAAATGGTTGTAAGCAAACTTGAACATTATTCCAAATATTAAATAATTTACGAAATTTCTGCTCCTAAGAAAAATGGTTGTTAGCAAACTTAAACATTATTTCAAAAATAAAATATTTTACGAAATTTCTGCTACTACGAAAAATGGTTGTTAGCAAACTTAAACATTATTTCAAAAATAAAATATTTTACGAAATTTCTGCCACTACGAAAAATGGTTGTTAGCAAACTTAAACATTATTCCAAAAATTAAATATTTTACGAAATTTCTGCTACTACGAAAAATGGTTGTTAGCAAACTTGAACATTATTCCAAAAATTAAATATAAACGAAATTTCGGCTACTACAAAAAATGGTTGTTAGCAAACTTGAACATTATTCCAAAAATTAAATATAAACGAAATTTCGGCTACTACAAAAAATGGTTGTTAGCAAACTTAAACATTATTTCAAAAATAAAATATTTTACGAAATTTCTGCCACTACGAAAAATGGTTGTTAGCAAACTTAAACATTATTCCAAAAATTAAATATTTTACGAAATTTCTGCTACTACGAAAAATGGTTGTTAGCAAACTTGAACATTATTCCAAAAATTAAATATAAACGAAATTTCGGCTACTACAAAAAATGGTTGTTAGCAAACTTGAACATTATTCCAAAAATTAAATATAAACGAAATTTCGGCTACTACAAAAAATGGTTGTTAGCAAACTTGAACATTATTCTAAATATTACATAATTTACGAAATTTCTGCACCACGAAAAATGGTTGTTAGCAAACTTGAACATTATTCCAAAAATTAAATAATTTACGAAATTTCTGCTACAACGAAAAATGGTTGTTAGCATACTTGAACATTAATCTAAATATTCATTAATTTACGAAATTTCTGCTACTACGAAAAATGGTTGTTAGCAAACTTTAACATTATTCCAAAAATTAAATAATTTACGACATTTCGGCTACAACGAAAAATGGTTGTTAGCAAACTTAAACATTATTCTAAAAATTAAATAATTTACGAAATTTCTGCTAACTATAAAAATAAAATAAATAAAAATAAAAATAAAATAAAATAAAATAAAATAAAATAAAATTAAATTAAATAAAATACCATAAAATAAAATTAAATTAAATACTTTGCAACAAAAATCTCACGTTGCTGGGCAACGGGCTTACAGCTAGTTATACATAATTGTTATAAACATGTTGGAATTTTTTCTCACTTATTTTCAAATAGTAGGAAAAAGATTTAGCTCTTCTACTATCTTCTGGCAGTTTGGTGAGCCTTTTTTTCTGTTACGTGTTTCCAACTGTAGAACAATTTCAATGAAAAATATGTTTTGTACATTACGAGATGTCAATATTTTAATAGAGCTTGAAAAAACAAATAAAATAATATGCGTAACTCATTTTATGAAAAATTGTCGGTTATGTGTTGCCAACGTATAGCCATCGTTATACTTACCTGAAGCTCCATTTACTAATAATTTTGAAACACAATCAGTTAAAAAATACCTAAAACGCGTGGGCATTGTGTCATAGTACACCACTCCTAGTTTCAAAATTTTGTTTGTCGTAGGCAGGATCGTTTATTAACCCACCATTGTGAAGGAAAATATATGGTGTAACTGATATATTTAAAGCTCGGGTGCGCCCGGAAGATCTAGTGTGATCGTAAATACCCGGGGGCGAGTCGCGGATGGACTGCAGCGTGTAATATTTACTCAGTGTGGTTTTTCCTAGATAATTGCTTTCATAAAAATTATTCTAATGACTTATTAGACGGTTTGCATCCGCAAAGTTTTATTTCACTCACGCATTTTTAAAATAATGAGAATCTATGAAATCATGTGCTTGAAAGAGTACGTAGGTATTTTAATAGGAAACTTAAAATGTTGCCAAAAATATTTTTAGACGTGAGTGCAAGAAAAGATTCAAACTTGAATACGGTATTGTTTATAAAATAGCATATTATAATTGGCGGGTCTTCTGGCGCAGCGGTTAGCGTTGTTGGCTTCCGTGCCGGATCTCACGGGTTCGAGTCCCAGTACGAACAGCATGCTTTAGATTGATTTATTGATTTTTGATTTTTCCAAATTTTGATGCCAAATTGTTCTCTTTTTCATTATCTACACCAGGGTTTCTCAACGGTGGGCCATGTGGCCCCCCAGGGGGCCCTAGAGATTTATTTTTGTTTTGGGGAGCCACAACACAGTTTAGGGGGGCCACGGGTATTGATAAAACAATACAGGGAAGAGCATAATGGCGGACGTCACGCAGCTATTTTTCGTAAGTCCGTAAATAAAATAAATTACTTGCATTCGAAAATCTTGAAAGAGCTATAAAAAAGGTGGGTTTTTGAAATTATAATTTTTATGGGAAGACAAAACAATGGTATGGGGGCCACAGAAAAATAAAGACACTCAAAAGGGGCCACGCTCCCAAAAAGGTTGAGAAACACTGATCTACACAATCAATAAATTTCCTGTTTCAAAACCTCTAAATACAGAGAAAACGCATTTACATAAACGTGTTTAGTCTCAAAACCTACTAAAATCCTAAAAGCCCACAGCAGTTTTCTGCACTTTGCCAACAATTTTGGTTTTTGGAGTTAAGTAGGTTTTCAATCTAAGGCGCTCAAATATGCAAGGACAATCAATCTTTAATTGATGTTATATATATTTTTTCAGTTTTCATTCTTTTGTTTTATTATTATAATTAAATCAAAAAAGTTCGAATTGATAAACAATATCGTTTTACCAGATTTTTTGTCGAAGACCCCGACACTTTTCAGGGGGTACGCGGAACAAAAAAGTTGCGTAACACTGCCTGTAATATCATTCCTCTAATCGTTGGCTGTAGTGAAATCCTTTAATGATGTCATATCATAGTTTCAATGCATCGTTCTTCTCGATTGATTGTTAATGCTTTTAACAAAACACCTGAATATGATGTAATCAGTTTTTACATGGGGAATCCCCCACATTTATTTCAATAAAATGCAAATATAATTACACCAACCGCAGTGAATGAAATTATCAAAAATTAACATCATTATCATCCTTCGTTTATTATATGAGTAAGAACAATAATATTGTGATTTGTATGAAATCTAGGCTAGCGCCAGACTTACTTACATAGGCGTTGAATTACAAACAGTATATTATTAAAATTAATAACTTGTTTTAACGGCGAAATAGGGACACCGACCCGTGTGGGCTTTAGGCTGTAACATATCAAGTAATTTCCAAATGAAATAGAAGAGGAGTATCTAAAAATAAATCCTTTATATTTTACTATAAATTATGTGCACCGAAGAGTTATTTTAATCTACGCCCGCTCCCAATGTGAAGCATATCGTCTTTAATTTTCTACACGCACGTATCTCTACTTTTTTAAGTTTTCAGTTATTTGGTTCAATGAATTTAGAATTTCAATTCGCACACATTATTTTAACTCGTATTAAAAAAATATATGTCATGCTTTATTTCACTAAACACAAAAGCGTTGGCAAAAAAATAATATTACCATGTGCTATGTTTAGCATGAAGGAGAGGATGACATGGATGGAAACGTATTTGCTTCCTTACTTATTAACTTCCTCAAAGATAGGTTAAAACGGTAAAACTTCCACAAGGATAAAACCATTCCAGTCGTGTTTTATAACGATAGAAAGCGATAGCGATCGCGGTAGAATAAAGTACATGTATGTCTCCTGAAAAAATGTACTTGTTGAGGTTGTAGAAAATTACCGACGATATGGCCTCCGAATGGAGTTAATCTCAACAAAAGTTTTTCTACGAGAACTGTTTGTAGCTCGGTTGCTTAACCTAGCCTTTTTCAAAGTGAATATGGATACAAAGGATAGAGTATAGTGTAGTTGAGAGGAACCTGCGGCCTCTTGGTTACTCTGATGCGGCATTTTTAATTGATCAGAAAATTATACGCAAACGTTTGGAAAAAGAGCGTAATCAACCCATTATATGTTCGACAGCTGAAAAAAAGGTAGGGTGTCAACGTTTTCTTTACTACGGCCTTATGTTGAATCAGATAAATGAATGTGGCCTTTAGAAATTAAAAGGTTCCCCACCCTGTTCTAGTGGTCAAGTAATCGCTCTCTCTACGCCCTATCACTTTAGGATTGGAAGAGCGAGAAAGAATTTTTCATGTCTTCGAACAGAAATTGATAAACCGATTGAAAAAAAAAATGTTCGTACTGGAATTCGAAAGACAGAAGCCAACGATGTGGTCCACTGCACTACGCTTGTACAAACTCACATTCAGTATTTTAATGATCGTATTTATTCAATCTAAGCATTAACAATTGATCTTGTGATATTTCAATATTATTTCATCGCCGAAGTAAAGTTCAAAGTTTGGGCCAGCCCTTTTCACAATTGCGATGACTCCAAAAGTGAAGCTAGGCGGATCTCCATTCCACCGAGTTTGGGCACGGTCCTGGGTTCGAATACAATCACCGAGTGGGCGAAGACACAATGAAACATAAGCGGCTGACGATAAAATGGCGACACGAACAACTCCTTGACACTTACGTAACGACTTGTTGAGCTCTCAATGACAATGCGAACATCACTACAAGATGACATTTATCAATGAACCAGCAGAAGTTTTCAATACAATATCACATATTGTAACCGTTACATTCACACAAGTGGCATATTTGAATCCAGTTACTGGTGTCACTTGATTTGTCGTTTTTCAGTATGTATTCAGTCATTTGGTGAGGCCCTAAATTTTAAAAAATCTCGTCCGCTCCCAGTGTGAAACGTTTACCTTCTTAAAAGTAGTATCTCAGCTAAAGTTTTTTCTACGAGAACCTGCCAGAACCTAGCTTTTTAAAAAAGAGAAGGGTTATAAAAGGATAGCGGCTAGGGCATGACTAGTGGTTAGCTTACCGCTCTTGCTTTATCCCGTTGTTTTAGAATTGTTGGGACCTATAGCGCAACGATTAGCGACATTGGCTTCCATGCCAGATCTTACTGGTTCGAGTCCTATGTACGAACAGCATTTTTTCAAAAATGATTGTGATGTCTAAGAATTTTCCTTCTACCCTTCCGATCCTTCAATGACTGGGCGTAGCGAGAGCGATTATTTGCGACTAGTCCTGTCCCAACCTTATCCTCACTGCACGAAAAGAGAGTTTAAGCGACTAATTAACAAACAGTTCTCGTAGAAAAACTTCTGGTGTGATACCTCCATTAGGAGTCCATATACTTCACATTGAGAGCGGACAAGGGTAGAACAAAGGGTAAGAGAGAATTTTCAGATTTTACAAACATGTATTTCAAAAAAACGATCCTGTTCCTTCTAAGGTTTGAACCCGTCTACGATACGTCACGGAAGTTAACCACTGCGCTTCGGACCCGAAATATATTCGCGTATATTCGATATATTCAGCAGTTTATTCGTAAGCTATGCGATGTTGAGTCTGATGATGCTTCCCAAAGAAACAAAACACGTGTCACATTTTGTAACACAAGTGGAATAATAAAGTTATCTAATTTCATTTGCTGTTTACTCACGACTGTCAATTCGTTACTTAACAACTTCTGCCAGTACGGTAAAGGTAAGTCAAACAATTCATGCTCAGGTTTATTATTTAAAACCCGTATGTGTCACTCAAGAGATTTTTTTTAAATTTATTACAGCGATCATTTTTCAACGAGCATTTAAAATTATGAATTTTAGAAAACGTTAATATTACGTCGCGCAGTGAAGTGATGACCCTGTGTCTTTTATAATGTTGTAGCCCAGTGTTCTCCAACCTGTTTGCATACGCGGACCGGTAAAAAATATTTTGCGGACCAGCGTCAACCAGATACACACATTTACACACAGCCAGTTCCCGACTTGACTAAAAATGGAGTATAAATTAGTAAAAAAAAATATCTCATTTTCATTCATATATTTTATAAAATAATATTTGGTCGCCGGTGAACCGTATACATGTCATAATTGGGCGTATTTATGGCTATATATATATCGACTGTGGAGAGGAAAAAGGACGTAACAAACAGTTTTTTGAAAACAGCTGTATTCAACATGATACACGTTCTACCAAAAGGGTGTAAGCTGCAAATGCCGAATTAGTATCTATATTTAGATTTTACGTTTGGAAACAGATGACCCTGCGAACATTGAAACCAAGAAAAAAGACTGAAAAAACCAAAAAATAGATTATGCCAATTAAACACCAGCTTAGAAGTCTCCGTACACTTCAAGGTTTGTATATTTCATAATTTTCATAAGGCCCAAAAAAATCATCAAAACACGTTTTTCATGCCTACTGTAAAATCTGTTATGTGTGGGTTAATTCCTGTTTCCTTTCCACAATCGATGTATATTATATGCACTTATAATTTTAAAGCCGTCGATTAGATTTCGTTTTTTAAGATTTTAAATATTTTTATGAAATTCTACTTATTACCGTTTCGACTTACGTCCAAGGTGACACAACGGAACCTGTTGTAAATCAAAAATAGACTGCACGACTTTTCATGTTTGCCATTAATAATATATTCAAAAAGTAACAATTGAAACGTCAAGTTAACGTTGCATAGAACTTTATTTATGTAAGCTAATAAAACTACTGTTTTGGTACAATTTTTTTTTCAATTTTTGTACAAAAGACATATTCGAGGCGAAAAATTTTCGAAACATAAAATTGGTGACCGGCAATAAATTCTTGCGGACCAGTGCTGGTACGCGGACCATAGGTTTAAGAACACTGCTGTAGTCTATTGCGCAACTGCATGACTTGAAAAAAAATCACCGGTGTAAGAGTGCATAATTAAGTCTATCTCCCGGCGTTTATGTGAGGCAGATACAACCCATTGAATATAGAATTATCTGGTTTTGGAATCTTGGTCATTATAGAAAAACATCTTGCGTTCACAAACATTAAGACGGCGCCCAATGGTTGGCGAGCTCTGATTTCCATAGCATGTAATTATTTTTTTATTGGAAATACAATCTTCTGTATGGTTCATTGTAGTATCAATAAATTATTATGTAGATAACAGTTAAGAACACAGTAAGAAAGGTTTTTTATTACTTATTATTACGTAATCTTTTACTGTAAAATATAATATAATTATATCTGTAACAACCATAACATTTCATTTTAACAATCTCAGTAACTTATTGAGTATCTCAATACGCGTTCGTTTTACGAGAATTCAGACGATAAGCTTTAATTTTTCGAATTTGGCGAAGATTTCTAGAAGAACAAGGCTAAGAAAAGGCAAGAAGTTAATTAGCTGGTGTAAATAAGTCTTGTTGTAATATGCGATGGCTAGAAAGATTTTTACCAAGATATACATAATACCGCTAAACATACTTTGAAGAATTATTGAAAAAATCAATGTATAAAAATGTCTATTCTGGATTCAAACTTTCAAGACTACAAAATAGACTTAAACAAGATGATAATATTTTATTTCAGTATTATAAATTAATAAAACGAAATATTGTTATCTTTTCGGCATATTTATAATGTACTAGCCGGTACCCTGCAAGCGTTGCAATGCCACTCGAACAAAGAAAGTGTTTTTGTTTTAATTGTGTATATTGAAGTGCATGCTTTCTTTTTCTGTCTGTTTGATGTTTGCTGCTGATTGTCTATGGTGCAACACACGCGCCACCTACTGTAGTTTAATTGTACTATAACCTTCGCGCAAGTGCAAGCATACGTTGTCAAAATGAACTGTATGGCAGACATACAAATATTGATTTTTATATATAAGATTTATAGCCATCCCGGAAGTGCAAGCAAAAAATTTGTAAAAGTTTTATTGCAATCAGGTGAGCGGTGTGGCAACGCATAAAGTACGAACAAACAAACATTCATTTCACTCTGATCATGATTGTGTGACTTTTATTTCATACGTTCAGAATTTTTTCGTATTCGAAATTATTGTTCTATGATTACCGTTTCTAAAAAGATGTACCTCACTAAAAAACTGCCTAAAACAAATATAAATAGAAAAAAACATAAAATTATTATAAATTAATGTTATTGTGTTCTTACTGTTAATAATCTGTAGTATATGGGAACCTTAAAAATATGAATTCCAGAATATAAGATATGTATTTCTTCATCTGCTACGAAATCTGTGAGAGTGTACATAATTTGAACAGTTCAAATTTAATATTGAAATTCCACCATGCACCTTCAGTCGAAATCTTAAATTGTACAATATTCGTTGAACATCATGAAAATAATCACTTAAAATTATCTTTGTTAATAATTTCGCATTCAAGATTATATAAGAGAAAAACCGTGTAATATAAATATAGAATGTTTTTCCATCAAGTATTGACAGTGGACACAGGAATTATGTAATATCTTTATTCACATGCATTTAAAAATAACCATAAAATAATGGCTTACTAACGTTATGTAATATTATTCACAATGTACTTTTGCTGTCAAATATCACGAAATATTTTTTTGACGTTCTATAAATAGTATAGTAATAATTGAAGTGAAAAGAGTACAGTTTCTAATTCCAAAAAAAACTAATCTAAGAACATCGCATAAATAACAAACAAACAATCACACCTAATGCACGAAACACATGTAAATGTAATGTCAAAATTTAGACCATATGATTTGACAGATCTGAAATCGAAGCAATCGAACATCAAATTTGAATTGTCAAATCAAAACAAAATGTCCGCCGTTCGAACGAAATTCAAATTCGAACGGCGGCCATTTTTGTTTTGGAATACTCGGGCGTTTGACTGGTAAAAAACATTGAAATCTACGAATATTTTAGTTTTTCGACACTGTTTGCTAATTTTAATACGCCTATAACCTTCCCGAAGAGCAAACTAAATTATTGTAAAAGTTTTATCGCAATCGGACCTGTGGCTTTCGAATTCATAGACGCCAAAGATTCAAAAACATACATACAAAAATTTATTTTTATATACATATATATAAGATTTGGTTTAATTTGAATGGTTCAAATTATTTACATTCACGCAAGCTTTGTCACTAACGACCCGGATTTCGCCATCGTATTTGGCTAAGTTTTTTTTTTGTTGCTATTTTTGAGTATATTCAAATACTAACACAGACGGATTGAGCAATCGGGAGGCATCAGGAGCAGTCAAATTTGCAGGTCATGTTCTTAGAATTACTGAAACTGGATTAAAAATATAAAATGCATTTTAAAGAATATGTTATTTTAAGGTCCCTTAGCGCGCCCTTTGTGCACTTACAAGGTAATCAGACACTGAATATTATGACTTTTTGTCTGTTATTAATTCAGTTTTTATTCAATATGAATGTTATTCTAATGTTATTAACAATAATGTCATTCAAGTATCCATAGTAATTTAATTTCATTAAATGTACAAATTTTCATTACACATTCACAAAAAACAAGCGAAGTACACAAATTAACGCTAATTTATTAATAAAGTAATTTATGCATGTATACACAATCAAAATATAATTATTACTTTATTGACGTACCGTACCTACTTAATAAATTCATGACCTACAACACTTGATATTTTGAAACGATTTGTAAACTGTTTTCCTATACTTAGCGTTTGCAACATCCTTCTTCCTTCAATTAAAGATGTTGCCTAACTACATAAAAAGTCAGTGGGTAAATTAATTATAAACACATTTCGATGGCAATCTTTAATACTCAACTAACTGTGCCTTATTGTTGTGTAAGTTCTGCATATCGAATATTTTCGATCAAATCGCTCGTATCTTTTTTTACATAAAGGGACTAATTTAGTTATCATTTGAATTGTTTGAATTTTGTACTTTTCCATGAGTTTTGTCGCTTACAACCCGGGTTTCGCCTTTCGGCATCTTCAGGCATTCCAAGTGCACGGATGTACTTGAACTGACGCGTAGTAAACAGTTTGTATCGTTTATAAACAAAAATATAGGTAGATCACTAAGTTATAAGGCTATTAAAATGTAAATTAGCGAAAATTGAATGTATGCAATTTTCAATGGATTAAGTTGTTATAATTATGGGGATTTTTGAAAATATTAATGACCAGATAATAACATAGGAATGTTTAAAATAAATCTAGGTTTTTATCCGACCTATTATTAATGAGTTGATTTGTTTTTAAGCCTTTGAATTAATATTTAATGATAGCAAGTGCTTGAATTATTAATAAAATGACAATTATTTAAAAGGGGTAAAACAATTTAATTTTGACTCAGGCATTGATTTGTTACATACTAACAGGGGCGAATTTAAATTATTTTACCAAGAAATCTTAGAGATTAATCAAGCTCAGCTTAACAGTTTGCCAATTTTAAACGAGCAACATTATCTACCAAATTCTCCATTGTTGTACCCCTAAAAGTACAAAATTCAAACAATTCAAATTTGATATTGAAATTCCATCAAGCACCCTCAGTCGAAATACTTAATTAATTATCATTGTTGAATCTCATAATGAAGTTGTTAAGAAATTTATCATATTGATTTGATTTAAGATCTTACAGTACACTTATTACAGTGAGTCATAGATTGCAATAAATATATTAATACGAACATTTCGGTATTTCATATTAAATACAACAAACAAGTTTAAATAAAGTAAAAAAATACGCCACTTATGTCATTTCCTGTGGTTTTAGATCACATGCATTTTTAAGTTTACTCATGAAAAAAAGTCACGCGGGAGGGAAAACTGTGTTAATTAATTAGCTAAAAGATAAACTAATCAACTTTTGCTATCACTCTTTGACATATTAAAATACGAATAAGTTAGCAATTACTTCTTGAATTGTTTTTGTGGTCTTATTTTACAATTCGACAAACCACATGACAAAACATCGCATAAATTATATCGTAAATTTTTTATTCTCTTTTTATTAATATGTATATAAATTGATAAAAAAGTAAAGAAAGATTTTTTCAAAGTAAAAAAATATTTGAATGGATTCGTTGATTTGTTGACGTGGATATTTACCAAAAGTTGATTGACTTTAAATCAGGGCTGTGGAGTCGTTTAAAAAAAGACTACTCCGACAACAGCTTTAAATAAAAAAACGACTCTGAAGAACTCTTTCAATCATTTCATTTTAACTTACATTATACATGTATTCCATCAGATCTTCTGAGTCAGTCAAGCACCCAATGTCAACACTATGTACTATTGTGGTTTGAATACACATCATCACTCGTTTTTTTTTCACGACTCCGACACCACAGCCCTGCTTTATATAGTTATACAAATCGGTATAATAATACGGAAAATATGTTTTGATAGGCTTCGTAGTGCAGTGGTTGTGTCGTTGGCTTCCGAGACGGATCTCACGAGTTCAAGTCCCAATACAAATAGCATTTTTTCAGTCGCTTAATCGATTTCTGTTCGAAGGCATGGATGCTAGTGAAGTCTAAAAACTTTCTCCAACCCTTCCAATAAAATGAGGTGTAGCGAGAGCGACTATTTAATTACTAGTCCTGTCCTTACCCTACCCTTAAGTATCAAGCAGTTCTCGTAGAAAAACTTCGGTTATGATACTTCGATTAGGGAGGTCATATTCACCACATCGAAATCAGACATAGATACAAGTATAAATAGAGAGTTTTTATAAGCCAATGGAGATCAATTTAAGATGAAATTATTAGACAGTCCAAAAGTTAAATTGTTGAATTAAAAAAAACTTTTATTTGATATCAACCACGCTGAGGATTGCACCCAGACCCGTTTGGTAGCTTGGGTAAATCTCTTACTAGTAGACCAACAAGTTAAACGTTAATAATTTTTTGATAATGATAACGTAAAATAAATTTTGAAATCAGTTTGGCTCCTTTATAGTTGATTATGTTAAGAGTTTACGAAACACATTGTATTGGCATGTAATTCTGCAATACATTTCGGTAACAATGTACTTGTGCTTTAGAATATATCGCTAATCGACAGTAGTGGTTACCTTAACGTAATATATTCAAATGAACAGAGCGGTTGTTGTGATTTCCTTGTTAGTCTAGACTTTTCCTTGAGTCATCCACCGCCATTACATTGCACTTTGAAGAAGACAATGCATACGCTAAGAACAAAACTGTAAGAATTATTTTATAGTCTAAGCACGCCTTCAATACTACCTTAGAAACTGGGCATACTGGGAATCATATTTGGTACGGTCGTTAAATTAATGCGTTAAGAAACTATAACTTAACATATCGACTAAAGGTCCTTGGTTGGACTTCAATATTCCATTTGAATCGTTAATGAAATTTGTACATCTCTATATAAGATATTACTTACGACCTAGGTTAAATGTTTTGGCAACTTCAGTCATTGGATGAAGTCTAACTGACAGTTGGTAAACTTACTACGCTTCTAATAATGATATAACTTTGATTCTATAAGTTTGGGAACGAAGTTTGAGAACAATAATAATGTAGGATATTGATGACGAATAATCTTGATGGAAATTTATTGTTACTATAAAATTGTATGGATGTATTTTTGTAAATAGTCTCACAGAGTATAAAAAATGATTTATTAACAGCTTGAATACCGCGCAAATAAATCATTAATATGTCCCAGAGATACTGCGTGTTTTTGAGAAAAATAATTTTGCCTAATATACACTCGAATTCGATATTTTAAAAAAAAATTATTGACTCAGTATAAATAGCACTACACATATTCATTAAAATATTGCTTATATTCCATTAGAATACCAAGTAATTGATTTTTTAAATGTCTTGGACATCCGTGTTCGCTTGTATATGTTCCGGACACCGGTGTCTGCTTGGTATTCAAGTGGAAAGAATTATTTATTCATTCACTTCATAGAGTTCTTTCAGGAAGAATATAATATTTATAATTATGAATACAACACTAAATGTAGTATCGATTCCTTATTTTAATGTGATCAATATTGGTCAACTTTTTAAACCGAGAAATCTCAATGTTAAGTCCAACACGCTACGCACAAGACAAATGCAATCAATACTGTATTGTTTCTGGAAAAAGGTGATCTACGACCTTAAATATTTCTGATTAATATTATACATATTATGTATGGATACTTTTCAAGTAGCGTAAAACAATGAGTAACCTAGGCGTGGACAAATTTTGCCTCTCCAAAACAATGGATAAAAACCTTGGTGAGAATTTTAGACCATGTACAGTCTTTGGGCATCATGCATCAGTCAATTGAGACAGGCATGGACAATTTTATTATTATAACGATTGTAATTTAATATTATTCAAATAACAAACATGCGATTTTTAGACAAAGATTAATTTAGTTGTGTTAATAATTGTGCTCATAATCATTGTTAAATTAACATATTTCAATAAATTACCATTTTTATAAAGAAATGCAAAAAAAAAACTGAGTCAAGTTCGGGCTGCATAGACTTTTTACTAGGTCATATTCAGCGCATAAAGCAAGTGTAATTTATTGACTGATTATATGATTCCAAATGTGCATTATATTAAACAAAAAAAACTATCAACCAAAATAATTATGGTTAAATTTTTACAACTATATGGTGCATATAACACTTTTTGTGATCCTAGTATTCTGGGATTGAACATTAAACATTAAATCGTGTATAAATTGGGATTCGGGATTGAGAAATTTTGAAATCCTGGGATTTTTGAAATCCTGGGATTTTTCAAATAATTTGTTGCCGATTTCAAAAACCCAGGAATGAGCGGATTTTCCAAGAAGAAACAACGCGAGACCTTTTTTTAGCTCTTCCAGAATTTGCAATTTGAAGCACCCAGTAATTTACGTAATTCTCGAAATAAACCAGAATTGTAATCTTATTTTTTTTACCCTTCGCTCAACATTTTCTAATTTCTTCAATTCCGATATCCCGGGATTAGTACTCTCACAATCACGGGATTTCGCGATCGCAGAATTGGACGGGATCCTAGGATTGGAGACCCTCGTGTATATAAGTTCCATGATTACTTATTGTCAAATTGATGCGAAAAAGTTTTTACTCTCTCCTGAAAAAATAGTTCTGGGACATTGGTTGCTTTTCCACCAACGCCTTCAATCGTACCTTATTTCTAACACTGTGTTATTTTCAGTGTAACAAGATCCTTACCAATTGATTGCAAATGTGTTAATTGAAAACTGTTTCTTAAAAGAAGTTAAAATTAAAACATCTCAAAAAGACGACGCTTATTAACTGACAAACCGAAAGTATTGTATCATTCAAATTGTGTTTATTACAGCTTTGTATCGGTCAATTTTCTTAAAACTTTTACCTGGGTATTGTATTTTCCTATTTTGGTATGTGACCTTAGAAAAATAAGAGGCTTCAAACATAATATTAAGTATTGCGTAGGTAAAATAAACTTACTGTCCTAACAATGGCGAGATGTCAAAATAGCTTTTATCTTTATTACATTGTTATGTAACTTAATATTTCACTATTGTTCTCTTTATATTAAGTAAATTCAGTCAATATTATTTTTTGACTATAAAATGTATAATAGGATTGTTATTAAAACAATTAAATGATTTCGACAACCCTTAACGATTATATTTCTGCTTCTTATTTCTAATGATGACACTGGTTGGCTCATTATTCGCTTCCAAATTGAGAATACTAAGCAAATTTATTCATTCATTCTATTCATAATACGAGACGTAAATATGTAGTAATTAATAGTAGTTAACAACTGCGGCAATAAAGTGTAAATAATTTATTATCATATCGCCGTGGCCAGGTTGTGACAGAATCCATTTCAATTATTGATTTTTTATTTAAATGGAGTGTTTTAAAATTTGAGAAACAACAAGCAGAAAACTGATGTTAATTCATCAAAACGCTGATTGTTAAATATAATCAACATTTATTTATCATAGTATAAACATTACAAGTTTTGAAGTTATTATAAATATTAAGGTGGTGTTTTTGCACGTCTGTTTACGGCTTTAAAAGTCTGAAAAATGTAACAAATTCAGCAATTTTGATTAACGTATGGTATTGACTCTAAATTTCATATTTTCATATCGCGTTAAGTTTCAGTCGAGAGACAATTATTTATACGCGGAAAACACTTTTTGGTTGATATTTTTAGTTGGAAAGCCTACTTCGAGATCTATTTGAAAGTAAATATAACTTAAGTACTATTAATTTGACCTAAGAGGCTGCCTTAATGCCACTTAATGCTCACATCGTGAGGATGAACAATACACACTCATTTATCCAAGGCAACAAACGCAGTTACGTCAGACGACTTCAATAACCTCACATGTATAATGTTGTTGATAGTCACAAATGTCACAATCCTGTCAAGACTCTGTAAGGTAGTGCCGAGTTCACACGAAATAAATAGGCAAGCTGTTACCGGCTCAAGTCATTGACAGTTAACTAGAAAAAAACAGTAACACGTATTTTAATTTTGCAAACTCCTCACTGAACCTTTGTATATTAGAATACTTTGTGGTGATTTTCGTAATTCGCATATAGTCTAAAATTAGCCTATCCATCGTATTGATTGATTAAATATGACTGTCTGTACTATAGTTTTAGTATTTTTAAGCTGAATTCGGAGTCGGAGTCGTGTTTTAGTTTAAGGTTTGAGTCGTTTTGTATTTTAACGACTACGCAGTCATGCTTGTTAGTTTAACCTCTTAAAGCCTGTTAAATACTTATTTTATCTCGCTGTGCAATATTTAAAATTAACTTGTACATGCGTCTCATAAAATTTGAGAAGACGATTATTATTATTTGATTCGTTTATTAATGCTTCCTGTAGGTCACCAAGCCCACGAATATTACTTAATTACATTAAATACGTTAGATAAACGTTACCTTTTACGCCAGTTTAATGTTATGCATATACTGTAATAATGCGATTAACACCGCATCATTAATTCCGATGTACCGGGTTGCCATTTTAGTTTTCGATGTATACAATTTGGTTTCGCCTCAAATGGAAACTTGTTCGCGGAATAGAGACAAACTTCGTGATTATTTTTTACCTTTATAACAAGCATCTCAATACAAAAGATGATAATAACAAAAGACTCTCGGCACAGAAGCGTGCTGTGGATTTTGCAGGAAATTCGTATCAGCACGAGCAAACCATAAATACAACATCAATAAATAGCTACTGTCATTTCATTATATCACGTCAAGTGTAGGATTTAATCTAACACGTTTTTAACATTTCTATTCCGGAAATTTGACCTCTTTTATATGAATACGTACCAAATTTTTTTCTACATATAGTATTTACACATGTGTATATTATATTCTATAAGCGTATAATAGTATATACTCTAAAGGGAGGTTTGTTTGTTGTCGATATAAATTTAACAGAGCTTTGCTATTGATTCTTTAAATTCCTTTTACATCATTGTCGTGGGATCAAAATCAAAATCATATTTTGCAGAAATATTAATGTTTTAAAATTTCAAGTCTTCTCGAAAGACAAAAAAATACACTGCTGTACATAATACACTCATTTTCATAAGAGGTCATAACTTTCTTATTGAGCCCATGAAAGTTGAAGTGATCCAAATGAGATTATAGTAAAAAAATAGTTCAATGCGTTCAAATATTTTACATGTCTTAAAGTATCGTTAAATTAAAGTGACTTTAGTAAATACACACTACAATAGTGTTAACTTCCTAAAGTCAAAATATACAATCCACCAAAATACCAATTAAAGATGTAATTGTGCTAAAAAGTCTAAAATAAAAGTTATACCATTTTACTACTTGGCTCACTTCACCTCTTGAGGGCTTAATTAATTGAACGTCATTTAAATCAAACCATTTTTAATGTAATTATACATCGCCATCAATAGCTATTAATTTAGTGATACAAATGTACTTCTTATAAATATACATGATACATTTATGTATTTACCAACGTCAGCTTAAGTTCATACATGTACTTGAAAAAGCCTGAAGATGGCAAAATGTGTGGGAGTGTACAAAATTTAATACATATATTACAAACATATTACTGAGTTGACAAAGTAACAAAAAGTAAGTCTACTTTAACGAGTTTCTTTAAAATACTAATAGACACATTCTTTGTGTGTAAATGTTGGCCGTTAAAATATGTTTCGACTTAAAGTTTAAGACAATAATTTACGGGAACTCAACATCATTGTCAATCGCTGATTATTTAAAAAAATGTCTTCGGAAACGAATGAATGATATGACGAGCAAACGACACCAATAATAGAAGAAGGAAGTATTAATTTAGCAACGGTTGTATCAAATCATAATGTGCGAGTAAAATTTAATTGTATGATGATTATAAAATACTATTCAATAATAATTAAAAAGTCGATCTTTTTGGCACGCCAATGAATCAAAATACGTAAGACGGACATCGTTTGAATATTTCGTAACAATTAATTTGTATCATTGTTTGAAATTTATACAACTTGTCTGTATATGGAAGTGAGGCATTATTTATAAATTAGAAGCCGTTAAGCCTACCAATGATATATTTAGTGCGCATAAAATGAGTTTGCAATTATTTATATTTAGCTGAGAAAATTTATTCATTTTAACAAACAATGAAGAATATGGAACGATGATGAATATTATAATAGTATTTTTGCAACGTTCCGTTTTTCGAGGATCATAAGGGGAGAAGTTTTTTAAAAAAAATAATATGTCCGCTCTCAATGCGGTGCATATGCTTTTTTAATGGAAGTATCTTAACAGAAGTTTTTTTACGATAACTGTTTGTTACTCAGTCGCTCAACCTATATTTTTTTAAAGTAGTAGGGATAAGAAAGACAAGGCTAGAACAGTAATAGTGGTTAGCTAATATCTCTCTCTACGTTCCGTTATTTAAGAATCAGAAAGATAAGAGGGAGTTTTTATACATCTCAAACAACAAAAAGTTGGTTGTTGAGTATCCCACCACCACCCGTTATATGTATGCAGCCGCCTTCCATGACGGAATGCGATCAAGAAAAGAAATGAATTTATTCCTCATATTATAGCCCCGATACAGAGCTGCATGGGACCTATCTTTTAACCATGCACTGTTTTGCTTAAAAGATAAAAATAGAAAGAAATAAAGTGAATGTGACTTGCTCAGTCATTTAGTTCACAAACATCCAATACTTGAAACAGATTTTTTTTTTAAACGCTGTTCGTACTCGGATTCGAGCCCGTGAGATCCGTTACGGAAGCCAATGACGTTGACCACTGCGACACAAATCCGATCACTATAACGTTTAGCAGTTTTGTAATACATAATGCGGTAATTAATTTTAATTTAATATTGTAATATGATCATTCTTTTTATGACAAACATCATTCATTCACGCATGACAGTGCAAAACCTCTCTAACGATTTTAAAATACCAGACACTCAAAATAAAACCACTAATATGATTTTGCAATTTAGTACAGCTCTGAAAATGAAAGTACGCTTCTGTGATGTATGGGAAATACACTTAATATAATTCAGTGCATTATCTCTCTCTTGATTAAAATTGATGTAAAATGACTACATCATGGTTATTTAATGATTGGCAGAGATCCATCATAAGGCTGTCTAAAATAATAGGCGTAATCTAGCGCAGGTTTATTAATGATGATTGGATGACCTCAGCTAGTAAATTTTCACTTTAATATATACGCTGGATGATGTGAAAGTTATGGTATAACTCGCTCAAACTGTGCATCATATTAATGATAATTTTCAATAATGTTTCTAGACAAGATGATAGTTAGAGCGAACGAGGACGAGCTTTTGCCAGATTGACGGACGCGAGTAGTGAATGTATACTCTTCCAAGGTTGACGACTTTTATCAAAATATTCATAATACAATAAAGCTCGATCAAATAATTGGCAAGATTGTCTAAGGAGCGATTCATTCTGTCGATGTGATGAATTTTATTCAATAATTTTAAAAAAAAATCTTGATTGAATTGGGACGCCGTCAGAATTATCAGACGGCACGAAGCCAAAAAGCTAACAAGCATATCGACTGTGGAAAGGAAAAAGGACGTAACTCACACATAGCAAATATTACAGGAGGCACAAAAAACGTGTTTTGATGATTTTGGGCCATATGCAAATTATGAACTATACACAACTTCGAAGTGCACGGAGACTTCTAAACTGGTGCTTAATTGACATAATCTAATTTAAGATTTCGACTGAAGGTGCTTGGTGGGATTTCAATATTAAATTTGAATCGTTCAAACTATGTACATTCTCACAGATTTTGTCACTAACGACCCGGGTTTCGCCTTTCGGCATCTTCAGGCATTCAAGTGCACGAATGAACTTGAAAGGCGAAACCCGGGTCGTTAGTGACAAAATCTGTGAGAATGTACATAGTTTGAACGATTCAAATTTGACATAATCTAATATTAATTAAAGAAATTGTCTCGGAAAACCCTATTTTTCAGTCTTTTTTCTTTGTTTCAATTTTTATAAGCCCATTTTTTTTCAATCTTATAAGCTAAATTTAGATACTTATTCGACATTTGCAGCTTACATCCTTTTGATTGAACGTGTATCAAGTTGGATACATTGTGATTATCGAAAAAAATCTGTTTTAAAAAAACTGTGGGTTACGTCCTTTTTACTTTCCACAGCCGATATCTTTTATTTTTTCTAGAACTCAATACAGTATATTGATATTTTAAACTTATTATTAAATTAAATATAACGTTGTTATTCCACTTGATGTTTAACTGTGGTACTCGTTGTTCATTTATTGTTGAAAAATACACTACAATAGCTAGTATCTATGTTATAGTTTTATAAAGTGAACGGAACAGGTTTATGAACTTAAGCAATGTCAGTTCATGTGATATTGTAAATATGTAATACATTTTTTTTATATGTAAATATATGAATGTTTTTTATATTATTTCTAATAGGTTTCTGCAATACGTTAAGCGCTTCTTGAAATAATTGCTCTTAAAAAACTAAGAGAAATAATATTGTTACTGATTTGATGTTCGTACTAACGTGAATAGTAAATAACACAAGAGCGTATCTTTAATCTTTATGAATTTCGTAGTTATGAGATATGACAGTTTTACTAAAATGTACACCTTTGGAGACAATGAAATAAGAGTAAAATTTTTGGTATATTGTTTTTAACAATTCTTTTCTGTCTCCGAAGATGTATATTTAAGTAAAACTGCAATATTTCATAGCTACAAAAATCTAAAATAAATACGTATGTTATTAAGTTTGAATACCGCGCAAATAAATCATAAATATGTCCCAGGGTACTGCATGTTTTTGAGAAAAATAATTTTGCCTAATATAAACTCGAATTCGATATTTTAAAAACCTTTATTGACTCGTATAGATAGCACTACACAAACTCATCAAAATATTGGTTATATTCTATTAGAATACCAAGTATTTGATTTTTTTAAATGTCTTGGACATCCGTGTTTGCTTGCATATGTTCCGGACACCTGTGTCCGCTCGGTATTCAAGTGGTTATGTATGCAAATTGTTGGTATGAACATCAAATTGGCAAAAATAATGAATATCTAAGTTTTTTAAAGAGAAATAAGTGGTTTAGTTATAAAATATGTTTAAAATATAAACGTGTGAAGGTTTAAGTTTTCATTTAACACTTACAGAACTCTCTGAAGGATTGAAGAATGGTCTTGCATATAGAATGTGTTCTTACCTGTAACAAGAAAAAAACAATAAATATATTGAAATACAAGAGTAGTAAAAACGTCAGTACAGTGTGTATTAAATTTATGTAAAATCTATTCATTATAAGTTAACATTAATAGTCTCATTAACAGTCAACGCTCTTCCACCGTTGATTTCCGATAATGGAATACATCATATTTTTTTTACCATTTCTGCTCCCAATATAGAGCATATGGACTCCTAATGGAATTTATCTCAACAGAAGTGCTTCTACGAAAAATACTTGTTACTCAGTTGCTCAACCTCTTTTTTTCAAAGAGAATAGGAATATAAGGATTGGGCTAAGACAGGACTAGTGATTGTCTAATCGCTTTCGCTACGCCTCGTTCAAACGATAGAATGGTTGGGAGGGGGGAATTTAAGACACCACGTACATTCACGCCTTCGAACAGAAATTCATAAATCAATTTATAAAACTGTCCGTACAGGGATTCCAACCCGTGACCTCCATAACCGAAGCCGACGACGTTGACCATTCGACCACGCAGGCGATCATTTTAAATTTCTACTACTTATTACTAAATTTACTCACCGCAGCCAAAGATATAGCCAGTATATGCAGTTATTAATATAAAAAAATATCGATTCTTACTTTGAGTTGAGATAATTGTGATATGGTATATTACAATTTGTAGTTAATACTGAATTTGTAAATTATTGAACATCCTGTTTTCAACGGGAAACGGCAGACAAATTATTTTTTTCAACAACAACAAAAAAATCAGAGAGATAACGGTGGCAGCCATTTAAATAATTAAGTAGTTTTTGCCATTCAATTTTGAAGCATATATCTTTCAATCGGTTCGCTATTTGATGTATCATCATATTGTGAGATTATTGTAAAAGCTTTTGACCACAAAATTACTATAAATTTTGTTTTAGCGGTTACTTGATAATTGTATCGTAAAATGTCACCGCTGTTATGAACACTCCATTAGTGATTCATTAAAAGTGATGGCCGACATTATTTCAAAAAGAGAACATTTTCCATATGAATCATTCGATACACAAATTTAAAATTTCTTTTATTCGAAAGGACAATATGGCGGCTAATTTTTTTGAAACAGATAACGTTTTTCTAATAGATATAAAGTTTCAATAATATATGGGGTTAAACATTGATATATTTGTTTCGATAATATCATGAATTATTAGATTAATGTTTTTTTTGGAAAAAAGTGGTTATTTATCAAGCATTGAAATTTCAAAACAAAGTTCTTAAGTAAACCTTAAACTTTTGGAAATGTTGCTTTTCCTCACATTTACGGAAAAGCTAAAAACTTTTAATTTTTCCTCCTGAGACGCTCCTAAAAACAAAAATTATATATTTAACATGTAACCGTCATTATACGATCCGTGAGAATTGAATCTTGAAGGAGGAGGACGAGTTATTTAATTATTTGTTTTTTTAGTAATTGATTCATCTTATCTATTGAAAAGAATGAGTGACAGTAGTGTACATGAGGGGCTCAAAGGACGAACGGCCCATGCTCAAGAGATTTGAGTAAATACAATTTCAATTTAACATGTTTTTCTAACTTAAATCAAACATCATTATTCTACAAACAAAAAGCGATATTATATATATTGAATGACCAAAGCCACGAATGGAAACACCCATTCACCCATTCATTGAAAGGGTTCTGGACCCCAGTAGACCGATATGTCAACATAATCAATACTGTGGTTTTATTATAGGGATATTTCGCCCATTTTATTTACATATTATATCCATTACAGGTAATATTAATAGTTAAAACTTCGTGAATGACATTCAAAGATTACAATATCAGATTAAATGAATAATACCACAGTTAGTGATAAAACGATTTCGCAAATTCAATCTCCAAAGAGAAAGGTCCGTCTCGCTTACAAAATACTTAACAATTGTCAACTGATAATAAATGAATTTAAGCACGATTGCACACATACTTTTTATTAAACGAATAACAAAACAATGTTGTTGATGTCTTCAAAATTTTTTTTGTATTTGAGAGATGACAATATGTTTTTATTTGATTATGATATTTATTAAAATTTAATAGTCACTTTTTACATCGGATAATCGAAAAATATTCTTTATTTTTGGTTATTGTATTACACTGAAGTTCTGGTATAAAGGTCGTGTAAAAAAGGTGAACATTTTTGCCACCTTTACTATCTATCAACAGTGATAAAAAAATGAAAACAATTGAATTTTGAATCCGTATCAAATTTTATATTTTGATACAATATTTGAGCAAAACATTGATTGATTCAAAAGGTTTATTTTTGTCATTTTAAATAAAAGCAACCAACTGTTGAATAGTTTTATCAGTTAATTAGACAGTCGATGTACCCATTACAATATATTGAGCATATGACTCATCGAATGGAGGTATCTCGACAGATATTTTCTACGAAAACTACTTGTTACTCAGTCGCTCAACCTTTCTTAGTTTAAAAGAGAGCATAGGTAGAAGGATAGAAACTAGGACGTAAGGTGTACAATTTCAATGTTCTGCGAGGCCATTCGCAAATCATAAATATTTGTTACATTTTTTACAAATTTCCAATTATGACAAATTTGGCTCGCATTTTAATGCTATTTTTTTGAGTTATAATATAGGTATATATCGACTGTGGAAAGGAAAAAAGACGTAACCCACACTTATAAAATTTTACAGGAGGCGCTAAAAACGTGTTTTGATGATTTTGTGACATATGCAAATTATGAATTATACACAACCTTGAAGTGCACGGATACTTCTAAACTGGTGTTTAATTGACATAATCTAATATTAATTAAAGAAATTGTCCCGGAAAAACCGTTATTTCAGTGTTTGTTCTTGGTTTTAACTTATTACAAGGTCATCTTTTTCAAACTTAAAAGCTAAATTTAGATACTTATTCGGCATTGTCAGTTTCCATCCTGTTGATAGAATGTGTTTCAAGTTGTATAAATTGTGATTATCGAAAAAAAGCTGGTTTGGAAAATTGAGGGTTACCTCCTTTTTCCTTTCCACAGTCGATATGTATTGACTTAAGAAAGTTAAATTGACCATGTACATTTTTATTTAAAACAATTATTTTTTTACGAATTTGATTGGTACCCATCTATGAGATTTTGATTAAGGAGGGGCGACATAGAGATTTTTGAAAGATCGAAGTGGGGTGTGGCACAAATAAGGTTGGGAAATACTGGACTAGGATATAACTAGTAGTTAACTTATTGCTATAGCTACGCTTCGCTATTTTATTATTGGAAGGGTTTATTTTTGAAAATATCTATTTGTACGGGGCTTTAACCCTTAAGATCCGTCATGTAAGTCAACGACGTTGACCACATTGCGCTGTGGACCTGACGATATACAAATAAAACTGAAAGCACTTGTTTAAAAAAATATTGATCTAACACAAGTAATATTCTCGGAAACCTCAACTCACAATGACTTGCTGAATACAATTTATTATATGTAACTGTTTATCTAAATGAGAACTGCACGAATATTTCACACCATTTATTGTATGTCAAGAAATATGTTTTTTGGCAAATGTTCTATTCAATTTCTTTAGCTCATCGCGCTAATGGTTATAATATATAAGAAGGTGTTACACTAATAATAGTGATAAATGTTTATGTCGCCTTTCACTTTCAAGTTAATAACAGTTTATCATAATATTGATTGATGAAAGAACATTATGGCTGGAGAAGATGACACACTGAACACATTTTTTGTATCATAGTTACTTTCTGCTTTTATTGGACACACATAGCTTATTTAATGCTGGAATTGTAACGGTAAAATGGATAATTGTTCAAAAACTAAAAACTAAATTTTGATATCAATTTTTTTAATTTTTTTGACGTGTAATAAAATTTTCAAAAATAAATATTGCGTTGAAGTTTAGATGAAATTGTCGAAATAATACTCCTTAGCATGCCACTGGCTCGCTTTGGAATATCTTAATAAGAAATGCTTATTAACTTAACTGGGATGTTTTGAAAATTGTATTAAGTCAATTGTGAAGTCAATTCTCCTTGAGTTTATCTCATGTGACTTTTAAAAATTCTCATCGAGTATATCTCGTATGATCTTTCAACTTAAAAGTATTTGACGCATTGGCGTAAGCTGTAATGTCAAATATTTTTTTTCTAATTTAAAATAATTATAAAATAAATAATTATTATAATAATTATTATTATTAAGCTAGATTTTAAAAATTACAACATTTAACTCCTTATCCGCTCATAATGTGGAGCATATCAACAGAAGTTTTTCTAAGAAAACTGTTTGTTACTCAGTCACTCAACCTTTCTCAGTATAGTATAGTAGATATAGAAGGATAAGGCCAAATTAAGAATAGTGGTTAACAAATCGCTCTCGCTACGCCCAGATATTGAAGGATTGGAAGGGTGTGAGGGAATTTTTTGACATCACAAACACCCATGCCTTCGAACAGAAATCGATAAATAAAACCACTGCACTCACCTTTTATACATTCAAAATGTCTTGATAGAGTTAATCTTAATTCATCCTTAAGATGCTTATCAAAGAAGCGAAACGTGTCACAGTTAGTTACACAACCAGTGGAATAAAAAATAATGTAAATACTAAACATTGCTTGAATATATTCAATTGTTATTACACATTTAAGTTATCGCAAATTCAAAGTCGATGATGATCAACATTTAATTATAATATTTTCATGCACGCATATTTCAGATGGCTTAATAAAAGGATCAATTGTTTTCCCAATTGATATGTAATGCAACTGTAAAAAATTTCGCATGAATAATCAAAAGAACGATTTTTTTTAAATCAAAAAGCGAAACCGTAAATATATCCTAGATTGTGTTTGAAATTTAGATTTACAGGTCAAAAGTTATTTTAGAATAAAATTCCATATTACATAGTTTCAAAAATTTGGACAGTACGTGAAATAAATTCTAGAGATTTAAATGTCTTCATTTATCATTCAAAAAAACTCTCTTTTTTGTCTAGAGACATAAAAGGAAAATTAGGTTTTCTTATCTACAATTGTAAACACGTCTACTTACATATATTATATGTGAAAGTTATCTATGTCGTTTAGTAACTACGCAAAAAGAATTTAAATAAAGTACTTTTGTGTGAAGAATAATCGCAGGTGAGATTTAACGTCTTTGCAGCTTATTATTCTGCATAAAGCCATACGTGTATCGGTTAATTAACTATGCCAAATTTGCTGTACAAAAGAATAAAGAAAGTACAGAGGTATTAGAATTATTAGAAAATGAATGTTTTTTTTTTATTTATATTGTTTGACCACGCATTCTCCAGCCACAGGTTATATTTATGTGATTCATCGACATACATATACATCGGGTGAAATAAAAAAATACTACAAATTTCTAATGACTTGACTAAGGAATTTATAGAATAATTTAGTTTTAACTGTTTGAATACCGCACAAATAAATCATTAATATGTCCCAGAGATACTGCGTGTTTTTGAAAAAAATAATGTTGCCTTATATACACTCGAATTTGATATTTTAAAAACCTATATTGACTCAGTATAGATAGCACTTCACATATTCATCAAAATATTGCTTATATTCTATTAGAATACCAAGTATTTGATTTTTTAAATTTCTTGGACATCCGTGTTCGCTTGCATATGTTCCGAACACCTGTGTCCGCTTGGTATTCAAGTGGTTAAAGTATTGGTGTTATTACTTAAAAATTCCAAACAAAAAACGCAATAAAACTAATTAGTTTAAGAATAGACTTGAAATGAAATAAAGGGTTTATTTATATTATGTGTAGAACTAAAATATGAGTTTTTACGGCAGTGGTTTCCAACGTTTATGTAACTACGCCTCCGTTTGAAGAAAAAAATATCTTCGCAACTCCCCATCCTTTATTTCATATAGTAATAAAGAAACGTTTTAAAGGGAAAATAAATATGTTTGACTGTTCGCACCTCTCTTTGCAATAGTCCACGCTTCCCAGATTGTAAATCGCTGGTTTACGGTGATTGGAGAAAAATCAAATTTTGGCATTTTAATCAGGGCTTTTTTTTGTCTTTAATATTCTATCGAATCTGACTTGGCTTAATAAAGGTTTTTTAACCATTTCAGCTTTTGTTGTGTTGAATATTATAGACTCTAATAAAGTTTATCTCTTAACTGAATTACATGAATATGCAGGGGCAAAAGCTTGCCTTTAACCAGCATTAATAATAAATGCTTTTTGGGAATTTGGTATAATCAATGCACCAATTGATTTATTATTAAAAATAATTTAAGCCACCAAAGAATCTCTTTGCATACTTCTCAGTCTTGTCAGTTTTTTTTTATTTATTTCTGCCAGAAAGGTGATGATATATTCTCAATAAAAAAATATATATATTTTCTTCTGGTGTACCTTCTCAGAAATAGCGATAGTATTAATTTATTGTGACGATTCAGCTTAGGTATGACAAACACGTTTAAAAATTCGCAGTCTATTATTTCGTTTATTTCTTTCGGAAGGTATTTCGTTTGTCGCCATTGTTATCATTTTGATGAAGAAAATGATGCTCCAATAACCAGACAGTTATTTACTGTTACTTTAGCAGGAGTGAAATTTCAATTAACCTATCAACAGTCCATGACAAAAAGGTATGTATGCTTTAAAAGATTTTTCGAAATTCAGCTTGTAACTCGTAATTATTCTGGTCGATGACTTTTTAAAGACTAAATAGTTGACAGTATTGGTACGAGAAGAACTTATCTCTACTATACATGTATATCTGATTGAATATCATTTTATAACTCTGCTTGAGAAATAATAAATGTTTCAAATTATACAATTAACGTGAGCTACCATATTTTTTAATAAATGTTAGGCTATTCAAATGTACACAATTTGATTTATTTCAGACTGAAGTAAGGTTTTACAAAACATCTTAATCAGCAGCCGTGTCGTCCGTTTTAAAGTACTTGTTCACTAATTCACCCAAAACACTGATGCATCGACACTACCAACGTAACAAACAGTTCCTTAAATAGGTATGGTATAGTTACAAGCTTGAATCGGTTAAAAATATATCTTAAATGAATAATTAATGTATTAATAAAAGCTTTAACAGTCACCCGCCTGACGAATAACTCTCCTCGAATATCTATTGGAACATTAATACTAGGATTTTAATTGATGTACTTCCTATGTGAACCTGTCCATGATATCGATTGTATATAATTTTTTCAAGATATTTCATTTAGCACAAAGGAAAACAAATATTTGTTTTAAGTTGAATTGGTCGGCTTACCAGTTGTTTAATTATGTCTGTATTTTGCCATATTGTCGGATTGATGCAAGAAGTCATTTAGTAATAAAATATTGATTCTGAGACAATCGATTTTAAAACAAATTTGATCATCTGAACTTTAATAATAGTAAAGACTTTTGCTCTGTATAATCTGAGCTTTCCGAAAAAACTCACGGATACTTTCTCTCGATTCCAGAAAAGTTTTCAATAGTAGACTACCGCACATAGTGACTTTTTGCAAAAATCATATAACAACGAATGCACTGAGTGTGTTTTTCGGCATAATGACTCATTTACTGCGTAAAGAATGACAAAATACGTATTGACCGACATATCACTGAATGACTTCTTGAAGCACACCGACGATATATCCATGAAATAGCAGCTGGTTGAGCTGGTTGAATGGAAGAAATTTCTCTAGCAGACTGCAAAACAACGTTCCTTAATAAAATTACACTAAATACCTGCTTTGAATATATGAATGTATATTTTTTTAATATACACACTAGAGCAATATACAATTATATAAAACGTGATGTTGATATTGTAGAGTCTAAATTGTTTAAAACTGTGTCTGCGAAATGCCATAATGTCTGTGACGAAAATCCAAAACGAAAAGACAATGCAGCGTTTAAATTCCATGGCCATTTTGGATGAGAATTTCACCCAATTATTGTCGCGCCGCCGTCATTGACAAAGTTAAGCGTAATAATTATTGTTTAATTTAGGCATAGTGTATTCCAATTTAATATAAAGAGGACACTACGCGATACAATTTTGTTTTGAAAGGAGCGTGACCAATTGAACGACTATTGCTCTAGAAAGTTTTCGATTTTTTATTTCGCCGGCTGAAAGCTAATGGTCGTGTAATCAAATGTGACACACCCGTTCCATATTTAGTCAGTTGAATCTAAAATGGTGTTCACCAACGACTGAAAAATATTGGCTGTGGTACAGGAAACCTCCAGGCCAAGTTTTGTCATTTCCATGTAACAGTGTATCCATGCATAAAAAATTATATTCGTCTGGCAACTTTTAAGCGTCTACATGCGTCGCTTTTCCTTATACACATGTTTTAAGCAACGTATAAATTATTGTTTGATAAAATTGGTCCAAAAGCTGCTTTGTATAATTACGAAACTAAAAATCCCTTATAAAACAATTATCATATCACGCATATTGTTAAAGTGCGATTTTTCAGCAATTGTCCTGAATCTTAGGTTTATTTGTATAAATACTTCGTAGGCCGCTATTCTTTTTACGTAAAAATACATATTTTTAAAAAATAATTGAGTATGGTATAAAGAATATACAGAAAACACTTCAGATCATGTATAAATATTTCCTTTTCACAAGATTAACGAGACGCGTGACAGCATTTCTCTTTATTTTTAGCGTAATACAAAACAATCTGTCAAAATACGATCATGTTCGAAATTTAAAATCAACACCGTATCAAAATGAACGGTGTTTTCATTCGAGAATAAAAATTCCCCATTTAATAACTTAAAATAAAATTTAAATTAATAATTATTATTGAGTGGCTGAAAAAAAACAGTGTCCTCATTTTTGTTTCGGCTTAGGCAGTTCTCATGGGCATGCATACAAATTGAGGCTTCTTCTGATTTATATAGCTGTTTTATAATGAATTTATTACTTGATGAGTAGTTAACCGTCCCATTGTCTAGATTTCTTTATACGGCCCGTTTTATTTATAAGTAGTGTCTGGTTAGTACTTATATTATTGAGAAAACTCGGTTAAGTACAGATAACAGTTTATTGTGAGGTGTGAATTACTCACTTTGCGGTATAATCGTGAGTGGCTTGGTTACCGTACACTATAAGAAGCAAACTTAGGGCCCATAAAAACCTGGCCCCAATTTAGACCCACAATAAAATAGTGGTTGCAGACTCACATATACAAATACTAAAAAGGGAATGAATAAATACATAGCTTGTATTATATACGAACTACTCAAGAATTTGTAAATATTATATAACAAAATTTAAAAAATATTTTTGAACTCAATAACGAAAGAAATTTGTCAAATCAATTTGAAGCATATGGACTCGTAATAGAGTAATTCAATATTTTAAAAATAATAATAATTATTTTTTTACGAGAATTTATTGCTTAGCATTCTCGTAAACTCTCATTTCGAAGAGGTTGAGCTCTATAACAAACGTGCATTTAAATTCAAATTTATAAATTAATTGGAAAAAAATATCTATTGGGAATTTGAACCCTTGATCGTGCATTCACGTATGAAGACAATCACAAAAGCAATGACGTCTTAGCGACTGGACCATAAAGAATGAAGTTAACGACGTTGATCACTGCACCATGTACTCAACATGACTATTCTCTTTTAAAATAAGAAAGGTTGAGCAACTAGGTAACAAGCAGTTCTCGTTGCAAAACCTTTTTTTAATATACCTCATCAAGCTTATAAGTCCTAAAAGGGACAGTAGCAGATTTTTTATTACAGCCAAACAATTGTTTTAGTGAAAAATACGATATTCAGAATATGAAACTAAATCTTATTAATTGTATTGAATTTAACTTCCAACATTTGTTTAATAAATTCACCATTCCAAAATTCACAATGTTTTACCGCGTAAAACTTAAATGGTGAATCTAAATACCACGCAGTTGAGTAAACCAAATTGAAACAACGAATCCGATTTTGTAACTATTCACATTGTTTCGATTATTTTGAATAGCTTATTATGTAAGAAATACCGAATAACTAGCTAACGAAATCACCCGAAAGTCGATCAAATCTTCGACCGTTTCTTATGATCGAAAAATGTAGTGCATTTATGGATACTCCTGTAAGGAGGTCAATTGCTATGTTATTATTTTGAATTGAGAAGGTATGGACGATAATCGGTAAGGTTGGTACTCGTGTTAGCTTGTTCCATTTTCTCAAGTATCTCAATTGTTATTTTTCGAATTTAGAACCATCACAGCTCGTAAACAATAGCGATCCAATGTTGCCAGGTTATTTTTAATATTTCATGTTCGTATTTATTAATAATAGAAATATTTAATATTTATCAGGAAATAAACAATAGTATTACTATCATTGATGTTTTTATTTTAAGTAGTTGTAAATAATTAAGGCAAATCTTAGTAAAGTTAATAAAAAAGCATTTAAATTATTCAATTTCTGGGACATAGTAGAGTGGTCAACGTCGTTGCCTTCGGTTACGTTATTCACGGTTTCGACTGTCTAAGAGTATAGACAGTTTCATTAATTGATTTTTTGGTCAATAAATGGATTTCTGTTTGAAAGCATTGCTATCATTGATGTCTTAATTCCTTCCAACCGTTCAAATCCAAAAAATGGGGAGTGTCGAGAGCGGTTCATATACCACTAGTCATGTCCTAGACCTGTCTATCTATCTTTTCTGTCTTCGTAACGAGAAGGGTGTAGCTACTAAGTAACAAGAACAAATAGTTAAACTTACGTTAAAATAAGCTTCATTAAGAGTCCATGTGACTCTTCCTCATTGGGACATGGTTAAATAATAAATTCAATCGTAAAGCCGACAACTAACGGTGCTTCCTTAATCTCATTTTAATATTTTTAAAAAAATCTAAATATACACTCGAATTTGATATTTTAACAATCTATATTGATTCAGTATAGATGACACTACACATATTTATCAAAATATTGCTTATATTTCGTTGAAATGCCGTGTATTTGATTTTTTAAATTTCTTGGACACCCGTGTCCGTTTGGGATTTAAGCGGTTAAGAGTCCATATGATCCAGATTGGGAGCGGGCATGGTAAAATAATAAATTAAAACGTAAAGCTGACAACCAACGGTGCATGCTTAATAGTCAGTGAAAAAATATTATACGAGATTTGTTTATAATTTTACTATCTAATTATTACTTATATGATCGACATAACAATGATTTTTTTTACAGTCAGTCGAGTCTATCGATTGACTTAAGGCTTAGTTGTAAAGGTTCAGGTTACGGTAGAGAGACATCTACATATATCTATATCTAAAAATACATACATTCAATAATTTTCTTTTCACATATAGATGTTACTCTATCTAAATTATTCCAATCACTCTTAGAAGCCTGAAGAAAACGAATGGCGGAGTCTGTCTCTATATTGATACGAAACCATATAAAATTGGTTGCTTCAAATGCACTTTTACTTATTCAACATTTTTGTCTTAATACCGTATTAAATGTATCTGATGTAATTTTGCCGTTCAATTACTTTGCAATCACGAAAAGTTATTTTATATTGCGAATTTTATTACCCTGTGATATTTCACGATACCATCTTCTTTTATAGCACACCGTGTGGCCATCAATCATTAGATACACATGAACATGATATTAACACACGCATAAATAACAAAATTTCTCAAAATGGCCGCCAAAAAACCATAAACAATGGCTTATCTTACGTTCTAAGAGGATTTGGAGTGCATTTGGTGCACGTTTATTGCATAGTCAATTAGGTTAGCCTATTAAAATATCTTACCGTTTATAATAATATTACGCTTGAAATAATATAAATATGTAGATTTGTTGTAAATATTAGTTATTTAGTTTGATTAAACCTTCGCAATATAATGAAGTTTATTGCTATTTTTATGACGCTATTAATCCCCGGATGATTTTTCATGTCCGAATTGTGGAAACACTGAATACCTTAGTTGTAGTCAGTTTGTTTTAAGTAGGTACTAAACTTATTGAAAATATTTAATATGATTTCTTTAATAGTACGCCTACGTAGAAACTTTACTGGAAGCTGACAACTACTACATTTCTTATAGTATTCTCATGTCCTCTTATTAATTTTTTAAATTACTTTATGTTTTTTCGATAAGTTTAAGTTACTCACTATTAATTTATATTATTGTTTGTTCAAACTATTATACAACTAGTTCGTTATAAATTTCATATTTATGCGTATATTATATTCCCGTTTATTAATCAGATAATATACAAAACAGTTACACATCCGATGGACGTACATATTCATCAAACAATATATTTCAGTCTACAGTTCAGTAACAAAACCAAACCAAACAGCATTATCATTAGAAAAGATTGTGATGAATTTGTGTAAAATCAAAAACAATATCTACTACATGTTTTTGTATTATATTTAGGGTTATTCAATATATTATATATGACAGTGGGCAAAACTCGAATAACTACCTGATTTGATTACGAACAGATGGGTTAAACCTTTCAGAAATGCTTCTTAAACATTCGATTATCATACAAAAATACCTTGATTATCCGGAATATTTAAAATAAACATAAATTTTACTAATTTTCAGCTGAGCACTCGTTTACGGTAAAAATCCTTTCACCAAATGCCACGCCTGTAATAAAAACTAATAGATAAGGGTGTAAAGAAACATTCCAACGTTTGGATCGAAAACAAATACTTGGGCGGTGATAACTAAAATGGTGATGGCAGTATCTGTTATCAGCTTACATTAGAAAATTAGTATAAAAGACTGTTGCTACATGGCTGCAGAGAGTTGGAATTATTTAGAAGTGTCAAATTTGAGAAAATCACGAAATAATTTTAAAAATACCATTAGTAAGTTCTGGTAGCGCAGTAGAAAGTGATACAAGGGACGTCACGGGGGTAATAGCACAAATTTACGAAATGAATTCAACGAGTAAGATGTTACCGAGTGATTAAATTACACAAACCATCCTGTGTTCCATGCTTTGAATTAAAAATATATATAGAAAATTTAAATTAACTTTGATTATTCCACGTATTGTGTTACTAACTGTGACACGTGTTTCGCCTCTTTCAGAGGCATCTTCAGACTTACTATCGCAAAGTTTGCTTAAGTAATGAAGCAAGATTGATTCTAACATTTTAAAATTATAAAATTACAAAATGGAGGTTTGGGTTTTTTTCCTTTTAAGAGGAGCAAGGAGGGGGGTGTAGAATCGAAATAAAGCAAACAGATAATGATACTAATGATACTAATGAGTTGTAATCAATCAGATTGGGATTTTGGGACCGCCGAAACCATCGAAAGTATAAAAAAATATATATTTAAAAACAATAAGCCTCGTTGGTTAAAGTTTAAGGAGACGGATGTTTTTGAGAGGGGAATATTAATTATATATATTATAAATTTCACTTGCATTTCACTGTTAAGGATAGCTAGTCCTGGCAATGAAGTGATTTGAAAGATAAGAATATTCATCACTTTTAAGGTGTTCACTGTCAATACTTGGTGGAATGGCATTATAATAAAAATAATAAAAACTCAATTTGGTTGACAGACATTAAGATTTATTTATTATATACACTAATTGTTGGTTTTTACTTTGGTAATGATAATTCATACCTAATTGGTTTTTGTCATAATAGTTTCATTGCTAAGTGGTCTTCAACTTTTTATTTATAGTTTATTTTCCTTGTATTTTGCTTCAATTCTTTTGCTAGGTTGTAATACCAATTGTTTGTCATACCTTGTTTTTATCACTTAACTTTTGTATAAATATCACTGTTTTATTGTTTTTCTTATCAGTTGACATCATGAGCGAAACCGGTCCTGATCTAATAAATTTTATGTGGAAAAAGTCCTAAAAATGTTTTATTATTTTTATTTATTTGTTTGACAACTTATTTGTCTTAAAAGTAGTCACGATTTAGGCAAAAATAAATTTATTAGTAAAAGAACACTCCTTTGTACTCATTCAACTGAAAATCAGTTGATAATACTCGCCATGAGCAAAACATATACTGATTACATAACATAAAAGTGGAATTATTACATACAAAAGAGTGTTTTTTTTTTAACATAATACCTTTTCACTAAGTATTGACAGTGGACGTTAAAAAATATAATATCCATATGGAATTTTATTGTCGATTATAATAATCAAATTTGAATTGTTTGAGTTTTGTACTTTTCCATGAGTTTTGTCGCTAACGACCCGGGTTTCGCCTTTCGGCATCTTCAGGCATTCCAAGTGCACGGATGTACTTGAACTGACAGTTCAATGGAAAAGCACAAAACTCAAACAATTCAAATTTGATATTGAAATTCCATCAAGCACCCTCAGTCGAAATACTTAATTGATTATAATATTATATTCAGATACGCATTTGTTTGATATTCGGACGACTTTGATTCCCGATAGTTGGAATAATTGATGTTATACTGTGAAAAAAAATACAAAATAATCACGACACCTTTTGTAGCATAATTAAGTAAAGTTATATATGTATGACAAATTAAAAGTTGTCTCTACAAATGACAAAATCTATAATATCTACATATATGATTTTGTTATAGAATACGTGTGTTCATATAATTCTATACGAAGTGTGGAATGAATAAAATATTTTCGCAAGTCAATATCTTTTAGATCTGGATATCAAATATTCCATTAAACACCTTGCGACCAATGACCGTATTGGAAAAACACATTTTTTGTTTCATAGTATTAATTAATCTTGATTGATATAAATAAAATGTACTGAGAAAAAATTGCATATTATGAATGACTTTGGAATTTAATTAACACGCATTCTTACATATTTAACCATAGAATCGTGGCTAAGAAATTTCTGCAATATTATTTATTGTTATTAAATTATTTTAATAGTATGTAAATTTGCAACCTTATTCATATAAACGTCGAAAAAAGTAGAAAACGTTTTTTTTCCATGTATCGATTGGCATACTTCGTATTGTGACAAATATAAGCAGGTGTCACTCAGATGTTTATTGATATATTATGCTACTGAAGTATTTTAATATAATCACATGACAGTATTACTTGTCTACATTAGCTCAATGCGAACAGAGCGCAGTTTGAGACAGACAGAGAGAGAGTGTGTGTTGCGTTGTGTTGAGCTTACAGACACAGACTAACTCGATACAGATATGTAAATATGTGTTATAATACAACAGCAAACCAAAGGGGTACGTCGTATAGGACAACCCTGGGTATCTGACAAGTATCTGGTGTTTAGTAAATCACACGGTGTCTGTGTTGTCGTTTTAAAAACACGATCAGAAGAAAATAAAACTTTATTGCTTTTATTATATGTATCAATAATGATTATTCAGATTCAATAAATTCAAAAATCAACGCGCAGATATGGTACGTCAAATATTTTAATAATTCTACAAATATTATCAATATTTTAAAATAATGACTATACATATACAAAAGATTTCAATTCAGCTGTGAAGGCATATTGAGTATTGACAAACAGTATGGAATACTTTCAGTAAAATCCGTCCAGGTTAAAGGTCTACCAAAACTTCCATATTTACATCACCACGTATAACATAAATTCAAAATTCCTGTTAAGTAAATTTGAATCGTTCAAATTTAATATTGAAATTCCCCCAAGCACCTTCAGCTGAAATCTTAAATCCTTTTAGGTACTTACATAAATTAAATCAAAACAACTTGAGATTTTTTTATGGAGGAAATACTATCACCTCTTAGTTGTTTTTTTTTAAATTTTAGATCTATTTTAGAATCAACACGTAAAATTACATCCGATGCTTCACGCAATTTTATTTTACTTAAAAAACCTTTTCAAGTGTCGTATGTAGTGAAAAAAGCCAACTTTTTTTTTTGGTTAACAACACGTCCGGAGTGGCCCGGATGGTATTTGTTTGCAGTACCGCACTAAAATAATATAATCGTTTCGAATATTACATACTATACATAAAATGAATAATGGCAATATCAAAAAACAGATATTCTAATTACAGTTTTATTATTGTAAATATAAGCATTATGCAACAAAAAAAATCGAGCAAGAAATGATTTCTCGTGTATAATTAATGTTTCTTTACGTCTTTATTCAACCAAAACAATTAGAACACATTGCCTGTGTTTATTTTTTACAAAGACCGGAACTAGTTGTTTCTAAAGCGTAAAAAACATTAGTCGAAGTATTTGATTTACAGTATTTATATCATATTATATGTCAATCATTTTTGTATTATAAATCAGTAACTAATTAAATAGAAATTTTGAATTACTACCTGTTAGAAAACTATTGATTAACTAATACACAATAAATCTTTCCAAGTGTAACGTAATTTAACAAGCGTAAAACATAATTAAATGCATTTTGTGCGATAAAAGTAATCGAAAACGAAAGAACGAAATTGAGTAAGTATATACGTGAAAAAATCTTCTTATTTAAGCATAATCTGGAAGGTTTTGTTTTAAAATCAAGTAAACCTAGTTAGTAAACGAGCTTGACCGATTGGGACTGGGTTCAATTTCCTGTAAAGTCTTTGTTTTTTATTCAGTTTAAATTTGATATTTTAGACGTGTGTTTGTAATATAAAAGTAAGTAGTAAGATTTACAAAAAAATCTCATCGAGCTTATCTTGTATGATCTCTTAACTTCAACATGTAAGCTATAATGCCAAAAATTTCTTTCACAAGAATTATAAATTATCGTTATAATAGTTCAAACCAGCGAAAAAATGGTATTAACTACAATTTATTGTAACTATATTATTAAGCAATACGATTTTTTAAATAGAAATCCATTCATTTTCAATACGCTTCATTATTATATGTACATTTTAGTTGCTGTGAGATATTTTAATTCTAACTACGGACCTGTTTAGACAGGATGCGAACCGGTGATATACGAGAGTGTTGGAAGATTCATTCAACTATGTAGGGCAATCAAACAACGGTTCGCGAGCCATGTTAGTATCGTTTCATTAAAACAAAACGAAAATTTACATTCACATAAATAAATACAAGTTAATATGTGTGGCAACACGAAAACTTGATCCTCACATAAATTAGTTTTCAAATAATTATATTTAAAAAAATTGTACATCATAATTAGGTTTGAAACATTTATTTCTGTAAAGATAGTAGTTTGTTTTCAAACCACTTATTATTGTTATGTTTTTGCGTTGGTTGGAAAATAGTCAGACTCATTTAAGTTTTCAAGTATGTACTCGGCTAGGCTCGCTCAAACCCTTTGTTATATTTTACTAAGGTCGCCGAGCACCTTGTTAATTAAAAAAAAATATATTCTCAAATCAAATTAATACAACTTCTGACTTATATATTGTCTACGAGAGTTGTAAGCACACACAGTAGTACATTTTTAGTCATTTGCGTTGATTTGTTTACAGAATATTTCATTTGTTTACATATTATAGGTGTATTAAGAAATATTCTATTGATTATTTAAGTATAGCAGATAATTGTAGCGAATAGCTCTGGTATTTAGCGAGCCCCTTGTTAATATTGGCAGACTTTGGAACAATCGGTATCAGTTTTATTGGCAATTCGTGTAGATTGGCGAGGGATTGACTTAACAGAATTTTTATTTTTACTATCAATTACCATAGCTCCTATAATAGCCATACAAACGGATGTGTTTGTTTGGGCTAAGAATGGATTAAATCCGGTTAAATACTTTAAGGATAGTTGGCGTGCATTTCCGTCAACACGATCATACTTTGGATCGAAGTGATGATATTGGCTTTAACGTGGAATACCTTAATATTATATAATACAACGATGTTGGGTACTACTATATATATTTATAAATTTAATTACTAAATCTTTTGTCTTACGATTGACGAAAGCTTAAATGACTATTTTCCTAGAAAACTAATATTTATTTCAATATTCTTTTTGACATTGGAAACTTCTAATATATTCCGACGAGGCGTGAAAAGTTAAAGTGTGCCAAATAAAACAAAAATATGTCAGTATCTATCGTTTACTTCAAACGAATACGATAAAGCAATTTTCCTTATATCAGCGGTGGTCTGCAAAAGCACGTTATTATTGTATAAGTTGATAATACTAAGATTATTGTTCTTCTACAAATTACTACCTATGTTGCAAATGTGATCCTTGATGCGATTGTAAGATCTTTGTTACTCCTGCGGTAAATATTTGTCGACCGTCGAACCTGAGACCGTGGGATAGAAAAACAACGGATGAGTGGTTTTGTAAAAAAAGTTTACTACGGTGCGGCGCGGTGGCTTGTTGAGAATGCACCACTGCACCGGCACCACTGTTGTCGGCTTAGTGATTCTCGGATAATTCGGCCAATAATTAATTATATAATTCAATCATTTGAAACGGACATGCACTTTTTGACTGAATTAAATAAATTCGATTCGGTTAAATAAACAAAATATATTTTTTACTTTCTTCATTACTCACATTTTCAATTTTTTAAAACTGAAGATCAATCGACAATTAAACAAAACATGTTGCAAATTATTAAATTTATTTTTTACTGGTGGTGTAACTAAGTGTGACACCTGATAGACAGCTAGAGGGATACAAAAGTTATGAATTTTAACTTTATATTTCATTTTTTTTCACAGAGTTACCACCAAATCTGTCGAAAAAAATACGCTTTCCTGGAAGAAGGATAATACTTTGTATGTATTCGGTGTTACATATTTTTAATTTCAAATAACAAACCAAGTACAATTGAATAAAAACACTTATATGTATTCGATTAAGCGCACAAAAATTGTATGCATGTTTTGGACAGTTTCCCCTGAGACACTCGTTTCTCAACAACGCCACTTGCCGGCTTTACACACAGGTGCTTTTACTTGTGATTGAGTAAACAGTATGCTTAAAAAGTCTGTGAAACGGAAGCTTTAGAAACGGAAGCGGAAGAAAACGAAAAAGAACTGTTTTACACGTCGTTAACACATATTTTTGTTTCGATTTAAAGCATACGCAATCATTTAATCTCGTGTGAAAGCGTACTGTGTGTGCTCGCTATTGACTACTACTGAATAAAATCAACGAACGAGAAAGCAGTGTAACACGTCGTCACCAATACTACAACAACGTCTTGAATTTTAGTAATTTGACAGGAGAGAATATTACTGTAAAAATAGAAATAAAAAAATACTCACACTTAGAATCACTATAATTATTTTACGCGTTACGCGTTGAAAATAAAGATTTGTCTAAATACAAAGTTTGCTGCAAGAGAAAAGGGTTCTTTTTGAGTTATGTGTTGTTACAATATTGTCGACGACATGTTGTAGATTGGAGTGAAGTTCGTTTGAGATATCTTGGATGTATATAATAAATGATGATTTGTATGATTTGCTTATTTACGACGACGAACTTGCTACACCTGCACGATCCTAGCCATGCACTGTAGTGTCAAGTCGTCTCTGCAAGTTTACAAAACGAAGCAGTCTGACTTACTTATTTAGATAGTACATTTTTTTTTATATTCCAGTTTAGTCACGTCTTACCTCGCTTTTTACTGTCGACTATATGGGTTTTAAGATATTCAGTATATCAAAGAGAGTGTTCAACAAATTTAGTGTTAGAATCACATTCCTGTTATAAATGATTATACTTTACAATACAGCCATATTAAAATATTCGCTTAGGCGTACTTTATAGATCTAAAAACTATTACTGTTTTTTTTACAATGCGCAAGTTTTTTGATATATTTATGGGCAGTTGCTATTTCATCAACCTCTGCAACACAACGACTATTTTCAATACACTGCTCGTTGATTCTCATAAGTGTTTTTTTCCCTACGTATTCAATTATTCTAAATATGTATCTACTGCTTTAAAAGCTCCTGTGAAAACGTCAAACGATATATGTAGTACTGAAAGTACAGAATAAGAGGCAATAATTGATTAACGTATTTCAAACTCACGGCAATAAATATGATATTGATAATATATAAAAATTAAACAATTGTCACAACCATTTTACGATAAAAACATCTCTGGTAATCATTGTTTTCTATATCATTTTATATGAAAGTTTTAAAATAAAAACATGCAAGTAGTCTATGAGGTTGGAATGGCTGGCGACCGCTGGTTTGACCAATATAAAATGAATTGTGATTCCGTGCATACAAAAATTAACATATAATAAAATGGCTTATTAATTATAAGGTTGTGAAATTAGCAGAAAACGAAAGAAGATGATGTTTCAATTACTGCCGTATATCTATTAATTTTTATTCATTGTAATATCTTGAAATATAATAAACACTCACTACAATTTTTGCATTCATTGCCTATGATGCTATTTATTTTATTGCTCTTTGCATAAATCTCAATCAAATAATTCATAATACATAGTTTTATTTCGTGATCTTATAACCAGTAATTTAACACGGTAAAAATAAGCCACCATCAAAGATTTCTTTTTTATGATTATTCAATCAGTTTTGGTTTCATTTCAATGAAACATTTTCTCAATTCTCACACTTAATATTGAACTTTGGATCTGAATATATATATTACATTAAAATCAATTTTAGTATTATGCACTTATTTTTCACCTTCGTAATTTAATAAAGTTATTGCATCAATCATTTATGAATATTCATAACATTACTTATATTGGTGTGTAAATTATTATTGATTTCATGTCGAGAATTATTTATAATAATGTTTTTTTTGTTTTCTGTTGGGTAATTAATTCAATTGTTTCAAGTAAAATTTAAAAAAATCTCTAGCATTATACGAATTGTGTTATACAGTAATACTTTTAAATCTAGTATCTGGTAGAAAAATTAACTGTTATATGGAATAATTAATCGAAAAGAGGACAATTACTACATTGAGAATTAGAGAGCCCAACCATCATGAAAAATATTAAATATCCCTAAAAATACAATAGAGTCGATAATGCAAGAATTCAAATGAGGGTTTGTCACTGCAAGTTAAACAGCAAAAAAAAACAAATTATGTAAACCGTTATAAGCAGTGGTGTAGTGGGGCCAGGTCGGGCAAGGTCGGCGACCTTTCACCTGAAAATGAGGAAGGTGCCTTGTCATCTTTTTGACTTGTAACTTTATTTTCAAGTCATACATACATTCAAAATCGGTTTTTTTTATTGATTTAATTGTTAAAACTTGTGGTTTTTTAACTTCGGACGGATATAAAAAACACAAAAAAAATAGGGAAGCAATCAATGACCGACCTGTTACCTATTTATTTACCACTTCCTCACTGATTATAAGTCAAAACGAGGTATTCATGGGTTGAGAAATCTCTAAGAGGACCTAGAAATCAGCTGCCACGTCGTTCAGCTGATTAAATTTAATTTTCATGTAAGACAGTTCCCATTAGCAAGTCCTTGTTTTGTCTGCCTGGTGGCTGATACATAAAGGCTTAAAGGGGTGTAAAAATGATGTCATGTCACCATCTATCGAATGTAACCTAAAGGAATAAGGAACCCACGCATTACATCAGTAGAAGCGAATCATTCAAACTCTGAAGTGTAACAAAAATGTGATGATCTCCGTTAAGGAAGTCAATGCGGCCAAATAAAAAGAAGGTAATCAAATTGAATTGCGTGGTGTCGATATTGACATCAATGAATCTAAATTTTCCTGAAGAAATCATAATATTATGCAAACTAAAATATTTGAAAGTATCGTCCGTAGCACGCTATGGTTTCTCGTTGGACATGAGCCCAAATTCAACCAGAGGTTGTAATAAAATTCAATCACTTTCATCCTTTAAAATCACGTATTCAAATCACGTGTGCACAATAACTACCTGCACATTAAAAGCCTCCACTCCCTGACTAGTGTTTTTTATTGTAGTGGGTGTGGAAGAAACAACGAACGCGGAGGCCCGCGTAATTCTCAACTGAGGCACGTTTCCTTCTAAATATAGCCACGCAAAGTAGACGTGCTCGAGATAAACTTTCAAAGCTCGCGCAAGATAAGACAGTAAAGGTAAGCCTAAATGCAAGAAAATATATTGCCAAATATGAATATATTTATTATTTTGTTTTTATTACGATGCCCGTTCCCAATTCGGAGCATATGGACTACTTATAGAGCTTTTCTAAACAGAAATTGTTCTTGGATAACTGCTTCTTACTCAACTACTTTTTTTAAAGAGTAAGAATAGGAGAATAAGCCCAAACTGAACGGAAAGTTAGCTAATCGCTCGGACTACACCCAGTCTTTATAATCGAGTCGATGGAAGAGAATTTAGACGAAATCACAAATCCATAAATCAATATTTGGAAGTGCCAGTATTAGAAATATAAACAAAGACGTCTTTTGGAGGGAATACATTTCCTCCCCTTCTTGAATTTCAAAAAAAAATACTCTTTTTCCTAGTTGCACTGGTTTGCACATAGATGGCAACTTTTTGGTATAATATAAACAATCAACACCGCTACCGAATTTTCTCGGCTACAAACGTGTAACCTTTATTCTGAATTGATAGCGACATAAAATTTGGGCCGCTTTTTATTCAATAATATGTATTCCTAACTTGATAAGTATTTAAAAGTACATTGTTTCTAAATTGTAACACAAACAAAGAAAACACGTTTGGGCGTTAATAAACTCATGATTTTAAATTCTCAAGTCAAATTTTTATATAAATATTTTTTTAAATAATATGAAGTATAATAAGCCATGCATTTGTACAAGGAAACGGAAACGCTGTCGTCAAAAAATATGTCGAATTTTCGTGATCCAAAAGCGAAGATATTTTATGGAGCTAACCTTTTGATAAATAAATTTTAAAACGTATTTAGCTTACACATTTTATTTTTAATTTCAACGTCGTTTCCTAAAAAAATCATATATGACAAAATACTAGTTATTAGTGAACGGAGGTTGAATTATTGTGCACTGTCAATTATTTCAACTGAATTTTTGCGTTTTGTCAGTGAATACAGTTATGGAAAAGGAATAGATAAACTTAATAATTACAATACTTTTGCTAAGCAGGTTTTCGTCCGACTTGTAATTCACTTATTTGCATTATTATTTTTACTTGATTGTATCATTATCAAGTATTTCAGAAGCTTGGCGCCAAATCTATCACTGTATGCCTTGCATCATTTTTACTAACGCGCTTAATATGCAAGCGTCGAGTTTACTTTTGCCTTTATGGAGACCTCAATGCGCCCGTGTGAAAGGTAAACAAAACGAAACCCGAGAGCGCGATTAGTCCATCCTCGTGAGAACTACCTAAAAAATGAGACTCCATTTGAATATGTGATAATGTTTTTGTATGCACTGAAAATTACTTCAATTTCACATATAACAAAGCCCTAGTAAAGGTTTTCAATGTAAATTGGGATGGTATCTAATAAATTTTATGAAATGAAACTTATACCATCGTTAATAATGCAATTTATGACTTTTATACAAATTTCATTGCAGTTATATAAATATTAATAGTTTAGTTGTATAGCCGAATGGTAAACATTATTAGGCTTTCATTCTACATGGTTACGCGGTCAAAGATTCAAATACCGAATGTACATTTTCATATAACATATTAATAATGTTTTCCATGGCATATTTTTTTTTATTTTTTACCACACACTTCTTCCACTTTTATGTATGGTAAAAATTGTAGAGAGAGCTTTATCTATTTTTATTTATGATGCGTTATAAAAAATAACAATATTAAGTTATGACCATTTTTACTTTACTTAAAAATAAAGATTTAAGAAAGAAAGTATTTCAATGTAAGATTCTGCAACTTATTATATCTGTATTGTGTCACAATCAAAATTTATCTAGCTTAGTTAGAAAGCTTTGGACAAATAACTGAATTTTTAACAAGGGTGCATCAAATCCACAAACAAACAAGTCATCAAAACAAAAATAATATAAGTATCCAATAGCTAACATTAATACGTACAGCTTCGAAAGCCTTCCGTATACTAACGGAAATTAGAATTTGCTGGAGTGAAAATAAATAATTTAATCAGTATCTATCTGTAAGGCAACTATATTAAATTGTTTTCTACACCTGGTATACTTTTTAAGTTTGGCAGTACTTAGCTGAGACATGTGTGAGAAAAGGATAAAAATAATTTGTTTAGACAAGCATAAACGATAAATTAGCCAATAAAACTGGAAGCCCGCATCGCTGGCATTATTTAGTTTGAGTATGAAAAAAAGTTTTATTTAATTATTAACAAAATTACCTTGTGTCAGATAAACATCTTCGTTATCACTGCGATGCTGCTGTTGGCGTAACAATTCGTACATTTCAATAAAGGCGTGTGAAAATCGTACGCCCTGACGTAATTTTTTTAACGTGATAACAGAAACCGAAATCACGGCTGCCCAATTCTTCGTTCGCATCCCGGTTGGGAAATATTACTTAAAACTATCACGAACCGTGTGTGCGGTCAGTGCTCTCACGAATATTTCACACGAGCCAGTACAATTAATACGTCATGAATGGTCATTCAGAATATCAAATGCCTCAAAATCGCGTTCCTCAGAATTTTGATACGTTCTGCAGAGTTTATGGCACGAGTTGATAATATATTGTAGGCCTAAAGTTCAAAGCTCATCGCTCCGTAAACTTACACTTCACTGGAGAGCATTAAAATTAACTTTATTAAAAGACTTACAACTTTTGAAAAAAAACAGGAAAATAATCCCATGTGCCCGACTTATTTTTAAAGAGAGAACGTCTTTTTAAAGTCTCAATATTAAAATACGTAATCAACTAAAATGAAACATTATACCAGTGCTTTTTTTTAAAGAAGATGCGGGAACTCACTTCTTTCAAGCTTTTAATGAAAGTTTTTTTCTTCTAATCCATATTCTCGATGTGAAAGCTTGTGCTTCCTAATGGAGGTATCTTAGCAAAAGTTTACGAGAACTGCTTATTTATTATTCAGTTTCTCAACCTATTTTATAAAAACAATATATCAGAGTCTATGAATCTGGTATTGTTTTGTAGTTTTGTAGACATTATTTTTCAACGTGTTATTGTATTCGGTGTATAACATTCAAACGGAATAATTAACCAATGGTTTCTAAAAAAAAAACGTTTAAAGCAGAATAAACAAATAAAATTTTGCGAATATTGATTTGAACAATGCCGAGAAAAGAGTGCCGGAACGCCGTTCCACCGCGCAACATGAGAATTTTGCCATTCTTAAATCCGTATAATAATATTGTAAAACATTATATAATAAACCCTTTTTTTATATTGCATCAAATACGGACAGTCATAAGCTTTTTTTCCAAGAAATTTTAGAAATCAACAAAGCACAGCTGCAAAGTCTTCCGATTTTAAATGAAATATCAAACTTTCCCACATCTCCACTTCTATACCCTATATAATCATAAAATCATATTATCATAAAACCTTTGCCGACGAACAAATTATATAATTCTTGAAACTGCTCACTACTCAAATCTGTTGGCATTCCCATGGGCTCATCCTTTTCGCCAGCAATGGCTTTGGACTCAGTGATGCATTTATATCTTATATAAACACGAAACTTTCATTTGCTAAGCGTCAGTTCAAGTTCATCCGTGCACTTGAATGCCTGAAGATGCCGAAAGGCGAAACCCGGGTCGTTAGTGACAAAATCTGTGAGAATGTACATATTTTGAACGATTCAAATTTAATATTGAAATTCCACCAAGCACCTTCAGTCGAAATCTTAAATTAAATGTGAAATCAGTACAGAAAGCGTTTTATTTTTTGATGTACTATATTTAAATAACCGTAGAACAAAAACAATAAACAAATAGTTTTTAGTTGGTTACTTAGTATAACGGATGTAATTTACAGTAATTCTCAACAGTATTTTCTTTTACGGAAAGATTTGTAATTATGCACCACAGTTTCACAAACCATTGTTGACCAGTACTTTTTACTTACTAACCGCATGCAAGATATAAAAAGACTATTCCGTTTTGTTTCTTTTACTTGCACCTTTACATAGACTGATACAAAAATAGAAACAAAAATTAGTATTGGCACTTGCTACTATAGTTGAATGTGAAATTGCTTGTGAAAGTCTTCGGTGCACAATTTATTCCATAGTTGGCAGCGATCTTGACTTCGTTATGTTAATCTTAATAGATTCTGGTTCACCTACAACTCTCGACCATCTTTCTTTTAATTTATTTCTAATGCGGAATCGCCGACAAGTATAATATGACGGCTCACTCTAAATCCAGTATTGTTCACGCCTTGCTTGTATGGGTACATACATACATACATATATTGAGCTTTCTACTTTTTTATGATGTAGTATATATCAAGTATTTTAACATGACACGTCGCAAATCTCTCGTCATGTCAATAAAAATATTATAGAAAAGTTAACTTGTAGATTATTTATGGTGACCGATATTAAATATAAGTATTAAGTTTTTTTTATATTTTTTAATACAGTTTTATCGACATTTAAAATTCGCTTTTATCTGTACTTGAAAAACTTTAAAAATCTTTCTAAGCATACGATTTTTACGGTGCATCAAATAATACTTCAAAATAAATTACTTTCAACCTAAAATATAGTTTCTACAAAAAATACATTTAAAAAAAACTGTATTGCTCCTTCTGATTTCAGATAGACCTTTGTTGCCCTACGGCGACGATAATTCAAAGAACAATAGCCCGACAAAAACGAAAAAAAAATAGACATGCATTTTTCTGGATGTTCCAAGACATTTATCTTTCCACACATTCCACGCACGGATAGCAAATGGGTTATTGAGACTATATAATAATAATATATATATATTTAAATAATGATTAAAAGTTTCTCATAATCATTTAAAATTACTAATAGCAGAGAGGTTATCTAAGAATATGATGAAAAGATACTTAAATTTACGTTTCGAAAATGTTAATGATTTTTTAATAATTTCAGAATGACTAAATCTTTGATATTATCGATTTTAAAGGTACCATGAGTAAGAAGGTTTAAATGGGTATTCAAATGATAACACCACTGAATAACCTCACTCGTGAAGATACTATTGAATTCAGCTGGTGAAAACTGCTATACAGAGCTTTTTTATTTATCCAGAGTAGGTATAAAAGCTCTCCGTCTGAGCGATGCTAGCAACCATTAACACGCTAGTGTGAAAGTATTGATTTTAATCACTTAAACCAATAAACCCCAGTCTAGCCATTGAATAATCATTTTAAGGAAGGGAAGTAGCAATGTAACGACTTAATGTAGGCTACAATCTCCACATAAATAATATCTTGCTCAATTTTTGTCAACAGTATTCAAATGAGCACTATTTTATTTCAGACCAAAAAAAAACAGTAATCTATTTAATTTACGTAATATTATTTGGTCATTTCAGTCTAAATTATATTATATTAACTGCAAATAAATTCTTTACGTGTTTTTTTTACTAACGACTTATTAACGTTAACTTTTAAATATAATATAAACTGTGATACAAAAGTTTCATAAAAATCCTAATCCTGAATATTTGAAAAAGTCGTCGTCATTTTATAGATACGGCACATACGCAGGGGTGGGCTTGGACGGGCTCTCGCGATCCATTTGTTAAATTAACAGAAAACAATATTTTCAGATTACACAATATTTCTGGCCTATATATTATCTACCACAACATCAGTATAAACAGTAGTACAATTGTAGCAACTTAGATTGATAAGTTTACGGATAAATTGTATATTGATACATATTATAAGTGTATTAAGTAACAATCGATTGCTTATTTAAGTGTTGCATATAAAGTAGGGAAGAAAATTTACTCCTTCACCAGAACGCTGAAAATTGCTTTGAGATTAAACGAGCTCTTTGTAAACGTATTGGCTGCCCAGCACTTCATATATATAAAACTTAAACCGGGTAAACATCGATTTTGTGATCAAATATTGTTTTGTATTAAATCGATGCGTCAATGATTGTCAGGTAATATTAAATACCAAATACTGTCCTATTCCATTTCACATTTAATCTGACATTGAGTAAAAACTGACGGTATATATTATTATTTTAAAAAAAATGGTAGTATTAATTAAATAATTTAAGAATCAACTGAGTAGAAGAAAAAATATTTAAGTAAAAAGTGGATAATTTTGACATTTGTATTTTTCTGTTCTATAACTCTTCGCAATTTGTTACGAAATCGGCATCATCTTGAGGTAGAGTCCATTCATACCAACACGCCTTTGAAATGGGCGTGGGTGGTAAATAAACTCAGGTAATCAAATCGAGTCAGAGCAGTTCGCTACTAAAACAAGATCAAGAGATTGCGAACGCTACGATTTATTTAACTGCATATTTTAAGCGTTATGACGTGTCTGTTTTGTAATGAATGGTAATTGAATTGTTAATCTTTTTTTAAAGCTTCTCACAATATGTCTCCGCATAATACAGGTCGTAAAAGTAAGCATTGTTTTAATTTTATTCCGATGGTTCACCGGTTGCTACTTAGGCAAGCATCTTCGGTTTAAAAATGTTTCGTAATTTTAAAATAAATAACGATAAATTTTGATTGAATATGCTTCCAACAAAATTGTCACACCTGGACGGACAAATAAAATTTTTAAAAAATATCAAATAAAATTATAATTACGTGTTTCGGCACACTCACTTTAAAAAGAAGCGTAAGTGCGATAAAGTGACTGAAATCCGATAAAAACTGTATCATTATAACAAACTTTTATTTCATTTATTTAAATCACAATCAGGAAAGGTATCACTCGATGAGTGAACACTTTCAACTGAAATCAGTGTGGAATATATGTAGGCTGGTGAAACAGACTTGGCCCTGATACTGTGGAATGATGTATTAAAAAAAATATTTCTTTGTACTACTTCCACTTTTCGGAAGATCCCGAGATTATAATTATGTTTGAAATTTTGATGAATTTTGTAATTACATGTTAGAGGTATTAAACATTTTAATGTGATTCAGTTTAGAATCAGTTTTTCATGATTTTTAAACTCTTTCCAATATCAATTGTTTATTTCATTTTGTTTTGTATAAATAACACTTTTAAATTTTATTTCTTATCAGTTGATAATGCTCGTCATGAGAAAAACGGGTCCTGATCTTGCTAAATAAAAGTGGAAATAGTACAAAAAAATATTGTGTTTTTTTTAAATATAATGCCATTCCACCAAATATTGACAGTGAAAACCCTAAAAGTGAGGAATGATGTATGTTTATTTTTGTAAATATACAATAGTTAAGCTGTTGTAAAAGATGTAGTGTTTCATTGCATTTTTTGTTGATAAATTAGAATTTTTGAATGGTCGAAGTTTTTAAATAAGTATAATTTAAATCATAGATATGTACACCGAAAAAGACGCAGTTGATCGAGAAACATTTTATAATATTTGTTTTCAACATCTTACAGTGACAAAACTAATTATTAAAATTAATATTATTATTGTGTGTCTCATCCATTGCCCTTCGCTTAAAACATTATTTTAGTTGCATACTTGTATTATGTATCATCAAAAATCGTTTGACATTTATCAAAATATATCAAACGTCGCTGTGTATTATTGTAGTATCCTTTTCAATTTCCGACATGTGACGGATATTTCAAAGGCATCCCAAGGCAGGCAGAAAAAAGCGTCGCCATGCTTTGTCAATTCCCAGACTTTAAATTTTGACAATGGACATACGATATTCATTTAAAAAAGATTATTTATCATATTGTATATGGTCTGGATGTCGAAGGTAAAGCGGTGATCCACAATGCTACAAGGCAGCTTATGAACATTAGATATTATCGCAGTCGGCAATACCGTTCTAGCAAAAAACTCTATTTTGATCAATTATGTATTCACATTGCACCAGAATATAAATTAATTGACTTAATTGAAGACAGAAAAAGTTAATAACTGTGTATTTCGTATTTTGTATGCATTTCAATAGAAGTTTTTCTACTAGAAATATTTGTTATTTATTAGCTGAACTTTTATGGAAAGAATAGCGATAGAAAGATAGGGCTAGACCAGAGGTGGGGAACCCGCGGCCTTCTAACCAATTCTGGAAAAACGAGGTTTGGAGATATCTGGGAAAAAAGAATTGCAAATTTAGGATTTCAAATTCTTCGGTTAGCTAAAAGAAAAAAAAACGAGGTTTGAAGATATCTGGGGGAAAAGTATAGCAAATTCAGGATTTCAAATTCCTCGGTGAGTTAAAAGAAAAAAGAGGTTTGGAGATATCTGGGGAAAAAGTAAAGCGAGGAAAAGTAGGGTAAGGGATTGAATATTAATCAATCCCGTTCTATGTTTACTGCGGCCTTATGTCAAATCAGAAAAATGAATGCGGCCTTTAGAGAAGAAAAGGTTTCCCACCTCTGGGATAGACTAAAAATGCTTTCTTATCCGCTACGCTTCGTTTTTAGGATCGTTTGGGTAAAAAACGTCACAAACAATTATGCTTTCGTTACAACTTCATGCATCGTTGAAAAACCAATAAGTCTTAGTTAAAATCTGCCTTAGCATTTATTGACAGTGAACTTTTTTTTGGATATCAAATCTTTATCAGAGCTTTAAGTACTAGGGCGCGTCGGCCTCAACGTTCTTCGAGTCTCCTTCATCGCTAATGTTTTGTTAGTTTATATTCCATTTTCATCGTAACCAATGGAAGGGCGTGATCGCTACAGAAGTGAGAAATCCTTAGTGAAGCCAGCTCACGTAGACACCATATGCTCATTTGCAAATCACACAGAGAACTTAACAACAAATTTTAATAACAAATAAAATTTAGTATAAAGCTTAGAAGTCCTTTCGAGAACACGTACAGAGTCGCCAAATAGCATATAAGTATTTTTGATGGATTCGGCGGTGACTTTGTCGAAGTTTATTTTATAAAATTTAATTTGGTAGCTTTGTTACTCCACAAGTTGTGTACCAAATTATGACACGTTTCTCCTCTTTAAGAAGCATCTTCAGAAAAACTATCGGTAAAATCATTTTAAGTAGTACAGTACAGTCAGCTTACTATTGTTGAATTTACCTTAACGCATAACAAGTAATTAATTGACAATAGCATTGTTTGTACCTTCCCCTCTCTTGGTGTCTCTTAGAAAAGTTAAAAAAACACAGTCACCATTTTGTAATTTGTAATAGAATTAGAATACATATTTTTCTCAGTCGTAAATAGCCTTTACGATATTTTGTGTGAAGATGCTTCTTAAACAGGTAAAATTCAAAGGTTACACAACCTGTGGAATAATAAAGTTATCAAATTTAAACTATTATCACATGAGCATCATCACATTAAATTTACTATACTAATATTTTTATGCTGACATTCCAGGAAAACAAGGCAGTAATGAATAATTATTGGCAAGCATTATATGTATAAATACGTAATATCTGATAACATTAATTAAAATGTATATATTTATTTTAATCTGAAAGTCAAAGCGGTCATCAACACGTGATAAAAGCGTGGTCTGCAAAAGTAATCTAAGAAATGCAGTATTGATTTATTACATTTCAATTGGTACAATATTTTTTTTCCATTGTATATATGTATGTACGTATATTAAAGATAACGCAATCGTCATAAAAAATGCTCACGAATCTCCTAAATAATAGCGACAAAAAGAAAGAATTTTCAACGACCAGTCCCTAGTTATTTCATAAGAATGCGATCACGATTTTGCATTACCAAGGTTGGCTTTTTAGCCGGTGGCATTTGGGATATTTAATGACGTTGAAAAAACTTCAAATAAATCTTATGGGAGTCAACCCTTTCTTCTCGGTCGGCTCAAATTTCAAACCCAAATCTCGGCGCTTTGTTAATTGAGAATAATCATAATTTATCATACGCAGACGGCGTAGCCGCAAATGACACGCCTTTATCAAATTGATAAAATGTAATGCGTATATAATGTTGTACGCATATTATGAAGATGGTAAGCCTTCAGTGATGAGGAGCAAACATTCAAAAAGTGATTTGTCACACAAATACAGAGCTTGGGAAATGATGATTTGAGTGTTGGAGTAATTACAGTTTGCTTGAATGTGTTCACTTTATGATTTAATTCTTATATGAAAAACCTTTTTTGAACACTTATAGTGATTTCCATTCATAGATTTTATCATCAGAATTGATACTGTACGGCATTTTTAAAAAATTGTGACAAATCACTTTTTGAATGTTTGCTCCTTAGTTATGAATAGTATTTATTGAACACATAAATTTGACGATTTTGCACATAGGTAAATGTGTTTTCTAACTTATATTTACATACTATAAAGACTACAGTATCCAATCCTGGACCCTTTTTGTGATACTGATTATTTTTTGAGAAATCGTGGACATGAATTGTTTGTTCTCCCAAGGTATAGAACCAGCCTGCCAATGGGGATGCCACTGGGGAGAGCTTTAACGGTGTTCAACAATATTGCTTCGGATGTCGACATATTCCACGTAGACGTGGGTGAGTTCCGACGAATACTATTTTTTATGTATTAAAGTAGAGTTCGTCGGAGCTTACTCAGTTGACTTCCTTGCCACTTTTTTTTTACTGCTTTTAATATTAAATTATACTATTTTTTTTTCTCCATTGTAAAAGCTTTAAATTTATAATTTGTCAATCTTGTACAATGTTAATTAAATAAATAAATAAATAAATCCCACGATTTCGGGATTGGCAATTGGCAATTGGCAGGGAACTCAATATAAAACATTCAACATAAAATCGTGTAAGGTTTCCCACCCCTGGTATATATAATTGCATTTATGTTTTAACACTTGCGTTAATGACGCAATTTTGGTATCGGAAACCAAAGCATTGAACACTCATTCGGCTTTAGGAAAGCCAAAACAATTTAAAGACTTAGTAAGACTATTACTAAATAAGTATAGAATTACCAAGTAATACAATCGGCACATGATTTACATTTAAAGCCTATTAAAAACATCTTATATTATTAAATACTCAGTCTGTATTCAATTTATTTGCGTGCTTTGTATTCTTAGAAATTCCTACGGCATCATAAAGCGCATAGACTTGTAAAGTTAAGTCAGGCTTAGGGCATGCATAAGCTTTTAACAGAAGTTCATAAATTCATAAGAACGGTCGAGGTAACAATCGTTATTGTCCGTTAAGATTGGATTAATATTCAATGGCGGTACGTGGACAAGGGGAGTCGGCGGGGAGATCTATTGCGACAACTAACTCTGACTTGGGATTTTTTCCCACGATCACAAAATGACACCTACGATCGACCATTCATTGTTCTCTACCAATAGTGTATGCGCTATGAGGGCACAATTTCCATAGGCGTTTTGCATTATATATTATTATACATGTCTGTATCTGTAATGTGAATACAAAAAAATAAAAACAACACAATTTAAATGTTGTTTTTCAACAGACCTTAAGGGCCTATAACATGATTTTAGTTTTCCTCTGACTGAATCATTTCAAATATTGATCATTTGCCATATTTATTTCTTTTAATTTTTGATGTGGTAATGTTCTCATGAAATACTTTATTCTCACAATAAGTTTATATAAAGAAAAACTCCATTAAACGTTATAGTAATTTAAAAGTAAGTGAAAATTTTTGACGGGAGAATGTTTAGTTTCTTCATTTTAATAACAATAGAAAACTTAACTTTATATTGTTTGTGTAAATATTATCTTCTATGCCACAATAATTATCTGCGTGTTATAGAAGAGTTGACCATATAAATTCATTTCAATTTGAAATGACCTATATCATTTCTGGTCTGTGGTCTAAGCCTAGTCAACGTCGTTGGTTTCCCTCGCGGTGCTCATGGCCTCGAAAACCATTACGGGCAGGATAAGTTTCCAACCGAAAAATCGATTTCTATTTCACGACATAGATGTTATCTCTGAAATTCCCTCCCAGCTATCCGATCCCTAAGCACAATTAGTCAATCAGTAAACACTTATCTTGCTCTAGTCATTTTTTTATTTCCCAACTCTCTTTGAAAAAAAAGAGGTCAAGTAAATGAAAAACAAAATGTCCTCATAAAAATGCTTCTGTTGAGATTCTGTTTAAGAGTCCATATTCTCCGCACATTGAGCAGACATGGTATTTAAAAAAATAGTCACAGGTAGGCTTATAGCCTATAGATATCCAAAAATGTATACTATCTTATTTTCTTTGTGAGACAGCTAATTGTCACATAGTTTCATAGTATTCCAATTTACCGCTATCATTTTTTTTTCAACAAGAAGAAAACTCATTCTTCTTACCATTGTTTTATACGAACATACTCACGTCAGCGTTTTTTTAACCAATTTATTTAAGCATTATTATGATATTTCGATTTGCATACTCATGGACGTATTATGCGAGAAGTTCTTATTCTTTCATTAACAGATTTATTTATGCATAAACAAAATACCTAACGATTTCTTGACACGTGTTAAAACGTCAAAAGGTTACCGTTTATTAGTTGCAAAACTTTATTTAGCCTTATCAAATAATTCAGCTGTGGTTATCAAATAAACAACGCATGTCATATAACATAAAAGTATTGATTTTCTCTATCATTAACGTTCTCGCCTATCACAAAGTGTTTTTGCAAATAAACTATCGGCATTCCCCGGCGTAATGGTATTCAGGCGTGACTGAGAACAGCCAAAGTTTACCAATTATTATGTGCGTAAATAATTCGACGTAGCACGCCACTGTCAATTCGGCGTCAGGTAAGGCGACGTCGCGGGTCTCTCACAGGTGGCCAAAGGTAGTTCACGAGTCGGGTAGGTCGACAAACGACTGCTTTACCAGTCTCTATTATATGGATTATGATGTTTGCATAAACATAAAAAGTAAAACGTTATTGGCTGAAAAATTACCATGGACTGACAGGAATAATTTTCAAATGTTTAAAAAAGTGGAAATAAATTAATCTCAAGTTGTTTTTTATCTGTTAAAAAACTTCCTTTTCCAGCGACCCCAGTCTTAATATCAAAGCATGTCGCATGATAATATAAAATTGATTTTATTTTGTAATTGCACTCAAGAATTGATACAGCATTGGAGTAATCGAACATTACTAAATTATTTTTTTATACTTAAAATATGATTAGTACAGCTTTTATCGTGTCAGGTTTCTTTATTAAAATAGTTTTTTTTCAGATTCTGACATTTAAAAAAATAATTGACACATGTTTGTCCAAATGTGGAGCATAATATGGCCTCTTAATAAAGGTATCTCAAAAGAAGCACTTTTTCTACCTGAACTGCATTTTTCTCAGTTGCTCAAACTCTTCTTTTCCAAAGAGAGTGGTGTAGAAGAATTTGGCTAGGACAGGACTAGTGGTAAGCTAATCGCTCTCGATTTGCTTTTATTTTAAGATGGGAAAGATTAGAAGAAATTTTTATATATGTATAACATATGTACCATTCATCTCACACCACCACTTTTTAAATCTTCACATTAAAATAAACTTCAATTTTGTTTTGTGGTTAATGATTTTACGCTAAAAAAAAAATTCTTAAACCCATATTTCTCTTTTTTACTGATAACAAATAACATTACGTTGTTTAAGCCACTTATCATTTATACTGTGAAGAAATTATATATTTATTACGATAAATATCAACAATATAAAAAAACACAATTATTGTCATTTAGCTTAGATAAAAACAAATATTAAAGATAAAAAGCAGACATAGGTCCAAATTGTTACCAACACCTTTTGTGTTTTTTTGGTGCAGATTGTATCAACTTAATGTTAATAAAATCGTATCTATGTATCACGCATAGCAAGAGCTCTGATTTGTTGGCGCGACTTGCATATAGCATACGAAAGATATTGACAAAAGAAACGCCTGATATGCGATTGTGAAATATTTTTTTCTATTCAAAAACACTTAATAAGTTATTTTCTATAATGTTATTTTTATGACTATCGTTCTAGGATTGATTCACTTGCGGGTCAAGGCTCTCCAAAGCACGAGTTATACAATTATAACTTTTGATTTACAGCAAAATGGTCCGATATTTTTTTTGTTTTCACCTTAAATTACGAATGACTTCCAGTATGCATTATGATAAGTATTTTCTCACATAGTTTTTTTTATCAGTAAAACTTTAATTCATATAAGATTGCGTGACTTTTAACGATAATATTTCTTGTAGCAACGTTTGAAAAATAGGGTCAGCTTTATATTATTTAAATTTCAATCTTAGAAAACGTGTTAATTATCAGTGACACGCATTATGCAAATTAAGCTAATAAATCTGGCCACTACCTAAAAACGGTGATATATGCTTGGTAGATTTTTATGTACCATGCCAAGTTAATGATGTATATATTAATTGGTCACCACATAGTCCTTCCAAGATTCTCTATCCCTCAGCAGTATCTTTGTTTCCTCCCAGGTCATCCCAGCGTCCCGTAGCTTCGCTGAGTACATCCTGTGGATGGTCATCAGTGGTCTTCAAAGACGTCGGAATCCATCCAGTTGGTAGAAGAGACATTCAGAGTTCAGACTCTCTTGGGTCATCCACAACACATGTCCAAACCAGGTTTTTTATTAATTAAGGACGTAATAAGGGGCCGGCTAGTGCGCTCTCTTATCTACGTGTTCTTGACGAATTCAATCCACCGTACCCCTTGCATTTGCTGCAAGAATCTGTTTTCACTGTACAGTATGCGGTTAAAATGCGTTTTTGTAGTGTGCCATAACTCGCAACCGTAAAGCAGCACTTTCAAGATGCCTGCGTTGAGCAGGAGGCATTTGGTTCTTACCGAATACAACTGTGAGTCCCAGATTTTCCGCATTTAGTTTAAGGTTACTCCAGCTATCCCTAATCGGATCGCGAGGTTGACATCCCCGCGATTTGTACCCCCAATGCATATCCCGAATCATTAGCAGCTTCACTTTATACAATATATAATATTAATTATTAAAATATTAATCATAGAAAATATAATGGCATCTGAAATTTAATATCTCAATAAAGAGTAACGATCGAAATTTGATTATTTTATTATTATTTAATAATATAGCATGAGAGACTTCCTCATATTTTATATTGATCTTGGTTTTTTTAATACATCGTTTCACTGATTAATTTTTATAATTATAAATCTTCAAATTCTGACAAAAAAAATAGTTCTTCCTGTCAAATTACTTTTTGTTTGGTGATAAGGGGTTATTAATAATATTCATCGCTCGTCTGTAGTCAAGTTAGTGAAAGCTTTACCTTAGCGATCAGGTGGGTCTGGAACTTGATTTTAAATTTAAAAATTCTCTCCCAAATTTCAATTTATATTTTCATTCGTCCATGTGCTCTCCCATTGTGGGTCATATAGCCTGTTAATGCTGGTATCTTAACATAAGTTTTTCTACGAGAACTGATTGTTATTCAGTTAGTCGATTTTTTTAGAATATTAGGTATATAGCAAATAGTCATAACTAATATTTTTCTAATTGCTTTCGCTTTGCTTTTAGGATTGGAAGGGTGGTAGTTAATTTTTAGACGAAACAAACCCATGCTGTTCTTACTTGGACTTGGACCTGTAAAATCCTTCGCGGAAGCCAATAACGCTAACCGCTACCCCATAGGACCCGGGCAGGCATTCTATGTATATATACGGTTACCTGATAACATTAATTAAAATGTATAGGTTCATTATAATCTGAAAGTCGAAGCGGTTATCAACTCGTGATAAAAGCGTGGTCTGCAAAAGTAATCTAAGAAATGCAATCTTGATTAAATACATTTCAATTAGTACAATAAAGTACGTTGACCAATGCACCACGGACCCGAAAAAAATAAATATCAAATATAACTATTAGTAAATTTGATTTCGGAAACTTATCTTCCAACTTTTTAAGCGGCATAATACAATCAAAGTTTATATTGTAATATAATAGGCGATAAAATATTTTACTTCTGTTTGCTTTACTGCACAAACATAAATGCTGTGTAAATAAAAACATTAGTTCAGTAAGTGTATTATCATTTTATTCTCAATATTTAAAAACAAGAAACGAAAATAATTAATTCAATCCGGTGCGTCAAATTTATCCAAAACTCAACGAGCAGACAGTGGGTTAATGTATATTTTTCAGAGGTCATTCACACCCGTTTTATACTATGCCCATACAAGAATTAATTACTTACCTAGTTGGTCATATTTTCCATTGAATAATCTACGCATAGAACACACATGCATTACGTTACGGCTCCCGAGCAGTGAATGCATTTAAAAACCACCAAACTGACCCACATATCGGATTTTTCCGTGAGATACATGAAATGCCTTACACAACTGCAGCGTGGAAATACAAAATTGCAGTTTATTGCACTGCTTATTCAGTTTTTATTTACAATAATGCGTTCGTTAGGCTGCGATTAGCGGTGATCTAAATATCGTGTGTAAGTTTACCTAACAGATACAAGCTTATTGAAAAATTTATTATATATACCGCGTATAAACAAGAAACACAATAGTTTGCAAGATAAATTTACCAAAACGAAAAATGCAATAGTTACTGCAGAAAGTATTTGTAAAAAAATAACTAAAATGACATTATTTTACGTTATAAATCATCAAACTCTAATTAATCTGCAATTATAATAAATGGGAAGAATCATTATTTCTTATTTAAAAGTTTAATTAAGAAAATTTACTGTAAGTTGGTAGATTGATTATAATTAATAATTATAATTAAATAAATAAATTACTCATTTGTACTAATTCCACTTTTATTTAATAAGCTAAGGACCGGTATCGCTCATGACGAGCATTATCAACTGATAAGAGAATACAATGTTACAGTGTTATTTATACTACAAAAGAAAAGAAAATTAATATGGTGTAACAAACAATTAGTATTGAAAGGAATTTACAATTAAAGGTACAAAATATAAATAAGTGACATTAAATTGACTAAAATGAAAATGTTTATTACCTCTTAAATAGAATAACAAAACTAACGACCCAGGTTTCGCTTTTCGGCATCTTCATGCTTTTAAGTACGCGAATGTACTTGAAATGACGTGCAGTAAGAAGTTTGCATCGTTTATAAACATAAAATTGTATTGCTCAGTATAATTGTTGTTAACGACAAAAGGCGAAACCCGGGTCGTTAGCGACAAGATTCATGGAAGTGTACAGCAGTGCTCCGCAACCTTTTATCTTCCACGGCACACCAACGTGTTCTTAAAAATGTCGCGGCACACCACTAGTAAAAATGTGCATAATATACATAAATCAAATTAGTTTGTGTTTATATATGATACAAACCACAAAAGAATCATACGAATATTTTATTACCATGTCTACTACCAAAGCCCCCTATAGTGAAAGCCATGCTATGGAGCTGAAAACAGGTACTTTTTTCAGATAAGCGGGCCGGCGTCATAATTGTCAAAGTAATATCACATCATTATGAAGCCATTTGTTTCTGATATATTGTAGGAAATACATATTTATATTGTAAATATATATCTCTTCAATTAAATATTTTTCAAAATAAGAAAAAATCACATTTTCTAAGGAACTTAAGACTGCTATGCCACTACCAATGTGGAGCACATGTACTCCTAATGGAGATTATCTTAAAAGAACAATTTCAGATTATTCAGATTAATTTACAAAAAAAAGAATCAGTCAAAAGGCTGCACCAAAGGAAAGAAAAGTCCGTTAAATTCAGTTCAGTTAAATTTTCAGCATCGGCTATAAAAATGTTTCTTACATTTAGCGGTAAAAGGGTTAGCGGTAAAAAATTTGGGTATACTGTGTATGTAAGTCTGCGCAAGAATGTTTCGTGCACCTTGCAAAAGTTCAGTTTTGTATTTTAAAATGTCTTTAAAGAAAAGTCTTAAATGTCAAATGAATTATATCTTTATATTAAATGCATTTTAATGATCCTTGGATGTTAAATTTTATCAATAATTAATAATTGGTAAAAAAATAACCTTAAATTTAAATTAAAAAACATTTAATGAATACAAATAATTGTTGAGTCTGCTACCCTAGTTATCATAAGCTCATTATTAGCTGTTCCAAATGTTAAGAACGGTCGAAACACTTATATTTAAGATGTGTGTACATGCTTAGACAAATTCGTAATGATATTTATAAAGAAATAATTCATCTGTACTCTTAAACGACATTTTAAAATATAAAAAATGTTTTTGCGCGAAACATTCTTGCGCAGACTGTACATATAACATATTCTTTCAGCGAAAAAATAATTATTTCTGGTTCTCTATGACAGTGTAATATTTTGTAGTATCGACCAAACTATATGTTTTTTTTCGTTTATTAGAGATTCGCGCCGCGGCACACCCAGCATCCCCTCGCGGCACACCAGTGTGCCGTGGCACACCGGTTGCGGAGCACTGGTGTACAGGATTCAGACAATTCAATTTTGATATTGAAAATTCCAGCAAACACCTTCAGTCGACATTCTAAAAAAATATATATAATGTTGTTTTAAATTCTGTATTCTTAATATATTTTTGAACGGACTGTGCAGTAAATAAATATCAAATCTCTTTCTTTTTAGTTGTGATATGTAATCATAGTTGCTACTATAAAATAAATAATTAGCTAATATTTCTAACAACAAATAGATTCTCTCAAATTATTCTAATCTTTATTGAAATAGGATGTTGAAAAGTAAGCAAGAGGTTGTCTGCACTTTACTTTCTGGTATAATCACTCTGGAATGACGGTATATACTGGATTTTTAAAAATAAAATCGCTAAGTTAAGCATTGGATTAAAAATAAGCCTTGATATTGTCACAACATTACTGATAGTCTACTTGAGTAATCACATGGTGGTTTCTCATCCCCCCTATCCAGATTCCAGAACCTTCAGTTTACATAGCAATATAAAGAGTTAATATTTACCCACCATAAAAATTAAAATATAAACAGAGGCTCCTGAAAAGTTGTTAGTATTCAAATTTAAAAAAGTTCGCAAGAACGATTATCTTTAAAGTATTTAATAAAATATTTGACTACGCGCTGAAAAGCACAAAAAAGCGAACATGGTTAGAATTGGAAAGACGTGTTGGAATTTTAACATTTCGTCTGTTACTACTGGCAGTTTATATTTTTAAAAAAATAAAATATTCCATAAAATGTCGCATGAAGAGCATCCGGGTAACAGCAAATGTTCGTAATAAATAATTCAACTGACAAATTAGTCTCAACGGCTGCGAGATGATTTTTTTTTCTATTTCTTTAATTATTCAAGTTGAATGATTTCACATAGACAACAATTTATAGCTATTCATTAATATATATTAAAGGAAATTACCTAATTTAAATAAGCAGATTTAATTTATTTTAAATTAAATTGAGAAAAATAAATATTGCAAGCCACGGTAGGTAAATGATAATAAAACTTAATAAGTGATTCGTGCTATTTAATCAAAAATGTTTTAAAAAGTCTTCTGAGATTTGGCGCTTGTTAGGCGATCTATCAATAAATAGTTGTACCGTTGTATTATTATGTTCTAATACCGGTATTTTCCAGTAATAAAACCAGTATTTTTGTTATGCAAAAAACAACTGGAATACCGGAATCCCGGTCTGTAGTAACATCTTAATTGAATGTGTCTGAGCACACAAATATTTAACATAAATTTATTTAAAACAAGCATTACCATTTACCAACAAAGTGAGTATTTTTTTTCTGAACGATGGGTATAAATTAATACAATTTCAGCACTAAGTCTAAATTTATGTTATTCTCTCAAAACTTCACTAATTGTATATTTCTTGCATTGTATAATAATTATTATTTATCTATGTCATTTTTAATGTCGTGATTTAATCAGGTATTAACTATTGCTTTGAAAATAAATTATTACGCTGCACTAGCTTTTTATGAATACGTTAGCATTTTTATTTATTATAGCGAATAAATATTTTATCCAACGGCGATTTTTTAAAAAGATAATAAATTCAATTTATTGTAATTATGCCACGCTATAATTTTGTTAGCATAACAGCCGATTAGAAACTTTGTTGCAGCTTATCGTTATTATATATTTTATAATTGCTTAACGAATGATCCTTGCAACGAAGAAGTTTGAATCCTCGAATAAATAAAACATAACCGTTCATTGATCTATAGATCAGTATTCAAAGGAATCAAACCAACACCTGCGGTGTTAATTCTCAAAATGGTGGAATTTATTACAATCGTCTTCGTAAAAAAATCTGCTTTTTACAAAGTTTACAAGTTCACAAAGTCCAAATTAAGCGAATATTGTTTTAAGAAAATATTTTCAATGAACCAATTAAACATATTATATTACCTTGATCAATTTTCCAAATGACTGAAACGTGATTCGATACTTTTAAAATTACCGCAAGACTTACCAATTCTTACAAGTATGTCAATCTTTTATTTTTAAATGGAATAATATTTTAATAAATTACCACCCGTTGACATAATTTAAAAAAATTATTCAACCTAAATAGATAGATTCATGAGAAACACAATTTTGTTTCTTTTCAGCAAAGCTGTGGAATTGTAAAAATAAACTGCAATTCCAACTCCGGCATTTGTGCACAAATGTTTTGACTCCGACTATGATTCGACAAAATTTAATATTTCGTCTACATTAATTCATATTTTCTTTGTTTTAATTTCATGAAAAAAAAAGTCGGAGTCAACCGTTTTTACTATCCTTATTTTGATTCCAAGCTCCTGCTTTTTAGTCAACACTTTCCGATACGTGGCATAAGAATAATCATAAATAAAAGATTTCATTTGAATAAAAAAATGTGTTCAAATTTAAAACTTAATAAACCATTCAACCCTTAAGAGGTTTCAAACATTTTAATTATATTCAATTCGTATGTTGTATCAGTAAATTCTTTGCATAATATTTTACCAATTTTTTGTTACAACCTTAATTAATAGTTGTGATTAGATTATAATAAATAGCTATGTATAAATGTATTTTCTTATTTATTAAAAGTGATTGGGATGAGAAAAACTTGTTCTCGTCATGTTAAATAATTTTCAAATTAGTACAAAAAATTGTTTTATTTCTTAAATTAAATGCCTTTACACTTTACACGGTGAACACCATAAAAGAGATTTATAACTAAATTGATTTGGAAAACTGTACCAGGATTTAGTGGTCAGCTATGACCTAATTTAATCATGAACTGATTATACTTTTTAATACAGTGAAAACAGAAAATAAATTATATTATAATATACAATTCACGATGTAATATAGAACAACTTTATACAGGCGTCCTACTAAATTACTTTATATAAGTTTTTTAGAACTCCAGATTCTAATTAATGTAACAGTTCAGAACTGGTCAGTGCAGAATTCTTTATAGCGTGTAACTCATTGACATGACCACCTGTCAGTTTCTTTTTTTACGTTTTATTCACAATGAATAGAAATTTACGAACTGGTATAACTAGGCAACCAGTTACCACTTGAGCTCGGTTCACAAAAGACTGATTTAATTTGAATCACGTTTTGCACTGAATGCTAAACAGGCCTCGTTTTAATTATTGCTAATGAAACCATTTTTTACAGTAATCTGGGCTTCAAGAGATGTATTTTATATCACTTTGAAGTCGTGATAAGTGGTTAAAATTACATCTGACGTGTTTTATTGCGGCAGATTCTTACAAAAAGTAGATTTTTTTGTGAAACTATATGCAATTAAAAAGAGAGAAAACATTATTTTAATTATGATTTATATGCTTATAGAATTGTTCAAAAGTGAATACATATTTGATTTTATTTAAGTAATTGACTTGTTCTATTTTACTGGGTATATAACAAATGTGGATATCATGTGTTAATAACATTTTATCGAGAATGTTCTTATGTAAAATAGGTGCAATTATTAATTATCTTTTCAGTTTTGAATGAGAAACTCTGTGTGACAAAATTTACAGTTGTATTTATACGAAAAACGGATGGTAGGAAATCGAACGCGGTAAAACTGATGGCGGGAAAAAATTCCCGCGTTGACTGCATATTGCATAGACAAACAGGCGTCACGGAATAACCAAAAGTTTACCCAGCATCTTTAAATAGTCTCTACACCAAATAGCCATAAATACAAGATCACCTAACTATTTAACAAAATTTAAATGGAAAATATGTTACAAGTGTAATTGCGTTACAAGTGTCTGATCGAGAGATCAAATTCGTTGGTTACGGTCAGTGTTCTGGGGTTTGAATCTTAGTGTGGACAGTTTAATTTTTTTTATCAATCGATTAATGAATTTTAGCTCGAAAAAATATATGATTTTGAGATAAAAATTTAATCCCAATCCATTTGATCCTGAAAATTTTTGAAAGCGGCATTTCTACCCTACTTATATTTTTACTCTCTTTGGACACGAGAGGTTTACCTTATTGATTTACTCGCAGAAACATCTGTTGAGATCAGAAACATCTCTATTAAGAGTCTACGTGCTCCACTTTTGGAGCGGACATGATTCATTATATTTATTGCTTTTTCGGTTGCATAAACTTGACATTAATAATGTAACGTAATAATCTTACTTTTATATACAATACTTAATTATCATTTTGAGTTCATCCAAGTTCTTTATTTATTGAATAATTCTAAAATTTAGTCTTGTGTCGTTTGTTGGGGAAAATGAGACAATATGTAAGCATACACAACTTCAACGATTCGAACGTTAAAAAAGGATGTTTTGAAGTCGAATAATAATACATTTTCATAAAACAAAGATATGCAAATTCTTTAACCGGTTTTGCACCACAAGGAAGCAATGCACAAGTAGAAATAAATAATTTACATATTGCTATTTATACATATAAAATAATTCAACATGGTGAATTAAGAGTTGATTGGAAGTAAAGAATGATTGATTAATAAGTGTACATAATAACAATAGAAACAAACCAAACAAATAAAAGTGTGATATAAAAACAAGCTTTACATTGAATTTATTTGTATTGGCCGAATAGATTCTAAATGCCACAACTTTTTGTACAATAATATAGTTGAAAGCTTTGTTGGCATTACGCTATCGTCGAAACTATTTTATATATACCTAAATATACATATTATTATGGACTGAGTTTAATTGTATTTTTTATAATTCAGTCATATCAATAACTTAAAATAAAGATAATTAAATTACTACATTACATTATTACACACGAATTTGTATACTAACTTATTGAATTCTAGTGGGGTATTTAAACAAAATGTATGTACCGCGCACTGGCTTAAAATACCTAACCTTATCTTTTCAGTTACGCCTGAATAAAGAGATGTGAAAAAAATTGACGCAAAGAGCATTGTCAACTGTTGAAATGGTCCTAATCTTGCTTAATAAAAGTGGAAGTAGTACAAAGAAAAATTGTGTTTTTTTTAAATATAATGCCTTTCCACCAAGTATTGACAGCAAACATCCAAAAAGTAATATAATATGAACCACGAAAAAGAGAAATACTAACTAAATAAAAGAAAATTCTATCACAATTTTTTTTTACCTAAATAAGAAAGTTTTGTTACTAGTAAATTGCATACAACTTTAAACATTGTAATGCATTTTTATCAACATTTAATAATACAGAAGACATAAATTGCATTCACAAAGAATGAATACGTAATTATCTGGTGATATTAGCTTGAGGTTGTAGGCTTTTTTAGCTTAAGTAAAAGTCTAAGCAAGAGGCGTTTACTGTGACAAAATTACTAAGTGAGTAATAATTACGCTGGGAAGTAGAAAACAATACAACAACTGTACGCAAACCTTCGAGCGGTTCAGAAAGGAGAAACTTTAGGCACTAGTATAGAATCGACGACAAGTGAATTTGTTCAACCCACTTTTCCATCGTACAAAGTTGAATGTCTACTTGCATTTGCTTTCTCACGGACAAAAGTAGGCTGGACAGGTACAAGTGCATTAAAATACATACGGTAGTCAACGTAGATAACACTTTTAATGCCTGATAATGATATGATATAAACAAACTTAATCTATTCATTTATGTAGAGGAATTTTGAAGATTCAACTGAATTGAATATTACGATGTAGAGCACGTGAATCAGTAGGCATTAGGCAGTATATTATAGCAGGTAATTATGGATATTCAGTTGAGCCTACAGCAGAATGGTCATCTGTTGCTTCAGTTGCGGTGTTGACAGGTTCAAATCTTAATACTAATAATAATTAATGTTCGAAACGATCTAAGGATTTGTGAAAGAATGTATAATATGTCTGCATGGGCCCGGGATTGGCCCACGGGCCTTTCCCCGTCCCGGACTGTGAGCAGGGCTCGGTCGGATAAAGTCGATTAGGTACTTCCGTGTATCGCGCCAGGCACCAAAATGCACAACGGTCGTCGCTAGGATATCCAATCCCGGAGCCTTTTTCCAATCCCGGGATCCCGGGATTGAGATTTTCTCACCTAGGAATTTGAAATCCTCAATTCGCTATACTTTTTCCCCGATTGTTACAGAAACTCGTTTTTTCTTTTAGCTCACCGAGGAATTTGTAATCCCCGATTTGGTATAATTTTTCCCAGATTCTCACAGAAACTCGTTTTTTTTTTTAGCTCACCGAGGAATATGAAATTCTCGATTTTGAATCAATCGATTTTGAATCGCCAATTTCGTGTCAATTTTCGCGATTTGGTCAAAATTTCTCAATCCCGAAATCCCGGGATCGCAGCCGTATCATTCCCGAAATTTCGGATCAGAAAATTGAACGGGATCTCGAATCCCGGGATTGGATGCCCTAGTCGTCGCTGCACCCCGGCATTCATAGGGGACGTGATTCGAAAGATTTTAAAAAACGACATCCATATAGACGACATCCGAGACGTTACTTGACTGATTCCAAAATATTAACAAAACAATTATTACATCTCATAATTTTAGGCAATCCGTAAATTCTCAGGATTTCCATATCACCGAGCCAAAATTTCTCAATCCCAAATTCCACGTGATTTTATGGGGAATGTTCAATCCTAGAATCCTGGGGTTACAAAAGGGTTCGGGATTGGATGCCCTAGGTGCGCCGAAGAAAGAAGAAGAAGGGCGCCAAATAACCTCGCACCGGCACTGGTTGTGAATGCTTTCTTACTTATGAATGACACACATCTGAGAACACATGTAATAAATGAAGACAACCTAAACAAATCAAATACACGTGTTAAAATACACGAATATCACAGTAAATATCACAAATTAGTAAACCATACACGAAATCCGTGATATATTTGACGTTCTGACAGTGCAGGTTCACACACAATAAGATAAATTATAAAAACATTATGTTAATGTCTATAGGTGGATATTTTAAATAAAAAGAGTCCCAGACGTGTTTTACGATCGTGGCCGGGTCGTAAATCATTTGGTTAAGAGCCAAGCCCATAGGCCACTTTATTCTGCATGTAAAAGGCAGTTTTATATGCCGATCCCTTGAAAGCTGCAAGGTAATATATGTGATTGACGATTACCTGGAAGCTTTTAAACATATTGACTGCATGACTGTTTAAAATATTATGATAACGAAGAGTGGTCATACCGTTGCCATACTCGCACAAGTTGATAAGCAACAACTCCAACCCCTAGTTATAAACCAAGAACAATTAAAAAAACGTGAATCATGTTTAAAATGCATGATTTTGATTGCTTGTCATGCTTTCTTAGAACCATCGGTATAACTAAATACATATCGACTGTGGAACCCATAGTTTTTTTTCAAAACAGCTTTTTTTCGATAATAACAATGTATCTAACTTGATACACGTTCTATCAAAAGGATGTAAGCTGCAAATGCCGAGTTAGTAAATAAATTTAGCTTTTAAGTTTGAAAAAAAATGAGCTTGTGAAAATTGAAACCAAGAAAAAAGACGGAAAAAACGGTGTTTCTAGTCAATTTTTAAAGTTAATATTAAATTTTGTCAATTAAACATCAGTTTAGAAGTCTTCGTGCACTTCAAGGTTGCGTATATTTCACAATTTGCATATGGCCCAAAAACATCAAAACACGTTTTTCGTGCGTCCTGTAAAATTTGCTATGTGAGGGTTACGTCCGTTTTCTTTTCCACAGTCGATATGTATATTTATTTTGCTCAGCACAGTCCAAAATTCAAATTATTATTTATATATTCCCCTTTCAAATAATGGTATTAGAAAACTACTTATTTCATTAGAACCTCTTTTTGCAGCCACAATTTATTTAGACGCATAGCTTTGACAATCTAAATTTTAGATTTATTAGGAAGTCCGTTATCCGCTTCTGTTTTTTTTATGCTTGGCAACCGAGTTAGTGTAAAATATAGTAATGAAACTTTTTAGTTGACAGTATTATTTTTAAATCATGTAAAAAAGTTTTATATGTAGTGTATTAAACTGATAGGAAAGATGATTTCAAAAGCTTACGACTTCTTAAAATTCAAAAAATGAAATAATCTGTTTTATCTGCCGTAATAACCGATTATAATATACGATAAACCGAAATATGTATTGATATTCATAAAATGGTATCTATTTAGATATCGCGTTGTCACGCCGAAAGTAATAGACACACGTAATAAAATATAATTATTACGTGGTAAACAAAAAACGTACAAAGCATCATCGCCAATAGATAGTGACTTAACAATAGGTAGTCAGTTTTTTATCTGTACCTGGCTCCATTTAACAAACCGTTATTTATAGTTTTTTTATATATATAACAGCATCTTCTAATGGTTATTTTTACTATTTTCACATTCCATTCCGACTTATAAAACGCAAAAGGTTGCAATTCTCATTTTTAAATTAATTTTATATGATAATTATTAAAACGTATTCAAATAAATACACGTTGTATCAAGAGGATGCAAGATACAAATTCTATAATTCTTATAAATAAGGTTTTATTATAAGATTTTTTTTAATCTACGTGTATTGTTACAAATTGTGTCACAGAATCCGACAGAACATAACAAACATTCACGAATTTATGTACAAAAAAAAGATCGGAAAAAATGTATGCTTCCATTCGAGAATTTCAGCTCTTAACCATGTAACTCAGGGGTGGGGAACATTTTCTTCTCTAAAGGCCGCATTCATTTTTCTGATTCGACATAAGGCCGCAGTAAACATTGACTAGGGAAACTTTGGCCGGAAACAGAAGTTTACGGTCAGAATGTGTCAGGAATTTACATAAATTTACAGAATTACAGAATTGGTCAGAAGGCCACACCAGAGTAGCCAAAAGGCCGCATGTTCCCCACGCCTAATGTAATCTATAGAATATTACAAAAACCCGTAGTATTGGCTACTCAGTTGTGGGAGTGGCAACATTTTATTATACTTCAAGAGTTTGCTTTCATTTATTTAGAAGAAAACTCTTTTTTACAATCGGACATAAACGATGAACAAACAAAAATGTTAGCAGAAGTTAGTGGTAACAAATTGACAGTTCTTGAATGAATAGCAAAATTGAGCATTAAGGACCAAACTTCAAGATTATTTTAATACGTAGATATTTGAATTGCCAAAATATAGATAGATATATGCCAATCTGACACAAATAAAGTGATGAATTAATAATTAAAGAAAATCGACTGCCATAAAATCTGCATATGTTTTTGGCAAACTGGTACAACAAATGCACCAACTGATTTATCCTAGACAATAAATTTAAATTAAAGAACATCTTTGCGTATTTAACTCACTTTTTTATTTTGCTACTTAACAACTTCTGGAAGTAGGATGAAGATATAACAGCTATATTTTGTATAATATCATCAAACCGAGAAAAATGTTCATATTATCTAAGGTCTAAGTCTAAGCGGTATCCAATAATTATATAATAAAGTGTTGTACATAATATACTGTTTTGCATACGGAGACCTTTCATTGTTATAATCACCATGCAACTAGGCAACACGTTTTCATATAACCTATTTATATAATATAATAGAAAAGACCAAAAAAATGCAATTTCTGTCACCAGTAGGTTAATAATATTGTATTGCGTGGTTATTTTTAAAGTATAAAAAATTCTTGTAATGTATTCATGCAATTCAAAGTCGATTTGAATAAATTTAAATATTATATTTAATGTCAGATGATCAACTGGGTAAGATCAAATTTATCTATACTTAACTAAGTGAATAGATTTTTTGCCAAGTTGATTAACGCGATGGTCGCTAAAATAATTATTTCGAAGTCGAAGTCTTGAAAATTAAAGCAACGCATTGATAACAAGATTATTCATGTACAGAAAAGTATGTTTAGAAAAAAAATAAAATTCCAAGATGCAGTATATATAATCGAGGCTCCAAACATATTTCAACAGTACCTAATAACACTATATCATTTTATAAAATAATATACATATTTTACTTTTTATTTATCTTTTTGTCTGCTTGTAACGACGAAAATATTTAAAGTACTTACACATACACACACAACTTCTATGTCAACTGATTGATCACGTTTTACAAAATATTTTCCACAATAATAAAAACAATTTTACAAACAAACTGATCTCAATCAATGTTATCTTATTTTCTTCGAAAAGTTCACAACGCTTGATCATTAGCTTGTAGTTGAAAATTTTACATTCAAATATTTGACTTCTCTATATGCCCTCAATATGATTACAATTTTTAATGAAGAAAAAATGACAGGCTTATTACACCTTTTAATTCTGTGTCATGTAATTTAAATCTTAGATAAAATACATTCATATCCCGACTCCCGAGTACATTTTAGATTTAATCTACAAATAATAGTTTTAACATTTAAGTTCTGCGAAAATGACGTTAACTAGTACTTATAGTGATTCAAACCCTATCCTGGTGCTAAATTATACCTCATGATGATTACTATTGTCAATGCGGTCGGAAATATTGTCGCATAGTCATAAAACATTTTTCTATAGAATTGCAGATGAGTCTATTATCTTATATTAAGTCAAATTTGCAAACTTATTCTTTCCGCTAATACTTTGGGAAGGCCAAAGTTATTTACATTTGAATGAATACTCCGTTCTCTTGGTTGCAATATGAATGCCATTGTTTGATTTTGTGATTAACGGATTGGTATATTTTATGACCATGAATGTGACGATGGATCATTGATACAGTTTTTGAATGAAGTAATTTTAATATAATGAATATTCGAATATCGAATATTAAAACTTGAAGGTAATTGAATAGTCGAACATATCAAAGTAATTACATATTTCTTAAAACCCGTCGAAAAGTAGTCAATGAAAATACTAGAATACAGGTGTATCTAATTATTAAAGCAAAATAAGTTTTACTATATCATGAATATTCACTGTTTTTTTATCATAATAATTCAAATAAGACGTTATGGTTGTAAGCACGGAATTATTTCCAGTAATGGATGAGTGTTTTGTTTATGAAAATAGAGTAAATAAAAAGTACACATTAATAATTTGAAAAAAAAAACATTTTACCAATATAATTGAAAATTTCGACTGAAAGTGCTTGGTGTAATTTTTCAATATTATATTTGAATGGTTTAAGTTCATCTGTACATTTGAATGTGGAAGGGAAAAACCCGGGGCGTTTGTGACAAAACTTGTATGAATGTACATAATTTGAAAGATTCAAAATTACTATACTGATAATTTAAACCAATATTCGAATATCCGAACACCAAGTAGGACCCGAATAATTCCAAAGATTGTAGTCTATTGGAATCTCTTATTCGATTTTATTGGTTCTGTTATTGTTATTACCCAATCTAAACAGTTATTTCTTACTATACTGTCTTCTGAAGATGAACGATATATTTTTTTATAACGGATAAGAAGCTATAAGCGGATACTCGATTTCATACTTAAATCGATAAACTTATCACTTATACAATGCATGATCATTTTGTATATGTAGATAATAATCGTTAAATTAATAAAATTATTTAATCAGCGTACATAAAACATTGTATCAGAAGTTTTTACCACATTTTTAAATGGTGTTTTTTTTACTTAAAAAATCGATAATCTCCTTTTATCTGATACACTAAAAACAAAATTGTATACATATAATTTCACTTTATCTAATCTTTGTGATAATAATCGATAAAAACAGGTGATAAACAATTTATGAGATTGTAAAACTTTGATTACAAAATTGCATTTTTAATTTCTATAATGAGATATAAATCATTGATTAGAATGATACGACGCATTGAAATGATAAAAAACAATATCATGAGTGTTTATTTCGTTGATAGAAGGTTTTAAATTTAGTGATATGCATTTTAATGATAACTGTATATTTTAATACATAATTAAGAAAGCATACAAAGAATTAATGCGAATAAATTAATCGATACTTTTATAAGTGAAAGGTAAAGCCCGGGATTTTTAAATTAATTTTAGGCTGATTAATGTAAATTCATTTCATCAAAGATCAGGTTTGGTTACGTTCATCGGTACGGTATCTATCAACATTTATTCCGATTTAATAATGACTTACTGCCGAGCACATCGAAAAATATTTAATAATTGTTTCTATAAGGTATATATATCATATAAATACTTTAAATAATGTCTACCAATCAACTTTCCTATACATTAATTACTACATAACAACAAAGGCTAAAGCCTAAACGGAAAATTTGATAGAATAGTTTTATAATGGTAAGACTTTTACGATTTTACAGATGCCTACTTTACCGGCTTGTTCAGAGAAATTCTAAAATTGAAATCATAGCATTTGCAATTTAATTTCGCTGACGTTTTCAAACGTTTTGTTGTTTCTTTTCTTTTCGCCATAATTTTAATAGAAATATTGTTCGCTCATGTTATTTGATACAGATATTGTGCAAATTTGATACAGGCAATGCAAGGTTTGCTATTTTGGAATGTTGAGAATTGCGACATTAAGTATTTCAACGCAATATACGTAGTATGTACGTACGCCATTGTAAAACTTTGCCACGAATTGTTTACATATTTTCACAACTTATATTGTATTGTATTGTGCCTAATAGTTTTAATTAAAAAAACTTAAGTATTAAAGAGGCATGGTGACAAAATTATTGAGGATTTAATAACACAATTGGTCCTATAACTGAGTTGTCAACAATCATTTGCCAATACGGTTGTGGGGTCCCCAATAATTAATGCATTGATTTTTCTTTCAAGGCATGGATTTCTGCAATGTTTTCTATTTGATATTTAAAACGGGGAGCATGGAGAGCGATAAATTAGCTAATAACTTCTCCTTTTAAGCTACCGTTATCGTATCTTTACCGTCTCCGAAAAACAATGTTTGAATTTCTGAATATAAATCACGAATCTAAAAAACAGTTTTTTTCGAGGATTGATATCGAATCTTCGAATCTTTTTTTCGATGTTCTATAAGGAATTACATACATATTAAAAAAAAAAGCTACTACCCTATCTACTCTACAATAATTAGACAAGATTATCATTATAATAGTATGTGTTATAAGCCCATGTTTTCTTAGTTACGAAAATGTAGCTATTACCAATAGAGTTATTCCCTTTTTGTGTCACTTTTGTGATTTACCAACATCTTGAAGTACGATGACGATTATAATTTAATTAAATATAGTCCAAAGATAGTTACCATATAAAAAAATGTCAAATTACACAATAAGCACATCAAAATAAAATCATTTAGTTCAGTTGCATTTTCGTATTGTACAATGCAGCTCGAATTATTCAATTATACGGAACAATTGTGCAAAAAATGCAGTTGGAAAGTTATTTCATAACAATATTGACGTTTTACGTTGTAGTATTATAGAAAATACGTGACTTGGTGATGTTTTGTATTGTTTTTAAAAAAAGAAGTTTAATAAAACTATATTTCCAATTCACCTATATTAGTGATACTAATAATAATATTCTTCGTTGAAGGGAATTATAAAACAATGCTGATTGCATTTTAGTAAAGTTTTCGCGGTAATTTTTGAATTTGACCACACTGCCAATTCACAATAATATCGTCAACACATTTATCAAAAGAGCACATTTTTATCAAGTTCGTTGACTCATGTATAAACATTTTTCACGAGCTTATGTGAGTGCAAGTATGGTTTAAGCGTACAAAAACTGCCTTCTCAAAGGTAATATACATAAATAAATAAATTATGTGCTCAAATACTGGTTTTTAATTTATCGATATTACGTATTGTGTACCAATTGGATACAATAAAAATGTTTTGTTAAATATTATAAAAATAATAAATACATACATGTAATTTTAGTCAGTTGAGTTTTTTTTTTACTTAATTTTTATTTTTTTATCCATGTCAGCTCCCAATATGGAGGTATTTCAGCAGAAGTTTTTGTTACTCAGTCGCGAGAGCAGTGGGCATAAAATCATACGACTAGAACAGGACTAGTGGTTAACTAGTCGTTATTAAAGGATCGGAAGGGCGAAAGGAAATTTTAAAACATCACAAGCACACATGCCTTAGAAAAAAATCTGCTTGTACTGGCACGGAAGCTCACAACCGTTGCGCCATAATATATAATATTATCATTGCAATTCTCAATAGTTTTTGTTATTATGTTTGCATTTAATAGTCAAATAGTGTAAGATTTCAAACCAGTTATTAATATAGTTTCTTTAATCAAAATAATAAATCTATTTCCCAAAGTTATAATGTCAATTTATGTGTTTTCTTGGACGATATTGTAATTATATAGTTGAAAAGAATCATCATATTTGTATGTTTAATTCAAACCATGTCTTTTTAACACGATATATTATTTGTATGTACGAAACTTATATGTATGTTAAATTCAAAAAAATCAAGGGAGGAAAAAAAATAAGCTGAGTTTGGAGCCAGAATCGTTTCTTAACGACAACACAGCCCTGATAAATTACGATCTCAATTTTTCAGACCGCTACGTTCTTCCTTCGTCAAGTTATCAGTTGAAAAAGATTAAATAAGAATATATACATATATTCCAAGTGATATTTAAGCTATTATCTACATATATTGAGCTATATAATTATATAGTTTTTGTTGTATGAAATTAGTGTTTTATATTTTTTAAAACAGTGGGTTTGACCAAATAATGTCATGTTCTTTTTTCTAATTATTAATTACAGTTAAAAAAAACTTCGTTTGCCTTCTAAGCAGTATAATCACATTTTTATGTTTATTTTTGCGATGTTTCGTTTTTAGAAAGGATTAGTATAACCTACTTTGCGTTATTACTTCTTGTAAAATAAATATTTACGTTTTCATTCTTTACATACTTGTATCAATATATCGCTAACTAAGTGCTCAGAATAAACTATTAATATTTGCGAAATGTGCCCATTTATTAAACATACTTAATGTTAAATGTGCTTAAACTTTCCATGAGTAAAATATCTGTAAATATTATGGATGCTATGAAAATTTACACCTTAACAAAAAAAAATACAGACACGCTAGAATCTTTAAAGATAACTTAAATGCAGTAAAAATATCAAGCTTTTGTCTAACTTTTGTATCAGATCTAAAAAAAACTTATTTCGCGTGAATGATATACTATTAATTATATTGTCAGTGTCGTAACGTAACTAGTAACGAATACAACTTCGGGTGACTTCGGGAAAAGAAAATTAGATTTTTAGTTCTACATAAACCTGTTTACATTGCTGTATGCATAAATTCCAAAAATAAAACAATAATTTTTACTAATGTCATTTTTAGTCATATGATCAGGACCGGTTTCAATCATGAAAAACATTATCAACTGATAATGCTCGTCATGAGTGTAACCGGTCCTGAACATATAAAATAAAAGTGGGGTTAGTACAAATAAGTGTTTTTATTTTTAAATATTTTTTTACCAATTATTGACAGTGAACACCTTAAAAGTATGCATACATAACTAAAATATATTGTGTTATAAAAGTTAAAATTGACAAAATTAATAGAGTCATAAGGTTATGGAAATATGTTTACACTTTTGTGTTGATTGTTGTAGTCATCGCACTTTTTTTTTTATTTATGAAACAATAAGTGATTCGCCGTGTTTGATTGGTACACCATTTATACATTTTTTATTATATATTATAGCTTAGTTTAAATGTATTTATTATGCAACATAACATACGAAAAATATTCGAGATTTCTTTTTCAGATATAATTTGTGCAATATATATTATATAAACATACATTGACGTACAAGAAAGCACATATATAAATAAAATTATTTGAGAAAACTGTGTTTATATATTTACCTGTTAGCCTTTAAAATCCATACAGAACACGAATAAAAACACAAACACTAACACTTGATACTTCACAAGTTTATTAATGTAAACAAATAATTCAGTTTTCCAAATAAAACCAGAACGGATGTCCGTTAACAAAACAACTGCGTCTATTTGTCCACTCAACACTAATTTATTACTGACCAAAAAAGCTGCACCCGAATAATTCGATGCGTACGTTAAAACGGTTCTCACGCACAACAAACTGGAAGAAAATTCGAAAAGTTCGCTCGATTTTTCAAAAAGTAAAATTCAAACCGACGCATGCGCGCGCGTGCTACACATTCGATGGCCGGCCGTGCAATGCTTTAGTTTGCCAGTCTGCCACAGCCCGTCGTGGCGGTTGGAGGTGGTTCGTGATAGGTGCGTTTTTGTAGTACCGCTATCAGGTAATATGGAACCACGAGAGACCGTTTGTTCGCGGCACAGCGGTGGGCCACTAGGCCTAAAGCTGGTCTCACACGATTGAATTCAACTAAAGAATACCGTGATATAAAAGATAGATAAATTTTTAAAGATTTATTTAGAAGCAAAGGTAACAGCAATTACCGTTTTTTAATTAAATATCCTGCAATTTGATATTTTGAATAACTAGTGTCATTTTGGAAAAATATTGATACTCTGAAATTTATGGCAATAATTAACATAAAATTTAATTTTAAATTTAGGACAACGCTTTAAGCCAACGATACTCGATCTTTTCTTCATGTGGGCCGTATGCCGATTTTTCCTACATTACGTGGGCCGCAACATATTTATAGTAATGCTTAAATATACCACATAATATAGTGACATAGCATAAAAGTAAGTACACAAAAATAGAAACGTAAAGTTTTGGAAATAATTCCAGATGTTTCAAAAAGCATTTGTTTTTTTGCTCCTCATAGGCTGCAGGTTAAGTATGGCTCCTTTTGAAAAATGAAGCACGCTCTATAAACAGTATTCAATTCAAGAACATATTACTTTTGTCAGGATCGAAAAAAATTTAGGGGCCGTTTTAAGCTATGGTTAATTTAGTGACATTTATTTATGTAACCAATTGTTTATGACATCCTGATACGAGCTTTATTTAATTTTTTATTGTGTTTTATTCGATCAGCAAAACAAGTCCTGATCAATTATAACTAATGTAGAACTTGTCATGTGATTAATAAAGTGATTTGTTTTTTTATATTTTTATTTAGTATATGTTGCGCTTATTTTTACATATTATATCGTGAGTATAAATATGAAGTACGTGATGAAAAAACAACACTTTTGATGACAATTTAAGTAAAAACACTGATCTTGTACTGTTGCATATTATTTTTTTGCGTAACATTCAATCGTGCGAGACAAATGTTTCGACGCACAGTATTTCCGTGTCACGGTGCACTACAATATAAATGATGACTAGCCATTGACGTGACGGATAGTTCCTTTGCTCAATAATTATTAAAAATGGCCTGATACACGCGTTTTGATTTATTTGACATCTGCGAAGGTACTCTATCTATTGCAATCGACTGACCGCCCCGGGATTTGAACTTGCACCTGGGAAGTTACTCATTAATCACAATTGCATAAGAGACAAGAATACCAGTTAGCATAAAAAAGTCTAGTCGATGTTGTTTTATTATTGATCTTTTCAAAATGATGAAATAACATGATTTGTACCATATATGCAATATAATAAACTACTCACTTTTAGGGTGTTCACTGTCAATACTTGGTGGAAAGGCATTATATTAATAAAAACAATAATCCTTTGTACTTCATTCCACTTTATTTAATATGTCAGGACCGGTTTCGCTCTACTAATGTAGCGTTTTATCACTTTGTCAAAAATTTCCCAAATTTTAATTATGTTTGTAATTACTTTCAATCGCATTCTGAATTTATGAATCTGGGATGACTTTTTAATTATATGTTAGATGTGTTGAACATTTTAATTTTGTGTTATTTTAGAATCACTTTAATGTAATTGGCAATTTCTTTTCAATGCCAACTGTTGTGTATAACTTTTCAATTTTGTATAAATAGCATTGTTAAATTGTATTTCTTATCAGTTGACAATGCTCGCAATGAGCGAAACCGGTCCTGACATATTAAATAAAGTGGAATGAACTACAAAGGATTATTGTTTTTATTAATATAATAAACTACTACCCAAGATTAAAATAAAAAAATATTCCCATACTAATAATTGATCAATTTTAATTACCGAAGAAGAATATTCTTACTAAAAAAGGGGTCTTTTGTAAAAAACATAAACAAAGACAAGAAATAATAGAATAATGCTCATGTACGTATAAATGTTAAATAATAAAAGAAAACAATTGCATTTTTTTAAAAAATAAGAAATTATAACATATGTTAAGAAAAAAAAATTAAGATCTAGACTGGTTTCACGAGCCATCGCGAGTATTTTCAGTGGAAAAACATATATATTAATAAAGGGCTACTCATATATATTATACGAGTACTGAAGAGGTGAAGTGACCCAAGATGTAAAATGGTAAAACATTTCCATTGGACTTTTAAGTACAATCACGAACTTGACTTGGTGTTTTGGTGGATGCATATTTTTATTTTAGGGATACAACACTATTTCAGTTTGTGTTTACTGAACACACTTTACTTTTATGATATATTAAAACATTAAGAATATTATAACGCATACAAATCATTTTTTCCTAAGATACTTGGCTCACTTCACCTCTCATGGGCTCAATTATTATTACCATTTTATATTAGGTACACTAGTATAAGCAGGGACGTCCCGAGGGCATAGGCGAGTAGGCAGTTGCCTAGGGAGCGGCAAATGATCACAGATTTTTTAAATGACTAAATATTTTTGACACGAATTTGATTTAGAATAAATACGATGCCTTAATGTATTTGATTAACAAAATACCAAATCAAGATTAGCTACTTACACAATTTAAGTGTATTTAAAATTTACATTATTTTTTATGATGAGTACTGAAGATAATAGTTATTTTTTCACAATTATTGAACAAAAATTTGGGCATTTTTTTGTCAGAATCTTTTTTAATAATGTAATCATTATGAATTACCTGAAAACAACACGGTATAAGTGACAAAAGATTTGTTTGAGTATATAGAGTATAGGATTCGAACTTGTCTATTCCTAGAATAATGGGAAGAAATGGAGTCTGCCTAGAGTCGGCACATATCCTAGGAACGTCACTGAGTTTCAGTAATTATTTCGTTTAAATAGCCATGTATTATTAATACATGCATATATTTATCAGTTGAAAATGGTCGTGATGAGCGAAAAAGATACTAATCCTGATAAATAAATGAAAAACTATTACACACAAGAAAATGTTTTATTTTTTAATATAACGCCTTTCCACCAAGTGACAAGCAATGTTCCCTCTAAGCTGCGCGCCTGCGCGGCAGCGCAGCAGTTGAGAAGCCCCCGCGCACTCATATCGGGTTGCCGCGCACTACAAGACAGTTGCTCAATTAATATTTGATCGGTCCGCGCAGCCTTTGAAATTTCCGCGCAGCTAACCCTTCGGCTTAGAGGGAACGTTGGACTGACAAGCACTGACAGTGAACATAATACCGGTCATTCTTTACATATTTATTATTTGTCGTCATTTATCAAAAAAAAAAAAAACAATATAAATACCAAGTGGCATCATTATACCGTTTTCACCAAGTATAACACTGTCAATAATGTTATCGATAAGTTATTAAAACCGTTAAAAAATATCATTTTTACGATGACACTGTATCTGTTATATTTTGGTTGGTTTCATGATTTTTTGTTTTGTTTCTGCTAGTACGAAATATTACAATATATAATTGCTACCAGATATTTATAACCAACGTTTCCTCTACGCTGCGCGCGTGCGTGGCCGCACAGCAGTTGGGAAGCCCCCGCGCACTCATTCCGGGTTGGCGCGCACTAAAAGACAGTTGTTCAATTAATATTTGATCGGTCCACGCAGCCTTTGAAATTTCCGCGCAGCTAACCTTTTTTTTTATTTATCCCGTTTTTTCAGGACCACTGACGTAACACGGTATCGGCTTGGTCCATTCGCTTATCCCTAACATCGGTCCCAATATTTGACGTAGGCGTCCCTTTTCCTATCCCTCAAAGCTTTTTACATACAGTTTTTTTTTTAATTGTTGTCAAGTGCTATGAATCGGTACCGCAAAACAGCACCGGTAGAATACAAGTGATAAATTCGGTGTAATGAATCTTATTGTGATGAGGCAAAAAATTAACGTATTTAGTTCTACATTTTTTATGAGATGAATTTATAGCTCTTTCAGCGTGCGCCATTGTCAGAACTATGCTTAAATTTGCGTATATCCAGCTAAGTTTAAACATAGTTCTGACAATGGCGCACGCCAAAATAGCTATAAACACATCTTATCAAAACATGTAGAACTAAATACGTTGATATTTTTACCAAGTAAATGCCAATTCAGCCAATGAATCTAATTGTGTGTACTTTTAAGAAGTAGTTGTAACGACCAAAATGAATGACTTCATATAAAATAATACGTTGTTAAGATTCTATACATTTTATGTTGAAATTTTTTAAGCTATTTATGGTGACGTGACCTAACGTAACACTGTAGCAAACATAACAATGCTAACCTCTATGACTCAGTTGGTAAACCTTTACGATATGCCGTTTCTGTAAAAAATATTCTATTATGAATAAATAAATATATTTATCTTATTATAGATAGTTTTTAAATAGCAAATATGCCTATGTGACCTGGTGGCCGCATTTCTTAATATTTGGAAAGCCCCTTTGATGATTCAAACAAATAAAAAAGGTGTTTTTAAAAAAATCTATTAGTTTATTTATAATTAGAATCCTCTAATGTCTGTTTTAATTCACTGTCAATCTTATTTCTGTACAATTTTATAGCCATATGTTTAAAAAACACAGTAAATCATTCATGCATATATTACATATTAATATCAATATATAGTTTTTCATCATTAACTACGTGAATGTAAAAAAAAGAATCTTTCGAATAATAATAATTAAAAAGCTCTAAATCTGTCGCACTTTCTCAACAATGAAAGGAGGAATAATCTATCAGTGAAGTTTACTAGAAATTAACTGATCGCCCAATACACCTTCATTTCCACTTTGTTCTACTTTATTTAATAGGTCAGGGCTGGTTTCGCTCATTGCGAGCATTTTCAACTGATGACAATGCTCGCAATGAGCAGGCGGTCTTGACCTATGAAATAAAGTGGAATAAAGTACATAGGAATAATTTGTTTTTATTAATATAATGCCTTTCCACCAAGTATTCACAGTGAACACCTTAAATGTAATATTTTTGTATTGAATAAACACAAGAATAAACTATAAAAGAGAAATAAAAAATTAAAATTACCATTTTACCGAAGAAAATATCGTGGTTCAATTACTGACTCGATAAAAAACGAGCAAAAACATTGTTCTGTTTGCAATAGTAATTACACTAGTCAAACAATGAAGCAATCATAAAAATGCATCAGTTTTTTATCGCTAAAATAACATCATTAATATTTGCAAATAGCCTTGCGTTCGATTTGCATCCGCTAATTAATTCCAATTAAAATACTAAAGCATTTTACACTAATTATTCCACTACGTGACAGTTTAGTTAAAGTACTATATTAAAAAAGGTTTATCAATAAAATAAATATTCATAATCAAAATTGAATCGTCGAATTTTTTCTACATTTTTATACGTTTCTTCAATAACGTCCCGGGCTTTGTGAATTCCACTTAGCATTCGCGGATGAACTTCAAATTACGCTTAATAAATAGTTTTTTTCGAGTATATGAAGGCCACGAAGCAAAGGCTGCAGTTTTCATAATCCCAAAATGTAAGCCAATCAATAAAACGTCTGAAAAGGTAATGCTTTTTTGTAAAATCCATTTAACAACTGTCGTGTTTTCTATAGAGGACTATATAATTGCCGCTTTTGTTAGAAACTCAATTAAAATAAACATGCTAGAATGGTTTTTTTTAATTCACTTATTACTATATGCGGAATTGCCAAATCTACCCGATGAAATATCTTACTAATTTTCAAAGAAACATGAAGACTTCCGTCCTTGTTTCCAGAGGACTCATATATAATATAGTATAAAATTAACTGATTTTCTATAATTTACATTTAAATTTTCTCAATCGGGAAAGAAGTCGTTTTAGATATTACTTTTTTTGAGATCTTTGAAACCACGTGTGATCCATTATAGTTGATCATCATTTAAAAACAAAACATTTTTAATTGCATGGAATCTACTTGGTTTTTATCAAGGAGAAAAATTTAATTCCTTTGTTTTAAATGAATCCTCTAATATTATAGTGATATCTTATCTGTGGTCAATACTGCTTATGTGCGTGTTCGGTGATCCTCTCCTCTTTTAAGCTTCTTAATTAAATGATAAATTTATATATTTTCAGAAAAAAAAACACAACCACTTTCTCTCAAGTAGTGGGCAATCGTAACTACAACAGATCTGTCAGTTACGCAACGAATGTATAATAACAACAAAGTTTTAATTTTGTTTTTTTTTGTTAGTAACTTCTATTTGGTCGTCTCGCTATTGATTCGAGGTTATGTTGATGTCTGTCAAGTTCATTCAGAAGAAAAACAGAAGATGTCTTCAGCCTTCATCAGACTTTTCAACCGTTAAGAGTTAATAAGCCTCATCCGTAAGATTCAATTTACCGGCCTTTTTTATTTATAATACATCATTGACGTCATGTAAATATAACAATTATTAAAACAAGGCTTTTTCAAACATTTTTTATGAATAAATATTGACCAGTGGTTGGAAACTTTTTACTGAGACAGGTATACCTCGAATGACTCCGGTGGATTCTGATTATTTTTTATGTGTGTTCGTAATGCTTCATACATGCTCTAGAACAGAGTTACCAAAACTGTGCGTAAATTTTATTATTTTATAAAAAGTAACTACAAAGGCTGAGGACTTGTTCGAGATCCTGAATATATGTTTGAAAATAGTATAGAATGGAGAAAGTGGACCAATTCCTGAGTTTTGAGATTTTGAAATTCTCGGAAGAGCTAAAAAAAACGAATCACGCTTACATTTTGGGCAAATTGGTAAAGTTCTGGAAAAAAATATTAATAACATAAGGTTTGCCATGAGATAACTAATGTTTGACTTAGGGCGCAGCAAAAAAAAACTGATATTTTAAGGGCGCCGGAAACCGAAAAAGTCTGGAAAGCCTTGTTGGAATACCACTGATTTGTCTAGTCTAGGATGGGGAACCTTTTCTTCTCTAAAGACCGCATTCATTTTTCTGATTCGACATAAGGCCGCAGTAAACATAGGACGGGATTGATCTTTATACTTTATACTTTTTCCCCAGATATTTCCAAACCTCATTTTTCCAGAATTGGTCAGAAGGCCGCGTGTTCCCCACCTCTGGTCTAGTCCGTGGTGTAGAAGTCCAACGACGTTGAATTCTGTGTTGGATATCACGGGTAATACTAATGGAGGTATCTCAGAATAATATTTTTTCTACGATAACTGTTTTTTACTCAGTTTCTCAACCTTTTTTCAAAGAGAGTAGGGATGGTACTAGGGCAGAACTAGTGGTTAGCTAATCGCTCTCGCTACATCTGTTTTGAGGTTACTTGCCTTCGGATCGAAATCTATTAATCGATTGAAAAATCTATATATGAAAATTATCCGTACTGAGATTCGAACCCGTGACCTCCGTACTCTAAGTCAACTACGACAACGACGACGAGCTAAGCAAGTAAATTAAATATATTAAATGTTTAGTTTCCGCTCAATTTCAAATCCAATTTGAAGTTATGAATTATAACTATCCTTATCGACGGTAAATAATTTACACGGTGAGTTATTTAGTTAGTCATTCTGTAAAGTGAAAGTCAAGTTTGATCGTTGAAAGGAATCGTGACTGTTGATCTCACAGCCATCATTAATGATCAGTAATCACTGATCAATGATCAACCGAGAAGTAGAAAACAAAAAGTAAAAGATCGTAAGAATCTGTAATACCAAAGCCCCCTATAGTGCCCTATAGCCCCCTTAAGACTGCTATGATAATACCCATATGCGTTTCTTTCCTCATTTGCCTGTTTCTGTAAGAAGAATTGTTTTTTTAAGGTGGTACGGGAAACCCTTTTCAAATTAATGATAATAAACTAAAATTCTTACACTAAAATTGACATGCTAAAGCAATATTTATACTTAACACTATCAGCCCCGGCCAAAATCAGGTAAATCAACCCCTGTGCCCGGTCCATTTTCGAAGAAATAGCATTTTTCTTAAGCGTTTGGTATAAGTGTCATATCTATGGAAATTATGGATGGATTTAAATGAAACTTTTAGAGATTGTTAATCTATATATTAATAGCCGATAAGGTCTGTATGTATGTTTGAGTGGGTGAGTGAGCGTCCATTTCACACCTTCCAGTCTCCACTTTTTTATTCATACTAAATTTATATATTAAAAGTCGATAAAATAATCACTCGCTTTTCACTTTTCACAAATGTGTGCGTACTGATGATGTCCTCGAGACATCTTCTTCTTCTACGAAATGTATTTTGTTTGCGTACATTTTCAAATTAATAGATAATGAAATGAAATAAAATAAAATAAAATAAAATAAAATAAAATAAAATAAAATAAAATAAAATAAAATAAAATAAAATAAACTGAAATAAATTAAAATAAAATAAAATAAAATAAAATAAAATAAAATAAAATAAAATAAAATAAAATAAAATAAAATAAAATAAAATAAAATAAAATAAAATAAAATAAAATAAAATAAAATAAAATAAAATAAAATAAAATAAAATAAAATAAAATAAAATAAATTAAAATAAAATAAAATAAAATAAAATAAAATAAAATAAAATAAAATAAAATAAAATAAAATAAAATAAAATAAAATAAAATAAAATAAAATAAAATAAAATAAAATAAAATAAAATAAATTAAAATAAAATAAAATAAAATAAAATAAAGTAAAGTAAAGCAAAGTAAAGTAAAGTAAAATAAAATAAAATAAAATAAAATAAAATAAAATAAAATAAAATAAAATAAAATAAATTAAAATTAAATTAAATTAAACTAAATAAAATTAAGCACAATGCAACAAAAATCTCACGTTGCTGGGCAACGGGCTTACAGCTAGTAAGGTTTTAATATTTAAACTTAGTGTGATAATTATGCCAACATTCCCCTTTGTGAAGAGACACACGGCAATGCTTACACATGTACCGAGTCTCACTCCTTTTTTGGTGCTTTGCACACACCTTGCATGTACTACAAGGCTTATTTTTTTTTTCTGTCGCTGGGCACAAATCACTAAGAGGGTTTCGATGCCAACGATGGCAATTTATAATTTATTTTTAATTACCAGTAAAAGATAATTTCATAAATACTAAGTATTTCAACAAGAATCATCCATTTTTTATTTATATTTCTTTTACAATTTTATCAAATCAAATTTCGCTTATCGCGGAAAATTTTAACTTGTATTAAAACAGGTTCTTAAATTTTTTTTTAAAAATCTGTAAAAATAACAAAAATTTAAATTATTTTTATATTTAGAATGACTGACACTGGTTTTAAAGTAGTTTCAAGTTCAAGACTAAAATTATTTTATATACATAGTATAAATAATGCTTGATATTTTTTTTTATGTTTTTATTATTAATTAAAAAAAAGTTTTAAAAAATAAGTATGTCGCGTTATATGGCGCAGTGGTTAGCGTTGTGTGCCTCCATGCCAGAACTCGCGGGTTCGAGTCCCAGTACGAACGGCATTTTTTCGATCGATTACTGTTTGAAAGCATGCGTGTTCGTGATGTCCGTCCCACCATTTCCAATCCTGTAACAACCGGGTGCAGCGAGAGTATTTTTTTCTAACTCCAACGAAAGATGTTGGCCAACCACTTGTCCTGTCCTAGCCTTATCCTTCTATTCCTACTTCTTTATTTGAAAAAGAGAGGCTAAGCGACTGAATAACAAACATTTCTCATAGAAAAACGTCTGTTTAGATACCTCCATTAGGATCCCATGTGCTTCACATTGGGAGCAGACATATCTATACAATGCAATCAGACATTCATTTTGAATTTTTCAGGTTGTCAAGGAGTAAGGACGTATTTTATATTATAATCATTGGTATAGTTTTCGTATGTTTTTATTATTCGCTTAAAAATGTGTCTTACAATTAATTGCGTTTTTATATTATTATTAATGAGTATTCTTTCTTCATCATTACATTTACTGAGAGACTTATCGACGTATTTCCAGGGAATAAATAAACACCATGAACCTTTTTAAGTTATCATGTGTCTCTAAATACAATATCTAAGACACTAACTGCGTGATTCAACCAATATTCGTGACGTTGCCGAGTTCATGTCTTGGACCCGTTCTTTAAAAATTCCGCATAATCTTAACATCGACCCTAATTATTTTTCAGCACATACATAATTATTGCTGCCACCGTATCAACATATTTTTGTATTTCAAAGGATAATATTACGTACAGACGTTTCCATGGCAACAAAGATTTTTGTTTGTGTAGGCATTTTAACCATACCTTACTCTATACTTTGTTTAGTTATAATATGTATACGAAATGTAAGTTGGAAAGCCAACGTAAAATTGATTTGATTGAAAATACATTTACAAATTATTTCAACAAGAGGCAGACGAATTGACACCATTTTGACTACGCATGGAATATCATGAATTATTACTCCAAACCTGACAACATGATCGAGTTATGACTTTAGATCAGTGGTTCTTACACATGGAATAATGGGAGACGACATAGTATTACCAACATGCAAACCTAGAAACCGTGAAGTGCTGGGCCATAATTTTGTCAAATCAACAGCATTAAACTATTTTGTAGACGACCGAATTAAGGCCGCTTCAAACATTATTTTGCCACGCTGTAATGGCAATCTTACTATTTAAATTGTTTTCTATTATTTTTGTTGAATAAAATAAAAAAAAAATATACGTACGTAGGCGGGCAATAAACATTGAAAGTTTTATTTTCATAATACGCTTTGTCGTATTCGTTCTTAATAAAGATGACCTACTGCGAATACACGATTCATTCTACTCTAAAGCAGCAGTTGGCAACCTTTTAAATCGAATATTATTACGATGAAGGATTCATGCCGCAAGGGCAGGCTTAACATAAAGTTTTTTTTTAATTAAAAAAAAAACAAATATTTCAAATAAAAGCTTACATAAGATAATGCGCCTATTTTTGTTTTTTTTTTAAACCATGCCCGCTCCCAATGTGGAGCATATGGACTCCGTATGGAGTTTATCTCAACAGAAGTGTTTCTACGAGAACTGCTTGTTACTCAGTTGCTCAACCTCTCTTTTACCAAAGAGAGTAGGGATAGAAGGACAGCTCTCGATACGCCCCGTTCATAGGATAGGATGGGTGAGAGGGGGGAATTCAAGACATCACATACATCCATGCCTTTGATCAGAAATCATAAATCATAAGCCGCCTATGTGGTCGAGTGGTCAACGTTGTTGGCTACCGCTACAGAGGGCCCGGGTTCAAATCCCGGATGCGCCTATTTAATCCCGTAAAACACGATTTAACTACTTTTGTGACACATTGAGTTCATACAGTCATTATAACAGATGAGGTCTGGGTTCGATTCCCGGTAAGATCACAGTGAATTTGAGAAATATTCAATTCAAAGTTGTGATCTAAGACTGGGAGTTTGTGATGTCAATTCACATTATTTCCTCTCGTCCCATCCTTATGATCTTTTAATAACTGGGTGCAGCTATAGCGATTAGTTAACCACTAGTCTTGTCCTAGCCTTATCCTTCTTTCCCTACTACTCATTTTGAAAGTGAGGTTGAGCGACTGAGTAACAAACAGTTCTCGTAGAAAAAAAAACTTCCGTTGAGATACCTCCACATTGGGAGCGGACATGGGTAGTAAAAATACATCGTTCTTAACTATTCCAACGAAAGATGTTGGCCAACAACTAGTTCTTGTTAAGCAACGTATGTAAAAATGCTCCTTTAGGAGTACACATATTTCAAATTAAGAATTGACGGTGGAAATCGTAAAATACAACAACTGATCACAAGTCGATAGTTTTTAATCACTTGTCCGGAATATCGCAAATTATTATTGTAATATACTTGTCATTATCATTACGTTTATTACATATATTTAAATGTTTTTTTTACTTAATATTTACGGTTGTACAATAATAATTTTAATATACGACAAAAACTTTGTCTACGAAGTAAGCTATAACGTTTGTTAATAATAAGTAACAATATAATAAATAATTATTAATTTTACTTTCTAATACAAAAACACAGTTCTGGATAATTAAAATCATTTAAATAATTTAAAAGTCGATATAAATATACATTGAATGATTAAAAAAATCTATCATTTTAGTGTGGGAAATTGCCGCTGGCATTTTTGGACTCTGTCTTCTCTCATAGGTGACCATTATTCAATTGTTACTACATCTTAATATAAATATAATTTATTCATTACACAATTTTTTTTTTTTTTTGAAAGTTTCGTTTTATTAAAGCTATGTTTTCGTTCCCACATATTTTTATTTTTTTTGTTGACAAATATTATATAAAGCTTTGTTTTAATTTGAAATAATATAGATGTTAACATGTTAATAGTATTTACGTTAGTATAATATATAATTAACAATTTAATTGTGCTTAATATATTTTCGCACAAACAAATGCTTATTTTACACATACGAAAATTTTAATAAAAAATAGCACTATTTTAAATAAAACATATTACGTAGGGTAATCATTTTTTTATATCTAGATTATGAAATTCACTGTTATTATATAAGTAGTTAATTACGGAAGTTAAACGACATTAGGTAATTTTAGCATAACATACAATAATTTATCACATACTTACTATGAAGTCACTTTCTTCATAATAAACATATTTAACATGCGTATAATTGTATTCAAAATGGACACGCCGCAGCAAAAGATTAATGGTTGTATTAATATATTATATTACGAAACACAATTAATAATAAACACTATTTTAAGACATTAATTTTGCATATTTGTTTTAATACCTTCAAAGTACATGAGCGTTTTAGAAACAAATATTAAATAAGGAAATAATATTTTACAGTCCTTTACTTACGCGAATTCGAGTTACGTGAACTTATTTTTTATCATGCTGCGTTTTTTTTCCGCGGGCCATGTTAAAATAAATTAAATATCATATTGAGTATAATTTGACTGAAATCTAGAAGAATAGACTTTCATTAGCTTAATCGACAGTAATTAGTTATTTAACGGAAATAAGCAATATAGTTTTGATGGAAATTGAGGATCAGAAAAATGAATACCCTTTTTCATAAAACAGCAAGACAGCGGAAGTATTTGAAACCAAGAAGTAGGCTGAAAAGATAACGTGATCGAGATAGATACTATAAGATACTAGACCAGTAATTTAATAAGAATTGTAGATTGTATTTAAATGTGTGTATGTATCTGAATTAATGAGAAATCCTTTTACGTTTTGTATGAAAGAATGTTTACTTTATTTTCAACTATCCACTGAAACTAACATATGTTATTTGAAGTTTTATTCAAACTACCTACGTGATTTTTCAACTTACGCGAAAACCTTCGAAACGAATTAATCACTTAAGTCAAGGACTTACTGTATGCTTAATAGTTTAGCCCTCAAGACATGAAGTAAGCTAAAAACTTAAATAGTTAAACTACTTTATTGGAATAGAAAATTTAAATTAACTTTGATTATTCCACGTATTGTGTTACTAACTGTGACACGTGTTTCGCCTCTTTCAGAGGCATCTTCAGACTTACTATCGCAAAGTTTGCTTAAGTAAACTTTGCGATAGTAAGTCTGAAGATGCCTCTGAAAGAGGCGAAACACGTGTCACAGTTAGTAACACAATACGTGGAATAATCAAAGTTAATTTAAATTTTCAATTAAAATGAACTTCCACAAAGTTACCGCCGAAACCATCAAAAGTATTACTTTATTGGACTTTCAAGTACAATCACGACTTTAGTTGATGTTATTGTCGATTGCTTATTTTTATTTTAAGGAGATAACACTATTGCAGTGTGTATTAATTAACTAAGCATATTTGACTTTTACGATACTTTTTTTAAGAAATGTTGAATATTATCAAACTCATTTTTTCCTAAAATATCACTTGGTTCACTTCACCTCTAATGAGTTCAATGTTTATACAGTACCGATCTGGAGAGTCTTAATCCTGATTGCCTCTTCTTCCAATTGGTGGGATTTCAGCATCCTGAACGCCCACTTGAAGGAACCGAGGGATGCTTGCATAGAAGGAAGAAAAGCAATTCGCTCTATGTAGCGAGCGAATATGATCAGAGGAGTATGTGTTTATATTAAAATAAAAACCAACGCATGTTTTACTTTCAATTAAATAAATTTGTAAAATAAAGTTAAAATTTATATGTTTTGTGTTACTTTTTAGGTGATAATTCTTTGACAAACATCTGCTGATTACAACCGACATAAATTTTTATTCGTTATTAACTAATTGCAACATTTTTAATCTCAGATATATTTGGCATTCAAATGAAGGCTCGAATTATACGCAATTTAAATTACAATACAAGCTTTTGTAGTGTTGGAGTTTGAGATAGAAAAAAGGCGTAAAAAAATTAAAGAGTTGGAACTCAATATTAGAATAACGTTGAAGGAATATATTAATCTATAAGATTTGGTATTCTTTAGACTCTTTAGAGAACTGTTATAAAAGAAATTAGGATCTCGCAGTTTTAACAGTAAACTAAGAGAATTAAAAAGAAACAGTAACTAAGAAAGTGAACCTTTCTACTTACATTGATTTTTCCAAAGCTTAAATATAAGATAAACAAGTTTCGGCTTCAGGCGTTAAATGGTCATTAATGGAAATTACGTCAATCAAACTCTCTTTAATTGCTCGCCTTAATCTGTTTCATATAATAATCTGAATAACACATTCACTCAAATCAAACACTATTTTGTGACTCCAGTGAAAAGATATTTTTTTGTTCAGAGTTTTAAGCTTCCAGCATTAAACAAATAGAGTTTTTTTTACATAAATAAAGGAAGGAAATAGTGTAAAACACCCCAAGTAGACCACTATTTTCAAACTATCGTCTTGTTCAAACACTCTTTTTGCACATTTTTAATTATACTAAAAAACGCTGAAGTTTTATATGAAATACATTTTATTGCATAATATGTAGACGGTGATATTTTGTTTAATTATTCTTCTTCTTTATTCGCTCCCTATGTGGATCATATGACCGCGGCACCTCCACGTTTCCTTGTCTCCTGTCAATTCCTTTGCTTTCTCTCATAATATGCCAGCATCCCTCAGTTCCGCCGAGTACATACTATGGAAAGTATACAATGGTCGTCCAGGACGACGGAATCCACCGGTTGGAATAAAAGACAGGCAGGATTAAGATTTCCTGGAGGCATCCGCAGCACGCGACCCAGCCAGTTCCAAAGTCTCTCCATAACCACTGACGTGACGGGGCGCTGTCTTGTACGTTCCCTAATCTCCAAATTCCTCACAAAATCAAACTACTATTGGTTAATTATTGGCGAATAATAATTTATTGCAGATATTATACACACCAGATTTTTTTTGTAGATGGATAACAAAGTCAATATTTAAACCATTTCTATGCCAACATTTCTTTTACGTTATTACTGTTAATTTCTCAGCCAAATAAAACGGTTCACTTTGTGAAAGTCAATCATACTCATTAGGTACAATAGTATCGATATCATTTACTTTCAAACCGCTCACAAAAAAACAACCTCAGACGTTGAAAAAAAACGTATAAAATATTGATAGTCTTAATATCTTCTCCATTTATCGAGTTTGCTAAAGAATTTTTTTTAACCATGTCCGCTCCCAATGTGGAGCATATGGACTCCTAATGGAGTTTATCTCAACAGATATGTTTCTACGAGAACTGCTTGTTACACAGTTGCTCAACTCTCTTTAGTCCACTACGACAGGACTAGTAGTCAGCTAATCGCTCTCGATACGCCCCGTTCATAGGATAGAATGGGTGGGCGGGGGGAATTCAAGACATCGTGTACGTGAAAGAAAAATACCACTTTCTTATTTTTTGAGATATTTTGGACATGAATTGTTTGTTATCTCAAGGTGTATAACCATCCTACCAATGGGGATGCCACTGGGAAGTGCTTTAAGAGTTTTAAAAAATATTGCTTCGGATATTGACATATTCCACGTTGGCGTGAGTGAGTACACTTATTTTTGTGAATCAAGGTAGAATTTATCGGAGCTTCAGTTTACTAAGGTACTTGCCAATTGAAAAAATAACATTCTACTACTTTTCAATCCAGATTTTTGCAACATTGAAAAAGTAATAAATTCATAATTTGTATTTTTTTGCAATGTTCATCTCAATAAATTGCATAATAAAGCTATCAATTTAATTTAGGGTATAAAAATATGTTTTCACAAAGTTACCTTTAAAGTCTTCACCAAAAAATTAGGCGATCTTTTAAATTAGTTAATAAATATATTGTACAAAAGATTTTTTTGTATTTTGCATATTTGTAAAAAAAAATGACAAAAATAATGCGTATGTACTTTTTTATCCGTTTATGTGTTAAGATCTAATAATGATATTTCTTACTAAATAAGCCGCACCTCGTTTGCAACCTTCTTATCAGTTACAACCTGTATGCGTGATTTTACTCAATAATTAACTCAGATTACTGTGTGAAAAAGACAGTAGTTAATTGAGCAATTAAACTGTGATTTATTAACGATACGTCCAACTTCTTCGTACATCTGTTTTAGTATCTAATACATGTACAACCGTTTGTAAAGCAGTTAACTCCAATTTTAAGCAAACACGAAGAATTCATTTTTTTTAATTTATATTATAATTTGAATGAAATCGAAATTTGAGTCTATTCTGAGTAGTTGTTTATATTTATTTACTTAATAATTTCAACGCGCCTCAGGAAATTCAATTATTACTTTTCAAAAACATTAACTGAATCATTATTCAACATTCATGACATTTGTATAAATAAATAATTTAAATTGCTATCAGAAAATCTTGCGCACTCTCTGCATAGGGTTCGCAATTTCAATACCGGTAATTCATATTATTATTATCATAAATATTTACACACGTTGCAAAAATATCATCACGGGTATTATATAAATAGATTAAAGATAAACAATAAACAACAATATTTACTGCCGGTTGAGCTCGCAATATCATCATTTCCATACTTTACTTTTAATAATGGTATTTGTCGGATCCTATGGTACAGCGGTTAGCGTTGCGGGCTTCCGTGTCGGATTCCACAGATTCGAGTCCCAGTACGAAAAGCATTTATTCAATCGATTTCTGTTCGAAGGCATGGGTGTGTGTGATGTCTAAAAATTCCCTCTCACCCTTTACGATCTCTAATAACTGGGCGTTGCGAGAGTGACCACTAATACCACAGTGAGCTTAACCAATAGTCCTGTCATAGCTTTATCCTTACTACTCTTGTTGAAAAACTTCCGTTGAGATACTTCCATTAAGAGGTCATATGCTCTACATTTGGAATGAACGTGGATGGATAGAAAAAATAAAAATATTTCATGTTATAGCATAAATTTATCGTTTTTTTTTATCATACTTGAATTAAATTTGAATCGTTCAAACTATGTACATTCTCACAGATTTTGTCACTAACGACCCGGGTTTCGCCTTCCGGCATCTTCAGGCATTCAAGTGCACGGATGAACTTGAACTGACGTTTAGTAAATGAAAGTTTCGTGTTTATATAAAATATAAATGCATCACTGAGTCCAAAGCCATTGCTGGCGAAAAGGATGAGCTCATGGGAATGCCAACAGATTTGAGTAGTAAGTAGTTTTGAAATTTGAAATTGAAATTCCACCAAGCACCTTCAGTCGAAATCTTAAATTATACTTGAATTAAATTAACTAGATCATCAATGCCGAAACTTTTTAATTACTTACTTACTTGATCGAATCTTTGTACAAATAAATTAGACTGTAGAAAACCCATAACAAATTCAACGTCATGAACTTACTGTATCATATTGATTGACTTGGCATTTACTTGGTAGAACTTTATTGTAATGTGTGTATTATACCTTATCATATCAACTATCGCTTCTCGGTAGAAACGCTTTAAATTAAAAAAAAAAAAAACACATTGGTTTGTTTGTATTATAGCAATTCTATAGTTGTATGAAATAATCATAGCCAGTTGTAACTTTTCAACTAAAACGTATATATATTTGGCCTTATATCGGAATACATACCAGAATTTTGCATTTTTGAATCCATGCTTTAATATCGGAGTCGAAATACCGTGTACCTGGTTTAGATAATACCGGAATTGCAAACCCTGATTTTGAATAACTTAAAAATTAGAAAGTGTGTTTTAACGCTTATTAATTATATATTTTACCTGGTTGACAAGTGTCAAATCGCTATAATTATGAATAACATATCTAGATCGTTTTTAAATGTATATTATACATACTTAATGAGTTAAAAAACAGATATTTCGATGTTATGCTGTATTTTTAATGCATGTCATATAAATAATGTTTTAAAATCAAATGCGATTGATTTATTCAGAATTTTAATAAAAAATAAATCATCAAACTTTCTTAAGTTTTAATTTGAATCATTCAATTTTGTACATTTCCAAACGCGTAGTCACTAACGAACTGGGTTTCGTCTTTCGATGTATTCAGACATTCCAGTTCACGGATGAACTTTATTTAACTGACGCTTGGTAATAATAAAATTAAGATAATAAATAATACTCACTTGTTTAAATCAGTAGATCATGTTATAAACCTTTTAACAATAATGACATGTAATTTCAAAGATCCAAAGACATTGTAAATGTTTATGTAAGTTTTTTTCTTAATTATTGAACGTCATTAAAATCAAAACATTAGTGAACTCTATCCAGATTGGGATCACTTAGTATATTTATGATACATTTATTTACAAACCGTCAATTCAAGTTCGTTCGTGCACTTGAATGTCTGAAGATACCGAAATTCGAAAGCTAAGTCTAACTTACAAAACGTGTGGATATGAGCACAATTTTAACGATTCTGACATTATATTGGAATTCCATGAAACACCTTCAGACGAAATCTTAAATTATATTTTTGTTGATCTGATAATATGTACAGGCAATGTATAGTCACTTGAAATCATCAAATGGTTCACTTGGTGACTTGCGGGTCATAGATTGCCGAGGCCTAAATATATGCTAACCTTTTAAGGAATCTACAATTTTATAAACCTCGATTTTTTCATTTATTCTCAAGGTTCGTGGGAAACCAAACTCAAATAAATGCAGAGATATGAATGTTAAAATGACATGTGTTCACAATATTACGGTTTTCTCACGTGCAATCGATTGTTTTTTTCCTAATAAATTAGCCGTTGAATAATTTATTGATTTTTTCTACGAATCGTCTTAGAAATATATTGTTACAATAATGCGTGCACAGAATCAAACTGCAAGGGCACGCCCAGTGGCTCCGGAAACCGACGAGACGAGCTCTGAATTCCAAATAAGGCTTGCGAACAAACCTCACTTTAACCATAGAGGAACTCGTACATGCTGTGCATCCTGGCTGCATCTGATGGATTACCACAGATGTGCTTTTGGCATGATTTACTTAAAACAAATAAATATCAACAACCGTGCACCAAAAACCTTAATATGCATTTATTGGACCTCTGAAGTCAAATAGTCAGAGCGATCATATGTGATAAGTCACAGCAAAGTATTTTGTTTATTCATTTTAGACGTTTAAGTGTGTTTTACTCCTTACTTTGAAAATATCTCATTCAGAATCTTATGTAATTGAAAATCTTAAAGTATTTAATACGATGGAAATTATAAACCAATGCTATTTTTTTATTTTAAAAATTCGCGATAAAATAATATTGGAATACGACAGGGAGACCTATATATCTTCCTCTATAAAAGTAAAACAAATTTTATTGCTTCATCCAAAATTATGTAAAATTACCAATATCGGTTTTACTCACTGCTCCAAGAAAAGGGCAAATATTTGTTCTTAAAATATCCTTTTAAAATGTAAAGCAAATGGACTCGAATCAGAAGTTTTACAATGAGAACTGCTTGTTACTTAGTCACTCAACAAGGGTAAAAGAATCGGGCTAGAATTTGCTAACTCTTCACGCTATAAGTTTTAAAAATCGGATAGATGGAACCGAAATAACAATATATACCTCAACGCCTTTGAACACACAATCTTAAAACAATACAAACTAATTTATGAAGCTAGACAGCTGTAGACATACGGGAATTTAAGCGATTGAACACTGAAACCTTAGCCAACTGCGTTTTCCTCTGGACTAGAGGTCCGTCTAAAATAATGATATAACATTTAGCATAAAAGCATTTTAAGTAACCCAAATTTCTTTAAGATTAAATTAAAATCTACTAGGCGAAATTCCAACATGTCAAAAAACTCATGAAAGTTATAAAACAATATTTTTTAAACAAAATTACTTTTACCGACTAGCTCGTCAATTTAATCTTTATCTTTAGAATATATCAGAAGATAGGATACTAAACGTGAGATTTTTTTTATCAGAGATCATTTTTGTAAAAAAAATATATGTATTTTATTATATATAAGAGCTATCAACACTTACCGACAGATTTTTAAAATGTGTATTTTAGCCAATTTTACTGCTTACTACTTTTTTTTCGACGGCTATTTTTACAGAACCAGTTTTTTGTGAACTTTTACATCTTTGCGACACGCCAATTTCTAGCGTTCATTTAACAAATTAATTTTAACGTGTTATTTCCTTTTTTTTTTAAATTAACTGTTATTTTTTATTATCACACTTACTGTCAATATATATTCACAGCAAATTAGCGACTAACTTTGGTAAGATGCCTTACTGCAGGGATGGGCTGGAGGGGGCTCGAAGGGGCTCATGCGAGCCCCTTGTTAAATTTTACTGAAGCTGGAGAGCCCTTTGTAATTCAAGATAAAACAATATTCTCAGATCAAACTAGTACATAATTGCAATTTCTAACTTATATACTATCTACGACTACTTCAGTAGTACACTTTTAGCCATTTACATTGATAAGTTTATGGTAAATTGCTTACTGTTACATATTCTTGTATAAGTGTATTAAGTACAACCGATTGTTTATTTAAGTATTGCATACGAGTGATAAAAAAACTCACTCCTTCCCCAGAACATCGAAAATATCTTTGATATTAAGGGAGCCTCTTGTTAACGTATTGTCAGCCCACCGCTGCCTTACTGGGAAACCAAATAATGTGATGCCTAAAATTCCCCTCCCTCTTTCTAATTCTTTAATAACTCGGTGTAGCGAGAGCGATTAGTTAACCACTAGCCTTATCCTTCTATCCCTACTACTCTATTTGAATAAGAGAAGTTGAGCGACTGGGTAACAAACAGCTCTCGTAGAAAAGCTTCTGTTGATAAACCTCCATTAGGAGGACATATGCTACACATTGGGAGCGAATATGGATATAAAAAAAATGTTTTATATACTTACTATACTTAAAACATTGCTAAAATGAATTCATAAAATGAAATCAGCGTTGAATGTTTTCGATAATAGTCAACATGGATAGGTGATGAAGAAATGCGATATCATTAAAATGTAATACAAATGTCATTAAAGCATTATAACTAATTGAGATAATGTAATTTGAGAAAAATGCAAAAGTTGTTTTATCAAACATGCAAATTTATTTAATAGGTGTCAGCTGATTTAAATTTTTAAAATTTTAATATAATTTTGTTATAAAACATGCTGGCTTAAATTTCTTTGCATAATATACCGTTGAAAATAAGTGTAATGAATCGAACGATGCATTTTAATGGTACGTTTTTTGCAAGCACCAACATTAATCTTTCAACAATTTTGTTTTTATTGGCTTTCACAAATGTTATGAGTAAATATTTTTTTGATTCAAATATATAAAATAAAAGCATAATATTTTCTTATCAACGCAGTTAACAACGAGCAATTTTTTAAACACAGTAATTAGGTTCTACAAAATCTTTTCTTATACATAACGTAAATGAAAGCTGTCTGCTATTCCTCTAAAGTTAGCTCTGATTATTTTACATATATTACATATACATATTTCCAACAATTTTATGTTTCATTACATAAACTTAAAAAAAACGATTACGTTAAAAAAGTCATTTTGCTATAATTAGCTTACATTGTTATCAAATTTGATTAAATTAATTATAAAAAATATGCAGGTATCCAAAATAAAAAGCGACATTGGACCTGGCATGGATATGTGCCGCGGATGCCTTTAGACAGCCTATGTCGGGAGTGGGGAACCTTTTCATTTCTAAAGCCACATTCATTTATCTGATTCAACATAAAGCCGCAGTAAAGAAAATGTTGACACCCCCCCTTTGTTTAGACTGTCGAACATATAATGGGTTGATTACGCTTTTTTTCCAAACGCTTGCGTATAATTTTTTGATCGAAGTGAATATTTTGATCAAGTCAAAAGGCCACATCAGAGTAGCCAAGAGGCCGCAGGTTCCCCTCTACTAGCCTAAACCAATAATGTCTTATCTACAGACCGGATAGATTCCGAATCCGAACATCTATATAATGTACTTAGAAGAGATACGAGATGCTTGGATGACTTGGGAAAATGCAAAAATACTGGCGGAGGATAGAGAATCTTGAAAGAACCATATGGTATGCTCCGAATAGGGAGCGAATATAATTTAAAAAAAAAAAAAAAGTTTCTCAATGACTGATAAAAGAGGTTCAATTTCTTGAGACTGTAATACTCTTTTTACATTTTTTATAAAGAAATAAATTTTTATTTCAGAAACAGCTCAAGTAATTAAGACAAGAATTGGTTTGAAAAACCTTAACAAAAAACATAGTTTTTTAAAAATGTTTATTTTTCGAGAATCACAACTTATACACGTTCTTTCAAAAAGATATCTGAAAATACCAAATTTGTATTTAAATTTGGCTTTTAAATTTAAAGAAAGAATGGCATACGAAAATTTCTAGCAGGAAAAGGAACTTAAAAAGGATTTTTCTTGAACAGCTTATTAAATTAATATAAAATTAATTATATTAAAAACCAGTTTATAAGTCTCTGTGCCCTTCAAGGTTGTATATATTTCATAATTTTCCTTTTTCCTAAAATTATTTTTAAAAAAAAAAACAGTGCGTGTCCCCTATAAAATTTATAACATTCTTTTTCCTTTCCACAGTCGATATTATATCTTTATTGATTCTTTGTATCTTCTTCTTTTTTTTCTTATTATTATACGACTGGACTGACCTCTATGTAATATGATTATAGATAATACATAACCTCAATTCAACAGCATATTTACGTGGGAATTGATTCGCTGCCAACATTGATACCTTTTGTGGCTGTTGATAGTTTTTTTTTTTTACTTCATAATACAAATTTTTAACACCCACCGATTTAAAAACCAAAACGTAAACTACAATAATTTATTACTTACACCGCTAACAACAAAGTCAAATTTAATTTGTAAATCGTAGGTAATATAAGTAAACGAAGTCTTTTTTAGAATGACTCTAGATTTTTATTTTTACATATAGGCCCATTAGAGGTGCAGTGTGCCAAGTGGTATTTTAGAAAAAAATAAGTACGATGCGTTGTAATATTCTGCACGTCTTAAAGTATTGTACAAGTGAATTAACTTTAGTTAATACACATTGTAATAGTGTTATCTCCGTAAAAATAAAAATATGCAATCCACAAAAGCACCAAGTAAAGACGTGATGGTACTTAAAAGACAGATTTTTTTAGACTATTTTACTATTATATTCGGCTCACTTCACCTCTAATGGGTCCATATTAAATCGGTCGTCCTGTTCATGCGTCAGTTGGATATAAATAACTGTTTTGATCACTTTCGGGGTGTTCGCTCTAAATATTTGGTGAAACGGCATTATATTAAAAGCTGATGATAATAATAATGCTCGTCATGAGCGAGACCAGTCTTGATATTTTTAAATAAAAGTGGAAGTAGTAAAAAATGATTAATGTATTTTTTTAAACCTATTTCATGATAGTGGGAAAAGTAATATTCAAATGAGTTTACAGATTAGGTACATATGTCTGGTTCAGTATCAGGACATAATTAAATATTCGTAAAATGACAATACCAATATTTATATAATTCTTTAGCTTAAAGTTTATCGACAATAGCATTGTTAGTGTAATATTTTAATTTTATTTTTACTGGGCCAGGTAGTGCGTAAAGTTTTACGCACAATAATTATGTATATTATTGAACATCAATTTTGTTTTACAGAGTTGTCTGAGTAATGAATTGGATGATCAATATTTAAAAGAAAAAAAAGTTGCTTTTTTGTTTTGGCGGCAAAAACCATTTAAATGAATGTCAAACTGTTGAAAATAATCAATTCATAAATCTGAATTATTTTTATTCTGTACACTTCCATAAATTTTGTCGATAACGACCCGGGTTTGGCCTTTCGGCATCTTCTGGTTTTATCCAGTGCACGAATGCAATCGAACTGAGTCGTTACCCGGGTCGTTATCGACAAAGTTTATGGAAGTGTACAGAATAAAAATAATTTAAATTTAACATAAAATTTCCATCAAGCACCTTCAGCCAAAATTCTAAATTAAATCAATTCATAGTTTCTTGTTTTATATGAATATAAATATTGAGCATAAATCGTTAACATTTTTGACACCGTGTAAAGTTCATCCGTGTACTTGAAAATGCCTAAAGTCAAAACCAGGGACGTTAGTGACAAAATGTGTGGGAGTGTATACAAATTGAACGATGCAAATTTAATGCTAAAATTCGATTAAGCACCCTTGGGAGCCGGTAAATTGCTCGAATGCTTAAGCTTTTATAAAACTTTTATAAAAAAATTCGAGCAATTTGTAATTCGAGCATTTGACATTCGAGGAATTGGTTATTCGAGGAACTTGTTATTCGAGCAATTTCCATTCGAGGAATTGCATTCGAGCAATTGCATTCGAGCAATTTACCGGGAACCGGCACCCTCAGTCAAAATCTTAAATTATATTATTTTTTAAATTGATAATATAGGCAATGGTGTCTGGTAAACATTTCTAAAAAACTATGTGTAATTCCATTAACCTCTTATTAAACTACTATCAACCGTTATAAGTGTTTAATTAATTCCTCTTATAAAAAATAGGCAAATTAAAATCTTTGTATCGTTTCTTCTTATAATTATTTTCAAATTAGTGACCCGCAAGATTAAATACGTTATAAAAACGACAAATCGTTTGCAATCATTTTTTTCCTAACGAAAAACTTGCACACTGCGTTATATTATATATCTTATGATTACTAGATGCTATTTGAACGCATAATCAAATATTTATTAGCGTCTGGTACCACTGCGTGCAAGAGCCTCGAGCTAAACAGGCTTAGTAGATCAAACCAATATTCTGCTGACAAATTATTATCACATGGTAGCCCTAGCTTCAATTTAGCCCAAAGGAAGACGATTAATCCAAGAAGTTAGCAGCAGGTTGTTTCTGATCGAAGTTGTAATCTTGTTGGAAGTCACTGTGACATTGACAAGTCGCTCGAGTATAATATTGAATATCGTGACTTTATTGTAGAGAAGTCAAAATAAATGACAATTACTTTAATTACACTAATGAAACGTTCTGTTGAATTTGAATGATAAATTATTCCAAATAACGGCCATTTTTTCAAATTAGCAACAATTTTCCTAACGAGAGCCAATTTGACAGCTGATTTGTGCTTAGTTTGGTTTTCCATTTCAATGTAAATTAATTTCTTAGAAATTATGCCAATCAGGACGTTATATTCAATGGAGAGCGCTATAGAACTATGATAACTAACATTTTCGTTCCCCAGTTGAATGACATTAATGTGGAAATCTGTGGTTCAAAAAGACAGCGCAACACGCATCACAGCGCACGCCACAATCATTTTTTTGAAGGAAACATTCGATAAGCAATTAGGTATATACAGGGCTTTTTTCCCATGTATCGCGGCGAAACAACGTTTCGGTACCCTTTTCCTCAACATTTTTAATGTTTTAAATCAAACTTTTGATTTTTTTCTAGCAATCCATTGGGTGTTTAACCTACAATAGGGAACACTAATCTATAAACATTTTTATTATATCTTTCATTTGACCTTCAATCTTCATATTTGGAAATCAAAAACATAATGCGCAAGTCAAAGTTTTTGAAAAGATACAAAATAATTTTAGACCCTTTTAAAAATGTGATACGTTCTCTTGCAGGTACGATTGTAGGGTTATAATGCAAAACGTACTATTTCCAAAATGAGATATTGAGTTAGGTATGGAGATAGAGTAATTCAAGCCTAAGGAATCGACTGATCCTATTAGTTTTAATATAAAATGTCTATAAGACTGTCGTCTTCAAATTAGAAATCATATTTTTATGCAAATGTTATTTTGTTTTGCGTTATTCTTTAAAGTATTTGACTTTACTGAAAAGTTTGAGTTTTGGAAATAGTACGTTTTGCATTATAACCCCACAATTTATGAAAAAGTTTCAAAGAATAGTCTTCTTATTGAAACGAAATTATGATTCTCCACGTTAAAAGAGTCAATTGAAAAAAAGGATGCTAGATCGTACTCGGAGTCGGAGTCGTGAAAAATGAGCGGCTCCATTTTTTTTAAAATATATTTAATGATGTGTATTTAAACAAAATAGTCAAAAGTGTTAACATTTTATGCTTGGCTAACTAAAGATGATCTGATTGTATACATATATATAAGATAAAATGAAATTATTTAAAAAAAAAAACATCGGAGTTGGAGTCGGAGTCGTCTTTTTTTCACGCGATTCCACAGCACTTGTTTTTTCTCTTTATATCTCTGAAGAAATTAAATTATGAAAAAGGCAAGAATTAAAGACGTTCCCATCTATACCACCCTTTCCTTCGTGCCAAATATAGCATATGACCATATTATTTTTATACCAATGTTTCTGTACTAGATTAAATAAAGCATGAAATAAAATATATTTTTGAATATAAGTTTATGAAATATGTGTGTATTGAAATTTCGAATTCACTTCATCAAAAAAACTCAAACAAAAATTGGGATACTTGAATGTAGAAAATAAGCGACGATATGGTACAACGTACAAGTAACTTGATCAGTTTGTGCGCACATTGAGAGGCTGTGGCCGCCCCGAGCGATCTGTAACTGTGAACCGAGCGCCAACAACTCTGCTCACCTACACATCCAACGCGCTGAACTGTTCGACGTCCGATTAACCCACTTCCTGTGGGCTATGTTTTCATTTTTGACGCATCCAGCGATCTTTTGACTCGCTGCGTTTACTTTTATTACGAGATGGGTGAGATGGCCACGTAACTATACCATGTCATCACTCCCAGACAAACCATTAAGTGCTTCAATATTGAGACAAAAAAAAATCTCATTTTCTAGAGTTGAGTACATGTATTTTTGGTCCTTTCGATGGATTCGGCGTTCACTTCGTGGAAGTTCATTTTTATATAAAATAACTTACATATTTCCAAATATTTTTATTTTCAATGCTTTAATCCTTCCTAATTGAAGCAACTCATTAGTTAATCATTTAAAAACGTAAATGTCATTTGTAGTGTCATTAGTATTATTGTTTGTTTGTTTTTCTATCATCCCCTCTTTGCCCCCCCTTTTTATTTTATTTGTAGAATATATCAGAATAGTAAAATTAAAATCATTTGTATTTAAACAAGCATTTATGAAAGTAAGAGTGTCTGAGGATTACTCTGAAAGAGGCAAAACACGTGTCACAGTTTGTAGCACAATACGTGGAATAATCTAAGTTATTTTATATATTTTTGGTCCTTCATATAAAATCAATGTTTTTTTTTATTCTACCTTAAAAAAATGTATGTTTACCTCAATTTGTACAATATCTATTACCAACGTATAAAATAAATGATTTGTGGTAGTACTCCCCCTCATACTGCGTAGCAGTCGTATACAAGAACAAAATTTTCCATTTGCAATCGTTTCTAGTAATAAATAAATTCATTTCTGTGGCCTAGGAAAAATAATATATGAAATTAAGGTAAATGATTAATTCCGAGATTGACAGATTATGAATCCTATAATCACGGGATTGCAAAAAGGGTACGCGATTGGATGCCGTTATTATATCGTTACACACATTCACGTCGCGTGCATATTAGCAACCAATTAATATAACAGATTAAAAATAACAAAGTATTTTAGTTCTACAGTTTAATAATTTTATTCGTTGATAGCTATTTCGGCTTGCGCCATCGTCAGAACTAGACGATGGTGCAAGCCGAAATAGCTATCAACGAATAAAATTATTAAACTGTAGAACTAAAATACTTTGTTATTTTTAATCTGTTATAAATGGAGTTCTACCAGGTAAATGCCAAATCAATTAACCAATTAATATGATGATTGTGGCTTATATTAAAACAAAACGAAGACAATTATTTCTTTATAATCCCAATAAGTATTTAGAAGTCTAAACTTTTTAAATAGATTTGTTGTTTTTAATTTACCTTTCTATAACATGTTAACAACTAACTAAATGTTGTTTATCATATTCTTGACAAGCTTGGGCAGTTTGTCCATTTTGACGATTCAAACGTGAGTCAGGCGAGATGCGATTTTGGGTTATGATCTTAAGGTGAGTCAATAATATTGTCTACCTGCTGAAAAAAAGATGACGTGTTTCTGCTACGATTTGCATAACTTAAATTCTATAAAGTTATTTTAAAAACAAACACAAATCGAATCGATAGATTGACAACGCCATAATAATTATAAAATATGAGTTTGGTTTTATCAAATTCTTTTTTAATCATATTCGCTCATTTTAAATTTAGTTGTTCATTGTCATTCATTCACTGAACTTTTCTTCTCTGAGAGGGTAACGATTCATGAATTTTACAATACAAAAGTTAATCATTAGCGGGGTTTTCGGATAGAATAGACAGAGGGGAATGAAAATATATATCTTTGAACACAAATTTAAGCCATAAATAAATTTAATCGTCATTACGTTTCAACTGAAAAGTACGACAACACCCAACGGCGTTGAAATTTTTAACATTTAATAAATCAATATCAAAATTGTCTTATAAGTCCTCCATCATCGGTATGTGATATTAACCATTTGCATGACTGTAATTGAAGTTAGGAAAAGTTATCTTCGCCCAAATTATATTAAATAATTTGATTTTTGTACCAGGACTGTGGAGTCTCAGTGTTTTGGGTGGAGTCAGAGTTGAAGTCGTGAAAAACGAGCGTCTCTAAGCATTTAAAAAAAATGTGTATGATAGTCCGCAATAGTCCATAGTGTTGATATTGCATGCTTGGCTGACTAAAGATGATCTGATGGAATACATATAAGTTAAAATGAAATTATTGAATTTATTGAATTCTTCGGAGTCGGAGTCGTCTTATTTTACATGACTTCACAGCCCTGGTTTGTATAGAAAATTAATAAATATCTATTATTAGCAATTTAAGAAAATTAACCTAAACGTTGCAGTTATTGTTGACTTTACTACTGTATTGATCTGGAATTGAATTACGAACAGTGAACAAAATTGTGATTTATTTTCTGTGGGTAAAACTCAAATGGATTACACAGCCCTGGTGTTGTGAGACACTCTACACTACACACAACTTTTTATAATACAATAAAAAAAGTCATTAAGATTCCGGGATGTTTTTATACCAAGAATTAAAATTCCATGACTTAAACAATGGTTTTGACTCCGCCGTATCGTGAGTTATGAGTAACACATATTAACATGTTTTACACGTGAAGCCTGCCGCTAGATTCATATCTTATTATTATTCGGGAGTGCATTTTCCTCAAGCGTTTTGTTTACACAGTATAACAATTTTGGTTATGTTACATATTATGAGCAATAACGCGCTGTATACACAATCTGTAACCGACTTTAATATAACGCTTTGGATAAAACAGCCCTACGGGGCTATTCTCAAATATATTAAACTCTAGAGCAGTGTTTCTCAAACTGATGACATGTGTGCACCCCTTTTATAATTTACATAACACTGATTACCTCTTTTCAAAAAATCGCGTTTACTTTAATGACAATCAAAATAATAAAAAAAAATTCTCTTTTTCGTACATTGACAAAATAACAAAAAGCGAAAAGAATCGTTCATAATAAAATTAATATTAAATATATGTCATAAATAACATTCACTATAATCAATGAGAAGGATGAAATTGCTTATGTTGAAGACAGATCATCATAATTTGGTTTCCTGGTTGTTAATTTTAGTCTAAGATGCGGTTCCAAATCCAACAACCTGTTCCTTTTTTTTACAAGTGCTGAAGAAGCAACTTTACATATTTTATATGAAGTTAGAAAAAGCAAGATGTATTTCAGGACTGTCTGTAAAAACTGGAAACACATGATGTTAAAGTATGCATACAAAACGTAAGCAGCTTACTCCCGCGTACCCCCTGGGGTACGCGTACCACACTTTAGGAAACACTGATCTAGAGTCTAGACTCTAATTACGGGGGCTTATAATACTCAACATGATTTTAGCAGTTGCTTTTTACGGTTTATATAATTACTTAAGTGTAATAATTGCGACGGTGTTCACTGTTGTTAAAGTCGATCTGTCAAAAACCAACGATAAAACTATTTTTTGTTTAATTCTTTCAAGTTTTAATGTCTGATTAATCATGTTTGCTTACTATACGAATAAGAGTGATTGTACTGAGGTAAATTTGCTATACGACATGCTACATGAATGACGAGTTTGTGTTAATTATGACAGTGTGTTTCAAAGTACTAACCTCATTCGAACGCACTTCTTTGATTTGTCGAATGAATCATTTAAGATTGACTATAGAAGCAGAATCATTGACTATGGCAACAATTATCTATATATTAATAACCGATAATGTCCGTTTGTTTGTAAGGTGTCCCCGATTTCACACCTTCCAGTCTCCACTTTTTTAAATAAAATAAAATAAAACTAAACACAATGCAACAAAAATCTCACGTTGCTGGGCAACATTTTATTAGCCGTAAAAGTTTAATACAACAATCATGTTCATTTTTATACACTTCCCTTAATAAGTGTCTTGATCCAAATAAATATGAGAATATCCATAATTGGAATTTTTATTTTTAGTGTGTACTAAATGTTATCAATAATATCCAAATGTAAATTTTCCTCGTATGATTTAAACGATTCTAAAAAAGTTCACAAATACTCTTATCCTTCGTTTTCAATCGTAAGTTACCGCATTTAGTGACTTATCGACAAATTCCTACATCAAAACTCAGTTGATACCGACATGTCACTTAATGACTTCTGACAGTAAAACGACGATTTATACATAAAATTAGCCACCAGTTCAATATGATCTTTTGAAAGAAACAGTTTCTGTATTTGAAAGTCATTTTTTTGTGTCTTTTATGTTTGAAATTAATGTAAACAAACTATGTTTTATTAATTTTATAAATGCTCAAACTAAGTTTGACTCCTTTTCTCCATTTTTTAAATTATGATCAAAGGAAATTATTGTATTCAACTTTTGAACTTTTGTACATTACAAATTGATGTCAGTGAAGAATCTTAAGTAAGTGATTTGATAAGTATTATACAATTTAACATCGATGAAACGATCGATACTCTATAAATATTGAGTTCATTTGAAATTCACGATCAGGCAAAATTGACAGCTAGCATTCTTTTCTTTATTTATTTCATTTATTGTTCTTTAATATACATAGTCCCATTTCTAGTTATATCGGGTGTCATAAGAGGCAAAGCCAGTGTACGTATATAGTTATCTCCTTTACTCTAATTTTCTCCTCAAGGCTCGTCATCCAACGTTGCATACTTTAATGCAAGTTTTAAGAACAGCGGTCGGTTTGTCGAAACTGAGGGAAAACGTCTTTTTCACTTCTACACAATTTTGGGAGCAAAAGAAACAAATAACATTTATTATTTGTATGAAATTTCCAGGAAATCATTCGATCAACGTGCTGTAAAGATGCCGTAAGATACAAATTTTATAGCTATACTATATTCCTCTCACGTTTATAATAACGAAGCTACAAAGATTCCGTCCATTTACGGAGCATATTTATTTTTCGTGTCGAAAAATCATTTACAAATAATAATTCTTCCATTGTTTAAGTTTTGTATTCAGAAAGCAAATATTTTGAGTACTGCAATTGTTGATTTTTTTAAAGGAAATCGATTTTTATTTGAATATAATATAATACCGAGGATTATCAGCCAAAGGCATTCAGGAAGTTTTATCAAAAATGCATTATTTAACACGTTATCTTTCTCAGAATATTCTTTTCAGTTTGAAAAAAGGTTATTACATTTTTCCTTATTTAAAACACTTTAGATCAGCGGTTAACAAACAACAGCCCACAGCCTTAATTCGATCCTCTAAATATCTCAATCCGGCCCGTGATTTTTAATGTATAAATATTGATTTCTTAAAAAACAACCTAATATGATTCTAACAAGAAAGTTTTAGAAAAAATCATCCGGCCCGTTTCACAAAAAAACTAATCCTTGCTTTAAAGTACACAACGTTGTACCCAAAACCACCATAAAAAAATTGATAATCATGTTTTACGTATTTTTTTTTCATTTACGCCCAAAAAAACTTTCAAATCAGTTATCCTTTTTGGCTATTCAACTTCCCTGTTGGGTCTATTGTTAAACAATTTATTTTTAAAGCTTCGTTTAATAGTATAAACAAATGTTTGATATTTGACCTTGAAAGTTATTGTATTAGAATAATAGTAATTTAAGCCAGCGGTTGCCAACCAGTGGTCAACGATAACATTTTGGTGGTCTGCGATATTGTTGCAGTTACCTTGTTGAACCCGAGAACCCATACCTTATTTCAAACATGCAGGAATAAATATCACTGCAATGAATTGTTTATAATTAATCAAGGGTTATGCCCATTTTATAATAAAATACCTAGATTTTCAATCGTTATTTGATATATTTATGACTGTACTGTTTTTAAAAAATATATTTTAGTAGTCCGTTATGTTCGAAAGGTTGGCGTCCGCATATTTAAGGCAGGAGACCTTCATTTCGACAGCAATAACAAAGTGTTTTATAATTAGCATTTCATTGTAATCAAATAAATTAAAATTCATTTAATCAAATGCCAAACATCAGATAAATTATTAAGCTTGATTGAGAAAAAAGTGGACACAATATTTATCTATTATATTTTAGCAGGACTGATATAATCTATTTTGATTCGTTTTCTTAACTATAAAAAACAAACTTATCGTATTTTCAAAATCCCTAATCTGGTAAGTAATAAAAACATATAAAAAATGGTTTATTTTTGGTGACTAAATCTGATCCTGATGACTGCATAAAATCAGTAAAATATTCATTTTAAAAAAAGTTGTATTTCAAAAAGAACATAAAATAAGGATTGGGTTATATAAAACGAGTTGTGGGGGAGGTAATTGGAGAGAATCCATAAGAAATTTCTAAGATATTATTATTTCAAAAAATTTAAATTCTTCCCCTTTGATAATTCCTTTAAGGAATACTACCCCACCAAATTTCTTTTAGGAATGTTATCATTTCACTCACTTGAAGCTCGAAGATCGTTTTCAAGCTTAAAGCATTTTTCTCTTCTTCTTCGGGGCCGAGTTAATAATCCTGAAATTCTCATGATTATTAATTTACATGCTCCCAATTTATTCTTACGTGGGCGAAACAATGAGCAAAAACTTTTATTTCTAAAAACTTATACCTCGCTTAGGAGGTATGAGTCACCAGTTCCAAGGGCCGTTCGACTAATCAACGCATTGCCTAGAGAAGTGGACATTTTTGGTGATGGTATTTGTGAACTGTTTGATAAATTTTTCTTTTGTATTTCTTGATTTTTTATGTTGAATTTGATGTACTGTGTATTTTTATTTTATATTTTGTCTTATTATATTTTTCAAGTGCATGGCGAATTGGCGTCAGCTGTTATGTCATGTACTGTAATTTTGATGTTTAACAATAAATAAGTAACACATTTGAATAATATGAGGAAATTGTTTCTAATACTTATTGTGACACAAACTGTAAAACTATGAACCGTTTTGATATTATATGTTACTACAAAATTTCTCGATAAAATTATTTAATAATTACCAAGCTATAACCCTTTGACTACGTCTGCTTGAACAAAGCAAAGTGGGCTTAGTATTCATTTTAATCAGCATTTAATGGTGAAAAATTCAAAATGGCTTACCTTAGCTGGAAGTTTTGGCAGTCCTCCTCCAGGAGGAACTCCTCTCGCCCCCCTCTTCACCTGTTCGAGTTGCCTCTCCTTCGTCTTCAATTCCTCCAACTGAAAGTTGACGGTAAAAAAATCGACACATTAATAAACATTTAAAGAAATAATGTTATAATACAAAATAAAATAACTTAGATTATTTCACGTATTGAGCTAAAAAATGTGATACGTTGCACAATACGTGGAATAATCTAAGTTTTTTTTTTATTTCATATTAAAATTAACTTCCACAATGTTCCAATCCATCCATCGAAAGAATAATGTTATTTTCTTGTAAATAACATATCGTCAATTCCGATAAAAACAAGTTCAGGCAGCGGTATCCTGGCAATACGTTAACAAGAGGCTCGCTTAATCTCAAAGCAATTCTCGGTGTCACCTTCTCCAGAGGGAAGGCGTGATTTTTTTTATCACTCCTATGCAATTATATGCAATACTTAAATAATCAGTCGATTGCTTTTTAATACACCTGTAACATGTAAAAATATGCAATTTACCGTAAACTTATCAATGTAAATGGCTAAAAATGTACAACTGTGTATACTGACGCTATTTTAGATAATATATAAATTGTAGTTATATACGTATTTGATCTAAAAATATTGTTTTCTCTTAAGTTAACAAGAGGCTCGCCCGCCTTAGTAAAATTCAACAAGGGCCGCAGCTCACCCCTGGGTTGAGCAACTGAGTAACTCATAAAAAAATATGACCATATGCTACATAATGAGAGCGAACGTTGGCTTAAAAAAGTATTTACATAATGTGATTATTCTAAATATAAATTGATTAAATCAAAGGATTTTATTTAAGAATCATTTAACACAAAGGGTTGAATGCAAATAGTAAATAAATATTCATAACTGGGCGTCGACCAAAACGCCTTCCGGCAAGAATTCTTAATGTCAATTCTCACGCAACGTTCTTAAAAGCTCTCTAATTTGTAAATAAGTAATAAGCTTATTCAGTAAAAGCTATGTTCTCAGTGTGTTCGATTTCTTTTTTCCGTTATTATAATTTTATTTATGCGCCAATCACAAATTCCAAACAACGCTTATTTTAAAGACGGTGACAATATGTTATTAAATATGTAATATCTTGTGTGAGGTATAAGTAACACCCACTTAATTTTTAAGTGTTCAGAATATCGCTTTCACCTGTGAGATTCTTTGACAGCCAGAAGTTGTCACGTGCAGGTGTTTATTTACTTTCCATATTTTCGACACACCCGTTGAAGATTTTAACGACTGCATAAAATGCGATCGTAAGTCAATACGAAATGTTCTCTGCATAAAGGTGAAGCTTATTAGAGATATTTATATGATGTTTTGAGTCATATATCAGACTAAATATTATATTAAATAGCTGAGAGATGCTAAAACAACCTATGCTATAGCATATGGTGAACCTAGAGAAAGCGCCCGTTGATAGAGGACTGCAAAACTACAAAAAATATAAGATTATCATAACAATTTGGAGATAAACATTCGTTATATATCTCATGATATTCTAATATAAAAAGAAAAACTTTTATATATGTATTTCAATACAAAACAAAGAAATCACAATTATTGCTTACGCGGGAAAATGTTTGGACAATACCAACTATATTTATACCTTGTCTACTCTAACATGGATAAAATCGATACTCGATAAAAATTCAGAAACTAAAACTCTCTTCCTGGAGAGAGTAAGTATTGAAGTATCGAGAAAGAAAAAAAAACCCTAAGCCATCTAATCGTGTGCTCCTCAACTTTACGAAAGGCTTTTGAAAAATGACTGTATGAAATTAGTCATTAGAGAATTCATTTTGTTACCGAATAAAACAAACGACCGTCAACTAGTCAACTTAGAAATTAGCAGATATATATACAAATATTTAAAAAACAACAGACTTTTATTACCAAATCTCAGTGAATGTTGTTATATTTCTACGAATTCTTTTTAAGTAGCAATTTATGTAATTATATTTTACTGTATTAAGAAGATATTTTGTTTCAATCGAATCTTTTTTTGTAAGGATATGCAATGTCTGATTATGGCCAGCCAGAAGAATTGAAACATTCTACAAATGTTTTGTCACACAAATACAAAGCTTGGTAAATGATGATTTAAGTGTTGCAAAAGTGACGGTTTGTATGAATGTGTCAACTTTATGATTTCATTTTAATATGAAAAAAAACCTTTTTGAACACTAATTTTGATTTCCATTCATAGGTTTTATTATGGGCTATCAGAATTGATATAAAACGCCATTTTTCAAAATTTGTGACAAAACACTTTTTGAATGTTTGCTCCTCAAATATATACTTCGTACATATGTATGTCGCGTAAACGTGAGTGGCTTTAGTGTAGTGAAAACAGTGTTCAAAATATAAATGTTGTCGTGAGTCATGACTAATCGATAGATTTGCTTATCGAATTGTATTCTACACAAGTAATTTTTCTCAATTAAATTCGCCTGTGAATAGCTAAGTTTATGTGCAAAGTTGTTCGTTTATTAAAAATACATTCAATAAACGTTCTTCGTTCTTCTATCGGTGGCAAACTAATATTTTCCAAGTTTTATTGTTAGCAAAAAGTTTAACACTATCTGCGTTATTAATAATATACACCTTACTACTAGTTTCACCCACCTCTGTGATTTCTAAATAACAAACCGAAATTTAACTGTAATTACTCCTCTATGCATATTTAAATTTACTTCTACGAGCCCACACGTGCCGTACGAGTTTAGTTGTTCCCACGACGCTGTACTATACTCAATGAATTATGTATCGAAGATCAAGACAGCATAGTTTTACGATCAAATAAAAGCCAGATATCAACTCACAAAGGCATCACAATAACACGGTAGAAGTTTACGCAATGTCGGCCAAGAAAAGACCCGTTGATTACTTCGGATTTCATTACAAAGCTCTACGTATGTTAGGCATTGGAAAATTTCACAACTCAGAAGAAAATAACTTTAATAACTACCCTACGTTTAAATATAAAATATACGCATTTATCTGTACAGTTGTTATACTCATCGGATACACATGTTCTGAAACAACTTTTGCCTACAAAGTATGGAAAGATAAAAGAGAATCGAGCTTACAATTCTTCGCATTTACTTTAGTTGGAGTCCATATCTTTGCGTCGATAAAAATATTAATCATTATTAAAAACAATACAATAATACAAAAAATTGTACGAGTTCTTGAAGTCGATTCATTAAAATTTAACGGTGATCCAGAAATAGTGGCGCAATCTGTTAAGTTCACCAAGATTGTTACAGGTTTCTTTGTAGTTATGGGAGAAGTAACAATATTATTCATGGTAATATATAGCATTACAATCGACTTCGAAAGAAAGCGTCTGATTAAGTTTTCAAATTATACTTTAAATCTTCGCCGAGACACACCCTTTGCCGCTTACGTTCCATGGAATACCAACGAAGACTTGCCGTATATTGCTGGGTTTATATTCTGTGTCGGAGGAATGTTTTGGGTTGGAACTACCCTTATAATATGCGATACGATGGTCGCATCAATTATGACACACATCAGCGGACAGTTCAGGATGGTACAAAAGGTGGTTGAAAGTGTTGGTGATCAAGCCTTGGATATATTAACCAAGAAGTTAAATCCAAAGCGATTGAAACGTGATATTTTAAAAAAAAATCGAATCCAGAAAAACGCCTGTCAAAGAGTTTCGTTTATATTGCATGATTCTGATTATTTGATTCTAGACCACGATGAGTATCAGGTGAAGAAGGATCACTTGATGATGTACTTTAGCGACGAAGAATTTGACAACGCTATTACCGACTGCCTGAAAAATGCGATACAATATCATCAACTTATTATAGAGTAAGATTTTATCTTATTTCGTCGTCGGTACAATATTTTCAAGTAACGGGTCACTCAATAAGTTCGAAGGATAAAACAACAACTTTACAAAAAAATACTTCATAGTCGCTTTCAAGAGTGATACATTCATTCAAACGCTTTTCTAACATTTCGATGCCTTTTTTATTGAACGATTTATTTTTAACCTCAAAAAAGGCTACCAGCTAATTTTTGTTGAAATATTGTGAACGAATCAAAAAGTTTGCTAATCTCACACAGTGGCATCTAATAATGAGAAAAAATGTTATTCGTGTTATTGATAAAATCTAACTAGGTTTTTATAATTTTTAAAACATCTCACCTGATAAAGTCATATTTTCATATAATATAATATTACATTACACTATGGCCTAGTATCCTAGGAAGTATTAATATATTTATAACACAAGCATATAATTAAAATTAATTCATGTGGGTAAATACCACTAAAGTAAGTTCTGACATGTTGTGCAACATATTATATGAGCAGCATTTGATATCGTGTGTTGGCGGGAGAACCAATATTTAAAGCACGTTTTGTTATGGTACCTATTGTTTTCTTTGATACAAAAGTAGATAAATATTAATGCAATTATTGCATCATCGATAATTTTAAAAATCATTCAATGGTTATTGCTCGCTATCGATGTATTGCATGTTTTAATGACACCCGCCGCAGTAGCGTCGCTAGAAATATTGAGCTCCTAAAATTATCTTGCGAATCATGGCACCTGACGAAGACTCAGAAAAACCGTATACTGAGCTTCGAGAACGCTTGCGTCGGATAATGGGGGTGAGGTGGTTTTATTTTGTGAGGAATTCAGAGATAAGGGAGCGTACAAGACAGCGTCCCGTCACGTCAGTGGTTATGGAGAGACGTTGGAACTGGCTGGGTCACGTGCTGCGGATGCCTCCAGAAAGCCTCAATCCTGCCTGCCTCTTCTTTCGACCGGTGGGATTCCGGCGTCCTGGACGTCCGTCGGGTACTATCCATAGGATGTACTCGGCGGAATTGAGGGATGCTGGCATGTCATGGGAGGAAGCAAAGCTATTGGCGGGAGACAGGGAAACATGGAGGTGCCGCGTGGCGGCCATATGCTCCACATAGGGAGCGAACATGGCCAAAGAAGAAGAAAATTATCTTACTAGTACAACTATTCTCTGAAGTAAGAGGTAGAAACGTTTTTACAAGCCCAAGTAAACGAAAACCGTGAAAAAAAACATTCATTTTTTAAAATAAACCGAGTAAATTAAGTTTATAAATGCGTCCAGTTATATAAATTTGAAGATTTCTCGAAAACCTTTGTAAAAAAGGTCCACAGTTCGTTGATACAAAAAGGCCAATAGTTACTCACATAATGTGTGACATTTACTTTTATTATGCACCTCTTCAAAAAATAGTAATCTAACGTGACTTTTTTTGTTATTATTGAATGAGTTGTTTTTTTAGAGTTTTGTTTGTCGAATTACCAACAATTTTCACAGCGACAGCCAATTTGACAGCTGGCAGCTGATTTGTGTGCATTTTAGTGTCATTCCACCATGAATAATCTTATCCCATAACAACGTTTGAAATTGTGCAAATCTATTTTGAAAATCGTAGTCGAATCGTTTTGTGGTGAAAGTCATTTCAGCTACTCCCAAAAGTGGACAAAAATTGGAATGCGCTTTCTTCAAGCCAGCCGCGGTGCCCATATACCTGAAATCATATTTAACTCTTGCGGCTCGGAGACTAGAAAAATACTTGTCAGCCGATGGGGGTCTTTTTTGACCCCAGTGGTTTCCTCATTATTGGCCTTATTCTTATGAATTTCAAAAAAAAATAGTCCAAGGGCTTAAAAATATCTCTTTGCATCATTCCTTATACATTTTTTTTTATAAAAATCTGTGTTTTTTTAATAAATAATCATATTTTAAGTTGCGCGTAAAAAAGACGTCATCCCAGCTCACATATGAATTGACTACTGACGAGTGTTCTCAGCGTTCTAAGTTATCTTACGAACAATCGTTATCGCGGGCGCTAATCACCTGATAAGCGTTATCGCGTATTTATATAAACTACAAAAGGTCCAAAAAACTATGATATAAGAATACTTTAATTATAAACATTGTATCACCCATATTAAAATAGATATTTAAGAAAATGTTGGTATTGGGGTCGCATTTCTTGAGCTTAGAAACGGAAAAGTTAAGCACCAATGACATCAAATTATCATTACAATAAAACCAATACCATAGTCAGTACGAAGATTTTTGCGAAAAAAAAACACCTTTTATGAAAGTAAAATAAGTATTGCAACCTTTTTCCGTGAAATTAGTTGACTTGTTTCTAATTTACTAATGATATTTTTAAAGAAGGCCTCACTCAAGTTAGGCCTCAAAAATGTACATGTAATTATTTATCTACACCACTGGATTATAATTATAATAACATATTGTAGGCGCCGTTACATACGAATTTTGCTACTATTAATTATTGAGTGCATCGATGCATATCTAACCGGACTGATATGTAATATGATAATCATTCTATTGTTTCGTAAAATTGTTATTTTTTCTTAAATGTATGCGATTTGACACCTAGCCTTGAATATTTTAAAATACTATGACCGCCTCCGCCACATTTCAAATGAGTTAGCGACTGGTAAGTGTTGAGAACCGTTGTAACGTGGGATTAACATGCATAGAAATATACATACAAAATGAATTCGTTTCGTGATAACGTTCTCATTAGTGTATTCGATGATTGATTTACGTATTCGTAATGGTTTTCTTGAGTCAATAATTTTGTCAAAATCTATAAATTACCATTTTATACAGTTTGTAGAAACTCGTTATGGCTATTGAAGTACTAAACAAAAATATGGCGCGTTGGCGTCAGATAACTTGTATCTCTAATTGAAAAAAGATTCCAAGCGGACACGGTGGAAACTTTAATATTAGAATTGAAGAACATATAAGATGTCTAAAAAGTAACAATTTTTCTGAGTTTGCCAATCATTTAATAGAAAATAATCATAATTTTAATCAGATTTGTAATTTAGAAACACTCCACCGAGTAAATAAAAAGGGTTTAAAGATGAATAGTTTAGAATTTTTAGAAATTAATAAAACTCTTAACAAAAAAGAAATATTATTACATAATATTCTTAGTAGCACAGGTGGTTCCCCGTTACTCAAATTGTTTCCAATTAATAGAGTAATCACAAACCTAGCTGATTGATTTCAGCTCATTATTTTAATAGTTTGTAATGTTTAACGTCATTAGTAGTATGATTAAATTTGTTTGCACTGTTTCGATTTTATAATCCCCTCTTTCCTTCCCTTAAAAAGGAAAAATCCCAATCTGATTGATTACAACTCATTAGTATCATTAGTATCATTATATGTTTGTTTTATTTCGATTCTAGACCCCCCTCCTTGCTCCTCTTAAAAGGAAAAAAACCCAAACCTCCATTTTGTAATTTTATAATTTTAAAATGTTAGAATCAATCTTGCTTCATTACTTAAGCAAACTTTGCGATAGTAAGTCTGAAGATGCCTCTGAAAGAGGTGAAACACGTGTCACAGTTAGTAACACAATACGTGGAATAATCAAAGTTAATTTAAATTTTCTATTGAACACGGTGTCATTTAAAAAATAAAATGGGTACTTCCAATGGAATATAAGCAATAGTTTGATGAATACGTGTAGTACCATATATACTGAGTCAAAATAGGTTTTTAAAATACTGAATTCGAAAGTACATTTGACAAAATTATTTCCCTCAAAAAATCATAAAGTATTTAGGACATATTAATGATTTATTTGCGCGGTATTCAAACTCTTAAAACGTTTGATTGATTTAGGGTCGAGTGACTCATGGCGAAGCCAGTTCACGTAACCACACTAGGCAATCATGTCTCTACGATATAGTTCAATTAATTTCTTTAAATTAAACATCTCAATTAAGATAGAATGAGAGGAAAATTTTATTGCAACATTCGCTAAAATTATGATTTTTAAAATATGATGATCGTATCGGAATCACAATTAACAATAATAAACATTTTAAGACCCATCCTAATTACTTAGTAAAAGACTAATCTGATAAGACTATAAAAAATATTAATGATAAAATTTGATTTTAAACTATTTTAAACGCAGTCATATTAGTTTAAATTTAATAGTAAGTTGTTAAAAGAATATTAGATTTGCATATTGAATTCAAGTTATTAATTTTCGAGAGATTCCCCGTTTTTGACACAGTTTTAAAATTGGTTTTTTTTACGTCCTAAATTTGCGATGAGAGATAATTTGGTCATCTACAGTTAATAAAATTGTTTTGCAATCTTCAAAAGATGAAGTATGTAGTTGCCTCGCCACAACGTCGAGCCATTCATTTTAGTTTAATCCTCAAAATTGTCAACTCAAACTAAATCTGTAAGAAACAATATTTATTAAAAAAATGATGAGTTTATTTATTGAAATCATCAAAGTTTGTAATTTATGAATAATTTTGAAAAATTATCCCACCACATTTATTTTTACAGAATAACAATGGACCTTCAATCTGCGTACACAACAGCTTTTCTGTGTCAAACAATGTCAAGCTTTTATGTTATTGGATTAATTCTAGTGCAAACCGCCCAGGTAAATATCATTTAATCTATTTATATATTTAAAAAACGTGTGTTATTTTCAGTATTTTTAAGTAGAAACTATCAAGAGGTAAAGCTTTGCAGGCCACCATTCCCCAAAACTGCTTGAGTGCAGTTAGTTACAGGATGAAAATTGACGGCAGTCTTTTTAGTGCATTTTAAAAACCTTAATGTAAAAACAACAACTATATATTTATTCCCATTTTCACTTTATTGCATTTCTCGATTTTTTTCCATAATTACACACCTATACAAAAAAAATATTTAAAAGTAATCAAATGGCCAGTAATTTTCCCTTTATTACAAGACGACTTTAGTATACATTTTATACTTGTTACTTGTTAGTGTATGAGTTGTCTAATTATCTTTGATTAGTTCAATTATTGCTATTTTTTCAATGGAAACATCAAAGGTCCAACAAAATTCAAATAACAATAAATTTCAAGTGATTTTTTTATTACAATATAATCTAAATTAATATAATATAAGTTTGAAATTCAGATGATGAATGAAAGACTTTTCCATGATTTCTCATTCTCAAATTAATCAAAATGCTTTTAATAACCAAAATATTGAGATTTTACAATCTACTGAAAAAAAATGATTTCGTGGCATATCTTGTTTTATCCCAAGTTTTTATGTATTATCTTTATTTATATTTAATCTGACATACTCTTATTTTTTTTAAAGACTTGATGCAGGGCAATTTTGGTTTCAATGTTTTTGTGTCGCATAGCTTTGAGATACTATTTTGACAATACTCATATCGGTGGTTTGTGCTATTTGGTTTAATGAAAGAAATTTACATGTTTTTAATAAATACACTTCAAAAATAACATAATTAATTTCATTAAATATACACATTTCCACGATTTTCTAGTACTAATTACATTTTTATTGATCTCGATCGCTGTCGTGCATTCAATATTGATGTCAATTATGTTAATTTTCAGGACGTATCAAATATTTATAGTTTGCGTTTTTTCAACACGCTTGGTTTTTTAACGTCAATTTTATGGCAGCTTTTTATTCAAACGTACAGTGCCAACGAAATAACGTTAGAGGTAAGTATTTATTAAGAAAATTAATGCAAAATTTATTTTTATTATGAATAATTAATCACCAATTTGCTAATATCATAGAAGATATTCCCATATTTCATTAAACCGTTATGAGTAAATATTTTCTTGCACATACATGAAGTAAGCTGCAGCTTTTTTGCAATCATCGCAATTTACGTGTTCTATCAAGTAAGGGGAAATCTGAATTAAGCTCTTAAGTTTTTAAAAAGTTAGGCTCGTAAAAAATGCGACCAGCAAAAATGACTTAACAACTTACTAAACAAATAGTAGGTTGAGTAAATAAAACACTAGTTTATTAGTCTTTGTGCACGTAACGTTGTGTATGCTTAATATTTTGTCTTCAGCCTAAAATCATTAAAAAACGATTTTTGTGCCTTCTGCAGTCGATATCAGAAAATTATTTTGGTAGATACACTATGAATTTATTTAACTATTAATTTTCAACTACAAAAATATATAATTCATTAATTTGACGATTTTATTATTTTTATCATATATAATCATAACACCGCTTGCATTAGATATTTATAATGTTTAAACATATTTTATTTTTTTATCTACACTACTTGTTTCATTGATTTCCACAATTTTCATTGCAAAATCTAATTCCTTTCATATTTAGAGCTGTTCAATAAAAATAGAACAAATCTGCATAATTGTTTTCAATATTTTTGACGTAGACTTAAAAACAGTTGACTAACTACGCAGAAAATAATTTTATAAAACCTTCCTTTAAGCCAGCAATTTTCAATTCTTTGTATGACTGCGCCTCCCTTTGAAGAAAAAATGTCCTCGCGCCTTCCCATCCTTTATTTCATATAGTAATAAAGACACGTTTTGAGTGGTAAATAAATGTTTAAAACTGTTTGCGCTTCCCTTTGAAATAGTCCACGGCGCACATTCTAGATTGGAAATCGCTGCTTTAAGCGATGTTAATGTGTATTGTTTATTGAAAAATAAAACACTCTTTTGTACTTATTCCAACATTTTTTTAAGATCCGGACCGGTTTTGGGCATCACGAGAATTTTTAATTAAAGTTATTTATACAAAACACATTTAATTTATAGAAGTGTTACAAATGATTATTCGGTAATCGTAGAATTGTTTTGACAACGCTGCAGTCAAATTAAGATTTTTTCGTGCTCTCTGAAATGCAGCGAGTGTGTTAAGCAAGTTTTTTATAACTACTTTTATCAAAAAGGAGCACTAAACTGAGCACATCATATAATAATACAAAATATGTATAAGTAGCATTTAACCGACTGTAAAAATATTTAGACCTCTTGCAAATTATATTTAAATTACAGTTTAGGGTCGCTTATTCATATTTTGTATAATTATCTGTAAATTCTATATATACATTTCTATTACTATTTTTTTGTTATATCTATATAATTAAAATAAATAAACCTGTATCAGTTTTAAAATGCGCTTGATGCATGAAATGAGTCATAAATTTGAAATAAGTAAAAAAGTGTGCATTATTTATTTAATATCAATCCTTTCCACTAAATGTTAACAGTGGACAATTTGTTATATTTAATGTTTATTATTTAATTAAATGAACGACTGAGAAAACATTGATTTTATTATTGTAGGCTGCAAAAGTATCAGTGAGCGCTTATAACTGCCGCTGGTATTATGGGTCGCAACGTTGTGCAAGGCTTCTAATAATCCTGCTGCAAAAAGCTCAGCGAGAGCTTTACCTCACCGCGGGCGACTTTGCCCCTATGTCAAACGCGCTTTTTCTATCGGTTAGTATTTTTAATATACATAGTACCTATTTAATTTTCAATACTAATTTAACACGCTATTGTTTTTTTATATTTTACAGTATATGCTAATGAAATGACAAAACATTATGTCTTAAAAATTGAAAAAGAAGTTTAGTATGCCTCAATACCTACAATACATATATGCGTATACAGCGCTGGGCTGCTAATACGTTAACAAGAGACTCGCTTAATCTCAAAGCGATTCTCGGTGTTCTGGGGAAGGAGTGATTTTTTTATCACTCCTATACAATTATAATATGCAATAGTTACTTAATACACTTATAATATGTAACAATATACAATTGATCGAAAATCTTATCAATCTACATGGCTAAAGATGTACTACTGTGTATATTGATGCTCTCGTAGATAATATAATATATATAAGTCAGAAATTGCAATTATATACTAATTTGATCTGAAAATATTGTTTTCTCCTAAATTAACAAGGGGCTCGCCGGCATTAGTGAAATTTAACAAGAAGCTTACTCGAGCTTCTTCCAGCCCACCCCTGCGCGTATAGCATTGAGGGTAACCGGACTTAACAGAAATGTGACACGATAAAGCAGAAAAAATAAAAAATATTTGTGTTGTCTATATTTTTTAATCAAACACGAAATATATATTTATCATACCTCAATGTCTGTGGTTAATTATTTTATAGACGGCAATAAAAATTGAAACGCTCTGATTAATGGGTTAGATTATATTTACGATAATAGTTTTGTGAATAATAAAACAATATATGATTTATTTTTTTCCAGATTATCAAAAATGCATATCAAATATTTACCCTTATCACTACAGTCATGACGCCAGATAATCATAGAAATGATTGACACAATTAACCTTTATGTACGATTTAAAAGCTTTAATAATTGTTTTACTAAAATGACATGCGATTTGTTTTTCTGCACATAATATTTATTACGACACGATAATTTATCTTCTTCTTTCTCTATATTCGCTCCAAATTAGGAGCATGTGGCACTTCTACGAATTCCCTGTCTTTGCCAATTGCTTTGCTTCGTCCCATGAAATGCCAACATCCCTAAATGCTGTCGAGTACATCGTATGGGTAGTACGCGACGGTTGTTCAGGACGCCAAAATACAACCTGTTTGAAGAAAAGCCAAGAAAGATTCAGGCTCTCCGGAGGCATCTACAACACGTGACGCAGCCAGTTATAACTGGCATAACAATTGACATAAAAGGGTGCTGATTTGCACGTTCTCTAGCTTCTGAGTTACTGAATAAATCAAACTAAATCAGCCCTCTATGTACAAAGCAAGCATCTATTCTCAAAGCTCAGTATAAGTTTTTGGTCAGGTTCTACGATTCGAAATCGGAAAGATGCACTGTTAGAATACAAGCGTTGAACAAATAGCATTTGGTTTTTATCGTATACAACCGTGTCGTAAAACCTAGATAGTCCACATTAAGCTAAATGAGGCTTCAGTTTTTTATTGTTAAGCAAAAAACGAACTATTTCATTTTGCTACCCTCTTCCGGGATATGTACACCGATGTACTTGAAACTGTTGACCTTGTCAAAGATTTGTTCCGTGCTTGTCAGAATTATAAAACAATAATAACGCATATTTAATTAAAATTGAGCTGTTTTATGCAATTGCACATAATTAGAGAAACGTGGCATACAAATTGTCTCCAAAAAATGCTAAATCTTATTATAATACAGTAAATTTATGAAATATGTTTCATTTGTATATCAAATATATTTTTATTGCATACTTTTTTTGTACAAATATGAATACAACATCTTTAACACAATTTTTTGTAAATCAATTTAATAAAATACTGAATAAAATTGTATTTGTTTTTATTTGTTTACCCTTAAATTCATAATTAAAATAATTCATAACATTACTATTTAGTTAGGGGATCATTTTACATATTACTATGCATTGATTTAATATGAATAATACACGATACTTTCTACGTGCCTTTAATATTTGAAATGGCTTATTTTAAACATTCGTGTAATTAATATAATCTAGCTTGATAGGATTTTCAAAACGTTCTTTTTAAGTTAAACATTATTTATTAGTATATTGTAATCAAATTTATCTGTAAAAAATGAACAGGGATTCCCTGTTCATTTTGTGGCGTGTCTAAGCAGTGACTTTTTTTTGTTTTTTTCAATAAAAAATCACATTTTGAATTGTGTTCTTCTTGTGATATATCGATATATGAATAAAAAAACTTGGAATCGAAATATACACAAAAATAGCATAATTGACTAACTTGATTGAATTTAGTATCATCGTAAAAATAAGTGCACGTCAGCGTAAAAAACTTTTATAATTATATACAATATTAAGTTGGAATATTTTAATTATTATTTAATTAAACAATACCAACGTTAATACGAAATATTTTTTGTGATTGTTCGAAGGCTGTGTATTTTGTTGAGAGCTTAGTATTTTAAATTGTATTTATTACAATCGAAATAATATTCATTATAAATTATGAAGTGTCACTAACCAATTTGGCGGTTTGCGCGCGCGCTTCGCGCTCCATCTGTTGAAGCCGCGTCGCGTGGGCGTCATGCTGCGCACGAATCTCGCTCACTTTCCGTTTGTCCGCTTCAGTCACCACCTGTTGAAAAAAATGCGAAACTTATGAAAAAATATTCTTTATCCACCATTTTGATTTAGAACAGGCGATCGATCACAGAGCATTTTCAGTTAGATTTAATAATATGATTGTATATTTTATTTTCCTCCATTTCATAAAATAATCGAAGCATAGTGAAACTAAGAATGCAATGGATTATTCGACGTCGGCATTATTCTATGATTTCTTTATTTTGTACTGAAACATCAAGCGAAAGATTTTGTTAGAGTGACATCTGTTGAGGAGAAAAATATATCTGTAATAGAATTTTACAAATAAATATTTGTGTAACTGTAATTACTAAAATCTAGCACTATTGAGAATATTTTTACTGATTTAATTTCATGAATAATAGTTCTGTAAACGTCTACTGTGCAAAGTATTTTTTTTGTATCATTATCAAACAATATAAAATGGCGTATTTAAAAACTAATGCTGTGGAGTCGTGTAAAAAAAGACAACTCCGATTTCGACTCCAGCCTAAAAGTAAAAAACGACTCAGACTTCGAGTCCATAGAAATTTTGCAATCATTTCATTTTATCCTATATATAGTGTGTATACCATGAGACAGCAGTGGGCTGCCAATACATTAACAAGGTGCTCGCTTAATCTCAAAGCAATTGTCGGCGTTCTGGGGAAGGAGCGATTTTTTTTATCACTCGTATGATATCGATTTTGATATAATCGATTGTAAATTAATACAATTATAATATGTAACAATATGCAATTTACTGTAAACGTATAAATTTAAATGGCTACAAATGTACTACTGAGTATACTGAAGCTATTGTAGATAATAATACATAAGTCAGAAATTGCAGTTATATACCATTTTAATTTGAGAATATTGTATTCTCTAAAATTATTAAGGAGCTTACCAGCCTTAGTCAAATTTAACAAGGAGCTCGCGCAAGCCTGTCCGAGCTCTCTACAGCCCACCCCTACCATGAGACCACCTTTAGTCAGCCTAGGATGCAGTGACAACACTATGAACTATTGTGGTTTGAATACACATAATTTTTTTAATGGGCTGGTTCGTATGATATTCCCGACTCAGGCTCTAGTAAAAACTGTAAATATTGCTCACATCAGTATACGTTCCAAGCAAAAGAATATTTGAAATGGCTTAATGAAAGCCTTACTTAGTCTACTCAGAAGTTTTCAAAACTCTATCCATCAGGATTTTGTCAAGCTGAATATTGAATTTCTGACTTTATATTCCAAACTTTTTGTCACCGTTAAAAGATGTCACTATCACAGAAAATGCATTTATTCTATCAATGTAAGAGACGTTACTAAAGTAATTATCCGTACAAAAATATCTTTGCTTCAATAATCAATTTGCTAACAATTAGTAAAGACTAATTATTAAAAAAATAGTTTTCAACTTCTTTTGAATTCTGGATAATTAACAGTTCACATAGTTTTTAATAGAAATTTTATATTAACTTTGATTATTCCACGTATTGTGTTACTAACTGTGACACGTTTTTCGCCTCTTTCAGACTTAATATCGCAAAGTTTGCTTAAGTAATAGTAAGTTAAGTAATTAAGCGATAGTAAGTCTGAAGATGCCTCTGAAAGAGGCGAAACACGTGTCACAGTTAGTAACACAATACGTGGAATAATCAAAGTTAATATAAAATTTCTATTAAAATGAACTTCCACAAAGTTACCGCCGAAACCATCGAAAGCACTTAGTTTTTCTTTAATACATATTTAAAATTTGAATTTTAAAAGTAAAAATCTTTTTCTTGTCAAAGCTTAACCTTTATTTGATCAATCTTTCCTTTAATTATTTTTTTCTCTCTCTTCCACGAATTATCTGCACAATAAAACACCATACATCAATTCTACCGAAAAAAATCTTCTGTATACAGAAACTTCCGTACACAAATAATTTTAGATACAGCATATTCCGCACATAAAAAAAAGGTATATTTAATTCTTTAATGTCCTTGAATAGAATATATGTGGCACCCTTGACCTAGGATCTACGTTAAAGATGATTAAACAATCTATACCCTTTCCCCGGGACACCGCGAACGGCTTTGAGATTGAGCAAGTCCTTTATTAGCGTATTGGAAGCCTACCGCTGCATGTCTTTATCAACATTTTTTGACATATTATACAACTCTGTTCATTTATTATCTTTAATATATCGCAAAGCCCTACTTTTCTTGGTACATACTATATAAAACGTTTCGTTGGTCAATAAAAATAGGTGACCTGGAACATTCGAATAAATAAACATTCTTTAATGCAAATAAAATACGATAAAAACTTGTGTGGTCTTTCGTAACTTTCATTGATGCTTAGTAAACACCAGAAGGAAAATATTCACTTCATCAAAACAATAACAAAATCAACAAATTTAGTTGGAAAATAAAACATTCAATTCTATCGATTTTTTGCGTGAAACGTAAACATATATTTACAATCGTATTTTATTATCATGTTTTCTAGTACTGTTTGTTTGTACATCAATCAAATATCTTTTACAAACAGCCAAAAATCACGAATTACTTCACTTATTATAACCACATTAAAAATGCTAGCGATTTATAATTGTTAAAATCTAGGGACTGGGGCAGAATGCGGCAAGTCACAAGAGTGAAATGTCCAGCACAACAATTTTCAATATTTGAACTGGTTTACTTACTTACTATTAATTTTTATATCGTGTGAAATTTAAGTGGCAAAAAGCAATTATTTCAACATGCTTCACATAATTGAAATCGATATTATCGTTAAATTGTAGAAGCACAATGATACATGTCAATCTAATCCATTATTATTCTACACATATATAGACTAACTGCAGATATTTTAGTTTTATTTTGAAAAATTGAGCTATTTTGGATTTTATTTTTCATCCATGTTCGCTACTTATGTGGACCAAAAGGCCTTTTAATGAAGAAATCACAACAGGAGACTTTTCCACGATCACTGCTTGTTCGCTCAACTTTTCAAATAGAGTTGTAGGGATAAAAAGGATGTTGCAGGACAGGACTCTCGCTACACCTTGCTATTTTAGGATTGGAATGGCGTGGGGGCGAATTTTAGACAAAACAAACATTCACTCCTTCGTACAGAAATAAAAAAAATCGAATAAAAACATGCTGTCTGTACTGGGGTTCGGAACTGTTATGTCCGGCATAGATGCCAACGACGTTTACCACTATGCCATGGATCCGACAATTGAACTGTTTAAACATGCAAAGTGTAGGTAGTGGATTCATTAAATAATGCAGAGCTGTGAATTCAGGTGTCTCTCGGAGTGGCGGAGTCAAAAAAATCAAAGAAAAAAATAAGTCAAATACGTATACTGAAATATTAGTCTCTTCATCATATTGATTGATGAAATGTACTAGAATTATTCTAGTAACTAGTATGATCTGGTGGTATACATATATATATTTAATACAAGTTAAACGGAAATGTTTAAAAATAGTAATTCAGAGTCGTAGTCGCATTTTTTACACGACACCCTAGAAAATTGGCACCAAAACATAATTTTCCAAAAAAGTTGACTTGTCGCATTTTGCCCCAGAAATTGTTTTCAGTTTGTTATTGCACTGGTTGTTTTTATCGAGATATAATTTTAATCACCTGAATATTAATGAAATACTAGAGCTTCTGACGGTTTAAATGGACGTATTTAGTTCAGTAAGGTAGCGGCTGTCCGAGTGAAACAATGGCTCGTATCCGTTGTACGATAATTCTCTCCTTCATTTTGACAACAACTTTTGCAATGAGCAATTACTCAAGTTGGATCGTCGAATCATCCCGCAGATTCAACGAAATTGCTAAATATTTAGTTAAAATACAAACAAAAATGAATTTTGATTCGTTTTATATTGTATCAAAAGATTGGAGTTTATTTGAGAATGATTTAATAAAAAGCATAAGTGACATTAATAATCTGTATACAATAGTTAACAGAAATGTTAAATATTCTTTTTCACAAAAAGATCAAGATGTACTTCTAAGAGAGCGTGTAACTCATATAATAACCATTTCACATATATCTAAACAATTAATTATCGATTTTTTACATGTAAAAAATAATGTTGAGCACTGGAAACGAAGAACTAATTTAGTTTTCATCGTAAAGCAATATATAAGCGATAAAATTAACACAATCAAAATAATTGAAAGTTGTTTTAAACTACTATGGAAGGAAGGTATTTTAAATGTAATAGTTATCTTTTGGAACGGAAAATTATCTGTGTACACTTATAATCCATTTCTCAATGATTTCTCGGAAGACTTAATTGAAAAAGATCCAAAAAAAATATTCTACAATAAATTGAACAATTTATATGGACACGATCTAAGAGCAACGTTATTTCCCGACCCAATATCTTTGTTGCTGAAAAGGCTGGATGAAACTGAGGTCAAAAGAATGGATGATATATTTGCCAGCTATTTCTCGAGTAGTATCAACGCATCGCTGAATGTCATACAAGTCTTACAGAAAAATTATGGTAAAATATTGAACAACGGAACAGTATCTGGTGATATGAAAAAAATAATTGAAAGTGAAGCTGACATTGCTTTCAACTCTCGTTTGCTAACGGGAAACTCTTATGAAAATATTGAATTTGGATACCCGCTCACTCGTAACGACCTGTGTTTGATGGTTCCAAAGGCCCTGAAGAACTATCATCTTACAAATTTTAGTAACTCCATGAACCCCGTATTGTTTTACTTCACGTTATTCACCATAATATTTTTTTCTACTATTTCCTACGCCATACAAAAAATTGAATGTTATCTGTTTCCAAAAGAAGTGGTTTCTAAAATGAAAAGTGCTGGCAGTATTCTCATGGATGTTTATGCCAACAGCATACGTCAACCCGCACATATTACTCGTGGAATTGCATTGAGGTGCTTTATGGCAATTGTACTTCTTTACATGGTCGTCATCAATGGCGCTATAGATGTAATTATGTATTTTTGTTTCTATGTAAAACTGTCAAAAATACACTTTTTTTATCTACATATACTTATCACTCATCACAATAGAAGTCCCTAATTTTTATAAATATATTTTTTTTATTTATATTTTTGAAAAATATTTTTTCAATGTATATATTTTTTATACCTTGAAATAGTATTTTTTTTCAATCATTCCCCTTTTTTCTAGTGCATACAGTCATTATTTCACCAATCAATATGATGAATATGTTTGGCTTAGTAATATTGTATACTAACACATCAACACTTTCTTGGCAAACGGGGGTGTAAAGTATATTATCTCGATTAAGAATTTAAATATTGTACTCTGATTTTTGTAATATCAATTTTCTTGTTTTTAATGGGTCCTGACAAGTGCGTCCAATTCCGGACCCCGCCCAATTTTGGGATTGAGAATAACAAGTGCAAAATACTCAATAATTTTAGAAATCTGCTTAAGACCTAAAAAAGCTCAGGTTTTTTTGTCATTTTGTGAAATTCGAAAATTCCTAGCTTTTTGAAATTGGCACGCAGACAACAAAACTCTCCGAAAGATATAAAAAAAAGGTTCCGCATTTTTTCATTTTTAGAATTCCGTTAATTCCTGGCTTTTTTCAAAGTGACAAAAAAATCAAGTCCCCGGAATAACTACAAAAGAAAAGGTCCCACATTTTCTGAATTTCGAATTTTTTTGGGGCTTTTGATCAGTGACAAAAATCTTTAGTCCATAAATTCCCATTTGAAAAACGACGACCTAAAATGTAGGAAATCCCGAATTCGTCCACGATTTAATGGTAAATGTTGAATCCCGGAATTCCGGGATGTATGCCTAAGTCCTTACTAGTCTAATATCTGAAACTGAGATCATGGTATTTATTGTGTTTTTTCAATTAAAAAATACCGGTATTTTGGTATCAAAAACCGAACTTTGAATGGATGCACATATTTTAATAAAATCGTTTGCGATTTGAAATATTTTAAGTCTTCCAAGAGTTCTATATGACGGCGCTTGGCAAATTTAAAATATTTTATTGGTGTATATCATTTTAAGAAACCCTTAATTCAGTGTTCTTCATCCTTTTTAATCCGCGGACCGATAAAAAATGGAAAAAATATTTCACGGATTTGACACAGCCAGTTTTCGACATACGACTATTTGAACTAACAACGGAGTATAAATTAATTAAAACTATTTCTTTCACCGGTTTTTTTTTAAATATTTATATTTACATTGGTATTTAATATAAAAATACCTAAATTGGTACTTTGACTTTGACTTTGATAGATTTGTATACACAAAAAATAAACAAAAAAAAGAGTCGAAGTCAGTTTCCACTTTGCTTTATATCATAATCAAATCCAATCAAATATTTAGTGCTTCAATGACCGTTAATAATTTTGAGTTAATCGTCATAATTTTTTTCACAGGCTACTTTCACGAGCGTGATGATGTCGACAGCTTACAATCCAGAAGTCGATGGACTCGAAGACGTTATCCGTAACGGTGAAATAATCTGGACAGACGAACAATTCTACCACTTGTTCCTCTCAAACCTCGAACCGAACGTTCGCGAGACGCTGAAAGACAGGATACACACCAACGACTTCGCTTCCGCAGTGGATGAGATGTACAAGTTGAACAGAAAATACGCATACCTCATACGACATGATGTATCGAAATTTATCACGAGGATCCCTGCTTTATTTGAAAACGAACGACCATTCTACCACACCGGTCTCAAGTGCCCAGTTCCTTGTTTGTCTGTTTTGGCTGTAGGATATGGTTCTCCGTATCTTAGTAGTTTGAACAGAATACAAATGTTATACTATGAGTCTGGTTTTCCAAATCATTGGCTTGATATCAACTCCTTCGCACTGACATGGCGAAGACGTAAAGCGTTTTATGATCCGAGATCTACAAAGACACCCGCAGCTTTTACTTACGATAGTTTGAGATCAATTTTTGTAATGTGGGCATCCGGTTTGTCAATCTGTTTTTGGGTATTTATTTTTGAAATGGCTTATGGTCATCTTAACGAACCATTTCGAAAATATTTGCAAACCATATTGATAAAATTAGCGCAGTGTGTTTATAAAAATTAAACTCTTACATAGGTCTCCAATCCCGGGATCCCGTCCAATTCTGTGATCCCGAAATCCTGGGATTGTGACAGTACTTATCCCGGGATTGAGAAAATTACAGAATGTTGAGCGAGGTCTAATCGTGTTTTATTTTCTCAATCCCAAAATCCCGGGATTTCGGGATCAGAGAATTGGACTGGCTCCCGGGATGGAAACCCTTGTACTAACTACAAATAATATCGTGTTGTCTATATACCAATTATTTTACTATTGTATCCTGCTTTATTCAAACGGGTTGAAATAAATGAAACTTTCATTCGAAGAATACATGCTCTATATCCCATGACAAATGTAACATTATTTTAGTTTGATACTGAAGTAATGCCGTTGTGTACGATTAATTAAAAATAATCAACGAAGCTATGACGCCTATGAAAGATATGACACATTCTGTAATTCATGCCGTGTTTATTATGTTTTACTAAACATACTGTGGATATGAAAGAAAATGATATTTTTCGGTATCGAAGATGATGTTCTGAGTTTCTTTTTTAATCTGTATATCTTACTTCATACACGACAAGGTTAGTTAAGACAGTGACGTGATACAGTTATACAGATACACTTACCCTCAGATACTAAGGCATTATTTATAATATCATTATTTTTTTATAGTGAATATCTTTAGAAATAAACAATATAAAGTCAATCGAGGTCAAAGAGAAAATAAATAACAATCGGACATAGCCTAAAATTTTAAGTGAGCAATAAGACTTATGGGTACCAGAACGTCTAATCTGTAAGTGAAGCTCTTACATCTAGGCTACAAAAGAACAACATGAATGCTATCATGTAATGGGTGTAGCTATTTTTTTTCAAAGTTATGTATCATTTTTATAAAACTTTTAGGAACAGAGTTGGTCATTCAATGAATCAATACGATTGAAAGACGCCAAGAAACAAAGTAGCAGAATCTTACCTGCAATTTATCCTGCAGATTTTTATTCGCAGACTTGACGGCTTGTAAAGCTGACACCAGCTTTGCAGCATCCGCTTGCGCAGATCCTTCACCGTGGGGCGGTTGAGGCAAGCCTTTCAAAGCTGACCTCAACTGTCCTTCCAGGGCTCCTTCTCTCCGCTTACCTTCAGCCCTTTCTTTGCGCATTTCTGCCTCGTGCAGTGCCCTGTGCTCCCTGAAAGCGCTCCGCTCGCTCTCTAGAACTTTTTTCAGTGACGCGTTCTCCTGATTCAGCTGTTCTGTCGATGACCTCAGCCTCTTCAATACCGTAGCATCGCTCTCTATTTTAGGATGATTGATAGCTTTATTCATTGCAGCTGCTATTTTCGCTTGATCATTTTCATCTTTTAACTGCTGTGATTTGACATTTTCTGCTAATTTTTTCCTTTGATTTATAAAAGCTATTCTTGAGGGTTGACTGTCATCCTTCGGCTGTTGTTTTTTAACTTCATCGACTACTGTAGCCAAGCTGCTTAGTACTTTTGATGCCTGTATTACTTTTTTGATAGAAGCGTTATCTTTATTTTCTACTTTACTCTCATCATTTTTAGCCTGGTGTAAAATTTTGGGTTTAATTTGAGGTATTTTAGTTTGAGTATTTTCCATTTTAGTTTGCTGTATTTTTGATTCTTCGTTTAGTTTTACTTCTTTAGTACCATTAATTTTTACTTCAGCTATATTTTCGGTACTTGTCTGTTGCTTAACAGTCGAAGACTTTTTACTTGGCATTAATTTATTGAATACTTTCACTGCAGCATTAATTACTTTGACTTGACTTTTGCTGTCTTTTACTTTTGGCGGTGTAATTTTAACTTCGTCGGGATGAACAGTTTTTGCTTTCGGTGGTAATTTAGTAGATTCACTTTCTTTTTCTTCTAGTTTAAGCGGAATTAATTGTTTTTTATCCTCGATGGCTGGTAATTCAAGAGTTATGTTTTCTTTCATTTCTACTTTTATTGGAACAATTTCCTTTAAGTCATCATTCTCTGGTAATTCAGTAGATGTTTCTTCCACTTTCACTGGAATGACTTCTTTTGGGTCGTCATTTGTTGTTAATTCGGAAGATAAAATTTCTTCAACTATTATTTGAACAACTTCTTTTGAATCTTCTTTTTCTGGTAATTTAATTGGTGTATTTTCATTTTCATCCATTTTAACTATAATAGCTTCTATTGAATCATTATTTGCCGGTAGATTGCAAGATATATTATCAATTTCTTCAGCAATTACTGGAATAATTTCATTTGTGTCTTCTTTGCCTCTATCGTCATCAGGCTCTGCTTGTTTTTGAGTAATAACTGATAAATCTTCAGCAATAATAATTGGTTTAGATTCTTCAATTACGGCAGTTTGAATTTCCAGCTGAGAATTTTCTATTTTTGCAGGAATATTTTCAGGTTTAATAGTTGTCATTTCAGCAGTCACTCTTGAGTTGTCTGTTATCACACGCGAAATAATAATCACCGTCTGTAAATTGTCGCTTTTTGGTGGAGGCACGTCACTATTTTTTGTTAACTCGGCACATTCGATTTTTGCCCTGTGCTTTCGTACGGGAGCTTTTGGCGAGGCAGGCCTCGATCCCTCTGGGTCGACGGCTTCTGCTTGCACTTCATTGTTGGAGGTTGTTACGCTGGCTGCAGCCATCTCCATAACTTTTTTTTTCGTTTGATGGTATAAATTCAGTCTCAATGGTCCGCGGTCAATGTTCTACTTTCCGACGCTATAATATAATGGGTTCTCGCTTCTCACTGTTGATATCCAATTTTTTTTATCGATTCTATGAATTTCACCACAAGCGTGTAGAACTGGCTAATTTTCAATATCGGCAACTCTGTAACAAATTGGAAATAATTCAAAATTAGTTAAAAGCATCATTTAAAAATCTCAAATACGTAAAGTGCGTAAATTTTATAAGATTTACAAATTTTCTTTAATGTAAATTATACGTGATTTAAAAAAATTATTTGGGTTAACAGTCAAGTAATAATATTATTAGTATCGTCGCTTTCACATTGTAGACAATTCAAATTAGTCAATGTTGGTTACTTTAATATGTCTATCACTATTTTTTTGATTTTATAAAAGGAAAAATACTACGATATTAGTTGAGTCTTTTTTTGCCTCTGATCGTGCATATCGTATTAAAAATATGGGTTAATTATATTTAATCGATTCTCAAAAGCCTACCATTCAATTTCGAAAGCCAAAAGGGCGTTTGGTATAATTTTCCTAATGCATACAATAATTACATAAAATAAAGATGCTATGTTCGTGCATATTGCGACTGTAATCTTAGCCTTTTTCATTTTTAAGCCTAAATAATTTTGAATGTATGCATCCTCGGTCTCTTAGTAAATCCATTAAACGTTTGTTAATAACACATTTTTGAACTAGACATCGATGGATGAGCTTCCATCGCACATTGTGTGTGTGTTTATAGTTTCGATATGGTGTCGAAATGATGATTGGATATGATTAACAGCTTCCGGAGGGGTATATAGAGCTCAGACATCATGCCAGTGACAGTGATGCAACACCTGACTAAGTAACTTTTTAAAAAAGTTTTCTTCTTCCAATTCTGAACAGAAATAACTATAGATATCTGCGTATGATTAATATAGCTGTGAATTGACTTCAGGGCCTTAATTTAATTTATTTAAAGTGCATTTAGACATTAAATGGTACGAAAAATATATTTTCTTAAATCCATATACACACTAGCAATTCGCGTATTTGCGGAGTAATAAAGGTATCTCAACAGATTTTTTCTACGTAAACCACTTGTTACTCTCATGATATATACTATGGATTCGGCGGTAACTTTGTGTAAATATTTTTTTTATATAAAACTAAATTTGATATTTTTTTAATGTGAAACGTGTTTCGTTTCTTTCAGAAGCATCATCAGACTTAACATCGCAAGGTTTGCGAATATTTTTGTTATTCAGTTGCTCAACCTTTCTTTGATTCAAAGATAGTAGGGAATGAAAGGATAGGGCGGGCTATGACAGTTTTATATACAATTTATGTTAATTTTTGAAAACTAGAAACAACATGTTCTAGTTATTATAGAACTTAGAAGAAAGGTGCTCAGTTTTATTTTATTTTACTGAAATCTTATAACATTGTTGATTATTTTTGCATTTCTTTATAGATCAACGATTCAGTTGTTTTTGGATTGAGCGGATCGTTCCATATTTAAATTATGCAAATCTATGGAACAATTTTAATATTGGCTTGTGTAATATTATTATTATGGCCGCTCGATTTTAAGCATCACTGAATACGCTGAACTTGGCAAGCTCGTATTAATTATTTTCGATCAGCGTCCGGCAGACATCTACTCCAGTCGTTAAAAATATTTTTGGCACTGTTTGTCAGCGAACTATTCATCGCTATTTTTTATACTGACCATCGGTTCCTTCACCCTTATCAGAATACATCTACTACTAAACGTTGGAAGAAAATTGCATACGTATCAGACCCTGCACATTTAAAGATAACCATATAGAAATTGGCACAGTGGTAAGCGTCGTTGGATTCCATGCCGGACCTCACGGGTAGGGTATCCAATCCCGGAGCCTTTTTCCAATCCCGGGATTTCGGGATTGATTAATTTTGAATCCCGGGATTGAGATTTTCTCACCGAGGAATTTGAAATCCTCAATTCGCTTTACTTTTTACTTGGATTCTCACAGAACCTCGTTTTTTTTTTAGCTCACCGAGGAATTTGAAATCTTGAATTTGCCAATTTCGTGTAATTTTTCGGGATTTGCTCAAAATTTCTCAATCCCGAGATCCCGGGATCGCGGCCATCTCAATCTCGGAATTTCGGGATCAGAAAATTGAACGGGATCTCGGGATTGGATGCCCTACTCACGGGTTCAAATCCCAGTAATGGGGCGTAGAGAGAGCGATAAGCTTCCCACGAGTCCTCTTCCAATCTTTTCCTTTCTATCCCTACTCTCTTAGAAACAAAGAGAGGTTGAGAAATTAAATAAAAAACAGTTCTCGTAGAAAAATTTTGTTGAGATGCTTTTATTGGTAGGCCATATGCTCCACATTATAAGCGGACATGGAAAAAAGTTGTTACAGGTTAAAAAAATCTACAGTTTGTTTTTACATCTTAACTTGATAGTTTTTCTTTCCTTTTTATGAGACTTAAGAGAGAAATTCTGCTTCATCGTAATCGTATACAACTCTATGGTCCCTAATCTATTTTATTTTATTTTCTTCCGTTAATGTATAATTTCATTGACTACAGACCAATGAGTCAACTATAGTTATGTGTTCTTCTTTCTTTGAGTCATATCTTTTTTTTTCATTTCCTCAACTTGATATAAATGCATCTCTTACAGCTCTTCTATACTTGGCTTTGTTTCTTTATTTTTTATTAGCACCCTGAAATCTTTTTCTGTAACGTCAAAGTCTAGAAACATATCTACTATCACAATTCCTTTCACAAATTTGGCTCAATTATCCGGTTCATCTTCTTAAAAAAAGCATAGGCATAGCCTTCTTTATGTTAAGTTTAAATTCCCGACTGTTATTCCACATCATCAGTACAAGACGTGAGAAATGTTTTTTTTTCTTCCAAATTTTCGTAATATTATAGAGCTCGAAGCATAACAAACTATAAAACGTTTTAAACGTCATTTCTTAAAAGTCTCGTGAAGTATAATATAAAGTTGTGGTCCATTGACTGAGCTTAATGTGTAATATTGGTAGTTAAGAAACCAATGTTTATCAGCTTCAAATTCGTTTGGATGGCGAGGTTCATGGTACCAAATTTTTGCCGTAATAGACCTTTGCCGTTCAAGGGCTTATTTTTGCATGCATTAAAAGACCTGCAGAAGGGTTATTAATGTTGCATATTTGGGAAAATAAATTGGATGCTTCTTCTCAAAAAAAGACAAACAAATGCAATGTGGAAAATGAAAATAAACAATGAATTGTCTATGTTAATTTGTTTGATTTATATTTGTTATTATAAATTTGTGTAATGTTTTCAACACATCCAATATAACTTCATACAGAGAATATTCGTCGGTATACTAGCAGTAGTCGATAAGTCAAAAACCCTTGTTTTGAGATAATTGTCATTTTCAATAATCATAAAATTTTAACATACCTATTTATGAACTATAACTTTTATTTATCGTTCTAAACACTTCAATAATCTTTAACGGGTTTGATTTATATGTTCAAAATCGTAAGGTTGTGTATAGTTTTGATATATAAGCGGTTGATTTTTGACTTACTGCCTTCTACCAATTTACCAACGATTATAATGTCTAATATTTTTCAAGGAAAAGAACTATGGAATATTTTAGATTGTGGTTCCATTTTTTTATTAGTATACAATCATTGGGAACGTAATTATTAAAAAAAACTATTTCCTCCACAAGTTTTTAAAAAACTCTTAATGTTTCAGCGTGATATAACTTCAAACAAAAATATTCCAAATCTACTCCAATCTGCCAGATAATAAATTTGACTTGTCTTAAATGTATTTAAACTATTCATGATTCATCCACTTATATTTTATAAAATAATAAAATAAACAAATTTTATCTTCAATACACAAATAAGTGCCAGACTAAACATTAAATTATTTCCTTTAAATTTCAACAACACATAAATTTCGTTTTGCTCATTTTATAGCTCGAATATTATTTTTGACATATCTACGATGTATTCAAATCAGAACTCTCACCGGCTTGTCGCTACAGCTCGGGAAATCCGCTAAGAGTAGCGTGCCGTGTCACCAATATTTAAAATATACCATAGCAAGTAAGCTATAATGGGAATTTGAAGAAATCCCACTTGTTATGATCAGATAAGTATGTTTAAATCATACCAACCAAATGTTTTATATTATTGTACTACTTATTAGAGATAAGACCGCGGAGGGCGTTGATAATATTACCTCATTGCCAAATAGGACACGTTTTATTTTCTGTCAGGTCAGTGGCGCAGCAGTCAACGTTTTAGGCTTCCGTGGTGGACCTAACGGCTTGGAGTCACATTTTTAATCTATTAATCGATTTCTGTTCGAAGGCATGGATTTTTGTGATGTGTTTATTCCCTCCCCTTCTTCCAATCTATAAATAAGAGGGCGTCACGACTCGCGAGAGAAATAAGTTAACCACTGATGTATTGACGTATTCTTCAATCCCTACTTCTTTCATTTAAAAATAAAGACGAGCTACTAAGTAACAAACAGCTATATTAAAAAAAAAAAAACGAAATTCCTATGTACTTATTTCCATTTTTATTTAACAAGATCAGCACTGTTCTGGTCCGAATCTTAATAAGCTAAATAAAAGTGGATATAAGTACATAGGAATATTGTGTTTTTTTAATATAATGCCTTCCCACTAAGTATTGACAGTGAACGCCCTAAAAATAGCACAACCAGTTATTGTAGAAAAAACTTATTTAGAAACATCTCAGTTAGAAAGCTTGATCGTTTGTAATTTTCTACAACCTAGTATCTCAAAAAGTACAAGTTTTCAGGAGACACATAAATTTACTTTATTCTATCGCTATCGTTTTCTATCGCAATAAAACACTACTGTAATGGGTTTGTCCTCAATATCTTTAAGGAAGTTAATACGGAAGGAAGCAAAGACGTTTCCATACATGTCACCATCTCCTTTATGCGGAAAATAGCACATGTCCTTAATTTCTCATTGTTTTCAATTATATAACATCTGTGTATTAAAATTCTTAATTCATTAAGTACATCAAAAAACCTAAAACTGACAAAAGTTGACAAACGAGATTGCATAAAATTTACGACAATATGCTATACATTGGGAGCGGACATGGATGTTAATAAAATGAAATATCATTCCTCTTTCACACCTAATTCAAATCCACTGTGATGTGTATAATTAAACTATTAATTAAAATAATCACGATCATTTAAATTGCTCGCAAATTCTGTAAAGAGATGATTGAATCATCTTCCATTTTTGAACACGACAGTGTTGCCCGTTCATAATTATATGAGTAATATCTTTCGAGATGACACAAAAAAACACAAGTGTTACCAGAATACTAATAGTCTTCTACCAAAATAAAAATTTCGGTCGCATAACTACACTATATTACTTCGTGCACATTCCAAATTCAAATATTATTCATTGCGGTGAGGATTCTTCAACTATATTATTTGCAAAGATCTTATCACATACGTAATAGTATTAAATTTGAATGTATCACAGTAGGTATAATTTATTATGACGGTCTCTTCATATTATGAATCATAATATTATTATATGCATAGATAGATATATCAACCTATCATAGGTTTACTGTAATAATGTTGCTAATTTAATTAATTTGCATACTAATAATATTCACACACATTCAAGCAAGTAAGTTCGAAGATAATTCTTCAATTCAATATTTATTGTCTTTTATAACATTACCGGTTGATATTTGTGTGACTGTTTGAATGCATTTTTTTCTTAATTTCGAACTTTGTTCATCTGATTATTAAAAATACAAATAAAATGAAATACTTTGTTATTATTAGAAGAGAAAGTCACAACAACTTTTAAATAATAAAAACATCTCACATTATTGTTTTTATATTTATCAACCATTGCGGTGTAATTAGTTTTGAAATCAAATATCGAGTAGAACCAGTTAATTGGTTTTTAACATTGAATCATTTTTTTATTTGTCATGTGAAAACATGCCACATCCATCATTAATTGTTTTTGAAAGGTTCTCAAATTCTGTTAATATGTATTGTGACAAAATATAAAACATCTATGTTTTAATAGTAATAATTAATACCAAATAAAGATTTTGAAAAATTAAATGTCTTTTTTTTTCAGGGGGTCCGTGGATATTTTTTCAGATTAAGGAGGCAATGGCATAGAAAATTTTGGGAAACACTGCCAAATACTCTTCCAAGTTCAAAGTAATACATTTATATTAGAAAGCCCCTCAAACAGATAAAGCAATGCTGCACCGAAGATTTTATTAAATTTATTATGAAACTCTTAAAATATGAAGTTTACAATTTTTTTAAGAGAAAATAATATTAATGATTAATATACGGTAGTCAGTTAAATATGGCAGAAAACCACGATTAATCAAGTTAATATTTTGAAAGCTGTCATACAAATTCGTTTCAACAATAGGAAAATAATAATTCTTATTGCCAGCAGGTGCGAATTCAATATGGTCAAAAGCAAATATGGAAAATATGCTAAATGTTTGGGTTTTGTTTATGTCCTTGATTGTGCGTAGGATTTCCATGATGGCAGTTTTGATGAAAAATATTTTATCAACACAGATGAATCATTTACGAAAATTTGTACACTCGTTATTTTGTTAAACATAATTACATCGATAAAACTTGTGATTCATTCCTTTTTTTTCATATTTATTTGTCAATCAAATTCAAATAAACATTGCTTAGTAAATGGGTATAGTAAAAATAATCTATTTTAATCATTGAATGGACGTTAATATATTATGAGACTTCTTCAAATTGATAATGTGATTAATTTAAATAGTTTGATCAGTTAATTTTAATGAAAATTTATCCGCCAATTTGTCAATGAATGTTTATGGCTTATTATATGTTTTATAGTTAATTCACTTTTAGTGTGATTGAATTTTTGATTGCAGATATGATTTTTATGTATTCTTAAAAATGTTGTTAACATTTTAATAGCAGGTAATTTAATAAAGTTTCTTTATAATTAGTATGATTATTTATAAATTATTTCTTTAACGATATCCATAGACACAAAATTATTTGTATCTTCTGGCTATTAATACATTATTATTAATATATAAACAACTATTTTCTCATGTATAAATTATATAGCTGTAAAATGATAGCAATTGGTAAACCGATCCGTGTTTGTGTTGGATGTTTTTTACACACGCATCTGTTAAGATAATTTGAATGTTAACAAATTTATGTGTTTAAAAAAACGGAGTTTTTAAAACATTCTTGTACATTAACTAAAAAATATATTACAAAATTTGCTGTAAATATTCGTCAATTTTGTGGTATATTTATTTAAATACAAATTGCATTTTATTTTTTCAATAATATAATCTCTTTCAATCAAGAATTTTATTACGGTTTAAAAATCAATAATTAAAGAAACGTCGTTGTCAAGAACAATACTAAATTGATATTTATCTGTAGCTTTGTATTCAAAATACAAAATGTCTCTTTACTATCGAATCAAAATACGGATTGCTTTAAACAAAATCCCTTTTATATTGTGCTTGATCATCTAATTTAAAAACCAGTGTTGCACAGCTTATATGACTGGTGAGTCAATGATTTGTCTATTTTCTAATTTTTTACATGCCGCAATGAATAAAAGTGCTAAATAATTTGAATAGTAACATGTTGCAAACTTCAATCTTTCTCCACTTTGCATTTGCGAGAAACAATAGATTTGAAACAAAGTATCAACCATAGTAAAAAAATTGACACTGCAATCTGACAGCAAGTGTTTTGATGTCTGGTTCAATATTTGTGGCAGGCTGTGTGACTCTTTGTTAAAAAAAAACAGTTTCAAATCATGACTCGTAAAAATAATGTATTCATTTAAAAAAAAAAAAAAAAATCAGTGACGACTCAGACACTCTTTCTATAAAAGTGAAGCATTTTTTCACGTAAGTAATACTTAGTTTTTTTTGATTATATTAAATGATACACTCAATGATTAAGTACTTGTCATATTGGGCTACAGCTTGGAAAAAATGATAATAGTATACAATAAGCCTGCGACTTTTCTCAGTTTTATAACTTATTATATACGTATCAAGGACCGGGTTTCTCATCGCAAGCATTATCATCTCATTATGATCTACGATAAATAATGGGTAATAAATACAAAAAGTGCTAATTTTTAATGAATTCCACCAAGTGACCTTAATTTTTTTTTTAATTATGTTTTCACTTTATCCGTCTGAATAAATTTCATTTTTTTGTATTTTAAATATTTGGCACAGCTAATGCCAATGCGCCAAATATTTTAAAATTTAAAGATTGTACGAAAAAAACTCGATGAGAATTTATTGTAATTCACTCGAGATCAACTCGAGGTAAATTGACATCACAAACACCCATGTCTTAGGTCTCAAATTAAAATTGAAAAATCGAAATTTGACATTGAACTTACTGGCAATCAAGCCCAGCCTGATCGGTAAAGCAAGCTCTAACTAACTAGACTACAGCAACAATTTTTACTCGTTTCACTTAAAAATATATAGTTAACTGTCTTTCGATGTAAAAATGTGAAAGCATTCAAATGTATTATATCAAAATTAAGTATTCCTCGACATGGAACCTTTCGGAACCAATTAATAAAATGTACGTGATGTATTGAAAAACTTGAGGAGATGGAATAATTTTATATGTAGCGACATCGAACAAAAAACGAACGCTTATAACAACCAAGTGACAAAATGTCATTGACTTTTCGAAATTGGAGTTATAATTAAAGAAAGTTATCGCGGTAACATGGGCGTATTTATGAACTGCCGAGAAGTATGTGGTCTCAATACGAAATCTAATAAAATACATTTAGAACTTTAAAACTATCATCTGTCAAGTTTGTTGGCACATTGTTTGAAATTCATATAAAATGTTCGGTTTTTATTCACTTACTGGATTGAACGGTACAGTGAAATAAACGGATACGTCCAAGTACAAAATAAAAACCTGCGCAAGGTTTTTATGTTCTCTTGGCGAATTAAATATCAACACCGTAGTGGACATGAGCTAAGAACACAATTAGATTCTTGGATATAAATTGTTTGTCTGGAATAACTGATTTGATGCATTTATTGCACCAGTTTGGCAAAAACAGATGCAGATTTTATGGCAGTCGGCTGTCTTTAACTATTAATTCATAATTTTATTGGCATATATATATATATATCTATATTTCGACAATTAAAATATCTATGTACATATAATTAAGTATTTCGACTGAGGGTGCTTGATGGAATTTCAATATCAAATTTGAATTGTTTGAATTTTGTACTTTTCCATGATATTATTTACCAAATTCTCCATTATTGTACCCCTTTTAAATAATTATCATTTTATTAATAATTCAAAGGCTTAAAAACAAATCAACTCATTAATAATAGGTCGGATAAAACCCTATATTTACTTTAAACATTCCTATGTTATTATCTGGTCATTAATATTTTCAAAAAATCCCCATAATTATAACAAACCCACTTAATCCATTGAAAATTGTATACATTCAATTTTCGCTAATTTACATTTTAATAGGCTTTTAACTTAGTGATCTACTTATATTTTTGTTTATAAACGATACAAAACTGTTTACTACGCGTCAGTTCAAGTACATCCGTGCACTTGGAATGCCTGAAGATGCCGAAAGGCGAAACCCGGGTCGTTAGCGACAAAACTCATGGAAAAGTACAAAATTCAAACAATTCAAATCTATGTACATATTAAATTAATCTAGAGGTTGGGTCCTTAAAGCTCAATTTTTAATTTTCTATTCACTCAAGAACTGTCAATTTGTTGCCACCAACTTCTACCGACATTTTTTGTTTTTTCATCGTTTATGTCCCATTGTAAAAAGGATAGTGACTATTAATGCCAATTTAAAGACAGGCAATTGTATATGCTTATTTTTTTCGACATTTAGTAAACAGTATTATTTTTGGATATCAATTCATTATTTGGATTACTCAGTTGATGTATTTATGAAGTCAGTATTAATCATACTTACTGGCTTAAAGGTAGACAATTGTTCCTGCCAACTAATAAAATGATTAACATTATTTCTATCGGATCTTAAAATACATCTTTATTTTGATATTTTAATTATATATTTAACATATAATATTGTGACTAGCACATTTATAACAAAAGCTCAAATTATATTCCGCATGAATTCGGAATAAATTGGTCGGTGGAATATGGTTTATACATATTTTTAGATGCATTAGCTATCTATCTTTATTGAATAAATACAACTTTTTTAATTGCATTTTTCTCTGACTACGTATCCTCAAAGGATTCGTCTCAAAGACCAAGATGTAAAAACAAACAGTCGAAAAGAAAGTTTCAATTACTTTAAGCAACTCAAATTCAGTCTGAAGATGCTTTTCCAAGATTCATAATGAGTAACATAACCAATGTAATAACAAAGCTATATTTTTTTAATTAAATACAAATTCATACAAATATGTCACCGAACCCTTCAAATATATAAAAGTAATAAATCCATAACACAAAAACCATTTATATTTATTGTATCATTTATAATATAAAAATTTAAAATTTCGACTGAAGGTGCTTGATGGAAATTGAATGTTAATTTAGAATTATTTTCATTTTGTACGCTTCCATAAAATTCTTGGTCTAACACGACCCGGGTTTCGCCTCTCAGCATCTTCTGTTACTAATCAGTCTTTTAAGTTAGGAAAAACTTTACCAATATATCGTAGATATCAAAATTAATTTTCTTTTATATTTCTGCCAACTATATCTTAACAAGATAAGATTAATATACTCAAAAATAACTCCAGCAAATATAATGGATGAAAAATCTATTTAAAGATCGATTAATGCAACTTTGCTAATATAATTAAAGTCGAAAATCATATTGAGTATTCAAATATTCTTGCTTGTTTATTATAGGTACTTTTGTACGGCCTTTGTGCAAAAATGTTCTTGTTAATTGGAATGTGTTATATGAAACCTGTATAAAATGGAGATCAGGTGTAAATTATTTATCTTATATTTTCATAAAGTGTGTGTGCTTTTTATTAAGTGTACTTAACCAATTTTGACCATTTTTAGGTGGACTCTAATTGATCGAGCGATGTGGCCTCAAACGACCAAGTCGTGGGTTGTTCCGCGTAACGTCGACATTAAAAAATCCCAATTATTATGCCAGTCTGACACCCACTCGCCGATTCCAACATGGCGAATTATTCATTTTCATTTTTGGGCCATCACCCACCATTTAAACAAAATATCTTAAACACCAAAGAAATAAATACATTAGGTAAACGTATTTAAATTGAATTTTGATTGCGAAGTTCAATGGCGAAATATAATATTTTGTTGACGTTTAATCCTATAGACCTACAATATCATTTATTTTTCCTGGCATACAACAACTTTTTGACATTTTATACTATAATATTATAATCACGTGTTTTTTTTTTTCAATTTCTATTCAAAGTTATGGACTTTTCTGATATTTAAATTTCCCTGCCACTAATCCAATCCTTAAAATAACGACGTATCAATTAACTAACGACTAGTCTTGAAGCCTAATCCTTATATGTTTTCGAAAAAAGAGAGATTGAGTAACAAGCCGTTCTTATAAAAACTTGTTTTTAGATACATCCATTAGAAGGCTATGAAGGAAGCGGTCATGGATTTCAATATATATATATTATACAACTGGTGCTAGTGCCATTTATTAACATCAGCTTTGAAATAGGTCAGAATTCACTGAATAAACTATATGCGAACCTTGCGCAGATAGGAAAAGAAAGAGAGTGTGTTTGCGCGGGTTGTGCTCTTTAAAATTCTCTCTCTCCACATATACGTTGTCAGAGAAAGTCAATGAATGTACAGAAGCATCAAGATGTACAGACAAACAAACATCAAGAAGATGTACAGAAACATCAAGTCAATTAATTGAAATACTATCATAATTGAAAGTTTACGCAGTAATCCATCTAGTACTAATGAGACAAAATAAATTCAAGAACAGTTTTCACTAGAAAATTCTTTCTCCAGTCACAAATATTACTATAATACTTACAAGCAAGATTCAATATCCAATGACGATGTTTAATTTGTTAATGTATTCAACTCTTATCGAAAGAAATAAGCTTTAAACCAAACTAATGTAGTTTTGATTAGTGGAACCCTTGTATTATGGATATTCCATGAAGCTCATCGTTCTAGCTCATCTATAGTTATACTTGTGTTTGTTAATGAATGGTTATATATATATAATGTTTAGAACAAGTCTCCGGCTTACACATTTATTCGTAAGCACCATTTCGACAGATGCCGTGCGTGTTTATCGTCTGATCGATATTGAAAACAGCTCAATTTTACGGATATAAAATCCAGACACCCACAGCTGTTTAGTATTGATAATGATCATGCTTCAACACCAATGCTTTATATATATATATATATGTTGAATCTGACATAATTAATTATTATCTTTCCAATATAATTTAGGCAGTACAGTGAAAAGTGGAGATTCAACAGAAGTGTTTGAAACTTTTCCAAAAACTGGCAATTAATTGCTAGTTTGTTGGGACCATAAATTATACGGATGTCATTTTATTAAGTAACGAATAGTTAAAATTATGCAGACGTCTATTTTTAATTGAACGGTCACGTCCGACTTCGTCTGACATCTGTTGTGTCACGTTTATGGTTATACTCCTGGAGGTGTGCCAAATATTCAGTACTTTACACCACGGTCAAGTTTCGCAGCTTCTGACTCCACTAAAATATTTTTCTATAACTAGATGATGCATGAAACCGACTCAAGAAGTTGGTGCTGTGCCAAAAGGATGTTTACGAGTGCGTAGTATTTCTTGAATAATGCAGCGCTTTCTCGGAAACTCTTCTGCGTAGTCCAGTTGGCTAAAGCTCTGAATGACCCAGTAACCACTTGATGGACAACTTATTATAGTTTCCTCTCTGATGAAACATAGTTGTAAAAGAAATGTAAACAATACTGGATTGTTTTCATCAGATCTTTTCCTGTTAATTAAATACAAAATATAACAGTTTCATTATGCTCGCTGTTTTGTCATCGTTTCTTATCTTTTTAACCGATGTTGCCAGGAATTTATAATGATGGAGTACCATTTTGACATATAATAAAAGCGTATTTCTGGTATTTTTTTAATTAGAAAACACACACAGTGTATAATAAATTATACATAATATCTTTCTGCAACCGAAAAACACTGATTGTAGGCTTAAATTCAAGCTGTAAATGATAGTTATTTACCGCAGTAAACTGTCATTGTGACAATTGTTGCTCTAACTATATTTGCATCTATTTAGTCAAGGGTCAAAAAAACCATTTTCTTCAAGCTTCAAACAAGCACTAATTATCCTGTCATTCATAATAAAGGATATTAATTTATCACGGTCTTTGTATATTTCACAGTTTTCTGAGCAGGGTGTCGCAAAAATGAAACAAATTGCGATTTTGACATTGGTAAAGCGTGGAGCCTATTTGTTAACGTATGATATGTAGTATCTTGAATTTTAGCTTAATTAAACCTCAAGTCAATGCCGATAATGTACTATTTTCAACAAATGATTGTTATTTGTCTCGGAATCAAGTGAACGAGTATATTGAAATCCATTGTATCAATTAATGGTTATACTTCTATTTAATCTCTTCTCTTTGGTGAAGAAAATGCTGTCACCAATTCCATTCAATTTTTTATCTAATAAACCGCGGTCGACATACGGACAAAGCAAATATTACCGGTAAAATGTCACAAAAATTGATCACGAACCAAGTAATATGGAAATATCTGAAGGAAAAGTTTATCCATCAGTAGCTGGCAAATGTTTACGGATAATTCTAATTCGTTAATTCTTTAGGATTTGAATTGAAGAATGTCAAAATTATACTGATCCGTTGATGAAGTGTTAAGCTAATTTAGTTTTAACAACGCATCATTTACAAAAATACTGATGATTTTACGAAAAACATGTGTTTTCAATATCGCGAAGTTATTGGCAAGACTAAGTATTTTCATAACAAGCCGGAAATCGTTACTTTCATTAAGCAGAAAAAGCTTTTATTTTACAGTCATGATGTTTTTCTAACATCGTTTCAAGATATTTTTTTCGCAACTAAATACTTTCAAGTCAGCTAAAGGTCCTTCAACTTGTTAGCCTTGCAATTTTCATTTACATGTTATGAAACAGAATAAATTCAGTGTAATAAGGTTCAGATGAAATCATTAGTAAGTTATTTACATACATTTGCCTATAATGAAGCCTGCGCGTAGGCTATGTATTTAATCACAGTTTACTAACAAACATAACAGAAAATAGTCCGTTAGTTGATAAACAATGTTTTGTATGATGTCATCAAGTTTTCATCTGATCACAATATGATTAATAATAAAATAAATTGTGTGTTCCAGAATTTTTATTTTATAATCCAAGCAGATTTCGCAAAAATAATCTTTACAGCAGTTCAACGAAACCGAAATCGTGATAAATGTAGATAGTGGTTTATTAAAATAAATGAATGATAAGTGTATTAATAAAAATGGAAAAGAAGCAAAAAAGTCATATCACATGTAGTGATTAATGTTCAACAAAGTTGGGAATGAGATTATAAAGACAAAGTCATTGTTTAATCAATTTTGAATAGAGACAATTTGAAAGACTAACTGTTTTTATGGATATCTCTGATTTCTTATTTAGTTTCAAATATAATTAATATTAAAAAAAATTCGAAAATTAAATTTAATTCAAGCAACAATATTTTGCAATTTTTAAGCTTTAAAGATTTAAATGCATATGCCATAATAATTCTTGTCACGTATATACTATGAAAACCTTTTCCCGTCTCATCTCGCTATTCTTTGGTCAATTTTTTTTTGTTCAGTTGACCGAAACCGCAATCGTTTTTGCGGTTTCGGTGTTAGGTCGATAAACCGCGTTTATAAGTTTTCGTAAAACAGCCTTTGCAATTTTATTTACTACAATTTATATATAGAATCTATTTTTAATGTTGTGATAAACTTTCAAACACTTTATTCCCTTGGTTGTATTACGCATAGTAATCATGGAATATGACAGAACACTTCAATTTTAGTTAAGTATCATAAATTATTTTTATTTTGAAATGCTTTTAAGTAATGTTTCCTTCCATATTCATTTTACGTATCTCCAATTAATAAATCAGTATAATTGGTGATTATGTTAATAGGTAAAGATGCATAACTAACTAATTAATTATTTTTTACTAAATCTAGTTGTTCAAAAATTCACTTAGAAAATTATGAAAAAGTGTTAAAAATTTTTAGACATTTTTAATTATTTTGGAGTTAATAATGAATACAAGACACGATTTATACTTTTGCAAGCATGTTTTAATATTGTTCAAGGTTTATACTGTCAATAGCGTTATATATAAATAAATAAAAGTACACTCTTTGTACTTATTATATCATGGACTGGTTTCACGCCACAGGATCACTGTTGAAGCTGGTCCTGGTCCATATAAGAATTTGTAGAATATGTTCAAAATAGCGTTTTATTATTTTGTAATTTAGTTTTATATTGAGTTATCAATACATCCACGCAGTACAAAGGAATAATTTTTATCTAAAGAAGCTTATGTCGTATTGAATAGGGCATCCAATCCTAGTTCCCGGGATTGAACATTCAAAATATTGTATACATTGAGATCCGGGATTAAGAAAATTTTTGCTCGGCGATTTTTAAAACCAATGAATTTGCGGATTTCCCAAAATGAACAGAGAGAGAGAGCTTTTTTTGTTTTTTTTTTTACCTCTTCCAAGAATTGAAAAACCCAAGGAAATGGACTTCTCAAAAATAACTATTTTTTTTTACATCTCGCTCATATATCTGTAATATTCTCAATCCCGGGATTTCGGTATCACAAAATTGGACGGCATCCCGGGAATGGAGACTCTAATATTGAGGACTCCACGTGTATAAATGATTTTATCTTATAATTATTAGGTGCTTAAATATTTTATATATTACGAACAAAGCTATTAGCAATGTCGAACTTTGCTTGGGCAACATAACCGCAAACATTTATACGAATATAATAAACACACCGTTACTGAGTAGGTGTACCTTCCAAAGGTGACTCAAAAATTATTGAATTATAATATTGTATATCGACTGTGGTTTGTTTATGGGTGATTTGATTACATCAGCATACCTTTAATACGTATTGGTAAACCATAACAGGTGACTGTAGGTGAATATAATTCGAATATAAAACAATACACAAACTGCACAAGTCGAAGCCTGTCGAATATTAGATGTATTTTTCTAAAAACCAGCGTTAAAGTTTAAATAAATCTATGCGTACAATGATGGTTAAAATAATCATCATTTCAATTTTAATTTAAAACAAAGAAGCGTTGGGAACATTTTTTTTAAATTTAAATTTTAAAAAATATTTGACATTACCGCTTATGACAAATATTTTGAATTTTTGTTGTTCATATGAGATTAACTCAAGGAGAATTGACGTCACAAACACCCATGTCATAAATCTCAATTTTTAAAATTTGGCATTGACCTTACCGGGAATCGAGCCCAGACCCACCTGATCAGTAGAGAAAGCTCTAACCAAATAGACCACGGCAGGCAACATTAGTTTCATAATAATATAAATAAATCTTGGGTAATTTCCAAAAAATATTAATGACAACAAACATATTAAATAATCACTTTTTCAGGTTTACACTGCTGCCTGTGTTAAAGATGTTATTAGTACTTATCTTTAAGTTTTAAAAAATATTTATTGTCAGAAAAAATGGAAAATACATGCTTTACAGCTAAGATCTCGAATTTTTGGATTGAGGGTAAGAAATAAAAAAATCTTGAATAGTTTTTGAAACCAGCCACCAATGCATTTTTTTTTTTTTGGAAAAAAGAGATCTCGATAACCCACTTTCCTAAATAATTGGGAACCACGAATTTCTACAAGAATCTCAAATAATTTTATGGTGAATCCGGGATCCAAAAAAATGTGAATGCCGAAATCCCGAGATCACAAAAGTGTCCGGGATTGAATGCCCTAATTACAGTTAAGGCAATGCGTCATGTATTTGACAACTGTAACGTAGTTAGTACGTAAAACAGATAATCAATCAAATAAATTGAGAAAAATAGTCAGAATAATAATAATATATAGATTATCAGTCAAATAATAAATTTAAAAATCAGTACACAAAATTCGTCACTGAATATGGCCAGTCTTTAGGTAGTGCAATGCCAATAAAAACCACATAAATATAGTTTGTATCAATAAACAAACGTACTTAAACTAGCTTACTCCCTACACGCCAACTTTAAATAGTTATTGTCGTAGAGCCTCTACGGCTCTACGCATATTTGTACTAAAACATACTGTAAGTTAAACGAATTGTAATTTTAAATCACTGTTTATTCCGCAGTATTTTCTACGCGCTAAATTAATATTTCACACTTGCGCAAGTATCTTGAATTTTTTTATTGAATTTTGGATTGATTTTCTTTTTTTTTTCTTCATCGTAGATTATTATTGGATGTTTGTATAACGTCATAACAAAATTTTTGAAATCAAAATGCGAAGTAAGAATAAAATGATTCGTTTTGTAATTTTCCAGCGTGAACATATTTGAAAATGTGCCAGCGACTGAAATAAATTACTTACTTTTAAAAGTAGCCGACAAGACTTAACACTCACTCACTTACTCCCGACAATAAATCCATTTCCATCAATATTCTCTTCATATGTATTTCTACAGCCCATCTTGCTTAACCCTTTCGTGAATAAATTTTCGCGGTGTTCGTTTGCCAATTGTCATTCTGGGATGCGAGTACGACAAGCATCTACTTATCAATACTTCAGATACCTTACTTACTCATCTATACCCTCGTCTTGGGCCGATCAGAATTTTATTGATTTAATTGGGTTTCATTGCAATCTTCTATATTATATACTTTTCAGAAGTGTATACAATTCTTTATTGAACCCAATGACCGCACCCCATGAAACCGCGATGGGCCATAGATTCATAATATGAATTGTCTGTCTCTCGAATACTACACACACATGCTATAGTTATTGAACAAAACTGATATTAGTCTTTTATCGTTATACAGTATAATCAATATTTTTTATCGTTTGGGCCGCATACAAATTTTTGCTACGTTACGTGGGCCGCAACATATAAATAAATAAATACACATACATATACCAACATAATACATACATAATAAAGTGATGTCGAAATAAAGCTTTTTTTATTTATTTCATACGTATTATTATATTACGGCCGCCTGCGTGGTCGAGAAGTCAACATCGTTGTCTTTGGCTACGAAAGTCACGGGTTTTAATCCTAGTAAGTACAGTTTTATAAATTGATTTTTCAATATATTTGTGAATTTCTGTTCGCAGGCATAGATGTTTGTGATATATTGAATTTCCCCCTCTTACCCATGCTTACATAAAAATGGGGCGTAGCGAGAGTAATTAGCTAACCACTAGTCCTGTCCTACCCCTAAGCACAGTTGTGAATTATTAATATCCTTTATCTATCAAATTCCACTTTAGCGGACTAGTAGTAAAATCAGTACCCTAGCGATAACATTGGCCAGAGTTCAAGTCACAGCAAGGTCACTATGAAATTTAGATTTTTTAAATCTTACACATACATGTTTGTTATAACTTTTCTCCTTGAGTTGATCTTAAGTGATGAGTAAAATTGCAAAAGACGTTAGGTCTTAGCTATTATAAATTGTATTACCACACATATTTATTTATCGCACTCTAGTATTTTTTTGCTCCTGCATAACAGAATACATTTATTCATAAGCTTTTTTAAAAATAAATAATTTATCTTGCTGAAATTTCCCAATTGTTTGTACAGAAGCAAGAGAATGTTGATTTTAAAAAGCTGAATTTTTGGCTCGGTTTTTACGATGGCCTTTCCGCGTCTGTTTTTTTTTCATAATATTCATAATCAATATTGTTTCGCGGTTACTTTTTTCATCGTTTTATTTTGTAAAATACACAGTTTTCTCAACCTCCGTTGCCGAGGTCACGAGTCGCACAAAAGTCGAGTGAAAAAGCAATTTACGCAAAATATATCGCTTCCCAAAGTCATTTATTTAGCGATAAAGCAATAAAAAAAATAATTTAAAATTACACGAAGATACAATTAAGCCTTTAGATCTTTAGTGTTTTCGTGAAACGATCTTAGGTTCAAACCATTGAATAATTTTCAAATTAATTTTTCAATATAACCATATAAGAAGGAAAAAAGACGGCATCAGGTTCTAGAACTAATTTTACCAGGATTAAATTTGATACTTGAATAATCTTTTCAATACACATTGCTATTTGCGTCAGAAGCCTTTTCAAATGTACATCTACATTAGAGCCTTCAAGAGGTGAAGTGAGCCAACTAGTAAAATGGTAAAACATTTTTCTTGAACTCTGTAAGTAAAATCAAGTCTTTAATTCTTTTAACACTATTGAAATGTGTTTTAACTGAGTTTACTTCACTTTTACGATACTTTAAGATGTTTAGAATATTACAACGCATCTAACTTATTTTTTTCTAAAATAACATTTCACCTCAAATTAGTCGATTATCAATACACAATCGTTAAAACGATTCTGACTTAAATTAATAAGCAAAATGTTATGTAACTTGTTTTAACAATCATTTTTAAAGAATTCGCTGTCAATTTTATTCTTGTTTAAAAAACACCATATTTTTTTGTACTAATCAAATTTTTCAAAATTAAGTTTAGAAACGATTTTGCACATCACAAATATTATAAACGGATGAATATTTTAATTGAAACAAGGTTATTTATATGAAATTTTGTTTGACTTGTCATATGTCAAAGATTGTTTTAATACAAAAATAATATAATACGAACTCTAGAGTGAAGAGTTAATAAGTGTCACTTCAAAAAAAAATTGAATGGTTTTATGTCACTTAGAAGATTTGTATGAATATACATATGTTATATTATGATAAAGAAATAACACGATGTAATTAATATTGTAACTAAAGTAGGCGAGGCGAATGCAGTTTATTACAAAGTGCACTATCAATCAAACGCCAACTCATTTTGCATACTAAATGACTTATTTATCATTCACTGATTCTATATAGATATTTTTATATTTTATAAATCTATTAGGTCTATACTATATCCGTTTGTTAAAAAGATAACCACAAACGGCTTAGGAAAAAATGTCCACTAAAACAGTGATCTTTAATCTGTGGTTCACGGACCGGTACCGGTCCATGAAATTTTTAAAATATTATTTTGACTCGAACTTGTTCTCAATATACAGTAAATTTTGCACCGTAAATCAGAAAATTGTATTACAATGAAGCAGCAGCAGATTTTGAATTAACAAAATTAGTAGTTTTATTAACTTTCATAAATAAAATTTTATATTATATTTATTGTCTTTGTGTTTCAGTTGTTAACTTTCGAATATATTATCCTAAGCAAACATGTACAGTTGTACAGTCAATTCGCGACTTACAACGGGTTCCGTTACGCCACTTTAGACGTAAGTCGAAACGGTCATAAGTGGAATTTAATACAAATGTCATTCATGTATATGGGTCACCCGCGGTCAAATATTAATTTATATTTTTTTTGTCAGAAACTGGAGAAAAAAATATTTTTTCTAATTTCTCTAAGTCGATAACTGACTGTGTGTAAATATTATGTATTAACGATGGTTCACGAAATATTTTTCCAATTTTAACCGGTCCTCAGATGTAAAAATGTTAAAGAACACTGCACGAGAACACGATAATTATAAATGTAAAGAGAAATACTTCAATAGGTCTAGTCAAAATAAAATTCTTTTTATAAAAACTACGCAAGTTGTAAATAATCTCGTCGTCGCACTGGAGAAAGTGACCAAGTGTAAAAATAGTACAATGTCTAATAGAACATTTGGAATCTATTCCAAATGAAAACATTATCACAAAAACTACGCAAGTTGTAAATAATATTGTCGTCGCATAGGAGAAAATAATATTATAGAATCAGCAGAATAGTAATAATATTACAGAATAATAATATAAAAAATAAATGAATATCACGAAATTATATATAAATAAAATGTTTTGGACCTTTTACAAATAAATATAAACCTGATCAAAAATTAATTATGAAAGAAAGGTACCTATAAAGTATTTCTATTAAGTGAGTAAATAATTTAGAATAAATTGAAAATGTTTTATTTTTTTAAATAATGTATTTTCCGCCAAGAATTGACAGTTAACACCTTTTTTTGGAACATATTATGGAAGAAAACTTTAAAAGTGAAAAAAACTGCAGTTGTAATCGTCTGCCCTCGCCCATCAGATTAAAACGGAGCATAGCTTAATTAAAATTTGTGACTGATTAAATTTAAATTAGAACATTGCTTTTGTATACATCGAGTTCTGGAATGATGTTCTTTTGGTGAAATAATGAATAAGATTTTTTTTTAGCACTACAAAGAGATCCGCACAGAAACTGTTGGGAACTAGTTCCATTCAACAATTCTCCTGAAAATTTTACTCACAGTAGTTTAGCTTAATAAATTATATAATTTGCTATAAAGTATACCAGCATATCTCCTTTTTTTATTTGTAGACTTAATTTAGGCAGAAAAAACCTTGAAAAACTTTCAGGCTGCCCATAAAATATATTAACCAATGTTCACTGAAAGAATGACAGTGCAATATTATAGTGGGTGAATTTTGTGGTCCTTTGTTGTAAGAGTTAAATAATAGATTGAAATTGTAAAGAAAAGTTCTACATCTTTTTTATTTATTGTGTATGAAGTACGTATTCCTAATTTGCATGTATTTAACAAGCATCTGCCGCGATAACTTTATTTGGTCAACCACCTGTTAGATCATGTCTTATTCACGGTGCTTTAACAATGAATGCCTACTTGACTTTCTAAAACTCATTTATTGTAAGTGATTGACAGTTTTATTAAACATAAACAAACCTTTTAAATTCGCTCGCCGGGATATCCTTTTTATCACTTTATCGGTAATTCCGAATTCAATAACTTCTCTCACAATTCGCAGAGAGTTTTCATATATGCACCCTATTTTTTCCCAGGGTTAACAGCGTGAGAATGCAATAATTCCTCATACAATTATTCGTTGAATCGCTAAACAAGACGCGTCGTTTTCAAACCGTAGCACAATCGAACACACACACAAAAATAAGGACAGTGGCTACGTTTCGTTCGATAATTTCATAAAACAACATAAAGGATGGCGCACTTTTTCGTTTCGAAGCACGCCAAATAATAATTTAAATAAATAAAACTTAAATATAGAGATGAAAACTACGCGTGGACCGCGCGGAGAGGACAATTTGAGACTAGAGTCGATTCGGCATTTGCGAATACGTACTCGCCGAGATCAAATTTTAGATCACCATCTATATTTACACGGCAAAATACAATTGCGACTATCAAGTAATGAGACTGTTTTTTCGACAATAAATACAATAATACTCTCTATTCAACAAAAAATATTCTTTTTGTCATAGAATATATTTTAAAACAACAAATAAATTTCACGGGATTATTTCTATCTTCTTCTTAGACATCGACTTAGGACTAAAACAATGTTTTTTTCAGGTAAGTATCTTTTCGATTTTGATTTGCGTGACGTTTTCAAAATATTTGTCTCTATGATTATATACTTAATAGTTATCACAATTCCACATTTATTTATTCTGCTTTTTGACTGAAATCTATTAAATTTCAAAATTAAGTCCTGTTACCGGATTTCGAACTCAGTATTTGTTTTTTTATTCTTTTAATTAACTTTTAATCGATATTAAATACTGTCCTTTTCAATAAAAAATAACTTAAAGTGCAAAAAAAATATCAATCATGTAATAAGCACAATATTTACATTTTATTTCAAACTGCCACATCACCAAAGTCTAACAGTTTTTTTATAATTATTATATAACATCATAACACAAGTATCAGGTCCATTCTATAAATATTTAATTTAGAACAATTACGAATCACCATTTTAGTTTTGTTTATCATTTTCACTGATTGTCAACAAATTGCATAATTCTAAAACATTAAAAAAGGATACATGTTTAGTTACGTCTATAAATCACTTGACTGACTGAAATTTAGAAAGCAACTGCTTGGATATCTTTATCCAACATGCATTTCAAGAATAATATTCTTCATTTTTTGATAAAAACCCGTTTTGTATTAGTCATCGACACAAAACTTATAGAAAATTAAATGTCAATTATGATAAACGTGATTGCTAAAGTAGCCTTCATAAAACCACTGCATTTTAATTGATTATTGAAAAATAGCTGTTAAGTTATCCTTATGCACGTATACTGTATAAACGTTAGTATAGCAAAACCTCGATATAACGGAAATATACGGGTGAGAGGTGGTCCGCTAACTCTTCAAGTCCGGTAACAAATAAATTATTTGTGTCACTATAAATCATCGGCTGACACGCGTTCAACCTACTTAACTGAAGTGATAAAGAACTAATCATGCGAATGACACTCTTCACAAGCAGTGACTTTTTGATTTTAACTTGTATAATATTACCAAATTTATTACTATATATACTCAGGGTCTTTTATACTCGATATGATAATTTTAATATTTGGTTTTTACGGTTGGTTAAGCTTTAGCGACAAATTGCAGTTATGATCACTGTTGTTCTAATCAATCTGTCAAACGCTGACGATTAACAGAATTTCGTTTTATTCTTTCAAGTTTTTGCTACATAATTAGTCAGGGTTTCCCAAACTTATTGTGCAAGGGAACACTTGGCAAATCTGCAAATGTTACCGGAACACAGCTTATTTTTTAGGTCGGGTGATTCTTAATAATAAAAATTTTGAAAAAATATTTGTTATTAAACCACTTTTAACTATCGTTTAAACATGTTATTTTTCATTTTTTATGATTGTTATTGATGCATATTGAAGAGTATGTTTGTTATAATTTATTGATCCAATACAATTGAGCCTTGACAATTAGAAATGTGTTTGAGGTAATGACATATAAAAAATCGTTTATCAAGCTGAAATGATTTTATGAAGACAATTAACATGTGCTATTTATTGAAACCCGTGGCCTATTTTTTCTAATCAAATATGAGGATTTCATTAAATCTGCTCACTAGGTACTTTACTAATTTTGGTAAATATACATTATTACGTGATCTATTTTTCTACGTAATTACATTCACATTAACTCAGCTTTTTAAAATGCAATTCTGTAGTAAATTTAAAACAAATAGAATAATGCTAATTTGTTATACGCGGAAATCAGGGAACCCGACAATTTATGAGAAATACAAATATACTCAGTATGAATAAGTCAAAATAACATGTCTAATAGAACTTCTTTAAACAAACAATATAACAAATTTTCCGTTTCTTTGGGTTACGTCAAAGTTCTGAAGTTTTCATAATCGCAACAATCTTTCTAGAGCAGGGTTTTTCAACGGGGGGCCACATAGATATTTTCTTTTAGGGGAACCACATTTCACTTTAGGGGGGTTACGGGAAGATCTCGAGATCGATTCCTCCTGAAATCATTCATCAATGACTGAAAGTTTTACTAAGTATTCGCAAACGAAAAGAGTTTTTAGAAAAACTTGAAAACTAACAACTATTTTGTTTTTTCAGAGTCTGTGTGTGACTGGTCGACGTCGTTGGCTTCGGCTGTAGAGCTCATGGATTCGAACACCAGAACATTTTTCAATGGATTTATGGATTTTCTGTTCGAAGGCAAGGATGTTGAAAGATTCCTACCACCCTATGCGATCCTAAAAATGGGGCAAAGTGATATCTATCTATTCCTTCTCTCTTCGAAAAAAATATATTGAGCAACTGATTAACAAGCAGTTATTGTAAAAAAATAACTTGGTTAAAAATATTAAAATATAAAATAGGAGCTAATGTGCAATGGGCGTTCACAACAATAGCCCAATTGACAAACAGTGAATGTATAGCATTATAGCATAAGATATTTCCTTAACGTTATAGTTCGATACTCGATAAAAGATCATTATTGGATTAGGGTGCAAAGACAGTCAAGTAAGAGTCCAGTGGTTTTTACAAAATACCATCGTTATCACATTTTTGTTTCAGAAAATTAAGAAAAGTATTTAAGCAAATCATAACCTTAAATCGTGTTCTATTGATATGTCGCTAATAAATTCTTAATTAAAAGCAACAGGGAGACAAAATTTAAAACATGTTTTTTAGATAAGTTTACTAACTAATCGTTTGCTGACTACATAATGAAGCAATAAGATATTTAAAAAAAATCGGAATCTCACTGTTACATTAATTTATTATTATTTTCCTGAATCTTTAAATGATTAATGTGTTAGCTTGATACAAATAGAATATAAATGATTGAAGACAACTCTCTATTTTACTCAATCACAATAATCAAAAGAAGCTCGATTTGTAAAAGTTTATTAACTATTTTAAAGTATGTAACAAACCTTTACCTTCAATAGTTTATCTAAAAGTAATATGTTTTTTTATATTGTTTTAGCTAATACTGTTGCTTTCATGTAGTGATATACTGAGGTCTGCAATTTAGATAGACTGACTGCGTCACGATAAAGTTTTCCGTAGCATATGTTTTGATATTTTATTATCACGATCATTTAAACCAGGCATGGGCAACCTTTCCTAGGTCTGGGGCCAAATTATCATTCTGTCACCGAGTCAAGGGCCGGACCAAATTATTAAACATTTTTTTTAATCCATGTCCGCTCCCAATGTGGAGCATGTGGCCTACTAATGAAGGTATCTCAACGGAAGTTTTTGTTACTCAGTCGCTCAACCTTACTTTTTCAAAGTGAGTAGTAGGGAAAGAATGATAAGGCTAGAACAAGACTAGTGGTTGGCTAATCGCTATTGCTACACCAAATTAAAGGATCAGAAGGATGGGAGGAGAGGAAATTATCTGAATTGACATCACAAACATCCAGTCTTCGATCATAACTTTGAATTGAATAATTCACTGAGATCTGACCAGGAATCGAACCCAGACCTGCGTGATCGGCAGAGCAAGCTCTAACCAATTGGGCCGCCGCAGCAGGCGACATTAAACATAATAAAGTAATATTAAATTAAATAAAACACGTTGCTACTTCTTATATATTTTTTTATTTATATAATGAACGACATAATATTAATATTATATACTAGTTCCAATATTTAGTGTGAAGATTTGCCTTGAACTTGAATTATGAGACAGCAATATTGGCTTCCTGGAACTATTAATTTATTTCTCTATTACTTCGCCGAGATGAATCAGGGCCGGACAAAATAGTTCGGCGGGCCGGTGGTTGCCCATATATGATTTAAATTATTGTACTCAATTTTCAGTAGGTACTATTGATATGTTGGTTAAATTGTATTGACAATGCTTAGTCACCGAACCAAACCGTTGTTATAATTATTTCAATATATAAACATGGCGGATACGAAAATGAATAATGTAATGAAAGATACTATAGATTAAAATATTAAATTTTATGTTAACAATGAAATATAATAAATTCACCAATTTATACATACAGTTAGTTCAATTATATTCTTGATGTGTATATTATTTTATCCCTTTGATAATTTCTTAATGGAATACTACCCCACCAAATTTCTTTTAGGAATGTTATCATTTCACTCTCTTGAAGCTCAAAGATCGTTTTCAAGCTTAAAGCATTTTTCTCTTCTTCTTCGGGGCCGAGTTAATAATCCTCAAATTCTCATGACTATTAATTTACATGCTCCCAATTTATTCTTACGTGGGCGAAACAATGAGCAAAAACTTTTATTTCTAAAAACGTATACCTCGCTTAGGAGGTATGAGTCACCAGTTCCAAGGGCCGTTCGACTAATCAACGCATTGCCTAGAGAAGTGGACATTTTTGGTGATGGTATTTGTGAACTGTTTGATAAATTTTTCTTTTGTATTTCTTGATTTTTTATGTTGAATTTGATGTACTGTGTATTTTTATTTTATTTTGTCTTATTATATTTTTCAAGTGCATGGCGAATTGGCGTCAGCTGTTATGTCATGTACTGTAATTTTAATTTTTAACAATAAATTAAGAAGTGAAATGAGTAGAAAAATGGTAAAACATTTTCCACTTAAATACACATAGAAAACAAAAGTTTGATGTGTATTTACAAAGCTCACTTCATAAACTTTTACGATACTTTAAGGTTTAAAATATTATTACGCATATAAATCATGTTTTCTAAAAAAACACTTGGTCGACTTCACTTTTCATTTACTCAATTATTGATGCTGGGAGTAAAGGATTGTCGAACGTACTAAATGGTGTGAAGAAAATAGCACGAAAAAGATGGCGTGGACAAATCGATGTGTATAAAATATTGAATATAATTGAATATCTCGTTTAAAGCATTTCTATTTTTTCTATTCCGTTTTGTTTTATCACCGAGAAAATTCATGAACCGGTAAAGCAGTAACCTTCATGGTACTTAACCAAATCGGAAGCTACGTCCATAAAAACCATTATTTTGACACTATCTTGGAATAAATACAGTCAGTTAATCTATGACACGGAGATAAGTTCGGCGTTATAAAAAATCGTTTTATATTGTAGGTGTTTAAGGTATTTTTTACCGTGTTTGGAGTTAATACTTTCGATGGTTTCGGCGATAACTTTGTGGAAGTTCATTTTAATAGAAAATTTAAATTAACTTTGATTATTCCACGTATTCTGTTACTAACTGTGACACGTGTTTCGCCTCTTTCAGAGGCATCTTCAGACTTGCTATCGCAAAGTTTGCTTAAGTAATGAAGCAAGATTGATTCTAACATATTAAAATTATGAAATTACAAAATGGAGTTTTTGGGTTTTTTTTTCCTTTTAAGAGGAGCAAAGAGGGGGGTGTAGAATCGAAATAAAGCAAACAAATAATGATACTAATGAGTTGCAATCAATCAGATTGGGATTTTTCCTTTTTAAGGGAAGCAAAGAGGGGATTATAAAATCGAAACAGAGCAAACAAATTTATGTTTTTGGAGTTTTTTAGTTATAATTACGTTTAAAATTCTAATGTATATTTGTTTTACGATTATTATTTTATATATAGTTAATAGCTATTTATATCTAACAACCTCATTTTTAATTTCTTTTATATATATTATTGGCTTTAACTATCTATTAAATATATGTTTTTTTAAATCCAATTTGCAAAATATGGCATCCTAATGGAGGTACCTCAACAGATTATTTTTTTCTGCGAGAACTGCTTGTTTCTCAGTCGTTCAACTTTGTTTTCAAAAAGTAGTAGAAATAGAAGGATAAGGGTAGGACAGGACTAGTGGTTATCTTATTGCTTTCGCTACGCTAGGTTATTAGGATCGGAAGGGTGGGAGGGATTTTTAGACATCACAAACACCCATGCCTTTGAACAGAAATCGATAAATCAATCGAAACAATGCTGTACGTACTGAGGCTCGAACCCGTGAGGTTCGACACGGAAGCCCACAACGCTGACCGATGCGCCATAGGACCCGATTGTAGAACTAAAATACATTCATCTTTTAATAAAGGAGTTTTACCAATCAAATGCCAAATCAATTAATATATTTTTTAATCATGTTTTCAAATTACACAAAATGAATGGCCCAAATATGTTCCTTTAAAAACACATATTGAGCGACCTACCTAACGTATACATATGAATTTGTAAGTTTATCAAAAAAAAACTGTTTTAATTAAAAACGTTTTTACATTTATATTGTCATTCTGAACGTGCTTGTTATTTTGTTGTGACACTTTTATTGCTAAAATCGTGTCATAAAAGTCTTTAAAAAAATATTTTGTAAAATAAGTCTCACTTCTGAATGGTCAGATCATAAGGCGCCCGACAAACATTGACAGATAGCTAGATACTAAACAAAAACCAGTGGGTGGATCAACTCAGCAGTGCACTGACGTGTCAATTTTATCATGACTGTACCACATCCAATGTAGGTGCAATTTACAGCCAATACAGAGCTGTAAACTTGATTAACAATAGACAGCGAATCATACTTATTGTAATCATAACTATTTGTATAAAAAGTAAGGTATTACTTACAATATCATCAGTTCAAAAATAATGTTAAATATAAGAATAACATTTTATATATTTTTACCATAAATTGACAGTGAACACAGTTATCATCATTTTCGAACATGCTCACTCCCACGTGGACTCTTGAAGGATTCCCTCAACAGAAACTTTCTTTCCAAGATCTTTGATTATTTAAACCAGGGGTGGGGAACCTTTGCATTGCTAAAGGCTACATTAATTTATCTGATTTAACATAAGGCCGCAGTAAAGAAAACGTTGACCCCCCCCCTCTTTTTCCAAACGCGTGCGTATAATTTTTTGAATTATTATGTGAATATTCTGATCTTTCCAGATTGAATAGTGTCCGAACACTTATATTGCCCGGTCAATTAGGCTCGATACGTTTACGCCAAGCGTTATATTTTTATATGACATTTAAAATTAACACGTTTACAAGGCTGGAAGTAAACAAAGTCAATATCGAAATTAGTGCGGAATTTTACAACTAGGGCGGAAAAATACAATCTTGATTGGGCGGCCAAATTTCTAGCGCCGTCCCTGATCGTAATATAAGAAGGAGAGTTATCGTCACATAACTTATTATCTCAGGTGTTAAATGAGTATCAATATTTTCATGGTAAAATATACCTACATACAATTTATTTTATACACCTAATCCAGGGGGGGATCTCTTCTTCCCTAAAGGCCGCATTTATTTTTCTGATTCGACATAAGGCCGCAGTAAACATTGACTAGGAAATGTTTGGTCAGAAACAGGCATTTACGGTCAGAATATGTCAGAAATTTACATAAATTTACAGAATAACAGAATTGGCCAGAAAGCCGCACTGGGGTAGCCAAAAGGCCGTGGGTTCCCCACGCCTGACCTAATCGATCTAAATCAAAACCATTAATTTTGGCACACAGGCGTTGAGCCTTCCCAGCTGGGCACTGTAAGTGGCCGCATATATCTGAGAATAGTATCTCTGGTTTAGTCAATGTCAATGAAAACATTTTTTACAAGCGCTTTATCATTTTTCTCTGGTTTTCATTTCGGTTGTGAAATCCTTGTATAATTTTGCATGTGATGCAACTGTCGTAAGATACATTTAAATTTATTAAAAATATACACTTTACGACTTCAATCTGAACTAATTCTACTGGCCATGAATCACCATAGTTCTCTATCATAGGCGGTTCTTGTCACTGACATCAACATTACCCTAGTAATTTGTAAAACATCCACCATCTTGCTTTCCATAATCTTAATATTTAAATGTGTTCATACTGCCTGCCTTGTCTTCAAATTCTATACTAGACATGGGCAACCTTTTTTAGCTTGGGAGCCAAATTATCATTTTATCTTCAAGGCCAGGGCCGGACCAAATTATTTAATAAAATAAATATGAAATGAATTAAAATATGTTGTTACTTCATATTTCGTTTATTTATAATATTATGCTTTGTTTTAATACATTTTCATGTTATAATATGATGAACGACATAATCAGTGGTGTAGTGGTAAATAAATAGGTACCAGGTCGGTCATTGATCTTTTCCCTATTTATCTTTTAAGTATTAACAATTGAATCAATAAAAAAACACGCAATTATTTAAAAAAAAAACTGCACTCATTGTATGTACTTGAAAATTAAGTCACAAGTCAAAAAGGTGGCAAGGCGGCGCCCTGGCTCATTTTCAGGTGCCAGGTTGACGACCTGGTCCGACCTGGCCCCACTGCACCACTGAACATAATAATTAATTTGAAGATTAGCCTTTCCTTGGTCTCCAAGATTCTCGTATAGAATTTTTTAGGTTTTTGTCAGTTATCCTTGTACAAACATTTTGATTTGTTGTTTTTCATCCTCAAAAAAAAAACTGTGTTGGTTTCACCCGCCCTTGGGCGACTGCATGAGGGTCTCTGGTGTTTTAATTAATTGTAAAACAATAAATTATAATTATGTATTTACATATTATGGCCAGAGATGGCGCTGGACGAAACATAAGTTCTCGCACGCTGTAATTATTTTTTCTCCCACCATGAATTTGATTGACTTCGTTGAAATTAATCAGGGCCGGATAAAAAGAAGCAGAGGGCCAAAGGTTGTCAACGTATGGTCTATAATACACTCTTAACCCAGCGCGTTTATGAACGTAATATAATACCTATGTTCATTTAGTTTATTAGAATCCATTCATACGAAACTATTAATATGATGAATCGGTTTGCTTCTATGAATCTGGGTGCAGTCGTCAGATATGATTGTCTCATAGCCATAAATAAGTAATAATACATAATACTAATAAATACATGTACCTTAGATTTAAGGTCAACGAATCAATCAAATAAAGCTATTAACTGTATTGTTATACGAACGCAGTAGCACGAAAATGTCTAAAAATAACTGTATGAAATTTTATGAAGCGGTAAAGCGAAAACTGCTGGGTGTTCGAAATTTTCCAGAAATGTTCGAATTTGAAAACTGGAAACTGTAATACCGACTGTCGACGCCCAGTCTGCACATAAGGGTGAGTGAAACTGCCCAGAGCGACACCTACAGTTTAAAAAGATACGTAGAAGCAATCGTGTAATTTATTGATTGAATTGGCATTTACTTGGTAGAATTCCACCGTAATAAGATGACAAAAAATCAAAGTATTTTAGTTCTGTATATAATTATTTTTTGAAATAATATTTTTGTAGAACTATAATACTTTGATATTTTTTCATCTTATCATCCGTGTAATTGATAAAATCTGGCTTAATATATTTTTTAAAATATCCCAGCTAAGTAAAACATTTCTTATCATTCTATTTCACTAACATTTATCTTTTATTAATGAACAGGGAGCCAGTGGCGTTTTTGAGCATTGGCCTCTTATTATTTTTTAATAAATAATTGTATCACAACCAAAACGCACTATCGCACTATTGAAGTAAATTCAGCGCTAACAATAAGTATTAGTAATTTTCTCCTACCAGAATACAAATAATGAGCTTAAAACAATTTCTTAAAATGTGATACTTAACCGTTTTGAATACCGCGCAAATGTCCGTCCGTCCGTCTGTATGATTGTCCCCGATTTCCCCATGGTCTATTTCTGCTACTACGAAAAATGATTGTTAGCAAACTTAAACATTGTTCCAAAAACTAAATAATTTACAATTTAAATACTGCAGGGCTGTCGATATATGCCCCAAGGTCTATTTCTGCTACTACGAAAAATGATTGTTAGCAAACTTAAACATTATTCCAAAAATTAAATAATTTACAATTTAAATACTGCAGGGCAGGGCTGTCGATATATGCCCCAAGATATATTTCTTTTACTTGAGAATTTCTGGCTTATTCAATAAATAGGTTTGCAATTTATTTTTCACGCCGGTAAATTTTCTGACTACTTAAAAATGCAACAAAAATCCCCCCGTTGAGGTCAACGGGCTTACAGCTAGTAAATCATTAATATGTCCCCGAGATACTGTGTGTTTTTGAGCAAAATAATTTTGCCTAATATACACTTGAATTCGATATTTTAAAAACCTATACGAGGAGAAAACATTCAAAAAGTGTTTTGTCACACAAATATAAAGCATGGAAAATGATGATTTAAGTGTTGCAAAAGTGACGATTTGTATGAATGTGTCAACATTATGATTTCATTTTAATATGAAAAAAAACCTTTTTGGACACTAATTTTGATTTTCATACATAGGTTTTATTATGGGCTATCAGAATTGACATAAACGCCATTTTTCAAAATTTGTGACAAAACACTTCTTGAATGTTTGCTCCTCATATTGACTCAGGATAAATAAGCACTACACATATTCATACAAATATTGCTTATATTCTATTAGAATACCAAGTATTTGATTGTATGTCTTGGACATCCGTGTTCGATTGCATATGTTCCGGAAACCTGTGTCCGCTTGGTATTCAAGTGGTTAAGTACATACAACAAAATATTAGGTAATATATAAATTAATTTATACATGTAATAGTTAAAGCTTTATGTAAATATTAACCAATAATTCTGACGTCTAATTAACAAAAAATAATGACTTCTAGCATATGTCAATTGTCAAATAACGTTGTATTGTATTATTTTGTGTTTATCAGTTGAAAGGGAAAACAAACATCGTATTGATTATAAAGTGGTGTAGTTTTTGTCCTTGTTTCTTTAGTAGGAAAACATTCAAGTAGTATTGCAGATGATTGATTAATTAACAAAATAAAAGTGTAAACACCCAAAATGCGTTTAAGAGATCGGTTATTGAAATATTTGTTGAATTCATTATATTTAAGCCGTATAAAATAGTTCTAAAATAACGAAAAAAAATGTCTTTAACGCATCAATGGGCACATAAATTATAACGGGTGTACTATTAGCTTTCTCGAAATAAACATTTTCATTTTTTTTATTAAAATCGTTCATTTCGTATAAATAAAAGATATTTAGTGCGCTTTTTTTCGTTGTGATGTATTGTCATGAAAAAATAGACGTTCTTCTAGATTTGATCTTGGCTTATATTAATTTCTAATTTCAATTCCACCTTGAATAAAAGAAATTCAATTTATTATAATTTATGATTTACCTCGGGTCTATAATTCTCAGACGCATTAGCGTCCAGACACTAACAGTGGACAGTCAGTTATATAAGACATCTTTACACGGAACGTTGAGTTTTTTTTTTGCTTATTAGATTTGCACTAAATTAAATAGTTAATATCGTAAAACATGAAGAAGTTCAGTGGTCATATAAACTTTCACAACAAGAGCTAAATGACAAACAAAATTATTTTCGCACAGCATAGGTACATATAATTTTTTTACACATTTAGAATCAATACAATACGCTCGGCAGGTGATGTGTTGAACCTTACCATCCGGGCAAAGATGTAGACGTAGATGATTTTCTTCGATCAAAATTAAAAATGAATGAGAACGCATTTTATATTAAAAAACTATCATTTAATTTCCATGGCAAGATTCTTCAACGGTAAAAATTTCGAAATTATATCTATAAAAAAACATTTTCGAGGACCGTGAATCGTCTACTTCAAATCACAATTTCTATTTGTGTCGTATGTATATTATAATTAGACAATTTAATTTATTTAATTTAAAATTAATCCAGGTGTGAATATTGAAAATACTACAAAGTAAAATAAATGCACCATGTGAAAAAAGGTTTCTTCGTATTATTATTTTAATAAAAAAAATCCACCACTTTTTTGAGTTCCCAATATTATTTATAGACATAAAATGTTTATTATATTTTGGTTATCTATTTGCGGCTGGTATGCTATCAATACACTACATAGCACAGCGATAACAATAAAAAATAAAGCTGATAAAAATGATAATATTTATACTTGGACCTGCTAAACAGATTGAGGTCTCATACAAATTTTTATTGAATGCATTTCTGATTTCAACAAAAAAAAATAATTATGTCGATAGTTGAGAAATAAGTAACATTTTTAAATCGAGAATTAGGTATTTGTATATAAACTAATAATCAGGGCTGTGGAGTCGTGTAAAAAAAGGATGACTCCGACTCCGAGAATTTTTTTCTAAAATTTCATTTTAACTTATATGTATGTATACCATCAGATCATCTTTAGTAGCCAAGCATAAAATGTCAACACTTCGGACTATTTCGTTTGAATACATATCATTAAATATATTTTTCAAAAAAAAATCGACCCGCTCATTTTTCACGACTCCGACTCCGACTCCACAGCCCTGCTAATAATTATAACCAACGTTCCCTCTAAGCCGAAGAGTTAGCTGCGCGGAAATTTCAAAGGCTGCGCGGAGGCTGCGTGGAGGCTGCGCGGACCGATCAAATATTAATTGAGCAACTGTCTTGTAGTGCGCGCCAACCCGGAATGAGTGCGCGGGGGCTTCTCAACTGCTGCGCGGCCGCGTACGCGCGCAGCTTAGAGGGAACGTTGATCATAACAAAATCTTTACCTACTAGTTGCGCCACTTATAATTGCTTGTTTTTTTATAAATATAATATAATGTTTTACACCGAGACAAGCTTATTTCAACAGTTAATTTTATTGACAAATAAAACATTCTTTTGTATTAATTTCACATTTGTTTATTATCAAGATCAGGAATAAAAATATGTATTTAGAATATTTATATAAAATCTAGTTAGTCTAATAATGTAACAAACAATTGGAAAAATATAAATATGAAATGATTGTTTAGATAATGATACAAAATATAAACAAGTGACATTAAAATTAAAATGATTAAGACCTCTGACAAATAAATGTTATTAATTTTCAATCGCATTCTAAAAATGCTTGTGAATAATAAGTTATATTGTACAAATTCCCCATTTCCTAACTTTAAATATACCTTAGAATCAAATAAAAAAATGACCTTTCTTACTTGATTGTAATAATGCCTTTTCACCAAGTATTGACAGTGAACATTTTAAAATGAAGATAATTTTATTGCTGTTATTTTATAAGACTAGTCTACAAAATCGAGCCTGTCCTTTATTTTTTTTTTCCAAAAAAGCATACATATAGCTACATAAATTATTCTGTAAAAATAAATTATAATATACATAGGTTGTTAACTGACGTTTGTCATTTGGTACAAGTGTCAGTTTCTTTCGATTGGAAATATGAATTGAATTGTGGTGCAACTTTATGATTCTGGGCATAAAAAAGTATTAGTACAGTAACCTCCCGGTTAAGTACGCATATTGAATCAAAGGGTATTGTGCGTACTTAACCGGGAGGTGCGTATTTACGTATTTTTTAATCAATCAAGAGCTTGGATGGATGTGGCAACCTGTTGGAAGTGGTTTAATGAAGTTTTTTTTTTATCCCGAAATCAAAAAGAGAACAGGAAGGCCAGTTCTTTTGCTTATGGACAATGGCACCAGAACATTTTGAGGCATTTAAACGAGATAATGTGGAGGTTGCATTTTTCCCACCTAATTGCACAAGCTGGAAACAGCCTTGTGGTATGGGAATTATTGCAGCCCTGAAAAAGCGATATAAATATTTGTATCTCAAAGAAGTCCTTAACTATTATGAAATTGATGATGGTTTAAAAAGCATCAAAGCAGTTCAAGGAAAACAGCTTTCAAGGGGTGCAGCTGGTGTTGCATATGGAAATGCAGCACATTTATTAGATGCTGCCAATTTTGTTAAGGAGGCATGGGACGCCATCTCAGCAGAGACAATCGCAAACTCTTTTGCCAAAACCGAGATAATGACCCTTACACCCGTTCCTGTTGAGAATTCTGAGAACGAATGGATCAATGAAATCATTTCAATGTTTACAAAAGTTAGCATTGAAACTGACGTCAACGATGCTATAAACTTCGAAAGAATTGACGAGGAAAACACTGAAGAATATGTTCAGGAAATTTTCAAAGATGTGGACGATGTTTTGGAAGATGTGAAAGAAGTACCGGATGAAAGCCACTTATCTGACGATTCCGATCTGGAAAACAACGAATGTCTAGTCAAGTTTGAAGGCTTTGACAACTTGTGTGAAATGGCAATAAATATAGAAAATCAGCTTTTATGCCCAGTTGTTAAAAATGCAGCAGGAGCTGATTACAACGATCTTCTATGCTCTTTTGAAAACTTTCAAAAAAAAAAAAAAATAGCATCAATTTAAAAAAAAATCAAACAATAAAGACAATGTGCAGTTGACACTTTACGATATGTTTGTACCTAAATAAAAATGTAAATTTGTTAATTGTTATCTTAACTGTTTTCCATTTTGTAAAATAATTGTGTTCAGTTTTTTTTAATTTTTTGCATAATAAATGTTGATCCAAGTTTTTTGCCATTTTTCATGCGTACTTAACCGGGATGCGTACCACATTTTTTGCGTACTTAACCGGGAGGTTACTGTATTTATTTTATTCTTTTTTTGAAAACGTGTTTGTTTTCAAAAACAAAACGTTGCTGAATTTTGACAGCCAGGACAGGGTAAAGTCAACAACGTTTATTATACTTTAAATCTTTGGCGCTCGAAATATGATTTTAAAATATTGTTACCTACTTAATATTAAATTAAATAACTTAATAAAAAAAAATATATATAATTCTTAAAACCATTCACTACTCAAATCTGTGGGCATTCTTATGGGCTTATCCTTTTTGGCTTTAAGCTCGTTGATACATTTATTTATTATATAAACACGAAACATTCATTTATTAAGCGTCTGTTCAAGTTCATCCCGTGCACTTGAACGCCTGAAGATACTGAAAGGCGAAACCCGGGTCGGAAGTGACAAAATCTGTGTAAATGTACATAATTTGAATGATTTAAATTTAATATTGAAATTCCACCAAGCACCTTCAGTCGAAATCTTAAATTGAGGAGCAAACATTCAAAAAGTGTTTTGTCACACAAATACAAAGCTTGGAAAATGATGATTTAAGTGTTGCAAAAGTGACGGTTTGTATGAATGTGTCAACTTTATGATTTCATTTTAATATGAAAAAAAACCTTTTTGAACACGAATTTTGATTTCCATTCATAGGTTTTATTATGGGCTATCAGAATTGATATAAAAGGCCATTTTTCAAAATTTGTGACAAAACACTTTTTGAATGTTTGCTCCTCAATTATACTTAATATTGTTTTCCAATGGGAATTTTCAGAATATTGTTATTGTCGTTTTATCTTTATAATTTATTCGTAGTTTTCTTTTTTACCTGTGGATTTTTTAAAAATAAAGTGTAGGTATTAACCACATTGCAGTGACGAGTTAATAAGAATGCGTACAATTTTGTAACCTACTCGGTATGATGACAAATATTTGTCAATGAATTCAATGAGTCATCATAAGAATTCCCTCCCCGAAACTCACAAGGCATACGTTTTCACAAAAGGAAAGTTCAAAGATTGGAAGCAATCAATTTTCGTTTAGGTATATGCTCGTTGTTAAAATTTAAAATATATTAGTGTTCTTAGTGGTGTTCAATTTATTGGTAGAAAGCGATAAACCGAAAATTATTCTGATAAAATATTGTCATGAACAAAACTTTATTTCAAAGTCTAGGGAACAACCCTTGGTAAATAATAATAACCTACATATATTATAATATATGTGCAAGTCGTCATTCTTTTACACATGTGGTTTAAGTACTAAAATATATTTTCTTTATAAAAATGCACAGTAATAATAATATAGCAAATGTGCTCATTGCATAACATTCTGTGTAATCAGGCAAAATTCTGTGCATAGCTGAGACTGACTGATAAGTGCTAGGTACATTTCCTAGAAAATTTGTGTTCTCGATTAGTCATATCGATATTACTCACTGGAAATAAAATTTATTTACACTAACAGCGAGACACGAAGCTCGTCGGATTTCGCTAGTTTACTCCGTGTCAGTGCCCGGTAAAGCGTAGTTTTAGTTATTTAACTTAACATTTGTTAATTTCCTGTGTTTTTCAGTGTCAAGTTTTCATTTTTACGGGACATATTTCACCTAAAATATAGTTATTTCTCATTTCGGTATCGCACGTGTTTACTATAGTGCAGTCTCAAACCATTAATAAGATAACTTATTGCCATCTATTCAAAGTGTGCAGTACTTCAATGGAATGTTGATTAAGTAGGAAACTGCATTGAAGAAATCACGACAAACTCCAATTATTTAGCTGTCAGTCGACTGTCCAGATTTGGGGCCACTCCTTATTGATAAACACAATAGTGTTAAGTGTTATTATATTATTTTTCACGTGTTCGACGTGTGCAGTGTTTTTAATATTTAAAAATAGTTATGACAGTGTTGTGAGAAAAAAAAACTCCACCAAAAATGAGTTTAAACGGAATAACCAACAGTCTTTCAAAGCTGTTCACAAAACGACCCAATAAACATGAACGAGCGACCGAAATCGGGCTGCCGACGAACGTCAAGCAGCATATACATGTCAGCCACAATACGGTGACAGGAAATCTGGAAGGCCTTCCGTCATCATGGATACGGCTAATGAATACCCAGATAACACAGGCTGAGCAAAATGAAAACCCTAACGCGGCATATCAAGCTGTTAAATTTTATAATTACTCTATGAAGAAAAAAGAACCGATACCATTTAAAGCCCTGCTAACCGAAGAAGCTATTACCGAAGAGTCAATAGAAATTGACAAACTCCTTGATAAAAAAAATGCACACCAAAGCCAAGATTCTGATATATCGCTTGGTCAGAGTAGCGAAGAAGAAATTAACCTGCAGACCTTGAAGGAAGTATCATCCAGACAGACTATGCCAGTATTACCTCCAAAGAAAGGAACAGCCAAACCGCCTGTGCATACAAAAGTAGATAAGTCTGCAGTTGAAGACCTGACAATAATCGGTGTCGAGCCCGAGGAGAGTCCTATCCTGCGAAAAAAGGAGATTTATAATTCATCTCTAAATGATAATCAGATTTATGATGAGCTAAGAAAAATATGCAATAAAGACGATCCACATGCGAGATTTGAAAGAATTAAGGATGTTGGCGCTGGAGCATCAGGTATTCAATCAATTGTTTTAATTATAATCATAAATTTTATATTGTTTACTTAGATATGTAAATAAAAAGTAATATGTTTTTATACTTCCACAATTCGAACTGGTCATGTTTAAAAAAAAAAGAAAATATAGAACATGATACTTTTAACCACTCTAAAGCTAACGACCCACCGGTGTGTCGCATACCTACTAACCACACACGCTACCCACCAGTGTGTTTTATTTATGTCATTATTACGACGACAATAAATATTTTTTAGAGTTTGCATCATTGAAAAAGGGTCCGACATCTCTTAAGGACTCACAGAATGAATATTAAGTTTTCCTTTATTAGTTTTTAGAAAATTGCTAGCTTACAGGACAAAAAACGTTATTTTTTTCTAGCTGTTAACGGGTTAACATTATGTCTACTTCACAATCCTGTATTATTTGTGGTACTGGTTTGTTATATAGTATATGTTCCATACAGATAATGAGCATAATGATTCTACTCTACAACATGGTTACGTTTAATGTTACACACCAGCCACTACCAGAGGCATAAGAGCAGCGTTTTCTAAATGGGATTCCACAAAAAAGTTTGAAATTATCAAATAGATATATTTTTTTATCCATGTCCGCTCTCAATGTGGAGCATGTGGCCTTCTGTTTTAACTGTTTGTTACTCAGTTGCTCCACCTCTCTTTTTCGAAGAGAGTAGTAGAGATAGAAAGAACAGGGCAGGACAGGAACAGTGGTTGGCTAATCACTCTCACTAACCCCTGTTATTTTAGGATTGGAAGGCTGGAAAGGTGAATTTTTATTCATCACAAACATCCATGCCTTCGAACAAAAATTGATAAAACTATTTAAAAAATGCTTTTCGTACTGGGATTCAAACCTGTAAGTTACAGCATGGAAGGCAACGAAATTGACCGCTGTGCCATGAACCCGGCATATATATATACCTCAAACCTAAATATGTAAATTCACTTTTAAGGTGTTCACTGTCAATTCTTGGTGGAAAGGCATTGTATTAAAAATAATACACTTTTCCGTTCTAATTCCACATTTTTCAAATTCAGATATGGGCAGGTTTCGCTCATGCCAGTAATGTAGTTTACTAATATAACTACTAAAAATACATTTGACTGATTCGCTGCTACTAAATTCTAATACACCACCATGAACATCATTCAATCTGTTAAATGTATCAATCGTTCTATGAATACTCTCAGCGTAGTCTGTTATAACACTTGCAAAGTAACATTGCAATTCCCACCACCACCCGCCAATGAACGTATGTTTGGTACTAGTAATATTGGGAAGAGTTGGAGAAAAGAGAAGTTGTACAACTTAGTCACAAATACAGGTGGACAAAATGTCACCATGGGGTTAAAATGTTTGATTACTCTTCGGCATAATCTGGTGATTTCAGCTGTTACACCAGCTGGGTTCTATTCAAAAATGGTTCAAGGTTTTCAGAATAAGTCGACTAATCATGGGAAGACTCCCAATTTTTCCAAAACGACTCCGGTCTTTCTCAACACTCCCTTGACACGCACGGCTCCGTTTTGACTTGTGAAAAATTGCTTGCTGATCTCTGCAATTCGAAACGACTTATCATTTTTTTAATAATCGAGTCACTTGAAGAATTTCTCACATCACAGTGGTGATCATATGCTCTAAAGGATTATTGGTTTTGTTTTTAATTTTTTTATTATTAATCTCCAATGCTTTCTTTTTAACAATGACCCACCTGTACAAGTATTCAATGGGTAGTCTATATCTTTTGCCTTGGGAGCAAAGAAGTTACAAAAATCTTCAAGGTCAATGCAAATAAGTATATTAATTGTTATTTTTTCTAAGAAATATTTGTATAATCATTTTCAGAGTGCCAGATAGTCAATTTTAGGGGAGATTTTAAGGGATATTTAGTGTAGGTTAATAATATCACTGATAAGGAGATAACTTGAGTTCAAGCACCCTATAGTGATTTTTATGAATGCAAAGCTTTATAATCATTAATTGTTTGTGACATAGCCACGATCTTAACCCTGGTGCCGATATCCGGAACTGATATCTAGTGCCAAAAATATCTTTATTTATTATTTAAATTACACTAAAAATTAATTTGTAAACTTTTTCATCGTTCTGTATTTATCATTAATATCTACTGATCTGTATAAACCATTTGCATTAAAAGTGTTTCAATCAGTTCAGATACACATAGATGAACATGTATCTGAATATGAACAAATGAACCTAAGTAATAATTAAATGCAAAAACCTAAATTTAGACACCTGATTATCATTTTAAACGGGAAAACATTACAGAGACCATTGTGTAAACAAAATAATGTTTCCGTTTTTTAAATGTAAAAAATTGATGCATTAAAAGAATAGAGTGTATTTATCTTATCTATAAACCTCAATAAGTAATTATTTTCTGGACGTTTTAGATATTATTCAACCCGAAACATTTGAAAACATTTCGAATGCTTTTTATTCGTCTGAAATGTTTTCAAAAATTAATACTTTATTTTCAAATCAATTTTTTGGTACTAAAAATAAATTGAAATACCAAAGTTTGATAGTGTTCAAAATGAAACAATATGCTATAAGGGTACATTATTAATTTAAAAATATAATTTTGAGGAATAGCTATTTACAAAAAGAAATATCAATTAAAACATCAGGTACTTCCAATTCTGATCATGAGGACCGTTTTGCTGATGATTCAGTAGCACTCTATTTAACAAAACGCATGTCTAATGCTGTCTGTTTTTATCTGCTTTTTAAAACTTTCCTGAAGTAGTCAATCACATTATCGTTGAATAAATTTATGTTTTAATTGACTATAGCAACATTTGGGTGGCACTTATTAGACAGCATTTCATCTATGTCAGCATTAGGTATAGATCCTTTACTTCACCCTTCCTCACAAGATGAAATCGCCTCCATCGTTTCAGTTTCTTAGCCTTTATGAAGCTCCTACAATCTTTCTGCGGCGAGTTTTCTTCCAGGGGTGGTTGGAGTGTTGACGAATATCGTATATAACGAATATAAAGGTTCCGCTAAAGGAATATTTCAGAGTTATTTGGTAAATCCAACCATTCTTGATTGTGTTTAAAATTAAATTTTACTAAGCAATTTTTTTGCTGTATTTCCTGGCTTTTGTGTCGTATTTATATTATATATTGTATTAAATTTATTGTTCGGAAGACAACAAACAAGTGAGGTGTTACTACTTCGACTACAGTCAAAGTGCTATTAAAGCGACGCCTTTGAGAAGCGAGCGAGCGCGGACAGAAAAGGATGTTTGCTCGAACGATTTTATTCTTGTGCACAAAAGAAGTCAATACGAATGTATGTATACATGAAAGAAAGATTCTTGTGTTCAATCATCTTTATCATTTCGGTTTGCATAATAGAATATCATCACATTGAGATGAATGTGTGAACTAAAAAAATCACCACACTTAAAAATGTTTGCCAAATTTTTCAATTAATAAAATAATATTTGTTAATGTAGAATTAGTTTAATAGAAAATTTAAATTAACTGATTATTCCACGTATTGTGTTACTAACTGTGACACGTGTTTCGCCTCTTTCAGAGGTTAGAATCAATCTTGCTTCATTACTTAAGCAAACTTTGCGATAGTAAGTCTGAAGATGCCTCTGAAAGAGGCGAAACACGTGTCACAGTTAGTAACACAATACGTGGAATAATCAAAGTTAATTTAAATTTTCTATTAAAATGAACTTCCACAAAGTTACCGCCGAAACCATCGAAAGTATTAGAATTAGTTTGTCCTACATTGCCCTTCTAAGCGTAATTTTTGTTACTTGGGTATTGCATGATCATATAACTTTGATGAATGATTCTACGGCACTGTGTTACATTAAAGGCGTACCTTGGGTTAAGACCATTTCAGAATACGACTGCATAAAAATTTTACGTTACCTCACGATATAGGCCGGTAACTCGCAACATTATGACATTAATGTAGACAAATTCTTAAATTTTATCTATAAATTTGACATACGTACATGAGGAGCCAACATTCAAAAAGTGTTTTGTCACAAATTTTGAAAAATGGCATTTTATATAAATTTTGATAGCCCATAATAAAACCTATGAATGGAAATCAAAATTAGTGTTGAAAAAGGTTAAATCATCATTTTCCAAGCTTTGTATTTGTGTGACAAAACACTTTTTGAATGTTTGCTCCTCACATGTTATTACTTTTGTATTATCTCATAAAGACATGACCATGAAAGATTTTTTGATAAAACGGTTCAGAAAAAAACCTAAAAAATGTGTGAAAATACACACACATTTTGGAACACAACCCGATTTCAGCCAGGGGTATACCTGTACATGAAAGTTTGCTGCCATAGATAGTCATTATTTCTACCGACATATTTTTGAAAATGAAAGAATACAGCAAAGAACATATTCACACTGTGATATATTTTTAAATTATAATTGTGATAAACAAAGGAGAGGATGAAACAATTATAGCTTATGTATTGACTTTTGACTTTATGGAATATGTCAAAGGATACTTTATAATGGGAGCAAATTTATAGGGTCATATGAATGACAGAATAGTTTAAAAAATCATTAAAATGTGTAATGTTAAATTTATTATCTTTTTGTCTTAATATTTCACATACTTTTGCATGCTCCATACTATGGTAAATGTATTTTTTAATTAAGTACTGGCACCAAAAGTAAAAGCTAAACAAAATACTGTTGCATTTCGACCCTGTTCATAACCCTCTCAGAACAAATATTTTTTTTGCATCTAGTTAATGTCAAAATTAAGAATATACCTGCAAAAACTTACTACCAAATAAATTGCTGATTTGTTTTATTGATCTGACTATAATTGAAGAATATATTTAAGAAAAATCACTTAAATTGAGAACTAAAATTAGATATTTTTTTCTTATTACATTGTAATAAAAGTATAATTTGTCGCTTAACTCCCGGCAATGTGTCACAGCCACTCTATAATTCTATCATATTTTCAAAGATAAAGATCCAAATACAATTGTGTAATATGCTGCTAACCTACAAAGTATTCTTTCATTATTATTATGGAAGGAATCAAAACTATCATTTGATATAAGATGCTTTTTAATTTGACAAATCTGTCCAACCATTCAAAAATTCTGTACATTAGAACTTCATTTGTTATTAACAAAGAGAGCTTAGATATGTTAATTTATTAACAGTAGCAGATTATTGTGCTACACAACAAGTGTTTTTGAATTGACGTCGGTTTGTTTTGACTGATTCAATTATCTGTACACCCGTCCCCCGCTCCGATTCATGCGGAGATACTGTTTTCACAAACCCGCTTAAAAAAAGGCATGAAACTTGTACAAGATCATAATATTCGTTCCATTTTATAAAAAAACTGCGTAAATTAAGATATGTATTTCATATTAAATTTGAACATGCGTTCTGGCAAATTCCCATAAAAGAATTTGACAGTTTCATATAACAAAAATATGTATCCATTATAATATTTTTATAGTTGTAGTAGGTACATATACGTCATGAGTGTTTCGTAATATTTTTATAACATAACTTGTAAAACTTGAAGAAATTTAAAATTTAGTTATTCTCATTTTTGCTGCTGTTATCTAACATTGTAACCATTTTCTTAACTGTTTTAAAATTGCTTTCTTTATCATTAGAATAACTACTATCAATATAATCATAAAATTGAATAATCAGTTCAATTCCACAATTAGCGGAGATATCCACGTCCTCTTGAGAAGTTTTTTTTTATTAAAAAAAAATATATATTTTTCGTATTTTTTTTGTACGTAATGTGCACAAGGATTTAAGTTCCATATTTGGATCAATTTTTAACACTGTTTCCAAATCACATTTTTCTTGACTGCGTTAAAGTAAATACGCGCAAAAAAATACCACACAAATTGGAGGATGGGATTTATTCATCTCATACAACGCTATAGACCAGTGTTTCTTAACCATATTGAAAGAATCGCCCCCTTTACCACAGTAAAATTATCCAGCGCCCCCCCTCCCCACAAAAAAATACTCTCTTTTTTATGTATTTCATGCAATGATTTTCTTTACAAATAAAAAAATATAAGAAAAACAAATAAAAAACATGATTATTTTTATAAAAATTATGTATTTATTGCCATTTATGTCATATTAACATTACATACAAAATTATATTATTATTTTAACTAAAAATTAAATAATTCAATGGAAATGAGAATTTTTATTAAAAAAATTAATGAGATCCTTGAGCCTCATGTGATTGGGCTATTTTCGTAATATTAGGTTCAAGTTTAGTTAAATATAGTCTTAAATCTCCTCTTTGGCTTATCTGTAATCGATTTCGGGATTTTTTTAATATATGCGTTACTGCGCTAAAACCCTTTTCCACTAAATATGATGAAGGAAATGCTACGATGGGTAATTTTACCTCTTTCCACAGAAGAGGGTATTGATGGCGAAAATGGACCCAAAAAACATCATAATTACATTGATTGAACACAATTTTAGCTTCACAGTCATTTTGTAGCTCAATAAACTGCTCTTTTAAATTTTCACTGACATTTTCTACATTTGATAAAAATGGATTAATTATCCAATCTGGTATTAAAAGTTCATACAAGTCTTTGAATCGTATTATCATATCTTCGATAAGGGCGTCAATGTGGCTACAGTATGTTTCCAAATCAGAATCCTTAAGTATATCTTTTTTTAATTGTTGTAAAGAAGGAAACTGATGGAGTTCTCGCCGACAAAGATTATCTTTAAATAATTTGAGTTTGTTAATAAAGCTCAGTACAACACCTTTGGCTTTAATAAGGCTGATATTGTTTCCTTGAAGCTTCAGGAGATTTTAATTCATCTTTTCGAATATATCCGAAAGATAGGCCACATCATTTCGCAGTAATTTTAATTCAAAGCATATGTTTTTATTGTTTACTTCCAAAAATTCCACAATTGTATCAAATAATGCATAAAATCTTTTTAAACAATTTCCTTTTGATAGCCATCTTACTTCTGTATGTAAGATAAGTCGTTCGAATTCTTCATTATTTTCTTTACACAGTTGACGAAATAATCTATCATTCAAGGGATGAGACTTTATTTTATTGATGACATTTATAACAATACTCAGCGATCTATGAAGTCTTCCATTAATCTTCTTTGCGACTAAATGTTGACGGTGAATGATGCAGTGAATTGCTAGAACATTTGGTGCAACGTTCTTCAACCTTGATATAAAACCACGATGCCGACCAACCATAGCTGGTGCTCCGTCAGTAGCACAGGCAATAACATTAGTAAAGGGAATCTTTTTTTCAGTGAAAAAGTTTTCAAGGGTTTCAAATACTGACGAACCTTTCGTGTCAGTAGTAAGTAATTTTGAAAATAACATTTCTTCGATAATTTTTTCATTCTTCACAAATCGTACATAAGCAAGTAGTAGAGATTCATTATCACGCAGAGTACTCTCATCCAATTGTAATGAAAAATCGTTGGACTATAGTTCATCACATAACTGAATTTCGATATCATTTGCCATCTCATCAATTCTTTTTGAAACCGTGTCATTGCTCAATGGGACTGAAGAAAGAATCTCTTGCTGATTTTGTCCGATCATATTATTAATGAATACACGTATAGCTGGTAGTATTAATTTTTCTCCATATATATGTGGTGCACCACATTTTGCAATAATTTGTGCTATTTCATAAGATACTATTAGTCCTTTATCGTTCCGACTTGAAATCTTCTTAAAAACATTACTGAGAGTATTACGGCTTTCAAATGTTTTCTTAAGTTCTTGAAAGTACAATATATCTTTATTATTCTTGTCGGGATGTTTCTTTAGAAAATGTTCATTTAACCGCGATGGCTTCATTGCCTCATTAGAAAATACGTGTTGACAGAGTAAACACATTGGCAATTGTTGATTTGTAGGAGATGGAATAAAACCGAATTTTAAATAGTCAATAGAATATTGTCGACATCTTTTCTGTTTGGTTGTCATCTTGAAATAAAGGCCGATTTGCGAAGAAAAAAAATTTAACGCAGAACCCCTCAGATAAACGCTTATAAGTGAACGCGACCGTCTCCAACGGATTGACAGAGATGACTAAGTGCATCAGTGCTCCCAAATTATGAGAACTACGCTCACACACACTCAAAGACTCTGTCTATCGTACGAATAGCTGTGCGTGTGTTGGTGCGTTGGTGAGACCCGCCGATATAGCGACGGAGCTAGCGGCCTGCGCTTCCCCCCAACCCCGGCCTCCCCGCCGCGCTCCGTGCAGTTGGTCCGCTCGCCGCCGCGCGCGCTGCGAGCGCCCAGCCGGTGCAGACTCGTGCAATATGCAGAAGCGACACAACGCCCACTTCAACTGCCGCAGCGCCCCATAAATGCTAAAAATTTAAAAACGCCCCGCCAGACCTTTAAAACGCCCACAAGGGGGCGCTGGCGCCCCGGTTAAGAACCACTGCTATAGACTAAATTTGATGTAGTTTATTAATTATATTTAGGTATTCGAATGAAGTTTTTCTTTTGTTGATTATGTTCTGAAATAATATAATAAGGAATTTGACGTAAATTTACGACTCTTGAAGCAATGTGTTAAAGAAAGTTATTTATTATTACACCATTATAAATTGGTTGACATGCTCTTGGGTTTTCAATTTCAATACAATTCGTAGAGTCGAGGGTTTGAATTCTTCAGTGGAATCTTTCATACATTGTTCATACAGCAAACCAGAATGGTTTGAAAAATTTTTCTTTTCAAAATTAGTAAATGGGAATTTTCACTACACAATGTGGCATTAGTACCAAAAGAGTGTTTTATTATTTAAGTTTTTCATTATTTTTTATAGTACACTGATTATTCAATTGTGTTCCAGGTACTGTGTTCATCGCCAAGGATCTTATAGAAAATACAAGAGTCGCCGTTAAAGATATCGATTTAACAAAACAACCGAGAAAAGAATTAATATTGAACGAGATAAATGTACTAAAAGAATTCCAACACAAGAATTTGGTGAATTTCCTGGACGCGTACATGAGCTACGATCATCTCTGGGTTATTATGGAGCTTTTGGACGGGGGATCTCTGACCGATGTAGTCACGGAAGTGGTGATGAAAGAAGGACAGATCGCTGCCGTGTGCAGGGAAACATTATTAGCTATTGAATTTTTACACTCCAAAGGAACTATACACAGGGACATTAAATCTGACAACGTCCTACTAGGAATGACCGGCGCTGTCAAAGTGACAGACTTTGGCTTCTGCGCTAATATTGTAGGAGATGAAAAAAGGCAAACTATGGTCGGTACGCCCTACTGGATGGCACCTGAAGTCGTCACTAGGAAACAGTACGGTAAAAAAGTCGACGTCTGGTCTTTAGGTATAATGGCTATTGAAATGATCGACGGGGAACCGCCTTACATGAAAGAAACGCCGCTCCGCGCACTGTATTTGATAGCTGCGGTCGGTCGACCGAAAGTAGCCCGATGGAACGACCTATCGCCCGATCTGCAAAACTTTTTGGACTGCTGTCTTCAAGTCGACGTAGCTAAGAGGGCTTCGGCGATGGAGTTGCTCGCCCATCCCTTCTTGAAGACCTCAATGGAACTTCATACTCTGACGCCTTTGATCAAAGCGGCCCAAACTATTTTACATAAAAATTTTGAGGATTAGTTATCGATTCAACGATTTTGTCAATTATTGTGCTGCGCAAACAATTTTGCACGTGATGTTTTGGACTTTAGAAATATATTGATAATCATTATACAAAATGACCACACCTGCAAATGGTATTGCAGTATTTCTAAGGCTGAAAACAATATGTGACGGAGGTATATCGCCGGTGTACAAATTACTACCATACAGAAACAACCAGTAGAAACCAATGAAGAATACCAGTATCGGATATTTTGATTCCGTCAGTGGTGTTTAATTAGTTTACTAGTCTCAACACCTTGGTGCGCAACATGCCGCGTTGTATTCAGTCTTAACATGTTTTTATACAGTATTTTGACATACATTTTTGCCAGTTGTATTTTTAGGATTTAAGATAATCAAATGATGTATCGATCTCTGACAATGACAGTTATAATAATCAGCAATTCAGTTGGCATTAATAAATAGCTGTGTTTTTGATTAAAAAATAATACTCTGCTTACCTTCAGACGGTACACATTAAAACATTGTTTTTGGACATTTTTACGCGTAGACTGTATCATGGCACCGGTAAAGATCCGAAAAACAATCAAGTTAAAATATTATTTTCTTGCATTTCTGACAAATGAATCATTGAATACGATATCTTTTCATGATCACCAAATTGCTTTTGCCGATAAATAGTATCAGCTTTCTTCACTTTTTTCAATATTAAATTGTAGATAATAATTGTCAGCAATTCAGGACGTGCTTCAAATGGCACTAGGGCTTCGAGTGTCTATAACAAGACCATCTCCGAAATGGTAAAATATACTGTTATAACCAAGACTGAAGTTAAGGTGTTTTGGGTGAAATACAAAAAGTTATGCATTTTAGTAGAAATTTTTAACAAGTTAATGTAAAATTGTACACTGTTTTTTAATTCGAATTGGAGTCGGACCTATTTTTGACTGCTGTATTCGGAGTTGTGGTTTTTTTCCCCGACTCCACAGCCTTAGTAACAACAACTAAGATAGTATGATAGCTGTGAATATAATTCTTTGTCATAATAAACCATACAACTTGCATGATGCACAGTCTACTGATAATTTAAAGAAATATTATTTTCATGATCCTCTAACAATGTTTTAGCTTGTTGTCTCATCAGCATTGTCCACTTTATGGTCATTGAGACACACGGGTTTTTACTTAGTGTTTTGTGATTAAATCTGATGAGTGGTATACAGTTAGTATCTTAAATACTCAAGTTTTCATCGATTATCATCCTCATTTCAATTCTTGATGATCTAAATCCTGGCATCAACAACGTGTGCATAACTCATCTTTCCAACCTCAACCATCAACTTTTTTTTTATAATAACTGTGTTGTCTGTTTAATTGATAAATTATTGACTGCGTGCCAGTTTACTTGAAGTATTATAGAAAATACTGCCTAGTTTGATGAAATTTACAATGTGTACAACTCTTAATTGTACCCTTAGTCTCCATCACAAAAATAAAACGCAGCACGCTCGAAAGAATCATCCTATATTTCAACCTTGAAAGCGGGCTTTTAAGAACCCACCTAATTTTCTGTTGATGATGATAATATTATGACTTGACATTTATTTACTAGCTTTAGTGTTACCACTCGTCAAAGTCGACTGTTTTGCTAGTAACTATAACTGTTTTTACGTTTGCAGGTGTTGAGGTCATTCAATTGTTTTGATAAATTTAGTCGAAGCAAATTGCAAAATTACTGTTGTATTTTGTCAATAATGCAATTATTCACGCCACATTTGAATACGGTGCGAAAACTTTTGCTTTGCTTTCGAGAGAGATGTATTTTTTTTACGCAATTTTCACGACTAAGACTGCATTTATGACATTTTTATATAAAATTGCTTTAGCATATTAAGATAGACGTGCGTGTTAAGCTGTACCAATTTGGAGAATGCGTAACATTTCTTAATGTTTATTTTCGTTTTATCTGACGTGGTCAGTGACGCTGTGTTTGTGAGTGATTTTGAAGTGCCAATATGATTAATCCTAGTAATTTTAAATAACTATCTATCCCTTGTATAATCCGTATACTAATCGACTAGTAATCGAACATTTTTTTAGTGTAAATATATTTTTCTTTGTACCAAAAATATCAACAGCCACACGATTCGTTCAACTATTTCGTGCAGTTCTTTGGCAAACACATTATTATATTATTTTCTGTCAAAGACAACATCTCTTTAATGCATAACATGTTTGTTTTTAATATCAGTGAACGACTAGTTATCTTTAATAATTAAAGTATAATCTTTAGCGCAAAGACGATTTTAGATATTTTTTTTAAGATGTGTAATCCCAAATATTTTAAAAATGTCAAACGTCCCTCCTCCGCAACTTAAAATATAAATAAATCCGTCGTATTATAATAGGAATAATAATATGGTGTCTACCGATGGTTAATCTTTTAATAATGATTATAAAATGAAATACATACGTTGACCTCCTTTTCAAACTGTACGCTTATCATCTCTGTAAGCAATTTTTGAAGCAATGCATTTTATAAATTAAATACCTTATTATCAATAATTTATGTCGGCCTATGAATGCCCTTCCGGCAGTACTCCAACTCGAAAAATGTTAAAATTTATTCAAGCAAGGCATATCTAACATATCAGACATAATGGAAACTATGTTTCGAAAAACATGTCGGAATTCATGAAGTTTTGGGATATGATTAACCTCTTCCCGGTCACGCCCGAGTATACTCGGGCATTGAAAGTCGTCAAAACGGACGCACGATATAACTCGGGAAAATTCCATTAAAAAAAATAATGAATTCTTTCACTTAATAAGTATGTTTTATAAATTTAACACTTGTGTTTGATATTCGAGCATAGTAAAAAATATGTGATCCTTTTTGAAACATTTGTTTAAATCAATTGGACCGGCAAGTGGTTAAATGATGTCTTGATTTATATATGTAGTTCTTTTATATGAAATAAAGATTTATTTCAGATATCTGAGTTAATTAAGCAGTAGTTACAGATGAAACAACCAGTCTACAATTGTTTGTTAACCTCCAATCCCTTTGCCCTCTTCTATGCCATACCAGTAACTGTTAGTTCTACCGAATTATACAGTTTTTACCTATCTACGTAAATGAACGATACCGATAACTAAATTGTTCCGAAAATCTAAAATCACATTAGTGGCATTTTGTCAGATAACATTTCGTGAGAACTGGCGCCTTCTATATAATGTATTAGTCTAAATATAACAATTTTTTCAATCCTTTTTTTTTTTGTAAAAAGCATTCGCGTTATATTTGCGGTAAGGTTAACTGTTTCCCGCCCGCATATCACACTCTAGTTATAGCAAGACCTACCAGGCGTGTTTGAGTAAAGAGATAGCCCACCGTTCCCATTTTGATTTACCGTTCTTCTGTACACTACAATGACATGCAAAGTAACCAAAGTGTTGTTCAAATGAAAAAGAAAGAATCAAATTGCACTCAAATCAATAAATGTATTTGAAGAAGATCCAACTTGATCTTCAAAGTGACAGTCTCTTTCTCACGAAGCTGAAAGAACAACTTTTATATTGTATACGAAGTTATCCTTTCAATCCCGCTCTGGTTAAACATAAAATTATGTTTGAAAAAATGTTATTGTGAACTTATGATCTGTTCGATAAAAAATGGTACCGCCTAGATTTGATTTGTATAGTGTCCAGTAAAATTAAAAATAAATGTTTAAGAACTTAAGACATTTAGCGATACTTTTTTCATTGAAAATCAATAATTGACTACCCAAATCTGAGCACTCATTGATTTTCTTTAATTGTAAACTCTCAAAAAAAATTTCAAGGATAAGAGCATCGTTTGATTTGCGTTTGTTTAAAAACGTGCGAGTTAGTAAAACTTCATTAGGAAAAACCTTGTCTATACATTTGTTATTATGATTATGTATTTTAGGTGCTCGTAAGATTAGTTGCAAAATCTTATAAACATATTTTGATGTTAATTTAATCCACCCATATTTTAAATTGCTAACAATTGTATAATTTTATTTTATTTTATGGGAATATCCAATACAAACATTTGTGTCAGTATTTTTTCAGTGACATTGTTAAATGTGATTTGTAGCCATGATTTTCTGCCACCTATTTTGAATAGTTCCAAAATTATTATCAAATTCTGTGTGTTGTTTTATTCGTTTGTTATCATTATAAACAGTGCCTGATGTAGTAAAGTGGAAGAGTACAAAATTGTTTTTGCTTCTTTCAGTAGACACTTCATTTACTTTAATTCCGAGTTTATTGCATTGCATATCAGCCAATTACTGCGTACGCTTAGTTTTATCCATTTATATGATACTGAATACTGCTTACATATATTTAAGGAGAAGGATAGCGCAGACACCAATTTCAATATTGTATTCGTCTTCTGTTTTGACTTGAGACTTCGTAATCTATATCTGTACGCTCAACGTAATATAAAAAACCTTCAATAATGTTAGTTAGAAATATTTTTATAATCATTTTACAAGGTTTTTATATGAAACAAATAGGTTAGCATTTGTGACCATTCATTTTTGCTCATTGCATGCGTACAAAGCAAATGCGAGCGTGTTAGTTATTAATTGTACAAAGAAAATTTTCACAACAGTGGAAAAATAGCAATTTTTGCCAGTGTACTGAGATACAACGCATAGTCGCTCTACCGTCCATCGATCTAATAAAATTTGATGCTGTAATAGTAAGATTAATAGTCATCGCATCATTCATGCTGTTACTGCATTCTTTTTTCACATTACTATATCAAAGTAAATACACGCTAAAGAAAAATGGCTTGTCTGTTTTCTGTGAAGGATCATTGTGTAAATAGACTGACATATATATTATACAATACTTCTATTACTGTCACTAATAATAATTTAATGGTACAAGCTAAAACAAACCCAATAAATTTTTGACTTCATTTTTTAATGCGTGTTTAGAGTTTTACTGAATAATCATAAATGGATTCATGAAAGATGTCATCATGTTTTAGTGGTGGGATAATTTATTTTAAATGCCATTTTTTTCACATCTAAATGTTTTGGAAGTAAATAGTTTTTTTATTAATCAATATAATCTTGGGATCGTGCGCGTACTATGCGTTATATGTATGCCTAAAATTGACATTCCGTTATGTGTGAATTGAGATATGTCAAAATTCTTATTTTTAAAACTCTGTTAGACTACAATCATTACCAAATTCTAGATATTAAAACTAGAAAAAGTAGGCTTCTGTGAGTTATTATATTTGCTATATTATGATACAAAATATATACAACTGCAATTTTTAACAATGTTTCATTTAAATCCATATATCCTCAACGTATCTCCCGCTGTTTTTCAGATCATTCAAAACGATTTCAGCTTCCGTGTCGGTAACACCTCCGGCAGTTTTGAAGCATTGGATAAAGGAATCCTTCACTTGTTTACCCATCGTGTTCAAGTCCCCACAGACAAAGATCACACCTGATTTTTGATTAATAAGCGCCACAAGATCATCTGCATCAGCAATTATTTGATCCTGAAATAAAACAACATTATTGCTACAGAAAAACAGTAAGTCTTTTTGTTCGATAACACACCTCAAAAGATGCTTTTCTGCAAGTCTGGTAAACTCGTAGACGTTATGGTAAGATAAATAAGTTCTGTCTCGGCGTCTGTCCCATAAGCCTTCGATTGACCCAGAACTTTTGTCGTCTGTGTGATTAATATTATTGGTGTTAACATTTTTATCTAAGCCTGAAGATAAAGCCTGACTGCTGCACATGAGAACAAGATACAAAAAGAAACCAATCTTTAGGTGGCATGAATTTTATTCAGATTATTTTAATAACATACTGTCTGTGATCTTTGTTTATAATATTTGTAGCTATTTTTCCGTTGACATTTAAATTTCAGATAATGTAACAAGAGTTAAAGACACCAACTCGTCATACTTCTCAGTGTTGTCAATATTTAAGTCTTAAAATGTTCACAGTATTTATTACTTAGATGAGTGTCCTAAATTACCAAATATGAGTGAATGCAGCTGACATGGATGACATTGGAGAGGAGGATTCTGGGAAACATATTTTAGCAGTGCAAATATCCAAATATGTTTGTTAAGTGAATGAGGGTGGACTGCGGAGAATCAGTTATAATCAGCGGTGAAGGAAGGGGTCCTGCTGCCCGGGGCGGTCCTTGAATTTGCCGCCCCCAATATTTCCTCTAATTTTGTTTTAAAATCACTTTATTTTTTATCTATGAACGAGGAGTTTTTACTACAGGTGGCTTAATTTTTTTTATGTATAAATATAATTTCTCGAAAAATATTCTATTTATTTTTGTAAATGCCGCCTGGGGTGGTCCGCTTCTGCCGCACCCCTCTTGCTACGCTACTGGGTATAATGACGCGCTTTATTACTTGCCAAGATTCGAAACTATCTACCTTTACAAAACTTCTGTAGATAAATTAGGTTGACAGGTCCAAAGTATACCAGAGCTACGGGTACCAAAAAAATCCTCAAAGGGAAGTAGTGGGAAAGCCGCAGATACAATGGGAGAATAGCGCGGTGATTGATGCCGGCAGGATTCTACAAACCTTCAACTGGAAATCAAGTTTTTAGAACTTATATGGATAGGAGAGGCCAATTCTTGATTTGAGCAGTAGTGCCATAAAAAAAGAACAGAAATTATCTTACCTGAACATACTTCATAGCATCACTTCCTTCCCTAGAATGTGAAACTCTTAATCTTGATAAAGTGCCATCTACTATGAAGTCATCCAACTCTTTTTTATAAATGAAATCTTTCTCAGAGTATCTACATCCATAATAGAGTTGAGTAGATCCAAAGTGTCGTTCAGGATTATTAATTTTAAGCTGCCGTCTCTCTTCCAAGAAACCAATAAAAGGAGCAACACCAGTTCCAGGGCCGATCATAATTATTGGGATATCTTGGCTAGTAGGCAACGTAAAACCGGCAGATTTCCTTAAATATATTGGAATAGCAAAACTTCTGGTACAAACTTGAGAAGTTTTACCATTGGCTATGCTTAAACTATTTAATTTTTCATTTATTGATTCTAATTCACTAGATTTGTCATATTCTAAATTTTGATCTTTACGACTTATTATATTTCTAGCGATAGTTTCCATCCATCCTGTAGTTATTCCTTTCCTTTCGTTTTTTCCTGTTATAACTGAAAAGCATATTTTGATCTTAGTTTTATCAACTAAAGGACTATTTGATATGGAATATGGTCTCGGTGTAAGTCTCGGTAGATGTTGTATCAATGTTGTCATAGGTGGATGACAAGATGGATATTTTTTCAGTAAATCTAAAATGGACACTTGTTTTTCCAGAATATTTGTATTGTATAAAGATGAGCCTTCACGACTCGATATTTCTTCCAACTGTCTGCGCTCGATTGCATCCTCAGTATATTTACTAAGAACGCAAATGAGGATCTAAAAATTAATAACAATTAAGTATTAAACATTGAATGTGTTTTACAGAGAGATTTACATTTAAATCTAATAAACAATGATTTCAATTTTTAAATCAATAAATTTATTTTTCCGCTATTTATTTAGAACTAGCTGTAAGCCCGTTGCCCAGCAACGGGAGATTTTTGTTGCATTGTGTTTAATTTTATTTAGTTTAATTTAATTTAATTTAATTTAATTTATTTTATTTTAATTTATTTTATTTTATTTTAATTTATTTTATTTTATTTTATTTTAATTTATTTTATTTTAATTTATTCATTTCATTTCATTTTATTTTATTTTATTTTATATTATTTTATTTTATTTTATTTAAAAAAGTGGAGACTGGGAGGTCGAGGACACCTTACACTCAACTGGACAAACGGACATTATCGGCTATTAATATATAGATATTTTTACTAATGCAACACAAAATTTATTAAAAAGAGTATTTCAAGTAGTGAATAAATGTTTAGAATTTTAAAATGCATAGTAAAAAAAGTAAATTAAATACTGTTTTCAATAACGTTTCTACTAGAAGTTTTTATGGATGGCTTGTGGTTCAAAATTTACATCGATTCCAAGAATAAAATCAAATAAAAAATATTTTTTCCACTAAATATATGTCTAGAGGTTTGTTTTTTTTTTTTAAAGAATTACTGTAAAACTATGGTATACATAATTCACTTGATATGATTTAAAATATTTATTAACCCTAACCTTTTTTAGAATACTTCGTATATCAATGTAATGTAGAAATATATATTTCAGTGTTGCCTTCTGCGGTATATGATTAGGGATAGCAATTTTTTTCTTCGCATTGTTCTCTTTCAGTGTTATCAAATATTCACTGTTTGACTGCTCTGATAGTTTTAATCGATGGATCAGAAAGGTAACTTCATTCTCATCATTCTCGGGAAGAATGCCTATAGTATCGCCAACTTTAAAATCCAGTTTAGCTGCCTAGAAGCAATTATGAAACATGTAATTAAATCCTAACAAAAAACTCCAAGGCTTTAATAAATTTTACTTTTAATTTGCATCATAATCACAAATCGATAAGCCTTCATTTAATTCAATAAATCTCTAAGCTTTTAAAGCCCGTAATATGTGCACAGCACATCAGAAAATGCTGTTTTGATGTCTCAATCAAATAACTTGAGTTCATGCAAAAATTAGATTGGAATTTTAGTAATAAATACTTTTTGTCATATTTTTTTATTCAAATAAACTAGAATATAAATTTGGAAAGATAAGCTTTCAAATTTGACACATTCCAATCCGATAAAAAAATACTTTTATTAGACTATATTTCCAAAAGTGAAACAAAAATATATTCAATGCTATTGGCCCGAGTTTTTTAGCGTTACTATACGAGGGCTTAGGATCGCAAGGGTATATCCACAAAAACATAAGTATAAAAGGTGATTTACGTTTGTGCTTCAAAGATTAAAATTTCTTTTGAAGATATACACACCCGTATTTTGTATACTTCAAGGTTGTGTGTATTTAACATTTTTTGGGCCACCTGTACAATTTATTCGGTAATCATTAACATTAGAGTCTGAAACCATTTGACAGTTAATTTAGTATGGCAGTCGTGTCAGTGCTGCCAATACAAAAACATAACTCACTCAATAATTATTATTTGTAAATATTGTATATACCTAAAAACAACACTATATCTGTAATCTGTCAACTTTGTGGATCCAAACGATAGTGAGTTAAATACTCAAAACTTTGAAAACATGTGGATCCAAGCGAAACGAAAGCTGAAACGCCGATTCGGTACAAGTAGTGCTTTATTCGGGTCCTATTTGGATGACTTCATGCTTAGGAATTTGTTTCGCTCCCCAGGCAGCAGTATTTTTAGAGTATTTCTAACGGTTATTAGAGATAACTACGATTCTTAGATAAGTACAATATTTACAAATAATATTTAACTAGCTGTAAGCCCGTTGACCTTAACGGGGGGATTTTTGTTGCATTTTTAAGTAGTCAGAAAATTTACTGGCGTGAAAAATAAATTACAAACCTATTTATTGAATAAGCCAGAAATTCTAAAAGTAAAAGAAAAATATCTCGGGGCATATATCGACAGCCCTGCAGTATTTAAATTGTAAATTATTTAATTTTTGGAATAATGTTTAAGTTTGCTAACAATCATTTTTCGTAGTGGCAGAAAAAGACCTCGGGGCATATATCGACAGCCATGCAGTATTTAAATTATAAATTATTTATTTTTTGGAATAATGTTTAAGTTTGCTAACAATCATTTTTCGCAGTAGAAGATTTTAAAATAAAAGTCGAAATATAGTTCTATAAAATATCCATACCGTCATTAGAATATTACTAATGCATGTAAGAAATTAAAAAGATTTTCATGGCCAGATGCAAAATATAACCATAGCTTTCAATAATCGAATCAATGACACTGATCAAAATCTGTCAAATCAGCTCAAAAAAATCTTCGCCCAGCCCTACAATTATAGCTTCAAAAAATCGAATCAGTATATATTAGATTATTTAAAAAACTTCGTAGCGATGCAAAATTTCAAATAAAGTTATCCTAATATTATTACGACGCTTCAGTTCTAAGCCAGGAAATTTGAATTTTGAATATAAAAAGACGTCCATTCCAATTGGACGAACGAAATATGCGATTCAAAATAAACCGTTGGCATTGGCCGAAAAATGTGCTGTTCAAAATAAACCCTTATCATTGGGTGAAATGGACAGTGTTACGAACATAGTGATTATTTTATCGGCTATTAATGTGAAGATAATAATTATTGAGTGAGTTATGTTTTTGTATTGGCAGCACTGACACGGCGGCCATACTAAATTAACTGTCAGATGGTTTCAGACTCTAGTGTTAATGATTACCCGTAACTGATACAAAATAAATGGTATATTTATTTTAATAATATAAGGACGTAACTGACACAGAATCTTCATCTTCAATACTTCAGTCTATATTAATAACACAATAATGGGACAAATTTGATTAGAATGGTCAATTAATTTATAACCTAATATATCGGCTTCTGGTTGCAAATGGTTCAGAAACTGATTAAAAGTTAGCTGTAAAATAACATAGAATGTATTTTTTCTGCATACCTGATTATTCAAAGATATCTCAATAATTGTTTTTACATCTTCGCCTGATGCTAATATTCTTGCGTCTTCAATGTTAACATTTACTAATGGACCGGCTGCAAACGGTAAAATGGAGCTTTCAGTTGTGTACTGTTTTTTTTCATCCTAAAATGAATATAATATGAAAAGTTGTAAGCGAAGAGAGTATATAATGGACGTCTTTATTGATCAAAACTTAACATACTGGAACACCCTCATTCTCATAGGTTATGTTTAAAATCTCTGGTGGAATTGGCGGTAATTTTAACACAACACCGTCTAAATGGTAACCATTGATATCGCCATCTGAAGTCATTGTAGCAGTTTATTTTAGACAAACGGATAGTTTCCAAATAAAAGTCTGTTATTGTTATAATACAAAAATCAGAACCATAAACTGTCAGAACTAAGCTCGTTACAAGGCTGTCTCAGCCGCTGAACGCCATAGATAATATACTAGCTCAACGCATATACGTCAGTTTGACAGCTGTTTGAGTTGTGTGGTATCAAACGCAGAGCTGTTTCAAACATCATATATATATTAGTTCTGTTTTTGATACCAGATAACTCGTCTCTGACACTATGGTTGCACTATATTCTTTTATAGGGCACTTTACATTGGCACGAAGTCGTCCACGCTTTGGTGACGTGTATTCCTTACACCAGTGCTCCGCAACTTTTTCTCACCTACGACACACCAAAATTCTTCCTAGAATTCCGCGGCACACCAAAAGCAAAAATATTTACATAGGTATTAAACTAATACACAAATGTTACAATAAATTTTCGTTTTTTATTTGAAAAGTATACATACATAAAACTATTATATATTTAATTTTATGCAATCTTAATAATTATTATAAAATAATAATTAATTAATGTGATACCTGCGGTTGTTTCAATGAACACAGAGGTTTTATATTCGGCTCAAAATTTGACAGCAAAACCCATAGTTCTTGGTCAAAATATTTTTTCATTACGTATTTGACCGCGGCACACTGGTTGCGGAGCACTGCCTTATACACATAAGGCATAAGGAATATACGTCGCCTAATCTTGGACAACGGCGCCTTAATGTGCAGAACCCTTTTGTTAAATTAAAATAACAATTTAGTTCCTTGAATGATAAGAATACAAAAACATTAAGAATGCTTGAACATTTTTGTATCAATCAAGTTTACATACACTATTAATTATGATCAATTGTCAGTGACTTGGGTACACACCAGCTTAATTTAATTTTTAGCCACAGCATATTTTGGCTTTCATTAAAACATAGTTGTGTACTTTAGGCTTTTATTAAATATTTTTTAAATAAATAAAAATATTGTAAAAATATAAATAACCTGGTGAATTTAAACAATAAAACAGTAAACTTACTAATAAATCAGCCGAAAATAAATGCAGTTTTCAAACTATGGCTAAAAAATTGTTCATATAGTCTAACATAAAATAATATTGTTCATAATAAATATTTTATAGATAGACTATAAAATATAGACTGTTTTATATTATCAAATTAAAATATACCGCTCATTGTTCATGTGTCATTTACTCACTTTTCTTTTATTGTCACTTTTTGTGAAATTTTAGCTAAGCCATTCTTTAAATAAAAAAACAAGTGATGGCTAGACATTATTTAATACAACAGATAATGTTTTGTTACTGTCTGCAAATACACAGCAACATATTAAAGTTTAATAATAAATTTATTATGGTTTAGTCAAACTTCAATATTGTCTTCTTTATTTGACATTGTTTTCACTGATTTTTTTCTGATGACAAAAACTATTGGTGAGTTATAATTATTCTATTTCACTTGCGTGTGTATAAACAAATTTCGTATTTGGATTTTATTATTCAATTTCGTTGGTTTGCGTAAGCAATTCTGATTTCTTTAGTTATTTATTTAAAAAAAAAATGCCATTGAGCATAATTTTGTCATCCTACCTTAAATTAATTATATATACAATATTTCCAACCTGTTTATAAAGCTCGTATCTTGACAGTTATTGCACTGTAATTTTATTATTTGGATGTTTCCGTTATTCGTTCACAATGTTTCCTTTTTTCAAGTATTTGTAGATCATATCTAGGCCGATATTGGCATCCATATTGATTTTAGATACCCAGTGATGCCTCCAGTTCCCCGCACATATGCGTTATTTTATTTTCAAAAACTCACATCTAGGCTGGGGTTGTTACGTATGATTCTAATATCTGTTAAATATCCGATTGATTCTTTGAGAAGTACAGAAGTGTGGTGAAAATTTAAGCCCTTTTTAGTATCGGGTAATCCAGGTCACACACATTATTGAAATACAGCGCATCCATTGCGCAATGCCGAAATTTCTCAATGAATTCGATTCTTTGGGTCAAATGTCAATACGACGGCGAATAAGTATCACCATAAATAAAAGGTTCATCATTTGTACACGGTGAATCAAAAATACGTATATGTATTATATTTGAGGCAATGTTTGCAATATAAGTAAATAATATAAGTTGTCGGGTTTTTGGTCACATGACAAGTAAGTTGTTTTATTTATTAGTAAGTGTAATTACAAATATTTTTTCTTATCAGAAATAAAATGGTTACTTCGGTAATGTTTTCAAAATAGATAAAAACACGCCATAATTCACGAAGTATAGTGAAAATATTTCATATTTTCCATAATTTATCAGTGTTCTTCATATTAATGTGTGATTTTAATGCGATTATCAAGCCCTCAGAAAATAATTTTAAATCATGGCGTTGTTTAAGCTTAGTTTATGAAGTTTTTCGACGCAATAGTCCATGTGTAAGTAAAAGGCATATTTACCGAATATGTTTTAAAAATATTTTTTAATAATTGTTGAAATAACTATCGAACACATGACTAATGAGGAAAGCCTTATGAAGTTTTTACTATGAATACTTTATGAATCAACAAAATATATAAGCTTATTGTCACACCAGGCGCAGCCAAAGCCCAATGCAGCGCGTACCCCACCAAACTCTTACGCGTACGCGTATCACACTTTGGGAAGCACTGCCCTAGATCAGCACTACTCAACCTGTGACCCGTTTAGTTATTATGTGCAGTCCAAAACAATTATAATCACCAGATGCCTTTTCAAACGTCGAGTTTTATTTTTAAGACTACGCAGGTATATATTTTGAATAAGTAAATTTATTTTGTGTACTTACTGTTTTGTTTGTTGAGAAGCAATTTGGTCTCAAATTGTAATGCTGCACATGCGTATGGATATTTATATAAATACATAAATATACTGAAAAAGTGTTTAATTTTGACATAACTGTGTTATGTAAAGTATATAGTGTATTTACGGTTTACTCTAGCACAAATCTTTATGTGACCCAGAAGATAAAAGGTTGACTATGACTTTCCCTGAGTGTGATCTGATATTGTATGCTTTTTAACATACGAGCGCATCAGAGTTATATATGTTCGAAGTTATGAGATTTACGCCTTTGGGAACAATAAGAAACTAAAATTCTATTTGAGCGCATTTTTATATTATTTTCATCAATTTTTATCCACAAAGCGGTGGCGGATTACCTCATAAGCGCAAGAGGCGCGCGCTTTGGGGCTTCAAAATAAAACATACTCCATAAAACTAATATAATATTTTAATTCAGTTTTAGTAATTTGAAAAGCAGGGCCTTCCAATTGCATAATTCGTCACTGCCCCAAAGATGTACATATCAGTAAAACTGCGAAATCTCATAACTGCATAAATCTGAATACGTCAGTATGTTATTATTAAGTATGCGATATATGCAGTGGCGGTTCCTGAACTAAAATCTTGGGTGGGATAGAGGCAATTTTAGCATTGTATACGATTTACGAAATTGTGTATTTTTCCACTTCACCTTATACATTAATCTACAAGCAAATAAACAAATGCTACGACACTACTGTTAAGCATAAATTACTATATAATAAAATCAATGCTAATGTATGTAAGAAATAATAATATAATAACCTTAAATTCGTCTCTTTTAAAGTGAAATAACAAGTACAAACAGCAATATAAGCTATAATACCTGTCACTTTCATACAATACAACGGTATTGGTATTTGTGTTTGAATGTATGGGTGGGTCATGGGCAAATTCAATTTAGCCCCCAACGAATGACAGAATTTTGATAATTTGACGCACAGTCGTGTGAGTTTGATGAAGTTTCCGTACATACAAATACAAAAAAATCTATTCGTGCTTGATTGCGCCCCGGTGTAAGAGAAAAAACTCGGGCTTGAAAGATCCAGCCCCTGAGTCGTTAATACGTAGGTGTTGCCAGACTGACGTCACGTTGCCTGTTCTCTATGAAGTATTTATAGGGTTATTGTTTTTTTCTATGCTGGCTCAGTTTAAAATTGTAATACAAAACGAAAACACAATCGAGAATATTATTGTAGGTATACATAGCATTGTCTTATATTGACAGAGGAAAATCAAAACAAAGATATTGTATTCATTTGGGAAAGGATAGTTACGCTTATAAATGTATTTATTTTGTTCAGCTGCCGAATTGCTGTTCATTTTTATTCAGCCATCTAAAGTTTTGGGTGAAAAATGCAGGTCGGGCTTAGCCCACCTAGTCCAGTACCTAGAACCGCCACTGGAGATATGAATGGTTCAATAATATAAACTTATATTAAAAATAGTAGAATATACCTACTATTCAGTGGCTTAGCTAGAAATTCGAAAACCTCAGGCAAACGTCACACAAGGTCACGCAATTTATTATAATATTATTGAGTATGTAGAAATTTGGACCTTTTCGCTGGATCCTCGAGCATTCCATGACTCTGCTAAGAGTTGGTGACGCCGTTGATATTATTTACCGTCTTAATATCTTTGTAAACCCTTTTTTGATATATCAATCCCTTTGTGTGATGGTGGAGTATTTTTTCTCCATATCATAAAGTATCATTTTTTTTTATGTATTTGCGCAAAATCCGTGAGCTTTTTTGTGTTCACCGTATAGTTTCAGTGATGCTAACGGCATTTTACGCTGCAGGTGGTGCATGTAATGGCAATTACCATGGAACTGACAGTCAGTGAAATAAATATTTCTGTTTCTGCAAATCGCATTATTCACACTTTATTATTTAAATCATTCCCTTAAATTACGAAAATACCTTACAATTTTTGACAAACTTATACAACATTACATAAACATTACTAAAATACAATTTTAAAAGTAGTAATAAAAATAATAATATCCTTTTAAGCCATAATATTATATTATAATTAATGTTACTAACTAAAACTTGTACAAAAAACGACATTTGAAAAAAAAAACGGTTTTTGAATTAAAATATTTCCTAAAACCCGACTTGAGCCGGTCTTCAAAGTTGAAAAAAAAGGATAATTTTTAATTTTTAAACGTTTATTTAGTATACCCAGCGGTGGGTTGCCAATACGTTAACAAGGGGGTTAACTTTCTCAAAGCAATCCTCGGTGTTCTGGGGAAGGAGTGAATTTTTTTATTACTCCTATGCAATTATATGCAATACTCAAATGAGAAATAGATTGTTATTTAATACACTTATGATATGTAACAATATGCAATTTACCGCAAACTTATCAACGTAAATGGGTAAACATGTACTACTGTGTATACTGAAGCTATCGCAGATAATATATAAATAAGAAATTGTGGTTATGTACTGATTTGATCTGAGAATATTGTTTTTCTTAAACTAACAAGAGGCTTACCGACCTTACTAAAATTTAGCAAGGGGCTCGCGCGAGCCCCTCCAAGCCCCTTCCAGCCCACCCCTGAGTATATATGAACAAACTTACTGTTGGAAATATGTTTTTAGAAACCAAATCCAGAGCAAAAATATACTCTACAATCTACATTGTTTTCATAGAAAATTTAAATTAACTTTGATTATTCCACGTATTCCACGTAAACACGTGGAATAATCAAAGTTAATTTAAATTTTCTATTAAAATGAACTTCCACAAAGTTATTGCCGAAACCATCGAAAGTATTACATAGTTTTCTATTACATCTTATAACATATTTCCTCCAAGATTTGATTAAGAATAACATTTAATTTATTTCAATACAAATGCTAAAAACAAGCAATACATAATATAATAATCTTTGCCAGTATTTGTGCAAATTGCAAACTTATTTATTCACATAGTTAAAATAGAATACACATAGTTATTAGTAATACTTTACTCGCCTCTCTTTTTTAAGGGTTATCTTTAAGGTCTACATTCTTCAATTATTTTAAATAATACCAGAAATTCGTGAACACTGAAAAACACACATATTATAAATTACAATAAAGAGTTTGTATATGTTATTTAGTCATAAAATGTGAGGTTAGAAATAAAGCCTATAGTGCAAATATAAGTCTTGAGTACAACTTTACAGAATAAGTTGCGTAGAATCAACACGATTTTGAGATTATGAAATTACGAGAAAAACAATGAAACCATCCACAATATAATACAAATATCAACCAGTGGCGTATGGTGAGTGTTAGCTTTGGGTGCGCTGTGTTTGAAAATAGAAAAAAAAAACTAAGCAAAACAATTAGGTATATGAAAAAAGGTTGACTAACTGAATGACAAGCAGTTCTCGTCAAAAAACTTGTAGCAAAATACTTCCATTCGGAGGACATATACTCCACACTCGGAGCGGACATGGATTGAAAAAATATGTATCAAAATGTGTTGAAAACTATTTGTATCATAGGAGTAAAATAAAATAAAGAAGTATAAATATTAGTAATAAATTATATCACGCCAAAATATCAATGAAAAATGACCTGTTAGAATAATCTAATACAAAAGTAGAGATGTGAAATTTTCGAAAGAACGCCCAAAAAACCTCATACATGACGTGTGAGCTGTCAAGAAAGAGGACGACTTCAGACCTTAATTAAAGTTGCGTACAAACATATTCGCTCCACGCTACGCCTACCTAGACTGCGCGTTTGTATGCAACTGTATGGTAAGGCAGCGAGTTAAAGAAAAACTCTCACATTTTTCAATAAAGTCAGCCAGAGAGCGTAATTTTTTTTAAATCTGCCAGCGAGCTAAAAACAATGTTTTCGGTATTTTTTTACAATCTCTTAATTTCTGAATATTCTTCTAGTGGTCAATCCCAAAAGCCTACATCCATAAATAAATGTAAATTTAAAAATTCTCCAAGAATCTCGAACAATTGTGGCATGATTTTATGGTGAATGATCAATCCCGGGACCCCGAGATCACAAAAAAGGGTACGGGATTGGATGCCCTAGACCAGTGTTTCCTAAACTTTCGACGTACGTGTGCTCTTTCTATAATTTAATTATGATCAAGTACCCCTTGTCAGAAAAAATGAATATATACTTTAATTAATAGCAAACAAAATGTATTTATTTTTCATTTCTTTAGTCAATCACGTACCCCCACTAAACTCTTCTCATACCCCACGCATGGTACGCGTACCACACTTTGAGAAACACTATCCTAGACGACACCTAATTGGAGAATGTTAAATTAATATCTAAAAATATGAGTATAATTTCGATATTTGAAGTATTGTTAAATATTGCAACGTTACTTTATTTTATCATGTGATTTTTATTTATAGCTTGGTTAATGTTGTTAAATTGCTACTGAAAAAAACTATTGTATTTATTCAACGATGCGTCATCATCATTGTGAAAGACTACAAATAAATAAACGTTACATGCTGAAATGACTTTTTAACCCGATGTAATATTTTGACACATCGTATACCTTCAAAGGTCAGGAAAGGCCGGGAAATAAATTTAATAATCGAACGCGCCATCTCGTATGTTCACAAAATCAATTTCGCAAAACGCTACTCAACACGGTTTGATTGTAAATTATGTTTATGACACATTTTAAAGTAATCTGTACTTTACATTACCAACATTATTCAATAACTTGATGATTACTTAACTAATATATATTTTTAACTCTTGTGAAAAAGCGTAGTATAAAAACACTAATTGATGTGGCCATCTGAATAATTTATTTCCCAAAATTGTTTATAACTTCACTTCTTCTTCATCATTAACATGACCCATATCTTGACTATCAGCTTGGTAATCATCCTTTGAGGTATCAACGACTATAATCACTGGTTCGGTCATCACATTATCTGACTGCTTCTCACATTCTTTGAGATCAACTTCACCACGTATTGCATCAGAAACATCATTTCCGTTGTTATTTTGCGTTTCCAACACTTTTAGATTCTTCTCCCAAGAGTCGGGCAATCCTTGCAAGTCTCCTGTGTCGCTGTCGTGTTCCACGTGAATAAGATGGAGGAAATTGGTCGGTGTGCTGATCTTTCGTATGGTTTCCTGTTTATTCAAGAACTTTGAGATTCTGTTTGTTAAATTATTAAACGACATTATTAATCAATTGTTTTCACACACAAAACTGTTACTTTATGAACATTTAATAAATATTTACTGCCCCACGATAATTATTATTGAAAAATATTAATGTAGCCACTGTTACATTTACATTTATCAACAAGGAGTGTCCCAGTGTTACAATCGATGTATTCAAAAATGAGACAGAATATTTTATAGTTGATAAGAGATGTGGTCATTTGAGTAGGAAATGTGGTTTTGTTAAAAATATACTGTAAAATGTATATTTTTTAATAGTTTGTAATATATATCATAGATGGCAGTATACGACTAAAATTAACATGTACATACAGATTTTTGAAATAATATTTTTAATGAATAACAGTTTTCTTATAAATACCATAAAACTACTCATTAATAACTTATGGAAAAAATAATGTTTATTCAGATTTAATGCGCAACATGGTAACGGTGTTTCATATAAAATACCGCCATCAAAAAATATATCAAAACCATGAACGGGCGATTTTCAAAAATATCCTACGGTTTCTTGAACAACCCAATATCGATAAATTCAAGAAGAAAACATCACAAAATATATGCGTTACTTAAATTAACATTCGTTTACGTAATTGTGTTGCACATTAAATCGTAAAGCATTACAAACTAGAACGCTTGGTATTGTTTTTAAATAAAACAATGAGTGTGCTTTTGCGATTTGTGCAGATTACGAGCAACCATTGACAAAAATATGATTCATTGACGCGATAATGAAAAATATTTAAATCTATATTTTCATATTATTTACTTAAAGTATTAAGTATTTAGTGTAAAAAATGTAACATCTTTTTTGTTAACGACGGAGCACCATTTTCAGGAATTTCACTTTATTAATGTCACTAACCATTCAGCTGATGGCATATCGACTGTGGACAGGAAAAAGGGCGTAACCCACACATATAAAATTTTACAGGAGGCGCTAAAAACGTGTTTTGATGATTTTGTGAAATATGCAAATTACGAATTGAACACAACCTTGAAGTGCACGGATACTTCTAAACTGGTGTTTAATCGACACAATCTAATATTAATTCAAGAATTTCTCTAGGAAAAACCTTTATTTCAGTCTTTTTTCTTAGTTTTAATTTTTTACAAGGTCATCTTTTTCAAACATAAAAGCTAAATAGATACCAATTCGGCATTTTCAGCTTCCATCCTTTTGATAGAATGTGTGTCAAGTTGTATACATTGTGATTATCGAAAAAGACCTGTTTTGGAAAATTGAGGGTAACGTCCTTTTTCCTTTCCACAGTCGATATGAATACTGTACTTGTTGATTTAAAAGGAAACTATATTCTCAGATCAAATTAGTATATAACTGCAATTTCTGACGAATATATTACACAGTAATACATTTTTCAGCCATTTAGATTGATGAGTTTACTGTAAGTAATTTATATATTGTTACGTATTATAAGTGTATTAAGTAACCGTCGATTGCTAATTTTAGTATTGCATATAATTGCATAGTAGTCATAAAAAATTCACTCCTCCCCCAGAACACCGAGAATTACTTTGAGACTAAGCGAGCCCCTTGTTAACGTATTGGCAGCTCACCGCTGTTTCTAGATCTAGCTCAGTGTCTGCCAAACTTTTTTTACTTCGCGGCACACTGGTGAATAGGATTTGATCCGCGGCACACCAAATAAAAATGCTTTAAAAACGGAAATGTGGAAAATGTTTCAAGTCGACTATTTATAACAGATTAAAAATAACAAAGTATTTTAGTTCTACAGTTTTTAATAATTTTATTCGTTGATAGCTATTTCGGCTTGCGCCATCGTCAGAACTATGTTTAAACTAATGTTTTGCTCAGCTATATATACTGGCTCTGAAGAGATACACAATGCATCAAGTTATTCACTCTAACATCCTTATTATAATTACAATATTACACTTATCAAACGCATGAACGTGACAAATATTTATTTGAATACGTAGATGTGGAATTAATTTTAAATTGAAGAAAATTTAAATGAATGGCATTATTTAAAATGAAAATTTTTGAGGCGTCGTCCTCCGCGGCACACATAAGACTTCTTGCGGCACACAGTTTGGCAGACACTGATCTAGCTAGACAATAAAAAATGGAATTTCTCTTAAATTAACAAAGGGCTCGCAGGCAGTGTTCCATCTAAGCTGTGCGTAGTTAGAACAGAGCGCACAAAAGTTACACCAGCTATTCCACCACCAGAATAAATAAATTGTTATTATATAGTGTTGTTAATTACTGACACTATAAAAAATAAGCATTTCGTTAAGTAGGTCTGAATACCGTTTTGTGGTGGAAATTATTTTTAAATTTTCTTTCAAAGTTGCACAGCCAATATATTTTGCGCACATAACCTTCGGAAAATTAGAGGGAACATTGCTAGCAGGCCTTAATAAACTTTAACAAGGGGCAAGCTCGCGCGAGCCCCTCTGAGCCCCTTCCAGCCCACCCCTGTCTATTGTGAACACCAAATACAAAAACCAAGATGAGCAATTGAGAAATCCCTTAATTAATTAGTATCAGGTTCCCACAAAATTTATGAATAGTCCAACTGTATTGTTTTAGCCTACTTTTAGAATCAACTATTGCAACTAGGGTATCCAATCCCGAAGCCTTTTTCCAGTCCCGGGATTTTGGGATTGATTAATTTTGAATCCCAGGATTGAGATTTTCTCACCGAGGAATTTGAAATCCTCAATTCGCTATACTTTTTCCTTGGATTTTCACAGAACCTCGTTTTTTTTTTTTTTTTAGCCCACCGAGGAATTTAAAATCTCCGATTTGGTAAACTTTTTCCCGGAATCTCACAGAAACACCTTTTTTTTTTTTTTTAGCTCACCGAGGAAATTTCCTCAAAATTTCTCAATCCCGAAATCCTGGGATCGCGGCCATCTCAATCCCGGAATTTCGGGATCAGAAAATTGAACGGGATCCCGAATCCCGGGATTGGATGCCCTAATTGCAACGGATACAAATAATATTTTCGTAATAACAAAGATAAAGACTTTTAACTCGAATTTTTCATTAAGAATGTAGTTCATCCATTCCGGTCAGTGTTTGACTTAAGGCATTTTCTGGCCCCGAAAAACACGGATGTACTTCTGAATAGTCCCGCAACACAACAGAGTGATCAATTCTATTTGATGATTGATATTATTTTGCCATTGATCGATAGTTGCATAGTTCATTGGTATTTTAATTAACTTTTTCAACAATTGAATTGAATTCGTAGATATGTGAAAGAAGCGTAGGCTTTGTTGATTTAATTTATAATTATATCTTTTGGTAATAGTGTTCTACATTATGCATTAATCTTTGTTACTTCCATTTGTAACAGGATTAATTGATTACTGATTGAAATCCTTCGAAGCTGTGCCTACGTTTATTTATTAAACTTTTTAAGGTTGTGTATTACAAAATTTATATGATGATTCATTATAAAATTATAGTTGTGTACATATTGTCATTGACACCCCCTTTTACAAACGCTTGCGGCAATACAAAAACAATATAATATAATATATGCCCTTGTTATCACGATAAAAAAGTACATATACTAAGAATAGAGTAACAAATCATATCGGTTTTTGATTATGGTCTATGGAACTGGAAATTAAAATTTTATCAGATTTGTATAAATCAATCAATACATCAGAAACGATTAAGGCTTATACAAAAACCTACTTTTGAAACCCCGGTTTTTGGATTCTAATATTTCTTGAAATTTAATTTAACTTAAAACGAAACTATGCAACAAAAAATGAATAAAATTTTATTCGATGTTTCTCTCCAGGAAATGCGTTTTTTAATCCATGCCTGCTTCCAATGTTGAGCATAATTCTACGAGAACTGCTCGTTACTCATTTGCTCAACTTATATTCTTTTCGAAGACAGTAGGAATATAAAAAAATAGGGCTAGGACAGGACTGGTAGTTAACTAATCGCTCTCACTGAGCCTCGTTATTTTAGGATTGAATGATTGGAAGGAATTTCCAGACATCACAAACATCAATGCCTTCGAACAGAAATTGATAATTCGATTGAAAAAGTTCTGTTCGTATCGGGATTGAGCCCATAAAATCTGTCAAAAAAATAAAGTCGTTAACCACCGTGCTACAGACCCGAAAATATGTTTTAGGAAACACAAAACGTCCACTTATCGATGATACACATTATTTTTTCATTTGGCTTCAATACAAACTAAACTAAAACAATAATATTAATAATAGTAATCTAAGTTTTTATATTTATTATGGAATGGGGTTATAGGACTAATAATTAGTTAATTCTAAAGTGTATCCAAGTTGAAATGCACAGCAAAAATCGTTTCCAAATAAACCTAAATATAATAATTTCAACGTATTGACGTATAATAAAAATAATAAAACATTTTTAGTACTTTTTCCACATAAGATTTATTAAATCAGGACCGGTTTCGCTCATGGTGAGCATTGCCAACTGACATTAATGTCGTAAATGTCATTATTTTTATTATAATACCATTCCACCAAGTATTGACAGTGAGACAACACCTTAAAAGTGAGTATTGATGTATACATACTAATAAACTCCACATTTAAAGTAATTTTATTTGTTACTTGCAAGGTGAAATATTGATGGTATAATACGGAGTCGGAGTCGCGATATTTTGACCGGTGTCGGGAGTCGTGAAAAATGAGCTGCTCGATTTTTTTTTGAAAAATGTATTTTATTCAATCAAAATAGAACAAAGTGTTGACATTTCATGCTTGGCTGACTAAAGACGATCTGATGGTATACATACACATATATATACGTTAAAATTAAATTATTTAAAAAAACCTTGGAGTCGGAGTCGGGGTCGTTAATTATTTTAAAACTGGAGTCTGAGTCGTCTTTTTTTACATGACTCCAATTCTATAAAACTATACTCTATATTCTATACTCCGGTAATTCTATAAAAAAATAATATAATTCTTTTATTTGAAACCAGATTACCAAGTTGATAAAATCGGTTTTTGAATGTTACAAATTTAGCTCAACAACCCTAGTTAATCTTACTCTTTCAGTGAGATATTTTTTAATTGAATTTTGTATCAATATTTATGGAAATAAAGTTAGTATAAAATTTCAATACGATTGTGAAAAACAGTTATAGTTTTTAATGGTCTACTTTCCTTAACTTTATAGTTGATTGATAAGAATTTCTCCCTAGAAAATTACTATTATTTATTATTTGATCAACATACTTTGCTCTTTAATAGTATTATTTACATGTACTTTCATTTTTTTTTTATATTGGTCATAAAAGAAATCTTAAGAGTCTTTTGTTATCTATTTATCATTTTATATTACATTACGTTATTTGATTTCTTCATTACCTTTACCATTAAAAAATCATGTTAAAACACAATTTTCTTGATAAATCTTGTGTATCCGTAACTCGGCATTTGCGCATGCAGTGACGTGTGGGTGCACTGTGTGTGTAAGAAATCGTAAGATTTAGCGCACAGCGTACACATTTTCGGTCTCTCTCGGACTGCGCATCGTTCGCGTCAAACGTATGTTGACATGTGTCATATTTTGTAGTAAATAATAACCGACATTAGAGATTGCAATACTAGTAAATATTACCGAATACGTAATACTGGTGTTTTTTCGATATCAAAATACCGATATTTATTAATTGAAAATCACCCAAAGTCGAATTTTGAATATATAAAACCACCACATATCGCTACCCTAAAGCAACAGTAGAATAAGTCGAAAATACTCGTTTCGAGATTATTAATCTTTAAAGTTATTGTTGTACTTTTTAAATACCGGATTATGGCTTTATTTAGATTCTTTTACGGTTCATGATAAAAGATAATAGTTGATTTTGTTGTATACTAATATCTGTATCTAGTTATTTTATTAATCTCACTGATGTTTTGAAGTTACTGGGCAATATCAATAATTGTAAATGTAAGATTTTTCTTTTAAATGTGGCATTTTCTATTGTAATTAAAACATTTCAGTGTTTCATTATAAAGACTTACTTTTCAGCAATCTATTGGCATACTTATCTTAAAATCGACCTTTTCCCTTTATCTCACTGTTACTTTACAGTAGCGATATTATACATTTTTTTGCGATAAATTGAAATATTTTAAGCTTGGTAAAGTTGTATCAATATTGACACGTTTCAGATTTGATGAGCCTCTCAATGGTGTAGTATTGTTTTAAGAAGTTATTCAGTTATTTATGAAAATTGTCCGTTTATGTATGGGCATCGATTTTAATTTACTAGTCTGGTATTGGTATTAAAACATTTGTTTGGAATGCTTCTCAATATGTGTCACAATGGAATAACAAAGTTATCAAATATTATGTTACATTAAAAATGAATTTCCACAACGTTATCGTTAACCCTCCAAGGACGAGCGTCACCATACTGGTCACAGTAAACACCGTTGTCTATTGATCCTACAATTCATCCTTTTTCTACCTGAATATCGTTGCTTTCACTCATATTTGGTTAAGAAGAGTACAGACTACAGTTAGTCATCAGCCGTGGGGACAGAAACGGCCTCCAAAAGCACATGTGATTTTTTGAATTTCCGTTTTTTTTAATTTACTTTTTGAAATGGTTAGTTATTTTTTTTATAAAAACATCAAATTTTACAGTTATTTTGCTAATATGTTTGTATTGAAATTATGTTGATCTAAAAAGGTCAAATTGTAAATATTTTTTAAAAAATCACGTTTTGCTATATTTCAACCCCGAATGTTTGCGAGCTCATACGGTCACTTTTGTCCTTACTACTCTCCATACTCAATATTACACGGTAATAAAAGGATGAGCATGACGATATAGCCATGCGGGGTTTCTATACAACGACGTTGCGTTTTTTTTTTTAATTTTGGATAGGATAAAAGTTATCCGTGACTTTTTTTATTTTATTTTTTTTATCGGAAAAAAAAGCTCTCGTCTCTGGAGGGTTAAATACATCGAACATATTCTAATTTGATGTATGGTATTTCGTTGAAAAATATACTTCGTTTCTCAAACGGACACCGATCATTAATATTGCAATATTAATTTTCTCGATGTCTTAATTAAGATGTAGATTGTATTTGGAATAATGAAAAGAGTCTATTGACTGCACTCGAAGAAGAATTACTGATCACGACTTAGCGGTATTCTGTTATGGAGCCATTTCGCAATTCCTTTGAGATCTTCCTGATTGCCTTGCATTGCCCACACGCCAAGAATAATCATTGTGCCGAATCCAGGGCTCCAACAGTCACTGTCGGTTCTCGGATAACTTTCCTTCCGATACTTTTCTGTTGACCGGGACGTCCCGTGAGCATATGCGAGAAGGCAGTTACTAGGGATTCCAACCATTCGTCATTATCAACTATTCGAATATCGAATAGTAAAACTGAAACTATCCGGATGTATTCGGATATCCGGATAGTTTTAGTATTTACAAACAATATATGTTTATACTAAAATATTACATTAAGTAGTACCTACTCGCATGCAAAAAGAAATATTGCACGATCAAAGTTTCTTTGTTCACTGATATACATTTTATAATAATTTAAGACTAAATATTTTCACATTTCTGTATTAGATAAAGACAAAACATATAAATACATATTTAAATATCGTTCCATTGTATTACAATATTTATAATTTGCAGCTTCATCGGATTACTTCAACGGTATTTCTTTAATGAATCAAATTACGGCATTGAAGGTTTTTTATAGTCCCAAATTCAAGCCGATTCGTCAAACTCATGTATTATGATAAGATATTGATAACACCCGAGTTGGGCGAAGGCGAAAACACCACTACCTGGAGAATTCATAATTATTCTTTAAATGTAGAGAAATTGTGATGTGATCTTTCGTATATTTTGTAACATATTTCATTAAAAAATATTATAAATACTATTCAGATATTTCCCCAAATATCCGAATATCGAATAGTTGAAAAATGGCCGAATATATCCGGATATTGAATATTATAAATATTCGTAATTTAATAAAGGCAAGCGGAATGGACTGAGTTATAAATTTTATTTTTGTCAAATGTGGAGATGAGTTGAGTATTCAAACTTCTATATTTGTTAATGAATTCCTAGAATAATAGTTAATAACGGAAACATGTAACATTCACTCTAATATTTTTTTTTTAGATTTCGACTGTAGGTGCGTGGTGGAATTTCAATATTAAATTTGAATCGTTAAAATTATGTACATTCTCACAAATTTTGTAACTGACGACCCGGGTTTCGCCTTTCGGCATATTCAGGCGTCGAAGTGCACGGATCTTTATTCAATTCATATATAATGTTGTTTCAAAATAAAAAAATACTTATTTAATACTATTTTAAGTATACAATAAGTACTATTCCAGCTATTTTTGGCCATGTACGCTAAAAACTAGAACGGTTTAAGTCAGGGGTGGGACAGAGGGACTAGGCGGGGACTTGGAGGGGGCTCGGTAGGGCTTGCGCGAGCCCTTTGCTAAATTTTGTTAGTTAAATTAACAATGTGGTTGATCTCAAAGTTGTTCGCCGTGATCCGTAGGGGGTTGTTCAAAATGTCACTTTTTACCAAAATCTAACGAAAAAAAACTTGACATTGAAATTATATCCCATCTGTTTTCAAAGAACTGCAGTAAGCTGTTTCTTACAGGAAATAAATTATATCGTTTATGAAACTTTATTGTAATAAATTAATAATATTTATTTTGTGCAGCCCTGCCCATCATTGACCGAGTGAGTCGAGCCATTTCGAAACACTGCCTTGTCCCGTTTTGCTCTACTTATTGACTTCGCACCAATCGAACAAGGCATTAAGTGTTCTCTCTAATTTTTTTCTCAACTCTTCCTTTGTTGGTCACATCGTGCAAGAGATTTATTTGCTAAGACCTCAGACTCGTCTTTAAACTTTCGGATTTGAATCTTTCGCAAACAAAGCTAATCTGTTCTTGCATGTCTAGGTTAAAATAATAGCGATTAAGCTCGCACCAATGAATCAGATCAATTACACAGATTCGAATCACGAATCACAAGTTAGCGAAAATAGTATAGATGCGTATATGAGTGGTTTAACAATATTGTAAAATAAACAAATTGTAATATTTTCGATTTCGGCGGTAGCTTTGTGTAAAACTTAAATCAAATTCGAAATGCATCATTCCACGCATTGTACCACCAACAGTGGCACGTGTTTCACCTCTTTCAGAGACATCTTCATACTAAAGATTTGAATATTCTAATATGATTTATTTTAAAAATGGGAAGCAAGGAGGGGACGATAGAAACAGACAACAATTATGATATTACTAATGACTTTAACATTACAAAATTAATAACTAAAGAGTTGCAGTTGAGTCAATTGGAAATAAACTTAGTAGCATATATTCTGTGCCGAGACGTTCCGGGACAAAAGTCCTTCGCAAAAGATTATTGCTGTCTGAAGTCCCGGGACTTTTTTTAGGGAAAATTTCCCGGCAATTGTGACTGATTTATAATGTGCTAATAAGATGTCTGTCGCCTGTGATCACGCAGGTCTGAGGTCGATTCCCGGTCAGATCACAGTGAATTTGAGAATTATTCAATTCAAAGTTGTGATCGAAGACTGGGTGTTTGTGATGTCGATTCACATCATTTCCTCTCCTCCCATCCTATTGATCCTTGAATAACTGGATGTAGCGATTAGCCAACCACTAGTCCTGTTCTAGCCTTATCCTTTTGTCCCTACTACTCACTTTAAAACAAAAAGTGAGGTTGAGCGACTGAGTAACAAACAGTTCTCGTAGAAAAACTTCTGTTGAGATACCTCCGTTAAGAGGCCGTATGCTCTACATTGGGAGCGGACATGGATAAAAAAAACATGTACATTTTAATTTTGAAAATAATAATTCTTGTGGTTAATAAACCCCCAAAAGGACTGATGTGTATTGAATGAAAGCAGATATAAGAGGGGAGCCCTAAGAAAAACGGAGACGCCATGGTCGAGACGCGACACTAACCTGGAGTTTTAAAAAAAATAAACATGCATATTTAAAAGGGATCTGATAGAATAACAGATATTTGGGATTTATAATTTCGAAGAAGTTTCAAATACCATATGTTTATATATTGTAATATAACTGTAGCAAAAGCAAATTACAAAATATTTAAATCAAATGTTCATACCTGATGTTGTTTTATGTACAAATGTTTTTTCACTATTTCACAAAAATACCAATGTCTCAATAGGACAAAAAAGCTGCATTGTGAAGTTACGGTCATAAATTTACTCCTGACGGTGGCTTCATTGATATTTGTTCATTACATGCACCGTTATCATCCTTTCTTAGAAAAAAATAACCATAAGCATTGCACACATCCATTACATGAGTAAAATAATAATTATTAGACATTGTATTAAAAAAACGCGATTTTAACTAGTGCAAACTTTCAAAAGGCGCCGAGTGTATGTAATAAATAAATACATACATACATACATGCAAATATTTAATTGTAGTAAAATTATAATTTTAACCAAGGGAAAATAAAAATCTCGAGTCCCAGGATGTCCCGGGACTTTGACTTTATCAAGCCTCGAGTCCCGGGACTTTGAAAACCCCGAGACTTCAGAATCCTTACTGAGCAGTGGTGAGCAGCCTGTCCTATTTAAGATATTATTTGATAATACTTCTTTATTGTTAATAATTTTATTTATTTATAGAAATTCTAAGCTATTCATTTTTAAACCTTTGTTATTCTGATAAATAATACTAAGTGACTTGGGAATTGCTGTACTTGATGACAGATAACAATTAGTCGAAAATAGATTCTCTCAAATACAATATAACATCTGCAATATTTCATTACTTCAAGATTCTTCGGATAAGGAGCGAACATGGTCAAAAATTTAGCATATGTTTTAGATTAGTTTGGTTGGAGTAGTTCAGATTTACACCGTCGGCTTATTTATCATTTATTGAAATCTAAGATGCACTAGATATCCAATCAAATAACAGCAATCCAGCATTATAATATTGCGTAAGATTTTTTTTTAAATAATGTAAAAGATCCAAATATATTTTGATTTGACCTGCAATCTTTGAACTTTGCGAAATGAAAAAAAATACAGACATCGCAAAAAAAAAAAAATGAGGCGTGTCGAGGTTAAGAGGGATTGATTATTGCTCGTTATGTCCGGAATTGTAAAAAATAAAATGGCGAAATAATAAAATCATTTTTTCTGGATAATAATTTGAAATTCGTGACGTTGTGCTTTTGTTTTAAGTTCAATTTGACTCAACGGTGAGTCTATCGGCTTAAAAATTGATCAACATTCTTTTGCAAAGTAGCACAACTCTGTTTTTGATCTGTTGAAATTGGGCTATGTTATACATATGTAAGTAATAAATACATTGGATTGATTGAATTTTTTGTTATATATAAAAGAATTTATTTTTCTGTAAAACACGAACAAAATAATGATCATTCTTGGGATATTCATGGCGTTAAATGACTTATATTTAATAGGTCAGTATTAGAATAAGAGTTGGGTCTGTAGCGCAGTGGTAAACGTCGTTGGCTGCCAGAGCGGTTCTTACGGGTTTAACATCCAGTATGAAAATATGATTTTTTTAATCGATTTATCGATTTCTGTTCGATGGCATGGATGTTTGTGATGTCTAAAAAACTTCTTTCTACCTAACCAATCATAAATACCCACGGACGGGATGTTTTTTTAAAGTGATTAACTAACCACTTGTCTTGTTCTAACCCTAACCTTTCTATCCCTACTGCCTTCGAAAAAAGGGAGACATAAAGAGGACATTTGCTCCACATTGGAAGCATGGATGAACAAATTAAATAAAGTTATGATCTGTATTTTATTATTAAAATGTAAATTTAAAAAACAATTAATAATAAATTGTTTGCTTTGTACGCCATATATCGTTCCTGATATTTATTCATATTGGAAAATTGTGAAACCTAAAGAATTTCCATGTAGGTTTTTTCGTCATGTGCTCGTTAGATGATTGATTTATAATAATGATTTATTTATAATATAAAAAAGATGACGAAATAATTCAATAAATTTATAAAACTGCAATCAAATATCACCCAAAAGAGTCGTTCGGCCGGGCATTATAAATGATCTTTAAAGTCTTCCTAGACATGATTTTTTTACGATTGTCGAGAGACCTTCTCTAGTTTGGCACTTACGAAGTTTATCAAATACATTTATCTGTCTAGTTATTTCTTTAAATAACATCGTTTGAATTATTTAATAAAAAACAGAGTAACTGCTATATAACAAATCAATTAATGAATATTTTTATTACCGAAGGGTACCGTAAAGATTGTTTCGTCAATAAAGAACATCAAAGAAAATAAAAACATTGAAATTATACACGATATTATTGTGTAGAACTAGCAGTACATTTAGTTGTAGATATTCAAAAATCAAGCTGTCAGTAGATTTATCTTTTGTTTCAGCATTACATCCTTCAATTATCTAACAAATAATAAATTCAGGTAAATTTTGCAATAAGAACCAATCTTCGAACTCTTATTTCAAGTCAAATGCAATATTTTACATTGTTGTATTTCTATACGGTTATAAAAATGAGTCGATGAGAAGTGAAGTGAGCCTACTAATATTGAATGAAACAGTGAGTTTAATGCGTTGTAATATTCAACATGTCTTAAAATATCTTCCATTGAAGTGAGCTTAGTAAATACACATTACAATAGTGTTTATCTTAGTAAAATAAAAATATTCAATCCACCAAAACACTTAGTAATGTCGTGCTTGTACTTAATAGTCCAATAGAAAATTTTCACCATTTTACTACATCGCTCACTTCACTTATTTAAGGGTTAAAAACGCCAATTTTTTCAACAGAGAAATTGTTGCTATCATTCAAAATAGCAAAATCGATTCCAATGCTTCATAAATAAAGAGAGAAGAAAATGAATATTCAAAAAAATAGTAGGATTTCTCTTTGCTATTTTTTTCGATTCTATTTTATTTATATATAATATAACTGAAAAATCTATTAATAAATTATTTAAATTAATATTTTACTTTTTTTCCAATTGATAACGATTTAATTATTATTTTTGTTTTCCCCACGTTGGATGCTAATAATTTGACAACAACAAATAAAACTGTTGTGCAGCACTCGTCGTTTTTAAAATGCAACAAAACAACAAAATAACTAAAGACTTCCCAATCAAAGATGGTGGCAACCATAAATAATAATTCATTTTTTGGAAAAACAATATTCATAAAGATATTGCTAGAGGTAATCTGGGCTTTTTTTAAAATGAGTCGTGAAAGTGTCTATTTATTCTTATGCCCTGATCCTAAGAAAATAACAATATCCAAGCTACAAGTGCTTATACAAACGGCTGATAATCGATCAGTTCTAGAAAAAAAAGTCTGGTTGCGAAAATTTAAAAATGTTATAGCAAATAACTGTTTTGAGTATATTATGCTTAGCAAATTCATCTCGAAAGCCACCAGAATGAAGCGCACGTCGAATAAATAATGCAACTGACGTGTACAAAGTACATCAATACTTCTTAGTATTGGCAATAATGATTATCAATCGCAACGAAAGAAAGTCTTGGGTCAAAGGTTCCAATTCGCCGACATCCATATTATAATTTTGACGGAATTGTATACGTTTGTCAAAATATTGAGACATAATTATTATTGCGAATGTTTCCTGGTCACAAAAGATCACATCGCAATACCGAGAAACAATATTCTTATTGATTGACTAGTTAATTGCGAACGACCGTGTAAGGATATGGGCCAACAAACTGTGCGAAATATTTTTTTATTAATGTATCAAACGGCAGTATTGACCTCCCTTGGATACCGTCACATTATATCAATTAATTAGGGCTCAATCTTAATAAAGATTAACCTTGATTTTCCGGACTGATTGGGAATGAATGTTGTCCGGATGACGAAAAAACCCGGTCAGTCGAAATAAAGTACATTCGGTATGCATATTTTTATGGCACTGTCTACAGCGTTGCTGGGTATTATTTATGGTATTTTCAGTGACACATTTAAAGAATGCCAACTTTCTGCTGTCATGTAGCAACAGTCTTTCAAATTAATTTTCTTGATGGTAGCTGATAATTGTTTCTTCACTGATTTCGTCATATATCAGATATAATCGTTGATGCAACTGTTTCCGATATAAGCGCTAGAACTTTTCAATTGTTATTAAGGGTTGCGAGAGCGATTACTTAACCACTAGTCCTGTTCTAGCCTTATCCTTCTATTACTACTACTCTCTTTGAAAAAAAAAGGTTGAGAGACTGAGTAACAGTTTTCATCGTAACTTCTGTTGAGGTTATATCCATTAGAAGGTTCTATTTAAATTAATTCCTTAAATCCAGTTAATAAATATAGATATATATGATCGACGTATATCATGAAATCACACCGACTACTTTCAGTTCTCTAGATCAAAGTTTCTCAACCAGGGTCCACGTGGAACAAACGATTGCTGTGTCAAAGATTTTACGTAATTTTGTCGTTTAAGCTCATTAGCCGATTATGGGTGGATGTTTTCTATATACGAAAAATAAACCGTTTGAGAATCGCTGGTAGTAAGACACCGTTCAAAGCATTCTACTCATTGTTATGTAAACGTTTTATTGAGAACTGTTAATGCGTTTGATGATTGACGAATATAACAAAAAACAACTTTGTGTGAAATAATACAAAAAATATTTTCGCCTAATTGATTTTGTATGAGGTTGAGTCAAAAGTTTCACTACCTCGGGGTACAAAGGTGTATATTGGTGCAAAATCAATTCGTCGTTTCATAAACAGTGTCTAACAATACACCTTTTTAAGCTATGTCAGTTAATGGCTAAAAAATATCTAACTGTAACCAATAATGATACGAAATTCAATTCGAAATAAACATTGTTTTGTCAGCTTCGGTGATCTAGTAAAAAAATGATCAGAATGGGTTGGAACCTCGACATCAAATGAGATGTTTTTCATTTTTAGTAGGAGATCTTCTACTTGGGTGTTTGTGGTATATCTTCTCCATGAATTTATCTCAAGCGAATGTAATAAAGATAAATACAAATAAAAGCTTAAACAATATAGCATACGCACTAAGCTGTATCGGAAACTACGGTGATAGTTTGCAACAATATATCTAAATGGCGTTTGTGAGCGTTGCCTAATGGACGTCATAGGAAAAAAAAATCCGTAACAGAAGACCCGTCAAAACATCGCGACTTACGATAGTAATTCACAGCCTGCGACTTTTGACCCTCTTGTGAACCAAAATGAATTTATTACATACGGCCCACAGGTCGAAAAATATATTTTAGGTAAGCGGCGTAGCCACCTCATAGCAGAATAATGCAATGCATAAGAGCATAGCAGTCCTAAGTTCCAAGCAGTGTCGTAGAAAAAACAGCAAAAAAGACCGGACCGTTAAATTCCAGCCGCTCCTAACAAATCGTATGGCGGTTATACGTAGATCAACTCTAAATTCCAATTTATGAACTTATTTTTCGTTGAATATAACATGTATGTTTGAAAGATTTCTTGTATAGATATTCTGTGATTCTTTGGTGTTATTAATTTACAATTTACGATACATCGGAAGGGTCATATATGCAAATTAAGTAATGATTGTAAGAAATATAGCGAATGGCAAGAAATGCGATGAGTGGTAAAACAAATAAAATTTAACTTCCCACTATTAAATATCACAGTTATATAAAATATTGATTATAAATAACATAAAACAACAGTAACGAGCGGAATCCATACTATATTATATACGATTTTGACGCCTATTATGATATTATGAAATAAATGCTGCGTCTTATCATATAATAATGGCAATATACCAAGTAAATGATGATTTAATCAATAATAATATTTAAAAAATAATGAAGTGAAATGTGCTACCTTAGTTTGACTTACTGATTTTTGATGACTGATATGACTTGAGAAATCCTATGGAAAGATTGAGTGACGAACCAGTGTGCACAAATAAATTTTGAGATTAATTATTAATTGATTAAAATCCCAATAATGACGTTGATTTTTTTAATGAACTATCCAACCTCATATTCTGTATTGAAATATTGTAAAAAAAATAATTTTAATAAAATGATTTGCCTTCTTTGATTGCTTTTGTTCTCCGAGATTTTTCTTCAAAAACCTTAGAAAATGTGATTTTTTCTTATTTTGAAAAATATGTAATTGAAAAGATATATAATTACAATATAAATATGTATTTCCTACAATATATCAGAAACAAATGGCTTCATAATGATGTGATATTACTTTTAAAATTATGACGCCGGCCCGCTTATCTGAAAAAAGTACCTGTTTTCAGCTCCATAGCATGGCTTTCACTATAGGGGGCTTTGATAAGGATCAAGCGAAAAAGAGGGCCCAAATTTTTACTCACACTCAACTACAATAAGATTAAGTAAAGTAAGATTAAGATTAAGTTAAGATTAAGTTAAGATTTTGAAATAGCATGGTCCACTTAAAAGAACTAACACTATATTTTTACACTAGTTATCTAGCACGTTTCCCAGAGACGAAAAATACAGAAGCGGATATAGTTCAATAAATATATGTAACTCATACTTGAAGCATATAATATATGCTCACAGACAGACTTTAACTGTGCCGAGTAAAAAGTACGTCTGTACTCCGTACTCCTATAGAAAAATGGCGCGGACGTACTTGTACGTCCATACTCCTCTAATGCTTAAAGTACCAGTATGTTATCAAGTAGCGACCAATAATATTATTTTTACTTTGATAATATGTTGTGTAATTTATTTATTGAGTATGTATTCACTATTACCCTTTTACACGAATTTCTATACCCCAATATTGTTATTTTTTCAATTAACATGTTTTTGAGGTGGAACAAATCTTATATGATTCAATAAATTTAATCACTTTTGTACACTGTTTTTTTGAACGTATTCACCGTGTAAAAAGAATTAAGCGTGCTCAATATTACAATTGTGTGGGGGCCTGACGTGACGTTTGCATATGGGCCACCACTGTTTAAAGCTGTCTTTATTTTTAGATGATTATTTTCACACCACACTTTAACGTCATAGTTTCCACAGAGAGTTCGTCAAAAGACTTTACTTTTAGAAAATATTTTACGCACATACATAGCGTAAATTTTACACGGACTGTTAACTGTTATTGATTTTAAATAAGCAGCTAAACCTTTTTACACTAAACAATTGCTTAAACAATCGTTTAAACACATTTTTTAAACAATGGTTTTGCACAATACGCAATACTTTTTGCCAGTACATTACATTTGAACTCATATGGTAATTAGTGGTTTTTAGGACAGACTGCCAGACACTGATGACACTCATAGTTGATGTACGACTGGAACTAATCGCTTATGTTTAATGTATATACAATAATTAAATTTAAGTGCGTTTTTAAGTATTATAATTCAATTTCACTATAATTAAGGTCAGGCAGGTACTTGTATTGCAAAGAAATAAACTTTTACATATATTATCATCATTAGCACAAAAACATTATGTTATTACGTAAAATGAAAGCTTGTAGACTAATGAGTTTTTCTATTGTATTACAAATTAGTATTCATAGTGTCTTAGATAATAAGTCGTCTTCGCGCTTACAAAGTATTTTAAATATAATATAAAAATTTGGGTCTACGATCCATCCAACTGAAATTAAAACGTCTATGGTAAAAATCATATATTCCAAATTCACTTATTTTCTTAGAGTCAACACAGTAATTTCATAACTAAACGAGACCGGACTATCAAGTACCAAACTGTCTTTTAATAAGTTCCGATAGCAAATTTTAATACCGACAATTCAATATAGGTATTATGTATGGAATGTAATCGCTTAACGTTTTATTAGTTGAAGCTAAGTGTTTCCGTTTTTCGTAACTATTAAAGCTTATTCGCATTGACATTTCACTGGTGAACACAAATATATTAACGCAAAAGAATAGTTAATCTAGCGTTCAGAGTGATGAGAACAAAAGAATAAATTCGAATTTACAGATAATATTTTCGCAACATTAAGTGTGAAAGTATATTTTTTTTGCACGTAGTTCTGAAGATATTAAAGTTTATGAATTTATTACCACTTTAAAGGTACATTGTTTCACTAAGATCAAAAGCTTTCATCGAGTGGTAATAATTAAAAGTTACGTAATTTCATGACTGAAAAAATAAAGAGACTCGATAAATAATGCTTTTTTGTTCCGTTGGAACCCAATGAATTATGTGTCTGCGAAATTTTAAAAGCCTTATAAATAATTCTACATTTACCGCGTTTTGCAAGACAAGTGGCGTTCATAAATTTAAAACAAACTTTCAATCAAGCTTGCAAAATGTACGAACAATACTCTTCAGTGAACGAACGTATAAGTTGTTATAAGCAATGATAGCTTAAAAGCTATCCTTAGGAAAAAAGGCATTATCGAGTCTTTGTATTAATTGACCTTTGATAAGGAGCAATTTTCCTGCTAAAGTGTGCGCGTTTCCTCCAAAATGACTAATTTCCACCTTCCTCGATGTTCAAAATGTGGCGGCACACATTTATCCATTTCTCGCACAGACTGCACATAAAAATTGTAAAAAAAAGTTTGATTTAACAAAGTTTTACTACATTTTAAGACATCTTTTTTTGCCAACACAAATAAATAATAGGTTGAGTGTTGTGTCTTAAAAGAATATGCAAATAATGGGTTGATTAACTGGACTCTAATGGAATGAAGCACCAAGCAATTATACAATATTTATATACTTCATTGATTCCAAGATGTTTTTTTTGGAGCCTGATATGAAGAATTGATTTATCAAGTGTCAGTGAGTAGGTCACTGACTACCTACCTTCATACTTGGGCACATTTTTTGTTTTTGCTGAAAATGAACTGCACAAAGACGTTGATGGTCCGCACACACAATAGAAGAAATAGAGGGTACGTTGATTAGGATGGCCAGCTATTGTCATGTGCATAAATATCTAGACACCTATTGTGGACGGCGAACTTAATAATTTTTTAAATAGTTTTTGATGGTTGGTATAACGCCAATGTACTTACTTACTGCAGCTATGATCAATTCAGAGGGTTCAATTTTATTTCATACTATGTAGTTATATAATATTATGTTCTTGTTTTTTTTATTATATATTCGTCTAGTATAGTCATCAGTAACCTGTGGCCTTTTAACCTGATCGGCAAAATCTGAAAATTTTTATAAATTTGTAAATTCCTGAGATTTTGGATTCGAATATTTTTGGAAGACCTTTTTTTGGCAAATCCGTAAATTATTGCGATTTCGGATGTCTAAATCCTTTGGAAATTTGGGAAACTTGGCTTTACAAATTGACATGAAACTTTTTCCGGCCAAAGATTCCCTAGTCAATTTTTACTGCGGCCTTATGTTGAATCAGAAAAATGAATGCGGCCTTTAGACAAGAAAAGGTTCCCCACCCCATGTCTAGTATAACGATCTCTCATTTAAACTATGTATGTTATATTGATGTGAAATTTTGTTAATCTAAATCGTGTTGCCATGACATTTATTCAAGTTAATTGTTTCCCAAAAACAAATATTATCTAATACCAAGCATATTAACACGAACAAAGTCCCGTGATTTAAACGACATAACACTACGTGCTGAACTTCTTCTATAAGAGCTTATTTGAATAACGCGATTTCAAAATATTCAAAAGACATATTTGACACCTCAGTTTTGACATCACAATATTTAATGTAGAATTATTGAGAGCATCTCGACCAACGGACTGTTAAACACCCACGCGATTCGCAAATAAATGACAGAATAATAAAAAAATCTTTTGTCACGTTGGTGTAGCAGTTCCGTGCTATTTTGTTTAATGTCTAATATACATAAATATGCCATTAAAAAAATGGTATTACCATTGAAATACAACAGCATTTTATGCAACCCAATCTTGTTGTTTGAATGCCGTTTCTTACATGGCCATAAACGATAAGATTGTATTATATTTTGCCTTGTTTAGTTTAAATTGACATTTTTTTCTACATATAATAATTTATTTTGTAAGCAAAGTCAAGTTTGTTCAAAAGAATGTTTCTGATTTGGAAACAATTTAACCAAATACCAAATAAGTTCAGATGACGTCATTGAAAATTGTTTGCTATTTTATACTAAGTCAAATAAAACTATAGCACAAACAACTGGTTATAAATATGAAAGGAGATGATAGATAAAAATACAAAATACGACTCCGTTCTGCTATAAGAAAATTAATATTAAAGACTGTTTGAATCGTTCAAATTATCTACATTCACACAGATTTTGTCACTAACGACCCGGGTTTCGCCTTTCGGCATCTTCAGGCGTTCAAGTGCACGAATGAACTTGAACTGACGCTTAGTAAATTAATGTTTCGTGTTTATATAATAAATAAATGTATCATTGAGTTTAAAGCCATCGCTGGCGAAAAGGATAAGCCCATGGGAATGCCCACAGATTTGAGTACTGAGTAGTTTTGAGAATTATATATATTTGTTTGTCGGAAAAGGTTTTATAATTATATTTATATAATTTATAATCGGAAGGCTGTTCGATTGTGCTCTGTTTATTTCCAAAATTTCATGGAAAAAGAGCTTATGAGCGTCCGTATTTGAGAGCAGCATTGTTATCCCTTGTTCCTGATTGAACACGTGTCTTTCCGAAATTAAGTGATTAGCAAAGGTAGACGTGTCTTTTTTCAATCTAAAAGCTGCCATGTGTTCTGAGAATCTGGTATTCAGTGTTCTTTCTGTTTTCCCGGTGTAAAATTTTGTACAACAAAAGCATTGCAATCTATACATCCTGGATTTATTTAAGTAATGTATTTTATCTTTATTGTTAACTAATAATTTCCCTGACAAGTTTTTACAATAAAAAGCTGGCCTAACACTATTCAAATTTAATATTGAAATTCCACCAAGCACCTTCAGTCGAAATCTTAAATTATATTAAAGACTGTTGTTACATGCTGGAATTCTTAGGATGTGTCAATAAAAATACAATTAGTGATATAGTCGGTTCCATGGCACAGTGGTCAACGTTGATAGCTTTCATGAGAGGCCTCACGGCTTCGAATTCCAGTACGAAAAGCATTTTCCAATAGATGTTCTGTTAAAAGGCATAGATGTCTTTGATGTCAAAAAATTCCCTTCCACCATTCACCAATCCACAAAAAAGGAGTGTAGCAAGAGTGGTCAGCCAAATACTAGTCCTGTTCTAGCCCTTTCCTTTTTATTCTTACTCTATCGAAATACTGAATTTACTTGACTTTTCCTGACAGCTATAATTTTTTCGATTATCCGGATTTTTCATTAACCGGACTATCTTCATCCCTAATTAGATAATCGAGGTTCTACTGTACTTTTATATGCCCATCACATCATTAATAAATTACGACCACCGAAGAGAGAGATTCAACGCCTGCATTACAATCATCTCTCACTGAAAATATATCATTGAAGATGTGTCATTGGTAATTCAAATTATCCAAATTACATGCGGACACGATGTATAAAATAATACACACTTTGTATTAATTCAGGAAGCGGACTTTATTCTGGCATTTGGAAATAAATCAGTCATACTTAACGTATATGTAATTAAGTAATAAAATTCAATGAAAAATAACATTTTATTATATTATCTTTAGTCCTCACCAACCAAGGATTTTGAGAAAACTGATTTCTTTGTTATAAATTTAAAAAGATTACCTTGACAGAACACTGAAGCGTAGTTTATGACTTAATTCAACAAAGCTATCTTTATTGAAACATAAGGTAGGGCCACAATAAAATCTTTTGTATATTTATTTTTAATTTCTTTCTAAATTATCAATGCAATAGAATAACTTGATTATTGTGTTAGGTACACGTCGGGTCATAGTGCAAGCAAAGAAATAAATTTGATTTGTATTGAGTCAAAACACAATGAGATTATTATTTCTTTTGGTATAGATATTTCCCACTCGACGATTTTTTAAATTGAGATATTAGGCAACGTCGTAATACGTCAAGGAATAATAGATTTTGCTTTCTTTATTCGTATAGTTTACCATTTTAACCAACTGGGCTATTCTCAGATTTATTGGGATCAGTGCACCAATTATGTAGGGCGATATGTTATGGAGGCACAACGTGACTTTGGTACTTGCGTAATGTGTATAAAACAACCCATTTTATAAGTGTCTTGATCCATATATATACCTTATTAACATTTTACATTTTGAAAGATTATTGAATAAGTAAATGTTGCCAATGTTGTCAAATGAACTTACGGGCATTGCACCATATTTAGACCAACGGTATAATGGTAGTAAATATATGAAAATTATTATAGTGTATAAGTTCACGGCTAGGTCATATCAAAGGTTTTTAGTAATTGCACTTTGGTTATTAAATAATAAAAAAAAACATTTCATCGTTTAAATACTATTATTAACTTAAACCCGTCAAATACTGATGACATGCATCGGATATGTAACATTTTTTGTACTCTAAAGCTTTTTATTAAAAATATTGATTATAGAAATTCATAAACCGTTATATCAAAATCTGAATGTTCTTCGAGCAGTTAATAATGCTACGAGTCACATCCATTAAAAGTGTTGATAAACTCTAGTTTTGACTAATTTATGATCGTATGTTGAGCAATATCGTTTTTCCAGCTTTTATTAGTAAAAAAAATGTCAACCATGCATAAAAAATAGCACAAACACAAAACGACACAATCACTAGAGAACAACTTGTTCCACAACATGACCCGCAACATTAAGTCTTTATGTCGCTTTAACATTGCGCGCTGTCCCCCAACATAGTGGGGCTTTTCACGTGAGCCGATATGTGTTATTTGGTCTCACTCATTATTAAATAACTTTCTTATTTTCATCTTTAAAATTACATTATTTTGGTGACACCTGTCAAAAATATGGCTTTGTATATATTATATTAGTCAATGTCTTTAACAGTTTATTACATATGGCAGAGCTTCTTATTATTATAAAGGCAACGGGCGCATTTCAGTTATAGGTTAAAAGTGACGGACGGACTCTGGACTTTTAAGACTTTTAAGTGAATAGTCGTCAGTGGCCTTCCACGACGCTGGTATCCATCTGGTTGGTAGAAGAGGCAGGCAGGGTTCAGACTCTTTTGAGGCATCCGCAGCACATGTCCAAGCCAGGTCCATCGTTTGGACGTAATAAATTACTGAATTATTATTCATTGGTAAATTATACATGTATTTAAATTAATATGCCTGATAGAGCATATACAAAATAAGTAGAGATGAAATATAATAAAGAGCACGAAATATTTTAATACAAATTATTTTAAAAATTAATATAAATTTCACCAACTATTTTGTCTAATGTTGGTTGTGTAAGATTATCATCTGTGTCGTAAACAATTATTATTTTTTATGACACACTCTGTTAGGGCGAATTAAAACTGATCACAGGGTTAATAACCCAGATCTATGGTGTATTGAATATTATTTTCTTAATGTATAAATCTCTGATAGCTGAAATATAATACAGTGCACCTGTACCAAAGAGGGTTAAGAATCAACTCAAAGTGCGTATGTGGAAACAAAATAATTCACTCGAGCCTGACTTTTAAATTATTTTCTTTGGAAATCCGACACGTGTTGTGATAATCATTATAAAATTATGGTCGTATTTTTAGTAATAATATGCGTGAAATAGATACAAATAACAGTTTTTTTTGAAAACCTTGAATAGTTTTTGGAGTGGATACGCCATTAAAACGAAAAAAGAAGAATTGAGACGCACACTGATTCCCACGCGCAAAAAAACAAACAAAATAATATATTTGGAATTCCAACATTTCCATGTTGGTAAAAAAATCTTGGCAAATTAACTTTAAATGTTTAAATATTTTTCTTTGAATATTAGTAAAAAATAACGAGAAAGAGATTCGTGCTGAAAAGATTATCGTGGTTGCGTGATATCTGTAATACTGTTTAAAGTCCCGAACTGATAAAAATGCACCTGCATATTTTTTTTGACTTATACCAAAGGTCTCTAAGTTCTTTAGCCTAAATTCCACACTGACTTCTCCACTAATTCCAAAGTGTCAAAACCCAGCTAGCTCACCATACCAACAAACTGGGGTTTTGGATCGGTGATGCTCGCGGGGCCGGTGTTAGTTCTCGGACCCTAGCTTAGAGACCCATGACTTTTTATTCAAATATCCATGTCCGCTCCCAATGTAGAGCATATGGCCTCCTAATGGAAGTATCCCAATATAAGTTTTTTACGAGGACTGTTTGCTACTCAGTCGTTTAACCTCTTTTTATCTCTAAAGAGAGGTTAAACGACTGAGTAACGGAGAGTCTTTTAAGAGAGTAGTAGGGATAGAATGATATGGCTAGGACAGGACTAGTGGTCAACTAATCGCTCTCGCTACGCACAGTTATTAAAGGATTGGAAGGGTGAGGGGAAATTTTTTAGAGATCATTTTTGACATCAAGCCAAAATCGAGGAATGTAAAATTTTGTTTCCCTAACGATTGTTTTCAGAAACCAATGATATATTGTATCTTTTATAAAGCTTAGAACAAATAATGGAATAACATTACCAATGATCTACGCCAGGGGTGGGGAACTTTTTCTTCTCTAAAAGCCGCATTCATTCTTCTTATTCGACATAAGGCCGCAGTAAACATTGACTAGGGAATCTTTTAGATCTTCCAAGGATTTTGACATCGAAAATCTCAGGAATTTACAAATTCACAGAAATACAGAATTGGCCAGAAGGCCGCACCACAAGAACCAAAAGGCCGCAGGTTCAAATCAACTTTTGGACAGTATTTAATATTAGATATTCGGTGTGTATATTAAATGGCCGTGGTCGAGTAATAACGTCATTGGCTTCAATTCCGTTGTTCACGGGCTCGACGCCCAGTACAGTAAGTTCCATAAATTGATTTTGCAATCGGTTTATGGATGTTTGTGATTCTTAATATTCCCTTCCATCCATCGGATTCCAAAAAAAAGTGATTAGTAAGTCACAAATTCTGCCATAGCCCGATCCTTATATCCCCACTCTATTCGCAAAAGAGAGTTTAAGCAACAGAGTAACAATCAATTATTGTATACAACTTTTGAAGAGGTTAACTTTATTTAGATTCTATATCTTCCACATTGGGAGCGGATTTAATTACAAAAATAAACATTAACATCAAAGCTAGTTTTATGTTTACAATCAAGCCTAACCTAACATAACTTGCTCACATTTTTATAATCCAGGCTAATGACCAAATTTTACAGGAATACTCACCATTCTATGTCTATACTGACAAAATATAATATTTATAAAAACTAAATGCTAAACTTACTCCATTCATTTACATAATAAAATACTGATCATAAATAATTCAAATACGACTAACGATGATTTATAAAGTTATTTACTTACCGTTTATGCATTAAGTAAAAAATAAATCTAGCTGCCATTGATGTTGTTATTTTTTTGGTAATAAAATTGTTCTTTTATATTATGTATGACATGAGACATAACATAATATTTAATATTATTATAATTTAATTATTTAATTCTTGACGTTTTCAATGTTCAAAAAAGAATACTAGGTCTGACTTAAGATTAACGACCTGCGTTCTTCTTTCTGACCGGATTATGCAACACTTATCTATGACCATGATAATCTATAAATTAGCTGACTCTACTTATGTCATCAATAAATCAAAGCAGAGACACAAGCGCCACACCGCGCAGCATAATTTTAAATTTAAATTATCGGCTTTATAATTATATCTAGACGATTTATTAGCTGCATACCTCATCCAAAACAAATATGCAATATGAGTAGGAGTGTATTTGTTTTGCACAGACAATGTTTGTATTGTTTTATAAATGTTAATATTGATTTGAACAAAGATGAAATTTAATATTATCATGTTAATTTTTCAATATCTGCATATGGGAGGTAAACTACACTTTGTCAAAGTTTGACAATTGCAATATCTACATAGCGTAGTACAGTGTTTCTTTACCTTTTTGGACCCGTGGTCCTTTTTGAGTGTCTTATTTTTCTGTGCCCCCCATACCTGTTTTGTAGTATTGAAGTATAAGTGTTATAAGCAGGGCTGTGGAATTGGAGTCGTGAAAAATGAGCGGCTTGTTTTTTAAAAAAATTATATTCAATGATGGGTATTTAAACAAAATAGTCAAAAGTGTTAACATTTCATGCTTGGCTGACTAAAGATGATCTGACAGTATACATATATTATAATATATAAGTTAAAATAAAATTATTGAAAAATTTCCTCGGACTCGGAGTCGTTAATTATTTTAAAGCTGAAGTCGGAGTCGTCTTTTTTTTACGCGACTCTACAGCCCTGGTTATAAGGTATGTATTTTGGTGTCCGAAACGAAAATATAGGAAGACTTTTTTTCTAGTTCTTCCGAGAATTTCGGGTCTATAATCCTAGGAATTTTCGGATTTCCCAAAATGAACGCCGTGACACCTCCTTTTCTGATTCTCTTGAGAAACTTTGGCGTAGTATATAAGGTTGCCAGATTTCCAAAATCACAGATCGGGACATTATATTTCGAAACTATTAAAAACAAAGTAATAAACGAATTAAGGAATAAATGTAAAAAAATACATTTTTATATTATATCATAAAATAATATTTTAAAAAATCACATAATAATCCGTAGGAGTCACAGTTGTTATTAAAAAATATTGATTAGATACATTACAGGAATTGAATTTTCATTTAAATTATAAAATGTATACACTCATGACAGTTTTGTTAGAAAATCTGAGCTTTTTGCTTGTTTCAAAATATGTTAGTCATCTTTCCTCGATAAAAAAAATGTGAATTCATTACAATTGTAATCAAAATGTTGTCCATAAAAGGTAGAACACCAGGCTATCTACAAAAAATATGTTGCTATCTTTAACTATATTGGTAAATTTTTGAACGTAACCCACAGTTTTTTCAAACCAGCTTTTTTCGATAATCTCAATGTATCAAACTTGATACACGTTCAATCAAAAGGATGTAAGCTGAAAATGCCGAATTAGTATCTTAATTTAGCTTTTCAGTTTGGAAAATGATGAGCTTGTAAAAATTGAAACCAAGAAAAAATACTGAAAAAAGGTTTTTCCTAGTCAATTTCTTTAATTAATATTAGATTATGTCAATTAAACACCAGCTTAGAAGTCTCCGTGCACTTCTAGGGTGTGTATATTTCATAATTTACATATGGCCCAAAATCATCAAAACACGTTTTTTGTGCCTCCTGTAAAATTTGCTATGTGTGTGTGTGTTACGTCCTTTTTCCTTTCCACAGCCGATTTACAAATTTTATTGGGATTTTTCTGTTGAACTCGGGACAGTCCCGCTAAATGTCTGCCTAGAAAAGGTAAATCTGTGATTTTCTCATATTCGCATATCTTCGAAATCGCAGAATTGACTGTATATCGTCGTATTTTGTTACACATAAATCAATAAAAGCACTAACTTGAGATTACGCCACACCTCTGCCGTCTATATAAGAAATAAATTATGGGCATTGTTACATTGGTGTTGTAAAATTACTATGTTTATTTAGCAAACGTGCCATATATTTCAACCGCCTATCTTTGACACTTTCAATGTGTGTTTTATGTCCTCGATGAATTTTAAATCTAGAAGATGAATAATACCTTACGTTGTTTTAAATTAAAACAACAACGTTGTGTTGATTTTTGAGAGATAAAAAAATAAGTGTTTTAAATCGGTATTGTTCAAGAGATATTACTCTGGTTGATTTATATAGTTTACATATTACATCGGACAGATGAACAATGGGTTAGCATGACATCTTGAAAAGTGGGTAATGTGGCACAGTTATTACTCGGTCGATATACATATCGACGGTAGAAAGGAAAAAGGACGTTACCCACAGTTTTTTCAAAACACCTTTATTCGATAATCACAATGTATACAACTTATTACATGTTCTATAAAAAGGATGTAACCTGAAATTACCGAATTAATATAAAAATTTAGCTTTTAAGTTTACAAAAGCTTGTGGAAATTGCAATCAGAAAAAAAGACTTATTTTAAAAGGTATATTTTGAAAAAAAATGTTAATATTAGATGTAGTCAATTAAAAACCAGTTTATGAGTCTCCATGCGCTTCAATGCTGTTTACATTTTATTATTTGCCTTTCGCCCACAATCACCAAAATACGTTTTTTGTGTCTCCTGTAAAAAGTGTTATGTGTGAGTTACGTCCTTTTTCCTTTCCAGAGTCGATATACAAATTCATAATCTTTATACAGATTAGATTACATGTTGCTACTATTTTAGTTTAAGCTACTATTAAAGCTGATTTGGAAAGCGTGGCGAAGACTTTTTTACTCAATAGCACCCAACCTTCGTTGTCGGGTCCTATAGTGCAACGGTTAGCGTAGTGGAATTCCGTGCCGGACCTCACGGGTTCGAGCCCCGGTACTTACAGCATTTTTTCGATCGATTTCTGTTCGAAGGTTTGAATGTTTGTGATTTCTAAAAATTTCCTCCCACTGATGCTTTAATAACTGATCGTAACGAGAGTGATTAGTTAATTTCTACTCCTCTCTGAGCCTTATCTATCTATCCCTACTACTATCTGGAAAAGAGAGGTTTGAGAGATTGAGTAGCAAATACTTCTCTTCGAAAAAACTTCTGTTAATATACCTCGATTAGGAAGCCAGGTGCTCCACATTGGGAGCGGTCATGGATACAAAAAAATTGTTCAATAATATTTAAAGATAATACCATATTATAACATTTTAAAACAGTAATTAAAATCCATATTTTTTATTATTCGATAAAACATATACTAATTTTCTTTATACCTTTTCCTTATTTATCAAGTGTGTGTGTACTAATTAAATGTCGTGTAAACACTCACCATAAATGAGTGCAATCCCATTGCAAGCATTTCCTGATAAGAATTGAAAATTGTTGTTTGTCAAACAAGTACAAACAGATTGTATTTATTAAGGTGTTTTCTTTATTGTTTTCACTGTTTAATGCTTTCAGCTAACAACATCTTTAGTACAACATTGTTCAGCTAGAATGCATTAAAGGTAGAAGATGAGATGTCAAGACTTTAGATGAGTCGAAATATTAATGAAAATTCAGAGCCCGCTTAGCAGTCTCCGCATAACATACTTATTATAACTTGATAAGAACGTCAGTAGATTTTACATAAAATGTTTCAACGAATCTACAAATATGAAAAAATATTTTTATGAACGCCGATTTTCAAAATAATTGTATTCGATAATATAATATCATACATTTATACCGGCTGTGTGGTCAAGTGTTAAGCGTCGTTGGCTTCGGTTTCTGAGGTCACTGGTTTTAATCCCATTACGGATAGTTATTACAAATTGATTTTGAATTGATTTAGGGATTTCTGCACAAATTCATGTATCTACATAAATGTGATCTTGAATTCCATCTCACAAATCCTATCCTTAAAACGGGCGCATCGACAGCGATTACCTTAACACTAATCCTGCCATTGGCTGATCCAAGAGGGAGGGGGGGTGTGGAGCCATGCGTATCGCAAATCGTATGATCTCAATACTTTGAAAGAATCGATTCAAATAAATCTTCCACTTTTGAACGAAGAACAAAAGTATGCATTTGATACTCTTATGAAAGTAATAAATGATGGAACTGGAGGGATTTACTTCCTGGACGCTCCTGGTGGTATAGGAAAAACTTTTTTGATTACTTTAATATTGGCAACAATTCGCTCACAAAATTAAATTCCTCTTGCTCTTGCTTCGTCAGGCATTGCAGCAACTTTGCTTGAAGGCGGTCGAACAGCCCATTGAGCTCTAAAATTGCCATTGAATATGCAAAGCAATGAAACTCCAACCTGCAACATTTCCAAGAATTCTGCAATGGCAAAGGTTTTGCAGCAATGTAAACAATGTAATGTGTGGGATGAATGCACGATGGCGCATAAAAAAATCTTTAGAGGCTTTAGATAGAACCTTAAAAGATCTACGGAACAACCAAAACCAATTTGGTGGCGCAATGATTTTATTAGCAGAAGATTTTCGGCAAACATTGCCAGTGGTTCCACGTTCAACGCAAGCTGATGAACTGAATGCATGTTTAAAGTCCTCAAGTAAAAATTTGTGGAAACATGTCAAGGTATTACATGTAAGCAAGAATATGCGTGCCATCTTGCAAAATGATCAATCTGGAGACATATTCTCTAAACAACTCATTGATATTGGTAATGGCACATTTCCTATAGACATGCTGACTGGCTGCATCACCTTTCCTGAGAGTTTTATCAGTTAACTCAATCAAAAGCTGAACTCATTCAAAAAGTGTTTCCAAATGTTGCTCAAAATTACTTATTCCATGATTGGTTGAGCGAACGAGCTATACTGGCTGCCAAAAACACTGATGTAAATGAATTAAATTTAAAAATTCAAGATGACATTCCTGGCGAAATGAGGACATATAAATCAGTTGATACGGCAACTAATGAAGATGATGTCGTGAACTATCCACCGGAATTTTTAAATCCACTAGATTTTCCAGGATTGCCGCCTCACAATCTTCAATTAAAGGTTGGATCTGTAGTTATAATGTTGCGAAATATTAATCAACCGCGACTTTGTAACGGCACGCGATTAGCGATAAAAAAAATTACAGAATAACGTAATAAAAGCAATCCTATTGAAAGGAAAGTATAAAGGAGAAGACGTTTTGATACCCCGCATCCCAATGATTCTGACTGACGTACCATTCGAGTTTAAACGACTGCAGTTTCCAGTACGGCTTGCTTTCGCTATGACTATAAACAAATCCCAGGGGCAGTCATTAAGTGTTTGTGGTATTAATCTAGAAAACCCATGTTTCTCGCATGGTCAATTGTATGTTGCCTGTTCCCGTGTTGGAAGACCATCTGCTCTGTTTGTTTACGCGCCAGGTAATCAAACAAAAATATCGTGTACCATAAAGTACTACAATAAAAATAAAATGAAATATAATAATTAGGTATCATTATAAGAAATCTGAAATTGTAATTTTCATTGTGATTTTTTATTGACTATTAAAAGAATTTCAGGTGTTTTATAATTTTTATTTTTTGATATGTAATTGTTGAATTATTAACTTCCTTTTTTCTTTTTTTATCTCACTAGCTGAGCGAGCGTCCCGAATAGCAGAATAAGTATTAAAAAAACTAAAAAGTTAAAGAATCGACTGTTAGGCGGTACGAAGTTCGCCTGGTCAGCTAGTTAATAATACATTACCTTTAGGGACGGGTTAATACCTGCTAATTGCAATCACCTGGATAATAACGGTTATTATGGGCGTAAAGTTATAAGAAGGTATTGAGTCATAAACATTAAATTTAATTATAACATTATATTGCCCTCGTATCAGTTAGTATTGTATACGTATCATACATTTTATTGTACATAGTCGACTGTCAAGTTGGACCTTCTTTTGGTCATATTGTTTCACCTTGGATTGAAGACAATGCTTGCAAGTATCAGATATTTGATTGAATTTCGTAATGATTATTGTATCATTTTTTTAACCTCTATTGCGCAGAGTTTTCCAATGTGTAGTTTTTATTTAAATAAATATATTATTAGCATTAAGAACTGCCACTTAGAAAATATATAATAATCAAAATCTATATCATTTTAAAGATACTAAAAAAAAACCATCTTCTACAATTTAAGATTTCGACTGAAGGTGCTTGGTGGAATTTCAATATTCAATTTGAATCGTTCAAATTATGTACATTCACACAAGTTTTTTCACTAACGACACAACTGTCAGTTCAAGTTTATCCATGCACTCGAGCGCTTGAAGATGATGAAAGGCGAAGCCCGGGTCGTTAGTGAAAAAACTTGTGTGAATGTATATAATTTGAATGATTCAAATTGAATATTGAAATTCCACCAAGTACCTTCAGTCGAAATCTTAAATTGTAGAAGATGGGCTTTTTTTTAAATAAATAAATATGTTTTGAAAAAAAAGCCAGAATACCGAGATGTTGATGTTTCTTAATTGAGCCCTTGAGAGGGTAAAGTGATCCAACTAGTAAAATGGTAAAACTTTTTCTTTGGACTTTTAAATACAATCACGTCTTTAGATGGTGTTTTGGTGGATTGCATTTTTTTTATTTTACGGAGATAACACAATTCACTATTGCAATGTGTTTTAACTGAGGTTTCTTCACTTTTACGATAGATACTTTAAGACGAGTAGAATATTACAACTCATCTAACTTTTTTTTTCATAATATGTCCAAGAGTATTTTATTTACATAAATACACTTTTAAGTATTATTCTGCAACTGTATGCTAATTATTAAGTGTTCCATTTATGTTAAATATCCTAAAATAAACAATTTAATAGTTTCTTACCATAAAACAGTTAGTTACGTCTGAAGTTATGTTAAAATTATAGTGTAACATTTTGGCCTACGCTTTTTCTGCTTTTGTTTGGAGACCAAGGTCGAATTGCGGATGGCATAAAAAAACATTCTTGATGATCACGCGGATTTGCAAATCTATGACACGATCTTTACTAAATGTCTCCTGGGCCTGATGAAAAATGGTTATTTTATTCGGATCAGGCTGCCGAGTGAATCCAATTACAAACATTTACATTAAAATGGGATCTGTTAAGATTATCAGTGTAATAATTGTATAAATTAATTTATTCATTAAAACACTGCACAACCGAGGCAATGTTATCTTGAATTCATAAAATTGTTAAAAAAATTCACAATCCATGCGTTTTGCGTTTTTAATAGAATTTATAAAAAAATGCTTTAAAATTAAATTATATTTCACTAGAGTTTGACAGAAATATCGATTATGGCCTCTAATTCCGTCCAATTCTGCGATCCAGAAATCCCGGGATGGTGACAGTACTATTCTCAAGATTTCTGGATTGAGGAAATGAGAGAAAGTTGTGCGAGGGCTAAAAAAATGTCAATTTCAAAATCCCGGAATAATAAGGGCCCGGGATTGGATGCATTAGTACCGACATCGGAAAGAATCCCCACATCGTGCGTGCTTTGTAATAAACAGATCTCGCACAAACTTTTAAAGCTCATTTTACAAGAAGAAGTTTTTGAGATTTAACTTACGTGCTCCCGATTTTAATCTAACTTCTTGAAGTCATTAACAAAACCTCATAACTCCTCATTCTTGCGTCGGACAGGTAAGACGCCAAGGCTATCCGACTGATCAATGGCACTTCTCAAAGAAATTGACATTTTCATAACAAACTTTGTATATTGTTTTTTAATTGAAACATTGTTCATCTGATTATTAAATTATTTTTGTTTATCCAATGCATGGCGCATTGGCATCACCTGCAATTTAAAGTATTACAATCAAACAAAAATATATACTACACCAATGTTTTCAAGAAGATTCTTAAAACCACGCCCAGCTCCATACACAACTACAGTTCTGTTTCAGTAATTTCTTCCATATTGAAAACGGCCAGTACAACATCGATACTTAAAAATAGCCAAGAAGAGACCAGAGCTTAACACGACCTTTAGAAATTCCACAAACTGACTGTGAAAAACTTAAAAAAAAAATAGGAAACAAGCAGTTACTGCAATAAGTAGCATTCATTGACTATCTTTTGCTGAATAAACTACAGTCACTGTCTTTTTCAAAGAAATATCTGTAATTTCATCAGATTTTTTCACTAGAGTTTTAAAGTACACAATATTATATAGTGACACGGTAGGGCTTATTGGCACCCGCTCCCACTAGAACTTTTGTGATGAAAACTGGCAGGATTTAAAAAAAAAATTGTAGCTGAATTAATTGCCTTTGAATTTTGTTATCAGGTAACCCGTAATATCAATTGTTTATTGTTAATGGCCTTAAATGGAAACATTGTTTTTCGATACCGATGTGATTTTTGTTTTTTTCTTTCTTGCTCTTTGGGACACGAACGGAACACATCGTGTGTGTGTGGGATAATTCCCGGCCTCTGGAACGTGGTTCCAGAGACCTTTAGTTGTAAATTCACTTGCAGTTCTTTTTCTTTTAAGGTTTTGTTTTTTTTGTCCGAGATGAAAGAAATAATATTTTTCCATTTCGGCGAAAATTAAATTCCATTTTGTTCTCTGCGCAGAGTTTAACATCAATTTTTTTTAACATTTATAAAATCGTGAGCAAGCTAGGTTGCATAATAGTTATTGTGTATATTTTAATAATTCAAAATATTATATGTAATTAATTCGGTGATTGCATGTTCCTAAATAATCTTTTTCGTAACAGTCGAGCGATGATTTCATTTAATTTCTACCTACCTGTTAACGTCAAGTTTATACCAGCGGTATCGGTCTTAATGACTTTTATTAGCGGGGATTTATTCTTGGGGCATAATATCGTGAACAATCGTAGAAATTTCTCACAATAAATGAAACTCGCTTGAAAATGAATTACGATTAATTTCAATAGATATTAAAATTATCGATCAGATGACGTTCATAGCTCAATTTTGCACTTTTTTGCGAGTTACTATCTTCGTCCTTGGAAAGGCAGTATACATTTTCGGTATCCAGTGTTCCCAGAAAATTGCTTATTACTTTGCAGACAAGCTTCGCGTTATGTTCTGAAATTCCGCTGAAAGAATAAAATGTTTGTTGTAATATTTTATTTTTACTTTGCTACTTTGTTTGCGGCCCAATTCTTTTTTCCACCACAAAATATATTCATTTATTCAAATTTTGTTTTGAGTATATTATAATAGCACAAGTTTTTTTTATAAATGGCTATGTATCAACTCAAATCATGAGAGATGATACAATAAAAATCCAAGTTAAATTTTTACATGACAATTAAATAAACATTTTTTGTAATTTTCTTGATTATGAAACTGTGACATACACCAAGCAGTGATAAATTACTTATCTCAATTCATTTACACGATTTAAAATAAATTCATCTACACATTATTACTAATTTAAAATCATGCGGAAAAACAAGATATTTTTGCATTCCTTTATCTACTTATCTATGACATATTAATTAGGTTTTAAATAAAATAAAAACGTTACTATTTATGTAATTATTTTTAGTACATAGTAATTTTGTTGGTACATCAATTTTTTGATCCAACTGTACATACAAAGTAATGTCTCGATTTATACGAAACCGATCAACCGTGTAAATCGAAAATATCTGTACGATATATTGTTATATATTGACTTTTGAACTCTTTGATTACTACTTCTACTCTATAAAGGTAGTGTGCATGACTTAAGCATACAATTTATTTGATAAACTGTTTAACCTTAATTTTTGAAGGTATTCCAAGGTTAGATGATTTTTTTCCTCTCATGGCCCTTTAGGCTTTACATCTTAATATTGAATGACAAGCAATTTCATTGATTTATGTAAGATTTGACACCTGCAGCGTAGAATAATAGGAATGCTTTTAAATAATTAAACACATTAATAATAAAGTCAGGATTTTATGTTTTTATAAAAGTAATTAGTTACTTAAATCAGAAGCTTCCAACACATTTATTAGTAAGGCATTGGATCCCGCACCATTTTTTCTATCCCGGGGTCTAAGAATTAACAAAGATTCGAGATCCCGAAATTAATCACCATTGTTCTGACGAAAAAAGTGTCGACTTAACAGATTCCAAAACTATTCTCAACTTAGAGACCATTTATTTTTTTAGTTCCATCCTTTTAAGAAAACACGTCTACTGGTATTCCAGCCCTGTTAAGTTTTAGTTTACTTACGTATTATAATAGTAAATGCTGAAATCCCGGAATTGGTACTTACACGATTTCGGGATTGGAAGCCCTAGTTATTATAGATATTTTTGTAAGTTGATTTTAACAAATAAAACATAGTAACAAGATGATACCTGGTCATTTCTCTAATCATCCTGGATCATCAGCGGTCATGGAATAACGTTGGAACTAGCTAGGTCACGTTCTGCGTTTGCCCAGTAAACGTAAACCCAAAAAAACCGTGTTCTCCGACCAGTAGGGATCCGACATCCTAAACGACTGTCAACTGTGTAGTATGCATGCAGAATTAAAGGATGCTGGTATAAAATATAATATAGCAACGCAATTGGCGGGTGACAAGAAATCTATGTAGTGACATGTAATGGGTATATTTTCCACACAAGAAGCGGATGAATTCCAAGAAAAATATATTTTTAATATAAGTAATTCTCTAAAAGTATATCGAATATTCGAAACCACAGATTCTTATAAAATGCCTCATTTGATTTATATGTGATCGATTGATATCACTTCGATACATATTGTATTATAAGTAGAAGTCGGGTCCTATGTCGCAGCGGTTATCGTTGTTGGCTTCCGTGCCGGATCTCACGGGTTCGAGTCCCAGTACGAACAGCATTTTTTCAATCGTGTGTTTGTGATGCCTCAAAAGTCTCTCCCACAATTCCAATCCTTTAATAACTGGGCGTATCGAGAGCGATTGGTCAACCACTAATCCTTTCATATCCTTATCTTTCTATCTATACTACTTACTCTCTTTGGATAAGAGAGCTTGAGCGACTGAATAACGAACAGTTCTCGTAGAATAATTTCTGTTGAGATACCTCTATAAGAAGGCCATATGCCCCATATTGAAAAATAAGAATTTATACATACAAGTTTACGATTTTACATACTCAACGCTCAATAATACTGGCAAAATAGATTAAATGAGTGTGGAAGTTCTGGGAAGAACCCATTTCTGATACGGGCTGAAGATTCTAAAGACACGTCGTTCGCAGTCTGAAAAAGAATGTTAGTAAGAAAAAGTCGTTTATTGAATTATGTACATCTATCAAAATGTTCCTTTTCCAAGTATAAAAACGGAAAAAGCAAAACACAAAAATTCGTGCAATGAATGAAGCATGGTAAGTCCTACAGTTTATAAGGCATCTAAAAGAAGATTCAGGTTGTTCTTTTTTTTTACTCTTTTATGCCAAATTCGACCGTCAGTGTTTTTGAGTTTGATGTACTCGTTAACTGTACTCATACTGTTTCAAAATTAACATAAATATAATATTTTAAGCGCATACATTGATGTATACTAACTATTGAAACACATTATATTTCATGTAATTTTCTTTGTAACCATATCAGCTTAAAATCAAAATATCAACGTTTTTAAATAAATAAATTTATGTATACTCTAATATTGAAAACCGAGTCACGAAATTGGAAAAAAACGGCTTTCGAATGTCACAAATTTGTTTTAAAAAACCGACAAAACCTAGTGGAGAAGAGTGCAAACATGTCAATTCTCATTATCATAGTATGAACGCTCATGGACTGTGACTACTCTGCAACAATATCGGCATTTAAAAAAAATATCATTTAATTGTTTTATCAAAACGTTGACAATAGCGTCAATAAAATGTGTCATAGTATACAGACAATAAACAATCTATTGACAGTCAATTCGTATCGTTACATTGACAGATGGAGCATAAAAATACGACATCCTTTTTGCACTGCAATAAAAATTTAATAAAGCACTTTGTGAAATACTTTTTGCTCTCCGACATTAAATCTATCGCACATAAAATTACATCCTTGAAGACAGAAAGTGAAATGATTTCATATAATATATTACAGCACCTTCATTGTAGTATATTTTATTTCTAATTTACTGCGTCTATCAGCAAATAAATCACAGTTTCATTGTTTTTTTTCTTTTTCTCAAAGTACCTTGGCCCATCCTTTATTACGTAGGTTACAAAAAAAACTAGCTACTCTGCCGTCATAATGATAAATAGAAAGACAGGTCGCGGTATGTATAACACTGCCCACATGTCCCGTGCAGCTCTGCGTCGAGCCAAGATCGTAAGTAGTTAATTCAATTTGAATCGATCAAATTTTATTCAAAATACAAACTGTGATTGTTATTAATTAATAAACATGAATTCTCAGATCAATATTTGTAAGTTAAAAATAGCGTTCTCTTTTGAAATAATGGTTATAAAGAAAGTCAAACACAATATATACCTTATTTTGTAATATATTAAATTCATCAAAAACTTCAGTTTGTTTTCACAGCTTACGTTAGAAATATCGCAATTTTGTTGACACTAAATGTATGATTTACATCGTAATGTTTTAAGTTTTCAATTTAGCCAACATGAGAATCCATATATTTTTTAATAAATATTTGAAAAAAGAAAAAAAATCATTTTTGATACAGACTGCACAATTTAATCAAATGATGCAAATCAGTCTCACTTACCGCTAGATGTTTATAAATATCATGTTTTTTAATCAAGATTTGACAGTAAAGTTAGCACCTGAAAAGTGACAATTGAACTAGATGTATTTTTTTATGGTTTGTATAAATAATTTTAAAATTTGAAAAGTATTTATGTATTACATGTTTATAATTTCCTATACCTGCATTCTTTCTATGTAATATATAAACATTGTAGTTTTTGCTATTAATCGTCATTTGATATTATGCTTCTAAGTTGTTATATTCTACGACCATAAAAACAAATCAATATCAAGGAAATACTACATAAAATGACCCAACATATTGTAATTATTTGTATTTACAATATAAAAACTCCTGCACACAAAGCAATACATAGGTACATATGTTAAGTAATTAAGGCACACACAAATAAATTCTTAAATAACAATCAAAGATTGCTACACAATACTTTATCTGTCAAAATCGATCAAAATTAAATATGTATGGCCTATTCGCTATCAAGTATCCAGTCCGGAAATATTTTATTCCTTTTTCAAATAAATCATCTTCAATTGCTTAAAGTGTTTGAAATACTAAACATAGATGTCGGTATACAATAATCAGCTGTCAATCAATCATTGCAAATCAATGCAGATTTTTCTTTGTTTCTCTTACAAAAGTGATATAATTTTTATATGTTGTTATGAATGGCGATGCGGACACAAAGACGCGGCATTTGTTTGCCCTAAGGCTTGTCAAATATTTCAAGGTGATTCGTGCTCTTCCTATTATCGAAATGATTCGAATCGCTAACCGAGAAGATCATATTTTACCTCCCGGCAAGTCTCTCGACGGATGCCGACAATTTGACTTTGGTTGATAATTTCACTAATTTCACATTATTTATTGTATTGAATATAAATTTTATACAATTCCACGTAAGTTCCTTAGCTTAACCTTTTCTTAGTAGAAATATTTTAATAGGAAAGGAAACATTTCATTATGATAATAATTTCAATTTCCTGTAAAATGTTAATAGTTTTCGTTTAAAATCGGATAGGTGTTGGGAATTCAATTGGGTAAATATGTCATTTAGTAGCACCAAGTGGCACGTCGACTATTGCGGCGAAAAACTAAGCTAAAAACAACGCCACGATTTAAAATATTCATAATGGCAATAATAAATAATGGAGGCGAAGATTTCGTATTTAGTATAATTTATCTGTGTTCTTCTTCTTAATGTGTGGTTTTAACGCGATTTATCAATGCTTCAATAAATATTTAAAATCGTGGCGTTGTTTTCAGCTTAGTTTGCCGCAATAGTCCATGTGTAAGTAAAGGATAATTTAAAAAGTATGGCGGTGTACAGTGAGAATATGTCATATTTTGGATAATTTATTTATCAGTGCTCTTCATATTAATGTGTGATTTTAACGCGATTTATCAATGCTTCAATAAATATTTTAAGTCGTGGCGTTGTTTTTGGCTAAGTTTGTGAAGTTTTTTGCCGCAATAGTCGACGTGCTACTTGGTGCACAATTGAGCCCAAAAATTAAATTATAATAGTTGACTTTTATAATATAATTTTGAAAAATTTGAAACAAAAAAAAAATGTTCGATTTTCAGAAATTTAAATTTTAAAATGACGTTATCATAATACAAATAATGAGAAGTCCGAATACAGACAAAAATCACATGGAACCAATCAATAATAATCCGTTTCTAGAAATGATATTGAGAAGAAGAGGTATTATACCAACTAAAGTTTTTGTGATAATGGTATTTGTCGAAGAGTATGTAATTGAAATTAAATAATCGATTTTGTATTGATTTTATAAAAATCTGTTCCGTATTCACTTATCACAAGTATTTTCAACTTATCAATCCAAACAGAATTATTGATAATACGTGAAGATAAAAACCGGCAGAGATCTTCTTAGTAGGCAGAGAAAATTTGAAATTAGTACAAAAAATAGTTGTCATTTATTTAAGAAAGATTATTCATCGGGTACGAACTGTCAGATAAGTGATTTCAATGCAAGAGTAATTTCACTGTTCCCATACTCTAAATGTCAAACATACGATTTGCGATTCAATACTCAGACTTACGATTAAGCCATTTTTTTACTTTCCGGGTGTCATCAAATCAAATGGCAATCTCTACTTTTATTGCTAACAAAACGATCCCATTTAGTCTTTATTTTAGTTTTACTATCTTCTTTGTAAAGTAAAGGTTAATTGAGAATATAAAATCATTAAATACTTCACTAGTGTTTGATAGTGTATCACGGATTCCGGATTTGTTTATTTATCCATCAGAATACAAATGAGATTTACTTTTTATGGCTGTGTAATGGAGAATTTAATGTTTATTGATGGTGTTTACATCTGCCAATTTAGTGGCCATATAACATAAGTCAGTGTCAATTTTTACAAATGAATTTTAAACCGTAATTTATTATGGCTTTGTGGCATTTGTATTTGATGCTCTCCTCATTCATCTTGATTAAGCTAATCAGCACTCATCGATTTCATGTTATTTAAATGATTTAAATTGTCGTCGATTTAAATATCCTATCTGGGACATAACATGCACTTACGAAGCAGTTAATTGTCTTTTAATCGAGTATTTATACGCTGAATATATTTAAAAAAGATTTATTGTAAATCTATGAAGCGTTGTCTCTTTCGAGAGATACTTTTATTGGGCACGTCACACGATAGTATTTGATAACAAGATTCTAATATTATTACAATTAAGACTTCAAGAATTACTTCTTTTCGAAAATTAATTTGATGGGTCAGCTATATAATTGGTAGGATTTAAGCGTGGTAATTAATTACTTGATAATGATGAAATTTTCCGAGAGTTTTCAGATATGAGAAATGGGTTCCATGAATAAACAGAACATGAGAACATAAAACATAGACAATTCAGAACACATTCAATTTTTAGTTGAATGATACCAGTTTCTTCTTAACTATTTATTGGAAAAATATTATAGATTAATTGAATATCATACAGGTAATAATTTCAGAACAGTATGTTATAACGTGCGCTTTACTTTATCAGTCAATGGTGACTATTTATAAGTGTAAATTTATATATATATAAGTGTATTTACGACAATTTCAGATTGAAAGTGTTATTGACATGCACGATTGCTGTTTTATTTATTACTGTATCTAATTACGACATAGAGATTACTAATTTATTGTAAAACATATCAATACTAGTGATTTCTAAAGATATATTGTACGTTTTGTGATGTTCTGTTTTATCCGGTTACCGAGAAATGTAAGGGAAGAATTTATTAAGTCAATCAGATGCACGGTGTGACTGGTGAACCATACTTTCTTGGTGGCTATGCCTGATGCAGAAAACTAGGGAGAATTTGCACTGGGCGTTATCACGTAAAGATACCCACATTTCGCTTGTATTCTTTTTGGTCTTCGCAGTCAAATGGTAAGAGAGCTTTATAGCATATTATTATCAGTGATATTTGGTGTTCATTTATTTTTTCTTTGTTATTTTTAACAAAGAATTCAGCTGCAGTATCTCATGTGATAATAAGCATATATTTAGTAATATATAGCAAATTTTAACAGTATATTTGTTACAAAAACGTATTACCTGGAAATGTGATTTCAGTGTTTGCATCATTGAGCTTTTTGGAATATCGCTGTACTAGGAAGCGTTTTTGGAATCGTATGTGAGTATTAAAAATTAAATATTGCTTAAATTAACGTTCAATCTAACCTCTGTGACTTATTGTTGTTTGTTAGCATACAAACTCTTTCAGAGAGATTTATAGCCCATTAATTAAATTATAGTCAGTTATTTGGTAAACTACACGACGTAAAAAGAATAAGTGAGTCTAAGATAATCATATCTCTTAAGGAAACCTGATATTTTATTAACCATTAACACAACGTTACTTTGGCATATAAAAATATTTTAAAAGAATTTTGAATGTAAATAAAAAATAGTTTATTTTAATTTTGATACTGTGAAGATTTAATTGGGTTACTAAACCTTTATTACCACAGGTTTTTTTAAAGAAAATTATCCGAGCAACATCCATGCATTTGATTCATATCGTTCCGATATTTCAATAGAAATAAACTTAAACTTAGCTATACTTCACTAGTTATAAATCATCCACTTGAACTCCCTTTTCAGACCATGTAAAAATTTAAAGATGAGGCTAGAAAAGGAATAGTAGGAAGTCAATAGTTTTATCTGCGCTTCGTTTTCAAGATCAAAAATAACGAATGAGAAAGATTAAAAAAAAAACAGAAATTCCTGCTGTTAAATACAAATAAACAAACCGATTCTAGATTTAATTACAAATGTAAGTTAACTTATATTAATTTGAAACATTGACGTCGCAATATAGATAGACGAAAGTGTTAAAACTCGTATGCAACGAAAAACGTAATGCTTTGATCATCAATAGGCATCTTATTTAAAATAGAAGAGCTATGGCTTTAAGTGTTATTTTATCCATCAATCGTTAAAAAAGCTTATAATGTTTATTGTTTGTCCTCTTGATATGCATACATGTGATTTTAGATTGACCAGTTGATCGTGATAAAAAGCTTGAGTATCCCTGATACAATCCATTAAGACAATGAGAGAAGTAAAATAATTTACACAGAAATTTGCTTATTAGATTAAATGGTTTATGGAGCATAGCACATATAAATCTCTAATGATGATAATACTGTCTGCGGTTATTTGAAAATAAAAAAGGTTTGCAGTATGAAATCAAATCATACTGAGGCGCATTAAACTAAATGTAGACTTCAGGAAATCAAACTCGTTTTTGGTAATTAAATATCTATTTAATATATGGTTGTTTTATGCTACCTTTTATTTATATAAAACTACGATCAAAAGTAAAAGAAGCACTTCCTCAAGGCTAAAAAACATTTAATAAAAGAGTTTTTATTGAACATGTAATACAGTTTGGCATTATATAAGTTACTGACGACTTTCTAAGTCGCATAAGCAATACCACGAAAATAAACAGCATTTAACATTTTCGAAATAATAGAAATGTCAACAATTTTTCAGATAATATTTATGTAAAATGATATTATTTTGTATAACAAACAATACACGTTTTCATTCTTCAGTGACACGTTACGGGAACAAATCCGTATGCTGAGCTTTGAGAAAAGATGTTTACTTCGGATATACAGTTTATTGTGGTGGCTTGATGGTATGAGAATCTCAGAAGTGCTATATCTTCGCATGAGAGCTGTACTGGGACATCTAAAAAAACAGTTTTCAGGCTGCCATATGTTTCACATAGAAAGCGTCATGTTCAAGAAAGAAGATCGTTGATAAGTCTAAAAATATATCGAGTATTTGCTAAAGTTTCTAATTTTCTAAATTCAAAGATTTTTCTGTTAGTCATTGACATATCCTTATATATAACAAGTATAATATATTCAACGCTCTACTTTCAGGATTGGCTAAAGTAATAAACTATGAAAATATCGCAGAAATCCATGGCTTTCAATACAGTTTCATAAATCAGCTGATATTCGTAAGTATTTTAATGGAATCTTAAAATGCATTATAGATTGAAGTATTGACGCATTATAACTGTGTCACATATATATGTAGGTAAGCTGTCCATCAACTGTTTGATTAGTAAATAATTTACATATTTTAGCCGTCCATCCTTGGTATACTGACATTTTAAAACCTAATTAAAACAGTTATTGCACATTTTACAAATAATTATGAATACATAATACAGGTATAGGCTAAATAATATTTTTAAAATAATTATTCAATATCTTCACCGCTATTATGCAATAAAACATTTAAAATTAATCGAACAAGGTGTTATACTAAATATATTTAATTAGGTAGTAGAAAAAATATGTAAAGAAGCATCATACAAACTAACGAAGTAGATATTTTATCAGCGATCTCCATGTTGTCAGAAATAAAAATAATAATTCCAGATTACTTACACATACTAGCGTTCGCGTAGAAAAAAACGTTCTAATTCAAGGATTTTTAGGTAACAGCAGCGGAAAAAATTTGTTTTCGAGTATCTCAATTTCAAAAGTCAAAACAAAACATTCTTAATCGATAATCATCAATAACAGATGCATAACTACAATACATTAAATCCGATGTCTTACAAAAGATATACTACGTTATTTAAGAATAATAAGATTATTTTTAACCCCTTACACGCGTCAGCATATTTCGTATTAACACATTTTGTTGAAAATTTCCGCTCTCGGATGTAGCATATGAACTACAAATAGTGTTTATTTCGAAATAAGTTGTTTCACGAGAACTGCTTGTCGCTCAATCTGTTTTTCGACGAGATAATGAATAGAAAGGAGAGGATTAGAATTAGATTAAATATCAGGTGTCAGAAGTATAAACAAGAGGTCAACGCCGTTGGTTGCGGTTTTTTGTGCTCGAATCACAAAACAGAATGTTTCAAAAAATATTTGTTTGAAGCAATGTCTAAATTTCTTCTTTCATTTTATTGTAGTATTGTAAATGTTTTGTAGCATTGAAATAATTTCTTAAAACATTTACATTACAGAGAAATAATAATAATTTTATTAATTAACCTCGTTGATAGAGAATTATTTTAAAACAATATTCTCAACCGATCTTGATTCTTGCGAATTCATATTATATTCATTATTACAACGTTTGTTAATTTAAATAACCATTAGGAATTGAAATGTGGTTTTTAATGCAACTCTCTTTGTTGTTACTTTTATTGTTTTGTTTATTGCAAGCTTTTGTTTAACTGTGATTGAAAAAGCTAAATACTTTCATTAAAAGCAATACATGTAGTATCTGCGAGCATGGTGTTAAAAGGTAGCTTTTTTGCTTCGTTTTTTATGCCACCCATTGGCATTTGCTTTACTATTATCCATCGATATATCTTTTTAAGCCTCGCATATTTTATTTTTCTTATGAATTTAATTGTGTATCTTTTTTGATAGATATAATCAAGATACACTTTATTAAACAAATAACTGCTTCAGTCTTCACATAAATTTTGATGCGCTTCTCGTGATGTTTGTGTTTTTAAACATATAGTAATTTTAAAAGAATCGCACGCAAAAGAATGTTATCAGTATGAATATCTGTGTGAAAAAAGACTGAGTAAGTCTTTAATTATTCATGCTTTTCGGAAGCACCATTTTAGATAAGAAGTATCCAAGGATTTTGAAGGACTCGCCAAACATTTATCGTTAAATATTCTCATTTTTTTAAACCATGTCCGCTACCAATATGGAGCATATGGACTCCTAATAGAGTTTATCTCAACAGAAGTATTTCTACGAGAACTGCTTGTTACTCAGTTGCTCAACCTCTCTTTTTCCAAAGAGAGTAGGGATAGAAGGATAGGACTAGGACAGGATTAATGGTAAGCTAATTGCTCTCGATACGCCTCGTTCATAGGATAGGATGGGTGAGAGGGGGGAATTCAAGACATCACATACATTCATGCCTTTGAACAGAAATTCATAAATCGATTGAAAAATCAATTTATAAAACTGCCCGTACCGGGATTTGAACCCGGGCCCTCTGTAGCCGAAGTCAACAACGTTGACCACTCGACCACACAGGCGGCTTTGCTCGTGCAATTCATTTCTGAAAGCGTTTGAAGAAAATCAAAACAAAATAATATTTTGAAATAAGGTTTTTCCTTGTAAATTTCATCACGAACGTAAGTAAGTCAGGAATAAGACAATTTTGTCTTAGGATAAGCTAATTTCGTTCATTTGAATAAGTTTTTTTTAAGCCTAGACCAGTCGTGGGAAACCTGCGTCCTTTTGGCTACTCTGGTGTGACCTTTTGACCTGATCGGCCAAATCTGAAATTTTTTGTAAATTTGTAAATTCCTGAGATTTTGGATTCGACAATTTTTGGAAGAGCTTTTTTTGGCAAATCCGTAAATTCTTGGGATTTTGGCTGTCTAAATCTTTTGGGAATTTGGAAAATCCGCAAATTTCTGGGCTTTACAAATTGGCATGAAATTGTTTCCGGCCAAAGATTCCCTAGTCAATGTTTACTGCGGCCTTTAGATAATAAAAGGTTCCCCACCCCTGGCCCAGACTGTGTTTACTGTACTGTTTGTTTTGTTAGTTTTAACGGTATACAACTTACTACAAAAACTTTATTTTTCTCAGTTCTAAATAATCCGGAAAGGGTTCTGATTTTTTTGATTGCTAGAGAATGATATATCAATCTTAACATTAATAGCCGATAAGGTCTGTCTGTAAGGACGTCCGCAGTAAGGTACAGACCAATGATTTCGATTTATTCTGAACAGCACATTTTTGAAATGTTGTTCTATCCAATGGGAGCGGCTTATTTTAAACCGGGCGTGAATGTTCTGATATCGCCACGTTTGAAAATTTGATATTTCTTGGTGTAGAGCTAAAGTATTGTATCACCATACATCATAATATTCGAATAATCAAAGACTTTAATTCGACTATTGCAAACTATGATTATAGGGCTATCGAAATGAATCGTCTGATCGTGTGAGTCGATGTGAGACTAATATTTTTTGGAGCGGATTTGATCAATTGAATCATAATGATGAATCTTTTCACGTCTGACCTTGAAAATCTGTTAGAATTCTTTAATCTATATATTAATAGCCGATAAAATAAGTTTTCACTTTTCACTTTTTACTTTTTACTTTTTACTTTTTACTTTTTACTTTTCACAAATGTGTGCGTACTGATGTCCTCGAGCGTATTTGAAAATTAGTTTGATAAAATATATATACTACAAAAAATGGTTGTTAGCAAAGTTGAACATTATTCCAAATATTAAATAATTTACGAAATTTCTGCTCCTACGAAAAATGGTTGTTAGCAAATTTGAACATTATTCCAAAAATTCAATAATTTACGAAATTTCTGCTACTACGAAAAATGGTTGTTAGCAAACTTAAACATTTCAATTATTCTAAAAAATACATTATTTACAATTAAATAGTGCAGGGGTGTCGATATATGTCCCGTGATCTATTTCTTCTTCTACGAAATATATTTGTTTGCCAACTTAAATATTTCAATTATTCTAAAAAATATATTATTTCCAATTAAATAGTGCAGGGGTGTTGATATATGTCCCGAGATCTATTTCTTCTTCTACGAAATATGTTTGTTAGCAAATTTAAACATTTCAATTATTCTAAAAATTACATTATTTACAATTAAAATACTGCAGGGGTGTCGATATTTGTCCCGTGATCTATTTCTTCTTCTACGAAATATATTTGTTAGCCAACTTAAATATTTCAATTATTCTAAAAAATATATTATTTCCAATTAAATACTGCAGGGGTGTTGATATATGTCCCGAAATCTATTTCTTCTTCTACGAAATATGTTTGTTAGCAAATTTAAACATTTCAATTAGTCTAAAAATAACATTATTTACAATTAAAATACTACAGGGGTGTCGATATATGTCCCGTAATCTATTTCTTCTTCTACGAAATATGTTTGTTAGCAAACTTAAACATTTCGATTATTATAAAAATTATATTATTTCCAATTAAATAGTGCAGGGGTGTTGATTTATGTCCCGAAATCTATTTCTTCTTCTACGAAATATGTTTGTTAGCAAACTTAAACATTTCAATTATTCTAAAAATTATATTATTTCCAATTAAATAGTGCAGGGGTGTTGATATATGTCCCGAGATCTATTTCTTCTTCTACGAAATATATTTGTTAGCAAACTTAAACATTTTAATTATTCTAATAATTATATTATTTCCAATTAAATACTGCAGGGGTGTTGATATATGTCCCGAAATCTATTTCTTCTTCTACGAAATATGTTTGTTAGCAAATTTAAACATTTCAATTAGTCTAAAAATAACATTATTTACAATTAAAATACTACAGGGGTGTCGATATATGTCCCGAAATCTATTTCTTCTTCTACGAAATATGTTTGTTAGCAAACTTAAACATTTCGATTATTATAAAAATTATATTATTTCCAATTAAATAGTGCAGGGGTGTTGATTTATGTCCCGAAATCTATTTCTTCTTCTACGAAATATGTTTGTTAGCAAACTTAAACATTTCAATTATTCTAAAAATTATATTATTTCCAATTAAATAGTGCAGGGCTGTTGATATATGTCCCGAAATCTATTTCTTCTTCTACGAAATATGTTTGTTAGAAAATTTAACATTTCAATTATTCTAAAAATTACATTATTTACAATTAAAATACTACAGGGGTGTCGATATATGTCCCGTAATCTATTTCTTCTTCTACGAAATGTGTTTGTTAGCAAACTTAAACATTTCGATTATTATAAAAATTATATTATTTCTAATTAAATAGTGCAGGGGTGTTGATATATGTCCCGAGATCTATTTCTTCTTCTACGAAATATGTTTGTTAGCAAACTTAAACATTTCGATTATTATAAAAATTATATTATTTCCAATTAAATAGTGCAGGGGTGTTGATATATGTCCCGTAATCTATTTCTTCTTCTACGAAATATGTTTGTTAGCAAACTTAAACATTTCAATTATTCTAAAAATTATATTATTTCCAATTAAATAGTGCAGGGGTGTTGATATATGTTCCGTGATCTATTTCTTCTTCTACGAAATATATTTGTTAGCCAACTTAAATATTTCAATTATTCTAAAAATTATATTATTTCCAATTAAATAATGCAGGGGTGTTGATATATGTCCCGAAATCTATTTCTTCTTCTACGAAATATGTTTGTTAGAAAATTTAACATTTCAATTATTCTAAAAATTACATTATTTACAATTAAAATACTACAGGGGTGTCGATATATGTCTCGTAATCTATTTCTTCTTCTACGAAATATGTTTGTTAGCAAACTTAAACATTTCGATTATTATAAAAATTATATTATTTCCAATTAAATAGTGCAGGGGTGTTGATATATGTCCCGAGATCTATTTCTTTTTCTACGAAATATGTTTGTTAGCAAACTTAAACATTTCGATTATTATAAAAATTATATTATTTCCAATTAAATAGTGCAGGGGTGTTGATTTATGTCCCGAAATCTATTTCTTCTTCTACGAAATATGTTTGTTAGCAAACTTAAACATTTCAATTATTCTAAAAATTATATTATTTCCAATTAAATAGTGCAGGGGTGTTGATATATGTCCCGAGATCTATTTCTTCTTCTACGAAATATATTTGTTAGCAAACTTAAATATTTCAATTATTCTAAAAATTATATTATTTCCAATTAAATACTGCAGGGGTGTTGATATATGTCCCGAAATCTATTTCTTCTTCTACGAAATATGTTTGTTAGAAAATTTAACATTTCAATTATTCTAAAAATTACATTATTTACAATTAAAATACTACAGGGGTGTCGATATATGTCCCGTAATCTATTTCTTCTTCTACGAAATATGTTTGTTAGCAAACTTAAACATTTCGATTATTATAAAAATTATATTATTTCCAATTAAATAGTGCAGGGGTGTTGATATATGTCCCGAGATCTATTTCTTTTTCTACGAAATATGTTTGTTAGCAAACTTAAACATTTCGATTATTATAAAAATTATATTATTTCCAATTAAATAGTGCAGGGGTGTTGATTTATGTCCCGAAATCTATTTCTTCTTCTACGAAATATGTTTGTTAGCAAACTTAAACATTTCAATTATTCTAAAAATTATATTATTTCCAATTAAATAGTGCAGGGGTGTTGATATATGTCCCGAGATCTATTTCTTCTTCTACGAAATATATTTGTTAGCAAACTTAAACATTTTAATTATTCTAAAAATTATATTATTTCCAATTAAATACTGCAGGGGTGTTGATATATGTCCCGAAATCTATTTCTTCTTCTACGAAATATGTTTGTTAGAAAATTTAACATTTCAATTATTCTAAAAATTACATTATTTACAATTAAAATACTACAGGGGTGTCGATATATGTCCCGTAATCTATTTCTTCTTCTACGAAATATGTTTGTTAGCAAACTTAAACATTTCGATTATTATAAAAATTATATTATTTCCAATTAAATAGTGCAGGGCTGTCGATATATGCGCCGAGGTCGATTTATGGTACTTTGAAAAATGATTGTTAGCAAACTTGAACATTATTCCAAATATTAAATAATTTACGAAATTTCTGCTCCTACGAAAAATGGTTGTTAGCAAACTTGAACATTATTCCAAATATTAAACAATTTACGAAATTTCTGCCCTACGAAAAATGGTTGTTAGCAAACTTAAGCATAATTCCAAAAATTAAATAATTTACGAAATTTCGGCTACTACAAAAAATGGTTGTTAGCAAACTTGAACATTATTCCAAATATTAAACAATTTACGAAATTTCTGCTCCTACGAAAAATGGTTGTTAGCAAACTTAAGCATAATTCCAAAAATTAAATAATTTACGAAATTTCGGCTACTACAAAAAATGATTGTTAGCAAACTTGAACATTATTCCAAATATTAAATAATTTACGAAATTTCTGCTCCTACGAAAAATGGTTGTTAGCAAACTTGAACATTATTCCAAATATTAAACAATTTACGACATTTCTGCTCCTACGAAAAATGGTTGTTAGCAAACTTAAGCATAATTCCAAAAATTAAATAATTTACGAAATTTCGGCTACTACAAAAAATGGTTGTTAGCAAACTTGAACATTATTCCAAATATTAAATAATTTACGAAATTTCTGCTCCTACGAAAAATGGTTGTTAACAAACTTGAACATTATTCCAAATATTAAATAATTTACGAAATTTCTGCTAACTATAAAAATAAAATAAATAAAATAAAATAAAATAAAATAAAATAAAATAAAATAAAATAAAATAAAATAAAATAAAATAAAATAAAATAAAATAAAATAAAATAAAATAAAATAAAATAAAATAAAATAAATTAAAATAAAATTAAATTAAATTAAATTAAATTAAATAATATAAAATAAAATTAAATTAAATAAAATAAAATTAAATTAAATAAAATTAAACACAATGCAACAAAAATCTCACGTTGCTGGGCAACGGGCTTACAGCTAGTCAATGTAAATAGTCGAGGTCCCGTGGACATATATTAAAATGCCAGTAGATTTTTAGGATTTTAAGTCAGGGACTTAATTGTGGTAATGTAAAGTATGGTTGGCATACATAATATCGAGATATAATGTTTGTATTATAAGACTGAATTTTAAATAAATTCTCAAATAATTTAATATTCTACCGTAACCGAATGACTAATTGAATCAATTTGTCCTGTTCCTTACTCAAGCAAGCGTGAGCTGGAAAGAGTTCGCAAGAGCGAGCCCTTTGCTAAATTTGGCGTAAGCCAGTGAACTCCTTGTTAAATTAAGAAAAATAATATTCTTAGACACATGTATTGTAAACTATATATTATTTATTAGTATGGAAAGATATTAAGGAACGCAGCGAGTTTATCTTCCCTGTTTCTCTACACTAAATCCCTAATCACATCTGTTTCAAAATCAAAAGCTGTTTTCTTACTGCCATTAATTGTCATTATTGCTTATTATTACCTAATTACTTTATTACTTATTCTATTTATTTAACCTTTACATTTTTAATTATTACTTATTCTTGCCTATTAAATTGTTATGAAAATGTATCTTAACTGTATCATTGAGGATATATCATCTTCGTTGCGATGCAGAAAGTAAAAATCCAGCTATGTACATTTAGTGTTACTGTCATATATTATTATCTAAAATGGCTTAAGTATAACGTTTAAAATATGAAATTGTAATCTTCTACATCTGTTGATATTAAATAAATTACGATACTTTTTGTATTTTTATGTAGTATGTGTTTATATAGTAACATTAAATTAATTTTATAATTACTGAGTGATAAAAAAAACTACCCTCAACGAATAGTTTTTAGATTAAGCAAGACCTTTGTTAACTTATTGGCAGCCCACCTATGTAATTAAATGTGTTTCTTTTTGGCCGTAGTTAATTATTGATTGCAGTCCTGAAAAGAAAAAATGACATTTGTAAATAGTTATTAAGTGGTAAAAACTATTTCTATCTAATATTACAGAATGTACGGGTTACTAAAAACATATTAATTTGGTAGTCCCTACACAATCAATTAAATGATAAATGGCGAATTTTGAAAGACCGAACCAATGTGTGACTATATTGAATCATTACAAAGAAGACGCAGACCTCATATTGCTAACTCACACAAATTAAAAAAATTAGCATTATTACTCTTAGAGATTTCAACGAATCATGACGTGTACTTGAACTTCTAAAAAATTACACACACTCGCTGTTTTTTCCAATGTCTGAGTTAATTTTATTATAAAGTGGTTATTTTATTGCATCTATGATCTGGTAATTTGTTTTAACAATTTGCGTTTGTTTTTCAATCTTTGTTTAATAGAAAATTTTCGTTAGTATATTGTTGACTTTAATAATGTATGTTTTCGAAATCATTTATTCGTAAATTTAACTCAGTACTTAAATAACTGATTATTAAATTTAAATCGCTTAAATTAAGCACATTCACACAAGTTTTATCATTAACGTCCCGGATGTTGCCTTTCGGCATCTTCATGCGTTCAAGTGCACGAATGAACTTGAACTGAGTTAAAACTGATAAAAAAAACTGTTTATTATATGTTTGTATTTACATATATCACTGTTTTATATGTTCGACCCAAGTCTGTCATATATTTATTAGATTCTCTATATCTTAAAGTTGTACCCACCACCACCCGCTACGGCTTCACACTATTCTTACAGAATTTATTCCGTAGCGCAACCAAGTCGGCATGATTGACGAGGCCGACAGATCCCACTGATCGTCGTGTCGACCCAACAACTGTATCGTCTTTAACATTTTTTAATCATTCTGAGGATTTCAAAGATAAAAAAACGGACCAGTCAGCACCCATTTACATGGTGAGATGTTAAAACTAGCTGGTAAACATGCTTCAGATGCCTACGGAGAGCTTTATCCTTGCCCGCATTTTCTTTCGACCGGTAAAGTGCTATTTGCAAGGTGTAAAAGAATGCTGACACGTCATGAGGAAATTGGAGTAATTGGCTGCTGGCTGGGAATCTTGAAATTGTCGCATTGATTGGTAGGGTGCAAACATCGTCGAAAAAGCTTGGGATTGACTAATCCAGATGAGACTGTTTTAAGCTAGTCGCACGCGACGTTCTCTTCCTGGGTTTTGGTTGTAAGATTTTACAAAATCAAGTATCAACACAATTTTAAATTATTCAACTTTTGGTAATAAAGTTATCAAATATCAGCAGTCACTTTAAATTCACATGACATTGAGATGGCCACGTTTAGCTTTGCGACTAGCACTCTACAATATTAATATTTGTTTACCACATAGTGCACAACAGTGTGACTTCCTTAACACGTGTGTTGCCACGTGGATCGACAAATCACTTGCGTGCATCTTATAATAAATACTATTGAAATAATGTATAATAACTAGAAGCAATAATAAGAAGCAACGAAGGGAATAATTGATTCAAATAATAACATGCTTTTGTTTGTTTTTTACCCGTTCCACAGGTTTTTTTACGATAATGTTTCCTTCAACCTGTATGTAAATAATAGTTTAATTTATTACTTACCTTTCTACCGTATTGTGCCAACAGTAATTATATGAATACCTAATTACAGGATGGTATATATCATAATTGGAGTTGTATTATCTACTGTAATCAATAATATAATATGAATTGTAGCTTAGATTTATCGATAATTTATACCTTCTTGAAGCTATGAATGATTTATAGTGTAGTTAAAGACAGCCTATATGTTTTACGCAATCCTTTGCAAAAAGCATTTTTTGTAATAAATAATACACGCAAAATGGCAGAAATACAGTGAAACTCAGATTTAACTTTATCAGAATTCACGTATTAATTTTTCGCGAGCGTGGAATATTAAAATTCAATAATTACACATTAAGATTGATTGAAAGCTATTAAAATATTTTTGATGGCTTACACGACCAAACCTTCAAATAAATTGATTGAATCGAAAGAATTTTATAATTGAGTCGTTCGGTATCAGACGATACCAGACGAATCATATAAACAATAGAGAAATATTAAATATAGTTTATGCCACCGATATATGAGCCCTTAAGAAGTGAAGTGAGTTAAGTAGCATAATGGCAAAACTTTTTTATAAGAATTTTCAAGTACATTACGTCTATACTTAGTGTTTTTGTGGATTGCATATTTTAAATTTAGGGAGAAGACTCTATTAAAGTATGTGTTTAAGACATGAGCGCATCTAAGTTATTATTTCCTAAAATATCATTTGGCTCATTTCACTTCTCAATGTACGTTTTTTTTTTTGCATTTTTTAAATATTTCTAGTGATTATAAAAATAATATTGAAAGTCTTTTCAAAAACATAAAATAAGGAGAGGGTGTTTTATTATATATAAATTTAAAATAACAATAAATAAAAAGATTGAACAGATTGCAATTAATTGCATATTAATATATCGACTGTGGAAAGGAAAAAGGACGTAACCCTCAATTTTCCAAAACAGCTTTTTTTCAATAATCACAATGTATACAACTTGACACACATTCTATCAAAAGGATGGAAGCTGAAAATGCCGAATAAGTTTCTAAATTTAGCTTTTATGTTTGAAAAAGATGAAAACCAAGAAAAAACACTGAAATAAAGGTTTTTCCGAGACAATTTTTTAAATTTATATTAGATTACGTCAATTATACACCAGTTAAGAAGTATCCGTGCACTTCAAGGTTGTGTATAATTCATAATTTGCATATGTCACAAAATCATCAAAACACGTTTTTTGCGCCTCCTGTAAAATTTGATATTTGTGGGTTACGTCCTTTTTCTTTTCCACAGTCGATATACATTAAGCATATTTTTCTTTTCACCCATAGTTTATATATTTGTAAACAATAGTTTATTTTTGTGCGATTTTGTCTGTGAGCGCACTTTTTTCTTTTGCATTTTTACTGAACACATATCTATTATATCAGTTGTTTCAAAAATGTAATGAAGGTAAAAAAAATTCAAGGGGCACTGAGATAATTAGATTTATCTTTTTGAGAAACACGGTATAAGATTAAGATTAAATAACTTCCAACAAAATAAAATTCTAGGTAAATAGCAAAATTACATCACATGATATTGTATCAGGTGTTATCAGTATTAAATTATCTACAAACAAACAGAAATACCATACAATTAGTTTATACTAAATTTATATGTCTTCTGAAAATAAATGATTTTTGTGTTTTTATTATGCAAAACATTTGAAACAATGTTTAACTGCAAATTTATTCGTGTGTATAATTTAAAGATGCGATTTATTACAAAACATTCTTGATTGTTTTAACAGAATACAAAAAAATATAATTCTCACATATTAATTCTGACACTACAATAAATGATTGTCATCGGCTGCTTGTAAGTATTATTTAGACATCATTATTTATTCGGTGTCTTCCAAAAAAAAAGTGACAGAAACCATTATTGCATTGTAGATGTAGAAACATTTTTTACATTATTTTTCAAGAATTTTTAGTTCCTGTAAGAGTGTAAGATATTTTTGTATCGATCGATGATTGGTCGAGGTTTGCTGTTTTCATTTCATTTGATAGACCCACCGGCGGATGAGGACCTTCTAGGATCTCTAGACACCGACATTTTTGTCATCAATGGTGTTCCAGGTTGCGAGAAGAGAATCGCTTGGAAGATTAAAAAAAACAGGTAAGGACTGAGCGTTGGAAAACGTCATTTTTATGTGTGTCTTTTACACGAATAATTAATATTATTTTGTCTAATACATGTATGTTCTCAATGTGAAACATGTGGTCTTCTAATGGGGGTATCTCAACAGAAGTTTTCCTAAGAAAACTGCTTGATAATCAGTAACTCAACCATTCTCTTTCGAAGAGAGTAGGAATAGAAGGATATGGACTAAAATAGGACCAGTGGCTAACTAATTGCTTTCGTTAAGACCCGTTATTTTAATATTGGAAGGGCTTTTAGAGAATCGTTAGACACCACAAATACTCATGCCTTAGAACGCTCTACGCATTTCAACAGAAGTTTTCATACAAAAAGTACTTTTTACTCTGTAGTTCTCTCTTTTTCGAAGAGATCAATGATAGACAGCTAGAGGCTAGGACATTATTAGTGGTTAACTAATCACTCTCGCTACATCCATGTTTTTTTAGAAGTAGATGAGTGGGAGCCAGGGTATTTTTAGACATCACAAAAACTCAAGCTTTAAAACACTCTAGCCTTCTAATAAGGCTATATCTACATAATTTATTTTACGAGAATTTATTAAAATAAAATGATTTACACTAACACAAAATAAAAATTATTGTTATTTTAAATTTATTTTAAAAATGGTAGCAGTCAATAAGTAAATGCACAACTCCATTGAAAAGTAACTTCGGGGTTTCACTTTATCCCCCCCTCTGTAAGTATATATTAATTGCTTTCTTAAAACCGCTTCGTCAAGAATTCAGTTTTAATCTTCATTAATAAATAAATCGTAAAAAAATCGTGTTATTTTTGTTAAAGCTTTATTGATTAAACAAGTGTTAACAATCTCGTTGTACGGAAGAAATTCTAACATTAATAATACAGTCAGTATTAAATTACGCCATAAATCGGTTTGAAAAAAATACTCAACTGTTTAATTGCATCAATTTCAAATCCAAACATTCAATTTCGACTCAATCACTCTATACACGAGATAGATTAGTACTTCTTAATTTTAGATTTAGTAATATTGTAAATAAAAACTCCTGTTTTGACAGGGTTACCAATTTTAACATAAATTTTAAAACATTGAAAAGATAAAGTCGATAGAATATATTTGTAGGATAAACCGGTTAAAAATTAGGACATCTTATTGTAAATTACACTCGTTCGTCGCGACACCGGCGAATATGAATGCGTTGTGACTTGTGGACTAACATCTTGTGAGTCAAGGGATGGATCCTGAAGTCTCGGCTTTTTTCATATTCCGGGAAACAAGACCGTAGTTGTAGTACTTACCGTAGTAAAATATCCCAACTAATATTTCTATGCATGAACGGAAAATTATATTTCAATTCTTATTTACTCAATAATTTACAGAATACATAATTCTCAAACATTTTTAGGTTTCATTATCAATTATGAACTGTTGAACCATCACCATCAACATCCTTGTAATGTTAATTCAATGATAGTTGTTTCCTTATGTACCAAATAATACCATTAGCCTACAACCGGGGTGGGGAACCTTTTCTTCTTTAAAGTCCACATTCATTTATCTGATTCAGCATAAGGCCGCAGTAAACATTGACAGGGAATTGACTAGGGAATCTTTGGCCAAAAACAATTTCATGCCAATTTGTAAAGCCCAGAAATTTGCAGATTTCCCAAAATTACCCGCGCGGGACCTTTTTTAGGTCTTCCAAGGATTTTGACGTCCAAAATATCAGGAATTTACAAAAATTTGCAGAACTGGCCGGTCAAATCAAAAGGTTACAGGTTACCCACGACTGGCCTACAATATAATAAAAAAAATCGTTCAATGTAAATGGTTTTAAATAAAATTCTAAATATTATAAAATGTCCGCGTAGAAAATATTCAATGATGAAAAATAGAAAAATAATTATTTTGTTATAACATAAATTGTAGTTTAAAGGGAAACATAGTTCTGATGATCGTCCAATACCGAAATATTTATCTACTGCGTAATGATTATTGCAAAAATAAATTGTCTGCTACATTTAAGTTTCACTGATTCAATGCCAATTCAATAAAGAAGAAATATCTAACAATTTTATATTGGTCATATGTTTAAATATTTTTTATACACTTCGAGTATTTAATGAGAGAGCTAACTTCTCTGCTAGACGTAAATGAAAATATTTCGAGGAAAAATCGTACATTTGGTAACCCTATATTCAGATGAGCAAATACTAATTTAAATGAATCGTATACAAATTGCTAAATAATTTCTTTATACAAATTTAGCAAAATACACAGTAATCATTGTTGTATTTGTTTATAGATAATATTAAAACATTATAATCTAATAATTCATTTATATGCGGATACATGCGCCTTATAATAATTAATTGATAGTTTTACAGAGATTGTAAATTATTGATTATTATGCTCATATACAATTTATTGTGATATTAATTCAAGTTTATTTTATTTTACACTTCAGGAGAACGTGGAGGAATTTTTTTTTATACTATTTATGGTTATAAATCAAAAAATTGCTTATTTAATGGTGTGCGTAACAGTATATATAACGTGACCATTTATTTTATCTCCCAAACAGGGACATAAAAAAAAATGGTACTTTTAGGCGCCGTTTAAAGCATCTCACATTTTCATACAATACAATTGACTAGATAGTAATGTGTTGTAATATCATATTAGCTATATTATATAAAATTATATAAAAAAATACAATATTTAGATTGAAATGTATTATTTACTACTTGCGCACGCCCACGCTTTCATCTACTAGTTTAAATTCTACCGCCAGGATTTTGATTTTGTGCGTTTTTTTTTGATTGTTACTGAGAGTTTTTCTCTTTTCGAAAACAGGACATTGAAGCTGTGTTCGAGGACACTGGTCTGGAGTGGAGTCTGGTCACATTAGGTATACAGCGACACCTATAATTAAGACAAGATAGTAAACGGCTTCTTTATAAAACATTCATGTACTTAAATGACAATTTTCAAAACATCCCAGTTGAGTTAAGCATTCTTTATTATTATGTTATAATAAATTTTACCTGTAAAAAAATGAACAAGGAGCCAGTGCCGTGCTTAATCTATTAAAAAAATTGCATCTCAAACAAAACGCACTATTTGTTTTTGAAAAATGTTTAAACTGAGAATTAACCTATGGTGATGCTATTGAAATGATACTATTGATATGATTTTATTAATTTACCAAATTATAAAAGCAGGATGTCAGTGGATTGACAAAAACATTTATTCAAAGATAATACAGCAAATTACATTGATAATAACATTCTCGTCTTTGCAAATTAATATTTTGTTTAAAAAGAGTAGAACTGTTATTATACTTTAAGCCACTAACAAGATTAAAAAAATTATAGCAGACAAAATACAAAAATAAAATATGGTAAAAGAAAGAAAAAAATATTTTTTTACACTAAACCTTGGACAAAGTGCGCATCTTAGAGTAAGTGATATCATGTTTAAAGAACCTATCACGTGCATTTACTACGCAATTCTGCCACAATACGGAAGGAAATTTGAGATTTTGGATCGTTAACTTTTATAAAAAAAGAATGTTTAGTCATTGGTAGATTTTATTTATTGGTCAGCCACAGCATTTAAATGAAAGCAATTATTTACATTTTTCACGTTCAATGCTAGGCGTCGATCTAATATGATGAATGAATGACATATAGCGAATAATAAATCTTGATGAAATTTGATATTTCCTGCTTGTTTTAAAATGCTAAGAATTAGTTTTTTGACGAGGTAAACTGTCTGTCGTATTATATTAACGTTATGGATTTAAGGTTAGGCATTTAACCCTTTCCACTCCAAAGGTTTTTCAAAAAAATTCCACCAGCAATTTTTAGTGAATTTGCACATAAAAAGATATTGATGTTATAAATAAATAATACAGTTTTGAAAAAAAAAAATATGAGGATTTCTTACACATGATGTCAACTTACTAATCTGTCAACAACCAAACCTAAAAAAAACTAAAACCATCCACTAGCCCCACAATCTTTGAAAAAATTCAATTTTTTTTTTTTTTAAATATTCACAAAAGACAAATAACTTTCAAACCGTTTGACTGAGCAAATCGAAAAATATCACAGCCGGACAACATATTTTTACGTAACCTCGGCGCGAGAACAACTGCCTTTGTTCCGTCGCTGCATTCTTCGCTTGCACCCCCAAAATATTCCATTCTATTGTTTACGCCAGGTAGTTGTCGCAAAGCGTCCCAACTTTCTAACATTCCTAAATTGCTCGACAAATCACGTATTTCGAATGGGTATTCAAGAAAAATATAGAAAAAATTCCTTCACACAAAAATAATCAAATCAAAATATGTAACCGATCATGTCGAGTGACACTCGACATTGGAGTGGAAAGGGTTTTAATCAACGGTTTTTGTAATCCTTTCCTGACAAGCGAATGGAATGCTACAACGCGTAAATGATGATGCGTAATCGATACAAAAGTTTCATTTCATAAAATTAAAAATATCTACTTTCGTCTTAAAATATCTGTAGAACAAAGAAACTGCTCTATTCGTAAAGAAAAATAGTATGTATAACGCAATCTTTTTAATGGAGCTGCTGACTTTTGCCTAATGTCTCTCGTTCGGATAGCGTTGGCATTAAATGTTGTGGCTTGAAATGGCCTAGTTGTTTATCGCTCTTGATGGAAACCTTTAAAGGATCCGATCGGGAAACATGAATATGAACATCTATGGCTTTTGATACAGGTTCGTCCAAGTATTTAAACCCTTGAATACCGAATTGTCCGTACATAGCAGCATAAACTAGCTTATTTAACCACTGTTATGTGACATTAACTATAAATTCAGATTTTTTTGTTGTTATTTTATCTGTCAAAGTTAATATAAGTGTGTGTTCAGACTCAGTCGATGTAGCGCAGCACAAAACAGAATTGACAAGTTTAAGCAGGTGAAACAGACATGTGCGAACTGCGTATTATGAGACAGTTGCGTTACGCAAGTGACATTTATGAATGGCACATAATGCCTAACAATGATACTTCTTTTTAAAGTTGTCTACATAAGTAGTATCAAAATTGAAAAGTATGGTTCGAACTTATTCATTAGTTTCTCGGTCGTTTTCAAGGTCAAAACAAAATAAAATTTCACGCAGAAATCTGTGCTGGAACTGCAACGGAGCCCAAACTAGGGCAAACGCATGTCTGCATCGCACTGCAGGATACGCAGGTTTGTGCTTCTTCGTGTAATGCAAAATCTGTGCTGCTTTGCGCTGCATTGCATGCGGTGCGTCTCAACATATGCTTAGCTTAACTATATTAAAATTTTGTGATTTGAAAACATTCACGTAACCGGTCTGGACCATTTCTTACAATTTCGGAATTGTTCAAACAACATTGCTCTAATTTTATAGTTAAAAGTCGTTCCGCCAAAACGTATCGAAAGTTGACACCATAAAAGTATTTATACATTCGTTGTCTCCAGTAAATTTTCAACAATTTTCAACCCGAAAAAAATCAAGATTTTTAGAGTACTACTTCGCAAGAAACGTTAGGTGAACTTATCAAGGAACTCTATACAAATCAGTGATGTGAATAAAACGATATAAAATTGTAAAACAATGTGAAAATTTTCTACGACCAAGTTAATGAACTATGTTGAGTGATGTGTGATATCTTATTGTGTCAACTGCTTAGATCATTACCTCTGCTAATGATATAATTTCCCTTTATGACGCAAGTAAAACGATAACTCCGTCATACAAGTAGATAATCTTTTATCGGGGTTTTTACATAATACGTACTTAAGCACAATATCATGCATTTCGTTTGATAAATACGATGTAGTCTCTAGTTTTTGCCACTTCAGCCAAATTAAGGTTAAGTACCTTCAAGTGTGTAATTAAAAATGACTTATTTTATACAATAAAATTGCTTTTTTTATTGTGTTGTCAGATAACAACACTTATGTCTCATTTATACCGACCGAGTACGTGGCCGAAAGACTGATCTCGGCTGAATCTGAACGCGACGCACAGCACTCGGTCCAGCTAACCGACGAGTGAAATGAGCGAGCTAGTAAATAAAAACCGTTATGGCTTACGTAATTTGTGTGTCTGAACCAGCGTTTGACGAGTGTCGAGTGAAACGTTCATTGACAACACTGTGGTTACACAATATCTGTTTTTTTTTAAGTAGTGGCTATATAATTGTAGTAATAGTTTGATTAACATAGTCCTTGATTTTTTTTTTCGTTTTAAAACTTACTTATCTTGGGTTAATGTTGCATTAAATCAAACCTACTTAACTGATTCCGACAAAAACTTATACTTTGAACATAATCGCTCTCTATATGAAGCATATGGCCACCGCATGGCACCTCCATGTTTCCTGTCTGTCACTAAATGTTTTGATTTCTCCCATGAAAACCCACTAGCATGAACTAAGAGATGCTTGCATGATACTATGTCCTCAGTTTTGCCGAGTAGATTCTATGGATAGTACCCGGCGGTCATTCAGGTGGCTGGAATCTCACTAGTTGAAAAAAAGGCCGGAATCATCCGCTGAACGATGTTAGATCTTAACCCGTCGATAATCTCTTCGATGCTCTTAACACATTTGTTGAAAATGATAGTACAAAAAACTTATACTCGTTAATTGTAACTCGGCCGAGCACTTGGTTATCCTAAAAAAGTTGCAAGTGTAAAATATTGTACTCACGTATTTGTATACGAAGAAGATAAGATAAACCTTTAACAGCTTAACGACCGTGGACGCGTATTTGAGTCTTTGAAAAACAAAGGTTGCTGGCCGGCGGACACATATATAGGTGAAGTATCTGGAAGCTAATAAAATTAAATTATGTAAAGATATCTCAATTTGCTTACAAATTATAGTGAATTTAGTAAAATTATAATTTTTGCGAATTTATCGCAAAATTTTATTTCGCCAGGTGAAATTTTATAAAAAAAACGTGCGGTCGTTAAGTCTACAAATAAAACACTTGATTGTTATTTTAGTGAAATGCAGTATTTTTATTCGTATACAATAATCTTATGAACCATAATTACATGGCAAATGAGTACTATCAAAATATAGGTTACATATTATGCCGGATTTCTGATTATAAATATGAGTTGTCTAAGTAAATAAGATTTAATTCTTTAATGGGCTCGTTTCGTAAAAATGTATTAAGGCGCTGAAAATATATTTCAACTGTGGAAAGAAAAAAGGACGTAACCCACAGTTTTTTTTTCTGAAATCACAATGTATCCAACTTGATACACGTTCTATCAAAAAGATGTAAGGTGCAAATGCCGAATAAGTATTTAAATTTAGCTTTTAAGATTGAAAAAAGATGGGCTTGTGAAAATTGAAACCAAGAAAAAAAACTGAAAAAAAGGTTTTTCCTAGACAATTTATTAAATTAATATTATATTATGACAATTTAACACCAGTGTTTATTTCATAATTTGCAAATGGCCGAAAATCATCAAAGCACGTTTTGTATGCGTCCTGTAAAATTTGCTATGTTACGTTTTTTTTCCATTCCACATTCGATATGTAAAGAATTTATAATACTATGAATGCTTGTAATTATTATATGTTATAACTATATTGTCGGGTCCTATGGCGCAGCAGTCAGCGTTGCTGGCTTCCGTGCCGTATCTCACGGGCTCGAGTCCCAGTCCGAACAGCATTTTTTCGATCGACTTAGTATGGGTGTTTGTCATGTCTTATTTTCCCTCTCACAATTACCATCCTTCAATAACTGGGCGTAGCGAGAGCGTTTTGTTAACCAATAGTGCTGTCCTAGCTATATTCTTATATCCTTACTACTTCCATTGGAAAAGAGAGGTTGAGCAACTGGCTAACAAACAGTTCTCGTATAAAAAATATTTTTACTAAAAGCCCATACGCTCCACATTGGAAGCGTACATGGATAATATAAATATATATATATTAAATCCATGCCCGCTCCCAATGTAGAGCATATGGCCTTTTTTTATCAAGGTATCTCAAAAGAATTTTAATACAAGAACTGCTTGTTACCGAGGTGCTAAACCTCTTTTTGGTTTTAACACATTTTAAAGGCTTAAAATGCAATACAAGTAAAGTTATTGATTTATTTCCCATTTTTGTATATATTTCGGCAAAAGTGTTTGTTGAAATCTTTTATGCAAGATTAAAATTTACATCATCACGTTTATCGTGATTGTGATAATAATAATTATAATTTAAAAATGCAATTCTTGCCTTCAAAACTTTGATTGGTATCTCACTCAACACCTATATATTGGGAAATCGCTATAAACCATTTACATAACAGCGTCATTTTGCAATGATTTATTTTATAAAAAATATTTCATGCTTACAAAGTGATATGTAAATATTTGTAACATTATTTCATTGAAAAAATAAAATCGACACAATAAGTTTTATGCCGAGTGAATTGGTATTGTCTGGGCCAGGGGTGGGGAACCGTTTCTTGTCTAAAGGCCGCATTCATTTTTCTGATTCATCATAAGGCCGCACTAAGCATTGACTAGGAATCTTTAACCGGAAACAATTCTAAGCCAATTTGTAAAGCCCATAAATTTGCGGATTTCCCAAAAGTGCCAGCGTGGGACCTTTTTTTAGGTCTTCCAAAGACTTAGATACCCGAAATCCCAAGAATTTACGGATTTGCCCAAATTACCAGTTTTTTTCAGGCCTTCCAAAAATTTTCGAATGAATGCAAAATCTTAGGAATTTACGAATTTACAAAAATTTGCAGAATTGGCCGATCAGGTCAAAAGGCCGCACCAGAGCAGCCAAAAGGCCGCAGCTTCCCCACGACTGGTCTGGGCTATTATTACACGAATATTTTTAGTGTCATGCTCACTTTTAGGGTGTTCACTCTCAATGCTTGGTGGAAAGGCATTATATTAACAATCAAACCAATTTCGATCGTGACGAGCCTGATCAGAATAAACATGAATACACTAAAAATAGCACAGTATTAATGTATCAGTTAAAAATGCTCATCACGAGCGAAATCGGTACTGATCATATTGAATAAAAGTGAAATTAATGAAAAAGAGTATTTTATTTTCTGAATGTAATGTTATACTAATGAACCCGACTTATGTAAGTTCCAAATCTGTAAAAAAAATATAAATCTCGGGTATATACGAATATTAATTGATATTTTCGATGGTTTCGGCGGTAACTTTGTGGAAGTTCATTTAAATAGAAAATTTAAATTAACTTTGATTATTCCACATATTGTGTTACTAACTGTGACACGTGCTTCGCCTCTTCCAGAGGCATCTTCAGACTTACTATCGCAAAGTTTGCTTAAGTAATGAAGCAAGATTGATTCTAACATTTTAAATTATAAAATTACAAAATGGATGGTTTGGGTTTTTTTTTTTTCCTTTTAAGAGGAGCAAGGAGGGGGGTGTAGAATCGAAATAAAACAAACAGATAATGATACTAATGAGTTTTAGTCAATCAGATTGGGATTTTTCCTTTTTAAGGGAAGCAAAGAGGGGATTATAAAATCGAAACAGTGCAAACAAATTTAATCATACTACTAATGACGTTAAACATTACAAACTATTAAACTAATGAGCTACAATCAATCAGCTAGGTTTGTGATTACTCTATTAATTGGAAACAATTTGAGTAGCGGGGAACCACCTGTGCTATTAAGAATATTATTTAATAATATCTCTTTTTTGTTAAGAGTTTTATTAATTTCTAAAAATTCTAAGCTATTCATCTTTAAACCCTTTTTATTTACTCGGTGGAGTATTTCTAAATTACAAATCTGATTAAAATTATGATTATTTTCTATTAAATGATTGGCAAACTCCACAGTTAGTAACACAATACGTGGAATAATCAAAGTTAATGAATATTAATTGATTTATTGGTGACTATTTGAACGTTAACTCAAAACAGGTTATTTGGAACTGTCTGACTAATTAAGTGGACAATTGATATGCGTCACACGGCGAGAAAAAAAATATTTGAATTACTTAGATAATGACAGTACATTATTAAAAACAAAAAATAAATTTAATATTGTTTTATGGAATGACGTAGGTTAAACTGATTTCTATTTTATAGTCTGACGATATTTATAAAATGCAATTTTTCTTATGCAACAAATGCACAATTTTGATAATATTATTAAAAGTTTTTATAGCTCATGTTTTGTTTGTTATTCTTATTGGCGCAAAACGCGTCATAAAAAACGATGTTTATTCTTTAATAAATTTACGTAATTTCTTGGATTAAATATATTGACTAACAATTCAATTTTGTCAATATTGGTTTTTTTATAAAATCCATTATTGATAGATTGTATGAACATACTTAATGTTTTTATTGTGTCTTTTTATTGTTATTATTGTAAAAAAGTGACATCAATGTGTGCACTTTCCAATTCTTACGAGAAAACTTTGCTACTTTTTGTCTATGTACAATTGATTTTTTTTGTACGAATATAATCTTCGTTTGTAATTTTTACTGACAATAAATACTTGCTTACAAAATCGAACAGTGCCAACCTCTGCTAATATTTCACATACATTTCCGTTTAGGTTCATAATGGCATATTATATTTTGTAATCGTAATCGTCACCGCTGTCAAAAAATACTTGAAAACGTTAATAAAATAAACGACAAATGTATTTAATTCCCTTCAAAATAAGACTGTGGAATCGTCAAGAAATCATACTGCACAATTCCTTCCACCACCTGTGTCCAACGTCCAGGCGTTTCCCGTGGCGTAACGAACGTTATGCGTTGTTCAATTTTGTGCAAAATTGTCCTGGAGCAATTGTCCAAGACTTGGCGGCTTGCACTTAAGTGTGCGAAAAATTGCTCCATAAAAAATGTCCAGAGGTATTATGAGTGTAAATCTACTATTTCTCCATATGAGGCCGCAAATTTAGTAAATTTTAAGTAGTTTGCCTTGTAGCTACCGAGTTGGCTTGGCCTGTGGGTCCGAATCGAGAAATAAGACTAGTTCAATTCCAATCTTACCTTAAAACTGATGATTTTTTAGGACATCGTGAACAATAGTAGAAATTTCTAACAATAAATGAAATTCGCTCAAAAATAAATTACGAGTAATGTTAAAAGACATTTAAATACGCAATTTTTTTTAAAGGACTCGAAGTTATTAGTTTTACATATTATACTCCGAATCCACAGTCATACAGCTTTAAGCTGCATGGTTTTGTTTACCTGTATTTGTATACTGGCTTACGATTCGGTCAGTCTGTTTTGTGGATTTTTTATTTAAAGGTTGGATACGTCTATATATTCTTTTTTATTCTAGTTTGTCCTACTAAAGATGCTACCAAGCAAACACTTTGAATGGCGAAAAGACACTACTAAAATACATTGTTTGTAACGTGATTCTATTGCCCTGTCGCCATTTTTTATACAGCAGTTTAATTTTTTATTTGATATGGTATGTACATATTGTAACCGAAATTTGATTGCGAGGAAAGAAAAATGAAAATGTTAATAAATGTAATAAGTAATATAGGTATAATAAGTATTGCTAAATATTAAATCCTGATAATGCAGAAACGACACTGGAGCTGTGTTTAATACAATATTTGCACTCGATTTCATATACTGCCCTTCACCTGGATTTTAATAACAAGTTTGATCTTCTATATCAAAGGTATAAGAACTAAAATGCTAAAATTTGCATGAGTTTACAGTGCAGTGAATATAACTAGTAAGCTGAATAAAGTTACAAATATGGTACCTCATCCATGTTAGTACATATTTTTTGTATCCTTGTATCTTGTCTAGCACTTTTATCGAAAGCATTATTATTTTACAGATTAATATAGCAGTAACAAATTCGTTCAACGATCAAAAGATTTCGGATTTTGCCTTAGTAAGTAAGATTAATAACAAAATCTTGTTCTGTTTAATTGTTGTTGATATTCTTTTTCTCCTGGATTTTTATATTTAAACTTTTTTGGCGCTTTGGGAATTAGATGTTATGACGATTTTGTGTACAATAAAGAATTTTTCAATAGCTTTGTTTTATTTTAAAGCTTTTTTCAGATCAGACGTTTTCTGTCGTCTACACTTGACTTTGGGCCTTTAACAGTATCATCATGTATACTCTTTTCAGTGAAATATATTTTTTTGTATAGAATTTTAAAAAATACAAAAGTCATTTATTAAGAAACATTACTATTATTAAGAGTTAGTTAAATTGTTATGAAATACAGCACATCCGAGGTTGTTGAAAGATTGTTTATTTTTTATTGATTTACACCATGTCAACTGTACAATCACTGCCAAGGGCCAAATTAAGTATAGCATATCAAGCCGCGAGCCGTATTACAAAGCAATCAAATGAAGAGTAACTATTTTAAACTGACAAAAAAAACCTACAACTACAAGAATGTTAGAATTAAAATAAATAAAATGAAGAGTTTAATTTTTTTTCAACAAACTTGTCGGAAATATTTTTTGATTTTCTTTTTTTATCACAAAAATAACGTCATACCTTAAAATGTAATGTCTTATCCAATTAATTTAGTAACATTAAAACAAAAGTGCAAATTTTACCTTACTGTTTTTCGACAGTAATGTATTTATATTTTTTGAGTTTTCTTTTATTAATTATGTTAAGCAATAGACTGGATACAGCTGTCGAATCATATTGGATAAATAATACAAAGATGCACTACGACAGGTTGTTATGAAATAGTCACTTAGATCTATAAATTAACCTTTCCGATGAAGCAACACAAAAACCTTTGCTGTACTTTTACGTTATTTTGTCTCCATACCGCTACGGTCACAATACATTATTTAAATATCGCTTTTCTAAAGGTTACGCAACAACCAACAGATCCTCAAACTTTTTACTACACAGTAAAACGTTTAAAAAAAGTTGTTTGCTACGCCCCCGGATCAACGATGAAATGAGTATAAGGGTATTGAACTGCACTCAATTGTCATTCCATATCTTTCAACTCTTAAGTAATTCTATGTCTCTTGAAAGCCAGCAAAGAAGAACTTTGACACAATTAAATAAGACAGTTGATAGGGTGTCCGTTAAAGCTGAAAGTCCGTTGTATCATCAAAGTAAGTATTTTGAGTTCATACGTTTTGAGAGATTTCGCAATTTCATCACATATTAACGTATTTTTGATTTTTTTAGTTTGCGAAGATGTTTTTTTATCTTATGCCATATTGCTCGCATATATCAAACACAGACATTCAAGATTCTATAATTTAAGATTTCGACTGAAGGTGCTTGGTGTTATTTCAATATTAAATTTGAATCGTTCAAACTATGTACATTCTCACAAATTTTGTCACTAACGACGCGGGTTTCGCCTTTCGGCATCTTCAGGCGCTCAAATGCACGAATGAACTTGAACTTACGCTTAGTAATTGAATGTTTCGTGTTTACATAACAAATAAATGTATCATTGAGTTTAAAGCCATTGCTGGCGAAAAGGATAAGCTCATGGAAATGCCCACAGATTTGAGTAGTAAGTAGTTTTAAGAATTATATTTATTTGTTTGTTGGAAAAGGTTTTATGATTATATTTATATGGGGTATAGAAGTGGAGATCCCGGCATTATTAATATTTTATTTAAAATCGGAAGGCTATGCAATTGTGCTCTGTTTATTTCCAAAATTCCTTGCAAAAAGAGACAAAATTTGTGAGAATGTACATAGTTTGAACGATTCAAATTCAAGATTCCAATTTGTTCCGTTATATCTAGATACATTTTTTGAGATTCTACTGTACATCTAAAATATGAAATTATATCAATGCGCACCTTCGATGGAGAATCCTCGGTGACGAATAAACTTAATATTTTATGAAGCAGTGTTCTAAAGATAACAAAGACATATATAATATTATTCAAATTACTCTCAAATAAAAATAAAGTTTTATTGTGAAAATGATAGATTGTGCCATATCTTATTTAATTTCATTGTCAGGTTCTTTGAAGATTTTTCGTCATTTCATTCGACTGTCAATTAAAATTAGATTTTAATCATTTTTCATATCAAAATTCAGATTTACTATGAGATTAGTTGATATTTTATTTGCTTGTTTATTTTATATATATTTTATGTATAACTGTAATAAAAATATGTAACCAGTTATGTTACGCTAGTTTTTAAATATTTTTCTCAATGTAGTTCGTCTCTTTTTTTTCTGAAAATATAGAATAATTTTAGTCATCTTCCGGTTTCTATTTTTAACAACTTGGAAAGATACATCATCTTAGTTACTTATGAACAGACTTCTGCAATTCATCGCAATCCGCTATCATGCAAAAGCATGTTCGCGAAATTGTGAAGAATAAATACATTACATATTATACTTTGGAATGGTAAATATCAACAAATGATCCCAATTCCTTGACGACATATTGCCAAATAAATTTCTTCAACTGGTGATAATGCCGCTAAAGAGTATGGAGGTGAATTACAAATATCGCTTCTTATATGATCTGGTTTTACTACTTCGACTACTTGTCGGGAGACAAGTTTTGTAGTTTACAAGTTTGTAAGCATTTTTCTATTAAATAAAACATTTTTTTTAATATAAAACACGACTTATATTTGAGGGGCTCAAAAGCAAAGACAGTAATTTTCCACGGAATCCATTTTGAGGAAAACTGAAAAAAGAATTACTAATTGAATTTAATAATGTGTGCTATACCTTACAGTGAAATATTGTGATTCAAAATGTACTGAGCAAAGATTTTGACACGTATTTTTTTTGTATTCGACGAAACGTTTAGAACAGGGTTTCCTTAATTTATCAGCTTATTTTTTGTCGGGTAATTTATAATAGTAAAAATATGTTATTAGATCACTTATTATTTAATTATTTTTAAGACACGTCAACAAAAAATATGAGTAAGCAATGCTCTTAGTGATTCAAAATCTCCACTTTTCTAGATATTTAACGTTTTAAACATAGTGGAGATTTATTATCACTCGATTTTCAAAAGTAGAAGATGCTTAAATGTGTTGCAGCGTATATTTTCATTCCATTTTTTTTTCGAGACACCTATTTAGGTCCTACAGAACATAGTTTGGGAAACCTTAGAGTGAAGAAGCTGGATATATTTCTAAAACGAATTTCAAAACAAAATTTTCTATAGAATGAAAATATATTTCTTATTGAAATATCAGCCCACTAGTTGAAGAATTTTTAGCACTTTGATTCTGCATCCATAGATACTATTTTTTTCAAAATTGCCACCTTTGCTTTTAACCTTCTCAATTTCACTTCAAGGCAGATATTTTACAGAATACGCATTCTTCATTTAAAAAACCACTACAACAATGAAAAAAAACTTCTTTCCGCATAAACGCTACTATTTTTTATTTTCGATCAAAATTGCATTTGAACCTAGGACCTTCTACATTCTTCGTCTCCAATTAGGTATATTGGCCATCAAATATACTGAATACGTGATATGAACTTCAATATTCCACCTCACAGCGAAAAGGCCAATTGCAATTACTTTACGGATGTCGTGCAATATACCGATTTACTTAGGCGTTAGAAAACACGATGTAATTATTACTTGCTACAACTTGCAATATAAGTATATTTAATAGCCTTGTTATTTTTATCTTTATGATTAAAGGAATGCAGCCACGCATCTTCTTAGAATATGGGTAAGGACCAAATACCAAAGTTGCTCGTCATAGTTTGGGAGATTCAGAGCACAAGAGCCTAACAACAAAAACGTGTTTTTTAGTTGAGTTAGGTTTTGGTAGTATATTTCATACACAGCAAAACCCCCATTTACGCGAAAGTCGGAACCGCGTGATTGAGAGTCACGTAATTGAGGGAGTGAATCTCATACAAAATTAGGGGCTACGTTTTTTTTCGTTACGTGTGTAATAGCCAGGCACGTGCCGAATACACAGACGCTCACCAAAGTTTGACTGTATGCACCGCACAATTAGGGTATTTCCGGCGAATATGTCTTTTCAGCGCGTAATTTGAGGTAACGTATATGAAGGTTTCACTATATACGTTTTTCTAAAAAAATCGGCATTACAACTAAAGCCAATGTGCTAAATGTGTTTTCGTTGAAGTATCTATCATACGAGACAAACTCGATAAACATTTTTGAAAATCATTCGGGTTTAACTCGAAGAGAATTGACATAAAAAAACATCCACAACTTAAATTAAAAAAAAAAAAAATTGACTTTGACGTTACTGGGAATCGAACTGAAACCTGATCGGTGGAGCCAAGCTTTTACTTTCAATATCAGTGGTGGCGAACGTTTTTACGTACACGTTCCAAGAATCCTAAATAGTATTTAACAATTGTTCAACATGCCGAGCACAAAACAAATATATTTACTAGAAATTAACAATAATATACAGTTAAATAATTTAATAGATCTAAAATTGATTTTTTTTTGAAGCAGGCTAGCTTTCAATTTATAAAATACTTTGAAAAAAATGCGTTTTTTTCTGCAAAATATAAACAAATGTGAATCACTTACGTGCACAGCAGCATTTTTAAACGTGTCAACTGGGGGCACCCGTGCTCTAGGTTTGTCATTCATGAACTAAACCACAGCAAGCGGTAATGTCATAATCGTTGTATAAAAAAGTTATATTTTTTACATATTAACGTTTACAAGATATTGTTGGACATAAATGTGGTCTGTGGTAAGAGCTTCTCTACAAATCAGGCGAGTCTGGGTTCACGTCCCGGTAAGGTCAATGTCGAATTTAGATTTTTTCATCATATTATATTTACGTTCATCTCAAAACTTTGTTTTTGTAGATAGGCCTTTGTGATCCTAAGCCTTCCAATTCATATGAAAAATTTAACGAGTCCTATAAAAATATCAACACACATCTTTTGGCAGCCATATTTCATAAAAAGCGAGTGGACATTATTTGATGCTTGCCCCAAAACATTCTTATCTCATTTTCATCAAAACAAACCTGCTTCATGAAAGAATTATATAGGTATTCGTTTGATGATATGAAAAACTTTTCGGATTTTTTTATTAAAATCCTTTTGTCTGCCAAGGGTTCATTGTCTAAAAATTGTTTTTTTTTTTGTCTCGACTTCAAAGATTTATTATTCACATTTAAAGACATGTAATTTTAAATGAAACACATCTTTTGATCAAATTACTTGTTTTGCGCTGGTAAACATTTTCATACGATGTTTCGTTTAAAAGATGAAAAAATTACTACATATTTCTTTTCTTTTTGTTTTAATCTATGTCCGCTTCCAGTGTGAAGCAAATGGAATATTAATATAAGGTACTCCAGTAGAAAGTTTTCTACGACAACTGCTTCTTAATACTAGTCAGGTGTTTAATCTTGCTTTCTTTCGAAGAAAGAAGAAATATAAATATAGGGCTATCAAGGGACTAGTTAATCGTGCTTGCTGCGCCCTGTTTTTTTTATCATTTTAAGCTTTATTAATTTTTATTTACTCAACAAAAATTTGAAGAACCGTTTAATTAATATACATTTATTTTCACATAACATTAATCAACAAAAGCACAAAACCTAAGTAATGTAGAGTTTCAACCATACATTTTTTCATATGTTCACTTCTTTCATTTACATATAATAATTGTTTAAATTAGTATTAAAAGTATCATATTGCAATAAAAAATTGATAAACAGATTTTTTTGCATTTGTCAAGTGAATTTAAAATATATGTGTATCAATAAGATAAAGAAATTATGTAAAACTACTGTGTATGAACATTTTCAATATTAAATACTTGTATGTTGGGTTTATGGTTCAGTGGTCAACGTCGCTGGCTTCCATACAGGACCTCACGTTTACATAACAAATCAATGTCAGAAATGCTAACTCGCAAGAAATCTTTCAAAGTTTTTAGTAAACGTAATGACGAAAATGCCGTTTCACATAGGTATGTAGTCGCAAAAGTAGTAAGGATAACCAACGCCTCTTTCGCAATATACTATTTTTATTTAATTCTGTCTCAAGATAATTAATTGAAAAATTTCTCGTACCCCAGTTTTGGAGGGACTGCTATAATGGAACAATTTATGAAACTTTCTGATCGAGTATTGAAAAACTCCTTTCAAATGTGTATTACTAAAAAAGAAACAAAAATAAAACTACAACGAACGTCATATTATAAAAAAACGCATTAAATGAAGGTGAGTTTCGGTTGACATTGACATTTGGAGCGCAAAAATACATAGCTTGCGGACATCTCTCACCAGTTGGTAACATCCGCTTTTTACTAAGCAACTAGATTTTTTTTAAACATAATAATCATCTATCATATAATACTGTATTAATATTACCATATTGCGGTTAGTTAATTGCATTTTTATCAGGCCATATTTCTATAGCAATTCAATTTCAAACACAATCGATACCCATCCGGGTCATGTGGCAGACACAGTTAATAGAAAACCTTACGTTGTTGCCGAGACTAATTTGATGGCGCACAAAAAACGCGGGATATAAAAAACGGATATTGGCAGGTATACATGATTCATTGTGATAACTCAGTAAGTAAGTGCTAATTACCTAATTATTGTACTTATCATATTGAGAAGTTATGTTGAATGCGTAATATTAAATAATTATTAGGAAGTCGGAATTTGTTTAGAATCTGATTCATCATTTATTATTTTATTTGTTGAAATAATTATTATGATACAAGATATGCGACTCAACACTATATATAGCCATAAAGTTTAAGCCAGCCCTAGACGAAGTTGTAGAGTCATAGTTTTTTTTTTAGTAGTATTGTTAAAAAACGGGAAACTCTTACATATCAAAATAATAAAAATTTTGCATCTTTTTTAAATCGTATTCGAAGTCCGACCACTTCGGATAAAATTTCAATCTATAATTATGGTTGAAAATGGTATAAAAAATTGTTAATAAGTTGTCACTTATAGACGCTGTTCTTTATATTCTGAATCACGGTCAGAAGATTACAAACATTTAGACGAAAATGTTTTTTCACAGTCTTTTTTTATAGACGAGTTCAAGATATGCATGTTCAGTTTTTAAAAAAAGTGTACCCAAAATCATCAACCTATCGATATGTATTATATAAAAAATACTATAACGGACCCATACAATATATGGTGCTATTTTATACAATTCAAAATAATCAATGTATTTATTTAAGGAAAAAGAATCATAAAAAATAGCAATACATATTATGTATTTTGCAAACATATAGATGGTTGAGAAACACTTTTAAGAAATGAATAGTCAAATGCGATTTGCATGAAGAAAAGGGCTTAAGGTTCTATCGGTAAGTTACGTAAGTCAGTGATGAAAAACTGGCAGATGCAGAAATAAAATTAAGAGATTTCAACTATAACATTTTCAAATAAATAGTATAATTGTGTTTTATAAATAGATCAGGTGTAGTGGTCAACGTCGTTAGTTTCCATGACGAATCGTATGGAAAAAACCGTACACGTATAAAACCGGATATGAATAAAACCGCTCATAGAAAAATAATTTATCACTTTTACAATAGATAATTTTTATCCTTTCCGAGTTTTTCAGCCTAAAATAGTGTGATTATTTTTTGTGACTTTGTGACACTTACCTTACTTGTTACTAATCACAATTATACATATGATTATTTTAAATGATTTTGAAATGAAATATTTCCTAGGAAGTTTTTATTTATCAATGAAATACCGTTCTATGATTCTCAGCAGTGTTGCAGGTTGCCGTTACCTGCTTACTTTTATGTAATCCTTTATGATATTCAGAGATTGTATCCTGTCCGGTTTTGTCCGTGTACGGTTTTTTCTTGCCCGCTTAATCCTAGACCGATAATCATAGATATAAATACCGATCCTACTATATTTTCCTGATTATTTTTGCTATACCGATACTTTTTGGTTAAATGAAGCAGTTATTTATATTGAATTTTGAAATCAACTGATTTTTTAAATTTTCTCATTGACATTATATCTACTCTATCTCTTTTTACTCACAGTTATTATATCTAAATATTCCACCGCTGCGGGAAAAGAGGGAAACTATTTTTGCTTAACTAACATTCATTTTATATTGCAGTAAAATCGCAAATAAATTAAATTTACAATGTCCAAATTTTCGTCGTAATAAAAGTGATAAATCACTAGATACTTATAAGGAATATTTTTTTCCACTATAATGATTTGGTAGGTAAAAAAACATTTTTAGTATAAGATAATATTATATTGATATTAGTCTCTGTATGCATATTTGAGATTGCCACCAAAATGACTACAATACCTTCCTTCATGTTTAATGTAGTTAGGGCTCTACACGAGGGCGGCAACACAATAAAGCCTTCTTTCAAAATCGAGTTGGTTATTAGTTTCGTCGTTCCCCGCAACTGTGTACACGAAAAGGACATGGTTGTTGTAGGGATAAGTATAACTTACTTGTTTAACATTAATGGTATTTAATGAGATGCTTACAAAGGTGTACAGACTAGCTCGATTTCGGTTTAAAGTTGTTTGTTTTAGATTAAGTACACAATAATGTCTATGTGAAGAAGCTGGACTAATCTTTTTGATTCGTATACACACAAAAACATAAACAGTTGCGCACAAAGCTTAGAAATATGTATTGTGTGCATAATTAATGTATTTTCAGATATGGTAAATCTGATTAACAGCGCAGGATATATTATGCAACTTACTGACAACGGATATGTCTAAATTTATTTCTTACTTAAGCAAGCTGTTAACAATGTCAAGGCGACTGGAAATTTGATAAAAGGTTTGCCACGGCACCAATTTTGTAATCTCAAATCTATCATTCATTGTTAAGCAGCCGATTTGAGCGTTTGACCCGCGTGCTAAATTGTACCTGCTTTCTTTTGAATAACCGAGGCGTGTTTGACCCCAGTGTTACGAATTGAAATTAACCCACTGGCCGATGCTGTCCTATCAATAAAATGCCTGATAGATACAAAACAATAACATATTTAGATGGCAGTATAATGCTGCTTTGTCATAGCTTTGTCATACTTAACGTGGAGCGGTTACATATTAACATTTAATTCAAGTGTGACAAATAAGAATGATTGAAGAACATGACGCTTTATTTCAATTTTTTTTCTTCTAAATTCTGTTTAAAATCACGTGAAAGACGCCACTTACAAAAATGAACTAAAGTATAAAATTTGAATATTTGTGTTGCATTAAATGTTGCCACCTGCATTACGTATTATGAAAAAAAATTACGTCATTTATTGCTAAAGAAGTACACAGTGAGTAAGTATGAAATAATATTTGGTTAAATGAACAAGCTTGGCTTGGGTGATAGTACAATATAGAATACCTTAATCAAATTAAATAATAGCCTAAGAATTTTCAGCTTGCTAGATTAAGTCAACTTCAAATAGTTTACTAAATATATTCACTAATTTTTGGTTGAAAATGCATTTAATTTTTTAATTGAGCAAACTTTTTTGCTTTCTTACCACCTCATCAGGATAAATCGCTCCTATGTTTTAGTGCAACTGAAGTTGAAGATTGATCTAAATTCGGTCGCAAATGTTCGTGATGAGCGAAACTGGTCGTTATCATATTAAAAAATGTGAATTGGAAATGATAAGCGGGTCGTTAATGTTTTTTTTTTAAATATTTACAATTTGACAGAGCTGTGGAGTCGGGTAAAAAGAAAACTACGCCGAACTCCGGCCTACGGAAAAAAAGCACACAACCCCACAACTCCCGACTCCGAATCCACAGCCCTGAAATTTACTACCATGAAAAATGGGTTTTAGCACAATTGTAATTAATCCATTAAAAAACAACAATATCGTGAAAAAAATGAGCCGCACCAAAATACGCGTTGGGGCGCAGGTTTTTTAATTTATCACATTGACGAAAACTTTCTGCTCACGTGTTGATAGGTGTTTAGTTCGTAGTTTAAATGGTAGCACACCTTAAGAATCTCATTTTCTACACAAGAATGTGAGATAAAGAAATGTAAGCATAACAAATAATACGTTAACTAACAGAAGCGCGCATATTAACATAACTAAAATATTACACATTACTCTTAAGCGGCTTATATAATAGAAATAGATTAACGACATCGGCAGGTAGAAATATTTCATCTATGACCTCTGTATATCTCGATATCATTACTCAGTACTGTAATATATTAATCTGACCTTTTGAATAATAGTTACTATGCGACGCTGCGTGTTTGTGTTTCATAATACTTTATGTGAGTATAATAATACATTAAAACTTATCAGAGTGAGTGTTAAAGATGCATTTCATAAAATCGTACAAAAGGTCACTAAACGAGATTTGTGAGCGAGAGAAAGTGGCCTGTCTTTGCGTTACGTATTTTATGTTAATCGCATTTAATGGGTTAAGACTTACATATGGAGATTATTTTTTATTATTTTATAGCACATGTAAAAACAAAAAACACTTCAAAGTGTGAAAAATGCTTCAGGTAAGTACTTATGATCTCTCAAAAGTTTTACAGCGAGGTAGGCAATTTTATAACAAACATAAATTTCATATTTATGACGAGATTTAAGATGCGTTACACGGAAGAAGTTAAATCATCGTTAAGTTACTAATTTTAACAATTTTAAAAAAATAGTACAACTATTAAATACGACCTATAGCATAGCATAGGGTGGACATGGGATTGTCTCAAGTCATCCCTGTACTATGTATGTTTTATTTAAAACATATTTTATGTCGGAGTAGATAGATTTCTTGGGTTTGAACCCTAGTATAAAAAATAGTCTTTCAATCGATTTATCGATTTATGTTCGAAATCATGGATGTTCATGGTATCTAAGAATTCTCTCCCACCTTCTCTATTCTAAAAAAATATTTAGCCACTAGTCCTGTATTAGCCCTTTATTTCTATCTCTACTTCTCTATTCGAAAAAGAAAGGTTTATCATCTGAGTTACTAACAGTTCTTGCAGAAAAAAACTTCATAATTGACCATATAGTCCACACTGACAGCAGACATGGATCAAAAAAGAAGATAAATTTTCTTTATTTTCTTCGAAATAGAATAAAATAGTCCGAATGAGTAACATTTGTTAATTACGGGAGAGTTAGGAGAGGATTATTTCTAAATGTCAAATCTGTTTATATTAGAAACTAAAATCACATGATATAAGCACAAAAGTTTTATTTATTGTCTTCTACAATAAAGTGCGATCAATTGGACCCACGAGAACAGCACTCCTGCAACGTTTGAATCGCTTAATAACTTATCGAGCTATTTTGCTAATAGAGACATCCAAAAGAAAATGTCGAACAGATTATATTTGACATAATTAACTTGCGCATAATGTTTCATTGTAAGATTTTAATGGGAAAGTAATTTAAAACGTTCAATGGTAATGTCGCTGTCTGACTGTCTCCATTACCGCTGTCAATACAGGCCGGCCTACTCGATCGTGTCGCCTTCTAGCGGTCACGTTCTGCTACTTCGTAGTGTCGCCATGTTGAATAAATAAGACGTTTTACAAATCTAAGTCATTGCAGATTTCAAATTATAATAAACAATACTAGCTGTAAGCCCGTTGCCCAGCAACGTGAGATTTTTGTTGCATAGTATTTAATTTTATGTTATTTTATTTTATGGTATTTAATTTAATTTAATTTTATTTTATTTTATGTTATTTTATTTTATTTTATTATATTTTATTTTATTTTATTTTATTTTGTTTTATTTTATTTTATTTTATTTTATTTTATTTTATTTTATGTTATTTTATTTTATTTTATTTTATTTTATTTTATTTTATTTTATTTTATTTTATTTTATTTTATTTTATTTTATTTTATTTTATATTAATTTATTTTATTTTTATAGTTTTCGTAGGAGCAGAAATTTCGTAAATTATTTAATATTTGGAATAATGTTCAAGTTTGCTAACAACCATTTTTCGTAGTAGCAGAAATTTCGTAAAATATTTAATTTTTAGAATAATGTTTAAGTTTGCTAACAACCATTTTTCGTAGTAGCATAAATTTCGTAAATTATTTAATATTTGGAATAATGTTTAAGTTTGCTAACAACCATTTTTCGTAATAGCATAAATTTCGTAAAATATTCAATTTTTGGAATAAAGTTTAACAACCATTTTTCGTAGTAGCAGAAATTTCGTAAATTATTGATTTTTTGGAATAAAGTTTAAGTTTGCTAACAACCATTTTTCGTAGTAGCAGAAATTTCGTAAATTATTGAATTTTTGGAATAATGTTCAAGTTTGCTGACAACCATTTTTCGTAGGAGCAGAAATTTCGTAAATTATTTAATATTTGGAATAATGTTCAAGTTTGCTAACAACCATTTTTCGTAGTAGCATAAATTTCGTAAAATATTCAATTTTTGGAATAAAGTTTAAGTTTGCTAACAACCATTTTTCGTAGTAGCCGAAATTTCGTAAATTATTGAATTTTTGGAATAAAGTTTAAGTTTGCTAACAACCATTTTTCGTAGTAGCAGAAATTTCGTAAATTATTGAATTTTTGGAATAATGTTCAAGTTTGCTAACAACCATTTTTCGTAGGAGCAGAAATTTCGTAAAATATTTAATTTTTGGAATAATTTTTAAGTTTGCTAACAACCATTTTTCGTAGTAGCATAAATTTCGTAAATTATTCAATTTTTAGTATAAAGTTTAAGTTTGCTAACAACCATTTTTCGTAGTAGCCGAAATTTCGTAAATTATTGAATTTTTGGAATAAAGTTTAAGTTTGCTAACAACCATTTTTCGTAGGAGCAGAAATTTCGTAAATTATTTAATATTTGGAATAATGTTCAAGTTTGCTAACAACCATTTTTCGTAGTAGCAGAAATTTCGTAAAATATTTAATTTTTAGAATAATGTTTAAGTTTGCTAACAACCATTTTTCGTAGTAGCATAAATTTCGTAAATTATTTAATATTTGGAATAATGTTCAAGTTTGCTAACAACCATTTTTCGTAGTAGCATAAATTTCGTAAAATATTCAATTTTTGGAATAAAGTTTAAGTTTGCTAACAACCATTTTTCGTAGTAGCAGAAATTTTGTAAATTATTGAATTTTTGGAATAATGTTCAAGTTTGCTAACAACCATTTTTCGTTGGAGCAGAAATTTCGTAAATTATTTAATATTTGGAATAATGTCCAAGTTTGCTAACAACCATTTTTCGTAGGAGCAGAAATTTCGTAAATTATTTAATATTTGGAATAATGTTCAAGTTTGCTAACAACCATTTTTCGTAGTAGCAGAAATTTCGTAAAATATTTAATTTTTAGAATAATGTTTAAATTTGCTAACAACCATTTTTCGTAGTAGCATAAATTTCGTAAATTATTTAATATTTGGAATAATGTTTAAGTTTGCTAACAACCATTTTTCGTAATAGCATAAATTTCGTAAAATATTCAATTTTTGGAATAAAGTTTAACAACCATTTTTCGTAGTAGCAGAAATTTCGTAAATTATTGAATTTTTGGAATAATGTTGAAGTTTGCTAACAACCATTTTTCGTAGTAGCAGAAATTTCGTAAATTATTGAATTTTTGGAATAATGTTCAAGTTTGCTAACAACCATTTTTCGTTGGAGCAGAAATTTCGTAAATTATTTAATATTTGGAATAATGTCCAAGTTTGCTAACAACCATTTTTCGTAGGAGCAGAAATTTCGTAAATTATTTAATTTTGCGCATATATCGACAGCCCTGCAGTTTTTTAATTGTAAATTATTTAATATTTGGAATAATGTTCAAGTTTGCTAACAACCATTTTTCGTAGTAGCAGAAATTTCGTAAATTATTTAATTTTTGGAATAATGTTTAAGTTTGCTAACAACCATTTTTCGTAGTAGCAGAAATTTCGTAAATTATTAAATCTTTGGAATAATGTTCAAGTTTGCTAACAACCATTTTTCGTAGGAGCAGAAATTTCTTAAATTATTTAATATTTGGAATAATGTTCAAGTTTGCTAACAACCATTTTTCGTAGTAGCAGAAATTTCGTAAAATATTTAATTTTTAGAATAATGTTTTAGTTTGCTTACAACCATTTTTCGTAGTAGCATAAATTTCGTAAATTATTTAATATTTGGAATAATGTTTAAGTTTGCTAACAACCATTTTTCGTAATAGCATAAATTTCGTAAAATATTCAATTTTTGGAATAAAGTTTAACAACCATTTTTTGTAGTAGCAGAAATTTCGTAAATTATTGAATTTTTGGAATAATGTTGAAGTTTGCTAACAACCATTTTTCGTAGTAGCAGAAATTTCGTAAATTATTGAATTTTTGGAATAATGTTCAAGTTTGCTAACAACCATTTTTCGTTGGAGCAGAAATTTCGTAAATTATTTAATATTTGGAATAATGTCCAAGTTTGCTAACAACCATTTTTCGTAGGAGCAGAAATTTCGTAAATTATTTAATTTTGCGCATATATCGACAGCCCTGCAGTTTTTTAATTGTAAATTATTTAATATTTGGAATAATGTTCAAGTTTGCTAACAACCATTTTTCGTAGTAGCAGAAATTTCGTAAATTATTTAATTTTTGGAATAATGTTGAAGTTTGCTAACAACCATTTTTCGTAGTAGCAGAAATTTCGTAAATTATTAAATCTTTGGAATAATGTTCAAGTTTGCTAACAATCATTTTTCATAGTACCATAAATCGACCTCGGCGCATATATCGACAGCCCTGCAGTTTTTAAATTGTAAATTATTGAATTTTTGGAATAATGTTCACGTTTGCTAACAATCATTTTTCGTAGTATATATATTTTATTCAAATAATTTTCAAATACGCTAACAAATAAATTTCGTAAAAGAAGAAAAAGACCCGATGACATCAGTACGCACACATTTGTGAAAAGTGAAAAGTAAAAAGTGATTATTATAGATTTTATTTTATTCAAAAAAGTGGAGACTGGAAGGTCGAGGACGTCCTTACACTCAGACGGACATTATCGGCTATTAATATATAGATGAAAGTCCAATGGTGTTCCAATAAAAATGACTGAATAATTATCATATATTGTGGAGCTCTTTTTTTTAGCTCTTCCAAAAATTTTCGAATCCAAAACGTGTATCAAGTTTTACGCATTGTGATTATCGAAAAAAAGCTGTTTTGAAAAAACTGCGGGTTACGTCCTTTTTCCTTTCCAAAATCGATATCTGTTAGTACAAGGGTGTCCAACCTTTTTTGCTCTAAGATCGACTTTTCAATCTTAAGTTTTCTCTCGATCGACTTCTAACATAAAAAAAAATATTTAGAGTATTTTCCCTTCTTCAAACTAAGAAATGTTTATTTTAAATGCGAAATTCACCATTAGATAGGTATGTGCTTACAAAATAATTAAATTTTAGTATATTTTATATTTGTCAGTGTGGTCGAGTGGTCAACGTTGTTGGCTTTGGCTACGGAGGGCCCGGGTTCAAATCCCGGTACGGACAGTTTTATAAATTGATTTTTCAATCGATTTATGAATTTCTGTTCAAAGGCATGGATTTATGTGATGTCTTGAATTCCCCCCTTTCACCCATCCTATCCTATGAACGGGGCGTATCGAGAGCGATTAGCTTACCACTAATCCTGTCCTAGCCCTATCCTTCTATCCCTACTCTCTTTGGAAAAAGAGAGATTGAGCAACTGAGTAACAAGCAGTTCTCGTAGAAACACTTCTGTTGAGATAAACTCCATTAGGAGTCCATATGCTCCACATTGGGAGCGGACATGGTTTAAAAAAAATATATTTAAATTATATATTTTTTCGAAATTCACGGAAGCTTTCGGGATCGGCCAAATTTCGCTTTGGGATCGACCGGTCGATCGCGATCTACCGGTTGGACACCCATGTGTGAGTACATAGGTGGAAAACCACAAATCTAATGTCAAAAATGGCCGTTTTTCCCAATGACTTTTCAAAGCTTTTTTTAATTAAATCACTGGTTTTCTTATATTATACTATTTGTGATGATTATTAATTTCATCAACCTTGAAATCTTTTTCAACAATACCACCGGAAAGAGCACCTCACTACGGTATGTCGATATTTCAGTTAGACCAAAAATTTACATATTGTAGTTACGTACTCTTATCGTACGTTATTCTCACGTACATAATTATATCACTCTGGTATCGCACGGAATCTGTAATCTTATCTTGTTCTTTTTTAACAATGTATTTTAATGGCCGAAAATCTTCACCTAATCTTGATCCAACGTCACGACTCGCGAAGCTATAAATTATCACAAAGGGTCGGTATGAAATAACACAGGAAGTGGATTTATTTGTAATCACAATTGCTTTGCCGATCATTATTCATTGTTACTGTCATAGACCACTTTCTCTCTAGACTCAGCAATCCAAATATGTAATCATTTCAGTAGGTATCCATAATAAGATACAGTAATGTTAATACTCACACAGCGGTAGACTTCATTTGCTTCCGCGGTAGTCGTTCTACGATATAATATATTGGGTTCAATTCTCACGAAGCTTTTTTTCAATTAACTATTGATTGTGTATCCATTTAAACAAAAAAATAGTACAGCGAAAATGGCAGAAGTATTAAATCTTTTATAACATATTTAATATCGACCGTGGATATAATACTCCATTGCAGTGTCTGTCAAACTTTTTTACTCCACGGCACACCGGTGAATGGAAATAGTACCGCGGCACGCCAAATAAAAATGCATTAAAAAAGAAAATATGGAAAATATATCGCGTTAACCACAATGTATGAACGTGACAAATACTTGTTTGAATCTTGAGATGTTGAATTTAGTTAAAATTGGAGACAATTTAAATGTATAAGCATTATGCATTTAAAATTAAAATTTTTAAGGTTTCTTGAACCACGGGACACTTGAGACTTCTTGCGGCACAGTAGTGTGCCGCGGCACACAGTTTAGCAGACACTGCTCTATTATAATAGGTTTATGGCGAATCGGTTAGTGTTTTTGGCTTCCGTGCCGGATCTCACGGGCTCGAGTCCCAGTATGAACAGCATTTTTACGATTGATTTATCGATTTCTGTTCGGAGGCATGGGCGTTTTTAATTTCTAAAAACTCCCTCCCACCTTTTCGATACTTCAATAACTGGGCGTAACGATAGCAATTATTGAACAATATTCGTGTTCTAGCTCTATCCTTCTAACCCCATTACTCTCTACATCAAATTACCATTTTAGTAAAACTTCCATCCTCATCTTTTTGGAAAAAAAAACTGTTGGGTGACTGAATGATAGTCAGGTAATCTAGGGTTCGTCGTGAAGTGGCCAACTTCGTTAGCTTCCGTGACGAATTTCACTGAAAAAATCTAAAAAAAAGTCTACTATAGTCTTCGCGCAAGTGCAAGCATACGTTGTCAAAATGAACTGTATGCCAGACATACAAAAATTGATTTTTTATATATAAGACCTACTGTAAGCTAACTTTACTATGCCTATATCCTTCCAGGAAGTGCAAGCAAAAAGTTTGTCAAAGTATTGTTGCAATCGGATGAGCGGTGTGGCAACGCATAATATACGAACAAACAAACATTCATTTTTATATATTAGATTTAATATTAGTTATTCAGTAAAGTATTTAAATAATAACCGGTATTTATGGTATTGATCTGTATTTTAACCACAATGCCAGCCGTCATCAAAAATAATATTTACACTGAGCGAGTAGTAACGTTTCACTGACCATTCTCTCAATAAAATACTGACCTAACAAAATAGTATTTAAATACTGAACAATTAATTAATATAAGTCATATATTTTTATTGAAACAACAACTCGTAACATATGTGCTAAATTTGGTAATGTTTGTATTCAAATCTTAGCCATTGTTGCACCGTGGGAACCAATTTACATAACAATTCAATGGAGTTTACGAACATGCTTGAGCTTCTACTTATATACAAGGTTCATAAAAGCTAATCGTATTAAAATAATAAAATTAAATAATATTTATATTGATTATATTCATTCTTTGTTCGCTGCTCATCTTTTGACTGGGTGTGCGTAATGTTTTGACTCACTATTCAAAACCACTTCGTACACTACTTCTCTAAAATCTAGTTTGTTTATATAGTACTTTGTACGGTGTATTTATATCTTTCCAATGGATGGTTGCATGATGATTGGCATCCTGACTCCTAATTCCCAAGTGCTCGCAAATCACAGTTATTTCTGCCATTAACTTATGTTTTATTATTGACAAATCCTTTAACGCAGCGATTTCCAACCTGGGAGACGATAACAGATGAAAATATTTATTTACTCTTAAAACGTGTTTTTATTACCCTATAAAATAAAGGATGGGGAGGCGCGATATATATTTTTCTTCAAAGGGAGGCGTAGTAACACAAAGGATGGAAACCACTGCTTTAAATAGTTTTAAAATTATCATTCTTCTTTATTTTCTAGCAATACAGTCCGACGTACAACTTTTCTCAATTAATCTCGTCCACTCCACTCGGTCTTCCAATACTATACGATAACTGCTTCGCATTTCTTGTGACACACCATCCATCCAGGAAAGTCACGGTTTTCCAACGCTTCGCCTTCCTTCAGTTGAGAAAATTTTATGCTGCCCGCTGTAGTCTAGTTGTTAAGAGCTTGGCTCTACCGACCAGGTGGTTCTGGGCTTAATTCCTGGTAAGATCAATGCTAAATTCAGATTTTTTCAGTTTGAGTTTTAAGACATGGGTGTTTCTGATGTCAATTCACTCCAAGTTGATCTTGAATGACTCAAGTTAAATAGACATTTTTAGCCACCATGTATCGAAAATATAATCAACAGCGAATGCGTAATATATTTGCTGTTTTAATTTTACATTATGACAACACCATCTTTTGTTTACTCTTTTAAATTTTCCCGCGCGATTTCGTATTTTTGCGACATTGTATTGGCCAATATGTGACTTATTGTTATGAATTATTTGGGTGTTACTCACACACAAATTAGCGAAATTCATTTTATTATTGTGATATAAGCGTTTTTTGCCGTTTTTTATATAGTGAGAATTTTTTTCGTAAAAATAATTGTGAAGATCTATTGTATTCTTAACCTGTTTGCTACCCATCCTTTATATATACGGGATCACAAGTTGGGCCTAACACACCCACGTCGTACATATCAACCGAAATTTAGCGGAAAAATAAATATTCAAATAATACTCATACTGTATACATCATTCTTGAAATTTTAAGAGTTTGTATTGGATTTTTTTGACTCAATTTTGAAAATTAGAGCAGATGAGTAGTAATTAAACTTTTGTAATACTTATTCTAAAATGTTAAAATCAACCATCATATTTTTTTTATATATTCGTTCTCTACACGGATCGCGTGGCCATTTCCCGGTTCCCTCAAAATCATCTGTTTCCCGTCAAACCTCTTTGCTTGTTTCCAAGTCATCCCAGCGTCCTGCAGAGCTAGCTCCGACTACATTTTATTGATGGTCATAAGTGGTATTGTACAGCGACGGGATCTATTCAGTTGGTAAAAGGTATCAGGCGGATTCAGGATCCTTTGAGGCATCTTTTTGAACCGTTGCTTTTGTTATTTTGAACGTTAGCTCGATCTCTTTTCTTTGTGTCCTGACAAATTAAATCCAACAGTAGTTTAATTCACTGTAAATTAATAAATTCATTTTCACAGCACCAAATGAAAAAATATTATATTTAGTTCTAAGTGAAAAAGAATAATACATATTTAATTCAATTAACTATTCTATTGTCCGATTGAATCATTGATATTACGCATAGTCATTCTCAATTATTCGACAACAAAAAAAGTACCTTTTTGAAATAAAATGCAATACAATTGCGCAAATGCAAATTTTAAAAATGGTTAAGACTGGTCAGGACCGGTTTCGCTCATGGCATTAGTTGATAATACTCGACATGAGCGAAACCAGTCTTAACCTTTGTAAATAATGTGAAAATAAAGTACAAAGGAATATTATCTTTTCTTGGTTTTTTATTTGTTGAAGATAATATAATAATGGTGTATTATTTATATAAGCAGCGTTTAATTATGTCAATGCAAAGATAGTGAAGTTCTAGACAAGCAAACCAAGGGCATTGGATTAAAATCTTGACTGAGTGGATACAAATCGTTGTTGACATCTTTATCAACCCGATAAAAATGTAAGAAAATCTTTAAATATGCATTATATGGACAATCATTTTTAATTTTATCGTTTTAAAAAAATTATCAGGAATTCTTGTTGTTAAAATAAATTAAAGATTTCGATGATAAAGAAGCATTTTCACTAAGAATATTGACATTTCCTGAACTGATTAAAAAAGAAATTTGTTTTAAAAAACAAGATATTCTATCTCTTTAATTGTTATGAATAATAATATAAAACTGTAGAAAACATTTATAAAAAATATTTTGTCAACCACGTGTGCTGCAAAGCATAGTGGATACCGAAATCCCGGGATCGATTTTAAGCTGATCTCGGGATTAGAGATCGTCAAATTGATCGGGATTCCTGGATTGGAAACCCTAGTACAGACTTTTAGTATTCCACTCGTAAAAAAATGTGTTTGTCGGGTCATATGGCGCAGCGGTTAGCGGTGTTGGCTACCGTGTTGGATCTCACGGGTTTGAGTCTCATTTTTCGATCGATTTATCGATAGCTGTTCGATGACATGGGTGATTGCGATGTCTAAAAATTCCTTCCCACCTTTCCAATCCGTCAATAACTAGACGTAGCGAGAGCGATTAGTTAATCACTAGCCTTATCCTTCTATCCCTACCATTCTTTTTGTAAAAGAGAGGTTGAGCGACTGAGTAACAAACAGTTCTTGTAGAAAAACTTAAGTTAAGATACCTCCATTAGAATGCCATATGGTCCACATTGGGAGCGGACATAGATAAAAAAGTTCCTACACGTACATTATTCAGAGACTTAAAAATACCTACCATCCGCGAGTTCGTTCGCGAAATGTCCCAAAGGTTTCACAGCGAAGTAGGAAAACATTATAATCTGACGATCTCTAATCTCCACAATTATGACGAGACACTGCCTGAGAACAGTTTTAGATCGAGAGCAGTTCTGCTCGACGACCCACCATAAACTTTATGTTTCGTCTAAAATTAATAATTTAAGAACAAACTCAGTCACATAAAAATGATTTTTTTGGTTGACTTCTTTGTGTACTGTATGTGTGTATGTATGCGCATGTGTGTGTACATGCACGGATATAGTATGGAAGGAAGCATATAGAATGTGATTTGCAAAATGTATATGAAGTTCCTGTGAACTTTTTATCTTTGTAGCGATCACGCCCCTCCGTCTGCAACGATGGTAAGGGAATACAATTTTTCAAAAACTTAGCGATGTAGGAGACTAGAAGAAGCTTGAAGCTAACGCGTCCTGGTAATTAAAGCTCCATAAATTGGATATCCAAAAAATACGAAGTAGATAATAGATAAAAATACCTTATTGAGACTTCAATCAAAAAATATCTTAAATTACGTAATTAATACAGTAATCGTGTGCAAACGTAATCAGGAATACAAGCATGTCGATTTTTTGAGTAAGATGTATTCACACTTGTTCTGGTTGGGTCAAGATCACTGGACATCGGTCAAGTCATCTTGTTTACAAGAAATTTTTCTTGTATCAAGGTGTAACCAATCATTATTTAATATATCTGTTCGTATTTTTTTGTTGATAAAACCCATTATTTTTTTTTGTATTAAGTTTAAAATTTTATTTTACGATCCAGACATGTTTCACGTAGTCCGTTACTATTTATATATCAATACAATCCTCACCAGCATAAAATTTAGAAAGAATTTTTATTTTTTATTGATATAGCCAGAACCTTAACTCTGAACGTTTTTACTGTTTAGCGTCAAAGGCTGAACTGGGAGATCTAAGCGTGGTCATAACTGAATGTATATTTTTTTAAACTATGTACGCTCCCAATGTGGATCATATGGACTCCTAATGGAGTTTATCTCAACAGAAGTGTTTCTACGAGAACTGCTTGTTACTCAGTTGCTCAACCTCTCTTTTTCCAAAGAAAGTAGGAATGTAAGGATAGGGCTAGAAAAGGACCAGTGGTTGGATAATCGCTCTTGATACGCCTCGTTCATAGGATAGGATGGGTGGGAGGAGGGAATTAAAGGCACGGATATATTTAATCACATAGATCCATGCCTTCGAACAGAAATTCATAAATCGATTGAAAAATCAATTTATAAAACTGTCCGTACTGGGATTTAAGCCCGTGACCTCCATAACCGAAACCAACGACGTTGACCACTCGGAAATTTATGTTTACTGTAAAATTAAGTATAAATTTTAATAAAATATAGATAATTTTAAATTCATGCCCGATTCTAATTTGGAACATATGGCATCCTAACGGAGGTATCTTAACAGAATTGTTTCTTTATAGTGGTTGGCTAATTGCTCTCGCTACGCCTTGTTGTTTTAGGATTCAAAGAGTAGGAAGGTATGTTCAGACATTACGAGCACTTAAATCTTCGAACCCGTGAGATCCGACGTTGATCACTGCACAACAGATCCAACAGTTCAAGGCTTGAAACATCGCTAACGTAAATATTTTGTTGATTCTTTCAGTGATAAAATTGAATCTCATAAGAATGGAAGTACACACTACTGACAACCATATCTACATATATGTATATCAATATCACATATTAACAAATTGGTGTTCCTAGTCCTTTCTTAAATCTGATCTAAGTGGATTGGCAAATTTAAAATTAATCACTCGAGATATGTTGACGATCAATCGATTAAAATAATCAAATATAAATTTATAATTTCAGAATTAAAAAATTCAAATCAGTAGAGCAGATTGTCAATATCTGGATTCAGTAATTAATTAACATTTATTATTGGATTGTGACGCAAAAGAATAATGCATAACATAATCTGTATTAAGACGTTATGAAATTTTACGTGCGCGTATATTTGCTATGTATAAAATCTAAAATAAATAATAAATCTTGCCGGTTGGATTCTTTATATTCAAAATGCAAATAAGCAACTGCGTTTTAGAAATATAATTAAAAATACATCTTCTTCGCCAATTCTTCGACATGTCAGCATCTCTCAGCTTCGCCGAGTAAATCCTATGGATAGTACCCGACGGTCGTCCAGGACGTCGGAGTACCACCGGTGGGAAGAAGTGGCAGGCAGGAAAAAGGCATTAAGGAGGCATCCGCATCACGTAACCCAGCCAAATCCAACGTCTCTCTATGACCACTGAGGTGATGGGGCGCTGTAATGTACGTTCCCTAATCTCCGAATTCTTCGTGAAATAAAACCACCTCACCCCCAATTTTCGACGCTAGCATCTGTTCTCGAAGCTCAGTATACGATTTTTTTAAGTTTTCGTGAGTGCCGTGATTTGCTACCGTAAAGCTGTATCGGTAGAATGCATGCGCTGAACAAATAGCATTTGGTTTTAATCGTGTACATCTGAGTGTTTCAGACAGTCCGCATTGAGTTAATACATAATAATTATTTTTTATAATATTTGACGTCGCAAATAAAATCATCATTTTTTAATTAGTATGCAGCCAAGATTGGTTGAGATTTTTCGTGGTCTTAGATACTAAATAATATTGAAACCAATCCTCCATATATGTTTTGTAATTTTAAAAAAATCTTAGCAATAGTATCACCACGTGCGAAAAAACACAAAACTGTAAATTGAATATACAACAAAAAAATCATATCAATTTTTTTCCTGACCGATAGTAAATGATTGTGTAGCTGGTCTCGATATTAATAAATAAATGGGTAATATGCACTAGAGTAGTTTTTTTTAATTTACTGACTTTCAACAGATAATTGACAGTGAACACTTTAAAAATGATAATATTATCGTCAACATATAATGGAAGTTATTCGGATACTAATTGATATTCAGAAAACAGCAAATTAAAATTGTACATAATGTAGATGAAGGTTGTTGTATTGTATAATTATATTATTAAAATAAATATGGAATTTGTTGAAAATTCACAAATAAAGTAAAAGAACAATTGAAAAATTTCAGTCCATAAACCTGCATCACCAACCTACACCAACCGATAAAATAAATTGATGTGTTTTTGTAAAAATGGTATAATAAAGATAAATAATATTTACTTACTACTGAAGAAAAAGAAGTTACTTGCTTTTACAATTCGAAGAACGATATTAAGCCAGTAGTACTTATATTCACTAAAATACTCGTCGGAACTCATACACGTCCACGTGGATTATATCATCCATAGCAATACCACTGTATTTAAGCTCTTCAACGTAGCATCTACATTGACAGGCTGGTTCTATCATTTACAAGCTACTTAACTGCTTCTGGCAGGATGACAACTGTAAATATACGGCAGTTGGAAAACAGCAAAAGGAAACTTTTGTTATTAATTAGGACAAATGGATGTTTAGATTTCATTAAGGCTTTTACACGTTCGATCTTGCGCCTCGTGTAAATCCGTGACTGTATTTTCATAAATCAATATAAAAAAAAATATTGGTTTTAGAATTCTTCTATAAAACTGGATGTTTTGAGGAACTTACTTGGAGACTGTTTTTTTCTGTCGAAAATAAGAAATAAGAAACAATTTCGTGCGCAATTTCGTTGAATTTCCCTGGTCTGAGGTCAAAGATGCACCAAGAAAATCGTGCGGTTGGTTGGTGAGTTCATAAATTAATCGTATGTAATTTGTTAAACAGGAAGGAACACAATTGTGTTAATCGGGCTTAAAAACACGATTTTAATTATACGTAATTGTTAATTTATTATGTATTCTAAACGAACAATATAATATATTTTTTTATATACGGAATTTGATTGTTATGCTGTAACTTTATGTAATATGTATAAGAATTATTAATTATTTAATTTATCAATGTATGTAATCAAAACACATTTGTGGGTATTCTGTCACTTTTTTCTTAATAAAACATTTACAAAAACTTCTGGATATACCACATGTAATTTTATCTGAATGATTGTTTATAATAAAAGTATCAAAGGGTAATACTTCTAAAAAAAGCCAATAATTTAATCCCATTATTCATTCTAGAACTGATCTACTAGATTTGATCTTCTTCTTTGAGTTCTACAAGTAAATGACCATTCAATCAATATTTTCTCAATTTTCTGAAAAAAAAACACAGAGGCCATCAACCAGCGAATTTCAATGTGCTGTTAATTACAGTTTAAAATACTTGCGCTATGGCATGGATTTGGGAATTGTCAGTGAGAAAATGTGGACCTTTGAATCTATGTAAATTTTTCATTTCAATACATTTATTACATTTATAAAAAACAAAATTGAAACATTTTTAATTCTCTATTTTTTATTTTTCTTGGATTCGGTCTCATTTGGTTAGAGATAAATATGATGCAGCCTTCCAAAATGAAAAAGTTACCCACCCCTGTGTTAAAGCACTCGATGCATGTTGCTTTAGATATTTTCGGTGTCGGATATATCAAACACCCAAGCTGTCAATTTTTCCACTCACAAAACAGTGTGTTTTGTGTAAATCTATCACTATTGAAGAGCTTGGCAAACTTCATTTTATTTATTTCTGTTACTATCGTGTCAAATATTACTGATTGTACGAAAAATATCGTAGAAATTTCAAAGGCATTTCCGATGACGTTAATGGCGTGATTTTTCTAAATCTAATTCAATCTAATTGATTAGCATTTTTAATCCTTGAACAATGAAATTAAATACAATGGTTATTAATCTAATCTTCACAAGATAGTTACTTATTTTATTGATTTGTTGATTATATTTTTTTTGGGTGAGTAGTATTTTTATACTCATGAAGTGGTAAAGTAAAAATTCTCATTAATAAAGTAATAAGTCAACAACATATGAAATTATGCGTATATGTATCTCACTACCTTAATAGATTACATGATTTTCTAAAATTTTGAGATTGCTATCGAATATAATATCACATTTCCTTTTACAAAATTTATTACTGAACATTATTTAATATACTTTCGATGGTTTCGGCGGTAATTTTGTGGAAGTTCATTTTAATAGAAAATTTAAATTAACTTTGATTATTCCACGTATTGTGTTACTAACTGTGACACGTGTTTCGCCTCTTTCAGAGGCATCTTCAGACTTACTATCGCAAAGTTTGCTTAAGTAATGAAGCAAGATTGATTCTAACATTTTAAAATTATAAAATTACAGCCAACGACGTTGACCACTGTACCATAGATCCGACAATTGTAAATAGCTTTTGATTATTATGAAGAAGGAGGAATATCAGTAATGTCTTGGTAAATATATTTTTTATAAAGACGATTCTTTAATCTAAGATTTGATTTCCTAGAATCAAACATGAGATAAGAAACAATTTTTGACTAATACAAAACTTTAATTGATAAAATCATTCAAACAAATATATGTATGATATTTAAGACGATATGCTCAGTATGAAGATGGTTATCAATACAATGAAACACGTGCCAGGATGAGAAAAAAAATGGAAAATAATCAGTTTTAAGCTGATTGAATTTTATTATGATTTATTGCGTTTTGAATTGATTTTTTATTGCTTCTTACGACGCATTTATTAATAATATTATTTTCCATTATAATGATTTATTATACACCTAACCTTATAAACATTTTTTATCAACACCTTTTTATTTTATTTGGGCGCTATCAAAAATTTGACACATCATCTTTTGTGTTTTTTTTTATTTTGTATGTAATATTCAAAAATGTAATTTAATTGAATCGTGATACTTTTTATTAACATTATGGGTATGTTTTGTATGGCTCAGATAGAGGACATTGGGGAAAAAATTGGACACTACAGTGATGTATCAATACATAATCAGTATTTTCGATGGGTTCGGCGGTAACTTTGTTGAAATTAATTTTTGTACAAAATTATATTTGATGATTTTTTATTCCACTTTTAGTTAAAAAATAAGTGTTTCGCCCCATTGAGAATCATATTCACACTTAGTATTGTGAGGGTATTTAATAATAAAAGTATTATTGTAAAGATGATTTTCGAAGAGACGAAGAACGTTTCACGGTTTGTAACATAAACAGTGAAATGGAAAAAAGAGATATCACCGATGATTGACGTTATAAAATATCACACACATTTATAAATCCTTAGTCATTCAAGATGCTGGTTTAAATTTTTTTTTAATATGTGGTATACGAGGTATTATTTTGACGTATAGCATTTTAATTATTATCTCTATAAACATCAAGTATTTTCATAAGTCATATTTTACATGATTATAAAATCAATCCTAAGCTCTTTGGTTGAGATTATTATCTGAGGCGAATATTTCCAAAACGCACTTATTATTATTGGGAAATTTGATAAGGCATATTTGTTGTGACGTAATAATACATCTGCTATCTGGCAGTATTTTGTAGACAAAGTTAAGACAATTCGTATATTTATAAAATTGATTATTTATTCAGAATTTTGTTGATACCAAACCAAGATTTGTTGTATATTCCATATATGTACGTATATTATACATAGATGTTATCAAATACACATCTGACTCTTGACAGTGATTGATATATACCAAACGCTTACTGGATTCCACTGCAATCGTTAAAGACACTGATAACCGTTAGATTAGTGATTCTTAACCGGTAAACCAGGCACCGCGAGTTTGTTGCAAGTGTAGAGCGAAAAAATTATAAAAACGAAAAAATAAACGAAATAGCGAACACCGAAAAAGTCCTTCGCGAAATTATCAAAGCCGAAAAACTGTAATGGACCGTTTGATTTTGGTGCTCCACATGTTTTTCCTATAATCAAAATTTCTCTGTGCCTTTAGGGTTAAGAACTACTGATTTAGATCTCGATAAGGATTTAAGATCAGTGGTGAACGAGCTATTAAGCATTTGGGATAATTTATTTATCTTACAGCTACGGGCTCAAGAATATTTTTTAACTATTGTCCCAAAATATTACTATTTTAAATATATATATTATTTAACTAAAATCAAAATTATGAAATAAATAAATATCCGTGTTATGAAACGAATACATATTTTTTTACCTTTTTCACGTCAGGTTGTGGAGAAGTGATATTTTTGATAAATTGGAGCATTTTGATGTCAGAGCAAATTTGCATACTCTCTACGAGTCAAACCGATTTTTCTGCTTTGTTTTCAAGTTTATGAAGTGGAAAATCGTTGTTCGCTTAGATACATTGTCGCAAAAGCAACTCACCATTTGACCGCCTCCTCGTGTACAATTTTGCGGCCTTTGCAGCTATTAACATCCAAAAATATGATAGATCTGCATCGTTTTCTAATTCAATAAAAATCAGTATTGGATAAAAGTTTAATGAGTTTGCACATCAGCAAGTTGAAAAGAACTCCAACCTTTCTGATAGTAATTGAATGAGGATTTGATATATATTTAGCTAACCACATTTTATATTAGTGATTTAAATAAATGATTGTATTTACATCACAAAAATTCACGTTGGCTATTTTGTGACGTGTACAACAGGTGGGTAGTTTACTAACAACAATTGCTGAGATCTTGGATGTGGGTGTTTATGATTCCTCTTTTCATCATGTTTGTATTCAGTGATTTTTTAATCTTTCATCTTTATAATTAATTAAATATCAGAATAAAAAATAAACAGTCGGATGGGTGGGTCCTTGGTACAGTGGTTTCTGTAAATGATACGAAGAGCATTTTTTCAATCGATTTTTTGACTTCTCTTCGATGTTTGCGATGTCTAAAAACTTCCTTCTACCATTCCAATCTTAAAACAATGGAACGTAAGCAAGAGTGATAAGCCAACCACTGGTTCTGTTCTGTCCTACCCTTTATATCTATACTACTTACTCTCTTCGAAACCGAGAGGTTGAGCGACTGAGTAACAAACAATTTTCTTGAGTTGAGATATTACCACTAGGATGCCATATGCTCTACATTGGGAATGGACATGAATAGAAAAAAATATGTCTCACAAACTTATAAAGAACATTCGTCTGCGAGTGCTGTCAATCTTGGTAAACAAAATTATTTCGTGAACATTATTTTAAGCCTGGTTAAAAAATCTCCCGAAATTTTGTGTGCGGCCTACAAGCTTTATCTATGTTTCTATAACGTTAAAACAGCGATTTCTAACATGGGAGGCCTGGACTATTACAAAGGGAGGCGCGAATAGTCGAAAATATTTATTTACCTTTTAAAAGTGTCTTTACTATTAAGGATGAGGAGGCGCGAAGATATGTTTTTCTTCAAAGGGAGGCGTAATAACATAATGTTTAAAAACTACCGCTGTAAAAAAAATGTACACTTATGTTAATAAATCAAGTGGCATGTTTTAGGTTGTAGGCACGAGCAGTTCAATGCGTTTTCAGTGCTTAACCATATTGTATATATTCCTAGACGTTCCTCTTCTATGATAATAAGTTATTGTGGTCGAAATATAGTAATTAATTTGATAACTCACTGTTGGACTTAAATGGAAAATTGAATGTGCATAAACGAAATAAACAATATGCACTTTACACGTGTTAACTCGCAACGTTTAAAACGTAAAATGTATGCCATAAAGATAAAAATATAATTATATGTTATATATTTTATTGAAAACATGTGACATGTCACTACGTATGAATAGTATTTGGACGCCATGTTTAAATCCATATCAGATAGACAGGAACTAAAAGAGTCGCAGCTATCTCGTTTAAATATATAAATTTAAAGTCCATTAAACAAAGGCGTACAAAAATGTAATCTTTATTAGTAATTATAGATAATCGAAAGATCAAGATTTCTTTCTGATATTCTATAACAGTCAACAAATTTTTGTTGTTGTTATATGAAATTGATACCAAATGAATATATAGTAAATTTGTACCATTATTTTTCAGCTTTTATTGGACTTTCATAGCTAATTCCTACATGTATAGCCGGGTCCTATGGCGCAGCGGTTAAAATTGTGGGCTTCCGTGCCGGATTTCACGTATACAAGTCCCAGTACGAACAGCACTTTTTTAATCGTTTTATCGATTTCTGTTTGGAAGCATGGCTGATTGTGATGTCTCGAAAATTCCCTCGCACCCTTTCCGATCACTTAATAACTGGGCGTAACGAAAGTGATTAATTACCGACTAGCCCTGCCCTGGCTTATCCTTCTATGCTTACAACTCTCTTTGACAAAAGAGAGTTTGAGCGACTGAGTAACAAAAAGTTTCATCAGAAAAACTTCTGTTGAAATACCTCTATTAGGAGACCATATGCTCCACATTGGTCGCGTACATGGATAAAAAATAGCTAATTAAATGTTGAAATAGTAACTTTCAGCTGAAGAATTGTTCAAAAAATAATTGTTAATTGCGCTTCTCTTAGCTATAGTCCACACCTCTCGAAGGTGGCGAGCCTCCCAGTTTGGAAACCGCTGCTATAATTTGACCTTGAATCTAAACGTCAATGGATGGCACACGCTCTAGTTCATTTATTATAATTTGTTGTCGTCAAATAACAATATTCAAGGTACCAAATATTTTTTTCCGTATAAGATTTCTTTATATAGACAAGAACCTTGGTTCTCCAAATTTTTTCGCTTCAAATTTGGCCGTCGCCCAATATTTATATGGGGAAAGCGTCATCATGCCTTTTCTAATTCAATAATCTGACCAATGGTAACTGGACTTTAAAATGACACTACTTGATTTCCTATCCATGCAATTAACGGACAGTCAAGTGCAACAGTTAAGTCATATTTATTTAAAACTTGCTATAGATAAGATAGTTTGTAAAGTGCATATTGTTTATTTGGTTTATGCACATTCAATTTTCCATTTAAATCCAACAGTGAGTTATCAAATTAAATGCTATATTTCGACCACAATAACTTATTTTGACGGATGGTATATTCAGGACCGAGTTTACAAAGCGATGGAGCATTTTTTTTTTATCAAAACATACTAATGAATATGGTTATTTGTACAAAAAATATGTTTAACATCACAAGCAGTTAATAATTGGCAACTATAAATTACACTGATCGCTTGAAAATTATCCATCAATTAAAAATGTACCCGCTTTAAGAGAAGCATGTCCTGAGTATACCATAAAATTACATGCAGTGAACAATAATGATGTAATTTTTTAAAGGTATTTTCAACCAAACGCAGCCTCATTAAATTATATTATCATAAACTGCAAGCCTAGTTGCTAATCAAACGGACCGAATAATGATTATATGCTCACTCGCCCAAGTATTGTGTACAAGTTCTTATCTGTACCAATAGTGATTTATACGACAATTGTTACGGTGTGTTTTTGAATACCGGTGGACCTACACCGGATCAATAAAAGCAATACCGTGTGCAGTAGAGTCCATTTAAACAATTGCTATTGCTTTTTGTATACAAAATAAACTACTTTTGTATACAAAAATTCAAGATCTGCTTTTAGATTAATACATAAGTATAATAATAAGTAATAAGTGTAGTTGTAATAAACGTTTAAAAATCATTTTTAAAGTGCAGTGGTAATTTTTATTTATAATGTGCAATTGTTTGTATTATATTAATTGATGTACGCGGTTTTTTGGTTCAAGCAATGTAGCGATGTCGTTAAACGCGCTTTAGACGGTTCCGGGAAAACTTTGCTATGTTCACATTACTTGTTTTTCAGATTTTGTTTAAATTACGTTGTTTTCTCGACAAACACATGGCAAATGTCTTAACAATTTTCCGCGTAAAAATTTGAAGTTTTACTATGTTTACATTAGCGGCTTTTTGACGTTTCGTTTGACTATTGTTTTGATGGCTTAGTTCTATAGTGCTGCAAGTAAACATAGATACGGCTGACCAAAGTTTTGACGCATCTAAACTGAATTGTTAAGAGTTATAAATATTATTGTAGTACACTTTTAATGAATAGTTTATTCATTAATTTATTTAAATTCAATTCAAATTTATTGCAACGAAGACAAAACCGTAAAACGATATTTCAAATTGTATATATGTGCCCTCGAGAAGTGAAGTGAGTCAAATAGTAAAATGGTTAAACTTTTCCTTGGACAAGTACAATCACGTCTTTTCATTGTGTTTTGGTGGATTGCATATTAATATTTAACGGATATAAAAACTATTGCAATGTGTAATTGAAGTTATTTCACTTTTACGATACTTTAAGACGTGTAGAATATTACAAAGCATCCAACATATTTTTTCTTTAATACCATTTGGTTCACTTCACCTTTAATAGGCCCATATAATATATGAAAATGATTTTTTACATTTGAAAAAAAAACAACTGCTTACCAAGAGAAAATGAGTGAGTTGTTCTAGTTGTACTTTTTTGGAGCCATTTGAAGATATTTGAATATAATAGGTTAATACAACAAAGAACATCAAATTTTTGACTTATCGTTCTATGGAACTAGGCCATCAGTTTTATCTGTAGCAAGCGAATGTTAAACTATTTCCAATGCATTTAAAATAATCTCTAATTACGTATTTTATATAATAATATATAACCTATCGATAACCTTAATACGGCTGACCAAAGTTTTGACGCATCTAAACTGAGTTATAAAAAAATGATCATTATTATGCGTTTAATCGTTTTAGTGAAGCATTTAGTCATTTATCTCAATTTAATTCAAACGTTGACAAATAAAAAACCGTAAAACATTATTTTGAAGTGTGTTTATATAAAACTGATAGAAGGTTGTTTGTTACAATTTATTTTCATATTCAAACACCGAGAGAAATTAGTGATTTTTTCTAGTTTCTAATTCTTTCGTGAAGTTTTATAAGATAAGTATTCGAATATAATCGGTAATATAACTCATAACAGCATTTTTACGACTTATCGTTCTATGGAACTCCATCGGTCTAATAACCCTTTTAATTCTGTATGTAGAACCAATTTATAACCGAGACCGACTCACAAGGCAATTACCAAATGTTATATTCTTTAACTTATTGTGATTCACAGGTAATAATTTTTGAATGAAACTCAGTCTCAAAGATAATATGGAAGGATCTGATTTGATCTAAGTGTTTTAAAGTAAAGTGAATCTCGTAAAAATTAAAAATGGCGGAAGCACCTGCTTTCAAGCCGATGGAGGTGGATTTGGACAATATCATGACTGACATTGGTCGTGTGGGAAAATATCAAATAAAACATTTTCTGCTGTCAGTCTTTCCTGTCATATTGTCCTCACTGCATGCCACCCACTACATCTTCACAGCTGCTGATACCCCGTACAGGTAAAAAAATCTTTTTTTTAAATGTCATATAGCAAATTTTGGACTTGTCGTTCGTTTTTTTATGTCAAATTAATGGAGCTTTAAGTATTAAGTCGTGTAACCGACAAAGTTCTTAGTCTCCTTCCTCGCTGATGTTTTGGTTACTTGCATCATTTTTTCATCGTTGCCGACGGAATAGCGTGATCGCTTCAGAGTTGAGCAAACCACAGTTAAGGCAGTTTACGTAGACACTATTTGGATTGATATGAAAAATTTATTATATGTACCTCTTCATACAATATATCCATACATATGGACAAACGTACAAACAATAAATAAAGAAGAAAACTAACCAGGGCCGAGTTTGTTAGTTGTTTTATTTTTTAAGAAAAGTCAAATCTATGGTTGGCTGTCAAACACAAAAGATCTCAGCCTAAATGATTTGTATGTATTATCTCGTCGTCATAAACGAGATGCGAATTTTTTGGTTATATTTTTTGCCTATCTCGCTGTAAAACTTTTGAGAGATCATCAGGATATGTGAGATCGAGAAATTAAATGCTGATTTATGCATTTAATATTTACAACGTTAATTTCTATAACACGGTTTAACATAGGTTATACGAGGAGTAAGTGACCTGAAACAAAAATTATAAACAAGTTCAGGCAACTCTTTCATTAGTATCAACTTGTTGAAACAATTTAACATTACTGATAAAATTCGAAATTTCGAAATTGTTAAAAAAAATCTTGTTCTTTCGTAATTTTGTACACTTTTCTCGACTTTTTTTGATACTTCGTACATTGAATTATTACTATTACTGTTGTTGTCTTATCACCCACCCTGCGTTCAGTAGAAAAGAAAAAAAGTCCAACCATTTCATTTTGTAATTTTATAAGTTGAGAATTGTAATCAAAATTCAGTTTAAATAATAATAAATAACCTTACAATAGTTTGTCTGCAGATGCCTCTCAAGGAAGTGGAACAGGTGTCACAAGATTTGTTACATAATCTGTGGATGGATTATCTTATCAATTTTGATTTTATAATAAAAATGAACGTCCACACAGTTACCGTCAAATCCATCGAAAATATAAATTAGTATTTTAACATATTCAATAAAGTTTATTCATTGTTAACGAGAGATAATCAATCAGATGATCTTATTTAAAATAATAATGTTCACACAAAAATCGACTGATATAATAATTAATATAAGATTCATTTTTTACATTTTATATAATTGCACTTAGTATTGTTACATAAGCGATATGATATCGTTCTAATTTAAGAGAAAATCTTTATTTTTTAAAAAACCAAAGTCTGAATATTAAATCTGGATGTAGAAACAATAAATTTTCAATTTATATTTTAGATAAAATCGGCAAAGATATATCGTCATAATTTTTAGCCACCAAAGATAACTAACTCTTCTTATCTATGTGATCTCTTCTAATTTGTCAGCTGTAGAAATTGCAATACTAGTTTTACCGAAACTGGGTTTTCGGTATTAACGGTGTTTTTCCATACCGGTAATTCAATATTTCGGTATTGAAATTTGTATACCATTAAATATCTTAATGAAATTGTTTACGATTAATAAAAATAATTTAAATCTGCTAATGTTCTATCAATAATAACAGATGAATGAATTGATAAACCTATTATTTTATGACAAGCACCCGTTTATGATTATATTTTTTTCAGTTTTGTGGTACAGGGGTTAACTTCGTACTGGGATTTAAGCCGGATCTCACCGGCTTAAATCCCAGTACGAGCAGTATTTTTACAAACGATTTATCGAATTCTGTTCGAAGGCTGGTGGATGTTTGTCATTTAGAAAAATCCTTATTTAAAAAACGGTGTGTAGTGAGAGTGATTAGCCAACCGCTAGTCCTGCGTTAGCTCATCCCATAAACTAGGCTCATACTTTCAATCGAAAGAGAAAGGTTGAGTAACTCAGTAACAAACAGTGTCTTTTAGAAAAAAACTTTCATTTTTTTTTTACCATATCCGCCCCCAATATGGAGCATATTGACTCCTAACGGTGTTCATCTCAACAGAAGTATTTCTACAAGAACTGCTTGTTACTCAGTTGCTCAACCTCTCTTTTTCCAAAGAGAGTAAGAATAGAAGGAAAGGGCTAAGACAGGACTAGTGGTTAGCTAATCGCTCTTGATACGCTTCGTTCATGGGATAGGGTGGGTGGGAGGGGGGAATTCAAGACATCACATACATGCATGCCTTTGAACAGAAATTCATAATTCGATTGAAAAATCAATTTATAAAACTTCCCGTACTGGGATTCGAACCCGTGCCCTCTGTAGTGGTAGCCAACGACGTTGACCACTCGACCACACAGGTTCAATACGTATATAAAAAAAACACCATATTTTAAATGAAACATAAAAATAACAATTTTAATTTACACTCCCAATATTGCAATTGCTATTGGATGTCCTTTTTGTCTATATTAAAAGAAATACCGGTAATAAATATGAAAAATTGAAAACCGGTACCGATTTATTCTTCCGGTATTGCAACGGTTGGTTTGGTTTTATAATAAATTGATAATGACAGTGGTGGTATCACTAGTATCCTATTGTCTGCCATGTTTTTGTGGATCCAACTCATACTGCTTCCGTATAGTCTTGATCGTAGTTTAAGACGCTTATCTTCAGGCCCAATCATTTATTTATGATTCCGCCATCCATCACCAGGCAGATGAATGTCTTCTCAATTTAGAATTATACCATTGCCAAATCTCCACATAGATTACTTTTAAGCAATTACACCGGGCACTTCAGACTTGCAGGGACAATCCAGAAGTATATTTAAGAATTGAATATTTAGCTATGAATACGCTTGCACTTCTGTCTGCGCTGTACCAGAGTTTGCATGCGTCCGTAACAAAGCATCAATTAAGGATTTCTTAAGATTTTGATTTGCTCGATGGAATTTAAATATCAAATTTGAATCTTTCAAATTTTGTGAGTTTTCAAACGTTTTGTCGCTAACGACCAAAGTTTTGTTTTAAGGCATTAAAGCGCATGGATTTACTTGAATTTGCATTTGTCTTAAGATATCGAAATACGAGTCTCGCGTCGTTAGTAACAAAACTAGTGGATATTTAAACAAAAAAATGAACGATTCAAATCAATTAAAAAACTGGATGGAAGAACCACTCAACCCTCGAAATTTTAGTTTGAAATTTTCACTTTTAAACAATTCAATTCATTTTTTTAGCATTATAGGAAATGTTTACAAATGTGTAGTTTTGGAATGATAATTTGGCTTTATGCAGCGGTTAGCATTGTTGGCTTCCGTACCGGATCTCACGGGTTCGAGTTCCAAGTACGAATAGCGTTTTTTCGATCGATTTATCGATTTCTGTTCGAAAGCATCAGTGTTTGGTATGTCTAAAAAATTCTTTTTACCCTTCCGACCCTCCGATAAACGGATGTAGCGAGAATGATTAGTTAATCACTAGTCCTCCCATGCCTTGTCATTCTATCTCTACTACTCTATTCAGAAGAAGAGAGGTAGAGCGACTAAGTAACAAACATTTTTCTGAGAATAATTTATGTTAAGATTCCTCTATTAGAAAGCTATATGCTCCACATTGAGAGTGAACATGGATAAAAAAATATCTATTATAATACGAAAAATTGAAACTTTGAAAATGACCATTCGATGAGATTACAATAAATTCTACTCTTGCGGCTCGGAGACTAGAAAAATACTTGTCAGCCGATGGGGGTCTTTTTTGACCCCAGTGGTTTCCTCATTATTGGCCTTATTCTTATGAATTTTAAAAAAAAATAGTCCAAGGGCTTAAAAATATCTCTTTGCATCATTCCTAATACATTTTTTTATAAAAATCTAAAATAAATAATCATATTTTAAGTTGCGCGTAAAAAAGACGTCATGTCAGCACACATATGAATTGACTACTGAAGAGTGTTCTCAGCGTTCCAAATTATCATACGAACAATCGTTATCGCGGGCGCTAATCAGCTGATAAGCGTTATCGCGTATTTATATAAACTACAAAAGGTCCAAAAAACTATGATATAAGAATACCTTAATTATAAAAATTGTATCACCCATATTAAAATAGATATTTACGAAAATGTTGGTATTGGGGTCGCATTTCTTGAGCTTAGAAACGGAAAAGTTAAAACTATTTTTTCGATACAAAAAAATCAATAATTATAAATGTTATCGTGATTCTGAATAAAGATCATGTGGTATAACAATTAAAATTTGGCATCAATCTTGAAAATGGCATTGGTTTATCAGAAAAATAATTCAAGATTACGATTGGTTAACAAAAGAAGCAGTCGGTTTTGTTTCTTTTTTAATCAACATTATTTTTAGTTTATGTTGCTGTTCTACTTTTTTTAATTAATTTCAGATCGCAACCTTTGATTTATAAATTGAAATAACTGTTTATGAGTTGGTCTTGTTCTACAATAATTATGCAATACAGTATGTATGACCTCGAGTAGGGATTGCAATTTCGGACGAATATATCAACACCGGTTATTCGGTATTTTTTATTAAATACCGGCATTGAAATTATAAATACCGGTATTCAAAAAAAAAATACGGCCAGGTAAGATTGAAACGACGGACGAGTAAATCAAAATCGATATATCTATATTTCATACAAAATTTTATGATTATAAATATATGAAAAATATGTGGTTTTGATAACTTTGAGACATCAATTCTGAAAACATAACTCTTATTTCAATACAATGCAAACAATTTTACTAAAATTTGTCATGATTTATCTACATTAAATATTCGATTTTAATACATTTTCAATACTGCTATTTTTGCATAATTAACAAGATTTTCTTAGAAATAACATGATAAAAACATATTTTATTGCAATGGAAACTATTTTTCACTCAATTTTTGCACGGTTTTTTTACAAATAACGTATTCCTCGTGAAAAAGATCACTGAGCGTACTTTAAATTGCATGTATCATTGCGGCCTGAAAACATAAAAAAATGTTTTTATGCTGACCGATAAAAGAAAAAAGGTTGTGCGTGCCTGCACATAACACTTTTTATTTGGGGGATTTACGTCGATTCAATCTGTGAATGTGATTTGGTTCACTTAGAGAATTTATATCGGTCCTAATATTTGAGGGCTATCATGAAGATAAGCCTTTGTAAAAGATAATTATGGATTTAACAGATTTACACATTGAAGATTAAAAGAGAAAAACATTTCGATTTATTTTACAAAACTGGTATGAACATCTGTTACTAATGCAATTGCTGTGTTTGATAAAAGATTAATAAAGATACATACTTTTCATTTTTTAAGTTCTTATGATACTATATGATCTTATTATCATTTTAGAATACAATAAAAATCGTGTTTACTAATCATAGTAAGTGTTAGGGTTTATACATAAAACCGACTTAAAAAAACCAATTTTTGAATTCCAATATTTCGTAAAACTCGTTTAATCTGGCTTTCGAAATTTCACAATAAGGAAATAATTTAATTAAAATGGCAAAAATATGGTAATTTTTTTAAAAACTAGTTTTGTATTATTATATAAACATAAAAACTACTATTTTTTATTCAAGCGTGTAATATTTTTTTTTAGGCTCTATTATTCAAATAAGATAAAAGCGTTGCAAATTTTACGTAAAATAAAAAGAAACATTGAAAACTGTATTTAAAATGTATAAAAGTGCTTTTTTTGAGGCCCCTAAGATTTGAAGGCCCTAAGCGCGCGCCACTTACGGTTATGGGGATAATCTGCCACTGATCAATTTACTTAGTAACCTAATTTTGATAACATAATTTTCTAATATTGATTTTATTTTTGCTGCGTTATGAAGTAGATCGTATTGTTTTTAAGACTTCTAATAAAAGATTCAAATTTCTTTTAAGACTAGTTAATACAAAATTCGGTCTTCGATGTTTTTCGAGTTTGAGTCCGGTCAAAATCCACAACAAAAATATTTTCAACCCATATTTTATTTTTCTTTGGTTGATTTTTACCAATTATAGTGCTTTTTATCCACGTCCAATCCCAATGTGTATCATACAGCCTCAACATGGAGATATCTCTACAGAAGTTTTTCTACGAGAACTGTATGTTAGTCAGTCTCTAACCACTCTTTTCCAAAGAGAGCAGTAGGGATGGAAGGATAAGGCTAGGACACGATTAGTGGTTAACTAATCGCTCTAGCTGCGCCCAGTTATTGAATGATCGGAAGGGTAAGAAATAAATAATATGGGATCAAAAAAATAAAATATAAAAAAAAATGTATAAAAAATAAAAAGAGACAGGAACCAACACTAAAAAGAGGGGAAACCCCAACATCAGACGAAAGGGTAATTGGAGTAATCCATAAGGCCCTACAACCAAGTGTAAGACACCAACCAACCAAATTTTATACATCTCAAACTCCCATGCCTTCGAACGGGAATCAATCGAAAAAAGTCTTTCGGGACCTATCGTGCAGCGGCTAGCGTTGTGCCAGATCTAACTGGTTCGATTCCTAGTACGAACAGCTGTTTTATTATTATAGTGCTTTAATTGATACAAATCAAGACTAACTATGTGAAAATCCAGAGTGTGGCTCTCATTGTTATCATGTATGCCCACCGCTGTATTACATACACATTTAAGGGAGCTAAAAAAATCAGTGTAAAAAAATAGTCAATTTTTTTTAAGCCGTGCAAAAGGAGGATAGATTGTTTTTTCCTAATTGTATTTCTATTCAACACTAGTCTTCCGCATATTGTAATATACCACGCAATGTAAGATAATAAAAAATGCGTGATAAAAAAAGTGTTGACTTAGAATGAGATCATATACATATATGATGAACGAATCTCAATCATATATCATTATGATACATAGTGACATACAATTTAACACGCGATTTGTTTGTAATAGCTTACAAACTACATAAACGTGGGCCGGAAGTAACATATTCATGGACGTATGTCTTCTCTGTCAAGTTCATCTACCTATATATGCCTATTATAAAAGATAAGCGCACATATGCTGCTTTTTTTTTAAAAGTGATTTTTTTCATTCAAATTTATAATAAATTGTCCGATCCGAGGTGCAGCAATCGACATCATTGGCTTCCGTAACGGATCTCACGGGTTCAAATCCTAGTACAAACAGTATTTTTCTATAGATTTTGTTGTCTAAGAAAAATATGGGTTGAAATTTTTTTGTTGTGGATTTTGACTCATATGTAGTTCACTAGTACATAGTTTCTCAACCTTTTTAAGCCCGTGGCCCCCTTTTGAGTCTCAGATTTTTCCGTGGCCCCCCTACCCCCCGTAATAAAATTCTCGGGACTCGGAAAAATGAAAAAAAATGTAGGTACATTTATTTTTAAAAAATACAATTTGTTTTTAAAAAAAATATATGTTTACAAAATAGTTTATAACATTACATTTTTTTTAAATCCCCACGTTGTACCCTTCACAGCCCGCTATGGTTCACACTATTCATACGGGGGTGTATTCTGCAGCGTTATTCATGTTAAAAAAAAATCCATAAACTTCTTAAAACTAGTTTGCATGCACTGCAGGGTGCAGAATGCTAAATAAAGTAAAATAACGTTATCAAAGGAGTTTTTATGAAATGAATTCAATTCATTTTTCATAAGACGCCGTGAACTCTTAGAATGCTTTTTAATTTTCCCTAGATGCAACTAAGTTGGCATGACCAACAGGACCACCCGATGCGACTGTGGTCGTAAAAGCTTATGCAGTTCTTCCCGTTCGTTGTTCATGTTTGGACATTTTTAAAAAATGCGTTTAGCATCCTGAAGCTATTTACTAATCACCTGACCTGGAAGAGCTTGCCAGTGAAGTGATCATGGCTAGTTATAAATTGGCCTATTCGAAAATTTGGAGTCGAAACGTTGGTTTCCATTCGCATTTTTAAATTTTGAAAGAATTTATAAGATTGCCTGTCCTTAGAATTATTTCCCATCAATTTTACCAAATTCGCATAGCAGCGACTGTAGCAAAACTGTGCACCACAGGGCTTTAAGAATGAAACGTCTGGTCGAGAAGGAGGCAGTCAAAGAATTCTTCTCACATGGGACTTGACACCCATTATGTAGCATAGCTGTTGCGCCTTAAACTTTAATGTAAAGACTATCAATGCACTGTATTATTCGGTAAGAATAATTTTCTGTAAGAGAATAAGGTTACAAACCTTGGATTACGTACTTTACCAGCCACTCCCATGGATTGGGTGCTAGGCTTCAATTACTGAATACCTGCTACGCAAGAAGTTTTGGCATGATATGCAGTGGTGTAGGAAGGGGTCCTACCGCCGGGGCAGTACTTGAATTTGCAACCCCATGGAGGACCCTAAGGACACTAGCCGCTAAGCGAAGAGACAAAGCTTTGCCAATGATCAGTTTTGGTCTTTAGTATTGCGTTTTGGTATTTGCACCGAGGATTTTATGAAATTTATTGTTTATTACAATATTAAGGGTTTTACACAAAGGTCCCATTTTTTACAACCTAATGTTGACGATGAATCGCGCAGGGAATTCAAAAAAAATAGTACATGATTATTTATCAAAGTAAAACTTCAATACTTTCAACAATTGAAACGTTATATCTTTTATTTATAAAAAATCTTAATTACTTGTTCAATCGTTACACCTTGAGTCTTAAGATTTTTGGCAAAGAGCATTACATTATCTTAACTAATTTTTTCGTCATAAAAAATCTGACACATCGTTTTAGGTTAGTCAATTTGCAAGACAAAATGTTCAATTGGTTGTTTTTTTTATCATCTGCTATCTCATACTTTTTATGTCTTGATACTGAACGGAATTGCTCAAAAGAATCACCTGAATAATTGCATTTTCACTCACACACTTTCAATCACAGATTTGGAAATATAATTCGTTTTTCTAGCTTTTGCAATTAATTTGGAAATTTCGTTAGAAACTATTAATTAAACCAGTGTCTAATTTTTCACTGAATACTATAAATCTTATTTTTTTGCTGCAGAAACTCCTTAAAGCTTTTTGAATTATTAAAATGGCTTTTCTTTCATGTCTATGTGTTTTTTGTAAAATGGATAGTTGCATTAGTGAAGTAAAACATATTTAACGCACACAAGTTTCATAATATCATGTGGTGATGAAAGAAATCCGTGGACAAGATTGTCAATACAATATTGTCGACACTTACTTTTGGATTCGGTTTTTATGGTATCCTTAAATATCATTGAAAAAATAGTAAAAAGTATGTATAAATACGTTATTTTTGCTGCAATATATTTGATTTTAATATAAATTTTAGTTCATTATATTTTGAATGGCCGTGGCCCCCCTAAAGTCTGCTGTGGCTCCCCAAAACTGATATTTTCTTCTGTGGCCCCCTTCGAGCATGCTGTGGCCCCCAAGGGGGCCACATGGCCCCCGGTTGAGAAACGCTGCACTAGTACAACAAACTCAAAAAAATCATTTTGAGATACTTTCATAGGAAGGCCATATGTTCCACATTGAGGTCGATCGTCATAATTTAAATTTGCATTAAATAAATAATCAATAATTGAACACACGATCCTAAGCGATATGCTAGAGATTCTTCTTCTTCGCTGGCGCTTAAGTGCGGGTTAAACTTTTCTAATCAATCTCCTATTAAAATAGCCTCAATCAGTGCCTGCCATTCTGCTCGTTCCCGCACCTTCATTCCCAGAAGCTCTCGCATGTCTTTTGGCACACCATCCATTAACCGAAATTGATCTTACGAATGACAATTCATATCACTTTTTAACCACTTGAATACCAAGCGGACACAAGTGTCCGGAACATATGCAAGCGAACACGGATGTCCAAGACATTTAAAAAATCAAATACTTGGCATTCTAATAGAATAAAAGCAATAGTTTAATGAATATAGTAGTACTATCTATACTGAGTCAATTTAGGTTTTTAAAATATCGAATTCGAGTGTATATTAGGCAAAATTATTTTTCTCAAAAACACGCAGTATCTCTGGGACATATTAATGATTTATTTGCGCGGTATTCAAGCGGTTAATGATGATCGATTCTATTTAGCACATATAAATAACTTCGAGAACTTGCAGAGATTGTAATAATTATTTATGGCACAACTTTTCCAATAAATATTGAACATCATTAAAATCAAAAAATTAAAGTAAAGTAAAATAAATCAAAATCGCCATCATAATATTTTCTCTTAGTTATTCTTATATATACGAAATAAAGCTATTTACCAATGGTCAGCTCAATTTCATCCACGCACTTGAGAATAACTGAAGATACCGAAAGACTAAAACTGGGACGTTAGTGAAATTTTTTTAACGATTTTTAACCAGTCAAAATCCTAAATAAAAAATACTTCATATAAACCATCCCCCGATTTACGCGGTAGATAAATTTTCGCTGATCCGCGTAATAAAAGAAAGTGATACAAAATCATAAGACAGGCTTAATTCTTCTTAAAAAACCCCGTACGTGAAAACATCGGTTTCGTATAAAATTTGAAAATACGTTCCAGAAAACCCACGTAAAAAAAGCCCACTGTTGATTATACCAAAAACATTTGTAGTACATACAATGGCGTCATAATTATTTTGTAAACATTATATCTTATTGAGAAAAATATAGCTCTAACTTATTTATCCTAATTTTCGACTCAACATTTTAACCATTTTTTTCATCACTGGCTTTAAATTTTTCTCATCATTATCAGAAAACTGGTCAGTTCAATTCTACAATTTGTGAAAATATCCGCATTTTTTGATTTCATTGTATATTTCTTCATACTGTGCGAAAGTATTTAGTAGAACTATTTTAGAATTTTAGACGCACGTTCCGAATTTGTATTATATTTATATTTGGATTTTTTACCGCGTTAAGAAAAATCGCGTAAAAAAAATAACACATAAATCGGGGGTGTATAAGTATTTTGCGAGTCTCTTTGGAATTCGAGAGCACATTCCAAATTTGGATCAATTTACTTATGACAAAACGTTTCAAAATGACATTTATTTTTACCGCGTTAGGGAAAACCGCATAAAAGTGTACCGCTTAAACCGGGGGAGTATTATTATTTTGCAGGTCTCTTTGAAATTTGAGAGCACGTTCCAAATTGAAAACAATTTATAGCACAACGTTTCCAAATCGCATTTTTGTATACCGCGTTAAACTAAACGCGCTAGTCGGGGATAAGTGTATATTCACATTTTGTTTATCAAAGTTATTACTTTATTGTTCATGTAAGGCGCCTATCATATAAAATATACAGATAAAGAAATGTAAACATGTGGGTCAACAACACTTTTGTGTTATTATGATATTGATTTAGCGATTATGATTAACACACTCAAGTTCCCGTAATGGGTACACTTCACAGCGAGACTTGAGGCAGACATTTTAATTGGGCGTAATTAAATAAAATCTGAACTCTGTTATAAAATAAATAAACAGTGCAGCGTTTGTTTCAAGAAGTTATTTATTGAGTTTTACATAAATTGCACGTCGTATTATTTACAATAGTATTTATTCGGTTTGCACTAGGGCTTATACAAAAACCAGATTACTAAAATCCGGCTTAACCCGGTTTTCGACACAAATTAAATTGCAATAGTAAAAAAGGATTTTTTTTTTAATTTTCTTTATTAATTATCATATTTCTCTTTTAGGGTGTTCACTGTCAACGCTTGGTGGAAAGGCATTATATTAATAAAAACACAAAAATCCTTTGTACTTCATTCCACTTTATTTAATATGTCAGGACCGGTTTCGCTCATTGCGAGCATTGCCAAGTTGACCAGGTTACTAAAATAAAAAAAACCGCCATTCACACACAATTTTTTACTTAAAAAACTGTTTTTTCAAATCCTGTTTTTGATAGCCGACTAGCTGTTATACAATACTTTAATTTGTATTGGTTGCACTTAATCCTCGATAAATTAACTTAGGTTAGTTTGCACTTTAAAGCAGCAATTTTTAAATTGTGCGCAAGCACACATGTTTTAAAAATTCTCATGTCTAAAAAATATAACATGACGTACTTATAAGATTTAATAAATTGTTTTATGCTAGTATAATTTGTAATCCAGTGTACATGTTGTGTTTACATATTTGTAATAAAGGTCTTAGGCTTAGTAAATTAGAACAACTAGAAATTAATAAAGTCATATTATAATCAAACCAGTGACATTCTTAACCCTACAGAGACGAGAGTTTTTATTCAATAAAATAATACTTTTTAAGTCATATTAAAATCCCGAATAACTTTTATTTCTAACAAAAAACACGAAGTCGTTGTATAGAAACTCCGTTTGACTATATATATATGGTCATGCGCATCCTTATATTACCGTGTAATATTGTTTACGGACAGTAGTAAGAACGAGCGTGACCGTACGGGCACACAAAAATTCGGGGTTGAAATATAGCTAAACGCGATTTTTTTTACATATGTACAATTTGACTTCTTTAGGTTAACATTATTTCAACACAAATCTATAAGTAAAAGTAGTGTAAATATTTTTTTTTTTTGATAAATTTATAACTAACAGTTTTAAAAAGCCCTTGCATGTGCTTTTGGTAGTCGTTTCTGTCCCCGCAGTTGATGACTTACTGAAGTCTGTATCCTTTTTAACCGAAATTGAGTGAAAGCAATGATATTCCGATAGAAATAAGATGAATAGTGGGATCAATAGACAACGGTGTTTACTGTGACCATATTTATGTTAATGACCAAAAAAATGCTAATCCATCACTATCACTCAAACCACCTATCATTGAAATATTTGTTTTTGCAATTAAATAATACAAACCACATATCGTCGTCGTTAAGTCCGATAAATAGAATCCTGAGATAAATCCAGTCCAAGTTTTAAGAGTGGATGTAAATTTGGGGTAAATGGGCTTATGAGCATATTATGTACAATATTCTGTACACGCCAATGGTATTCAACATTACGACCTCCTTTTTTTGTTTGGTAGACAATATTAAAATAAGTGGATTTAACTGATTTTTGCAGAACGACGACGATCTGTCATATATATCTTAGATAAGCACAAAATCAATTAGCTTGATCTAATACTTCATGTTTCAATAAAAGTATAAGCATATTGGATTTGTGTTTAATTATAAAGCCGAAATAGATAATTTTGTTACGCCACTCTTTGTGTTACAAAAGTGTGAAAAACGTATTTTACTTCTTTAAGAAACATAGTCAAATAAAATATTACAATGTTGACGAATAAAATAAAAATTGATTCTAATCCTAATGTTACAAAATACAACTTATAAATTTGACTACCGATGAAGAGTATTTATTAAGCTTCAATGTATGTATGTATATTCCTCGTTAGGAGCGGACTGCATTACAACTTTTGTCATCATAAAAAGCTCATTTAAATTTTCTTTTCTTTAAGATGCCTTATATCAGAATGCGAAAGCCCCGGTCAAAGTTTTGATCCACCGTGGATTGGAAACGCTGTCAACCCAAAAGACAAGTGCTACCGCTACGCATCTATCAGTAACGCTACGTATTCCAGTATCTACGAGAATGCCTCAACATGTCCGGCTGAACTATTTGACAAGTCAGAGAAAATTAGATGCAATGACTACGTTTTCGAGTTTAACAATTCGTTTGTTGAAGAGGTGAGTTTCATATCATTTAAAAATACTCCAATTTATATTTTGCATACAACCGCCTTAAAAATAATTCAAAGTAACAAGTGGCAATAAAGTGACGTTTGTTAACCAGGACTCACAGGTGCCCAAGCGATTCCTACTTACATATGATTTTTATATTTCAAAAATGCTTTATAAAGATAAGCTTGATATAAATTATCTTGTAAGATCAACGTGTTGTGTAACCAAACCTATCATGACTCTGATAGTACCCAAACCAACACGGGGTAGATCATCGGGAAGATCGACAGCTTTAGGTTTCCTAGTGTACATTTTTCTGAAGACGGTAGGAAAAAGAAAGTCCTTGCTTTTCGCTTAGGAATTGCTCTTCAGGACGAATGTGTCAATACCAATATTTTATAGTAACTCTTTACCGGTTTTAAAAAATTATAAGACAAAAATCTCTTTACTTGAACGTCTGTTGGAAGAACAGTTTTTGAATAATAAAAGCGTAAAAATATATGTAATTTCAAATTACAAGTGTATTACATTAACAAATTCAGTATTGCAATGCCTCGTGCTATATAAAGGTTGAGTTGTTTTTAATTATTTAAATTTATTTATGCGAAATTTAAAAAATGTACGGATTGTATTTGTAGGGCTTTGGAAATAGAAAATAAAATCCGTCACTTTGTCGAATACAAAATGTTTGCTCATCACATTTGATGAATTAATTGTAAATCGCAATGTTCTGCTGTATGGTCACGCATAAATTAAATTTATTATAATTGAAATAACTTATCTATAAGCCTGCAAATTTATCCTGATAATCAGATCATACATTGGCACTATTTCCTTTTTAGGTGGATGTTGTTTGCGAGGATTGGAAACGAGCACTGGTTGGTACAATGCACAGCGTTGGAACACTAATCGCGCTTCCGCTTATTGGAATGTTCTCTGACAGATATGGAAGGAAGACGGCTCTCATCGTGTCTTGCACCATTGAAGGCATCTTCGGCATCATCAAGTCTTTTTCTGTCAACTATCCAATGTTTGTTTCGGTGGAAACTATCGAGCAAACTTTGGGATCCGGGGTTTACACGTCTGCTTATATATTAGGTAATGAATTTTTATTTGTAATTGTGATAATTTAAAAATACTTTTCATTTAATTTGTTTCTATAAAACTGTAGTATTAAAGTGAGATACCTGTAGAAAAGTTTAACTAAAATGAAAAAAGGCCCAAGTACCGAGCGAGTTGATCAATGCCAGTAATTCGATATTTCATAATATAAAATACCCTTATTAAAACATATATAATAATCATAAACGGGCGATTTTTATAAATAGTTGACTAGGTTTTTACAGTATTGATACAACAGTAAGCAGAAGCACAGGCATACTTTCAAACAAATATGTACAAGGAGTTTGCAGATCCTTGAAAAATGTTATTCACTTCAATTGTAATTACTTTAGCTACAACTTAGCTATACTGGGCTATATTAAAAACTATTTTTCATGCAATAATATTCCAGAGCTATAGTTTGATTAAAACTGTCGTAGGTTAATGCCTGGTTGTTGCGTTATTCTGGGCGTCGCGTTCAGCGTGCATATTAAACACGTGCTCTGATAATGCAACAGTCCTGAGTGTTAGTGTTTTATATGTACGCACATGCGTGCGACACCCCACAAACGCTATTCACCAAGGTGACTAAGGTTTAGCGCTAAATTTTATGTTATAACGTTAATACAATTAATTTATGTTATAACGTTAATATAATAATAAATAATATAGTTAATTAATCGCTAATCCGTTGACTTATTGTATGTTACAGCTCTAGAACTTCTTCTGCCGGAAAGAAGAGTAGCTGGTGGTGTTGCAATCAATATTTCTTTTGCATGCGGACAAGCGTTATTGGGTTTGATTGCATGGGGAATACCATATTGGAAAACTCTCACCCTCGTTCTGTACGCTCCCGCTCTTTTAATTGTCGTTTATCAGTGGTTGATACAAGAAAGTAACAGGTGGCTTTTATCGAAACATCGTTACCAAGAAGTTATTGACAACCTGACAAAAATGGCCAAAACTAACGGGAAAGTTTTACCAGAAAAAGCAATGGAAAGTCTTTATTTTAATGCCAATAATATTTCAAATTTTACGGCAAACGTAGAAATCAAAAAGGACGAATCCAACACAGTAGTTGAACAGGAGCGATCTCCGATAGCTCAAGTTTTTAGATCAAAAATACTCATATTTAGAGTTTTAAAATGCTCAGTTTGGTGGATCACGAGCACATTTTGCTTCTATGGCTTGTCCATCAATTCTTCTCTTCTTTCGGGTAACAGATATACTAATTTTATTTTTGCTGCTCTCGTCGAAATACCAGGGCACATTGTTGCTCTTTTTGCAATGACATACTTTGGAAGGAAGAAGACAATATTCTCTGCCTTCCTTTTGGGCGGTCTTTGTCTACTATCATTTGCGTTTATTCCAGAAGGTAAGAATATTTCAACAATCTAACATTATCAAACTAATACACTTTTCTTTTTAGCACTTCTAAATAATAATGTGTCCATATATCTGTTTTTCTCAAAACAACGTCCATGGTAGAATGCTGTCTTTGCTTTTGACCTCTTCTTGTTATGCTTTAACTCTTTCGCATGTATATTAAAGAAACGTCTTAAATTTACTTCAGGTACGAGATGGTTATCTTTACTAGCCTATCTTTTGGGAAAGTTCTTCGTATCGTCAGCCTTTGGATGCGTGTATCTTTATACATCAGAACTTTTTCCAACACCGGTGCGCCACTCTCTGTTGGCTGCTTGTTCAATGATTGGAAGAATTGGATCCATATTGGCACCACAAACTCCCTTATTAGTAAGTATTTGTTTACATTGTCAATTTTTTAGCACGTTTTGTATGCAGGTTAACTTTGCGAAACATTTGATGTAATTACTGGGGTAAAGCTTTTATTTTGGATCAACTTTCATGGAAAAGATACATTAATTTACTATATCAGCTTCACTCTTAAGGTGTTCACTGCCAAGTGTCAATACTTGGTGAAAAGGCATTATATTCAAATAATAGAGCAGTTGTTTGTTTATCTTGAGTCGTCAGGTTATCATTATTGTTTTTATGGGGTTATAAATATTTCAATTATAGATTGGCAATTAGTGCCACTGGTTAAAATTTCCTATCTTCATCTGTAATTTTTTTTTATCACCATTTTTTTGTTACTACCAAATAATTTTATTTTATTTTGTCATGAGCGAAGCCGGTCTTGAGAATATAAAGTAAAAGTGGAACTAATACAAATCAATGTTTTATTATTGAATGTAAGCTTTGTTTTTTATACCAAGAATTTTGTGACGTCGTTTATTTAAATTTTTAACTTTGTTATTCCTCTTGTTGTTTTACAAAACGTGTTTCGTTTCATCAGGCATAGCATCGCAAAGTTTGCGAATAAACTAAAAATTGATTATAATTCTATGTTATAAATAACAGAAAAAAACGTGACTTCTTCCTTTTTTACTGGACAAAAAGGGGGAATGGGTAAGATACAAATATTGATAGTACTAATGTCAACTTAATTACTTACATTAGGTACGGTAAACCCTAATGGAACTAAAATCAACAATGGTGATCCGTATATGTAATAAAAAAATATATTTTTTACGTGCGCGTGCCAAAATTACAAATAATATTCAAACAACTTTTCAAGTGATGAGAAAAAATATGTTTACCACATTTAAAATAGTATATTTCTAATACCATATAATATTCCTGAATTCTTTTTTTTCTTGATGTTTATTGAATAGGTGCAGAAAATGATTCATTAAAAACACATTTTCTCTGCAAAATAGTTAAATCACGTGCCAGCAATATTTTAGAACTTACTAACTCGGGCACGCGTGCCTTAAGGTTTCCAACTCTGAGTCTTACACCATATTACCTATTCCTAACATATGATCCAAATCTAAATTTTAACAAATATTAAATAATCAGCGTTTTTATCAATAATATTATTTAAAATTTAAGACGCAGTATGCGGAAGCACTTCCAACATACCTTTTCGCATCAACCTGTCTCATATCAGCGCTGCTTATGCTGACGTCTCCAGAAACCCTTGGAATAAGACTACCAGAAACTGTGAAAGAAGCAGAAGATATTCCAGCTCTACGACAGTAAAAATGATCCTGAAGAAACACGATGCTCATTAGGATGTCGAGACCTCCTACGTTAAGTATTGTAATTTTAAACTCGGAACTTTACAAGAGAGTGGTTTAAAAAAACAATTTTTTTTTGTTAGTTGTGCTTTTGATAGCTTTGCACCAAATTTTTCATGTGCATTGTCAATTATAGATAAAATTTGATACAAACTCAATCACTCTTCTGTGAAGTTCCGATTTTAAAGTTACAACACTTTACGTAGTAGGTGTTAATATATTAAGTTTAAAAGTATTTTTACAATGTGTCTAGGGTTATTTCTTTTTTGATTTGATACAAATCTTAAAGCTGGATTATTTTTTAATTTTGATATTTCTTTCAAAATCTCAATCAAACCAAACGAACGTATTTCTCAGTAATTCTGAAAAAAAACCCTGACATCATAGTAAGAAGTTTGATATAGTCTATCAGTTGACAACATAGCGTGCCACTCAAGCCAATATAAACAAGTAAGTTTAATATAAAAAGTGCAATAATTTGCATACAAACAAAAATTAACTAAAACATTAGTATACATTTAAGCAAATTGTCAAATTTCCAATTGTTCAACATGCGGGTTTTCAATACCTTTCCATGACCACCGGGAGAGATATTATATTATATTTAATAATAATATTAATTAATTAAAGTTCAGGTGAATAATTTCATTATTTATCAATCCATTCCACCAAAAACCTTCAGTTTTTCACATGGTGGAGTCATAGTTTACCGACCACTGCTTTTGATTATTTAAACATCAGTCTTTTTAATTAACAGTTTTTTTTTAATATCACAAAAATACATTTACGAATACGGGACATACAGGGTATTTTTGATTTTTTTTTACAATTATAGGAACTATGTTGATTTTTATCTGCGAGTATGTACGTATTGAATATTACGCATTGTATAGGTAATAATGTCTTGCCATAAGATATTATAATATTATATTCTTTCCATTATGTATCGTTTTGAATTGTTCAAATTGAAGTAGAGTTTTTGTAGTTTTACTCGATGCATCGTTCTATATTTGCACCTCGATAATTAATTAGTATATGACAATATTTACAATTCGACTGATCGAATGATAGCTTTTACCTTAACCCAACCACGTGGATATACAATCTTAAGAATTGGTTATTCATAATAATTATGGATCACTAATATACAACTTTGATAGAGAGATTTATAATTACTAGCTGTAAGCCCGTTGACCTCAACGGGAGAATTTTGTTGCATTTTTAAGTAATCAGAAAATTTACTGGCGTGAAAAATAAATTACAAACCTATTTATTGAATAAGCCAGAAATTCTGATGGTAAAAGAAATATATCTCGGGGTATATATAGACAGCCCTGCCCTGCAGTATTTTAATTGTAAATTATTTAATTTTTGGAATAATGTTTAAGTTTGCTAACAATTTTTTTTCGTAGTAGCAGAAATGGACCTCGTAAATTACTTAATTTTTGGAATATTGTTTAAGTTTGCTAACAACTATTTTTCGTAGCAGCAGAAATTTCGTAAATTATTGAATTTTTGGAATAATGATTAAGTTTTCTAACAACCATTTTTCGTAGTAGCATAAATAGACCACGTTAATTATTTAATTTTTGGAATAATGTTTAAGTTTGCTAACAACCATTTTTCGTAGTAGCGGAAATTTCGTAAATTATTAAATCTTTGGAATAATTTCGTTAAATAACAGTGTGTTGGAAAAATATGTCTTTAGTATGAATAAAAAAATGGTGACAGCGGGGCTGTGGAGGAGGAGTGGGAAGGGCAGGGGGAGGGGAAATCGTAGACAATCGGATAATAGGACAATCGGACGGACCTTATCGACTATTAATATATAGATAATATAAAAGTCATAAGAAAACACACGCTATTCCAAAACTTTACTTGTCTTTATTACTAATTCCATAATATGAATGAACGGAGGTCAATTATATAATCTTATTTACTTGCATCGTCGATTTAGTTTTTTGTTTCTTATCTTAACAAATATTATATTGCTTAATTAGTGCCGACCTTGAGCTATATTTTAAAATATGTTATACTAAGATGCAGATGAAAAAAAAACATAAAAACCACATTGATGAAATATTGTATTTAATATTTATTAACCCTTGCGTGACTTTGGCGGGTCAAATGAAATAAATAAAAAAATATGTTTATTATAGGGCTTTGCATGGTGATAAAAAAGAATGATGCATTTATAAGATGAAAAAAACCGACGCCAGTAAAACGCGTTATGCTAACATGATAACAATTTAGATTTATTTATCTTAAAACATGTTTTCTTGTTTGCCAGTAACAAGTTATTTAATTATTGTTATGGTATTAGAAAAGTACGACTAAGTGATGATTTAAATTAAATCAAAATCGCAAGAAAATACTAATTAAAAATAATAAATGAAAGGGTATAAAAAAATATAACCGAGAGTTTAATATTTAAACATTCTTGATTTTGAGTACTTATATACATGAATTGTTTATTATCAACTATTATACCAGGCGTAGACAACCTGCAGCCTTGTGTGCATAATTTTATAAACACAATATTATATATAAGTAGGTAAATATGAAAAATGGGTATATAGATATATTTTTGTAAATAATAAATATTCATCATAAAACATTCCAGTTGGAATATAAAAATAATAAATACTTTGAAAAATCTTTTTATGAGACATGTAATTTATTGTGGCATTCCAACATGAAATAATTCCCCATCATTGAAACATTTATATCCCCATATATAGGTTGATGCAAAAGTTAAGACGTTTTTTTTATATAAAATTAAACATTTTTTTTTATTTTTAAATTATTAATTTAATCAATTATATAATATAATTTCCATCAGTTATTATAACCTTCTACCACCTTCCTAATAACTTATTAATACCGTTGGTGTAAAATTCCGTGGACTTTGATGCGAAAAATGTATTAAGGGTTGTTTTTACCTGCTCTATTGTATCATTTTTTCTTTTTTGCAGTGATCTGAATAAATGATAATCAGAAGGAGCATGATCTGAAAAATACGAAAGGTGCTTGATAACATCCAAATTCAACTCATTTAGCTTGTGTTGCGTCATCATCGCCACATGTGGTCGCGCGTTGTCGTGATGAAACACTACATCTTTTCTGTTTATTAATCCTAGTCTGTATATACGGTTGATTGACTGACTCCCATCATCGATGCAATATTCCTGGTGGTTATACGTGGATTGGTGTCAATTGTGACTTTTAAATTATCATCATCAGACTTCAATGACCTCCCGGTACGATGTTTATCAATTAGGGAAAAATCCCCAGATCAGAATTTTGCAAACCATCTTTATGCCTGTCGAACTTTGATGACATCTGCTCCATACCAAGTGTTTTTGGTTGCCACAGTCGCAACATTGTCTTTACTGAATTCATAAAGTAAACAATGGCGTAAATGCATTTTATCGACCGCCATTTCGAAAAAATACAAGAGCTCTTCACTGTAGCCTGGCCAGGCCAAAACTGAATAGAAAGTAGAGGGAAAGCATCCTTTATACAATGGGATCATTTTAAATCAGATATTATTCATCATTTCTGAGAAAAAAACTTTTTTCGCTGGGATCATACAAAAACGTCTTAACTTTTGCATCAACCTAATATTAATTCAATTACATTAATTTTGTGATCTAGATATAAATATGCTTTATTTATTATATGTAGTTATTTAAAATATGAAAGTTTTAAATTTGTGATCATAGATAAACAATTTTACAAGTTTAAATTTTAATTATACCTATAAATACAAAAATCCATTTTTTTAGGTAATTTGATTGAATTTTTTGATTGTTTTTAAACATACTAATGTTTTTCAGCTCAAATATTTGTTACGTGGATATTTTAATTCATAGAGGAGCTTCTTTTCCGAGCAAAATTAATCATTTATAAAATTTAATGTTAAAAATATTTAGTTTCTATTTCTGTCAACAGATGTCAAATAACCTGAGTGGTTTATTTTCAAATCTCTTAAACGTCACCAGCTGTCAGACGATTGACATTACTTAAGAACAATAAAGCTAATTTGCATAAACGATTTTTTATGCAATGGATATCTTATTTAATTAATAAAACAATTTTTAACATATTAAAATAATAAACAAGCTGAACATTTTTGTTTTATTTAAAAAAATATATTTTTAATTTCGAAACTGTCTTTTTATCTCAATATTTGCTTTTTATTTTATGAATTAAGCCTGTAGCCAATCAAAAATATTATGTTTGATAACCATTTAACATGATATTATTTTCTATTGTTGGATTCAATTATTTATAAAAAATAAGAGTCATAAAATTCAAAAAAAAAAAACAAGTTTTTACAAAAAATGCGGTTTGTTTTTTTTTGTATTATATATGATTTTTTTCATAGTTTTTCATGTGATTATGTACATAATAAAATACTTTGTTTCCAAAAAAAAAATATTGATAGTAAAAAGATTCTTACTAGCCTATTTGACCAAATAAATAATTGCGGAATATTTTACTGGTAACACATGTGAAGTTTTTAATATTTTTGAGTTATTGTACATATAAGTCATGATATTATTGTAATAACTTCCAGAACGCGATTCTCTACAGCACGTTTTGAGCAATAACAGCGGTAAGTGAACAATAAAAAACAATCTAATCTCCGCATTAAAAAAGACTTGACTGTGTTTACATTTTTTCGAGAGTTCTTTCGATTGATTATTTAATGTGAAACAAACCACTAATATTAATTTGTATTTAAAAATTAAAAAAATAATTGATATTACAGTGAATGCCAACGTACTAAAAAAAACATGGGAAAATCATACGGCAGATCCCCTCGAGGATACGAGACATAACAAACAACCACGCCTAAGATTTCAAATTTTACATTTGTATTACTAGGAATCTACTTTACTAAACATAGTTAATTTCCATAATTAACATTTCCATCTGCAAAATTCAATCGAACATTATTTCAGTACTCTCAATTTTATTATATATAACAGTGCTCCGCAACCGGTGTGCCACGGCACACTGGTATGCTTTGAGCCAATACAGACAATATTATAACTAAATAATTTTTCAACGGTTCTCCAGCGCCTGGCGCCTGTTGCCTACGTAGTCGTGCAATCGTCATACTAATTATTAAGATTGCATAAAAGTAAATAAAGTATAGTTTTTATGTATGCATACTTATCAAATAAAAACTGAAAATTTATTGTAAAATTTGTGTATCAAATTATATCTATATATTTTAGCTTTTGATGTGCCACGGAATTTCAGGAAGAACTTTGGTGTGTCTTATTTGATGTAAGGTTACGAAGCACTGATGGATAACACCATTTTTCATTTTTTCAAAGCAATAAGTATGCCTAGAGAAAATTACTCACGATAAGGAACGAATTAGTTTATACCTTAAGACAGAGGCTACCAACCTTTTTGAACCCTAGAGTGCATTATAAAATATTGCTAGGGCGGAAGGCACTATTTTTTTTCAAGGTTATTTATAACCCAGGAATTTAACGATTTGCCCAAATTATCAGCGGGACTCGGTTTTTTTTAGCTCTTCCAAGAATTTGGGTTAATTCAAAATCCCAGGAACTTAAAGATTTACCCAAATTACTTGGCGGACGCCATTGCACCCGCGGGCACGGGGTTGATAACCCATGCTCTCTCTTTCTTGATCCTTTTTAGCAAACAGTGTTATCTTGAAAAGAAATATGATAATAATTTATATGAGAGTATTATTTTGAGTCAAGCGAAATTATATTTGACAACGTTTCCTTAATACATCAATGAAATTTCTTGGGATCGATTTCCAAATATATAATATTTATGAGAATCAAAATAAGTTCAAAGAAGTTCGGAAACAAGTTTAAGCCACGTGAATTGATAAACAGTTCTGAGTAAACATTCTACGTAAGTTTCTTCGAAATCTAATAAAAAAAAACAGTCTTAGACAGATTAATCGTCGAAATTATGCAAAAATTAAATCATAATATGTTTTTCTGCGTGAATATCACAATGATAAATAAACAAAACACAAACAGGTATTCACTAATTCATTTTAGAGATGTTATAACGCAATTGAACAAAGTGTTTCAAATAGTTTTCTCAGTCAAAAAATATATCGACAAAAATATTATTACAACTGTTCATTTGATGTACTGAATTAAGAGAAACAATCAAAATGATTAAACACTATATTCGGGTTAAACACTGTATATTTTCTAAGTGGAAGGTTTTAAATAAAATGGTGGAAGTTAGCTTAAAATTTTACCAATTCGTATCTTGAACATATGAGAATGAATCCATCTAAATACAAATTAAGTCAAGCCAATATTGTCATTGTAAAAACACTGTGTGGGTCAACGATGCTCCTAAGACTATTTTTTTTTTAAATATTTGTTAACACCAAGGCACAAATTATTTAGAAAAGTTGAAAATCATACAAAGGAAAGTCGATGATAGCTTATAAATCAATCCAGATATTATTTATTAAGAAGGAAATACAACGCATACTGACCTAATCGCTAGGAAAAAGCTCCTAGCTAATGTTTCTCTTGTATTTCCTCAAAACTTTTAAATGTGGCCTAGAAAGTTTCCAACGCACAATAAACCTTTAGCAGTTTAAAGTTTTCAAATGATCGCTTCCATATTTTATCGCAATGAGATGTGTTATGAGATAAAATTATAAAAAGTATTTTTTATACCTTTATCTATGATGTTATATATAAAACTGTAAATATATTAAAACTGTGAAGGATAACCACGGAATTAAAAAAATATCTGTATGGAAATATGTAATTTAATAGTATCAAAAATCATAAGCTAAACAATAATAGGTATAAAATAATACAATTCATAAACACAATAAAATTTAGTATTAGGTTAGGTTAGCTGAGGTTTGATAAAATGACTATTGAATATATAAAATATAATCTGGCGATAAAGCCAGGTATCTTTGTGGGCTAATAAATTGTTTATACGATAAATTGACGCTAGTGACTAGATACTGACGGTGAAAGACGGTCAGTGAATTTTCTATACCTTAAAATATGGAGTAGCATTTACTTTTTACCGAAGCCTTAATTGTTTATGAAATTATAAATTCTAGTCATGATTTTTTGATTTTACATCTAAGCCAAGCCACAGAAGTTTGAAACCGATTTAAAAACAACGTCTTTATGGTAACATTGACATTACAGTTGGTTGAATTTGTTGATCATCGCTTCTTGGAATGAGATTGGATGATAATTGAATGGGAAAACATTCAGGTTGTATGATGCATAGTGCTGAAAATATCACTGGTAACAAATATCTGGACTCTTCCGATGTATAGTTGAATAAATCTTTTACACAATAAAAAAGCTTTTTTGAAAATTAATAAATATCCTTCAATATAGTTAAGCCTGTTTTGATAACGTTTAGAAATTACTGAAAAAAAAATATTGGCGAAGAGCTAAAACAGGGTCATTCATTGGCATACAAGTGTGTAGAAATTAAAAAAAGGAATATGGTAAATCAAATTTAAATTGTTCACAGATGCAACAGGTGCATTCAAAATAAGTCACATTCTCCTTATTTAAGTCATAATTTCGTCAAACAAAATTTCATTCTGATCTAAACGATTTAAGTTAATTTTAAAATTATCTGAACTAAAATGGGGATTATTGGAAACGAGTTTTCTAAAGACACCGATAAGATAGAAGTGGTTCGCAAAAAGGGGTATAAAAATTGCGTAGATTTATTTTGTAAATAGGTTTTGAATACGTACCCGATAAAAAAATATTTATAAAACATTGAATACAATAAAAATTAACGAATAAATTAATTAATATCTGTTTTCAAGTCAAAAATGTAAACTTAATTGAGTAATGTATATGGAACATTGCTAAGTTTACTTTTACAAAATATTAAAAGTGTGGAATAAATGAATAAAATATGGCAAAAGAAGAAATGGTTACAGCGTCAGAAAAATTGATGATCTTTGGAGTAAAAGACGTCGCAAGTATTCGTAAAACAACAAAAGCAAAAATTGCTTCATTGAAGTAAGTATACAAATAAGCTTGGCACGATTCCAGTTAGTGGACATGATAATTTTCTGTGTCCACAGAAAAGTAATAGTTTGTATTTGAGAACAAGTGAAGTATTGTTTTGCCATCTGACCCATAGGAAAAACAGGTTTACATGTTTTACTGGCTACTAATGCAAATTAAAAACATATCGGCTTTTCACGAGTCTGTATAAATTTGATTAACATTTTTAGATTCAAGTTTGTGAGAGTGCCAAACGATGATAGTCAGGTGATTGTCTTCAGTAGTTTTTGTTTCTCGAGATGTCACAGACTTGAACTGGCGGGTTGTTCTCGGAAAAAGTGTTTATATTGGTTACATACCAACAGTGAAATCAAAATCGATTATTTGGTAACAAACTTCTTTTACAATTATGAATTTTCTGTCATAGTACGTAACACTGTGTTAGAGATCGGATCAATGAATGCTTTTTGTGCCATTTTGTGCTACTTTTTGGAACCCGCTGCATAATAAGTCAAGCACAACATTCTTCACATCGTCAAATAAACAAAAAAGGTATTTTTTTTCTACACTCGGCGCATACTTCGGGAAAACTTTTTATCAACATTGAATTTGAAAATATTACGTTAAACTAAGTTAAATAATTAAAATATTATTTTTTATTAATTTGACTTTTATTTTAAATGATCAGGACCAGCTTTGCACACGATGAGCATTATGAGTATTGTCCAAATAAAAGTAGAATTAGTACAAATAAATATTATTTTTTTTTAATTATAATGCCTTTTCACTAATTATTGACAGTGAACACTTTAAAACTGATATTAAGCTAACAATTAAAATAAATGTTCAGAACATGTACAAATAGATGTTTGTACGACTACAACAAATAGCACAATATTAAATTTATTGATATATCCATAAAATATAAATGAATTGGTGTTTTAAATTAAGTATTTAAAAAAACAAACGGTTCCTATAAATAGTTCAAATAAAGCGTGACGTCCGTTTAACTAGGTCAGAGATGGCATATATGTGACACGCACCCAAAACTTGGCACGCAATTTTTTTTTTACAATTTCTGCTTTCGATATACAACATATGAAAGACTTCATATGAAGTGTATTTCAACATAAGTTTTTATCTCGAAATCTGCTTGCTACGCAGTTTCTAATTCTCTCTTGATTGAAGAGAATAAGAGATAGAAAGATATGGCTATAATATAGGAAAAATAGTGGTTAGCTAGTCGATCTCGCTACGCCCCGTATTCAGAATCGGGTGTGAAGTAGGAAGCAATATGATGCCGATGTTTGTATTGTGAAAACACTCCACTGATGTTTTTTACATCGGCTTTTTAAAATTGATGAATCAGAATGCAAAATGCAAACATACAATAATTGACATTTAAAATCAATAAAATTATCAATCTTATTGTTGGCCAATTTTTCAGGTGAAAGTACCTTTTCTTTTTTGAATAATCTATGTACGTTTAAAAGCAACGAATATCCATCAGCATGTATTAGTTTGCAATCGACACAATATTAGCATGCTATAAAAAGTTTTTATAATTTCTTATTTTTATATGTTTCGTTATTTTTAATATATACAATACCAATACGTATTGATATTTTAATATTTTTACTGTAGTAGTAATGACAGGCGCCATGAATTAAAAAAAACAGCTTATTTTAGCACGCTAATAAAATTCTATATGCTGCCTCTAAACTAGGCAATAAAATCTTGTGGAGTTAAAACTACTTTTCATCAATTAAACAGCAAAAAAATAATTGTATCGAAGAGTGACTCACATATCATTCAATTTATAAAAATAAATATACAATATTATCTAAAAAGAATTTTAAAAATAAATCAGATTCAGCTTGAATAAATAATATTAATACTACGGTATTATTGCCAAGATAACTAGCTGTTTATATCGTATTTTGTAGCCAACGGAAAGGTGAACTTAGTTTACTTCTGACCTTCAGTCAGCTGTTAAGAGTTGAAAATACTTATAACCCCGAAAGTCGTTGCGATAACTTTCATAACAAAGATTTTTCTTTTTGTTTTCTTTACCTTTAACAAACAAAATGTTTTCGTATATATAATGTGAGGGTAAATCGCGGCCCGCGGGACGCATCAAGTTTTGTGCGCGTGTTTCTGTTACCACGAATTATAAACGTAATTCTGATAAAGATTCTCTATTTTGCTGACGTAAATATAAACAAGTATTTGTCTCATTTGCTGGGAGAGTAAATGTAATATTATAAAAAAAATATACTTCAAAGTATAACGAATATGGCGATATTAAAAATCGAAATACAAAAAAGAAAACGGATGGATTTAAGAAAAAAATATTGAGACAGCAAAATTTCTTTATTCGGCAAATGAATGAAGAATATTTTCATATTGAGGAAAATTTTTTTAACGCTCATATAATTAATTACAAATAGCAACAAATCGTTTTCGCAGATTATATTTAAAATGATTTTCGAAAGCTTGTGGAGTTGATATATGTATTGATATTTAACGCAAATTCCAATGGTATTGATAAAGTTTTGAACAAACAATTACATTAATATTAGTAGAAAATAACAACAAAAAGGATACAGAACAGCTATTGATTTTCATACGTGGATGTACCTTCAAATTTGAAACAGAAAATTTACGACCTAAAAAAAATGTAAAACGGTTCGATTCGTCTTATTGAATTGTTAATTAATTTTTTGTTGAAATTTATTTTTCTTGGTAGTAAATAGTGTATATCTAAAACTAGTATTTTATTCACAGCGGGTCGTTCATTTTGAATTCCTAAATGTGACTTTTATCCAAAAAGTTTTCCCCCCCTGGTATAAATATACTGAGTGAAATTATTTTTAAACATTCTATAAATGCACCGCTCAACAGTCACTGTTCATTATATTTTTTTGAAGTTTTTGATGTTTTGTTATTATATATCAGTTTTTCTAGTTTTGTTTCATGAAAATAATAATAATGGTGTACAGAAGAATCGTAGTTAAAAGTGAATAACGTAAAAATGATTCAACCAAATATTTATTACCAAAGACAGGAACAAATATTATGAAACTCTGAATTAATTCAACATCGATAGCATTATTATATGCAAAAATAGGTAAATTACCTGTGTTTTTATATTCATACCTCCATAATCCTAAAATTTTCAATATTACATAATATAATATTTACCACCGAATTACGTATAAATTTAAAACCAAACTCTTGCTATTTCCGTGTGCATTATACTTATTTTGAACGGTCTGAAATACTGTGAAACACAGTCAAATATTGATTATACAGACCATCCAACACAATCACGTGTTGAGTATTTCAACTTGAAAATTCCGTCGTAATCGAAACTAATGAAATAAAACTTTAACCACCCAGAAGGCAGACACCATAAAATTGGTTTACGACCAACTATGTTGTATGTATAAAATTGTTTAATGCATAAAATATTTTTTACGGCACACATTATCGATACATAGTATATACCACCATTTTTTAACCAGTTTATCTTTGCTTTATTGGGGGAAATGAGACATTTTTTTTATATTTTCATAAAACGGGCTTAAGAAAATACTAAAAATACGGAAAAAATACGAACAAACATAATCGTAATAAGTCACCAAAAATAGATTTAAGTGCCTATTTAGTTTTGTATCAAATTTTAATATCATTCTAAAAGTAACAAACCAATAGGATATTTGTTGTGGTGGCAATGTTACTATGGTTACCGAATTGTTTGTTTTCTCACAATTTTGTTTATATTACAAGACGCTATACACATGTTTGATAAGTTTATGGGTAATATTCTCAAAAATTATATTCTTTAATTAATATTTAATCTTAAAACAATTAGCTTTGTTTATCTCTTCATAAAATAATCGATTGTTTCAGTAATTAAAAACGTTCGAAAATATATTTGTGACGCAGCGAATATTAGTTCAAGTGATAACCTTTACTTAGTAACGAGTTTAATAAGTATGTGATTATTGAGAAATGTGTAGTAGTTAAGCGATATCTGTCTTAAATAGTGTGTTTTTGGAAATACTAGATTCTTGGTACGTTTTTACGTAATTAATTTTTGTTTCCTATTGTTTTGTGGAAGTGTTGTTTATGGTATTATTTATGTGTTTAAATTTGTCATACATTCGTCTTAAAAATATACAAACATTTAATTAAGCCTTTGTGTTGTAATAATAACAAATGTGTGCTTATTCTTTGCGACCCGGGGCCGGAATCGTATGATGGACATTCGTGAACATTACAAAATGTTAAAATATATCGACTGCTTACCTATATCATTATATATATATTTTTAGAATACTTCCTAAGTAACAAAAATGTTTACGCGGTAAAAAACCGATAACGTGTATTTGACAAAGGTATTAATGTTTACCAATCAATACCTTGAATAAATTGTCGAATATCTGTGTTTTTTTGGTGTAATAAGTTTAACACAATTGACCACTAAAATTAAATTCTACACTTCTGTAAATTTCACGGGATGTTTGGAGTAGAACTTTCGTACCCAAGACAGCTTTTTTAAGAGTCGATACACGTTTCACACATCGTTAGATAACCTTTAAAAAAGTAAACAATTTTAATTTAATCTAATATTATATTTTAAACGAATTTCCGTAAACTGCCTTCTAATCTATCTAAAATATAAAAAATAGTAAATAAAATAGTAGATGAAGTTATCTACTTTATATCCGTGTCCAGCAAGCGAAGTGATGTCGATTGTTTTTTTTTTTAATGACAAATTAAAAATATGAATGTCAGATAATACGAATGATTACGGTTTCAACCTTTTTATTCATGTGATAACAAAATTTTTTAATTCCTTTCTCACTTTTTTATTTTAGTGAATGTAGTTTCCTGTTATATGGACACATCTTTTAAATTATATAAAAAAAATATAATTATTTGATTTTCGGTTTACTGTAGAGTGAATAGTTTCATTGTTAAATGTGTATGTAATGAAGTTATTAAAAAAATATTTTGAACAGTAAAGAACCGTGAAAAATATACTTTTCAAAAACAGAAATTTAAAATATTTCAGTTCAGTGAAAATATTTGTATTCAAGCGTAAAGTTGAGTCCATGGCACAATAGTCAACGTCGTAAAGTTGGATGCCTGATCTCACGGGTTTGAATCCAAGTACGAACAGCAGTTTTTCAATCGATGTTTCAATTTACGTTCAAAGGCATGGATGTTTGTGATTTATAAAATACCTTTCCAACATTCGTATCCTAAAATTACGGGGTGTAGTGAGAGTGATTACCAAACCACTAGTCCTGTCCTAACATATCCTCCATACTTCATACCATATTAAAATAATGAAAGCATTATCTTCTGTTTTTATTACAGACAGGCCATCTTTCAAATAACGTTTTCAAAATGGCTGAGACTTCGATGAAGCCGAGGGAAGTGGATCTGGATCATATAATGGAAGATATTGGAAAAGTCGGCAAATACCAAGTGAAACTATATTTGTACATTATGATACCGGTTATGCTGGGATCAATCCACTCCAACAACTACATTTTTACGGCCCTGGATACAAAATACAGGTAATATTTCGTTGCTTAGTATTCGGAATTAATGAAACAGGTTAGGTTTATCTAAATTTGACCATGGTTGTCGACGATATATTTGGTATCGGTTTACATCCCGGTATTCTGAGAAAATCGTGTACCACGGTTTCGTTCATCACATTCAAAATGCACCGTGTATTATCAATAATTGTACTATACATTTTGTTTTGTGTCATATTTTAAAAATCGATTTTTAAAGTTTCGAGCCTTGCATATTTGTTAATATAAGACTAACCAATTTAATGTATAAACTTGTTACTATATTTTCGAATAGTGCATTCACAAAAAAAAACTATATTAATAGAACATTAAGCAGTTTTCCCTTTAAAAACTTTTCTATAGTTACAATTTAAGGAAGTACATATAAGACTATTTTCCGATTGTGTTTAATTAACGTTTATTTAAAAAAAAAATGATATCTGCTTGTTGTCTTCCATTGTTAAACAATGATAGGAAGACAACATTTTCTAATAACGAACAAAAAAATCAACATATTTGTGTTGAATAATAATGTTACTAGTGTCTTTTATTATTTAAAAATGAATTGATAAAATGCATATCTAATTTAATCCATTAGGATACCAATAAAAAAGAAATATATAAAAGAAAAATAATGTCGAATGAAATAAATCATTCCAAAATGTGCCACAGCGTTTTAATTATAAGTTTAAATACAACTTTAATTTTTTTTAAATATCACATATACCCATGTTTCAGGTGTCAATTGTTTGACACAGCGTTTTCCAAATGATGGGTCGCAACCCGGTACCGGGACGCTGAAAGCAAAATGCCGGGTCGCCAATTTCCAAAAATAAATCTGTATATTTACTATATAATTTCGTAATACCTCTCATTTATTTATTATTGGTACATTTTATTTATATATAGGTTTATAAAAGAAAATTATTTTGTATTATAACATATAAAGACTTTATTTTACCTATTGATTGGTATTATAGGACAAAACAATAGAGTGGCTTACGAAGGAGAAATATTAAAATAACCGGGTCGCGGGGGGGGGGGAAAGTTTGGGAAACGCTGGTTTAACTATAAGAAAACCATATTTTTTTTATTGAAATACTAAATAAAGAAACGTATTATTGATAGCTTTCTTTTTTTTTTTTAATTTAGAATTATTTTCATTTTGTACACTTCCATAAAATTCTTGGTCGAACACGACCCGAGTTTCGCCTCTCGCCATCTTTCGGTACTAATCAGTGCGCGAATGCACTCGAACTGAGTACATTCCGAATTAAGAATTTTATGGAAATGTACAAAATGAAAATAGTTCTAAATTAACATTGAATTTCCATCAAGCACCTTCAGTCGAAATTTTAAATGATAGCCTTCTTTTCATCATAGATTTATACCATCGTCAAAACTATACTAACATGACCGTTTGCTAGCGTATTTATACTTAGTAAGAAAAAAATAGATATGTTATCAAATTATTTTATTGAGTATAAGTCAGTTTGATTGAAATTTAATTAACTTTTCAAGATGTACTACTAGTTTGTATTGTCGTATGACTTAACGTTGTTTGTGTTAATTTGGTATAATTAAGCGTATTTTGGAATGTCGTTCTTTATTTGACAGCGCGTGTATTTTTCTAGATGCTTCATACCAGAATGTGAAGGACGAGGAAATGACTTTGACTCGGTATGGCTTCAAAATGCGACATCAAAGACAGACAGGTGCAACAGATACGCGTACTTAGAGCCAAATTTGACTCATACGCAAGAAAGCTTTGACAGCTGTCCTCAAATGTGGTTCGATAAACACAAAAAAATTCCATGCACAGAATTTGTTTACGAGTCAAACAACACTTTTGTTGAAGAGGTAAGATTGTTTATTTGTTACATGTATATCTTTGTTATCTCGGAAAAATATTTTCTAATTTATAATAAATGATGTTTTTTTTATTGATGTTGGTTTAATGTGCCAATCACATAAAATCAAACTAAACTTAGTTCGAATATTGGAAACATAATCACTTTTCAGCAAAAAAATCTGGTTTATTATCTAATTCAAAAATATCCCCAGTTTGTATGGTTAGTTTTATGATCCCGAAATCCCGGAATTGTGATAGTAGTTATCCTGGAATTTCGGCATTAAGGATAAGAAGTGAGAAAATCACGAAAAGTTTTTGAACACAGCAAAATTTGGAAATCTTGGAAATTCCGTAAATTCCTAGGTTTTTAAAAACGGACATCGAGTAAAACTTTTTGAAATCCCCGGAGGAGCTAAAAAAAATGTCTCACATTTTTTCGTTTTGGTAAGCTCGTAAGTTCTCAGGATTTCGATATCGCCAAACAAGATATTTTGAAATCTGACATCGACCTTCAAACTTTCAATCCCGAATCCCGAATTTTTACACGTTTTTATGTTGAATGATCAATCTCGGAATTGGAAATATAGAAATTACTGAAATAACATATTTAAGTGTGTTATGTACATATCTTTCATATAAATATCAGTTCTATTTCCCCGAATGTAACGTGTATAATTATGTAAAACGAATATAAAATCTGTCTTAACATATTTAAAACTGCATTTCCACAAAAAAATCACCTTTTTTATTTTTGTGATTAGAAGGTCAACCGAAAACTTATGATTTTTCTGTTTCCTTATACAGTATACTATTTGAATACAAAAGAATTTAAATTTTCTTCTAACGAAATATATTAAATAACCGTTTACGCACACATTATTATTAATGGTTATTCGATTTGTCATTAATTCATTTTATTTAAAAAAAAAAACGTGCATAGCAGTTATCATCCATCACTTTTGTAAATAAGGAAAAATATTTATTTTGTAACAAATCTGGTTAATTCATGCAAAACAGATTTCTAAATCTAATCAATTCAAATAGTGTCGTCTTGACAACAACAAAGTTTGTTGTAAGATTATAACTTGTTTTATGATACTGTTTGTGTTGCTTTGCGTGACAAATGTTTCGCTTCTTTGAAAAGCATCTTCAGGCTGAATTATTTCTGATTAAAATTTTAATAAAAAAAAAAATTACATCAAGGCAGATTTGAAGTATTGCAATTTTGCCTTCAAGAATGGACTATAATAATTTGATGTATATCGTTGAAAGCGTAAAATGATGAGGTAATTATCAAAAACTTTAGGCGAAGTATATGATTATTTTATTCTGACGCTTTTATTAATAGTTGTCATAAATATTAATTGTGAAAAAAAAAATATGGCACTGTAGGCGACTTTAAGCGCTGTGCAATGTCAACTATAATATAATAATTTAGCAATGTATGAAACAAAAATAACAAGAAAAAATCAATTTCTGGTAACAGATATTTAAATAATAAAAAAAGACAGTGGAACAGCTTTTGCAGCTGACAAATTTTGGCCTTGACTTTGACAGCAAATGTTAAAAATTGTTTTTACCTTACATAAAACTGCGCAGTAAAAGTATATTTGAGCATTGCATATTTTGAAAAAACATTTTCTAATTGTTATTTCAGATGAAGATTCCTTGCCGAGATTGGGAGAGAACACTTATTGGAACAATGCATAGTTTGGGAATGCTTCTTGCCCTTCCATTTGTTGGTATCATGTCTGATAAATTTGGTAGACGGTCGGCTCTCATCATCACAGGAATGCTGGAAGGCATTCTGGGAATCATCAAATCTTTATCTATAAACTATCCCATGTTTGCTGCTATGGAATTCATTGAACCGGCCTTAGGGTCGGGGGTTCACAGTTCTGCTTATATATTGGGTAAGTGGCTATTATTTTACACAACAGCACACGTTGCATTCAAGATTCAATGTTTACTTTTGATCTTTTTGCTTCGTCACAATTCAAATTAGTGTTTAATCCCTAATCAGAGAATGTTGCTGACAGTGTCTCCAAAATTCTCTATTTTATCCTCATCTATGTTCTTCGTTACGCGTCAAGCCAGCGCTCTCTTTGAGCATTCAAAGCACATACTTTAGCCAGGTGCATCTCTGATTGTTAATTTAAACGTTTATCTTGAAATTTATGACGAGATTAAGCCACCTTACTATTAGTATTCATAATTATTTTTTTGGTTGCCTAAGAAGATACTATCAACTTCCTCGTGTTTTTCTCACCTTAATCAGTTAATGATATTCACTTTTTTTAATAATATTCTTCCTTTTTCAGCTCTTGAGCTTCTTTTACCCCCTGCAAGAGTGGCTGGAACTGCATTGATCAACGTATACTTTTCTGCTGCACAAGCTGTCTTAGGCGCACTAGCATTGTTCTTCCCTTACTGGAGAACCTTACTTCAGGTTATGTACGCTCCGTCGCTTTTGATGTTTCTTCTATATTTCCTAATGGCGGAGAGCAACCGATGGCTGCTATCAAAGCGACGATACAAAGACGTTATAAATAATTTGAAAGCGATGGCGAAATCGAATGACAAGATTCTCCCGGAGGTCGCGCTGGAAGACTTGAAGTACAACATGGTGAACGTGAAGAAGTTTAAAGAGTCAGACAAGATCGACAAGATAAAGTCTAAAGAAATGGGAGAGAAGAAATTGTCACCCCTCAGACAGGCTGCACAGTCCAAAATAATACTGATAAGAGTCTTGAAATGTGCAGTTTGGTGGAGCACGTGCACCTTCTGCTTCAACGGCTTGGCCATCAATTCTGTGGCCCTTGCCGGAAATATTTACGGTAACTTCATGATTGCTGCCACCATAGAGATACCCGGTGACATATCAGCATATTTTGCCCTTTCTTACTTTGGAAGAAGAAAGACGATGTTCACGTCATTCTTTATGGCTGGAGTCTGCCTATTATCTTTTGCATTTATACCCAAAGGTGAGCTACTTCTTTTTAATGCAACAATTGTTCTGTTTTTTTTTTAATTTAAATTTATTTACACATTAATTTGGTCATATAGTTCATGTAGTTCCACAAACATAACACAATGAATGACGACGCCACGATGCTGAAACTGCTATACACCATAGTAGCGATACTCAACTTGCAGCTCAATTAAATTTTACGTGTGGCCCGAAACAAAAGTTGCTTTTTCGAATATCAAGTATTGAACGCAAACGAATGATTTTTTTGTTGATACATTTGTTTTTTTATGTACTTACATTTAAAATTATGCTACGTCACTATATTATGTGGTATATTGACGTAAAAATATTAATGTGCTGCGGCCCACGTAATGTAGCAAAAACAAGCACGCGGCCCAGATAACAATAGGTTGAGTATCGCTTAAATATATAATTGGGATTTAGTGGAAGTTGCTAACATTGCTAATCGATGTACTTTATATAAATAACATAAAAAAATATAAATATTTTTATATGTGTCATATTCATTAGTTTTTTGAGCAATGAAACTATTAATTTAAAATGTGTGATTCTGCGAATTCAGCATATGATGACAGCAGCTGATATTTATTTCACCAAAATTCGCTATTGATATTGTTATGTACCTGTTAGTAATTTATTGATTTTAATAATTCTTTTCATTGTTTCTAGGAATGGATTGGGTATCACTGACAGTATACTTGCTGGGAAAGTACTGCGTAGCCATAGCATTTGGCTCCATCTACCTCTACACTACCGAGCTATTCCCAACGCCTCTGCGACACTCCTTGTTTGCCACTTGCTCGATGATCGGAAGATTTGGCTCCATAATGGCACCTCAAGTTCCACTTCTGGTGAGTATTCACATCTTTTTGTGGATATCTTGATGCGATACGGAACTTTACTGTGTTGCGGAATGATACTCTCATTCCGAAAAAATAGACTCACGAAATAATGAACCTATACAAACAAAGTATACTGTTATCGAGATCATTTTTTCTCAGCTTGTATGTCGACCCATAATCGACAAAATAACTTAAGTGACACAATTCGGTAAATTGCGTATTAAGCCTATAATTGCTTAATGTTGCCTAAGGCCCTTATGCGTTTTTAGGGTCAGTGCATTTTGGTGTTTTGACTTGTTATCGTTTGTTCCACGTGAACCCCGGTTGAAAAACACTGATCACGAGAACTGAAGGTAGTCAGATAAGTTTAGTATAATATCAGGATAGGAATTGACTATATATTACTATTTACTAAGCGCACTTTAGGAATTCTTTTTTGAATTTAATTAAGAAAAATCTTTCATCTGTAAAATTTGCAAATTGTCGGTTACGATTTTCTGCCGACTAAGGGTCGATATACATACATACACTCATAATGATTAAAAAATATTTATTAGCTCTGCAGAGATGCTTTCATTATTCGTAAGATAAATTTATGGAATCGGTAATTTCAAAATGTATTTTTTATAATATTGAAGAAAACTTTTTTTTGAGAATTCAATAATTAAAATATTTCTGTTTATTTTTAGGAAATGTACATGGAAAACTTACCAACATATCTCTTCTCGGCTTCCTGTTTCTTATCGGCTCTGTTGATGATCAACTCACCTGAAACTCTCAACACGAGATTACCTGAAACCATTGAAGAGGCTGAGAATATTTCCTCGCTCAAGAAGAAGGAGTTTATAGAAATGACAATTACGTGAGAAGAGGAAGTTGTTTTGTCGGATGCTATTTATCTGTGATTCAAATACAATACAATAAATTTAATATGTAAAATTTAGACGTATATACAAGAGCATGCGTGCGCGCGGTGCGCTCATTGTCGGGACATCTATGTCAGATTTATTATTTACATTTGTGTATCGATTAAGTTGACAACTGTTTTTAAGTATTCAATATGGAACAGAATGTATTTGTTCACCATAGCTACCAACTTAGTGTGAGAGTAAGGAAGACAAACTTTTAATTTAAGATTTCGACTGAAGGTGCTTGGTGGAATTTCAATATTAAATTTGAATCGTTCAAACTATGTACATTCTCACAAATTTTGTCATTAACGACCCGGGTTTCGCCTTTCGGCATCTTCAGGCATTCAAGTGCACGGATGAACTTGAACTGACGCTTAGCAAATGAAAGTTTCGTGTTATATATAAGATATAAATGCATCACTGAGTCCAAAGCCACTGCTGGCGAAAAGAATGAGCCCATGGGAATTCCAACAGATTTGACTAGTGAGCAGTTTCAAGAATTATATAATTTGTTTGTCGGCAAAGGTTTTATGATTATATGATTTTATGGTTATATAGGGTATAGAAGGATTATCGAAGATTTGTTGTTTTGTAACACTAGTATTGATATTTTCAGTACCGGTATTTCAATCCATAATCAAATGTACAATTCTGTGTATCTTTCTTTTAATATAATTACTGTACATTCCTACTTTTAAGTAATCATAATAATAGGTTTTTTTACAATACAATGGCGGCGTTCATTAATTTACGTTATTGATAATTTTATGTGTTAAGTATTATTATATTTCTAAGCTAGACTTTTTAAATATTGTTTTTAAAGTATATACAATACAAATCAAATAAGTCAGTATTGCATTGTAATCAATCTAGGGGGGTACAATGTTCTACAAGCACATCTATAATTTAGATAGATTGTTTAGTGACTTATTTACAAAAATTCGTGTGAGTGTTGTAATTATTTATTGAAAAAAAAGCCCGTGTTATTATTATAAATAAATACCATTGGAATATTATAATAAAGGATAATCATTTCAACTGGGACGTTTTGTTTATTCTATTTAGCTTGATTTCATCAATTACACGATTTTTTTAAATAATTCACCAAACAATTTATCTTAATTATAGATAATTGATTCGATACAAAAATTAAACAAAAATGCTTTTGAGAAATTTATTTATGCTTTTTTTGAGCGTCGTATTTTTTTTAAATCTACACACCAATTACTTTATATTATTATATCGTTCACAGCAATTCTATGATGTCATCAAATACAATTCCTTATTGAATGACAATGATTGCAAATACGCCAAACATTTTAAATTTTATCTATAGTCTCAAATTCACTTATAATGTGCTTACTGTCAATAGTTCTTGATGGAAAGGCATTATCAAACGGGTTTTTTTGTACTTATTTGACGTTACTTATTAAATATTAAGACTGGTTTCGCTCGACACAATAATTATCAACTGGTACTCGTGACTATGTAAGACAATTGACCATTACTATAACAAAACCGATCTGTTCGCTAATGCAAACCTCTAGACTTATGTCTATTAATGTGTTATTCTTAACTGCTTCCCAATTTTAAGATATGAAGTATTATATAATAACATATTTTCTTATAATAGCTGTGATAATAAAAATATTATGGTGTTTACACAGGTACAATTGTATGCGTCTAACATATTTTATTTTTATTATTGTCTAAGAGTCATTGATAGTTTAGACCAGGGGTGAGGAACCTTTTCTTCTCCGAAGGCCGCATTCATTTTTCTGATTCGACATAAGGCCGCAGTAAACATTAACTAGGGAATCTTTGGTCAGAAACAGGAATTTACGGTCAGAATATGTACCAGAAATTTGCAGAATTACAGAATTGGCCAGAAGGCCGCAGGTTCCCCACGCCTGGTTTAGACAGAGTTAAAAAAGCTAAAAATATCGCCTTTTATTCTTGAATAAATGTTTTTTCTTATTGAATTAAGAAACAAGAAAAAATACAATACTTTTACAAACTGGTTAACCGAGTGCAAAAAGGGTTAAAGCTTTTAATGTATTCATTTTACAACACGATTTTTATTTCGGTTGTTAAAATAAAGCTCCTCCATCGGATAAACGTATATTTTTTAGCTGTCATAATATTTATAAGCAATGTAATATATTTTTTTCTAAATAAAATACTCTTTTGGACATTTGTACTACAATTTTTTATAAAATTCGATTCATCCTTAGACATCGTGGAGTTGTTTAAGATTTCGACTGAAGGTGCTTGGTGGAATTTTAATTAAATTTGAATAGCTTCAATTTTGTTCACTCTCACATATAATATTTTGTCACCAACTAATTGTTCTTATAGTTGTAATATACAGTCAATTGCATGGTGCACTTGAACGCCTGAATATGCCGTAAGGGAAAACCCGGATCGTTAGTGACAAAACATTGCGGTGTACAAAATTTGAACGATTCAAATTTAAATCATGGAAAGCTGAAAAAAATATTTTAAGTATAGTACGAATTTAATAAGAAATGTTTAATAATGCTCAAAAAAGGCGATTTTCTACAAATTTTCAATTAACGATTTGCCTACATAAAAAGTAGGATGAAAATATGTTTTTAGTTTTCATACAAAAAAAAAATATGTATGCTCTACAAATAAATGCTACCTGTATTCAATTACGTAGATTCAACAAAAAACAAGTTTCTATCCATCACGATGTTTCTCAGTGGCATTTTACAATACTTTTAATCAGGCCTGTAGAGCTGTAGTTGGAGTCGGAGTCGGAGTCACGATATTTTGGCCGGAGTCGGAGTCGTAAAAAATGAGCGGCTCGATTTTTTTTTGAAAAATACATTTAATGATGTGTAGGCTGACGAAAGATAATCTGATGGTATACATATCGACTGTGGAAAGGAAAAATGACGTAACCCACAGTTTTTTTGGTTATCACAGTGTATCAAACTTGATACAAGTTCTATTAAAAGGATGTAAGCTACAAATGTCGAAATGGTATCTAAATTTAGCTTTTAAGTTTGAAAAAAGATGAGCTTGTGAAAATTGAAATCAAGAAAAATGACTGAAAAAAAGGTTTTTCATAAACAATTTCTTTTATTAATATTATAATATGTCAATTAAACACCAGTTTTGAAGTATCAGTTCACTTCAAGATTGTGTATATTTTATAATTTTTATATGGCCCAAAATCATCAAAACACCTTTTCTGTGTCTCCTGTAAAATTTTCTATGTGTGGGTTACGTCCTTTTTCCTTTCCACAGTCGATATATATAAGTTAAAATTAAATTATTGAAAAATTTCCTCGGAGTTGGAGTCGTCTTTTTTTACACGACTCTATAGCCCTGCTTTTAATTTTTAACGGCTTAAGTGGGTGAGCGATCCTTATCTACAGAGACAATCAGCGACAGTGACATCTATTCATGAAAAATGTAATTTGTAATATATTATATCAAATAAAAAGAATTGAAACTCTTTCCGTCTATTTGATTACAATTAGATTATCTTTTTTGTGAAGTGAAGCCGTTTTTTCGAATTTTTTTGTGAAGTGAAACGTATTGTATCTTTATGGAAATACATGTGTTAATTTAAATGACTTACATTTATTAATGTTATATGTTAACTTTATCACTGGTCTCTCATTTGAAGGGTTATCTCAATGATTCTAAAGGAAAATAAAAGTTGATAATGTCAATAATTTTTTATGAATCTTGTGTTTTTCCCCTTATCGGCGTACACATAATATGGTAAATATTTATCTGTCGCAAATAAAAAATACGGTCAAAAAAGTGTTAACTTATAATTATTATATGAGAGATAACGCAAGATTTTATTATGTGTTATATTTACATTAATTGAATACTTTGCGGCATAAGTTACAACTTTAATCATTATATCAAGAATGCTGTTTAAAATATTCAGTTTCAATCGTGAGTCGTGGAAGTGTGCTTCTTTATAGAAGTTCAATTGTGTTATCAACCTCTGAGAAAATTAATCTGAATTAATTTCAGTTTACGTTTAAATTATCGTAAATCTATGATTTTATGTGATAAAAATATGTTCTGTTGTATAAAGTGAAATGTATTAACATTGTTAAATATATAATTTGAAGTATGTTGAAATCAAAATGTCATTTTATTATACGTCGAAGCGTCAGTTCGAAAGTGTAACAAGTCAAAAACTTAATGTTTTTCGATATCTACTAGTTCCAAAATGTAACAAGTGATAATTTGCGATTTTTTAAAATTTAGAATGGTCATTATTTTTTAAATCCAAATTGTAACAACTACGAAAATTCTATAAAAGCTCATATTATAAAAATTAAAAAAATAGGCTTTAAATATTTATTTTTTCAAATAATCTACAAGAATATTATTCAATATCAAACTAGTATAAAATCTGTGTTTTTTTTTAAATTATGTTAAAATTATTATTTTTGAGTTAGTAAAATTTGGAACCGAGATATTGATTCATATCCAATGGATTTTAAGTATTTTTGAAACTTTCTTTTTTTATTCGTAATCAAATATATTTTATTTTTTTTGGGATTCACAGAGCATTCTTTGGCACGCGCTGTTTTAATTATCGTGGGACATTAATCATTTTTTTAAATACTTCAGCAGTGTATCAAACATTTTGTAAATAGCTAGAGTTCAATTGAGACTAGTGGTGAAAATGGGATGATCCTGCTCAAGTAGGGCCTCTATTAAGTGCTTTAAAGCTCATGATAGAGTGTGTCTTTACAATTGATTTGAATATGTTTTGATTAGACAAATGAGTCATGAAAGCTTTGACTCGGTCATTTTGAAAGAAAATGTATATTGTTTCATAAGCAAGCTTTCCGAAAAATGCATCTCAGTTTAAAGTCTTCCGACCATTGCCTTAAGGAATTCTCATATTAGCTGTGCAATTTTAAAAACGAATCAAAAAATTGAATCTTTATTTTACTATTTCGGTATCCTGAGCAATATGTTATTTTCGCTTATATGTATCGTAGTCAGTGAAGTCAAAAGTTCATACAATTGTTGTCAATCAGTTATTGTGGCTGTTTTTTAAATTGAATATTTATCAAACAGTTTATGTAACCTAACCTTACCAATATACCGACTATTGATGATTTTCAATAACAGCTAAGTACTAATCAAGAATTATAGTGTTTGACTATTTATTCATTAAGTATCTAGAAAAATTTAATAAAACACGCTTATGAACTGGATCGCTAGTTTATGTCAGTTGATATTTTCATGATGAGAAAAGCTGACCATTGTTTTCATGTCATAAAAAATTAGGAATGAATGCATTTTTTAAATAAAACATTTTCGCCTTCAATCGAGATAGAACACATTAAAAATTTTACGCACACATGTAAACACAAATATTTAAGAAAATTCTCGAAGCTTGACAAATACATTACCTGTAATAAAAATTCATTATTTTTGTTGCCAAATATGTTGAATGTCAAAAAGAATCTCACTTTTTACGTTACAATTTTAAAATGTGATTATTTTTACAGTCGTGTGACTTGCACCATACCTTACACCGAAACCAGATTTTGGGCAGATTTAGTGTTCTACTGTATGACTATGTTTTGTAGATTGTAATAAAAGTTCTAGGTTTAATATAATATTATATACATATGTTTTTAAGAGTTTTCGGAGATGTTCGTTATTATTATATTATAGTTTGAATCTAATGATAATTTATCACTGTCATTCTAAAATAATCACACAATACAACTTAATCATTTTGGAGATAGAAGATATCAGTATTCTAAAAAATATTTGACACTTAAATCACAACAATCTTTTTTTGAGTTGTTACACTTTGGAACTAAGATATAGGTTCACACTTTAAGTCTTATAAAACACTCAATACTATACGTATTTCAAAGAGATTTAATTCGTTTACATATCGACTTTGGAAAGGCAAAATGACGTAACCCACAGTTTCTTCAAAACAGCTTTTTTAATAATCACAATGTTTACAACTTGATACATGCTCTATTAAAAGGATGTAAGCTGAAATATATACGAATATTTCAGTTAAATACCAGTTTATCAGTCTCTAATCTCCATGCACTTTAAGGTTTTGCATATTTGAGATAATTTTCATATGGCCAAAAATCTTTAAAAATCGTGGTCTATGACTTCTGTTAAATTCGTTACGTGTGGGTTACGTTAATTTTCCTTTCTGCAATCAATATACTTATATGAAATAATAAACTTCGAAATGTGTATTTTATTTTAGCTCATTTAAAACAGTAAAGACATGTGTGAGAGCCAAGAATTGAAGCCAAGAGATGTGGACCTTGATATTATACTGGAGAAAGTTGGGCGTGTTGGCAGATACCAAATCAAACATTTCTTATTAATCATTATTCCGGTTTTGGTCAGCTCAACTCACATAACTAATTATATATTTAGTGCCCCTGATACGCAGTATAGGTAAAAAGTTTTATTTATTAATTTTGTTTGATCGAGAGATACAGTTTTAGCCTTGACCGATAGAGCATTTGAGTATATGTTTTTTTTTTAACTGCGATGTAAAACAGAAAGGGTAATAATACAAGAGTTGGGTCACTACTGACCAGTTGTTCTTACCTTTTCATAAAACTGTCTTCCAATATAATTTACGATACATATATCAATTCCAATCAATATATGCTTGCCTTATTTGAAAAAACACAGAACTATTTTTTTTACAATGTAGCTACATTCCAAAAAAAAAAAAAAAAAGCGATAGAATTTATAAAATAAATTTAGATTCATTTTTTCACTTTAAAAAACCGTGTTTTTTAAAAAGAACAACATTGCGGTACTGAAAATTGTGTACATAAGGTTATAATGAAGTCGCAATAAGTACATTAAACATAATATGTATTTTTATTAAGAAAAAATAGTACTATTCATCGCTACTTTATTATATAAGGGACTGGACATAAATCGTCTGTATGATAATTCTTATGTTATCTTATGAAGCCCTTTGTTTTTATTACTGTTTTGTGTTGTTTAATTTCTAATGAAATTAGAAAATCTGCTATCCATTTCCGTGTTTTTTGTTTCTGTGGATAGTATTAGAACAAATTATTTATTTAAGAATATAGTGTTCGTTCTTTTTAGTGGAATATGTTATTTCAAAACAGTATATAAAAAAACTGAATATTTTTTTGTTTGTTCACTGAACTTAGCTAATAAAACTTACTTCACATCCAACTCATTTTCGTCAATACCATAATATTATTGTTGTTCACACTGTACATGTTCTAAACTGATTTGTACATCTTTTAAAAAATAGTTAAAAGAGTAATTTAAAAATTAACATCAACCCCTTTTTGTTATAAGTCTGTTTGCAAATAAAGATTTTCAACCTAACCGTAAAAATAATGTCTCGATTATCACAACGAGTGCTGAAAGTAATAAAAATTGTTAAATAAATACTATTTATATTATTACCCGGCACCACCCGCGATAGATTCAAACTCATTCTTTATTAAATTTGAATCGTTCAAATTATCTACATTCACACAGATTTTGTCACCGGGTTTCACCATTCGGCATCTTTAGGCGTTTAAGTGCGCGGATGAACGTCTATAAATAAATAAAACGTTTGTGTCCTGTAAATAGAATAAGTATTTATTCTGCCCGGCTTCGTCTTGGTTGTATTGAACTTCAAATCGAACGATAGAAATAACAATATGTGCACCAGTGTTATTATAGCATCATTTGAAGTTGAAAATGCCACCGTGTATTTTAGGTCATGAAGCACACATTCGAGTCTTTTATTTATTTATAATACTAAAAAATGAAAATAGCACACATGTATGCCACCCAAAATACCATGTGTAAATTTCACGTCGCTTCTGTACACCGTTTGAGAGGAGTTCTAGTGACAGACTGACAAATAGAGAGACAAACAGATATATGCGTATGTTCTGCGTATGCATCGAACTCTTTCGAAGACCATTACTGACAACAGTTTTAAACTTAACTCAAACTCTTAAGTACACCATTTAAAAAGACTGGGTACTAATGTATATTACAATTTATTTTAAAACCAATAAAATATCATTTATTTTTCAGATGTAAAATACCAGAATGTGAAAAAAGTGGCTCAGATTTTCAAACTGATTGGTTGAATTTTACTATACCGAATGGCAATGACAGATGCTCTAAATATATTCATATTTCTAGTAATATCACACATTTCCAAAACAGTGACACTTGTTCAGCAAGCAAGTTTGATGTGTCGAGAACTACATCTTGTAAAGAATATATTTTCAAAGAAAACAATACACTTATTGAAGAGGTAATGAGATATTTTATGCGCATATCTACTCATAATGTAAATAACAATTAAAAGTGTAAATATTTTATTTGCTTTACTAATTAAGCAGATAATTGGTGCAACAATTTGCTATTTTTAATACGGCTTATGATTATTATGGCAAGAGCAAAAGTGGTAGAGAAAATGCGTGTGTGTATAACAAGAAGACAACCTGACAGATAAATCAACAATTTCAGCACAATACAACAGATAAATATGTATTGTAATATAACAAAATAACTTGACAGTATCTTTGACCCAATTCATTTACTTATATTATCGAATAACATTAAAGCTCTGCTCAAATGCAACAGCATTGACAAACTGATTTTACGTTTGGTCAAAAAAAATGACTACAACGCTTCAGCGTCACGGATTACAAAACCTTTACCGTGATGTAACGTTTTCCTTTTTCTGTAGGGAAAGTAATTAAGTACAATTGTATTTATATAATGCAGTTAATCTAAGCGATAAGGAGAAACAAACATTTATTCTGTAATGCAAATAATTTTATATCACAAAAGGAAAGTATAAATTAAATCACATACATATATTTATCATTCAATTGCGTCCCTAAAGATTTATATCTTTCAAAGTTCATTGAATTGCTAATTCTTTTATTATCAGGTGTACGCTATAACGCTACGTCCTAAGTAGGCGAAGTCGATACAAACGCTGTTTGAAGCGATATAAAGCGAAGCGCTAAAGCTTTTCTTCGTGCCCAGTCGGCATCGCAGATTCATTATGTTTTTTTTTAATGTTTTTTTAGGTCATTCCTCATAAAAATTTTCGAATTGAGACAGTATACAATTTTTCAAAAGCGTGAGAGTTTTTTTTTGCTTCATCCTTTCAAAGAGTTGCGACTGCCAATGACTCCAGCAAAAAAATATTTTTTCAGCGAAATAAATGGTGTTTTCACGTGTTACACTGAATCCCAAAATCCCGAGATTAAGGGATTGCAAAATTGGCTGGGATCCCGGAGTTTCGGGATACGGGATTGGAGGCCTTTATCGCATTGCTGAAGCTCCGTGTCGCTTTACTATGTTTGACATAAAGTTTTGATGTAAATATCTTCGAGTTTTCTCCCTGGCTCGATGAGCCTTAAACTATAAAGATCTGGCCTTTAACGATAAAAGTTTACTGAGAACTGCTTTCCATAATTATATTTTATAAATGCAACAACAAAGAAACTACTACTGCAGATGACAACATATTTTTTACGAAATATTGTTAGCTGCCGACACAAATAAATATTTTTAATTAATTTACTTATTTAATATTTTTCGCGGATTACGTTAATATTATTCTAGGTCACTGTAGGTCACACAGGAAACATAAATGTTCGTACAAAAATATAGTGTTCTTTAATTTCATACAGAATACAAATGATAAATACTATGATGAAACGAAAACCATTTAATTAAATTGAACACTGTATGAGAATAGCAAGTGAGGATATCAAATAGATACCCATATATGTTAGAGTTAAAGTATGCACTTTATTAAATGTATAAATTAATTAATATTCAAAGTAAACATTGTCCATTTTCCAGTTATACACCAAAGAAAACTTTAAGTAGTCAATAGGTTTCGCTTATGACAAGCATTATCATCTGTCGATAATGCTCGTCATCATGTTATATAAAAGTGAAATTAGTAAAAATTAATGTCCTTTTTTAATAGAATGCTTTTCTACTGTGTACTTTTTTTAAACACTTTAAAAATGTGTACTTTTTGAGTGTAACATGCGGTTTCTTCAAAGAAAAAAATAATTGTACAAGATAAATTGCGCACATTAGAGGTGAAATGAGCCAAGTGGTATTTTATAAAAAAAAATTAGACGCGCTGTAATATTCTGCACGTCTTAAATTATCATAAAAGTGAAGTAACCTCAATTAATACACATTGTAATAGTGTTATCTTCGTAAAATAAAAATATGCAATCCACCAAAACACCAAATAAAGACGTGATTGTAGTTAAAAGTCCAAGAAAAGAGTTTTACCATTTCACTAGTTGGCTTACGTTTCGAGGGCCCAATTGTCTCTATCATTTTTCATTTCAAGAATCTGCATTCAATTGGACCCCGCTATAATAAGATTTAAAATCAAAATTATTAATCCTTATTTATCCAATGACAAAAACAATAATAATTGTAGAACTAAATAAATTGCTTCGTATTCATATTTTATGATTAGATTACATCATATATGAATAGAAAAATTTGGTGGCTTAAAAATATGTTTTTGTTTTTTCTAGTTGAATATTCCATGTGAGTTTTGGAAACGAACCCTGATCGGAACATTGCACAGTATTGGCACCTTGGTTGCCCTTCCTCTTATAGGCTGGATCTCAGACAAATTCGGAAGAAGATCAGCCCTTGTATTCAGTGCAGTCGCAGATGGCATTCTGGGCTTGGCCAAATCTTTCTCGGTCAATTACTCAATGTTCGCGATTCTGGAGTTTTTGGAGCCGACACTTGGCTCGGGGCTTTATACTTCATCATATATTTTAGGTAAGATGTTAAATGTCCATATATGTATGTTAAGTTTGGTCCTTCATCTTCAACTTACTTTGATTTAAATTAATAAAAAAATATGCGTTTACCTGTGATAGATGCAATATCGTGGGTAATCAAAACAGGCATACGTTATCCATCAGCATAACAAAGAATACTAACATATGATTAGGGGTACCGTAGACGCGTGATTACATCACAAGACGAAAATATAATAATTAAAAGGTTTATTCTAATGAAGTGGGACATCCTGCTACAAATAAAATGATAATACAATAAAATACGAAATTGATCCGAACATAATCACAAGCTCGTTTATTTTTCGACACCGACAAAACTAAAATGGCGTCGGCGTATATATTATATGTACATATTTCGTCCTTTTGCGCACTAAAATTTAGGGTGAAGTTTGGATGATTCAATATGTCTTTCACTTCACACAGTCTTCCACCTTCTTATTCCAATTTCAGACCTTCAGTGCTAGTAAGTCCTGTAATATTTTGTCTATCCACGTACATTATGTTTATCTATTAAAAAACACTGTTCGACCACAACTTTTTTATTTTGATACAAGAAATTTATTCAACGGCATGCATGCATTTAATTATTTTCCTTTTGTCTTTTATTCGGTCAGGCGTTGGTACTTACAAAAGTTGCTTTAATTATACAATGTATTTAATTCTTTAGGTTTATGTCTTAAAAGGACGTTTAAAATTAACGTTTGAATTTTTTTTAAATCACAGCTATAGAACTTCTCCTTCCATCCACAAGAGTAGTTGGCGGGATGTTTGTGAGCATCTTTTTTGCAAGTGGTCAAGCTTTATTGGGACTCACCGCTTGGCTCTTCCCATATTGGAGAACATTCCTTCAAGTATTGTATACTCCAGCAGTATTGGTGTTGTTTTATTATTGGATAATTGAAGAAAGTAACAGATGGCTCTTGTCAAAATATCGATTTAATGATGTCATTAAAAATTTAAACAAAATGGCAAAAACAAATGGAAGAATTCTACTGGAGAGTGATTTGGAAGATTTGTATTTCAATAAACAAAATAACGACAAATTTATAAAAGATTCAACAGACAAAGATTGTAACAACTTGGAACGACCCAAAAATCCTCTTGCGCAAGTAATTCGATCTAAAATATTGCTTTTTAGAACGATAAAGTGCTCGTTTTGGTGGGTCACGACTACGTTTTGTTTCTATGGTCTATCTATAAATTCTGTAGCACTAGCTGGAAATATATATGCAAATTACACTTACGGAGGATTGGTCGAAATTTTTGCTCATATATTTGGATTTGTTTCTCTATCTTATTTCGGAAGAAAGAAAACACTTTTCGCAGCCTTTTTCGGAGGAGGAGTATGTCTTCTGTCTTTTGCTTTTATACCGCACGGTGAGTTGGACCGTTTTTATACTTTATTTTTACAATTTCTTTTATACACTTTTGTATTTATTTATTTTGGACATAATATCACATTCGGGCAAAGAGTCATTGTAGGAACGATATTTTGGCTCTCTAATTTTTCTTGTTATAAACATTGGAATCATCATAGAAATCTGATAAAAGTTCACAGTTTTTTTTCATTTCATAATTTCAATAAATATTAAAGACATGTCTTGGAACAGAAATATATGCAATATATTATAATATTAACATCATTTTCCAAATCACTCTTACGTGTGTAATTAAATTTGATAACATTTTTGTTCTACTTCTTGTGCAAGTGGAATGCTTTCTGTGCTGAACAAGTGGAATAAAAATTTTATTGAATAGATAAAATTTCACAAAATTACCGCCGAATTTATCAAAGATACTCTTACATGCTTTATTTAAATTATTTTCTGTTCAATTATGATGAATGAAAAATAGGGTTTAACAGTTGGTTAAATGTCAGAAAATACCATGCCTTACCTTACGCGCTCCAAAAATTAGTACACAATTCAAGCTTGTATTTTAAATATTTATTTGATACTTTTGTGACTTTCAATAAATGTGTTCATTGTTATAAAGTATTTTTATATTTCAGGTATGGCTTGGTTATCTTTAATGGTTTATCTGCTGGGACGATTTTGCATTTCTTTGGTATTTGGAGGACTTTATTTATACACATCTGAACTGTTTCCAACTCCTCTAAGGCATTCCTTACTGGCAACCTGCTCAATGATTGGAAGATTTGGGTCCATAGCAGCACCACAAACACCGCTCTTGGTGAGTTTTTGGTACCGAATGCTCAACACTCTTGGACTGTCTTATTAATCAGTTACGTGATCAAGATTTTCGGTTCGAAGAAGTTTTCTTAATTTGATTTTCTTTAAGCATGGATGTCTGTAATGTTTTGATCTTTACCCCAACTATTACTTTATATTTAATCAATAATATAGAATTTAGAGATAACCAATAAAGTAACAACAGTGGTACCCCAATCTATCGTTTTCGCTTTCATCCCTTACCTGTAGTTATTGCTATTTTTACTGTCGGTTTGAAAACTGTCTCCTCCATTCATCCTTTTTTTTGGGGGACTTATAAGAAACGATCAATCAAGGTTTTTTTTCTTAATAATTAGTAATATCTCTAATGCTTTTAGTTTTTTCTTCGAGAAGAATGTGCATCAGAAGATTTATTTATTTTAAAAAATAAATTACAAAATATTTTTATTTTTTTCATTTGCAATGTTAAAAACAACAGATAACAGTATATGATAGTAGAATATGTCAAAACTCGAAGCAATCTTGTTAAACTTTGGTAAAGCTCTCCCCAGAGGCAACTCCATCGTCAGGACACTTTAGTAAAAAAAACAATATATATGATTCTACAAAAAAGGATAAAGAACAGTTGCACATTCTCAAGAATGGTGGAATTCTCAATTTGGTCTCGTATTGGGCGTAAGAAATATTTGGTCAGGTGAATTTCTCTTTGAGCGTTAAAACCATTAAGCATAAGCATGATTAAAAGAAAGTTGGATAAATCTACGTATAATATTGTTACACCCTCATATAGAGAAGTCTTAAAAGAAAATTCTGAATTTTCTCCACCAAAAAGGTATATTTCGAACATCTTGGGGCCCAAATATTCAACCCATTCTCAAGTCTTCACAGGTATCCATTTGAATCGAAATCTATTGACTATTTGATAAATGAAAATGTTTGACAGAAATTCTTGTCCACGACTGCACAGCGGATATGTGCATTTGATTACAGTGGTGGACAAACATCTTAACAAAATAAATACTTGTATTGCAAATATCATTGTCGATAGTAAATAAAGATATCATAATAAATAAAAAATATATATTTAAGGTCAATTGGCTTTGCAGTATTGGAGGAATATTTCATAACCGGTTTTTAATTATTTCTATTAAATATACATTTTAAACGGTATCCTTATGATAAACATGAAAAATTTGATAACGATAAATTAATTTAATTTGCTTTTTTTGACATTCAAATACAATGCTAAAAAACTATTCCATCGATACTTTAAGTAGGGATTGCAATAAAGGTAAAACCAAAACAGAGTTACCGGTTTTGAAATCAAATTAATAACCTTAATTCAACGTTAAAAAATATTTAAAGTGAATTTTAAATCTATCCATGGCCTATTTTAATAGAAAAAAAATAATTGAAGTATTTTAAGTCTGCCAAAAATTATATCAATATTGACAGATCAAAGAAACAACTAGTGTTTTAATGATGTTTTATAATTTCATATAAATTACCAGTATGTGATTATATTATATTTTTAATGGCGGTATTTTATATGAAATATCGAAATACTGATTTCAATTTGTTCTTCCGGTATTGCGATCTCATTTCGGCATATTTTTTTATAAACTTTTTTTGTAATACCAGTATTCAATATGAATTATCTAAAAACCGGTATTGCTATATTCGTTTGGTATTGTAATCTTTTAATCTTGATTGGTTTTTCGGGAAAATAAATACTCTGGCGCAGAAACAGCTCTCTCGGATTCAAAGCTTGTTATATAAACGAATAGTCAATCAAAAATTGTGTCGTTACATACTGTTACATGTTAAAATAACGGTTTCAATAATTCACATTCTTTTCATTTAATATATTTAATATGAACATAATTATCATCCATAACTATCATTCAATACCAATAAATAAATGAATTTTATTGAAGTGGCAAAAATCTTCGCCATTCACCGATTATTTTGTTTTAAACAATATTTTTTTATTCTAGGCCCTTTATTTTGAGAAACTTCCTTCATTTCTTTTCGCTGGGACTTGCCTCATATCGGCCATGTTAGTTTTGACAACACCGGAAACTCTCAATATCCGGTTGCCCGAAACAGTAAAGGAAGCTGAAAATATACACACGTTAAGAAAAAGCAAAAGTAATGTACTATGCGACAAAAATATGAATAAATAATCAGCAGAAAATCATGTTTTGTTTCTTTTAATTGCAGAATGCTAGTCATCTAGAATATGTTGAATGTGTCTAACCTTGTTCAATAAGTCCAATTGACTTAGCCAACCTTCTCCTTACTGGTCCAACTTCTGTGCAAGTGTTATATTAGGAGCAGCCATTAACTATTTATTGCTACGATTAATTAGAGCTATATAATTTATATTTTTTAATTTTTTAAGTCTGTACTTATTTACCTCGGAGAAGCTTTAATAATCACTCATGCTTTACACGAGAGCCATGAAATGCCACGATCTAAGTAAATTTGTAAGGCACTGTAAAGTTTATTTTTCAGCAATGGCCGCTCAAAATTTGAAAGAAATGTCGATAATTATTTTAATTTTAGTATGTATTTTGAAAAATAGGTCTGATTTTTAATCAGTTGCTCAACCCTTTTTGAGGGACAAGGGTTTTGCCGTTTATCGATCAATCAAACATTGCATTTGGTAGAGACATTTTTAAATAAATGTGAAAAATTATCAGACTATTTGTAAACTAGGGCTTATACAAAAAACGACTAAAAAACGGTTTTCTAAAATATTTCTTAAAATTCAGTTTAACCCGGATTTTGAAGTTGAACAAAAAAACCCAATTGAAATAGTGAAAAGATGAATGTATCTGTTTATTTACTATAATATGAACATTATCAATAAACTACAAAAACTTTATTCTGTGTTCCGCGTTAGTAAATACATATGTTAGTAGAAAGCACAAAAAGTCTCTTGATCTTACTTAGTAAAGTATTTTTTCTAACGAAATTTCATACAATAGAAAATTTTCTTTCGCTGGGTCATATAAAATTTTATAAGAAATAGTTATGCCGTCAGTTGAGTCCATCATGACGGATAGTGGGATCAATAGACAACGGTGTTTACTGTGACCATATGGTCACGCTAGTACTTAAAGGGTTAAAACCTCGGTTTTTCAATCCTGGTTTTTAAAAACCGATAAGCTCTTCTGATACCTAGAATTATCACTAAGAAAATATATTATAGGATAAATCACTAGTCAGACATTAAAAACAAGTAAGAATAAAACAAAATTTAAGATAATAATTCTATTCAAACCGATGACCCCCGATATCATTGACTTTTGGGAGGTCGATTAATAAAAACAATGAAAACACCTGCAAAAAATATGTCATTTTAACGTCTACCATCCAGTAGCGTATGGGGATTGTTGAACTTGGGTGTGCTGTATATCAAACCATGCCCAATCCAAATGTGGACCAACCTGTAACCTCCGTGTTCTAAGCCAACGATGTTGACCACTCGACCACGCAGCCGGCTGAAACAACAAAATTTCAATGTCATAAAGGTGCCCATCTGTATTAGTTCAACAATGAATATCTTTGACAGCTACGGCGGTAACTTTGGAGAAGTTCATTTTTAATATAAAATTAAATTTGAATACGTTAATATTCTACTTGATGTGTTTAAACATCATCAGACAATGCAATTGTTAAGCATTTTTTTAAAATCAGGCTTCGGCTTTTTGGAGCAGGCGTGGGTTACCATTTTTAATTATGTTAAATCTTATTTGAAAATGAAGTATTCAAAATATTATATTGAAAACTTTTAGTCATTATTAATAAATAAATATTAATAATAATTATCTAACAAAATAAATTATTTTTATGTACGTCAAAATTAAAATGAAAAATCTCCTGTTAATAAGTAATAATGTCATAAAAAAGTAGGGGCACGAATGTCTTGAAAGTACACTAGATGTATTTGAGACTGGGTACATGTGCGTGCTGTAACTTGGCAGTTCGCTTTTGAAGCTAAAACTATGAACAAAAACATTTGATTCACGCTACGCCTGGAACGGTCGGTCTCTAGCTAGGATGAAGTTGTAACGGTTAGCTTGTAGTGCAGCCATGATAGTAGACCCCAAACCGAATACATCTGCGAAAATCATGTCTAGCAAAGCATTTTAAATATATCTCTTCAAGTTATAGAATCTAGACTCTAGATCAGCGATACCCAACCTGCGGCCCAATCAGATTTTATGCGAGGCCCGAAACAATCATAGTTACCAGATGATTGATTTTCACATCAAATAATCTCCATTTTATTAAGGGTAATTTTAGCTTAGTTTTCTATACATGTTTTCTATACATATCGAGTGTGGAAAGGAAAAAGGACGTAGCTCACACATATCAAATTTTACAGGAGGCGCAAAAAACGTGTTTTGATGATTTTAGGCCATATGCAAACTATGAATTATACACCTCCTTGAAGTGCACGGAGACTTCTAAACTGGTGTTTGATTAACTTAATCTAATATTAATTTAAGAAATTGTCTAGGAAAAACCTTTATTTCAGTCTTTTTTCTTGGTTTTAATATTTTACAGGATCAACTTTTTCAAACATAAAAGCTAAATTTAGATACTAATTCGGCATTTGCAGCTTGCATCCTTTTAATGGAACGTGTATCAAGTTGGATACATTGTGATTATCGTTATCGTAAAAACCCGTGTTTTCAAAAACTGTAGGCTACGTCCTTTTTCTTTTCCACAGTCGATATGTATGTATTTCCTTTAATTATTTCTTGTTGTATATTCTATTAAACTTGTAATGAAGTCATGAAGATCATTTTTTCTTATGAAAAAAAGTGCATCGTGGCTTCGAAAAGGTTAAGACGATTGCCTTAGTCAAATACTTACATTCCTACTATTTAAAAAAAATAAAAGTTTAGTAACTGGTATGTAGAAAAGAATGCATCCATTGTAAAATTCTATTTTAGGAAGACTATAATATTTAATTTATTCCGCATTCGAAATAAAGTAATGCATTTTTTATAACGAAACGTATTTTAAGGTTTTATATTAAGAATATATTTCAATCGTTAACATATATTTCAGCTGAATGAGTCTCTGAATTCATTACCATAGTCAATAGTGTGTCAAGTTTCTCTTCGAACCCGTCATATGTGGTTAACCTTATAAATCTATCACGTTTTTAATGTGTTGGTACAAAAGTTTACAGCTTTTTAAAAATATACATAAACTAATGAAGTTACCTAGCAATTTAGGGGATAAAAATTTATGAGATCTAGGGAGTTACGTGTTCTGAAAATATTAGCGACGATATACAATAAATGTAAATCAGAATGAAAATATAACTAGAAAATTACAAAAAAAATAATGACGTCTATATCGTCGGTAAACTGGAAGTAAAAAATTAGGTGTTTTGAGTTATGAATGCAGATCGATAGATTTAAACATGCTTAATAGTTTAAAAAAATATTTGACTCATATTACATTTATTTGTTTCGATATTTAAAGAAGTAATACGAACTAATTATATTTTTACATTTATTACTGGAAGAAAACTTTTTATATATAACGCTTTTTAGCCGAACAGATTTATTATTTCTACAGCTACCCAAAGACGATTAGACGACTAAACGTTTTTGAGCTGTAAATTTTTTGGTAAATTGTTGTTTATTTATTCGTCTTGTTGGCTACATTTCAGTCCGCTTAATGATTTTTGAAAAATTCAGTTATCTCAAGACAACGATTTTTGACCTAACGTTATCTGGCAGAATAACGACTATATTAAAATATTTATTTGTATTTACTTACACCTGTGAGCAATTAGTCTATAATTTATATCAGTGATGCACAAACCGCGGCCCTTTTTCAATTTTGTGGCGGCCCTTAAATCTTTTTCTCTAACAAATTTTTTTCACGTAAAAAAAAATATTTAATAAATGTAAGTAAGCTTTTTCTTCAACGAAGTAGAGTAAATTGGTTCATAGAAACAGGCTTACAAATGTTATGTCAAATTAAAAAAAAATAGTCAAAAATTAAGAAAGACCAAGAATGCATTCACTTATGAATTAAATATCAATGATACATAAATATTTCACAATGAAACGATTTTTAATAAGCAAGTACTCATAATCCTATTTTTGCATGACATATTTTCAAAATAACACGGTCAAAATAATATAATGGAACCTATTACTCATTTATCTAGATTCACTTAATCTTTTTTACCCGGTTTTAAGGTTTTTTTACATGGAACTTACATATGTTCTGTATGGAAAAGGATTGAGCGTATTTTAAATCATTTTTTTTTCTTTGCGGACCAAACCCACGATAATTTGTTTTATGCGGCCCGCTAGAAGGTAAAGGTTGTGCATCACTGCTCTATATGGACCGGTAATCTGGAAGAAAGCGTTAAATAAACTGAGTACGCGAGAAATTACAAAATTATTCTGTAAAATATATGAATGTTTTGCCTATTAAGGGTCGATATATTAGGTCTCATAAGTTCTTAAATACAAGGAAACTGTTATTGCAAATATATATTATCATTGAAAAAAATTCAGCTCCGTTAATCTTGGATCTGCTTTGATAATAGCACTAATATCATTAATTTTAGTCAGTTAAATTCAGTAAATCTACTGTAACTTCTAAATCATTTTTTTGTATTCCTGCTTTTTGCGGGAACGTTTTTTCAAAGTAATATCAAAATTTGAATTTTTACAATACATTGTACCGAAACTGAGTTACTCTCATCTCACTAATGCCATTTTTTTATTTAAAAAAATTAAATAATTGTTTTTTCACATTATCAAAATGGATTTCTACAAAGTAATTCTTCAATCAATGTATGTATAGCATAACCAATGTATCTGCGTTACCATAGATCGGTTATATAACACTTTTCTATCACGTCACAACTAGTTTACTATGTATCATACTATTGACACAGTTGCAGCATTTAGGTAAATTCTTACTGAACTATTTATATATACATACAGAATCCGAAAAATCTACTTGATTTTCCAAAAATGATAAGGAAAAAAACACATTTTTTTACAACTATCTATACAGATAGCATCTTCTTATCTATGAATGACTCCTTGGAGAAAACGAGTTCTGTATGCTCAGGGCCGGCGCCACCATACAGACAAAATAGGCAACCGCCTAGGGTGCAAACCATTAAGGGACGAATAACTGGAGTACTCAAACAATACTACGTTTTATTTTATTTTGATGAGTAAATTTTTTCGACTGATTAATCGAGTTCTGTTCAAAGGCATGGGTGTTTGTGATGTCTGAAAATTCCTTTCCAACCTTTCCTGATCCTCTAACAACTAGGCGTAGCGAGAGTGATTAGTTTACCACTAGCCCTGTCCTGCCCTTATCCTTCTATCTACTCTCTTTTAAAAAGAGAGATTAAGTAACAAAAATTTATCGTAGAAAAACATCTCTTAAGATACCTCCACTATGAGGCCATATGCTCTTAATTAGGAGCGGGCATGGGTATATAAAAAAATATGTCTAATAATCCCGAATTCTTTTTTTCTTTATTTCAAAAAAAAAGTAAAGCTATTTTTTAAGAAGGGGGTGAGCCAATAATCGTTGGCTAGGGCGTCAAATATCCTTGCACCGGAACTGGTATGCTGACTATTTGTTAATATGCATATTCTCTGAGGCTTATACTTTTGTATGGCATCTAGTCTCACAAGTGAATCTGTCATCGAAGTGGAAACCGGACACTTTTGTGGGTATCATATTGTATTGAACTCATCATTTCGTTTAGCCAATGTAGTTTTTAAATAGTGTTATACAGTCATCAGTCAATGACGTATTGGTGAAGAGTTCGATATATTTTCGGTGGCGGTTTATTGTTGTTTTTTTATAAAAGGTAAGACATATTTTTTAAACATAACAATGTCCTTGACAGAATTTTTTTAAAAATATAACTTAACTACTTTGTGTAATGATTAGGGAAAACTCCATTTAGAGAATATAATTCTCGAATATTTTCTGTCGATGTATTTTTTTCAATATGTATATTAAGAGATCACTATGAATTCTTGGTGTCAAGGTATTATATTAAACCATTGCTTTTCCACCTCTCAATATAACTATCAACCAATCAGTTGATAAAACTCGTGATGAGCGCAACTCTGGTCCTGAAATTTATAAAAAAAGTACAAAGTCACAATGAAATAAAACGTTGTATATTTTGATATTTAAGCACAATTTACTATACAATGATTTAAATTGAATATATATTTTTGTATTTTGAATAAGTTAAATTTAAATTTATCAATATTTGTTTCCCTGGTAAAATAGTTAAACAGTCTACATTTATGTTTTTAAAAAATGAATTAAAAATATTTTCATTTTAGTTCAACCATTCATAACAAAAATGACATTCATAACAAAACTGTTCTAAAATATTTATTATAGACAATTTAATACATGAAAAACTTAAAATGATTGAATGGTATAAATGTTATGTTTGAATATTATTTCATGAAATATAACCGCCCCTGCATATACAAGGGGTTACACTTGTTACACACCACTGATTACAAGCATTCCAGTAACACTTTCCATGCACGAAAAATCTGCACTCGATCTGAACGCAAAACTGTGTTATATAAAACACTATTTTAAAATTGAAATTTATAATATATTTTAAATAATGCAACAGAAGGTGTGTTTAATTTTGAATTCAAAATACATAAGATCTATCAACGATGATATCGCTAGAGCCATTACGCAGTATGTTAATTATTTGTTTGTATAAATTAAATAAAAAGTGTTATATAAATGAACGGCTTCACTTTAACCCTTTGCCCGCGTCACCAAATTTAGTGAACATGCCCTGTACGCGGCTGCTTTTTTGCGGATTTTGTTATCGCGTTTTCGACTATAAATATAGGATGTACTATTTTTTTAACTATTTAATTTTTAACTAACCCAAAGTATTTTTTTTCAATAATAAAATAAAATATGTTTCTTTTATTTTTGGTTTAATTTAATAATAATCATTCTTCATACAATTGCGGTGTGATGTCGCCATATTAAAAAATACCGCCACGCGCGACCGAGAACACTGCGCCCCTACCATACGATGCTTGTAATATTAAATTCTCGGAACAATTTCAATTTTACCCACGCTCGATCGCTTATTTACATTATCCCAAATAATATAATGATATATACATATTTTGTAAATACGTGGCGCACAGTTCTTACGAGAAGCGCTATGAATCAACGGCGGCCATCTTGAATTGGTGACATATGTTCACGGCGTGTTCCATAAATAAATTATTTTAGCCCACATTGAATCTTTTTTGACCAATGTCATCTATTGAATTTTGTAAAATATACATTTAGTAATATTTTCAACCAAGTTATACAATTTTAATACAATATATATAGGGTTTGAAATTTCCATAACATATATATGTGTCACGCGCGCTGAGGGCATGTTTGCTAGGACATGCATAGCGGTCATATGCGGTGGAAAGGTTAAAGACGCCATGGCACTAACCATAAAAACGTTTCGTCATAATTTTAATATGAATAAACTATTTTGAAAAAAACACAACTTTTTAGATGGGTATCACTCAGCGTGAGATATCCAGACATGCGATATCGCCGTTCATTAAAGTATAAACAGTAGAACACCAATCAATAGTTCCCGAAATATCGCTCTTTTAAATCGGTACAAAAAAATATCGTTGGGTTTTGAGACATTGTCGCATTTAATCGTCACTTTTTTTGCAAACACATTATACTCTTTATACGCTGCCAAACACTTTTGTTTATGTTATAGTTAACATTTTTTATATTTGTTTTAACGTGGCTTAAGAAATCAATTTAAGTACAAATGAGTATTCAATAAAAATGAAAAAATATGTAATATTTTTGGGAAATACAGTTAAAAATGGAAATACTCAGTTATTAGGATAATTAAACTACATAGTTTACAATACTAACCCGTAACATGCCATCCTAAAAAATCACGTTCCCTGCCATGATGGCATCTCAGTTTCACTGTTTATTGACAGTATTTAAACCTATGTTAGAAGCTAAAAATAATTATGTATAATAAAAATGTATATATGCTTGAAAATATATTCTAGGTCTAATTTTCACCCTCATTTTATTTATAAATGCTTAAAATGCTTGAATGATTTAATGGCTCAACTAGTTATGAATGCATCATGAGCATGGAGGACATGCTCAGCAATGACTCCTACAACTTTGAACACTGATTACTTTTGCTTTACATTGTTTTTTGCAGGTGTAATAAATAGCAGTGCTCAAAATGGACGTTTCAGTATTAAAACCAAAGGACGTAGACTTGGATAGTATTTTAGAAAGTATCGGAATAGTTGGAAAATATCAAATAATACACTTTTTACTTGTCATCATTCCGGTAATGCTTGGCTCTATACATACCAATAATTTTATATTCACTGCTCAAGATACGGAATATAGGTAAGTGTAATCAATTTAATAAGCCTACAAAAAATCATGATCACTTAACTACATAGTTATAGCATCGCGTACTACAAGTTTTAACGTATTACAAATAAAAAAACAGAGAAACCGAGAGATAATCAGTACTTTTATCTAATTGTACTTTTGTGGAACTTTATAAGAGAAGTAGATGTTCCAATATAATGGGTAATATAAGTCAAAACATTGTTGTTTTTTATCGTAAGGTTTGTCAATCAATCAATCAATAAACACATCGGCAATCGCTTGAAAATTTTGTAAACCTGTTAAAATTAGTTTTAATAATAAATATAAAAACAGTTTTATCAATATTGTTTTACAATGTAAATTAAAATAAAATACATAAGGAATTTTTACCTACTTTAAATATATTTAAAAGCAACCTTCTATAATAATACATACAAATTAATTCAATTAAATTCAATAATGATCATAAATAGTCGACGTGGCTACATATTTAAAAAAAATGTTTTTAGTTTATTATTGACAATCTCAAGTACATGAACTTATGTTGATCTCGTTATGGGTATGTTCGAGTTCAACGGGGAATTGAAATAATCAATTGGAAGTATGACAAAAATCCTTTACTTTTAAATTTAACAAGGATAGTAACTAAACACGCTTCATAATCGAAATATGCGAGCTGTAAGCCCGTTGCCTTATAAAAAATCAGAAATTTACCGACATGAACAATCAAATGCATACTTACTAGTAAAATAAATCAAAATTAATAAATTTAACTAATTCTTCAAATGGAACTTTTTTTTTAGGAATAAATATGATGATTTTTAAATTGATTATACATATTTAACTCATTGTATTATACATAACGAAACTATGCTTTTGCCAACAAATATACCACGTTAAAATCACCGGTTCTCGTCCGAACCAAAGTTCAGGAGTGAATGCAGATATTTTTTTTTATCATTTTCTTTCAATTGATAAACAATGTTGATAATAATGGAGAAAAAATATATATTTCGGGAAAATAAAAAGAAAAAAATATCGGCCCGAAAATCATCCATACGAAGTGAATACAAACATAGATTTGTAAAAAAAATGTTTCGCGTTGCAAACGTCTAGATTTCCCTATTTGGCCTGCCTATGTTAACTGTAAAATTTGAGGATAACCGTAAAATTATAAGGTGTACCACGTGGTTAGAGTTAAATTCGAGCGATTGCCGGAAAAAAAAAAAAAACTCGCCAGTCCTCTAGCTTAAAAAAACTATTTAAATTATGCTCTATTACATCATTCACATTTTATTGATTTAAAACGCTTTGGCATTGTTTCACTGTGTTTTATTTGCATCATTATGAGCAAAATATGGCCCGATAAAATTTTAATATGTAAAAAGAATCGTTTTCAATTATTTATAAACCTCTCTTCATACCCAAATAAAAATATATAAAAAACGGATTAAAAATCTTCAATTTATTTTGACAGATGCAAAATATCACAATGTGAAGGAAACGATTCAAATTACGAACAACCGTGGCTAGAAGACGTTATGCCAACACAACATTCACAACGTTGTTATAAGTACAATTTAATTAATACAAACACAACAAATCCAGAAGAAAATATTTCGTGTCCAGCAAATTGGTTTAATAAATCACATATCGCGTCGTGTGATGAATATGTTTACAAAAATAATAATTCTTTCATTGAAGAGGTAAGCGAATTACTGCTCAAGTTGCATTTATATTTGTATTGTATTATTTTATACCACCCTACATATATTTGCTAAGTAAATCAGATGTGTTTTAATATTTCTACCGAACACATTGTTTTGTTACCACAATAAAATGGTTGCCTGTTTATATTTTCGTAAGTTTTAAAAGAGAATTTTTTTTTTCATTCAAATTTCAAATAAATTTGATGTCTTTGTCTCTTTACATTATTTGAATGAATATAATCTTTCTGCAAAAGCGTATACAATTTTCTTTTTTAAATATGTTATTATAACCAAAAGTCTAGCGTATTTTTGATTCGTATTAGTGACCGGTATGTTGATTTATATAGTTTTGTTATGTTTTTATTTTAGATTAAACCAGTGTTTCCTATATAACATTTTTATTGAATCGATAGAAATCAGTGCTCCTATGGTTTTTTTGCGACTTTCTCATAACTCGATTTTTGTAAAATGTGATTCTAGTCTACTCATATACATTCGTACACATTCCCACTTTTGTTTAATAATATCAGGAACGGTTTCCCTCAAAAAGAGAATTGTCAACTGATCATAATCATTGTCATCAGTTTATAATGCTCGTCATAAGTAGGGCATCCAATCCCGGGATCCCGTTCAATTTTCTGATCCCGAAAATTGACACGAAATTGGCAAATCGAGAATTTCAGATTCCTCGGTGAACTAAACGAAAAACGAGGTTCTGTGACAATCCGGGAAAAAGTATACCAAATCGAAGATTTCAAATTCCTCGGTGAGCAAATCCAAAAAAAATAATCAATCCCGAAATCCCGGGATTGGATACCCTAGTCATAGGCTAAGCCGGTCCTGATATTATTAAATAAAAGTGGGAATTATTACAATAGTATATTTCATTTTTTGAATGCTTGGGTGTACATTTATATATTATATTGGTAATATGTAGTTTTTTACTATTTCCACTTCCAATTTCAAGCATATGGACTTCTACTGAAGGACTCCAACATGTTGAAAAAAATCAAGATGAAATTTCAAATGTAAATAATAAATTTACAATGCAATAGTGGATTGATAAAATAATTTTATAACTTCGATCTCCTTGTTTTTTTAAAAGCTCTCTTCCTTCTGATATGTGTCCATATTTGATGAATCATGCTAGACAGATAATCAGTATTATCTTTGGAAATATTTATCTTTGCGAGCAACTGTTTTCAATATTTAAAAATTAAAAAAACGACAATAAGAACCGCATTTGATAAATTACTTACGAGTTGCGCTGCCTTCAATGACTGCAATCATTGAAAAACTTGTTTCAGAGAAACAGTGCTAAACATTGCATAAACAACGTGTTTGCATTGTTCCATTATGTATTATAAATTTAAATATTATTTAAATCACTGATGTATGCATCTTTTAACTTTATGAGGAATATAACATTATAAATTTAGCAATATTTAAAAATCTAAAAAAGATTTACTTAACAAATGTAAAATATTTAAAAATATTTTTTCTGGTTTGACATTTTATAGCTACATACCTTTTGGGATGTTGGCATTGTGGTCAGAAAGGAAAATATTCACATAAATGTCCACGCCATACTGGGCGTAAATGACGTCATAAAAAGATGCGTATTATTATGTTTATATTTGGTAGAAGTGGTATAATTATGTATATCATTTTTTTAAAATATAATTTGATTGTGGAGAGGAAAAAAGACGTTATCCATACATAACAAATTTTACAGAAAACACAATTTTTGGATATTTTGGGCCAAAAGGATATGATATTCACACAACCTTGAAGTGTATGGAGACTGATAAACTGGTTTTTAATTAAACTGTAATAAATTGTACAAAAACCGTTTTTAATCATTTTTCCTGCTTGCAATTTTCACGCTCATCGATTCTGGATCTTGCCAATATATGAAACTTTAAAAGATTAAACATATTTCAATTCATCATAAACAATTTCATTAAAATATTAAACGGTTGCTATACAACCAAGATTTGATTTTGGTTCATTTTCAATATCGAAAAACCGGTATTTCGGTATTGAAAAAGCACTTAGAATATTGGAACCTTGGTATCCTAATAGGGAGTGAGAGTCGTAAAGTTATACTGGAAAATCTATAGATATTTAAAAAGATTGAACAAAATTTTGCATCTTCTATCGCCAAATCTATACGACTTCACAGCTCTTTTTGTAAAAGACACTTTAATTTTTGTTTAGATGGATATTCCCTGTGAGTTTTGGAAACGAACCCTTATTGGTACATTGCATAGCATAGGAACCCTCCTTGCTCTTCCTCTAATTGGGTTCATATCGGATAGATTTGGAAGACGATTCGCTCTTATCTTCACGGGAGTCGCGGAGGCCATATTTGGGATTGCCAGGTCTTTTTCCGTGAACTATAGTATGTTTGCAGCCTTGGAGTTTATTGAACCTCTATTTGGTTCAGGAATACATACGTCAACCTATATTATTGGTAAGTGAAACTACTTAATCTTGAAGAATGTGGACAACACTTAGAATTATATATCTTACCAATCACTTTTATACAGTTTCTAAAATTTCAAAAAATAATTTACGATAATTCACATCAGTAAAATATGTCAACCCATAACAGGCAGAAAATCGTAACTGATAATTTATAAATTTTACAGCAGAAGGTGATTTTTAAATTACTCTCGTACTAAGTTTGGTAAAGGAATTCCTTAAATGCTGACTATGTTCAGTTATCTAGATCACGGTTTCTCAACCAGAGGCCAGATGCCTCCCCTGGAATCCACAGCGTGATTCAAGGGAGAAAAAATAATTTCAGGGGTGCTACAGCAGTTTTGGGGGGCCATAGGATTCCTGGGAAGAGCTAAAAAAGAGCTAAGCAGGTCTCGCGTCTTTCTTTTTTGGAAATTCCTGGGTAAAATTTAGAAATCTAGCAGCGAGGAAAATTTTCAAATAATCCTCGAGTCTCAAAATATGGAGACTCAAAAAAGTCCACGGGCCAAATAAGGTTGAGAAATTGTGCTCTAGAATCTAAATCAGCGTTTCTCAACCAATGGCCACGTGTAACAAACGATAACAAGTCAAAACGCTAAAATGCACAGGCCCTAAAAAATATCAGGCGAATGAGAAAACGTTCTAAATTTTTTGTCGCTAACGCACTAGGCAATATTAAACAATTATTGGTTTAAAACGAAATTTACCTAATTGTGTCGCTTAATATCTTTTGTCGATCACGGGTCGATATTTGTATAAACAAATATTTGTTCTATATAAACTACAGTGATGTATTCATAGTGCCCTAGATAAAGATGAACTGGAATATTTTAGTTTCTTTATTTTACAGCATTAGAGTTGCTACTTCCATCGACCAGAGTTGCTGGAGGAACAATAATAAATGTCTTCTTTGGAATTGGCCAAGCACTGTTGGGCTATATCGCATTTCTCTTTCCATACTGGAGAACAACTCTTCTGATCATGTATACACCAGCCCTATTAATAATATCATATTACTGGTTGATCGAAGAGAGCAACAGGTGGCTGTTGTCCAAACGCAGGTACCAAGAAGTCTTGGATAACCTTAAAAAAATGGCCAACGCAAACGGAAAAAAACTTCCAGAAAAACAAATGGAGAATCTCTACTACAATGTCAACAATGCAGTGAATTTGGCAAGAATAGATAAATATGAAGGCAGTGTTCAAAAGTTAAATGAAGTATCTCCATTGAGACAAGTCATGAGGTCCAAAATTCTCCTTTGTAGAATGCTCAAGTGTTCGATGTGGTGGATCACTTGTACATTTTGCTTCTATGGACTGGCGATTAATTCTGTATCCCTCGCTGGAGACATGTACACCAATTTCGTACTTGGTGCGTTTATCGAAATCCCTGGGCATTTTTTCGGATATTTTGCGTTGTCGTATTTCGGCAGACGAAAGAGTATCTTTACCGCGTTTTTTGTTGGTGGGTGTTGCCTACTGGCCTTCACATTGGTCCCTGATGGTGAGTGTTTACAATACAATGTTAAAATTGAATTAAATGAAATGTATTTTCAATTTTATTGTGTTATCATAATTTCTCATTTCAATTCTTCAAAAATACAGTTTTATTAATTAAGATTACGTGAGACTTAACACTGGCCGAATTTTACAACAGAAAATATTTGTTTACATCTGTATAAAACATTACGAACAAACTTTCCTTTTTAGATGTTAACTGACAATTCTTAGTAGAAACTAGGGCATCCGATCCCGGGATCCCGTTCAATTTTCTAATCCTGAAATCCCGGGATTGACATAGTCGCGATCCCGGGTTTTCAGGATTGAGAAATTTTGGGCAAATCCCGAAAATTGATACAATTTTGGAATTGCACGAGCTAAAAAAAAATGTAGTGGAATAGTATAGCAAACTGAGGATTTCAAATTCCTCGGTGAGCTAATCCCAATCCCGGGATCCTGGGATTGGAAAAAGGCTCCGGGATTGGATACCTTAGTAGAAACACGAATTTATATAAGTTAATCATGTTGTGTTTGCAATGAACCACAGTTTTATCAAATAATCAATACCAACTTCGTCCATCGCCAGCAGTTTCTGATGCATTTTTATTTTGATTGTAAAGTTTTAAATTATCCAATGTGTCACTGTCGAATTTACACCTCGCGTTGTTTATTTTGATAACGATTACGTAATACAAGGTCTCATTACGGACATCCAATCTAGCACCCTTTTTTTGATCCCGGGATTTCGGGATAGACAATTTTTCAGGATTTGTGCTTTCGGGATCACGGGACTGATCTTTTACAATTGTTCTTGGAGAGCTTTGTTTTAGAAGCATCATTTGAAATGTGTAGAATTGACAGATTCCAGAATTATTCTCAACTTGGAGACTTTTTTACGCTCTTTTTAACTTAACTTGTATGTTATAGTGAATCCCTAAATCCAGGGACGATCTCGGAATAACGATATTGCCAAATTAGTCGGGATTAGAAGCCTTATGGTACGTGTACACTACTACAGCCGGCATCATACGATGACGGCTGTCCCTGACCGATCAACCGACGAATCTTAACATCTTGGGATTAGTCGGCCGTCTGCCGGCTACTTTTGACAGAACATCAACTGCTACTAACTTCAGGTTGGGATTGTCACGAGTCTGCTGGCTTCTTTCATCTTTTACAGACTACTCGGTCAAAACCGGTGGGCCAACAACGGAAGCAGTGAATGCAGATGAACGGCCGACACTTTACGTCCGAAAAGGTCCGACACGAAGTCGGCCGATGATTCGGTTTTGGTGTACGCGTACCGTTAGTCTCATTACTGTCCGACCAGGAAGAAAGTAGCACCATAACTCTTTAAGAGTACTTCGCTCAATTGTTGAAATGTTTTTTTTTCAGATATGCCATGGTTATCTTTGGCTACATTTCTGACAGGACGACTATGCGTAGCATTATCATTTGGTGCCATATATCTATATACTTCAGAATTGTTCCCTACTCCATTTAGACACTCTTTACTTGCCATGTGCTCCATGATTGGAAGAATTGGCTCTATATCTGCTCCACAGACGCCATTACTGGTAATGACTTTATTATCAATATTCTCATTTTTATAATACACTAGCCATTTCCGGCAAACGTTGCAATGTCACTTAAAGAAAAAAAGTGTTTGTTTTAATTGTGTTTATTGAAGTGCATGTTTTCTTTTTCTTTCTATTTGACGTTTGCTGCCGGCTGTTTATGGTACGATACACGCGCCATTTACTGTAATTTAATTGTACTATAACCTTCGCGTAAGTGCAAGCATAGGTTGTCAAAATAAACTGTATGGCAGACATAAAAAATTGATTTGATTCCCGGAACTGCAAGTTTGACAAAGTTTTATTGTAATCCGATGACCGGTGTGGCAACGCATAAAATACGAATAAGCAAACATTCATTTTTATATATTAGATTGTCCCTAAACTAAATGTCTTCAAAACCCAAATTCCCTCTAACAACTTCCTTATTTACGAGTTTTTACTCTAAATGTTTTTAATTATGACTGTCGCTTTTAGCAACGCATTGACTGAAGAGTCTTTTATTATTGTTCAGTGATTCCTTCTATAATTTTACCAACCATAAAACGACGAGTTCTTCGTTTTTATTATTTAAATATCACCACAATATTAAAAGGTGACATTGCTAGTGCTCTGCCAGCTGTTTTTTTTATAATTTTACAAATTATTAAGTCGAACAAATTATAATAGATAAAAATGTGGATCCTCGGCAAATCATCCAAAAGTGAAGAGTTAAAAGTATAAAATCTTAATATTATTTAATTTAAATGATAAATTGATATTACGATAAATAAAGTAAATATTCATATTAAAATATCAACTTCCAATCCAAGGATCGCTTACCATTCGAAACTAATTAATTACGCGATCCTTCAAAAAACAATTAATATGTAAAGTGCTTAGTTTGATGTAACTAGCATAAAAAAACCTTATTTTCTTATTTATTCATACAGGTCCAATGTCAACAAGTTTGTCGCTCTAATAAAATATCTATGATGATACTCTTTACTTATCACATTAATTTAATCTGAAATCTTAACGGCTTTGAAATGTAATAATTTCAATATTCAAAAAAGAACCAGTTTCTTTAATAGAAATGTTATTTCCAGGGCTGTGGAGTCATGTAAAAAGACGACTCCGACTCCAGCTTTAAAATAATTAACGACTCCGAGGAAATTTGTCAAAATTTTCATTTTGACTTATTTATATGTATGCCATCAGATCATCTGAAGTCAGCCAAGCATGAAATGTCAACACTTTGTACTACTTTGTTTGAATACACTTCATTAAAAATATTTGTCAAAAAAATATTTTTACCGCTCATTTTTCATGACTCCGACTCCAGTCAAAATACCGTGACTCCGCGACTCCAACTCGACAGCCCTGGTTATTTCTACTACTAAAAAATAATTTTAATTGAAAAAAATATTCATTAAAATTAGAAAACAAAATCCGACCCTTTAAGAAAAATTCTCTTTGCTACCATGTCCTCTCTCAATTTAGAGAATATGAACTCTTTGTGTTGAACTCTCAAGATAACTGTTTCTACCAGTGGCGGTTCTAGGTACTGGGCTAGGTGGGCTAAGCCCGACCTGCATTTTTCACCCAAAACTTTAGATGGCTGAATAAAAATGAACAGCAATTCGGCCGCTGAACAAAATAAATACATTTATAAGCGTCACTAACCTTCCTCAAATGAATATAATATCTTTGTTTAAATTTTCCTCTATCAATATAAGACAATGGCATGTCTACCTACAATAATATTCTCGATTGTTTTTTTATTACAATTTTAAGCTGAGCCGGCATAAAAAAACAATAACCCTATAAATAATTCATAGAGAACCTTCAACGTGACGTCAGTCTGGCAACACCTATGTACATGCTATTGGTCAGGGGCTAAAAGCTTCCAGCCCAAAACCATAGACAATATTTCTTTACACTGGAACGCAATCTAGCACGATTCGATTTTGTTTGTATTTGTATGTACGGAAACGTCATCAAACACACAGGACTGTATTTCAAATTTACTGGCTTCTGTCATTCATCGGGGGCTAAATTGGAATTAGTCCATGGCCCATACAAACATACCAATATCTTTGTATTTTATGAAAGTGACAGGTATCGAATCTCAGTGACAGTTCTGTATTGCTTTTTTTACTTTGAAAGAGACAAATTTAAGGTCACGTATTATTATTTCTTACTTACATTAGCATTGATTGTATTATATAGTAATTTATGCTTTGCAGTAGTGTCGTAGTATTTGTTAATTTGCTTGTAGATTAATGTATAAGATGAAGTGGAAGCATGCAAAATTTCGTAAATAGTATACAATGCTATGCTTTTCTCTAGCCCACCCAAGATTTCAGGTCAGGAACCGCCACTGGTTTCTACAGTAATTGTTTGTTAGTCAATTGGTCAACTTCTCTTTTTCAAAGAGAGTATAGATATTATATAAGGATAGGATAAGAACAAGAGTACGTCCGTTTTAGGATAGGATGAATGGGAGAGAATTAACAACATCACATGCAGCCATGCCTTTGGGCAGAAATTCATAAATCGACTAAAAATAATCTTTTAAAACTGTCCATACTGGAATTCGAGCACATAACCTACGTGTTCTAAGTCAACGACGTTAACACTACCCATAGGTATTGTATATGCCCCACCTTCACCGACGCATCTCTTAGTACACTTAAGTATTTTTTGACAGTCAATTAGTTGTTTGTGTTCATGGAACCCTATTTAATTAGTAACCATTTTTTACGTTTCAGGCCCTTTATTCAAAGAACCTACCATCATATCTGTTTGCCGCTACATGTTTAATTTCGGCACTCCTCGTATTAACTGTCCCAGAAACCATGAACATAAGACTACCAGAGACAATATACGAAGCTGAAAATATCGACACGCTAAGAAAAAAAAGAAGAAGCATCGATGAATTGCAAAGATAAAATATAAGTCAAAGTCAAAAGTTTTAAAAAACGTGACATATAAAGTATTTTATATTTGCTGCCGACAACAAACTTTCAAGAGAACTTCAATTATTATTGTATAGTATTTTACTAAATTTGAATCGTTCAAAACATGTTCGCCTTTCGGCATCTTCAGGCGTTTAAGTGCACGGGTGAACTTGAACTGCCGTCTCGTGACGTGAATGACCGTGAAACTGATGAATCTTTACAAACTGAGTATATGAAAAGACATTCAAAGAGTGACTGTGGATAATTTTATGTGTACTACATAAATGCCACTTGCGTCACGCAGCTTTCAACGCATACACCGGTCGCACATGCCTGCTTCACCTACTAATTCTGTGCTACCCTGCGTCTCACCATACGCACAGCCTAGATGTACAAATTTTACGTCGGTACTGTTCACTGATTGGAAGAAGTTCTATAAACAAAATCTATAAACAAAAATTGTCAGAAAACTACCAAAAATATTAAAATAAATTACATTTGATATTTTTGAGTGTTATATGAAATATGAATTTAACGCAATTTATAGAAGCTTTTCTTTTACGTTCTGACATTATTTTAACAAAACTTAATACAACTCTTGAGAGCTGTTTATTGTTTTTGAGACATTCCTGGAGATTTTTAAGAAAAGTCCAACGTTGGGTATGCTCGAGATAGTAAACATATTTATTTGAGCCACATATTGACAAACACATTAATTTTGATTACTTTGATAACACGCCAGACAATTGACACGTCCCGTGATGTACCTATAAACCAAAAAAAAACACACATATCGTTAAATTTGAATCGTTCAAACTATGTACATTCTCACAATTTTTGTCATTAACGACCCGGGTTTCGCCTTTCGGCATCTTCAGGCATTCAAGTGCACGGATGAACTTGAACTGACGCTTAGTAAATGAAAGTTTCGTGTTTATATAAGTTATAAATGCATCACTGAGTCCAGAGCCACTGCTGGCAAAAAGGATAAGCCCATGGGAATGCCAACAGATTTGACTAGTGAGCAGTTTCAAGAATTATATAATTTGTTTGTCGGCAAAGGTTTTATGATTATATGATTTTATGGTTATATAGGGTATAGAAGAGGAGATGTGGGAAAATTTGATATTTCGTTTAAAATCGGAAGATTTTGCAGCTGTGCTTTGTTGATTTCTAAAATTTCTTGGAAAAAGAGCTTATGACTGTCCGTATTTGGGTGTAACATTTTTATCCCTTGTTCCTGATTGAACACGTGTCCTTCCGATATTAAGTGATTAGCAAAAGTAGACGTGTCTTTTTTCAATCTAAAGGCTGCCATATGTTCTAAAACCCGGATGTTCAGTGTTCTTTCTGTTTTGCCGATATAAAACTTTGTACAACAAGAGCATTGCAATCTATAAATCCCGGATTTATTTAAGTAATGTATTTTATCTTTATTATTAACTAATAATTTGCCTAAAGAGTTTTTACAGTAAAAAGCAGGTCTTACACTATCAGCTAGCTGTTTTTTAATTTTAAGACTTGTATTTCCTAAAAAAATGATTCTACGCCAATACCTAGTATGATCTATGTCCTTTGACACTATACCTTTAAATAACATTTTTTCTGCAAGTTTAGTTTGTTTTTTTGATAAAAGATTGTCTATAAGAGACATATCGTATCCATTGTTTATGGCGATTTGTTTGATGATTTTCAATTCGATATTAAAGTTTATTTCGTTTAAAGGAACACTCACAAGTCTATGTATTTCTGAATGAAAAGCGGCTAGTCTATAAGAAAATGGGTGCATTGAATTTTTATGGATTACAGTGTCAGAGAAGGTTGGCTTCCGAAATATTTTAAACTCGTGAGAATGATTTTCAATGTTAATATTTAAGTCAAGAAAGTTAATATTTTTGCCTCCGAATTCTAGAGTAAATTTAATATTTTTATCTAATGAATTTATAAAGTTATGAAAGTTAGTTATTTGTCTATCTGTTCCATTAAACAGGCAAAGAATATCGTCTACATATCGGAACCAATAGACTATAGGTTTGGCTTCTGTTTTGTTTCTAAAAATTGTATCTTCTAAATAGTTCATATAAAACTCAGCTAACAACGGTGATAGGCAGTTTCCCATTGCAAGGCCTTCTGTTTGTTTATAAATTGTATTATTAAATTGGAAATAGTTCTGGTCAACGCAAACGTCTAATATATTTAATAACTCTTTTGTTACTATTGGGTTTACTCTACGTGCATTTAAGGTATCTTCGATAATCCTTTTGCATTTGTTGACTGGTACATTCGTAAATAAACTGACCACGTCAAATGAAATTAATTTTGAATTGCAAGGAATGATTTTATTTTTAAGTTTTTCAACTAATTCTAATGAATTTTTTACGCTATATGTCGGGTTGAATCCACTATGGTTACGAATGAGGGAGTTAGCTTTTTTCGATAATTAATTCATTAGATAAAAATATTAAATTCACTCTAGAATTCGGAGGCAAAAATATTAACTTTCTTGACTTAAATATTAACATTGAAAATCATTCTCACGAGTTTAAAATATTTCGGAAGCCAACCTTCTCTGACACTGTAATCCATAAAAATTCAATGCACCCATTTTCTTATAAACTAGCCGCTTTTCATTCAGAAATACATAGACTTGTGAGTGTTCCTTTAAACGAAATAAACTTTAATATCGAATTGAAAATCATCAAACAAATCGCCATAAACAATGGATACGATATGTCTCTTATAGACAATCTTTTATCAAAAAAACAAACTAAACTTGCAGAAAAAATGTTATTTAAAGGTATAGTGTCAAAGGACATAGATCATACTAGGTATTGGCGTAGAATCATTTTTTTAGGAAATACAAGTCTTAAAATTAAAAAACAGCTAGCTGATAGTGTAAGACCTGCTTTTTACTGTAAAAACTCTTTAGGCAAATTATTAGTTAATAATAAAGATAAAATACATTACTTAAATAAATCCGGGATTTATAGATTGCAATGCTCTTGTTGTACAAAGTTTTATATCGGCAAAACAGAAAGAACACTGAACATCCGGGTTTTAGAACATATGGCAGCCTTTAGATTGAAAAAAGACACGTCTACTTTTGCTAATCACTTAATATCGGAAGGACACGTGTTCAATCAGGAACAAGGGATAAAAATGTTACACCCAAATACGGACAGTCATAAGCTCTTTTTCCAAGAAATTTTAGAAATCAACAAAGCACAGCTGCAAAATCTTCCGATTTTAAACGAAATATCAAATTTTCCCACATCTCCTCTTCTATACCCTATATAACCATAAAATCATATAATCATAAAACCTTTGCCGACAAACAAATTATATAATTCTTGAAACTGCTCACTAGTCAAATCTGTTGGCATTCCCATGGGCTTATCCTTTTTGCCAGCAGTGGCTCTGGACTCAGTGATGCATTTATAACTTATATAAACACGAAACTTTCATTTACTAAGCGTCAGTTCAAGTTCATCCGTGCACTTGAATGCCTGAAGATGCCGAAAGGCGAAACCCGGGTCGTTAATGACAAAATTTGTGAGAATGTACATAGTTTGAACGATTCAAATTTAATATTGAAATTCCACCAAGCACCTTCAGTCGAAATCTTAAATTACACATATCGTTGCTTTTTATACAATGATACGTTATAGTTAAAGCAATGTTTAATTTTTTTCTCTTACATTATAGAAGAAATTCAATTGATTGACTTTCACAAAATAATAATGTAAATTTTACAATCATGTATGACATTTTTGCGTCTTGTATAAAATCATATAAAAAAGTATTCCATCGATGAAAGTATTATTATAGGCAGCAATTTGTGAAATAGCAATTGTTGAAATTTATTTATGAAATTTGATTTTTTAGTATGATTATATATAAAATAGCAATTTTCATAATTTAATACATAAATAAATACCTCAAACCAACAATGAAAGTCGATTTTCTTTCTTACCTTCACACACACTGACCCACTGGATAACGTCTATCGTTTACCGCTCTCACATTTTGGATCGCGCGACTGATTTACAATCAATTAAATTTATACGTCTCCTGCGATTAGTAAGTACTTAATTAGTATTCCATATTAGAGACATTATAAGTAGAGTTATTAAGAAAAAAAACACAATTATTACAACAGCTAAAACTCGAGGAAAAAATCAGTAGCTGTCAAGTAATTTAGTTTAAAAGATTGTTCATAGATGGCATTATATATGGCAAGTCACGATATTGAAAAAGTGTAAAAAATATTAAAAACAAAACAAAATAATATAATATTTGAATACTTATCAACAACAAAATATTTTTCTTATTATCAAATTATTTCATAATTAAAAATAATTTATGTTTCCCTTCTAGTGATACAATTATTTATAGCACTCTGATCACGCTTTATAATATGATATATGAATAATAAATTGTTAATCAACCAACCAGTTTGGCAGTTAACAAAACGTTTTTTCCAAAGCATACTTGTAACTAGGGTTTAAAGGGTCATGCGCAAAAGTTGTTTTTTAAATGTTTTATTGATTGATCAACCCAGTCGATGACTTTATTATGTTGTTAATTGAATTAAAAGCATTGTAATATATTTGTTTGGCCTTTGAACTTGTTAAAGGGAATCGTGATGCTCAGTGGTGACCTGGAAAATTTAAAAAATGCCTTTTTTATTATATATATTATATAGTGTGTCTGCTATAATGTACTCGTTATTTGACGCCAACACCACACATTAAATTTACGTCACTTTTACTCACCTTTTGAGTAATAAGTAAACACAATTAACAATAGATAAAGATAAAGGAAGAAAAAGCTCATCCGGGCAACCTGATCATATAAAAACACTTCTTATCCACGGGTCCAGTTCCATTTTTTACCTGTTTTACACGGAAAATAGAATAATTAAAGGACTGGTAACAGTAATAAATTATGACATCATAATAAGGCCTATTAAAGGTGAAGTGAGCCAGGAGACATTTAGAAAAACATATGTTAGATTTGTTGTATTAGCCTACACGTCATCAACGTTCCCTCTACGTGCGCGGCTGCGCAGTACTTGGAAAGCCCCCGCGCAGCTAACCTCTTGCCTTAGAGCAGTGTCTGCCAAACTTTTTTTACTTCATGGCACACTGGTGAATGGGATTTGTTCCGCGGCACACCAAATAAAAATGCTTTTAACAACGGAAATGTGTCGAGTCGACTTCTATATATGTATATGCGAACGTAAAAAATATTTATTTGAATACGTATATGTTGAATTAATTTAAAATTGAAGAAAATTTAAATGAATAGTCATTATTATAAATGAAATTTTTTAACGCGTCTTCCTCCGCAGCATATCTGACACTTCTTGCGGCACACAGTTTGGTAGACACTGCCTTAGAGGGAACATTGCATGCCATAAAGTATCGTAAAAGTAAAGTAACCTCAGTGAAATAGTGTTATCTTCGTAAAATAAAAGTATGCAATCTACAAAAACACCAAATAAACACGTGATTGTTTTCTTAAAAGTCCAAGAAAAAAGTTTTACCATTTTACTAGTTTACTCACTTCGCCTCTTGAGGGCTCGTATATTTCGTTATGAAATAGTATATGAGAAACATATTACATGAGAGAATAAACCAACATTTGTTTAGATTTTATGAAAAGATAAATAATATTACACAGATGCCTTCAAATCCTTTGGAGATATAAAAAAAGTTTAAAACACGAAGTAAAACCGGTGAACGTGTTAAAGTGTACGGTTCTATCATGTGCGGTTTTATCCTGTCCGGTTTTTTCGTGTACGGCTTTTCCCTGTCCTCTTTTGGCCTGCCCGGCTCAATCCTAGAACCAATAAAACCATAATATAATATGTGACAATACATCGCTATATTTTATATGTAAATTTCTACACCACACTTAATTCTTTTTTTAAATTTGTACATATTTATGAATTCTGATTTAATAAAATAGTTGTTGTCATCTGTTGAGCCATGATGCAAAGTAATTTGATGCAGAAATAGTAGAAAATATACATTTAAACACCCCCTAAATTATTAGTACACGTTTAGATAACAACTGTCAAAGTAAAATATTTAAAACAAATCAAACTATCGTATTCAAATATGTTCCATTCGATCAAAATGAATATCGGATTTGACAGCTTTCGAAAAAGTAATGTTTATTAGATGAAGAAAAACAAATAGCAAAAAATGACATATTCCAAATTATTATATTTCCCATAAGAAAGAAAACAAGACAGCTAGTCATTTTATAATTTATTCAATTTAATTTTCATCTCAATTCATGCTAAACTTCATGTGTCATATTTGAAATATTTCACGTGATTCCAACTTTAAAATATGAATCAACGATGTTTTGGGAATATCTCGTGGTAATTCCAGTAATAATTGTATGGTGAGTAAAAGCCACTTGGAAGTGAAAGTTGCGGATATGACATATGTATAATATATGCATACACACTTACTCATGTAATTAAAATACTTTTTGAGAATGTTAGTTATTGTTATACGTTGAACACGGAGATAAGAGAACAGTCTAAACAGACTTTTATCACGTCCAAATTGAAGAAGCGACAATGGACTTGGCTTGGACATGTCCTGCGGATGCCTCAAGAAAGTCTGAATTTTCTTTTACCAACCGGATGGATTCCACCGTCGTGGAAGGCCACTTATGACCATTCATTGAACGGACTCGGCGGAGTAACGGAAAATTTTGCAGAAACCATTCTCTGACTAGAGAGCGGATTTTGATTGTGAAAAAAAAGATTTATCTGTAAAATTTTATTGCTCTAGTTCAACTTGTTCAAGGCTTAAACTAGTAAAAAAACATTCAAAGCATATTTATTTAAAGTGCAATAATTAAATATATAATGTTCTTTAATTGCTTATTAAGCGGTGATTCGAATGCTGATTGATTACTGCCGGAAATATGTATTTCTCATTTATTATTCTTGTTGCATTTAACACGTACTTTGAATTAATCTAATGTAAATCAGATATGCGATGATTTGCAAACTGTTGTTATTGTGCCAGTAAGTGTTTCTCCTGATTGAGAAACATTTTCAGATACAATCTATTATAAAAATACATTGATTCGAATTCATAACAAAAATCTATGTATATATTTGTAGAGCTGAAAATCAAAACACACATTTTGAATTTTTGAACGTCTATGCCTTTGAACAGAAATTGAAAAATGCTGTTCGTACTGGGATTCAAGCCCGTGAGGTCTGGCATAGAAGTCAACGACGTTGACCACTGTGCCATGGATTAACAAGATTACTAATAAGGTAATCATTCTTACAGCGCTTTTAGGACCGGATGAGCAAGGATCATTAGCAGAGAAATTTTGACGTAACAAACAATTATAAGCCTTCGAACGGAAATCCTTAATTGAAAATGTTTTTTTTTTTAATGGGGCTTTGAACTCTTGAGCACCGTCATCGAAGCCAACGACGTTGACCACTCGAACACGCACCTGGAGTTAATAGTGATACACAAATGAATAATAAATAGTAGGAATTGTTATTTTAATCGACATGGATAAATACTAGATACATATCTTAGAAACACCCATGGCTTATGGATTATCATAAATTTACCGTCGGTTTCGTCGAAAACATATTTTTTTATTTGAACTATTAAATAAAAAAAAACACTATTCGAATCGTGTTGAAATAATCTGTCTTATCTGACCCCTGTAAATCACATCACATGTTTCACAAAGCAGTTTATAAACATCGCTTCAATAAAGTTTTTTCAGTTGTCAGCAGATTTTTTCAAATTATAAACAACGATTTTCTCCAATTATTTACAAAATAACTTTGCTTATTTTATATAACAGTCATATTCTAACTTTATTTATCATACATTTACAATACTGTTTAAAGGAGTCTATTTTGTACGTTTATGTTGGTTAAGCTTTCGGAATACGTTTAGTGGTAAAATATGAATAATATCTTCAAACATTACATAATATAATCATACGATTTATATTGTTTGACAATCCTTGTGAATATTACAATAATCTATATATTAATAGCCGATAATGTATGTTTGGACGTCCATTTCACACCTTCCAGTCTCCACTTTTTTATTCATACTAAATTTATATATTAAAAGTCGATAAAATAATCACTCGCTTTTCACTTTTCACAAATGTGTGCGTACTGATGATGTCCTCGAGACATCTTCTTCTTCTACGAAATGTATTTTGTTTGCGTACATTTTCAAATTAATAGATAATGAAATGAAATAAAATATAATTTAAAAACTGCAGGGCTGTCGATATATGCGCCGTGGTCGATTTATGGTACTATGAAAAATGATTGTTAGCAAACTTGAACATTATTCTAAATATTAAATAATTTACGAAATTTCTGCTCCTACGAAAAATGGTTGTTAGCAAACTTGAACATTATTCTAAATATTAAATAATTTACGCAATTTCGGCTACTACGAAAAATGGTTGTTAGCAAACTTGAACATTATTCCAAAAATTCAATAATTTACGAAATTTCTGCTTCTACGAAAAATGGTTGTTAGCAAACTTAAACTTTATTCCAAAAATTGAATATTTTACGAAATTTATGCTACTACGAAAAATGGTTGTTAGCAAACTTAAACATTATTCCAAATATTAAATAATTTACGAAATTTATGCTACTACGAAAAATGGTTGTTAGCAAACTTGAACTTTATTCCAAAAATTCAATAATTTACGAAATTTCTGCTACTACGAAAAATGGTTGTTAGCAAACTTAAACTTTATTCCAAAAGTTCAATAATTTACGAAATTTATGCTACTACGAAAAATGGTTGTTAGCAAACTTAAACATTATTCCAAATATTAAATAATTTACGAAATTTATGCTACTACGAAAAATGGTTGTTAGCAAACTCAAACTTTATTCCAAAAATTGAATATTTTACGAAATTTATGCTACTACGAAAAATGGTTGTTAGCAAACTTAAACTTTATTCCAAAAGTTGAATTTTTTACGAAATTTATGCTACTACGAAAAATGGTTGTTAGCAAACTTAAACATTATTCCAAATATTAAATAATTTACGAAATTTATGCTACTACGAAAAATGGTTGTTAGTAAACTTAAACATTATTCCAAAAATTCAATAATTTACAAAATTTCTGCTTCTACGAAAAATGGTTGTTAGCAAACTTGAACATTATTCCAAAAATTGAATATTTTACGAAATTTATGCTACTACGAAAAATTGTTGTTAGCAAACTTAAACATTATTCCAAATATTAAATAATTTACGAAATTTATGCTACTACGAAAAATGGTTGTTAGCAAACTTAAACATTATTCCAAAAATTAAATATTTTACGAAATTTCTGCTACTACGAAAAATGGTTGTTAGCAAACTTAAACATTATTCCAAATATTAAATAATTTACGAAATTTATGCTACTACGAAAAATGGTTGTTAGCAAACTTGAACTTTATTCCAAAAATTCAATAATTTACGAAATTTCTGCTACTACGAAAAATGGTTGTTAGCAAACTTAAACTTTATTCCAAAAGTTCAATAATTTACGAAATTTATGCTACTACGAAAAATGGTTGTTAGCAAACTTAAACATTATTCCAAATATTAAATAATTTACGAAATTTATGCTACTACGAAAAATGGTTGTTAGCAAACTCAAACTTTATTCCAAAAATTGAATATTTTACGAAATTTATGCTACTACGAAAAATGGTTGTTAGCAAACTTAAACTTTATTCCAAAAGTTGAATTTTTTACGAAATTTATGCTACTACGAAAAATGGTTGTTAGCAAACTTAAACATTATTCCAAATATTAAATAATTTACGAAATTTATGCTACTACGAAAAATGGTTGTTAGTAAACTTAAACATTATTCCAAAAATTCAATAATTTACAAAATTTCTGCTTCTACGAAAAATGGTTGTTAGCAAACTTGAACATTATTCCAAAAATTGAATATTTTACGAAATTTATGCTACTACGAAAAATGGTTGTTAGCAAACTTAAACATTATTCCAAATATTAAATAATTTACGAAATTTATGCTACTACGAAAAATGGTTGTTAGCAAACTTAAACATTATTCCAAAAATTAAATATTTTACGAAATTTCTGCTACTACGAAAAATGGTTGTTAGCAAACTTAAACTTTATTCCAAAAGTTCAATAATTTACGAAATTTATGCTACTACGAAAAATGGTTGTTAGCAAACTTAAACATTATTCCAAATATTAAATAATTTACGAAATTTATGCTACTACGAAAAATGGTTGTTAGTAAACTTAAACATTATTCCAAAAATTCAATAATTTACGAAATTTCTGCTTCTACGAAAAATGGTTGTTAGCAAACTTAAACTTTATTCCAAAAATTGAATATTTTACGAAATTTATGCTACTACGAAAAATGGTTGTTAGCAAACTTAAACACTATTCCAAATATTAAATAATTTACGAAATTTATGCTACTACGAAAAATGGTTGTTAGCAAACTTAAACTTTATTCCAAAAATTGAATATTTTACGAAATTTATGCTACTACGAAAAATGGTTGTTAGCAAACTTAAACTTTATTCCAAAAGTTCAATAATTTACGAAATTTATGCTACTACGAAAAATGGTTGTTAGCAAACTTAAACTTTATTCCAAAAGTTCAATAATTTACGAAATTTATGCTACTACGAAAAATGGTTGTTAGCAAAATTAAACATTATTCCAAATATTAAATAATTTACGAAATTTATTCTACTACGAAAAATGGTTGTTAGCAAACTCAAACTTTATTCCAAAAATTGAATATGTTACGAAATTTATGCTACTACGAAAAATGGTTGTTAGCAAACTTAAACTTTATTCCAAAAGTTGAATTTTTTACGAAATTTATGCTACTACGAAAAATGGTTGTTAGCAAACTTAAACTTTATTCCAAAAATTGAATAATTTACGAAATTTCTGCTCCTACGAAAAATGGTTGTAAGCAAACTTGAACATTATTCCAAAAATTCAATAATTTACGAAATTTCTGCTACTACGAAAAATGGTTGTTAGCAAACTTAAACTTTGTTCCAAAAGTTGAATTTTTTACGAAATTTATGCTACTACGAAAAATGGTTGTTAGCAAACTTAAACATTATTCCAAATATTAAATAATTTACGAAATTTATGCTACTACGAAAAATGGTTGTTAGCAAACTTAAACTTTATTCCAAAAATTGAATATTTTACGAAATTTATGCTACTACGAAAAATGGTTGTTAGCAAACTTAAACATTATTCCAAAAATTAAATATTTTACGAAATTTCTGCTACTACGAAAAATGGTTGTAAGCAAACTTGAACATTATTCCAAAAATTCAATAATTTACGAAATTTCGGCTACTACGAAATATGGTTGTTAGCAAACTTAAACTTTATTCCAAAAATTGAATATTTTACGAAATTTATGCTACTACGAAAAATGGTTGTTAGCAAACTTAAAAATTATTCCAAAAATTAATTATTTTACGAAATTTATGCTACTACGAAAAATGGTTGTAAGCAAACTTGAACATTATTCCAAAAATTCAATAATTTACGAAATTTCTGCTACTACGAAAAATGGTTGTTAGCAAACTTGAACATTATTCCAAATATTAAATAATTTACGAAATTTCTGCTCCTACGAAAAATGGTTGTTAGCAAACTTGAACATTATTCCAAAAATTAAATAATTTACGAAATTTCTGCTACTACGAAAAATGGTTGTTAGCAAACTTGAACATTATTCCAAATATTAAATAATTTACGAAATTTCTGCTCCTACGAAAAATGGTTGTTAGCAAACTTGAACATTATTCCAAAAATTCAATAATTTACGAAATTTCTGCTACTACGAAAAATGGTTGTTAGCAAACTTAAACTTTATTCCAAAAGTTGAATTTTTTACGAAATTTATGCTACTACGAAAAATGGTTGTAAGCAAACTTAAACATTATTCCAAATATTAAATAATTTACGAAATTTATGCTACTACGAAAAATGGTTGTTAGCAAACTTAAACTTTATTCCAAAAATTGAATATTTTACGAAATTTATGCTACTACGAAAAATGGTTGTTAGCAAACTTAAACTTTATTCCAAAAAGTCAATAATTTACGAAATTTCGGCTACTACGAAATATGGTTGTTAGCAAACTTAAGCTTTATTCCAAAAATTGAATATTTTACGAAATTTATGCTACTACGAAAAATGGTTGTTAGCAAACTTAAAAATTATTCCAAAAATTAATTATTTTACGAAATTTATGCTACTACGAAAAATGGTTGTTAGCAAACTTAAACTTTATTCCAAATATTAAATAATTTACGAAATTTCTGCTTACTATAAAAATAAAATAAATTAAAATAAAATAAAATAACATAAAATAAAATAAAATAACATAAAATAAAATAATATAAAATAAAATAAAATAAAATAAAATAACATAACATAAAATAAAATAAAATAGAATAAAATTAAATAAAATTAAATTAAATAAAATAAAATAAAATAAAATAAAATAAAATAACACAACATAACATAACATAAAATAAAATAAAATAAAGTAAAATAAAATAAAATACAATGCAACAAAACACAATGCAACAAAAATCTCACGTTGCTGGGCAACGGGCTTACAGCTAGTGTTAATTTATTATTTTAAGTGTTTGATATGATGTTTTCGTAACAACTTTGAAGATTAAGTGATGCGAAACGTGTTATTTTATTGATTTCGCAACATTGGCGTGCTAAGATGTTTTTAATTGATTGAAATACAATATGCCAATTAATTTTAATTTTATTGCATAGATAAATATTTCTGCATCGATGAAATTTATTGATAATCGATGGGAAATAATGGTTTTATTTATTTAAAAAAAAACAGGTAGGTAATAGGGATTCTGAAATATTTTTTTGTCAAAATATTATATTTATGAATCGCTCACGTGCTAGAATTTTTTTCGAACGTGCCAACATGCGTACCCTTAGTTTGCCAACTTTGGTACATCTTAACCAAAACGCACTATTTATTTTTGAAAAAAATACCAAACTTCAGCAAAAAGAAATACATCAATAACAATACTAAGTTTTTATTTTTGTTCAGCTTTTTTTGTACATTCATACCTCATTATTTTTTTAAATAGTATCTGTCAAATGGAGAATATAAAAAAAATGAATACCATTATTGATGTATTTGATTTTTTTTCTAACGTTTGATATTTTTATAAAATAAATAGTGCATTTTGGTTGAGATACGATTTTTTAATGAAAAAAAAGAGGTCCCTGCTTAAGCACGCAACTGGCTCCCTGATCATTGTTTTACAAACAAAAATTATCACAATATGATAATAAGGAATGTTTATCTCAACTGGAATGATTTAAAAACTCTATTAACCTAGATTCTATCAATTAAACGACTTTTTGTAAATAAGCAATTTCATATTTTCTCTTAATTATAGGTGTCTCTGTAGACCGTGACTCTTACCCTTAATGGCGATAATAAAACTGCTTTCGAGGTTAAGTTAAGAGAGGTAGGGAAGATAAACTTTTTCTACAAAAGAAGTAGCAATTTTTTTTAATCAAATTTTCGTTAGGACCATCACGGTTACTTGTACATGATGAAAACAAAATATCTCTTTCAATTGACATAACCAGACTAGTCAATATGCTGTGAATTTTGATTACATTTTCACTAAGATTTAGTAGGCTTTGGACTTGACAAGAAAGGGAAACTGTTGTCCTCGGATAAGTAGTTGACATATTTCCTGTCGTTAGGTACCAAACAGTTTTCAGCATGACACGCAATAACAAAGAATATGGGCTTGTGGTAAAGAAAAAACGTAAGGAAATTTAACCTCCAATTTACCCTAGCCGTGTGTGCTGCCTTTTTAAATCAGTTTTAACGTGGTCCAAGAAAGATATTCTGTCATCTCATATTACCCCAAAGTTTCTCATTGTTCTCTAGACCAGCGTTTCTCAACCGGGAGCCATTTGGCTCCCTGGTGGGGCACAGCATGTCCTAAGGGGGCCACAGAAGAAAATTTGAGGAGTTACTGCAGATTTGGGGAGTTACTGCAGACTTTAGGGGGGCCACGGCCACGTAAAATATAATGAACTAAGATTTATATTAAAATCAATACAGTAGGACAATTATACATTGCAACAGAAATAATGTATGTATTATATATACTTTTTGTATTATTTTCCAATGATATTTAGGGATACCATAATAACTGCATCTAAAAGTAAGTGTCGACAATATTGTATTGACTATCTTGTCCACAGATTTCTTTCATCACCCCGTGATAATATGAAACTCACGTGCTTAATATGTTTTGCTTCACTAATGCTATTTTATACAAACCACATGGAAATGCAAGAAAAACCATTTGAATAATTTAAAAAGCTTTAAGAATTTTCCATAGCAAAGAAAATAGGACATATAGTATCCAGGCATTTCTTATATAAACACGAAACATTCATTTACTAAGAGTCAGTTCAAGCTCATTTGTGCACTTGAAAGCCTGAAAATGCCGAAAGGCGAAACTCGGGTTGTTAGTGACAAAATCTGTGTAAATGTACATAATTTGAACGATTTAAATTTATTGGAATTCTACCGAGCACCTTCAGTCGAAATCTTAAATTATACATAATTTATTTTTTAACAAAAAAATTTTGTACAAATTTTTATTTTTATTTTTCCCAAGCCCCGAGAATTTTATTACTATGAATAGGGGGCCACGGAAAATTTGAGACCAGAAAGGGGGCCACGGGCTTAAAAAGGTTGAGAAACTATGTTTCAGACCCCAATGGAAATAACTTCATTTAAAAAAAAAAAAAAAAAAGCTTCACTATTACGTACGCCTATGTAAATTGACATTATAAAATTCGCTGTCAAACAATAGACGTGTGCGTTATTTTAATTATCCTTTCTGAGTCGTTAGTCGATGCGCGCATACATTTTTTGTTGCAAGAATTATTTATTGCCATTTTTTTTTTGTTTTAAAAAAAGTCTTGGCTGGTACCTACCAATCCGGTACTGAACGTTATAAATTAACCGATTTATTCTCAATATTTATTTGTAAGAAAATATTTTCGTTATTAATTAAGCATTTTGCGGTTGCCTGATTGTTTACCTGATGAATGTATCTACGGTATGTTTTATATTCAATCATCAATTAAAATAAATACTGTCATTGCTTTTTTACATCATTTTTAATCACAAATATCATAATCGTGGTATTCATTGTTTTACTTACTACTTATAGACTGACAGTAAAGTCGTGAAAAAATGAAGCTCCACAACCCAGAGTATAATATAACTGGGCATTATTCTGGTGAGCTATCAGACCACAGAATGCATAAAGATTAAATTTATTATCTGAAAAAAATCAGAACGCTACGCTGACTTGTATTTATATTTATCATTATTTTTCTGGTTCATTCGATGATCAAGTTAGCATTTTCACGACCACCTGTTGTTATGCGCATGCAGCCACTGTTTCACTGTCGCCTTTCATATCGAAATAACAATCAAGAATATCACTTTTAGGGTGTTCACTGTCAATACTCGTTGAAAAGGCATTATATTATGAAAAACACAATATTCCTTTGTATTTATTTCCAGTTTTATTTACCAAGATCATTACCGTTAATTACATGTTAGAAGTGTTAAATATTTTAATTATTGTTAGTCACTTATTCATAATTTTGACTGTAATTATTAAATTATTTTCAATGCCAATTGCTTATTACACCATCAGTCGTGATCTTGGTAAATAATCGTTAAAATAAGTACAAAGAAATATTGTGTGTTTCAATATTATCAAGAATATAATCCAATTTCCTCCACAGTCCACGTTTTCTCTGCTCGGCTTAGAGCTGCACACAGCTTGATATTAGAGAAAATTTGGGCGGTTGAGAAGGCGAAGAATGAAAAAATCTGACTGAAATAGACTGAAATAGAGTATGATGTGTATCTGTAGGTTAAGAATTATACATGATGTAAGATTTAAATCTTCTTTGCGTTGAATCCAAAGAGGAATCAAGGATATATCGTTTCTCATGATGTTGGAAATTTGTCGAATGGTTTTAAGTGGACCTTGGTTGAGATGAAATCAGCCTGACTTATCGTGTCCGTATGATGACGGACTGCGACATTCAGCTCTGATCGTAGGGATTCATCTCGGAGCACTTCCACCGTACATGCTTAGCGCCCAAGCAAGTGCGATCCGGTCTTTCAACCGAGCGAGTAAATACTAATAAATGCGAACAAATCAGTTTATAGAAGCATTTTTTTTCAAACATATTATATTGCAACGGTGTGTTACTTAGTTTTTTTGTATGAAGACTATATTCAAGAGAGGTTGAACAACTGAGTTACAACCAGTTCCGTTGAACCACAGACCCGATTTGTAATCCCGGGATTTCGAGATTCACAATAAGTATCCCGGGATCGATCACTAGGATAATTTCGAAAATTGATAAAAAAAGAAAAAGCATTTTTTAGATCTATCAGTTGTTTCAAAAAATTTACTCGCTGACGAATTTCAAAAACTCAGGAGCTTACGGATTTCCTAAAATTATAACATGTGGGACCTTTTTTTTAAGCTGATTTCAAAAATTTTTAGAGGATTTATTAATTTTTATCACGTCATATCACAAAATTGGACGGGATCCTGGGGTTGGAGACTCTAGTTGAGAGTTAACTAAGTTGAGAAGACATGGTTATAAAAAAATCAGCAAATGATCGAGTATAAAATTAATAACATTGAAAAATTCTTAGCCAATACATTTTTATTACAAATCAACAGTGGATATATTGTATTTGCAAACAACTATTAGCTAATCATACAGTAAATTTTTACCAACTTAACGGTCGCTGTATGATTGATCGAAGTCAATCCATAAATAGTTGAAATGCCATTGCTCTATCGTGGCAGACAAAGCAGGCAGTGATGTCAAACTGTCTTTGTTATTGTTTTATTTTTGTTATACAATAATTAATTAAATTGCTCACTTCGATATTTTCTGCTCAGTGCACAACGAAAGTGAGCACACGCGACTGCGTTACGCCGGAAGTAGTTTATCATTATTTCAACTACAAAATAATATCTATTATATTTTGTTATTATTTTATCCATGTATAATTAAAAACTATATATTTAAAATAAAAAATATTTATTAAAAATGATATCGTAATTCTATATTAAGTAAATTTACATGTCAAATAGAACATGCACTAGTCTAAAATATTATCATTTGGTCATGGTTATCAGGTAATAAAATCAATATATCACAATTGTTATTTCACATAAAATTATGTGTGTTTTTTGCATTATTTTGATTTTTTTAATGTAGCTTATAATTAAGATATGTATATTAATATATTTTTAATTAACACCAATATTCCTATCATTCATCAAATAATTTATGTAAAAAAAAAGCTTTTTTATTTACAGTAAGGAAACACAATTTATTTGTTAAATTGATTAATTTAGTAACAATCATTGCTGTTTTTATTTAATTACTAAATACCACATACAAAAAAAGCTTAGGGGATAATAAAATAAATTTAGAGCTTTGAAATGAACTTCTCATGGCTTACAACTTATTATTACAACAAAGCATTTAGCGAATATATTCTAATACCAGTATTACCAAAACCGGAAATTCATGGTGTCTTTACATTAGAAAAATACCGGGATTAAAAATAATCGTTTTTTGGTATTGAAATTTAGCCAAAATCGAGTTTTGAATGGATATTAGCTATCAAATATTTATTTTTAAAAATTGTTTGCGATGAATTGAAATATTTTAGAATTATATAAATATTGACAGGTTCCGTAATTGATGAGCCAATCTGGCGTTTCTCTGTTTAAAAAAATCATAAATTTTCGGAATCGTGGCGCAGCAGTCATCGTTGTTAGCTGTGCCGGATCTTACGGGTTGGAGTCCCAGTACGAACAGAATTTTTTCAATCGATTCATCGACTACTAAAAGATATGGGCGTTTGTGTTATCGAAAAAATTCTTCGCACCCTTCCAATATTAAAGTAACGGGGCGATAATTAGTTAATCACTTGTTCTGTCCTAGCCTTACCCTTAAATCCATACTCTCATCGAAAAAGTTTGAGCAACTGAGAAACACTCCAAAGACTACTTCGTAGAAAAAAAAAACATCTTTTGGGATAACTCCATTGAAAGGCCATATTCTCCAGATTGGGATCGGGTACAGTGGATTTAAAAAAAGGCATTACCCGAATTTAATTTGATATACCAGTATTTACATATTTGTTTAATGTAGCCATCTCTTGTTTGGTGTAATATCACAGGAAAAATTTCTTTCAAGTGACTTGATAATATAATACAACCAACATTGAAAGTTTCGTCTGTACAAGCATTATGTCATACTCATATTTTTTCTCGTCTTGTGTCATTTTGTCATCACCATTAAGACGAATGGATCAATAAAAAAATCCATATTTTACTCTTCTTCTATATGGGAAAAATCTACAACAAACACACCCACATACTGGTTGTTCTGCGGTACCGATAAACCCATTAAAACCCAAATGTTTAGCTGTAGTAAAAATTAATAACAACATTCGAGCAGTTAAAGGTAAAAGAAAACCAGTTTTTTTGCGAGAGTTGTATAAATTTACTAGTCTATTTTTGGTAATTTCCGGATTGAAACCACCTACGCGTAGTCAAAATAAATATTTTAATTATTCTTAGCATAGTTATATAAATATTTTATTCATAATATCAATGCAAAGTATACAAAAATTTTCAAAATAGATTAGTTTGTAAATAATTTCATATAAAATTTTAATTAAAATAAAAGTCTTGGAATATTCCATGAAGAAAAGAAAAAATATTTTTTAATATAAATAAAATATTTTTAATAAGATATGCAGGTCACCATCTTTGAGCCTTTGATATAGTTACTATGGCATCAGAAGTACCCCATGGTTCGAAAAAGTATTTTCGATACAAAGATTATCAAACGATTTACATCACTGAAGTCTGGCTTAGAAAAACCTGACAATAACTAAAAACAGTGTTGCGTATATACCACACCTGGAAAGCGAACAATATTCCGCATAATCTACAGATGAAGAAGGAATTACATGGCCCATGCTTTCCTAACCATAAATATAGTATTGATTGTTTATATATATATGTGAAAATTTTATTATATAATAAAAAAATATATACATATAAAAATGGGTTACTTGCAAATTTTAGATTCTAAAAAATCCATGAAAAAAACAGCTAAAATGGGAGACAGTGGACTTCCCATTGCTAGCCCATTCAACTGTTGATAGATTTTATCGTTAAATTAAAAAAAAGTTTTGATCGATACAACAGTTCACTATAGATTTAATATCTCTAGTTAGTAAAGGGTTTAGATTTTTGCTATCTATGAAATCTAAATATGCTATTTTTAAATCCGGTATTGTTGATTTTGTTGAAGTACACAGATTTATTATCTGGAAGCGGGAAGAACACAAAATCATCATTAAGTTATTTACTTTAGTAATGTAGAGTTTCACTTTGTTAAAAATTTCCCAAATTTTAATTGGGTTTATAATTGGCATCATTTGCCACTTATAATTATTAATCTTTGATAATCTTTTAGTTGTAGGTTATAGATGTTAAGCATTTAAATTTGTGTAATTATAATGTAATTTGTAAATCTTTTTCATTGTTAATAGTTGTTTACACCTTTTATTTCAATTTCAATTTGTATAAATAGCACTATTTATATATTTTTCTTATCAGTTGACAATTCTCGCAATGAGCGAAACCGATCCTGACCTTATTAATAAAGTGGAATGAAGTACAAAGAAATATTGTGTTTTTATTAATCTATACGTTTAGCAATTAAATTTTAAATCAATCTATATACAATAATTGTAGTATATTTTCTGTGCTTTGTTGGCAACCTGGATAACATATACGTTAAAGTGATATAGCCAGGCATGTCATTTTGAATGGATGAAGAATACCCAAATACTTTAAAAAGTCTCAATCAGATGACTATGGGGATGTATTGTGTATATCTTATTATTCTTGGGGATTGAGAGTTGAAAGCAGTCGATGATGCCGATGATTTTCTAGAGAATCAAAAAAAATATTTGTATTGTTTTGGTCATTACTCGTCACACGAATATTTATTTAGGTCCTACTTCTAAACTCGAACTAAGTACAAAATCTGTGAACACCTGTTGATAGAATGTATTTAACTTGGGCACAGATGAAAAATACTTTACTTTTACCAATATCTCAAAACATGTTCTTCAATGCTGTCTGATTCGTGAACTGGACAATCGATATTATATGTTCGATGAATTCGGCGGTAACTTTATGGATGTTCCCACCATAGATCTTATGTTTCGTTTAAAATTAATAAACTATTTAAGAACGAAATTAGCATCATGAAAATAACTCTCGTTGGTTGACTTTTTTGTGTACTGTATGTGTATATGTATATATGCGCATTTGTGTGTACATGTAGAGAAGTACGAGGGAAAGAATATAAAATGTGATATGCAAATCAATGCATATGGAGTCGCCGTGAACTGGCTTCACTAAGGATTTCTTACCTTAGTAGCGATCACGCCCTTCTGCCTGCAACGATGGTAAGGGAATCAAAAACATTAGCGATAAAGGAGACTCGAAGAACTTTGATGTTAACGCGTCCTGGTACTTAAAGCTTCATAAATTTTATATCTAAGGAAAAAAAATGGATGTTCATTTTCAATATAGCATTATATTTGATAACTTATTTGGTACACAAGTGAAATAACAAAGTTGTCAAACTTGATCGATATTGTATTTAAAATAAATTGAAAAATATTACACAAGTAAATATTTAATTTTGATTTTCAAAAAACCACTATTAAAGGAAACGATATATTAATTATTTAAAAAGACACCACAAAGTTGAATAATATCATAGTATTGAAGAAATGTTGACTTTGGTACAAGTAAATCGACCGCAAAATGTGACTAAACGCAAAATAAATGTTGGCTATTTGTTGTAAGATTATTATTCAAGAGATGAATCAACCAGTAGATAAAGGGATCGTAGTCTTGCCCATAGAAGGCTCTACTGAGAATTGCCGACAGAATACTTCAAGCACAGCTGCGGCCCACTCTTGACTGCATGCCAAATTATCGAATCATTAGATATTTCTTTATATATATATATATATATATATATATTAATACCGTATGCTGCTCTCAGTGTGAAGTATACAGTATAAAAATAAAGTTTATTACAAAATACATTATTATTATTATTTTACAGTCGTTAAACCTTTTTCTTTTTGACATGACTAGAGTTTAGTTAATCTAGATGTGAACGAATTTAGTTAATACTGACTAAGGCATCCAATCCCGGGATCCCGATCAATTTTCTGACATCAATTTTCTTGACACGGCTGCGATCCCGGGATTTCGGGATTAAGAAATTTTGAGCAAATCCCGAAAATTGACACGAAATTGGCAAATCGAGGATTTCAGATTCCTCGGTGGGCTAAAAGAAAAAAACAAAGCTCTAACAATCTGGGGAAAAGTACACCAAATCGTGAATTTCAAATTCTTCGGTGAGCTAAAAAAAAAAACGAGGTTCTGTGATAATCTGGGAAAAAGTATACCAAATTGTGGATTTCAAATTCCTTTGCCTTTATTTGATTTGCCCATAAAAAAAACGAGGTTTGGAGATAATCCGGGGAAAAGGTATAGCGAATTTAGGATTTCAAATTCCTCGGTCAGCAAGTCCCAATCCTGGGATCCTGGAATCCCGGGATTGAAAATTAATCAATCCCGAAATCCCGGGATTGGAAAAAGGCTCCGGGATTGAATACCCTAGGGATTGGAAAATGGTTTCTTTATTCTTTCCCACTCGAAGCATTAGTAAAAGGAATCTATAGTAAGATAGTTAGTTCTTAAGCTCGTATTCATGAGCAATAATATTATTAAAATTGGCTCGTATTTTTCTGGTCTGAATTTAAATACAGTTTCGGTCACAATTTTTATAACATTGGTCTGAATTTATATTAAATGGTCGTAACTCGTAATGTATCGGCTAGTATCAGAGGGCAGAATAAATAATTTAAGTGAAATTTGTCATATTTTATATTATTTAGTCTGATTTATTTGTACACACGGTCTGAATTTTTTTGGTAATAATGATGCCATCGTATTGCGTTGCTTTTGGTGCAAAGTGGATATGGGCCAGCGATTCTACTACTACCTAACCTAACGTAACTTTTTATCCTGACCAAAAATTGAATTTTATTCAGACCAAAAGTTGATTAAATTCTGACTAAAAATTTATTAAAATTCGGAGCATTTATTTTTTTCACATTAAAATTTTGTCTGTAGAGTATGTATTTATTCACACTACAAATAAAATTAGTCAAAAAACTATTATCCTCAAGCTTTAACCCAAGAAGCTCTTCATCAAGGATTGAGAGAGCAACATTGACTTAACAAATAAACCTGACATACGCGAGCTTCCGTGATCTTCAAAATATTATTTCATTAATAAACTAGATTCTTCATTTTTACGACCGATTTAAAATAAATATTAATCGGAATCATTCTAAGTATTCGAACACCAATTAACGTCACGAAGTTAATAGAGTAGAATATTTATTATTGTAATATTGTTTAACATAATTAATTGATTTCTTTTCGGTAATATATCTTCATTTATGTCGACTTTGTCCTTCGATTATTTGAAACGTGCTAATGTAACTAATAATCGTTGTATGTTTTGTTTTTGTTAGATTCTCTAATAAGTTTTTAGTAAATGTAAATAAAAATCTTTTGAATTTTATATCACAAACCAATATCATTTCTCACTAGGAATTGATTATTTTTAGTTAGAAGTACCCCCCGTCAACGTTCTAGTCCTGCTTTTATTAAATATTTTTTTATATAAAGTAGACTTGTATAATTTTACTTCAGATGACTGCGTTGACTTGAGATGTTTGTAGATGAGTTTTAGTCTCAAAGTCAAAGAACTTCTGATTGTAGTTTTATAGATAACCGTCAGGTATTATCTATTGTTGTTAGGTTTTGACGCAGGCGGTGAATACTTTATTAAATAAAATACTTTGTGTTTGAAGCTGTTTCAATTTATTACAATGTAAGACAATACAACTTGTTTAAACAGTATAGGGGAGTGTAATGTGAAGAAATAACCCTGAATGTTTGTATGGGGTTTTATCTGGTGATAATAACTACCCACGCATTGTCGGCCATTCATTCTCGCTTACGCATTTTTAATTGTTTACATTTATTTATTAAATGTTTTGGAGAAAAGAAATTGATAAAAAAAACTCGCTTTATTAGCCATACTCAACCTGCGGCCCAGTAAGCTCTTACCAAATCGAGGATTTCAAATTCCTCGGTGAGCTAAAAAAATAAAAAGGAGTATACCATAAATATGTTGCGGCCCACGTAGAGAAGCATATATCGGCATGCGGCCCGGAGGAAAAAAAGGTTTGGTATGGCTGGTTTAGAGGAAGCTGTGTAGCCAAAGTTAGGTTTTATCTATAAAAGTGTATCAGCTTTAGATATTACATATATTGTCAACTATAGGTAATGTAACAGTTCGTTTAATAAGTTTAATTTTAAAAAAGAGAGAATGGTAATTTAGTAAGCATTCCAAATATTCGCTAAGAATAAATATATGTTATTTGTTTCATAAATTTTATATTTTTAATTATTACTACATTCTATTATATTTTTATATATTGTTTATGTTCTATTGTGATTATATAAACAAAATTGATTGTATCAATATCATATGCATTTTTTGTTTACTTAATTGTTATGTACGTAAATACGATGAACAAAAAATATTATAATAATTTATCAAATACATATCAATAAACTGTCGTGTATATTCGAATAATCGATCGGAATCTCTACTATCAGTTTCCTATCTGCGGATTTTTATTGTACAGATATTCGATTCAAAAAACAAAATACTCATTTTTACTAATTCCACTTTTATGTAATAATATCAAAACAGGTTTTTCTCGTGACGAGCATTATCACCCAAAGCTCGTCATTATTTTATGAAAGTGAAATTAATACAAATGAGTATTTTATTTTTTAAATATAATGCTTTTCCACCAAATATTGACAGTGAACATCCTAAAAGTGAACAGATATTCTATATAAAATACCTGATATGAAATCTGGAAGTGCACTCCCAGATTTTTTGTATGGAGTAGCTGCATTGTATGTCATCAATTTGCAGATCTGGTGATATCTAAAAATACCAACGTTCAATAAAAAACAATTATTTTTGTATTATTGCATAGATGAGACATTATTGGCAAAAGACCAACCTGTAGAAACCTTTTGTTCTCGTAACTGGGTCATTGTTTACAGTGTGTGCAAGCTATAAATATGCAAATATTTCATTTTAATAAAGACAAAGCTAATTTAATGTATTTAGTACCTAACCGTATGTCATATATATCATCGCGAGCATTATCAACTGAGTTCAGAGATTCTGAGTTCTGAGATTCAGTTGATAATGCTCGCGATGAGCGAAACCGGTCCTGATCTAATAAATTCTATGTGGGAAAAAATACTAAAAATCTTTTATTATTTTTATTATAATGCCTTTCCACCAAGTATTGACAGTAAACACCTTAAAAGTGATCATACATATATAAATTTATTTCAATGAAAGTTGCTTTATTCTGTGTATTAGACGTCATCTCATGCTTTCAAAACACGCTCACAGATATCATTTATAATATTAAATAAAAAATAGATATTTTAAATGTACGTCGCTAGCGTGTGAGGATCGGTTATACATTGCTTATACCTTTCGTCATGTGCAGCAAAATGGTTAATAAATGATATGTATATAAAAGTATACCAGACATTCTTTGCTCACTTTTGGATGTTAGTATTTCTATGAGGTTCAATTTTTCTGAACCTGCGGCTATAGCTTTTACTGTTGTAAAAAAAGGACGTAGCATTACAGCTGACCTCAATGTGTATGGATTTGACTATTAGATACAATATAGACCATGGATTACCAACCTTTTTGGACCTTGGAGCGCAATCTGAAATATTGGCAGGGCGGCGAGCACCACATTTCAATCTCCAAACCCAGGAATTTACCGATTTCCCCAAAATAATTTCGAATCTCGCTTTTTCTTTTAGCTCATCGAGGAATTTGAAATCCTCAAGTCCCTATACTCTAATTCGTTTTTTTTTTATTTTTTCTCACCGAGGAATTTGGAAATCTCAAAATATTTGGCGGGTGCATCGGAATCGGTCGGCGAGTACTATGGCGCCCGCGGGCACAGGGTGAGTAACCCTTGATATAGACAATACATCAAATAAATTGAGAAAAAATAAAATAAAAATAAAATAAATTAATTGTAGTGTAAAAATACCTGTTACGGTTCAAGTCACTTCGTCAGTATATACATAATACCCCCATTCACTTAAGGAATAAATTGTTTCAGAGCATGTTCTGGAACACAAAATATACGTGTTCACATCATATCGTGAATCATTCCACGTGACCCGAGATAGGTTCCATTGTTTACAGTCTGGGAGCGAGCGCAGACGGAACATGCGATACGCGGGCAGCTGTAGACGAGCATTCGAACTGTCAAAGTCATACTGTGATCATGGCTGAAACTGTCTACTCTTCTATCTCTTTGCAGTAAATAGTTACGCATCTGCCATATTTTCTTTTCTTTTGTTTGAGTTCACTACTTGCGAGAATATATACGTTGTCGGAACTGATCAACATAAACTCATCGGGTGTCATTTTAGCGATTTATTTTTGACTTTGAAAGTTCTCCATATGGTGACAGTTGTCAAAAAAACACTTTTGCATACGTTATATTACTTCATGACATATATTATATTATCAACGGTGTATAAGCTGTCATCGTAGATGATTAAATAATTGTTTGTAAACGTTAGAAATTAACTTTACTTGCATCATTTGCATCCAATAAAATCAAATAACGTTTACAACACTGACCAACATAACTTCAAAAGTTGACGTTATTGTGATCACTTGTATATTTAATAAAATGTTCTGGGACGTCTGTAGATGTTCAGGGTCATGTCCTGGAACATTATTTTTTTAGTGAATGGGGGGCATTAGCTACACAGACGTAGTTCAATAATTGTACACAAACTTGAAAATAATCACGTGAGCTCTCGCATAGTGTTACCAGCCACTCTACACAGTTGGACGCTCACAATTACACAGAAATTGTTTTTTACTGTCATCATTCCGAAGTTTTACATAATTAAAAAAATATCAATGTCTTGTTATCGTTCTCTTTCTTTTCGACATATCTAACCTAACCATACTTAACCTGAGCTGTCATGTCATTTCTACTTTGACTAGCGCTTGTCAGTATACTAAGTTAATGTGAATTTTAATGATGTAAGTCGTATTTAAATTTGAATTGTTTGAATTTCGTACTTTTCCATAAGTTTTTTCGCTAACGACCCGGGTTTTGCCTTTCGGCATCTTCAGCGCCCTCAGTCGAAATACATAATGATGTAAGTCGTGTGTTATCAAAGGTAGAACTGTTCCATACATCATATATAGGAGAGTTCTACTTTTGATACTATAGGACTCATGTAATCTTTAATCAAAATTGCGAGTTAGTAAATACATTATTGGATGTATTAATTGACGATATTTCATAATATGACTGTGACATATACAGAAAGCTCTTTGCCGAATATTCATCTTTAATCATTTCTGCAATTTAATTGGTTAGTATCTTTTTTCTATTTGTTATGTTGACTTTTATAAAATTATTTTTAATACTTTTATTTACATATTATTGTGATTCAACAATTTGTCTTTAATGGTTATTCATTTAAATTTATTATTATTTAAATCTGTATATTATATTTTAGATCTTTTTTGCTAAAACAAATAGGTTTCGCAATGTTTTATTGCAATTAAAATTTGTATGTGATATCTCAAACCAAATATTATAGTGATTTAATGAGTTATAATATTGTTAATTTTAGATTTTGAAAGTTAATGATTATTTATACATATAATCAATTAAATTGCAATAGTTCACAAAAAGATAACATAAACTATAACCTACCTCCTTGCAATGTCATTTGGCGGTAAAAAAAATAAGAAATATAAGATATTACAAAATAAAATAAAATGTCATTATCCAAATATAAGAAAAAAACAATAATTTGTTTTGCAATCAAGCAATTTAATCATACAACTATTCAGCTGAAGAAGACAATTAATTACTTACGATTATTTATTTTTTAAGATAGTAATTTCTAAATGTATTAATTGCTACCGAGGTGGTCGAGTGGTCAACGTCGATTGCTTCGGTTACTGAGGTCACGGGTACGAATCCGATTTGTGAACTTCCGTACGAAGGCATAGATGTAAGTGATGTTTGGAAATTCGCCCTCCCACCCATCCTATCCTAATAATCCATCCAAAATGTATATTGACACTGTCAACGGTATGCAAAATAAAAGTTTTAAGCATAGGACCGCACCAGCTGTGCTCCGGGTAAAATAGTAATTACATGTATGTATGCAAATGCTAAAATTTTAAATAGAAATACTTTGAAAAAAAACGATTAGTCATTTTCATTCATAAATCTTTTTAACAGACATACCGACAGCGCGTTAATAGTCTTTCATCATCTCTCTCTGCTCACTTAAAATAATTTTAGTAAATATTGAAAATTGCCTCTTGTAACTCGCTTGGGTGGTGTTCGTAATGGATGCTATTCGATTCCCAAAGATTAAACAAATCTGAGGTTTCCTACCACTCAGCAGTGTCGTATTTCAAATAATTATAGTGTTGCAAAGTGTCAAATATATTATTTGATTGGATTTTATGACATATTTAAAAAAAAGTGCATCTATATTGCATACTAGAATTTATACTCGAATTTTCCAACACAATGGAATCTAAACACAATTTATATATAGTTATCATTTTATTTCTCAACGTTTCTCAGCTTTTTTTAGTTTTGGAATAATTAAAAATACTTGATAATGTTAACAGAATAACAATGTTTATGTTCCATAATAAACTATTTACGTTGAGCATTTCAGATTTTTTACAAATGGGTCTCTCAACCAGGCTCCAGAGAGAAAATATTATTTTAGGGGAGCCACAGCACAGCTTAGGGAGGGCACGGGCACCCTTAATACAATTAACAGAAATAGCGCATTTGCAACAAATCATTCAACATATCGACTGTGGAAAGGAAAAAGGACGTAACCCAAAGTTTTTTCAAAACAGCTTTTTTTCGATAATCACAATGTATCAAACTTGATACACGTTCTGTCTAAAAGATGCAAGTTGCAAATGCCGATTTAGTATTTAAATTTAGCTTTTATGTTTGAAAAAGACAACCTTGTCAAAAAATTAAAACCAAGAAAAAAGACTGAAATAAAGGTTTTTCCCATACAATTTCTTTGATTAATATTAGATTATGACAATTAAACACCAGTTTAGAAGTCTCCGTGCACTTCAAGGTTGTGTATAATTCATAATTTGCATATAGCCTATAATCATCAAAACACGTTTATTGCGCTTCCTTTTTTCCTTTCCACAGTCTATATTTAAATGAGTTTTAAAAGTCTCACATTTGTATATATCTAAGCAATTTTTTTCCAAGTCTAAATTTCCGAGATCCCGAAATCATTGTGTCCCGAGTCAAGAAAAACTAGTCAGAACGGGAATGAAAGCCACTCAAAATATGAGACTTAAAAGGGGCCACGAGCTCAAAAAAGTTAAAAAAAAAAAAAAAAAACTATGATTTACAACAGGTTGAGAAGAGCGTCAGTTCAAAAATCTTATTTTAAAATTAAATTAAATCTTCACATTTATTATGACAGTAAATATGTATATACATGCAGAGAAAAAAATTGCGTCTAGTCGGCCATAGTTGAAAAAACTCAGTTGTCACAGAAGGAAACGGTTGAACCACGATCTATCGTTTTGCCGCCTTTTTGAGAGACCATTCAATAGCATGAAATTTTCATTTTATAAAAAATAATTTTCGGTACACCTCAGTAAAGTCTGTATGTCAAAGTGTATGCGTTGTCTCTCCGATCACACACAACTTCGCCTGCAATTTTCTCAGCCGCGCACTGTGCGTCTGAGTCTTCTTGTGCAGCTGCAAAGTCTCTCTGCATAGCACCAAGTGAAGTTTCCGCGGTCAGTTTCGCCCGAGATGCGCAGTCAGTTGGTTGTGACTCTGTCGACGGTCGTAGGATAAAACACGCGCCTTGTTTTCAATCGAGAGTTTTTCGTCGCGACAAAAACTGACTCAACGAAAGTGAAGTGAAATATATATTGCAAGTAATATCATTCGTTCAATAATCGGAAAATAAAACAAACCTTGTTATTCAATCGAATTCTTTGCCGTTTTCATCGTTTTATAACAATGTTTTATGATATGTAATTTACAATCCGCTGTCTTTCTTGAATCGGAATTTTGTTTGGCATTTTTGTAGGCTTGTCTAAATTATTAATTTAATTTAGTTATTTTAAATCTCTTATATACGTGAAAAATGTGTAGTAATAAATTTATATTGACTTAATTATTCTGGTTGGAAATATATTAAAAAAATAAATGAAACAATAGAACATATTTAAAAACAAAAAAAAATAGGTGATCAATAGATTATAATATTAAATGTTTTTCAACCAAAGATCAAGAGTAAACAATATTTTTGTAAAACATTTGATTTTCATAAAAATCAAACAAATGCATTTATTTAATTAAAATAATAATAATATGTTTATACAGGTTTGTTTCACAGTGAGTGAGCACTTCCAGGTGATTCAATTGAATATGCTCATTTACTAAATGAAAACAGTCCTAATCATGGTATATAACTATTATTAAAAAAAATGGAAACTACAATAAGTGTAGAAAATTAAAATGAGTTCTAAGTTTACCCGTCATTCTGTTTGTATTTTCGCAAGAATTATTTAAGAAAAACTGAATTTATTAAATAATATTATTAATTGTAATAAGATGAAAAATTATCAAAATATTTAAGTTTTTCAAATATTATTTTATGTATGCTTGATAGCTTTTCCGGCTTTTGCTTTAGTCAGAACTATATTCTTTTATAGAACTAGAACTTCATAGTCCTGAATTCGTATAACAGCATAAGCCTAAATAGCTATCAACAATATGTAAAATAATATTTGTATAACTAAAATACCTCGATATTGATTCACATTATGTCAATGGAGGGAGCTCTCTCAAGTAAATAACAATCCAATTAATTTTGCTTAAAAATTTAAATTTTTATTTAAATAACATATTGTAAATATTACTAAAAACTCACAAAAATCTGATCTAACAATGAATCAAAAAATAATGTACCAATTTCTAAGCCCGGCTTAGTTATATTGTTATTCTTTTCTTTTAAGCTTAATGCTTAGTAAAATTGAAAAAATATGTCGAAAATTGTCACCGTATAAATATACTTAGATACTATATTTAGACACCATATGATATAAAGTTATCGTATTGCTTTATTAATAAATTTAATTTAAAAACAACCAAAGTTTATGTTGAAATTGTACTTACTACTTTTGTATGCAAAATCAACGGCTTAAAAAATCAAAATTATAGAAAAATTGAAAGAATTTCTTAAATATTTTTGGAATAATTTAATTCCTAAAGTATGTGACGTGTTAAATTTCGAATACACTACTTTCGTTTTAGTATTATATATATTGCAGTTAAGTAAAAAATATATACGTTACAAAAAAATATAAACTATCAATTTATTACTTTTTCAATATAAAATATATATATATAACAAAATATTGTAAAAAAAATAGTAGAAAAACTATTAAATCATTTGAAATTGGCAAGAAAGTCAAGTGAGTAAGCTCCTACAAAGTCTACTTTAAAACATTAAAAATAGTTTTTGTATGAACTCACTTACGTTCATGTAGAATATGTCAATATCTGAGACAATATTGTTAAGCAATGTTAAAGCTCTTTCAATTATTTACATTTTACATTTTTTTGTATATAAATTATTAAATTAAACAGTACAATCAATATTTTTAATATTGACGATTTATCGTCTATCAATAAATTAAATTACATAATATTAAAAATACATACATTTATAAATCTCACACTAAAGTGTACTACAATTAGTGTTTAGTCATGACTTGTTATTAAGACTGAGTCTAGTATTAAATATTTTTTACAAGTCCATATCGAATAATACCAAGGTTTTAAATATTTTAAAAATAATCTGCACGTTGGATTTAATTCGAAAAAATAAATTGAGTACAGCTATATTGATAACAGGTGTTTTTTTTTAAATTTAGTTACATTATAATATATTTTTTTTAAATTTTAAATGACGTAATTATTTTAAGCATTGATGATTTTGTATAGAGGATTTGAGGGACGCAATTTAAATTAAGTAAACCAATTTTACTTTGTAAAAGTTCATTTTTATTCAAGTTAATTTAATTAAAATTAACTCTTTGTGTAATAATTCAGTTATCATATTTTTTAATAAGCTAATATTACCATATGTAAAGTAATGCACGTATGTAATGTTTTAATAAATATAGTATCTGTATTCTCGTGATAAAAGCTCCGCTTAGCGACCATTACGTTATAGAATAAAATCCTATGAAAGAAGGTCATTATCAAATGAAAATTAAATCATTTTAATATTTTAGATCTTAAGCATTTGCGATAACGATGTTTATACTCCTCGTGTTGATCTCAAAATAAAAAAAACTTTAGTTTACTTTTAAAAAGGTAATTAATTTCACTATTTAATATCTTTTAGTCAATAAAAGGACAGTTTTATACTACAACAAAATACTTTAATTAAATAACAGAACCGGTTTCTTTAAGAACATAAACTATCTCAAATGATAATACTAAGTGAAAACGGTGCGGTTTTTTTTTATACTAATTATATTAGAAACCGGATTTTCCGGATTAAGTAACAATAACTAAAAAGAATTATTTTGAATTCATCAGGGTTATAAATATAGTTTAATTAATTATAAAACCATGCGTTTGAATATTATTTTTTTACTAAAATTGTCGTCTGTTAAACTATTAAAATAAAAACATTGATTGACTAACAACGCATTTAAAAAAGCTTCTCTCTCGGAAAAGCTTTTTTATCTTTTCACTTAACTCCTTTTATTAGGTAGCTACATTTTTCGTATTAAAAGATGAACATTTTGCAGTAATTTTTATTCGTCAAAATCTTTTGCCACTTATTATATTAATTATTTCTGAATTTAATGTTGCGTGCTCTTTTGTTTAATACGATAAAACAAGTAATTTTGTTTATTTTATGTAATTGATTGTCAGTCAAATTAAATATTTTAAGCATAGTAATTAACGAAACTTAAACTTTTTATTATATTATAAACGAGTTTTAAAAATAATAATTTTATTTTTTTATTGAAGATTTTCATTGAAAGTGTAATTCTTCTGAACGTAGAAAACGAACAAAGGTGAGTTGATTTTTTTTTGTTAGATTTATTTAGTAGTGTTATGTTTTTTTTTGTTTATTTGCCATCGCCTCGTGCCGAAACAACATGCTTATTTGACAAGCTTGATTCTCAAAAAAATATATTCCATACTTTAGTATAGCAAACTCCACTGTCAGTAGTGCTCTTGAATATACATACGTGCTATCCCATTTCGTTGGCAACGGGTTTGAATTCTCGAACTGAAACATTCATAAATATATCCTCAAATTATATAACTGCATCAAAACTATACAAAGAAAATTATGAAAGCCGGCGCACTATTGGCTGTAGAATCAATTTTCGTATCAAAAATACTTTTCGTTATAATTCGATTATATGTATAATAGTTTAAACTTTAATGATTTATAATAAAAATTAATCAATTATGAATATTATACACAACATAATTTATGTACATGATTAAATGAAATTCTAATTCAATTTAATGCTCTGGGCTATATCTTATTTGCATTTTTTTTTATCATAACTTAAATTCAAAGTTTGTTTTTCTTTGAAAGTGACGAATATTTATTTATTCTTTATCACCCTTAACTTTTACTGGAGTATTAAATGGTGTAAGGATTTGACCAAAAACTGTAACTATACAATTTTAAGAAAATATATTTATTATTAACAACAGTAAAAACATCTTACGGGTTGATTTAGTTTGACACAGTATGACAGTAGCTACAAATTATGTGTTTGAATGATAGTATTTCACCAATTGCAGTGATTTTTTAAACATATTATACATATTTTCATACTTATAGTAGTCAACCGGCCGTTGGCTATGATCACGTTTAAGAATTTCAGTATAAAAAGTTTTTGAAAATTGGTTTTTAAATCGATTTTTTGTTTTAATTTCTGAAGGATTGGATTTATCTGTTATCTGTGTGTATGTATGTCTCCTAACTATCCGACCCTTTAAAACGGGGATATCGATAAGCTCACCATTTGCTCTGCTTTTGGACTATTCTTTTATCCCCAACAAAAGAAAAGTTAAGTAACTTAGTAACGAGCATGTCTAGTAAAAAACTTCTATTGGGATAAAGATTCTTCACGTTGGAATTAGACGTAGTTAATATATATACTTTATAAAATATATCTAATATATGTTACATTTTTTGTTTAGCTTAAATTGATACTACAGCCCATAGTGCGGCCTGACGAATGTAAAATTTTATCAAACAACGAGGAATATATACTTATTTAGAGCAGCGGTCACCAAACTACGGCCCGCTAAAGATTTTCATCCGACCCTCCAAAAGTTTTAAATTTTTGTATATAAATTATTCATATAAGAAATATAAAATTTCGTGAATTGGTTGTGAACTATTTATTTCAAATTTGATAGTAGACCAAAAGTGAAGGAATGTAGGTATAAAGTGTGTTGTTAGGGTGAGGCGTCCAAACGTCTTAATTATGACACAATAAATGAAAAACATCCATACAATATGTAAAACTTTACAAAAAGAAAAAAAACAATAATTGGAATTTTTTTCTTATTACTTTCTTTCTTCTTAAGAAAATGTACTTTTAAATATATACCCTAACATTATAATAAATATTTGATATTATTAATTCTAGTATAAACATTTGCTTGTTTGAAATTATTATGTAAGCACATATAAAAAAATGTTCTGATTGAATAAGAATTTCTTTATCGTCCAGCGCTGTAAGTTTAAAAAAAATTCAATCCGGCCCTTTTTCCAAAAAGTTTGGTGACCCCTGATTTATTACTGTGACTGTATTGCTTGTATTAACAAGTAGTCACTCACAAGCTTACATTACTAATGTCCATTGTAATATATTGCTGACAACTTCTTTGATTTACCAGAGAAATAGTTTAGTTAGATGGTCACCGATTAAAACTGGCCGAATTATTTAATAACACATTTAAAAAAATCTCGTGATCCAACTTTTCGATTCGACATCGTCAAATTGGATATATCACAGCGACGCCGTCGTAAATTTGCGTAAACTGTCACTTTTTTATTATTATATATGTTTTTTTATTTAAAAATCGCCGTGTATTTAAATAGTCACCGCTGTAGAACAGGAATGGTAATATTGCATGAAACTTGATAATAATATATTCATTCTGTTACATACTATCTAGCAGACCATTTGTATTTATTTAAAGTAACATAAAAGAAACATAGAGACTGAAGTAAAACGCATTTGTATTTTTGCGAAAGAAAATATTAATGACTCAGAAACAGATAAATCATTTTATATTTGGGAGACTGTAAAGGAAAGTTGGTGTTTTTTTTATTTTTTATCGAATATGAAAGCAACCGTTAATATCAAAATACAGTAGCATCAATTCTATTTTTTAATACATATCCGTTTCCAATAAACAGCGTATGAACCCCCAAACGCAGCATTTCGATAAAAGCATTTTTTGTATGAAAACTGTTTGTAATACATACAATCGCTCAAACTTTTTTGCTTGAAAAAGGCAATTAGTTTGCCAATTGATTTCCCTCGAAAATTTTCCAGATTAAATCTTTGTATAAAATATAAAACATAACAGGCGTTAAGTTTTTGAGTATTATTTTTTTATAATAGTGGATTTACGAAGAGCTATTCCCAAATTAGTAAGGATCAAGATTCAAGATCAGGGTGGGGAACTGTTTCATTTATAAAGGCCACATTCATTTATCTGATTCAACATAAGACCGCAGTAAAGATAACGTTGACACCCCGTCCCCTTTTTTTTCGACTGTCAACCATATAGCGGGTTGATTACGCTCTTTTTTCAAAAGCTTGCGTACTATCCAAGAGGCCGCAGGTTTCCCTCCACTAATCTAGACAATAATTAAGGGGGTCTAAAATACTTCGCGCGTCAAGCGCTTACGATTTATAGTTAATTTTTTTAAAGATTTTTTATGTTTGATTAATCATGTCCACTCGGGACATCATTATATGTATTAGAGTGATTGTAATAAGATAAATATGCTTAACAACATGTTATTTGACAAACTTGCGTTTATTTTGACAGTTTCTTTCAAAATAACCTCTTTCTAACGCACTCTTTTGATTGGTCATAACATATCGACTATAGCAACAGTGAACATAGCCACAATTATTACATTCGTGTTATACTAACCGTACAAACCAAAAGCAAAAATGGTTTCAAGTATTAGAGACCCCACTTTATTATTGTCTAGATCCCAATTTATTTGACAATAACCCTGGCGGTCTTACATGGCTATGGAATCGTTAATTATTAATGGTTACTATTAAAATGGGGGACGTAAGTGTTAATTTTTTTTTAAGTAGCATGACTATAGTGCATATCGACTGTGGAAAGGAAAAAGGACGTAACCCTCAATTTTCCAAAACAGCTTTTTTTCGATAATCACAATGTATACAACTTGACACACATTCTATCGAAAGGATGGAAGCTGAAAATGCCGAATTAGTATCTAAATTTAGCTTTTACGTTTGAAAAAGATGACCTTGTAAAAAATTTAAACTAAGAAAAAATACTGAAATAAAGGGTTTTCCTAGAGAAATTCTTGAATTAATATTAGATTATGTCAATTAAACACCAGTTTAGAAGTCTCCGTCCACTTTAAGGATGTGTTTAATTCGTAATTAGCATATGTCACAAAATCATCAAAACACGTTTTTAGCGCCTCCTGTAAAATTTGATATGTGTGGGTTACGCCCTTTTTCCTTTCCACAGTCGATATGTTTGCAAGTGGAATTGCAACTTGGTAACAATTTATATTAAAAATATAATAATATTTTTTCTCTAGTAAGGATTTGAATACAGCACCTCCAGCACGCCAAAATTGTGCTGACAAATGATACTATTGTAAATCATTCAAAATATTGCAATCACGTAATTATATAAGCCATCCCGTGACAATTCGTAATAAATTACAAAATTTATTTAATGTTACATACATAAATTTTACATATAAGTAAGATTTACTTCTTTATTATGAATATCAACATAATATCAGTCCCATTACGTAGGTGGAACATAAATTTTGAATTTCTTTTTAGGTTAGTTTGTCCGATATTATTTTTCTATTGTTTTGTTTGAACTTTACCAAAATGACATTTTGAATTTTAAATTAGATCACATGTATTAACTATCGACTTTTTTCAAAAATAAAGAAATCTAAGCATATATAATATCGCTGTTTTGGTATTTACTTTATTATAACAGAATTCTTCAACATATTTATTCAATGGGCCACTTCCAAATAATATATATTTGCCAGGACTTATTGAAATGTATTTCTGATCCATTTTGAAAAAATAAACTGTGTAAATTCAACCACTAATACTATCAAATCTGTTTTATAGAATGTTTAAAATTTTCATCATGTTAATAAACTTATGATTTGTTAATATGTTCAAGAAATGTTTAAGATTTTTTTTAAATTTCAATAAATGTATATTAAAGCACCTGACAAAAAAGAAACAAATGACTTGAGTGAATTATTTTTACAATGCTACAATGGATAAATTTATAAGTCTACCTACTAGCAAAATTTAATTTAATTCGTATAAAATAGAAGTATTATGTATGACCACAAGATATGTTGCCGCGTGGTCAAGAATACAGAGGTCATGAATTCGAATCCCAGTACGGACAGCTTTATAGATTGATTTTTTTCAATCGATTTATGGATTTATCTTCGAGGAAAAGATGTATTTGATGTATTGAATTCTACTTTCCCAGATATCCTGCCCTAAAAAACGGGGCGTAGCAATAGCGATTACTTAACCACTAGTCCTGCCATAGCCCTATCTTTCTATCCCTACTCTGTAAGAAAGATATAGCAACTGAGTAACAATCAATTCTCGCATAAACTCTTTTTTATCTACATTGGGAGCAGACATAGTTAAAAAAAAACTCAACTGTAGTATATTTTTAAAGTATTGTCAAGCTGATTTTACAATTTGCAAGAAGAAACAATTCTTGATCGCAATTTGATAGCGTATGCATTGAAAGAAAGATTATTTTAACTTTCGGGTTTCTATGAGGTGCATTTACATTGCAAAGTCCTTCTTATTTCAACCATTTGACCAATGATATCCAGTTGATATTTATGGTAATCTATGTAACAATTGTACTTCAATCAATGCAATGCAAATATTACGAAAAATTTGTCTGGGATCACCTTGTACGCCACCGCTCCTCGATCCTGTTTTAGAAGTTTTTGTACTCGAGTGTTAAAGAGACACGCAATGAGTAGATTGAAATTTACTTCAGTCTTTCTGCAGCTTTGAAGTATGTATAAACCTCGGTGGTCTAATTATTTCATAAGAATCTTAAACGTCACAGAAGTACACATTGTGTGTCGATTGTTTTCTTTTAGTTTCAAGTTCATATCACTGAGAACTTAAAACACAACAAACTAGTGACATGCCACAATATTTGGTCCGCGATTCATACATTAGTAAAAACTGCTTTATGACATTTAGTTCAGAACATGAATTGATTAGTCCAGCTATTCATATTTGATTTGTAAATTGACAAATTTTAAATATTTCTTTCGTCTTCGGAATGACATTATTGCGAAATTATATTTGAATTACAAATTCCAATTTTGATTGTTTTACATACGTTTTCAATTTATAAAAAAATAAGGTTATGCATTCCATTCATTTTTTCTATACTATGTCTTTATACTGTCATGATTGCGAAAAATTAGATAAACTTTAATCTTAAATGCAAAAATAGCTTAATTTATTTAAATTTATGAAAGCACTGGTTTTTATTATTTGTAGAATCAAATTTAAGTCAAATAATAACATTCAAATCCAATGTGAAATTTTTCATCAATCAAAAGTTTTTTTGATGTATATAATATCTAATACTTCATCCGTATTAGTAATTATGATGAATGATTGATAAAACTCTCAATTTTTGTATTGGAATCAATGATCTACTGAACATTAACAACACTTACAGGGCAGTCGCAAGATATTTGGCCGACTGAAGTAAAATTGTATTTTTTCCACTCTTTTTTTATCCATGTCCGCTCCCAATTAAGAGCACATGACCTCCTAATGGAAGTATCTCAACAGAAGTTTTTTTCTACAAGAACTGTTTGTTACTCAGTCACTCAATCTCACTTTTTTCAAAGTGAGTAGTAGGAAAAGAAGGATAAGGCTAGAACAGGATTAGTGGTTGACTAATCGCCATCGCTGCACCCAGTTATTAAAGGATCAAAAGGAAGGGAGGAGAGGAAATAATGTGGCTCTACATCACAAACACCCAGTCTTCGATTGCAACTTTGAATTGAATAAATCTCAAATTCACTGTAATTTGACCGAGAATCGAACCCAGACCTGCGTGATCGGTAGAGCAAGGTCTAACCAACTGGGCTACAGCAGGCGACAATTTTTATTTATTTTCTCCGCTCTAGTAATAAAAATTCAAAAAGTTTAATCTTCCATTTAATTTTGTCGCTACAAAACGCCACCCGCTGCAAATATGCTGGCGCTGCATATTTGTACTGATTTTTTAAGATGAGTACCTAATGTCTACACTTTTTTTTATTTTACGCGATTTTTTATTAAACAATAGATTACCAAAGTAATCTAGTTATATATATACGACTAGATAACCTTAGAATGAAAAAAAAACAACCGTTCCTCATTAATCATCTAATAATAAAACGCTAGACATAAGAAGTTAACAGGCGCTAAATTAAAAGTGGGCATGATAAAAACGATAGTTAAATTTAAACTAAATCATATAAAAAAGTATAAATGAATAACACATTATTTACAGTTTTTATGAATCAAATGAAAAAGCAGTTTTTTTGATGCGAGATTGTTCAGAACATCAATGATTTACCTGACATTGAGATGTGTATGGATAAAAAAATAACATTGATTTAGACAGAAGATGTCTTGTACAAAAACGAAACACTAGTTATTGTTGTTAGATTTGTTTTTGTGAAATTAAAAAATACAATGATAAGACATTATTTTTTGTATGTTTTTCTGATCCTAAAACATATTTAAGTTTATATTAATTGAATGAAAATTGAACACAATCAATATAATAAAATATTTTTTCCATTGATAACCCGCAAATAACGCTGGTATAAAATATAAATGGAAATATCTAACCAAGCTATTTGGATTTTAAATTAAGCTCACAAACTTCTTAACTTGGAGGGCTAGAATAGATAATAAAAAAAATTAACACCGATAAAAGCTGAAGAGATCTTTTCATGAATAAAATCGAAATTGCTGTATGTTGCCGTAAGAACTGACATTGTAGCCAATTAATCGATAAGCAAAACGTGACGTTCATTTTATTGCCACGTGCCTAGACCACGTGGCCATAGGTTAGAATCACCGAACAGAAACTTGAATTCATTTCAATCGATTTATCTTCAGAGCAATGTATTTCTGTAATGTATATTAAGATTACTTCTATCTGATCTTCAAAACGGAGCGACTTACTAGCTCAGAAAGAAAAGCAACTTATTAACGATTATATCTCGTAAAAACAACTGATGTCGAAATTGTGCAAGTATCGTGAATAAAATTGAATGACTGTCCAAGAAGGATATAATAATGAAAACTCACAAAAAATATGTAAAAAATGTTGTTTTTCATCAATAAATCATCATATTTAAACGACAAAAGTATATATAATGGGATAATATTATAATATCGACTTTTTGTCAGAAGGTGCTTGGTGGATTTTCAATGTTAAATTTGAATCATTAAAATTGTGTACATCCACACAAGTTTTGTCACTAACGATCCGGGTTTTACTTTTCAGCATTTTCGGGCGATATAATTCTTGAAATAAACCACCATTTTAATCTGTATCTAGATTCCCATGTTATAACATTTAAATAATAATCACATTAATTTAAAAAACCAACAGAGATATTTTGCTTAGTCAATATTTCCCCAAGCTTATTTAACGTCATTAAAATAAAGTCATTAGTAAAGTTAATCTTTGTAGCCATCAATAGCTTTTAACTTAGTGATACATTTATTTACTTAACGTCAGTTCAAATTCATCTGTGCACTTGAACGGAGAAATCTGGCTTGTTAGTGATAAATATAATGTGAATGTACATAAAACGATTTAATTTTTCATTAGAAATGTTCCGATCTTTTAAAAGTTGACATCTTACATGGACGTTAACGAGTCCAAACTGTTTTCAACGTTTGTTTTATAGAAATTTATCAGCACTCGTCCGGAAGACTTCCTTGCCAATTTGAAATATTATTTAATAAAGAATTTGAAAAGAATATATTATAATATTGCAACATTGATATTGTTGTATATTATGTATCTCAATAAATATCAAAATATACAATATTCACATTCAAATAACAACATTATAGAGAAAAACTAATAATTTTGGATTAAATTAAAACATTGACGCATCATAAAACGATGCTGTTTCAACTTTAACAAAAGATATTTGATCATATCTTTTTTCGAAGTCATGTGACATAAAAAAGGTCATGTTTTTGATATGCATCTAAAATAAACACCATATGCAACTGATTGGCGTTTCGGTCACAAGAACTATTAATATTAACCAACGCTATTTATTGATGAAACGTATCCGAACATTTCTCACCTCTTGTTCATATTATTTAAATATAAATAGCTTTGGCGCTAGCGACCTCGCAGGTAATTGAGCTACCTGTGGCTGAACTGTGGCATACTAAAAGGATAAGTTCCAGTCTATAAACTGAATACCGATATTGAAGAGCGGCAAAATGTTGTCTTTGAATTGTTGCGAAAAGGCACTTTACCCATTATGCCCCGGAGCTCATAAAAAAAATACTAATTACAAATCGCGCAAATTTATACATATGTACTTCACTATGGATGTGGTCAGTTCTTAACGGAAAGAGTTTGTATTTATAAAAAGAAGCACATTATTTTCCAGTAATGATTCTACAACTTTATGAAGTTTTCGAGTCGGTGTTACTCAGCACGAGAATTTTCAATTAAGTTAAATTAATGAAATAAAAAGTGACCGATTATAAGCGCAACCGGTCCTGATTATTTCATAAAACAATGAGGTTAACATTTTTAAACTGTAATTATTATCAAAAATTTAACAAGGTGCAATTATCACTTTTAGTGTGTTCGCTGTCAATACTTGGTGAAAGACATTCAATAAATTAAATATGCATTCGTACTTATATTTACTTCTATTTATTAAAATTAAAACCAGTTTTGCTCATGACGAGAATTATCAACTGATGATATTAGCATTATGATCAGTTGATAATGCTCGTTGTGAGCGAAACGGGTCCTGATCTTAATAAATAAAAGTGGTAATTAGTACAAATGTATATTTTATTTTTTGAATAAGATGGAAGTATTTTTAAACGTGATATTTAGATTACTTTTTTTCTAAAACATAAGCAATGATAATCATACATGAGTTTTTTTTTTCATTGACAGAAAATTTATAATTTATTTGTACAAATTTGCCAAAGCGTCCATTATTAATTCATTGCAAGGAATTCAAATATAATTATAACCTTAATTTGTCACAAATTTTAAAATCATTGTGTGAAAAATTGATGGAAATTAATTACTTTTCAACGACTGATTTTCTATGTTAAAACATCGGACTCAAAATTAAATGTTCAAATATCATTTGTTAGTAAATAAATGCTTTGTTATTTTGCTGTTTATTCTATCTCCGACCACAGCAGTTCACTGGCTTCAGTGTTCTAAGAATATCTTTAGATAAACAGTTTTTCCAAAACTGATTCATCTATAGTTGCTTTCTTTCCCGGGTAATTTAACACACTCATTTTCTTGTTAATATCGTATATCAGAGATGAATCAGCCACGGATTTCGTTTCCAAAAAACATCTTGTGGCTAAACCCATGGACTATATTATGTAAACCTTTTAAATACGTCATTGTTTTTTTTACTTTTACGCTTCCTTGAAAATAAAAGGTAAAATTTCAATGTTTCATGTTAGCATATCGACAAAATATTATAGTTTTTTATCAATTAACTTTTACTTTATAAATATTTAAAAACTGTGCATATTTTAAAATTATTTCTTTTTTAAGGATTATTATAATACTTTTAATTAATTTTAATAACTGGTCATTCTAGTATTTTTTTTTAATCCATGTCTGCTCACAATTCGGAGCATATGGCCTCCTAATCTCAATATATTTTTTTTCTACAATAACAGCTTGTTACTCAATTGCTCAACCTCTCTTTTTCCAAAAGAGTGGGGGTAGGGCTTGAACAGAATTAGTGGTTGGCTTATCACTCTCGCTACACCCCGTTATTTAAGGATTGAAGTGGTGGGGGTGGGGGGGGGGGGATTTTTAGACATCACAAACGAAAGATTGAAAAAATGTTGTTTGTACTAAGATTCGAACACGTAAGGTCCGGCATTGTTGTTAACGACCTGACCACTACGCCAGTTTTGCGCTATGATTATTCTATTCAAGACATGTTGGAGTATGTGAATAATACAAGAATTATTTAATTCAATCTGAATTAAGTAATTCTTGATTTTAGGGTAGAATTTGTATACCAACAACAAAAGTATGTTTGTAGCCCTAGCAAAAGACATGTTAATGTTATATCATTGTCAGATTATTATCTACCGACGTCATAGTGTATAACAAATTTTGTAATAAATTAAATTAAAGATTTTTAGAACATGTAAAATATATAACTTTAAATGAAAACAGCTTAATACAATAAGTTTACATTATTTAAAAAAATCTTTTCAATGGTAGCGTATAATATTGTATGTGTTGAATCTAGCAATTAAAAAATCAATATGATTCATTTGCATAATATATATTTTTAACGTAACACACTTTAATGTCAACATGCGATATTAAAGGGTTAACAGTCGTAAAAACTCAGATTTTATTTGATTTATTTAGACGTTATGAGACTTCTCAGATTTATTCAAATGTTGCAACATATTATCGAATGAATATTTATATTATACAAAAGCCATTCACTTATTCAAAAAGAAAAAAAAACACTATTTTTCTTCTCGATTGAATTGCAAAAAAACGTATTCTTGTTATTATAATTGAAGACTCTTCTTTGCATACGTAGTGTCAATTTATTTTCAAATGGAAATGTTTTCGTTTGACTAATTACGTATGAGTTTGTATCACTATTAAGTTTGTTTTTTTTCTATTTAGATTTACATACATACAAAAAGTAGCTGCAGACTGAGATATTAATTTCTTGGCTATGTTATCGCTAAAGTGGGTACAGACTTAACATTAATTGTATTTTTTCAAGCATATTTGTCACACATAAACATATTTCAACTGAAGTTTCTATCAGACGAACCCTTCTCAATATTTGCATTACTACATGCGAGCCCTCGAGAAGTGAAGTGAGGCATGTAATAAAATGGAAAAACAATTGTGTCGGACTTTTAAGTACATTCACGTATTTTCTTGATGTTTTGGTGAACTTTATATTTTATTTTAGGCAAATAAAACTTTTTCAGTGTGTATTTACTGAGCTCACTTCATTTTTACGATATTTTAAGACATGTAGAATATTATAACGTATCGAATTTATTTTTGATTAAATACCACTTCACCTCATGCAAATTTCACCTCTCAAGAGCCCATTATATAATCTCATTGATAGATGTCACTTATATATTTTTTTTTAAATTTTAGCCTCTCTCATTAATTTAACAATTTTATCCTACAATTTGCCGATATTATTTGTATGTATCTAAATTTTTGACGTATAATAAATTATATAATGAATAATAATTAAAACAAAAAAAATGGGGTGTGACTGTGTCATGGACACGGCCGTCTGTTGTACGTGAATACGTCTCGTAAAAGGTGATATTACGCCCAATTTCTACGTTGCCGGCACTGCTTGACTCGGTCATATGGTGTTTTAATGGTATCATTCGATTTCTCTTGAGAAGTTCTTTCTAACCGTATGCGACCTTTGTATTTCGACTTGGCTTTTTGGCGCGTTAAGCCCGACATTATATATTTTTTTTATATTTGAACACCTAATTATAGTCACAGTCGCATTATTACACTAATGTTTTATCTATAATCGATAGACTTTGTTGAGAGCTAACGATTGAAACCTAAACGAACGTCTTAACTTCTTTGAGTCAAAAGTTATAGTAAATATAAATCTCGATACGCAGAAAAATGACCTCAAAATGGCGGCACTTCCCCCTCCGCTCCGCGCGATGTATCACACTCTTTACATATCTCAATTTTTTTTTTGATTTTTTAACTTTCTAGTGGTGCAATTAAATTTTGGATAGCGATGATAGATATGAAGCTGCAACACCAAACTGTATTCCCCGATTTTGTAATCATTCGTTTTTTGAATTTCCTCCGTATAGAAGCAATTTTAAAAACGTATTCACGTCTAAAAGTATTAAAATAAAATACATTTTTCCGTTGTTATTTACACGACTGTGGAATCTGGTCAATAAATAAAGAGCGGCTGTCAATTTTCTATAATTTAATTAAAATAAAACAATGTAATCGATATCACAATATACGTCAAGACTATTTTTTCATTTTTATATTTTTGCATTTTTATTAAAATTAGAGTAGGAATTGAACTATTAGTAAATGCTAGAGTTGCGACTTTTTTAAAGATACCCAGCCTTACTAACTTCACAGTTTTAGTGTTGTATTTTGTGGAATGAGTAATAAAAAAATATTCCATTTTAATAAAGTTAATCTTTTTCTGTCAATACTTGACGTTTAATACCTTAAATGTAATTGATTACTTGTTAGTGATCGAGGTGAAATATATACGTAAACGTCGATCAGAATGAGAAGCATGCTCGCATGAGACATCCATGGCATTTTGTTGTTGAACGTCATAAAATGTTGAAAAGTCCATGTATTAAGAATTTATTATGTGTTTTACACAAACACCTGCGTTTCTCATTTTTTTAATAAAGTATGTGTTGATAGTTAATAGCAAATAAATTATGTGTTTTTATGAGATTTATTTGCGCATTTAAGACTTCCATTCAGTAAGAGGGAGCTTTTATTTGCACAGAACATTTTTCAATCAGACTCAGAATTGTCTTCGATTCTGGATGTTATAAATGGTTCAGTTATCATTTTAATCGTTTAGAATCAGTGTCGTGCTTAACGCGAACATTTTTTTAATTTAAAATTAAATACTAATTAATTGTATATTGACAATATGTTTTCATTAATTAACAATTAATTAACCATTTTTTCTATAAATTATATGTTATTAACTGTAAGTTGACAAAGGATTTAATTTCTAGACGAATATATCAATATCAATACCGGTATTGAAAAAAAGGTTTTAAAAAAGAAGAAAAAACACTAATTGGGATCGTAACATTAGACGACTAAGTCAAAATCGGTATTTGGATATTTTATTTATTATAAAAGACATACGCCGTTAAAAAATATACCATAAATCAAAAACTGGTGATATTCAAAAATTACTTTCGGTAGTACGTTATTGAAAAACTCATAAATTATGAAATCTGTCAATATTGATACAACTCTTTAACCAGGAGATATGAAATATTTAAATTCACAGTATAATATTGTGTACATTGTATGTTAGTAATGCATTTTATGTCCAGTTGCAGTACCGGTATTTTCACATTGAAAACAAATCATGTATACCGGGATTTCGATTTCGGTAATACCGTTATTGCAATCCTTAATGCTGACAATATAGTGCAAATTAAATGAGTTTTTGAAAGATCAAAAGTACACAAATCACGCAGTAGTCAGTTAGAAAAAGATTCAACCTGAATACAGTCTTTCATACAGATGCGTGTATGAATATTTATGTTTGATGCCACAGTTTGATATTTTTGTGATGAATGCAGTTCTTTGTAACACTTGTTTTTCTGCAATTTCTGTTCAATGTAGTGCAAGTTAGCAATACGTTTTAAAATTAAAGAAGAGATATTCTAAATCCACTTAAACATGCGACATAAATGGCATGTTTGTGGTGATTTAATGAAATTTACATCTCAACACATACATGTGTTTTCTGTAATTTGTTTTTAATGTAGTGTAAATTTTCAATAAGTTACAAATTAATAATATGTTTTTAATAGATCGAATCGAGCAACGTACGCAAATTTGTGTGCGGTTAAATCGAGTATGAAAAGGTTAACTAATAAATAATTCATAAGCGCGAGAAAATTTGTAATTTAATCAGACGTAAACAAAACAATTCCGATTACATCATTTAAATTAGTCTTGTAAGCACAAGGTCAGTTGAAATATTTTCCAACTGTAACATTTATAAAAAAGTTATAGAACAATAAAAAAATTGTATTTATTTATCTTTTCGTTCAAAGTTTATCAGACGAGTTCAATAATAACGAAATTATTGCCAAGTCGTGTTAGGAGAATAAAAAAAACCGTGCTCTATTTATTTTTTTTATCGACACGGTAAACGTTCAATCAATCTTTGCCCAAATTCAAACAATGAAATATGTTATTCTTCAGTTTTGCAATCTTTGCAACTGAATATCGAATACAACGAAGATGTTACCAAATTTTGAGAGCATTTAAAAAAACTACAATAAAATTGCTGCCTAAAACATGGTATGTGTTTTCTTTTTGTATTCTTTCTTCATTTCCTAATTTCCTTTTTGATTAGCCAATATAATCGATCTATGAAATATGTTAAACTGAAACATACGTATAAAACAAAAACGATTGTTATTATCCGTTACGTATTCTTGCAACCAAAAAATAACATTGTTTACTTTAATTTAAGATTTCGACTGAAGGTGCTTGGTGGAATTTCAATATTAAATTTGAATCGTTCAAACTATGTACATTCTCACAGATTTTGTCACTATCGACCCGGGTTTCACCTTTCGGCATCTTCAGGCATTCAAGCGCACGGATGAACTTGAACTGACGTTTAGTAAATGAAAGTTTCGTGCTTATATAATAAATAAATGCATCACTGAGTCCAAAGCCATTGCTGGCGAAAAGGATGAGCTCATGGGAATGCCAACAGATTTGAGTAGTAAGTAGTTTCAAGAATTATATTATTTGTTTGTCGGCAAAGGTTTTATGATTATATGATTTTATGATTATATAGGGTATAGAAGTGGAGATGCGGGAAAGTTTAATATTTCATTTGACGTGTCCCTCCGAAATTAAGTGATTAGCAAAATTTAGCGATTTTAAATGAAATATTAAACTTTCCCGCATCTCGTCTTCTATACCCTATATAATCATAAAATCATAAAACCTTTGCCGACAAACAAATAATATAATTCTTGAAACTACTTACTACTCAAATCTGTTGGCATTCCCATGAGCTCATCCTTTTCGCCAGCAATGGCTTTGGACTCAGTGATGCATTTATTTATTATATAAGCACGAAACTTTCATTTACTAAACGTCAGTTCAAGTTCATCCGTGCGCTTGAATGCCTGAAGATGCCGAAAGGCGAAACCCGGGTCGTTAGTGACAAAATCTGTGAAAATTGTTTACTTTATTCGCAAATATTTTCTCCTCGCTTAGGATAATAATGTCATGTCATTTTTTTTAAACACGTTTCTATTAAATTTTATAATGTAGTATTGATACAATACTTGATGAGCACTGGTGTTGTTATACACGCCTGAATTCTTCAAAGTAGCAAATACAATTTTTAAATTGTCACTTTTCATCTCATTCCTAATAGAAGACGTGCTTAGAAACCCACATTATCATTTTATTTATGACTTATGTTTCTTTCGCAAATGAATCCTTTCTCCTTATTTATATATATTTTTTTAAACAATATATCCAAAAAAAAGGTTGTTTCTATTAATTGTTCGTATATTGTGTTTATCTGGCAAATATTTTTATCATTGCTTAAAAATTTCACCTGGCGAAATAAAATTTTGCGATAAATTCGCAAAAATTATAATTTGTAAGCAAATTGAGATATCTTTACATAATTTAATTTTATTAGCTTCCAGATATTTCACCTATACGCATATATGTGTCCGCCGGCCAGCAACCTTTGTTTTTCAAAGACTCAAATACGCGTCCACGGTCGTTAAGCTGTTATGGAACACTTACCTTAAAGTAAAAATACTAACCATGTTTTTCAAATAATATATTTTTAACATATCCAATTGCGATGTGGAGCATGTGAAAGTATTATATTATGGAGTTTATCTCGATAGAAGTTTTTCTACGATAGCTGTTTCTTACTAACTAAGTAAGTACTCAACCTAAATTTTTTGAAAAGAGTATGGCTATGATAGCACTAGTGATATCTTTCGAAGCGATATCTATAAATCGATTAAAAACCAATAAATGTACCGAGCCGTATTGGTATTCGAACCCATGACAACAACAGTTATATCAATAATAATTGATAAAATAGCAAAATAAATGAGTTTAAGAATTATTTTTTTTACAGAAAATTAGTAGTATCTATCGGTCAAAAATATTTCAATTATTGACAATTTATTTATAAATTGATTTAATCAACAATTTCCGAACAGATTTTAAGGTCATAATCACACATTTATCTACTGAAATGTTTCGATAAATAACATTTTTATTTATTTTATTTTATGTTCCAGACATTTCTTCATTTAAAAGTGCTATGATATTATTTTAAAATCAACCGAGATCAAGAGAAAATTACGTCTTACACAAATATTTTAATGAACGAATCAACTTGTGACATTGATCTTTTTATAACTTTCGGGCCCTAAACGGAACTCTCTCCATCAGACTGCAGAGAACGACAGAAATGTTTCGATAAAAAAAACTGTATGAAGATGATTCTCAGTTAGTATAGAACATTGTTATAATCAAATAACATGAAATTTTGTTACAAAATAATAATGTAATCCAATTTTATGAGCTTAACAAAAATTTACAAACCAAATTAACATTTAACAAATATGATCCGCTGAGATTAAAATACACGGATTAATAACAGTCTATGCAAACGTGGCAGAACGCATTATTTAAAACGCCTATCAGGATTACTTCATTAAACTCTCTTTGCTTACGAAAATCTGTTGAATTAATCAAAAGCGAGTTACACCAATGTAACGAATCGTTAGTAACGAATACTTAACTGCAATCAAACGATAAAAACCGCGAGGTCGTCGTTATGACCAGCAATCAGATAAAGTAATGAACTCATTCTTCTAGAAATGAAGTAACTAGATCAAATCTACAATATTTGAGTTAGTCTTATTATAACAAAAGGATCATATAAAAAATAATTGCGTCTTGAATAACGCGTTTGTTCTTTGTGCTTGTTTGATATCTTTTGCAGATTTTTTTATGTGAAACTGGGGCGAATAAATTAGGGCATGATTTTTTTGAATTAAATGTAATATAAAATTTTGCAACTAGTTTTTTCAAGTCATTGTGTAGTTTTGGTGAGTAAATACAGTTATTAATTAAATGTATTCATTGTTATAAAAAAATGGGCGAATATTGAATGGAAAATAATTTCAAGAATCATTCACAATGATACATTACGTGGGGTTTAAGTTATTATTAAATTAATTTATGCGTTATGCGTTATGCGATAATTATCATATTATACCGTAATGTTCGATTTTTTGTGGAGCTTATGTACTTTTAAGAATTGCTTGTTATTAAGTTATACAGATTATCTTATTTCGAAGAGAGTAGGAATGGACATGAATTGTTCTAAGCTAATCGCTCACGCTACGCCTTATTTTGGATTGGATGGGTTAGGAAGGAATGAATGATCTCGTAGACGTTCATACTGTTTACGAGATTTTTTGAACCGAGATTCGTATCCGTGAGTTACGGAACCAAAGCCAAAGACGTGACCACTCGTCCACGGACTCCGACGATTGTATATCATGATATTGAATTTAAATACATATATATTTGATAAATAATGTGCCGTTAGAAAAAAATAATTCAATCTAAATAACAAAAACTATGCTATTTTTTTTTGTTTTTTTTATGGCAAAACATGAAAAAACGTATTTTGAGTTACATTCATCATTTTTTATCGTCTGACAATCAATACACATAAATTCAAACTTATTAATAAGGTGGTCAAAACATACTAACTATTTTAATTTGACTGAATTTTTAAAAGTAAGTTCGCTCCCAAGTTGAGCGTATGGTCTACTAATAGAGGTATCTCAACAGAAATTATTCTACGAGAACTATTTGTTACTCAGTCGTTCAACCTCTCTTTTCCAAACAGATCAGTAGGTATAGAAGGATGAGGCAAGGGCAGGACTAGTATTCAATTAACCGTTTTTGCTATGCCCAGCTATTGAAGGATCGGAAGGGTGGGAGGGAATTTTTAGACATCGGAAACACATGTCTTCGAACAGAAATCGAAAAATGCTGTTTGTACTGGGACTTGAACCCGTGAGATCCGGCGCCATAGGACCCGACGTATTAATTATTTTTAACATCATATTATTTTTATCTTATATTTGAGCACATTAATATGATATTAGTAATATTATTTCTCATTTAACTTTTTTTTTACCGAAAAACGTCATTTTAAACAAGCAATTAAAAAACCTTTGAATATATTATTACTGGCTTGTAAGACTTGATAACCAGTAGCTGTTATTGTGTTATAATTGATACTAGCAAAAAACAGAGGCATCATATAATAATTATTAATCATCGGTCAAATGAATACACAGGACTTAAAAACAACCATTAGAAACTTTTTATAGAATTTCAAAAAAATACTTCATAAACATGTGATAAAAAAAAGAGAGAGACACATAATATATTATAAAATCATAATAATTTCTTTTCGTATTAAATTAACAACATCCTACATCAGATTTCTGAGTAGGGTAACGTATACCAATTTTGGCCATCGACTACTATTTGCATCGAATTAAAGTATCACGTTATGAATAATGTGCGAAAGAGATAACAAAAGATCAACACATTTTAGTATTTTTTAGTTTACATTGATTTAAATTAATATTATACAATTGTGTAAATTTAAAAAAAATTACAATAAGCAGCCGTTATTTTGACAATTAATAAGCTATTAATGACTAATCAAGGCACAAAAAAGCTTCGGCGGTATTAAGCTACTCCTTTCCGTAAATTTTTAATGCAGGTTTCAAACCACTTTGTGTAATTTATGGTAGAAAATCATTCAATTTTTAAAAAAAATGGACAACTACTTTTTAAAATAAAATATTGCATTAAAGCTGAGATGATTTATAAAAAAAAATTGATCACTGATAAACTTTAACTGAAACTCTGTTATTGAAAGAATATTTTTATAGTGAATACTTTAATCTTTTACTGTAATAAGTGTTCAAATTTTTAATTTGCATGAATTTATCAAATACACAAATATGAACATGACCGGTTAAACGTATTTAGGGAGCACGTGTACTAGCTAGTTAAAATATGTAAATTAAAAACGGGAAAGGTTAATAAAACCCGTATATTATATTACCCTGGTTCAGGGGTGGGTAGGAGGGGCTCGCTCGAGCCTCTCGTTAATTTTTATTAAGGTATTTTGGTTATTTAATTGAAAATAATATTCTCAGATCAAATTAGTATGTTACAACAATGTTTCACGTATATATTATCTAAGACAGCTTCAGTATACACAGTAGGACATTTTTAGTCATTTACATTAAATAGTTTACGGTAAATTGCACATTGTAACATATTATAATTTTATTTAGGAACAATCGATTGCTTATTAAAGTATTTCATATAATATTATAATTGCATAAGAGTGATAAAAAATTCTCCCCCTCCCAGAACACCGAGAATTGCTATGAAATTAAGAAAGCTTCTTGCTATCGTATTGGCAGCACCCCCGCTGCCCTGGTTATTGTTTCTTAAAAAAAAAAAAAAAAATTTTGTTGTTTTGACATGTTGCTTATTATTTTATAGCAAATTCTTTTTTCACCTTTATGCAGTAATACCATCCATCGGATATTTGAATTTTCAAAATATTCTTATCTAACCAATAATATCCGCTTTACCTAATTTCATTAACGGGGTTTTTTTATCCATTTTACCGGCATTGATTCACTGTAATTATTATTAGGTCAATCGTTGCTACCGCAATTTCATTTTCCTATTTGTTAATCATATTCGGAAACGACCCATGCGTCATAAATTGGCGGTTAAAGAACTCGCATTTTTTTTTGGCGCGAAGCAATTTAACGCGTGTTTACCGTATCCGCTAATCATCATTTCAAAACATTCAACATTTATTTGGTATAGTATCAAAATTATCAAAATCCTCTTTACAGAAAATTAAATTAATTATTTTAAGGTTGACTGTCAACAGTGGAAAGGCTGAAACTGTTGTTTTTTTATATATTTTAATTACAAATAAATTACTATATATTCTAGTATTAAAAACTGGGTGAAACAGTTGAAAAAACCGGAATTCAAATGTCGCAAATTTTGCTGAAACCTCGGTTTTTCTTAGCTGTTTTTAAAAACTGTCAAGTCTTATTTGACATATATCATTGTTATTTCATGAAATATTGCATGCGAACAATATTATCTTTTTCTTATATCACGCTCGTGAGTAACGAAATAAAAACAAATGAGTTAAAAATTTGGAATTAGCACAAAAGAGTGTTTTATTATTTTTAAAACAACTCTTAGTTAGCAAATCGCTCTTGTTGTTGTTGCACCAATGTTTTTAAGAGCAAATCAAGAAATTATTTTATTATACGATGTTTGGAATCCGTGGATACGACTGAGCAGGACGAATTAAAAAAGTATTAGCCCGAAACCATAATACTAAGCAACTAACCTCTAAAATCAGGACATTTGAAAAATGTCGTATTTAATAAAGTTTATTCAATTTTTAAACCCATTTTTGATAACACACTTGCAATCCAATAACAGTGTACGTACTTACTTACCTACGGATTGTTTTAAAATAAAAAAAAAATACTTCTTCTGTATCTGTGCTCATATATTTGAATAATAAATTTTTTGTATCGGTCAAAAAATCGCCGGTCTTATAATTTGACAACTCAATCTTAACTTTTTTATAATAAAGCCATCTCGTAATAGCAAAATTCGCGTTATTTGAATGTCGCTATTTTCGACATGGTAACCCGGTTTCAATTTTTTTCAAAAGAATTTATATTTAAATAAAAACGTTAGTACTTTTACTTGAAACTGCATTGCTAAAAATAATATTTCAATACACCACGCCACCAAAAGGGAACACTGAATTAATTTTGAATTTGAGTATCTTTTCGTAACATTTTAATTTAAATAAACAATGTTATTAAAAACATTTTTTTAATTGGATTGCCCTTTTTTAAATAATGAAAACCGGTTTAAGCCGAGTACTAAGATATATTAAGACTCGAAAACCGGTTAATTCACAATTCGGTTTTTGTATAGACCCTAATAACCACAAAACTGTTTATTTTTATCATTTTCTTCTTGGTAAGAAAATTATTCACACCTGCTATTTCAAAAAAACTAGCGACAAAAAATATTAAGCAAACACCGAATCAATAGATATGATATTAAACATAATTCTATTTTGAATGTGTTTATGAGGTATGCAAACATATTATTAGGTAATACCACAATCTATTATAATATATTTATCGTATTAAATGCTATGTCATATTAATTAAAAAACGGTTTACGAATTATTGATTATATTATTCATGAACATTATTTAAATATATTGCTGTAAACTTAGTATTATTTTATCATTTCGTACAAAGTTTTGAAAAATAAATACTTTATCACCTTAGCGATTGCTGATTTAACTAATAAAAAATAATAGTTTACTCATATTTATGACCAAATCACGCGCAATAAATTCAATAAACCACAATTTGCGGTTTAACTTTCAAATTAACAAATAGTATAAAACATATATTGATTAATCGAAGATATTTTGTAATTTTACCTCAAACATATTAAATTTTCAATTGCTTAATATAATATAACGTTGGTTTTACAGTATTTTTACGTTTTTGATGTCACTTACGTTCACTATAGTGTTGTAAAATTTATAAGAAATGGTTGGTTAATTTTCAAAAGACAATGGATCATTTTAGTTATCTTGTGTGCATTATTTTCATTAAAAATATATATTATTTTTATATAACATGTACGGACTACACCAGGCGTAGTCAACCGATAACCCACGGTTCGCCGAGTGGCTCATTTAGTTATTTCAAATTAACTATTTGAACACAGGTTTCAATGTTTTTTTTAAATCCATATTCTCTCCCAATGTGAAACATAAGATCTCTTGACAGAAGTATATCATTAAAACTTTTTCTACAAAAACTATTTGTTACTCAGTTGTTTAACCTTATTTTAAGAGACTTTCCAGAAATATTTTTTAACTAATCGCTTTTGCAACGCCCAGTTATTTAAGAATTGTAATAGCGGAAGGATTTTTTTTGACAACATCCATTCCTTTGGACGAAAAATGTTTTTTTTACTGAGATTAGAACCCATGAGATCTGTCATGTAATCCAATGACTTCATGACTTCATTCTACTTAGACGACTGTACTATGGACGCGAAATAAAGCGTAATATACAAAAATAAATGGCAACACTGCTCTTTAGGGCGTCCGCATAAACCTGAAGATAATCATCTTCTTATAATATCAACGTGTGTGCATCAATTCCTAGGAAGTTTTCATCAAAACTGGCTTTGCTTTTTTATCCGCGTTCGGTTCTTTTTATAAATGTAAGCAAACATCTTAATTTCAAGAGAAGACAAAAAAAAATAATTACAAAAAAAACCGAAGCTTGTATTCGTCTTAAAGTGACTTAAGTGTAAGTCACACTTAACTTAATTGATGCTGAGGAAAACTTTTGTAAATTAATAAAGATAAATAAATTAAATTTATAATGTTTTAAAACTGAAAAGTATGTTGTTATTATTTTCTCAATAAAATTTAACTGGTCCAAATACCCACTGACCTGAAACTACTTCTCAATAGTAAAAATTTGGTTTATTTTTTACAAGTAGCAGAAGATACTTAATAATATGTTTCAAACAAAGCAAGATTTCTAGCACAAAAAAGGAAGTCGGTCAATAATAATATATTTACATAATGCGATTGGAAGGTCAATTTATGAAAGATTACTCTCGGCAATTAAAAAAAAACTTGAAATGGCAAATTAATATTTCTAGTGTATTGATAATTGATAACTGTAATATTCGTTTTGACAAACTTTGCGTTGACAAAAAATAATTGTTTGTTACAAATATTTGTTTTAAATCTCCTACTACAACTTTAAATTCTTATCTTTTCTTCAATAATAAATACTTCAGTATTTCTTCTATACAACTGAGATTGGGTTCGTTCGAAAATCTTCTATTTAAGATATTAAAAATAAAATCATTTTACAAAACTATCCAGGAGGCATGAATCATTGGCCACGCATCTTAGTAAGATGAACGTAACCACTAGGCCAGTGATCGCCCAACGGTCGCTCGCGAGCTACCGGTAGCTCGCCGAGGCTTTTTCGGTAGCTCGCATAGGATATTTTATCATATTTATAAATTTTCCTATAAAAATTTTATCATTGAACTCCAAAAATAAAAAATAAATCAAGGAAGGCATTGTTTTGTTCTACCTACTTATTTTAATCAACGTTTTCCAATATGAAGGTGCTTAAGAGTAAATATTAAAACAGACTCACAGATGTACATCTTGATAATTGCATTCGGCTGGAAGTGACAAGATACTCACCGAGAATTGAAAAAAATGTGGAGGAAAGTGAATGCCATTCTTATAACTAATTATTTTGACTCGTTATTTTTATATTTATTTTTACTCATACTTATTTTTCAATTATTATTTTGTTTATAAATAAATAATATTTTATTATAAAATCTGATGTTCTAATTTATTTTAAGTAATAAAATAATATTATGTATGGTACGATAAGGGCCGATGATAAAAAAAAACTATAAAAAAGGAATTTGTAAAGGTAGCTCACCAGACAATTTCAATTTCTAAAAGTAGCTCACAACTTTATTGAGTTTGGGGACCACTGCACTAGGCTATAGTTCCAAGCTATTTTTCACCTACCACCCGTTGTGTATATGTTTTTATCGTTTTATGGTCGGCTTACACAATGATATCGGCAGAAAAAGAGTAAGTACTCTTTACATTCATGGCCCATCCATGGTTGCACGAGACTGATTTTAAAGCATACACAAGTGTGCTTAGAATCGTTTTAAAATTGAGTGTAGATAGTTCATCGATATTTATTATCCTGTTTTTAATCCATATACATACCGATAAGCTTTCGTTTTAGACGAGTTTATTGACTTAAGTGAAGAATCAAGGTTATGGTAAATCTCGAATAAATAAATAATTTTTTTAAGTGACTTATTGGTTTAAAATATAGCTTATTGGAACGGTGTGAGAACAAACCACAGCAATCAATAATTCTGCTCGTTCAGAATTCATCTCAGAGCAATCCCACAGTAAGTGATTAACTTCCTGTTTGGCATACCAGCAAAACAAAAGCAAAAATCATTCATTCACTTTTATTCATAATCGTTACATCACAGTTAATATGGTGAATTATAAAATGTCGCCGAAATTCTTAAGAGGCGCTCGTTGATATTCTCCGTCAAGTTAATTCGTTTTTGTTTTTATTCAACTGATCAGCGTTGCATGACAAAATTTATTTTCTCATAGAGTTGTTTTTACCTTCATTGATAATATTTTGTTTCGACATGAGCCTTTTGTTTTCGCCAGACAATGGCTCAAAGCGCGGCGTTCCAACTCCACTTGCTTACTTTTTAATTGCCAAACAATCAAATACATATTAAGCAGATAATTCATTTTCTACATTACTTACATTAATGTGACAATAGCATATTTATATCATGCGTTGGTAAATCTAAGCAGAAAGATATTTTTGTCAAATGGTGATAAGTAAATTTTTAATTGTATTGCGAGTCGAAATTTTCCGTATGTTGTAACCTCGATTGGTGTTTTGTATAATCAATGTGGAAAAATGCATTTTTTCTAAGCAATTATCCATTTTTTATATACTTGCGAGTCATAAACGCAATAAACTGTAACATACGTATTTTTGCGTTAATTTATTCTTTCAAAATACCACTAATATATAAACCACAAATAAATCAAAGAGGAATGTTAAGGTAGTATATATTAGGTATTACAATATTGGTATAACCGAAATGAAACCGGATTCCCGGTTTTTAAAATAAGGATAAACATACTGGTTTTAAAAATGAAGAGACTATTGTTAATTCAATACATATTAAATTATCACATATTTTATAAATTTGTTCACGATTAATTGAATTATTTTTAATATGCTAAGAATTATTGACTGGTTGTGTAAATTATGAGTCCATCGTTGGTGTATTATTATTTTTAAACAGTTATTAGAAATAAGAAAAAACTGTTTACGAATAAACTAAAACTTGATTCTACTTCTTAACTTGTACAGTTCAATTTTATAATTTTAGAAAGATAATCAAGTTCAAGTTTATTTGTAAACAACCTCACGATTGTTTGAGTAAAAATATTTGTCAAAGAAGCGAAACAAGTGACACGATTTTTTACGCAACCTGTAGAATAACTAAGTTTAATCAATTTAAGTTTTATGTTTTTACGACAATATTCGAAACAAGCAGTTTTCTATTCTGTTTTATGTTTTTTTTTGCTCAAACTGATTTGGCGGATTTTTATCATTTTGTTGTATGTACAATAATTATTTCTAACGGAATATTTTTGATATATAACTGTAATTATTATGTTGTTTGCGGTTTTTTTCTCTTTTAAATAACCAATTAAATTTATATGGATTGTTACATATTTTTTGAAGTCCCTCCTTTTCCATTCTTTAATCTAATTATTATTCCTCTTGACACGTTGTATTAAAAGTTTTTAATACACGTTAGCAAATATAATATGTATCTGTTAAAAGTTCAACCTTGCTTTTCATAAGTACCACGTTAATTAAGTGCAGCCTTGTGTTTTAACTATTTCATAAAATTATACATAAGTACTAACATTCATTAAAATATTGCACTTATCATTACGTACAACAATATGATGTAAAATGTCCTTGGATATATACCCTTAGGCACAAGAAAATTGCGTGGCAAATTGTTTATGTTTTTTTAAAAGTCACTTTTGTGATTATTTATTCAAAATACGCCTAATAATCATTATCATTAGCCGTGGGCACAGCTATATGGCGACCTCAGATTTCGAATGATAATAATTGAAATATTTCCTTTTACCTCAAGCAATTCGTATAGATGAATCTACAACATGTATTATGTCAAGTATACACATATTACTGTTTTTTTTAAACATATTTTTTGTATATTATAATTTATTATTTCCTTAAAATTATTACACTGTTCAAAGTTCTTGACCTTTATTTTTGCTCTGTTGTGCGTCCAATGGTTCAAATCAATTAATGGAAACAATCATTCATTCAAAATCAATTTTTATTCAAAATCATGAAAGAAAATTATTTTAACAAAATAATCATAAAATAATCATATTTCTTTTTACGAATTAATCTATGAAATAAAAAAGGCACATCTAATTAATTTGTCAATGTTGAACGAACAAGTTAATCTTCTTAATTCACCCTTGTGATATCTACTTTCGTAAAACATCAGTATTATGAATATTCTGATCATTGTCCGCTCCTAGTGTGAAGCATATGACTTCCCGATCGAGGTTGTCTTAACAGAAGTTTGACTCAGGGGTCTAACCTTTTTTTCGGTCAGAGTAGTGATAAAAACGAAAGCATTAAAACAAGCCAGCATTTCTATACTGACTGTGGAAAGGGAAAGCGACGTAACACACACATTTCAAATTTTACAGGAGGCGCAAAAATCGTGTTTTGATGATTTTGGGCCATATGCAAATTATTAATTATACACAACCTTGAAGTGTACGGAAACTTCTAAACTGGTGTTTAATTGACATAATCTAATATAAATTAACGAAATGGTCGACGAAAAACTTTTATTTCAGTCTGTTTTCTTGGTTTTAATTTTTTACGACGTCATTTTTTTCAAACTAAAAAGCTAAATTTAGATACTAATTTGGCATTTTCAGCTTGCATATTTTTGATAGAACGTGTATCAAGTTTGATAAATTGTGATTTTTGAAAAAAAACTTGTTTTAAGAAAACTGTGGGTTACGTCCTTTTTCCTTTCCACAGTGAGATATTATAATATGTGATTCAAAAGATCTTGGATATACTTCTGAAATAAAAGTAACTCACACGTCTAATAAATATTAACAGATATATCAAATCGACAATTTGGTTTCGTTTATTTTGTATTCTAAAAACATGAAAACGTCATCATACGCCAATAACCCCTCACAAATATTGATTGCGAATCAACGTACCAGGAATGTTTTCCCGCTATTGTAGTGCAATTTTTGCAGTTCCGCTTTATTTGAATATATTAAATACCTTTTATTTCTAAATTATATTAATAATATGATAAACATTTTAAAGTGTATTGATGGCCTTAAAAACTTTTTTACTATCAACGATGACATAAATTGCCAAACCGTTAAATAAATTTACTGAATCGAAACAGTTTTATTTAGTCAGCACAAAAATATAAAAAGACTTCAAATAAAATAAAAATAAGTTGTCATCGTATTGAACTGTTTCATAGAAGTACATATTTGTGTATGTATATATATATATTCATTATAAAAATAATATTAATCATGTAAATATTTATTATACATTTGTATAAATTGTAATGCTTAATTTTCCGCACCGCGGTTACGAATTATTCTCAATAGTTCAGTTTAACAAAATAAAAACCGCGAGCAGTAGCGTGAGTGAGGACATGATTGCAAAAAATTTCGTGATCAATTTGAAACTATGAGGAAGAACTAATAGTGTTAATTTATTGTAAATAAAAACTCCGGAGTCATTGTTTCATTTCTTTACAATACTTTGTGACAACGCGTTCAGTATTCGCGTGACAGTATAAATGTGAAAATTAGTGACATTGTGTGTAAATGATTAATGTTTTTTTATTGGTTGTGAATTAATATGACAGTTAACGCGTGGATGTAAAAGTTTAAATTGTTAGTTGAAAAGAAAACAATTCGTTTTGCGTATAATGATTCAATTTTTAATATTATTAATACCATACATATTTTCGCCTGCTGTGGCCCAGTTGGTTAGAGCTTGCTCTACCGATCACACAGGTCGGGGTTTGATTCCCGGTCTGATCACAGTGAATTTGAGAATCATTCAACTCAAAGTTGTGATCGAAGACTGGGTGTTTGTGATGTCAATTCACATCATTTCCTCTCTTCCCATCCTTCTGATCTTTTAATAACTGGGTCTTGCAATAGCGATACGCCAACCACTAGTCCTGTTCTAGCTTTATCCTTCTTTCCCTACTACTCACTTTGAAAAAAGTGAGGTTGAGCGACTGAGTAACAAACAGTTTTGGATTTTAAAATAAAATGGCTGACATTTTTGCGATTTTAGCCTTCCAAAGACGAGCGTCACCATATGGTCACAGTAAACACCGTTGTCTATTGATCCCACTATTCATCCTTTTTCTACCTGAATATCGTTGCTTTCGCTCATATTTGGTTAAGAAGGTTACTTACTACAGTTAGTCATCAGCCGTAGGGACAAAAACGGCCTCCAAAAGCACATGTGATTTTTTGAATTTCCGTTTTTTTTAATTTACTTTTTGAAACTGTTAGTTATTTTTTTAAAAAAAACATCAAATTATTCACAGTTATGAAATTATGTTGATCTAAAGAGGTCAAATTGTAAATATTTAAAAAAAAACACTTTTAGCTATATTTCAACCCCGAATGTTTGCAAGCCCATACGGTCACTTCGTCGTTACTTCTGTCCGTACTCAATATTACACGGCAATAAAAGGATGAGCATGACCATATAGTCATGCGGGGTTTTTATACAACGACTTTGCTTCTTTTTTTTTTTTAATTTTGGATAGGAATAAAAGTTATCCGTGACTTATGGCTTAGAAAATATTTTTTTTATCAGAAAAAAGCTCTCGTCTCTGGAGGGTTTTAATTAAGTGTAACACATATTTTTTTGCTTATAACCTTTTGCAAAAAAAAATATTAAGTTTATTGGAACCCTTGAATATATAATATTTTTATGAAATACATTATGTTAATTTATTATACGATAAAGTAGTTGCTACGATGGAAGAGTCACTCAATTGATAACCGAAATATTAAAATGTTGATTTTCATCGTTAAAAGTATTTCTTTATTTTTGTTTCAGATCAGCTGCTGAATAGACAGTGTTTCAAAAAATATGTGAGAAAAAAAATAGAATTAATAAAAATAAAATAAAAATAAAATTTAAATAAAAATTACTATTCATTTGGTGCTTTAAAGATTTAAATGTTTAATTTAAGAACAGTGTTTTGAATAATTTATATAAAAGTGAAATTAAAAAAATATTTTGAAATATTTTTACACAAACATGGCGAAAAATAGTCTTCAGTTAGTCCAAGTGACTATTGTGGTGGCAATATGCATAGGAGCAGTATATATGCAGGTAAGAAAATAAATATTTTTATTAACTAGTAATATTGTGTATATTTTGCTTTCTAGTTGCAAAATAATCAAACAATTTACTTATGGCTTGATAATTTTGAACGGTTCCATAAATTCTGTCCAAAGAGATGTGAAAATAATTGTGTTTGTACAGATCAATTCAATTTATTATTTAAAAAAAAAACATATCACAAAAAATATATAAAATTTTCAGCTCGTTGCTTTTGCAATGTGACATAAAGTTCAAGCAATCAGAAGGTATATAACAAGCATTTTAAATTTGTAATAAATTTCACTGGCAAAATGTATTTCAAACATTAAAATTGCAAACATTGTTTGTATGAAATTAATCACCTTCACCTGAAATACGTCAATATCAGTAGAGAATATTGAACACTACGTGAATCAAATAAGACATGGTAAAAAATACTTATTGTTTCATCTTTAATTTTAATAACTGATTATGTGAATAGGAATCTCATTATTCCATTGACGGATATGTTGGAAATTTCACAGCGATGGGCTTCCAAAACGTTAACAAAGAGCTCGTTTAACCACAGAGTTATTCGCAGTGTTCCGGGAAAGGGGCGGATTTTTTAATCCATTTTCTAATTAATCAATTATTACGAAATTATCATTATAGCAATCGATTGTTATTTAATATACATACTTTTAATATGTAGCAGCGTGAAATAAATCGTAAAATAATTAGTATCAATAACTGAATAATTTACTTACCTAGCTCAGATTACAAGAGTGAAAATTCTCAAAATTGACGCATAAACTGTATTATTCCTTTGCTCTCTGCTCATATTTCATGTTTCTATCTTTATATTAAATTTAAACCATCGTTGATTATATATATATACATATAAATAAATATTAGAAATTGCAGTTAGGCACTTATTTGATCTGAGAATATTTTATTTTTTTCATTAAAAAAAAAGCTGGCTGTCTGAAGTCAACATTGACAAGGGTCTTTCCATGGCCTCTCCAACCCACTTTTTAACCTGCAAACTTATTTACCAAATGTAGCTTTTTGACTGGATATATAAATTTATTTTTAACAATATTTTTTTTACATACCTTTTAATTAAACGTAATTAACATCTACAATGCAATCTTATTAATACATATTTCACATATAAATAAAATTACATTCTCCTTCATATAAACATTCTCGTATAAGTCCTTGTTCCACATATTACAAATTTGTTTTTTTATATGTATACCGATGTATACTTTTCTATAAACATGTGTTTATTTTCTTATTAAAGTCACTGTGCCAATAAACAGTCAACTTTGTACATAATAAATCTAATAGGTGAACGTCCCATCTTAACCCACGCCAAATTAATATCTAATAACTCCATAATTCTACTCCATAATTCATTTACTCAATACTGCTAAATTGGACTGATGCTTACGCAAAATTACTTTAACAAATATTGACTTAACGATATTAAACTTTTAATACGAAAAGATTGATAAATGTTTATTCCGTATATGTATTTTGATTCAGAACACTAATGGTATAGTTTTTTTTAATGTGTGGGTAAAAGGTGAAGTCAGCTATTCCAAAAAAATTATCGCTAGATAGCGACATTCTATCATTTTATTCTGCAAACTTACAATGATTAGATTTACTAATTAATTAATTTAACATTGCATAAGATTGACAAATAAGGAATACAAGACTTTTATAATGAAGAAAAAAAATACAATTTAATATTGAAAGCAGTAGAGAAAAAAAATGGCAAGGAAGTCAACTGAGTAAGCTCTGACAAACTCTACTTTAATACATAAAAAATAGCATTCGTCGTAACTCACCCGCGTCCACATTCAATATGTCGACATCCGAAGCAATGCTTTTATAAATATATTTATTGGAACTTCATTTTATCATTTTTTATATTCGAGAATGATAAATCAAAGTTCCAGTGTATATTATAATAATATTACGCTTTTCAATCAGTATGGAAAAATGCCGCGATCGTTTTTTCTTACGACTTTTTTATTTCAAATCTTTTGTATGTTTTGCCAGTTAAAAGGGTTTAGTGAGACCTTAGATATACATAGATGAAAAACGCGACATCTTATTAAATGATCTAGGTTTAATTTTCTTCATCATTTTACTTGTCAATCAGTTTTTAAATGGCGTGTTTTAATCAACTACCTAATATTGTTGATTTAAATAATTCAACTTTTCTAGTTTCCCACTTCCGTCAAAACAAATGTTCAAAAGATTTTTTAAATAGATCAATTTGACCGTCAAATATCAATTCAAAATGAAGCTTATATATACTAATAATTACGTGGTTAGGCAACATTTAAAATTATTTCTTTGGCCTAGTATGATAACCTTATCGATGTATTTCCATCCAATGCTATCAACTCATCTTTCGAGCTAGATTACAAGAACCTGTGTTTTGAAAGAAGTTCAAATTTCGTCTCGCTTCCCATTTTTGTAAATTTAAATGTTTGAAAGATTACTAAAAAAGAGCATTTGCTTACTTAATTTTTGACCATCAAGTAGCAATTTAAAAACAGATTAAGATATTATTTAATACTGCAAAACGCCTTGTTCTGTTTATATATTTTTTCTTTGACCTAGTATTAATTCTTATTTTAAGAAACACACGGTGCGTTTTAAAAGAGTCGTCAATTTCTTTTTTCATCCAACTCTTCGTTTCCGTTAACGGATTATTTACTTTACTTATCTCAATTCATCTAGAAGCAGTTAAAAACAGATAACGATACAAATATATAGTTAAAAAAACGCGCGATTCTATAAATAAATATGTTTTATTTGACCTAGTAGCATAGCCTTTTGGTGTCATTAATGCATTTTTAAATCTGGGTTAAGATAATCTTTCTATTGAAAGAATCGTCGATTTTCATTTTGATCTAACTCCATGCTTCGGTTAACTATATAAATGATTTTTTTTATAAAGTTAACTAGTCTTTTTTATGCAATTTAAAAACAGGTCATACTGCAACTCAATTTTAGTAAGCTGTCAGTGTTTGTATTTTTCGATGGCAAGAGACAGGGGTTCGTAGTTCAAAAGCATAAAATATGAGAAATGCAGGGATGTCAATATCTTGAGAGCCTTGGCTAACTTTTTATCTTACAAAACATATTTCTTTTTATTATTGGCATTGTAAATATGTATACGCAATGTCACAGAATTTTAATAATTTCATAATTCACAAGCATTCCTTAAATTTAGTATGGGTTGGTAATAAACCTTGTATTTCTTCAAAAATTTTCGGCATGCTCAATACTTAACTAGTTGATTTTTTTATTTATTGTTTGAGTTGAAATTTACTTTCTAGATCTCGGCTAAATTACAGCATCATTATAGTTCGTTCTTAAAGAATTATCGAATATTATTATTAGTTGTTTTGAAAACACACTTTGTTTACTAGTCTAGTATCTATTTAAATTTTTCTTTTGACATTCATAAGATAAGTAAATCTTGAGATAGGCTCGCGAGCCACGGTGTCAATCGACCGAATGAATTAAACAAAAACATCCGGAGTTAATATTTTAACGTTTACGGTACCAAATAACCCACATTTTCAGTGAAAGACAATCGTGTCGCAATTGTTATTTACTATTATAAACAAGAGTTGCGCTAATTTATGTAAAACGATGCACCAAGCCGTCGATTGTTGTCTGCCTGTAACAGTTAATATATTTTTTGCTTCTTTTCATAATTTATTACAGATCTCAATTTGAAAACAATGAGGCGTATCAACGATATTTGAATACGCCTTTTAGTTCGAGAAACTCGACGTTCTTTCATCTCCCGACTGGTGCATAACAATTTTTAATACTTACACTTGTTGTTTACTGAGGTAATGGGATCACTTTAATGTCCCATTTCCATACGTTTGAATGCACATCAACTGATTATTTTGTAAGCAAATGTTAAGCATTAATATATTGTTTAGAGTTTACTAACTACACCCCACTTACTATTCCTTTGCTGAAAAGTTGAATCGCTGGCTTTCTACCAGTCTTATAGTAACAAATTTCTTTTAATTAAATACTATTTTTTTTTTGTTCATTTAAAATATTAGAGTAGACGTGAGTTAAAAACTTCAAAATCTTTCATTTATTAAAAAAAAGACCAATGAAATGTACTGTCTTTCAAATAAAATGATTTCTTTGTCAAAATCAAACGAACTCCTCAAATGATGTGTAATAAAAAGCAATATAAAAATATCTTTTGCAATATTTAATTTAAAAATAAGTTTGCATTAGTTTTGACTTACCGACAGTTTGTGTATAGAAATATTTTTTTAATAAAAAATAATGCAGTACTACGGTCGCGGGACTGTCAAAATTTTTTAGGACATGACAATGCTATGTCTCGTATCCTGGCACAAGAAACAAGCCAAGATTTCAAAACCCCTGATTAGTATTGAGCAGCTTGTACAATATTTTGATTTTAAATATTACACTATCCCATTTTAATCGTTCAAAACGTCAATCAAAAACTTATAATTATTTTTATTATTGCTGTCAAAATGACAGTGTGGCAATCCATAGTAATTACACGACGGTTTAATAGCTAAAATATTTTTTCGCTGTCCAACTATTAAATCAGAATACGCATCGATTTGCGTAATTGTTATTGGAGAGAATTCGAGAATCACACTCTCCGTTTAATTTTTACGATACAATATTGCAATCATCTCAGAAATTCACTTATTGCTATTGCTTGAGAAAACTGTTGACATGGTTCTAAAAGGTTATCGGGCGTCTTACTTAACTCGCGTCAGTAGTTGATCAAAATTAACTGATTATTAAATGAAATCTTCATAAAATTACACGCTCATCAAAATGTGATGAAAATCAAATCGTCTTATCGAATATTTGAATTTATGGTGAGATTATTCAATATTTTTAAGTCATATACGTGGGAATATTTGTATACGTGGTCAAATGACATCTATAAATCAATTATTTCAATATATATTCAATGAGTAACGTCACATGTTTTATTTGTGAATCAGTTCTCTCTTTTAATTTAACCCTCCAGAGACGAGAGCTTTTTTTCGATAAAAAAAATATTTTTAAGCCATATTGAAATCACGGATAACTTTTATTCCTAACAAATTAAAAAAAAACACAAAGTCGTTGTATAGAAACCCCGCATGACTATATGGTCATGCTCATCCTTTTATAACGGTATAATATTGTGTACGGACAGTAGTAAGAACGAGTGTGACCATACGGGTACGCAAGCATTCGGGGTTGAAATATAACCATTATATAAATTTGACCTCTTTAGATCAACATAATTTCAATACAAATATATTAGCAAAAGACCTGTAAATAATTTGATGTTTTGATAAAAAAATAACTAACAGTTTCAAAAAATCGCATGTGATTTTGGTGGCCGTGTTTGTACCCCCGGCTGATGAATAACTGAAGTATGTACCCTTCTTAACCAAATATTAGTGAAAGTATCGATATTCAGGCAGAAAAATTATGAATAGTGGGAACAATAGACAACGGTGTTTATTGTGACCATAAGGTCACGCTCGTCCTTGGAGGGTTAACTATTGCTTAGAATGTTTTATTAAACTTTTCGGTATAATTATGGATTCATATTGAAATGTTTTTGTCCAGGTTTGCAATATCACAATTGATTATATTGGAAAATTAAATTTATAACTTACTCGCTGTCACAGGTTGTGATACAAAATTATAGCATGTGTTTCGCCTTTATAAGAAACTATGCAATTCCCTCCACATCCTCTTACAGCTATACATTTGTGTCCAACAGACCTTTCCCGTGGCGGAACGAACGTTATACGTTGTTCAGTTGTGTGCTAGGATTTAGGGTATCCAATCCCAAGACCCCATCAAATTTTGGGATTGACGATAAGAAGTGAAAAATTCTCGGAAAGTTTTCGAAAGTTGCCAACCATACAAAAAAAATCCACCAACCAGCTAAGAAACCGCTCAAATTTTTTAGTTTGGGAATTCGGTAGATTCCTAGGTTTTTAAAATCTGCTTTTTAATAAGACTTTCTTATGAGCAGTTGACCAAGACTTTGCTTGCATTTTCGTGTGTGACAAATGTCGTCATTAAAGTGTCCAGAGTTTCTCGGAGTGTATTTGAATTATTTCTCCATACGACACTGCAAATTTAGTAAAACCTAAAAAAAATCCTTAATAACTACCAAGTTGACGTGGTCTTTAGGTCCGAGCGCTGGTTGGACTGATTTGATTAATTCTTCCCGTTCATTATTTATGATAAGACAATCCCAGAGAATACGATCAGCATCCTGCATCATTCCACATATGCAAGCTCTTTTGTCTATCCGGCTAAGCTAAGTAAGGTCATTGACGACTAAACTATTTTTTTAATCAAATTCCTAAAATACAACTCACCGGTTTCTATAAGCGGTATCTATCGCCTCACTTGTGAATACAGTCAATTTTCTTATGTAGGATAGACAGGTGGAAACCTGAATGTAAGAATTGAATAACTCGTAAGATTTTCAATTGTGTTTTATATAGGTGGTCATAATTTTATCAAAAAAACTTGAATTGTGAAAGTATTCCATCTAGTGAATAATAAATGGTTGAGAATGAACAACTTTTATTTTTTGGGAAAATTTTATCGCTTAGATTTTTAACTATATTATAGACATTTAATTGAATTTGTTACTTGAAATCAATATTGGGACCTTCGCTCATCGGTATGCAATAACCTTTTTTAAAAACAGTTTTATTATAATTTGAATTTTTAGTGTTTGTACATGTCTACCCTTTTCTTTAAATAAATGTATAAATGACAACGATACTAATTCATTTCAATAGTTGATTTATATATGCAGACAATTTTACTTGCCAAACAAGTGCTCTATAAAAAAACAAGTGTCACGAAGCTATTAAATCACTCACAAACACTACCAGCTTCCTACGCAAAGAGGTAATAAATATAACTGTTGTTATCATAAAACAACTCACATTTTAATGTCTATGAGACACTTCCCACAGCATGAGTCGCAGATCTGAAGCCCATTGCGTTTGGGTCAACAGTCTTTCATTTTGATCTCGACATTTTGATTTGTTTTACACTTATTATTTCCAAGTATCCAATGTATGTTTTGAGTACAGGCCGCAGTGAATGAATGGATCCGCTTAACGGGATGTATGCGTTATTAAATCATCTATGTTAATGTTTTCTAGTGTCACTATATTCAATTCGCAACACTTGTATTGTCTTTTTTGATTTATCCACTTGGCACTATTAACGAGTGATGTTGAATTTTTGATCAAGAACGTGTGGTGCCAAACATATTATATTTGTACAATTGACAGCATCAAGTATCTATCTGTTTTATAAATGTATCGGGAAAGTCACGCTGAAATGTGTTTATTGCAAAACTTCGTGATATTTCAATATATATATAAAGTGAAGTTATTTATGATTATTAAACTATATAACCGTACTGCTCATTATTTTTTCTTAATTATTTTTCACATCTCACTATAAATTAATAGTTGTAAAAGTGTGTTGAGTATCTCTCTATACGGTGTTTTATCAAAGTTTGTTTATCAAATTGCATCACGCCTCCCAGTCATAGCGCTATTAATCGTATTCACAAACATGAATCTTTTCAATAAAGAAAGTATTATAAACTTGATATGTATAATAACATAATAGTTTTTTTTCACAATATGTAATCCTTTAATCGCTTAAAATGAACAGAATAAGTATGGAAGGATGCTGCTGGTTTAAGAACTAGACAGAGCAATTTCGGACGAATATGTAAATACTACGGCACTATTCTCGCGTGTATACATTTATTTTGTATAGCCTAAAACACTTGCACAATTGCAAAGAACACGCTATGTTCTGTATCAGCTTCTGATTTTATATATTAAAGACACTTGTCAATATTGACACAATTTTAGTACTTTCAAAAATCGATTTTGGTTAATTTTCAATATCGAAATACCTTTTTTTCCTTTTTCAAACTCGGTATTTTGGCATTGAAAATACATCATGAATACCTGATGCCGGTTTTGATATTAACATTAATACAATCCCTAATATAAATCTTTTGTTTTTTTAATTTCTAAAGAGAGTATAGAAGTTACAGACATTCGTGACTTTGAACAGAAATCCATAAATGAAAAATATTCTTACACTTCTTTGTACTTAAAGATTTTTAAAAATAAAATCAGTACCAATTTCGTTCATAACGAACATTATCAACTTATGTTTGTGTTAACGTAACCTGGCTCTGATCTTTATTTTAAGATATGTGCAATGTATACGTAAAATTTATTTTACTTGTTAACATCTTGCCACCAAGAATTGACAACCTTCCACAACAAAGTCACAAATCCATAACTTGATTGCAAAATTACTTCTTAAAAGTATACGTTCATCAATTCAAAACTGTGGACGTTCGAAACCAAATAATAATAATGAATATTAGCCAGAAATAATGTATTGCAGTCTTTTTTTATTTTATTAACTTCCTTTTTAGTTTTAATGAGATATATATGAATTTCTGTTTTATATATAAGTCTAATTATCATAACAGAGTGATAAATTTTCCAAAGAATGTTGCCACATTATTTTTCACGGTAGCTTATCTTCAAAGTTGTTAAAAATAACAGAAATAAAACATGCTGATACATTAAATGTAATGCAAAATAATGTCGCACAAATAAAGTAAAGTTACTCGAAATATATTTTAATAAAACCAGTATCGAAGACATTTAGATTACGAGTTAGCGTTTTTTTTATTATTAATACTGTTTATTGAAAACATAAAATAACAATTTATTTTTTTCAAATTTCAATAACGACTTCAAATTCAGTTTTATTTTCCTATTATATCACAAAAAATAAACGATTAGATGCCCAGAGTCTTCTAATAGCAGGAAGTAAATAAAATGTTTATTACACTTAAAAATCGCATGAATTGTTTCAATGTTTATAAATTGTTGTTAATTAAATATATTTTTACCTATAAACAATTTATTAGGATTGCATAACTTAATTTATATTCCCGACTAGTGTATTTCATCTTTTACAGAGATAAGAGCTCTCATTCTGTTTTTTTTTCTTCCCTCTCGGTGCTTATTTGATCCTTATTATCAGTTGTGATCGGTGTCCTTTTCATCTGTCCGGGGTTTGACGTCGTCAATCAGATAGAATGGTAGAAGTTATGGGATTTTAGCGAGGTTTGAGCAAAAAGACCCATCGTGTCGTCGTGCTGTACGTATGGGAATAGTCTATGTAAGTAATGATTTTAACGTTGGGTTAGGTTAGGATGAGCAATCAAGTCACTGTAAAAAATGACAGCTTCACGATGTGATCGAAAATAAGATCGATGTTGAGGTCTCTGTGTAATGTCATTATTATTATATTCCATGTAATCCTATACATTTATATAATACACTCGGGCGTCGTATCACACTTTACTTTTACAACACGCTTAAGATTTTCCACTTTGTTCTATAAAATGACAGCAAATTAAAATATTACATGAATGATTGTCAAATCTCTCTGGATCCGGTTATTATTTTTGTATAGAAAACATTTGAAATATATATTAAAATTCAAGAGGGAATAACGAAAGCACAAGGCTTCTTGACATGAAATATAATATAATATACAAAGTTGTAGACGCAATATTAGACATTCGAATATTATTAATTGTTTGAAGATTACATACTAAAATATCGAAGAGTTCTTTGATTTATTTATTGACTTCTTTTCGAAGGTATTCATGTCTGGTATATCTATAATTCACCCCATTACCTGGCCAATCCTAAAAATGGGACGTAGCATCAAAGATTTCTTAATCTCTTGTCCTGCCTTAGACCAATTCTTATATCCATACTCTCTTCGGAAAAGTGAGTTTGAGCAACTGTGTGTAACAAGCAGTTTTGGTTGAAAAACATTTGTTAAGATAAATTCCATTTCAGATTTCATATACTCTGCATTGGAAGCAAACGTGATACAAAAAAACGATGCTTGTATTGCGTATAAGTTTTAAAGGAATTCGCGTCCATCTTTTACCGTTTTCCAAGCGTAACTAGCGCCTACGTACTAGTTTTCCTTCCGCCAGATTTGCGCCCGCTTACGGTCGTTCAGAAAATTAAACTAACAGTAGCTAATAAAAAATCATCTATCTTTTCTCCGTTAAATTTAACCAAAATAAACTTATCAGTCCACAATTAGCACGATATTAGATATTATCAATCAATCTTTAAGAGATCTTATCTGAAAGATTTATAAATATTCAATCCAAATCAAAAGAGATCGGTTGCTCGATTTAATTTGTATTTTTTTTCTTACTGCTTTTTCTATTTTGATAATGCAAAAACACGTATTATATTGATTGATGCTTTGTCAAAATTTGATGAAAACTTTTTATAGAAAGTTTCTATAGGGTATCACATACCAATGTTGGCCATATATAAATATTATTATCTGTCAGTCGAAAGAAATTATTTCATACTTCCAAGGTGTTGACTTACAATGCTTGGAGGAAAAGCAGTATAATAAAAAAGTTTAAACATGTTTTTTCACTTTTTACATAGTATTTGTAGCACTATAAATATATTTAGTGATGAAAATATAAATCGATTCAAGTTATTTATACAAAATAAAATAAGACTTTTAATGTAATAACATAAAAAAGTTTGACAGCAAATATATCTCACAAAATAATCATGTTGCTTAGTAAATTATTAAATATTATAAAACATCACTATATAAAATTATTTGACTCATATTCTAATTGAAAGTAATATTTAGTTATTGATACATTTTTTGGCTATTTAATGATGTATTCACAAAAAAAACTCGCAGCACAGCAAACATAAAATATGAACTTACTGTCCAAACTACTGTACCCTTTTTCGAGAAATCGTCGCCTTGTTAGGAAATTAAACTATTTTGGACGAGGCTTAAAGTTTTTTTTTTATTTTATCAAACGATTTTTAAAGCTCTAAATAGCAGAGCAATATTGCTTTGGTATAAAACAAATTTAATATGTCCACATTCACAGAGAAAAACAAATAATTATCTTTATTATTTTATAAGTTATATATTTATGTTATTTTTCATAATATTTAGCAAAAGAGCTTACACATTTAAAACGTTTATAAAGATAGCTAGCTATCTATACATTGTAAAACTATTCATATTTATTCAATTAGTAAACTATGGTCATTGTATTATCAGTTGTGAAGAAAGTATGGAATAGCGTAGAAGAAATTTGTTAATATTTATTAACTTTGAAATTAAAAATGGTCAGTTTACCATCACGACGATAAAATACGTAAAATTCAACGATTCGGTATGTGGCCAACAATAACAGCTTTACTCTTTCAATTTTTATTATGTGTTTTTTTTTCGATGAATATCTCCAATCTTTCTTTCTATTCGTCGAAATCGTATAATCATTTCTTAAACAAGCGTGCGTTGTTATTAGTAAACGATATCAAGTGACGAAGCTTATACTTAGTATATAATATAAATGCTAATTCGGTGTAAGTATAAGTGCCGTAAAACTTTCACGGCACTATCATATTTCTGGTTATATTCTCACGGTGATTATTTACTCGTACACTCTTTTTGTAAACTAAAAATTTCGTGATTTAGTATGACAGTATTATCTCAATCGTCATTTTAAGCCATAAGGAAGCATAAATATTATTATGTTTGTAAATTTAACGGTCAACCACCGTAGTCTAGCGGTAAGATCTGCTCTGACCGGTCAAAAGAATTCCGGGTTCATGTCCTGATAAATTCTATATCAAATTATATGCATGAATATTAAAATAACGATCGTTATCTTTATGTTATAATACTTCTATTGTTTGCGGGACATTTAATTTGTCATACATAGCTGTTAAATTTAATTTGGTTGATTTCTGATACTATATAACTCAGAGGCTAAAGAATTCTTACGAAACATATTTGTTTCTGGATTGAATCGAAAAATAAAGTAACAACAATAATATACAACAAATCAAAAAAAATATATAACATATTTGTTTCTATGAAGACCTTTTGTGTTCATCGTCTATTTCAAGCTGTATGCTCAGTTATATTTTGGCAGATTGATTGAACTTGCACAAAATGTCAGTACGTCTTCAGAAGATACCACAAAGTCCGCCGACATAAATAATAAAAAAAAATTCAATCCTTTTTGCTTAACCTCAATCATTTCCAATGACGAATAATAAAATTAAACAACAATCGATGGTTACCCATTAAATTTCATGAGTTTATACTATATGAAAATTACTCCATTTGCAACTCACCGTTATTTCTTTAAAAGTTTATGATACATAAAAAAAACTATCGTATCCTACAGTACAGAAGTCACAAAACCAAGGTTCAAGAACCCCTTGTATTTTTTGGCTTACGTACATGGTGTACTTCAATATGATTGAATATAATAATAATGAAACACTAATATGGTTTTCATTAGATGAACGTTATATATATGTTATGCGTATAAGGGAAATAATCTCCAAGCATAAAACACATAAATAGTACACAAAGAAGCCAATTAACTAAATATAACTAGATTAAGAGTTGAAACAAAAAAACTTAAAGGTCCAACAAGACAACACTATTTCATTATTTTTTTATATGTATTATATTTATTAGTTTTGATTAACTGCTTACTGCACGTGATTTTTTTTTAAATTTAAGGGCTATGAAATCGAAATGTTGTAAATGCCAGATAATTTTCCGCAGTTCCTGGTTTCAACAGTTATAGCAATCATACCTACCAATAATAATTAACGGTAATTACCGGTATTTCTCTAGCTTTCCGGTAATTACCGATAGGGAATTTTCCTAAATTTACGAGTAATGCAAGTTTTGAACAGATTGAAAGTCATTAAACAAACTTTGTGAAGAATTTCACAATACAGAAATAAAAATACTTACATTTCTTCTTGCCGCCGACACAGGAACCTTACACATTCATTATTAATACGTTGCATTATTTTTTAATATTAAAAAAAAATTGGATATATAAATGAGATTTTGACAACTTGGATTTCGACTCCCAACCCTGATGTATATTAACAATGTTATTTTGTATTTATTTAAGATTTTTACAGTTTATACATAGTTATTATTTCAAAATGCTCTTAATTTACTTAAGTCTACCATTTTTTGCACATTGAAATTAAGGTTTCACTATCCACGTGAAAATATACATAAATTGACGATTCATTGGATTTATGTGACTCTATCCAAATACATGGATGACTGTGATAATTACATTTTTTACCACCCACCTTCTACTACTTGGTCTTTTAAAAAGGGATGCAGAGAAGACCCAAGAACTTGCTGTAGAGATAGGAGGAGCAACTGATATACGCCCAGCATTATAATATCATATGTATAGCTCTTAAAACAATTATCGATCGTTGTACTTACTATATATTCAAATGTGGTTATTGTTAGAAGAAAAAAGTTTGACGGTCCACGATGTAGTATATCACAATAATTATTGTAGCAGAGTTTGCACGCTGGAAAAAAACATACATACAACAAACAAGTATGTCAAGAGCAAAAAAACCATTATCAACAACTCCGGTCGGTCATCGCTCCGCAGTGACTGCAGATAGATAGATACATATGTGCCATAGAACCAGAGATTTTAATCGTGAATAAGTCTTAATGAGGAGATAATTAAGGAAAGATCTCTTTATAATTATATGCACACATAACAATAACATCGACCACCGTGAGGTATATTTTTTGTTTGGTCCTTCTTCGTTGTTATGCTGCTGTATTCATTACATAATGTTAATGAACGTGCTGCCAATATTCAAATGACATTCAATGATATGAAACGTTTTTTCATAATTATAATAAAACCTGTAAATTTTAATATTTTTGAAAGCCATTGGACAAATTATTACTGTTATGATTCTGAATAATATCTTCTGATGTGCTAACTATCATATGTATTTCTTTTGAGATTCTACCTTCTTTCACAAGAATGGTAAGTCTTTCTTCTCTCCTCCTCCTCCGGTCAACGGCATCATCCCACTATCATTAATGTATATTATTTTTATTATTCGATTGTTTAAAAACCGGTACCGTAGAAAAATGGTCAACGGACGCTCATGGAAGTTCATATTATCCCGCAGCGAACACTATCGTAAAATTATGTTTTTTTAATCGATTGGTGAACTTTTTTTCAAATTCATTCTATTTATCTGACAATATTAATGGTAATAAGAGTGATAAGATAACAACTAGTTTTTTTTCTTATCCCATTTCTTTTATAATTGCCTTCTCTGAAAAAGGAAGGTTTGGTGTCAACACTGTCAACGGGTCGAAATATCAACTATATTTTTTAAGCAATTTTCGTGTTGATGCTTTATTAGAAGTCTGAATGCGTCACATTGGTACAGGTGAGATTTCTGAAACATTACATATAGTATTAAATGGGTGGACTCAATATATAAATCGATTGAAAAATTTAAATTTCTCAATACATTATTATACATTAAATCTTTCTTACTTTTTAAACTGATATTAAAAGATATCCGCTTAAAACAACGTCTAATTTTTATTCTTTCATCCAATCCCTAGCTTCGTTAAATTAAATTTCATTGAAGAACTTTATAAAATACAAACTCAACGGAATGACAATATTATCATTTATTCCCGATGTGCACGCCACTACTCAAAATGGTTTTATTTTTTTTTAATTTTGACATTATTTTATTTTTAATTTAATTAAAATGAAGCAATAAAATTTAATATAGAAGAGGAAACATTTTATTGAAACGGTCTTTATCAAATGATTTTATTCCGAACTGTGATAAAAATCTCAATTTATCGAGATGCCTTGAAATCAGTTTGATAGATAAATAAGAATTTGCATAATCATGTAAAATATTTTAAATATCTAATTAAATATTTTGTTCTTGTGGCATTTTTTGAATAATTATTATTAAATCACTCTGAAATGCGGTTATTCGATGGATCTATGTAAGTAAGGGTGTCGAATAGGTAACGAGTATCTATCTGTGAGTACAATTTACTTTTTTAATTATTTTGGTGCTATATTCGACAGCAGTTTTTAGACAATATTTTTTTGATAAATCGATCGTTGTTACTAAATGTCATTGACGAAAGAAGAAATACAGTAAAGGTCTGCACGGGCCGAAATTGTACAAAATTACCCGGTCCGAGCCCGAAAGACTCAGGCCCGAATCTAATACCACACTTGTTACCTGAACCTGACCCGAAGCCCGGATTTATACTCCACAGTCAGAAAAAAACTCTTTTTTTTTTTACAAATTTACAACAATTTGCGATTCTCTATAGAACTGGTAATAATTGAAATCATCATGGCTGACTGAAATATTTTTTTGAAGAATAAATTCCTTACCTGGGCCCGGCCCGAGTCCGAGTCTCAATTGAGCTTACTCGCCCTAAACCGGCCCGCGGGCCAGGCCCGGGCCCGTGCAGACCTCTACTATATAGTGATTTGAATCCTATCAGTGTTAAAATTGATGGGTCTGCCAAATGATAAGCTACCAACAAACCAATGAATATTACTATAAATATTAGTACGTCTTATGTTATGATCGTTTCATTGACTTAAGCTGCATTAGTGTTGACGAGTTCGAGTTCCAGTACGAAAAAAATTATAAATTGTTTTCTTAACAATTTCCGTAATACTTAAATCTTTCGATCCTCCAAAAAATTCAATGTTTACTTGTTTTTTTTATATATTAAACTATTTATCTTCACTTCAGTACGTTAAGTATGTTGTAGATAGTTATAATTCACACTAATATTATTTTTATTATAAGATTATATTTGTCAAAAATAACAAGCCACAACATTTTTGCGAAGATTTTAATACCATTACAATCGTTACTATCACATTTGGTTTTTATTGTAGTTCTACTATTCAATATATATGTGTTTATTAAAATACTTGAGTAGTCAAGGTATCGAGTACTCGGGTATCAAATAGTTAAGCATTGGGCATCCTTTTAGACGAGTGCATTGGTTGTTGAAACAAAACGCTGTAACCTTGGGAGGAACCACTTTTACTCCTCGTCTGAGATCCTAATGAATGATTTGTTCTAACTCTCCAAAACCCACGCCTCTGTTTAAATGTTACTTGTATTACAGTTACTTGCTTATTGCATGACAACCATGTACGTAGGTATTTAACTGATATAAGTGAAGTGTAATATTTAATATAGTGCCGTACTTATAATATTATATATCGTCGGCTTAATTCTAACATCGCGTAAGTAATTTTATTTAGAATATCATGTTTTAATGATTTCGGCTAAAAGCATATCAACGCATCTTTTTTATTCGCCTAATATCCAAATTTGCAAGTAGAAGAGGCTAAAAAGCAAACAACATAGTATAATGTATCTCTTCTTATTGTTATGTATATACCTAATATCACGTAAGTCCTCTACATTAACGTATATAAAGGTATTATTAGGAATAGTAAAATATTCTACTATACAAAACAGATGTACAAAAGTTTTTTTATTTAGATTATGTTGAAATATTCAGTTGTAACTGTCTCATAAACACTAAGGGAAAACTGACTTACGCTATATTAGATTTAAGCCGACGATATGGTCATTAGAAATAGCAAATAGTATATTTGAAAATTTACACAATTACTAAATAATACAAACCCTTTCCCGGTATTGCATGCATGAAATTCCTATAATATTGAATAAAATATCGTTTGATAGTTAATAAAATATTAAATAATAAAATTATCATACATTTTTTAAAGTCTATTTATTCACCCTATAATATGTACTGAGGAAGCCATAAATTCTCTAATATAATTTTCTCAAATTACTGCACGAGTAACGCAGTATAATTTTATTATACAATATAATTAACTTATTGTTTCATACTTTAATTTTTTAACATACCTGTAATATTAACGGTTCATTTATCGATTTGTTGCCTGATGGTAAAGCATCTACACTCGATCAGATGGTTCCTGGTTCAGCCTTGAAAAGATCAATACAATAAATATTATGTTGTGAATGTGAATGTGCTGGTTCATTGGTTTCTTGTTTAAATTTATTAAAACTTTTTAAATTTCTCAAAAAATGCCCAATACCTTTTGAATCAGCTGTAATACTAAATATTATTTATTATTTAACATTGTTCAAATAATCAAACGTTCGCAACAACCATTTTTATAACGGGTGGCGTAGTGACAACAATCTTTTAGCTGGCATTTCAAAAACATTATAAATACCAACACTAATACACAATTGAATCACCTGCAGGAGCAGTTTAACGAACCTATTAAGGATGATTATCTCCAGAACATGTCTAGTTTTGTAATTGTTCTTACGTTCTATACACCAGGAAATGTTTCTAGAACCATAACAATATGAATTTGTAAAACATACCGCTATTACAGCACTGCATGTCATAATACGATTACAATCGTTTCCAAAACACAAGACACCATTTTTTCTCTCGGGATTATATGCAACGAGATATTTTTTTACACAACTGCATACACTGTTTTTAATTGCATATTTTTATCAGTATTTGAGATAGCTAAAGAATAATGAAATATTACGTCGAAAATTTATTGTAATAGTTGCTGACAAATAATTATCCAGTATCTTTCCAGCTTGCTGGTTGCTGCATTCCATTTGTGTTAATATTATAACCCAAATAATATTATACTTATCAAATAAATTAATTAAATCAGTTTATTATGATAAGGTTGTTTGTTGAGTGGTCTGCAAGATTAGGTTTTTATCCTCGGGGCTATAGGCTCAAATCCTGAAATGGAACCGTTCATTTGTCTATTGTTTCAATCAGTATATGGGCTTGTATTGAAATATTTCAACACTCCAACATCTCCATTTCTTACGAAAAAGATTCTGCTGATATTGTCTAAAAGTGTTTTTTTACATTAAAAACAGAGATAGATTCAACCCATACATATTTATTTCCATCATCTTCATCAGCCTTGGATTTCATCAACAACTCTATTCACATGTTCATGTCCAGAGCAATGGTCTCCATACGCCTTACCGTATTTCTTGACACGACTTCCTTCAAAGATTTTTGCTAACTCTTCTTTACGCATGAGTCCCTTTCAATGTCATTTTTTAATCTTCGCTTTGTTTTTTTCTTAATATGCTGCCATCTCGTATAGCTGGAAAATAATATAGGACATTTTTTGAAACGAAAAGTATTATTGCTTGTTTATGTCATATGTTCATCTCAAAGCTTCTTACGTTTATGAATTTTGTATAAACAAATTCCACAGTTTTAAAAACTTTTTTGCCGATTGATTTTTCTTGTTAATTTTCTTAGATATTCAGAACCAATGTCAATAATTATGTCAACTTTTTATTATAACCGCTCACGTGTACTTCACATTAAAAATGTATGTAGCTATTTTTTACAACACTGCTATATTTTGAAACACGTTTTCTTCTAAATCAGAAGGTATTAACTGTAAATCAATGATTTAAGCGATAACTGGAATAGAAAGATAGTGTCAAAAAAGAGTAAAAGCATATTCTTTCACGGGGCATTGTTTTTTTTAATTTGTAAATTTCAACCGAAACGCGTATATCAGTTGATCATATTGAAGCAAGATCTTTTATTTTTCTTAGCTTCATTTCTCCTTTTACCATTGTTAAAATTATAGTTCTCCCCTTTTACCCAACGACTCTTTCCCTGGAACTTTAATACTTCGCAACACTTTAAAGGACCTTACATAAGTGTAAATTACAAATATACGAAAGAAAAAAATTTGCACCCTTTGACCACAGTACTAAATATTTATTTCACATTTTTTATGCTTCAACAATTCTTCGAGTCATAACTGCACCATTAATTTGACATTTTAGCGTGGTATTCTACGGAAGCATATTACCATCTCATAATCAACGCTATTAAATCACTTTTATTACACATTATATTTAAACACAAGCAGCATGCAAGGTACAAAAAAAAACTCTCGTGTTTAAAATATAAATAACACATCACATTGTATAAAAAAAAACTTGACAGCATAAAAAATAAACGGCACGGTCTTCCGTGTGATACTCGCGGATGATTTCGGCTTGTTTTCGTGTTATGCAATCTTGGATTCAAATTCTTTGGATTGTTTCGTTCACTTTCACGGTCATACAAATTATATCTACAATGTGGTGGAGTTTTACAAGTATTTTAAAAAAATATAAAGTTATTCAAATAAGTCTAATAGCCGAGTGGTCAACGCTCTTCTTGCTAATCAGTTGCGGTTTCTACGTACTCAAACACCCCCAAAGGACTCATTAAATTTATTTGTCAATCGATTTTTTGTAATCTATGTCCACTCCCAATTTGGATCAAATGGCCTCCTAATGGAGGTATCTCAACTGATGTTTTTCTACGAGAACTGTTTGTTACTCCGTCGCTCAGCCTATCTTATTCAAAGATAGTAGATTAGAAGGATAAGGCCAGGGCAGGACTAGTGATTAACTAATCGCTGTCGTTGCACCCAGTCATCAAATTATCGTAAAGGGAGGAAAGTAATTTTTAGACATCACAAACACTCATGCCTTCGAAGAGAAATCGATAAATGCTGTTCGTGCTGGGACTCAAGCCCGTGAAGTCCAGCACGGAAGCTCACAACGCTAACCGCTGCGCCATAGGACCCGATAATCGATATATGCGTAATCGATATATTTGATTAAAAAACAGTGAATAAAAAACAATCTGAATTTCAGGAAATGAGAAATTGAAAAATATAATGACAATTATTTCTCGTTTCTCTAGAGATATTGGATGTTGGTAGTCAACATGTTATACTAACGCTTTATGACAGGATTATAGTTTAAAAAAAATTAGCATGTCGCGGCAGTTTAGAGAACTAATATCTCCCCTAGCATGGAAACACCACCACCATACTTCGATAATTTTGACAGCGTCAAAAACGCCACCCATGACACATATTGTTAAAGCTTTCGCGCTTTATAAGATATTTCTCTTAGTAAAATATCAAAATTTCTGTATAAATAATATTGATATAAAAATCTATAAGGAGTTTGTCTGCGTTTACCGAAATCGAGGAATATTCTTTGGCATGTTTTATACAACGTTATATTTTGATGATTTGCACAGTTAGCCCCTATAAAATTATTTATTGTATTGCTTACTCCACCATCTAACTCAATTTTTTCATTTATCTTACGTTATGTTATTGTTTTGTTTCAAGCCTTGGTACAGAGCAAGAAACAAAGGAGGTTAAATATCTCAAGCGCAGAGGTTAAATTAAATTATTGTATAACTACTTAATAATAAATTTAATAAAGAAGACAATAATTATTCCAACACGGCATTGTCCTGAGAAGACACTGATAGTATACAATAGATAACTTAAAATGGCACATAATTGTGACAGCGTGAATTACGATGTTTCAAATGATAGCAAGAATGAATGATGTAACGTGGAAAATTTGTCACTCGAAAACGCAAGTATAGTTAAATTATGAAGCCCTGAAACTTCTGACGTCTATTGTGGACAACAATTCATAGCCGATCTGTGTTTTAGAGTCCATTATTCATTAAATAATCGTAAAATATACGTTTTTCTAGACTTATATAATGTTTGTCACTTTTAGGGTGTTCACTGTCAATAAATACTTAGTGGAAAAGCATCATATTAAGAAAAAAAGCAAAATATTCATTTGTACTTAATTTCTACTTTTATTTATCAAGATCAGGGCCGGTTTCGCTCATAGCGATCATTTTCAACTGGTAAGAAATAAAATTTAACAGTGCATTTATACAAAAATTAATTGAAATGAAAAGGTGTAATAAAAAATTGACATTGAAAAGAATTTACAAAATACAGTAGAAGTTATCCATACATAAGTGACTCTAAATTAACACAAATTAAAATATTTAAATGATTTTTTAATTACACGTAAGAGATGTTAAACATTTTAATTTGTGTTAATTTAGCTTCACTTTGGATAACTTCTACTGTATTTTGTAAATTCGTTTCAATGTCAATTTTTTATTACACCTTTTCATTTTAATTTGTTTATTTATAAATAGCAATGTTAAATTTTATTTCTTATCAGTGGACAATGCTCGCCATGAACAAAATCGGTTTTGATCTTAATAAATAAAAGTGGAAATTAAGTACAAAGGAATATTGTGTTTATTTCTTAACACAATCTTTTGTACTAGTTCTACTTTTTTTTTAATATGATAATGGTTGGTTTCGCTCATCGGTCAATTAATATGTTTTAGATGAAAATAGAAAAAAACATTTTTTTACCATTATTTAGTTTCAACAATGAAACAATAAGAATTGAACTTCGTCGTGGGTGGGTAACCGGGTACTTGAACGAAGGCTAACGTCATGTATCGTGGATTTACGGACCTTCATGTCACATCTCCGAAGCAAAGGCCGTCCACTCAATCCAGACTGTTTCCGCAAGCTGTTGACCACCAGCTTTTTCATTGCAAAAAGCGTTCGTTGCATTGCTATAAATGTGATAAAATAAAGCTTTTATTTTCCGACACGTTAATACAACAATATGGAAATGCACAAATGCACTCAAAACAACAACGATCAGCTGTACATCTACTTCTGAGGATATTTATATTTTTATTTAATTCATTTGATAGATTACTTTCAGTTAATTATTCGCTCAACCTCTCTCTTTGGAGAGCGCAAAGAATTGATAATTGACTCATCGTATTATTTATGATAGATTAATTCAAGGTATAAAACCATCATTGGGTTGAAAATTTAATGAATGAAAGTTTCCATTTCGGCTTTTGTAAGTATTAGCAACTTGCTTACAAAATTATTATGTTAATATATTGGTTTTGATTTAAATAATTTGATATGGAATATACCCAAAGCATTTTTGAGCTATTAGCATTGCAATCTTGTCCAAAAATATTTTTATAGCATGAATATTATACATCATACTGCGTCCAATGAAATCACACGTTAATTTAAATGCAGTGATGCACAGCCCATTTTCTATTTTTTTTTAATCCATGTCCGCTCTCATTGTATACCATATGTCCCCCTAATAGGTATATCAACAAGTGTTTTAATTGTGTTTATTGAAGTGACGTTTGACGTTTAAACTTTTGTCTTTTGCCGATTCTCTATGGTGCGATACACGCGCCACCTAATGTAAGTTAGTTGCACTATGCATATAATCTTTGCGCAAGTGCAAGCAATACGTTGACAAAATGAAGGGTATGGTAGACATACAAACATTGATTTTTATATATAAGACTTACTGTAAGTTAATTTTACTATGCCTATAACCTTCGCGCAAGTGCATTAAAAAAATGTCAAAGTTTTATTTGCAATCGGATGAACGGTGTGGCAACGCATTAAATACGAACAAACAAACATTTATTTTTATATATTAGATTGGAGAGGTAGCAGGAAATTTTCAGATATCAAAAACATCCATGCCTTCGAACAGAAATCGAGAAATCGTTTGAAAAAATGTTGTTCGTACTGATTTTTTTTGAACTTGAACCGATGAGCTCTTCGCGGCAGCCAACGGTGTTGACCATTACACCACGGAAATTTCAAAACGTTCTCACATAATACAACATGTTTCAAAAAAATATTGTTGTTGAACAACTCTAAACATATCCACTCTCGATGCAAATCATATGGATCATTAAAGAAACATCTCAAAATTAGATGTTTTGCGATAAAATTAATATATAACTAAAATATATATTTTGTCCTTGATGTGCCTCTCTGTAACACAAATTACAGTACAGGCACACAAACTCTCTATTCTTTCACATACCTTTTCATCAAACGCATTAAGCAAATTTCGGCAAGTAGCACTGGCAATGAGTAGTTTATTATAAAGGTTACAAATGTAAATAGCACATCTTTTATTTTGGGTAATTATTTATGCACTCCATTCAGTCAACCTTCAGAATCGGGAAAGAAAATCTTTTGTGAAAAAAATTTCATACCGAACAAAAGATATATTATAAATTATAAGGTAATACCAAATTAGTTTTTAATTGTTTTAATTAATTAGAGTCGGACAGAACTACATTAGTTTAAATAAATGCTTACCTCATGTTGTATTACTTCCGAAAGGTGTAAAGAAATGACTCTTATCTAATCGAGTCTCAAAAATATTATAAATGGCAATTAAAAATCCATTATATTTAATAATATTCATATACCATAGTATGATATTTTGACAGAACACCAAACACAGACACTAAACGTTTATTTGTAAGCCGCTAATGAACAATGCGTCACGCCAAATAATCATAATTTTATTGAATCATAAGATCTGAAAATTTGTCAATTAGGTATTCATTCGTTCACGATAGCTCGCACCTTAATAAACGAGCTGTCAAAAAGTTTTGTTTTACGATCAGAATATAATTATTATTGAAAAACTTTTTTTAAAAATAGAATTAACGACAGAATTACGACTGCTAACTTCACGTCGATACGATAATATTGATACCATATTTCTTAATACAAATAATAAATAAGCGTCGTGATGGATCAAGTAATCATGTGTTTATTTAATATGATAGCTTGTATTTTATGTATATATCTATTGAAGTGAGATCAGATAAACAATGTTGTATGCTGTAAAATCTTCAGTGCTACGTTGCTTAGAAATTTAAAGAGAGTGGTTTTCATTTGTTTTCTTTTGTAATCAAATCGAATGAAATCAAATTTGGATTACATTACAACACGAAAAAAAGAAATAAACATTTTCATAAAAACGATTCTATATTTACCCATCAATTTCTTGATTATTCTTAATATAGAATATATATATAAATTGAATCCCGATAAAAAAAAACAGTTTATCCCTTATCAAAGTTGTGAGAGACTGATCTTTCAAACTAGCACATCAAAGATAAAAAGTAGAGAAACATTATAATAATAAACTAGGACTGTTTGTGATTCATTCGTTAAATATCATTTCCTATGATAATCAATGATTTAATACAGCCAAACTCTTTTATAAAAATAACCATTTAACAATCCTCGACATGTGTTATGAAATATATTAATATAAATTATAAATTTGAATCAACAAGCATTAAATTTACATGCAGTATATATTAACATATAAACACAAAAATTTGGCAGGATTATGTTTTCAGAAATTTCTTTCATAGTCAAGTAAATTGATATGTTTGTCATAAAATTGATGACAGTAAAATAAAATTCGAGTATTTGTCTTGTGTTATATAAAGAAATGTCATTTGTGTGTTTTATAAGTCGTAAATAATAAATAAATATACGTACATCAGTTATGTTATTTTATTTAATGTATTTAGTATAGTTGTGATGTGAGTATGTTTGACCATAAATACAAGACCTCATAAATGAATCGCATAAACTACTTAATTATGATAAACACCATTTAGTTGTAAAAAAATCCACAATTGAAGTAAGCTATCGCATAATCTTAGGTTTGAAAATTTATTCAGGAGAATTATTTTCCAGATGTTTTTATTTCACCGCTCACATGTTACAATGAAATAAGTTAATCTTTTAATAAGATTCAACTTTTATTTACATATTATTGTATTTATAAAATAGACCAATATACCTCTAGACTAGACATTTATTATGTGAATAGTTTTTTTTGTAATACAAAAATAAGAACTGCTATTCCAACGATATAGACTACCTTAATGTTTGTATTGATATTATGTACGCATAGTTGATATTGAACAATTATTGGATTAAAAACACAATTTACCTAATTGTATCGCTTAAGTTCTTTTGCCGATTATGGGTCGATATGGAAAAAATGTAGAACTAAAATACATTCATATTTTTAAACCACTATTTTAATAGAGTTCTGACAAGTAAATACTAATTCAATCAACTGTTGTTAAAGTGTTGTTTGTGGGAATTGCAATGCAGTAGGTAGGTAACTAACAAATGTTTATGAGAGATAAACTATTGCAAGAGTTTTGTTTATTTCTAGACTAAAAGTGGACTGCATACACACAACGGGTGGTAATTGGATAACTATCTTAAGTCTTTATTTCGTTAGCATTTTTTTTTATCTCGATTGCGCTAAATTACCATTTTGCCGTAGATTTAATTACGATGGCGTTTATTATAAATAATATAAATGAATGAAAAACTTACAAAAAATAGCCAAGATGACAATATTTAAAAAAAGGTGCGACAAATAACAGATTACATATTATACACATATAAAGCAAAACATAATATTTTGCATATGATTTGCATATAATTTTGCATATACATAATTGCATATTTTGCATTGCAATATTTTGCGTGAACAAAAAGTATTATATTTATATTATATTATATCGACTGTGGAAAGGAAAAAGAACGTAACTCACACATATCAAATTTTACAGGAGGCGCTAAAAACGTGTTTTGATGATTTTGTGACATATGCAAATTATGAATTATACACAACCCTGAAGTGCACGGAGACTTCTAAACTGGTGTTTTATTGACATAATCTTATAATAATTAAAGAAATTGTCTATGAAAAACCTTTATTTCAGTCTTTTTTCTTGATTTTAGTTTTTTACAAGGTCATTTTTTCAAACTTAAAAGCTAAATTTAGATACTAATTCGGCATTTGCAGCTTGCATCCTTTTGATATAACGTGTATCAAGTTTAATACATTGTGATTATCGAAAAAAACCTGTTTTGAAGAAACTGTGGGTTAAGTCCTTTTTCCTTTCCACAGTCGATATGTATATGCTAAAATATACATTTGTCATAAAATTGTGATGTTCACAAATCGAACATCATGCGCATATTATCTTATATCTTTTATGAACACGGGTTGCCACACAACAAATAAGAAGCGTCGTTTTAGTATTGTGTGTACCAAATTATTGCTAACATCTTCTTTGCATAATTTTCATCAATAAATCTGATTGCATCGCCTTAAAATCGTCAGGTGTTTCCATTATAGTATCCATATGATCACGGATCGTTCCTAATATAATAGGATGTTTCGCCATATATTGATAAATCGGTACTTCGATGAGCTCTGCGAACATGCTTGACCTATCATGATGTCGGATTGTTACACCCTTCCTATACCTAACACCTAGCTGCGTTATTTTACATTCATAAATTACACGTCGTAGCTGCATGTATGAATTTTTGGGTGCAGGCTAGCAGGCTGAGGTGACAAATATTCCGTTGCACCAACCAGGGCTGTGGAATCGGGAAAAAAAAGATGACTCCGACTCCAGCTTCAAAATAAAAAACGACTCTGACTCACACACAAAAGAATTTTTCAATCATTTCATTTTAACTTATATATATATATATGTATACCATCAGATCATCTTTAGTCAGCCTAGCATGCAGTGGTAACACTGTGGACTCTTGTGGTTTAAATACACATCATTTATCATTTTTTAAATGGATCTGAGTCATAAGATTTTTCCAACTCCGACTCAAAATAAAACAAGGGGCAGTTTATGAGGTAAATTTTCGATTTATAGTATGTTCAAAATAGCACTGTATAGTTTAATACTATTTCGCTTTCATACAATCGTCAGAATTGTGCTTACACTTAATTGAGCTGAACTATATTTACTTTCTAAGAAGATTAAAAGAACTTCGATGTATTTTTAATAACTTTGAAATATTATTGTAAAATAAAGTAATAAATTTTCTTTGTGTTATCTAGGAAATCTGACATACACGTTATTTTTTTAAAAATCGTCGAAGCAAATAAGTTTCAATTTCAATGAGAATGCATAATTACTTTTACTTATTGTAATAAATAAATTGATGGTGATGGATTAATATTTGCTTAGTCATTAGGAAACCAGTACATTAAGCTAAGATTAATACGGCTTAAGCATATTTCCGGCGGTGGTGTGAAGCTGAAATAGCTATGGACTACATTCAATATTTTTGGACTTGGAGTTATTATTTTAACTTTGACCTTATTTTAATGGAGTATTATGAAGTAAATGCAAATGTTATCGATAATCTTTTGATTAATTTACATTTGAAGTCGGTTTTTATTTAATTCTAATTATTTATTGATGTATTCTCGAAAAAGGAAATCTTTCAAAATAAAATATTGAACCATAACTACAATAATAAAATTTATTATAGCCAAGCTATTTGACCACTTTTTTAATCTGATTTTATTTTGCATATAAATCATAAGTTTTCGTTCTGGCGAAAAAACACCGATTTAGAAATAGAATATACGTTAAAATGTCAATTTTTTTAATAAAATTTTTTAGTCTTGTTCTGTTAATTTTTTGCTCCTATTAACCACATAAGGGAGGATAAATTATTATTGAAAGGTGAAGGGAGAAATCTACTTTCACTATTTAAATAAAATATCATTTTTCTTCATCAAATTTTGCTATTTACATTTTCAACGACGGTCACCGAAAAAAGAAAAACGTTTGACCGTTTGACTAAAAGTTGAATGTGACAAAGGTATATCGTTATATTATGTGATCATTGTTTTGAACAAACTGACGAACTCCTCACATCTTATTTATTGAACACAAATATTTGACTATGCAATTTGTGGGGATAAATTGAAGATTTTAATTTTAAATACAAAAATAAATAAATATTTTTATGAATTTATCCAATCTCCTGACAACTAATAATTTAAAAAAGATCAAAGTTGTGATATGAAAATTGTTGTTTAGTTTTTAAACAAACATACTGCATTCCTCCATATTATTTTGCATGACCATTATTAATTTTTACAATATAATTTCCTCGCGGAAAAGTCGTGCCATATTATGTGACTAATTATAAAAATGGCTGTTGTTTTTCTTGTAACCTTTATAATATATTATTTAATATTCAAGAATGCATCATCTTCTTTAAATATCATAATAAATATCGTTTAAGTCGACAATGAACAAAATTATAACAACAATTAATAACCCGAAACGTATTATTTAAATTAGCTGTCATCGATTTCGCAAATAAAACATAATATTAATTTCTTCATTTTTTTGTCATAAGCGCGTGATTTTTCTTCTTTTTTTTAATTAACGACATGTTTCACTGTAAAAATATGTATTATTTATTTAAATAAATTTTGTAGATTGTAGATAGTTTAAAAGTTCATGAAGATATGTAAAACAAATATTTGTGTCTGAAGAAGTTATATTTAATTTATAATTATGTATAATTTTAATGACTTCATTATCAACAATTTTTATTTTGAAAACAATTAATAAGTTCCTCTTTCCCCGAAATAAAATCACTAATAAATTAATGAATGAATGCGAGTTATCATTGGCGTAACAATGAAATAGAACGTATAGGGATAAAAAAAAAAGCAAACTATGTTCTGCGGAACACTGGTGTTCCGTGGGGCCTATATAGGTGTTCCGCGAAAATTTGCAATGGTAATTATACGCTGCAACACATTTATGCATTTTCTACTTCAGGGTTTCCCAAACACCAGTGTTCCGCGGAGCCAGAGTAGGTGTTCCGAAAAAAATTGGAATGGTATTCTATGCTGCAACACAGTATTAAAAAATCTTAAAAATTCAGCATAGTGTTCCGTTATATTTTTCGGACTTGCGAAGTGTTCCATTCAAGAAAATGTTTGGGAAACCCTGTCTACTTCATATTATAAATCGAGTGATGGAAAATCTCCACTGATGTCTAAAACATCAAATATCTAGGTATATGTAGAGATTTTTAATCTCTAAAAACTTTTTTTACTCATATTTCTATGTTAGATGCTTTAAAAAATGAATCAATAAATAATAAGTGATTTAATAAAATATGTTTTTTCAATATTCTTATTATTATGAATTACCCGACCTAAAAAATAAATTGTGTTCCGATAACCTTTCCAGATTTACGAAGTGTTCCATTGCACAATAAGTTTGGGAAACCCTGCCATAGAGGCTTATGAACATATAACATTTAAATATTTTTCATTAAAATCAGACGCACAAATAACGTAATTTAATACGGAAAAGTTCTTACATTAAGTATAGTAAATATTAAAATTCACTTTTAATATAATGACTGTGAAAATTTGGTGAAAAAAAAACACAGTATTAAAAACAAAGCATTCTTTTGTTATAATTCTACATTTAATAATTAAAATTAGTTGAAAATACTCGATATCTGATCTTCATAATTAAATTTAGAATTACGTTGCATAAAAGATTGTTTTATTTTTTAATATTAAAACACTTTTATATGTAACAACAAAACGTATGATTTTTGTATACCATTTAATTAAGCAAAAACTAATAAGTCTAAATTGTATTTTCAATAGTTCAGTCATACTTTTTTTTTTGGTTAATTTACATTTTCATACATTCAAATGAGTAGTATTTATATCTTAAAATAAGTGATGTGTCAGATTTTGACCTATGAAAATATGGCGAGGAATCCAAGTAATTATGACAATTCAAATTGGCCCACCTATATATTGCAAATTCTTGCACGTCAATAATTCAGAATGTGACAGTTGAATTTATTTTATAATCGTCTGCTGCATCAAGTATGCAGACTGATTATTTTAGTAATTAACAGAAAAATACCAAAGCTACATTATCATGTTTATCATATTAATTGATTATCAATCCAAGAAATTCTGCATTTAACACAAAAAACTAATTTTTGGTGATAACACCAAATCACAAGACGACTTGATTGAAATAAATATAAATAGAGAGCCACCATCTTGGTGTCGTCTGGCAAAATTGCGACTGATAAAGATGGCGATGGCTCGACATTGAACCGGGGGAATAATTGATAGTGTCACGCACACCTATGTATATACGTCTATAACAACACTTAACTCGTCAAGAAAACTTGTTTTTATTTGTCGTAATAGCCGCATAATAAATAATTTAACATGTACATTAGCGAGACGACTGTATTGGCAGCGCATCGCTGTCATTCAAGTTTTTTTTTCCATCGCAAGTAACTGTTTGAAAGAGAAAATATATCATTATAATTTAAACTGTTGTTTTACATACCGAGAATGTTGTTTACCGATCAAAGTAATTACATACTAAATACTTAGTTTCATTTTCAATACAGTTTTAATTAATTAAAAATACACCGCCCGATCTTTTCCACCCATTACTGCTTTCTCTACATATCTTATCCTTTGATTATAAACTGTGTTTTTTACTGACGTAACAAACGTTTTTTTTATTATAACTGGAAAAGGCATAGATAAAAGTACCCAAAACATGAAGTTTCCCGTACGCGTGCATAAAATCAATACCTTTTGGTAGCCGTACATGTTTTGCGAGTCAGTGTCTACCGATTCTCATAAACCTAAATTAAAATTGTTATTTAATTTAAAACATCTCTTGATTGTCTATTATCTTTTCACTACAATTCAATTGCACTATGAAACCAACGGTGGAGGTTTTCACTACAACTAATTTAAAAAAATTGTAACCGTTACCAAAATTACAATAAAACTAAACTATTAGCAGTATCACTCGTCAACCCGAATGTTAGGAACATTAAGAAAGTTTATCATTCGACAATAGTATATATAGATATTGAATATTTAAAAAGGTACATTTTTTACTAATTCCACATTATTAAAGATCAGAACAGATTGAGCAAACCGTATCTTGATCTATAATATATTATGTTGAATTATTACAAGAAGTGTTTTATTTTTTAATATAACGCGGTTCAAACCAAAAATTGAGAGTGTGGACTTTAAAAAAGATACTGAATAATTATTTATATTTTATTTTTTAAATGAAAAATCAGAATAGTCAAAAAGCGCGCATAATTTTCTTTGGTCTGTCCAGTCAATATTTCCGTTTATTTTGTACCTGAATACGACAGTAATACAATGAGTTATTGGCGACTATTAATCTCGTCTTTATGGTAAAGTTTGAGTTATTATAATATTTAGATTCAGTCGGAGTTTTAATTCTTGATTCATGATTATTTATACTTGTGTATACTTTCTGCTATTTGTCTTATCCGGGGAATTTATAAATAGTTACTCGCTCCAAAAAAAATCTTCATCGTCAATATACAATACACAAAGAGAAAATATATGACAGTTTTCAGAACAAGTCTTGAAAAAACAAGCACTTAAAAAGCTTGTTTAAGGTTTAGTGGTGTTCATATATTTAAGTTTTTGTACAACCTCTAGTCAGCTGGGAATTTTAATCACTACAGTGATTAAGTGCATCTGAAATTAAACGAATTGATTACATAGAAAGAAAATTTAACGATATCTCCATTTAAGTAGAAATAAATTTTCTCCGAACTATGTTTATGATTTCTAAGGAGTGAAATATGTCTCATATTAATGACTTGCTCAATAAAATAAGAAATATTATATGCAATAAAATATATGACGTGTAATATCAAATACCAATTCTAAAAGGAAAACAACTTTTACTGTCAACTTTCATACTCAGCGATAAAGCAATGCAATAACTCTAGCCGTTTTCAATTGTAGTAAAATTTTCAATGTATTGCATTTTCAACGCATAGGCACTCACTACCACGTTTAAATAAACAACTGTGTTGAGATGTCAATAATAATAGCAAAAGATTTTTTTAACCATGTCTGTCTTCGATTTGAAATATACGGACACCTAACGGAGCATCTCAACAGTTGTTCAGTCCCTAAACTTTTCTCCAAACTCTTATTTGGTATCTAAGGCAATTTTTTTCACTTTGGATTGAGAATTGCGGGCGCGTTGATATGCATTAATGTCTTTGATTATTCCACGTATTGTGTTACTAACTGTGACACGTGTTTCGCCTTTTTCAGAGGCATCTTCAGACTTACTATCGCAAAGTTTGTTTAAATTTTCTATTAAAATGAATTTCCACAAAGTTACCGCCGAAACCATCGAAAGTATTGCATTAATGTTGCATGGTTTTGTATAAAAAAAACGTAAATCGCTTTATTTATTTAAATGCAACGCTGAACGCATAACAAACCCACGAGAGTATGTGTTCAACATGTAGTCATATTAAAACAGTTGGATATTTTGCGCCACTTGATCGAGAACTATTGCATTCCGATAATTCATATTGTATTTTCTATTAAGGTTGGGTATTATATGCATATCTTATTAATTTATGAAAAAAAACTTTAGTAATGAATATTATTAATTGATTAAAATGACATTTACTTACAAATTAGAGTTTTTAGTTCCATAATAATTATCTAATATAGTTGATGGCTATTTTAGCATTATGACATTGTCAGAACCCTGTATCAAAGGCATAAACAGACAAATAAGCTTTCAACTATTTTGAATAAAAAATGGGTACATAGATAAATACTTAAATTTAACCATTATAAAATGAATAAATTTTCAAATATTGTTGATAATTTGTAACAAAAAAATATTTTAACAACACTTCCCATACGGTGCTAAAAATACTTCCAATATGTTGCTGGCCCTTTTGAAACCGATCGAAAAACATGTTTTTTTAATATGCGTCATCAAGGGCGGCATAATCACGTTGTTTCACTTGGTTCTTTATCGACATATCGGAAGTATTTTTAGCACCGTAGGGTAAGTGTTAAATTGAGATTATGCTCGAATTTCGCTTTTATCTCTGAGAGCAACCACTTTTCAGTACAAATGCATCTCCAACAAAACACACAAAACGCTTATAGCCATGTTTAGTTCATGAACTTAGTACGTGATTAAAATCATAGAAATAATGCTGAGCTCATTTGCTGCGTGGTATGTGATATCTGTAGATCTGTAAATGACACCTTCAGGATGAGACTAAGATGGAACAACGAACTGAACGCGTATGGCCAACAACCCACACGTCGTAAATTCCATAAAATTTGGCCACCTTACATTTAGATGAATAGCTAAATCGTGTTTAATATATTATATGAGATGAGTAATTCGTGCATAGCATTCTGGAAGTCAATGAGAAAATCAAATCAATCCTCATATGGTTTTGATGGGTATTATCGTATTTGATCTTAATTTTAATACTTGATACTCCGAAAGTAAACGATTGCATATTCTTAAATGGAGACAGACTCTTGATCAGGATAAGACGAGATCTTTTAAAAAAGGGTATGTGGGTGGGAATCGAGACATCACAGACATCCGTAAATTGACTGAAAAGCCAATCCATAAAATTGTCTGTATTGAGATCTGAATGATTGACCACAATCGAATCCAACAATATGCATCACTTGACATTATAATATTTACAAGTAAAAAATGCTTATCTGGGGAAAATATTCACAAAATGAAGAAAAACAGTTATTAATTAGAAAAATCATGTCTTTTTTTACGACCATTTTTAATGTGTTCCTTGTCGATATAAAGTTGTTTTTAAAATTCTTCAGCCAACTGCGAATAGAAGATAGGTACGGCATAATTTGAGAATCTTAGTATCATAAAGTGAATTCTCTTAAAATCTAAATTTGAGAAAATTGAAAAAAAAACACAGGAGCACAAGTTTTCGTTATTATAAAAAAGTAATAAATTAGCACAAATATTTATCGCAAGTGAAACGTGGCACTTTCTTAAGATGAGGAATATACTATTGCACCAAGAAAAATACTGATCGACGATTGGTTCTTTTAAGCCATATTTTTCAATAAAAAAAATTAAGCTTAGACACCGATAGTGATCCTTGGCAGTAGCTTAAACTGTGCTTAACCTGATCTGTGCCGTGCGGTATTAATATGGCCGTGCATGGAAGGCCGTGATTTTTTTCAAAAAATAAAACCTAATAAATATATACTTTTTGGACATATAATAATAGTTTATCACAAAGACTTACCATATAAATACACGATGGGTCATTTCCACCATCATTTATCGAAAAACGTTTCAAAAACGGAAATTACCGCCACGGAATTATAGCCCTGCTAGCTACAAATTTGAACACAACAAAAAAGCTTTTTTTAAAATCGATGTATTATAGATTACAAAACAATATCTTTAAAATTTAAGTATCACACTGTGTTTCCAAGAGATGTCACTATATGTACGATATTTGAAAATTATTAACGTTTCTTGTGGTCTTTTAGCCGCGTCTCAAGTACTGCGTGTAAACACGCACATTTTGTATGGCCGGCTCTACGAGCACAAAATTGTACGGCGTGTTATCACGTCCGTGGCAGAGAACCGATTAAATTAGGTTTTAGCTCCCAACTATTTTTTTATATACATACGTTGTGAATTATAATGCATTTAGATTTTTTCGGCATTCTTATCACAAAAATATTTAAAAAAAAAAAAAACATATTATGAGTCTTAATACCATGTTCATCAATTTTTAAATTTCATTTTTAATGTATGTAACTTTTAAAGTATTCGATGTATCAATGCTTGGTGGGAAGGCACCACATTATAAAGTTAAACACCTCTTTGGAATTATTTCACATTTATGTTTTAAGATCGAGACCGGTCGTTAGTTACATCCTTACTTACATGGTTTCGTGTAAATAACTATGTCTTAATATTTATTTATATCAGTTAAAAATGCTCGTGATGAGTGAAACTTTTCCTGATCTTAAATTTGGAATTATTATAAAAAGTTTTTATTTGAATATCATCTAGAATCTAGATGTTTATATTGTTCGTTGTAATTAGTCAAAACTTTGTCATAGTGTAATCATTGTAATTAAAATTTCTTCCCGAAGTATTATAAAGTTTGCTCAGCTTTTTTTAATTGATTAATTGGCAGGCTTTCGCAATAAAATATTTATTTGTTAACTGTTTTGATTCTCTTAGCAATCAGTACTACAATGCGGTAAAATGTAGGCTTTCATCACGATTATATCCAGTGGCGCATTTGCAGAGCATAGATATGCGATATAAATTATTTAACCAGAATTGAACATCTTCATTTGTTTTTATTTGTTGATTGATTTATATGTATGTACTATCATTTTTTTATAACATTGTTACTCTACTCTGCTACAAAATTTGATTCGTGTTTAGCATCTTGAAGTAGTATCATCAGACAGAACATTTGAATGTTTACGAATAAAATAAAAATGTATCCTAATTTATGAATTAAAGAATAAAAGACAGGGTTTTTTAATTTTCTTGTATTATAAGAGTATTATACACATGTTGTATCGTGCCTACTTATTTTTCTTTCGTCGTGAACGCCTTTTGTTGAAATGAATCTCAAAAATACTATCGAAAAATGCCAAGTGAATTTGTCTCCTGTTCACGTTACATTGAAACGCCTCCCATCGCAACACGTAACCTTTTACAAATCTACACGACGTGATATTGTAGCAACTTGTTCTCCATAGATGGGTAAGGATTCTATTTCTAATATTATCAATTGTATCTTGGTTCACATTAATCTTTGAAGGTCAATATTAGAGTACACTGAAACAAAAGGTCTATATTTGACTTTACTCAAACACGTTCTAAACTCATTTCACAATTACTTAAAACATTTATAACGTCAGTAATGTTTAACGAAAAGATTTCCAACGTGTTTTTCTTCGTTGTGATACAATAAATACAGAAAAATGATGTAAATACAATTATTTTTTTAATTTAGTCTGTCGTTATTTACTTCAGAATTTTTTTCGGGCTTTGCCGCGTCAACATCATGAAAATCATTTTCATTGCCCGGTATAAAATGATAACATTATTTCACTGCGTTCACGCGTTTACTGCGTGTCACATATGTTGTAAATCTTTGAAAAGCATGTACAGATAGTTACTCATTTGAATACATCCGTATTTAAAGCTGTCATTATTTTCCTTTAATTTAAAACAAATTTAAAACACTATCAAAAACATAAAAATGTAGAACCACAGTTTATAAAAAAATCACGTGCGCTTGTCTAGGAAGCGGATTTACCTATTTCATTTCATTATTATCACTATATAATTATCTTCTACGTAATCGCTTATCTATTTCGATTACGTATATCCATATAACGACTACTTATTCAATTACTTTGAACCTAAGTATTTAAAATAACCTTTAAAGCCTTGCATGTTTTGATAATCAAATCTTATATTGTTTATTTTTCATGTTTGTTATAATTTTAAGCGAATAAGTAATTAATCTTATCCATCATAATATATAATCTACACACATTTCATTTTTATTGTTTATGTAATCATTTTTTTAACAAAACAAATATTTATATTTGAGACATTAAAAATAATTGTATCTACATACAATCCATTTCATGGGTCAACTTTATAAGATATCACGTGTTTAGATATAATTATTATTTATCATAACAAATAATCGTGATTGTTAAAAAATATTTAAGTTATCTTTATAGGAAGTTTGTAATGTCATTTTTTAATAACAATATACTTTTTTATATGGCATTTAAAACAAACGTAGTTAATTACGTACATATACTGTATGATTTCCCAACCATTGTGTTCATGTTAAAATGTAAGCGTTACAAATGATTGATAAACTTCCGCATATTTTATGAATTGGGATCCTGGTTCCCATATCCTCATATTGTTTTCTTTTTTTTTCAAAAAATCGTCTCGTTTAGAAATAAATAGAGGTGTTATGAAAGGTTGCGAACTCATCCTGCTTAAAAAACGGTTTTGAGAATACGAGGGAACACCGAATAAAAACTTTATTTTTAAATATGACTCAGATCAATTTTTTAAAATAATATTATTTATTGATGAGTATTCAAACATGATGTTTAAAATTCTCTCCCCCCCCCCCTCCTACCGATCCTACAATAACTAGGTGTAGTGAGAGTGGTTTTAGTTAACCACTAATCTTGTCCTAGCTTCATCCTTCTATTCCTACTACTGTCTTTGGAAAAGAGAGTTTGAGCGACAGAGTAACAAACAGTTTCCAAAAAAAGTTCTGCTTAGATATCTCTATTAGGAAGCCATTTGCTCTACATTGGGGGCGGACATCGATAAAAAATATATTAAATATAGTCTTTATAAATTATATACCGAAACTATTATATTTAAACAGGATTTTGGTAGAAATCTTTTTCTCAACTTCTCTTTTCGCAAAGGGTCACGACTCACGACTAGGGTATACAATCCTGGAGCTTTTTTGTGATCCCGGATTTCGGGATTGAACACTCAACACGAAATCGTGTATAAATTGGGATTATTTGGAATTGACAAAACTTTTGGTCTCGTGAAATTTTTTAAACAATTTCATTTCCAATTTCAAAAACCTAGGAATTTACCGATTTGCCCAAAATACCAGCGTGATTCGTTTTTTTTAGCTCTTCCAAGCAGGAATTTACCGATTTGATAAAAATTTCTCAATCCCGAAATCCCGGGATTGGTACGGTCGCAATCTCGGGATTTCGGGATCATAAAATTGGATGGGATCCCGGGATTGGAAAGTCTGGTTATAAAGTCATAGCATTTTGCTATAAGGTCTCTATTTAGTCTGTTATTTTATAACACACGACACCGAGATATCTTCGAAAACAAATTCGTAAATCTATTATATGGAAGATTTACTTCACAGACTCCAATTTGTATAGACACGGGTTCCCAACTTGGGGGTTGCCAGGGGTTTTCTGGGGGGTCGCCAACCTTTTTAGATTAAGAAATCGAGGATTCCGGTGAGCTAAAAAAAAAAGGAGTTTCGGGGTCAATCCGGGGAAAAAGTATAGCAAATCGAGGATTTAAAATTCTTCGCGGGGGTCGCCTAGTCACATGGCTTTTATAAAATGGGGTCGCCACCCGAACAAGGTTGGGAACCTATGGGCTAGAGATACATTTACATATTTTACAATTTTTTCATGTCATGTATCGGTTTTCTTAAAGCTTGCAACGGTTGACAACTCTTAAATTATGCTTTAAAAAAAAATATTTGTCACGCAAATCGGTTTTCATAAAGATATCTGCTGTACTTCTAGGGTGTGCAATGGCAATAATACTTGGTGGAAAGGTGTTGTAATCAAAAAATAAAATACTCAATTGTACTTATTAGACTTATATTGAAAATGATCAGGACCGGTTTCGCTCATAGCGAGCATTATCCAAAACAATATTACTGTTGTTTATTCACAACAAATAACAAACAATTGTTAATGAAAAAAAAATACAGATAATGATACCAAATATGAATCAGATCCAACAAATTGACTTTAATTTAAATGTTTACTACATCTAAAATATAATTTCAAACGTCATGAAAGAACAATTAAGTTAAAGTGGTGACTAACGATGGTGGCTTCAATATATTTGAAATTTATACTGACAGGTATTTTATTTTTTAATATATCTACTGTAGTAAAAATAAGTTTATAAGCAAATTTTCTGTACATACTCTAAAAAACATAAAATAAGAAATAAATGCATGATATTCACTGCAGTACTGAAGTTATCAATTCGTTTTATTTTAAAAAGCTTTTGTGACCTTGGTTAAATTGTTGTAGTACTCTGTTTAGCATTAACGTTTTTTAGTGGATTTTTCTCAATAGATTCAGTGCCGTTAGAATTAAAAAGTTCAAGCTACTATTTCAAAAAGCTAAAAAAAAATCTCGTTCAAATTTTTGAAGAAAAATACATAATTGTTTTTGGTTGATATAAAAAATATGTTTCTGTCAACCACGTACAATAAACCAATAAATATTTAGATATTATTAAATTTTTAACAATGAATAGAGTTTTGTCTATTCAAAACTTCATTATAAAAGCAGTTTTATACATACGACACTCTTTGGAATAATGTAGACTCATGTGTTTTGAAATTAATGCATTGTTTGTTTTTTTTCAGACGACAGAATTTAAAGCTAAACTTTTGTGACGTATGTATGTAAAATGTATATTAACCATCGTCACGGGTTCGAATCAAAGTACAGACAGGTTTTTTAGGTTGATTTTTCAACTGATTTATGAATTTTTGTTCGAAGGCATGGATGAATGTGATGACTTGAATTCCTTCCTTCCAGTCACAAAAAATGGCAGGTAGCAAGAGCGATTAACTAACCCATAGTGTTATTCTAGCCCTACTCTCTTTGAAAAACATGAGAGGTCGAGCAACTGAATACAAAGCAGTTCTCGAAGAAACTCTTCTATTGAGATAAACTCCATTATGAGTATATATGCTCCAGATTATGAGTGGATTTGGTTAAAAGTAAAAAAGTACCAGCTAAGCTATACTTTTTTGAAATATATAAGATTATTTTTAGGGTGATCATTGTCAATACTTGGGGGAAAGTGTTCCTTTGTACTACACCCACTTTTATTTTAGCAAGATCAAGACCGGTTTCACTCATGACGAGCACTATTAACTAGTTAGTTGATAATTTTTGTCTTGAGCAAAACCTTTCCTAATCTTGCTAAAATAAATCGGAAGTAATCCAGAGGAATATTATATGTTTTTATATATAATATGCGCCAAAAGATTTTATATATTTTTCACAGCTTTTATTTTAATTTAAAAATTATATTAAAATAGTATTTGACTGCAATCATTTTTTCAAATCTTGCTACAAATAATAAACTAATTTAACTAAAAAAATATATTTTAATTTGTCATTTTGTTTTATTCTTCGGATTATTCTAGACTCAAGTTCAAACATGTTCAATATCTTAAGATTATTTTAATTTTGCATTTGAGATTTTGTAAAATGTGTGTTTGTGTTGTTTTCTCTCGACTTGATTTCAAGTTATACTAAAAACTATTGGATTGATAATGGAAAACTTTAGGAAAAATGAAGCTTTCGTTATATATTACCTGTAATACAAATAGTTGTATGCGATAATTTCTTAACATTATAAAAATCCCAATCTTTAACGACATTTTTTCAAATGAAACTGAATGGTAAGGTAAATTTAACACTTATCACACATTAGTGAAATTGTAGCATCTACATTTTCTGCATAACTACGACACTGTCTACCAACGAAACACTGTAAAAGGTTAAAAACAAAACTAGATGTATCAAAGTGAAAGAGATCCGGCCAGGTTTCACGTTTACCCGCGCGTTGAGTACTTGAACCAGTTTTCATGTACTTTTTCGTAGTCACAAATAGATCGGCGTTTTCGTGATTAAAATAATAACAGCTTGAAACCAAGAATGTGCACAGAATTAGTATAGGGTGAATGTGGGGACATTTAAATAAGTACTTTCCTTAAACAAACTTACTTAATAATAATTCTAATGCCTTCATACTATTTTTTGTAGTTTTTACTAAATTTGTTTGTTTAACATTTTTTTATGTTTTCTTCTTGTTAATCGAAGTGATTTTCTCGTATAAATCATACGCTTAAAATCCATGAGCAATGAGAAGCCCATTGAAAATATTTTTTGAAAAGTTTTAACACTATTATGAGAATTTAATTCGCAAGGACGTTTCCACGTTAAAAAATACATTGATGACTGAAGTATTTGATTGAATAATTAAGTTGCTGACAAATCATTACAAAAAAATCATTGATATTGTTAAGAAATTTATGTTGATTGAATATAAGAAATATAATCAATTGGCCCACGATGTGTCGAAATATGTGCAATATTACTTTTAAAAGGAATATTTATTACATTCAGTCATGTTTACATAATAACGAAATCGTTTCAAAGTCTATGCATATTAAATATGTTATTCCAAGATACACGCTGTTCACAAAATATCATTCGATGTTACATAACCATAGAAATACATAAGTCGTCGGATGTCAATGAATTTGCACTTTAACGCTTGTGAATTTTTATTTTTTTCCATTTTACTTTAGCTACTCTAAAAGTCAAAAATTATAGCGTGTGAAATTTATTGAAAAGCTATTTTATTAAAAATAAAATTTTAAATTATACTGATTACAAATAAATCGCCGGATTTTTTAAATTCAACTTTTCCATTTTTTTTTAAACAAATAATAAAAAAAAACATCAATTTGATTAAATAAAACATGGATATTTTTTTTACGTAGAAATTCCATGCACGTTATTTGAGAGTATTTCAAAACAAAAGATAATGGACAAGGTAAGTTTAAGAAATGGACGACTGAAATGGTTTTTTTTGTTTATTGAATATCGATAACCAATATTCAATATTCACATTCTCTATATTTATTTTTTTACAAAACTTTCAGCTAACAAACAATTTAAATAACTCAGTAAGTATAAATTATAGAATACGCACAAGACAAATATAAATAAACTTAGTTTCTACCAACCATAAAAATAGCCAAAAAAAACTGAGAGTCCGCTTCACAGGCTCCATTTAGTTTTTGTGGGTGAATATATAATATTATAGATAGGAAACAACGATGAATAATTTAACAGTACTCAAAAACTCTAATTTGACATTTTGATAACACAATAGAAATATTTTTTTAGTAGAATGCAGTCGAAGCATTTTTGTATATTTTTTTGTGCAAAATTGCTATTTCACTATTTATTACAGAAAATTAGCATTTTATTGTATCGACAATAAATTTTGCGATCTTTTTGGATTCTTCTGTCAATTTCTTTTGGAGTGGGATTTATATAAGTGACTTTGAAAACTATTTTCAACTTCGCTCATTGTATACACATTTAACTTTATTTAATGTTTTTTCTATCCAAAACAAAATCTAAAATAAAGCAATTTGAATTCAAATTCAAAGCTTTTATTTAACAACAACCATTTCGCTTTCCACAATGTAACATCGATCAATGAGTAATATATGAAAATTTTAAGTTCTAACTACAGAATTAATTGCTTATAACAGTATTTTTATGTATACGTATCGATATGTCAATTTTGCAATAATTATATTAAACGTCATTTGTTTGTTCACGTTTTTTTTTGTTCTGTTAATTTTTTAATTGTTTTACATCCGGTCAAACGGTTATTGTTAAAACAAGCATTCGGTCTATCTTTTTATGCGCGTTATTTCTGTTTTAAAAAATATGTATCGTTCATTACATATTATTAACAATTAATAATATATTATACAATTAATTTATACATATTTCATATTAGATTTTGACAAAATTTTGATCGGTTTTACCTCTGTTCTGCAAATTTTACGTCTATACATTTCCATTTGCATTTTTTATCGCATCTTTTTAATATCAACACATATATCAGTTTGATAACTGTTCAAAAATAAAAAATAAACAAACCTTACTGTTTTCTCATTGATTAATTATTGCCAAATACTATCCAGTATAATGTACTGTAATTTTACGTTTTTTTGGTCGCATAATGCTTAATTTTTTTATCATCAATGGAGTTTAATACTTGCTACATGCTGTGCGTCAATTTTTTTAAATAAAAAAACATTTATGCTTCAAAACAACGCAAGATAACTGGTTATTAAAACCACTATATTGATTTCTCTCAATATTTTTACAATACAGATAAAAAAAGTACGTTTTCTAAAAAACTAAATAACATATGTAAAAAATACATTAGAAATTACTACATTATTATACCGGAATTATAATGCTATCGGGTTCATAGCACCGCGGTTAACGTCGTTGGTTTTCATACCGGACTTCATGAGTTCGGATCCCAGTACGAACAGCATTTTTTCAATCGATTTTTTTATATTTATGTTAAAAGGCATGGATAGATGTTTGAAGTGTCTCAAATTCCGGACTTTAACAAGATTGATTAACCAACTACTAATCTTGTACCAGCTCTCTTTTTTCAATCTCTATAATTTTCTAAAAAAAGAGAGGTTAAGCATCTTAGCAACAAGCAGTTCTAGTAGATTTTTTTATCGAGATACATCTATTAGAAAACCCTTTGCTCCACATTGGGATTGGGATGCATTTTAATTTAATTAATTATTATCTTTGGTATAATTGCATAATATACAGATTATTATACCATAGTAAAACATAATTCTTACGCAGTCTCGATCTCGTCATGGTTTACGCTAAGGATACTCGGATCAATATTAGCATTCAAATTCTGATGCTATAAAGGATTTTTGATATATTTAATCATAATCTTGGAACTGGCTACCTTTTTTGCTTCTTTTTCCGTCCCGGTGAGATTTCAGAATCCTGGACAACCGGTCGATACTATATACATGCATTGGAAGTACTCGTTGGCAATGAATTATGTTGGCATTTCATGCGAAGAAGCAAAGCAATTGGAAGGATACAGGGTATCATAGAGGCACCGCGTGATGGTCATATGCTCCACATTGAGAATAAAAATAGTCAAAGGAGAATAAGAATATTGTTAATAATAGGCTTTATGTGTTATATATATATTCCTTTTCACACTACATTATTAAAATGAAAACAATTAGGTGGTATGTAAATCAGTGCTCCGCAACCTTTTCTCATCTACGACACACCAAAATTCTTCCGAGAATTCCGCGGCACACCAAAAGCAAAAATATATACACAGGTATTCAATTAATACACAAATTTTACAATAAATTTTCGTTTTTTATTTGAAAAGTATACATACACAAAACTATAATATATTTACTTTTGTGCAATCTTAATAATTATTATAAAATAATAACTAATTAATGTGATACTTGCGGTTGTTTCAATGAACACAGAGGTTTTATATTCGGCTCGAAATTTGACAGCAATGCCAAGTTCTTGGTCAAAATAATTTTTAATTATGTATTTGACCGCAGCACACCGGTTGCGGAGCACTGCTGTAAATTATACGAATGACTTTCAACTTCGTTTAATAGTGTTTGTTGATGTACTACATTATGTTTAATTGCTTCCAGTTGGGAATATTCCAATCAAAAACAGTCAATTATCTGATATCTTGCTACATTACATATTTTACCCTCTTAATTATTTCATACTTTTTTTATAATTATACATAGTTCTGCACAAGTAAATGATTATTCATTATGAATGAATAAATATTGAAACAACAGTTTAAATCTAAATATTCTTTGGAAGTAAATTAAAATGCCGGAAAGCTTTTTCAACGTGTATCCACAAGTTTGGTAGCAATAAAAAAAAAGTTTAGTAAAAATCATAATATTTTTGAATACATAAATACCGTAGTATTGATTTTACAAAGGTCGAATCATTTAAGTGATAAATTCAGCCACATCAAATAAACATTTTTACGCTATTTTAATTTAGACACGCAAACACACGCTTTTCATCGAGCATAGACCACCCGCCAGTTTTGATGAACACAATCCATCACATTATAAGAAACGATTGTTCTTAGTTGAATTTTATTTCCTGAAGAACCTCAATCTTTTATGAGAAGTGACGCACGGCCGTTGAATGTTGCATGCAATTATGTATAATCAATTGATTATTCGTACCAAAAACAACAAAATTAGGCAGTAAATTGTACGAAGAAGACTAAGCAAACAACTTTTAAAATTGTATAATTTTAGTGTTTATATTAAAATCGATTAACTATTATTGATATTATAGCATTTAACATTTGTTTTTTATAAATCCATTAGTTATTGTATTTTTATATTAAAATCATATTAAAAATCGATAAATTCTTTTCATTATTGACAAGGAAGGATAAAAATTACGGAATTAATTTATTCATTTTTCATATTCTATTTGTTTTTTTTTTTAATAAAAATGAAAATGTTACTTTGCTTTCTATAGTGATTCATCCTGGCGCGTCGTTTCTATGAAGCTATTTTTGGATAATTTATACATATTTTCATTTAATTTTAATAAACTATCGATTATGAATGATTTTTATGGTGTGACTTGTTAGTGCTTGCATAATCAATAAGTGATAGCGTCGATGCGTTTAAAATGTGGGTGAACCGGAACCAATCTTAAACACCATTCGTAGAAACATAGCGTTATTGCCAAAAATTTTGAAAAAAGTTAAGTTTTTATTTCATTTCTTTAATTATTTATTCATTTTGCTTGTGTATTATCTTTTTGCAATGTATTAATATTTATTAGATATGTTTATTTCATTACCATCATTTCAAATAAGTTTATATTTTTTATAATAATCATCTTTATTGTATAATCATCTTTGTTGTATAAGTTGAAAGATCATTTCAATTTATTATAAGTCACTCGAGATCAGTTTGAGGTAAATTGACATCACAAACACCCACCTCTTAGATCTCATATTTAAATTTGACATTGACTTTACCAAGAATCAAACTCAGACCCACCTGGTTGGTAGAGCAAGCTCTAACCAACTAGCTGGTGACAATTTTAACTCGTAAGTAAATCTGCTCTACTTAATCAAAGTGAAAAGTAAACACATAGTGTCATGATGTTAATACAATAATTATTACAACTCATGCTTAATTTGATACACTTTATTAATAATCTAGGCTTCAAGAAGCAAAAACCGATAGGTCCACTTTTCAATTATAGTAGTAAGTAAAGTTTTTCTGTGTCACGCAGTTACTTTTTTCTGTTTTTATAATTTAAAAATATATTACTTTTTTTGTAATATAATCTTTGATTGCAATTAATATAAGCGAAAAAAAATTGGACATATCAAATTTGAATTCTATATTAAGATTAGACATTTTCTAAACTTTCCTTCTATCTTTATCAACTGCTGAATAAGAGAATGAGCTGCTGATTCATAATCAGATATACTTCATGAAACAACTTTCGTTAAAATATAACAACGCAGTACACAACAGCAAACATGATTTTTAAAAAAATTACAAGAAGATAATCGTATAATTGGCAAGATGTTATGATATAAAAATATCTTGATTTGAATTCTATATCGCATCAATTTAAAAACATGATCGTGGCTTATTTTACATCAATCAGTTAGTCATATTTATCAGTATTAACTGACAGCCCGTTGAAGTTATAATGAAGATTTGCTTCCATGCGATTCAAGTAAATAACTTATAAGATTTATTATGACAGAAAATTATGGGATTTCCAAATAAATACACAATAGCATGCTTCTTTTTCAAATACAATAAATAAACGTATATGGTTTGCAGTTGCGCTTTCGTGCTGACGAAGCATTAGTCTTTTGACGTTAATTGGTTCTGGAGTATAATTCAATTGTGGCCACGCAAATTTATTTAGCCCACGTTTTATTTTTTAATTTCATAAATGGCGATAAGTTTGTCTGGTCACATGAGTGTTTGACCTACGGTGACAAATAGTCACGAGACGAATCGATAATCAATAATAATAGCGTATGCAATCTAAAATATAACTTCTATCTGATTCATATTGTTGTGATGCTGTATTTGATCATCTAAAAATAATTATGACATCTCAACAAACTAGGGACATTTAAACAGCACGTGGTACCGTAATACATCAATTCATCACTTTTCCGAATTTTTGTCACATACTATAAAATAATTTCATTTATTAGAAAAATATGCCTCTTTTTTAAAGTAGCATGATAAATTATTTATAATCTTGATTGTAGCGTACTTTTTATATTTTTTTACAAATAAAAAAAACTATTTTAACATTTAAAATTTTCAATTTTATTAAACATTATTTTCTGAAATTATTAATTTCAATACATTCTTACATCATTTATCAAAAATTTTATGTAATAATATTTATTTATATAAATTTCAAAAATAGCTTTATAATATCAAAAATGCATAGACAATTGGGCCCTCTAGTGAAATGGTAAAACTTTTAAGTACAATCACGTAAAGATGTAAATAAAATTTTGGTGTTTTGGTGGATTGCACATTTTTATTTTACGGATATAACACTTTTGCAATGTGCTTCAACTTAGGATACTTCACTTTTACGATACTTTAAGATGTGTAGAATACTAACACACATCTATTTTTTTTCTAAAATACCACTTGGCTAACTTCACCTCTGATGGGCCCAATCAACATATGTTACAAATGATTAATAGTTACGGAAAATTAACCGGACACCAATCGTGATTGATTTCAAAGCAGCACAACCAAATTCGTAAAACAATTTGGATCAAATTACCACACAAGTAGTGCATATTACTTATGTATATTTAACCCAGTATCTTTTCTTAATTTTTGATTTATATATATAAAATATACAGTGTCTGTTACTATTGTTTTTATTTATAAAATTTCAAAAGTGTAGCAATAATTGACTGACTCCGATTTTATTCGATAAATACATTGTCTTAATCTGAAAATAAACGCCTAAGATATGGCAACATTACTGATTTTTTTCTAAAAGTATAACACTTCTTGCAATATAATAGTGCTTTAATTAACCAAGAATGTAGGTTTTGTAAATGTGAGCTAAAACTATTTATGTACCTACTTTTGTTTTGTATATACATATTCAAAAATTATTAACTGTTCTACAAAATATTCTGAAACAAACTACAAATAAAAGACCACATAATGATACTTAATCCAATTTTAACAGAGTATTCGTGAATATATTTTTTTGTTTCTGAATTCGGGTTCGATCATTAGTTAAATCGTGCTTATATTTTCTATGGATTCAGCGATAAGTTTATTTCTAATATAAAATTAATCGCGTTTTACTATTTGGTAATACGTCGGTTTGATAACCAAGATAATCTGCAATGAATTTAGTTGTATCTTCAATCTACACCAAAACTTCGTGGGTTTCGTGGCTTAATACATTTTTAGTCGCCCGTTGTGGTTTAGTTTTAATGTCATGTAGGTCTGGGTTTGATTCCTGGTAAGGACAATGTCGAATTAATATTTTTTAGTTTAAATTTGAGACCGAGAAAGCCGTGGGTGTTTGTGATGTAAACTTTTCTCATTGAGTAGATCTTGAGTGGCTTACAAATAAATATTCTAATCGAGTTTATCTCGTATGATCTTTTAACTTTTTATTTTTTGTCGCATTATCATTTTAGGTGTAAATACTATTTTTTTTAAATTAAATTAAAGGGCTTAATTCTTTTTTTAATTATAACGGTTTTACATTGTTGCTTAAAGCCTTACCATTCTCGTACCTTTTTCAGGACGCTATATCTCTTTCTAGTACCGTAATGCCAGCATACATTATTAGTTTCGTATGCATATATATCAGTCTTCCAAAACGCCCGTACAAAACAAAACGAAATACTTAAATCCTTCATTTATTTTTTAAATTTAATCGTAGATATACAACTTTTGGCGTAGCAAGAAATCAAATATCTAACACTTTAAAAATAAATCTGTTATTGTAGCGCCATATAATATTTTTTGATTGTTTTTATTACCTCACGCCAAATAATTTTACATTTAAAATCAATATCAATTTTCCGTTATAACAAGTTGCAAGATCCGTGAAATTTAAATGATTTTTATCATATTATTCATATATTAAGACTGAAATAATCTAAATGATATTTATCCGATAAAAGCTTGTGGGAGTGGTGTCTTCAAAGTCACGGGTGGAATCTGAAAGTGTCTGCGGTATATCTAAAGCTATTTCAAGGACATTAAGGAGCGCAGATTAGACACCAATATCATACATGGCGTTATTGAAATAATAATACCACACGCCATTTAAATGATTTACTCCAGGGATTGTCAAAGGCTTGTAGATCTTGGGATGGGACAATAACTTAGAACGGTGACTTAAATTAAAACCACAGCGATTCAAAGCAAACATACCGAAACTTTCAGATGATTTTTCATTTTATTAAGAAGAACATAAAATTCTTTTGCACTTATTTCTACTTTTATTTATCGAGATCAGGACCGGTTTCACTCATGGCGAGCACTGTCAACCGATAAGAAATATAATTAGACAGTGATATTTATAAAAAAACAAATTGAAATGAAAAGGTATAATAAGCAATTGGCATTCAAAATAAATTACAAACTACAGTAGAAATTATAAATAAGTGACTCTAAAATAACAAAAATTTAAATGTTTAACACATCTCACATGTAATTAAAAAATCATCAAAGATTAATTAAGTTAAAGTAGTGACTAATGGACATTACAAACATAATTATAATTTCGAAAATTTCAACAAAGTGATAGAGTTCTGACGATGGTGAAAGCCGAAATAGCTCTCAACTAATAAATATAAAAACTGTAGAACTAAATACGTTGCTATTTTTACCTTATTATAATGGAGTTTTACCAATTAAATTCCAAGTCTTTAACAAATAAATTTAACAAAGTGATCTAAAATGATACATTACTAAAATCAAAAACTTATCGATGATTTAACTGCTTCCATGTAGTATGTATTATTTTTTTTACCATGTCCGCTCCCAATGTGGAGCATATGGACTCCGAATGGAGTTTATCTCAACATATGTGTTTCTACGAGAACTGCTTGTTACTCAGTTGCTCAACCTTTCTTTTTCCAAGGATGGGTGAGAGGGGGGAATTCAAGACATCACATACATCCATGCCTTTGAACAGAAATTCATAAATAGATTGATAAATCAATTTATAAAACTGCCCGTACTGGGATTCGAACTCGTGACCTCCGTAGCGGTAGACAACGACGTTGACCATTCGACCACACAGGTGGCACATTTCAAAATCGACAGTCGTGAAGATTTTGAAAAAGAATTTTCCCAATAATTTTGAACATTCAACATAACATCCTGTATAAATTCGGGATTGAGAATTTTTTCTCGGTGATTTTGAAATCCTAAGATTTTACAAACAATTTTTTGTATATTTCAAAAACCCAGGAATTCGGGGAATATTCCAAATGGCATGACGCGAGACCTTTTTTTTTTTTAGCCTTCGCACAACTTTCTCCAATTTTCTCAATCCCGAAATCCTGGTATTAGAGGCTTTAATTTAAACCAATAGATACTGCAATTGAACAAGTTGGGTGATAACTCAGAATCAGGACTAGCGAATTTTATTACATTTATGTTTTAGCACTGTTTCTCAGATTTGAATATTTTAGATAAAGCTTGGCGATATCTGTTTATGAACTAAAGCAGTCTATATTATTAAAAACGAATTCATGCATTCGCAAACCGTGTATGCAGTACATTATTAATTTAATTTTTGATTAATAGCGGCTGTTATACAATCCGATAGTAAAACCATTTTATCATTCAATAATTGATACGGTTCTCACGGTTATTTTTTGCAATGTTTACCTTCACCTTCATTTTGAATTTGACTTTCAAAACGTTCAATTCAGACCGAGCGCTTTTTTTAATTTAAGTTAAATAAATACGGTAGTGCTCGATATTGGCGGCCATTACTGTTGTCGTGACGATCCAAATATTAACGTATTATAACATCTCAACATATCGACTGTTCTTTCTACAATATTATTTCACGCAACCATTAATTTATTCGTAGAATATCTCATCGGTAGAAAACGTTAAATCAAAAAACTTTGTTTTGAGATTATCGACTTTTTTTAATGTAGCGTGGCCATTGACAATAAGACAAATAAATTAACAGCAATTTACCTAAATATTTACATCTCAAAAAAGATTAATTGTCTAATTGTGGTTAAGCAGCTGCAGAAATAAGAAATCTGTACAGTTTAAAAGCATTAAGTTATTTATAGGTTTCTTCAAATATCGAAATAAATTAATTTAATATAAGTAAGCTTGTTTTTTTTTGCAGACGATATAACGCGTTTAAATCTATCGGGCAGCATTCATAGCTTAATACTTTAAATTTCAAACTTAACGTTTCTGGCAGTATACTGACGATCTGTTTTGTTTTGAAGCAAAAATACTTGCTCACATAATGTTTCAATAATATTATAGTACTCATTTGAATTCAATAATTCGTTCAACTTATAAAAAATACATAGATTTATGAAATGATTATAATACAAGTATAATATAACTGAAACCGGGATCACAGAATTCATTATATTTTCAATACTAAAATACCTGTTTTGGAAAAGGTAAAACACCGGTATTTCGATAGTGAAAACTAACCGAAAAAAAATTTTGAATGTTTGTAAAATTATCACTTATTTCAAATTTGCTAAGAGTTGTGTCAATATTGACAAGTTCCTGGATTGATGAGCCTTTCAATGATGTAATATGATTTTAAGAAACCGTAAGTTATTCATGAAAATCGTTCGTTTATGAGTATGACATATTTATTAATGGCGGCATAATATCTAAAAACCGATTTTGTTTTACCAGGCAAATAATGCGACGTGTTTTTGTTTTTTTGTATTTTTATTTTTTTACCATGACCGCTCCTTATGTGAAACGTATGGACTCCTTGTGAAGTTTATCTTAACAGCTTAACGACCGTGGACGCGTATTTGAGTCTTTGAAAAACAAAGGTTGCTGGCCGGCGGACACATATATGCGTATAGGTGAAGTATCTGGAAGCTAAGAAAATTAAATTTTGTAAAGATATCTCAATTTGCTTACAAATTATAGTGAATTTAGTAAAATTATAATTTTTGCAAAATTTTATTTCGCCAGGTGAAATTTTATAAAAAAAAACGTGCGGTCGTTAAGCAAATACAAGTGTTTCCACAAGAACTGTTTTTTTATTCAGTTGCTTAAGATTTATTTTGTCCAAAAATAGGAGGAATAGAAGTATAGGACTAAGAACAGGACAAGTGGTTAGCTAATCGCTCTCGCTACAAAACATCCATTTAAAACTCGATTGAAAAATCAATTTATAGCACTGTCCGTAATGCAATTCGAACACGTGACCTCTGTTACCGAAGCCAACGACGTCGACCACTCGATGAAATACCGATATTTAAAAATTTATCCACTATCACAAATTTTTGTTTCATAGTACGCAGCTTAAAATAGATTTGACAAACAAAAAAATAGTAAATTTGATCGGATTATAGCTTTATTGAAACACTCAAAACAAAGGCAAAGAATGTTGTATTGATCTCTTAATAAAACTTCATTTTTTGACGCCATCAGAAAGTTACTTATTTTCCTATTAATAATATTTTCTCAGCTAAAATGAGTAAAAACTTTTAACGGCAATTTACAATGTCATTGTCGAATAAGTTGCATGCCATATTTATTGTTCTTCTGACAAAAATAAAGAATGAATATTTTCACAAGAAAGTATACAATCACGATTAATGACTTTTTCTTTTTGTTATTTTTAAAGGCAATGGCGATTTACAAGATTACTTATTAAATGTCTTCATAAGTATGACGGCAATTCAATAAAATTGAAATTTCAAAATAAATTATGATTCATGGACACCCTACCCTTATTCAAACAAATAAAAATTTATCATTGTTATCATATTAATTTGAGAATTTTGCAAAATTAAAAGTTTGAAATTTGATTGTCAATAAAATAAAAGATAAGTGTCATACCCTGCTTTATAAAAGTATTTTGTTTGTTTGATTCAAGGATAGCTTATTTTTAACCTAAAAATAATCAGTTTTATTTTTAATTCATTTAATATTTTATTTTTTTGTAAAAAAAAAATAGGTGAATTTACAAAATACACACTTTTTAAAAGGAAGCAATTTGTAAGAAGTTAAATATGTTTAATATGTTTATATTTAATAAATATCGACTGTGGAAAGGAAAAATGACGTAACCCACACATATCAAATTTTACAGGAGGCGCTAAAAACGTGTTTTGATGATTTTGTGTCATATGCAAATTATGAATTATACACAACCTTGAAATGCACGGATACTTCTTAACTGGTGTTTAATTGACATAACCTAATATTGATTAAAGAAATTGTCTCGGAAAAACTTTTATTTCAGTGTTTTTTCTTGGTTTTAATTTTATACAAGGTCATCTTTTTCAAACAGCTAAATTTAGATACTAATTCGGCATTTTCAGCTTCTATCCTTTTGATAGAATGTGTGTCAAGTTATATACATTGTGATTATCGACAAAAAGCTGTTTTGGAAAATTGAGGGTTACGTTCTTTTTGTTTCCCACAGTCGAATTATGTTTTTTTATAACATAGAATAGTATTCTTTTTCCTTATTATGAACACTAATTTTTTGTATAATTTATGACTAAAAAATATTTCTGTACCAAAAAACACATTAAAAAACGTTGTAAAATCTATTTCAGTTTATTATTTATTACATAAAACATTTAAAAACAAGTTTAATATCCTGCCCTATTAATCAATTGCGCTTATATATTATTATGCTTGTAAGTCGGAAATTTATTAATTCGCTCATTTATATTATGAATTGAAATACACGGTTCACGATGCATTTCTTTGTGCACGCGACAGGGTAATTATTCTCGAAGAACGTCTTCTGGCCAGGTAGCCTTCTACGGGAAATGGTTCACCTTGAAAGCTCGGCAACCGTGAAACGTCAGGAATTTAAACGTATCTTCCGCTAATGGAATTGAAATGGATTCACGCTTTTTGTATCACATTACCAACATGACCATCACTGAGAAAATTGTATAGCCATTTATATGAAATTTTCAATGAATATAAACATACGTATATGCAGTGTTTTTTTTTTTCAATATAACGCGGTGGAACGGCGTTCCATCACCTTTTTTCTCGAAATTTTTAGTGTTGCAAATCAATATTAGCAAAATTTTATTTTTCATGCCGTAAGCCGTTTGAAAATAATTTTTTCTATTCATGATCTCCCAAAAAAGTAATAATCGTAAAAAAAGAATTATCAAAACAAAAGTAAAACCTAAAAGATCAATTTCTGTTCGAATGCGTTGATATTTGTGATATTTATCCCTCCCACTGTTTCAACCCTAAAATTAACAAGGCAAAACGAGAGCGATTAGTTAACTAGTTAACCACTATTTCTGTACTAGCCCTATCATTATATCCTTACTATCTTTTTAAAAAGTTTGAGCATCTAACTAACAAGCAGTTCTCGTGAAAAAATCTCGTAGAGATATCACCATTAGGAAGCCGTATAGTCCAAATTGAAAACGGACATGAATTTTAAAAAAGCTTGACAATAATTTAGTTCCGCCACTTTTTTTGTCAAAGAAAAGCACTGCGTATATGACATTTACTCAAAATACGCGACGTAGCATCGACTATTATACACACAAACAATTCGGGAAAAAAAAAAAAAAATTATAATAAAGATATGTATCACCGATCATTCACGAATTTTGGACTACTCAGATTCTGTTAACACGAACCCGAACGCAAATATACATTACACACCATCTCAGTTTAATATTTTTTCAGTAAAACTATAAATTAACGTCCAATGACATGGATGTATGTAATCTTTAAAATCTCTTCAAGACTTACTGACTTTATTGTTACATTCTTACCCTAAAAAAAAAGTTTAAGTAATTGAATTACAACAAGTTTTCGTCAAACATCTCAAAATGAATGTGAATGCTCCACATCGGTTTCAGAAATAATTAAAAAATATACTATCTTCAAAGTACAAATATTTTTAATTATATGTATATAACTTTAAATTTGTTAGTAACGTAATATGACTATTTTATAGTATGAAAATTATGTTTTTTTAACCGATTTCCACTTCCAACGTGGATTATGTGGAATTCTAATGGAGGTATTAACAGAAGTTTTAACTGCTTGATAATGAGTCGCTAAGCCTCTCTTTTTCGAGAAAGGTAAGTGTAGAAAGGATTGGGTTTGTCAGTTAATCACACTTTTTATACCCCATTATTTTAGAATAGGAATAGTGAGAAGGAAGATTTTTAGACATCACAAACACACATACCTTCAAACAGAAATCGATAAAACTACTTTCTAGTTAGTACTTGGATATAACGCCGTGAGATCCTTCACGGAAGCCTACTTTGACGACCACTGTGCTACGGACCTGACAGTGACAAAATTAAAACTTTATTTTAAATTAGCATTAAAAATAATTCGGTTTTTTTTCTGTAAATTATTAATTTTATCTTTAATTGCTTTAAATTATTTTTGATAACTTCCGGCGTGAGTGTTTATATTGTATGTAATTGTTGTACAATTTCTGTTTGAACATTTGTGTTGTATGTACTTCAAAGAAATGTCGAACGTATTACAAAGTATCACAAACCATTTAAGTCATTATCGTGTTATTGCTAAATTACGGCAATCCAAATTGAGCACGGAAAATCAACGCTAGAAAATTACTATTATAATCCACTCATGGGCACTTTCGTACGTACAATTAAATTTGGTTTCCTGTTTCTAACTTTTTATAAAACTTTTTCTTGATAAATCTACATTATCGTCCCCCGCTGTTTTTCACTTCTGGTTGTGCACCTTTTCTATTTTCTCTGGCTCGATAACAATTTGCACTCGTAACAACTTACCAATAACATAATATGGGTCCATTTGTGTCATAGAAACCTTTCCACTATATACTCAATTGAATCCAAGTTGCACTCAAATGAAAATAAAAACATCGTGTAGTTATTAAGAATTCGTACAAAACAGCATATTAAAACTGCACTGATACATATTAATAAAGCCTCCTCGGCAGCGGTTGACCCCCTAAGTACACGAGACGCGCGCTTTGGGCCTCCAATTTCAGAGAGCGCAAATTAGCATATACTTTATAAAACTCAAATAATAATTTGAATTCAGTTTAAGTTCTTCGAAGAACAGGACAGCAAGCCTCTCAAGTACTTCATCCATCACCAAGTTTCCTAATGGGTGTGTCTCATCCGTCTTTTCCCACGATAACTGCTTTTTACTCAGTTGCTCAATATTTTTCTATAGGAGAAGATATAGAAGAGATGGGCTTAGACAGGACTAGCGGTTATCTTATCACTCTCGCGCGTTGCTTAAGGTTAAAAGGGTGGGAGGCAATTTTCAGACATAAAAAACATCCATGGCTTCGAACAGAAACCTATAAATCGATTTAAAAAAAATACTGTTCGTACTTATACTTGAACTCGTGAGATTCGTCGTAGAAACCAATAATGTGACCACTGCACCACGGACCTGACAAGTCCAGAATATAACATATGTTTATGCATTTATATATATTTGTATGAGTATGTATGTACAATGTATATGCAAATGTATAAAAGATGCAATCAGTTCTCATAAGCTATATTTCCCGATTTCAATCTTTTAATTTTTACTATTAGTGGTTCACTTTTCTGTAAATACTAACTTGGATCCAAATTATACACTGTATTTAAAATAATTAATTAAGTTAAGAAAAACATGATACTTTAAAATTTTATTAAAATTATAATTAATTAGAACTTCTCTATAATAAAAATGAAATATCAAATTAATCAATTCTATATGAATAAATATAGGAGATAGTTTCTGTCTGAGCGATATCTATCGGAGTCAAGGCAAGCTCTGCACTGTTTTTGACATTTTCGTTTTGGAGTGAATTAAATTTTGAAAACGTCTTTTTAAAATGGAAAGAGTGCACGCATTTTTGTAAATCGCCCATTTTATTCAAAAGAGAGTGGCTTATTTCCAGGCTCTGATATAATTCAACGTTTTTTGACATAAGAAATTTAAGCGAAGTACTTACAAAGATCTACTAAAATATTGTTATCATAAAAAACAACTTCAAATGTATAAAAAAACTATCATGTTTCACAATAAATAACGACATTGTATGATAATGGTGCATGACGTACCATAAAACTTGTTTATAATAAAGATTATTGTTGAAAGATGTTAACAATTGCTATTTAAAACGAAAATATGTTGTTGGTATTCACTTCCAATAAAAAGTATAATACTTGGTACAATATTTCTTTGCATTTTTTATTTCATGTTATAACTATTCATCAAGTAGACATAATGTTCTAATAAAAATAAACAATTGCTTTTATTTATTACCTCGCTTCTGTACTGAATAACGACGTTTTTATAAAAAAAATCCATTAATCACGCATAGCATATAAAATAAATATAAATCATTGTTTAGTGTCCTATAAAATCTATAACGTAATTTTAATAAATGCCATAAAATTGTAAACTAATATGTTATTAATTATATTATTAATAGGTAAAAGTTGTTTATGGTATGTACGTGAAAAATGTATTGTTGAATTTAATCTATGGTCGTGATTATTTTATTTGTAGAATGACGGCAATAGTGTATTGACAGTATTGTCAATATATTTTTACTGCGGCAACATAACGACCGTTTGTTCCATTTTCAAACAAAATAATATTCGTGCATTGGAATAAATAAAAGCTGTTTTATATTTTATTTCAATTTAAATATTATGTAATGTTGCAGAAAATAAAACTCTCAATTGGAAACATTTATCTTTCAATGTTTTTATTGTGGTTCTGACGTTTTTGTATATAATCGACAAACAAGCAATAGAATTTTATTTCAGACAAACAAAAGCGTGAGAAATTGCTCTACTCGGCTTAATAATATTTAAATATTCATTATAATAGCAAATCGCTTTAACAATAATAAGAGGTGGTCATTCGTGATACATTCGCATTGCATTTTTTTTATTTCTTTCATCGATACCTGCTCGCAATGTAGAGCATATGGCCTCTTAATTAAAGCATTTCAATCTTTACTTTTCTATGAGAATTTTTTGTTACTCAGTTGTTCAACCTCTCTATTTCGAAAACAGTTGGGATATAACAATAGAGTTAAGACAGGACTTGGTGCTAACTAATCGCTCTCAATACGCTTAGCTATTTTAGGATTGAGATGGTGCAAGGGAATTTTGGGGACATCACCGACACCTATGTCTTTGAAATCTATTGAAAAAAGTCTGTTCTTACTGGCAGTTTAGAACTCTTGTGGTTAGTGACGGAATCCAGCGAATTTGACCGCTGCACCACTGACTCGGCAATGATGGTTTACCGAAATCAAATGGTTTTGATTATAGATACATATTTTTTCGCTTCGAATTATTTTATTTAAATAATTTCACTTACTTAACGATGTTGAAAATTGTTTTTCTAATATAGTTAATGTTAATTCATAAATTATACATTTTTTTGTAAAGTGAAATTATACAGCAAATTTAACTAACTAGTGAAATTCTTATTCCGTTTACTAGTGACTATTACTTTCATTCCATCATATTGCTTGGTCAAAGGTTCGATTCTCCTTTCATATAATAATTTTTCATTCAGATTATGGATTTATATCCAATGACATGAGTTTCTGCAATATGTTTACACATCCCCAATATTCTAAAAATTGGAAAACAATAAGCTTTCTACCATAATTTTATTAATTCCATCTATCTTTACTTACCCACTCCGACAAGAAAGGTTGAGTGATTTACTTATAAACAGATTTCGCTTCGATTAATACATTATACTTCATCGTGTATTTATGTAATAATGTATATCTTTATTTTTTATAATATTCAAATAATAAACACTTTACCAGAATCATTTTTAAATGCTTATCACGAGTGAATCCGATCTTGATCATATAAATAAATCTGGAATAAGTACAAAAGAGTATTTTATTTTTTAAATATATGTAATGTCTTTCCACCAATTATTAACAGTGAAAATTTTAAAAATAGTCTATATTTGGTGAGTTTTTGTAACATTACATTTTTTATAAACACGCTATCTTTTTAGTCACAAATTATCTCATTTACAACCCTTCGAAGTTAAGGTCATCATGTATTATATCGATGGCCCTTAATTTCTTGTGTTTTGGATACATTTTTCATTCTGTAATTCGTTTTATTTGCGCGATGTTTTTTAATCATATTTTCAAGTGTTACCAATACACTAAACACGTTTCTTCTAAGTTTGGTACATTCTAAATCGATTAGATACCTAATGGGCTGTATCGAGAGGTCACAGAAGTCATGACATATAGTTCATACACCTCTTAGAGTCTTAAGAATCATTACATTTGATTAATACCAATAAAAATAACATCGGCACATCGTAAAATATATATATAGCTGAAATAATATTTAAAAAAAAAACTTTATTGGTCTGCGCTTACAGGTGTATATTTTTTCTATCAAAAAGTAATATGATGTTACGTACGATCAACGTCATTGATTTTTTTGCAAGTGTTATTGTTTTTATTCAAATTTTCAAAGTCGTTTCTCATAACCAGCAATTAAATTTGATCTTATAGTGCCCAAGAAAAAAAATTAAGAGACTCAGCGTTAGTGTTACACATCATATTTGATAACTAAAATATAATATTAAAATCTTAAGATAATACAAGAGCAATTTATTACTTCTATGTATATTATATAAAACTTAATAATTATTTTTTTATTTCTCTTGATATTCACGGTGAAATTTAATTTAATTATTGGCCCCGTAGCGTAGTGATGTAGTTGGCTCTCGTTTTCCCGCAAAATTTACAATGCCCAATTTACCAATTGATTTTTTCCCCGTATTGAAAAAGAGCTGCCATTTTATACCTTATATCCAAACCCTCTAGTCCAGAGGCTCCCAACCTTGTTTGCTCCATTCTTCTTTTTCACTATTTTTCATAATGTAATTCTTGTGTGGTCGAGTGGTCAAAGTTGTTGGCTTCGGCTACGGAGGGCCCGGGTTCAAATCCCGGTACGGACAGTTTTATAAATTGATTTTTCAATCGATTTATGAATTTCTGTTCAAAGGCATGGATGTAAGTGATGTCTTGAATTCCTCCTTCTCACCCATCCTATCCTATGAACGGGGCGTATCGAGAGCGATTAGCTTACCACTAATCCTGTCCTAGCCCTATCCTTCTATCCCTACTCTCTTTGGAAAAAGAGAGGTTGAGCAACTGACTAACAAGCAGTTCTCGTAGAAACACTTCTGTTGAGATAAACTCCATTAGGAGTCCATATGCTCCACATTGGGAGCGGACATGGTTTAAAAAAAAATATAGTCTACGTGTTTTTGAAACTTTTTTATATGCAAGTATGTATGTACATTTTTAATAGCATACTAAAATAACTTCAATAAAGTTTCAGTTAAAAATAAGAATGTAGCAATACAACAATCCCCTCCCCCTCCCAGGAAACAGGAAATAATTCTTCATCGGTTGGGAATCCCTGCTCTATACTTAAAGAAATTGAGCGAATGGATTACAATCAGTGTTATCAATAAACTTATTTTAAAAGTATTTTTATCTCTCAATCAACACAGATGATCCATCAACTATCCCAAAATTATATTATTTCATTGGTATTTTTTACAGATTGACAAAGCTATAATACTTTTTATTTGTCTCTATATATCTGTTTGTAACTCACAGCTTAAACTCACAGCTTAAACTCACAGCTGAACACTGCGCGTGCGCATCATACGCAGATATAGGGTGATTGAGTTTTACGCGAATGTATGTAGGCGGATAGTACTACCACCTGGTGTTTAATATAACTAGCACTATTAAAACGTTTATTTTATTGTGCCTAACTGAGAAATAAAATTACCAGATTTACTTTAATATAATTATCGATAATAAACATAATGGTTTGGCTATAAAATTCAGTATTCAAATAATTCCTTTAAATTTATGAAATTGGATGTATTCATCGATTATAATTTAATTACTTTGCAATCTATAGAAACATTAAAATTAAAATTATCATGAGCAAAAAGTAAACAATTTGAGTGCATAAGTTATTTAAATATGAGAAAAAAATAACAAACACTCTCATCGTCTTAAATAATTAAATTTATTCAATTGAATAAGCTGCAATTGAAAAACGAGCAAATACGTATTCTATCGACAACAACTGAGTGCCAATTATTAAAACAACCAAAACATGTATACAAAATTTCGTTCCATTTATGATATTTTAGCAAGTTATCAAATAAACACGATGATTAAGTATAATCAATATGGTCAACTTATGAACACATTATGTTTCAAAACGCACCGCTCACTTATCTTTCTAATTGTATGTATTGGCCCGTCGATATCTTGACTGCAAGAAAGCAGTTACTGACAAGTGTCATGAGGCCTTTTTTCCGATTTCAGTACTACGTACACATGTATGTAGATACACTTTAAAAATTGTAATAATTTCGTATCAAAATATCTATCTGTAGTTACCTTTTTGCTGAGAAAACTACAGTTGCAACCTTTTTTCAATATTCATAATCTAAACATGTAACCATTTGTATCAATAATTATAACAGTTTTTATTGATTAATATTTATTTTTTAACTATGTCCGCTCCCAATGGGGAGCAAATAACCTCCTAATGAAGGTATTTCAACAGAAGTTTTTTCTACGAGAACTGCTTTTCACTCAGTTACTCAAATTTTTTTTTCGAAGAGAGTAAGAGACTTTTTTATGGCTAGGATATGACAAGTGGCTAGCTTATCACTTGTCTTCGCTACACTATGCTATTTTTTAGGATTGGAATGGTGGGCGGGATTTTTAGACATCACAAACATCCACGCCTTCGAATAGAAATAGATAAATCTATGGAAAAATGCTGTTTGTTGAACCTGTGAGGTCTAGCTAGCCTCTCAAAACTAGTATTAAATGAGTGTATAGTGCTAAAATCTTACCGCGGTGTCTATGCGCCAGTGTGCGCCCCATACACCCTTCGCACACTTCGCCGGCCCTGTAAATACATATCTATATTACACAGCTTCAAAAATTACAAACATTCATTACTTAATTTCACAACTTTTTTAGTAAATGTGTTCTTTCTTGGAAGGGTAGTATATTGTGATGACCCTACGTTCTGTCAATCTTTAAATTTTCAATCGACGTTCAGATTGTTGAAATTGTTACCATCAATTCGATTGAAGTGTTTCTCAACTGTCTGTCCCACATAAAATATTTAATTTCTGTCAATGAGAAATTTATAAATCTGGAAGTAAAAAATATATCATTTAAAATCCTTCATAACGTCGTATTTCAATAAAGTTGTTAAATAAGTGACGAAACTCTTGGATTTTATTGTAATTCTAAATGTCAGTGCGTCTCGTTTGTGGAAAGGTTTACAACAAAACATGCATGTCAACCAGTAAAACACATTTTTACTGTATTTTGATTCATTGCTCACCACTCCTTGCATAATTAATTTTTGCAGCATAGAGCGACACATGTCTATTTTGGCCACTGACGACTTTTATCAGTCATAAGAATTCTGAATTCAATACATATTACCTGTACTTCTTTAGGTCATGTTCTTTCTTACTAAAATAAATTACTTATTTTTGTAATGTTTTATGAAATCAGAACACTGTATGTTTAAATTATCAGTCACTTGCAGTTGCAGCTATGTGATGGCTCAATTGCTTCGTGACGAGATTATGGTAGGATGAGAACAGGTCGGGTCTGTGTTGCAGCGTTCAACATCGTTTGCTTTCGTGACGACTCTAACGGGATTAAATCCAAGTACGAATAACATATTTTTCAATCAACTTATTGCTTTATGTTCAAAGTCATGGTTGTTTGTGATATCTTAAAAAAACCCTCCATATTTCCAATCTTTAAAAATTGGGACGTAGCGAGAGCGATTAGTTAACCACTACTCCTGCCCTACTCTACCCTTCCCTCCGCACACAGAAATATTATGAAGTTTGATTTACAAAGTTTTACTGAATTTTAAGTCATCTTTTCGTTGCCAAGAAAAATAAATATTAGGTTGAGTGTTGTATTTTAAATAAATATGCAAAAAGTGGGTTGACTGACTGGACTGAATATTGTATAATTTTCATAAACTTCATTGATTCCTAGTGTTTTTTTAGCAGCATGATACGATGAGTTGATTTATCAAGCGTCCAAGAGTAGATCAGTGACCTTCATACTCGCGCACATTTTAGTTTTTGCTGAAAATTAACTGCACAAAGAAGTTGATGTTACACACACACAATAGAAAAATTAGAAGGAATGTTGCTAACCAGTTGGTAATAATTTGAGTGAAACCGGTCCTGAAAATTGAAATGAGTATCTTATTTTTTAATATTAAACGATTTTTAATATATGTATGTACTTGAAAATTAAGTTACAAGGTGGCAGGGCGCTTTTCTTATTTTCAGGTGCCAGGTCGCCGACCTGGCCCCACTACACCACTAACTGTATGTATGTATGTATGCGCATGTGTGTGTACATGTAAGGATATAGTACATGAGTATCTTATTTTTTAATATAAAACGATTTTTAATATATGTATGTACTTGAAAATTAAGTTACAAGCCAAAAAGGTGGCAGGGCGCTTTTCTTATTTTCAGGTGCCAAGTCACCGACCTGGCCCCACTACACCACTGACTGTATTTATGTATGTATGCGCATGTGTGTGTACATGTACGGATATAGTATAGAGGGAAGCATATATAATGTAATTTGCAAAATAATACATATGGAGTTCCCGTGAACTTCTTATCTCTGAACAATCACGCCTTTTCGTAGGCAACGATGGTAAGGGAATATAATTTTTCAAAAACTTAGCGATGAAGGAGACTAGAATAACCTTGAGGCTAACGCGTCTTGGTACTTAAAGCTCCATAAATTTGATATCCAAAAAAAAACAATAATAATTGTCGTTTTTACTCTATTGTCACGAGTGTGCGTATAATGTTTTCACAATGTTGTCAAATTGCTAATATAATGTTAATGAATTGTTTCGAATAAATTATCACAAAACACGAGTCATACATTTAACATTTTTTTGTTAAGTTTGCTAAATGCTAAAAATACAATCTCGTAAAACACATGATTAATTTCAACACACGTGACTTGCGACATTGGGTCAATCGATATTATACAATAATTTTAATTATAGCCGTATAAACTTTTTCGTGGCTTCTATATTATATTTTGCAAACGTTAACTGAATTATAATGTTAAAATAGCAGTGTTTTTACATGTAATAATATATCATTTCACAAGGATTTTCAAATATTGTTAAAACTCATTTTTATTATGCTATTATTCTTCATGTCAACGAATGTTAGTTATCATTTAATGATTTAACATTTATTATCACAAAATACTTCCTAGGCAAAGTCAAATTATCAAATTACCCAATTTATTTAGTTGTGAATTTATTGAAATCTGATGTATGTATGTAACATAAAAAAAAAGCTTGTGAAAGTAGTTCTGAGGGAGGAATTATATTTTATTACATCAGTTTGAATTTTTCTTAATGTCAGTATGTATATATGATGTTAATATTTTTAAATATGTGTTGAAAAAATACTTTTATTGTATTATATAGTACTCTTCTACTGGTCGTTCTTCGATACTCGGTCAAGGGTTCAAATTCTTGAATTGGGTGAAAGACTGGAAGAATGAACGTGTTTGTATTTGAGTCAGTGCATGAGCTACGTGCAAGCGGACCAGGCAACCTCCTGTAGCGGCAATTCTGAAGAGTCGGCCAAATGTCTAACACAGGGGTGGGGAACCTCTTCTTCTATAAAGGCCGCATTCATTTTTCTGATTCGACATTAGGCCGCAGAAAACATTGACTATAGAATCTTAGAAGAAACAGGAATTTACGGTCAGAACATGTCAGGAATTTACGAATTTACAAAAATTTACGGAATTACAGAATTTGTGAGAAGGCCGCACCAGAGTAGCCAAAAGGCCGCATGTGGCCTTAAAGCCGCAGGTTCGCCACGTCTGGTCTAACCCATGGAAATTTTATAACTAAAGTAGAAAAATACACTCTTTCCTGGGGCGGCCAAATGTTTAGCACCAACCCTGATAGTAGTATAATTAACTTTAATATTTAAGAAAATATCACACACATTATTGATATTTAATTTCAATTAATAGATAACTGTATATTTACGTAATATATATATATGTTCATGTATTTTTTATAAGTGCATATTATAGATTATAATATGAAAATTGAAAAAAAAATGTAACATCATTGATTTGTTTTTTTTTGCGGCTGGCTTAGTCGAACCCACGATTGCGCTTACCACCTGGTTTTTTGGCCGACGATTCTCATCATATCTAAAATGGAAATTCAGTTAAATGCCTTCATCTGAAATCAAGTGATAATAACACATTCTTATCGTATGGATAACGTGTGATTATTTATTATTGTCATTTTCAAGTATTTATTAACAGTTGGTAAATTGAGACACGGCTCGATTTATTAAAATAATTCAAAATAAGATTTATTAGCTGTGCAAATATATGATAATAATCGTAAAACGATTGTCAGTCATGTTTATTCAATCTAATGTTAGGAAATATTAGATTGTGTACCCGTTCACAATGGCGCTTTTTTTCCTTTCCCACGGTGAGTTTTGCAAACCGAAAGCAAAGGAAATGTAATCAAATCATGCTACTCTATTCACGAAAAACCAGCGTCTAATAAAAACATTAATATAATAAGACTACCGAGTTTTATTAAAACATTACAATAGCATAAATGTGCCGTGTGAATTAAAGTTTAAACTATATCTGTCAACAAAACAATATGGCCATTGAATTTAAACCATTCAAATTTAGATCACAACTTATAGTACTGGCCAATACTGCACATAAATTATGTATGTTTAAGTTTTTATAAATTTCATAATGGTTTCTATAAATATTGCATGATGATAAAAATAAGGTTATGTAATTTTAATCTGTCATCAAAACAAAATGGACACTGCATTTAATATAATAGTAATATAGGCATTTCAAATTAAGAACTTGAATATTTCATTTGTATTCTAAAATAAAACACGAGCATATTTTATAAACGTTGTTTCTTTAAATATCACTAATCTTTTAGTCACGTCTTTGTCACGTTCCTGAGCTTTAAGGATTATAGCGTTGCCTTTTTTAGTTATAAGATTTTTTTATATTATAATATAGTAACACAAGTACCACTAAGTAGGCGAATATTTCATAATGCTTAAAATTATTGTAAGTGAAAATTTTGACGTAAAGAACTAGTGTAATCTTTTGTCAATATTTCAAAGTGATAAATTATGTTTGTTTTCTGAATAACAAAGTGAAGAGAATAAATTATTTGCAAGGATTATGCAACGACGTTCTGTGGCGAATAAATAAATACGTCGTTATCTTTTTTTATTTTTAAAATCCACTCTTAGAAATTCGATCCATTGTATGATATATAAGATTTCATATAATTAATAGAGTTAAGCTTGTATTAGCTTCATTAACGAGTAAGGTTTTGCAACATCATAGAGAATTCGCTACATATTTTTGAGTAAAATCAATTGATAAATAGTTCAAGGTTACATGTTCAAACTTTTATGTCACTAAAGCCGTTACAATATTGAAACATATTTGGCAAAGCAAGGAATGTAAAATGCTTCTTTATTCACTCATTTTTTTCACAGATTTAAAAAAAGTTTCTTAGTATAACTTTTTCAGTGTGTAACCATCTAACTCTTGAGACCATTTAGCTTAGATCAGTGTTTCTTAACCGTATTGAAAGAATCGCTCTCTTTAGCAGAAATAAATTATCTAAAATTATCTAACGCCCCCCAAAAAAAACGAAATTATAAAATTACACAATTCTCTATGTGGTACTATTATTTCATGCAATGGATTTCCTACAACAAATTAAAAAAAAATTAAAACGTCCCCCAGGGGGGCGGTACCGCCGCCGTTAAGATCCACTGGCTTAGATTATGGACTGAATTTAAATTAGCTTTTGAACAGTGTTTAATATAAGATATTAAGTTTACAATTTAATTTAATTTATGTTTACAGCCAAACTCAGCTTAACCCGATTGTATCGTTATAATCAATTTTACTGGCCAAATTTTAAAGATATACTAATTTTTCTACGTTTATACTGGCCAAACATAATATTTTTACGGACCATCCAATCACTTTATAAAATACTGAAAATAAAAAAAATTCAATACTGATAAATTAATAAACGTCTTTGATTGATTATATTGACATAATTTCTTTATTTAACTAACGCTTTTGTTTCTGGATACATTACAATTATTGTTTTTAATGAATTAGTATTCTTTATAATTATAATTTTAAAGATTGGTTGAGAGTCAAAACGGTCTTGGTTATTTTATACCAAGAAATTATTTCATTTAAAATATACCGAATTCGAGATATACTTGGCAGAAAATTATTAAACACTTCGGAACTATTACTACTGAATAAAAAACCCAACCGTTAATTTGCTGCATTTTCTCCATAAAAGTATTTTTTTATTGCAATAATGAAGTGCCCCTTATTAATTTCGACCACGGTTTAAAATATATGACGCATTAGCAATTATCGTCTGTGATGAAAAGTATTATTTTATATGAAAAAAGGTTTAAATTATTACCAGAACCAGGCGTAAATCATAAACAAGCGTCATTTATATATTGTTTTGTGGTTTATGCAGCTCGATATCACAACCATCATAATAATGCAAAGGAGAAGGCTTCATTAATAACATCAAAATATCTTACCCATTTCGGGTACTTGGAGGACACCCGAAACTTTAATAAAAATTGAGGGGTTAGTAGCAAAGGTGGCAATCTTGAAAAAAAATCAATATATGAATGCAGAATCAAAGAGTTGAAAATTCTTCAGGTTGTGAGTTGATATTTCAGTCTCAAATCTGTTTTCATTCCACTAAATGTTTTTTTTGAAATTTAGTTTAGAAGCATATTTAGCTTCTATACTCTAAGCGTTTTGTCGAATACAAAAAATCTCGACAAATTGATTGCTCAGCACATTTGACGAATTCACTGTGAATCACAATATTTTACTGTAAGGTATAGCAAAGATAAATGAAATTAATTATTAATGCTTTTTTCAGTTTTTCTCAAAATGACTTCCGTGGTAGATTGCTGTCTTTGCTTTTGACCCCCTCATTTATTGTATGTTTATCATCTACTGTTTATTTTATTTAATATTATGTATAGGTATTATATTTATATAAATGCAAACATTTGATCTTTCAACTACATTTTTAACCGTTAAATATGATAGTATATGTCTTAAATACAAAACTACTCAGACAAAAACCGTTGCTGCGTTTGTTTTTCCCTTGTCACCCGAAGCCCCTAATTGAGGAGCAAACATTCAAAAAGTGTTTTGTCACACAAATACAAAGCTTGGAAAATGATGATTTAAGTGTTGCAAAAGTGACTGTTTGTATGAATGTGTCAACTTTATGATTTCATTTTAATATGAATAAAAACCTTTTTGAACACTTATTTTGATTTCTATTCATAGGTTTTATTATGGGCTATCAGAATTGATGTAAAATGCCATTTTTTTAAATTTGTGAAAAAACACTTTTTGAATGTTTGCTCCTCAATTTGTGAATGTCCCCTAAGGTTAACATTCCAAAAAAAAATCACATGACAAATTATATGTCTCCGTTGTTATATAATAATTAAAACTTTTAATACGCATATATTAATAATCAAAGCTAATCATTAAGAATGTTGATTTGTAAATAAATATAATATGTAGTTTTACTGGTAATATATTTGAAAGTTTTCGTACATCTTTTTAAGGTCAGTTTAGCCAGAATCTAGCAGACAATCCCATTAAATAAATTTATATGGAAATCATGCAAATTATAGTTTTTTTTATTACAGATTGTGGCCGCACTTATAAATAAACATTTTACGAAAAATGTTGCATGGTCGTTTACTTACAAAAATAAATTTGATCACGAGTTCATTTCACCTTGAAACCAGCCTGCTTTAAAATTTATTTTTACGCATGAAAAGTCTGCCTTTTTTTAAGGAAATACACACACAGCTGTGATTTTAGCCCTTTAGACACGTATGCTTAAAACAGATATTGAATCGTAGCTATGAACAGCAGAATAAGCTGCAGATGAATACATAAATAAAAATAAACGTTTTGGGCAAGTAGTTTTAAAACCAGTAGTTGACAACTTTTATTTTTAACGTACTCACATACTGGCGTTTTATTGGCGATATCGAATATTTTTTTTTTCAGCATTTTAAATAACACTTTGATATATAACTTCATTTAAGTAATCCTTTGTGTCTTTAGAATGTGTCGAATTTGCAAATTCTACTATCAACTACGAATATTAAAAAAATGTATGTGTTTTACTTTTTAAAGTTTTTTGGATTATTTTTTTTTGTTTCGATAAAATTTCAATTCAATACTTATAAGAACTCAAGTTATTTTAATAAAATCATTAAACTTTTACTATTATAAATGAACATAAAAACAGAGCATTTTGATGCGCACGCCAAACGGTCTTGAATGGTTAAGAGTGAGTGAAAAGGTTCACAGTGACATCTAATACGAAACAAATTGTTAACAATTTACTATCTATAATAAACAGAGAGCCAGTGGCGTGTCTAAATAGTTACCTGTTATTTTTTTATTGATTAATTCAGCTCGATTAAAACATCTTATTCAATTTTGGAAATCGTATGAAGCATTAACGAAAAGAAGTTTATTAACATCACGATAATCATTTCATTTTTTTTTCATTCATTTGACATTTATTGAGTGTTGAAATAGTAACTGTTAATTGTAAAATCGTTAAAGGTCAAAAAAGGGTATGGCAATACTAATCTATTGCATATCGTAAGTGCTTACTTTTTAAAAAATAATAAAATAAGGTGTTTTGGTCGAAATGGGCTTATTTATTTTTTACGAACAAGTAAGGGCTTAAAGTAATCTATTATAGGAGTAATGGAAAGGTTATCACTCTCTCTACGCTACTCTTGTTAGAATAAAAAAAACAGTATTGTACTAGGATAAGACCCCGTTCGCAGCGTAATCGGTTACCAACGACGTTGAACTTTCGGCGTTTGGCCAGGTAACCAGCCAGCTATGTATATTTAATATAATATTTTCACGATAAATAATTCATTCATTTTATGTGACGCACAGAAAATTAATAGCGAATGTCAAAACAATCATTTCCGACGTTATGTGGTTTGCCAAAACGAAGACGGTAATATATGATTTGGTAAGTTGATACTGTGTGAAACTTTCAAAAAAAAAAAAAACAATATTATTGAAGTAATGTTATTATATATTCTTTCTTCCAAGTCTTAAATTCATGATATTCATAGCTCTATAAATTTTTCAGCGATGAATCATTTGTCACTATTTTTAAATATTTCAATCGCGTGAAAAATTCATTATTTTTTTTATTCCTCGCCTACATTTTAAAAAGCACCTTGATTTTGCAACATTAATTTATGTTTTTTTTAAAAAATTAAATGATTTATGGCAAGCATTTAGCGATCCTATAGTATTTCTGCTTTTTTATATTTATTAATATCCTGATTGGATTAATTTATCATTTTTTTTAATTAGCATTACCTAACAGTATTTATTCACATAATACAATCTTCTAAACATTGATTAATTACATCCATAATCCTTCCTCAAATATGGAAACCTTTATTAAATAGTATTTAAAAAGTAATCTTAAGACTATCGTAAGCTATATGACTACACACAATCAGCAAATTTATTTGATAGAATCATTGAATTTATACTCGTGATTTAGATACTTTATGCCCTTTATGGAATCGACCAGAGATAATCGTTTCGTGTTTGTTTTTGTTCAATTTTAGCAACAATTGATTTGAAAGTTATTTCAATTGTTTCTTATAAGAATATCATATCTCATCAAAATAAGAGTTCAATATAGGTCTTCAAAAGATCGTATCATTGAATAAATATCATAAATAAAATCAATACGTTTTAAAGACCACAATACTTTTATTAGGTTTGTTTTAAAAGTTCATCATATATTATTTTATTATTTACTATACATAGTTTGACTCAATTATAATTAGGTAAATATATTGAAATTCTTCCGTGTAGTACTATGCTTATTTGACCTGCCATTTTATTTTATTATATAATTCATTTTAATATCCACACGTTGAATACATTGCTGCATTGTTTTTGTTTTTATTGTGTCAATCGCAATCATTAAGTAGTAACTATTCCAAATTTGAAATTAATACATATTATTATTTCGATTCCAAGACCTGTTCGAAATTGCTTTTATTTCATCTGTATAGATAGCACTCTGCCATCTTGAATTAATTAGACGAAACACTCTCAGCATGTTGTATAATAGCATAACATTTTATTTTCTTGCCGCGTGATTTAGTAAAATATATACAAAAAAACGATTCAGCTGCATCCTGCGCGCGTATTTTTTTCACAGACTACTTTCGATAAAATGGGAGTCGATCGCCTTGAAATAAATAGCGTCACAGGTATTCATTCCATTAGCTGTCAAGGCCGCGAAGTCTTCTTGTGAACTCGGCCGGCCTTTGCTAGGTCAGCAGAACAGAAGATTACGATGCGTCAGGATAAACTGCAATATTGACTCATCCCAGCATGTTAACGTATACCGATATGTCCATTTTTTATTATTGTAACGAGATAACAATCATGAAGATGTAAACGGCGCCATTACATGTGTATTATTGGCACGTAAATTGAATGAAATGCAACGGTATAACTACAGTAATAAACAGCTCAACTTATTTTGTAAACAATAAGTAAAAATTTCTATTAATTATTTAATCTGTAAACAGTATAGACCCATAATATATTATATTCAACGCATATGCGTTGAAGTTAAATAATAGACATGACCAGGTATGTTGATGACATATGTAAAGGTGGGAAGATTCATCCAGAATAGGCAACCTTACAATAATAAGAAAACGAATCGAGAGATAACTAGGTATTAATTTATTGAGTACTTAAATCAGTGCTCCACAACTAGTGTGCCGTGAGCCGGATACAGGTGTGCCGCAATCAAATACATAATGAAAAATTATTTTAATTGAATTATTATTAAAACCTCTGTGTTCATTGAAATAAGCAGGTATCACGTTAATTAGTTATTATTTTATAATAATTATTAAGATTGCATAAAAGTAAATATATTATAGTTTTATGTATGTATACTTTTTAAATAAAAAACGAAAATTTGTGTATCAATTTAATACCTATATATTTTTGCTTTTGGTGTGCCGCGGAATTCTAGGAAGAGTTTTGGTGTGTCGTAGGTGAGAAAAGGTTGCGTAGCACTGACTTAAATAACCATAAGCTCTGCGTAGCTATCTCAATAAACATAATATTAATTATTGAATTATAATAATGCGAAAAATAAAACTCCCCATTTTTTCTAAGTATGACCGAGATTGGTTTTTATCGTAACATATATAAACACACATTTAAGTTGAATTGTTGATCATAATATTATTATTTTAAATTATTACTGTTGAAATTACACGATGAACTCAGAGTTGGAGAAGGGAGAGACTGTTTTCATTTATTCATTATGTACATAATTTAAAAATCAAATTTATTAAAAAAAATTGAATGTGACTTATTATACATATTAAAAATAAATAGATGCAACCAACGTTCCCTCTAAGCCGAAGGTATAGATGCGCGGAAATTTCAAAGGCTGCGCGGAGGCTGCGTGGAGGCTGCGTGGACCGATCAAATATCAATTGAGCAACTGTCTTGTAGTGCGCGCCAACCCGGAATGAGTGCGCGAGGACTTCTCAACTGGTGCGCGGCCGCGCGCGCGCGCAGCTTAGAGGGAACGTTGGATGCAACCCTTTTACATGGAAAGGTTCCTCATTCTTGGTTTGGCCCTTTTCAGACTTTTTTGTCGTATGAAAAATGATATGGTATGATTTATAAGCAGCTTTACATATAATAACGTGTAATGGTTGTGGACCATTCAGTCAGATGTGTTAATATATTTGTAATTGGACATTCAAAATCTTTTGAAAAATCTGTATAATCACTTAATCAATCATCTTGATATGAATGGTAATTTAATCAATGTATACATCCTGTGATTAATTATTATTTTATATTCAGTAGAAAACTTTAAAAAAAAATGTCTATTCAGGTAAGATCTGTAGATAAACGATTCAAAATTGCAATGTTGCAAAAACAACTGACGTCATAATATTGTTCGTTCTGATAACAATAAAATTCCAAGATCAAGAAAATTTAATAATCATCGGAACTCTGTACACGCACAATACTAAGAGACGTGGTATAAACAAGGCTTACACAAAATATAATGATGTGTAATATTATAAACAACAATATTATGTTTGATAAAAATTTTAATGGTTTTTTGCACATTTTATTTTTCATACTGAACATCAACTTTAAAGCGTTAAGTTGAATATCGAATGATACGTATTTGACAACATAATGATATTGTTTTCAAAAACACACATGATAATTCTTGATTTATCTTGACCGTCGGCAGAATTTGTAAGCTCATGAGTGAAATGAAAGTTTTCTCATTCATAATAATGTGAAAATTAAAACAAAACGTGAATGTCCTGAAGTTTAAACATTGTTAAATTCTGTTTAGTTCTGATCGATTACTAATTTCAATCGTTGCATATCGTGTTGCGAGAATGACATAAATAATGTAACAAACATACAAAAAATAGTATGGCAACATTACTCCTGTCACACTAGCGCCCTCTCTAAGCGGACAATTTATATTTGCCGATTTATAGACCCCATTAACACGTGACGTCATGAACACCTGACTGTATGCAAGAGTGTCAGTCTAGTGATGTGATTACAAAATTGTGAAGCTGATCAATTGGATTGTCAATTTTTCATTTCAAATTCTTGCTGCTTAATTATTTTTTCATAGCGGCGTATCATCAATTTAACCTCAATGGCACTGCCTACATTAATCAACTGCAAAAATATTTAGGGCAAATCATAGGCGTCGATACGTCCAATTATATTCGTTAATACTATATTATCCACGATAGTAGGTAGTAACCTACCAATGCATTGATGTAGGTTTGATAGACGTATCAATGAACTGACTCGAGTACCCTTGATATTTTTAATTCGACGTTATCATAATGAAGTATTAATATAATATACTAAGTGCAAACAATACGAAAAAGGCATCTGCATTCAACATTTAATATCGGTTGGCTATTTTCTCTAATAATGTGCTGTCATAAAATGTGAAAAAATACAGTTTATCATGCTTTTCTTTGTAATATGATTACAGCCGATTTCACTCAATGAATATTTTTTTTTATTCGATAAATTTTTCTTTTTTTGTTTATCACACAGAAGATGAAATCTCTTCGATTATACAGTTAAGTTACATTTTTATATCAATTTTATTAGCAACAATAAATAATAATGAAAAAACAATATTAGAAAAGGTAAATTAAATAAAATTGGAATAACTGTAAGTAATAAAGTAATTAGGCAATAATTAATGACAGTAATAAAACAAATTTTGATTTTGAAACAGATGTGATTAGGAATTAAGTGGTGAAGGGTAGGGGAGACGAAACTAGATCTGGACGTTCGATAAGACCATCGTGGTTATATCTACATAATGAAAACAAAATACCTCTTTCTATGAAAATAATCGGACAATCCTTGAAAATATTCTCTGGAAATTAATACTGTTAATAAAATAGTGTAACTTGCAGTCTTTTATTCATGATAAATTTTTACTTTCCATAACTACTTTCATAAAAAAAAAGATTTTCTAATGTTCTGTTTATGACGAACTAGCTTCCGTTACTAATACAAAAAAGCAGTTTTGAAAACTCATAAAATTGAAAATTCTACCGTGTTAAGTCAATCAATATTATTAAAAATTAAATATGAGTTTTAATATAAAACGTTTTATGTAATTATTAACTTTCTCTTAAAACTAACAATATGTTTGTTGCATAAGAATCTAAAATGTGGAAAAATTAAAAAACACATATAATTACTGTTTTTAATATGAGCATTTAGAAAGCTACTAATAAAAAAAATGATACCTGCTACATAAAGAATAATATTTTGTAAATTGCTTCTTGTAAGCACTAAAATTTCTTTCATCTAAAAAAATATTTTAACAGTTGGTAGATACGAAATAATTAAATAATGTTGGAGAGGTTTCTTTGTATAAAAATCAATGTTGGATATCAAAAAAATTAAATTCATTATTGTTTATTCCATCCTAATTTTACTAATAATAAATCGCAACAAACATGATTAGACCACAATATTCAATCAAGCAATATTCGAACCCATTACTAGAGATATCCAGAGCATGAGTAATATTTATTTTTTAAATTTTCAATCTTCTTTGCGCATATTACTAAGTAATATTTCGAAATCGTCTTAAAACTTTAAAAATATTAATCATTAAAAACCGTATATTTTATTTTTATCGTTATGGCAACAAAAAACGTTTATTCAGAAGCACTCGTTTGAGTATATTGTTGCTAAATAATATTTATTTCTTATTGTAAATAGTAGTCATTTAAGATAAATTTACTAAAACTGTTACCGCTACAAAACAAAATTAATTAATATTTTCTTAATTACTTTCATAGATATATCTATGTTGTTGATTTAAAAACAAATGATATCGGCTTGTCAAAAATAAAATATAATTAAATGAACGTACTCGAAAAATGTGTCATGCGAGGAACGTTCCGAAGTAATAATTATGTAGTGTTCAATTTCTCGCACTTGTGTCTACTTATGATTCCCAAAGTGGTATACATATATAGATCTTAGGGGTCAATGTAATCGGAACCCATTTAGGCTGCACGCACAACAACATAGGAGAACTGATACAAGAACAAGCGAAGAAATTCTGGCTTCAGAAAAATATTTCTGTTTCTAAATGCTTACCCTTCATTATAGGCTATGGCAAGAAATTTTTTGATAGTTTTCCATCCTTGTATCTTGTTTAGCGAGGTTGCCAATCTTCTAGCAAAAAATAGACAACGTTGGTAAATCACTTAACGTGAAGATTTAATCTAGAATACCTACCTCCCTAATTAGCGAAATATTAACAAATCGCTATCGGAGTATCAGGTTCAATCATCTCATTTACACCATTAATCGTGTAAAAAGATAACTGGGTTCTGATTTGTTTCGTTGAAAATTCAAATGATTACTTACATTTTGTATCTTTTAATTAAAGGTATGAATAAAAACTTAACATTCTTTTCTATTTTAAAAAAATCTACACTCTTCAAAAACCCAATCAAAGTGAGAAGCATTGTGTCAGCTGTCAACAACACGTATTTTAACATTATAAATAAGTTAGGGAAATTTCAGTTTGAAGGAGACAGGGAGTCAATGGAAAACAAAAGAACGGAAAGTACATTACGGGACAAAAACATATTGTGAATCTATAGTTTATACGATAACTGTGCTATGCACAGCGCTGTAAATTATTTAAGAAAAACTTTTTAAAAATTTCCGCCACTCGACTCACTGCAACTCTCGATCAATTACCTTTTTACTGCCATCAACAAAAAATATGTTGATGACATATCGATAAAAACTTTTCTGTTCTTTTTTTGTATTTCGATTAGCTGCAAGTGCGCTGTAATTTTTACTTTCGTAAGAGTAAAAGTTCTAGGAATGGTTCAATAACAACAATTTTCTTTTTTCGTTGCAAAAACAACGATAATCAAGAAACAATTTAAATTAATATTATGACCAGTAGAAACTATGCGGAAATTGATTAATATTAAATATTTAATGCTCGTCTTCATGTACAATCACGCGTTAATTGCAATCTACCCCAATGTTTGAATGTGTTGTATTTAGGGTATCCAATCCCGGAGCCTTTTTCCAATCCCGGGATTGATTAATTTTGAATCCCGGATTTGAGATTTTCTCACCGAGGAATTCGAAATCCCCGATTTGGTATACTTTTTCCCAGATTCTCACAGAAACTATTTATTTTTTTTAGCTCACCGAAGAATTTGAAATCTTGAATTTGCCAAATGTCGTGTAAATTTTCGGGTTTTCCTCAAAATTTCTCAATCCCGAAATCCCGGGATTGCGGCCATCTCAATCCCGGATTTTCGGTATCAGAAAATTGAACGGGATCCCGGGATTGGATGCCCTAGTTGTATTGGATTGCGTATGGCCAGTATAAATCGAATATTTAGTCAGATAACTTATGATTGGTAAGATATACACATAAACATAGAAAAATTAGTATTTATTTGCAAAACAATTAATGTAAATGATACTAGTTGTGAGATTCAAATCCTAAAAAATGCCATAACTATTTAATTTCAAATTTTATTTGCAAAATAAAAACACGCCTGCATTTTTCTTAAAATATTGATTATTTAATTCCCTTGTTTTTGCTTATTTGAAAGTATTACAGTTAAAAGCAAAGAAAAGAAAGTAATAGTACTAATTAAATCCATGTATCATTAAGTAGATTTTATCTTCGATACGATACAAATAAAAAGTTTATCGAATTAAATAAAAAAGTACTTTCTCAGAGTACGATTTTTCAGAGATATAGTTTTTTTCTACAACGGGCGGGACGAAAAATTGTGTTATATTTCTTATACAGAAATTTCATTTCATTGTCCGTTCATTTTACAGAATAACAGTCGAAAATATTATTAAAATAATGCGAAACACTATTCTGTTCTTGACCTATACAAAAGAAAGTGTTTTTTGTAATGGCTAAATTTATTAAAAGTGATTTTCCATGAAAACCGTAAAAAGCTTTAGTTCACGGCGATTACGTTGAATATAATAGAATAATATATCACAGAACAATTGTGGCATAGACAAAGATAAATTATTAAATACCTACCCATTCGAATTTCACATGCATTTGTTTTCAAGATAAAATAGAGTGGCAAAAAATACGTGCCGAGTCGAAAATAGTATTATTAGAAAATATTTAACAATATGGCTTTATCGATAAACATTTCTCATTTTTACTTTCATCGTCTTAAATCGTGAATAGATTCAATTGTGTGCGAGTTTTTCTCGCTCCAAAAAGACTTGAACGGCATTTTTCGCGGCTTTGTATTAATCTGTCAGATCATAGATAATTCAAGGCGTTGTTGATAATATGTACTCTTTTATTTGTTTTCGAATTTGGAACGTTTCTATTAGATATGTGACAGGCGAACACGATGGATTGAATTTTTGGCCTTGTCTAAGAGCTTCACAATGGGATGATTGTGAAATAATTACATAATAATAAATTGCTGATCCGTTACCTTACATGCTTCAAATGTTATTATTTCAACAACGATATAGGTAGCTCAGATCCATGATTGTTATCTGAAGATTGAAAGATATCATGATTGAAATTCTTGAAGATATAATACCTACATATTACAAAAAGAATTTTAATTTTCAACAGAGATTCTGACGCCCCGTAAATGTAAATTATTTCACCATAAAAAGAAAATGTTCAATAAGAACGGATATGCAACATAGTTATCAATAAATACTTAGTTTTAATAAAAAAGCAGACAAAAATTCTTAAGTAGTCAGTTGTCTAAATCAGTTTTTCACAAGCGAGACTTTTTTTAGCTCTTCCGAGAATTTCGAATCAAAAATCTCTGGAATTTACAGATTTCCCAAAATGAACGCCGTGAGAGCTTTGTTTTTAGCTCTTCTCAGGTATCCCAACTTCTAAAACACAGTAATTTACGGATTTCGCAAAATTTTCCCGTGGCAAAACTGTACTGTGGCTCTCCTAAAAAAATCTCTGCGTCCCCCCGTCGAGAAACATTGATATATGTAATATTCGAAAGAAGATCATCTTTAGTCAATGGAATAACAAAGTCATCAGATTTATTTTATGTCATATTAATTTCGAAAGTATTGTTCAATTTAAGTTAAGTTAATCGAATATTATTAAAAAATGTAATTATCGATCCCAGTAACGTCAAAATATTTAATTATTTATTAAGGGTTTGATTTAATACACGGGTGACTAAGGCATCCAATCCCGGGATCCCGTTCAATTTTCTGATCCCGAAATTCCGGGATTAAGATGGCCGCGATCCTGGGATATCGGGATTGAGAAATTTTGAGGAAATTCCGAAAATTTACACGAAATTGGCCAATTCAAGATATCAAATTCCGCGGTGAGCTAAACAAAAAAAACGAGTTTCTGTGAGATTCTGGGAAAAAGTATACCAAATCGAGGATTTCAAATTCCTCGGTGAGAAAATCTTAATCCCGGGATTCAAAATTAATCAATCCCGAAACCCCAGGATTGGAAAAAGGCTCCGGGATTGGATACCCTACGGGTGACCGAACTTCTCCTACCGAGCCTGATCTAAACTAACACAAAAAAATGGTTTGAAAATCCATCACAGTTTTGCGATTATCATTCGTCTTGTTTCGGATACTCTTAAAATCACCTTTTTCAAAAACATTAAATTTTGCTTCGGTAGTCGAAAAATCTTTTTTATGTAATTATGCTTCACATTATGCTACTCTTTTTTTCACGAAAATTTAATTAATAAAAAAACCAACATTTGAATAAAGTAAACCGATAATTCGTGTTAAATAATAAAAAAATACGAAAATTTCAAGCCATGTTTAAACTTTGCTCTATGGTTTCTTGTAAGAAGTTTCAATCAGCTAATTTTCAAGTAGAAAATTAGTAACATATTTAACCTTTATAATTTGAATCATTGAACTGTATCCAAGTAAATTCTGTTAATATTCCAAAAAAATACTGTTTATATTTTTGAGATAAGGCACACAATATTCAAAATTGATCTACTCAAAACTAGTATGTATATCCATGACGCCATTATTATTTTCACTAATGGTATTATTTTTCACTACACTCAATGAAATTCTTAGATAACAATATAAAACAAATTTAAATGAATTTATGCCCATGGCATTTGAATATGCTTAGAGAAAATTAGCAGGTCATTACGTATGTATTTTATGACCATTTTACTCTTTCCATCGTAAAAATTTTACTGCCAATATTCTACTGTGAATGTCTTTATTAATAATATTATTTATATGCATTGTAAAACCAGCATTTTCGTTCGCCCGATTGGACAAGATATGATGCAAAACTGCTTTAAAAACTAATTTGCATGCATTGATTTCTTCAGCCCAGCGATCCACGAAGATAGTCTGCATATTTTTGCGAAATTCGTTTAATGGCTGAATGGATACTGTCAAGGCTTTTTGCTAATTTTTTATCGCTATTTCTTTATTATTGTTTTGTAGATAAAAATAATCTGTAGGTACCACGACGAAGATAGATACGTACAAGCATAATATGATTTAACAATTTAAAAAAAATACCAAATTAACGTAACATATGCTATTCAATTCACTTGGGCTAGTAGTGGGAAAACTGTGGATTGAGTAGGGCAGTCGTAGAGTCGGGCGTTCTTTCGGGATTCGGAATCGAAAAAATATTACGACTCCGGCCCATTTTTTTAAATATTCAACGATGTGTCTTCAGATCGCAATAGTCCATCGTGCTTCCAATCATGCTGAGCTGACTAAAAATGATCTGACAGTATGCATGTACATATCGACTGTGGAAAGGAAAAAGGACGTAACTCACACATATCAAATTTTACAGGAGGCGCTAAAAACGTGTTTTGATGATTTTGTGACATATGCAAATTATGAATTATACACAACCTTAAAGTCCAAGAGACTTCTAAGCTGGTGTTTAATTGACTTAATCTAATTTTATTGAAAGAAATTGTGTAGGAAAAACCTTTTTTTCAGACTTTTTTCTTGGTTTTAACTTTTTACAAGGTCATCTTTTTCAAACTTAAAAGCTAAATTTACATACTAATTCGGCATTTGCAGCTTGCATCCTTTTGATATAACGTGTATCAAGTTCGATACATAAAAACCTGTTTTGGAAAAACGGTGGGTTACATCTTTTTTCCTTTCCACAGTCGATATGTATGTAAGTTAAACGGAAATGATTGTAAAAATTAATTTGGAGTCGGAGTCGTTTTTTTTACCTAACTCCACAACCCTGATAAATATACAACAATCGATTTGAATTTATGCGGGTATAATAATGATTTTTATAAGGCATCTTTTTTTACGTTTCTTCATGCAAATATTATTTTGTAGCATGTCACTTTATCCTGTTTCGAAAAAAACTAGTTTTGTTGTTTGTTTTAAAGTTTTTTTTTAAAATTTATTTCATTTCGGTTGCCTTCAACGTCATAATCAAAGCAAGCAATAAGATGATTCTGAACAAAACGCTTATAGAGAACAATTAATTTATTTCTAGGTTTTTTTCCCAATCGTATTCTTCCTCCTTTATCTGTTTCTGGACCAATTTTCAACAACTCATGTTGAAATTGAGCACAACAATGACTCAGAGTATTTAAGATTCAAACCAGAAACGGACAGATAGAGAAAAATTAGGTGACAAATCACTTCTCCCTTGTGACACTTCCGTTATATTGTTATGTTACCCGTAGCTTGCCTACTCTATTTCCCGTGGCTCGCTAGTGTATTTTCATATATTCGGTGAGATGAATAATACAACAAGATATAAATATGATACTATTTAAGCATCCATACTAATTATATTATTATTTCTCTTGTTTCAGCAACCTTTGAAAATACCAAAAACGAGCTTCGACTGCGAGGGACGACCTACTGGTTACTACGCGGATCTGGAAACAGGATGTCAAGTAAGACCAAACTTTATTTTTCTAAGTGTATAATATTATGTATTCATATATAAATCACTCTACTACCCCTCCGATTATTGTATTATGCAGATTCTTATACATTAAAATTGCATGTTTGTTTTTGTTCAAACATTACTGTCACGATGAGCTTGAGTACAAAAGATTGGGTGTCCGGAATAATTGGTGGGTGAAGTTTACTTGTACGAAATAATCACTAAAATATTTCACTTACTATATCAGGGATGGCGAACCTAGGGCACGCGTGCCCGAGGTGGCATGTTTGAGAATTTGGATTGCACGCGAATGATTTCCCAGTTCAACGATTTTTATTTTAAGTTTAAATACATAAAATTTTGATTAAATAATCCGTGAATTATTAATTTATTCCGTTTTATTAATAAACGACTATTGTTAAAAAACCATTTTTTATTTTTTCTATTTTGTTATTTTTTTACTGCACGCCACACAGTCGAGAAATAATATTTGAGGATTTTTGGCACGCGGACGCAAAATGGTTCGCCATTCTTGTACTATATTATAAATAAATTTGTGTAATTGTTTTTGTTTAGTTTGCGCAGCTTCAATACCAAACTCAGTTTCAAACCCAAAACATGATATGACGATTTTTTTGTATTATGTAGTTAAACATTCGATGGCAAAAGTTTGTTTTTCTTAACCCTTTGACGACTGAAAGTTTCAATAAATACGAGAGAAAAGGCCAATGTCATTTTAGCTAATTTTATGAAATCCTTCATAAATTGAGATACGTTTGTTAAAAGATATAATCTTAATTTTTTAAATTATTGATTTACAGCATTTATAAAGAAATTAAAACAAAAATTTCACCATGATATTAATTTAGATTTTAAAAATACGTAAATTGATCTTTCCGAAACGTGGAACGAATGCGTGCACATTAGCATAATATACTTTAATATAATTTTATTCAAAAATACTTTTTTCTTTTAAGTTTAAGGGTAACGGTGAAAATCAACACCTGTTAATAATGAAAATTGTCAAGTAGCTTATTTGCAAACGTTCGTGTAAATGATAAAATCTACTTGAGTAGAATTTTAAAAACATCAGAAGATTTATAAAATTGAAGCATCCATGTATGCATTCGAGAGAAATTCCTTTTTTTTTATTGAGTCAACACATGTTCGAAATATTAGCTTAGTAAAAAAACAGGACCTACTTGAAGAGTACGATACCTCTTTTATGTCGCTTTGGAGCAATCATGCCGGAGCGCGATCGCGTTCCTGGGCCGTCAAAGGGTTAACAAAAAACAGATGCATCGTGAAGAATACGTGACAATATTACGTATTCCCTACTCGGTCATCTATGACCTAATACATAGAAGATTTTAACTCAAGGCAACAGCCGAGTCTTTTGTATTATGGTAATTTTAAGTGTGTCCATTGTTTTATCTTTTCTTTTCTCCATTTAAATGAATAAAACCTACTTATTTGTAAAAAGATGTTAACAGAATAAATAAACAAAAGTGCTTACACATGACCGTGACATAATATAGCATTAATTAAAATAAGTTCACATTTCATCTTCAGAACAATTGAATGAGCTGTCAGTCGAAAATAATTTGTTAACTAAGCATTAAAATTATTAAATCTTAAGAATTAACTTGATAAGCACTGATATGGTGAGGTACATATTAATGTTTGTGAAAGCTTTCCAACTTTTTCATTTAAACCAGGGGTCACCAAATTTAAAAAAACAGGCCTGTTTATTTTGTAAAAAACATTGAGGACCAGACGAGGCACACGCTTGGGGCCTCCGAATCTTACAGGCCTCAAAAATGGCTTTTATCATAAAATCTATATACTTTTTGTTCAGATTTTCATATATCATTATTTTACATGGAATTTTGTACGGTTTTAATGCTATCCGAAAAACAGGGCCTCCAAATTTAATTGCGCCTGGGGCCTCTCATGTGCTTAATCCGCCACTTACATAATATGGTGATGTCAAAATAAAAACTATTTTTAATTTGTCTTATATACCTATTTATAAATAAACATATGTACATATGTGCACAGTGGCATAGCTAGAAACTGGGTCCCTCATACAAACGTCACGCAAGGCCCCACCACGCAATTTGTTAGATTGAGTAAATAGAAATTTGGACCACCTTTTTCTGGACCCTTATGCATTGCGTGAGTCTGGTATGAGGTGGTTACGCCGCTGTATGAGCAGATTTTCAGCTATAAACCAAAACACTGCACAGGGACAGCAAAAAAAAATAGACAAATGTAACAAGTATGAAAATGTATCCCAAATATTCATTTTTTCACGTAAAGTTTTGAAAACAATACCAGTAATGCTATTCTTGCGTGCATGGTACTTATTTCGAGTTGTCTGAAATAGCCAACACAATCACGTTTTCAGAATACATACCGTCCAACACAATCATTGGGTATTTAAGACATCTAAAATAAATACTATGCTGGCAGAAATAGCACTACCGATTTGAATCGTTCAAATTATGTACATTCACACAGATTTTGTCACTAACGACCCGGGTTTCGCCTTTCGGCATCTTCAGGCGTTCAAGTGCACAGATGAACTTGAACTGACAGTTCTGTCAGTTCTGTTCAACTGTCTGTCAGTTCAAGTTCATCCGTGCACTTGAACGCCTGAAGGCGAAACCCGGTTCATTAGTGACAAAATCTGTGTGAATGTACATAATTTGAACGATTCAAATTTAATATTGAAATTCCACCAAGCAGCTTGAGTCGAAATCTTAAATTATAGCACTACAGATGTTTGAAAAAGCAAAAGGTGATTTTAATTGCTTTATGCCACAGGTTGAGTATAGCTGAATAAGGGTTTATTGTGTTGGTTATTTTATCCAGACACCTATTTTATTGGTCAGACATCAATTTCCGTTTCCAATTTCCTGAAGAATACGTTTGGACAATTATGTGCATTGTGTTAAAAAATCAAGGGTGATTAAGTTCATGAAATGATGTTGGGTGGCCCGAACCTAATTCAGTTTATAACATCGTCAGTATACTGGCAGAATGCTAAAGTCAAAAGCCGGCTATTTTTAATTATGAATACACATAATAGTTCGACTGCGGAAAGGAAAAAGGACATAGCCCATATAACAAATTTTACAGGAGGCACAAAAAACGTGCTTTGATGATTTTGGGCCATAGGCAAATTATGAAATATAAACAACCTTAAAGTGCACGGGACTTCTAAGCTGGTGTTTAATCAACATATTCTAATATTAATTTAACAAAATTGACTAAGAAAAACCTTTTTTTCAGTCTTTTTTTGTGGTTTCAATTTTCACAATCTCATCTTTTTTCAAACATAAAAGCACAATTCAGATAATGCTAATTCTGCATTTACAAATAACATCCTTTTGATGAAGAACGTGTATCATTTGAATCGTTCAAACTATGTACATTCTCACAGATTTTGTCACTAACGACCCGGGTTTCGCCTTTCGGCATCTTCAAGTCAGTTCAAGTTCATCCGTGCACTTGAATGCCTGAAGATGCCGAAAGGCGAAACCCGGGTCGTTAGTGACAAAATCTGTGAGAATGTACATAGTTTGAACGATTCAAATTTAATATTGAAATTCCACCAAGCACCTTCAGTCGAAATCTTAAACGTGTATCATGTTTGATACATTGTGATTATCGGAAAAAAGCTGTTTTGAAAAAACTGTGGGTTACGTCCTTTTTCCTTTCCACAGTCGAATTATGTGTATAGATTTTAGCACGCTTTGCTTGGTCATATTCTGTGTATTTTTACATAATACCCATTAAGTCAATTCCGTTCAAAGTCATTTTTGGCAACAAAAAAAAACTATCAATAACGCTTTTAAATATGTAAGTGTTTGGAACAGTATGTAATCGCTATAGTGCATAAATAGAGAAAATTTTATGATTATCAAAAATGACAATTATCTCAAAGCAATGTTTTTGACTTATCGCCTTCTGCCAGTATAACGATAATATATACATATATTAGTAACGACTGCACACCAAAATTTGAGAAAATTCTATTACTCTGCTAAAATATTACATTTTAATTATTTAAAAACACAATCCAGTGAAAATAAGTGGTATATTAATTAATACTAAATATAATGTCAGAGGTATAATCGACATTAAAGTGTTTAAAAGTAAATAAATTAATCAATTGTATAGCTTCTGTATAACCACAAAACCAGAATGTTTATTAAAAATATACATTCATTTATCAATCTTAAAACCGTGCTGGTTTTTTTTTCATGAATCAATACGAATTTAAACACAGTGGTAGTATTGGTAAAAGAACAAATGATTACAATTTTTTTTATGAAAGTTAATTTATACATTAATTTTCATTAAATGGGATTAAATGCGAGATGGGTGTGATAAGTATGGAAATATTCGACTAATGCCGACATTTATTTATGTCCATAAAGAAAACAAGGTTATGTTTGCTGACCCGAACACATAAATTTTCATATAAACCACATGTCTTCGTATTATTATGTAATTAAAAATAAAGGAACGATGTTTCGTAATAGAGTGGTTAAGAAAAAATTCTCTCTCAATAATAGACTGCCGCCAGCCGACTGAATGGATTAGAAATTCTTTTATTTAAATCATTATATTTAATATCAAATACATTATATTTTATTGATACAGAGAATTTGTTTGTTTTTTTACACGAATATTAATATAAAATTAGCATATTGTAGCCATACAGGAGAAAGTAATCAAACATTAAATAGTATAATACTCAAGAGAACCAAATATGGAAATAATAATGAACACTTAATCTGCCTTAAACTCCTTATATTGGTCCATTTTGTGAAAAATGCACTTGGTCTCTTTCTCTTGTACGATGACGATATTTTTTATTGATCAACAATTTTTCAAGAACCATAGAGAGTATATTAAGAAGTCAAATAATCTATGATAATTTTGATTAGGAGGTGCAAAATTGATCAAGCTTATATCTATCAATACCAAAACTCTCTAAGATGTTTTTTTTGTGGAAATTGTGTTTTAAGGACTGCTCGAGTTTTGTGTGTTATTATGTGATGTATGTTAGAAAATGTACATTATTTAAGAAAAAAAAAAATTCTTTACATTCACTTGAATTTTATTCACTTCAATCAACCACACTTTCTTATCATAGAACTAGAGGTGGGGAACCTTTTATTCTCTAAAGGCCGCATTCATTTTTCTGCTTAGACACAAGGCCACAATAAACATTGACTAGGGAATCTTTGGCTGGAAACAGGATTTTACGGTCAGAATATTTCAGGAATTTACGAATTTACATCAATTTACAGAATTCCAAAATTGGCCAGAAGGCCGCACCAGAGTAGCCAAAAGGCCGCATGCGGCCTTAAGGCCTCAGGTTCTCCACGTCTGAACTAGAGTATCTAGCTTATTTTTAATATTAAGCATTAATTCATAACATTGTGTCAAAAGAGTTTAACTATATTTTTAACATTTCAATTGATTTCACTTATGAAATGAATTATTTTAAATAGGGAGGTATTAAAAAGTTGAATCATACTCAATTTACGAAATTTTGATCAACCTAGTTCTGCAATTAACTAAAAATATGTATGGTCCTAGAAGAAAGACTAAATCTCTCCGCTACTACCATTTTAATCTAATGACGCTCAGTCTAGAACAAGGGTAATCAACCTTTTTATACTAACCGCCCACTGTTGTATCTCTGTTAGTAGTAAAATTTTCTAGCCGCCCACCAGTTCTACAGTAATGATGATTTTTAAAGTGTATTTAAAACCCCTACTGCCTGCTGTGAAAGCTTGACCGCCCACTAGTGGGCGATAGGGACCAGGTTGACTATCACTGGTCTAGAATGTAAGTCGGACTACACTACAAGCTTTTCTTTATGGAGAGAATAAAAATGTTTTCTTTTATAAGAACTGTTAAATAATCTAATTTTAACCTTCCTAATGAACACCGCTCTCAAATTTTCAAAATAAATGTCTTTATAAAGTATGCCATTCACCAGAAAACGTGATGCTTTTTAACGGAAAGACCAAATAATCATAATACATTATGATCAATTAAAATTGGGGCTGAAAAAAAAAGAGCTGCCATATTCTTTATGGAATGTTTACCTTATTATTTAAATTAGATGTGTGTGTAATAATTTGTCAACTGATTTTTAAAAAAAAAACATTCCACGCCAACAATTTGATTGATAATATATAACCATCTGTTCCAGGTATATCACATGTGCGATGGACTCGGCAGACAATTCAGCTACTCCTGTCCCAACACTACGCTGTTTCAACAGAGAATGCTTATTTGTGACCATTGGTACATGGTGAATTGTTCAAATTCCGAGAGAGACTACGACGTAAATCTATTAATAGGTAATTATAATTTAAAATTTCGACTGAAGGTGCTTGATGGAAATTCAACAATAATTTAGAATTATTTTCATTTTGATTTTGTAAACTTCCACAAAATTCTTGGTCGAACACGACCCGAGTTTTGCCTCTCGGCATCTTCTGGTGTTGATCAGTGCGCGAATGCACTCGAACTAACGAGTTAATCTTCATTAATAGGGAATTGTTGTTTATATTATTCTTCGTGTCATTTATTAAAATGAATTATGACATAAACTAAGACACTCATAATCATGTTGATAATAGCCTTATGATGCCACTGACGAATTAGCTACCACCACAACACCTCAACATCAAAATTCTATAACTTCTCCAATATTATGTACACATAAAAGAAAGAAAAGAAAATTTAAATTGAAATGTTTATTTACCAATTTTAAGGTTTCACTATCAATAGAGACTTTCCTACATTCACTGTTTTCCCACATTTATCGTGTATTTCAAAGGGTATCCTTAGATGAAAGATTTTATCAAATATGACAAATTTTGCCGTGCATTTGTAGGGATTGGCCCGCGCAGTCTTTCAATTTTCCGCGTAGTTAAACTGTCGTCTTAGAGGAAGCATTGTTTATAACAGTAGCCGTTAAAACCACAATTGGGTAGGGCACAGCGTTATTTAAATAAAAAACATACCGTAATTTCTATTTTATTTATTTTAAGGGCAAAGAGACAAACCATTCGTTCCCGACGATGAAGACCATCAGCGAACACCAAGACCTGATATCCTGACAGTTCCTTATGCAGTTGGCTTCAGCAACTACAGAAACTCAGATGCAAAGGTTTCATACTATTAAAGATATATATGCAGCAATTATTCCATTCAAAGATTAGGACATATTGGCATTCTTGAACCGGCTATTATCACTGTGACAAATATATACACATGACTGACATGACCCATCTAGTTGCTGTGGGTTTATCACTATTAGTGGAATATTTCCAACACATTTTTCAGATAACTTCTGTCATTGTTACATTATTTGCAACAAATAATGTTCAAAGTAAAATTACGTATTCCATATTTTTATTCCATTAGGTACTTGGGAAACTTGTCCGTAAATTATCATATTCTAAGCCAGTCGTGGGAAACCTGCGGCGTTTTGGCTACTCTGGTGCGGCCTTCTGGCCAATTATGTAATTCTGTAAATTTATGTAAATTCGTAAATTCCCAACATATTCTGTCCATAAATTCCTGTTTCCCTAGTCAATGTTTACTGTGGCCTTATGTCGAATCAGAAAAATGAATGCGGCCTTTAGAGAAGAAGAGTTTCCCCACCCCTGTTCTAAACCCTGTACATAAAACATAATTTAGTTAATGAAAATGAATTTATGTAGCTTTTATGCTATTTTTTAATTCAAAAAATTATGGAAACTTAAAATCCCTATACTTTCGATAGTTTCGGCGGTAACTTTGTGGAAGTTCATTCTAATATCAAATTTAAAATAACTTTGATTATTCCACGTATTGTGCTACTAACTGTGACACGTGTTTCGCCTCTTTCAGAGGCATCTTCAGACTTACTATCGCAAAGTTTGCTTAAGTAATGAAGCAAGATTGATTCTAGCATTTTAAATTATAAAATTACAAAATGGAATTTGGGTTTTTTTTTTCCTTTTAAGGGAAGCAAGGAGGGGGTGATAGAATCGAAATAAAGCAAACAAATACTGATACAAATGAGCTGCAATCAATCAGATTGGGATTTTTCCCTTTTAATGGAAGCAAGAAGGGGGGACAAAAATACTGCGTATGCTTTTGTTTGCGAGCAAACATAATTTAAAAATCCCTACTTTATTTTTGTTACTCTTTCCGATTAGTTGTATGATTTCTTTTTTCAGTTGCCAAGTAAGCCTGTGTCTACAAAGAAAAAGGTGGATAACACTATTGCCAACGGTAATAATGATCTCAATGACGGTGCTTCCCAATACCAATTCCCGGCACATTGGTCCACAGAGCTGACAAAAGGAAATCTAGTGACGACCCCGCGACCGAAGAAATCCGAATTCACCGGAAGGCCCATTGTGGTGACGGGGGCTAATCGTGACACCTCTGAAAATAATCAAGACTCTCGGAATCCAGGTTCCGCTCAAGATTCCAACAATCAAAGAAACACTGGCCAGAAAACAACTAAACCAATTTCACAACCGACTCAGAATACCAAAAAAAATAACATTCCTCAAAAACCTACAGCTTTCCAAAGTACCGGCACTGCAACTGCTACAAAGACAGCATTCTCTCCAACTTCAGGAAGCGGTAATCTTTCTCCAACGAAGAATTCACAGAATGGTGGAAGATTCCCAAACAACGGTTTCTTTCAAACCTCATCAAATAATGGAGTAGTTGATACACCGTCTAAATTCTTTCAAGTTCCAGTAGAAGAACAAGTTAATTCAGGAAGAAGACCTTCCAGTACAACTGTGCGGTCAATAGCATCATTTAACAATCAGTTATTGCATGGAAATTCAAACAAGCCGAATAGCAATGAAGATGATAGACCGTTCCAAATCGATATCAGATTTGATAAACCATTGAAGGATTATCAAAATAGCGTAGCCCCAGTTGTTAATTTTATCAAAAGATTCAATCCAAGCGAAGGTTTCTTAAGATCCGAAGAAGAAAATCGACCAAGTAATAGTATCCCTGTTAAAACTGCACAGAAACCTCAAGGTATAGGAGGATTTGAAATTCAATCATCTGAGACGGCCGGTTTTGTTTCACAGGTTAACAACAATCAGTTATCCAATACAGCCACCAAGCCGTCTGAACAATCTGAACCCACTAATATAAAATCAGACAGGGGCCAAGAAAATACATCGAATAATCAAAAGCAATCGTCACCGGCTCTCAGTGAAGATAGGGAAAATAATTTGAATAATCTCAATGCAAATATTGATGTTCCACTCCCGTCAAGAGACTTCCTGCCACCTAAAACTGAATATTCAGAAATTTCTCAATCTACCATGGGTCCCCCGATCTATTACGAATGGAAATGGGCCGCTCCCGCGTTTGATTTAGATGCCCCCACTCCGTTTGTAGAAAAGAAGCCTAGCAGAGACGTCACCGTCAGCAAAGAAGGGCGGCCAGACTTCGCTTTGCCTAGATCGACAACTGAAAGAACCATAATACAAATAACAGAGAGATCTTCATCGGACCAGAGTACGGAAAAATTAGATACAAACAAAAATAAATACGCATCGTACTTCGTGCCAGACTACATCTTCCCTCTTGATAAAGAGCATCCTGGATACGAAGAGGACGGTGCTATAACATCTTTCCAAGTGAGAATTCCACATTCCGCCAGCGAGAATAAGGCAGAAGTTCACCCGTATTACGGCGAAAATGCTCAATGCCCCCATTGCCATCCCTCATTCGTAGTGCCGGGAACGTGTAAACCGTGTGTCATGATTCGACGTTGAGTATCAAAATTACTAGAATTACGAGAACTATTTTGTGCATGATTTGATAACTTATTCACCTTCATCAACATTTTTTTATGTGTTGTAATCAGCATGAATGAAATAACGCAATGATTCTTTGATTTACTGTTCAGTGCCACCTCATTTGTTTTAATGAATTCAGCTTTTACTATTATAATATCATCTACAAATAATTTTAACAAATTTCCGACATGTATCCTCAAATTAACATCTAGCATATACTTTGACTCAATTTTATAAGGTTTCCAATAATGCATTTCATAACTTATCTAACGTTTGACAAATAATTGACTAGGTTCTTATCATTACTAGTAAGGTAATTTTATGTTAGCCTTTGAAATTTTTGATGGATTCGCAATGCTATTATTATGAAACTGAATTCAGGTCTTTTTTGAAAAAGACACGAATGCAACTAATTGGAAGCGAATCTTAAGAATATCATTTGCGAATCCGGTGATCCAACAAAATGTTTCTTTAAAAGAAATATAAATTGATTGGTAAGAACACTGCTAGTGTTTGGGTTAAGACAATAACTTAAATAACTTCAATTGGTAAGCTTTCTATTAAATAGGATATGCCCTTGAATACAGTTCAATTTTTCATTATCAGACTTTTCCCAAGCTCTAGTATCGTATTCTAGTATTGTAGAATATATTGACAAAATCGATATACGTAATTCATTGCTTTGTACAAGCTAGAGTTGTTTAAATATTCACATAGGGAATGCTGGAAAAGTGTTTGTTGTTTCTATATATTAAATATTTTGTAGGGTGAATATTAAATATAAGCCTAGGTTAATACTATGTTCAGTTGTCAATATATAATATTCACTCATACACGGAAATAACCAATAATAGTCAAAGCCAATAATTCTCTTTTTTATGATTGGATTTGTGACTATCAGCTCTATTTTTGTTAAATTATTATGGTTCACATCTTGAACTCGAATAGTATCTGAGACATACCACTTAATTCATTATACTCACATTTCAAAAACAGTAAAAATATCTCCATACTTAAAATGCAATGGTAAAGAGATCATGTTTTCTCATTAAACATAGACTAGTTTATGCATCCAGGCTTCTTTTGCATTTACAGCAAATTCTTAGAAACTCTTAATGGCTCTCCGGTAAAATGACATTCAGATTTACAACTGTATTTTACCAGGGTTGTAATAATATACATGTTAATTTATAACAAAATTGATGGATAAATATACTTTACTTTTATCACTTCAGCAAAACATTCGGGACTTACGTAAATAAAAAATAAAATACGTAAATAAAAAATACTGATCAGTATTTTTTCATTATTGAATACATATTATGATATATGATATAAATCAAAACTTGTAAACTGATGAAAATTTACCTTTCCTTGTAATTTGTTATTCTCCATTACTTAAGCGAAAAGGTGGAAATAATTAATGTACTATTGTGGGGCATTGTATTAATATGTTATAAATATTCAAGATGCGTATGTATATGTTTTAATTACATTTTTAACAATTATTTTCCATATTCCGCTTAAAAACGATTAAGCAAGAATCTGCTGCATTACATCCAAACCACACCCAACTAAGCATTTGTTACATTGCGAATTTTATTCATAAAATTGGAAACCTTATAGTATTTGAGAATGTGTTAACATGTTTAGGAAATAGAAATAGAATAATATTTATTCGAAAATTGTTATTTAAGATCATTTATTGAAATGATCATACACAAAAAAAACTTACGACCAAACCCAAATGGCTAATTTTATAATTCTATGTAGATATTATCAATAAGAAAATGAAACTTTATGTGTTTCAACTCAAAACATTATTGAAATAAAAATGTTACTAATTTTAATACACCGTTTAGCATTTATCTGCCAAAACATTAGTATTGTATTGATTAGATTAAAATATGTACATACTATAGATTATCATAGTTATACATGAAATAAAACTATTGAATATAAAAAATGTTGTGTTTTATTTTACTAAGCCTTTCAACAGCTGTGAGTAATATGTAGTACTGTGTCCAGTGTGCTAACAAATTTATAAATATGTGCAGAAACCAAATGAAATATTTCGTCTTCATCTCACTCATGTTTTTGCCTGGAAGCTGTCATTGAGTCAAACTTTCCTCCAATACGTTGGCAAAGTGCTCATCAGCTGAATTTAGTTTTATTTTTCCCTCTTTATATGACGTATATTATTAGATTTAAAAATATTTGTGTCAATTTTAGAACACTATCGCGGAAGTCAACAACATCAATCACTGACAAGAAATATAACTATAGATTATTATGCACAGCAAACTAACAGCCATAACTATATCGACTGTGTTTAGGTAAAAGGGTTAACCTTCAAATAACAAATTTTACTACAGGTACAAAATTATTTTTTTTCATGAGTATTAGCTCAATTCAAAATGAAAAATATTCACAATCTTGAAGTATGTGATGACCGATAAAAAGGTGTTTTATTTTCCTGATCTAATAATAATAGAAATCTTAAAGAAAATCATTAAAATTGATATTAAATGCTTTTTCCTTGCCCACAAATGATCAACATCATCGAAGTTAGCCAGCGTATAGCTTTTTTCCTCACCGAGTTGAAATGGCTTTATCATAATTGCAGTAAGCAACATTTTTTGTTCACCATATCCGCTCTCTATGCAGATGGAATCATGAAACCTTGGAGGAATCATGTGGTAGCCATATGCTCCCTGTGAGCATATGGCCACCACATGATTCCTCTAAGATTCTTTGTCTTTAAAATATTTCTTATTTTCTTAACTGATTTTAAATATTTCTGGGAATATATTGCACTAGCATTTAAGTATTGCAGATTTATAATAATAATTTTAGTAAAACTATCATTATTCATAACTTTGATTATTCCATGCATTGTGCTACTAACTACTATCACAAAGTTTGCGTAAGTAATGAAGCAAGATTGATTGTAACATTTTAAATTATAAAATTACAAAATGGAGTTTGGGTTTTTTTCCTTTTAAAGGAAGCAAGGAGGGGGTGATAGAATTTAAATAAAGCAAACAAATAATCATATTAATGAGCTGCAATCAATCAGATTGGGATTTTTCCTTTTTAAGGGAAGCAAGGATGGGATTATAGAATCGAAACAAAGCAAACAAATATAATCATACTACTAAAGACGTTAAACATTACAAACTATTAAGCTAATGAGCTGCAATCAATCAGATAGGTTGGTGATTACTCTATTAATTGGAAACAATGTAAGTAGTGGCAAGCAACCTGTCCTATTAAGAATATTATTTAATAATATTTCTAGTAAATAGTCTTATTTATTTCTAAAAATTCTAAACTATTCATCGGATTAATCAAAGTTATTTTAAATTTTATATTAAAATGAACTACCACAAAGTTACCACCGAAACCATCGAAAGTACTATCATTACTCAGTTATACTGAATCCTCGCAGTTACTAAGTTGCAAAAAATTAAAGAAATATAAAAAAACTCATACGTGTAATGTCATATTTTTAAAGCCAGCCTGAATACAAAAATAGTCCAAGTAAAATATTTAAAAAATATATGCCATGGGTTCTGTGAGCAAATATCAAGTATCAACAAAATGTCCCGGTTTTGATGTCAAGAAATCTGGCAATACAAGTGACTTTTTTTGTTTTGCCCTGGGCAACTATTGTAATAATGCGCCAAATATTTTTTTGACGTATTATCATCAATTTTTGGTAAATATTAAATTAGAATTGAGCAGACTTCGGTGGACCCCTGGTTCCTGACGATTTCTTCCCATAAATAACAGTGTTCTCTGCGTGAAATACTCCCATAACAAGTAAAATAAAACATAGCATACTTTTTGAAATAGTATGGAAGCATTCTCTCGCTATGCGGGGTATAGTGAACCTTTTTAATGTCAAATGAAATTCATAAGGACGCATCGTCTTTGCCAAAGCACATTGCAATGTACATAAATTTCATAGCCTTTTATTGAAGTCATTTTCGATTTATTTACACCAGGACCTTTTTTAAATGAAAGTGCACTTTATTCCACTTTATTTAATAGGTCAGGACCAGTTTCGCTCAATGCGAGCATTGTCAACTGATAAGAAATATAATTTAACAATGCTATTTATACAAAAATAAATTTAAATGAAAAGGTGTTAACAACAATTGACATTGAAAAGAAATTACCAATTACATTATAAGTGATTCTAAAATAACATAAAATTAAATTTTTAACACATCTAACATATAATTAAAAAGTCATCCAAGATTAATAAATTTCTAGTGATGACTGAAAGTAAATAATTAAAACAAACATAATTAAAATTTGGGAAATTTTTGACAAAGTGATAAAATGCTACATTATTAAAGTGAATAGGCTTAATGATCCTGTTTTCCCCTCGCTTCCAAGTAGTTGGTGTGTATACTTAAACAAAATCAACAGCCAAGAAGATTCTGAAAAAGGATTTTTTCAAAGACCACATCAATTCTAACAAAAGAAATATTTTTTAAAAAATATATATAAGAATAGTTAACTATGTTAATAGAAATATTGTGTTTTTATTAATATAATGCCTTTCCACTAAGTATTGACAGTTTTGTCAATGAGTCAATCAGTTGACAATGCTCATCATGAGCGAAACCGGTCCTGATCTAATAAATTTTATGTGGAAAAAGTACTAAAAATGTTTTATTATTTTTATTATAATGCCATTCCACCAAGTATTGACAGTAAACACCTTAAAAGTATACAAACAAGGAGAAATATTTATGTTATATGGCATTTTTAGCAAGATATCACTGCCCAGCCACGCCGCTCCAGTATGTCATGTTTTATTATAAAAATGTCAATGACAAAACATCATTGTGATATAATCTTAGAAAGTAGACGTAGTGTTTTTATTTATTGAAATCAAAATTAAATTGCAAGTTCTGATGTATTGTACCATAATTTACCATCAAACTTTTCAATTATACATTCTGATGTACATACGGTTTGTAGCAATTAGTGCGTGCATTTTTTATTATATTCAAACAATTAAGTATTATGATTTGATTTAGATGATTTTTTAGTGTAATCTGATGATTATTTATAATATTACAAATATATATTTAAAATTATAACTTTAATTTGTATTTCTTAGATTATTCAAACATTTCAAACGTTGGATTATGATGATATTTGTAAGAGTTAATAAATGAAGATGTTTCTGATGTCAAATAGAAAATGAGGATAACGACTTATTTGAGTACCAGCAGTAACGAGAATTGATCTGCGGTTATCTAGGGTTGTCAGACATCCCGATTAATCGGCACTGTCACCGGTTTTGAGTCTCGTGTCTTGGTGTCCCGAACAAATCTTACGGGACGCCCAAATGTACCGATTTACGAGCCACGCTGATTATTTGGGGAAATCGGTATATTGGATTCGAAAGTCTTGGAAGAGCTAAGAAAAAAAGGACAAATGTCCCGTTTTGACTTGCAAGAAATCTGGGTAAAAGTAGAGTATAGCATGTCATGGATTATTACGGCGAAAAAATTCACAAACTAAGCTAATGCGGCTTAATATATGCGACTAATAATAAAGGTGGGGCCGCCATAATGGATAACAGAGGCGTTGTACTGAAAAATATTTCGTATTTCGCATAATTTATCAGTGTTCTTCGTAATAACGCGATTATCAAGCTCTCAAAAAATAATTTTAAATCGTGGCGTTGTTTTTAGCTTTGTTTGTGAAGTTTTGCGCCGTAATAATCCATGACATACTATACTCTACTTTTACCGAAATCTGAAAACCTCAAGTTATCCCAAGTGCAATCAGGTTTGCTCTCATCAATATAAAATTTAATCATGTTTCACAAGGACTGGTAACTGATTTTTCAGATTTTGTCCGAAATCCGGTACATACTAAATCATTCTTTGAGTTTATTTTTATTTTTTCTAAATTTTTGCTATAAATATAATATAAGGGGATTTCACCACTTAAGTGTAAGTTGAAATTCTCGTTGTTACGTAGTACATCATAAGGAAACGATTTTTTTAAAGACTTTGTTAATGGAAAATCAGCACGCTTAATGTAATATAAAATTGTTTTTAACCAAATATGTTTTCTACTAAATCTGAGGAAGTTAAACAAAAACCAACTGATAATGTTCGTAAACGATATGAACTGTCAAATAGGTAATTGTGGTTATGTCGGTTATGTCAGAGACAGTCAGAAACAATATGAAACAATATGGCAACTGGGTTATGTTAACATTTGCATGACGGCTACAAAACAAAACAAAAGTAAGCCAGCATGCATAAAATATATAATAGAATTTAAAATATCTGCACTCATTTTTTATCTATATCTTAAAATTAGGTGAAAATAGATTGATTTCCATATTCCTTTGATTTGATTCCTGTGATTCCCATCTGGTATATTTTTGTTACTGGCATCATTTTCTGCAGTACTGGCAGAACTTTTTAACGGTCATATTGGATTTGAAAACCATTCATGATTAATCAACAGTCCGCTGCGGATCATTTTAAAAATAATTTATTTTTATGAATTTACAAGTTTTTTAAAATATTAATGTATGGTTTTTATCTAACTGACAATACACACGCGTCGGACGTTTCTCTTTTGGACCACTACTATAAGTAAATACAATTCGCAAATATTTTAATACTAGCCATCGTTTAATTTATTTTTGGACTGCGGATTTTATATTATCCATCATTCAATTAAACGAGTGCCTAGTTTGTACGTATTCACCTCCAAATTCAGTGTTTTGCTTTCGATTTCATACTTTAGTTTTAATCGGCGGTTTCTATGGCCCAATTCAATTATTTAAATGAAATCAATAGTCTCATTCCGATGGACGGTCCAATGACCAAGGGACCTTTGGCGAGATGGCAGAAAAAAGGTATAGAAAACTCCAAGAACAAGATCAACATTTCCAGCACGAAGAACAGCAGTTCCAGCTTTTTGAATATCAGTTCAAATGTGTCCCTTCATAAACTATCCGTGTCTTCAAACCAAAGCATTAATACAAGTTCCGTCAATTCAAAAACTCCTAAAGACAAACGGAAAAAGACTCCATCGAAAAATAAATCACCAGGTAAAATATATTTCAAAATTCTTTTTTTATATTTGCAACAATAATACAGTGAATTGTCGGCTCATAGTTTGTAAAAGAAACCCGGAAAATTACGGATTAGTACGCGAAATTTTTAAATTACGTATTTTCTTATGCATAGGTAGTTCTCATTCAAATATTTTATAGAAAACTCAATGAAGCAAGCAGTATAACAATAAAATACGAAAGGGGCAGCTTCCAAGAGCCTCACATTGCTGAGCGAAAAAAGAATTATCCAACACCCAGTCTTTTCTCCCCTTTAAAAATAATTATCATACTGAATTTGTTTGTAAAATATGGAAATTACTGAAGACAATGATATACCTTTGCCATTTGAAAAAGACTTTTTAATCCATATCATAAAATATAGATGATACATAACACGGTAAATATGCTTTATAACGTGCTACTTTTTGTCTCTCCGAAAGTATGCTTAGTCCCACAAAAAACAAAGCAATTCTCTGGAAAGGTTTATTGCCGGTACGAGAGTATAAAAATCCTAACATTGTAATCAAGGAAACCGATAATTTATGTGAATTACCAAATATTTTTACAGAAATTCCGGCAATATTTCAAATTTGCTCTATGGTTATTTATTCTAAGAAGTTCCGTTAGGCAATTATTCCTAATTGAACTGACCACTGAGCTGCATTGTAATTACATTGATTTTCAGGTATCAAAAGGGTAGCATGTTGTAAATCCTAATTACCCATAACACTACCAATGCATCCTTCTAGAACAGTGTCTGCCAAACTTTTTTACTCCACGGCACACTGGTAATTGGGAATAGTACCGCGGCACACCAAATAAAAATGAATTAAAAAAGAAAATGGAAAATGTGTCGCGTTGACTACTATGTATGAATGTGACTAATACTTGCTTGAATGCGTAGATGTTGAATTTAGCTAAAATTGGAGACAATTTAAATGAATAAGCATTAGGTATTTAAAATTAAAAGTTTTAAGGCTTCTTCCATCGCGGCACACGGTTTGGCAGACACTGCTCTATAATAAATGTGGAATTAATACAGTGATTTATTTTTTGATGTAATGTGTTACCACCTAGAATTGACAGTAAACACCTTAAAAAGTGACCTTTTAATCTGTTAAAGATCTTGTCTTAGTAATCTCTGGTTCACTTTTTTCACTACTAACTGTCGATTCTTGATGAAAAGACAATATTTTCAATAAAACAAAACACATATTTTTGGATGATTCTACAATTTTATCGAATGATCAGGACCGGCTTAACTCATCATAAGCATTTTTAATTCACTTGCCCTTAATTTCTGGTTGAATACACTTTTTGTTGTAATTCATTTCCGCTCCCAATGTCAAGCATATTGCCTTCCAATGAAGGTACCTCAACAGAATTTTTTACTGCGAGAACTGTTTGCTACTCAGTTGCTCGATCTTTTTTTTTTGAAGAGAGTAGTAAGTAATTTTAAGACTTCGCTAACACCCATATCTTTAAACGGATATCGGTTGGAAAAATGCTATACGTACTGGGATTAGAAGCGGTGAGTTCCTTCACAGAAGCCAATTCTGTTGACCGCTGCGCTATGGACCTGACAACATTAACCTTAATATAATTCATCATAAAATGCTCTAAATCCAATAGAATTAATGGTATATCCGGGTTTTTTTTATAACTAGTGAGTCCAGTTTAAACTCTGAAAAGAGACTGTAATAAAGAATTATTGCTTATATCATTCTTTTTTTTAGGACGAGGATCATCTACACCGACACCGAAAAAAGGATCCAAGACACCAAACAGCGGAGGCGCTGACAGATTCATTCCATCGCGATCTAACTCAAACTTTGAATTATGTCACTATATGGTAAGGATATGATTATTTATATTCTGAAATATACATATATTATTTAATTTAAGATTTGACTGAAGGTGCTCGGTGGAATTTCAATATTAAATTGAAATCGTTCAAATATATATTATTGTTCGAAGAATTCTACAGCTTTTTTCAATCAAACTAGATGGAGGATTCTCAAATATCTCATCGAGAGGCGCATTCGAAATTGAGAAAACTAGTGACAGCTAGGGCTTCCAATTAACCGGACTTTCCAACTAACCGGTTTTCGGTTTATTTCTGGCAAAAAAACCGGTTAACCGGTTTAAACCGAAATATAGCGTATTTTGATTAGGTAGGTATGCAAAAAAAAATTGTGGAAAATTTTAAATATTTGTCATAAATGCTCCAATTTTAATGAAAAATCGATAATTATCTTATAGATGGAACACAGAAGGCATTGTATATATATATACAACAATGACAGTCAAATGTGGCAAAATATTTTATGATAAAATATGTCAAATAAAAAAATAGAACTTGATAATAAAACTCATCAAATGAAAGATATTCAAATAAATGCATTTATTTTTTTAAGCATATCGACTAGATAGGAAATCTAATGCTTAGACAAAAATATAGTAGAATACAATAATATTAGCTTATATTATGTCTCCACTCCCACTTTGAAGCATATAGACTAAACAACTATTTTTTTAACAAGAATTGCTTGTTACTCAGTTGCTCAACCCCCTCTTTTTTCGAAAAGAGAAGAGATTGAAAGTTATGGCTAGAACATGGGTGGCTGATCACTTTCACTACGTCATAGTAATTTAGGGGATAGTGGAATAGAATATTAGGCATCACAGAAATCCATGTCATAGAAAAGAAATCTATGAACTGATTGCGAAAATCCGTCCGTACTGGGATTCGAGCTCGTTTGGTCCGCAACCCAAAGAAACGACGTTGACCACTCGCCCATGGACTCGGCGTTATCATTTTCATCATGTGCAGACCATAATACTTAAACTATAGTTGATAATAACAAGCACAATAATAATTATTTTTTATGATAACATCAATTATTTATTGGGTATATGTTATTTTCTGAACAATTATTTATACACTTTTAAGGTGTTTACTGTCAATACTTGGTGGAAAGGCATTATAATAAAAATAATAAAAGATTTTTAGTACTTTTTCCACATAAAATTTATTAGATCAGGACCGGTTTCGCTCATCGCGAGCATTATCAACGTTGATAATGCTCGCGATGAGCGAAACCGGTCCTGATCTAATAAATTTTATGTGGAAAAAGTACTAAAAATCTTTTATTTTTTTTAATTATTTATACGATACTAAAATTTTCATTTACGTATCACGTACAAAATTATTTACATAAAATTATGTTTAAAAAAAATCATAGTTCACAGTGTGTTTGTTTATCTATTGCTCAAGAAAATAATTCGTAAAAAAAGAATGCATCGAAAATGTTATATTTCACGAAACTACAAATTTGAATTCAAAAATTGTGTCAGTCAAAAATATGTACCAAGCAAAGCTGTATTTGAATATATATTTTATATTGTTCTAATTAAGATAGATATTGTGCTATTTACCTGAAAAATATCAATGACTTCTTAATTTCCTATAACCTCATAATTGGTGCGTATAAGCAATTTGTATATTACTTAGAAACTATCAATAATCTCATTGTTTTATTAAAAAGAAACATTTTTTCCGCATTAAAAAATACTTAAGTAAATAAATGTATTAGCATTAAACTAACACAACAAACATCACACATTCTGACTAGGTTTGTCCGTAGCTCACCCTATTGTTAAATATTTTACCTAAGTTCGTCGACTTTGTGGGAGGGTAGCCACTAGCCACATCTGTTATTAATTTAATGACACTTAACAATACGCAACGTGTTATGTTTAAAACTGAGAAAGGATATGTACTTAGGTTATAAAAATACGACTGCATCTTTTGTCAACATTTTGCAAACGGAAATGTATGAAGTTAACAAAAAGCAGCCATATAATTGAACAATACAGTAAAAGTGACATGGGACAAAGTTCTTGGAATAATTTTGACCCCCCGTTAGGTAAAACTTTACAATTAACTCTTGGGTATAAGTTTTCACATATTGCATTATGATGGAGAATAAAAGGTTGATACAATAATTAAAAATATCATATTTAAAGCAACGATTTTTTGCATTGTTGATTTAAAGACAAAATCAAGTATACTTAGAATAATTATAATGCAATAATCACGCAAAGGAAGAATATACCTACTAACAAGCACACAAAAATAACAATGGGTAAGGAGGTGTATATTATTACTCATTAATTAAATTGTATACGTTTTAAAATGGTACATAGTTATATGGTATCCTTATTAATAGTTTTTTCAAGATTTATACAGATGATTTGTCAAATTTACAATAAAGGTTATTGAGTGGCGTGTATGTAAGAATCATTCCGTCTTTTGATAAATAATTGTCAATAATTACGAAAAAATATTAAATTATTTGAAAAAGTCATTTCTGTTCACAACATGGACAACTTTGAGACATAAGTAGATTTCTTTATACAATTCATATGCATTTTTATTGTGTTATGTGAATTGTTTCTGCTTCTACGCAGTAAATTCATTGTAAAAGATTTTTCTTTTTGAAAAAAAAGAGTATTTTTGATAAAACGCGGTTAACCGCGTGAAATAAACCGGTTTTCGGTTTTTTTCAAAACATGCGATAAACCGGTTTACCGGTTTCGGTTTAAACCGGTTTGGAAGCCCTAGTGACAGCCTATCCCAGCGTTATATTGTTACATAAAATTAAATATCATTACATATGCTTTAACATTTATGAAATATAGTTTATTTAATATCCAGACATTTATTACCATTTTTAACAAAGACCAACACAAAACTGTAGACATTTTATCAATAACAAAATTTCACACACACCATTCAAGAAATAAAATTTTAGTTTATAATAAATACGCATTCATCAAAATTATCCTTACAATTAAAGATGAACCAGCAAGGAAACAACGAGAACAACGAAGCTGAGAGCTCTCCGAAACGTGACGCCCAGGCGGCTATGCAGCGTGCACTCGCCGAGAATGTCAATTCCAATGCAGGATTCGCTGGTGTCTCTGGATCAGACGGTGTATTGCAACCCTCCCACCGACTTCTCCAATACACTTGCAAAGCTCCGGCTGCCCCAGAAGGGCATCAGAATCCTCACAGGATTGTTTATTCTCAAGTAATTTCTTTATATATATTTTCTTGCAATCTTGTCCAACCATTCAAGTTTCTCTAAATCTTTTTAAGACTTTCTAGAAGTATAGGCTCTCCAGACTTTTACAGTCCATGCCTGAGACAGTTTTTCAAAGCAGCGTAATAATTCATCCTAATGAAAGATCATTCGATGTTATTTTAAAGCACTTTTTAATATTGTCCTATTTGTGCTGCATTTTTCAAAATACTTTCTGCATGTACATTTTAGTTTTTGAAAGTGCTTTAAACTCCTTACGTGAAATTAAAGTTTTCTTTTACAATTCATTGAGCTTTAAAATTATATTATATCTTCCCAGCATGGAAATATGTGTATTTTACCTTTACCTTAAAATGGTTCTGTGTATGACTGTATACTAGTTCAAATATTTGAACTAGTATTTTAGATATATAGATTGAAAACATACAATTATATTTATTAAAAAAATCTATGGCAATCATAAAGTATTTTAACATTTACAGTCCAAGGCTCCGTCAACTGTGAAAGCACCCAGCAGATACATTCCTCAAGCTCCCGACAGGATTCTCGATGCTCCTGATATTCGAGATGATTATTGTAAATATATTTTTTTTTTTATTTATTGGAATACAATTTCTCAAGTAAATCAAATACATAAAGTTTCCAATACAATTGTAATCACTTATAAATGAACGTTATCGTACAATTCAATAATATGTTTCAAAAGTAAAGGCTCTGTTGAGCATGGAGAATTTTGATACCTCCTGTGAATTGTGCGTGTGAACATAGCGAGGGTGTCTCACGAAGAATTAGTTGGCATTGAGCCGAAACAGTTTATATCAAAACATTTATGAAAAGCTGATATATATTGTATGATAACAAGATATTCTTGTGTACGTAACCTTATAGACCTAAACCTGCTCGACTGGAGTGCTTCTAATATGCTAGCAGTGGCGCTGGGATCAGCTGTTTATTTGTGGAATGCTGGAACGGGTCAAATCGAACAGCTTCTGTCTATTGAAGGCTCCGATCACATCTGTTCCTTGGCGTGGATTCAGGAAGGAGGATCTCACCTGGCCGTCGGCCTCACCAATGGAACCACTGAGCTGTGGGATTCGGAGAGATTTAAGAAACTTCGGGTAACTCGCTTATTTAAATACATCCATTGTCACAATCTTAATTTATCTGTGTAATGCACAGCACAACACTTCTCTTAAGAGCAATGCACGATAAGCAAATAGAGACTTGTTGCTTTCACTTAGTGACTTGGTTTTTTGTAAAAAAAAAAAAACACCAAAAATTGTCTTGATAAGGATCAGATTTAACAGATCCTCCATATCCAGTTAGATAATTGGTAAATTTTCTTTTTCTTAGGTAATGGAAGGCCACACAGGTCGTGTTGGAGCATTATCTTGGAATTCTTTCGTCCTCTCATCGGGAAGCAGAACCGGTACAATAATAAACCATGACGTCAGGCAGAGAGAACACATCATCAATTCCCTCAACGGGCATACGCAAGAGGTAAATTTAAATACATATTACAACACTTACCCTACAGTGCTAAAAAATACTTCCGATATGTTTCTGGCCTTTTAAGAACCAAGTGAAAAAAGATGTTTTTACACTTACCACCCTTTGATGAACGGTAAAAACCTAGGATGTATATTTTTAAAAAACGTTTTTCACTTGGTTCCTAAAGAGCCAGCAACGTATCGCGAGTATTTTTTAGCACCGTGTGTTAATGCATTGATCCATTGAGTATGTACTTTTATATCATTATATTTGTCACCCCTGGTAACACAAAGCTTATCAGAATGTAACAAAATAAGCAGTAACAAATATGACATCAGTATTAGAGAAGTGTTAGGTACACTTATATTATAATTTCAAAATTGAAAATGTAAGTTTTACGATCAATTTTTTAGGTGTTATAATTTTATACGCAAGCCTAAACCATACCCTTCTGGCACCTAGTAGTCAAGTTTTTTTTTACATAAAATTATTACATTACTATATTACGGTAACGTTGAAAAACTCTAACCATAGTTACGTCTTTTAAATATAGCTTCATAAATGTTCTTTTTTCAATTAAAAAAAAATAATGATCAAAGGAATTTCAATTAAAACTTTAGTCTAATCTTTACAGAACTTAATTTATTTTAATTAAATCTGTGAGCTTATGCCATTATAAATGGATGGCAACAGAAAACAGAGCATTGCTTTTGAGTGCTGTGCACATCGTACATGCTTGAAGGAGGCCTTGCCCAACCCTTTGCTACGCCACTGTGGTAAATACAATGTAAATTTGTTTGCTGAATACAAAATTGTGAGTTAAAGAGGGTATAAGATTCGAAAGATTTATGACTTTTGTTTCAGAAAAAACATTATGAAAAATTTTCTTTAAATTATCATTTTATTGTATACAACATTCTTCTAGAAATTTTCTTTTCTAGAAGAATTCTAATACCGATTCCGATTCATTATTTGCAGGTGTGTGGCTTGAAATGGTCTCCTGACGGCAAATACTTGGCATCCGGGGGCAATGACAACCTGCTGAACATCTGGCCTGCAGCTTCAGGGGAGCATCACGCGCAAACGAATCCTTTGTATTCATTCAATCAACACATGGCCGCTGTCAAAGGGCTGGCCTGGTGCCCGTGGAGTAGTGGTATCTTAGCGTCAGGCGGCGGAACTGCTGACCGGACCATTAGGATATGGAATGTCAACAATGGAACTAACATCAACACCGTGGACGCTAAATCACAGGTTGGTGAACTACAATGAAAAGACACTGGTCATGTCATGTTATGCTATGTAAATTATTATAAGGCTACATAAAACATCTTCACACCGACTGTACTGCGACGCTATTTTAGTTTTTACACTAAACGTGAAAACATCCTTCGGTGTCATCTACTGTAGTTTTTAAAATAATCTACGCAATGTTTTATTTACACTTCGTTGCATAATTTTGCAGGTGTGCTCGATACTTTGGTCTCAGACGTACAAGGAATTGATATCGGGGCACGGTTATGCCAACAACCAACTGATCATCTGGAAATACCCTCTCATGACTAAAGTGACCGAGTTGACTGGACACACTGCCAGAGTTTTGCATCTAGCCATGTCACCCGACGGCACGACTGTCCTGAGTGCAGGAGCCGATGAAACCCTCAGGTATATATTTAATTTATCAGCTGTCGACTTATTTTCAATATTTAAACATTTCTTACAGCCTTTTTACTGAAAAAATCTTCTTTTACTCTCGTCTCGTCGGGTACTATCCATAGGGTGTACTTGACAGAACTCGATCAAAGCGTTTGTCGGGTGACAGAGAATCTTTTTACAATCAGTTATTTACACTTTAAATGCTCTATTAACTCTTCAGGCACGTATACCTAAAATAGATTTCGATTAGTGGCTGGTTCATATCCAATGTATATCAGAGTGAATTGCAGATGAAAAAATAAATAGAAATAAAAATAGATTTTTCATTTTGAAAAACATTTCTATTGAAATTCAGGGCAAATAATCTTGAAAGCAGTTGTCAAGTTTTTCTTGTTAAAAGTTACTTTTCACGGACGGATAATTTATCCGTGCTATACTATGGTAACACTAAAAAGCCCCGACCATAGTATTGAATTTAATTTTTTTAGAATACATTATAGGCTCCATAAAAATAATTCCTTCAAATAATTGTGTCAAAACAAAGCATTTTTTGGCACAAGGTTAGTATAAGAGATAGGGCTTCCTTGCCTACATTTTTTAAAATTTGTTTTAGGTTGTGGAAATGCTTCGTGCCTGACCCCTCGAAGAAGAAGGATCCAAAAGAGATTAGGTCTGCCAAGAGCATCTTTAAAAGCATTCGATGAAAATGCTGCTTAATTTATTATTATTTATTGTTTTTTTTTTAATTATTACCGTATGTATCTTCAATCACAACTTTGCCCTGGCAACCATACTCTGAGAATATCTGCAAACGAAGGTAATGTGTCAACCCACTGAACTGGATTGAGTTCTTGTTTTTTTCGACATTTATGATTTTTTCATATATATTCTTTCATTTATGACTGATATTTCATATCAATGTTACGATCTCTTCTTGGTAAAATAATTGTTATATGTGAATATAACCAATTCTTTTTGTCGTGAAAATCCTCCGATAACAGCATAAATTAACATTAATTAGTTTTAAAATTATACTTTTTTGAGCCGGACTTGGATACAATGACTAATATTAACAGCTTAACGACCGCGGACGCGTATTTGAGTCTTTGAAAAACAAAGGTTGCTGGCCGGCGGACTCATATATGCGTATAGGCGAAGTATCTGGAAGCTAAGAAAATTAAATTTGTAAAGATATCTCAATTTGTTTACAATTTATAGTGAATTTAGTAAAATTACAATTATTGCGAATTTTTCGCAAAATTTTATTTCGTCAGGTGAAATTTTATAAAAAAAAACGCGCGGTGGTCGTTAAGCTGTTAATATAATACTTGACAATAATATTCTGTCATGAATTTTTTTATGCCATACAATAATTCAACAACTTGAATTGAACACATACATTTTTTTTCATAAAAATATGCAATGCTTTTTATATGTCACGTTTTGTTTTTATATTATTGACTTAGGTTGTTTATTATGCCACATTTTGTTAAATTATAACTTTATTTTGATTTAGTCATAGTTTTAGCTCATTTGATAAAACAATCCTATTTTATTTTGACAATAAATGTTAAGTGATGTTTCTTTGAAGTTTCTATACTACTGTAGAAATTTTTTTAAGATCCGTCACCGAATATACTACTAAAAGCAATATCTATATAACATAAATCTTTACAAATCATCAAAACTTTTGAATTACTGTGTAAAGCTCTCTCTCTGTTTTTGATTAGTTTTACTCCCCATACCTAAAAGGAATCGACTCAAAAATCATGGTTTTGAGATAATTACATTTTAAAATACCTCAGTAAATAATTTAAAATTTTGACTGAAGGTGCTTGGTGGAATTTCATCAGTAATAAATATACAGTGAAACTCCCTTTGTACCTTTTTGAGAGACCGACGTAAAATGTAAATATGTAGAGGGGAAACTTTAATGAGGTTATGCAAATATTTAGGTTTTGTCTTGCACATTATCAAAGCTATCAAAATACCTTCGATGGTGAGGATTTACTACCTTTATATGTATGTAATTATAATTGACTTTTGAATTATTATTTTTAAATTCCAAACTCCGAATTTGTTTTACATAAATTGTATGTTGCAGTATGTAAACGTTATTTTAAAAATATATCGGAAAGCATAGATAGATAAATTTTACCTATGTGTTTTAATTCATCTCGTATCATAAGGAACATTCTGACTCTTTGAGATTTTGTAATGAATTGGGAGAACAGGGTCAAAAATACCCAAAATCGTATTGTTATTCATTATTTTTGGTCAACCCCTTAATAACTAAGTAATTATTAGTCAATTAGCAGATATAATGGAATTGTATGTGCAATTTAATAGTTCCCAGTTTTTGTCCTTATTTTGGTAGTTTAAATGACCACAGGCAGGAACCTATACTAATCTTGAACATCTTTTTTTATTCAAACAATTTTTTGTACACAATGTACTCTTTTTTCTTCCGATAAAGACATAGTTGCAAAACAATTTGAGAAACAACCTTTATATAATAAGTATGTTTTTATGAGAAAATACATAATTCCTATCATCACGCCAGACTAATAAATATTCTATAAGTAAATTAAACGTTTTTTCTGAGCGCATAAGCTGTTGGCTAGTTTTTATCAATTTTCACAATCAACTAAATATGCCTGTTATATTGGGGCTTCACTGTATTTTTCTAAAGAAATTTAAACATTCCTTTCAGATTCAGTAATGAATTCAAACAATTCAATGATTTTTAAATTGACATAGTTATACACAATATTATACTTATTTAAGTAAATTGATTTTATTTCATTTCATGTGCCATTTAATGTTATTATTTTTTGTAAATACGATGTATTTTGTGCCATATATATCAATATTTCTTAATATTGTGTAAAAGTTAAAAGCAATAAATTGTGAAATATAGATATGTAAGCAGCTTACTTAAAAAATATTTTTAAATAAACAAAGTAAACATTTTATGGCTGTAAATGTAATTGATTGATTGTGGTAGAAGATTAAGTGAACTGAAATTGACTTTTTGTCATAAGTTTTGATAGAATACATGGGTGGTAACACCCTCACAATCTATGTAAATTAAGTAAATCTCAGGTGCATTATTAACGCAGGCCTACTCTCACATTTATTAATATCCAGACCGGTGATTCTTACGTAAACTTTTACTAAGGCCGCAATGTCTCGTGGCCGCACCAAATTTTTGTTTTGAGATGTAAGATAAATAGTAAATAATTGCATTCACTTAAAATAATGTATTAACTTGTAAGTTAATATTCAATAAAAGACAAAATTTTAAATATCAATATCCTCTGCAACAAAATCCTCTGGTGGCCGCACACGAGAACCAGTCTCTACTGAGAAAGAGTCTCTAATATGCAACATGATTTTGCATTTGCTTTTTTTAATGGTTGTTACTTAAATGTTATAATTATATCTGTATTTGCTGTTGTTATAATCGATCTTTTATGATTTGTTCGACCAATCAAGAGTGCTTTAGAAAGAGGTTATTTTTTTAACACACCGTCAATATTAATGCAAGCTCGTCAAATAGCAGATTTATTTCGTTAAAATCACTCTAATACTGAATAGACATAATTAATCAAACATAAAAAACTTGAAAGAATAAAACGAAATTCAGTTAATCGTTGACGTTTGACATATCGACTAACAACAGTGAACATAGTTGCAATTATTATAAGTTAAGCAGAGCGTTAAAATTATGTTGAGAATAACGCTGACAGTGTTTTTCAACTTGTAGATGTCTTAACGCAGTACGTGGAAATATTTCCAAAATGTTCCCCTTTCAAGCACGTCATCTTATCAAACACATAATTCATTGTAAACAAATTTTTGTCTTCGATAACTGTTTCTTAAAAGAACTTTAATGACAATCTTATAACTTGATCTTAGACATTTATTGCTCAACGTTTATAATTTTAATGGTATTTAAAAATACATTGTTTTGTTTTAAATATATGGAGGGTTGTGGAGTCTTTAAAAAATATAGCCACTGCAACGGATTCTTACACTTGTCACTCGATTTTTAACAAATAAATAATATCACTGATTTCTTTCTTATTTGTAATCCTGCTGTGACATTCATAGACAGTCTTAATTTTGCCAGCTACTGCGACATGTAAAATTATTAATTCTAAGTTAGCTGATCTTTGGCAACTCTAGACCCACAACTATAGTTATTTGCAATTGACATACCAACACCAGCATGACGACAATATTGTCTTCTTAACCGATATACATGTTATCTATCATACATTTGAGCATATTGTTCAGGAGAACAATAATTTAACTAAATAATATTGTAATTGATTATTTTACTCTAATAAAATCTTTTGTTGTTTTTATTGAAAATAAATATCTTTATAACCATGTATAATGTTTGTTTATTTTTCCATCATTAAAATATCATCCCACGTGAGCCAGTGGTGGATTGTCCTACAAGCGTAGGCTTAGGGCCTCAAAAATAGCCTGTATTTATGATTAGAGATTATGAAGACAGTTTTTTTCATTTCGATATGTAACCTCTTGGTTATTCGAAAAACAGGATGTCCAAATTAAATAGGACCTAAGTGCGCAATTTGCCACTGCTGGTAGTTAAGTGGCCAACACTCATAGGCATTTGTTGTATTCAAATAAATGGTTACAGATTCAAAGCGCTAAATTCTTTCACGCAACCAATTTTTCAATTCATGTTCAGAGGCATGGGATGTCAAATCATTCCATCTGCTCCTAAACAGAGCCATAAGAATATCAATCAACTCCCTCATATTACTTTTCTAGTCCACTTCTATTTTTCCACTCCAAGGTTGGGACAAATGTATTAGAACCAGTTCTAGAAAAAAACTTGGCTCCATATTGAGAGTAGACACAGTAAAACAATATTAATATCTTTAGGTAGCTATGTTTTTGCCTATAAATCATAGTGGGTGGGCTTGAAGCGGAAACATGCAGGTACTGTAACAAAAATATGATTTTTGGCTACAAGCTAACCTTAACACTCTTCCCGAGTTAAGAATCATTCAAAAGGGATTTCTTTCAAATAAATGTCGGCTCCCAATTTGGAGCATATGACATAATTGAAGTATCTCGACAGTATATTTTTTTACAAGAACTATTTTGTTACTCAGTTGCTCAACCTGTCTTTTTCTAAGAGAACAGTAAGCATAGGGCTAACACAAGGCTAGAAGTTCACGAATTTTTTTCATTGCCATTATATTTAGGATGTGATGGGTGGAAAAGAATTTTTAGACATCACAAGCCATCGATAAACAAAAAAATCTGTACATACTGGGAGTCAAGCCCGTGAGATCCTTCACGGAAGCCAATGATGTTTACCACTGCGTCACAGACCCAAATAAGGACATTGTTTGACAAAAATGATTAATCTAGGTCAAATTTGTGTTGAGACTATAATATTTAAGCAATAGATCAAAAACATCATAGCTAGAGAACAATGAATGTAGATTTATTGAACACTGTTATTATGAATGTTCTTTTAAAAATATAATGATAGAACAGAGTTCCACTGGAAGTAGCTGCCCGTTAACAGTTCAAATTAATCATTTTCTTCCTTCATGGACTTGAAGAACAATAAAAAATGCAAGTTTTGTAATTAAAATATTTATTTCTTTATATATAGGTAGTAATGTTTTAATAAATACAGGTTTTTACATAAAAATTATCATGGAATTACAACAAATTCATTGTGTGACAACATTGACATCACTTATAATAACAAAATGCGCAATATATGGCCACGTTCATCGACAATGTTGCAATAGTAATTTTAATACTTAACTATGTTACCATACAAAAGGGGCAATTTTATCGCCATATTATTATAAAAATCAGTCAAACACGATAATTATTTCTAACCTAATAGTAATCTATTTCCTATACAACAGCTATTTTCTCTAGATCTCTATTCGTACACTTACTTCTTGGACATTGCTTACATTGTATAAAAAGTTAAATGCAAAACCTATATACATACAACTTCCTCATAGTGGGGTATTTTTATTCAATTGTGCTTTTCTTAATGAATTCATTTTAATCTGAATAGCCATTTTTTAAAGTTATTTTTTATTAGTGCACAAGCTTCATTGATTTTATTTGCGAGATCATTTGAGTAGTATAGTCAACACAATAGATAGATATTCTTAAACGTATGAGCCAGCCCTGTTGTCGAATTTCTTGTTCCTATTTTTTTGGACACACAAGTATGACTGTGAAAAGAAACATACTATGTTTTCTGTATCATTTGTACACAACGGATGTGATAAAATGATTATCATTTAATGAAGCCAAATTAATAACTGATGTGCCTAATAACTTAATTGATTCACTTAAACAGCTGTATAATTAAATATATATTTATTGGTCTCGTATTCGGCTCATTTGGACTAAAATTTTGACAACCTCTGAGCTAGTCTAATAGTAGAGTAGACTTTTAAGAATGATTGAAGATTTCTATTCAACAATATTTTGAAATTTGTGTACCTAATACTAATGCTAATTATTGATTTTCAACGTATTTTTTAAGTGTATGAAAGCAAAATTTAAAATGAGTTACTATTTTAATGAATATTAGTAATTATGTACATTAATGACAGTTACTTTTTTCAAAATCCAACTAATACACAGAAATTTAAATGTATCCAAGATGTAACCAAATAAAAACCTATAGGAATGTAAATTAGAAAACTAAATATTTGATAAACAGTATATGTAAACTAAAAAATAATGCTATTCAAAAGGTGTGAATTTTGTATGTAGTTGTCATCTTGTACATTAATTATCTAGGGATTCTGATGTCTCAAATTAAGTCACATTTTTAAACCCCTTTTACCACATTGAAGGAACGAAATTTTTAAATTTATTTATCATTTAAACACATGATTCATTTTCATATGCTAACTTCCTTCACAGAAGTAGTTTCAATTGTTGTATTTCATTCATAACATCACACCCTCCGCTCACTAGAGCTCAAGACATCACATACTGTTGGCTTAATTTTCAAAGTACTATGTTTAGAGGGAAAATTTACGCTGACGATATTTAAACTACCTAATGTATTTGGTTGAATTTTCCATAGTTACATCAGGTCTGGTAAATGCCAAAATCAAATTCCATATGTGCAACCAAAAATTGGTTTCAAATGTTTTAATTGAATGCTGTATTCAGAATAAACAGTCAGTAAACCATATTTTTTTAGAAAATGAGTCAAATTTTCTACACAATCTGAGAATAATTGGCCATTGTAAATATATGTATAGTACCTAGTAAATATTAAGACATTTTTATGTTATTTGGTGTATTGTTTCATAGGAAATTTTGAATTCCATATGCAATCAAATCAAAAGCATTATTAATGCTTTCTACAGTCAAATATTCATAATATTTTAATATTCCTCCCATCTGTAATTTGGTGTGAATCGATTTGATGTTTATAGTCAAGACGCTTCACACACATTTCAAGTAGCTTGGCACTCATTTGTCGTAAAAGAACAGAAAGCAAACAATATGATCATAGATAAAGAGTCTAAATGCTGTCAGAAGCGCTCAGAAGAACATAACAATTTTTATATGATTCAATACATTGAACTTTATCATTTAAAATTCAATGAAATGCATTAACAGACCATTAATTAAAAAAATAACCAGCAGTTTAAGAAACTATCTTAATTCACGAGTTGGGATTTAAAATAAAATATTTTTTTTGAATAACATAAAACTTTGGAATAATGAAATTTAATTTTTATACTACCTTAAATGCTAATCGAGGCTCAACTCAAAGAAATAAAGCTTTTTGAGGCAATGTAATAATTATTATAATAATTAAAATCGTTCAGCATTAATTCTAAGGAAAAATTTAATATCATTCTTATTGGAAAATAATTGTTTTCGCATAATTTATCAGTATTCTTCAAAACATTGCGTGATTTATTGCCAATATCAAATTCGTGATAAATGTTTCAAAATAACAGTGTTGTTTTTAACAGCATTAAATAATATTTCACAGAGAAAAATATCAGACCCCAGATAAAGCATATTTACCAACATCTTTAATTAGAAAGTTTTGAAACAAAGACAGCTGTAATTTTTTCTCATTTAGTATACATAATTATGTTCATAGAACTGAGGAAAACAATAATTGAGTTCTCTACAAAAAGGAGTGGAATAGTAATGTTTGTAATATTAACGTTCAAAATTAAAATTAATAAACAATCAACATTGATTATTAATACTGAGGTAATAAAAAATAACATTGTCAAATGCTACATCGAACACCAAATTGCAATTAACTTTCAAAATTAATGAATTAAATGACCACAGGAGATTCCATTATATAATATATAATGCATAATTTATTACAAGCACCATATTTCTTTATCATTATTAACAGCATCAAACAAAACATCTCATACAGCAATAAAGCAGTTATCGGTAATTATTTTAGCACGTTGTACGCTGGAAAAATTGATTGCAAACTTGGCAGCAGGAAACTAAAACCTATTTTGAGATAGCCTGTGAAGGTTGACTTTATAATAGTTCACGACTAATATTGTAGATCTACTATTATCATCTCCCGGTCTATCTAGCGATTGCTTCAAACATTATTTATATAATTTTGAACAGTAATGTAATGAAGACTTGGTTCAAAAGGCTCACGTCTGGTCTTTGTGTTCTTCAAAAACACATGGTTGCAATTTTAAAGAAAAACCTTAAGATTGTTTTTGGATTTTGTTCCTTGCAATAATGATGTATCAAGGCATTAAAAAAATACATAACCAATTCCATGATGGATTTGTATGAAAATAATTGCCAATGATCACAAACAAATTTTCATGAGTTATTTAATGAAATGTCTCATTTATTGGGCAAAAATTATTACTCATTGGGCCTAACCTAAATAAGCACGCTTCCAAGAAAATCATTTCATAGTCATAACGCTATTGTCTTCTGATAGTTCATTAATAATTTGTATTAATAGCGTTGCCTTTTCTTCAGTATAAAATGCTCACACGCTGAACGAAACCAATCCTATGACAACTACAATTTTTTTTATTAATTTAACATCTTTTTAGTGATTTAAATAAAAGCATTTCCAATTTATTCAATTTTCCCGAGATTAGACTCCAACAGTAAAAGATTTAAACATATACCTCGTTCAAAATTAATCACTACACAAATTGCAATATTACTGTATGTCACCTACTTCTGTCTGATGCTTTTTCATTACAATTATGACAGAAAACTGTCAGAACTCATTCCATAGAGAATATACAACACTAGACTACTTCATTAAAGCATTATGTATATTGCTCAGACAATGAAACATTGCTATATTAATTAAAAGTGACTTATTTCACAGAAAAAGTACATTCAATGTCCGTATGAAGAAGTCCACAACGTTTAAACTAACTATCTAAAGAATACTTATAAAACTACAACATAATTTGTCAATTTATATCACAGATGTCCTATCCTCATCTAACTCCGAGCCGAGCTGTCTCACAACACGTCTAGGACTACTTAAAGGGCCATCACTGCCGGTCTCGCTTGTTACATTTTCGTTAATCACATTAACTGTCGTGTTGGAAACAGGCTCAGCTTGATTCAGAAGGCACTCTTGACTTAAGCTCCCGTCAAAAGAGTTGGGCAGAGTTCGTATTCTAACACTCCTTCTCATGCTAGACCTGAGAAGATTAGCGACATCGGAGGCTGTCGTAGATTTCCCGTCATTCTTGCTCCTCTGTAATGAGCTGCCAGAATTAAAACTCTGATAAGCTCTCGCGGAAGGTAGAGTAAATCTCTGGTCGAAACCGCTGGCGATATCTTGTTCTACCGGTATCAAGTCAGGAATTACAAAATCTTCTCGGTTACTTAGAATATCTGTGTCATGACTTAACTCGGTGATATATGTGGCATTGACAGGTGGCAGATCAGTTGTCTGTTCGTTTTGACTGGCTAAGAGGACGGAATAGTCAGGCGGAGAATTAGCAGCAGGTATTATCGTATTCTGCTGGCTGACGGTCTCGCTTATGGACATCGGTATCTGTGGTAATGTTGTACTAGATTCTCCAAACGATATTGCCAATCTGAAAAAACAAAATTGGTAATATTACTAAGGGAATTAATATGCTGGACGGACAATGATTATAAAACACAGTTGGCAAAGGGGACTTGCATGAAAAAATTTGCAATGCCAAGATGATTTTTTTGTGTCACATAAATCTGTCTTTTTTTTTATATTATTGCTATCAATGTAACATAAAATACCACGGCTAGATACATTATCCTAAAAGCTAAAAGTTTTCATTTGCTGTTTACTCAAAACAATCAATCTGTTACCAACTTCTGCCATTACGGTATATTATTTAAAAAAATATAGGATTCAGACTCCTGCTCTGATCAAGTCTTTAAATTCTGCCAACGTTACACTACCGAGCAAAATTATACTACCTTCTGACTCCTCGTATGCTTCGTCTGATGCTGTGCCGGAGCGCTTTGGCAATCCTTGCTCCTGTGGCAGTGGAATACGAAGGCGGCGGAGTATACTTTGGCGGAGGATCCGGAAGAACAGGATCAGGGGTCGTTTCAGCAGTGCGGCTCGCATTTGATGCAGCTTCACCAGGTCTCGGAGCTCCTCTATTATTATTATTGTTTAGATTTCTCATAGGAGGTGACGTACCGGGTCCGTCAACATGCGGTCGGTATAAAAGCTGGATTCGCTGCAATTTTATTTTGATATAATTAGTGCTGTTGCATTTCTTGAAACTTCTCATTGATGTTCGGAATCATATTATTATGATGGAAACTACGATAATGCGTTGAACAATTTTCACAGGTATGACTTTAAATTTATTTTCAAAGTGTGTAAAGTATGTGAGTATGTTTAGTTCAAAGTATCTCCACAAAGCTTGAGCACTGAGAATCAATTGGTTATCAACTTAACATAACATAACTTAAATACAATACTCCCGAAAGCGGTATCTGATGACTGGTAAATTTGGGTATATTGTCGTTATCATAATTTGGGTATATGTCGTTTTCTTTTTACACACAGATTTACTATAAGTGTCAATATATAATTTGACCAGTCAGATAGCACATTTGTGTTGAACGTGGCAGCTTATATTTTTTCACTATCATAGCAACATTGTTTACAGCAGTGTCTGCCAAACTGTGTGCCGTGGAGGAAGAAGCCTCGAGAACGTTTATTTTAAATAATGCCTATTCATTTCAATTTTCTTCAGTTTTAAATAAATTCAAGATCAACATATTCAAATAAATATTTGTCACGTTCGTACATAGTGATTGGCGCAGCACATTTTCTTTTTTAAATGTCAATTCCTTTTTTAAAGTGACTTCTTTTGGTGTGCCGCGGAACAAATCCCATTCACCAGTGTGCCGTGAAGTAAAAGAGTTTGGCAGACACTGGTTTACAGCAACAAAAAAACAGCAATATGTACTTTGCATGACTAAAACATTGATACAATCTACTGTGAACAATTGTGATCTATGTAGATTTTTGGTATTGCAATTATTCATTAAATATAAACCAGACTCTCGGTGGATTCGACAGTTACATTGTTTTAATCCACTGCTCGTCAGTGGAAAAGGGAATTTCATATTAACCCCTTTAGCAACAGAGCACCGCAATTGTACTTGAAAGTTTCACAGAGCTGATTCATTTGTGTAAACTTTCTGTGTAAAGATAAACCTGAGCCAGAAAGAATTAATATTTATAGACATATGTGAGGTTCTTTACTTGGACTGTTAATTTCCAAATATAGGTATATGTTCAAGTTTAAATAGTAAATCAAATATATGTTTAAGTTTACCTTTATTATATTCAAAAAGTAAAACACTCATTTGTACTACATCAACTTTTATTTTAAATGGCCGGAACCAATATTGCTCATGAAAAGCATTATCAACTGATCGCTTGATGCCGGCTCCTTATCTTTTAAAATAAAGGTGAAACTAGTACAATGATTTAATATAGGAAATGGTATAATGGCTGTTATTTTATTTTGATGCCTACTCCCAATGTGGAGCTTACGGACTCCCAATCGTTTATCATGACAAAAGTTGTTTTTCTTACAAGGAATGATTGTTATCCAGAAAAGATTAGTCAGCCAAAAAATAAAAATGCCATATACAGAGCATGGTCTGCTTTGATTAAGTTTTGGCTGGTGCAGTTCATACTTCAGGGGATCCGTCTATATTTAATTTATAAATGCATATTTCAAATATTGTCGCAATATGTACTTCAAATATTTTGTTACAACAACGATAGTGCAGATAAAACATCAAAACACTTAAAGTAAATGTGAACACACATTACTGGTAGTCACTGTGACTGAATTTTCAACAGTTGAATCCTGGTAGCGTAAGGTAAAGGAAAAAATTATACAGAATATTGTTTTGTTCATTATTGAATTGATATATAATATGTTTGCATATATATCACTTTTAAGGTGTTTACTGTCAATACTTGGTGGAAAGGCATTATAATAAAAATAATAAAAGATTTTTAGTACTTTTTCCACATAAAATTTATTAGATCAGGACCGGTTTCGCTCATCGCGAGCATTATCAACTGATAAGAAAAATATATAAACAGTGATATTTTTATTTTTTTTAACCATGCCCACTCCCAATGTGAAGCATATGGACTCCTAATGGAGTTTATCTCAACAGAAGTGTTTCTACGAGAACTGCTTGTTACTCAGTTGCTCAACCTCTCTTTTTCCAAAGAGAGTAGGGATAGAAGGATAGGGCTAGGACAGGATTAGTGGTAAGCTAATCGCTCTCGATATGCCCCGTTTATAGGATAGGATGGGTGAGAGAGGGGAATTCAAGACATCACATACATCCATGCCTTTGAACAGAAATTCATAAATCGATTGAAAAATCAATTTTTAAAACTGTCCGTACCAGGATTTGAACCCGGGCCCTCCGTAGCCGAAGCCAACAACATTGACCACTCGACCACACGGGCCATATATCATAACTGATATCGTTTGCCACTTAGATTTATTATTCTTTGATGATGGTTTTTTTAATTTTTATGGGTGTTAAGCATTTTAATTTTGTATAATTATAATGTAATTTGCTAATCCTTTAAATTGTTAATAGTTGCTTACACCTTTTTATTTCAATTTAAATTTTGTATAAATATCACTGTTTATATATTTTTCTTATTAGTTGATAATGCTCGCGATGAGCGAAACCGGTCCTGATCTAATAAATTTTATGTGGAAAAAGTACTAAAAATCTTTTATTATTTTTATTTTTTTTTTATGTTTGCATATTATAAAAATACATTATAAAAAAGGAGCTAAATATTATACAGACACATTCCTGGCAAAAGACATTACATCTGAAATACTATTATCGTGAATTAATGCTGAATAATTTTGTGTTCATATTGTCATAACCATATGGCGGTAACTATTGATAGCTTTATTATACCACCGGTCGTGTTACTAGGTCAGTCTGATGATGTTTCTCATAAAGGCGAAACATGTTTCACACCTAGTAACACAAACAGAGGAACAACAATGGTACCAATTTTTACTTTTATAAAATTTATATTCTGTTCTATTCGTTTAAACATAACATGGCTAAACTGGCAGAAGGGGATAAGTCGAAAAAACCTTCTATTGAGATAATTGTAACTTTGATAATAATTAACGAATTCAATTCACATGTTCAAACATTTAAGGTTATTTATAGTTTTTTTTCCTGCCAAAAATAGCTTTTATCAGAATTGTCTACATGTAAAAATACACAAAATATGGCTAAATTCGTTTTTTCAAAAGACACAGTGTGTTACAAGCTAACTACCTGCGTTCATAACTCGAAACAGCTGGTTTATGAATTATGGCCGTCTGCCAGTATGCCAATGATATTGGTTGTATCAAAAAAAGCTTCTGTGTCCCCACAAAGCTTGTGGCGATCAAACCGTGATTTATTCAACACTCCCTTGAATATTTTTCAACATGTTTTGATATCCCGAAAAATGGAGGTAGTAAGTACACGCGGCGTACAAATGCGCCTTTTGTGTTGCAAACTAGTGAAAGAGATATAAAATGAAGTTTTTAATGCTTTAGGATTTCGAAAATTTTGTATTTTTCAGGATCTGTTAAACAATATATTGGTCAAATATCATTAAAAATAAATCTGTACAGAAATAAATGTATGTATAACAGGGTATAACATAAATTATAGAATAAGGACAATAAATACATTATTTATAATTGATTTGTTCAACCAATGTATGTATTGATTAAATCATAAAAAATTTATAACTAATTAATTACATTTTGTGAGATTGAACTATTTTTCTAGCATAATTACTTAAATGCAAATTCAATAATAATGCTACATAATATATAAGCAATACATTCTAAATAATATTCTATTCTAGCTGTTTTTAGTTATACTTTCAAAAAACTCTTTTAATTGTAAATATAAAGCAATGATGTAGTTATTTTATTAAAAAATTGACTAAGCAATCAAATGGTTACTAACAAGAGTCATCCCTCTTTTTGAATTCTTGAAATTCTGACTCAATTGTAAAATACAAATTAAAATTGATTAAAATAAAATTTACCTCTAGAATGTCCGGCGGTCCTGATCCGAGATATCTACAGGTCTGTATGAACCCAATGAATACGACAGTCAAGAGAGGTATAAGTTGGAGGGCTGCACCGAGACGTTTGCACCACAGAGGCCAATAGTCTAAGCCGGGAGCAGCTCTTCGCCAAGTGTACAACTGACGGTACTTTCCAACGCGGAAATCAACCACACACAATGCCTAAAAATAGAGAAACAATTAAGTGCTTATTTGTATTATATACTAGGTGACAGAACCACCTGTCAACACTCACTCCAGGCATTGTGCAGTTTAGTGCTGTGCATTACTAACATACAAATCAACATAAATCTATATTTTAATAATGACATTTATAAACAGGGCTGTGGAGTCGCGTGAAAAAAAGACGACTCCAACTTCGACTCCGACTCCAGCTTTAAAATATTTAATGACTCAGACTCCGAGGAAATTTTTCAATAATTTCATTTTAACTTATATATATCGACTGTGGAAAGGAAAAAGGACTTAACCCACACATATCAAATTTTACAGGAGGCGCTTAAAACGAGTTTTGATGATTTTGTGACATATACAAATTATGAATTATACACAACCCTGAAGTGCACAGAGACTTCTAAACTGGTGTTTAATTGACATAATCTAATATTAATTAAAGAAATTGTCTAGGAAAAACCTTTATTTCAGTCTTTTTTCTTGGTTTTAGTTTTTTACAAGGTCATTTTTTCAAACTAAAAAGCTAAATTTAGATACTAATTCGGCATTTGCAGCTTGCATCCTTTTGATAGAACGTGTATCAAGTTTGATACATTGTGATTATCGAAAAAAACCTGTTTTGAAGAAACTGTGGGTTAAGTCCTTTTTCCTTTCCACAGTCGATATGTATACCATCAAATCATCTTTAGTCAGCCAAGCATGAAATGTTAACACTTTTGAATATTTTGTTTAATTACACATCATTAAATATATTTTTCAAAAAAAAATCGAGCCGCTCATTTTTCACAACTACGACTCTGGCCAAAATACCACGACTCCGACTCCACAGCCCTGTTTATAAACCTTCATGTCAAAACTGTCCAGCATAATATATTAGATAGTTAGAACTTTTAGTGTTTTAAAAGTTAAAGTTTTTAAGTTAAGCAGAATGACAATTCACTTACTATTAGTGCAACTGGCAGCAAGACGTTCCACGTGAAACAAAGAAGAGGACCGACAGCCGAAGATCTAGAATACAGCATACCGACAACGGCTTCTCCGGAGTAGGGTCGTCCTCTCACCAAAAACATTCCGCACAGCAAAGCAACGTGGAGCAGGCAATTCCACCAGATTCCCACAATCACATAGTCTACAAAGTGAATCACCAAGACGCCAGCCTGTAACAATTGCAGCGATGTAGTTTCTGATGCAACTCAAATGTGGGCAAGACCAAAAAAATTTGTAATTTCTTGGAAGAGGGGTGGGTGAAATCCAAAATGAAATAAATTTAAGAGTCAAAAATTGAATGACCCTCCCCATGGTGAAGTGTTTCAATGTATATTATCTAAATTGCCATTTTTTTTGTTTTCAATTGTACAAATAGCACGGGAAAAATCAGTAGCCATACAATATTGAGAAAAAAAAATCTATTTGATTTCTTCCTGTAACAAATGGCAAAAAAGAATCGCATGAACAAAGATGAACTTAATAATGTTCCAGGCTAGAATAGGAACTGAAAGCATCTAGATAAGTCTTTGAGAATAATAATGAAAAATTTAATATACATTTATTAGATGTTGTACACATTTTTTTACATTGCTTCTAGTATGTGGTCATGTGTCACACTTAGCTATGTGGAATAGCAAAGTTATCTATCGAAGGTCTGACACAAAATTGTAATTTCCCACTCTGTCGTGAGTTAATTGTTTTAGAATTTTCAATTATTGAATGTCTTTTTACCTAAAGCTCTGATGCTCTCAGTTTGTTTTTACATTATAAGATGAGGTAATTTGTATTTCTAGCACTAGTGAAAAATGTGATCGAAGCATGCAGGTTGGGAATTGAAATACACACTCTTGGTTTGCCTTTAAGCCTGCACATCGGGGCCATAATAGGCCCATGGAAACTTCATTGTACACTCTACTTAATAATCTTTTATATTGAAAATAAATCTCCAAAAAGTAATGGTCAAATTCTATTTCATCATAGGTAAATAATAGTACAATTAAAACTGCTTACATCTGTCGTTAAGGGAAGGCCAAGTACAAATCCAAATGCACAGCTGAAAAAGGTGATAGTAGTCTCCCAGGATTTTAGGGTGCTGCCGTTGATCGCCATAATTCCTGTGATGACGCAGTGCCAAATCGCCAATTGCTGAGCGATACCAAACAGTATCAGAATAAAATAGAAGAGAACTGCCCAAAAAGAAGACATCTAAAAACAAAATTCAAACACACTAATAAGCTGAAGAGAACACTATGATACTTTTTAAGAGAACTGGTGGTATGTCAGTCACACAACCTCGCTGATCCAGGGAAATAAAAAATAGAGGATGGTGTTTAGAAAAAATTGGTAGCTATCTACTAATTTTACTCACCCCATCTTAACAATCAGATAGTGGATGAGAAGGAAAGAAAATATCACAGACATAAGTCTGTAGTCCTAAATATAATTTTAGTGTAATTCTTAAAATCAATTTCATTGATTTATTTAAATATAAATATACATAGTATTATGTAAACTGAAGCTCAAATGCGAAAACTTATATTGTACCTAGGGCTCACCAATGTCGATAATATTTTCAACCATTTCTACCATGGCATCTCGAAAAACAGAAAAAGAGAAGAGACAGTCAATTTAAACGCATTAATTCATTTTTAAGTTCCGAGGGAAGAGTGATCAATTGGGGTTAAATTATTACTACCACGCTGAACACAAAATAAATCAAAATCGATCAAATCGAATCAGATCACTGTTATAATCAAGATTGAACAGCAGAATTTCTAATCAATCAAAAAATCAACGTATAAAAGTTTAGCAGTACCTCCTCGGGGCCAACAATCGCAAGGGTCGATGGAATCAGTTCTGTGGCAAGCTGCAGCACTTGATATCCACTGTAAGCTGAGGGGTCGGAACCGGGACGAGTCACATGCATTCCCATCAAATTGCAGTGGTGCCACATGTGCCGCGGAGGTGTCACTCCCAGAGAACTCGGAAAAGGATTGTAACGAGGCGTAAGGAACGTATACGAACCAACTTCCTCTAAAATTAATAAAAAATATGTTTATAAATGCAAGAATAAAATATTATCAATATCCCAATTCGACAACAAAATATGTGATCAAAAGATTAGAATTAATACAAGACACAAAGACAATTTTTTCAATGCATCGAGTCTAATGATGCTTCTTGGTGAAGATGCATGATAAAATCATAAATATTTATTATTTGAATATCACAATATTTAAAAAAATGTAAAAAAAATCTCTCATTTTTATTCATAAAATAAGACGTAATTATAGTTAAGAATAAAAAGTAAAACTAACCAAAGCTTCCCGGCGAATACATGTATCCGTGTTGGGCCAATATATGTACGCAGGTATTGGCCAAAAACGCAGCCAACAGTAGTATGGAGAACGTTAACAGCACCAAGCAGAGACAGTCTCTACGAAGAGCCGAATCAGGCTTTCCTGGCCCGATTCTTCGTGTGCTGTGCGAAGTAAGCTGCATTGCACACGCCCCTAAAAGACCCCATGTTAAAAATGCTTCCTGAGCTGCAGCTGCCCAGCTCTGAAAATAATTATACACATAAAAAACAGATATCAATATAAGATATATACAGCCTAAATTTTGTTTTAACCACCAGCACGCCCAAGGGCTCGCTGGTGTGTCAAACGCTTACTCACTACATACACCAATGACATGCCGGTGTGTCAAGATGTTTTCTCCTAGAAAATAAATATTTTTTCAATATCTAAAAATTATTGTGCCAGTAGCATTCATTAATGAACCCAATAATGGCTAAGCTTTTTAAATTATCTTAGTTTATCAATATTATTTTTAAATAAATTCAACAGATGTTGCAAGGGCTCCCTACCAATCTTTTTATACTAATATATGGAGAAGGTATTTTTGACAATGCCTTGTAAAAAAAAACTGCAACTATAATTTATAGATGAATTTTATTATCATTTTATGAATGAAAACAGCTTTGGATCAATATATTTTAATTTACAAAATCTAATAATAAAATATACTAGCTGCAAGCCCGTTGACCTCAACGGGGGGGGGGGGTTTGTTGCATTTTTAAGTAGTCAGAAAATTTACTGGCGTGAAAAATAAATTACAAACCTATTTATTGAATAAGCCAGAAATTCTAAAAGTAAAAGAAATATATCTCGGGGCATATATCGACAGCCCTGCCCTGCAGTATTTAAGTTGTATATAATATAATTTTTAGAATAATTGAAATGTTTAAGTTTGCTAACAAATATATTTTGTAGAAGAAGAAACATACCTCAGGACATATATCGACAGCCCTGCAGTATTTAAATTGTAAATTATTTAATTTTTGGAATAATGTTCAAGTTTGCTAACAATCATTTTTCGTAGTATATATATATTTTATTCAACTAATTTTCAAGTACGCTAACAAATATATTTTGTAGAAGAAGAAAAAGACCTGAGGACATTAGTACGAACATATTTGTGATTTGTGATTATTTTATCGACTATTAATATATAGATATATATACAGTAAAACCACCATTTATGCGATCTTTGGGACCGTATAATTGGGGATAGTGTAATTGGGGGTGTGAATCTCATACAAAATTAGGGATTTGGGGTTTTCCGCGGAAAATGCAAAACTAAGATTTCTCTTCATTTTTGCAAAAAAAAAATATTGACGAAATATTTGGTGACTAAGTGACAAAATGCAAAGCGCGCGAAAAATCCCGCATACGTCAGACGCCAGCTGTGTTGAATACACAGACGCTAGTCAACATTTGACTGTATGCGAAGTTTTGCGGTGTGGTCAATCTTTTGCACTTTCAAGTAAATACATATTACTAAAAACTTTTTGCTTTATCTATAACATCAAATAAATTTTAAATCTTTAAAAAACTTTACTGACTGCGCGATTTATTATTATATTAAAATATTTTTTCAGTCATGCAAAAAAACGGAATTAAAATAAAAAGAAAACGCATTTCTATCGAAGAAAAATATACCATTTTAGAAAAACTTAGCAGAGGCGTAAGAGCTTACATTATTTCCAAAGAATTTTATATAATACATTCGATGGTTTCGGCGGTAACTTTTTTTGAATTTTATATAAATGAATCTACAATTCGATCGATTAAAAGAAATGAATATAAAATAAGACAGTGGGTGTCTATCGGTTCATCTGAAAATATGGATAGAAGATTGTAATAAAAGATATATTCCTCTTAGTGTCCGAATTATAAAACACAAAGCATTAAAAATATATGCATATTTGAAACAAGGAGAGACTGATGATTCACATTTAGCTCTCGAAAATCATTTCGAATTAAAGCAAGTAATGGCTGGTTTAACCGATTTTTCAATCTATTTTCCCTGCGCAGCATTAAAATGAGCGGCGAACGTGCATCTGCCGATGACGAAGGTGCAGAAAAATTTACACATAAATTATTGATGATGAAGGCTACACACCCGACAAAGTATTCAATGCTGACGAAACAAGCCATGATTGGAAAAAAAATGCCAGAACGCACATTTATTTCCAAAACCGTTAAATCTGCACCTGGATTCAAAGTTGCCAAAGACAGAATAACTGTTCTCCTTTGCAGTAATGCATCGGGCAGTTATATAACGAAACCAATGGTTGTCAGTCATTTTTTAAGCCCACGAGCAATGAATGGAATCGATAAGTCTAATTTGCCCGTTTACTGGAGGGCAAATAAAAAAGCGTGGATTACGGGAATTTTATTTCGCGATTGGTTTTTTAACTGCTTTGTTCCAGAAATGGAAAAATTCCCTTTTAGAAAAAATATTGCTTTCAAAATATTATTACTTATTGATAATGCTCCTGGCCATTCTAAGGATCTTTAAAATCCATCATTGGAACCGAATATTTTCTGACAGTGAATGATGTATGCTTATTTGTATTTTTTTATTTTAATCCTAAATTAAGTACTCGATATAATTCGATGTATGTACTATTTCAATAAAATTATTCTAGATTATTACATAAAGATAGTGTAAAATATAAATAAAATAAAACAAGTTAAAAAAAACTACATATGTATTTCTTTTCTCGCGGCGCACATATGTATAAATAAAACCAAAAAACGTTTTCAAAATCAGTTGCAGTTTTTTACCATGAGTAAATAGTATGCACATAACATTAAATTCTCTGATTTAAATTTCCATTAGAAAATATAGATTAGAGTTGAGCTCCCCTGCTGCAGCCGCCCAGGCGGACAGCAGCAACGAACGTAGCAATGGAATGCGACCGTACAATTGGGGGATTTGCGGCGAATATTTCTAGCCAGCGCATAATTCGGGGTAGTGTAATTGGGGGTTCCACTGTATATGTATAGATTGTGACAACCCTGAACAAAAAATCGATAATTAATTACTAGTTTTCATTCGGTGTACATAATATTGACTAAAAATAAATATTTATTATGTGCTGAGACAATTTATGTAAGTCAAATCATTTTTTATACAATTTCAAATGGCGTGGAAAACTAGATTGAATATTTTATGCTGGCAGGTGAGCGGTTAAGAGATAATAAATTCATAAAATTTTGAAAATAAGAAACAATAATTACCATTCTGAACTATAACATACAAATCGACAAATATATAATGGATGTTTGACGTAGGCGGTACAAAATTGGGAGACAGTGTATCAATGGCACCATTTAGCAGAATAAAAATCATTAAAGAAAGTAACATCCAACAATCGGCTAGAATGAATATTGTCCAAACAGAAATAATTAACTAAAACATTTTTTACTGACCTTACTGTTGATAAAGAATTCATTCCATGATGTTTCAGGAAACACGTCATACACAGAATCATGAGGCGTGAGAGACAACAGTTTGGCACATAAGATGAGAGTACAGCATATCGGCAAGAAGGAAAAGACATATACCACCTGAAAATAAGAAAACCAATTGTATAAATTTGATAATCAATCTATGTAGTGTGATAGATCGCAACTAATTGCGGGGATTTATTAATCCGTAGACTGCCAAAAGCCTCACAGTATCCACATTTATCGGCGCAAATTTCGCTGTATTTTACAAAAAATAACAATAACAATCCCGACAGGTTGGTGCAGTACCATCGAAATGCATTGGTGCTATGAGGGCTAACCATAATTGTGATTTGAAAAGAAATGGATTTTTTTATTAAATATTATCAGTGAAAAACAAATAAGACCCCAACTTGTAGAAATGCGAGAATTTAACATTTTTAATTAGGTTCTTATTCAAAAGTCAAATTGCCAGCACATGTTGGAAGATATTGAAAGAAATCATCTACCGAAATTATTTGAAGATTTTGCATGTGAAGAGGGTAAACATTATATTGTCTTCAAAAATCGAGATCTATACACGGCTTCGGGATTGTTTGCTGTCAAGAAAGAGTGCCTCTAAAAAATACTGAAGCTCATTCTGTTATAAATATTTGTTTTTCATTGTTTATATTCATTTAACAATTTTCCTGTATACATTTTGCTTTGTTAGGAGTTTTCCATATGATAAACAAAACCTTCTCTCCTTACTTCACCATTGTTAAATAAATCTCTGTTCAATATGTACAGTAGTTTCTTTTTTGTGTGCATAATTTATTAAAATGACAATAATCTAAATGTTTTGAATGACATTTATATAATCAATTTTCTACACCCAACTTTCCGTGAACAATTCGTTACCCATATAGCTGCTTTTAAAAGAATCATGTAAAATAAAGAATTTCAACTGAGTTGATTTAATAGATAGTGATATTTTGCATTATTCATACTATTCTGTCATTCATAGATAACACAGAATGACTGCAATTGAATAATTTTAGCTGTACATTCTATTTATAGTAAAAGCTCGATGATCAATTCAATCACATATATTTCATAATCAATTGATAGATCATGACCTACTGAAGAATCCATTGCTATATAACTAATTGTGTTGCAATATTTTCTATAAATAAGTAAGAAAGGTCAATAATTTATATATAGGATATGCTAATTACTTACTTTGCCATAAGATCTCAGTCCTTTACTTAAAGCGACAAAAACAATCATCCATACGACGGCTAAATTAAATGTCAGCTGAAACTTGACGGTTCCAAATGATGTGTCTGGCGACGCCAAGTTATGTCGCTTGAGTACCACACCATTAAAATAATCAGGTATCGTCTCGGCAAGTTTATATGTTCCATTATAAAGAGCAGAGATATCTGGAATCATAGAAGAGTTCTTTAAAGAGAAAAGCAAATCTAATTTTAAAAATCTACAAAAGTTTTTGCAGAATCGTCAAAAATACATTCATGTAGAGTAGCGAAAAATGACACCAGTATAGTTTAACCATGATAGCTTAAATTCTTTTGACAATAAATATCAGTTTAAAATGGTCCAGAAAAAATATACTACTACATACGCCAAATAAGATTTTAAAAAATCCAAAAACCTTCTCTGTATAAACCAAACGGTTCAGCCCATCGGTACTGGTCCACGTTCGTCACAAACGAGTCCCTGAAGTAGACAAAGAGCCAAGTGAGCCCGATGACACTGTAAGTGCCAATGACAGCCTGAGCCAGAAGCAGGGCGGCTCCGATGCCTCGTAGAAGTGGCGAGACTTTCCAAATGGCCAGAGGACCGGCTCCTGCGGCTCGGCCCAGGCATACGTGCACCAACAACAGTGGAATCCCAATTGCCAAAGACAAGACTAGAAACTGCAGCATAAAATTGGCTGAAAATAAATTATTTATTTCTTAGGTCTTGTAGTTGTTTTACTGATATATAAATGTAAAATAAATTACAGTTTGCAGTCTGTGTCATGGTCTGTCACGTTGTATTATTTTAATGATCCGAAGGTTTATAGATTATTATATTGGACACAATTATTCCTCAGTAATCAATAGTTCCTTTAACAACTAGGCGTAGCAAGAGCGATTAGTTAACCCAGTGGCCTAGCAAGGGGGGTGCGGCACATTTTTGGGGCGGCATTTTCAAAAATAAATACAATATTTTTCGAGAAATTATATTTAGACATTAAAAAAAATTAAGCTACCTGTAGTAAAAGCTTAGTTCATAGATAAAAAATAGTAGGAGTGGTTAAAAAAATAAATTAGAGGCAATATTGGGGGCGGCAAATTTAAGGAGTAGGACCCCTTCCTACACCACTGAGTCAACCACTTGTCTTGTCCTAGCCTAATCCTTCTATCCCTACTACTCTTTTTGAAAAACAGAGGTTGAACGACTGAGTAACAAGCAGTTCTCGTAGAAAAACTTTTGGTTAGATAGCTCCATGATAGGCCATATTCTCCACAATGGGAGCGGAACTGGATTAAAAAAAAAGCCATAGTTTATTATTATTGATAATGGTGTTCATTTTGCAAACAGAAATAAAGTTTAAATAAGTATAAACAAAAAACAATGCCGATCAAATGAAACTGTGCCATCTGTAAAGTGAAACTTTTGCTCGTTGATATTAAAGAGTGGGACAATAATTATGATTGACTTTAACTAAAAGAGCAGTCAGAGGAGAAACAAAAACTTCTAGTAGTGATTTTGATTCATGATAGTCATGATCACAGCATATATAACGAAAACCTGTAGTAGCAATAATATAAAAACTAGATTTAATTGGCTTGAAGTTGTAGCAACAGCATTCGAATGCATAGGGCTAAATGTATTCAAGCCGCTGCTGTTATTGATTATTGTTATTGTCTCCCCAAACATTGCATTGCCTCTATGAAAAAATTGCTACTCGTTAAACAAACATAAAATCAAAAGGATACGATTGAATGCTAAGTTTATTCTTTTCAAAACATAATCCGTGTATATTTTAATTGAAACGGTCTCGATAAAACATAAAACAGTTCACCAGTAAACTTACCACCAAAATGAACGCTAAGTATTGAAAATCGGGATATATTAAAAACTCCTATCGTACATCCAAGGCAAGCCAACATGGAACTGAGTCCGTGAGGCCAATCCGTGGTTTTGGCATCTGTTTCTGGTGACGGATCGCTGCTTCTACTGCTGCTTGTCGTTCCATTTGAATTGGCACCTTCCTCTGCTTGAGGTCTGAAAAGAATAAATAAAACAAAAAATAAGTTTATGATTTCATCCATAACATTTGTATTCTTAAATATAATATTCTATTTATTATCTTGCCGATCGCTGTAGCGAAATGGTAAAACAGTTGGACGCAGAGGTAGTTTAACTAGAATTTTTTCACAATTTTTTTTAAATTAAGTGGTAATTTATAATGTGTCAATGGAGTTTCGCTGTCATTTTAACATTTCAATTATTTTTCATTAATTAAAAGAAGCATTTTACATAGGGAGATATTAATAAAAGTTAAAATCACTAAATGGCTCTCCTACACAAAATTGTTTGTCGATAACGACCCGGGTTTAGCCTTTCGGCATCTTCTGGTACTATCCAGTGTACGGATGCTATAAAGCTATCAGTTATATTTTATAATTCTTGTGAGACATATTACAATTCATTCCTATCTTGAGCTTGATATCATTTTGTTGCTCTATGCCTTTAGTATATTGCGTAAATAATGTAGCTAAGTTTATTCTATACATATCTGTGCACATCTTTTATTTTGACATACCCCACTATCCTGATCCATAAATATAGTACACATAGGAAGCGAAAGTAGTAATATTCAAAAAAATAAGTATATTTATCGTTGTGATTTGTGAAATGAACTAAACGTACCTGGAAATAGGATCACCATAAACAGAAAAACAAACAATTGAATTAAAGCTTGATCTAATAATATATAAGCCAAACATGAGCATTGCCCGAGGGAATGCAAAAATGTGACTCGCTTTCAAAACGACATCTTTATGGAAATTTATTATCTTGATGCGTGGCCGAGTGGGTCAACATTGTCGGCTTTTAAGAGTGTGCTCACATGTTCAAGTCCCTGTACACAGTTTTATTGATTGATTTTTCAAATTACACCGTATACCTCTATCTCTACTGTCTTCAAAAAAGGGAGGTTGAGCAATTGTGTTACAAACAGTTCGCATAGAAAAACTTATGTTGAGATAAACTCCATTAGGAGTCTATATCCTCCACAATGGGAGCATACATTGTTAAAAAATAAAAAAGTGCTATATCATATCTCTTCCCGAAAGAATAACAATGACGCAATTGACGAATGTATTGTACTTTAGAATTCGCGATTTAGTTTTTTTTCATACATATAAGTTCAAATTAAATCGTAATGTACCCCAGGTCGTTTTTTTGTAACTTATTTAGTAAAAGTATTCATCGCTTCCACGTAACATTTTCAAATTTGTCGATTTAATCTTGTCTGATAGTTAAAACCAGTTTCGTTGACTATCGACTTCAAATTAAGAAATTCGGTGTAACTCAAAAATTTATATTTCAAATATATATTATACATTTTAAATTTCATCAGGTTAATTAACCTTTTTCAGTACTTCTGTGTACTCAAAAATTGCACTTGTGTAGTTGTTCTGCCGGAGACAAGATATAATGACAATCTATTTATTTATATGAGATAGAATTGACAAACCATTTTAAGATTTCGTTTGCAAACAATCAATCCCGTTAAATCATTCTTTAGATTCATTAATTATTGTTTATGGTAGCATTGCCCATATGCACTTCGAATGAATAATTATACATCGGCAGGGGTATTCATGATAATATCAACATGCAATGATCTGCATATGTATATAAAAGACGTGGCATGTGTACCGAATGTTGTGACGCATATTCAATGAATATTTGTATTAGGTGGTGTTCAGAGCAAACAAACAAAAATAATTATTTAATTTTCAATTAAGTTTATTTTGGACTGGTCATAAAAATGTATCCTACGCGTCAATACATGTACATAAATATTGGCATGAAATATTTACAAATACATCAAATGCATAAATTGGCTATACTCCGGTCATGCATAGTTAGAAACTGCATTCTTTATTCAATAACAAAACATAAATAAATTCAATAAACGAACAAAAAAAAAACTACAAGATAACAACAGAGTTTCATATCAATAATAACAAATATAATATAAACGTATCATTTGAATATGTCAATCAAAGGAACTAGAGATTGATTTTCGGGCGTGGCTCAATTAATTAGTCAACTTATAACTCAATACATTTAATTTAACTCATTAGTATATGGGTCAAAACAAATATCGAAATAGCGTTGATCAACCATATTCGAATGAAGACTTGGACTTGCTTTTTGGCTAAAGTACCACACTAGGAATTTAAAATAAAAAAGGAGTTTCAAAATAAAAATATAACTAGCTGCCGAAGATAATTTGCAGCTATTAATTTAATTAGTTATTGACGAGATAACTCGTCTCTGGCGTGTTGGGCACGAAAAATTTTACGAGATATCTCGTCTGTGGCAGCCATCGAGTTAATTAGTCAAATATGTCACACAAAAATATGCCTAGGCTTTCCTTCGTGACTAGGATATGGTTGTAGTAGTGGACTAAGGCCTAGGTCAGGGATGGCCAACCAGGGACCCGCGTGAGAAATTATCTGACCCGCTTGAACTTTTAGAAATGAACTTTTAGAAATGATGAGAAATGAGTTTCTGAGACAATCTGAGAAAAAGTATACCAAATCGAGGATTTCAAATTCTTCGGTGAGTTAATAAAAAAAAACGAGTTTCTGTGACAATCTGGGAAAAAGTATACCAAATCGAGGATTTCAAATTCTCCGGTGAGCTAAAAAAAAAAACGAGGTTTGGAGATAATCCAGGGAAAAGTATAGCGAATTGAGGATTTCAAATCCCTCGGTGAGCTAATCCCATTCCCGGGATCCCCATATTTTACCCACTTCCGAAAAAGGTTCGCCATCCCTAGCCTAGGTCATTCCCATTTATTAATTTTTGGAAAAGCGCCCCTTTATAAGCCTTGGAATAAGTCAACACACTCGAAAAATACAAGTAAATAATTTTACATTTCTTTACTATAACTAAATTTTTAAAATTATTTAAAAGTTATTTTTTATCAAAATAGTCGATTCTTACATGAAACACATACTGTAATTGTAGGTTTTGTGACGTCACAATGCTAACAATCCTTCTTTAACTTACTTCGTCACAATTAATAATCAAATAACAATATACCCCTTCAATCACTTTGGGAAGGCGCATTCCTTCATTCATTTTGATCACTCAAAACTGTTTGTCCTATATATTCGGACTCACAGTTTCCGTATGCGCCTGCAAATGATATTTACACTACGTCAATAATAATTCCGAGTTTAACATTTGAGGCTAATTATTTCGAACACATATTTAAATTAGATATTTTCATTAGATCCAATCATCTGACGATTCCGCGAAAATGAAATTAATCTCCCGGCTAAATAAAAAAAAACCCAATTTTTAATCCACGCTTCACGCTCAACCAAATTCACAAGTACCTACGTTATATAAATTCGGAACCAGCCTTGTTTTAAATATAATCTCTAAGCACTAGGATGATACCCTTCTGTTTCGATTGTAACAGCCTCGCCAGAATTCTCGTTTACACCAATAGTTACAGCTAGGGATTGCAATAACGGACGAATACATCGATACCGATATTATGGTATTTTATCATTACAAAAAATGTGTAAAAAAGCAAAAAAATGCACAATTTGGATTGCAAAACAGGGCGAGTAAATAAAAATCGGTATTTCATATAAAATACTGTCTTAAAATATTTCTTAATCAAAAACGATTTACATCTAATTCTAATGTATCCTAGTTTTTACTAGCTAGGCTATTCTCAAAGTTATTTGTACCTAGACACTAATAAAAGGGGGTCTCTAATACCCAACATTGTTTTGTATTTATTTTTACAGTTGGTATAACCTAAATGTAATAATTGCGACTATATTCATTGCTATTAGAATTGATATTTTATTATTCATTTGACCAATCAAAAGAGTGTGTTAGAAGGAGGTATTTTGAAAAAAAAACTGTCAACATCAAGAAAGCTCATCAAGCTTAGTAGAAAGTTGTTGCATATCCATCTCATTACAATCCATTTAAGACTTACAGTGAATAGAAATAATATATCAGATATAAAAACTTGAAAGAATAAAACAAAATTTGGTTAATCGTTGAAGTATGACAGATCTACTGTTGCAACAATGAACATTGTCGTAATTATGGCATTTAAGTTATAGCAATTGTAAAAACTAAATACCAAAATCATGTCAGTATTAGAACCCTCCTGGTTAGTGTCTAAGCTAGTGATGGCGAACCTTTTTGAGGATTGGGTCAAATTTTTCTTATTATTTTTTCAAATATCAGCTCGTGGGTCACTAAGTTAGTGGCGTCGCACGGAAAGTGGGAGGAAAGGAAGCCTTCGTGGGTCAGTGTCTGACCAGCGGGTCATAGATTTGCCATCACTGGTCTAGACCATAATAAATTTGATAATAGTTCCGCTGGCATTATAAAACATGAACTATTACTATCAGTGGTGTAGTGAGGAGGGCGCGGCAGGGGCGGGCCGCCCCGGGTGGTCCATAGGAGGGGCATTTTCAAAAATAAATTAAGTATTTTTCGAGAAATTATATTTATACATTAAAAAAATTAAGCCACCTGTGTAAAAGCTTCAAGTTAGTAGCTAAAAAAATATTAGAAGTAATAAAAAACAAATAGAGGGAAATATTGGGGGCGGAAAATTCGAAGACCGCCTTGGGCGGCAAGGCTTTTTCTACGACACAGTACTATCTTTCTATCAATCAGCCCAGTGATTAACAACCCGCGTTCCAAAATGTCATTTTTTGCGACCCACAGACTAAATATAAAATGTCTTAGTACCGATTTCCAATATTGGCAATCAGACGTTTATTATTATTTATTTATAAATCAACACCGGATAATATTACAAAGAAGAAAAATATGTGTCATATTTTAGATTGTTGCTATCATAACAACCATGAGAATTAGTTCTCAACAAAGGCTTTTTCAACATGGAAAAATGGTTCTTTTACTGAGATGCTAATATAAAAACAATATTATACTACCATATCAAATAGATATCACCACCTCATTATGGTTCGTTATTAAAACTGGTGTCTCATTGGGAATACACGGTACAAACCATCAACATTGAACATGCAAGATATTGGTTATGGTTTGATTTTGAATTCGGAATAATTTTAATAATTATATTTCCTGTCATTACATTATCCGCACGATTACACTTCGATTAAAAAAAACAGTATAATAGGGGTTTTAAACCACAATATGATAAAAGGCAATAGTGGTTAGTTATTCCAGGTGTTTTATGAGATTTTTTTTAATTCATATTACAGCCAATGGAGGAGAAAAATAACATATTTTGGTCGAACATAAAACATGATGTTTGTACAACGAACGAGTTGATTTATTTTTGTTTTTGAGGTTATATGCTCGTTTTTGCTGAGTCAGTGACCGAACGTTGATCTTGAAAAGACTTCTTTTATGCGTCGTTTTTGAAAATGCCAAAAAAACGTGTTAGGACACGAAAAAGGATATAGGAATGTATGAAAAAGGAAGGTCAGATTGAATGCATGTGAACAAGAATCGTTTATATCCGCAAACGATCGTGAAGTCGTAATTATTGATAAATGGAACAAGTAGTTTAAAATTATAGTTTTATTGAGCAAAATATATTGTATACAAATATTCATAAAGTAGAATGAGTTGAGACAGCCGACATTTTATAGGCGACGTGCACAGTTAAAAAGACTAGTGCAGTGGAACGTTTGCTGGAAGACGGAAATGAACCGTATTAAGTAGATGTTTTTTCTATTTTATAATAGTTACAATAGAAACACAATACAGCTTACATCTTATTCGGTTGCGTGGTCAAGGAAAATGTCCCCAAAAAGACAAATCCATACATGAATTATTCGATTAAATCATACGACATATTTAATATTTCATAAAAATTTAATAAATACTTATATGATCATCATAAACGGGTGATTTTCATATGTGACTTATGGTTTCATAAAATAATAATACATCATCAAAGACTCGTCGATTCTGGAACTGTCAATTTCGATACAACTCAATAAAAAATATTTCAACCTATCGCGAACTATAGTAATACATATAAGTCCTTGTTTAGCCTCATTCTTTTATTCTTACCATTCTCGAAGAAGAGGTCAAGTGACCTAATAAAAATCAGTTTAACTTAAATGATTTCTGTTGAAGCGCTCCAAATGAATCATGATCCTTCGTTTAGTCTTTAGTAACCCAGTATCTATGTATATTTACAACAGTTGATAATGCTATCGAAACCAGTTCTAACAGTTAACTAATGATGTAAAAAATAGTACAAATAAGTGTTTTTTTTTTAAATATTAACGGTAACTTAGCTACGCATAGCAGTGGCGGATTACCCCAAAAGCTCACGAGGCGCGCGCTTTGAGCTTCCAATTTTAAGGGCTTCAAAATAACGTATTCTATAAAACCCATATTTTTTATTTAGTTTTATTAATTCGGAAAACAGGGCCTCCAAATTTGATCGCGCCTGGGATCTAACAATTGCTTGGATAGTATTATAGAATAGTAATATACACGTGTAATTGACTATTATCGATCGCGAGCTTTATTTTGACAAAAATACGTCAAAAAAACGTCCATGGCATTTGAATAGACCTTCAAACATTGTTCGCTAGTCCGCGCGTGGAATACGAAACACTTTCTTTGGCAAATCAATACGTAATCTTAATGCCGGTGCAGTGCCCCGTTGCATGGTCGCTGGAGCAAACAAAGCTCGGCGTCAATTTAATGTACATATTATCCGGAAAATGATTATTTCATTGCAAATAATACGCAACGATAAGTTAACTGCAAAACGTTCTTCTTTTGCAAAACAACCATTCCAAGAAAATTAGCACCAATTTGAAAATTTTGTAGTAAGACAGTTGACAAAACATCCATAAAACTGCTCGTTTCTTTGCCACAATAATTTCAAAAATTTCGTTTTATCGCCAAGGCATGAATCTTTCGCCAAAAGCGTCTCTTGAAAATCAATTTAAATACTTTACAGTAAATAAAAATAGCGGATTAACCAGCCCCTCCTTACTACGTCCAAAATAAAAAAAAAGTCACGATGGACCTAGCTTGGACATGTGCTAGAGTCTGAACCCTGCCTGTCTAACCGGATTGATCCCGAAGTCGTGGAAGGCCACTGATGATCATCCATAGGGTGTACTCAGCGGAGCTACGAAACGCTGGGATAACCTGGGAGGAAGCGAAGAGACTGACTGACTGGGGAATAGAGAATCTTGGAGGAACCATGTAGTGGTGACCATATGCTCAGTAGGGAGTGGACATAAAATACTAAAAAAATAATAGAATAAAAAAATTAAAACTTAATTTACTCTATGTAACTTAGTATGTAACGTCTTCAATATATTTGTCAAGCGCATGGCGCATCGGCTTCAGCTATATTTCCCTTATTATTTTTACATTACATTACAATATATTTATACAATTAACGAGAAAATCTTTATCAATACGTATTCTTCTGGAGTTCCAATAAATTGTATTATAATTGAAAAATACAATATGTACCTATTTAATTTAATTATTGACTACCTACCTATGTTATATTACATAAAGCAATCGTACAATATTCATTTAACCGTGACATTTAAATTCGTTAAATCGATAATAGTAACCTTGATTTCACACATTTAATCAGCGATGGGCAACCAAGTGTTTCATAACAGTCGAAGATTCGTTTTATTTTATTATTTCAGGATTTATTCTTAATCATTGAGGTTTATCGAAATAAAAACGGATTCAAAACAAGTAATGATAATATGAGAATACACTACAAGCGACAGCTCTTTAAATATAGTACATTATACCAGCGGTCGGCAAAGTGTAGTCCGCCAACCACCAGTGGGCCGCGAGAACATTTTGGTAGCCCGTAGAGAAATCTGTCATTATTTTATTGAACTTGGTGCATTTTAAGACGCATTTGATCACGTTAATTCAATATGTAATATTTAACACAAAAGTCTAGTTAGTGGTCCGCTGGGTTAAAATTGTGAATTTAGCTGTCCGTGAGCCCAAAAATTTTGCCGACCGCTGCATTATAATATCCAGTAGTAATTTTAAATTGAAATTCAAAACTATTGTAAAATTCTAAATAAGTACATTAAAAATCACGTGTTTTATTAAATTACAGAATAAACCAACCACACTATTAAAAAAATTAATCAAAGATATATGTGTTTCCCATCTTTTTTACGTCTACTAGCCAATAAAAATTGGAGTAATGTTTAACTAACGCAGAAAATAGATAAACAATACTTAAAAAATGTTTAAAATTCAGCTAGAAAGACTTAAATACATAAAAATACAAATAAAAAAATAAGTATTCATTTGAAATTTTGTGGTATATGTGCTTCAAATTGTGTAATTATTTACCAACCTGCAGAAAATGCGATTGAACCGACACTGGTCTACGGATTGTTGGTTGGGAAAAACTGTTCCATACTACCATGACGAAATTCAATCTCAACTTTATTTTTTCTTATGATTTTATAAAAACGATATAAAAATAACCAAAAGGCGTAAAAATAAACGTATTAAGTCTGATGTCGTAGGACCTGTATATTATAATAATGTTTAAAACACTTGCTCGATTTTTGACAGAAAAATGAGTATATACTGATGTACTGAACAGTTAGAAACAATAAAAAACCATATATTTGTCATCAAAATCAGCCGAGTTGTTATTAACTAACTATCATGCAGATGCCTCAAATATTTCAGTAATTCGCTTTTAGACGAGAGGATTCAAAATATTTTTAATTATTACTGTCGAATAGGGTTTTCAATACCGCTAAACCGGATTACCGGTAAATCTAGGATAATCGGCCATCGGTAATTAAATAAAAATATTTCATCGCTAATTAGATACAGGCATATGACAACATCTGAAAGTTTTGTTTTTCAACTCAAAATTTATGAAAAAACTTTCGAGGGCCTTCAAATAAACGAATGGGCAACTGTGGTCCCAAAAGACTACATGGATCATATAAACTGAATAAGTCAATGTATTTGAGACTTGTTTTTGATACGCTTGTTCTATGCATACATCAAATTCAATATAATATGTACATACATATCGACTGTGGAAAGGAAAAAGGACTTAACCCACAGTTTCTTCAAAACAGGTTTTTTTCGATAATCACAATGTATCAAACTTGATACACGTTCTATCAAAAGGATGCAAGCTGCAAATGCCGAATTAGTATCTAAATTTAGCTTTTAAGTTTGAAAAAATGACCTTGTAAAAAACTAAAACCAAGAAAAAAGACTGAAATAAAGGTTTTTCCTTGACAATTTCTTTAATTAATATTAGATTATGTCAATTAAACACCAGTTTATAAGTCTCCGTGCACTTCAGGGTTGTGTATAATTCATAATTTGCATATGTCACAAAATCATCAAAACTCGTTTTTAGCGCCTCCTGTAAAATTTGATATGTGTGGGTTAAGTCCTTTTTCCTTTCCACAGTCGATATGTAGGCAGTACGTTTTTTCCTATTCAAAGAATTCTGTGGTTTCGCCATGTGACATTTATCTAAACTTTGACTATAAAATAAATGCATCTGTCATAGAAATGACTAAACGGATAATAACTCAACCAGTGATAAATTGTCGAAGTTATCAGATTCTTTGGGTGGTCGCTGGTCATTCTCATAATGATTATCGTAATTCATCACTTCCGGATAGGAAATACATATGACTTTACAAGGTGGTCATTTTTGACAATTTTCCATAGAAATATACTACGGATTACTTATAATAAGCCGACGCATTTTTATTTGATTTTTTATTTAAAAAAATAAGTATTATTAATAAGGTGTTTACTGTAACACATATACTGTGAATAAATGTGTAATTTATAATAACGAAATATTAAAAACAAACCAAGGTGAACTTACTTGGAAACAAAAATGCAAAGCAAGATAAATGGTTAAGATGAACGGACCAACAAAGCAAATGTGTGGTAAACACGGCTTGACATATAGATGACTTTCAGTTATGATGACGATAAAGATTTATACTATGTCCGCTTTCAACGTAGAGCATATTAAGCACATCTCAACATATTATGTTCCATGAAGATGGCTTGTTAGTTGCACAATATTTTTTTCGAATATAGTAAAGATAGAATGATTGAGCTAGGACAGGACTAATAGTCAATTAATTGTTTCTGTAATCGACCGGAAGTTTACGTATCGATTGAAAAATCAATGTATGAAAGTTTTCATACTGGCATTCGAACCGGTGAACACTGCAACCAGACCCAAGGAACGTCGAGTAACCGGCTTCATGTCCGGATTTTAAAATCAAAAGCAGTTGTCACGTAGGGTTATAAATACTAATTAGTATGAAATCATCCAAAATGAGGGGGCATTAGAGTTGGGGAGTTGGAGGGGAGAAGTAGAGTTCATGATCCACGAGATTGAGAATTATTGAATAAATTAAATGATTGAATGTGATTTAAACGAGTGACTAACGTGGTTTAGGAACAGCCAATTTAAAGAGTTTTTTAAATGAAAACTAGAATGATGTTGTAGCATAATATTCTCCATTCAAATACAAAAAATATTGAAACTTTTATTTCGTCACAATTACGTACTCAATAATGAGAATTTTTCATATTTTTCATAGAATGGTTTATGCTAGTAGTATATCAGTGCTTCCCAACCCGGAGTCCGCGAAAATTTTCATTCTTTCATCAATCTTAGTGATAAAATATGAACATGTGAAATAAAAAAATTCGGGAGTCCGCAGATTATTGTTTTCAAATTTAGGGTTCCGTGGCATGAAAAAGGTTGGGAAGCACTGGTATACATAGAATATACCGTATAGCCTAGGGGTGGGGAACGTTTTCTTCTCAAAGGGCCGCATTCATTTTTCTGATTCGACATAAGGCCGCAGTAAACATTGACTAGGGAATCTTTGGCCGGAAACAATTAAATGCTAATTTCTAAAGCCAAGAAATTTGCGGTCTTCCAGGAATTTTCAAATCCAAAATCTCAGGAATTTACGAATAAACAAAAATTTACAGAATAACAGAATTAGCCAGAAGACCGCACCAGAGTAGCCAAAAGGCCCCAGGTTCCCCACGCCTGGAAAAGCCAATTTTCTTTTTTTCAATTATTAACGGTTACAGAGGCTAAAAGTTTTGCCGACTAAGATAATATAGTACCCGCTGTAGCCTAGTTGGTAAGATCATGGCTCTAACAATTACGTGACTCTGAGTTCAATTCCTGGCAAGGTCAATGTCAAATTAAGATTTTTTCAATTAAAAATCGAGACCTAAGACGTGAGTGTTTGTGATGTCAATTCTCATCGAGTTTATCTCGTATAATCTTTTATCATCAAAATATTTTCAGACTAGCTTTAGCGGTAATGCCAAATTATTACTTTTTTAAATAATAATACAGAATACTTTCGATGGTTTCGGCGGTAACTTTGTGGAAGTTCATTTTAATAGAAAATTTAAATTAACTTTGATTATTCCACGTATTGTGTAACTAACTGTGACACGTGTTTCGCCTCTTTCAGAGGCATCTTCAGACTTACTATCGCAAAGTTTGCTTAAGTAATGAAGCAAGATTGATTCTAACATTTTAAAATTATAAAATTACAAAATGGATTGGGTTTTTTTTCCTTTTAAGAGGAGCAAGGAGGGGGGTGTAGAATCGAAATAAAGCAAACAGATAATGATACTAATTTTACTAATGAGTTATAAACAATCAGAATGGGATTTTTCCTTTTTAATGGAAGCAAAGAGGGGATTATAAAATCGAAACAGTGCAAACAAATTTAATCATACTACTAATGACGTTAAACATTACAAACTATTAAAACTAATGAGCTACAATCAATCATCTAGGTTTGTGATTACTCTATTAATTGGAAACAATTTGAGTAACGGGGAACCGCCTGTGCTATTAAGAATATTATTTAATAATATTTCTTTTTTGTTAAGAGTTTTATTAATTTCTAAAAATTATATAATAAAATAAATAATAATTAAAATAATAAAAAATAACAAAAAAGAAATATTATTAAATAATATTCTTAATAGCACAGGCGGTTCCCCGTTACTCAAATTGTTTCCAATTAATAGAGTAATCACAAACCTAGATGATTGATTGTAGCTCATTAGTTTTAATAGTTTGTAATGTTTAACGTCATTAGTAGTATGATTAAATTTGTTTGCATTTTATAATCCCCTCTTTGCTTCCATTAAAAAGGAAAAATCCCATTCTGATTGTTTATAACTCATTAGTAAAATTAGTATCATTATCTGTTTGCTTTATTTCGATTCTACACCCCCCTCCTTGCTCCTCTTAAAAGGAAAAAAAACCCAATCCATTTTGTAATTTTATAATTTTAAAATGTTAGAATCAATCTTGCTTCATTACTTAAGCAAACTTTGCGATAGTAAGTCTGAAGATGCCTCTGAAAGAGGCGAAACACGTGTCACAGTTAGTTACACAATACGTGGAATAATCAAAGTTAATTTAAATTTTCTATTAATAATACAGAACTTTTAATGACTTCATTAATACTTGAATACGTTTTGAAATTATTGAGCTCATCACGATCTTATCATTTTCGATTGATTTGATTTTATATTATATAATTGCTTAATAATTATTTGTGCCCAGTTTTCAATTATTATAAACATTTTTTTTCTAATTTGAACAAATAAATTACTTTTCAAAAATGCAATACAGCCCTGATAGATCTTCAGAGATATAGATCTGGGAATCTGATGTGTGATTCGTGTAACCAATAAAACTAATCGTTACTCATAGTTGAACCATTCGGTCACGAAGATGTATGTACAAATTCTTAATGGTTGAATATTGCGTCAATGAGGTCAAAAGGGTTAACAAGTAATTGTCATTTTGGATGAACTTAATAATTATTAAAGACTTGCGCCACGAGTGATACATGTATTGATTTTATAACACAGGTGGAGTGAGTGCACGTTTTAAAAAGCATTGAATTAAAATAGTTATTCAAAATTTCTTGCTTTTTTAAACAGAAAACAATATCCGCTCCAACCATTAACTGTGGTGTATATTGATGCATGGTTCATCATTTCAATAGGTCGTTCGGAAAGATTGTTCAATGATATTGCTTCGATTGTCGACATATTATTTTGCGTGAACATGAGCGAGCTCATTCAAATAAGTATAAGTCACCACAAAAAGATTTTGTCTCGACAAGATGAACAATTTGCTTCGCTAAATCGAACTTAATCGAAATCCGCGAATTCCTATCATTTTGAAATCGGCTAGTGATTAAAAAAAAATATAAATCTGCGATAGAGCTAAAATAAAAAAGGTCCCACAATTTTTCATTTTGGAAAAACCGTAAATTCCTGGATTATTAAAACCATAAATTCCCAGGATTTGAAAATCGGAGTGCAAAAATTGTTAAAATCTGCCAGCGACCTTAAAACCTACTTTCAATTATAAATTATTTTAAAATCTCGATTTTATAGTGAAATGGGTTGGAAAAATCGTACGGATCCTGGGATTATGGATTCTCCTTCCGTACTGCTTACTACTTTACAACTCATTTTTTTTAATTCTTCACTGAACTCCCTACCTAATCCTTAAGCTTATTTTAATTAAGAGTATTTCTGTTTTAATTTTATTCAGTCAGTTAGCAATGTATTATTGAGTAAATAATTATATATCAGTGAGTGGAATGGAAAAATATACGACATAGTATAACATACAGTCAAAGTATCACTGGAATCGACGGCATTTCTCACAGTTATCAGTAAAATTGCATGTATTAGTGTGGTACATTTTATTTGTTTGTTGACATGTATGGTCGCCATGGCATCGGGGAAAAGCAATAACTCTGGGACACCTGAAATAGAGTAAAGGCCACTATCCGGAACCAGCTGCCTCGATTATACTAATTTATATGCGTTTTGTGTAAAATGAATATGCAAAAATTAATTGCGGAAAACGATGATAAAAAAAATGCCGTTATTCGAATCAAAAGTAGTGTACACAAATTTTAAGCGACTGCCGATTATTTAACAGGTGTGGGCAACTTGTTCGGCAAGATAGCAGTAGTTAAAAAATCGAATACTATTTTGTAATATAGTAAGGACGGAAAGAATTTTTAGATTAAACAAAACATCAGGCGAAAATATACCAATATTTTTATGTGGAGGGAAAAGAAAATCACAAAATTACGACAAAAGGAAGAGTTCTAGATTCTATGAGCAATAATTTGTTTAAATAATCACGCACTTCCCTAATATATTATATGTATTATTGAAAAGAAAAAAAGATGATTCCAGCAAAACAGCAAAAACGTTTGTTTAAGTGACATTATACAATGTCTACGGTGATTAAGTAAATGATTGAAGTGTACAAAAAAAAGGTCATGGATTTCTGTGATGTTTCCACCGCTTCTCTCCTAACTCATCCTAACCTCTCGATAAAAGTTCAATGCGCGGCTGGTGTAATGAATGCTATTCGACGCCAAATATATGACGGAACACTCCATGCCAATATACTTCATATTGGAAAGTATACAGTTGAAAAAAGCAGAAATAAGATAACACTGTGATATGTCATGTGATAAACAACAAAATAATGCGTTTGTATGTCCTTCAAAGGGTACATCAAGGGTATTAAGCGAATGCTTACATGTGGCAATATACCTTACTAATTATAAATAGTAGTTTTTAACAAAAAAAACAAAATTGCATGAATATTAAAAATATACTTATGTCAAGGTAATTTTAAAAATGCATTTTTGCAAATGTTGTTCTTTGGCTCAGAAGGAGAACACTGCACGGTGATAATCTGTAGTTTATGTAACAGTAATATATTAATAATTTATCTTCGATACAAATATTTACATTAAAAAAATATATTTTAAATACTTTATATAATAAGTATGCAACTAACTGATGTTAACAGTATGCAAGAATGTTAACATTGCGAAAGTTGTATAAATTATGTATAAAAGATTAATTTATCAAAAGATAGCTCGAGCAGAACTTGACATTTTAATTTGCATGTTGAATTTAAATAAACAGCGAAATAAAAAAAAATATCAGATTGATAACAATTTAATTTTCTTGAAATTACGAGTACAGTATTAGTGCTTGGTTATCTATATACCAAATCAATAGTCAATACTAATTATTCCACAGTAAAAAAAGATTTTCAAAAATATATATTCGATATCTATGATAGATTGTATCATTCTTTAGTATAATTAGTCATTATGCATACACGTATAAGTCAGTTGTAGTTAATTTTCAGACGTTTAAATAGCCTGTTAACCTATTAAGATGAATTAAGCAATATTCAAATGGTATTAAAAAATCAGTGTTATTCGTCTATGCCCGAAAATAGTCGACAAATAATGTAATGTCGGAAATACTACACAATAATTTGAATAAATTGATCTTGTATAAAACATGTATAAATCGTATAAGCCAGTGGTTTCCAACTGAAATCATTCGGTTGGCCAAATGAACAAATACATATCATTGATGGACCACTTTTCTCAGGATAATAATTGTTTACTCGCATTTTTTTTTAACTTAAAATGTTTTTCTCAATACATAAAGGCAATTTAACGTTGCTCTTCTTCCAGAAGTAATTACAACAAATGGTCTATCTACCATCATCAAGGAATTCTGTAATATTTTATTAGAAACAATTTTAAAATGCATGTTTTCATTAAAAAATAAAAACGTTTAGTTTGATATGCCAGAGCAAGATTTTTCTTAATGCAGCCATGGTCTGACGACTCCTCGAGTCGACAAAATTGCTAATTTCGAAGTCAAAAACCTCTAACTTTTGACTGCTGGAGAAGATTTTAAGAATCCGATAACGAAGGCATCGCGCTCTAGGATATTTCGCAACGTTCCTTCGCGGTATGTGCTTTATGAAATGGCTTCTATTGTGCTTTGCTCGATGGTAATAATTATTTTGGTTCCGGTGTGCCGAGCAAGGCGAGGCGAAGCCGTCGACCGATGTGTAAGTAAATTCATATCATTGTTGCCAATAGTAAGAAGCTATTCGATAATCTGACAGACGAGGACACAATATAATTAAGATGCATAGTACTCTCTTCTAAGCCCGATCTACGTTGCCCATGGTCCGATCCTAATTTATAGCATACGAACTAGCGAAGCATCTCAATTATTAATTATTTATAAACTATGTATTAATCCATCACCGTTACTAAGGCCGTTACAAGAAGCTAATGTTATTATACATACACTTCAATTTAAAATCATTTGCTTTGAAACTACTAAATAATCCCATATTTGTTATCGTATCGGATACATATTGAGGCAATAGTTTCATTTATTGCAAACATTTTCAATATCAGTTAAGATGTTAGAATAACTGAGAATGTGTGATCTCTTCTAAGCCAGTATATATATAAGTTTAAACAAAGTTCTGATGAGAGCGTAGACCGAAATAGCTATCAACTATATGTATATGAAATAATATGCATAGAAATAGAACTAAAATATTTTTAGATTTTTTACCTTATAAGTACTTAAGTATAACAACGGAACAGATTTTCTGCTCAATCTCTCACTAATAGTAATAACAGATGGTTACTGTAATAAATTAAGTATTTTTTCATTTGTTTTTCTTGATCAAATATGGCGAGGTTGGGTTAGGTTAGCCGCCTGTGTGGTCGAGTGGTCAACGTTGTTGGCTTCGGCTACGGAGGGCCCGGGTTCAAATCCTGGTACGGACAGTTTTATAAATTGATTTTTCAGTCGATTTATGAATTTCTGTTCAAAGGCATGGATGTATGTGATGTCTTGAATTCCCCCCTCTCACCCATCTTATCATATGAACGGAGCGTATAAAGAGCGATTAGCTTACCACTAATCCTATCCTAGTTCTATCCTTCTATCCCTCCAGTCCATATGCTCCACATTGGGAGCGGACATGGTTTAAAAAAAAGGTAACATTACGGATAGGGACGATTCAGGGAATTTGCAACCTAGTGGACGATAATCCAAAAGGTGTTTACCACACGCTTTTAACCTGCAACTTGTCTCTCTTTAACCTACTATTCTTCAATTCTTTCCCTTTTCAAAAAACGAGGTCGAACTAGTAAGCATTCATATTTATGCTGATTATTCTGATCACTTTGAATGTGTTCACTGACAACACTAGGTGAAAAAGCATTATATTGAAAAATAAAGCACTCTCTTGTCCTAATTCTAGATCTATTTAAGAAGCTCAGAACCGGTTCCGTTCATCACAAGCATTTTTAACTAATACAAATACCAATAGATACAGGGTTATTTGTGCAAAACCATGTGAGACGATAAAAGGTGTAATAGAAATATTATATAGTACGCACTATAGCACTTCCCTTACGGTGCTAAAAAATACTTCCGATATGTTGCTGGCCCTTTAGGAACCTAGTGAAAAACGTTGCGCTTTCCATTGACTGTTATGTTCTGGCTGGCATATTTTTTTTAATAAATATGGACCAACGATTCCACCAGCCTATAAAACACACCAAACGATTACTTTTTGTGGATTTACGAAGTTACAGATTGCCGTAGCCATTTTTTTTTGTAAAAAAAACCCTTATTTTTGAAATATTTGTTTACAATTTGCAAGCGCTATTCTTTCGTAAGTCTATTCTTGGTAAAATTGCAAATCAAACTAACCCCAAATCAGTTGTCTTATATCGAATTGGCTGTCGCTAGAAAGCGTGTTGCTTATTCTAAAAACACTCGATTCATACATCATAAATAGTCCTAATAGAATATCTTGAAATCAAAAGAAATGTACAATCGTTCGTTGAAAAAGCTTCGTCAACAATAATGAAATGAATCAATACTATTCTTATCATAGTTGCGTATGACTTTGGATTGCATTTTTGCGTATTTTCTAATCATTTCCGGAACTCAAGTACGTACTAAACATTTGCATTATACTTCAATGAGAAAAAAATACACTAATGCACAATTTATTCCCTTATCACAAAACCGCGAGGATACATGTTTAGATTATAATATCATTTTTATTGTATTGTTAGGTATCCAATCCCGGGATTTCGGGATTGATTTATTTTTCGGGATTGAGATTTTCTCACCGAGGAATTTGAAATCCTCAATTTGCTATACTTTTTCCCGGAATCTCACGGAAACTCGTTTTTTTTTTAGCTCACCGAAGGATTTGAAATCTCCGATTTGGTATACTTTTTCCCAGAATCTCACGAAAACTCGTTTTTTTTTTTAGCTCACCGAGGAATTTGAAATCTTCAATTTGCCAATTTCGAGAATTTGCTCAAAATAAATTTCTCAATCCCGAGATCCCGGGATCGCGGCCATCTCAATCCCGGAATTTCGGGATCAGAAAATTGAACGGGATCCCGGGATTGGATGCCCTAATAAAATTGATCCTTTTATCATTCAAAATCATACCTATGTGTTTGATGACCATAAAAGGTTGATCGTGTTTATCAGTTTTAATTAATGTATGTACTTATGCATTATAACATTTAAATAAACATAACATTAAAAAAATCTCATTACACTGAACTCTCTTAATACGCGATAAATAAGCGGTTGATGAAAATAGCATGTAAAACAATTGTACTAATAAAAAAATAATGGTGGGTAGGTTTCCTTACTTATAATAACTGTCACTTTTATTCACTCGGATTTTTCACTTGTTATAGTGAATTCCGAACTCCCGGGATTAGTACTAAGACAATCTCGGGATTACGGGATCGCAAAATTGGTCGGGATCTCGGGATGGGATGCCCTTATAGTAAGTACATGTAAATCATGCAAGGTATGTAGCACCGTGTTATTTCTAAGCCGTGTAAAAAGAGATTCAAGTGTGTTTGTTATGATTGTTTTCATAAAATGTGTTTCGATTTTATAATCGGATTTTTTTATTGGTCCACATATTGTTCAAGAATGAACAATATACAACGAAAACAACGATTTAATTACCTTTCTTATGTAACATAATTCATTTTAAATGAACTGGCCACTTTTAATGTTTTCACTGTCAATGTGGAAATGCAATATACAATATTTATTAAAAAAATCTTTTTGCTGTAATAACACATTATTCAATTATTTTTTTTTATAAATAGCTCTGTGTCGAAATAAATTGTCATCGGGTGATAATGCTCGTGATGAGCGAAATCGGTCCTGATGATTAATAATAATAAAAATGAATAAATTAGTGCATTCGATAAACTCAATTGATATGTCTTTAAATTACTCAGGATCAACTTAAAAACAAGATGTATTACAAATAGCTATACGCCCAATCTAAAATTGAAATCGAAAATATCTAAATTTGATGATGAGATAATCGGGACATGTAGCCAAGGCCACCGGATCGCTATGGTAAAGCATAGTCGCATATTGTGTGTTATTATTTTAGTTCATAAAATAAAGAACAGAATACATTTTAGAAAATAAATCATGTTAATGAACAGGTTTCTGAAATATAGAACTGTCCTCTTTAATAACGGATCCATGGACACCGTACGTATATATCATAACACAATATAATGCGGAAATTTAATTTCAGAAATTTTGTTACGTTCATACACGTTGGTCAATGCGACACATTTCCTTTTTTAAAGCATTCTTATTTGGTGTGCCGCGGGTACTAGTTCCATTCACCAGTGTGCCGTGAAGTAAAAAAGTTTGGCAGACACTCATCTACTCTCTAAGAGGGTTGAGCAACCGAGTAAAAAAAATCGTAAAAACTATTCTGTTGGGATAAATTCCACTGGGAGTCCAAATGCTTCTAATTGGGAGCGGACATGGTAAAAAATGTTTATCTATATAAAAGAAAATTAATTTGTTGAAATGTATACAAACCTTATTCTAGCGCGACCCCTCGCATTACTGCCGTGTTCCATAGTAGTGAGCAATATGTGATTCGAAATCATTTTTTACGTAGTTTTTCACGCAATACATACACTTTTGTGTACACCATTTGTTGAACACACGAACTGGGTAATTAGGTAAACGGACTAAATTTCAATTTCACTTAGATGACTAATGTAATAATTAGTCACAAAAAACACAGTGGAAAAGATCACAAAACTCGCGTACAGAAAAGAATAAACATATTTATTTAAAAATAAATTCGACACATTGCATGAAACCACGACATAAAAATAATATTAGTAATCAATATGACAGTCGTTATTTGTTGACGCTTTGAATTGAAAGTGGCTCGTTGAATCGTCAGTGCAATGATAACGAGTGTTTTACTATCACTAAACAAATTGAAATTAAAGTACTCGAGAAATGATATCACAGTAGTTTCCTGTTTTGACCCATTTACAACCGAGCGCAAAATAACTTTATTTGAAATAAAATTAAATGCACATTTTCTTTATTTAATTGTCGGGTCCGTGGTTTCAACTAGGGCATCCAATCCCGGGATCCCGTTCAATTTTCTGATCCCGAAATTCCGGGATTCAGATGGCCGCGATCTCGGGATTGAGAAATTTTGAGGAAAACCCGATAATTTAAACGAAATTGGTAAATCGGTGAGCTAAAAAAAAAAAACGAGGTTTTGCGAGATTCTGGGGAAAAGTATACCAAATAGGAGATTTCAAATTCCTCGGTGAGCTAAAAAAAAAAAAACGAGGTTCTGTGAGAATCTGGGAAAAAGTATAGCGAATTGAGGATTTTAAATTTCTCGGTAAGAAAATCACAATCCCGGGATCTCTAAAAATAGCGGATCAATCCCGAAATCCCGGGATTGGAAAAAGGCTCCGGGATTGGATACCCTAGTTTCAACGTAGTTGGCTACAGTTACGGTGCTGACGGGTGCGAATAGTTTTTATAAATTAATTTTTCAATCGATTTATTTGTTCGAAGCAGGGCTGTAGAGTCGTGTAAAAAAAGGCGACTCTGACTCTGAGATTTTTTTTCAATAACTTCATTTTAACTGATATATATGTACACCATCAGATCATCTTTAGTCAGCCAAGCATGAAATGTAAACACTTTAGACTATTTTGTTAAAATGCAGATCATTAAATACATTTTTCAAAAAACAAATCGAGACACTCATTTTTCACGACTCCGACTCCGGCCAAAATACCGAGACTACAACTCCACAGCCCTGGTTCGAAGGCATGGATGTCTGTGTTGTCTGAAATGCCCTCACACCTATTCTATCTTGTTCTAACAGGGCGTAGCTAAAGCAATTAGCTTTTTCCCTATCATTTTATCATCTACTCCAGTGCTTCCCAACCTTTTTCATGCAAGGGCTTTCTACATCTGAAAAAAATCGCAGCCCCCTGAACAAAAAACATGTTTTGCGGCGGTCCCCAGTTTGGGAAGTATTGCTATACTCTTTTCGAAGAAAGTAAGGTTGGAGACACTGATTAATGAGAAACTTTTATTGAAATAAGCTTCGTTAGGAGTATATGTGCTCCACGTTGGGAGAGGACATAATAATAATATCGTTATAACTCCAATTGTGTCATTGTTTATCATCACGATGGGCTATAATGCTGTTCCACTGTCATTGGCCATCGTGGGAAGAGCGCAATTGCCTGAGATGACATATGATAATGGACGATGGCTTCGGTGTCGGTTTTTTGACACAAATCAATGGAAGATGGCGGACAGTGGCTGAGACTTACCCGCACGCTTTTTTACTGCCTGGGCGATGATACTTAATGCTGACCAGCGTGTCGGCAGCAGTAATGGTCGAGGCATTCAATATCTGATATGACGATGGCTTTAGATGGTTAATCGTGACGTGGGACCATTACACAAGCATCTTCAGACTAACGTTCGTTAGGGTATTTGTTAATAAAGTAAACATAAATTATAATTATCAAAGTTAATAATAAAAGAGAGGGCTAGATATAAACAATAATAGTACTAATTAAAATGTTTAATTAAATATAACTACAGAAATTGATATTGCACAATGATTGTATCGCAAACCAGACTATTAAAGTTTTGTAAAAAAAAAAACGTTAAGAATACATAATCATTTCATTGCTCATAATTTGATTTTGTGCCGGTAGCTGTTTTTTTATGGCGGCAGTAAACAACGTAGATGCATAATTATACAATAGATGCAAAGATCGTGTGCCAAATTTTATTTCATAATTGAGTTCGCGGTGGCAATGGGTCAAAACCACGCGAGTGTAAATATTTCACAATTTGACAATATTAGCACAAAACAGCTGACGCTTTGTATTTTGAGCAAGGTCAGTTTTAAAAATACGAACTGTCAAAACGTCATGATAATTATTGGTCCGTTATGAAGATACCTCGACGTGAAGGCCTTCCTAATTACCGATGCACTTAACGCAATTTTCAATCGGCTAAAAATCACATGTATACAGTATTACAGTCATCAGATATTCTTCCACCTGAACAAGTTTAAATAAAAAATGCACATTTTTTTATTGCTATTATATACAAAAATTCATAGCAGTTAATGTTTGTCGATATTCAATAATCGTTTTTTAAACCGGTTTTTAGCTAAATTTGCGCCATTTGAAATTTGCTGTTGTTTTTTTCTTTGTTGTTTTCCAATTTGGTTTCACATATTAAAATTAATATTGTTTTTTTATGATTGAATAAAGTACTTAAATAAATAAACTTGAAACCACCATAGATGATGGTAAATCTACTTTAATTGTGAGTTCATTATCAATGTATTGCGTTATATGACAAAAAAACTTTTAGTAAATTAAAGTAATTTTTTAAACAGTGTTTAATAGAATAATTCTATTTTCGTAAAACTTTAAAAACACTTTAGAGCAGCGATTTCCAGCCTGGGATGCGCGAGCAGTCCAAAATATTTATTTACCCTTTAAAGCGTGTCTTTATTACTATATGACATAAAGGATGGGGAGGCGCAAAGATTTTTTCTTTTTCAAAGGGAGGCGTAGTAACATAAAGGTTGAAAACCACTGCTTTAGAGTGTTAGAAAATATTATAATACGAAAACCGTTTTTTTTTAATAATCGGTTTTAGTATTAACCCTAATAGCAGCCGAGTCATATGTAAATCTAATGATTTCGACAAACAGGCGTAATTTTATTATTTCCCAATTAGCCGATGCAATGCCAGGTATCACCAAGATCGGGATGTCGGTTACTATGTTTATATACCGGTAATAAAAATAGCCGAAATCTTATTTTGAATGTATACAAACCACATCACATATTTAAATAAAATTGTTTGCGTTGAATTGGAATAAATAAAATTTATTAAGAGAAGTTATCAATATACACAGAATTGATGACTCATTAACGATGCAAAGAAACAATAAGCTATTTTTTTAAGTCACCCGTTTATGATTATGGTATATTTTTTAATAACGATATTTTAAATAAAATACCTTATTTTGATTTACTTGCGCGGTATTGCGATCGCATCTGGCCGTATGTACTCGTTTGCTTTATTAAAAAAATTATAATCTGTAATTTTAAAAAAATATGCACGTCTGTGTGCGGATGAAATCATTTGCTTGTAATAATATTACTGCATTTACTAAATAGTAAATAGCATCTTCACAAGGCGGTCCAAGAAACCGTTTCATTGATAAACTAATTCAGTTGAATTACGCTGTGAACAGAGCATGGAGAGATCTTCATTCAACGTTAGATCGATGAAGGAAAATAGTTAATATCAAGGGTATTAATGCCCACCGTGGACGTCCCTACAAGTTTGCCTTGCATTCAGATTTCGAATTTCATACAAATTCAAAAAAAAAAAAAATCGGCAAAATTGTATGTCCAATATTGACATTTATATGGGTTACTTGTGGCCAAATATTATTTTATAAAATTTTGATAATAAAATAGGCTGGATTTTTTTTACGGATTTATTCTCCGACGTAAGTACGAATAGTCGATAACTGACTGTATGTAAATATTGTGTCCGCGAATGTACAGAGGTTGAAGAACACTGGTATCATATAATGTACTGAAATAAATGCAAATGTAGGAAAATGTCATACGGAACCGGTATTGCTCCATTTCATCTCAAATGAATGTGCGGGAAAGTGTTTCCAAAGATACTCATATAATATTAATTGACCTAACTAAGCAGTGCATTGTTCAAAACAAAAGCAATGTCGCTAATTTGCCACTGATTCACTTCCGCGTTGAGTATAAGACATGACAATTCGATACCATCTATTTATAGATACAAATATTGAGTTTTATGAGTAATTTTAACACACCTCTTCGAGCGGATGTTGCGAAATTGAGTGCAATATACAGAATCTTGCTTGTCTTTAACATGATTTCTGCCAGAATTTTTAAATCTGTACTACTTTTCATCATATTTTTTATCGTGATCGTGAAACACCCAAAACAACCTTATATAAGAAACAGAAAGATTTATAACATTTCTGATGAATTTTTCAATAATTTTATTTCAACTTATATTTGTATGTATGTATATGTATTCCATCAGACCATTTTTAGTCAGCCAAGCATGCAATGTCAACACTTTGGACTAATTTGTTTGAATACAAATCATCAAATATATCTTTCCAAAATAATTCGAGCTGCTCATTTTTCACGACTCCGACTCCACAGCCCTGGTTAATATTCCAGGACATGAGTGTATCATTGAATGAGATATATTCAAATAATATATGTATATTATCAGTTGCGTATTAAGCACTTTAGAGGCCCCAGGCGCAATAAATTTTGGAGGCCCTACTTTTTGAATAACATAAAAGTGCTGCAAACCTCTTTGTAGAATAATAATGAATATTGAAAACTGAATTTAAAATGTAAGGTTTTATATAATATGTGCTATCTTTGAGGCCCCCAAGATTTGGAGGCCCCAAGCGCAAGTAATACATATGAAAAACTGAAACAACTGTCACACATCTTGGAATATGTACGTATAGTAAACTTAGAATTGTAAATAAACAAAAAAAATATTTATAAATCTATTTTTGAATTAATCTTAAAATATAAGAAATAATCGCTCGGCGCAATTTCTACGATTATCACAAAAATATTTCACAAAACAACTGACCCAATTGATTCAGCAATATTGAAAAGCTGCACTGCATTTTGCCATTATAATAAAAAGTACAGTAAAGTTAACTAAAATGAAAGAAACAAAGTGATTGTCAATTTTTTTTAAAACTTATTTTACACATTTTCGCAATGAATGCAGTTTTACAACACTTTCCAAGTGGTCGATTTACGAGACGTTAAAATACAGTTAAAGTCAACTTTTCAGTAGAGAAAAATATATTTGTTTAATAAAACATTGCAATTGGTAAAAAAAACTCAATATTTTTTTCAACTCTCGATGTTTTTCAAATCAGAGTCAGTCGAATCGACTTAATTCAATCAGAAAACACACACAGTGTTAAAAAATTAATCATTTCATTTAACACTGACATTATCAGTGTTTCTTCAAGAATGTTTCTACAGGCGAATTATAGTTTTTTATTCGCATTGCGAAATCCATGTTTTATCTGCATTGACTATAATTGTATCCATTAAAATAGATTTTCAGTCATCGCAAACAAAAATTTTTAATTTTAAAATACCAGTTGGTTCTCCGAAAAAATTACTAGTAAAAAAATGATGGTCTTGGTATCAAAACTTATAAGAACTATTGTCAATACTTTTGAGAATGTTTTGAAGATGCCGAAAGGCGAAACCCGGGTCGTTAGCGACAAAACTCATGGAAAAGTACAAAATTCAAACAATTCAAATTTGATATTGAAATTCCATCAAGCACCCTCAGTCGAAATACTTAATTAATGTTTTGAATACTTAACCACTTGAATACCAAGCGGACACAGGTGTCTGGAACATATGCAAGCGAACACAGATGTCCAAGACTTCAAATACTTGGTATTCTAATAGAATATAAGCAATATTTTGATGAATATGTGTAGTGCTATCTATACTGAGTCAATATAGGTTTTTAAAATATCGAATTCGAGTGTATATTAGGCAAAATTATTTTCTCAAAAACACACAGTATCTGTGGGACACATTAATGATTTATTTGCGCGGCATTCAAGCGGTTAACATTGTGATGTGTTCTGTGCTTCATTCATGCTTGGAAAGGGAAATAAAATATCGCATAATTTAAATGGCTAAAGGTTCGTAATTGCCGACATTGCCAAGAATAAATAAAATAAAATTAACGCATGGCTTGTTGACAAAAAGCGTCAAGATTTAATTTAAGTTATGAGTTACATCGACTATATCGAATGACCTTCTAAAAACGCGTATTTCGCGTTCCCTGTGGTAAATGATTTATCGATTTCTGTTCGAAGGCATGGATGTTTATGTCTAAAAAAATCACCCCACCCCTACCCTCATTATTCCAATCCTAAAATAACGGAGATTAGTGAGAGTAAATAGTTCTCGTAGAAACAATAAGTAGACATACCTCCAATAGAAGGCCATATTCTCTACATAATAAAGTATATATCTTGCGATCAATATTCATGGTAATTTATAACATTTGTTAATAATAACTAACACATTGTGCTCCTGTGGTTTGTTGTGCTTAAAAGTATACTAGTCTATGGCTTAATCTCAAAATTCGATTTTTTAAATTGTGAGTTACTAAGCACCTCAAATGTAAGCATTTAAACAAATGAGTTGCATAGAAGTAATTGAAGAATTTTTAATCGCAAGTAACCGCCAAAAATTGTCCCATTACAAACTACCATTGTTATGATGTTATTATAATGGCAACATTGCTAATTTGTATCGGAAAACATGTCACTTTCGTCATTTGCAAATTGATAACGTGAAGTCAGTACAGACTACACATGGCTATTTCTGACGTTTCGAAACAAAGGCTTCGTTTTGAAATTAGAACACGAGACAAAAATACCACCGGCGGATACGTGACGTCACAGAGTATCATTTATGAATTGCGCCACGTTACAGCATCGGATAATCTCGGTTGTAATTATTCGAATACATAGACTAACGAATAGTAGACAATGGCATCGTTAATTTTTACGCTCTGACATAAAGAAAGGAAAATGAAAACTTTTACTCGGGCATTTTCATTTTTATTAAATATACACGTTTAGCAATAAATCAAAGCAAAAAATGTAAGTTTGATTCAATTTAACGTAAGATTACGATATTCTTAATTCAAATTTTATTTTGATAGATACCAACTTGAAGGAAAAATTAATTTGGTATTCATTCCCTTCAATGGCACTAATACCCCGCATTGAAAACGTTTTTTTATCTTAACCATCACTGATTTGACGATGGCAGGCAGAGTGAGAAAAAAATGACTCGCGGAGAATCTTTTTAGAATTGAGCAGGACGTCTTTGTTGTTTTTTGTTACGAAATAGAACGACTTGAATAAAAACTAGACAGGATTAATCGGTGAGCAGTGAATTCGTGTAAGGAAGAATTCGTTCATCACTAACAATCACACTATCCACAATGGTTCAAATCCTCTGACAGAAACTTTGAAAACGATGTAATGATTTTTATTCGAATGTTTGTGATGCTTCCCTCATTCGATGGGAGATTTATAAAATAGCGTCTAGTCGGGAGGGGGTGTAGAGACTATAACTTAAAAAGTCGCCTTTTGACGTTAAAACTTGCGAACAAAAACATTGGATCCACGCTACATCAAGGACTACAGTATGATTGTATGCAGTTGTACGGGTTGCATCGTTTACGTTGACTAGTTTAATATACTGCCATCTACAAATTCACTTGAAATATATCGCTTTTGGAATAAATACGATTGTGTGGCGCACACCTAGCACACCCTCAAATATACGCTCGTGCTGTAGACCATAGTTTCTCAACCTTTTTAAGCCCGTGGCCCCCTTTTGAGTCTCAAAATTTTCCGAGGCCCCCCTATCCATAGTAATAAAATTCTCGGGGCTCGGGAAAAATGAAAAAATATACATTTATTTTTAAAAAAATACAACACAAAATTTTGTACTCAAATTATTATTTAAAAATTTAAGATTTCGACTGAAGGTGCTTTGGTGGAATTTCAATAAATTTGAATCGTTCAAATTATGTACATTCTCACAGATTTTGTCACTAACGACCCGGGTTTCGCCTTTTGGCATCTTCAGGCGTTCATGTACACGGATGAACTTAAACTGACGCTTAGTAAATGAATGTTTCGTGTTTATATAAGAAATGCCTGGATACTATATGTCCTATTTTCTTTGATGTGGAAATTTCTTAAAGCTTTTTAAATTATTCAAATGGTTTTTCTTTCATTCCCATGTGTTTTGTATAAAATGGATATTAATATTAGCGAAGCAAAACATATTAAGCACATGAGTTTCATATTGTCACGGGGTGATGAAAGAAATCCGTGGACAAGATAGTCAATACAATATTGTCGACACTTACTTTTAGATGCAGTTATTATGGTATCCCTAAATACCATTGGAAAATAATAGAAAAAGTATGTATAATACATACATTATTTCTGCTGCAATGTATAATTGTCCTACTGTATTCTATTTCATTTTAATATAAATTTTAGTTCATTATATTTTAGGTGGCCGTGGCCCCCCTTAAGTCTGCTGTGGCTCCCCAAAACTGAAATTTTCTTCTGTGGCCCCTCGGAACATGCTGTGGCCCCCCAGGGGGCCACATGGCTCCCGGTTGAGAAACGCTGCTGTAGACCAACTGTATCTTTTTCTGACATACAACCAGCTTTTGCGGAACAATTTTAAATGAAATACTAAACTTTCCCGCATCTCCACTTCTATACCCTATATAATCATAAAATCATATGATCATAAAACCTTTGCCGACAAACAAATAATATAATTCTTGAAACTACTTACTACTCAAATCTGTTGGCATTCCCATGAGCTCATCCTTTTCGCCAGCAATGGCTTTGAACTCAATGATGCATTTATATCTTATATAAACACGAAACTTTCATTTACTAAACGTCAGTTCAAGTTCATCCGTGCACTTGAATGCCTGAAGATGCCGAAAGGCGAAACCCGGGTCGTTAGTGATAAAATCTGTGAGAATGTACATAGTTTGAACGATTCAAATTTAATATTTAAATTCCACCAAGCACCTTCAGTCGAAATCTTAAATTAGAACAATTTCTATTGATTTTTAAAATTATAAATACACATGATAGACATATAAAACAGACATGATTTAAATTAAATAAATAATTGTCATTTTTTCATCCTTCAAATTTCTATTACGATGTACGTCGATATTTGTACAAACAATGTCAATAAAGTTGGCAGTTCAAAGAATAGTTAATTTAATTTTTGTATGCATTCGCAATGAAAGTACACTACTAATAATTGTTCAATGTACTTCAGAGCCGCCGCAACAGTGAGTGCGGCCGGATTAATTAATGGGCGGCTATAAACTACTTATTAAAGTGATACATTACCTCATTACAGTTGCAACATTACATGTCATACAAATTTGATGAAAGATATGATGGATTTAATTTGAAAAGAACTCACGGCAACATATTTTACATATAACATTAGGTCGACGGTTTCATAATATCTGTCGTATATATTTTCACTAATCCAAAGCTGACAATGGTTTGCACAACGAGAATATTTGAATTGGTGATATATATATTTTTACTTTTAAGGTGTTTACTGTCAATACTTGGTGGAAAGACATTATAATAAAAATAATAAAAGATTTTTAGTACTTTTTCCACATAAAATTTATTAGATCAGGACCGGTTTCGCTCATCGCGATAATTGCGTTTTACTTTTAAGGTGTTTACTGTGAATACTTGGTGGAAAGACATTATAATAAAAATAATAAAAGATTTTTAGTACTTTTTCCACATAAAGTTTATTAGATCAGGACCGGTTTCGCTCATCGCGATAGTGCGTTGATAATGCTCGCGATGAGCGAAACCGGTCCTGATCTAATAAATTTTATATGGAAAAAGTACTAAAAATCTTTTATTATTTTTATTATATATTTTTAATTGGAATCATTGTGGAAGACTTGGAATTTGAGTCAAACGAGTTAGCTAGGGCAAGATAAACTAAAACAAAAAGGTATTCGACCGACATATAGCAAAGTTATAGTTCTTTCCCTTGGTATCAATCACCTTTGGTAGGTTGGTTATAGACGTTTGAAAATAAATTATGTCCAGGATTCGTTAAAAAATACCCCCAACATAATGTTTGACACTATCAAAAATTGCAAAATTCTCATTTTGGCCAGCTGATGGACTGATTAAACATGTCTCTGGTGAATAGGATGAGTATTTTTATGTCAAAATTTGTCTTTTTCCGCGCATAGGCGGCCGTAGACCTTGCGTCGGGCCTGAATATTACAATGCATACACTCATACATTTTATTATTATTTGTGAAAGAAAATATATCACTTTTTCGAATAACAGTCGTTGAACTGACATCTGTTCAAATTTGCGAATTCTTTCTTTCTGTGTAAATTGACAAAAATAATAATTACTTTTGCAGCGTTGAGCCGGTCATATTCAATTAACTTCGCAACAATCAATTTGGCTGTACGCAGCTAATATATCAATAACTACTTGTGCATTTCAACGTAATGACGATTTTTTCATATGTAAAAAAGTAAAATAACTTGTTTTAAAAAGCAGTAGCACCCGAATCAAATCAAATCAAAGATAGATAAGTATTCAACAGTACAACATTCTACATCAACAAGTACAACATTGATCACTTTTAATGTGTTCACTGTCAATACTTGGTGGAATGGCATTATAATAAAAATAATAAAACATTTTTAGTACTTTTTCCACATAAAAATTTTTATGTGGAAAAAGTACTAAAAATGTTTTATTATTTTTATTAAAGTACAACATTCTTTGGTCACATTTTTTTACGGCTCTTTATCAAATTTTCCAGACAATTTTATCAATGTTTCTATTGCGCAATTCTTAGCCAATCGTGAAAGGGAAACTAGGTATCAATTAAAAATGAGCATTCGACAAGTATGTCATATTCTTTAATAAGAAGCGAACATTTTAAAAATATTAATTGAATCAATAGATCTAAATAAGACGTAGTAAATAAAATTGCAATCGTAGTTTCTCCCTAAAACTAAATAATTATGTCAGTTTGGAAGTATAATTTAATTTAACCTAATTAACACGTCAAGGTTGTAAAAAGGTGAAATAATAAGAATACTTGTTAATGTGTAACTATTATTTTTTCAGACAAAAAAAAACAATCAAAAAAGAACAACTTTTTCTAAGTATTTGTTCGAAGAAGAAAATATACAGGTCTGCCAAAGTATGGAAAATTTAAACAATGAGAAAAAGTGTCGACAAGATAATCATTACGACTGGCAGCAAATTAAATGGAACAACAATGACATCTATTGTGTACAGTAGTAGGTTTGCAGGACACACGGAAACGAAAAAAATAACCAACTACCATAATGGAAGATAAACAGGTAAAGAAAGTGTGAAAAAGCACCATTATGCATTCATTCATTTATGCCGTGACTAGTAAATTTAATGACTTGGTCATTTTCTCGTATCCGGTTTAAATATCCGCCATTATTTTACAATGGGAATAGTTTATTCGATTTAGTTTTACTGGTAACACTAGTATTTACTTTCTTCTTTTTTCAAAATCCTAAATTGTCAACATATTCGTCTGCCAACTAATTTCGTTTAATATTGCTTTATCATTCATTTATATTTATAATTTTATTCGATTAATTAATCATAACGAAGGGCAAATTAATATTAATTCATTATTTTTAGTTTGAATTAATGTTCAGAATTAGTAAACATCGTCCGCTCGCAATGTGGATGATATAGAATTCAAAAAAGATCATCGCAAAAAAACGTTGGTTCTAACTATCTCACTTTCTTAAAAATTGGATAAATAAATTGAGAGATACATTAAAATCTGTGTACTTAATTTAGAATGACGATACTTCCTGCGACTGTGAAACCATTTACACTAATAATATTTTATTGTTTTATTCCAATCACGTCATTCAATAACCAAGTTCTTGTCGTTTGCATCCATCAATAGTTGCTAAAATCAACAGAAACTTTAAGATACGTTTACAATAAAATAAACTCGACAAAAAAACGTTACGTGTTCGATGTAAAGCCTCAGGTTGTATCGCTGTTTATTGAGGTGATTACTTCAACTGGATTCGCTCAAAACAGTTTCTCAAACAGTGGATCCCGTTTTAATTTACTATTTCTAAATAATTGAACAAATTCAATACCGACTCATATTATGGATGGCTATCCAAACAAGGTCTCAACAATTCGGTACGCTAAATTCGCTCTCAGGACTGGAGCCATACCACGAGCATGTTGAATGTAAAATACTAGCTGTTGCAAGATGAACTGTCCAGATAAAGAATGAATCAGAATAATCATTCATTCAAAAGTCCCTGTCAGTCAAAAATTCCGACGATCATAAAAACAAATAATAAAGGCACACCAGAGAATGTATGCGTTGAACTTGATCATTCAAGAGGACATAATAGAGAAGCATAAAAAAAGAGTTGGTTTTTGTAACTGAAAAATCTGGAAATATACGTTGAAAAATTTGCTGTTTCCGATAGAGTTCCTTCTCTACCCGAGTTTTCCAAACCCTTAAACATCAGAAATATTCATAAGAAAAATAAAAATAAAATGATTTATATCAGATAGAGAATTTGTAGCCTTATAAGTACTAAATTAAACTGCACTTCTATCTATTTCCCTTAACCCAGAAAATTCAATTATGATAAAGACATTGATATTCCGGATTTAGTTTAGAACCAGCGGCATTAGGTCGAGGGTTGGTAGAAAAAAATATTTTTTCGACTCGAGCGCAAAATAATATTCTTGTCGACGGATTGCAAAAAACCCATTTTATTTCAAACATCAGAAATTAAATGACACGACACGAATGAAATAAGCTATGACATGACTAATAAACGCGTCGCCCACGAATGCTTTACGGTGTGAAATTCAATTCAATAAAATGTTTTCAGTATTGTCAGTTTTACTTACATACTTCCATTTCATAATCCAACATTTTTCAAATAGGTTTTTAACAATCTAAAACAAAAATATAATCATTCTAGTATGTCATAAAAAAACAGCAATTACAATCTACAATGATCGAAAAATATTGAGATTGACTGATATTCAAAGTCAGTCAAATGACTGCACGTTTTGGGAGTACCGAAAAATACAAAACTACTCATTGAGATGCGTCATAGAATATCCACGGTGAACATTATTTGCAAGCAATAATGTCATCTTTGGTCCAACTACCCAACCGGAAAAAACACAATTTCAAAATTAGTATCGCTCAAAAAATTTCAATGGTTTCTTGTTTGTGGAATTCTCGATTCTTTTTTTTTAATTTAGAACAGTGTGCACAGCTTAAAAACGTCAAATTCCAGAAATAAAATGACTTCAAACAATTGCATACACAATAGTAATCGGTTGATATTGAGCTTTAGGACTATGGCGAAGAGATTTTTTAAATATAATAAAATACAAGGATGTAATATGTAATAATAAAAAAAAACTCTCAATAATGCAATATTTACCATATTTAATAATTATTGTTATAACTATGTATGTATGTTTTTAGATCCTGTATAAGTGACCTGTTGAAAGGCCATCATATAAATATGAGATACAATCTAAAACAGGTTTTAAGGTACTTAAGTTTGATTGTCGTTTGACTGAATTGAAAAAATAGTTTTCATTATTTTAAATTACTTTTAAAAAAAGTAAGCATATATTTTCAGTATAGCAATAAGAAGTTTAATAAATCCGGCCTGATTGCATTACAGATAAATTAATGCGGCCCGTCGACCGTGATTTAATAAATCGAACAAAGCAAAAGGATCTTTTGGAATATTGTCTATATATAAGTGGATGTTTACTATCAAAGGGAAAAAATATAAAAATTAATGATTAATAAATTTGAAGCCCTAAGCTACCCCATGTGCGCTTTGCACGATAATATAAATTTATTGCCTATGTGTGTGTGTGTAATTAATCACGCAAAAAAATATATAGAATAAATTAATATGAAATCAAAGCTCGAATAAAAGTCAAATTCTAACTAATGTAACAGGAAAATAGTTGTTCATTGAGAAATTTATATATATTTTTCCTACATATATAAACTCCTTTGCTATAATATGTATCCATTGAATAAAAATAGCTAACATTCTTTCTTAAGGCAGCAGAATATCAATGTGGAAAGGTGGAAAGAATGCAAAAGGCAAGGATCACACATAAAAAAGTCACATTATTTGGATCATTTTCTGACACTCAATTCCACCATTGGCATTTTTTTTTTTAAATTATTATTTTTTTAAACCATGTCCGTTCCCAATGTGGATCATATGGACTCCTAATGGAGTTTATCTCAACAGACGTGTTTCTACGAGAACTGCTTGTTACTCAGTTGCTCAACCTCTCTTTTTCCAAAGAGAGTAGGGATAGAAGGATAGGGCTAGGACAGGATTAGTGGTAAGCTAATCGCTCTCAATACGCCCCGTACATAGGATTGGATATAACTGATTAAAATTGCTTTTACTTGGTAGTTCTCCGTTATAATGAAATAAAAATTACAAAGTATTTGATATCTTAATAATTGTAATATTGTAGATTGCTATTTTGGCTACCTAATTCCACGAGAGATACATAACATAGATCACCTTGTGGTAAATTATAGTTTCACAACCTTTTTAGGCCCGTGGCCCATTTTGAGTCTCATATTTTTCCGTGGCCCTCATATCCATAATTATTAGTTTTAGTAGACACAGAAAACTGAACTTTGCATTATTACGTACAATTTATTTAAGAATTACAATATTCACTAAGAAATAAAGTTTATTTCAACAATATTATTATTTTAAGTTACAAATATATTTACGTAGTTTTTTTAATGGATTTAATTTAACAAATGATCAATTGTGTTATAAGATATTGATGACTATTTTTAGAGTGGTTTGCAAACCCCTTTTCGAGCAAAACAGTTTCATGATAAATATAATTATTCTGTTATTGTAAGTGATTTGTTAGCTTATTGTTACGTCTCGTTGCCATTTTTTTCCCTTAAATATTAAAAAAACTACATACACCTGTAGGTGGGTAAAACTCATATTATATTACAATTCAAACATATTGATCTCAATAAAAAAAACAATACATGATTCTGATGACCGCTTGTATCGGTTTCCCACAAATATTCAAATATCAAGAAGAAATCTTAAATGACTAAAATTCAATATTTCCTTGTTGAACAGGAAAATATTGTGTTTTTTGGTTGGCACATCTAATGGACAAATTATTCAATTTGCATACCCGTTATGTTATGCCGTCATACCGAATTTTTATTTGTAATTAAAGTAAGTAATAAATTATATTATAATATGATATAAAGATATAAAAAATGGCTTTTTGGCTAGCCAATTGAAACTCGTTTTCCCTTATAGGGATTTTTTTATTATATTATCATTATGCTTGCCACCCAGGCGTTTCATTAATAAGATGCAAACACTGCGTGGATGTTCTTAATTTGTCTCGGTTTTTTCATTGTATCGGGACACGAGACGTAAAATTTTCATTCCCCGGGAAATTCTCGCGACCCGAAACCGTAGTATCTTTTATTAAAAAAATGATTAAAAAAATATTCTTACGCATGAAGTATATAAGCATGTACATACATGTTTTCAAAACCAAATAATTAAAACTGTTTAAAAACTATGCTTGGGTTACACACAACACAAATACATTCTTTCGGTTAATAATAAAATACACATATAAGAATACATTTGGGTCAGTAATTGTATGGTTTTATCGCAAATAAGCATCTGTCACACGACCCATACAATGGTCATATTTTATTTTATTCAATAAAAGGAAAATTTTGATATTTTTAAAACTTTTTTATTTCCTAGTCAGAAACGTTGTTCTTAATGAATGGTAGTCAAAGTATAAAGATTCTCAAACTTTATTTTTTTTTAATGAATAAATTCTACTTTATACATATTTTTTTAAAAGTTTGGCAAGATATTATGTACATAACAATGACAAATGAGTAGGATTATAAAAAAAAACAATACGCACAAAGGCTGACATTGGGACAGTATTTTGGTCACATCAAGAGATACATATTAATGAATAAATCGAGGAAATATCATCACGTAATGTTATTTTTTTAACATTATAATATAATATATCATGTATATACATATATACATAATACAGTTTGATGAGCAAATTTAATAATAATTAATTATGTATGTATACATAAAAAAATAAAAATGTTATGTGTGCATAATTGCATATTCATAACAATTTGTAAAGAGCTTCATTGTTTACATAATCTAAAAACAAAGCTTCGACTGCGGCTTCTTTATGGCACACGGCAAATAATTTTCCAACATAGGTTCTCATTCAATCGAATTGATGTGAAAAATTATTCACTACAGTTTTATTTTATTTAACCAGTTATTTACAAAGGATCATTGTATTTAATAATAACAAATAAACATATTTTACAAACTGTACTATTATCATTATAATTTTCATAATTTAATTCCACGTCAATCAACTGGGAAAATAGTTTCCATTATAAAAACAATTATGCATATACAGTAAAACCCCCATTTACACTATAGTCGGGACCATGTAATTGGGGGTGTGAATCTCATACAAAATTAGGGATTTGGTTTTTTTCCGCAGAAAATGCAAAACTAAGATTTCCTAAGATATGGACGAAATATTTAGATTTTGTAGTAGTAAATATCCCGCACACAGACAGACGCCCAGCTATGTGTGTATAGCCTGGCACGTGTTGAATACACAGACGCTAACCAACATTTGACTGTATGCGCGGCACAGACGACCGTCTCTTAGTAACGACAATGTAATGCGACCGTGCAATTGTGGGATTTGCGGCGAATATTTCACGCCAGCGCGTAATTCGGGGTAGTGTAATTTGGGGTCCCACTGTATACATATATATCTGTTTCTCATTGTACGTTTTGAATACTTTTTACGCGACTTTTGGAACCAATTTATCAACTTATATGAAAGTGAGGTTTGTTTAAACGCGATTTTTTTACACGCGTCAATTTCCATAACCAATATATCGCATAAAAAAGGATTGGGTGTGTAATGAAGGATTGGGGTGAATAATATTATTTTTTCATAATTAAAATTATATTTTGTGTAATTTACTGTCTGGGTGTTCATTATTACATTATTACACAATTTTTTATACCACAGTGTTGTTCTTTTTTAAATAACACGGTTGTTTTTTTAAATTCAGGAAGCCAATCATTATTTTTTCTATAAACACTTACAACTTTAGATGTTTTTTTTGAAATCAGTTTTTTGTGGAACATATATATCGTGTTAGAGATTCGAGTGTAAAGATTTCTATATATTTCTACGGTATTGCAATCCCGGTAGTGGTGCCCCTACCTATTTACAATTTTGCTACGCAAGGCACTGAGCCCAGTCCCACGCGACTGTTAAGCGGGTTACGTTACAGTTATGCCGACGAGGCTTTCAAAGTGGATCGAGTCGTCAGCGACAGGTGGGATACGAACCTAACGAGCGTACATAATCACCGATCTAACTTCACACTAGACACTGGACTAAGATCCAGTCTTGCATCTATCCTCCGGCACAATTTCCAATGAGTGAGTAATAGAATTGTTATAGTGGAGCATTTCAAAAGAATTTATAAAATAAAACACTCTTTTGTACTAATTCTACATTTATGAGCGAAATCGGTAATAATTATGGTGTTTTATTTTAATATTTTTCCTTTCCACCAAGTATTGACAGTGGACAAATTATTAGTTCTAAGATACTATAGTATATTAAAATATTCAATTTAAAAAAATACACCAGGGTTCCATAACCTTTGTACTCCACTCCCCTTCAGCAATAATTCCCTTCTTCCCAATAGAGTCAAATCAGTATAAAGTTTCTTGAAAGAGTGAAAATCTTTGATATACAGCAGAATTCACTGTCTTGAACTGGAGAGTTTTTAAATTGTTATATATGTACATACAGCGATTTCGATTTCACCTCATCATCAGAAATAATGTCGTGAACTATTAACAATATCGTATAGTTCTTGTATAACTAAATACGTAACTATGTTTACCTTATGATAATGGAGTTGTACCAATAGTAATAAACGCCAATTCTATCAATTAACTATGGTTGCTAACTTTTTCCGAGACAATTTCGCCACATATGGCCTAAAACTTAATCAAATGTAATACATGAGTAGACAATTTCCAAAATTCACCTTGTCCATTTTCATTTTTTTGGACATACTTACAAAAAAATGCGTAGGGAGCCCCAACATTTTAAAAATAACCATATTTTCTTGAACCTAATTGAAAAAGATAATATGACTCGTTTGGTACTAAAATCAGAACTGTTCCATACATGATGTATGGACCAGTTCTGCTTTTCATACCAAACGACTCATATAATTAACAATTCCCTACGTAAGTTTAATTAGTATGGTATTAGTAATTTAAATATTAAGTATGTCCAAAAAAATTAAAATGGACGAGGTGAATTTTGGAAATGGGCGACTCATATGTAAAAGTGATATCGGCTAATAGTTTTCATTTAAATTCTTGGACAGTTTGACATTAGACCGGGATTTAGGACTATGATTGTACCACTTCCGGGTCAATCGCGGACGGTTGAAAATAATACAATCAACATAAGATTTTTATAAATACTGCTAATTATTTAGCAGCTTAACCTCTCTCTTTTAAGACGGTAAAGATAATAGGGTGGGATTAGAAAATGACAGGTAGATAATTTATCACACTATATCTGCTACATTTTTAGGGTTATCAGAAGGGTGAGAATTTTTTCATTGGGATTTGAGCCCGTGGAAATCGCAACTGAATAAGACGAAAGTCGTTTAACGTTGAGTACTCTGTTATAGAACCGCTTTCTTTTGAGATACTTTGAGAACTGACAAATACATTGAAATTCATTATTCTCAAACAAACATAATGCATATCGACTGTGGAAAGGAAAACGAACGTAACCCTCAATTTTTCAAAACAGCTTTTTTTCGATAATCACAATGTATACAACTTGACACACATTCTATCAAAAGGATGGAAGCTGGAAATGCCGAATAAGTATCTAAATTTAGCTTTTAAGTTTGAAAAAGATGACCTTGTAAAAAATTAAAACAAAGAAAAAACACTGAAATAAAGGTTTTTACGAGACAATTTCTTAAATTAATATTAGATTATGTCAATTTAAAACCAGTTTAGAAGTATTCGTGCACTTCAAGGTTGTGTATAATTCATAATTTGCATATGTCACAAATTCATCAAAACACGTTTTTAGTGCCTCCTGTAAAATTTGATATGTGTGGGTTACGTCCTTTTTCCTTTCCACAGTCGATATATACAAAGTTTGCGAGTGAGAATGACGTTATTCAAATGTCGATCTGCGGATTCAAATCCTAGGCCACTATGCCAAGGCGACCGCATCATATCTGACGTTCCCTGAATAGGCGCAAGTAATTCACGATTTTCTTGCAATTACGATGCCTACATAATAAATTCTTAAAAAATTACTACACGTTTTGTTATAAATCTACGGTAACAAACAATGAATGCTAATCCGACCTAATATAATAATCAACAAAGAATACTAAAATTACAAACAATATTAACAGTAACAGAACAATCCTTATTGTTTTGCTATTTTCACTGACAGGTAATCTTCTCGAGATGTTCCAAGACTGAGCTCGCAATGAATGTATGTATGTCAAACAAATTACACCTGAGAAGCGTTACTATAATATAACAGCGTTTGTCAAATGGGGTTTCGCGCGGGAACGTTGGGGGTTCCTCGAAGAGGTTGAAAAAAATGTACACATAATTATGAAAAGACATGGTTATGTATTGTATAGATGAGTAAGATATGATTTCAATAAAGCTATTAAAGAATATTCGCATGTATGTGAAATTATACATACTCCTACTATAGGCGAGAATATAACATGAATATGGTTTTAGTTGTAACCTGAATATATGTATGTTTGCAGTCAGTACAAGGTGGAACAAATTTGGTATTTTTTATAGTTATGGTTTTTAATTTAGAAGTCTGATGCATATAGGGAAAACCTTGTTAGAATAGTCGTCGTCCTTTGTGGTCTAGAGCAGCGATACTCAACTCTTTTTACTGCATTATGTGGGCCGCACCATATTAATATTAATACGTAAATATGCTACATACAATACAAAATATAGTGAAATAATCTCAATGTAAATACAGAAATATAAAAATGTATCCAAAATACTCATTCGTTTATGTTATTTTTTGCAAACAATAACAGATTTTTGAAAAATCATCTGATGTACATATATGATTATCCTGGGCCTCGCATAAAATCTGAAGGCCCAAGGGCCGCAGGTTGAATATCGCTGCTGAGTGTAGACTCTAGAATATATTATATATGTTATGTGCAGTGTCATGCGGATCTGGGTGCAATTTCCAGAAAGTTCATTTTTTTTTTTCAATTTAAATACAAGTCTATTTCGTAGGATTTTTTAAATTAAAAATTATCGACGCATTGGTATTAGCTGTAATGCCAAAAATGTTCATTTTTATTTAACTTAAAGCTGATATACAATATAATAAAAACTGGCTTGGAACCATTGGCGGATCCAAGGGAGAGGCCATGGGGGCCATGCTCCCTCCCCCCACCCTTAGGAGAATTTATTTTCCATTTTTCTAATTGATTAACACTTTAATGGCACTTTAATTGTCCAGTTTACAATGTCTTTATAGAATACATACTTAATTATGTATCGACTATTTTTATATAGTTATATTATTTTTAAATCATCTATTTTTTTATGTATTATGTTGATTTTCAAATTGAATGGCCCCCTCTTGGGACAATTTCTGGATCCGCCACTGCTTGGAACCAAGCTTTAATCGACTGGGCAGAGGTTTGAGGTATGCTTAATTAATATTTAATGTCAATTAAAAAAATTGTAGTTATTAGTACATATTCGTTGATAAGTGCAGGGATGATACTAAAACAATGGTCGGAAAATGATTATAAGGAAAGAATGTGATAACATAATATACGGTTAACTTTCCTCGAACATAAACTAGCATTAAGTAAGTATTTCGACTGAGGGTGCTTGATGGAATTTCAATATCAAATTTGAATTGTTTGAATTTTGTACATTTCCATGAGTTTTGTCGCTAACGACCCGGGTTTCGCCTTTCGGCATCTTCAGGCATTCCAAGTACATCCGTGCACTTGGAATGCCTGAAGATGCCGAAAGGCGAAACCCGGGTCGTTAGCGACAAAACTCATGGAAAAGGACAAAATTCAAACAATTCCAATTTGATAAACTAGCATAATAATATCAGGTTTTGAGAAATTTTACTGACGTCATAAAGATATTTGAGCTTACAATGATATAAAAGGGTTCAGCGATTAAATATAATTGAGAAACGCTGCTATATAAACAAACAAAAACTGCAGCACAATGGAGGCAACGTATTGCTACATTGAATTTACGCGAAATGTATTTTTTTTTATAATAACAGTGTGAAGTACTATAAATATTTGCAAGGATAGTATTTAAGTATGCTAGAGATATTATTGAAGTAATTTTCCAAATTGTATATTATCCAGATTTTGTTTCGTCAGCGTAGAAGTTTTTGAAGAGCTTTTTTGGAGAAACAACAATTCGCTTCCCTGCCCTTCACCATTCAATCAGTGGTCTCATTTATGAGTGTCTATAGCTTTGGCGTTCTGCTACCAATTGATTTTAAATTGGGTATAATATAATATATTATTAAATAATAGTATTTCCGAACTTGTATCCGAGTTGTCAACGTCTTCTTGTTCGAATGTGATGTCCACGAGTTCTAATCCCAAAATTGACGCTTTTTGTGTGCAAATAGTTGCAATAATTAAGACAAACACTGTTCTATAAATTTAACCGTTCTAATCTTGTAAATGGTCAAATAGAATAACAATGCTAAAGTTAGAATGATTTACTCGACGCCTGTATTTAGCAGCTTCTCCAAACATTACAATTAAGATTACAGAAGTAATTAGCCATTGAAATAAAGTCTCACTTATTTGATTATTACTCAAGACAATCCTTGGCTTTATTGTGCACCCAATAGGAAGCATAATACAAGAATAGTGAAGTCACTGTGTTTGTCATTATAAAATATAATCCAAAAGACGTACAATCTACATCTTATCTTCTTACAAATTAAGCTTCAATTGACAGTGCTTAGCTGACTGCGTAAAAACATCAGTAAGATAAAATGGGGTATGTTACAATAGGTGGATACAACATACTGTGGAAAGGAAAAAGGACGTAACCCACACATATCAAATTTTACAGGAGACTCTAAAAACGTGTTTTGATGATTTTGTGACATATGCAAATTACGAATTAAACACAACCTTGAAGTGCACGGAGACTTCTAAACTGGTGTTAAATTGACATAATCTAATATTAATTCAAGAATTTCTCTAGAAAAAACCTTTATTTCAGTCTTTTTTCTTAGTTTTAATTTTTTACAAGGTCATCTTTTTCAAACTTAAAAGCTAAATTTAGATACTAATTCGGCATTTTCAGCTTCCATCCTTTTGATAGAATGTGTGTCAAGTTGTATACATTGTGATTATCGAAAAAAAGCTGTTTTTGAAAATTGAGGGTTACGTCCTTTTTCCTTTCCACAGTCGATATATATGCATAAGGTTATGCCGACCACACGTCGTTTATTTTAGTGGACAGTCCTTTATTTCACTTTTTGGTCTGTAAAGATTTATTTATTTCTATAATAGCCATTTTATTTTTAGTTTTATAAATTGAAATAGCAATAACGTTATTATCTTCTACAAATATATAAACCTGACATTTTAACCACACTCGCTACCGGTGCGGCGCCGGTGTCGTTGATGTTTGTGTTTATATTACAGTTAATTGAATGGGTTAATAATTAAAAAGAAGAAGGGGTGAGGGCAAGGCTTTTCATAAATTGGTGTACTGTTCAAAGCGGATTGTATATTTAAGTAGGTAAATAATTAAACATAACTTTAATATTCTACAAAATAATACGGTCTCCGTACTTAAGGTTGATTATTATTAAAAATTAAATAAACAAATTAAGTGATTTTATTGCCTATAAAGTTCCCCTTGACAATCTCACAACAAGATAAAACATAATATGGTAAATAAACATCAATAAAGTATAGTGCAATAATTAAATGAATATAAAAATAATGGTAGGGTTGAGAAAACTTAATCATCATGATGTTTAAATTAAAACTGTATTATAAGTATATACTATTTCATTGATTTGGGGGTTATTTTGTGGATATAAACTCCAATACAACATTTTGACTATTTTCACACGTTGTCAACAAGTGGAATTATTAAGTTCGTTAAAAGTTTCTATACATATCCGCTGTCTAAATTTCTATGCGCAATCACCTCAAATCCTTCCCGGAGAAAACCAGATTTGATCTGTGCCGACTGATTTGTACATCCGAATTTCCGAGTGACAATTCGTCTGTCTGTATTTGGACAACACTTGATAATATTCGGAGAGTTGGGAAGTAATAAAAAAAAAAAGTAAATGTTACGGCCGTTCTATGAACCCGCTAGTGTTGCTAATTTACAAATGATAGTTTTTTGCCACAAAAAAAAACCAATATCATTGTCCAAGTTCATATTTTAATATAGTGGGTGTCGTGCACTCGCTAGATATGATACACATAACATGTAGGCGGTGCACAGGTAACGTCCATTTTTTTTTAAGTATAAACCAGGCCCAACTTAAAATCGTCAACTTTTGGATAACAGTTTTAATTTATTGCTATTGTTTGCACGTTTTTCTCCTTGCAACATAATACGTACATCTAAATGTAAGACAATCGGTGAGTAAGAAGTAATGACCGTGAATTTTAAAAAATACTAAAAATGGTATATCACTTCGAAGCCAACATCTTCCTCAACGATAAGTCCAGGTCCATTATATTAACAACAATTTACACGAATTGATAAAATAATACAGTTGTAAACAAAGTTTAAGGTTTTAGCGTCATAAAAACTTAACTTAACACAATCACGGATTGAATGGTGAAGAACAGGAATATATATTTTCTTTCTCTAATAGCCACGGATTTTAGCAGTTCTGTTAACGAAGTTTTTAAGTAAAATATGCCTGTGCAGCAAGGCTGTGGAATCGTGCAAAACAAAGACGACTCCCAGTTGAATTTTTTTTTAATATTTTCGTTCAACTAATATAATTGTACACCATCAGATCATTTTAAGTTACTAAAGTAGATTTCACCAATCAATATGAACACTAATAATTTTTCAATATTTTTGTAGGTCATAACATAATTTTTAAATATGTGAAAAAATGTTTAATGCAATGTTTCTTAGTAGGTAGGTGTCTTTGATAACTGTTTAATTTGAATAAATCATATATTTTATCGAGACTGTGAATAGATTGTTCGACAGATGGGAACAGTAATGTTGAGTAATAGTTTTTTTTTTTTTTGACACGATGAAATAAATTTCCGTTATTATCATCAAAGTGTACAAACTATTACTACAATTAATATTATCCAATGCATTAACGAATGTTATCTTAATTTTTATTTCGATTCATTAAGATCCCAAAAGAACAATACTTAAATAGTGAGTTGAATGGATTGAGACATGGACTTCAACTCAACCAAGTCCGAATAACAATAAAAAAACAAAATATAAAAAATCTATTTAGATACGAGTATGTATTGTTTTTTTGTGCGGAAATACGTGTTGCAATGAGTAGGTTTTTATTAAATTCACGATATCAAACCTAAAAAAACTCAAGTTAGTAAAAAAAGAAAAGCTTAGCGTAAAAGCTGTCATATTCAATACAAACATAAAGTGAATAACAAGCGCACTTTCCTGAACCCAAACTGGCTCGAAACATATTTTTGGTTTACGCCTGGTTCTTAATCCAGTATGTTAATCAATTTTCCATTGATTCTCAACATATCGGTACATCATAATCAAATAATTACTTCTTCTTAACGGTTTTATTCTGGCGTATTATTTAATCGCATAACGAGAGACCTAGATATTTTTTTAAAAACTTGTAAGTAACGTACCTACACAGGAAACGTGTATTCTAACTGGTTTTCAATGAATACATACAGTAATAGAATCTCTACTTTTTTCTTTTCAACATAATAGCAACACTGTAAATATAACTATAAACTAGCATTATATTTTTTAAATAGACACTCATGAGATAAATATTAAGTCCTTAATTATTAGCTAACGTGGAATAAAACTATAATTATTGTTAAGCTTATCCAGTTTATTTTTCGAACCTTATTATTTTTGAATATTACATATTTTAGTAATATTTTAGGGTCAAATAGCGTCCGCACCACACGAGCATATTGATATTGAATACATGTAGTGCTATTCCCGCGTGCATAACACTACTTTTGAACAGTCTGAAATACTCAACACAATCACGTATTGAGTATTTCAAACCCTTCCAAAATAAGTAGTATACGAGCGGTGGTCAATTTTTGTCTCTGTATTGTATATTTGTGCCCCTATCATTTCATGTGGCCAACTTTTATTGAAATATATGTCATATTGTTGCCGACAAAATTAATCACTTGGATTCCAAGCGGACACAGGTGTTCGGAAGCGAACATGGATGTCCAATCATTTAAAAAAAATCAAATACTTGGTATTCTAATAGAATATAAGCAATATTTTGATGAATATGTATAGTGCCATCTATACTAAGTCAATATAGGTTTTTAAAATATCGAAATCGAGTGTATATTAGGCAAAATTATGTTTATCAAAAACACGCATTATCTCTGGGACATATCAATGATTTATTTGCGCGGTATTCAAACGGTTAAATTTATTTGTGAGAAACAAAATTCATTCATTCACAATACGTCTCTGAAAGTAAACAAACATCTTCATAGTTTAATTACTTGGTCAATAACTGATAAAATAATAAAACTCAAGTCAAGAAGTTGTACGTGTTATTATGTTTTCAATATTTGGCAGCGTGCCTGTCAAAGCTACAATCGGGCAGGAGTTTCATCTCTAGCCTGTGTAAACAATCAAACATTATATAATAAGTATTCTATCATTTTTGATCATTACTTAATTTCACCTTGTTTACGTAAACTACAAATGTTGTTTTAAAAAATAAAAAAACACTTAAAATATCGATAAATCCAATACGTTATTTAAGCCACAGAAAGTGACGTTATAATAATGTTATTCCAACTGAATCTCAGCTGGTGTTTGAATATTTTATTACTTATCGTATTATTGAACATTTACGACTAGCTGTGGTTATCCAAATGGATTGTAAAATTTAGAGAAATTGTTTCTGATCTTGATTTAGCCTATATTGCTGTAATTTAGTGAGAATGTGGAATCTACACGTTACTGTTAAGAAATTTTACTCATAAATCTTTGATCATATACATATTATGTATATTTTAAGAGTACATAGTATTTTTTTTAAATATTTACAAGTACGTATAAGTACTATCGGCGAAAGATTATTTCATTTCTTTCCAATACCGAATTATTGCCAGATTTAAGATATATATTGCTCACCTTGAATCGGTACAGGTAGTTGATCGTCGAGGAGTAACAGCAGCCGAGGTCTCGTTACTGGATAAACTACTGGAATCACTAGAAACACTCCTGGCAACTCTGCTGGAAGAGGCAGAGCTGCTTCTGGTGCGATTGGCACCAGAAGATCTCCAAGCACGCCTTGAATCCCTGCGCTCAACCCCCGCTACTACCACATTGGGGGCAGCTTCACTGTTGTTATTGATAGACAAACGGGCTTCGGTCTGACCGCGTCTACCGTACACTCTAGGCGCCGAATCGGAGTTGGGAATGAGCCTGGCGGGGGAGTAATCCGGGGAATGATGCGTCTCCATGAATAATAGCACGGGAAGCGTGAGATCGGGGGAAGTTGATCGGGAATGAGGGGGCGCCGTGGGCAGGTCGAGGGGCCTAGCCAGGCGCATCGAATCGCGGCGTTCTCGCATTACCGCTTCGTTCGGTCGAAGCCTGCCGACTGAGGAGGGATCCGGCGGACTGACACGCTTCACCTGTAACGAACTACACTCCGGCCGTACGGTGCTTGTACCTTCGCGGCCGTCGCGTTCCTCAGCCTCTCGCTCCGCAACAACACGGCGGTCTTCTGCGGAAACGCCATCGGCGCTCTGCACATGAATCATGTCGGGCAATACGGACTGTGGCAATGTGTCAAATTTCACGTAGCTCTCGTCTTGCTCCCTGCCATCGGCAGACGAACGCTTTGATGAGACACTGTCCTTATTTTGCCGAAACGTCACCCCGGTAAACTCACTCTTATCTTCCGCTTTAATCGACCTGACATCGACAGCACTCCGTTCTACTGTGTTATCTACACATTTGCTGGGAAGAATATAATCTAATAATCTCGGTGACTTGGCTCTTAGAACGTCAACTTCCGAATGCACCTCATCGGAAAATATAGTTTCCTTATCTCGATTAGCAATGCTATATTCGCAATTGAGCGTGACTGTATCGTCAACGTCAACAACGTGAGGAATAGTGTCGTGCGATAGCGAGGTAGGCTCTAATAATTTCACAAGGCTTTCCGAATTCTTTGGTAGCGAAATGTTTTGCTCTAGAGTGTCACCAAGATAATCGATTTCTCGATTTTCCACAGCTAACGAATCTAGTTCGTTTTCTAGCGACATATGCTCAATATTATTATGTGTTACGTTTTCTTCATCGGCCGAACCGAGGTCAGCGTTGAATTGTTTACTCTCAATATTACATTCCCCAATCTCTTCATCAACCCAGGACACTTCTGATTCTCTGTCAGAATCATAAGATACTAAATTAAACGGTAAAAAATCAAACATAATGATTCCTTCATCTTTTGGAACTGTCTCATCGATTGGCTCTACGATTTCTAATTTAATATCACTCAGTCTACACAATTCGTCTTCTAAAATGGGGGAAGGACATGTTTCTCTAATATTGGACATCAATGAGAAATATGACATAGGAGATTTACCTGTATCTTTGCTAGGATCATCATTATAATGAAGCATTAAATTATCACTAAAACTTTCATTATCATCTTCGGTTATTCTTTCAAGGTTAAAATTTTTAGCTTCCAAATAATTCCCGGGATTTTCCCCACCTGAATCTTCCATCAGCGACCGTTCTAATACATCATCCAGATCAGTTAAGATATCCATTAAATGTGTGTTAAGAGACATTAAAGAATTTTCGCCGTTAATTTGCGAATTATCAGTACTCGAGTCACGCAATCCGGAAAAACTGCGATCGAAAAGATTACCACCTTCGAAAACCTGCGCCCCGTTGCAAAACACATCGTTGACTGCTTCACAAATACCGAAAGTATCGCCGAACTCGTTAACACTAAATTTGCGATCCACTTCACCGAAATCTTGCACATTTTTCATAGCGCTTCCAAAGATATAATTATTTCTTCGGTCGCACTGCGCCACAGAATCACAACAAATTCCCGGTGACACTCCACAACTGTCATTATCAACACTTCTCATAAGAATGGGAGATTCGGGATCGCTAAACGTGGGTATTTTTATAAGGTTGCACTGCAATGCTTTAAAACTTTTACCACCTTTATGAATTGGTGTAGATTTGTTAAATCTTTCACAAACTCCTTCTGAACATTCGTTATCTTTATTTTTGACCACATCCGGAACATCACAAACAACATCAGATCCTTTATTAATATCACTTTTCAACGCCTCTCCATTCATATTTTCAATGGAACTAATATTAGACAGATACGACTCGTTGATTTCGTCAGATGTTTCATCCATATTTGCGAAAAATTCTCCAATATGAGTATTACATTTTTTGTTTTCATTTGTAGAAGTGTTTGAATGTAAATCAATATTTTTATTACCGACAACCTCATCAAACTGAATGGTCTTATTGGAAATGAGACAAGACTCATTTAACGGTTCACTGTAAGACTTGACCAAAGAATTACGAAAAACAACATCATTCCCTGGACTCTCGGGAGTGGATAAAGATGACTTACTATTTTGGAGATCTGAAACGTCAGCATCACTGGCGAAACTTCCCGTTTCGTTGTGCAACGTGTTTCCCGATTCGGTCTTCATCAGTATATCATTATTAACAGATCTATTGCTACAAGAAGTGTATGGGCTCATGTTAGAGTAGAAACCACTGGAATCTTCTTCGGCACTTGCATTGTCGTCAATATCTGCTACCTCATAATTCGGTCGGATGCAAAACTCACTTTCATCATTGGAAAAACTCTCGTTTTCGTTTTGCGTAAACGGAGCGATTAGTGGATAATTGCTGTCCGATTCTACTGAAGGGCTTTCTTCTTCTGAGCCTTGTGAATCTCGGCCGAGGTGTGACATCATCACCTGTCCGTCGCGGCTTTCCATCCTTGGGCTGATGGCACCAACTCTCCAATCTGAAATAAATAATCATAGCCTCTATCATTAATATGTCATAGCTACAAACAATCTATTCTATTCTGATAAATTATAAGAATTAAATTAAAATCATTCGTACATAAACAAGCATTTGTGAAAGTGGTACTGGGATGCCTCTAAAAGAGGAGAAACACGTGTCACAATTTGTAGCACAATACGTGGAATAATAAAGTTATTTTATATTAAAATGAAATTCCACAAAGTTACCGCTGAATCCATCAAAAGTATATCAATAGCTGTTTAATGTTGTTGTGTCCATCCCTTATAAGCAATGTGTACACTCTTGCTTCGTAAAACACGACACTTTTACAACACGGTTTCGGTATAACACGGTTGATGAATTTTGACATATTTTTGTATAATACGGTATATATTATATATAACACGGGTTTAGCAAAAAACATTAAATCCAAATATTACATCTCTCAGGATCAAATCATCGTAATGATGGAAAAAGGTTTAAAATCAAGCGGGAATCACAAAATTGCTTAGTCCTATAATATTAAGATGTATACAAATACAGTAAGCTATGTTTGATTATAGATTTTTTTAAATATCAAATCCAAAAATATTGAAGAGTATTTTGGTAATTACAAAATGATGAAGAATAATTGGACCCATGAGAGGTGAAGTGAGCAAAGTGATATTTTAGAAAAAAAAATTAGATGCGTTGTAATATTCAACACGACTTAAAGTATCGTAAAAAGGAAATAACCTCAGCTAATTACACATTACAATCCCCGTAAAATAAAAATATACAATCCACCAAATAAATTAATTAAAAGTCCAAGAATAAAGATTTACCATTTTACTAGTTGGCTCAATTCATAAAATCTAAGAACATGGGTGTGTGTTTTTCATTGTTTATTAAAAAAAGTATACTATTAAACATAAGAATATTTTTTTTGGAACGCACACCAAAGGTTCGTATAAGACGACATTTTCGTGGAACAGTTAATCGTGTTATACAAGACCGAAGTGTATTGTTTGAATATCTTAAAAATAATAACTGTTGGGCAATCCCCTCTTGCGAAGAGGGCCCGAAGTTTGTGAATTCGGATGATTTGACATACTATATCGACTGTGTAAAGAAAAATGGACGTAACCCACAATTTTTTCAAAGAAACTTTTTTCGATAATCACAATGCATACAACTTGATACATGTTCTATCAAAAAGATTGAAGCTGAAAATGCCAAATTATTATCTACATTTAGCTTTTAAGTTTGAAAAAATAAGGGCCTGTGAAAATTGCGATCTGGAAAAAGACTTAAAAGAAGGTTTTCAAAAAAATATATATTAAATTTATTTTGTATAAATTTAATTAAAAAATCAGTCTCCGTGCACTTCAAGGTTATGTATATTTAATAATTTGCCTTTAGTCCAAAATAATCAAAACATCTTTTATGTGTCTTATATGAAATTTGTTATGTGTGGGTTACGTCCTTTTTTCTTTCGACAGTCGAATGTTAATTTGGTATAAATAACTGAAAACATGTCTTTTGTGATGTGCACTGTAATATAATAAAAAAACACTAAGAATAATTTGTTTATTTTAATATAAACTAATAAAACTGTTGACATCACTCAGCCATTATTTTAATCGTACACATATCCTTGTGATATAAAAAAGAAATGCCCTTTAAATTACTTTATCATTTTTTTCTTAATCTTATGAGAATGATTAACACTTAATAATAGCACGCTTACACACCAAACGCTTTTCTAATTTCGCCTCTGGCGATTAGTTTAAACTTGTTCTTGAGTGATATCATAACGACTACGCTTCGCGCACGACTGTCGGCCTTACTGCACACTGGTCACAAATTCGTTTGAGTCAAATAATTACCAATAAGACACTAAAATCAATTTGGGGTAAGTGAGGGCAGACTGATCCTCTGTATTAAAATTCCAAATAAAACTGGCAATACCCAAACATTAATGTCGCCAACGAAGTAAATACGAAATTAATAAAAACAATAATCCTTTGTACTTCATTCCACTTTATTTAATATGTCAGGACCGGTTTCGCTCATTGCGAGCATTGTCAACTGATAAGAAATATAATTTAACAATGCTATTTATACAAAATTGAAAAGTTATACACAACAGTTGGCATTGAAAAGAAATTGCCAATTACATTAAAGTGATTCTAAAATAACACAAAATTAAAATGTTCAACACATCTAACATATAATTAAAAAGTCATCTCAGTTATTATTTTTCTGAATTTATGAATCTGAGATGACTTTTTAATTATATGTTAGATGTGTTGAACATTTTAATTTTGTGTTATTTTAGAATCACTTTAATGTAATTGGCAATTTCTTTTCAATGCCAACTGTTGTGTATAACTTTTCAATTTTGTATAAATAGCATTGTTAAATTATATTTCTTATCAGTTGACAATGCTCGCAATGAGCGAAACCGGTCCTGACATATTAAATAAAGTGGAATGAAGTACAAAGGATTATTGTTTTTATTAATATAATGCCTTTCCACCAAGTATTGACAGTGAACACCCTAAAAGTGATAAATACGAAATGGTACAAGTAAGTGCAATGATACTTATAGGTTAAGAAAAAAAATATTTCTTACAAGTAAGGAAAAGGCTATTGAAAATGTTATTTAACGGCAACATCTGCTGATAGGTCACCGTTTAATGCCGTAATCGGAGTCGTTTTCATAAGAAAGCCGTATTTCCGTATTCCCAAAATAGGTAGAATAACAGAGGAAGAGTTGGACATGAAACGTAATTAATACCTTACGGTAATATACATATGTACATACATTAAAATCTATCGTACCATTTCTAGCAAAAAATATTGATTCAAGAAAGTCATACTTTGAAATATAAATAATTGAACGTTTTCCTGTTTTTAAGGTCTATCGTCTGGCAAAATACATAAATTAATTCACATTTAAACACCTGCTTCCAAAAAATATGTAGAATTTTGATAATAACACATTTGAGGAGCAAACATTCAAAAAGTGTTTTGTCACACAAATACAAAGCTTGGAAAATGATGATTCAAGTGTTGCAAAAGTGACGGTTTGTATGAATGTGTCAACTTTATGATTTCATTTTAATATGGAAAAAAACCTTTTTGAACACTAATTTTGATTTCCATTCATAGGTTTTATTATGGGCTATCAGATGTGATATAAAACGCCATTTTTCAAAATTTGTGACAAAACACTTTTTGAATGTTTGCTCCTCATTTATAATAAGCTACTTACCTGACGAAACTTTTGAATTTTTACGCTAAAGCTGGCTGCACATACTTTTAGAATTAAGCAGTTAATAATATTATTTGAACAATATATGTATTTTTTAATTGTATGTATGCGACTGACGTGCAAATGTTTACCCCAATTTACGCACAAGTAGTATTTCTGACTAATAATAGTTACGCCATTTATTGTATATAATATATTACATATATTATAGGATACCATTATAGAATAATTGCTTGTTTTAATCATATCCATCGCTTAACATAACTAATCCAGATTTAATAAAGACGCCTGTTGGTAAGAGCTTTTCGCTAGTAATCAGGCCGATCTAAGATCAATTCCCAGTAAGGTCAATATGAAAATTTATATTTAAATTTGAGATTTTAGACATGGTTTTTATGTGGGAGATGTCTCTTCTCGTTGAGTTTATTTCGTATAAATTTTGAATTTCAAAATATTTCGCACACTGAGCACACTTTCACAGCTGTTATGTCAAATATTTTTTTTAAAAAAGTATAATAATTTACACGCTCAAAACAACACCGCCACAATTCTGAATGAGTTCTTTGTAAATAATTATTATTATATCATTAAGGAGGTATCATCTTCGGTGTGATGCAGAAAGAAAAAAAACAAGTTTATCGAATAAAAAAATAATAATTATTATTATTATGCAGTTATTAACATTCTTTTTTTATTTGTCTCAAAATAAATTTAACCTTAGCTGAACCAAGCCATCTGGACAGTATGTACATGATATTATGATTTTTTAATATAATGATCATATCCATATTTTAATTATGGCATTGTGGTTCAGATAATTTGAACATATTTGAGATTTCACTACAACAATAATTCGCATAATTTATAAGATTAAAATAAAATATTACTAGCTAGATATATGGCAGTCTTACATCCAGTGGCAGAAAACCCTATAAGCGCATGAGGCACGCGCTTAGGGCCTCCGAATCAGGTGGGCCTCACTTATGATTTACTAGCTGTAAGCCCGTTGCCCAGCAACGGGAGATTTTTGTTGCATTGTGTTTAATTTTATTTAGTTTCATTTTATTTTATTTTATTTTATTTTATTTTATTTTATTTTATTTTATTTTATTTTATTTTATTTTATTTTATTTTATTTTATTTTATTTTATTTTATTTTATTTTATTTTATTTTATTTTATTTTATTTTATTTTATTTTATTTTATTTTATTTTATTTTATTTTATTTTATTTCATTTCATTTTATTTCATTTCATTTTATTTTAATTTATTTTATTTTATTTTATTTTATATTATTTTATTTTATATTATTTTATTTTATATTATTTTATTTTATTTTATTTAAAAAAGTGGAGACTGGGAGGTCGAGGACACCCTACGTACACTCATTCGGACAAACGGACATTATCGGCTATTAATATATAGATATTTTATATTATACATTTTTTTCTTCTCCGTGAAATTTTTCAACCTAACCAAAACTATAGGGCCTCAAAATTATATTGCGCCTGGGGCCTCTGAAGTGCGTAATCTGAGACTGCTTACATTATCTTAAAAATTGTCCAAGCAGATGATTTGGCATTTACAGTTGTCTCACGAGTGTGAAATTTTATTTTAATGAAATATCTAACCAATAATAACCACGACGTATATTTTTGCATGACGAAAACAGTAAAAAAAACTCGGCATTGAAAAAAAAACCTAAAAAATACTATTATTCGATGCACCGTGTTATCCCGCACTCCCCTGTTATGCGAAGACCACTTCGCGATTTAACACTACTTTGATAATATTTACATGGATGTCATAAATGAATCGATAAATGGAAAAATACCGTGGGCACTTACTTTAAACTGCAATAAAAGTAAAATATATTAAACTTTGTCTGCGGTCGATTTTCTACTGTCTTATTGAGTTCTCAAGTATCATTATTTATCCCACGAAGGAAACAATGAAAGTATTTTTTGAAACACTTGTTAAGTAGATATCTATTGTGAAATAGTGTAAATCGATAAATGTTATTATTTATGGATAAAACCTTCAAGATCACGAGTGCATCTGTGATCTTGAAGGCCGAACGAAAGGCGAAACCCAAATCGTACATACACTCAACTCTTTTTTACGCTTTTTTGAAATAACACGGTTCACTAAAAAGAACTTGCATATAACTACTATTTGTTTAGACAAATTATTTGTTCTTACACGATTCTCAGAAACAAAAAACATAGAAGCGAATAACGGATTTCCCAATAACATGAAATTCAACAACACAAGAGAGTTGTGACAAACAAAAGGCTTCATTAGATTCTAGAATATTAGACGTGTCAGAATTTTATAGCGATGAAAGCGATTTATGTCTAGTCCCTCACAAAATTACCGTATACATATAATTAATAAAAACACAATAATCCTTTGTACTTCATTCCACTTTATTTAATATGTCAGGACCGGTTTCGCTCATTGCGAGCATTGTCAACTGATTGTCAACTGTCAATGAGCGAAACCGGTCCTGACATATTAAATAAAGTGGAATGAAGTACAAAGGATTATTGTGTTTTTATTAATATAATGCCTTTCCACCAAGTATTGACAGTGAACACCCTAAAAGTATACATATAATCAAGTAGCTGTGAATAATGTCATTTTTTCTTAATTAAATACATATAATGAATAATATTTTGTGTAATTTACTTATTGGTTCTTCATTAATACTTTTTTATACGATTTTCTATACCAAAATGTTGTTATTTTTTAAAATAACACGGTTTTTTAAATTCAGGGAACCAATCTTTAATTATCACTTTTTTACATGTTTTTTTATACACGGTTTTTTGTGGAACTTTGATACAGATACAGGGTTAAAAACGAATTAATATCGAAGTCTAAAGAAACGACTACACTTAAATTATGCAAATATTATATTAAGCCTGGTTTTCATACTGACATCGAATAGTTCTTCAGTTATTCAGTGCCCATTTCGTACAATGCAATTTATATCGTATATGACTGTACCTATATAAATTTTGCTTTTTTCCGCCAATTATTACATGTTGCGCTCAGGGCCGGCGCCACTATAAAGGCGAAATAGGCAACCGCATAGGGCGCAAACCATTAGGGGGCGCAAAAATGGAGTATTAAAACTATTAGTATATACTCCAATAATAGTACATTTTATTTTATTTTGATGTTTTTATTTGTTCGTTGTAATTATGTATCTTATTCTACAGGTATTATTCGAAAAAGAGAGGTTGAGCCACTGAGTAACAAACAGTCTACATAGAAAAACTTTTGTTGAGATACCTACATTAGGAGGCCATATGCTCCACAATGGGAGCGGACTTGGGAATATATTAAAAAAAAACTAATGATTCCGAATTGCTTTTTTTTATTATTTCGAAAAAAGTGGGAAGATTTGCTAAAAAGGGGGCGTGCTAATAACCAGGGCGCCGAATAATCTCGCGCCGGCCTGGTTGCGCTTCTTCCTCCCAATTCTACCTGCCTGAAACATCTCATAGACCGAACAATGAAAGTTATATTTGTTCTAAATGAAATAAGGACAATAGGAGTCTGGCCGTCAATGAAAGATTCTTGGAAACAATATTCATGCTCACCAAAACATTACAAATGTTTCACCGTCATGGAAGAATGAGATCACAATGGACAGGGTTTATCTCATGATAAATACGTTATGTAGAAATTTAATAGAATTCTTTATTAAAAAAAGTAAAATACATTTACACTGAACTCACATTTTACACGGTAGATACGTTCGACACAATATCGTGTAAAAAAAGGTGAGAGTGAAGACCCGATAAGTAAATTACACAAAATATTATTCATAATGTATATTTTAATTTAGACAACATAATACTTACTATTCATCGATACTTAAATATAAACGGAATTTTTTTAAGGGACTGTAAATAATCAATTTAATTACCAAATTGCTCCAGAACATGTCCTGGAACACAAAATTCACGTGTTCATGCCGTATCGTGGAACATTTCAAGTGACCCGAGATAGGTTCCCATGTTCACGGTCTGGAACCGAGCGCAAACGCGGAACCCGGGAAGCATGCGCATTGCGCGCGCAGCTGTAGGCAAACTGTCAATGTATACTTCGACATGACTTCATACCAAAGCTATATTGTATTGTGGGATACATCCAATTATAATTATAAAACCGAATACTACTCGCGAGAATATATACGTAGGCAGCACTCGTCGACATCAACTCATCGGGCGTCATTTTAGAGATCTACATATTTTCGACTTTGAAATTTCTTCCTATGGTGACAACCGTCAAAATAAACCATAGATAATTATAAGTTATATTGGAATTATATATGGTATAAGCTGTCATTGTGGATGATAAAATAATTGTATTTTCATTGTAGAAAGCTTATAAGATTAGTAATTAACTTTACTCGCATTGTTTGAATCCAATGAAATCAAATAACGTTCGTTTGGACGCAACACTAACCTCGTAAATAACCTCAACGAGTAAAGTTTCAGTGAATCCTCGTATGTTCAAGAATATGTTCCTGGGACATTACGTAGATGTTTAGGATCATGTTCCTAGGTGAATGGGCGTCATTATAAATACTTTACGAAACCCGTTATCCGCTGTATTATTTGCGTCATGGAATCGTGTTAAATCAAATAATTTGTGTACAAATATAGTATTTGTTCTTTTTAGTGGACCGTGTCATTGTAAAATCGTGTAAAAAAGATTAAATGTATTATTAATAATTGAAATATCGATGTGTAAGTGAGATGCCGATTGCAGTCCTTAGAAATGGTAACGTTTGGTACGCGATATCACTGCGACAAGTTGCAGATGATAGTACCGTCACCTACTGGCCGATGACGGCAGTCAATTGGATCCATTCCAATAAAAGTTTGTTATGGTATATCGAATACTTTTACATTTTATTATCAAAAATTTATTTATAAGTTACGAAACTATTTTATATGTAAATTTTTTTTATATTATTGTTCGAAACAAATCGTTAGGTTGAGGTATGAAATTATCACATATGTTTGGGACGTAAACCCATTGATCAATTTAAGAGTGATTGGAATGGATTATATTACGTTTACATTATAGGATTACAACCCTTGAAACGAACGAAAACGCAACCCGTATTGTTCATATTATATATTTATTTTTTTAAATTCATGTCCCCTCCCAAAGTTACTCAGTTTCACAGCCTCTCTTTTTCTGAGACAGTAAGGATATAAGGTAAAGACTAGGACAGGCGTGGGGAACCGGCGGCCTTTTGGCTACTCTGGTGCTGCCTTCTGGCCAATTTTCTAATTCTATATTTTTTTGTAATTTCGTAAATTCTTGGGATTTTCGATGTCAAAATCCTTGAAAGACCTTAAAAAGGGTCCCACGCTGGTAATTTTGAGAAATCCGCAAATTTATAGGCTTTAAAAATTGACATGAAATTGTTTTCGATCAAAAAAATCCTATTCAATGCTTACTGCGGCCTTCGTGTCGAATCAGAAAAATGAATGCGGCCTTTAGAGAGAAAAAGTTTCTCCACCCCTGGACTAGGACATAACTTGTGGGTAACTAATCACATTCGTTACTTCCGTTTTTAAGATAGGATGTGTGGGAGGGAATTCAAGACATCATATACCTTTGGACAGAAATCTAAAAATCAATTTATAAAAACTGTCCGTACTGAGATTCGAACCCGTAACCGAAAACAACGACGGTGACCACTCGCAGTCGGAATTATATCCTTGGTGGAATGATATTACGTATTCGATTGTAAGACTGAAAATTCGTGGTGGGATGGGATAAAAAACTTCATAGAAATACGTGCTTTGGATTGAAAAACCAATTAAAGAACAAATGTGAAATCAACCCCAATGACACGGCAATCGAATAGGATGTCAACCCGAGAGCGTTAGCCTATTATTAGGGCCAGCACACGCAATGTATACCTTGCAATAAACAAATACGTTTTTATATATCTATTATGAGAGAGGTATGTTGAAACCCCTCACCCCAAACGAAAATGTGTTACGCGGAAGCTGATATGTTTTTTTGAGAATGGAGTGAATGACCAATTAAATGAATTAATTGTTTTTTGTTTATTCGAATTTTATACACTCAACAAATTATTTGATGCAATTTGCAACGATAGCCGTCATGCTAGAAATACTTCCGTTCTAGTCTCTGTTCATATGTACGTATTTGGAGACTAACCGGATTTTATGATTCAGACATTTTCCATAATATTAATTATTTGGGAATACAGTAACATTATGATGATACATATTATGACGTTTGGTTACGTGTCGAAATAATCAAAATAACCAAAAAAGGTTACTTACAGATATTTTAGAATTCATTAATAATAGAAAAAAAATCATGCACTTCTAATAATGTCGTTTTGACATCTTTATGATGTTTTTTAACCTTTAATTAAGCCGTAAATTACTTTATGAAGCGTCTAGTTACAAAAAGTGATATTTAAACATTATAATATTTGCGGTAAACATTTTTTTTATGTTACAAGTAAAAAACGTTTGTTTTAAGTTAAGATTCTTTTTTATCTATATATTAATAGCCGATAATGTCTGTTTGTTTGAGTGAGAGTCCTCGATTTCACACCTTCCAGTCTCCACTTTTTTAAATAAAATAAAATAAGATAAAATGAAATGAAATAAAATAAAATAAAATAAAATAAAGTAAAGTAAAATAAAATAAAATAAGATAAAATGAAATAAAATAAAATAAAATAAAATAAAATAAAATAAAATAAAATAAAATAAAATAAAATAAAATAAAATAAAATAAAATAAAATAAAATAAAATAAAATAAAATAAAATAAAATAAAATAAAATAAAATAAAATAAAATAAAATAAAATAAAATAAAATAAAATAAAATAAAATAAAATAAATTAAAATTAAATTAAATTAAATTAAATTAAATTAATTTAAATTACACTAAATAAAATTAAACACAATGCAACAAAAATCTCACGTTGCTGGGCAACGGGCTTACAGCTAGTATTGTATTATATCCCTTAATACAAAGAAAATATCAACGTTTGTTAGCCAACAAACCTTAAAATTAAATTAATATAAGCTAAAACAATTGTTCATAGCAGATACCAGAATCGACCAGAACCAACCATATTTGAAATATTCAGATTATATATCGCTAATTAGGATTTTTTTTGATTCTCGAGATTGAGTTCTCGAATATATAAATTTTCTCGCATAATGTAAAAGTGATGTTTTTGTCTTGATTTTAACGAAATGTGGCTATATCGTTTTTTGTAACCAGATGCCTCATATGGACCCATAACAATTCATCTCAACAGAAATTGTTTTACGAGTATTAAATGAAGTTCAGACGAATAAGCTTTCTTTTCGGACAAGGTAAGTATATAATAATGGGGGTAAAACGAGAGCGTGATTAGATAACCTTCGGTTGTATTTACTACAGGAGTTTCCAACCGGTGGGATATTTAAGCGTTGTATTAAAAAAAATGATGAATGAACATTTTGAAAGGAAGTGAAAGGAAGAATAAATCAATATTGTTTGAAAGCCCCTGATTTAGTGAATGATTTTTAGAATAAAACAATAATGTTTGTACTGTAAGAGTCACCATTATGGCCATTCACAAGAACTTGTGATTAGTGGTGAATTGTTCCTCGTGTTGATGATATAAAAATTTAAGTTGATAATGTTATTAAAAACACAGCTACCAATATCACAATCTCGAATTAATATACATTTAAAAGCAGCTAAAGAATATTTTGGGTAAATTAATAACGTAGTATTTACGTCTCTTCCACAAGTTATTGTGTGTATCGATAATGCAGAATGTGTCCATGGACTAAAATTAAAATATGTCGCAACAAAACGGGTGAAAGATATAATATCGACTGTGGAAAGGAAAAAGGACTTAACCCACAGTTTCTTCAAAACAGGTTTTTTCGATAATCACAATGTATCAAACTTGATACACGTTCTATCAAAAGGATGCAAGCTGCAAATGCCGAATTAGTATCTAAATTTAGCTTTTAAGTTTGAAAAAATGACCTTGTAAAAAACTAAAACCAAGAAAAAAGACTGAAATAAAGGTTTTTCCTAAACAATTTCTTTAATTAATATTAGATTATGTCAATTAAACACCAGTTTAGAAGTCTACGTGCACTTCAGGGTTGTGTATAATTCATAATATGCATATGTCACAAAATCATCAAAACACGTTTTTAGCGCCTCCTGTAAAATTTGATATGTGTGGGTTAAGTCCTTTTTCCTTTCCAAAGTCGATATGATCTCTTGAAAAGTGTTGAAATGGTATAACTTTTCTATTGGACTTTTAAATTTCAAGTATGTACAATCAAGTTTTACTTGGTGTTTTGGTGGATGGTATATTTTTATTGTAGGTAGAAAACACTATTGAAGTATGTATTTACTAAGGTCACTTCACTTTCGTGATACTGTAAGTTACGTGAAGAAGCGGATTTTATCATATAAGCAAATGAGGCGCGCGCTTGAGGCCTCCGAATTTTAGGGGCCTAAAAAATAACTTTTATTATATAACCCATATACTTTTGATTTAGATTTTTGTATATTTTAGTTGTAATTTTCTAACGTTTTTATGTTATCCGTAAAAGAGGGCCTCCAAATTTTATTGCGCCTGGGGCCTCCCATGTGCTTAATCCGCCACTGGTAACATGTATATGTACATGTAGAATATTATAACGTTACTAACCCATCTTTGCCTAAAATACCACTTGGCTCATTACACTTCTCATGGGTTCATAATATGTATTTCAAATTTAAATTGTTACATTTTTACGAATCGTTTTGTAAATATAGAAGTGTTGACTATCAAAACATAGACAAATTCAACTAATTTTGTATTATTTATTCATGGTATAGGTACCGTTGGTTAATTATATTTTACTTGTGGATCATGACAATATAAAGGTATTATCATTCTGTAGTGGTCAATCCTATGATTAATTAATTACATGCATAATTAAGTAATTATACAATCTAGCTGTTGAAAATTGGTACTTGATTAGCGATACCGGTTGGAATTTCAAATAAGAATGTACATTATTTGAAACGAAAATAAATTGTTGGGGATCACTGAAATAAATTTAATTTATACAACTTACGGACGGTCCGAAAAAATAATTAAATGCACGTTCATTATATAAGTATTTTTTTAATTGGAATGTATGTGCTAGATTCATGATTCCTTATATTTTGTAGGTATGTCAGTGGTGTAACTACAATATACCCCTGCCACCCTCCTGTTCAAATTGCCGACGGGTTCTTTACACCTGTTAATATTTTACTGTGGCCCTAATTTTAGTAATAAAGTAAGACAATTTCTGCCAGTATTGTTTTTCGATCAACTACAGTGTAAATACGACCGCAATGAGGTTAAGCCTCAGGGGTCTGAGGGGCCTACAAAAGAAAAAAAAAAGTTGTCATTGTTGCAAACTACATTTAATACGTGTCATTGGGATTCATAATATACGAAAAGAAGACATATTTCAAAATATGGGCTGTAGAAAGTTTACTAGGTACGCTCCTGCTTTTGACAGGGGGCGTATCCGGGGGTTAACTGACCCCCCTGCCCCTCGCGATAAATTATATGTTTTATTATTAAAGGTTTATGAAAAATTGAATTTTGGTCATATTTTTTATTTAATTCAATTTTAGCCACCCTTGCGTTTGATATAAGCACGCTCCTAGATTTAAAAAAAAACTTTTAAATGATAACCATAAATTTAATAATATTTTCAAAGCACTTACCTTTAAATTGCCGCAAATATAATTAATTATACTGACGGTAAATTCAAATATGTATTGCCCCCTTAAAATCCAAGCTCCCCGGTGTTGGAGAAGATTACAATAAAACCACTGTGATAATTAATTATACACAATTACAATGAATGTGAACAAATTGGTTGTAAATATTATTTAGTTTAAAAACGGTTTTAAAATGTTGAAAATATTTTATGCAGTCCGGTCGAGTGGTTAAAATTTAATGATCAATGAAGGCTTTGAAATGTTCGGTTTCCATGGTTATAAAACTTCCAAATTTCACAACAAAATCGTTATCCAACTAAGTCAATAATACATTTTGACACTTGTAAAAGGAGAGATTTTAACCACTTATTCCGAATGAATCACTATATTACAATTGAAATTAAGAACAACTCTTTGACTGGAGTCGAGTTCAAACAACCCATGTCAACACTGTATCAATACATAATGTCAAATTTAATTAACAGAGGGGGAACATAATGGTTATAAATGTTTCAAAGTAACAAATGTGCAGCTAAAAAGTAGCGAAAATGTATAAGTTATCTATGTCATACTTACTGCAACAGTTGATAGCGATATTTCAACACAATTTTACATTCTTTCATCAATTATTATTGTTAACGAATGGTCAATCGACGAATTTCAAATGAGTTGGTTAACAGCACAACAATTTTCAAACACTACACATTGTACACCAAATTGTGAAAGCACATCTTACATTTTGATAACTAAACTATAACACCATTGGTCTTTCATTCAAAATTTATAAACCACGATCAAATGTTGTTTCGTTTTAAATAAAGGATTGTCTCCAGGAGTTTTACACAGCCGCACACAGAATAAAATTCAACTTCAAAAGCATTTCCGAAGTCTATGTTAACTTGTATAATTTATTCAAATACCACCGCGAGCCGACTCGTTGTCTCGTTTTCACTTACGACTTATACGTATAGTTCTGTCGCTTTCTATATTTTATAATAAAAAGCACGTCTGCCAGTAGCGTATTCGACAAGAAATACAAAACTGGTACACCTTGGGCTATTTTTCTATCATAAATTATAACATAATGCAATTATGATACTTAACTAGATTTGTATACATTTCCTTAATTAGACATCATATATTAGTATATCTCGAAAATATTAAATATTAAATTTTCGAATTAATAACCCTTTTCCCAAAGAAATAAATTTAATATTCCAAATACCCGGATACTGTTTTGCTTTAAATTTTCAATAGCATTAACCACTATTTTCACAAAAAAAAAAATATATTTCATATTAATCATTGTCTTGTATAATAATAAAAAAAAATGAATTAACATGGTTTTTAGTTGCGTCACTACCATGTCGCCACCGGAAAACAGCAGTGAGATAACATGAAAAAGTCGATTTCAGGATAATTATGCCAATCGATGTATGGCAAACATACAAACTGAAACACTAGAATATGTAATTAAAAATAAAATGCTCTATTTAAAAAGAAGATCTAACATTTACAAGTATTGACTGTAACTATAAAGCATTAGTGTGATTAATAGAATAATTAAATACAAATAATATTATACAAAAAAACTTACTTGATCATAAGTCGCAAATAAAATCATAATAAGATATTTTAAAAATGAAACGCAAACCTTCAATTTCAATTGAAACCAGTATTTTGTATTTATCTTACTGTTGCTTTCATGTAGCGATATACGAGTACTCTGAATAGCTTTCCAATAATCAGCATTGAATATTAATTTATGATATTAGAATAATACTATTTTTAGTGATAAAAACTGTTATTCAAATTTAAATCAGAGTAAGAATATTGTCGCCTGCTGTGGCCCAGTTAGTTAAACTTGCTCTACCGATCACGCAGGTCTGGATTCGATTCTCGGTCAGATCACAGTGAATTTTTAGAATTTTTCAATTCAAAGTAGTCATCGAAGACTGGGTGTTTGTGATGTTAATTCACATTATTTCCTCTCCTCCCATCCTTCTGATCCTTTAATAACTGGGTGTAGCATTAGCGATTAGTCAACCACTAGTTCTGTCCTAGCCTTATCATTCTTTCCCTTCTCACTTTTAAAAAAGTGAGGTTGAGCGACTGAAAAGTAAGGTTGAGCGAGAAAAAATCTTAATTTGATATTTGAACCCAGATCTAATTGATAACTAAAAAAAAAAAACTTTATGCGTTGCCACACCGCTCATCCGATTGCAATAAAACTTTGACAAAATCTTTGCTTGCACTTCCGGGAATTTTATAGGCATAGTAAAATTAGTAGATCTTATATATATAAATAAATTTTTGTATGACTGCCATACATACAGTTCATTTTGACAACGTATGCTTGCACTTGCGCGAAGTTTATAGTACAATTAACTTACAGTAGATGGCGCGTGTGTCGTACCATAGACAATCGGCAGCAAACGTCAAACAGACAGAAAAAGAAAAAGTGCACTTCAATAAACACAATTAAAACACCAACACTTTATTTATTTCAGTGGTATTGCAACGCTTGCCGGGAGCCGGCTAGTTGTAAATAAAAAAAGAAAATCAATTTTTCAATACGCGTTTATATATAAATAATATTGATAAAGAATAAGATTTTCGAAAACAAATAATGCCATGTGTTTTACCTTGATTCGGTTCTGACAAAAAAAAATTGTTTTCTCTCTTTCACTCCAATAAGTATGGCCCAGCTCTTTCTCTTATTAACATTAAATTAAAATTGGATTATATTACAATAAATGTATTTTACATGTAGATATTTTAAATTTTCTAATCAGGAAAAGATGGCATTATTGATACTGCAAATATCAGGGTAATTTTTTTATGATTTCTAACGTAACTATTATGTGCACAATGTAGGTAGACCCTGAGAAGCTTCTTCTCCGCGTTATTTTATTCACTAATTAACCCAGTCCTAATGCTGAATAGTAATGCTCTAAAGCTAAAACGTTCATTATATTTGGATGTGCGGTCAAGAACTCCCTAATGAAAACTTTCATACAATCATTTTTTAATTAATTGTGTAATTCAGAAAATATAGCACAGAAAGATTGGTAAGTCAACTTTTAGTCGGAGGATTTTGAACCTTTTTCATACAAAATTAAAAATCTTCCCTCGTTACCAGAAATACTCAGCATGTCACAGGTTCGTCATCTCTGTTCAAGTACTTTTATAAGCTCGCCCTTCTAGCCTCTTCTTCTCTTGTTGAAAAGTGAGATTGATCGATCAGTTTCAATGCAAATCAACTTCTTTTGAAACCTTTCTTTAAACGTCATCATAGTCACAACAGGGTTTCCCAAACTATGTTCCGCGGAACACTGCTGTTCCACAAAACCTGAATAGGTGTTTCGCGGACATCCACATAACTTAAAAAACATTGTTTTTCCATTTTTTGAAATCCATTTTCTGTATTCAACACATATTATTAAGAAAATCTGACTAATTTTATCACTGATTCTGATATAAATGTCATGAAATTCTTTATTGGTTAGTTTGTCAGAAGAATCCCTCAATGTGTCAAAACAAGTTCTTATTGTTTTACTTCCGTTTTATACAACCTTAACCTTACATTTATGCGATGCAGGATTTCCTTTTTATGCTGCAATAAAATCAAAGTGCAGGAACAGGGTTGACACCACAACATTTTAAAATAATAAATGTGTTATTTACATTTTTTTTGTATTTATAATATTATGAATTACCCGAACTCAAAAATAAGCCAAGGGTTCCTTTAAAATTTCCGGATTGGCGAAGTGCTCCATTGCAGAAAAAGTTTTGAAAACTCTGGTCTACAAGAGCAGATGTGATTTTAAAGTATTACCACAATCAAATACAGTTTTATTCGCTGGTTGAGAATACATTTGATAACTTTTAAATTAACTGTCTCGCAAAAAACACAAGGCAAGAATTGCCCCAAATAGCAGTTTTACTACTGGATTTAATAAACATGCAAATTTAGTTCTTCTTATAGATTGCTAAATAGAACTATATTTAATGTATAAGTTTCAAAAATAAAATATGATACACACCAACTTCCGTGACAAAATATCAATTAAAAAGCTTAAGCCCAATATTATTGCTATTAAAAATAACTTGATTGCAGTTATCTGAAATGAACTAAAAATGAGGATAGTTTATTTAAGGTATGTGTCTAGTAACACAGCAAATTTAAACAGTACACATGATTGCTAGGAAAGGCTCAGGATCATAAATTGGTTGTTACACTATAAATCACAAAGTGGTAGATCGCAACAGTATTTGAGAGATTATAACAACTGACTGTAATTTAAAAAAATACTTAAAAAATAAAGTAACTTATCTGTAGTATACATAATGAGCAAGAAAGTCTACCGAGGAAGTTCTAAGAACATCTGCTAACAAAAATCATAAAAATAGTACTGATTTCATTGAGTGAAACAATCTCTGATATTTCTTAGATAATCGCTAGCTTCGTAAATGAAATATTTCTAATGCAAACAATTCATTAGGTGAGTACTTAATTAGTCACAAAATGAATGTGACTTACAAGAATAATTGTATATAATAATTGTCTTTTTATCTTTTGGTACCAACCATAGCAGTCTTAAGTTCTAAGCAGTGTTGTAGAAAAAACAGCAAAAATGAGCGGGCCGTTAAATCCCAGTCTCTCCTAACAAATTGTATGGCGGCTATACGTAGATCAACTCTAAATTCCAATTTATGAGCTTATTTTTCGTTGAATATAACATGTATGTTTGAAAGATTTCTTGTATGGATATTCTGTGATTCATTGGTGTTATTAATTTACAATTTACGATACATCGGAAGGGTCATATATGCAAATTAAGTAATGATTGTAAGAAATATAGCGAATGGCAAGAAATGCGATGTGTGGTAAAACAAATAAAATTTAAATTCCCACTATTAAGTATTACAGTTATATAAACTATTAATTATAAATTACATAAAACAACGGTAACAAGCGGAATTCATATTATATTATATACGATTTTGACGCCTATTGTAATATTATAATACAAATGCTGCATAATGGCAATATACCAAGTAAATGATGATTTAATCAATAATAATATTCAAAAAATAATGAAGTGAAATGTGCTACCCTAGTTTGACTTACTGATTTTTGATTACTGATATGACTTGAGAAATCCTATGGAAAGATTGAGTAACAAACCAGTGTGCACAAAGAAATTTTGAGATTAATTATTAATTGATTAAAATCCCAATAATGACATTGATTTTTTTAATGAACTATCCAACCTCATATTCTGTATTGAAATATTGTAAAAAAAATAATTTTAATAAAATGATTTGCCTTCTTTTTTTTGCTTTTGTTCTCCGAGATTTTTATTTAAAAACCTTAGAAAATGTGATTTTTTCTTATTTTGAAAAAGATGTAATTGAAAAGATATGTAATAACAATATAAATATGTATTTCCTAAAATATAAAAGAAACAAATGGTTTCATAATGATGTGATATTACTTTGAACATTATGAATCCGGACCGCTCATCTGAAAAAAGTACCTGTTTTCAACTCTATAGCATGGCTTTCACTATAGGGGGCTTTGTACCAACGCATTGTAACTTATTAACAAATTATTTGTGTTTAGCATAAATTGTCAAAAAATTAACAATTCTTATACGATAAAAATTGTATAGATTGCTAAATAAGCCACATCTATATTGATAAATTTACGCAAAAACATGTTTAGAAGCCAGTACCACCTACTCCGCTAATCGAACATGTTTTACCCTCTTACAATGTATGTTTGTATTTCTTTAAAGATATGTGCAATGCATAGAAAAAGATAAGAATGTTGCGTTCCTAAATTTATATTTTCAAAGGTATTCTTTGTTATTACTGGATTCTTAAAATATAGTTAAGCATACATCTAACTATTTCACGGTTTCCTTAAAATGCAACCAGAGAAAACTAACCATGAATCTTTCTACACAGACATACACTTGGGCCTCATATAACACAGTTGATGAATTGTGGCATATTATTGTACATCACACGGTTTCAAAAACAAATCATAGTGAATTATCATGTTTGATCTGATACATCCATGGATCGCGATTTAAATCATTCCAAATGTTGAAATATTTTTTTTACCACTAAACACTACATCCATATTCCAGCCCTTGGACCAATGAATAATTTCAATATTTAAAGCGTATAAGTTAAATCTTTAAAGAAGCGTATAACCTAAAATATTAGATGATGATCAAGATGAGAATTTAATAGTAACACAAACTTGGAAAACAAATTCTATTTGAAATTGTGTCTATATAGTTTCTGCATCCGATAAAGAAATAAAACAGTCCAATTAAAATGTTTGCTGGAAAAAGCTGTTGCCAGATGTAGTCTCTGGATAAAATGTTGTACCACCAATAGAAGATGAAAACCGAAAGACATTTTACATTTATCGCAGTATAGGTGAAGTATAGGATGAATTTGATATTCGATAATATATTAAGAGGGTCGTTCGTATATTGAACAAAAAGGAATTTATCAAAATGTTGGATGAACTAGCTGGATATTACACATTAAAAGCAATAGATGTCAGCTTAAGAACAGCTGATAAATTAGAACATGTTTTTATAGAAAATGACCCGATAATGAAATGAAGTTTGAAGTTCAAAAGGGAATTATAAAATGTCAATCGCTAATTACAGAATTTTATTACAGAAAAGCTTAATCCAAAATCCGAGTCCTCCGATGATGAAAACTCACTGCCAGGCCCGCGCGTGCGTTTTAATGGGCAGCAAAGGCAAAGGAAAAAAGTTTTTTCATAAATATATTTTTTTGTCAATCCATAATCCATAAGAAATTGTAGAATTATACATACTTACGAAAACTTAAGATTGTAGGCTCCAAAATATTGACACCCATAAATAAGCATCTACAAATTTGGCAATACCTAAAATCTTTGAAATGTTTTAATATGCTGTCCATTAACAATATAATAATTATTATACTCTTGAAGTTTTAAATAAAATAATTTTATTTTCTATTGCGTTCCTCATGTTCAGAAAGCTTCTGTTCTAATAATCTACCATCAAGTCTATGTTTACACAAATATTCGCCGTTTAAAAACAATACAGGTATTTCATATCTGTAGAGTCGGAGCCATTTTAAATTGTCTTTTTGGCTTATATCAACTAATTCTAATGTATATCTGTCACCGAATGATATAAGCTCTTCTTTCAGGTCATCGCACATTGGGCATGGATCTTTCGTATACATCGTTAGAACTGGTTTTTTGTTTATATACTGGTCATCCTCTCTGTAAGAATAAATGTCTGTTTTAGTAAAATTCTATTGCTACATTATCAAAGTCAATAACCGAAATCAAAAACAACTCAGCCTTGCAAGTGGATAAGCATCATAAAATAAAAGCATGGGATTCTAGGGTACAAAGGCATTTAAAATAACGTGAGTTCCTACTTTTACGAGTACTTGTTAATCGGAAACATAAGTCGTACCAATTAAACATTGTATATCACATGCTGTTACTTAGTATTTCTGACATATATTAAGGATCCATTTGACATCATGTTTTGTTGGGGTAATGCCAATATGAGCCAACTTGTATCATACATTTTTTTATTTTCATGGCTATGGTATTTTTTTAATATATGTTATCTCGTCATTGTATTAATTCATAGGCTCCCAACCTTTTTCGGGTGGCGACCCCTTTTTATAAAAGTCATGTGTGTAGGCGACCCCCGAGGAATTTAAAATCCTCGATTTTCTATACTTTTTCGTTATTTTGTTGTTCAAATCCAAAATCGAAAAAAGTTGGCGACCCCCCTGAAAACCCTTCGCGACCCCCAGGTTGGGAACCCGTGTATTAATTGATAACTTCATTAGATATCATAAAATTTTCATCTAAGCAATCCATAAATCTGTTCACAATGTGTATGTTTTGATTAGTCTGCCAAATCATGATTTTTTTCTCTCGTGTTTTATGTTGGTGCCATTTAGTGTTATGGTAAACCATTTTTTGTCTGTGATAATTTATTGGCACCCCTATTAGTAACAAATACATTTAAATTTGCATTCATATAAATATCTTGCAAACATTTGGGAGTACAGTGGAACCCCGATTTACCATTCTCGCATTGTTCGTTTTTCCACATGGATCGTTTATTTTTCATGGTCCCGGCCAAACACCCATATGAACAATATAAAATAGTCCCGCATTTATCGTTCCTCGATTTACCGTTTTACTTGATCTAGCGTTTAAATATTTTGGTCCCGTCACAAATATCATCCTGATTGACCGTTTTCGTTGAATATTTTTCATAGTCTTGCCTCGCATCTCGTTTTTTTAAAGTGGAACACTGATCTACCGTTCTCGCTATCTTTTTTTTGGATGGATCGATTATTTTTTACTCGACCAAGACCCCGTAATAACAATGATTAATAATTCCACGTTAATCATTCCCCAATTTCCTTGATCTATCATCTAAATATTATCGTCTCATCGCAATTATTATCCTGATTGACCGCTTTTTCAATATTTATTTTTTAGCTCATTAATAGTCTTACATCGCATCTGGTTGCGCGAATTTTTCTAACTCGAAAGTCAAAACTAATGCTAAACTAAATGCCTAAATGAAGAAAACTTGAACTCTAGCTGAGAATCTGAAAACAATTCAAGGCATTGAAAATATCTAGGATAAAAACGAGTCGACATAGCAAAAACGGTGAACATAGAAAAGTACGCATGTTTGAAGGGAGTCTGTCAAAACTAAAGTGCCAAGCTATAAATAGGAAACTTTGTATGTATTAAGCAATTAAAGAATAAATTTATATATTCTTTAATAAAAAAAGTGAAATAAATAAGTAATTCTCGCATTATCTGTTTCCCGCATTATTCGTTGTTTTATTACTGTCCTTTGGAAAACGTAGAATCGGGGTTTCACTGTGTTTATATACCTACTTGCTGCCATGCTTATCATTTAAGTTTCTAATAGTTTTTAGCATACAGGTTTCAAAACAAAATAAATATGTAAAACTTCATTGTAGTTCAAATATTTCAGTGTAATATTTATTCATGATAAATAACACAATAACAACAATTATTCAGATAAAAAAGGAGATATCCTCAACACTTAACATGTATAAAAATATATTGCTCAAAAACTATTTACATCACCTTTGAATAATCTTAGCTATTTCTTAATTTAAAATCAATTGCAAAAAAGATTTGTCAACATAAAAATGAAAAAACATAATGAAAAACAATGATTGATACTGAAAGAAAAACAAACTTTGAATCATTCCAAAGATATTATGGCAGTATAAATTTTTGTCCTACTTATTTGGCCAGTATTTTGGGAATAAAGGTCAGAATTTTAATTGTATAGGTAAGTAAGTATGCATTTAAAAATACCTTTTGATTAATAAGATTGATTTATTTGATATTTAAAATGTTTAAAGGTTACTTACAATACTGACCAAATATTTAGAATTACTGACCAGATTAGATAGACTTACAATTTTTCAATCATAATAGAAGAGGCTCCACCTCCTCCATTACAGATAGATGCAATTCCTTTCTGCCCCTGTTTCAAGGCGTGAACTAAATGCACGACAATTCTGGCGCCTGACATTCCAATCGGATGACCTAAGCTCACAGCACCTCCGTGAACGTTGACTTTGGTGGGATCGATGTCGAGAATTTGTTGATTAGCTACGACAACAACACTGAACGCTTCGTTGATCTCCCATAAAGCGACGTCTTGTTTATTGACACCGGTCTTTTCTAGTAATTTTGGTATAGCAACTGCGGGTGCAATGGGAAAATCGATAGGTTCACAGGCACCGTCTTGGAATCCGACAATTCTCGCTAGAGGTTTGCACTTTAACCGTTGAGCTGCCTCCGCTGTCATCAAAATAAGAGCAGCCGCTCCGTCATTCAAAGTGGAAGCGTTTCCCGCAGTAACTGTTCCGTTTTCTCTTTGGAACACTGTACCCAAAGAAGAAAACTTTTCAAAATTGACTTTTTTATATTCTTCATCTTCTGAAAAAATTATAGGTTGTTTTCCTTTCTTCTGTGGCACGTTTACTGAAATAATTTCAGAAGCGAATATATTATTCTTATGAGCTTCTGCGCTCCTTTTATAACTAGATATAGCGTAATCATCTTGCTGCTGTCTCGAGATGTTTAGTTTCTTTGCCGTGTTCTCCGCACAGTTTCCCATGTGGAATTTGTTGTACACGTCGGTCAGGCCGTCGAAAACGATTCCGTCGACCATATGAACTCCTCCGTACGGTGTTTGCCCTCTCTTCAGATAATAAGGCACGTTGGACATGGATTCCATTCCTCCTGCTAAGATGACGTCCTGCGCGCCGCACTGCAAGCTCTGCGCTCCGAGCATAATAGATTTCATACCGGATGCGCACACTTTATTGACGGTGGTGCAGATGGTACTTTTAGGTAAATCGGCAAAGAGTGTCGCTTGGCGGGCTGGAGCCTGGCCTGCACCTGCAGAACAGACATTTCCCAGGAATACCTGCTCGTAATAAAGGAAAATATATATCTTAGTAAATTATGATAAGATCCAATACAAATAAAAATTGCCTGTATTTTGAAAGTTCATTTTGATAAGAAGCCATTACACAATTTTCACTATCAGTAAAAAGTTGCATTGAGTAACTATCGGAAATTCAATGTAAAGCCGAAAATAGCTCAAGATGAACATTTCATACATTGTTAAAAGAGAAGTTGCATCAAGAAATGTGTTTTGCGTAGATAAAACAACATTTCGTGTACTCACAATGTGAGATTATTCCTGGGAATAAAAATATACTGCCTCTTCTGATAAGTTCATTTAATAGTCATTTAATGCTCATATTTAATTTCATAATTTTTAAACTAACAAGTCAACTTGTAATAATTGTGATACTGTAAAAAAATAGTGCCATAGGCCAACATAAAAAAAAAACAACGCAAAAAAGAAAGTTATTATTAACACAATTTTGTTGCAATTGTTAAGAGCGGGAGCAATATCCATTTCAAAATATTCAAAAAATCTCATTAGTAAACTTTACCTCTTTGACATCTGATTTAGCAATCCCAGCTCGTTCAATAGACGCCTGAACGGCGACAGCTCCAAGCTGTGTGCAAGAAAGACTGGACAGAGATGCGCCGAATGATCCAATTGGTGTACGGACAGCTGATACAATAACTACGTCATTTAATGATGGTTTCGATGAATATTTGCGTGAATTAACAGCAAAGAACTGAAAGTAAATAATAAAAAAATGTTTACTATTGAATGATTGTAATAATGGTAATTCATTTTTACATTCACAACTTCTTTAACTCGTAAATGTATATGAAAGGTAGCCTAAAAGAAACTGTAATTCCTTTGTGGAGGATGAGCTAGATTTTTGGGATATCATAAAAGCGTCACAAAATTCCTCGTAAAATTAAAATAAATATTGAGAATATGTGGTCTCTATTTATAATAAAAGTTATTTTTGAGGCACGCGCCTACTGCGGTTTCGGGGTAATCTGTCACTTCTTACATGGCAAATAGTTTACCATAGTTTTAACGGCCTTCCACTTATGAGAAAAGAAGAGTGAACATAGCCGCAATTATTACGTTCAAGTTATACCAACTGTAAAAATTAAATACAAAAGTCAAGGTGAGCATTATTATTGAGAATAGCCCTGCTCAATTGTTCATAACAAGAGATAAATTCCTGCAACACAATAATACTCTAGCACAGGGTTTCTCAACGGTGGGCCATGTGGCCCCCCAGGGGGCCACAGCGTGTTCTAAGGGGGCCACAGAGATTTATTTTTGTTTTGGGGAGCCACAACACCGTTTAGGGGGGCCACGGGTATTGATAAAACGATACAGGGAAGAGCATAATGGCGGACGTCACGCAGCTATTTTTCGTAAGTCCGTAAATAAAATAAATTACTGGCATTCGAAAATCTCGGAAGAGCTATAAAAAAAGGGGGGTTATTGAAATTATAATTTTCATGGGAAGACAAAACAATGGTATGGGGGCCACAGAAAAATAAAGACACCTAAAAGGGGCCACGCTCCCAAAAAGGTTGAGAAACACTGCTCTAGCACACTGTTTTGAGTGTTTTCACATTTTTGGCAAAAATAGCAAGACCATTGTTTCAAGCCATCCCAATTCACCATTTCTGTCTGTATGTGAATATTTTCACCCAGTCAGGGTCTCTTATAGTGATATGTTACTAATCATAACATCTAATGCACAAGAGTGCTGACACTCCATTTATTTGTTTACTTTTTGAAATCTCGTTACTGAAGGTAAAAAAATGTGACTTGCTAATTAAGAGCCCCAAATATAGATATTTGGGGCTCTGATGAGTGTTATAAATCAGAAATATCTCAAGGAATTAAACATAGTATATTTCACAACTATTTTCATCTTTAAATCTAGCTATAGTATATTCGCAAAGCTTCAATAAAGATTTGTGAATCGTGGCGTTGTTTTTAGCTTAGTTTGTGAAGTTTTTCGCCGAAATAATCCATGACTAGCTTTAATACACTTTTACCTAAAATATTACCAACTATATAAAAAAGATATTTTGAATGTATTGCTTTTAAGGCTCCCATAGAAGTGTATCCAAGAATTTCATAATAAATTTCTTTCGTTTTTTAGTCTTATTATTTTGATAACAACAAAATTATTTTATTTTGAAAAATGGGGTGTAGAAATTCTCTAAAATATGAACCAAAATTCCAAAAAATATTAAGTACCTCTAGAATTAAAGGTGCAATAAAAGTCATATTTATTAACCGGGCGGTTTAAGAATTAATTAAGGCTTGATCAAATAGGGAACACAAACAGTATAATAATATAAGGTATAATATAGAGTGTATTACAACCTTAGTTAAGCCTCTAGCAGAAGACATTTTGAAGTAGGCACGTCGTTATCTAAGGCACAGATTTAAATAACAAAAATTATCACGCGGACCGGTCGACAACAGACGAGATAGCAAATAGAAGAATTTATTGAACCTTGAACTTCGTTGATAAACAAGTGAAAGAAAAAGTTTTGGGAGTACAATAACAAGCCCGTTAGGGATAGTTTACGCAATTATAAAACACGTAAGTATTACAGAGTATTGAATCAGTAAACAATTTATTTCAATTCAATCCAATGTGTGTAAATAATTAACTTGTCAATATATTTATTATTAAATTCATAAATACTGTGACGTTTACGTAGACCTGGAGAAGTGTTGTGTTAAAAAAATGTTTTACTGTCAAAATAATAGCTGATACTTGTACCGGGCACAAGTACTCTCAATTTTTTATAAAATTAAGTCTTAACGTATAGAGTGGTGAAAATATAACTTCCTCCCTCCCAAACTCTTAATTGCACTCTTAAAACAAGCCAAATTGAAATGTTTTCATTCCTCGGACTGTCTGTGGATCTTACGCCGATGATCGCATTTATGCCTTCATACATATCATAGGGTGACGGCTACGACCGAGGTCATATATAAGGTGTGGGGAAGGAGAGGTTGATGAAAAATCGATGTGGATATTTTTTATACAATACTTGCATTTGCAAAAGCTTTGAAAAGGGGAGGGTTGAACTGTTAAACCTCATCCACATGTACATCCTGGGGCAGAAAAGATCATGTTGAAAAAAATTGGAAAAGTTTGTTCTAAAGAAAATATTCAAGTAAAAATAACGACATGGCATACATTTTATTGTAAAAAAATATTTTGAATAGTTACTTAAGACTGGTTACTTTTAATCACCCCATCCTTATTTTTAAAAATTCTAGTTTTAATATTATGTACTATTATCTAGTTTTAATATTTTTTAAATCCATGTCCGCTCCTTATGTGGAGCATACATCCTCTTAATGGAGTAACTCAGCAGAAGTCTTTTCTACGATAACTGTTTATTATTCAATATTATACCTATATTGTATGTAAGTATATCTAAATATTCTATATCTTCCTATTTCGAAGAGAGTAGTAGGAAAAGAAGAATAAGGCTAGGAAAGGACTCGTGGTTAACTACTATCTCTTGCTGCGCTCCGTTATTTCATTATTGGAAGAGTTAGAAGAAATATTTAAACATCAAAAACACCCATGCCTACAAACAAAAATCAATGAATCCAGTGCTTTTTTAAAAAGAAAAAGGTGCTGGAATTCAATTCTTGTCAAGATTTTTTGTCTAATCCATGTCTGATTCTAATGTGAAGCATATGACCTTCTAATGGAGGTGTTACAAAGGGGTTTTTACGAGAACAATTGGTTACTGATTTTCTCATACTTTCTATAACTTCACGAAAACGCAGATGGAATACAGCAGCTGCTGCATATTTGTAAATGGTCCAAAATATGTTTCCTCTCTTCGAAAACTTAAGCTGGTGCTTTTATTTTTTTGATTTGTAATATAAAGGTTTACATTGACATCACAGTTAAGATCTTGTAGCTCTAAACATAGTTTTGACGAACCTTGGGAAGCGTAACACGACAATTCAAGATTCGAAAATAGAAAGTTTTCAAAAAAGCATATAAATATTTTGTTGCAAATATTGATTTAGAACATTAAAAATATTGAAAGAAAATTTCTCCACCACAGAGCCAACAGTTATGATATAAAATAGTTATTATTGATGTATTGATAAACTAAAATTTTAAATTATCAATAAAAGTTTCAAAGTTGTTTGATTATATTATATATCTTAATTAATAAAGCACAAAAATGACAATTTCCAGCAGTTGAATTTTTTTTTTTTGCATAAATATTGTCAAATAAGTTTTTGTTGTTTATATTACCCGACCCTTATCAGTTGCAACTTTTTTATAAAACTTTTCAGTAATCTATATTTTTGTATTTTAACTTTTGATTCGTTAATTTCAATAGATTGTAAATATTGTTATTTTAATTGACTTTTATTTTGGGCCGTATTTAATGGATCAGTATCTAATTCAAGGTTTGTAAACAACATGTTATACTATAAATAAAAACAAAAAAACTATACAAGAACATTTTAAATTCTGTAAATCCAGTAAGTCAATTTAAAAGCATAATAATAATAAAAAGTGCGCTATCATATTGCGTTTTTATTGATACGTCTTCCTGAAAAGTTTCACCCAATTTTATTATTTTATTTTTCTTGAGTGACTTTTATTACAATATAATTAAATGATATAAATGAATATTTTATAATTCTTTGATAAGATACTGTTTGCGTTACAGAATAATGCAAACTATTTCTTCTTCAATTTCTCCACTTGAAAATATGTAACAGTATTGTTTTTTTGGATAATAATTTATTTTAGGTATTTAATATACATATTTTACAAATTTACTAAAATATTTGTTTTGTAAAATAATTTTATATTTTTCTTAGCTGGCAGCCCTATTGTCGGCCATTCTAGTTTGAGGATCTTCCGTTTCCTTTTACTTTATACACGGCAAAATGAAGTGCAGTGGTCAGGTATGTCTACGAAATTTTGTGAAAATGCTTATAAATTAATCATAAATTCGTCATTATTTATTCAAAAATTATTCCCAGAGACGTCTGTTATGCCATATTTCCACACTTGGTTCTTTTCCATGTGTAATTATGCAAAGATCTATTTTGAAATTGGACATGTGGACAACGTGTTGATGCGTGGATTTGACGTTAAATACTTGCTACGATCATGCAAATATAAATCACTAATTTTCAATGTGCATTGTTACATGTTTTTAATTTATCGCGCATGGTTAACGTTATGTGGTAAACTTGCGAGCTGTCTCTATTTTGACAGATATAGGTTAGGTCAGGCTATATTGTCAGTTAGATTTTTGAACACGACTGAACTTCACAAACGCAATGTACAAAATAGACGTCTACCCGCTCCCATTACACTAATATAAATTATTACTTCGAAATGACGAGTAAGGATAACAGTTCTAAGTATTTTTGTTTTTGTAATTTTAGTTGAAGGAGTTCGAGGTGATCGGGCGCAAATTGCCCACGGAGAAGGAGAAGGTCACCCCACTTTATAAAATGAGAATATTCGCTCCTGAACCAATTGTCGCTAAGTCAAGATTTTGGTATTTCTTGAGACAATTGAAGAAGTTCAAGAAAGCGACTGGAGAAATCGTCAATGTTAAGGTAAAGTCATATTTTTTTAATACAACTATTAATAGTGCTGTTGTCAAATCAGTGTCGTCTGCTAGTTTACTTACCCTGTAAACTAGCAGTATAGTTCAGTGGAATTACTCATAAGTCCTCAGAAAGCATATAGAAATCAACTCAGTGCTTCAGATACCAAATTTAGGTTTTCTTAAAGAATAGCGTCGTGAAGCATTTGACTTTTAATCGAAATTGCCGCCAACACAAATCGTTCGTGAATTATTTGTTTTAATTAATTATACAAATCTAAGAAGCGTTATGATCTTTGATTACTGTCAGAATAAATAAATAAAAAAAAATGTATATTCAATCGTACCGATTTCGCTGCGAAATCGTTAATATTGGAAGCTATGTGTAACTACTTATACATCTTAGTTGAGATACGATTGAATATACATTTATTTTTTTCATTTATTCCGACAGTAATCAAAGATCATAATGCTTCTTAGATTTGTATAATTAATTAAAACAAATAATTCACTAACAATTTCTGTGTTGGCGGCAATTTCGATTAAACGTCAAATGCTTCGAGACACTATTCTTTAAGATAACCCAAATTTATACCTATTCAAGGTAAATTTGTCATATAGTACCACATGGACTATTGCGTCGAAAAACTTTACAAACTAAGCTGAAAACGATCTACGATTTAAAATATTTATTGAAGCATTGATAAATCGCCTTAAAATCACACATTACTATGAAAAACACTGATAAATAAATTATGCAAAATATGACATTCCCACTATACATCACTTACACATGGAATCGGCGAAAAACTTCACAAACTAAGCTAAAAGCAACGCCACGATTTAAAAATAATTTTTGAGGGCTTTTTATCAAAGCTTCAATAAAACATTTTACTCTGATAAATTATGCGAAATACGAAATATTTTTCACTAGCCGCAATAGTCCATGTGATACTATATGACAAATTTACCCTATTCAATCTTTATTTGTAATATGTAAGTTTTTTTAAACAGCAAAAAGAACATTTTGGCTCTATATTCATCAGGTCTATTTGAGTGGAGTCGAGATGTTTCCTATTTTTTTGTGATCTAATAATAATTTGTGTTTTCTCGCTTTCACAAAATTCTAAAAAAAAATTCTAAATCATGGCGTTGTTTTCAGCTTCATTCTTAAATTTTCCGCGGCTCACGTAATGACAAATTTACCATATTTTTATTACATAAATACTGGCATACTTTGTAGATTTTTGAATCTTGCTTTCTTAATATTATTGTAAAATCTCATTTAACGAATTATTATACCAACTAAACATGTCTATGAATTGTATTTCATTCTTGTACTACTCATTGCCATTCAGTGCGTGAATGTCGTGTGAGTGACTTTCTCCCTGAGAGAAAATTATTAGCATTAACACATGCCCAAATAAATTTGGCTTTGCAAATACCTCAACTAGCAAGCAGAACCAGCAGTCACTGTTTCAATTTAAACTTTGGCTTCCTAGACTCTTGCTAAGATTGATCAAATGAGAATTGTTTGAGATGTTGTCAGCCCTATCTGTCTGCATTAGAAATATCTCGTACAAATTTTATGTAACCGCCATGTTGAAATAATTGTAGTGTACTCATTTTCCAGTAATAAAATTTACAGACAAGGCACAGGCAATTTTTTCCTGTTTGTGGTTTTATTTAGGCAGTTGTCTGCTTTTTTTGGTAACATGAATATCAATTGAAAATATACTGATTTCGATAGTTTATAAAATTCAGGAAAGTAGATAAATGAACAGTAAATAAAAAGCAGGACATTTCATTTACTGTTCTTGGTTGAAAATTTGTGACAATATCTTATTTCCAAAATAATGAGATACATCTATTAATTACTGCATTTTGAAATTTCAGGAGATCCCCGAGAAGTCTCCCCTGCGTATCAAGAACTTTGGAGTCTGGCTGAGATACGAATCCCGATCGGGAACACACAACATGTACCGTGAATACAGAGATATGTCCGTCGGAGCAGCCGTCACTCAGTGCTACAGAGATATGGGAGCCCGTCATCGCGCGCGTGCCCATTCTATCCAGGTAAAACTCACTTTGCGATAAAGAATAGTTGTGTCAAAAGAATATTGATACATTTAGGTAAAAGGTTCCATCAATAGATTGAGAATCCATTGGTCCCTAGATGAAGTTTTAATTTTGTATCTGAAAATCAATTTATTACCGATAGAGTTCACTTATCTCTGACTAATTATGATAAATGTCTAGTAATAAAAAATATGTTTAAATACCCTTGTTAACATTTCAGTTCATTAGGACACGTCCAATATAGCATTAACTACTTAGATTATACATTTTATTTTATTAATTGTTTGATCTTAAGTTCGTGTACAAAAGGTGAAATCATTTCATAATATTTCTTAATTCACTTTACTTTCTGACTGCGACCCTGCAACCACGTCTTGCATATCTTGGCTCTCTTTATAGTGCGTCATACAGCATCCTTTATCTTCAGTTATGGCTAATGGCAGTTATATCTAAATACAACTTTATTTCTAAGTTATTGATAATTGAAAGTAAAAATTGCTGCAATAGATTAGGGTAACTAGCAAGCAGAACCAGCAGTCACTGTTTCAATTTAAACTTTGGCTTCCTAGACTCTTGCTAAGATTGATCAAATGAGAATTGTTTGAGATGTTGTCAGCATTATCTGTCTGCATTAGAAATATCTCATACATTAATTGTATTTAACTTCTTTATTTTTTAGCTATAGTGAAAAAAAATTTGAAATAGGGTGAAATTCGGTTAAATATAACATGATATTCCATCATTTTGCGTGGATTTATAAATTTATTTTAAAAATTGCCATCCCCTACATACAGCTTTTTTATTCCTGAATCCATTTGACCATTGTAGCAGGGTACTTTTTAATTTTGCCACTGGTATCTAGACTGCATCATAATAAACTCACTCTTACTACTATGATCATATCGACTGTGGAAAGGAAAAAGGACTTAACCCACAGTTTCTTCAAAACAGGTTTTTTTCGATAATCACAATGTATCAAACTTGATACACGTTCTATCAAAAGGATGCAAGCTGCAAATGCCGAATTAGTATCTAAATTTAGCTTTTAAGTTTGAAAAAATGACCTTGTAAAAAACTAAAACCAAGAAAAAAGACTGAAATAAAGGTTTTTCCTTGACAATTTCTTTAATTAATATTAGATTATGTCAATTAAACACCAGTTTAGAAGTCTCCGTGCACTTCAGGGTTGTGTATAATTCATAATTTGCATATGTCACAAAATCATCAAAACTCGTTTTTAGCGCCTCCTGTAAAATTTGATATGTGTGGGTTAAGTCCTTTTTCCTTTCCACAGTCGATATTCTATTTAGAATAATTACTGTTGCTGAATTCAATGACTTGACTTTTTTTTTTTTTTTTACTGTCCTAACAGATCATTAAAGTGGAAGTATTGAAGGCTTCAGCGTGCCGACGACCACAAATCAAGCAATTCCACGATTCCAAGATCAAGTTCCCTCTTCCCAAGAGGATCCAACACCGCAAGCGACTCGTCAAGTTCTCCATGCGTCGCCCTAACACTTACTACATGTAAACAGTGTACCACGCTGACAATATTTTTAACAACTGAAAATGTAAAAAGTCAAATAAACTCCTTTTGACCAAATCACTTGTGTTTTTCTATCAACCGTTATTGTTCCGCAATGTTTGATATTCCATTTTTTGTAACCCACGTTCGCGTATGTGAAACTGAGGAAATGAGTATACATATACCCTCCAAGGACGAGCGTGACCATATGGTAACAGCAAACACGGTTAACTATTGATCCCACTATTCATCATTTTTCTACCTGAATATCGCCTTCACACAATTTTGGTTAAAAAGGATACAGACTTCAAGTAGCCATCAACCGCGGGGACTTCAACAACTACCAAAAGAACATGCGATTTTTTGAAACTGTTAATTATTATTTTATTAAAACTTTAAATTATTTACACTTCTTTTACTAATATATTTGTGTTGAAATTATGTTGATCAAAAGAGGTCAAATTTTAAATAATTTAAAAAATTTCACACTTAGCTATATTTCATCCCTGAATGTCTGTATGACCATATGGTCACGCCTGTCCTTACTATATAGTCGACTACACGGGGTCTCTGAAAAATGGCTGAAGCTAAAAGGGCTTAGACGAGAGGTTCCCAGTACAGAAAATTCAAAGGCAACACGGACGGGCCAATCCAACAAATGTGCGCCTAAATTTGTTATTCGATATAAATTAGTGTTATTTTGTTTTGATTTGCATAGTTTTTTAATCATAAGTCCGCTGTGTGGAGCAAATGGTCTCTTAACCTTTTGACCGCGGCTCGGATCCAGATCGGTTCAGATTGGGCTGCTATAGCAGTAAACCGCGGTCTAAGGGTTAATGGAGGTATTTCTACATGAACTGCGTATCACTCAGTTTGTCAACCTCTGTTTTGACATTATAAGTAAGTTATTGTATTTTATAGAATGACAATGCTCGCAATGAGCAAAACCAGTCCTAACCTTTTATATAAAGTGGAATAAAATCAAAGGTATATTGTGTTTTTATTAAAATTATTTAAAACTTTGTAATTTTTCACATCGTTTTTTGCAACTAATCCTTATACATATCTATATAAATAAAACAAAGAGGGGTTATTTACACCACATATATCTCGAGGATGGCTGCACAGATTTTAATGATCTTTGATTTATTAAATTCATCGCTACCTAGGATAGCAGAATAAGCATTAAAATATCACGACAAAGAAATGATGAAGAAAATAAATGTTTCCATACATTTTGTTTTTTTTAAATTTCCAAATCGAACGCGGAACATGACATTGTATGCTGTTTACGGTTAATCCACTAGGTGGCGTTGATTGGATTATACTTTGACAGTTGACTTGACGTGCACTGTGATTTAATTATTACCCATAACGTTTTAAATATTATTATTTCATTGATTTGAATAGAATACACCAACTCTGCTCGCGATTAAAATACACTGAACTCCATTTTAAAACGATTTCGAAATAACACAGTGCAAAATAAGAAAAAAATCGACCATTCCTTTAAAAATTTTGACAGAAATATTACACAGGTTTTGGATATCTCAAGAGATGAAAGCAACGTCGTACAAAATGTGCATAAACGGCTTCGTCTAGTAGTGATAGTGAATAATTTTTGTAACCTTTGATTTTTAAAAAGTATTTTTTAAATAAAATTGAGATTCAATAAGCCATAATGAATTTTATTTTTTAATGTCCTGAATTGATTTTTACACAAGGAAACCTATCTACCACAAATTTTAAATTTTAGTATATATGTTTACACGTTTTCTTTACTCGGTATCTCGTTGAGCGTATTTACCGTGTAAATGTGTTATACGGAAAAGCGAGAACATATCGATTTTTATATTTTTAAACCATGCTCGCTTCAGATGCTTTAGTGTATTTTTTTGTAATTACAAGTTGTAGATAATCGATCTTTATTATTTATATAAATACTTTTTTGAATAGTAAGTTTTGGAAAGTGCTGATAAAGTTAAGATTGTTTTATTAAATAGATCAATTCTTCCATAGATAAAAATGTTATTTTAAGTTCGTTTAAATCGCTGAAGCAATGGTTTCTGCATCTCCAAGTCAGGATACGCACATTATTTTGACAGGTTTCCCATCGAATCCACGTGAACTGTGGAACAAGTACAAGGATGACATGTCTGAAGACATTTTACATCAAATTTGTGTCAGTTCAGGGAATCCCGATCTCGAGGTGAATGAGGAGATACATAACCAGGCTTCGCTTTTGATTGAAGACATGTGTTACCTCATGCGCTGCAGTTTGTGAGTCAAGTTAGGAATGCCAACGCCATATCGTGGAATGAACGACGCTTTCAATTGAGCATTGGAACATGAATATGATCGAGCTGCATTGAACCAATCAGTTCAAACGAATGTACCACTGTTGAACCCCGAACGGAAGGAAGCGTACGACACGTTAATGAAGGCAATTGATGATGGAAATAGTGACTTATTTTTCTTCGATGCGCTTGGTGGAACTGAGAAAACATTCCTCATGTCATTGATTTTGGCCACTGTTCGTGTGAGATCCGAAATTGATGTAGCAGCTTCTTCTGGAATAGCGGCAACATTGAAATTGCCGTTAAACCTCCAAACGACTGAAAAATTGACATGCAAGATTGTGAAACACTCAGCAATGGCCAAAGTTTTGGTAGCAAGTAAAATCATCACCCGAGATGAATGCACAATGACGCACAAACGTGCATTGGAAGCACTCAATCGAACTATGAAAGATCTGCGCAATGATTCAAGATATTTTGGAGGCGCAATGATTCTACTATCTGGCGATTTCCGCCAAACACAACCAGTCATTCCAAGATCGACCGCTGCCGATGAAATATACGCTTGCCTCAAACCATCGACTCTGGCGCTATGTGAAGAAAATTCAGATGACGACAAACATGCGAAACGATCCATCCGCCGAAGATTTCTCCAAGCTATTACTGACTATCTGTAACGGTCGTGTTTCTGTCGACGAATCGAAAGGATTGATTTCGTTTCCGCCGAATTTTTGCAATTTTGTCTCAACAAAGGACGTATCGGTAACAGCCGTGTTCCTGTCGACAATTGGACGTATTGATTTCGTTTCCGCTGATTTTTTGTATCAACGAAGGACGGCCTCATCAAAAAAGTGTTCCCAAACATCATTGCTAATCACAAAAATCACAATTGGTTGAGTGAACGAGCAATTCTTGCGCCAAAGAACATAGATGTGGATCATTTAAATTTCACAATTCAAAATTAAATCGTTGGTCCACTGCATTTCTTCAAACCTATCGACTGTGCCACGTGAATTACGTAAATTTCAATGTAATTAAAATATTTTTCATTTTGATTTTTGCACATTTATTGAACTTAATTAATTTTGAGTGTTCATTTCACCTTAATAAAAAACTGAATTTAATTCAGCCAATAATTTAACACAACATTTGTTGATTCTGAGGCGGTATGAAGTTTGTCGGGTCAGCTAGTTAAACATATACTCAATTGAGATCGATTTCTTGTTCTGATATCTTATATAATATTTTTATTTTGATTTAATTATCTAAATGTAGTGCGCGCCAACTCGAAATGAGTATGCGGGGGTTATCAAATTGCTGTTCGACTGTGCTTAGAGGGAACATTGGTGGCAACCAACGTTCCCTCTGTTGGGAAGCCCCCGCGCACTCATTCCGGGCTGATGCGCACTGCAAGACTGTTATTCAATTAATATTTGATCGGTCCGCGCAGCCTTTGAAATTTCCGGGCAGCTAACCTCTTCTCTTAGGTTAGCTTGTTAGGAGCATTGGTGGCAACCCTAATCTTTTAGTATAATTGGTTTGGTTAAAATTGGAATTAATTTTACAAAAAGTTTTGTGCAAGCCCTAATCCATAAATACATTTGGTCCATACAAATATTTTCAACAAATATACGATTTATTTGAATATAATTAAATAGAAAAAAAATATCTGGCCCCAAGATTTTTTTATGAAATGTTGGGTGCACACTTTGTATGAAAGTTTGGAGCGTCTAACGAATTTGTTTAGAGCAGGGGTCACCAAACTATGAGAAATGGACCGGATGAGTTTTTCAAGAACATTGGGAGGCCGAATGTATATTATTCTTGATTGAATCCTATTAGAATTTCAATATTTACATATTAAAAATCAGGAGCCGGATCGAAATCTTTGGAGGGCCAGATCCGGCCTGCGGGCTGTAGTTTGGTGAATTCTACTGGTCCATCAGCTTCGAGATCATTTGTAGATGCAAATTGATTAGAGGTCACAGAGTAATTGATTATAATTCCCATTTTGCCACAAGGTGAAATAAAAAATCTATTTGTATTTAAAAAAAAAAACATTCATACAGGTCTTCAAAATATTTTTATTGCAATTCCAAAATTTGGCAAAAACTCGCACATCTAGTTCTTGATGAAGAGAAAAGGATTTTATATAATAGCAGGTATATTATAATATGTTATCATATCGACTGTGGAAAGGAAAAAGGACGTAACCCTCAATTTTCCAAAACAGCTTTTTTTCGATAATCACAATGTATATATAACTTGACACACATTCTATCAAAAGGATGGAAGCTGAAAATGCCAAATAAGTATCTAAATTTAGCTTTTAAGTTTGAAAAAGATGACCTTGTAAAAAATTAAAACCAAGAAAAAACACTGAAATAAAGGTTTTTCCGAGACAATTTCTGTAATTAATATTACGTTATGTCAATCAAACACCAGTTTAGAAGTATCCGTGCACTTCAATGTTGTGTATAATTCATAATGTGCATATGTCACAAAATCATCAAAACACGTTTTTAGCGCCTCCTGTAAAATTTGATATGTGTGGGTTACGTCCTTTTTCCTTTCCACAGTCGATATTGTACTTAAAATTATTGAATTGAATTCATATTAAAACAATCATTGTTTAACAATTAATGTTTCCATCAATTTGATCTGAAAAGATGGTCAGATTGACATAGATAATCTGATGATAACATAAAATAAAGGTTATATAAATGTATCTCTATGCTCATTTTAAAGAATCAACTAATGTGGCATTTCTGTCACGCTTGACACACGTCAATATGTTGTGCATAGATGCGTTAACATTTCAGTCAGATAACCACCAATTGCACAAAATAATTATGTGGAAATTTTCTACACGTTAACAATCAAAATTTTCTACAAGTCAAAAATCTAAATGATTAAGGGTGAGTGAAGGGTGGTCTACACTTAAAAATGACACTTGTTAATTAGAAAATTGTTAAGTGACCTCTTTGCAAACATGCATGTAACTGATAAAATCCAGTTATATAGAATTAAAACATCGCAATTGGTAAAGGCGTTCCTTATCATACTATTTCACTAGAAGTTTACTGTATATAATATAAACAGTGAGTCTGTGACCTCTTATTTTCTTACAATGAATCGATTCATCTAAAAATTGTATTCAATGTTAACAAAATGAAATACATTAATATTAACGTAGGCTTTTTGGTTTTTTTTCAGCTTTTATTGGATAAACATGTCTTTTTAAATATTCAAATAGCAATAGTCAAATGGAGAAGTGTTGATATAAAAGAAAGGAATGATTAGTGCTGACTATATTTGAAAAAAATAAGTAGTGCGTTTTGGTTGAGATAAATTTTCTACTACAAATAAAACGTCAATAATAAAATAAGTACAATAATAAAGTTTTGCAATATCTCAGTAGCTCCCCTGAGTGCATTTTCCACTCGCATCGCCCCCTCGCAGTCCTGCGTCGAAAAGTTTAAAACGCCCCCCCAGACTTCTAAACGCCCAACAGTACCACCCCTGTTAAGAACCACTGCCATAGACCTTATCACGCACCCTTGTTTCCACTCCAACTGTCGTAAAAAAATAATTAATAACTATCGAAACAGATTTTCATAAATAAACATACATCCATGGATTATTTCGACACCGTAGGTTTCATCTTTTGGTATCTTGAAGCCTTTATTAATTATCAATATACTGACTGATATTGGGTACTTAAAGCAAATTGATAATGGCAAATTATTTACTCACCTTTGAGCTGAAATAGTGCATATTTGACTAAGATTTGTAATACTACATATTGTTGCTCAAACCAGAAAATTAAGTGACTTGAATGCTATCTTGTTGTCAAATGATGTCATGTCATACCAAAGCTTTGGATTTTTATGTGAAATTTGTATATCTAGTATTAATTATCAAAGCAATTGACATGCATTAGTGGCTGCAATTATTTTAAATATCCACTAGCCTATTCGTTAGAACCTCTCTATCATTCATCCTATTTGCAAAACTAGAATATTTATTGTCACTTCTGTAATTTATCGCAATGCGGCATGCCGGCCACCATTCTCACTTTGCCAAGCGCCGGCAACTGCGCACTAGCTCTTTTAGCAGCTACTTTTTTTATTAGAATATCGTCCTTCCATGCCACACTATTGTTTAACATGTTTTAATATAGAATATCACTATTATTTTATTTTTCATATTTTTTAAACTTGCATTTTTTGATAATTCAAATATGTATGTTAATAAAAACACATTATCGATTTTATAGAAAAGCGTTTTTTTCATCACATTTGCGAGCCTATATTTTGTGACTTGGAAGAAATATTCTCAGGCCACGTTACAGTAATATACAGAAGGGCCATGCCGGTCACCGCATAACGAAAAATACACTGCGCATGCCCACTATCGCTGTAGAACAACTGCAAGGTAAGTCTTATATGCCGGTCACCGGTGACCCCCGTAGCGATCAACGTGTTAAAGACAACTTAAATATATTATTTATTAAGTCAATTTGGAGCCACGTTTAGTCAATCCACATATTCAGAAAGGTTTTTTAGAAATACAAGAGAATCATTCGATCACTATTAATTACTGATACATTATAATTTTAATATCATTGGAACATATAAATGAGGGTATTATTTGCAAAAAAATGGTTAAAAAATGAAACTTAAATTTCATTTTGTAAAACAATATACACTTTAAAGGTAATTTCAGTTTGACATTACTTTGGAATGATATTTTGTATGTTATCAAGCCATGTTTGAGACTGGTTTCTATAAATACTTTAAAATTTATATCTATTTACTAAATTACATTCATGGTTGATGTTTCAACAATTTTGGAACTAGTCGGGTTTGCAAATAATAGCCTCAATTACAGTTCCATCACGTATCACCATTGTAATAAGGTTTTATCGAGACTTCATGTTTGTATCAATAGAATAAAAAATGATTGAGCTGATAGTTGTAAACAATATTTCAAAGCTAGCATTCATTCATCATTTTAATATGCTTTATCATCAATTCCTAATTTTTTTTATTACAATACTTGGGAATGCACCATAAGAATTTAAGGCGTTGTATTTCCAAAACATACCATAAGATAATAATTCTAATTACAATTTAACATCAAAATAATAATGTGAAAAACTTCACAATAATTTGTTTTAGAATGCCATCTCTATACTAAATGACTCTAATGACTAAATTTAATTTAAAATACTAATCAGTTCTTGTATTATATTTTATAAATTAAGTACTCAAAATAAAATTAAACATGATATATCGCTGCATATAAAGCACTCAAGACGACATAAGAGGAAAACCAAACAGTCATTGATGAAAAATGAATGGAAGTATGCAAAGTTTATCCTGTTTCATTATTTTGAATGTAAAATAAAATTACTTATATTACCACTTGCATACTTATAAATATTTTTTTAAATTATTTCATATTCGATAAGTTGACTGAGTATAAATTTTATACTTAAATGTATTTTTTTGCTCTCGTCTACCGAGTAGAGCAAATGAAAATCTAATCAGGTCTTAAAGCAGTAAGAAATGCTTACAAAAAGCAGTCGCAAAACAGTCCTTTAACCTTTTTTTTTCAAATACGGCAAAGAATGGATGTCAAGCTAAAGGGAGGTTAAGGGATGTATTTACAACTGCTTCTCGCGAGAATTTTATACCTCTTCAATAATGGATAAGATATACATATTTTCTACTATTGAAGTTTGTGAAAAGGATAAAAAAAACTTACTTCTAAAACTTAAGTGGTAAGCACTGTAAATAAACATTTATTTATTAATTACTTAATAATCAATCATAAAAAACAATATTATATTGGTTTTTTATATATTTATTATATTCAATGAGAAAATATAATATTACTATTCTAAAATTGTTATTTATATATATTTTAATTAAGGCAATAATAAAATTGGAGTAGTGGATTTTTGGCGGCAGTGAAGTTATCCAAAAATCTGCCAACTTACCGATTCCTTTATTTGTAAATATTTTCAGTTCAAATTCATCAATTTGCTAGTGTTTACTAGCAAAAATAATCAATGCTTTCGTTAAATTTGAATTTGGAGACTGAATAGAAGTGTAAGGAAATGTTTGAATTGGTGGACTATTAGACAACTTGACTTCCGTGATTTAAATTGTTTGTAAATGCCGTTATTTTTTTATTATTATTTAAAAAAAAAATGGCATACAGCTAATGGCAATGCGCCAAATATTCTAAAGTTGAAAGATCATACGAGAAAACTTCATGAGAAATTATTGTATGTCACTTGAGATAAATTCGAGGTAAATTGACATCACAAACATCCACGTTTTAGGTCTCAAATTTAAATTTTAAAAATCTGAATTTGACATTTAACTTACCGGGAATTGAACCCAGACCCGCCTGGTCGGTAGAGCAAGCTCTAACCAACTAGACCACAGCTACTACATACTATGACTATGGATAAGCAGGCTGGAATAATGAAGCTTAAGCAGATTCATCTTCACACCTCCACTTTATATAGATGCTGGGATATTTCAATATTTCTATATGTTATATGTATATATACAGGTGGGATCATGACAAATTTCCAATATCTTTATATAAGTAAGGCAGTTAGGTTTAGAAATCTATTAATCACAGATAATTTTAGGGTCACAGACACAATCACTTTACAGTTTCCAAATTGCAATGAAATTGTAATCTTTCGAATTAAACAATTGAACTGAAAATAAATATCTTAACAGAAAAATAATATTGATTTAATAAAAATAAAACACAATTTGAAATACTTCTTCTACAAATTTAGGACAGTCCTGCAGTTCTATTCCTGCATGCATATCGTCGTAACGCCTTCAAAATCAGTTATGTGCATTTTTTTTACAAAATTGAATTTTCACACTAAAAACATTATATTTTAATTCACTGGAAAGCGATTCAATAGTTTTTTTGACAGTTGGAATTGTGATCTTCCTGAAAGTGATTGACCGGTGCAACACACCAGTCTATGACTTTTTAGATGAAGACAAATTTCTGCATGAACAGAAAAATATATTTTCTTGATAATTGTGTTTTGTATCTGCGACCTAAAGTTCCAGAATGCAAAATAGGAAAACTGAACCATTAGGCAGGCGCCAGTCCCTGCATGCGGAGGGCGATCTGTGCTGCAGATTTCTTGGCTGACAACTTGTTCCTTCCGAAACCGTGCACGATTGCCGGCTGACCGTGCACTCTCAGCTGCAGAGGAATCATTACGGTGCCATTTTCCAGGGTCACAGATTTGCTGAAATATTTGAATGATATAGTGATAAATCAATAATTTCAACACATTAGTAAACAAAGAAAAAAACTACATGATGAATGGGTTATCATTTTGAATTTTGTGCCAATTTTTCATGGTGCATAAACTTTGATGATTATTACTTAATTTTCAAACTAGGTAGTTACCTAGTTTAGTCCACTCCACTAGGTAGTTAACTCCACTTAGACAAATTTATTAGGACATAGAAAAAACTTATTAATTTAACCATCAAGCAAAATGATGTTCCCTCTTCAAGAACCATCATAAGAGAGAATATCGCAAGGTTTACGAATGAACCAAAAATTCTATACTCCAATTCTTAAGTTATAAATCACAAAATGGAGGTTGCGATTATTTGTGGAGGAGACAGAGGGAGTAAGGTACAAATATTGACAGTTCTAATAATAAATTAATTACTTATATGATGATGATAAAAACCAAAGTAAATAAGTTTAAAAATGGCCTGTCAAATTTAAAATGTTATTTATCAATGTTTCATTATTATTGTGATTGTATTAACTTTCAAAAACTCTAAGCTGTTTATTATTTATCTCCATGTGCTGAAAATTCTTCCAAGTTGAGTAAACCATTTGCAGACTGAGCAGTCAATGTGTATATGAGGCTTTTAGGGTGTTCACTGTCAATACTTGGTGGAAAGGCATTATATTAATAAAAACAATAATCCTTTGTACTTCATTCCACTTTATTTAATATGTCAGGACCGGTTTCGCTCATTGCGAGCATTGTCAACTGATAAGAAATATAATTTAACAATGCTATTTATACAAAATTGAAAAGTTATACACAACAGTTGGCATTGAAAAGAAATTGCCAATTACATTAAAGTGATTCTAAAATAACACAAAATTAAAATGTTCAACACAACTAACATATAATTAAAAAGTCATGAATTTGGGATGACTTTTTAATTATATGTTAGTTGTGTTGAACATTTTAATTTTGTGTTATTTTAGAATCACTTTAATGTAATTGGCAATTTCTTTTCAATGCCAACTGTTGTGTATAACTTTTCAATTTTGTATAAATAGCATTGTTAAATTATATTTCTTATCAGTTGACAATGCTCGCAATGAGCGAAACCGGTCCTGACATATTAAATAAAGTGGAATGAAGTACAAAGGATTATTGTTTTTATTAATATGTATATGAGGCTACTATTTGCAAACCCGACTAGTTTAAAAATTGTTTAAACATGAACCATGAATGTAATTTAGTAAATAAATATAAATTTAGAAAGTATTTATAGAATCAGTCTCAAACATGGCTTGATAACATACAAAATATTATTCCAAAGTCATGTTAAATTAAAACTACTTATAAAAAGTGTATTGTTTCATAAAATAAATTGCTTGTTTCATTTTTTGATGCCCTGATTCATGAGCCCTGTTTGCAAATAATACTCTCATAACTTATTCATAATTCTACTGACGATTCATATTAATTAAATTATCGGACGTCGGATGCTACACATGGAAAACCTGTGGGTTTTTACTCACTGAAAAACAGCTGCAGCATGGATATTCTCGTAGAGCCGCCTCACAGCCGGTTTCGGAACATTTGTTGTGAACTCTGCAATCTCTCTGTGCATAATCTTGTAGAAAATTTTCCAAACCAACGGCAGGTTGTTGCCAGAATCCAGGAATATGGCGCCCGCCAATGACTCAAATATGTCGCCCAAAGCCTGCCAATATTTAAAAAATATATCAATTAGTCCATCACGATATATTAATCTGTTTAGAAAAAGTTTGTTATTCGATAAATATATCGATTCTTCATTTCACGAGTAAAATAAAAATTCTGCATGGGTCGGTTTATCGGAGCAATGTATACAATTCCTAATCGTCATTTACATAATTAGTATAGTTTCCAAATAGGTTCTGCATTCTCTAAGTTGAACGATATGTCACAGCGTTGCTTGTCCTTTGTCACGTGATCCTTTCCTAAGGGCCAGTGTCGATTTCATATTAGTTCCAAAAACCGACGCCTCTACGTCACAGTCAGAACAACATTGTCGCATATTAGTTAAAATTGTGTTATATATGAGTAAAAGACATCAGTATTGTCAATTGTTTAAATGAATTGTAAGTGTTTACATTCAAAATAATTATGCAGTTACTATATATAACCTTAGAGGAGTGAATAGATCTTCACTGACCTTACTTTACTTTACCGTCATTTCTCTACATGACAATTGTGTGACATTCTTCTAATGAATATATGTAATTCATACTTGGAGCATATATATATATGCTCACAGACAGACACTCCTGTGTTGAGTTATAAGTACATCCATCTTTCACAGAAAAATGGCGCCGACGTACAGGTTAAATAGTAGAGTTTTCATAGTTAATAAGAGTGTTTGCTATGAAATCTTACAAAATGACAACATGGATACGATGTTTGTAGAATGATGTCAAATATTTTACAATCCTTGAAAATTATAAAAAAAAACCTAACTAGGCTGGGAATGAAGTCCAAGGATTAAAAACACTCCTCGTGTTTGCAATCCCTAAAACTGTCATGGAATAGAATTAAAGTTTAATTGATTAATAAAATTCATATCAAACCTTAGGTACTTCAATATATTCAGCGAGCGAGCACGCATCCTCTTCTAGCAAATACAGAACGGCCTCATCGATCACGTGTTCTCTCTCGATTTGATGGAGAACAAACTTCAGAATGGCGGAATCGAGTAACATATTCGATGACTGCAAGAACTTGTGAAGTCCGAGCCTGACTGTGAAGCAGCCGAAAGTGATATTGTTGACGAGGGCGGAGCGCAAATCCGTCAGCTCTCCCGGATTCAGTTGGCCACAGTTTTCGTAGATATGGCATGTGATCAGAAAGTCCAGGATGGCGTCCCCGAGAAATTCCAACCGTTCGTAGCTGTCTGTGATACGGTTACGTGAGTTCGAGGAATGAGACAAAGCCTAATAAAAGGAATTGGGAAGAACCTTTAAATATTTATTCAATACATAAGTATCTTTTTAGCGGGGTTCAAATCTGTGACCCTCTAATTGAATAGAATGAATACCCAAGACCAGGGGTGGGGAACCTTTTCTTCTCTAAAGGCCGCATTCATCTTTCTGATTCGACATAAGGCCGCAGTAAACATTGACTAGGGAATCTTTGGCCGGAATTTACGAATTTACTACTCAGATTCTCAGAAATAAACAAATTTTCAAAAAATTACAGAATTATAGAATTGGCCAGAAGGCCACACCAGGGTAGCCATAAGGCCGCAGGTTCCCCACGTCTGCCCAAGAGTGTTAACCATGCTGCGAGACCGACAAAATAGTCAGTTGCTGATTATATACAGTGTACAATCCAGGGCTGTGGAGTCGTGGTATTTTGGCTGGAGTCGGAGTCGTGAAAAATGAGAGGCTTGAATTTTTTTTGAAAAATATATTTAATGATCTGTATTTAAGCAAAATAGTGCAAAGTGTTGAAATTTCATGCTTGCTGACTAAATATGATCTGATGGTATACATATATATATGTTAAAATGAAATTATTGAAAAATTTCCACGGAGTCATTAATTATTTTAAAACTGGAGTCGGAGTCGTCTTTTTTTTTAAAGCGACTCCGCAGCCCTGGTACAATCAATAAATGTATCTTCATATATATTATTTTCTTCTCTTAATTAAATTGTTTACCTGTAGCAAAAAGCTGGGATCTTTGAACTTGTATCCTAAAACGTCTTCAATCTTCTGCTGTGAGTAATCCAGATGAAAATCGATTTCTTTTAAAGTAGCTTTGCCCAACGAGATTGGCGTAGGAACTTTCTTCGTTAATAGTCCCAAAATATCATACTGGAATAATATTCAAATTGGAGATGGTATAACCACATCTATTAATAATTTGAGGGTTATTTACAATATTTCAGTATGGAGATGGCTACTAGGGATTCCAATCCGGATATTCGATATCTGAATATATTCAGCCCTTTTTCAACTATTCGATACTCGGATATTTGGGGAAATATCCGAAATCATTTTTAATGAAATATGTTTAAAGCAAAGAATTTACATTTAAAGAATAATTATGAATTCCCCAGGTAGTGGTGTTTTCGCTTTCACCCAACTCGGGTGTTATCAATATCTTATCATAATACTTGAGTTTGACGAATCGGCTCGAATTCGGCTATAAAAAAACAACAATGCCGTAATTTGATTCATTAAAGAAATACCGCTGGAGTAATCCGATGCAGCTTTCTTACCTTTCAGCAATCAATTGGCGTACTTATCTTAAAATCTACTTTTTTCACGTTATCTCACTATATATATATCACGGATAACCAACAAATTACATTTAAGTTACCTTAAAAAGAAAATACAAAAATTATCTTGGGTATTACAGGCTTCACTTAATTAGTGTCTAGATCTTAGTGGTTTTATGAATAACCCCAGTGGTACTGTGGATATCCTACCTTTGGCGGTAAAACTTTAAGCCACTGCAGTAATCGGAAGGCAGCATCCATTCCTGCGTTTAAAAGATACACACCAATGAGGGCTTCAACGCAATCTGCCACTACCTGGAAAAGAAAATAACATAAAAGCATTACTTTTTTGCTTATGGGTCAATCTGGGAAGAATATTATTATTTATTATTTCAAGTAGTCAATATTTTTTTGAATTTTAAAACGCATAGTTAAAAATGAATCGATTCATGATGACTTTTAAATAACTATCTAGAAGCTATTACTTCCAATTCAGGCTGACATCTTTTTTGATGCTATCTGTAGGCATGTGGTGCGGTACTGACGTTGATTCCAGTAAGGGATTTTTTTTATAAAAAAGTCAGAACGTAGAATTGAGCTCAAGGTCACCGCAATTGAAGCCAGTAACGTCATATATATCTTATGAATAAGAGAAAACTGTTTAATTATAGAATGAAATTAGAGGAAAACAAAAAAAACATTAAGTGGATCACTAACAATGTTTAATCAATCGGAAGTGAATGCTCTCGCAATAAGCGCCTCATGTGCAATGTAAAGTATTAAAGTGTTGTTATAAGCGGTATTTATTTTCAGAGATATATTTTATGCGCTCATCGAATGTTCCTTCAAGAAAAATTGGTTACGGCGGACGCTGTGTGGCATGTAGCGACGTCTTTTCGAAACCACAGCTTTCCACATTAGTATTATTCAATTGTGGAACAAAAATGTCAGTAATCATGGATCTATAACGCTCTTAATTGATCGTAACGTTCTAGCTGGTATCATTTTGGAAGATTTTTTTGCACAATTTGCTAGTGTCGTTCAGGCATAAGTATATTCATGGAAAAATAGCAAGCCAAACTGAGTAAAAATTGTCAAATTGATTGTCGCTGGAAGAAGTGTTAATTTGAAAAATAAACCTCTAAATAAACAACGTTATATACAAATCATAGAATCTCAAAATAAATCTAGCATAAGTCTATTCATGACGAAATGGAAAAACAAATGTGAGTACAAATCAGCTGTCAAATTGGCAGTCACTGGAAAAGTGGTGATAATTCACAAAACACCCTATGAGATTAGGTGTTACGTACTAAATAATATATGTATTTTGATATTCAATTTAATTTCTCATTTAGTTTTTTTTTGAATTGTCTGTTTTCCTAGATCGTTATTTTAAGCATGTGTAAAAAAAAATGTTGTACTTCACGAATGAATAAAGTTTATTGTTTTATAATAAAATTATGGTAGTTGATTTATACCTTGTCTTGTGTGTTCTGCATGCCGAGGAAGGTCTCCATTCCGGAGTCCATTTTCGCATTGCTGTCTCCTGCCCATTCAAAAAGCTTCTCTTCTATAAGCTGCAGAGTGGTCGGGTTAATTTTGGCACTGAGAATTTCTTGGCTAGTAGCTTCGACCCCGTACAAAACTGACGGGCACGCCTGAAACAAAATAAAGATAGGTTTGAAAAATCTCTTAGCTCTTCTGGGAGGATGAATCAGCACTACATGCGCTCTTTATTTTTTTATACAAGGTTATACCTCATACAATACGACAAGTTGTATGTTCATGAGACTTTCTACGACTGACTGACTGGTGTCTTTCTTCTTTTACAGAGAGAAGAGGTCTTGCAATAGACGACAATAATTGTCATGGCAAACGTACCAAAATCAAAGAAAAATTGTCAATACATAAAAAATATGTTTACAATTGCTAAAACACCACTGAAATGGTTTGTCGTCAATATCTGTGAGGAAGTTAATAAGACAGGGAGCAAAGATGTTTCTCTCCATGCCACCCTCTCCTTCATGCCAAACACATACAACATAACCATATCGACTGTGGAAAGGAAAAAGGATGTAACCCCACACATAGCAAATTTTACAAAAGGCACAAAAAACGTGTTTTGATGATTTTCGGCAAATTATGAAATAAACACAACCTTGAAGTGCACGGATACTTCTAAACTGGTGTTTAATTGACATAATCTAATATTAATTTAAGAAATTGTCTAGGAAAAACCTTTTTTTCAGTCTTTTTTCTTGGTTTCAATTTTCCCATCTTTTTGCAAAGATAAAAGCTAAATTTAGATACTAATTCGGCATTTGTAGCTTACATCCTTTTGATAGAACGTGAATCAAGTTGGATACATTGTGATTATCGAAAAAAAGCTGTTATGAAAAAACTGTGGGTTACTTCCTTTTTCCTTTCCACAGTCGATATTACTTGCCAACTTTTTTGGTTTTAGATTAAATAGAGCATGAAGTAAAATATATACAAGTCAATGGAATATGTGTCAGTTGAAATTCTGAATTCATTACATCAAAAAATCTAAAACTGACAAAAATTAACAATGATTAGTAATTTCATTTAAGATATGGAAAATTGCACTTTATGAACGTACATCAATTTCAAGAAGTAATTTCTTGATGGGCTTCGGGATACAGAAGGCTGGAGTAATCCACTCAGAGCGCGGTGAAAATTGTTTTATTTTCATCCTTCCCGGTAAGTCCACTAACACTCCGCTGTAGTACAAATTTCTGGAAAAGGGAAATAGAAATGACATACATTGTTACCATTCTGGCAGAAGTTAGTATAGATCAGGGGCGTATATTCAGGGTGTGCTAGGCGTAGATTTTCATCTTCAAAAACATTCCTCGTGACATCACTTAGATATATAGCCTCATAATAACTAATTCGTTAAGTTTGGAATTTTTCAAATAATTATCTTTTAAAACTATGTGAGGAGCAAACATTCAAAAAGTGATTTGTCACACAAATACAGAGCATGGAAAATGATGATTTGAGTGTTGGGGAAATCACGGTTTGCTAGAATGTGTTAACTTAATAACACTAATTTAGAATTATTTTTATTTTGTACACTTCCATAAAATTCTTGGTCGAACACGACCCGGGTTTCTCCTCTCGGCATCTTCCGGTGCTAATCAGTGCGCGAATGCACTCAGTCATTCAGTCAGTTCGAATGCATTCGCGCACTGATTAGCACCGGAAGATGCCGAGAGGCGAAACCCGGGTCGTGTTCGACCAAGAATTTTATGGAAGTGTACAAAATCAAAATAATTCTAAATTATTATTAAATTTCCATCAAGTCGAAATTTTAAATTTTCAATTAATAACACTAATTGTGATTTCCATTCATAAAATTAATTATGGACTGATATTAAACAGTATTTTTCAAAATTTGTGACAAATCACTTTTAAAAAGATTTTAATCTATCAACAGGTTTTTGGGATACAAAAAAAAATGAAAATAAATAATGTTTCAATTTAATCTTTATAGGAAATAAATTTATTTGAATGAAATCTGTGAACTTTTCTTATAGAAAACACAACAGACCATGTTTTCCGGGTGCTGTGCACGTAATCCGAACTCGTAGAGTTAATAATACTTACTGATAAAAATAAATTGCTGTTTTTGCTCAGCCGGTATATATAATAAATACATTAAATATAACAATAAAACTTTTCTATGCATAATAGGAGTAAAAAAAAATGATAAACACCTGTTACTGACGATTTTTCCCTTCAACGAAGTGAGCCGTCCTTCACTGTAGCTCTCAAAGTTGTGGTAGACGTAGAAGCTGGCAGCTATCTTCAAAAATGAGTCACCTAGGGTCTCCAATCTTTCCATGTTGATGATGTCATTGCAGCGAGACGTCGTCAATGCCTCTAAAATTTCCCCTTGATGAGGGCCCAATTTGTTTGGTGTCTTTTTCAAAATTTCAATAGTCTCGATGTATCTAGAAAAAGGTCCACAATAATAAAGATGAATTGGTTATCGGTAAGACGCATCGACATCAGCTATGCGGATGGCCAACAGTTATTCAGAAAATTTTGTAAAGAACGTATACGATATGCTCACTCTTTCATGACTCATACTAATATTAGATACAATGAACTAAGTTTTTGACATTAACGTTACTATGATCATTACACTGTGATATAGTTTGACAGCTCCCGATCTTGTGAAGCATTATTTTTATTTCCTGAACTTATATGAAATATTAAAAAATAAATAATTTAAATATTTTCATGTTAAAGTCCCAAGTCATATTACATTAAATCGTCTATCGCAGTGTTTCAGTTAATATTGACGAGTCAAACTGTGCTATTTTTGTCATACAACCTCTAGTCCTCGGCGTCGAGTTGATGTAAGTACAGGTTTTCAAGGCATAAGTGGACACTAGCTATACTAAAGGTCTGCATGGGGCGAAATTCAAAAGAATTACCTTGCCGACTCGAGTCTTAATACAACACTTGTTACCGAACCCGACCGGAGGCCCAGATATATGTTTCTCAATCCAATTTTTATTTATTATAAAAGCAAGAAACTTTGTATGTGAAAGCCACTTCAGTGATGGTTTTGTAATTTTAATTTATTGTGTAAAAAAGCATAGAATCAGAAAAAACACTACTTAACACACTCAATGCGGACTTTAGTGGAGTTTGCATTGCAGTATGCTGATTTTGTAATATTAATAATAAATAATCTCGTTCGCAAATATCGCGGTCTCCGGATAATTTATAGTACTTAGGAATAACCGTCGCCTGCATAAAGGAGCGTTTACAATACAAGATTTTTGTAAACAAATTAATTGCATGTTAGCTTTTTGATTTATATAATATTGTATACATAAATACATAGCAAACAATAGATACATTTATCAATATTAAAAAATAGCATACAATTACTTTCATTTACGTGAGTAAAATTACATCTTTTGTAAACATATATGTAAATTGAATATAACATAATAGTAAAAAATAGGTTAAAAAATAACTTGCACTAAGCAATATTATTGTATTAAGCAATACTTAGCATTTGTTGGTGATATAACCGAAAACATGGATCCAGACAAAAACCCGGTTCATTTGGATATTCCGGACAAAAAAAGAGAGGCTTTTTTCTCCTTTTTTCATTCCAACAATATTAGCACCTTCTTCTTTTGGTTTTTCTATCTGGTTATGTTTTGAAGAAAATGGAAGATGGACTCTTTTAATTTTTTGTTTTGGAGGGGGGCATACTAATTTTTCAATAACTTGTAGCCTGTATATAATGATATTTTAGTTGAATTTTGAAAATTGTACATATAATAAGAATTTAGTATCATTGTTTGAAATAAATGAATCCCTATTTTTTATAACATCTTCATGTTTTTTTTCTACATGGGAAGTATGCATTTGATTATCGAAGCCATGCCAAGTATACATTTGACCATCGTAGCCACCCCAGCCTAAAATTTCTGACGAAATCGTCAGAACGTCTCAGCGGTTTCCATTTAGTTGCACATATTCCTTCTGGGGTATATTTTACCACGGACTCACTTCTTTAAAAAAATATATTTGTAGCTTTTTATGTATACAATTCTAGACAGAACACTTCAATACTCGAGGAATCTTAAAGAATGTAAAATGAAGAACAGTAAATAATGAAAATTAAAATTTGAAACTTATAATTTAAGATTTCGACTGAAACTTATGTAGTAAACGTATTCTAAGCGAAAGTGTAAACCAACCTTTATGTGAAAAAACACGACTTCTGCATGCTTGCACTACCGATTCGATATTATTATTTTTTTTGTTCCAAAATAATAAAATAATAATATTACTCCAAAGCAAATTGTGGCATGTTTGAAGAAATCGACTGACACGCTAGGCGTGTCGTTAGCACCCAACGAGTTAAGTCCAGTATTCCCTCTAATTTTCGGAATGTCATGTGCGCAAATAACATTGGCTCTGCAACTTTGACAAGAAATAAAAAGATTTGCGCGCCACATAACGGTATTTATACCTAATAAACGAAAAATTTGATTTTTAATAATGAAAATAATTAACAGCACTATTTAATGCTAATTAATTTATTCTGGTGGTGGTAAAGCTGATGTAACTTTTGTGCGCTCTGTTGTAATGTATGTGCGCGCGGTCGACGAGTTGTGTGCGTGCGCACAGCTTAGAGGGAACACTGCATAAGACTGGTTTCCCAATCTCGAAACACAAAGTGTTTACAAAAAAAAAATATATATGATGACACCAAACGTTAAAAATACAAGATTCTATTGTATTCATATGATGCAGAACAAATAATTAAATTCAATTTTTGTTATGAATAGTATTGCCGCATGGCTGATACATGAACCAAAATTAGTTTAAAATATTTTTCTGAATAATGAATTCCGGCGCCCGACCCGATCCTGAATCTCGATCATCATTACCCGCCCGGTAGAGGAAGACCTCTGAGGCAGTGCTTCCTTGATTGGGGGCCGCGGGATTTCTCCAGTGGCCGCCGCAGAACATATTTTGTATTGAGGGGGGCCGCGGATTATTTTTTTCAGATTTAGGGGTCCGTGAATGATAATTTTTGGGAAGCACCGCTCTAAGGTACACAAAAGTATCTTTGATTATATAGTAGAACAGTAGTATAATATTCTGACAAGGTAAAAAATTACTTGTAAGGCGGTGCGCATATAGCTCTCTTCGAAATGGTCGGTTGATTGAGTTTAGACGTAGATGGCTGCTTTCCAGGAGATGAAGTCACTTTCTGCTGAATGAAGTCTTCGTAGCACTCCACATCAGCCAGTGTCACCGTATGGAAATTCCTATCGATGTCGATTGGCTCCATGTCTGTCTGTATGTAAAAAAAAATTGAGAACTGTAAAAAGTATTTCGCTTTTATTTTAGCGAATCGGGGGTTACATAGTCTGCGACTGGTAACTGAGATGTTTCGGGAAAATAAATATATATCATACCTACTCAATATTGTTCATTCGAGACTGAGGTATCCAATTTACTGTACAAATCAACCAACCAGTTTTCAGTTTTTTCAAATAGTGCTTCGACCAGCCAATTTAAACAGGATTTTACCCAAAATACTAATTATAGCACCACACAAACAAATGTTCCAAAACATGAAAAAATATAGTTTTTAGGGAAATCTTAAGAGTTCTTCTCACTGTTAGATTGAGCTTTTAGTAATTTCATTTTTAATATTGTCAGTTTTCTTTCTCGATTCTCTCTAAAAATCGGCAGATTTTGAGTAAATAATATTATTTATAAATTCGATTTTTATTTTGTTTATTTACAAATTACAATCAAATATATATTCCTAAAAAATCCATTTTGAGAATTAATGGAGTTTTCGCGCCAGTAAATTTCTGATTTTTGATAATGTGAGGTCAACAGGCTTACGCTGGTATAAATTATTATTTCAAGATGTAAATATTTTTTTTTTTATTCTTAAACTTATTGTCAAAAGTAAGTAAACCAATTCATTATAAATTTTAAAAGATTTTCTAGGAGATACTATTTGGGCCAGGATCTTGTTTTGCTCTCATATGTGTTCACATGACGCTCTACAGGAGGAGAAACAACACAAAATGGAATTTTATTCTCAATATTATATGGCTACCCATTTGTTAACAAATATTAACCTTTTTAAAAAGTCTTGTTTGTTAAATAATAAAAATAGTGTGACTGCCAAGAATCATAGATATATATGTGATAACAATTTAATAAAAAACATGAGAATGGCAATCGATATTAGACTGCGCAGCATTTGGACGCACATACACGGCCATACTCCTCAGAGGGTTAAGAACCAACTGAAAACTGGCCGAGCCATGAAATTTATGCAAATATTCATTCAACACAGACATTTATTGAATAAAAATACACAATTGTACTGATATTTTAGTAAAAATAACACCAGCTATGTATACCACGTGCAATGTTACTTACAGACCATGGGTATTTAGAGTCATTTTTATCGCTAGTAAGTTGAAAGCTATTGATGTGGGGAGCGGCGAGTGTGGGTTGAATTGGAACATCTGACCCGGATGTATTGACAATTTCGTCGGCAGGATATGGAGTCTTCTCCTTGAAGGACTCTTTGAATATGGATTCCTGGGCTTTCTTCACGGAATGGATGTTTCCCGACAAATGATTCCAATTACAATCTACACAGGGAAAGCATAATTTGATTTAGTTATCGATTATGTACATAAAATCTTAAAAAAGTTAATTCAACAGGTGTCATCTGCACCATTGTTCTGCAACCCCTTTGTTGAAATGGACCCCCACAATGAGCAATTGCAATTTCAGAAACAATGATATATTATTTACAAAAAATATGTAATATTTTATTTTTAATTAAATGAATGCCATTTAAAATAAGGCGTCATACTGTATGAACGTACATATACGTTTGTACTCTATATCAGCGGTCAGCATACTTTTTGGGCTCACAGACCACTGAATTCGCAATTTTAATCCAGCGGACCACTGACTGGACTTTCGTGGTAAATGTTACATATTGAAATAAAAAGTGATAAATGAGTCTAAAAATGCACCAAGTTCATAAAATAATGTCAGATTTCCCTGCGGACCACCAAAATTTTCTCCACACCACAAATTTGGACCACACTTTGCTGACCGCTGCTCTATATGGAACAATAGAGTGCACGTACATGTACATTCATACTTATCAAAGGGTTAAAAAAAATAGCAAAAGAACAAATGAGGTCTTGATTATTTTTGTATTTTTATTCAAAATAACGATTTTTTTGTTTTTTTAGCAAGGTTGCAATTTAATCCTCAAGAATATTAAACGTACCTGCAGGTAGATCTACACAACCGAGGCCAGTTTCCTTTGCGATGAAAGATCTTAACTCCTCGGCTTGCAAAAGCATAGTAACCCTGCATTATCACATTAATTGCATATAAGTTTCAATTTAAAAAAAAAATGACACTGGCAAACATATCACAGGCAAAATAATTAAGTTTTCGATGTAAATAAATAAATTAAAAATTTTAAGTATCTTTTGGCAGTGATTTTAGTTTGTATGATTCTCACCTGTGAATAACCGATGGCAATATTGTGGCCTTGAGCCATAAGACTCCGGGGAAGTTAAACTTGATACAAAACTCGGGAACCAGCAGCTCGTCATACTGAGAAATGTCCTCCAAGTGTCCGCCCATTACTTTCATCATCTTCCTTTTGCTCATGCCGTCTCTTTGGAGAGAGATCTGTCTAGGAAGCAGCGAGTTCATTTTACCGCTCAAGTATCGCACCTATTGAAAATGAATTTAAAAAAAAGCACAGCATTGGTTAAATGGATATAACTAGTACATGACTTAGTAGGCTAATTCCTGTTTAAAGGACCAGGTGGGTGGGAAGCAATTTTAGACATTACAAGAATTAACACAAATCAATTAATCAATTGAAAGATCTATTGAGCCCTTGAGAGGTGAAGTGAGCCAACCAGTAAAATGGTTAAACTTTTTCTTGGACTTCACTTCTTCAATAGGTATATTTTTATTTTACAGAGATAACACTATTGCAATGTGTATTAACTGAGGTTTCTTCACTTTTACGATACTTTAAATCTTGTAGAATATTACAATGCATCTAAAATTTTTTTACTTCACTTCACTGTTAATGGGCCCAATTTATCACACTGTCCACAACCATTTCCAACGTCATTGATCTGCAAGCTCGTCTATAATGCAATACAAACTATACGGGCCCAATAGGCCACGCTGACTTGATTGCAACCAAAGCTAACTTCACAGCATTTGAAAAGTTTGCCAATTTATATGGGGATCTCACAACCTCGATTCCTCTCTAGTCATTAAACTCGTCTATATCGACGAGCTCTCAGTATACGGGTTATACACAAGATACTTAATATCAACTTGATTTAAGTGGCTGAGAGCTAGTAAAACTTTTTATTATTATTATTATTTTCTTTAAATTCTAGCACATTAGTGCATGGTTCAAAATCAGTCCGTGCAGTTCTGCTCGGGCCATGAATGTGAGGGGTACTCTTTTTTTCTGTCGATAGCGTTGTGGAAGACGGCCATTAAACGTTGGCTGCATATACACAACGGGTGATGGTGGGAAACCAACTAGTAATACAAATTATATTTTCGGAACAGGATTGAAAAAAATAATATTTAAAAATTGTTGTAATTGCGTGGTGTAGAAATATGACAAAAAGACAACTGCGGAGAGTCACTTTACACAAACGCACAACAAATGTCTTCCTACCAATATTAGGTTGTTCCGTAAGAAATTGGTATCGATTGCGATCGAGACAGGTCGTGTGCAATTCGCTGTTTGCATTAAACAAAGGTACCATCTTCTTCAAATGTCTTTGAATAATGGGCTTATTTTGTCACAGTTCCGCCTAGTTGGAATAAAAGTGGGGGAAAAAACACAGTACAGTAGATGTGTATGCAATGTTCCTTCTAAGCCGCGTGCAGTTTGAAAACCCTCGCACTCCAATAAAACTATCTGGTGAATGGATTAAACTGGACAGGAAAAAACCGTACATTATATATATACAGTAATACCCCGCTTAGCGCGACCCCGTTAAGCGCGGTTTCACTATAACGCGAATTTAAAATTTCGCGCTCAAATGCCTTGCATTACGCGAAAGAGTGCGTATAAACATATTTAGTCATTAACTTTTCTATGGTCGCGGGATCCCCGCTTTCTCTGAATATTCTCTTTGAAGAATTGGGAATTCCCCGTCCTTCGACTTTGTTCTATGGGGATTTCCTTGTTCGTTTCATGTGTTCATTTGTTCCGTAATGTTAGTTCGGTCGGCTGGCAGTTTTGTTTTAACATTTATTGGAGATACATACATACATAATTTAACCCTACGTTAAAATGCCGCCTGTAAAGAAAAAAGAGCGTAAAAGCGTCACTTTGGAATTGAAGATGAAAGTTTATCCAGGTTTGGACATATTGCAGAGTATAGACAATAATGATGACCGTGTCTCGACCGTGTGTCAAACAATTAAAAACAGTGTTGGGTGTTATGAACGTATTTTACAAGAACGTAAACAAAACACTACCCAAAAGACAATAGATGTATTTTTCCGAAAAAAATAGAGTATGTACTGCATTAAGTGTTCTTAGAATTAAAGTGATTGATTAAAATGATTTGTATTTTTTTGTATTAAATTTTGACTATGTTTAATCATAAACCTCGATATACGCGAATTTCAGTTAACGCGATTTTTTTCAGAACGTATCCCTCGCGTAAAGCGGGGTATTACTGTATTTATATTAAATATGACATATTGATTTGCAAAATTTTACCGAGTATTTGTTTGATTGGCCTGCTCAGCCTTTTAATATTCTGCGCAGCTAACTTCTCGTCTTAAAAGGAACATTGATGCTACGTATTGATTTATTTCACTAGACACTGAATATTATAATGAATATCATTCTGGCTTCGGTTAAAATAGTATTTGCGCTCCATAAATTTTATGCAGGACAATTTAGTTGCCTTTGATAATATATTTTTATCACATTATTGATATGGCAAAAACACTTTCACAATTATAGACGTCCTTACAATATGGAGAGACCGCACAATGGTAAACTATGAACCCATATAAAAGTAAAAAAAAAGAAAAGTATTTTCATATTGTAAGTGTTTATATTCTTTTGAAGTGTTGATTTTTGTAATAATTTAGTCACAGGATACCAAGTCAAATGAAACCAAGGGCCAAACAGCTACTGACAAATATTCTTCTAATTAGTTTATGTATAATTATCAAAATAAAACCTTATAAAATGCAATCGTATTATACAGTAGAACCTCGATAATCCGGACAAATTGGGGAAGAAGGTAGTCTGAATAAGGAAAAATCCGTATAATCGAAAAAAATCATAATTGACAAAGACACGTACATTCAGTATGAATATATTTTATTTGTACATACAGTAACAGTATTAATTTATGTTTTATTAAGAAATTCAAGTATTGATTGTATTGAAATCTGGTTTAAGCATCCTATCGATGGGTGAGATGGTGCATTGTCTAGTTATAATAATGTTTTTCCTCTTTTATCTACAGAGTTTTTAGTTTTGGAATGATCTATTTTTCATACCATCGTTAAAAAATTTCACTATTTATCCTGGCTTTTTTCTGATAGTAATATTCAACCGGACGACTTCATTGATTTCCAACAACGAACAAAATGGTATGCATTCTATCAAGTACGTAAACAACGGTGGAAGCAATTTGCCATGTGAAAATTAGCAAATTCGTAAAAAAATTGTTTACGTATTTTGAACAATCTGGATAATCAAGGTTCTACAGTAGGGGGAACATAGTGTATCATAGGTAATATGAAGGTTTGCTTTAATTCAACAAATTATACTGGAATACTGGACTAAAAATTGATAGAACGCACCTTAAGCAAGGGCTGGCTCTTCGGTCCGTGGATGTTCAGGTCATATTTGGATTTGAAATACTCAGCAAATGATGCAAAAGATTGGGCAGGGAAGGGAGACAGCGGATTCATATTCTGGCAAACTTCAGTCACAATATACCTGTATTGGATATAATCAGTATCAGTAAATAATATGATATAAAGTGTTCCCCGTTTATGTATCTATTGTTGATTGTAGTTTATGACCCTTTTTAGAACACTAAACGATCTTTCTTCTGCTGTAGTAGGTATAGTAAAAAAAAAAACCATTGAATCAAGTAGAATGTTTCAAACGTGATGTACATGGCAGTTACCTCTTTTGCCTTGTATCTACCCTATATAGGCCTGAATAGAATACAATCTATCTGTCTATCACACATGTTTCCATAATTTACAGTTTAGTTTAAATAAAATGCATAAAACATCTAGTTTGTTTGGCTTGGTATTTTAAATAATATTTAACAAACATTAATGGTATTGGGCCTACTTTTTTATGATAACATTGTTTAGGATGTGTTTGAGAATGAGGAAAGTTTTTAAGGTATGACCAACAACAACTTAAACTTTTTATCTTCGATGGATTCGGGGGTAACGTTGTAGAAGTTAATTTTTAATATAAAATTGAATTTGATAACATTGTTATTTCTATTGTTGTGTTACAAAATGTGACGCGTGTTACACCTCTTTGAGAAGAATTATCAGATGAAGCATCGCAAAGTTTACGAATAAACTGAATGTTATACTCATAGTTTTTGTCTGTAGAACCATATTTTATTGCCTTATTGACTACATATTCTTCTTATTTAATTATTTTTGTTCCCTATGTAGACCTAAGACTCCGCGTCACCTGCTCAATCTCTTTGCTTTGTTCCATGATATGCATCCTTCAGTTCCGTCAATTGCATACAATGGATAGTTTCGGTGTCTCTCTATGACCAATGATGTAACAGGCACTACCTTATATATTACAGATTGATTAAAAAAGAAAATAGGAATCTTGTAAATTTTTAAAGACTACCCTAACTATTATAAAATTATAAATCCACAACCCTGAATCCTACCCTACAGTACTGGAATATACAATAGTAATGAAGACATCACCTGGTATCAAGAACTTGGCTTCTGTACCAAGGTGCAACGATGCATCCCAAATATTCTTCGGGGTCGACTTTCAACTCTCTTCTACTCACGACGGAAGGCTCATCTATTTCTTCAACGAAGGTGTGTTTTAAAATGAACGGCCAATGGATGTTTCCTTCCCCGCGAACGGGGACAACAAAAAAGTGGTAGTTACTGAAAGTCAAGTCGTATATGGCAAACATCTTTTGGATGTCGAGGACTTCGTTGAAGAGCATAAAATGGAACCTAAAATGTATAGATGCAACAGATTACTCATCAATTACGGTCGACACATTGAACATGAATAATTCTTATTTGTTTTATCAATAGTATTTGGCATAACAATTGTTAAATTAATTGAGAAACTAAAGAAAAGTTCTACAGAAAAATGTGGGAAACTTTCAAAAGAAAAATTAGCCTTAAATAATATGAATCAAGCTCTTCCATTATCCGGACGCTCTTTTAGTTGTGCACACTACAGCGCTACGTTGTTGCGTTCTGTGACAAGGGTTTGATGTCTTAGCGGGTGATGAGTAACACATTAACTGGTGTAGGAAATATGTAAAAACACCTCTATTGTAATCATAGAATGTCATATCAATGAGAACCACTTACTGTCTTATCTTCCGACATTCTTCTTCGGAAAGTTTCACAACGGCTATGTTAGTCTTGATTTTCACCTCGACTTCCCCAGAACTCATGAACAGCGTGAATGAGCAGATATCGGGGATCTTCTTCTGAGTTATAATTGAAAAGCCATCAGCTGACTCAAGTAAATCGTAAATAACACTCGATTGATCATCGTTCGCTTCCTTTTTAGGCTTCAATTGAATAGAATGCATGTAGTAAGTGATCGGATATGAACCTGCCATTTCTAAAACGCCATCAAGGAATTTCGGGAACTGGAAAAGAGAAAATTGTTACTTCACTATGAGGGCTGAATATTGGAAGGAATTTATAACGCAGCTGCCATAACATATATAGAGCGATGTAAACAGAACTTAATAAAGTGATACTGATTTTTTTCTTATGTGTAATTCCATCGCTTGAAATGGACATTTGCTGCAAATGCCACACAGGAGTGTCAACACTACCAGTCATTTTTATTAACTGTATAGATTCAGATGCACTGAAGAGCAGCTGATGAAAATCTATAGGTGATACTTGTTAGAGCTACATGTTGTTACTAGATGGATCGAAGTGGTATCACATACTTCAACGTGCATTATTTAAGAAACACTATCACCCAAGCGAGATCAAACATTGAGAGAATATTGAAAAAATCAAAACATTTTTCCTGCAATGAAAAATATCTCGGAAGGATGGCCTAAAGCTAAAGTTACGAAAATATGTATGAAGAGAGTATGAAACAATCCTAAAAAAGCATGAAAAGATATATGAACAATATGAATATCAATAGAAACGAGGAAATTAAATAAATGGCGAAAATGATTATACAATTTTCTATACAACTACATCTGGAAGTTGGTAATAAAGATATAACTGAACTTTTGGAAGACGATATTGAGGAATACATAAACCAAGATTTGTTTGAGATCAAAGAACGGGTTAAAGAAAAAAATGAAATTTAAATTTGAAGATATGGACGCAGACACTGAAGGTTCTTCCAAGATACAACCGCTATCACTGTACTCGATGAATGTCGAGAGTTAGCCATGGATATTAGTAACGAAGATGGTGGGAATAATTCTTATGTCTAAATATATTATGTGATTATTAGCATGCACAGAAATAAGAGATTTTTGGGAGGACTTTAATGATGGACCGGGGTGGAGAAATGGAACCCCGTCGTAAGTGGAGAACTGACTGCATTTATAAATATAAAGATATTTATCTCAAGAAAACAATAATCAGAGTTATGCACCAAACATTTACTCTGTAAGGACATATACAAAAACATTACAGGCTAGGATGTGCGATACGTTACCTTTTTAGCATATTTTCTCTTTCGTCCCTTGGAGCCTGGCTTGGGCAAATTTTTATCTTCTTGTTTAGGATCTTCAGAGTCTTCTTTTAACCAATGCGAGAAGAGTTCAATTTCAATTGATTCATCAAATGGCTCATTCATTCTACAATCAAAATTAAAATTTTCCGATATTATGAAAGCATTAAATGTCTTGAATAAATCTACTATGCATAATACTCAGTTTTTTTTAATAATCATTTTCACTTTTTTAAAATGCAATGAATCAATCTTTTCTATTGGTCTTATAGAGGTGAGTGATACTTGGAATAAAAAGGGTTAATAAAAACGCTTGTTACTCAGTAGGGTTTCAAAGATTGTGCTAGAAAAAGACTAGTAGTGGTAAGATAATCACAGACAAAAAGAAATTTATTGAAAAATCAATGAAATTGCCTACTTTTTTAAAAAAAAAATCATGTCCGCTCCCAATGTAGAGCATATGGCCTTCCATATGGATGTATGTCAGCAGAAATTTTCTATGAGAACTGTTTATTACCCAGTCGCTCAACCTCTCTTTTTCAAAGAGAGTAGTAGGGATACAAAGATAAGGTTAAGACAGGACTAGTGGTTAGCTAATCGCTCTCGCTACACCTAGCTGTTGGAGGATCAGAAATGGTGGGAGGGACATCACAAACACCCATGCCTTTGAACAGAAATCGATTGTTTTTTTTTTAATTGCCCGTACCGGGATTTAAATCTGCGAGCCCTACAACCGAAGCCAACAATGTTGACCACATGACCACGGACCCAAATACTTATTGGCGAACTCGATATATGATTGTTATGCATCATTTGTCGATTATATATCTTAATTGAAACAAAAGAGTATTATTATAATCATGAGGTAAAACTTGTAAGTTGATAATTCAGGTTTACATTTTAAACTTGCAAATGAACAATTTGGACAACGGTTAAATAAAAGATGTTAGAGGCATACTTGTCAAATGGAAGCAATTGATCATTGAGTTCGCCAGCGATATGCAACTGTTTGCATGCTTCCAAGGCTGCTGCTTTTTTGGCATCTTTAATGTTTCCCATAGGAACGCCCTAGAAATATTTTTTCAAACTGTCAATTATACATAGTCCTGCCATAAATACTGTTGCAGAGTTTTTGGAGGAAAACAAGAAAACAATGAAAAACACTCAAAAAATACAATTAGCTACAATTGAATGTTGAAAAAATAGTTTTTTATTTTTAACATGTAGTTTTGAGATAGTAAAATTTTCGAATTTGACACATTCTAAGCACATGAGGAATTATTTTTAATGAAGCTGTTATATCCAAGCGATATTTAAATGGTGAAAAAATATTTATTCAATACTACGGTCGGTCGGAGCTTTATAGTGCTACCCTACATCACCGTTGAAGCACCAGTCTGTGATTGATAACTTTTAATGAAAAAAAAATGACAAGCACAGGTTCACAATTATTTGGCCAGAATTTTTTTTGAAAATGAATTCTTATATCAATTTATTTTTTCGTTTCCGGCTCATTGTTATTTATTGAATATGAATCAGCCACTACTACGGACATATGAGCCTGAAGGGTCAAAAAATATATTTATGGGTTACAAGACTTTCTCACATTCATAGTTAATATGTGTAAATTAAATATTATTAATATTATTAATAAATTTAATCATATGATTTGTGATACTTACATGAATAGCATTCTTCAGAGGGCATACAACTGGCAACATTATGCTGACTTTTACACTTTTATTGACAGTTTTTTTAAACCACTCTGGTTGGAAGCTTGTAAATTTGTCTTGATATAAGGTGCTGCAGTATCTATTGACCAGGCTGATCGCGGAGTCCATGGTCACGACAGCTATTTAACACAATCAAACATCATCAGTCAGTTGGGGATTCTGAATATTCAAACATTAACCCTCTAACTTGACTTTTATACGAGTATAGAAGTAGGAGTTGGTAGAGCAAGCTCTAGCCCAGTGCTTCCCAACCTGTGGGCCGCGAAATTCAGTAGAAAGTACAAAAATCTATATATTTAAGTCTATCAAATCAGTGTTTCCCATATTGGGGGCCACGGAATTTCCAAATAGAAGTATACCAAATCGCAAATTCCTCGGTGAGCTAAAAAAAAAAAAACGAGTTACGGAGACAATTGAGGGCCGCGGATTATTTTTTTTAGATTTAGGGGGCCATGGAACTAAAAGGTTGGGAAACACTGCTCTAACCGACTAGACCACAGCAGGTGACAAAATCGCTCAAAAAATAGGCTAAAGGAAACCACACCAGACGCTGCAGGACTTTCATACAAAGCTTGTATGGAAGTTTGCAGGGCTTAACCCTTTGTAATCTTAAATTGAAATATGTTTTCACATTAATTCGTCTTTAATTAATTTATTATCGTATAATTATAATAAAAAACATTTTGAATGTTTCAGTATAGCAAAATTTATCTTGCGCACAATGCGTATTGGTGATATTTGGATGAAAAAAAACTTATATTATTAAACAATCAGTAAATAAAAAAAAATTGCCAAATCTGTAATGTCGAGTCCAGCTCGACATAGGACTTCTAAGAGTTAAGGGTAAGAGTCACGGTCTACAGAGACACCTATAATTAACACGTTGCGTACGGTGTGCACAAATTCGTGTGTTTCAGTAACTTTGTATTGCCGCGGCGTGCATATATTTATGCTTTTCATTGTCATATATAAAAAACGCATGTCAAACACCTTATTTCTTGACATGTTTACTTTACTGTGTGATTGGAAGATGTCTCCAAATGCAAAACTTCGATTATCGATTCATTGTTGGTTCAATAACACAATTAAATATTTAAATGAAAATGATGCCAGAATCGTCATTCTTTCAAAGCGCATTACCTATCAATATTCTCCGCGCCGAGTTATTTTTTGCAGCGTTTGTTAAACCGTGTTACATACTAACGAGCGTTATTGTGTAATATTATATGAAGTGTATTTAAATTTATTATACTAAATAATTTGTGAACTTTTGCCATTTGTTTTTGAGACATTAGAGATTTTTAAACTGTATTCGTATAATATTGTAATGTGTATTTGAATTTATTTACTATTTAGATTTTTGTAAGCAAGTTTATGATTTGTTTTTACAGTTTTTGTGATTAGTTTTTGGGACTCGTGTGAATTTTTTATTTATTTAAAATGGATGAGAGGATACTTTTGTTGACGAAAATTTTGAAGACTGTATTTCCGATATACCGAGTGACGTTGAAGATGAAAATAATGACGCTCAAGAAGATAACAGTGAAGACGATGATAGACCAGTGCTACGTACTACTTCAAGACCGCAAGTAATGCGTGTATATCATCATCATCATCATCTGAAGAATCTTCAGAAATCCCAGATATAACGTTGGATTGGGCAGAGTTTGATCCTCCTAGGGATTTGCCTGATTTTGAAGGTGTACCGGGTCTGAAAGTTTACCCTGAAAATTCATCAAGTGCAGGGGATGTGACATCACTCTTCATAGGAGATGATAAAGAATAGTCAAGGATACAAATACGTATAGGGAAAAAAATCATCACAACCGTCTGAGGTCAGCCCATGCACGTAAATGAACTGATGTAACCATTCGAGAATTAAAAAAGCATGCTCATACTGCACCTGCTAGGATTTTTTTAAATTTTTAAAAATATATTCTGCAGATATTGATTTTATCGGAAAAAAAAATGGTTGTGGATCAGCAAGTCTAAGATGTTTATAGTAAAAAGTTTTACTGTATATTATGAAAACAGTTAATTCACGTAATGTAACTCTAAATATATTTTTTCCATTATATATTATTATGTTTATTCAAACAAGGTTAGTTTTATTGATACGCACCTCACAGTTTGAAGTTTACGGACGTAATTAAGGTCGATTGCTTAGCGCGGAGCGCTTATCTAAACTCTCTTTGTCTCGATTATTTATCACCCGCGGCAAGTCAGATTTTTAAAAAAATATAGCCGTAAACAATGTGTTAGGACAAATTATTAAATTTTTTAAATAAAAAAATTCGTTTAATTGATAGAATCTAGCTTGATACATTTTTCAAATCATCCTAGATGAGTTAAGAAGCATTCCTTATTATCATATTGTAATAAAAGTTTATTTGTAAAAAAAATAACATGGAGCCATTGGCGTGTTTAAGCAGGAACCGATTATTTTATTCAATAACAAATCAAAAAATCAATGAAAAAATATCAAACATTGACAAAATCAAATATGTAGAAAATAACATGACATTTTTATTTTTTTTAAAATTCTCCATTTGACAGATACTATTTAGAAATTTAATTAGCCATTTAATTATAAGCTGTCCAATAAATGCTGCCTGTGTGATCGAGTGGTCAATGTCGTTGGTTTCGGCTACGGAGGTCACGGGTTCGAATCCAGTTTTATAAATTGATTTTTCAATCGATTTATGAATTTCTGTTCGAAGGCATGGCGAGATGACTTGTCATTTGTTTTTGAGCGAGTTTCATTTATTGTGAGAAATTTGTAATTTTTTTCACGATGATTAAATCCCCACTAATAAAAGTCATTGCGACCAAAAGCAGTTTGAATGGTAGTCGAGGTACAACAAGTAAGTAGGAATAAATGAGAACATCGCTCAACTGTTACGAAAATGTTTTATTAGGAAATTGCAAACATTTTATTCAAAATCACACAAATCAGAATTGAAGAAATAGAATTTACATTACGACAGCACCAATAATTACCTGGCTTGCACAAATGATTTTATAGAAGTAAAGAAGAAATTATACTAAGTCTTCGCGCAACAGATAACAAAAAAATAATTTTAATTATCGTCGAGATGGAAAACGATTAGTTCTTCCATCTCGGTCGTCAGGCTTTCCGATACGCCATTCTATTAATCAGGTATCGCACAAAACCACAAAGAAAAATAAAAACAACAGGAGAAGTTAAAACTAAAGACCAAAGGAACCAGGTTCCTGCACCGGGAGGCACGGACACCCGTGGTGTCCGTTCTACATCCCAAAAAGCAGGAACGAACAAAACGAAATTCGCTTCGGGTATAGAAAAAACAGTGTTGCCATTTAAGGTCATAAACAATAAAAACAATCGATATTACTGGTTACATGATAAAAAAAAAAACACAATCAATTGAACTAAACTTTGAAATGTCTGCCAGTAGTCATCACAAAAGGGGTAGTAAGAGCTTCGGCCTATAAATCGTACCATGTCAATGGATGTGTGTGATGTCTTATAATTAGGAACAGAGTGTAGTAATATTTTTAGAATATTATTATTATTTGAATAATATTAAATTGCAGACATCTTGAAGATAATGGTGGTAACGAGCTCCATTCAAAGCCATGTTTTGACAATGGCGTTTCTCCTTCATCTTCATTGTCACTAGCCCGATTCCGTATCTTCTGAATGTTCAACAAAATCCTCTGTATCTGTGATATCATAGTTCATTTCAAACTCCACATTACCGTCATATTCATTGTCACTAGCCATATTTTTGTCAGCCATTGTATTCTTACAAAAAAATAGAAGATATTTTAAAAATATCAACGATGCTTAAAAACAAAAAAAAATTCACAACACATAAAAAGTAAAACATCTCAATAGTTATTTAATTAGCAACAAGAAAGAATAAATCACTTAGCACCCCTGTACGCGAATGTCACCAGCGCGAATTGCGATTTTGAAAGAAACAAGACATCTGAGCCTGTCTGTCTCGCGTCTTGACATTCGTATGCAAGCGATAGTAGGTAGATTTGAATCGTTCAAACTATGTACATTCTCACAGATTTTGTCACTAACGACCCGGGTTTCGCCTTTCGGCATCTTCAGGCGTTCAAGTGCACGGATGAACTTGAACTGACGCTTAGTAAATGAAAGTTTCGTGTTTATATAAGAAATAAATGCATCACTGAGTCCAAAGCCATTGCTGGTGAAAAGGAAAAGCTCATGGGAATGCTAACAGATTTGAGTAGTAAGTAGTTTCAAGAATTATATGCATTTGTTTGTCGGCAAAGGTTTTATGATTATATGATTTTACGATTATATGATTTTATGATTATATAGGGTATAGAAGTGGAGAACCCGGAAGGTTTATTATTTCATTTAAAATCGGAAGACTATGCAGCTGTGCTCTATCGCGCGACTCCGGCTGCATGTGCGAAATATGCGGGTTTAAGCGTAACTTTGTCGCGAAACTGCCGGTAGCTTGAGTGTTAAGGAGGGGTTAATGAAAAAATCTAAAAATAATAAATATAGCGCATCATAAAATTAACAAATTACCATCATCAACACGGTAAGGCGGGCATAAATGTTCATACATAAGAGAGACTTCGTCGTCATCTGGAACATCTCGGTCTTCAGTCTTGCCAATAAGAGTCTAGAAATAAATAAAAAAAAAATGTCTATTAAATAATATTGGTATAGCTTGGTAGAGCTCGATTATAATAGGGTTACATTGCCCATATCCATTTCATAGATTTATAACATATTACTACCACAGTGCATCAGCAATCGCTTTGATCCCTGTCAAAAGATAAAAGATGGCAATACTTCGCAATGGATTTAAAACGAGAAATCAGGGTTCCACTGTATAACATATTCTATACACCGAACTCATTAAAAATAAACTCTATGTATCTATTACTACCAGGGCTGTGGAGTCGGAGTCGTGAAAAATGAGTGGCTCGAAATTTTGTTGAAAAATGTATTTAATGATGTGCATTCAAACAAAATAGTACAAGTGTTACATTTCTTGCTTGGCTGACAAAAGATGATCTGATGGTATACATATATTTAAGTTAAATGAAATTATTGAAAATAGTCCTCGGAGTCGTCTTTTTTTTTACACAACTTCACAGCCCTGATTACTACACAGTTTTCATTTACTCGTAAATCGAGGAATGGGTGTATTCATAAGGTTTGGTCACAAGGTTTGCTGTTATAGTTGAGGAATAACATTATTGATAATGCTATCTAGCATCCATTGACATCTAGCCTGTATTATAAAACGAAACTTATGTTAAAACTAGGTACATCTTAATTTGATACACGTATTAAAAAGGCGCTAACGTCTCAACTACCACAGTAAGGCAAATGTTAAGCAATTCATGCTCGGGGTTTTTTTTAACAAAATGTGAATAAAAACATCAGGTTTTTTATTTTTAATTTCAAAACTTCAAATAATTTATGAATTGTTCAAAAAATTTTTTTTTTAAAAAAAACTGAATAAAATCTTTTCGCCTTTAATAATAATTTTTAAATATTTTTATAATTTGAAGATCCACTGTTGGAATTACCCAAATTCAAATCCTCCCATTCACTGTCACTCTCCATGATAATGGGATCTTGAATATGAAAATTATAATAAATATAAGTAAAATTCGTAAAAAAAAATATTTATTGCAAGTTAAAACAGAGGAAACGATATGCGTAAATCTCTACGAGTGTTAAGAAGCAACAGCGAGCAGCATTCGTTTGTTTATCATGTATAATGCAGCAAGATCAAATAAGCGAGCAGTGCTTGGGTCGGTGCGGAAGTGCACATGCGCCACTCCCGAGCACTCCTCGTTCAGAAGCATGAAGTGGTTAAAAAATAGAAACTCACATCTTTCATTATGTCTTCGATTTGAAGATACGTGAAATGGCGACCATCAAAAGCCTTGACATCTTTCCTCATCACCATCATTACGTAAGACGAATTCTTGTGTCTGCCGCGTCCCTTGGCTTGAATGTACGATCGAAAATTAAGAACGTCGTCAAAACGCACAATAAGTGTGCAACGGGGAATGTCCACGCCTTCCTCCATAACCTCAGTGCTAACGATGCAATTTAAATTGCTGAAACAATCACATAAAACAAATTGACACAAGATAAAAACAGGCATTGGAAAGCAACAGCACATATAGGTTATAAACAAAAATGGTGATGCAGAAATCAGTGAGATCATTGCGCATAGTCTTTTTTCTTTTAAGAAATCATCAGTGGCCACGGTTCGTCATTTTAAAATTATTGATGTCGATCAACTGATGTCAGTTGTAATTACATTCACTTTTTAGGTTCTCGATGGACAAAAATACCTTTGTGACTCACGCACTGGCTATCCCTATTATATATTATAGTTTATTGAGAAATATGACGTTTTCGATATTAACATTAATACTTCACAGGCTTCACTGCAATGCAATCCAACGACAAAACGGCCCTTTCGTATCCATTGCAGGTAGACGGTTACACATTGCAATGCTTATTAAAACCATTTGATCCCCTGCTCAGAATACTGTTGAAATAGATTCGAGTGAAAAAAAAATATTCAATACTATTTAACCTGTTTGAACTCGATACTAATAATGAAAAAAATGTCAAATGACATTCGGCATAAGACCCACGAGAATAAAATCGATGTTGAAAAAGATTTCAATAGGACCAGTAAAGAAGGTTTAACAACGAAATTTAGTAACAAAAAATATCCATACATATATTAGTGTGCGCATGGGATTCAAACCGATAAGGCACAAGTTCTGAAAAGGGTTTGCAAATAGTTGTCTGTGCAGTCAGCACATAACAGAGTAAACATAAAAATATGTCAACTAAAATATTTTTTTTATATCGTTTATCTTGATATTTCAATGAAGCTTAATTTTTACCGTTGTATATGGCCACAATAGGTTTTTGGGGTATTTTAATACATATACATATCGACCGTGGAAAGGAAAAAGGACGTAACCCACACATATCAAATTTTACAGGAGGCGCTAAAAACGTGTTTTGATGATTTTGTGACATATGCAAATTACGAATTAAACACAACCTTGAAGTGCACGGACACTTCTAAACTGGTGTTTAATTGCCATAATCTAATATTAATTCAAGAATTTCTCTAGGAAAAACCTTTATTTCAGTCTTTTTTCTTAGGTAAAATTTTTTACAAGGTCGTCTTTTTCAAACTTAAAAGCTAAATTTAGATACTAATTCGGCATTTTCAGCTTCCATCCTTTTGATAGAATGTGTGTCAAGTTGTATACATTGTAATTATCGAAAAAAACCTGTTTTGGAAAATTGAGGGTTACGTCCTTTTTCCTTTCCACAGTCGATATGTTGAAAATTATAGGAAGTTGGTGACATGACAGAGCTAGGGTATCCAATCCCGGGATTTCGGGATTCAAAATTAATCAATCCCGAAATCCCGGGATCGAGATTTTCTCACCGAGGAATTTGAAATCCTCAATTCGCTATACTTTTTCCTTGGATTCTCACAGAAACTCGTTTTTTTTTTTTAGCTTACCGAGGAAATTGAAATCCCTGATTTGGTATACTTTTTCCCAGAATCTCACAGAAACTCATTTTTTTTTTTAGCTCTCCGAGGAATTTGAAATCCCCGATATAGTATACTTATTCCCAGAATCTCACGGAAACTCGTTTTTTTTTTAGCTCACCGAAGAATTTGAAATCTTAAATTTGCCAATTTCGTGTAAATTTTCAGGATTTGCTCAAAATTTCTTAATCCCGGGATCGCGGCCAATTCGATCCCGGAATTTCGGGATCAGAAAATTGAACGGGATCCTGGATCCTGGGATTGGATGCCCTAGACAGAGCGTCTGACTTGTAGAACAAAATACTTCAATATTTGCATTAAACGAAACAGCATTAAGGAAGTTTTAGGAAGTTGCCAACCAAAAAAATGCTTACAAACCCTGCATGTTCAAGACTGAGGTTAATTATTTGACTTTTCCAGGGAGGTAAACATTACAATATTATATTAATACTGTTCAGTGGGGTATATACCATATTTGTAGATTTCAAGTATAGATTTGAAATAAAACCAAAAATTCACCATTATTTTCATTTCAAGTTGATGAATTCACAATCATTCCTCTTTTAGAAAAGTTTTTATAAAATGGGTTCGCAAATTCAAAATGGTTAAGGATGTGTGGATATTTTTTTGTGTACGAGAAATAGATAATATGTAATGACTATTAATGAAGAAGGCAGCAATCTTTACCCCAGAACAAACTGACTGACGGTTTTTTTGTTTTGTTTCTTCTCATACAGCCCCTCTCTGGTGTCAGAGAAAGGGTTTAGCTGATATCCAACGGCAAAATCAACATTCAAATAATGGAACATCGGGTTGGTTTCCTTGGCATATTTCAATATGCAGCTCAGCACTTTCGCTGTGAACCTCTCTTTCACGAATATAATGCTGGCCAACTTTTCAGAGCACAGGTTGTATTTTTTTGCTGCAAACATCAATCGGAAGTTTAATACAGTAATACATAATAAACAAAATTGAGAATTTTATGTGGCTAACTCTATCTGTGCTGCGGAAGGTTGATTGTTAGGGTTATAACCAGTTTAACTACTAGCTAACTAACTTAATTTTCTTGCTATTGACATATTACATTAATACCCCCTATTAGGCGTATCAAATGTTAAATTTCTTTTTGTGTTTTATTTTCAATCTGAATTCCAGAATAGTTAAGAATATTTCATATTTTAGAGAACAAGAAATCTTTAATTATATATTCATATGCTGTGATGTCGTGTAAAAAAAGACGATGACGACGACTCCAATTTTAAAACAAAAAACAACTGACTCTGAAGAAATTTTTCAATAATTTCATTTTTACTAATATACAGTCAATCCTCTTTTTATGCGGTTTTTTTGGTGCCATTTCGAAGTTATGCGGTTTTTTTGAAATGCAATTTTTTTTAAAAATGTACTATATTATATATGTTCTATATAAACGTACAAAATATTATATCAAGATCACGTATTGTTCCATTTTGGATATAATAAAGAATGAATCATTAAACACTAACCGACATTTGGGAAAAAAATAGGATTTTGTACTGTTAAATTAAATCATGTCGCATCTGCCATCGCTGAATTAAGTCCACATATTTGGGTGAGTTACAGCCGTTGAAATTATTACTTGAGCACATGAACTTGGCGGAGAAGGGTTTGATACGTTTGGCGAAAATAAAATCGACGAATTACTTATGGATTATGCTATAAGTGACTATGATGTCGCTAATAGCATAATTTAATTTAATAAATTAACTTTAACTATTGACTAAGAACCAGAAAACGATGACGAAGTGGAAAAAAATCCAATTCCTACACTGCGAACATAATTCAAGAAGGTATAAACAATTAACTAAACGACGAGCTGCATATAAAATTAATCATCGAAAAAAGAAAATCCGAACAAACTCTGATCACTTATTTAATTGTTGGAAAGATAAGATTATTTCTTCCGAAAAATAAGAGTGATTTCGAACCACATGCAAAATGCACCTAGCATTGTCATACAGTAATTTTATTTTTAATAAAAAAGTGCATAATTTTTACGCCGCGTTTTTCTTTTTTTATCTGATTTTGAGTATATTTTAACTCCCCGTTTCAAAGTTATGCAGATTTTAAAATTCATGGAACGTATCCCCACTTTTTGTATGGAAGTCAAGTCTTTTTTTATGCGATGTTTCGTGGAACGCATCAACCGCATAAAAAGAAGATTGACTGTATATGTATTCCATCACATCATTTTTAGTCAGCCAAGCATGTAATGTCGACACTGTGGACTATTGTGGTTCGATTACACATCATGAAATATATTTTTTTTAAATGTTTCGAACCGCTCATTTATCACGATTCCGACTCCACAGCCCTGATTTTTACATTAACTTTATTACCTGACTTTGCCTGGAAGAGATTCAAACTAATTTTTTATTCAATACGAGAGTATTGCTCACTTTCTAAATAAATCATTTAACTCTTTACTGGAATACAGCAGCTAACATACTGAGCTTTTATAAATAAAATGTTTGTGTTCCCTTGATAGAAAGAGCGGGTGCACTGCCCGTCTTCGCCCTAGTTGTATTGAACTAACAAAAGCAAACACTCGAAATATTTGTGCCCGTGTTATTATGGCGGTAACATCAGGTCATTGACAGTCCCTTAACCTTTTGACCGCGGCTCGGATCCAGATCGGTTCAGATTGGGCTGCTATACCAGTCAACCGCGGTCTAAAGGTTAAGTAACGTTCACAAAATATAATTCATCAAATAATAAAAGTGTTGAATATTATTTAAGATTTCGACTGAAGGTGCTTGGTGGAATTTCAATATTAAATTTGAATCGTTCATTCACAAAATCTGTGTGAATGTACATAATTTGAACTATTCAAATTTAATAGAGTTGAATCTTGAAAATCGCAGTAGACTTAGAAATTGAGGCCAAAATTAAATAAAAAGGTGCCAGCTCTTTGTTGAACATACCTCTAGATTTACATTCTGGTGAATACTCCTGCAAAATTTCCAGCAGCTTTAGAACCTTAGGGGAAGAAAAATCATGGATTCGATCATAGCCTTTATGCTTTTTCATGGCCTTGTCAACAATAAGGCGGGCTTTAAGTGCGTAGAACAATATACACTGAAGTATCTCTTTTTTTTCAGGCGTTGTCGCCGTTAATTTGAGTCGTTCCAGAAGAATTATTTTGGCGAGGATTGACAGTGAGCCACCGAAGGCTCCGAATTGACCCATGTGGCCGATAACGGACTCTATGGTATTCTTCAGAAGTTTATTGAACTGAAACAAAAGGAAAACAAATTAGCTCTAAGAAGAGTGGATTATTTTTTATTTGATTTGTCCAGATAATGCCACTTCTATTCAGTTTTCAAAACAATTAGATAAACATCAATATTTTAAGCCCTTTCTATCTATCGGGTTAGTCGCTAGAGACTCAGTTTGAAAATGGCGGGAAAATCCCGTTCCGCAGTTCTTATCTTATCGCTGTTTTTTTGTTAAAAAACACTAATGTGTGAATCTTGTTTTGCAAACAGAGGATGGTCCTGTGAATAAGGTTATAAATATGGTCATACTTGATAAATAAATAGGATAACATAAACGAATCTGCCGAAACAACTGTTTTTTACTATTGCACTAACCAGTGATAGCATGGATTGTAAAATTAGTGGCTATCATTTTTAAATGAAAATAATTTGAATAACTTACTGAGTAATGTCACTCATATTTAGTGATTGCTTTTTAAAATGAATAAAATACAATTGACAAACTAAAAAATACGTGAAAATACGTTTTTATAATGGCTTTTGGTAATATATTGATCAAATTTTATCTATCAAACTATGGTCACTATTCAGACTGGAATTTTGCAATGTTAAACAGTTGTTCAATATTATTTTTTGACTATGGTAGTTGTATTTTATTAATTTCAATCAAAAATGTTTAAGAGTTCTGGATCGATACCATAGAAACTAAAATATGTCATGAGTTTATATTACCTTCAATGCATCCTTTGCCATTCTAGTTGTTCCAACAGGGGCTAAGCACTTAGAAACGTCTTGCGGAAGTCTAAGTGCTAAAGCAACAGTTTGAGCCATAAAAAGAACATTCATAGCTTTTTCTATGAAGCTACTCTTTATGATATACTCATCGAACGGTGCAACCACCTCATGTGGGTTTGTTGAAAAACTGAAAAAAAAAAAATTAATGATATCTGCAAGACGAAAATCAGAATAATCACACAGCTAGATTGGTTTTTTTTTATTACATACAGTTTAAATGCGAATTGTAAGTATTCATATCGTGATCATAACACATTGGGACCGGGGCAAATATGCCCAAACTACACCATAGAAGTGCGATCGTCTTTAAGTCATCACAACTTTTACCCCAGTGAAAAGTAATTGTTAAAAATATATGAATAATTGTGCAAAAATAAGTTATGATGTTTTCCTAACAGCGTTTCGTTGTAATCTGATCAATTTTTCAATAATTTTATTAACACATATAGGTCCGCAGATTTGCATACTAAAAAATGCGCGGGAGCCGGCCGAATTTTGGGGAAATGGAACTTTTTTTGCGCTCACGTTTAAATTGCGATAACTATTTAACCGATTGATGTATATTTTTTTTTCTTTCGGAAAAGCGTTCCTATGGTTTTAAACATATAAAAATATGATAAAATCAGTGTTTCTCAACCGAGGGTTTCATATAAAGAGTCTTAACAACTTAAAAATAAAGTTATTTAGTAAGAAATGGCTATAAAGAGTTGCAATATATACACTAATTTAAAATAAAGTTACTGGTTACTAACTCCCCCCCCCCCCCATCTCCTTCTTCTCAGCAACGACAACTATTTTAGTTTTTTGGAGATATTGTAAAACCGAAAATAAACATCTGTTCTATATCGTAAGGTTTTATTCGCAACTCTCAGATATTTTTAAATAATTCTTGTTATATTTCAATTATTTAAATATTTTAAATCTTTGAGAATCGTTTGTTTTTGTTAGAATGGTGCAGGTATATGCTATTAATGAATGGTGGCCATTCATATGTGTAATAATTATGAAGCATTAGGGTCACATTTTTTTCACAGCAGAGCCATAAACTTTACAGAAAAAATAGCTCCTTGTCAACAGCGCCTCGAAAAGGGCATTAAGAATTACATAATTTATTGCTATTGGCAAGCCAAACATATATTGAGTAAAAGCGGTGCTTTGTTCGAAGTAAAATAATGATTTCATTTCTTTGAATTTAGGGTTGACTTTCCAACAAGAATTAGTTGCAAAATGTCTACAAAAGAAAAAAAGGATACAGATGTAAAATGAATCTGAGACAATGGATCTGTGTTATATAATTATTGTCATGACTAATTTCACTTTCGTAAAAGTCCCATAGAACAAACACTTATTTTTTTGTAAAGAATTGTGAAGCGCCAAAGAAGCAATAAATAAACTTATCCGAAAATTTAACCCATATTTATATACGTAAACGAAGCAAAAGATCTAACAAAAAAAGATGCATTTTTCCATGAAAATAATATGACACCAAACGTTAAACGTTATACAAAAAATATTATTTACTAGGTGATACTGTGGAATTACTTCTATATTTACGATTAATAAAAATAATATTTTTAATATATTTGTTTGACATTATCAATTTCAATATCACTGGCAACCTTGATGTTAAATGTGAAGAAAAAAAATCATCACACAAAGTACCTTTATTTTGTGTAAACTTACACTCGGCAAAACGAACAGATATGTTCGCGCGGACTCCTGCGCACTGAAAGTGAGATGCACACATATGTTCGCCCGGACTCCTAAGTGTTAATAAAACTATTAAGAAAAAAATAATATTTATTTAAAGATTTTTTCAAGAATTTTTGCAAAAATTATTCACTTCCATGCATTATTAATCTTAGACAATGCTCTAGGACAGTGCTTCCCAACCTTTTTCATGCCACAGCCTGAAAAAAATCTGAAAAAATAATCTGCGGACCCCGAAAAAAAAATATTTCACATGTTTATATTTTGTCACAAAGAATGTTGAAAAAATGAAAACCTGCGGACCCGGTATGGAAATAACAGCTCTAGGACACACAAAATCTCTGCAGAATTTATACCGGAAATAAATGTTGTGTTTCTTCCTCCCAATACTACCTGCGTCATACAGCCCTTGGACCAAACATTAATAGCTACATTTAAGCGATATTATGAGAAGAAAATAATGAAGCAAGCCATGAAGGCTACTAACGAAGAGAGGTGGGTCTACATTACTGGTGAATCAAAAAGGTGAGGGAGACGGGAAAAATATTTGATTTCGTTCAATTCACAAAACACGATTGAAAGAACATAACCACAAAATTTGTATGGGTGCCTAGTCCCCTATAACGTGGTATTCTTATAGCGTAGTCTCAATCTTTATGCTATGATAATTCATGTGAATTCACTGAAAATAAAATCATTTTTACCTGAGGACTTCATCCCACGAATTGGTTGTGCAAACTTTTGACTGAAAACTTTTCTCTAGTTCACGAATTTCATATTGCACTTGTGATGGATTTATGTTCCTGTTCAGGAGAGTTGCTGTTAATCCTGAAGATTCATTAAAATAAATATAACTGTAATGTACACCAGGACAAATACACCCGATCCTTTTTTCATGAGATTTTTTTTTACAGAAGAAGTAATTCCCCTGCGCAAAATCATGTGATGTAATTCTGCTCTAAAACTTGTATAAATACAATGAATTTATCACATTCGTTGAATAGCACGTTTTTCGGTCATAAATTTTACCCCCGAGAGTCACTCAGTCAAATAAATGCACTCCAGACGTCCAAATATTTTAAATACAAACCGAAAATGGAAGTATTATTTTTTAGTTAAAAAAAAATATTTACAGTGAAACTCCCATTTACACTTAAGTCGGGACAGTTTAATTCAGGGTAGTGTAATTGGTGGTGTGAATCGCATACAAAATTAGGGATTTGGTTTTTACTGAAAAAAATGAAATAAATAATATTGACGAAATATTTAGTAACCAAGTGATAAAATGCAAAGTGCGCCAAAATCCAACACATTGACAGTCGCCCACTATGTGTGTATAGCCTGGCACGTGTTGAATACATAGACGCTAGCCAACATTTGACTGTATGCGCGGCACAGACAGCCATCTCGTAGTAACGACAATGGAATGCGACCGTGCAATGCAGTAAATCGAGGAAAACAGTAAATCGGGGGATTTACTGTTTTCCTCGATCTATCGTTCAAATATTTTGGTCCCGTCAAAAATATTATCCCGTTTGACCATTTTCATTGAATGTTTTTCATAAATAGTCTTACCTTCATTTCATTTCGCGTTTTTTTAGTGGAATCCCGATCTTCCGTTCACACTATCTTCGTTTCTTTGCATGGATCGTTTATTTTTTAATCAACCAAGGCCCCGTAATAACAATGTTTAGTAATTCCACGATTCATTCATTTCCCGATTTCCTCGATCTATCATCTAAATATTATCGTCCCGTCCCAGTTACTATCTATCCGATTGACCATTTTTGTAGAATATTTTTTTCGCTCATAAATAGTCTTACATTCCATCTGGTTGCATGAATTTTGCATGAATGAAGTCAAAACTAAAATACCTAAATGAAGACAGCTAGAACTCTAGTTGAAAAACTGAAAATAATTAAAGACCTTGGAAAAAATTCAGGAGAAAAAGGAGTTGACATAGCAAAAAGGAGTTGACTTAGAAATGTACGCGATTTCGAAGAGTGTTTGTTAAAATCTAAGTGCCAAACTGCAAATAGGCTACTTAGTTTGTATTACAAGTTAAAAATATATTTATTAGTTCTTTAATAAAAACAATGTAATAATATATAAGTTTTTTGAAAATTAAACATTTTTTTGGTGTTATTTGAAGATTTCCCGCATAATCGGTTTCCCACATTATTCGTTCATGTATTACGGTCCCTTGTAAAATGTAGAATCAAGGTTCCACCGTATTTCGTAACTGACAGTGACAGCGACAAATAACTCCTATAAGTGAATACAATTATCTATGTATACATAATATGTAGTTATATGTTTCTTATTTTATTTTTATAGAAATAAAGAAATTTAATTTTATATGTAAAAAAAAAATTGTTTTGCGCGAATTTGAACATTTTTTTTTTCATGTTGGATAATTTTTTATGCGATATTTTGATTTTTGGAACTGATTTATCAAATTATATGAAAGTGAGGTATTTTTTATACACGCCACTTTCTGGAACCAATTTATCGCATACAAATAGGATTGGGTGTAGTCTTTTACAAATATTTTTATAGATTGATTTTTCAACAACCAATTTATCGATTTTTGTTCGAAGACATGGATGTATTTGATGTCTTGAAACCTTGAAACTTCCCACCTATATTATCCTAAAAAAATTGAGCATAGCGAGAGTGATCAGTTTACCACTAGTCCCGTCCTAGCCCTATTCTTTTATTGCTACTCGATTAGAGGAACTCTTCTGTTAAGATTAACTTCATTAGAAGTCTATATGTTTTGCATTGATAGTGGAAATGGTAAAAAAAAAATATTGTCATATGATGTCATCTACCCACATTTCCAAGTTTATCTGCCCTGCCAGTGATTGGAATGAATTTTTTTTTGTTACATTAGCTTTTTTGTATAAAACAAAATTTTGATGATTTTTGGGGCACATCACTTTCTATTTTGGGCCACATGTGGACCATGAGCCTTTTAACACATTGGGGCGAATATGCCCATAGTATTCGATAAAAGTCTTCATAACTTCTACCTAAATGGGAAATATTTGTGAATATATTAACAGCTTAATGACCGCACGTTTTTTTTATAGAATTTCAACTGGCGGCCGGGCAATTTTGCGAAAAATACGCAAGAATTGTAATTTGACTAAATTCACTATAATTTGTAAGCCAATTGAGATATCTTTGGCAAATTTAATTTTCTTATCTTCCGGATACTTCGCCTATACGCAAATATGAGTCCGCCGGCCAGCAACCTTTGTTTTGACTCAAATACGCGTCCGCGGTCGTTAAGCTGTTAAAGAAGATTAATACGTTTCCATAAGATCAGTCTTTGAATAAATATGCTCGTATCATTTAACTTTTTTTTCATTCACACAAAACTCAAGACAATATAGTTACCTAATATTCTAGGTTTTTTATCAGCGGGCACATTTTCAAATCTCTTCATTATCAATCTCATTGGATGCGATGAGACAGCGTGGTGACACTCATCAAAGATCAACAGGTTTATTTGTGTGAGCGATATATAATTGTGGAGGAGCAGATCAAGAAGTATCTGTGAAGTCATCACTAGGACCTGGAAGTAATTATGAATAATAGTATCAGTTGCATTAACCAACTTTAACTCTTCTTTTATATACATTTTTTGTCTGTTAGAACTGATATAATTAAAAAAAAATCTTTTTCAGAATCCTCGTGGCTGTCAATAATTTTATTATTGTATTATATCATTTTAAGTCAAATTGTTAAAATTTCAGAAATTATAGTTACGTTTGACATTACCATTACCACTTAAACATTATTACTCTTCGATGGTTTTTGTAATTACATGTTAACAGCTTAACGACCGTGGACGCGTATTTGAGTCTTTGAAAAACAAAGGTTGCTGGCTGGCGGACACATATATGCGTATAGGCGAAGTATTTGGAAGCTAAGAAAATTGAATTTTGTAAAGATATCTCAATTTGCTTACAAATTATATTGAATTTAGTAAAATTATTACAGGTGAAATTTTATAAAAAAAAACGTGCGGTCGTTAAGCTGTTAAGAGGTGTCAAGCATTTTAATTTGTGTTCGTTAAGAGTCCCTTTTTCATAATTTCTACTGTAATTTGTAAATTCTTTTCAATGCTAATTGTTTATTACACCTTTTTATTTCCATTTGTATAAATAGCACTGTGAAATTCTATTTCTTATCAGTTGACATTGCTATCTTGGTAAATAAAAGTGGAAATATGTACAAAGGAATATTGTGTTCTTCTTTTTAACGTAATGCCTTTCTACCAAGTATTGACGTGACCATAAAAGTGACCTTTTTATTGCGCTGAAACAGCTCCAAGCAGCTATGTTGTTTTTTAACAAATGTGAAATAACGCGACACCCACTTCGAACAGTTTTCTCGTGGGCAAATGTTGATGCAATATGGTAAATACACTGTCTCACGCAATTTACGATCGGCCAAAACAATTTAGTGAACTTTTTATGTTTTCTGGAACAACTGCCGAATCTGGGCGACCAGAGCATTCAGCATCATCGGTGTTGTACGGCCACTGTAAAATCACCAAACCACTTCTTTACCACTCACCTCGATGGAACAGAGTCTAAGCAATACTTGTCAAGCCATTGATTTGCTTGAACGGTATTTTTTCCCATTAAAAAATAATGCTTTATCAACGCACGAAATTCAGATTTTTTCATTGTTTCAAAAATTGAAAAAGTAGCATCACTAAAACCACCGTCGATCTAAACATCAGATTGTTATGAAATTTTGACACATTATTTGAAGGATGCTACTAGGGTATCCAATCCCGGAGCCTTTTTCCAATCCCGGGATTTCAAGATTGATTAATTTTGAATTTTTTAGCTCACCGAAGAATTTGAAATCTTGAATTTGCCAATTTCGTGTAAATTTTCGGGATTTGCTCAAAATTTCTCAATCCCGAAATCCCGGGATCGCGGCCATCTCAATCCTTGAATTTCGGGACCAGAAAATTGAACAGGATCCCGGGATTGGATGCCCTAGATGCTACTTCCTACAAATCAGATGGATTTGTCGATAGTGATGCAATCTTACGAACTTATTGAGTGAAGGATTATGTTGTTTTTTAATACTAAATTGATTTTTTAAACAAAAATTCCAAAATTGTAAAACATACAGCAGTAGAACTCTAAGTACTGATTAAAAAAAGAATAATCTTTTGATCAGAATCAAGTGCCTCCAGTTCAACACGTGCTTCTTGACAGTGCTGCTTTACAGATGCAAGTCATAGCACTTTATGAAAGCCCAAATTAGCCGTATACTGTGCTTTGAAAACATATGTCTGCGGCGAATACTGGGAGTACAGCGGTCTGACTTTATCGGGAAAACGGAGAGCGGATTAACGAGCCTTTTATTACGTAAATAAAAAAGTGATGATGGACCTGGCTTGGACGTGTGCTGCAGATGCCTTAAGAGTCTGAACCCTCAATTTTGAATAAGCCGGCTTCGCCGCTGGGCGTACTTTGGGCATATTCAACCTGATGTGAATGTGTTAAAATGGGTATCTTTGACTTCACCCATTACACCACGACTCTACGGCTCTGGATAAAAATGGATAGTAGATGAAAATAAATATATTGCTCCTGTCAAAACAAAACCTCATATCCCACTCACCCATTTATATATTTGGTAATTGTAGAGTATAGCTCGTCAAGGATTATTACAGCGAAAAACTTTACAAACTAAGCTAAAAACAACGCCACGATTTAAAATTATTTTTGAGAGCTTGATAATCGCGTTAAAACCACATATTATTATTACGAAGAACACTGATAAAGGTAATTATAGAGTATAGCTCGTCATGGATTATTACAGCGATAAACTTCAAAAACTAAGCTAAAAACAACGCCACGATTTAAAGTTATTTTTTGAGAGCTTTATAATCGCGTTAATCGCGCCGCGGCGGCCGCCATAATGGAAATCAGAGGCGATGTACTGAAAAATGTTTCGTATTTCGCATAATTTATCAGTGTTCTTCGTAGTAATGTGTGGTTTTAACGCGATTATAAAGCTCTCAAAAAATAACTTTAAATCGTGGCGTTGTTTTTAGCTTAGTTTTTGAAGTTTATCGCTGTAATAATCCATGACGAGCTATACTCTACTTTTACCCTGATAAATTATACGAAATATTTTTCAGTACATCACCTCTGTTTTCCATTATGGCGGCGCCGCGCGGTACTCTACTTTTACCATATATTTTTTTATATCAAAAATGGTTAACGAGAAAAATCTAGATTTTTCAAGAAGAAAATATTGAATGAATGCGCTATGTGAGGTAGCGCTTCTTCGTGGTGTATAATTATATAATTACCTGTGTATTCTCCAGCTGCTCTAACCAATCACCATGACACCACAAATCAGTTTTATCCTCACTGCTGTATCCATTGATCTTGAGCGATGTGAGATTGGTTAAGACCTCAGTTTGCTGCTCCACCAATGTAACAGTATTTACGAGGTAGAATGTTCTCTTGCCTCCGTTTGAGAATGTCGGTATGATGGTTTGCTGCAGTCTCTTTATTATTTGGATTGCTATGAAGGTTTTTCCAGAACCAGTCGGGAGATAAATGATGGTATTCTGTTCGAGGGCACATTTCTCTAGATGTATCTGGTAAGCCCGAGGGGTCATTCCTGGCGACTCCATCTTAACGAATTGATTTCTGCAAGGCTGGAATACCTGCACATATAGGTTGGATGTGATGTAATATGTGTGTGCCAAATTTCTTGAAAATTTTAACATTTTATTCAATAATAAAATTAGTAATTGTATATTGCACAAGTATTAGTTTGAATAATCCAAATTATGAAGTTTACAAATAATAAAAGGTAATTGTGTGTTAACGCTAGTCATGGATTATTTCGGCGAAAAACTTCGCAAATTAAGCTAAAAACAACGCCGCACGGCCATAATGAATAATTGAGGCGAAGTAGTGAAAAATATTTCGCATAATTTATCAGTGTTATTCATATTAATGTGTGATTTTAATGCGATTATCAAGCCCTCAAAAAATAATTTTAAATCGTGGCGTTGTTTTTAGCTTAGTTTGTGAATTTTTTCGCGGTAATAATCCATGACGACCTATACTCTACAATTACCCAGAATATTTTGGTTCTTCTGAAATATTTTGGACAAAACCCACTTCCTCTCTTCTGAATTTATTAAATTCCAGGAAGGAGAAGAGTAACATGTTTTGAAGCATATTTGCTTAAATGATCTGTCCACAAAGGTCATGTAGGAACCGGAGTACTCAAAAACTTTCAACATGAATTCAGGAAGGCTATCTCAGGAATTTGTAAATTTATCCATTGACTTCACAAATATTTTCGCAATATAAATCGTAATAAAGTTTGATAGTATCGTACGTTTAATACTAACAATTATTGTTTCACGGTAGATTTCAAAATAACAAAAAAAGAATTGAGTATCACAACTCATAACTAACCTGAAAATTTACATAAAAATTCTTGGTATTTAAGTAAAGATGGCAGATGTTAACACAAGTAATCGAAGATTTTTCTGATTTAACTTCAATTGGAACTCGTCAAGCACTTGGGTACGTATGTATGTAGAATTAAGAGTGATGAAATTGTCTTTCACCGGATGAAATAATAAACAAACCGGGTATGACACTGACAGCTATAAATGTTATAATACTGTTGTTTTATTTTCCCATTTTTTAACAATAGACTGCAAAATAAAATATATAAAAAAACCTTATGCCTCAATTAGTTTCATCGTACGGGTATGCTGCCGAGAGAGAAAAGTCGGCCATGAAGGTATTAAGCAACTTGAACGCGAAGTACAGTGCTCGGCCTAGTAAACTGACGATTCAAATGATCGAACGAATGAGTAAAAACATTATATAAAAACATAAAAAAAAAAAAAAAAAAAAAAAAAAAAAAAAAAAAAAAAAAAAAAAAACATTATATATCCTGAGTTGATGGAGATACGAATTTAATATTTCTTAATGATTCAATGACAGTCATTTTCAAAAGGGATTCTTATTTTGTTTTTCCCACACAATGCCTTCAGGTAACAATATCATTTAAGATCTAAATTTTAGATAGTCATTAGGTAAAGGATATAAGGACTAAGTATGTACTTACCCTAGCGAGAACTGTAACCAGAATACTAAGAGTCCGTTTTGAAGACCCCACATATATTGTTTTAGTGGGAAAGAAAGTAGAATAAAAAGGTCGGAAGAATACCACCACCATCTGTTACCCTGTACCAGTAAACTCATCATGTAGAATGATTGATTTACACTACTTTAAATAATTTTACTAATAATATTTATTTTTTATTTAGAAAATCCTTGTCTTGGAGTATTATTTATAGCTTGGCTACACTTGTATACACCAAAAGTACAATAATAAATCCCCGATTAAAAGCCATCGTTTTATCCAGTTTTATCTATGCCAAGATGCGAGACGATAATCACGTATCTGTAGTAATTATTAATTAGTAGACTAACGTGAGCTAGATGCCATTACGTGAAATCCAATTATCTCTTTTATTTTGGTATTATAACTTATTAGAATTTTTTTCTTTTACTTGTCAAACTTCCGTTTAATATTTAAAAAAAAATAGAGTTTCTTACAAAATAATCTTTGATGTAGGTCCATTTCTCTACTTATGGGCTCATGATACTATAAGACACGATATACTAACTAGTATTATCTCTGCTAACTAGTCTATGGGCTCATGTGTCGTTGCATTCGTTACGTTAGGTTACGTGTTTCATAGACTAGTATTATTATATACTTGGCATTACTGACATAATTTATTATCTTATCTATCAAGCGCCAATATTGTCTCTGATAGTACGAAATTTGACAGATGATAGTTCTTAAAAGTGAAAAAATTGAAAGAAAATATGATCTCCTTACGTGAAACATATACGACAAACCTTTTGATATTGACTCTTATATTTCTCATACTCCACATTCCTTTTACGTTGACAGTTGGTAAGTAGATTTGTCGTTTCAATAATTTTCTATTTTTATTTTGCGCATGTTAAGACAAGCTTGCATATTATATCAATGTTCAATTTGTGCCGATATGTAATATTTCAGTTATTTATTAGCGGTTCATGCACTTTATCAGTCGGTTATTATTGGCAATCTATGGTAAAAGATAAATTGTTCTAAATTCAAAAGAAAACATAATAAATAATTTGTGGTCTCTATGCATTTGTATAAGCAATAGATCAGTGGTTTATCATATGGGCTCCACAATTATAACGTAGCGTATCCCCAGAGACCTGGGCTTGGTACCCTGTACTGTGAACGACATTCTTTTACCACTTATTCTGCCCGACTGCAACCATCATTATTGACTGTTATCCATAGTTTTTTAAAACTATTATATATTATCATTTTTCAGGAGGCAACCTTCACATGTTTGAAGGCATTTCAAATGCTGATATAATAGGAAGTGATATCTTCTTTGAGATCATTGAACCTCCAGATTTAGAATATACATATAGGATACGACCAGCGAAAGATTTTGGCGCTCCATTTGTAAGATTTGAATTTGAATCTTATATTATAACATGGCCTTCTGACAGCTATAATTGTATACCGAAACATACTTTTAGAAAAAAATAAGAATTATGGTTTTTTCAGGAATTAAAAGAAAATGAGTGGACCATGCAGCACTTAAAAATGCTGAAGATAATATATCTAAAAATTCACAAAAAAGGGTAGCCCCCAAATATTTTTTGATTTCAAAATTGACTCTTAAGCGAAAAGTTTGAAAATCTCTGTCTTAGAATATTGAGATATATTATATAAATTTATGTAATGTAATAAAATAAAATAATATTTCACTACACGACAAGATAGAATTTGAGCGATTATTTCTATTGTAAAAATAGTTTTAGCAATGATGTAATAATTTTGATTACTTCTTCTAGAATTCGAGTTTCTTGATGCCCAATACAAAATTAGTTCCCATGAATCCTCTTAACGGCTGTGAAGCTCCAGAGAATGCTGAAGAGATGGAGGGAAATGTTGCTTTTGCAGAAAGAGGGTAACGCATATTCTTTTCAAAAGAGTTTTCTTATTAACAGTTACTGTAACCCCACGTTCATCTTTAAAAAGTAAAGGCCAATGATTACTCCAGATCACATAGGATATCATTCTGTAACTTTTATTGGATGCAAAGATGACTGATGAATAATTTGAAGATTTCCTATTGCCCAGAACTGACTATTTTGCTTATTAATATACTACCCGTCCTCTTTTTACGCGAATTTTATTTGTGCTATTTCGCTTTACGCAATTGTTTTGGCAATTATGCAATTGCTTGTTATTGTTGCAATTGTTGAGATTGTTTTTGTGTAATTAATTGTTTACGCAATTGGTGTGCGGACTCACCTGCCCTGGTGTTGTTTGATCCGTTACAGTCTCTTTAATCAAAATCATTCACTTACCGGTAAATAGTGGGTTTTGATGACACAATATTAATTGGTGATTGACTAAATTGATATTAATTTAGAATTATTTTCATTTTGATTTTGTACACTTCCATAAAATTCTTGGTCGAACACGACCCAGGTTTCGCCTCTCGGCATCTTCCGGTGCTGATCAGTGCGCGAATGCACTCGAGCTGATATTTATAAAAATTCTATGATTAAAACATGTTGTGTTAACGAATATTTTTCCATAATAAATTTTGCCACCTTTATACAAATAAGGGTTGCCAACCTTTTCTGTGAGGTTTCTGGGACATTTCATTTTCAAAACTGAACATCATCATCATCATCATTATTATCATTATCAGTCAGTCATTACCTAGCTTAGAATTTTTTTTCATATGAAAAAAAATATATAAATTTTTATATTTTATTTATTTGTACTATTAACGAAACTTAATTACATACATACAATATACACATATATAATTTTGGAATAGTTTTCTTGAAATTTCCGGGACAATTAAGCATTCATTCGGGATACAGGACAGCGATTCCAATTCCGGGTCAAACCCGGCCAACCCAAGACGGTTGGCAACCATAATACAAATTCATTTTTACCAAAATGAATTTCCAAAAAGTTACCAAATCCTAGAAAAATATTAGTTGTGTTTTTATCTTTTCACCCTCTGTGGTCTAATTGGGGTGAGAGCTTTACCCTTGTGATCAGTCGGGTCTGGTTTCAAGTCCCTGTATGATCAATATAAAATTTAAATTTTTGAAATTTAAATTTTAGATCTCGGATATTGGTGTTTGTGATGTCTCTTATGAGACTTGTAATGAATACTCAATATCAAGGACCACTCGTTCACTATGATATTTTATTTATAAATATATTTTTTTAATGGTTCTACTATAATATGAATATGAATGCGATTTTGAATTGGTCTATAAAAAACAAGCTTGACTTCAACATTTCAAAGTGTTTTTGTATTTCCTTCTCTCGCTCAAGATTTCCCATTATGTATAACTATGCAATATCTAATGATGCTTTAAAACGTTTGTCTGAAGTTGTTGATCTTGGTATACGATTCGACTCTTCTTTCACCTTTCGTTCACATATAACTTCTATTGCACTGTGTGCAAGCAAACTCCTTGGATTTATTGTTAGACAAAGCAAACCATTTGAAAACCCAACTGTGTTTCGCACGCTTTATGTTTCTTTGGTCTTAAGTACGCTTGAATATGGATCCGTCATTTGGAGCCCATATGAAAGTTCATACAAGCTGCAATTAGAGAGAGTCCATAAGAAATTTCTAAGATATTATTTCAAAAAATTTAAATTCTTCCCTTTTGATAATTCCTTAACTTTTTGACCGCGGCTCGGATCCAGATCGGTTCAGATTGGGCTGCTATAGCAGTCAACCGCGGTCTAAGGGTTAAAGGAATACTACCCCACCAAATTTCTTTTAGGAATGTTATCGTTTTACTCTCTTGAAGCTCGAAGATCCTTTTCAAGCTTAAAGCATTTTTCTTTTCTTCCTCGAGGCCGAGTTAATAATCTTGAAATTCTCATGACTATTAACTTACCCAATTTATTCTTACGTGGGTGAAACTATGTCCAAAAACTTTTGTTTCTAAAAATTTGTTCCTCGCGTAGGACGTATGAGTCACCAGTTCCAAGGGCCGTTCGACTGATCAACTCATTGCCTAGAGAACTGGACATTTTTATTGGTAAACTATTTGTTAAATTTTACTATTTTATTTCTTGATTTTGATGTGTTATGTAGTTTTATTTTATATTTTGTCTCATTATATTTGTCAAGTCCATGGCGAATTGACGTCAGCTGTAATGTCATGTATGTACAGTAATACCCCGCTTTACGCGAGGGATACGTTCCGAAAAAAATCGTGTTAACTGAAATTCAGGTATATTGAGGTTTATGATTAAACATAGTCAAAATTTAATACAAAAAAATACAAATCATTTTAATCAATCACTTTAATTCTAAGAACAATTTATGCAATACATACTCTTATTTTTTACGGAAAAATACATCTATTGTCTTTTGGGTAGCGTTTTGTTTACGTTCTTGTAAAATACGTTCGTAACACCCAACACTGTTTTTAATTGTTTGACACACGGTCAAGACACGGTCATCATTATTGTCTATACTCTGCAATATGTCCAAACCTGAATAAATGCGAGGCATTTGAGCGCAAAATTTGAAATTCGCGTTATAGTGAAACCGCGCTTAACGGGGTCGCGCTAAGCGGGGTATTACTGTACTGTACTTTTAATTTTTTAAACAATATTATTTCATTTTCAGGGAATGTTCATTTCTTCACAAAACTCTTGTTGCCGAAAAAGCTGGTGCTAGAGCTGTCATCATTACCGAAGCGGAGAGTCTCTCAGTCATAGACTCGGCAATAGAACACTTTATCGAAATGATAGATGACAAGTATGAATATTATTTTATTAACAATATAAGTCCCGATCATCATAAATTACTTGTAACCCATTAAGAGGTGCAGTCATATATTTTCGCTTATGTATGATTTTATTATTGTTGCAAAGATGCCCTATTTGTAGATTTTTGAAGCACGTTTGTAAAATATATCATAATCAAGTAACAGTTGCTAAATAATTTATAATTCTATCCAGCTTCAGAGGATCGATCTGTTGCCCTAAAGATATTGTGCATAAATGAAAAACAGGAGATCTATCGGGGCAATCTTTTATGTATCATAAAACTCATTACTGTAAATGTTTAATAATTTAATTCATCCTAGGAGTAGCAGAGATGCTGACATCCCTGCTGGCTTTTTACTTGGACGGAGCGGCATGGAGATACTCCGGACATTGAGAAGTTTGCACATGTCCTACGCCATTATCAACCTTCCCATCAATTTGACGTATGTGCCAATTCACATGATGAATCAGCCGCCGTGGATCACGTGGTGAAGCTGAATGGTGCGAGCTGTTCAGCATTAATTCTATTTACACGTCCATAGATTTTATATTGCCTTAATTTTTTTTTTTATACGCATGCCAAATTAGCTGAAGCTTACCATTCCTTATTCAGTTGTTTACGGCGAAAGTCATTCATACAATTAGGTCCTAAAATTTCTTCAGAGTGTCAAACTCGGTTGAGAAGATTATTTTTGTACCTTCCAGTGATTCCCTTATCAGTGATTATCTGGACACCTCTAACTTCTTCTTCTCTTTGGCCATGTCCGCTCCCTATGTGGAGCATATGGCCGCCACGCAGCACCTCCATGTTTCCCTGTCTCCCACCAATTGTTTGCTTCGTCCCATGACATGCCAGCATCCCTCAGTTCCGCCGAGTACTTCCTATGGATAGTACCCGACAGACGATCGGGATGCCGGAATTCCACCGGTCGAAAAAAGAGGCAGGCAGGATTGAGGCTTTCCGGAAGCATCTGCAGCACGTGACCCAGCCAGTTCCAACGTCTCTCCATAACCACTGACGTGACGGGACGCTGTCTTGTACGCTCTCTTATCTCTGAATTCCTCACAAAATCAAACCACCTCACCCCCATTATCCGACACAGGCATCTGTTCTCGAAGCTCAGTATACGGTTTTTCTGAGTCTTCATCAGGTGCCATGATTCACAACTGTAAAGCATTACCGGCAGAATGCAAGCGTTGAATAAATAATGATTGAATTCACCTCTAACAGTTACACTTATCGCGGAAACATTAGACGATCACAGTTTTATGTCTTAAATTATTGTTAATATTGATGAATATCTAGGGGCAACATATTGCACTATGACAAAGCTTTCATTATTTATTATGGCTGTCCGACCGCAGGTAATCCGAAGGTCGCATAAAAAAAAATAGTTAATTTATTAAATTACTTTAAAAGTCTAATATCGGTCAAGTTTAGTAAGTACTTATACAAGTACTAGAAGTAAAAGTCAGGGTTCAATTATTTTTATTAAAGCATTCTACAAGGTAAACAATTTAATTTATTAATCAGAATTCTGAGGCACCTCTGCATCCTTCACTAAAGTAGCTACATCAAATTCAATGCTTGTTTGTAATTGCTAATCACAGCTAATTTGATAGCCATTTATCTGTCAACGAACATCTGTATTTTGATTCAATGAATTTCACGGTTGGAAAGGTATCGTATAGGTTCAAAAATCTTTTCCTGTTTCACATTTGTTACTGTAAAAAGGGCCTGCTTGCAAATCACACATCTCTAGCTGAAGATTGGATTTCACATTTGTAATGCTGATAGTCAAAGATTGACTAAAAAGTCAAATGTTTTGCTCATTATTTCCAATATTACCTCAAAATTATACATTTCTTCAAAATGTGCATGCGGTATTATGTTATGAGATTGACTATTTTAAAGTTCTGTTTAAGATATGAGTTATTTAGACAAAGTTGAAATGTACATTTTTGTGAACTAAGGTGTTTTAACAAGAGCATAAACGTTTTCTTCATGCATAACACTAGATGTTTGACGCAACAATTGTTAGACAAAAATATCTGCGTAATCTTGTGCTGTATAGATGATACACGTGAGGGATATGAAATCAATGGAGCAAATAGAAAGTTGGAAAAAAAGACATAGGTATTACTTAAATTAATTTTATTTGAAGTCAACAAGTGGTCATAATTGAAAACATGAAAAAATATCAGCTGAAATATGTAGCCCACATTAGCATATCGGTGACGGTGTCGTGTATTTTTCGTACGATTTTGTATCCACTCGATAGCTAAAATGAATACGTGACCCAGTGGTGTATGCTTGATTTTAATAGTGAATTTATTCAGAGTTTCGACAAAATATAAGTGCTCGGAAGATAGGTTAACAAAGTTTTAAAGGAGGCTAATATGTCTAAATTCATGCATCCAAAAAACCTGCAGACACCAGTGTACCAATAATTTAACAGTATTTTTTATTAAGGCTTTGTTATTCTCAATATTATGTTTTTAGTATCTATACTTGAAAGCAAATGCATAATCATAAATTATAATTGTGGTTTATTTATGGTTTATATTTTATATTTTCAATGGATTCAGCAATGGACTTTGTGAAAGTTTCTTTTTTAATATAAATTCGATTCGCTAACTTCGTTAATCCACAGGTTGTGTCATAAGTTTACAAACAACATTTTAAATAGGATGGGCAGTTAACCATTGTGAAATTGAATTGCATTGTGATTTACCCTTCTTAATGCAAGTAATCCTTCTTAATTTGTAATTAGTATTATTAGTATTTGTATCTACCCCTCTGCGTCCAGTAGAAAGGAAAAACCCCAGCATCTTTTTTTTTAATTTATAAGTTAAGAATTAGAATCAATTTTTAGTTTATTTATAAATAACCTTGCAATAGTTAGTCTGAAGATACTTTCAAAGAGGAGAATAACGCGCCACAATTTGTTACACAATCTGTGAAATGTAAAATGTATGACTAAAAATAAATAAATAATCATCGCATGCTAATAGTGGGCTTCATTGTTTTCACTTATTAGCAAAATAAATGATATTTTTTGCAGATAATGTGAGGTTCTGTATATTTAGTACCAATATATATTTTATAAAATTAATAATATTTTCTAGTCACTCAAATATGTCATAAAATAGATAAAAAACAAACTTATTAAATTATTAATATTGAAATGCATCATTCACTCTAAATATATGGAATTCATTGGTGTCATCTGTTTTAGCACCGAGAGTTAGTTGATATAATTATAGTTTAATTTGATCACACACACTGTAGTTAATAATGCACCTTGATCTTGTTTTAAAAAAAAAAACCTTTAATTGAAAATGATATGGTATTATCAGGGCTGTGGAGTCAGACTCTTAAACATACTGCCAACACCCGACGACATGTAAGCGTGTTGGATGAGATCATAGCTATTTGCTATTGTATTGTATGAGACAGGAACGCACTGCAAACATCCAACGCGACGCGATGCGGTCATACCCCAGACGATCCAAGTGATATTGTGTTGGCGGTGGAGGGGATTAATAGCCCACCTGACGTGTTATGACCAGTGTGTTCCAGTGTGTCCCTGACAACACGTGATCATATGCGTCAGTTGCTATCGAACGCTCGAAGAGTGATGTTGAAGTTGTTGCTATTTTTTGTTGCATATTTTATACAAAGTGACATTAGACAGATTAGACTTTCAAGATTGCCATTTTTATATGAATATGTTTTTAAGTTTAAGCTAGATTTTTTTGTAACAATAAATAATGTTATAGCGTATTTTACTTTGCTAAGACTTATGGTTGATTTTCTCGTGTATGATTATTCCCACGAACATTTATACACTTTTTAATGATGTCAACTTTAATATATTCATTTATTTCCTCAAACTGCAATTTATTAACTCAAAAATACATTTGGAATCGTTTGTCATCTGTTACCAAGTCGTCAAAAAGAGTATGAAATTTACCAAACCTATTCCTTTATTGATTTATTTTGTGAATCCGATATCTATAGTTCTCTCATTTTGTTACTTAAAAGATAAACAGAAAACATTTTCATCACATCACTTCTAAATCGTCATCGAATTCATTGGAGGTCATGAGACCAGACTTCCAGACGTTCAAATTCACTGCCGTAAACTGAGCGGTGCCAATATATATCGTGGCTCCTCGTCTGCGTCTCATGTGACAAGTGTGCACGGCCTGCATGTGGTGAGACCGTGTCGTGTGGTGTGGCGTGTTTGCAGTATGTTTCCACCTTTAGACCCATTGAAAAAAAAGTAATAATGATGTGTATTCAAACTGCAATAGTCCATAGTGTTGACATTGCATACTTGGCTAACTAGAGATGATCTGATTGAATACATATATATAAGTTAAATGAAATTATTGAAAAATTTCTTCGGATTCAGAGTAATTTTTTTATTTTGAAGCTGGAGTCAGAGTCGTCTTTTTTTTACATGACTCCACAGCTCTGGATATAACATATAAATGTTTTCATAACCAATCTGTGCTTTTTCCAGGGATAGGATAAATCTCGATTACTTGTACTATTTCAGTGGCAATTTTTGTACATATTGTTATGTAGAGTGTGTCATATACTCTCTTATGTTGTTGTAATTGGACCAATATAACTGTATTACGTACTTTCATTATTGTGATATTTTAATTGATATTCATTTATATTTTCGGCGGACTTGAATGTTCATTTGCTGCTAATTATATAAAATATACTAACATGCTGACCACGGTAAAACTCTTCACGAAATAAATTCATGAAAATATTGTGTCTGGAACTGTTTTTCTAAACAAACACCACTAAAACTTGTTTCAAAATAGTTATTTGCTTGGAGATTGTAATACCGGTATTTTGGCTATTTTTCAATTCCTCTTTTGTGAAACTCGTGTGATTTTTCATTGAATATTGAGTCCAGCAGGTATTCTCAAATATGCTACGAGCTAAACAACATACTAAAGGACAGTGCTTTCTTTTAGAAAAAAGGTGCCGGAACTCAATTTATTTTTGTCAACCTTTTTTTTTCTAATTCATGTCCGTTCTCAATGTGGAGGATGTGGCTTTCTATTGGAGGTATTTTAACAGAGCTTTTTTTTAAAGAGGACTGATTGTTAGTCAGTTGCGCAACCTACCTTTTTTAATGAAAGTAAGGATAAAGAGGTAGGACTGGTACAGGACTAGTGTTCAACTAATCGCTGTCACTTTGCTCTGTTCTCTAATACTCAACATGATTTTTGTATTTGGTTTATACAGTCGGTATAACTGACTTGTAATAATTGCGACTATGTTAACTGTTGTTATAGTCGAGCTTTTATGACTTATTCGACCAATCAAAAGAGTGCATTAGAATGAGGTTATTTTGTAAACAAACTGTCAAAATTAATATCACACAAAAAAAACTGTGAAGACCAAATACATCAATCATGTTGAGTATAAAACAGATCCTCCCTATTTAATGTTTAGTTTTTAATAAATTTGAGAAAACCCCAAAGATGTTTTCTTATGTCTTCAACTGAAGCGAAAATTTTATTTCTAAGCAAATGCTTTTAAGAACTTGTTGATAATCTGACAACACAATGTCCAGTGAATAAGGCCGATGGTGCAAACCTTTTAATTCCATCTAGCTGATTATTTTATCTTACAGAGTAATATTAATTGTTAAGTTTTTGTTTAAAAAAATCAGAACTATCAATTTGTTACTTACTGACCTCTGCCAGTACGATGACGATTTATTCATCCGGTATTTCAATATATACACAAATGTTCCATGGTTGAAAAAAATCCTTGTTTCAATATCATACTATACCATTGATTTTGTATACATTATAATTTTACTTCACATACTAAAAAATTCTGTGCAGCACCATTTGGATAACACTCAAATAGACCAAAAGTTGTTCAATAACCGATTAAAACCAGTACATGATATTCCCGTTGTTAGTAATTAATTAATTGTGTTGTTTATTTTTTTTGCTTTATAATATTATTTCACACAAACTAATGGTCACAATATTTTTCTTTAGTCTATAAGCAGAATTTTGCTTTTCCTAAAAAACTACAAAATATCCATCAACTGTTAATCTGGTTTGTTTATTTTAATTGTAACAACATTGATGTTTGTAGTACAAATATTTTTCTAATATTGTCAATGGTGAAAAAAACACCTTTATCAAAACTTGTGTTCATCAAGATGAACTAAAAAAATTGCTTTTGGAATAACAAAAAGTGTCTTAGCTTTCACTATAATCATATCTTACGGTAAAAGTGCTGTTCAGCTATCAGAAGGTTCAGAGTTCCAAGTTCTTGCTAGGTCATTCAAATGTTGATTTTTTTCATTTAATTTTCGAGATGCAAAGGCAGGTGTTTGTTGCAGGTTATGTCTTGTAAAATCTGCGATTGTGAGAGATGATTTAATAATTAACCTTCGGGTTCGCAGAGGTGCAATCGCATTGCAAATTCTTCTTATTTCAACCATTTGCTAAATACCATTCATATCTAGCTGATATTTATTGTAATCTACAATGATTCCTTTATCAATGCAATCCAAATATAACGCAAATTTGTCTGGAGTCACTTAGTACTCCATCGCTTCTCGATCCTATTTCAACGTTTCGGTACCCGAGTGTTGATGAGGAATTCGGTTGAGATTTAATAAAAACACCTACAAGCCGTACGGTGTGCTTTAATTTGTATATGTATGTGTTTAACAAGTATAAAAAAAATACAAGTTGTTACAAGCACTTATGTTACCCAGAAAATAAAAATCTAACACAAGAACAAAACGTTACAGATACAAAAAAACGCTATGGCTATTAGAAAAGCTGAGCAGACTCTTACATGCCAAGTGACGTGGACGACGGATCAAAACCGATTCCTCGATTTAGAAAACTGCAACAATCTCTCAGCTGTTTACCTGAGAAACGCAATGAATCATATTGCTCTGACGCTCGTTGAAATATTAGATCAAATATTGAGAATATTTTAAATCCGGTGTTTCTTTTTACCATTGACAACAAATTGCTTGACGAGAACCATTGGTGTTTATTTGAAAAATAAAATAATATGAAATGGGATTTTTATCCTGTTGCATTATATCTTGAGAGCTTATGGTGTATTGATTTTTAGGTATTGTCACAATTTTAGCAAATTTTATATTATTTGGCTACCTGCCATGTAAGGATATATTTCTTTTATTCAATTAGTGAACTTAAAATCATCATATAGAAGCAATAATAACTGTTTGTTGAAAAAATTTGTACTAAATACTTCAATTGTATATTTATTTAATTATTCTTTCTTGTTGTATATAAATTTTGATGTAATTTTTATATCTTGTATTAGGTGTTTAATATTGAAGATACTTACAAGCTAATGTTGTTATTGTTATAAATAACTGTAAATACAAATGATAAAATAAATAAAAGTGTACAGTTTTCACCATTTTTATCCCCATCAATTTCAATTAAATTTCAACTATCTTTACACCCGATTTGAAAGATATGTAATTTAAAAAAGTTCAAAATAAAACTTGTTAAACCAGAATCAGACATCTTGTTGGAGGGAGCAAGGTAAAAAGGATGAAGTAAGGAAAGAATTTGCAGTCGAGTGTGCGAAACCAGTTCTGATCTCAGATAAATAATGTGGGATTGGTGCAATAAAGTTGTTTTTGTAAGTAATGAAAATTTGGAAATAAATATGTCGCAGTGTTGGAATATGCAGAAGGTAAATGTTTAACAGTTCTGTTACTATAGCAGGTCCCAAAAAATAAATGATATTATTATCAATCAATAACTCTGGGGACCGCGTGGCGGTCATCTTTTTTACAGAATTAATATAGTTTTCGTTACATAATATTATATATAAATAAGTTAACTGTTATCGTAATCTTACAGTAAATCATTAGGGTATCGTGATGTCTCAATATTCAATCCATGTCCCCTTCAATGTGGAACATTGTTTCCTAATGGCTGGTATTTCAACAGAAATCAATAAATTGATTAAAAAATGCTGTTTGTCATGGGAATCGAGTTCATGGGATCCGCTACGGAAGCCAACGACTTTGACTGCTGCGCCATGGACCCGATATGTCTATAATTATTATAAATTTGAGCTGACATTGAAAAATAAAAAATATAGAATTATCAATCCAAGTATCGAGCCAGATCTTCGACCGGAAGTCTCATGGATTCTTATAATACCCGTTGACACTCATTAAGACTTGAGAGTTCATAATATTTAAAAAAAATGTATGTTGGAAAATATATATTTTTTAACATAAATTCTTTGATTACATTGCAACACCATTGCATCCGAATACTGCTGAAGCGACGGCAATCAATTTAATTTTATCGTATTACTCTATTTTGGCACGCCATTTAAATGTGATAAATGATTTTAATATTGTTATAAAAAGGTTATCCATTTTTAGATTTTATTTTCGGATCCGTCTTATTCAGTTGAAGTTTCCACAGATTCGAATCCGTCAGTTTTTGGATTTGTGTTCGAAGGTACGGACCTCTTTTATGCTTAATCCCACCTATACGAAAACTGGCGGCTTACCCTATAAGCGAATGAGGCGCGCGCTTGGGGCCTCTAAATATAAAGGGCCTCAAAAATAGTCTAAATTATTTAACCTATATACTTTTTGTTCAGATTTTTATTTATTTTTATTATTTCACACCAAATTTTATGGCGCTTGGGGCCTCTTGTGTGATTAATCCGCCACTGCATACGATTATAAAAACGGAGGTTGCGAAACTAATTGGAAACTAGTTTAAGTATTATAATATATATCAAGATGCTGTCTTAGAATATTTAGAAGTTTATTATATGCTTTAGATTAGGAGTGGACATGGTTGAAAACATATTGAAGATGCTATTTATTCTCCCGTAACTATGCGGTTAAGTAGTGCTAACTTTAAACGTTTGATAATGCTGATCAATTATAATATGTGAATGCTCTCTAACCGAAGTAATCCGATTTCCACACAAACAAGCTTTCAACAAAACGTTCTTCCAATATATTACAAAAATCATTTTATTATATTGACGTCTATCGAAAATTTCCAAATCGTATATAACAAATTTGGGAGCGCCGACCACAAGCGACCCGTCCCACTACACTGTTAAAGGGTTAATATGCCTCTTCCCGTCATACTGTCAGATGTTTAAAACTACCTTTATGTTTTTTTTGAATCGTCGCGAATTATCTACTTTCCTAAACTAAACATAGTTTTGTAAATACCATGCAGTGTAAAAAAACGAATCGCGGATAATCCTTTTAGAATTTAAATGCGGCCATATTCAATTGGTTGGATCTAGGACAAACTAAAAGGCATTAGGAGACAGACTCTCGGCGTAATGTGTAAAGCGAATGGTTCGTGTTTATAAACCCTCTCTTCATTAAACTTTTTGTTCATTGCCGTGCGTAGAACTAAATCGTGAGTTTTGGAACATGAATAACGCTGTCACGCTTCGGAATGCACTCAATATGGAAAGTGTGTTCCACGTTTACTATTCTAGAGATCATAACAATATGTACGATGAAATGTGAGCCGTTTGTTTTCGATCCGCAATGATACGAATTGAATGACCAAATCTCAGACAAAAATAAGCTCGAGTTGTTCAATTCTCTCCTTCGTCTAGACTCTAGGGATATAATAATTACCTTTTTTTTGGCTCCAAGATAAAAAGTTATTACTGGAGATATGAATTTTGCTCTCCAGGCTGGCGATACGGATAACTGACCCCCACCCCTTTATTGGGTCCTATCTACCCACCTGGTTATAATACAACAAATCTGTTGGATATCAATTTGAGGGTGAAATTGTTCGACCTAGTGAATTAATACAGAATTGTTTGATGAGCAATTCTGCTTTGAAACAAAGCAGTAAGCCAAAAATGATCGAAATGCAAACTCAACCGAACGCTGAATAGCAATATGCAATCGTGAATATATTTCAAGTATCTACAGACATTTACGCGAACTTACCTTTTTATGAGTCAAATTGAAATATGTTTTAGAGAGATCTTATTTTAATATTTATAAGAAAATGCTAGTCATATACGAAATCAGTGTCTACTTTTTATTATATTTCATACTAAGTTCCATTAAAAAACATTCCAGCAGCTTACCAGCTCTCAAAACCTGGGGAAAAAAAATTCCCGGCACACCTCGGAAAAAGAAATTGTTTTAGTCTTCAAATACTTATTTGGCATTAAATGTGACTATACATATATTATTTGTAAAAAAATCTAATAAACAATGACTTGTTCGAGATCCTGAATACATTTATGTTTGAAAATAATATAGAATGGACAAAGTGGACAAATTGGTAAATTTCTGGAAAAAAACTATAAGTAACATAAGGTTTGCCATGAGATAACCATCAGATTGACTTGCGCGCCGCAGAAAATTGCTATTTTAAGGGCGCCGGAAACCGAAAAAGTCTGAGAACCCCTGCTATAGATCACTATTAAGCCACAAACAGGGTTGCCAGATTTACAAAATCACAGATCGGCACATTCACTATTTCGAAGATTTTTATACATGTACACATTTTCTGAAGTCGGGATTTTTAAAGGGAATCTGTCTATTAAACTTGGGACAGTCCCGTTCAAATAGAGACGCCTGGCAGCCATGGCCACAAGCCAATTTTATAATACGATTTCTGAAAAATCTGGTGGCCAAATTCAGGAATTACTGCCATCGTCTTAATATTATTCTTTTCTACAACAAAAACGATTTTGATTAAAATGTGCGATTTTGTTTTGTTATTACTTGCTTCATTATTACTAGCAATAAGAAATTGTGATATATAATCAATATATGGTATCGATGAACACAAGAAGAACAAATACACAATAAAAAAGTGTCGAATTTAAAAGTTCTCGAATAAATCTTGTTTGATGATCAGTTATGGGTATATGTTTCATGTTGCGAGCGGACATAGTTAATTGCAATGTATTCGTATATAGCTGACAAAATTTGAATATTTTGTACGAATCCTTTTAATACAATCTTTTCTGTATTAAAGATTTTTCCACAACGTAAACAAAACTATAGTGATTGATAGATAACATCGACTGTAATTATAAAATTATTAATGTAAATTATTATAGATTACTTTTGATGGATTAGCATGGTACGTTATCCAGTTAATATTATGTAAAACAGTGTTTCTTCGGAGCCTTGTATACTTTATCTACAAGTAGATGCTTATCGACCATTCCATCTTGTTCGTAGTTTTGATAAGGATTATCTTGCGTCCCGATTCGCTGGACCTAATCAAATATTCATGAATACATTATCCTCTCAATCACAGTGACAGGACAATCGAAAGAGGGCGAGATTTCTCCCACTGTTTGTACATTTAGACATCAAGAAAATATCAGATAGTGTGAGCACGGCTGCACAGATATGATACATTAACTTTACTCGTCCGTTGTGAAATCATCACCATTATTTTCAGGATAATATCGATGGGAACTGTATGAAGCAGTGCCGGAGCGCGCTTCGTTCTGGCAAAAAGAACGTACCCACTAAACCAGGCATTCTTAACCCTGTGCTCGCGTGTGCATTTGCGCCCGTGGAGCCATTGTCATGCGGCCTCTTAAAAGTACAGAAAAACCAAAATTTAATATTGTTTATTGAAATCAGAAATTTACAAACATGTTTGTTGCTTTATGAAAAAGGTTAAGTTCCACACTTTGTAGTTATTGAGTAATAATATTTCAAAAAAGTTGCACATTTTACTTGAATCTTGCTATTTTAGAAATTTGGGATGAGTCCGCGACTATAATCTTTAATCTCAAATGTGCCCGTTAACGCAATAAGATTAAGAACCGCTGCACTACACTAATGGTGTCTGAAAAAATATCTCCGTTAAGAGTTTTCGAATTTCAAAAATTTATACTTTTATACTTACAATGGACAATTTGAAATACGTTATCAGACAGTAGGTATATAAAGATTCATCATCAGCTTCCTTTGTTAAATCGAGTAAATCATTAACGCACCAAATGTGGCATAGTGTTTCCGCCATGTAACTATTATCCATACGATCGTAGGAAAATTACCTCTAACACTGCATACATTTCGCGTGTAATTCCCGTCTACTGGTCGATCGTTGTAGAGTCCCTTTTCCCATGGCACCGTAATGCCAACGAGGTTTGAGGATTTAGCCTCGTAGCCCGCGGCTATTTCTGTATTTCCCGCGCATATGTTTCGGCGGGAACAATGGTAGATATAATGGCGTCCGCATTATTATATTTATGAGTCTGAAGCCACTTTTGCTGCCACCCGTCTACGTGCCACCCTAATACTATTAAATTCATGTAATAATGGTGGTTTTTGGCATTGTTTCGAATACGCCTTGGAAAAAATAATAAATTTTCAAAGTGGCTTCAAGAAATTTTCCACCCATAACTCTATTGCGGAAGGTTAGGGAATATATGCAAAAATGGATTTTAAAAACAAAAATAACGAAAGACCTGGTATTGTATTGTACTGTATTCTGACATTATGTAATGAGTGTGACGGTACCCGGTACATTATATTCAAAACGAATTAAAGAAGTTTCCATAAAAAATCGAAAGTTTTCAAGCAAAATAAACGTAAAATTTTGCGAATATTAATTAGAAACATTAAAAATGCCGAGAACAAAGATGCCGGAACGCCGTTCCACTGTCTTACATGGGAGGAGAAATTCTTGGTTATAATATTCTGCTTTCCAACAAAACACCAAGTAAAGACGAGGTGGTAGTTAAAATTTCAATAGAAAAGTTTTACCATTTTACTACTTAGCTCGCATCACCTCTCAAGGGCTCAATTAATCTACAGCCGAATTAGGAAATCGATTAAAATTTTAGTGTTTTTTTTACATTGTTAACAATAAATAAATGAAGGTTAAAAAAACAACTTTTAGCTATTTTAATTGAATTGTCACTTTTTATGAAATTTTGAAAACCGTATTAAACCGAGTTTTCGAATATGTTTGAATTCGAAGTTCAGTGTTTTTAAAAATTGGTTTTTGTAAAAACTTTACTCCCGACATAAACCATTAAAAACAATGATTGGCTTTCGTTTCTTTTTACCTTTCAGAAAATGGATGAAGACCCTAAAATTTTACATTCTTGTTCGACAATTGTTTCTTCTATGAAGATAGGAAGAAATATTTCTATTGACCGACTTTATTTAATGACATATTACATATACAGTTCGAAAATGTTTTGTCATAGGCATGTTTTTATTAAAATAATATTAGAAATTACAAAATTATAGTTTACAATTTTACAAAGCACTCACCCGCCTGCGTTGATGACATTATACTGAAAATCTGTACTTATTCCGTGGATCTAAAATGGTGACCTAACCGTCGACCACAGCCGCCGGTGGCAGATATAAACTATTTTCCGCGTCCATTTGCCGACGTTCCATTTTCGATTTTGAATTTTGTATGCAAGGCATTATTAGCAAACTGCACTGGAACTTGATCATAGACAATAGATAAAATTACTCGAAATGGTTCTAGACATAACAGTATATCTACCACAGAGGGGTTACCAACATGTGCCATGTACTGATTTTCATAAAGCATGAAGTGCAATAAATTATGGCATGGTTGTTTTATGAGGATATTTAGCCTATCTGCAATATAGTCCTCGAAATTAATTGAACATTTTGTACTTACATACGCAAAATAGAGTTATATAATAACAAAAAACTGCAATCGTAAAATTCTGGTATTTGATGGTGACTTTTTTTTTTTTTCATTTTAACGTGTATATATCTGCATATCGATACCCTAGTTCCAGAGTGCATTATGTCTGTATTTGGCAGTATCGAGTTAAGAACGAAAAGTATCTTTGGCTCGTATTTATTATTTTACATAATTAAGTATTTCGACTGAGGGTGCTTGATGGAATTTCAATATCAAATTTGAATTGTTTGAATTTTGTACTTTTCCATGAGTTTTGTCGCTAACGACCCGGGTTTCGCCTTTCGGCATCTTCAGTCAGTTCAAGTACATCCGTGCACTTGGAATGCCTGAAGATGCCGAATGGCAAAACCCGGGTCGTTAGCGACAAAACTCATGGAAAAGTACAAAATTCAAACAATTTAAATTTTATTATTTTACATTTAAAATATTTGGTGCAAACATTTAAAGTGCATTTATTTAGTGTGTGAATTAAATAGTGGCCGAAACGTGCTATTTAACGAATTCAATAAATGTGTTTCACCAAGATTCAGAGCAGAGTCATCATATAGTTTTGTGCAGGGTAATTTCTTTGGTAAAAAAAATGTTTGAAAGAAAAAACTCGTGAGTACATCGCTTAAAACAGTGAGTAAATGGCGGAAAAACACGGAAACGGCGTCGTCCAAAGAAGTCGCGTAAAAGCGAAATCGCATAAAAAGAGGACTGGGTGTATATCGAAGTATTTTTGTCATTCGCTGAATTTTTCGGAACACATTAACCGAGTAAGTATAGTCTATCTAAATTTCGAACTTTCTTTTGTCAGAACAAAGGAGATTATTATTGATTGAAAGAAGAATTTTTAAATGGAGACATATATTTATTTTTCCAATTAGATTTTTTTACATGGTAAAAAATACATGAAGTTTAACTTAAATTAGAATAATTACTTAATTTACACCAATTTAATAATAATTTTATAATTTAAAAATAATAATTTCAAAACATCAACACTGAACAAAAGAACAGCTGCGATATTTTTACAAAAGTCATAAAATAATAATATATAATAATTATTATTGGTAGTTTATGTTACTTATCCTAGGGTTTTAATAATATTTTAAGTATATTATTTACTAGTACAATTAAAATTTTAATGTTTTACTTTATAACATATCAATGAATTTACAGGTTTCATGAAAATATATTAATTTATCTTATCAAGTTAACTATAAATCACTGCTTAACATCGTCATTGAAATTCAAATCATGTAAGTCGACCATTTTGTGTGTGTATCGAGTAATGACCTTTCACTTACACATATAGGGCAACATTGATAAAACGAGCCATTGAGAAGTGCAATGAGCAAGTAGTTAAATGGTGAAACTTTTCGATTGAACTTTCAAGTAAAATCACTTCTTTATTTGGTGTTTTGGTGGACTGTATAATTTTATTTTAGGGAGATAACACAATTATAATGCGTATTTGCAGGGCTCACTTCACTTTGACGATACTTTAAGACTTTTGTAAGACATGTAACTATAGGTCTGCACGGGCCGAAATTTTACAAAATTACCCGGTCCGAGCCCGATTTTATTTTTACAAATTTTCAACAATTTACGATTCTCTATAGAACTGGTTATAATTAACATCATCATGACCGACTTATGACACGAACATGGTTTTCTGAAGAAATAAATTCCTTACCCGGTCCCGGTCCGAGCCCGAATCTGAATTGAGCTTACGCGCCCGAACCCGTCGGGTATGGGCCCGGGCCCGTGCAGACCTCTACATGTAACACATTTTTTCTGAAAATACCACTTGGCTCATTTCACCTCTCAATGATTCAATGTAAAGGTAGACCTCCCGCTAAAGTGGCACCGTGATGATTTTGTTTCACTCAATTTTATCTGATGGGAATAGCTAGACCTATTAGCTAACTATTAGTTTTTTTCAAGCTATTTATTAATATCCTCACATCTCTGAAGAAAAGATGAGTAATTGTTCAACAAATAGTTTTGAGCAAAAACAAAACTAAGGCATTAAAAAATGATTGGTAAAAGCATATCATGCTGTATTAAATGGTTATTGATTTTTTAAGAGTATTGAATTATATAATTGATATTAAAAAAACTAAAACAGCCATGACTGGGATACACTATTTTGGATCCGAGGGATAGTTTTACCATGGCAAAAATAAAGTTAATGAACTGTTTAAAAAAACTAAAAACCAAAATCTGATTTCAAATTTTACGATTCTTTTTTGTTTTGCTTTCGCAAGAGCTAGTTTTTTGTGTTATCATTTTGACAGATATGATGGATAAGGCTCACAGTGATCTATAAATAAATGACAGATAAAAATTATGGCGGAAAAAGTTCACCTCTTGATATGTGGAAAGATTAAAGTATTATTTCATCTTATCTTTCTCAAAAACATAAGTTTGGCTGGCTGCCAAAGCATTCTCCATTAACAAACCTAATACTACAAATTTCTCCCGTACGTTTCATCGATTGTCTATACATTTTCTTTTTATTTATTTTTTTGAGAAAATATACTACACATTAATGTTTTAAAACAAGGTTTGATTATACCTAATAATTTTGTGAATAATGAGTGTACATATAAGAATGAATTCATATTTCAAAAAGGGTAAAATCATTAATAATGTCATTGTAATAAGACAGACGCAAGAATTTTTGAGACTTACCTTTTAAATTTGCCAATACATGAGCGTCATACGTAATTTCTTTCAATTAGAATAATAAAATTAATTAAAAAAAATGTAAAATCTTTTGTTTGAGATGCTTTCTCTTGGTATATACTTAGCTCTATTTTATCACGATGAAAAATAGTATTTAATTTGAAAAATATTGTAATCTTTTGTTGATATATATTTGACAACATTTTTTATAACTATTTTTTTTTTAATCCAGTGTTATCTAAAATCTAATCATATTAACGACAGCTTTGTTACGCTATCTTTGACCCACGTATTCTCGACTCTCGCCTCATAATATTTCATTTTGATCTTGACAGTAAGTTGGCAATAGAAAAAAGGTTTAAACCTGAAATCATACTGCATCAAACACCTCGACGACTGCTAATTGTTGACTGACTCAGTTTCAATTTGTATTGAATAATGTGTACAATCATTGGGATGAAAAAAGTTGAATGCTTAAATATTAATATACTAGAAAAAATTAGTGCAATGATATAACAGCAATGGAGGTAAGATATATTTTTTTTATACAAATTGATGGAGCTTTAAGTCCAAGGCAACGTTACTGTCAAAGTTATTCAAGTCTTTTTCATTGATGATATTATTTGTATTCATTTTCCCATAATTGCAACATAAAGTCATGACCGCTGAGCTACTGTCAAATGAAGTGTTTTGTCATTGAATTTCATCTATTAAATTAAATTAAAAAATAGTTTAAGAATTCGGTTCCTAGAATTTGGTTTGTCTGTTATATTTTATGTACTAAAAAGTCTTAAAACCGTTTGGTAAACGTCCAATAAATAATATGTGTCTACTTGGTTCAACCACGAATCGCACTTTTACCCTTTTTGAAATAATACATTTAAATATTATTGGCGTAGAAACATATTTACACAAATAATGTTAACGTGATTGAATGCTAAAATTTAAACAAGATTATATTAATATGTACAAAATTTAAAAAATGAAATATTTAAAGAAACTTTTCATACACTTACAATTTATTGACATCGTTAAATAATTGTCAATTTATTTTGAATATTTAACATGAAATCTGTAGTGGAGGTTATTATTAAGGTTTGAACAATATTTTCAAACACTTTAAGCTTGTATAATTGAAAACAAAAAAAGTAAGATTTTTATGAATAAAGTAACAATTGATTTCAGTGTGAAAATAATTGATTTATTACGCATAAAAGAATTTTTTAATGCCATCCACAGAAAAGCGTGTATAAATCTACACTATGGAGAAAGAATAAGTAATGATTATATATATGCTAGCATTTAGCAACTATATAAATCAAGTTGATTTCTTTCGTTCAAATTGAAACAATTTAAAAATTATTTTCCATTGCGTTTTAAGCATATTTTTAAATATTAAAAACCTTTTTACAGCTAAAATGGATAATTTTTTTAAGGACATACCAGTAAGTCAATAGTGTGTGGGATTAATTGGTAGGGATATCAAACTGTTTCTTTCGCAGATAAGGTGTTTCTTTTTGTTATCATCATTATGTAAGTACTTAATAATAATATTATATGTAATACTAACAATCATATGTATAAAGCAAGGTTCTGTCTTTCTTTTTATTTTTAACATTAAAACTAATATTATCTTTGTTATTTAAAAATATGAAACATAAATATGGTAACATTATTTCACACTTCACATTTTGTTATTTGATTAATCTAATTTATTTAATATTAGTAATATAGTTGTTATATTAAACCAACACTCGAAAGTTCAGTATTTTTTCCAATATCATTCCATTCTCTCTTTATAAAATGTCATTAAACTTTTCTTGTATTAAGTCGCACTTGTTTTGTACTTGCATAAAGTAAATGCTTTAAGTCCATAAAAAATATTGTACAAAATAAATCAAATAACCAACAGTAAAAGTCATTTTATTAATATATTGATTTTGTTGACTTAAATCAAATACCTGAAAAAAATGTCAAATCAAAATTTAAAGCAAGTGGTTATAAATTATAATAAAAATGTTTGTTACTAATACTTTTTTTCAAATATGAATCGACTTAAACTTAATATATATACCAGACGAAAAAAAATGGTTTAAGATGTAAAATTAAAAAAAAACTGATATACAACATTAATAAATTCCAAGTGTTCATTTTTTTTAAATAATTTAAGAATATGTTGTCACAATGTATCCATTTTTGTGATGTTCAAGATACTACTAAAGTCTTTCGTATTATTGTGTTTTTCGGAAACTGACTTATTCTGTTTGTGCAAAGAAGATAAGAATGTAATTAAAAAAGCGACAATTGACATTTCAGATAGTAAATAATATACGGATATCAAACATTGACAAAAAAGCATTCATTCGGCAGATTTTATATTATTTTTAATGTTTACTAGATCTTTAAAACATTTTTTTCTTCTTACCTTTAATACTGTTCTCAAAAAAACTTATTTAAGACTTAGTTCCCATTTTGAAAACACAAAATAACATGTTATTTATTATGAACAAAAAACGAGTGTACACGCATAGTTCACTTGTAAGACTTAAGACCTTAGTAATAATTTATAGGTCCAATGACTATAGATTTTTTTATGGGTAACATGTAAGACAATTCTTTTTATTTTCTTTTTCATGTGTAATTAAAATATGAGACAGAAACAGATGTCTCATGCACCTTTTCTATTAAAGAATGAGTGCTAAAAATAATTCAAAGAATCAAAAAGGTTTTATCTTTTTCTATCTCAATACAAAATTTATTTAATATTGTATTATATTTTTAAAAAATAAAAATAAAGTCAAAAGTGTGGCATTATATTATGGATATACAAAAAAGTTTTTAGTTTACGTATTTTTTTGTTGTTTTAAAATCCAATAACTATATGGCTGAAGCGTGATGACTGTGATGAACAAAATGTTTTTATTTATTTAATGTGAATTGAATTGAAGTTTATAAATACAAAGGCTTAATTGCAAAAACAATGTTTTGATGCAATCAATTAAGAACAATTTATCATTCTTGACCAATCAGATTATTTTCGTAATTAAGCTTATGTAATTTTTAAACACTCAAAAACAATTTCGCACGTTTAGAATTATTCCAGAATTTCATTTTTTTTGATAACGTGTTAAGGATTTTTCATACATTCATTGACTAAATACAGGATGTTAGAAACAAAAGCTAACAGTATTGTTGTCAATTTATAAACCATAAAAATGTTTTAAAAGCATTTGTTATTATGTTCATTTATTTCTGAGCGTACCACTATTGGATAGTGTTCTTTTAAAACGCTGTATTATAATAAAAATGACACAACTCAAAAATAGACAATTTAATTAGGTGACTAATTTCACTCTAGTAGAAAATATGGGTATTAGTGTCTATAGGTTTAATACTTGCGTTTTATTGATAAAAATATATCAGCTTTATCATTGAATTCATAATAATATAAAATTTTATTATTTATTCTGTTCAATAAATCTATTTTACTTACAATAATATTCCCATATAACTTGCCATTTTTGTTGACATTATTAGTCTTTTTTGAGTTGAGTCACTTTATTTTTGGGATTATGATGTACCACCAAAGACATTTCTTTCCGTCGTTTTCATTATTTGGGTATATTATAATTTAGTATTAATCAAATTTCATTATTACAAAATTATTTTCATATCCATCGTATTCTTCTTTAACGTATTATTGTATTCAATAAGAAATTCTGTTTCCAGACCTGCAGTAAGCAGTTACTGTCGGCCGTCATCAGTCTCCTACCAATTGAAGTACTCCTTAGAGCAGTCTCTAGCTGAACCGCACCAGCGCGTCTCCACGAGGGGAGGGCACGCCCTGCCGGTGCGTCGTGCCGGCCTGAGCACGCTGCGCATCCGGCGCGTCTCGCCGATGCCGCACGTGCGCGAACACGCGGACCACTCGCCCCATGTTGACACGCGGCAGTCGCGGGATGCTCCTGGAAAATTGGGAAAAGTTTTACAATAATTCCAATGGCGACATAGCTCATGATGTGTGCACGATAACACTGAGATTATTGTAAATTATTTGGGACACCGTTACATTTTTTTTTGTGACGAATTACAATTACTTGATCGCGTAATTTTTGTATGGTTAAACGTATTGTTTTCGATGGGTAAAATGTCATTTTATCAACGTGTATTCTTAAAAAAGGAGATATGAGATTCAAAAAATTGTCAAAAACTAATTCGTCGACAAAATGCCAACTGTATAAATAATAATATCATATATTTCTAAGAACCGTTTATTATCAGATCACGTTTCTCGTATTTAACGAGAAGAACGAGGAATGAAAAGAAATATTAAAAATATTCAAATTCAAAGAATATTACTATTTTTATGAAATGACAACGAACGTTCAAAAAGCAGTTGAAAATATTATATTATATAACCAAGCGTTACATATACGCTAGGGGCAGTAAGATTTTCAATATATGTTGGTAAGAATACAGTGAAATAGCATTCACAGTCCATTATGGTATACCTAATCCATCATCGTCCGAACTATGCTCGGCCGTGTCGTCCGATCGAAACAAACGTATGTAAAGGAATGAGAGCGCGTACACTACTGCAGACGCCATCTTACGATGACGGCTGTCTCTGACCGATCAACCGACGAATCTGCCGGCTACTTTTGACAGAACATCAACTGCTACTAACTTCAGGTTGGTATTGTTGCGAGTCTGCCGCCTACTTTCGGTGTATTATGACAGAATATTTACCGTATTTATTTCGTATTCCGCATAATTTATCAGTGTTCTTCATATTAATGTGCGATTTTAACGCGATTATCAAGCCCTCAAAAAAATAATTTTAAATCGTGGCGTTGTTTTAGCTTAGTTTGTGAAGTTTTTCGGCGTAATAATCCATGACTAGCCTTAACAAACAATTACCGCAGACGTTTTATCGTGCATAGTTTTCTGTGAAGGTCTTGTTGATTTTTATTTGAAAATGGATTTCGAAAAAATTCTAGAATGCACAGTACTACTGACTGCTACTAACTTCAGGTTGTACTCGGTCAAAACCGGTCGGCCGACAACGGTTGCAGTGAATGCACATGAACGGCCGACACTTTACGTCAGAATGGGTCCGACACGAAGTCGGCCGATGATTCGGTTTTGGTGTACGCGTACCGTAAGGCTTTCTAACTTCCCACTAAAGTATGTATGTAATTTATACAATGGAAATAGATCTTTTAACTATTATAGGGACTATATAAAACCGAGGTTTCCTAACTTTAACTAAAAAAAACTTGAATGCGATAGACAATTTTTAAGCACTCAGTAATCAGAGGCGGATTACTTAATGAGCGCACGAGGCGCGCGCTTTGGGCCTCTGATCGTAAGGGCCTCACCTCAATATATTTTATGAATCCTAAACAATATTTTAAATTTAGTTCAAAGTTTTAGAAAATTTAGTTAGTAATTCGAAAAAATACAGCATCTTAATTTGATTGAACCTGAGGCCTCAAAAGTGTTTAATCTGTTTATGTCAGTAATGTAAGATTTAAGCAGGTAATTTGACAGAAAAGCCTAAAGAATTTTAGTTTATGACACAGATATTTATTTGAAATGTCACGTGTAAAGTTATTGCAGCTACAGTGGCCAAATTAATGATGAAAGATTGTGGTAGTTGTCCAGTATATGTATTACGGGTTGCTTAAGAGGATGTGTCTGATTATTTTTCAGGCTGCAAAAGATTGATCGCCACGGCAAAGAGTTTCAGAGCTGCCGGGTCTTGACAATATTATTTTTGTGTCGACTCACTTGATTTTCTGTGCGCGTGCTTCTTGTGTCCTGTTTTTGACGGCTGTTTCGATCTGTTTCGGTAAGTGCGGGCGATGCTGTTCAAGATGGCGGTCTTATCGCCTCTAGGTAACTCGTTCGCTTCCCGTGGCTCCACGGTCGTTGTGTTTGTGCCAAATGGACTGAAAACAAAAAAAAACGTTTTAAAAACATGTTCACCCATCATGTGAAGAATCGTTAAGCCCCAAATCATAAAAGATAAGGGTGGGAATATGAGATTTATATTCAGAGTATATCAGAGGTTCGCAATAAAGCTTCCGTTGCCAATGAATAATTAATATTAAATGCAACATATTCAAAAAGTTTTGTCTTCTTCTTATTCATGACAAATAAGAATATTTTTCGTATAAATCCTATTTTTATAAATAATGTATTGATTTTTTTTTTTTTTTTTTTAAACCATGTCCGTTCCCATTGTGGAGCATATGGACTCCTAATGGAGTTTATCTCAACAGAAGTGTTTCTACGAGAACTGCTTGTTACTCAGTTGCTCAACCTCTCTTTTTTCAAAGAGAGTAGGGATAGAAGAATAGGGCTAGGACAGGATTAGTGGTAAGCTAATCGCTCTCGGTACGCCCCGTTCATAGGATAGGATGGGTGAAAGGGGGGAATTCAAGACATCACATACATCCATGCCTTTGAACAGAAATTCATAAATCGATTGAAAAATCAATTTATAAAAACTGTCCGTACCGGGATTTGAACCCGGGCCCTCCGTAGCCGAAGCCAACAACGTTAACCACTCGACCACACAGGGGACATGTTAAAATCATTTATTGTTTGCAATAAAAAAATATTGATGCGTGGTGCCAGCGGCGGATTACACCATACACGAATTAGGCGCGCGCTTGGGGCCTCAAAATCAAAAATGGCAATTATATAAATATTTTTATTGTTTAACATGGAACTTTTCGACGTTCTTAAGTTAACTGAAAACAGGGCCTCATCATTTAAGCTGTATGGGGTCTCTCACGTGCTTAATCCGCCACTGATTGGTGCCCATAAATTCCTGTCAAATTCTTAATACACCTCCAACCAAGAAGTTGTTGATAATGTTGCATATATTTTAAACTAGCTGACCCAACGAACTTTGAACCGCGTCAGAATCAATAAGTGTTGTGTTAACTTGATAACTTAAAACATGATGACTACCGAGCCAACCTTTAGTTGTAAATTGTGCGGTGGCAAGCCAGGCAGATCCAATGAGTTTAAAAATTCAGTTGGATAGTTGGTTGCTTCGTCATCGTTTGTTACACGGTCGATAGATTTGAAGGAATATAGCGGACCAACGATTTGATTTTGAATTGTGAAGAATGATTCACATCTTTGTTCTTCGACGCAAGAATTGCTCGTTCACTCAACCAATTGTGATTTTTGTGTTCGGAAATTTGGTTGATGAAGACGTCCTTTGTTGAGACGAAATTGCTAAAATTCGGTAGAAACGAAATCAATCCGTTCGATTCGTCAACAGGAACACGGTCGTTACCGACGATAGTCAGCAATTGCTTAGATAAATCTTCGGCAGATGGATCGTTTAGCAATGCAACTTTGTTTGTTTGTCGTCAGCTGAAGTTTCTTCACATAGCGCCAGAGTCAATGATTTGAGGCAAGCGTTTATTTCATCGGCAGCAGTCGATCTTGAAATGAATGGTAGTGTTTGGCGGAAATTACCAGATAGTAGAATCATTGCACCTCCAAAATATCTTGACTCATTGTACAGATCTTTCATAGTTCGATTGAGTTCATTCATTGCGCATTTATGCGCCATTGCTTAGTGTTTTGCAATCTTGCATGTTGGTTTTTCAGTGGTTTGGAAGTTTAACGGCAATTTCAACGCTGAAAAAGCAGTTCGGCATCCTTCTATCTACGTGGCCGCTATTACAGAAGAAAAAAATGCTACATTAATTTTATATCTCGCACGAACAGTGACCATCAATGACATGAGGAATGTCTTCCCAGCTCCACCGGGCGCATCGAGGAAAAATAAGCCACTATTTCCATCATCAATTGCCTTTATTAACGTATCGTACATTTCCTTCTGTTGAGGGTTCAACAATGGTACATTCGTTCAAACTGATTGGTTCAATGCATCTCGATCATATTTACGTTCACGTTTCGATTCTCGATTGAAAGCGTCGTTCATTCCACAATCTGGCGTTGGCATTCCTAACTTGACTAACAAACTGCCGCATATAAAGCAACACATGTCTTTGATCAAAAGCAAAGCCTGGTTATGTATTTCTTCATTCATCTCGAAATCGGGATTCCCTGAACTGACACGAATTCGATGTAAAATTTATTCGGACATGTCTTCCTTGTACTTGTTTCACAGTTCACAGGGATTCAATGGGAAGCGTGTCAAAATAATGTGCTTGGAGATTTAAAAACAATTTCTTCAGCGATTGTCATGTCCCAATGAGTATCATTTTCAAGCAAGTTAAGCTGTTGACATGCATGTAGAAGCATTCGTCGTTTTTCGGATGAACTGTGTAAACGCGACCAAGAGCATCAGTAGTCAGTCATTCGGGTGATCAGGAACCGCATCGCCTTGCTTTTGACGTAAAAATTTCTTTGACGTAGCTTTCCAAGTGTAATAACGTGGCATCTCAGAGTAGAGCAACGTTCGTGCAAACAGCGTAATAATGTCGTCAAAAAAATTATCATACCTAATTATAAACATAACCTTATTTCAATATTATCCGATTTTCTTTCGTTTTCATTTCATATCATCGATTTTTTTATTCTAATCCATACTATAAATTAAAAATTATTTAAAAGTCAATCGTATGCAAAAGAAGCAGAAACAAATGAATTTTGGAAACATTGCCATCTAGTGGATGAAATCGGCATACAACAACATTTTCATTATTTCAAGCTGATCGTCATTTGAAAAAACTGTATGAGAATATTAATTTTCTTCATAATTACTTCTCCGTCGTATTTTTTCGATGTTTTAATGCTTATTCTGCTATTCTAGGCGGAGACGAATTTAATAAATCAAAGATCATTAAAATCGGCCAAGCCCTTCTTGAGATATACGTGGTGTAAATAACCCGACTTTGTTTTATATATAAAGATAATTAATGTGAATGTCATAAATTTAATCAAAATTGTATATAAAAAAATTAAATAAACTGATCATCAAAACAAATTGATAAAAAGTGTAACATGATTTTTAGTCTCCCGATGCCACTCCGTGACTTAGCTAAGCTGCTCTTATTCTTTGAACACATTGCATGTACGTCGGAAGTGTGCAGGGTTTACTACGTAATTGTACGGAAATACTATTTCATAAACATTACCTCATCGTGTACATATTCCCTGGAGTCACCATAGACAATCCATCTCTGGATATAATTCTTGGAGGTAGAGGAGAGAGTCCCGATGGATGTGGATCTCTCTCGGCCCGTTCCTCTTCGATGGCTAAAGACAAGAGAGCGTTGCTGCTACCGTCCAGAACATCTATGCTGTTTCCAGAAGGTTGTTCCATCTTGAGGACTTCGTAGCTCTTGTCGTCTGATGCGTGGTGGAATACTTCGGATAGCTCGTACTCTTTCAGCTAGAAAATAATCAAAATTATGTTACTGAATGACCATTATTTTTTTTACTGATATTATTATATTTGCCGAATTATTCTCAAATTTATTGGGACCTGGCGATAGTTATGCGTATCACAAACACCCTTGATTATTGTCTAGTTCTAATAAATTTGAGGAAAGCCGTTGGTATAATTTAGATACAAAACAATTAAAAGTCTATTTTCGATATAGCAGAAAATGTAACAAAAAGGTAAGAAACAAATTAAATTGAAATAGAATTATAATATAATATTGCTTGTTTAACTTGCGGAACACGTATCTATGTTTTGTTATAATCGATAATTGTATCGACAGCTTTTTGTGCATGAGAGTGTCTTAGAAGCAATCATCCATTGCTTCAAGACAAGTGAGATTTATTAATCTTTCAGTTTCTCAAAATATAGCGTTTGATAGTTTTAATTGTGTAAAACACAAAACATCATAATATGTACATCGATGATCGGTCAAGATATACATAAATACTACTTTATTTGGGAAATATCATTCATAAAAATATCAATATTTGGGGAACTCATACATATTTGATTTGAACATAAATGATTTAAAATAAATTTTCTAAATGTTAATGAAATAAAAGTTTATTTTGAATATAATATATATTATGATTATACAGCTGTTTCATTGTCTTCTCTCAATTTGAATGTGTTGTTAAAATTATTGTAGAGTGAAATATTTTCTAGCCAGGTCCGTGAACTCAAAATTTAAATTCAACAGAGCATAGTAATATACAATACATTTAATTCGAATTCATAAATCAACCACCTGTCATATTATTTCGAAATTCAAATTACACGTTTCGAAAATCGAAGTCGTTAACAAAGTTGACAGACGAGTGTTATTAATCAAACAATACACTATTAATTTTAAAAAGCAGTCTGGCAACATTTCACCCATCAAAATATTCATATTGTTATTGTATTAACAGCAATTGTTTCATTTTTTGCACCATTTATAAAACGTATCTATGTATATGTCAGTGTTCCTCAAATATTTAAAGTATATAATAAATATATTTAATGTATAAAAACGAATATTGTGGTGCTCAACAGAAAGAATTGAACGCTGTTTTGGAGTGATCAACGGTAAATCAGTTCTGTAGGAATACTTGGCTAAGCAAAAATAGTTCCCAATATGTTTGAGAATGGTGAGGAAGGCCTTCATGAGATAAACACAGTGGATATTAAGAAAATCGTTTTTTTAATACTTTTTTAGTACATCCATGGACGATAGTCTCACATTGCTGATGATTCATGCTTGACTTATTATTATTGTTTATGTATATTTTACTAACCCTGTTATCAATGTACAGCATATTGACTTATAATAGAGTTTATCTTAACCGAACTGCTTCTACGAGAACTGCTTGTTACTCAGTTGCTCAGCCACTCTTTTTAAAAAAAGAGTACAGATTTTCTTGCGGGGTGGTCAAGTGGTAAACGTAATTGACTTCGGTTACGGAAGACACGGGTTCGAATCGATATCTGTCCAAAGACATATATGTATAATATGTGATGTCTTAAATTCTTTCTCACCCATCCTATCCTCAAAACGAGCGTAGCGATAGCGATTAGCTAATTACTAGTCTTGTCCTAGTCATATCCGTCTATTATATTAATTAAGTCATTGAATTAAATAAAATAAAACGTTGGACGAGCTATCGAATTTTATTTTGAGAAACCCTGGTACGTAATTATATACTGCTCTTTTGTTGAAAAAAAACTTCGTATAAAAAATTACAGCTATTTATTTGTTAACATTACGACAAGTGGAGTAACAAAGTTATCAAATTTAATTTCAAATATAAATTAATTAGAAATAGATTATTAGGAATAAGTTAGTTGCAGATTACATTGAATTTAATCCCTTCACTAAAAAAGCATAATATTCAGCAAATTTATTAAGAGCAAAGTATCTAAACGAATAGCATTTTTAAGAAGTAACGGTATTGTGTTACATTAATGTAAAAAGAGTATGAACCGGCAACAGGTGGCGTTGGGTACAACTTTGCGTACCAATGCGATAATAAAGCTATGGGAGTACTTTTCAATAAATTTGGTGAACAAGTAGGTAAGTCAAATGAGAGCTCTAAAGTATCCAGTAAGCATCGTTGTGCGGGCTAAAATAAACATTTACTTATAGCAAGGCTCTACTGATAATGTTTCATGTAGCCTCTAGCTTAGCAAATTAATTCCGGAAACAATAATTTACACAATCTGCACTGAGAGAGAAGTTTGCCCGTCTCTGAACTCAATTTAGACGTCAGACTTGTGGTTATGTTATTTAAATAATCATTCCAGTTGAAATTTATCGAGTTAAAGTTAGAATTGTTGAAAATTAGTGCAGATTTTATTTAGGATATTTTACTTGAAATATTTTAGTTCCTACGCGAGTCGTAATAGATTTCTCTTTACTTTTACATTCTTTTGAGCGAGATCGATGAAGACTATATATAATATAGGTGGCTTCAATCACTTATTATAATAATTGATAGATTAAATTGAATGTACAAATCCGTTATAACCAGCGGTGGGTTACCAATATGTTAATTAGGGTCTCGCTTCATCGCAGCCATAATGCCTTTAATTGACAAAGAACTGAGAGTCAACACGAAAAAATGAATAAAACGGTTTGTTTTATTATGCACCCGAATTAAATGTATTTACAGAAAAATGAAGGGGCATCAATGTTTTATGTTTCATAATACAATTGAATCATCGATAGAAATAGCAGTAAGAAACTGATTTGATCTGAGAACAATGATTTTCTTAATTTAACAAAGGCCTCGCGGGAGCTCCTCCGAACCCCTTCCAGCCCACCTCTAGTTATAACAATATAAAACTTGTAAAATATTTCCATCTAAATGAATTACACAATTACAAATAATTAAGAGCAATTTGTCGCCACGCATTTTATAAAACGACTGTTGAAAAGCAAAATAACGTAACCCACTGGTTTTTTAAAACATATTTTTTTTTCGATAATTACAATGTATACATACATTTTGATACACGTTCTATCAAAAGCTGCAAATGCTATTAGAATTTAAATATTGTTTTTATGTTTGAAAAAAGCGAGTGTGAAAATTGTGACCTGAAAGAAGGACTTAAAAAAAGGTTTTTTTGAACAATTTATTAAATAAATATTATATTATATCAATAAAAAATCAGTTTATAAGTCTTCGTATATATATAAGAGTTTGATGGGATGCTTTTTCCCAGAATCTCACAGAAACTCTTTTTTTTTTTTTTAGCTCACCGAGGAATTTGAAATCTCCGATTTGGTATACTTTTTCCCAGAATCTCACGAAGACTCGTTTTTTTTTTTAGCTCACCGAGGAATTTTAAATCTTCAATTTGCCAATTTCGTGTAAATTTCGAGAATTTGCTAAAAAATTCTCAATCCCGAAATCCCGGGATCGCGGCCATCTCAATCCCGGAATTTCGGGATCAGAAAATTGAACGGGATTACGGGATCCCGGATCCCGGGATTGGATGCCCTAGATGGGACGTCAGTTTACAAGTCATTCATTATTTAGTTCTAACTGATACTATAGCAACTAAAATATAATAAATAAATATATTTTTTAATTAATGTCCACACTCGATGTCAAGAATATTAATCTCTCATGAAATAATTCGATTTAACTAGCACCGGTGGCAAGTCAATCTCATAAGAGGCCATGAAGATTGGTATAGAAAGGTAGGACTTTGAAAAAGCTAAAAGTAAATGTGTTGCTCTATATTAGATATAACGAGTGATAAGATATGAAAACATCACATATATGAATTGGTTTGGATACAAATTCAATAAATTGCCAAAATTGTCGTTACAAAATCAAGTTGAAATCGCAGAAAGGTGAAATATCAAATATGTATATATTTTTTTCAATTCTACGATCAAGAGTTACGGCATGGGTGTTGTGATGTCTTTTCATCTTGAGTTTGTTCTCTGTTATAATTTAAATCGATTTAAAAGATTAAAAGATTTTCGATGTCAAAATCCTTGGAAGACCTAAAAAATTCCCTATTCAATGATTACTGCCTTATGTCAAATCAAAAAAATGAATATGACCTTTAGAGAAGAAAAGGTTCCCTACCCCTGGTCAACAGTGTGAGATTGATCAATAAACAAAAATGCTAAGTGACTTACTTGCAAAAAAATTGTGTAATTGATAATGTATAGAATTGATAATGTAATAGAATTAAAAAAAAAATCCCAGTTGATGGCATTCTTTATTATATGATATAATAATATTTAATGTAAGATAATTTTTTTCTTAATTATATGTGACTGTAGACCGTTTCATTAACCCGTAAGCAATTTGCTCTGAAGCAAAAGAATATTTTGAATTAAGTGTTTTTAAAGTGTCACTAGTATGAGAATGACTAGAAAGGCATATTATATTAAGAAGAAAATTAATATTTACTTCATATGTCAATCACCTATTTTGTTATAGGCAATAATTACGTTAAGTATGCTTAGAATCTACTCTTGAAAGAGCGGTTAAGTGATTTATGGTAAAATTTTGTAAATCAGGCTAGCAGTGTAAATTCACACGTCGTGTTGGCTAAGCAAAGTTATATAGGTGCGGTTCAGGAAGATAAAGCTCGGTTTTCTTAGATCGCAGCGTCGCGACTTAATGGGTTAACAGAGAGGCGAGAAAACCAAACCAATTACGCCCTGGGGGAACGTTCTGAAGCGGCGTGTTTTCTTCTTGTCGCACTTAACACTTTAGATGCCGATCCGTTTTACCAAAATCGGAAAAACAACTAGAAAACGTTGAATTAAAATGCTTAGCATAAACATTTCTTTTTATGTCTGTTTCTTATGTGAACGAAGACTTCGTTAGGCTTCGGGATACTTTGTCAACTATTCGGGTTGGTCACATATAGGCTCAAAGGCTATAACCAGGGAGTTCCTGAGATAATTTGAGATCCAGTACACGCAAAAATTTGAGACTTACATTAAAATCTTCTTTACTACGAGGAGGAAAAAATAACATAATTAAGCAATTAGAAATATCAGAAAAAAACTTCCAAGGCATCTTAAACAGTGATATTATGCGCCAATCGAAAGGGGTAGTGTTAAGTAAAAATAAAATGTATTTATTATTTTTTTTATCTGCAATTTGTGTTTATTTATTTAAAGAAAACACATGCTAATTATAGATGCAAAAAAATGCCAATATATTGTTACTTAATTATATCAGATTGAAAATAATAATTTTAAAACGGAGTTTTTTTTAAATGGAAAATAATATAAAGAAAGTAAGTTCAGTAGTCGACTAAAATTGTCCATATCTATTGGGCATTGACGAGAATAAAAAATGACGATTGAAAAAAAACTATGTGAGAATTGCCATACATTTAGCAAACAGAATAATTTAAAAATACTCGTTTGGTCTTTTAAAATTAAAAAAAAATACTCAACTTCTATAAGCCATCTACGATCATTTATTGACGAAAATATTCTATAAAGAAATTCGGTAATCTAATTATTGAAATCACTTCATATCATCTTCAGTTTTGAATAAAAAAAGGAAATTGGTGACACATATTATAATAAAAAACATTACTTCCAATAAAAGATAGCATGGCGATTAGTTGGCGTGTGATGTTATTCGTAGTAAATGAAATTTAAAGAGATGTTTACGATTATTTCGAAGAAAAGAAAAATGAATATTCCGAAATGCGTATTTTGCATTCGATTTTATTGTACAAACGATTTTCCCATTCCCACCATAAAACAGTCGTCATTCAGCCAAATACAACAATGGAAATGATCAACAACAAAAAAACATGTCATCTGGCAAACAAGGTGAATAAATATTATATATTTCGTGACATAATCATGTTGTGATTCTCAGAAGATCGAATTTTCTTTCGAGAGTCACAAAAATTGATGTTTCAATTCTATATAAAAAAAAAAGTAATATAATATTGGCGTCCTTCGGCAGATGTCAATAATTTCTCGACAATCCCATTTCAGCGCCAAGAAGTAATAAGCAAACTTTGAAAGAATTTTAATTTGTTTTTATGCAAATACTTTAATGGCATAATCTTTTCATGTAAAATAACAATTATTTTGTTTGTATTTACTGTACATTTTTCATCGTCAAGCAAACACAGACTGATAAGTTAATTTAAATTTCCGCTTGTTCACTAGTGTGTACTGTACAAATATTACAAATAAATTAGTGTGAGAGCAACGTTCCCTCTAAGCAGAAGGGTTAGCTGCGCGGAAAATTCAAAGGCTACGTGGAGGCTGCGCGGAGACTGCGCGGAGACTGCGCGGACTGATCAAATATTAATTGAACAACTGTCTTGTAGTGCGCGCCAACCCGGAATGAGTGCGCGGGAGCTTCCCAACTGCTGCGCGGCTGCGCACGCACGCAGCTTAGAAGGAACGTTGATTGAGAGTGCTTTTTTTAAAATACCAGCAATCAATTCGATTCCTATCAGTAATTGTTTGTTAATTATGTTATTTTTAATTTAAATACATTAGTTTGAGTTTTCCAGCTTCTTACTGAATTTTGATTATATATTTAACAAGTTAATTGTATTTTATTGACTAAGCTGTCATACAAAAAATAGTTAAAATAATACTGTTTTCTATAAAGGTTTATTTAACGGATCCACATCCGAGGTGAACGATTTTTTGAATCGCAAATATTGTAAATAATTTGTTACTAAATAGTAAACGATAAATTGTATTAACTAGACTTTTTGGTGATTACGCAATAACTATATTTACCGAGTTTGCAACCACTGCTTATGAAATTAGCTCACGTCCCAATGCGCGAATGACAATCTAATGAACCCTACTGTCGGGAAATAGCTACTCCCACTGCCAGGAGTAACCAATGTTTTTTGACCAATCTTAATAAAAACATATTTTTTTTATATAATTTTTGTTTAAAAAAAATAGATTTAAATGAAATGTGAATTTGTATTCATAGGTTAGATACATTTCTGACAATAAAAAGTTAATATAAAAAAACGGATACAAAAAAAACTATTCAATGATATTTTTTGTCGAATAATATAAAGAAACGAAGAAAATTCGTTCAAGCATGATGATATTATTTTCTTGGGAAATTAACTTTTGATAGAGTATTTTTATGATTGTTAATAATTAAAGATGGCAGAAAAGACTAGTAATTAAATATTATAATTAATAAAGATCGTCGATACGAATAAAATAAAAAAAATCCATTCTTTTTTACTTACATTGTGTCTATATAAAAAAAATCAGTTGAGAAGGTTTTTTTAAAATCCATGTGCGCTCTTTATGTGGAGTCCTCCTAATGGAGGTATCTTAACAGATTTTTTTTCCACGAGAGCTGTTAGTTCAGTCGCTCAACCTCTCTTTTTCCAAAGAGAGTAGCAGGGGTAGAAGGTAACGCCAGGACAGGACTAGTGATGAACTAATCGCTCCCTCTACGCCCAGTTATTGAAAAAGGTTCACTCGCAGTTAATTGATAGTTAAAAAATATTTTGTGAAATATTTATATTAAGCTTTTACAAATTAATAATAAACAAAAATATTTAATTTTGACAATAATAAACTAAATAAAGGACGTTGTTTTTTGACGAATTGTTTTATTTTAAATAAATACAGAATAAAACCATTAAGTTTGGAGAAAAATATTGCTGTTGTAAAATAATTGTTTTATTCGAAAATAAAAGGACGATATCCCAACATTTGCGACTCCTTCCCAAGCAGTCTTTGCCTATTTTCCTAGTTACGCCCTTGTCGTTTCAATGACGTCACCTTGGACGTGATATTAGGTAAGTCAGTGAACAAATTTCCGAGATCATAATCTTCGTCTTAATGGGGAAAATGAAAGATTGCATTGTAAAAGGAAACGTATTTTCATTTGTAATAACAAATTTCGGCCACGTTATAATATTCCAACCGACTAAAAATATAAATAACACATGATTTCTTTACAATAAAAAAATGTTTTTGCATATTGAGCATACTAACAAAATACTTGTATAGTTTCATAAAGAAAATATAAAACAAATATTGCCTGGGCGGTAACTTTGAGAGAGTTCATTATTTATAAAATTAGATTCGATAACATTCTTGTTCAACAGGCAGAATAACAAAGTTACCAAACTTAATTTCACATTACTGCCTGGTTAGAATTTTTTCCATTTATTGATTGTATTTACATTTTATTGGTCAAACTTTATAGAAATATATGAAAAAACAGCCAAACATTAAAAGAATTATGTATGAGAATAATTAGTGATTCTGAATATGCCACTAGAGAATTATCTTTATTGTCGCAATGTAAATGACATTGATTTTTTCTGCTGTCAGAGCTCATTCACAGAATTGAATTTTATTTAATACACCGAACTCCCCTTTTTACACGGTTTCGAAATACAACAGTGCTACATCCTTTGTATGTACGTATTACTAAGTACTTACTATACACACAGAAGTTTTTTAAAATAAATATTACAAAGGCTGTAAATATCTCAAGTGATGAAAGTGATGTTGTACCGAATATTTTTTGTCTGATAATTGAATAATCTTTCTTACGATTTAAAAGCATTTTTATTTAATACAAATAAGATATAATGAACAATAATGTTTTTTTTTTTTTAATTCTTAAGTGATTATTAAATAAGGAAAACTATCCAGTGTTATTTTGTATTTTAGTAAACTTTGTACACAGTATTCCGTGGGACGTATCAACCGTGTAAAAAGACAGTCCGGTTCAATGGTGTATGAAAGGGTCCTGCCGCCCCCAATATTTCCACCAATTTTTTTGTAATCACTTCTACTATTTTTATCTATATGAGATTTTACTACAGGAGACTTTTTTATGTCTAAATATAACCGCCCGGGGCGGTCACCTCTGCCACACCCCCCTTGCTACACCACTGGTCTAGTGTATTGTATTTAAGGATAAATCGTTATATTTAAAGGTCCGAAAACAATAAGCAGGATGTCATTCGTCGCTAGTGCGTATTGCAAAACAATAATGTAATGAGTTTATAAACAATGATTAAAAGTACATTAAAATATAATGTGTTGATTAAATCAATATTGAATAAAACCCTCAAAGTTAAACCTTGGTTGAGTGTTATTTTTAATTACCCATATCAACCACCCGACTTCCATCCTTGAGCTTAATGAGGGACTCAACACTATTTCAACTTGAAAACTAATTACACCTAATGATTATTGTTATAAAGTTATTAGCAAGATTAATTTATACGGCGAGAAAAGTTAAAAATAAAGATGATTCGAAGAATAATAGTAAAATGTAAATAATAGTCGTTGCAAGAAAATCTTTTGTAAGCATGTCACTAATTATGAGAGGGACTTAAATTTTATTTCGTTTTTAATTATAGGCAATGCTGAATTGTATTTTAGGGGATGTCATTAATTAATCAGCGTGTGATGAAGGATGATAATTAAAAAAGTGACATTTTAATTTGAATGTCGGAAAATGTGTCAGATTTCAAAGAAGTTCGGAAACTTGTACACTTTCTTAATTAATTGATATTGACGGGCTACTAAGATAGAACGTCAATTAAAATAATGGCGACTTATTTGTTACAAAAATACACATTAACGAAAGAAATAAAGAAGAATTTCGTTACAATTTTATCCAGTGCTTCAATAAGTAAAATACCATAAGTAATCGCTAACTTTCGTATATAATTACAGTTATAAAAATTACATTAATATATAAAAAAAATAGTGAAAGTATTAGGATTCTCTTATGTATTACATTAAAATGATCGTAAAAAGTCATCTGTCCGCTAAAAACGTGTTTATAAAAAAGGTGGACAAGGAAAAATTACTAAGTGATCTAACCTACAGCACAGCAAATGTAATATTTTTTTCACCGTAAATGACTTAACTTATAATATCACTTTTCAGAAATAGGGAATATAATATTACGTTTTTATGTGGATGTTCTATAGGATATTTTAATAACAAACATAAAGCATTTAAATTTAGAGTAAAAGGTTACTTTAACAATTATTCAAGGATCACTTTTAAGGTGCTTACTGTCAATGCTTGGTGGAATGGCATTATAATAAAAACAATAAAACATTTTTAGTACTTTTTCCACATAAAATTTATTGGATCAGGACCGGTTTCGCTCATGGTGAGCATTGTCAACTGATGTTATATTATTTTTATTTTGATTATTCAAGGCTTAAAAATATGACGAAGATTTGATATGGAATAATATCTGCCTGTGGTAACCTTAATATCTCTCGCGGCTCGGAGACTAGAAAAATACTTCTCTAACGATGGGGGGTCTTTTGTGACCCCAGTGGTTTCCTCATTATTGGCCTTATTCTTATGAATTTCAAATAAAAAATAGCCTAAGGGCTTTAAAATATCTCTTTGCATCATTCCTCATACATTTTTTAATAAAAATCCGTGGTTTTTTTTAATAAATAATCATATTTTAAGTTGCGCGTAAAAAAGACGTCATCCCAGCACACATATGAATTAACAACTGACGAGTGTAGCGCAGCTATCTTACGAACGATTTTTATCGCGGGCGCTTATCGCCTTATAGCGTTATCGCGTTATCGCGTATTTATATAAACTACAAAAGGTCCAAAAAACTATGATATAAGAATACCTTAATTATAAAAATTGTATCACCCATATTAAAATAGATATTTAAGAAAATATTGGTATTAGGGTCGCATTTCTTGAGCTTAGAACCGGAAAAGATATTATAGATATTTTAATGTCTTGGGAACGAAAAACATAACAAAATCTTTAGTTATCACGTGTTGCAGTTTATCCACACCGTTTGAATTTCAAATGAAAGAAGATGAGAAGCAAAGTGCGAATAAAAACCATAAATCTGTGAGGTATTTGAAAAGAGAACACGAAACTAAAAATGTTCCAGACGATCTTCCGTTCAAATTACAGGCAATAACGCAAACGCCCTGGACCAATTAGCGGCCCCCGTTTCCGTGTTATTGTTGCCGAAATAAAAAAAAGATGGCGGGTCCCCTTTTCGCGCCTTATTAGACAGGAGAGCGCGCCATAATCGTAAAGACGGAGGTTTACGCGAGGAAATTTTGCAGAGCCGCGCGCCACACCGCGGCGTAAAAATAAAACTATTTTCATAAATGTTTAGCAGCGGTAAAATAAACTTTCCCGTCGTCCGAAAAGGTTAGTTGGTTTTTTCATACGCTTATAAATAGTTTATTATTTTATTAGTACATCAGTAGTTTCCAAAGTTTTGTGATATAAGCACCAGTCAGTATATTTAAAAAATAATCAAATTGACATTTACTTAATATGATATACAATATTTCAATACATATAATTTGAATCCATTTTATAAATTTTAATACGTAAAATTTTGATATCGTCATTAATAGTTGACTTTTTTATGTTCGTTTAAAATTAATACCAATAACAGATTTATATTTTTTTTCCACTGCATTTTATGTCTTTCTGTCACAGGTATGCATATACAATTGTTATTACTCATAAAAAGTACATTTATATCAATTGATTTATGAATAATATAACGAATATTCTAAAGTAGCAATTGCACTGGCATTTACTTGGCATCACTTCACTATAATAAGCTATACAATACAAAAGTACGTATTCTGTTACAGTTTTTTTCGAGCATCGCCTTTTTTTTAATTCTCGGAAATTCGGAATTGAAAATTAGCCAATATCGAATTTTTAGCCATGAGCTATTTTTACAAGGAATCTAAATATTTTTAAAACTGCCAAGAGTTTTGTCAGTATTGACAGGATTCGGAATTGATGAACCTTTAAATGATTGATTCTTATTTTTAATAACCGTAAAATATTTTTAAAAATCACTTGTTTATGATATATTCTTTAATGACGGTATTGCTATACAAGTCCGGTATTGGAACAAGGGCCTCCAATCCCAGGATCCCGTCCAATTCTGCGATACCGAATCCCAGAAATGCGACAGTACTAATCTCGAGATTTAGGGGATTAAGTAAATCAGAAAAAGTTTAGCAAAGCTTCCAAATTTTGGTTTATTTTTGTAATTCCGCAAATGCTCGAGAATTTGAATTTGCAAATTTTTATTTGATTTAAAAAAACAATTGCGCTTAAGTCATGAAAGCTTTAAGCGCAGAAATCCGCAAAATCCTGAGTTTTTGAAATCGACGAACAAGAATTTCTCAATCCCGAATCCCAATTTATACACGATTTTATGTTGAATGTTTAATCCATGAATCCCGAGATTGTAAAAATTGCCAATCCCGAAATCTCGGGAACACAATAAAGGTTTCGGATTGGATGTCCTTATTGTATCCCACAGTCCTCTCTTTGTCCTATCCTTTTTATAACTACTATCTTCATAAAATATAGAGATTAAGTGACCGAGTAACAAAATTCCGTTGAGATACCTCCATGAAGAGACCATGCTGCACGTTGGAAGCGGGCATCAATTAAATATATATTTTTTGGTAAAATTACGGCAACATGTGGCCAAGTAGTAAAAAACCAACAAAAAATAAAACATATTGTTTACTTACGTCAAAATTGTATTCTTAAATACGTTTATGATAAAATCTCGGCAAATGATGTATAAAATATATTATGGATGTTAATTTCCTTCGTTAGGGTGGTTTGGTCAACCAATTAGCAGACAAGAAACCAATTCTGTTTTATTGGTGGGAATAAAAAAAAACACAGCGCTCCCAGTGCGTATTATTAGACGTGACTGGGTAATAATAGAAAGATGAAAGCTCACGTGGTAGACAAATTCAGTGACGCGCAAGGGTTAAGCAATATTATAATAAAAAGAATATCATAGATTTCGTTAAAGATTTTAATTGTAAATTATTTGTGGAAAAGTACTACATTAAAATAGATATTATAAATTAATTTTAAATTATATGACCTCAACCTCGTTTTGCGTATAAAGTAACGATAGAAAGAACACGGGTAGGGCATGCTAACGCATCAGTTAATCGCTCTCGCTATGACAGTTTATTTTAGATTCGAAAGGTAGTAGTGAATTTTAAACAATTTTGTCTTGGAACAGAAATCGATTGGGATTCGAAACGAAATTACTCAAAGTCAAAGTCGGGGTTTAGTCCATTTCTGATGGACGCTGTTAGGGGTAAAATACAAACATTGACAGTTCTAATTATAGATAAATTATTTCGATCTCTGTGCTACAGTTTGTGACACGTGTTTTGCTTCATTAAGAAGCATCATCAGACTATCGCAACATTTATGAACAAACTAAAAATTGATTAAAACGTTATGTAGCTATATGTTACAAAATAAAAGTCGTGGTTTGTCTTTTTCTACTAGATGGACGCAGAGAAAATGTATGACACAAACTTTTATAACACTTATTGTAATTAAACTATTTTCATAGTTTCAAGTACGGTAAATCTCAATGGAATTAAATTCAAAAATGGTAATGGTTATCTTATTCACTAATGTTTATTTTTTATTAATGATTTTTAGTTATCTTACGTGTTCTTCAATTTTCACAATTGTTCTACATGTCTGCCCTACATAAACAGTTTAATGAGGAAGGCGATAGATACCGCTTTAATAAAATGGTTCTAAATTATTTTAACAACTTGATACAAGTTTCTCTAAGTATTTAATGATTTATGAAATCTCACCGTACAAGATTTTATTACAACATTCGTTGTATGAGACATTGATTTTCAAACCTCAAAACTTCATGCAGTATCTTAAGTAAGAGTATTGATAATGTTCATTCTCCATAAAGTACATTTTTTTATAATATACCACTAACGATTGGAGATGCGATTGCTTTTTTTAAGACCCATTCAGAGTTGAATTCAAAGCACAAGGACCCGTCAAAGAATCCAACGAAATTATGTTCTGTCGTCGCTCTGCACCCCCAACGGCGGAGTAATTTCGAACGGGAATTGCTTATAAATTCAATTATGCAGAACAAAAAAACTGAGGCGAATTTTACAGGTGTCCCGCGACGTCGTTGCGAAAATGCTCAGCGCCGCGACGCCCGTTGAGACGCCTCTACGCTAGAGGGCGTCGGAAAAGCATGTTTATACAATTACCGTATTGGAATATTTTTGTTATAACGAAATAAAAAATACAATCGTGTTTATTTTAGCGGCGTACGTTCTCTTTATTGAATATGTGGATTATGTTTTATACAGTCGGTATTTTTATCCGTTCAGAATAATTTGTTTTATTAGCATTGATTGAATTCAACTCTCGTTAAAATAAACTATTGAATCTCTATAGCACACACAAATTGAATTTGTTTGTTTGGAATACATTTTTACTATTTACGAAAAAGATACTAAATAATTTAGATCATTTTTTGACAAGCTTAGGAATAAATGTTTGAAGTCATAACAACTTTTTTATGCTAGACCTTATTACGATACAATCTTTAATCTCGGTTAAGTTAAGCAAAATAGAACAAACTGACGTTTTTGTGTATTTTGAGTTATAAATGGGAACTAGCCCAAAATATTCAAAATTTTAATTTAATTAAGTGATCAAACCGAAATTCGGTATAGCCTCTAGCTTATTTGCATTATTTTGTTTTTGCTAAGCGGCAAAATACTGTACTAGGAAAATAAAACCAAGTTGGAAGTATTCTTTATGCTTAAATAACAAGTGATGCAAGGCTGGATAATATTTTGATAGAATCATACATATTCACTTCATTTATATAAAATAACTAAAACGATGTCAAATATTTGAAGCTGAATAAATATCTCCATTTTGCAGTTGATTAATTTTTGTTTAACTTAAGCCAAAATCATAACTCATCAATAACAGAATTACAGATTAACTCGTTAACAAATAACAAGAACAACGTATTATCACAGTAATAAACAAATGTGAAATATTACTGCAAAACTATTTCTTTACCTTCAGGAATTGGAAGGTAGCTATGGGAGGTAGTCTCTTCACGTGGGGGTAGTAGAAGCTGCCAGCGGGATGTGCAGGATACCGTGACGTCATTCGATAGGCAACTCCTTGGGGCTCCGTTGGCCAGTTCGGAGCTGTAAACGTGAACCCATTGTCTGTGCCAGCGTCTATTGGGTCAACCTGCAACGTGAATATTTTAGAAGCTTTAATATATAATGTATAATATTCAGCGAAGCTCCTTTTCCGCAACTTGCTTAGAATTCTCTTTAGAATTAGTAATTAGCAAATAAATCTATAAACGGAATGAGTGGCCAGTGATTCCCTAAAAAGGATTTATCTCCTATGTAATTTCCCCCACTCTCACCCCCTAGATACAAGCTATTTGTTTTTTTATGAAATTCGTTTGGTAAAGAAAAATAAAAAGGATTCCAGCTTACAATAGTCAAGGCACATGATTTTTGTCTGTATCACCTGAGATAAACTTGATAAATAGCTTTATCATAGCTCTTACACTAATACTTTAAAAACACCTTGCGGAAGATTGCTGGGTCTTCAACTAAAAGCCATCCGATGTTCAGGTTAAAACTCTTTTTGCTAGATTAGAAGTACAAGTGTTTCAGTTATTTAAATCATCCCGCAATTCACAAATTACGTATCACACTTCATCAAATAAACATTGGAAGAAAATATGAGTAATACTTTCAATGCCGCCTGTGTGGTCGAGTGGTCAACGTTGTTGGCTTCGGCTACAAAGGGGCCCGGGTTCAAATCCCGGTACGGACAGTTTTATAAATTGATTTTTCAATCGACTTATGAATTTCTGTTCAAAGGCTTGGATGTATGTGATGTCTTGAATTCCCCCCTCTCACCCATCTTATCCTATGAACGGGTCGTATCGAGAGCGATTAGCTTACCACTAATCCTGTCCTAGCCCTATCCTTCTATCCCTACTCTCTTTGGAAAAAGAGAGGTTGAGCAACTGAGTAACAAGCAGTTCACGTAGAAACACTTCTGTTGAGATAAACTCCATTAGGAGTCCATATGCTCCACATTGGGAGCGGACATGGTTAAAAAAAAACAAACTTTTGTTTATAATATACTGTAAAGAATTTACTTTAAATTACCACCGTACTTATTTTTAACTACTTTATTATTTATTTAATCTTATTCTGTTATTAACTCATATTCACTCTAAAATGTGAAAAGTTTAAACATATTATTGTCATGATATAGTCTAAAACAGGGGTGGGGAACCTTTTCATTTCTAAAGGTCACATTCATTTATCTGATTCAAAATAAGGCCGTATTAAAAAAAATAGACAGCCCCCCATTTTATTCAAACCTTTTTCCCATGTCGAACATAATTATAGTGGGTTGATTACGCTCTGTTTCCAAACGCTTGCGCATATTTTTTTGATCAAAGTGAATATATTGCATTATAAAATTGTGTATTTATTTAAAAAAATAAATTGGCACACATCAAAAGGCCGCATCAGAGTAGTCAAGAGGCAGCAAGTTCCCAAATCACTGGTCTAGATTTTATATAATATTACAATTTTTCTTATTCAAACAGTTGTTTTAATATAAGTATTTTCGTTATATTTTTCGATTAGGAAGCACGATTTTTACACACGCCATTCTCATATTTAAAAGGAAGAGCGAAAATCTTATTATTTGTAACGTAATACATATGTGGGCGGATATTATCGATAAACCAATTATTTTGCTGCAAATACACCCGAATCTATTTTCGAACGGAAGATATTATACGTTTCAGGTTTCACTGTGCAAAAAGGGCATGTGGAAAAATATAAAGTAGGATATATAGTATTATATAAAATATGTTCCATTACATGAAACAGCTTGGTTACATTTTTTGATGTTAATATCATGAAATGGTTTTAATGTATGCATACATATATTTTCATTTAAAAATAATTTAAGATTTCGGAAAAACACTAACATATTTTTTAACCACATATAATTATTTTTGTTCAAAAACGAAAAAATTCGCCAATTTCGGATAAACCATTTTGACCTCAATGGCTATGTGAAAATGTGAAAAATCTACACAAATAAAGTTTTATCATCTGAAACGGATAAAAAGGTTTTTGAATAGTATCATTGTGAGCAATAATATAACAATAAATTTCATGTATTTTTGTGAAAAACATATGTCGGTAGGTTCACGCCATTATCAGTAATTAACTCGAATTTAGTACCGCGGAATCGCTCAAAACAATTCTATCATTGTTAAGTTAAATTTGATCTTACCTCAACTGTTATGCTGTCCAGCCAATTTCCGTTGACACAGAGATCAAAGCTGTCAATGCCAACAAACCAATCAGGAGAAGGCACCATTCTTGACATCACCGAAATCTGTAAAAAGAGAAAAAAATGTATGAATTAGCTAAAACATTTTAAAGACATTTTTTCGGTGTTAGAATTCAACTTGAATATTTTAGTAAGCATCACAAAGAAATTCTCAACTTAAAAAATAGTTCCACGGTTCCGATATCTTCATGGTATTAATTATAATATATTACGGCGTCTCTCTTGTGGATTTTTTGTTCAAAGCACAACAATAGTATTCTGAAAATAATTATTCATCGTTAAAGATAAGATTAAAGAGTAATCTGACATTCCACGTAAAAAAAACATTTTTAGTAATTAAATATAAGAAAAATAGCATCATTATAATATCGAGTTCTTTGTTAAGTATATTAGAGAAACCATTCCTTCAGCGAGATTATCTTTACTATGGTTTGTTTAGTTGAATAGTCATAGTGTATGGTATATCACTTTTAAGGTGTTCACTGTCAATACTTGGTGGAATGGCATTATAATAAAAATAATAAAACATTTTTAGTACTTTTTCCACATAAAATTTATTGGATCAGGACCGGTTTCGCTCATAATGAGCATTGTCAACTGATAAAAAAAACAATAAAACAGTAATATTTATACAAAAGTGAAGTGATAAAAACAAGGTATGACAAACAATTGGTATTACAACCTAGCAAACGAATTGAAGCAAAATACAAGGAAAATAAACTATAAATTAAAAATTGAAGACCACTTAGCGTTTTTGTCATAATAGTTTCATTGTTTCTGAAATTCACTCTAGCAGTCAAATGGGGTTGAATTCAAATTAAGGCAAAGTCAATAACAACTTATGTTTTTTTAATGGAATATTTAAGAACGTTGAGATGGGTGCTTGTAATGTTATTTCTACTCGAGTTAATCTACAGTAACTTTAAAAAATATATTAATTTTATCTGAATATTTTTTTCTCAAATACTTGTAATATACTATAAATAGTTGTAATATGCTATAAATGATGCTGAAATATTATATCTGTTTTTTTTTTCTAATTTCCCATATTAATCTTTTGTTACAAAGAGAATGCCGTAAGTAGTTGTTATTCCAAACAAGCAAATAAATAATTCTGTATGGATATGCGGCTGTGAACTAAAGATATGTACACATATCGATTCACGTCTACCGATACATAATCAAAGCAATGTGGATCCGTTTCCGTTCCAACAGCTTCCATCTTTCGTCGTCTCGAGTTCGGCGCATCAATCTTCTTTGGGCTTGAAAAAAACATCACCCCTATCGAAAGCTGACACAGGAAAAAATATACACTACAAATGCTTCGCCATAATTGGCGATTAAAGAAGTCTGCCAGGCAAGGAGGGGAAACGGAAGTTTGAACATTTTCTCTTTCAAAATAAATACGATGTTTTTTGTCGGAGATATCTCTCCGCGACGAAGAGTTCCGTTTTTAATTGCCTAATTATTTTGTCTGTACGTTGTTATGACAGGTTCAAAAGAATCAATTTCATCGAAACACAACTGTTTTTAATACATTTATTTATATAAAAGATGTCAAGTTCACGGAAAGGAATACTACCGAACAGTGGCGGCCGGTCAATGTGGCATTGGATCAATGTACCCCTTGTATATGCAGGGGCGGTTATATTTCATGAAATAATATTCAAAAATAACATTTATACCATTCACTCATTTTAAATTCGTCATGTATTTATTGTCTATCATAAATATTTTAGAAAATTTTATTTTATTTTATTTAAAATTGTGTTTTATTTTATTGAATTTTTTGGTCAATAACCGTTGCCAAGTGGTAAAGCTCTTGTGATTTTTTTGCGTTAACAACAAACGTGCATCTCACACATATTTATATTAAAAATAATCAAAGTTTTTTTTTTTTTTTAATTTAAGATTTCGACTGAAGGTGCTTGGTGGAATTTCAATATTAAATTTGAATTGTTCAAACTATGAACATTCTCAATGTACATAGTTTGAACAATTCAAATTTTAAAGTAAGTTTTGTTAAGAATCAAGATTATTACTTTTGATATTATTATCAATTGATTCATTTCGGACTTATTTAATTATCAAGGCTTCCCATACTTTTCAAACCCCATTTTGAAACACTTGCCGAATGTAATTCATATAGTATATACATAGATAATACAATCTTAATTTGAGAAAAAAAAAACATTTTTTTTGAATTAAGTGTTTATTTTTGGATAACAATAATTAATAGTAGAAACTAACTGGGTTTCAATGTTAGTATTACTAAAACCAAAATTCCATTATTTCGACCACTTTTTGTTTTTTCCAAATGACCAGAAAGGTTGGAATCGTGTACGTCAGGACACTATCTTTTTTTTTGACCCCTACCTTTACCAGCCGATAACTTTTCGAGTTTTAAATTTTTTTATTTTTTAAATTTTTTTACATATTTTTAAAATACAAATAAACGAATGATAAAAAAATGGAGGGTAAAAAAAATCTTTGTTTATTTTTTATAGAGCTCGAAAAACACTCAAAATTCGTGCCTCTACACTTCAATACCCCCTTAAGTCACGAGTTCGAACCCCAGTACGGATATTGTTTATAAATTGGTTTTAAAAATGGTTTATGGATTTCTATCTAACGACATGGATATTATTTACATAAGATGTCATGAAATTTTCTCCTACCTGTCTTATTCTAAAAACGGACGCAGCGATAGTACTAAGCTAGTCACTAAACCTGTCCTAGTCCTATCTTTCTATCTCTACTCACTTTCGAAAAAAGAGAAGTTGAGCATCTGAGTAACAAGTTGTTCTCGTAGAAAACCTTTTGTTGAGATAAACTTCATTACGAGTCCATGTGATCCACATTGAAAGCGGATATGGTTTATATTATTAAAAAAATCAAATTTGGTCCTGAAATATGTTAGATGCGTTGTAATGTAATACTTGTCTTAAAGTATCGTAAAAGTGAAGTATCCTCAGTTAATACACATAAAAATAGTGTTATCTCTGTAAAATAAAAATATGCAATCTACCAAAACACCAAATAAAGACGTAAAAAGTTTTTCCATTTTACTAGTTGGCTCGCTTTACTTCTCAAGGGCTCAAATATCGAAATACCGAATTCATTCGTCATGTATTTCGATTCCAATAAGTCGTATTATTATCATGTTGCTCATTTTGGTCTAATCTTGTAACGCCGGTTTTGATATATTCACCAGATTTCACGGAGAAAACATTATCAAAAATGTGTGTAAGTTTAATACGATTTTAATATGGGTGATAAATATAGTGAGTTTATTTATATTCACAGAGTAAGGAGGAATGGAAAAATACTTCACTAGAAGACTTAGATTGTGTCTATGTAGGTTTGAAAATTCCTAGATAAAAAGCTACGGAAGAAAAAGAACGGGGACAGATGATTAACGACCTGTCAGGCTGCGATTATGTGCTCGCCTTATGTTACATCTCACAACACACTGACGGGGTGAGACGCCCCTGACAAAGAACGGGGTACCCTCTGTACAGTATGACACCTTTCCAAGAGACACTTTGTTCGTGGATGATACGTTTTCTACAGACTCTACGCAACTGAAGGAAACTTACTTCATATTACAGGAGTATCATTTCGGTCGGTAATATTTATTACAGTTATGGAGTCCATGACAAAAATTTCCCGTTATAAATGATTTCTTAGTTTATCTAATATTAAAAAGAAAACATTGTTTAAGTCATGGATTAATCTTCAGAATAGATTTAAAATCATACGGATAAATAATTACTGGCTTATACAGAAACATTCTTTGATTAATTGCGAAGTGAAAATAGATATAAAAATTTAAGAGGCCCTTTTTAAACTCAAGTATGGTACGCATGACTATATACTTTTGCGCTCTCAATGTGGATTGAATTATAAACCCATAATGAAGTTTAACTAACCCAATTTTTTTCTACAAAAACTACCTGATTCTGAGTTGCTAAAGCTCTATGTTTTGAAATAAAGGGGGATGAGAAATTATGCTACGACAAGAGTAGCGGTTAGCCAATCGCTCTCGTTACATGTTGAATTTAGGACAAAATTTGGATTAATAATAATTACTGATAAAAAAGTATAGTTTTTCACAACTGTAATAATAAATGCAATAAATTATTTATTCCAAACAAAAAAATTATGTGTTTATTTTCTTTATTTATGTCAATTTTGCCATCACGGTGACAAAATGCTCTAATCTAAGTAGATCTGGTTTGTATTTAAATAAATATATTGTTTGACTCTGTTTGAAATATATTAATTCTTCTAGATTGCAAAAATTCTTAACATACTTGATGAATACATTGCCAATTTAATATGACGATTTTTTTTTTATTTAAATAACAGTCTCACAATTATTCAATATAACGCATTATTAACGTAAATTTATAAAAAAATACCAAAAAAATTACGAAGAAAAAATGAGTGGTAGAGGTAAATGTGTACCATAAAATAGCATTTGATAATCTGATGAAATAACGCAATAAATATTGTTATCTTAAATAAAATGAAAGTTAAAATATGTTCATTTTTAAAAGCTTGTCACACTATAAATCATGGTGTGTTATAACAGAAGGTTTTATTATCGTGGCTAAATATATCCGTACCTTTGTGATTCTTTTTATTATCAGTTTTTTAAAATTCAATTTATGTATTTGTATGAAAGTGTATAAGTGTAGTGATGTTTAAATCACTTAAAGAATAATCCCTTTCTATGTCTTGTGTCTGATAACTCTGTGAAAATTATTTTTTAGAAAAAAAAATGGTTAATTTGTTTTACCACTGATTAAGTTAGTAGTATTAAAACCAGGGCTGTGGAGTCGGTTAAAAAATACGACTTATCTCCGTTTAACTAAAATATATGTATACCAACAGATAACACTAATTACTAGAATAGATTCTAGTAGATTTCATCAATCAATATGATGAACTGACTCCATCTCCGGAAAAAAAACACCTGACTCCACAGCCCTGATTAAAATCAGACATGATCATTTGGTAGAAAACACATCGCCCGTACATTTGATAATGGCATAGCAAGACAAAACTACTGTTGCACACTAATCTTATTTGTAAAAAATATTAATTAATTTGTTCGGAGTTTTTTATCTATATTATTATTCATATTCAAATCAAAAAAGGACATTGACAGATTATGGAAAATAACTATTTTTGGGTATATTTTTATTTATTTGAAATGTAATGTCTATTTAAGTATATACATAGATGAAAAAAATTAAAAAGTTTATATGTATGACGTATGTGTAAGAATGCCGTCAGACAAGAGAAACCAAAATTATTTTTCAAAGGCTTCAGAAGGTGAGTACATAATTATTTTAAGTACACATAGTACATTAATACACAAGTTGAATAACGTTATAAAGGACAAAGAGGTTATTTCAAAGATAATGAGCTTTCGATAATATTTTAATCCGAAAGCTTTGAAGGTAATATCTAATCCTGTGATAGATTTGTAAGCCTAAACTTGAACACAATCTTAAGATCTAATAATTAATAAAAATGTTTGTAAACGTACAAGACTTAAGAGTTAAATGCATTTTTTAGTAATGAATAGTTAATACTTTAGTTGATGTCTGATATTTTTGTTTAATGTTAACCTTTTTATTTTTAATCCACCCATTTGATGCAAAGCGATACACGCATAGTTGACAACTACGGAGCTATTCTTCTATTTATTTAGATCTAGACCAGTGATGGCGAACCGTTTTGAGGAGTGGGTCAAATTTCTCTCATTTTTTTTCCAAATACCAGCCCGTGGGACATAGGACACTTATACAGCAGGGGGCTCTAATACCCTAGATCAAGGGTGTCCAACCTTTTGTTGCTCTGGGATCGACTTTTCAATATTAAATTTTCTCGCGATCGACTTCTGATATGATTCTTATAAAAAAAAATATTTAAGGTTTTTTTCCTTCTTCAAACATAGGAATGTTTATTTTAAATGCGAAATACATATCATTAGATATATATGTGTTTACAAAACATTTCAATTTTAGTATTTTTGAACATTTTATATTTAAATTATATATTTTTCCGAAATTCACGGAAGCTTTCGGGATCGACCAAATTTTGGTTTGGGATCGACCGGTCGATCGCGATCTAACGGTTCGACATCCATGCCCTACATGATCTTTGTATTGGGTTTTGTATTGGATTTCAGTTTATAACAGTTGTTATTTGGAATTAATATTTAAAATTAAATTTTAAAATTTGAAAAAAATAGATGCCAAAAGCCATGATGCCAATAATATCATTGACGCAAATCCATAAGCCTATCGATAATTAATTATTAAGAAATTTTCCGTACTTAAATTTAAATCAGTCAACACCGTAACCGCATAGGAAGTCCGCTGACAACATACTGTCATCAAAATATTTTCAGTCCACAAGAGATTATCAAAAACGATAGCTTGACCGGGGAGATTTTGCATTAACATTGGGTAAGTAGATGCATAATATATGATTTTGGCGGGAGATTTCACAACATTTGTGGAGGCAAATGAGTCGGCCGGTAGTTGGGGGGACTTCCCTTCCGTTCGCTACGTGATGAAGGGCACCGGAAGTGTCCGCAAAGCCCCCGCAGCTCCGTTTCCGCCCAGAATTTAAGCGCGAAATCATTGCTAAAATTATTTCGCAGACGGATAAAGCTGTAAAAAAATGAATTTAATTTTGATATGACAATTTGTTTTTTATACAAAACCTTTTTACATATACAAAAAATATATTTGTGTATGATAAGTGGAAACGTGATAGCAGTTGGATTTTTAACTTTGTATAACAAGCAGATAAACAGTTATGACTTACTGTAAATGTTTTTACCGTAGCTTCTTAACCAGTTAAATGCTTTACTTAGTAAACTACTCAAAAGTGTGTCAATATGTCGTTATGATAAATTGAATCCATTTATAATGTAAGAAACGTTCTATCTTTAATAATATTGTCTTAATACACGGCTCATTGCAACAGAAATTATTTAACTTCATCAATGCCGTAATGCGATTACATCAGTAAGCCTGGTTAACCCAAATTGCTCCCCGGGCAGCATTGACAGCATATTTTTTTTCCAAATTACGAACAAACATACATACATACATTATACAAAAAGTTAATTGTTTTATTACAACGAATTTTATACATATTGATATTTTGTAGGAACAATCAATAATCTGAATGCAGAGGTAATCTGAAAGCATTCAATCAGGGTAATTGTGAAAAAAAAACAATACTAAAACCAGAAGTGAAAAGAAAACACGCATTGAACCAACAAAAAAGCAGAAACGTCAACAGAATCTATGAGTTTTGCGTTTTTCATGTACATAATTTTAAAAACGTTATTGGTTTAAATTACTTAAATGTAATTTTAAATACATTCTGAAGTACCCTATACTTATTTTTTGCCATATATGACCGCGGGCCGTACATATAAGCGCCAGGGGCCGTGGGTTCTCCAGGCCTGAATTACATAAATTTTACAAATCAAAGAGCTTTAGCCGTATGCGGTAGAAATGAAAAAGTAAAAACCATAAAATCGATATTAATTGACACCCTTAAACTACTAAAATAATAATAAAAAAAAATCTAAAATAAAAACATTTTTTTTTGGCTCATGAAAGATTCACTTTTATTGTGCTCACTACCAATCAATTATCTAGTAATTAATATTTCACAAGTCAATTTTTAACTCACTGGTCTACCTAAGGTTGTTGAACTGTAAACAGCATTTATTGTGAACGTCGCGTGTTCACAATACAAATAAGAAGCACTGCAGTCTGACTTTTCAATGAATTAACGATATCACGGTATTGAATCCATATAAAAATGGGAAAACATCGTTAATCAACACTATTATAACAAAAATTGCGACAATATATTTTACAAGTTAAACTTTGGTCGTCTTTCTATAAAAAAACGATACATCAAAAATGATAGGCTTGAGTAAATCTTAATCACAAACATATTCTGAAAAAACTTTCGGGTCTGCGGTGCAGTGGTTAGAATGTCGTTGGCTTCCATTCTGGATCTTACGGGTTTAAGTCCCAGTGCGAACAGCACTTTCAATCATGTCTAAACATTTCTTACCACCCTTCCAATCCTAAAATAACGGCCGACGAATGCTATGTTTTCTTTGTATTAAAGTAGAGTTTGTCGGAGCTTACTCAGTTGACTTCCTTTCCAATTAGAAAGAACTGATTTTTAATATTGAATTTTATTCTGCCTTTTTTTCATTGAAAAAGTTGATAATTTATCAATCTTTTGCCATGTTCATGTAAAATAAATACATAAAATCTCTATGCTATTGAATACTATAAAAAAAAGAGATTGAGTAACTAAGTAACAATCAGTTCTCGTAGAAAAACTTCTGTTGAGAAAGTGTTCTTTTTATCACTAGAAAGCCATAGATTTCACATTGAGATTGGTTATGGATTAATGAAATGATTATTTCAGCTGAAGTCACAAAAGATACGTTTTAACCACTTTCGTTATAATTGTGGATTGAATAGACTCTTTGTAGAGTTCATATCAACAGAAGATTTTGTGAGAGAAACTTTTATTACTTAAACATACAGTTAGAATAAGACTAGTGGTTAAATAATCGCTCTCGCTACACCCCAGTTTCAGAATAAGATGGATTGGTGGAATTTAGTTTTAAACATTCACGCCTTCAAACAGGATTCCATTAATCTATTGAAACATCAATGTATGATATAATCCCACGAACATCGCTACGGAACAAGGCAATAATAATATTTTTATTACAAAAAAAGATCTTTTATTGTACAACGAAGTATCACAAAACACAACAAATGATATAGGTATGTGCTGTGTTCTCATCCGAAATAGAAGGGTTAAGCACCGTGTTTCAGAACCAGTACTGTGAATTATTGATTAAGGGATGTAAAAAAGTGGACAAGTTTAAATTCAAACCTGCACAGAGGGCAGTCATTTCGTTCAATTGAATGATTTTGTTTCGTCGACTGTCGCGTGCTGTGATTTTTTTTATTGATTTGTTTCAGTTGACGCGCGTCTTAGTCAATCGATATTACATAACATATCTCTCCATTCCATACTAAAAATAGGTCTTTCAATTTTCAATGAGATAACTGAAGCGTCTCTAGAATGGTAGTATACATATGTATATGCAAAAACAAAATTTTCCAGGAGAGAGGAAAACACCTTGTGAAATAAATAACAATTTCAATATGCCAATTATGTACGTTAACTTTGCGTTTCCGTTGTTTATTTATGTTATTTAATATTCCCACTGACACTGACAGCGATCTGTTGTTCGCCAGTTTGCAAATTGTACATTTCATATAGACCCTTATTCCACGGAAATCAGCATTTTAAGAAAGAAATGAGACTATATTATAAAACTTTTTCACGTTCTATGTACTATTATAAAAGCCAATTTAAAGCAAAAAAAATCTTTTGACACTGATGTATTATTTCTATAGCATAGTTCCACAGTGATACAACTATAAAATAGTAGTTCTGATATATGGTTGTAAAGAGCTTTGACGCATCCAACTAACATGTATAAAAGTGAAAGCCTAATTTGAGGGCTTACGACAAAGGCGAAACTACAAATATATGATTATTTTATCATCTACTATTAATTTTATTTAGTACTAGCCGGTACCCGGCAAGCGTTGCAATGCCATTCGAAGAAAGAAAGTGATTGTATTTTAATTCTGTTTATTGAAGTGCTTTTAGATATCTTTTTTTCCGTCTGGTGCGTATACGAATAGATCTGAAGGTTTTCCAACGGGTGATCAGGCCACATACAGCTGTCCATGTGAGAAGCATAGATTTTCTAAATTTAGTCCTCACCCTTGTAGCGATTGTCCTTGTGCTTTGTTGATAGTTATTGCAAATGCGAGTCGCACCGGAAACTGCAAACATTTTAATTCGAATGGCATATTTGTTGGAATCATTGAGATGCTTGGCAACAGTACATTGTGCCCCTTATATTTTCCCTTTAATTTGTTTAGCTTCAATGATATTGTGCATTATCTTTTTCAATGAATGTCTGGTACCGTTGCAAAGTGGTGGATTTATATTTCGGAGAAGAATGATAGGTACGCCAATTTTCAATGTAAAAACGTGTGACGGCATGGCTGGCAAATCAAGTGAGTTTAAGAATTCAAAGAATTTATTGCGATATTTTTGGGAAAACTTTTTGAATCAATTCTCTTATTGTTTTTGTAATTTTACAGAAGTTTGTTGGCAATGTAATACATTGTGTGGATTCATCTATTTCCAATTTTCCATTCCCAATATTCGACAATTTTTTTGCGAAACGTTCAGCGGATGTGTCATATTGTAGTTCTACACGCATGCTGGCCTTGAAAGCCAATTTCTGCACGTGTCGCCATAAAACTGATGATTTGAGACATGTATTTAATAAGTTGAACGTGGTATAACTGGTAGGGTTTGTAGAAAATCACCAGACAATAAAATAAGTGCGCCACCAAAGTCATTTCCTCTCAAATCTTTTAGTGGATAGTATACAGCTTACAATGCTTTTTTGTACGCCATAGTACATTCGCCTCATATTATGAGTTGGCATGATTGAAGTACTGCACCCATTCCGATTTTTTTTGATATTTCATGTTAGTGTCTCAGTGATTAAAATGCAATTTCAGTGCTGAATGCGCTGTTCGACCACCATCCAAAAATGTTCACACCAAAGACACACTAAACTTTATGAAACACACACATTTGCTAAATTGAGAAAAGTCATCAGAAAAGGCAATAATTATTAGAAAATTCGCCACAGAGAATTCTAAAAATAGCCAATCAACGGGTCTAAATTTCACTTTTTGCGACCTATGATTTGCCATGCAACTGATAGCCATGGCACGCAGATCGCTTTATTCGGCGAAATTTCTCATTGTAAAATTTCTGCACTCTGGGGTGGGCTGGAGGAAGCTCAGAGGGGGTCGCGCAAGCCCTTTGTGAAATTTTGCTAAGGTCGGCCAGCTCCTTGTTAATTTAAGAGAAAACAATATTCTCAAATCAAATGAGTGCATAGCTGCAATTTCTGACTTACATACATTATCTATGACAGCATCAGTATACACAGTAGTACATTTTCGGCCATTTACATTGATGAGTTTACAGTAAATTGCATATTGTTACATAATGTAAATGTATTAAGTAAAAATCGATTGCTTATTTAAGTAGTCCATCAGAGTGATAAAAAGCCCACTTGTTCCCGGAATACCGAGAATTGCGTTGATATAAAGCGAGCCCCTTGTAAACGCATTGGCAGCCTACCGCTGGCTGTACTAATTTAGAAAACTTTAAAGGCGTCCGCACAACAAATCATCAAAGTTTTATTGCAATCGGAAGAACGGTATAGATACAGGAACGGATAAAGGAAAAACTACCAAATTACCGTATTGGCAGCCCATCGTTGTATGTTTTGATTCAAAAACCTTTGCTGGTGTCCGCAAAGCAAATCACCAAAGCTTTATCGCAATCAGATGAACGGTATAGAAACGCATACGGAACAAACAAACAAATTAACTTATTGGAAGCCCACCGCTGACTGTATTTATTCAGATACCGTTGCGGGTGTTCGCACAACAACTCACCAAAGTTTTATCGCAATCGGATGAACGGTATAGGAATAGGAACCCATAAGAGACAAACTAACAAATTAACGTATTGGCAGCCCACCGATGATTTATATACATTTGCGGCCGTCTGCACAACAACTCACCAAAGTTTTATCGCAATCGGATGAACGGTATAGGAACGAATACGGTAAAAAACAAAAAAATAACGTATTGGCAGCCCACCGCTGATTTATATACATTCACGGGCGTCCGTACAACAACTAACCGAAATTTTATCGCAATTGAATGAACGGTATAGGAACGCATACCAGACAAACAAACAAATTAACGCATTGGCAGCCCACCGCTGATTCATAAACCTATTCTGGCGTCCGCATAACAACTCCCCAAAAAAATTATCGCAATCGGATGAGCGGTATAGGAGCGCATAGGTAACAAACATACAAACATTCATTTTTATATATATAGATTATACATACATACATACATAGGTACTATATTTTTTCAAAACAAAATTTTTATAAAGGCAAAAACATTTATACCTCAATTGTATTTTTTTTTCGTTAAATATTATGTCTTAAATACAAAACAAAATGCTTAGACAATAACCGTTTCTGCGTTTTTTTTTTAAATATTGTTTTTAGTTACGTCCTTTTGACCCTAAGCCCCAAATTGTTTGTCTAATGTTTTTGCTACATCATTTAGTCATTTATCTCAATTCAATTCAATTATTTTATAACGTTGACAGAACCATAAAATGATATTTTGAGTGTTACTTGAGAGATTGTTAATATATTTTTATTTCCATATTATGCAAACATCTGGTAGTTTTTTCTAGATGTACTTTTGTGGAGCTATGAAAGAAATGTATTTGAATATAATAGTTAATATAACTCTTAAAACATATTTTTTTTTATTTATCGTTCTACGGAACTACGCCGTATATGTCTGTATGTCTGTTAGTCTGTAATACTATTTATTTTTGTGGATGGATTAATTTGATAAAAATATTATTTTGACGATATTTAAAAATAATATTTTGATTGCATATGGTTAAGTTTAAAATTTTAGATTATGTCGATTCGGCCCAAACTTGTTATTTAGACATCAATATTTTATGCTAAAACGACAACGGTGTATTCATTTATAAGAACATCACCGCTGAAATAATATCGTAGAATTTTGATTCGTTTAAAACTTTAAAACAATCTTCCAAGAATTATTGTTTGTTTGACTATATAATTCTATCTTATTTTTGCGTTTAATTTAATTTAATTATAATTTGAAGAACACGGTCTCTTGAAGAGATTCATATTTTCCAACTGTTTCGCAAACTTGTTTCTCTCTGTTAATGTTTCTTTGCTTGAGGAACTTCTTCCAAAAGTAAAAGGAATGTTTGCGTATACTGTAAAGTTTGTGGCGCTTTCGTGTGTTATTTACGTGAACCTGAAAAAGGCTTGAAAAGTTTTCATTTGAATTCCAGACTAACTCTTGAAATCGTCACACACAGAGCGATTTTGAAATCATGGAATTTCTTCGAATTATGTCAAGCAGTAAGATTCTTCGTCCATTTAAAAACAGACTTAAATAAGCCTTGACATATTAAAATCCGACAAAAAAGCGAATTGAATGAAAATGAGGATTTCAAGAAAAGATTGAATAGGGTCAACTTAATGTCGATTGCTGTGCTGTTTAATCGTTTTTTTCAATATATTCAACTCACAATAAAAGAAAACTAGTTAAAAGTTTATATATGGGCCCTCGGGAGGTGAATTGAGCAAACTATAAAAATGGTTCAACTTTTTTTCGGACTTTTAAGTACAGTCACGTCCTTATTTGGAGTTTTGGTGGATTGCATATTTTTATTTTACTGAGATAACACTATTGCAATGCGTATTAAATACTGAGGATACACTTAGTTTTAACGAAACTTTAAGACATGTACTTTTTTTTCTAAAATACCACTGGGCTCACTTCACCTCAAATGGGCCCATATTATATACAAAACATTATTGATTAAACATATTTTTATTTATATTTTCATTAAAAAATGTATTTGTCATAACAGCTGCCACCACAAAAGGTCGAAGCACCAAATAATTTTCTTTTTAAATTAATTTTGTAGTAGTAATGTATTTAACCTTTGGCAATAGACTTTTATTCAAAGATGGTTTGTATCCGCTCCATCTCTGGTTTGCTTATTAGTTTCCATCTTCTGTAAAGTGATCTTGATGGTGGTGGCACTGGAGGTGCTTAGATATCTCGAGTGGTTTTTTAAATTTACATGACAAAGATAATATAGTGAAAACCCTTGGTCAAAATCGGCTTGATTGATAATTTTGCAAGGGGCTTGAATTCACATCTGATCGCTAAGGTGAAGCTCCCATCACTAGAACATAGCTAAATTCTGTGGTCCAGCAAGCTTCAGTAAATGATTGTTTATAGGTTAAAATAATAAATAAGAATTTTTTTTTTGACATTACAGCTTACGCCAATGCGTCAAATATTTTGAAGTTGAAAGATCATGCGAAATATACTCGATGAGAAATTTTGTAAGTCACATGAGATTAACTCAAGGAGAATTGACTTCACAAACACCCATGTATTAGATCTCAAATTAAAATTGAAAAAAATCCAATTTGACATTGACCTTACCGGGATTCAAGCCCAGACCCACCTGATCGGTAGAGCAAGCTTTAACCAACTAGACCACAGCGGGCGACCATTCCCTATTTTTGTATGGGATGCGTACTAAAATTTCAGCTTGCTAATAAAGTTTTCGAAAAACTTAAGTTCTTATAGAATCAAAAAAAAAAACAATTTACAATAGTCAATCCTGTAAAAAAATGGCCAATGCTTTTGGGCTTTTTCCATTCGCTTTTGTAATCACGTGTTAAAATCTAAAATGAAATTATTTTTAAGAGACATGGACGTTTGCGCTGTCTTTAATCTTCCCACTATGATTGTAAAAAATAACCAACGGAGATAAAAAAAAAATAGCTAAATACTAGTTTTTTTTCAATCTCACCCATATGTCACCCGCTGTGGTCTGATTGGTTATAGCTTGCTCTACTGTCTGGGTTAAATTCCCGGTAGAGTCAATGTAATATAAAAGAAATATTTTAAAATTCTTGCTAAATTTTTCTTGTAAAGATGCTCAGTTAGAAGTCAGTGTGCTTCATGTTATAAGCAGACATGTAAAAAAAATCTATTCAAATCTGATATGTAAACGAAAGTATCCGAACAGGAAACAGATAAGAAATTCTTTGATCGGTGTGTGGCATAATATTTGTTTGTGCGGGGAATGGTATATGTCTGCAAAGTTGTCGGAATGGTCAAACTCTAGCTGTTGTTTTTGGTTCTTTCACTCAAGCCCCGCTTTGTGATTCCAAGCCTTTATTTCTGGTCTAGAATGGAAATCGTCTAGTCTCGTCTAGTTACAAAGTTGAAAAACCGTTAAATGTAATAGATGTTACAGCAAACTTACGCGGTTAGGATATTTTGGAAAGGAATTTTAACCTTTCAACCGAATGTATAAATACAAGTTCATGTAATGTTTTATTAATACAAATATGTTTACTTGAAAACTATTAAAATTTACAGTGAATGACTGACTGGTGTCTTTCCTATTTTACAGAAAGAAGAGCTCTTTTCTTCATGTATTCGATCGTTTTCATATTTATATTTTTTTCCCTCTTTTTTCCCCTTTGTGGTCAGTGTCCAGTTCACGTGTCCGAGGTTTGACATCGTCAACCATGCAGGTGATATAGGGAGTGGTGGAAGTAAGGGAGGCTTAAGAAGTTTAAGAAAAATAACTGTTCGTGGCCTCGCGTTGTATGCATGGGGATAGTAGTCTATTTCAGGGTTTCTCAACGAGGGGCCACACAGATTTTTTTAAGTGGAGCCACAGTACCGTTTAAATCAATTGAAATATGTTCAAGAAGGAACAACAAAGATCTCGATCCTAATTCAAATATAAATTTAAAAAAATAGATGTCACCATTTAGTACTTTGCGATCGCTAATTGGAGATTTTACCACTCGGCCTATGGCCTCCCAATGGTGGTATCTCAACCGAAGTTTTTTTCCGCGAGAACTGATTGTTACTCAGTTGCTCAACCTCTATTTTGATAAAAACAGATGGGGCTAGGATAGGAGTAGTGGTTGGCACTATCACTCTCGCTAATTTTTTTTTAACATCAGAATGGTAAGGGGGTGGGAACATCTATGCCTTCAAACAGAAAATCGATAACTTTATTGAAAAACGGATTCGAACCAGTGAGGTCCGGCATGGAAGCGAACATCATTGGTCATTGTGCCATGGACTCGACAAAATTTGAAACTTAATTGGATATTAAAAAGTTGAAGGATTCTATTTTGAGTTGAACAAATAAATACATTTAAGAACGTTGCACGAAGTAATGAGTAATGACTTATTTATTTATTTAAAATAACTTTTTTTAATGAGTGCGTACTAAGAATACAACAAGGAAACAACGTTTATTAGTACAAACTTAAATATTGTAAAAAAATATGATGGTTAATAAAAATATATTGCAGTAGATTGGAGTACACTTCTTCGATTCGAATACACAGCTTTGCTGGATGTACGGAATTATATACCGAAAGAGGGTTGAATATTTGACTTTCATTTTTCTAGTTCGTCTTCAAACAATAAAGTTATTTACACTATTTTCCCCTGATAACTAAAATGCAGGCTATATTGAATTGCACCGATATCCATCTTATTATTTATACAAACAATGAGCTAATATGATTATCGAGCCAAATATTGAATCAGAGCGCCGTGACATCTTCGATAAAAAGTAAAACAATATTTATTTTAAACTTTACGGCTTATAAAAAATATTGTCAAACACATGGTTAGGGTTTCCAATTACGGAATCCCGACCATTTTTTCGAACCTGTATTCCCGGGATTTCTTTGTAGTAGTTCTGGTATTTCGGAAACCATTAAAACACCCGAAATTTGCAGTCGTAATTCTTTGAAAGAATGGAGCTTAAAAAAAATCTCACTTCTTTGAATATCTGTAAACTCGTACATTCGTACAAAAGTTATACGGAATTAAACATTTTTGAAGAAGCGAACTAAAAAAAGCTCTCACATTTTTCAATAATTGTGAAATTTGTAATTAAACACAATTGGTATATAACTATATATGCACACTTTATTTATATTCATTTTTCTCCTGTAAAGTAATCTTTTTAGAAAATACTTCTAACATCTGTGAGTGCAGTCGACGAACTATCTTCCTACCTGGTATCACAATAAATCTTACAATGTGTCAAGATCTAATAAAGCCTTTTGTTTGATATTACTGACCTGTGTTGTCAAATTTCTTGTTATTAAAAAGTCAGTTTTTCGCTTTTGTGTTTTTTGTGTCTGGGAAACGTGTAAGAACAGATAGTTTATATTGAATAATGAATTAAATTAATAAATTAAGAAGTGTTATAGGTTATGCTTTTCATAATGTTAAACGTGTATTAGGTACTTCTAGTTTATTTCTTAAATATTTACAAAAATTATATATATCTAGATAAATAAAAACTATATTAACATTCGATGCGCTTAAAGCTTTTATATGTTAACAGTCTTTAAAGGTCTTAATTCGGTCTTGGTTTTCACCCATTATAGACATGTAAAATTCCAACAAGTAATCAATCTATCAATTTTGCGATACAAAATCCACTCTTGTTGTTATAAAATTGCGGCAATGTGCAAAACGTATCAAAATCCAATAATGCATATAAAATAGTCGATCGTATAAATTGCCAATTTCACATGTGACAACACCACTTGGCTGCCGATGTAACTGAGAGGCTGGATCGCGACGTCGCTCCACAGCCCGGGGGCTTATCACTAACGTCAACTGTAATCGATATGCCGTTCGAACGATTATATGATATACCTGAATGAATTTCGTTTACCTTTCGATTGAATAAACTGCGCGGCGATTAAATAGGAAAAAAAAATTATAATTGCTCAAAAGTGTTTCAGCTTGATTTGACTGACATCTGGTGAAAGTTCTTTATCACCGTAGAATTGTATTACTTACAATAATAATAAAAATAATAAAACATTTTTAGTACTTTTTCCACATAAAATTTATTAGATCAGGACCGGTTTCGCTCATCGCGAGCATTATCAACTGATAAGAAAAATACATAAACAGTGATATTTATACAAAATTAAATTGAAATAAAAAGGTGTAAGCAACTATTAACAATTTAAAGGATTAGCAAATTACATTATAATTACACAAAATTAAAATGCTTAACACCCATAACAATTAAAAAATCATCATCAAAGAATAATAATTTACTTAGATTTATTATTCTTTGGTGATGATTTTTTAATTGTTATGGGTGTTAAGCATTTTAATTTTGTGTAATTATAATGTAATTTGCTAATCCTTTAAATTGTTAATAGTTGCTTACACCTTTTTATTTCAATTTAATTTTGTATAAATATCACTGTTTATGTATTTTTCTTATCAGTTGATAATGCTCGCGATGAGCGAAACCGGTCCTGATCTAATAAATTTTATGTGGAAAAAGTACTAAAAATGTTTTATTATTTTTATTATAATGCCATTCCACCAAGTATTGACAGTGAACACCTTAAAAGTGACTTACAATAATAGTGATGTATATACAGCATTTCATGTTTTGAGATAAACAAAGTTTTCTAAAATCGAGACAGTTACAAAATCGTTGGACCTCCTGAAAAATATAGTGAAACTGACTTAATCGGGTTTGATACTGGATTGCTCAAAAGTACTACAGCAGGTTGTGTATTTTAATAGTCAGAGCGTTTTTTTTTGAAAATGGTAGGAGAAATCACTTTTTTCTAATGCATGTCCGTTCCCAATGTGAAGAATATGGCTTCCTGATGGAGATGCATCAAGAGATTTTTTTAACTGTTTGTTTCGCAGTTGCTGAACATTTTTTTCCTTTTCAATGAGAGTAAAGATAGAAGGATAGGGATAGAACAGAATTAGTGGTCAATTAATCAGTCTCGTTTTGCCCCATTTATTTTAAGATTAGATGGCTGGGTGGAAATATTTTAGACATAACAGACACCAATGCCTTCGAAAAGAAGTCTGTGAGATCCGACACGGAAGCCTCGGTTTCCTCTGAGTGACTATCGTTCGACGTATTTTGAAGGATTGAAAAATGGCATAGGTGCTACGACAAGTTAAAGCAAACAATCGAACATACATTTGACGAAATAAATTCGCCCAGGAAAAGGTGCCGGAGCGCCGTTCCACCACAGCAGGGTATGTTACATGGTAAAAAAGCACTAATATCGGAGTCGTCTTTTTTTACACGACTCCACAGCCCTGAATGCATTTCTTTGGATGACTTGCTCCTCCTATATTGCTAAAAAACGTGCTATAAAAATAAAATCTGAAATAGACACATCGTCATGCAGAAGTAGAATAAAAAAAGGTACTTTTGTCAAGATTTAAACACTGAACACATTGAAAAAATTCTTCCTAATTATTATGCTATTTCAAAATTGTGGGATTCAATGAGAATCCAGACGATGTTCTAATCAGGGATGAGATGTATTAAAAAATTCTTTTCGTTACATTGGATGAATAGGACGAAGGAATTGAACTAGCGTTGCACATTCTTTGAGGTTGAAACCCGCATTGGATAACCACCCTTAATTGACTTGCCTTTATACAGTGTCGTGCGAAAGGTATTTAATATTTGATCACAATATTAATTAACATTTTTCCAAGTCGTTCTGCAGACAAGTGGTAACGTTCTATGCGTTTGTTAAATGGTTCAAACTAAAGGTTTTGATACTGGTTTCCCGAAACTGGAATTCATAATATTATAATATTCGAAATATCGGTTAGAAAATGCAAAATGTTGGTATTTCAGTAATGAAATTTAATGCATCGAAACCCTCACACTTTTCAATAAAATTGTTGAGTGACGAAATGAAATACTAGAAATCTAAGAAGAGACATTTTAATTATGAAGTGGTTATAAAACATATTTAATTATAGCAAAATAGTGTGTTTGATTTTCTTTACAACAACTGGGCTATAGAAGACCGGTCTTACTTTAAAATAGCTTTATAATTATCAAATTAGCGCATATTTGTAGTTTCTACTTTTAATTAAAACCTTTCGTTATTTTTTGTATTATTTTGAATATTTACCGAAGAAGTTCGTAGAAAAATTTCTGATGAACACACGCACGCTACTACTGTCTCAAATAATTTCTTCCAATTAGAGTTATTAAAAAGGAATGCGCGGACGAGTGATGTCGGCAAAATGTGTTTTCTAGCAAACAGCGAAGACATTAAACTAGTTTATAAAAATTATCACTTGTAATTATATTATAAGCTTGATTTGAAAACAGTGTTCAGCTGTACTCAACAACTTTAGACTGCAGAAATACTCCAGAGATGGCACTCAAGTAAAGGATTAGAAGAAACCTGCAGTCATAAAATAAAAGAGAATTTTATTCCAATTTTAAAATCGAGCTCTCTAGCATTTCAACTAGCTTTGAAAAAAGAATTCATGAAGTTGTCTATCTTTTGGAATTATTCTAAATTGAATGAACATTCAAAGCGAAAACCAATTTCAAAAGTTCTAGAATAACAAGAGAAATATTAAAAAACAGTGTAGTGGTATGGTGATTGATTATTCATTCATAAGATTATTCCAAAATTACTTAAGACAAATTGAAACAGTTTTTTATTGAACTAAAAATTTAATATTTTAGATCGATTAAGAAGTTTCTTATGTTAAATTTAAAACTTTGCTCTCCAACTAGTTAAGAAATTTATTTCGTTTAAGAGAATTTGCATGCATAATATATGGAAAATAATTAGCAATACTGTGTGTGCTATAAGTTATTATTTAACCCATGAACGGGTCTACAGTAAAATTCCCAAACCATTTAATTCTATATTTGAATAACTTTTATAAAATTCTTCTAGAGTTAACTGTATAAGACATAAGTGATAGTTTAAAAAAATGACTTTCGCGTTGGTTGCAATACCATTTTATAAATAACTATATTAATCATTATCAAAATTATTAATCATATAAAAAATCACAACAATTGTATTATATTTATTCACTGCAGTGTCAGTTTGCTGCAAGAAGTCATTAATTGTCAATTTGGTCAACACTGAGTTTTACAAACAAAAGTGTTTTTTTCATTTTGCGTGAATTAAAAACGTCATTTAGTGTCATAACATAAAAAAATATTGTCCAACGAAATGCCATTAAAAATATTATAATGTATTTCATGCTCATACCGGAATGAAAAACCTAACAGGTTTATGTCACTCTTGCGAAATAAAATTTAACAACTTCTTGCATCAAACCGACATTTGTATACAATAGTTACTTGAAATTTGAATATTTTCATCTCGCTCTCTTCTAGTGAAATAAATTATAAAAACAAATTTCTTTTTTTTTTCAGATTTCGACTGAAGGTGCTTGGTGGAATTTCAATATTGAATTTGAATCGATCAAATGCCTGGCTCGCCGCTTTTATATCATATATAAATATAATCATAAAACATTTTCCAACAAACAAAATAAATGTAATTCTTAAAACTACTCACTACTCAAATTTGTGGGCATTCCAACGGGCTTATCCTTTTCGCCAGCAATGGCTTCAAACTCAATGATACATATATTTCTTATATAAACACGAAACATTCATTTACTAAGCGTCAGTTCAAGTTCATCCGTGCACTTAGACACCTGAAGGTGCCGAAAGGCGAAACCCGGGTCGTTAGTGACAAAATCTGTGTGAATGTAAATAATTTGAACGATTCAAATTTAACAATTTTCTTATTGAATAATCTGTCGAATAAATGCTTCTAAGAGATTTTTTGTTGTTGAATATAACCAAAAATATTGTGACCAGAGAAAATGCCTAGTAAAAAAGTGACATGTTGAAAATAGCTAAACATAATTATGTAACAATCTAAAATTCCCTTACATTTACGAAATTAAGCTTTCTAACTAAAAAAATAATTAAGTACAGTCATATTTAAATACACTTGGCAAATTCATCATCTATGACGATAACATATTAGGGATTTATAATGACACCAAATTTGATTGGCTTATAAAAAAATTAAAAGACAATTACTGGTTATTAGTGACACAACTAACATTAAAATTTAATTGATTTAGGTGATGTGAAATACTCTTAATTGACTGAATCGACTATTAACGCTTCATAATACTGTATTTTTTTGTATGTGAACGATTGACGCTAGCCTAAGCTAATGTACCGAGTATTTAGTGAAATAATAGCTACCCTAGAGCATTAGCATTATAGAAGGAGATAATTGCGGTCAATTTATTAGAATTAGTCAGTTGGAATCATTATGTTAGTGTGACCATAAGTTAGTATATATATCGGACAGTTTTTTTTTGGTTTTGTCGATATAAAAAAAATAAATAATACATAAATAAGATTTGGCTTAAGCCTTCTGGATCATCCATAAAATATTGCAATATTTTAAGCTGTGCCTATAAATCAATTAAAAGTTTGATTTACAACCTGTAAATGATATATAAATATATTTCCAAGTTAAATTGTGTCAAAGTGAATTTTGAAAGCATAAGTATTGAAAGCTATCCCTATTACAAATATTAGTGAACTTATTAATTTATCGGGTTGTAAGGAATAATAAATTATGAGAATGATTTTTTCTAAGCTCAATTTTAGAAAGACGGTTTTAAAATAATCATATAAAATTGTGTATTAAATATGAAGATTAAGTACAAAGAGAGTAGTAAGGATTGGAATAGTGGTTGACTAATAATTCTCGATACACCCCGTTTTTTTACCATTGGAATGATGGACAGGGGGAGAGGAGTTTTAGACATCACAAACATCCATGCATTCGCACAGAAATCGAAGGCAACAACGTTGACTACAGTGACATAGACTCAACATTGACGTCGTTGGCTTTCATGCCGGACCTCACGGGCTTGAACCCCAGTACAAACAGCTTTTTTTTCAATATTTAGATATATAAATATATATCAAATACTTAAGCAAATGCGATTTATTTTTTCAAATATAAACTGTTAAGTAAATACTATGCGGGTTCTACATTATACACAAACATAAAATTAAGTATTCCCGTATTTTAAATAAACACTGGTCACACTATGCCAGGTCCGTCTGCTGGTCTGTAATTACGCGGCATTAGCGTGTAGAAATTACTGAGCCTAGTGTTAATTATCGCGTATTCGGAAGCATTCGGCGAATCTCGGTAAGCTTCGGTCATTAATTTAAATTACACCAATAGTTAGACATATTGTGCTCTATTGGATAAAATAATGACACATTAGGACTTTTTTCGTTCGTGTACGTAGCTAAGAATTCTCGGTATTTTTATTTTATGTAAGTTTTTTTAGATTCTGTTGAAAAACTATCAGTTTGTTGAAATGAATATATGAATGAATAATAAATGTTGACATAAATGATGAACCGAAGAGATTTAGGAATAAATGAATATAAGTAGCAATAATCTATTGTCTCTTTAATATGCTGTTGAAAAAATATCAACGTTACTATATATTTTTATAAGAAGTTATCAATAATTCACAATTATTATAATAATAAATGAAACCAATGAAATTATTAATAATCAATGTAACGTTTCTATATTGCACATATAATATAAAATATTTTTTTTGCAATGAAAATCAATAATAAATATTATGACAGAGTATTTTTTAAATTCATTTATTTCGATAAAAAAAAATCACGAATCACAAGATTGATTTTTATTTTTTAGTCGGTTCCTATGGCATAGTGGTAAGCGTTGTTGGGTTCCGTGCCGGATTTCACGGGTTCGAGTTCCAGTACGAACAGCATTTTTTCGATTGATTTTAGATTTCTATTCGAAGGCATGGGTGTTTGTGATTTATAAAAACACCTCCCACCCTTCCGATCCCTCAATAACTGGGCTGGCGAGAGCGATTAGTTAACCACTTGTTCTGTCCTAGCCTTATCCTTCTAATCCTACAACTCTCTCAGAAAAAAAAAGGTTGAGCGACTGAGTAACAAACAGTTCTTGTAGAAAAAATTCTGTTGAGATATCCAGATTTATTAATGTCTTGAAAGTGATCGTTTGTCTTTTCTTACTGTTTAATTACCCTTAAGTTTATTATTAGTGATTTAACATGTTTTTGTCCATGTTTAGTGTATATTAAACACCTCAGATGTTTATCAGAATCAGTGATTCTGATAAAAATAAGTTATTGCTATCACGAGATGCACATTTTTCATAAAATCAATATTTAATACTATACCAAATTTTGCATCTAAATTTATATTATGTGAGCGTCCGCCACATAGGATTTATTTTATACGCACAACCCGGGAGCCAATGTTCACATAGGGCTTATTATAGAGTGCCTCAGTGTACGTTGAACGATTTAACTATGGAAATAATAGCGGTTTACTATAATAATAGTCAGTCATTAAAAATATATTTTCCATTTAAAAAGTAATTTTGTATTTAGGAAATATTATATTTAACGAAAAAAATACAGTCAAGAGACCAAAGGTTTGCCTTTATAATAATATTGTTTTGAAAAAATATAGTACCTATAAATAGAACCAAATAAAAAAGATAATAAAATAGACAACAAATACATAATTTTTGTCACACGAATTGTTGGGTAAAATATCTTAATTTTGTAACAATATTCTATCTTCTTACAGAGGTAACTTTGTGGGAATTCATTTTTAATATAAAATTAAATTTGATAACATTGTTATTTCACTTGTTGTGTTTGTATCTTACCCCCTCGTAAGCCCTGCGATGGTCTGATGATGCTTCTCAAAGAGGCGAAACACGTGTTAAATTTTGTAACACAACAACTAGAATGTTGTATTACTTTGTTTGTTGAAGGTTTTATCGCATAAACTTTTGTTTATATGTTTTTTTTTTGAGAAAATGAAAATGCTTACATTTTAACGTGTTTAATGCTAATTTAAAAATGGTATACTAACTAAATTCGCCTTCAAACACGTATAGAGTAAAATTTTACGCTAAATAAGCTGTAAAACAATACGGCTCATAGCAGAATAGCTGTAAGTCAGTTTAATGTTTCGAGTTAATGATGAGATAGTTTTACTCAGCAAACACTCCATCATCTGTTAAGAACTCGTATGTAAGCCATAATACTAAAAGAAAAGAATCATAACACTATTATTATTATTATTCTTCAAAAGCTTCACCAAACTTTTACAATTCAATAAAAAAATATAAAAGAAGGCAAATTTAATATTTAAAAAAGTGACAAAATAGAATTTATAATAAGTTGATAATAATTGAAAAAAACAATTTATCGGTTCATTAACAATACTTGATGGAAAGGCATTGTATTGAAAAATACTTTTATACTATATTAAGATAAACACAATATTCCTTTGTATTTATTTACCAATATTAGGATCGGCTTCGCTCATGGCGAACATTATCAACTGATTATGAAACCAGTCCTGATCTTGGCAAATACAAGTGCATATAATTACTAAGGAATATTGTGTTTTTCAATCAGGACCAGTTTTGCTCACCATAATCATTGTCAACTCATCAAAATAAAGTATTAATAATTAAACATTTTTTTTGACTCTGTTGTCTTACTTTATTTGTTTATTAGTCTTACTTTATTTGTAAACTTTACGATCTGTCTGATGATGGTTCTTAAAGAGGCAAAACACTAATTACACAACAAGTGGAGTAACAGAGTAATCAAATGCAATTTTACAAAATTGTAATTTTGGAAGTTTTTACTTGCATCTAATAATTTGACTTCAGTATAAAGATGGCAATAGTTTTGAAATGGCTAAAACGACTGAATAAGAAGGATTAAAAAAACACTAAAATTGTGAGATCTCTCCGAAGAAAGAAGAAAGAATCAATCTTAAATAACTTTACGTACACCGTCAAAAAAATCAAGTCCATTTAAAAATGACAGATCAGATCGACGTTAACATTACACAACCTCAAAAAATATAAGTCATTTTCAAAACGTAACAGTACAACTTCATGGGACTATAAGACGTTGAATCAAAAATACCTCTGAGTTGCGCAGAAATGCAGAGTGGCAAGTTTAGCGAACAAGTTACGTTTTGTTTTGTATTTGTTTTTGTATATCGGAAAATAATGCCACCTGCCTTTCGATTTGGAAGCTGAAATGTAAAAAAAAGTAAACCGGCTACCTCTCTGAAGGAGTCATTATTTTTAGCTGACTGTTTTGCGGTACGACTCTTCGCTGAATTCGGCAATAGATTTCTATCAGGGCTACCAAATAATTCTTCATCTTTTTCTGCTGTCTGGTTTTTAATGAATCGCATCTAAGCTTCTTGGGGATTGAATTATTATTTGTGTTTCCGTTTCACCTGATGATTTTTTGTTTTTCACAAAACTCCGTTTTTGGAAAATGTAAATACGTTACTTAGCACCTCAAATATTAAATTCAGTATAAACTAATTATAATGTTTTAAAAAATGACATTTTTACGCGATTTATTTAAACCCGCATTTTCCATTATAGTTTTCATAACTCATAATATATATTTTCAAAAAGTAATGTAGTTATTTTATATTTAATGATCATCAGGTTTATTGATTAATAGTAATTTAGTTTTAAGTTTAATATTTTTTTTGAGCGAGCATGATTTTGTATGACCATCCATATTGTTTGAACAAAGGAGACATAATGAAAAAAACCGTTCGAATTGGTTTTCTTTTAACAACAAATGTTTTTTTTTTTAATTTTCATTCTATTAAATTTTCGATTCCATACATCTGTGCAAAGACTTTTTTTTATCATATCAGCTTTCAAAAATATACCGTTTTTCAAAAGCGCAATAGTGCGTGATAGTTTTCTTTTTATCACCACGCAGCGTTATTATCAATTTCATTTTTATTAGTGCCTTAACTGTCAAACTATCTCTAACCCGTTCAATCATTGATATTTTGTAATAAAAACTACCAAGGTCAAAAACATTAAAAAAATGACAAATGCTTCATTCTTTACTCATATATTTTTAAATATGTACTATAATGTAAATATAATAATTATTTTACACCCATGTGGTGCATATTTGGCTCTTCCGTGATTTATTATTTTTAAATTAACAAAAATGCCTTTAATTAATAAGATATTAAGCTTTTAAGCACTCTTAACAGCTTTTAACAGCAAGATATTAAATCCTGTTTTGGAAATAAACAGTCGGGTGCCATTTGCAGATTTTGTACTTAGTTCTTCATTGTTTATAGATAATTTAGAATGCGACAGAAAGTACTTGTTGTTCAAAAACCAACGACGAGGAGCGTGTCACTGTAAAAGTCAAAAATTAAAATTAAATAAACAAGTGATTTACATATTTTATTGATTTGGCATATAATTTGTAGACCTCTATTAAAATAGGGTAAAAATATCAACGTATTTAGTTCTACAGTTTTTTTATATTTATGAGTTGATAGCTATTTCGAAATAGCTATCAACTCATAAATATAAAAAAAACTGTAGAAATAAATACGTTGTTATTTTTACCCTATGATTTACATAATATTATTCATATCTCCATCAACGTACATGGTTGTTTTCGTTGAGAAAACAGTAACTAGATGCAAGAAAACAACAAAATAATTCAATTAAGAATTCAGTAAAGAACGAATATTTTGCAGGTGCTATAAATGCTCCCATTCTCTGATAATTCATATTATTGAAACGAGATAAACTAAACGGGTCGGTAAATCAATAGCTAATTTCTAATGCAACAAGTGCTTGGTAGCCCTTAGTATCTTGCACCTGACTTTTTTGCGATTGCATTCTGACCGACCTGTCCTGTCAGGTTGTTTATGGTGCATTGTTGGGCTGCAGGCTGCACCCGGCTATAGGGAAACGTCATACGAATGGAATATTGCACGACACATTTTATAACTAAAAGATTGATTTTTAGTGGAAGTGTAACCTCTATAAAATGGACTAATCTTTATTGCGCCGAGAGTTATTCACGCCATACTGCTCACACTATGAGACACAAAAGATTTAAAGTTCAAAAATCTAATTATATTTTAATGTTTAAAGTTAAATAAAGTCTCATATGTTTGACTAATTTTAAGGCTACGAAATTCTTGTCTTATATCTTTAAATATCTGTAAAAGAGAGTACACAAAATTAAATGAGTTCATACGGGCAGTCGTAAGCGTATATTCAATCATCAGCTAGTACGAGTTAAAACTGCTGCAATACTCTGATATCATTTATATTAAAATAGGATTAAAATTAACTTTGTAAAACTTGGAATTAAATTTTAATCAAAGTTCAGTTTCGGAGTTAAGAAAATCAGTAAAATCGAAAATAAGACTTCTTATTTCGTCTATATTTCATCGTTGAACGAGTAGATTCAATTCAAGTTTTTATTTAATCGATCTAAAATCAAGATATCTATTTTGCTAGTTGGAAAAGCTTAATTTTTTTTGATTCGCCTTTGATTAATATAATTATGTCCTCGAAGGCATAAATGTCTAATGTGTCAACCCTCTCACACCCATTCGATCATAAAAATGTAGCTAGCGTTACACACCAATAATTTGAGCCGCTCAATATCTCTCTGAAAAGAAGAGAGATTGAGCGACTTACTGATAAACAATTCTTGAAAAAAACTTCTATTGAGATACGTGCAATTAGTTCTCATGTCACTAGACCTAAGCGTTATTGTCAAGTCCGTGGCGCAGCGGTCCACGCTGTTGGCTTCCTTAACGGATCTCACGGGTTTGAGTCCCAGAACAAACAATATTTGTACTCAAAGGCATGTATGTCTGTATTGCCCCACCCATCCCACCTTTCAGAAGAAGTCTTAAACACCTATCTTGAATCTGTCCGATAAAGAGATATTGAGCGACTGAGTAAAAAACAGTTCTCGCAAACAGTTGAGATATATATTGAGATACAAAAGTGAGATATAAAAGTCCATATGAACTACATTAGAAACATACATAGGTATGAAAATACATATTATTAGCTGTCAGTTAAGCTCAGTTGTTAATAATTTCAAATTCATATATTTTACTGACGATAAAACCAGGGCTGTGGAGTTGTGTAAAAAAAGACGACTCCGACTCCAAGGATTTTTTTCAAAAATTTAATTTTAACTTTTATATATGTATTCCATCAGATCATCTTAAGTCAGCCAAGCATGAAATGTCAACACTGCCCTGGATAAAACATTCAAGAGTGGAAGAAGATGTGATTAAAGCTAATTTTCCACGGGCAAAGTATTCCATGAAAGTTTTGTGTCAAATTGGACATGACTTTACTCTGCTTCCACTTTATCACTGTGTGTATGGGCATCGTTTTGCCGTTATATTATACAACACAAGCCGCAACTAAATAACGGGAACACTAACTCCAAAGTTGGACGCAGAATGATATGTGCTATGGTACGACTTGGTCGTATCTAGCATAAATTATATTATATGTAACAGATTAGTATTTCTTGTTATGCAGTAATAGAATGTACCATTTGAAACTTTGCATCAGTATCGTATTACTTAACACGAACGTGCAATAATCAAAGACAGCAAATATGGACAGCAGTGGGCTGCCAATACATTAATAAGAAGCTCGATAAATCTTATTGTTTTTTCGTGGTGTTCCGAGGACGGGGCGAATTTTTTTATCACTATTGCAATTATACGCAAAAATTATTGAAGCTATTGAATGTTACCATATATTTATACTTGTAACAATATACAATGTATCGTAATTTAATTAGTTAGCTGAAAAATGTACGTTATAAATATCAAACCTATATAACTGCTTTTTAAAAAATTTAATATAATGCATATATCTAAGAATATTGATTTCCTTGATTTAATAAGAGTCTAGCCGGTCTGAGTTAATTTTAACAATTCCCCCTGGGACATATATAGAACAGTAAAAGCCATAAAGATATGACTGACAAAGAATGTCAAAACAGTTTTTAATGTTTTCCACTCGTGCCGTTTTGTGAAAATGGGTTGCTGCTTTAACAGTATAAGATAGAAAATTCGTGATGCAGATTGTAAAAAATAATTAAGCACTGCTCCAGGAAGTAAAAAACGTTAGTAGAGTTGGTTGTTATACGAATATGTAAAAAATGCCTTCATTTAAAATATAATTATTTGAGAAAAGCTTCATTAGCTTTGGGAAAATATCCGATTATTCGCATGGCGATTATTATTGATGAGGTTAGGTTTTTGGTACATTATTGATACAGTATTCATAATTGAATTCAAGAAACACACGCGTGACAAACACATAATATTATAATTGCGACAGCATAAACGTGTGTTGACCGATGATTCGTCTTGGATTTTCATAGATTTCTTTTAAATCGCATTAAAAAACCCTTAAAGCAAACTTTGTTAACTTAGTCTAGTATTATTGTATTGTGCCACATATTTTATCAATAAATGAAAAAAATCATTCTTAAAATACGGCAGACACTTTCAGTTGTAACGGTGATCCTCTCGCCTGCACTAGTCCGTGATATAAGTCAGGGTTGGTGAACTAAAAACACGCGTGCCCAAGTTGGCACGTTCGTAAATTTTGCTGGCACGTGAGTAATTCTCAAATTTAATGTTTTACAAAAAAAAATTGTTTTTATAAAGAATAGTTTTCGACAATAATTCGATGTGGAGCATATGGACTCCTAATGGATTTTATCTCAACATAAGTGTTTCTACAACAACTGCACGTTACTCAGTTGCGTAACCTCTCTTTTTCAGTGGGAGGGATTTCAAGACATCACAATATTCTATGCATTTGGTCAGAAATCCATAAATCCTATAAAAAAAAATATAAAAACTACCCGTATGTTGACCACTCGACCACGCAGTCGGCATATATATTATATTGTAGTAAATATGGTATACCATTATTTAAGGGCTGGTAGGGGCTTAGTACTATTTAAGTTTTACTGAACAATTTTTTTTAATGTCATTGAAAGATGGCACAACGCACTACATTTAAAGTTGGAAAACTAATTTCTGTATATGTACACTTCGTTGGTTTACCAAAGAGAATGTACATATATGTCAAGTATTGTTTTGCGTTGCTTTGTGACATTGTGTTGTTTCAATCCCATAAGCATACATTTCGTCTTAAAGTTACGTAAATATATTGTAAGTGTAAATTCAGCAGAAAATTTTAAATAAAAATTGAGCGTGGTTTCCTTCATCCAGGGCTACGGAGTCGTTAACAAAAACAAAACCACTCTAACCCCGTCGTAAAATTAAAACACGACTCCGATTCCGACTCCAGCTCTGAATTCGGTTTGAATAACAGTATTAATTATTTACCCTGAAATGGTCTTCAATTTTTTCCATCAATCTTCTAGTTCACACAGTCATTATTTCATCAATCACAACGATGGATAGGCTTATTATAGAATATATTTGGCTTACTAATACTGTATGAACTTACGGATTACAACTTTCTAGGTTAAGGATCGGTAAACCGTCGCTCGTGAGTGACATGCGGCTATTGCGTTATGCAAGGTGGCCGTGAAAGAGCGGCTGCATACACATAACTGGTAGTGGTGGTGGTATAATAAACAACCAAATTGTTTTATAATTCCTTTCTACCCCTCTTCAAATACAGAGTATAAACTACTAATTTAAAACAAATTATGTTTGTCCAGTTTGCTACATTTGTAATCTCTCAAAGTCGACAGCAGATTTGAATTTGGAAAAATTCTTGAATAAGTGATTCATATAGTCCCAAATAATGTTGGCATTCAGTTAATAATAACGAAATATAATATTATATATATATATTATAACCATAAATACGAATAAGAAATGAAATATATTTGCATGCTTAATGCTGTTTTCTTACGACACGATCAATCAATGTCTGCTCGAGATTCAATCATAACGCGATCTGTCACGGTTGAAATATGATAGGTGAATCGTATGCAGTTTGCAAATATTCGCTGACGTGAACAAATCTCTGATTCGATTTCACAGCGATCCGGTCAAAAGACGATGCAAATCTGGAATGACTCATTGATTCGGATCATATAGCAGCTATGTGATAAGAGAATTATCAAATTTATGATGGCATTATGTTATTGATATGAATAAATGGAGATAATTCTACAGGAAGTTGTGTTTCGTTGCATTATATGACGAGTCACTATCGACATGTTGCATATTTGAATTGTAAAAAGTATAGACGAATAATGAACGCTTCGTTGTCTCTCATAGGGAATCCAATCCCGGAATCCCAGGATCCAGTACAGTTTTCGATACATTTCAATCCCGGAATTAGAAGGCGTGATACCGAAACTTTCGGGATTGATTTTAAAACAGAAACGTGATGGTTTTCAAGTCGGCAGTTCAAGAATATGCAATAAACTATGCCCAATTTTATTATTAAGATTTTATTTTTGCGATAAGAGTTTACGATAAGAGCGAGTCGCAGCCGAAAAGGTAACTTGATGCCAATCATTAAATTTCTTCAATGCATTATACGCACGTGTACTGTATTTGAATGCATTTGTCGACAATATTTATTGTTTGTTATTATAAAGCTTCATATTTTGATATTTTTTAAATTTACTTTTCGCTTTGTTCTCTACATCAATGAATGTTACCAGATATCAATGGTGTTTGTTTTGCGTAATTTATTGTTCATAAACATTCATTTTGTACCGTAAACCTAAATCTTTCATTAAATGGCGAAACAATCGATGTTTTGGTACTCTGGGAATATTTTAATATTTAAATAACGTCTATTTAATTCAATAAAATTATTAAGAATGTATGTATAGAGACAACAATTTTATAAATCTTCATTCTTGCAGTCTGAAGTAGGTAATTGATTTTTTCAGCTATCGAAATTAACCATTTTAAATTATATTTCGTATTTATGCATATTAAGTTAGTTTAATAATGATTTCGCTTATTTTTTACGAGTAATTAAAAAATCCACTCATTCACCTCTACATCGCGAATAACTGAGATTAAGAGAGCTTTTTGGTAACGTATTGGCAGCTTACAGCTGGTAATATAATAAAGAATAATTTTTTTAATTTATTTTTACCAATATTATCATTTTTTATTTTTAAAAAAAATGTACTGATCCCGGGATCCCGGAATCGAAAAATTCTAATCCCGAAATCCCGGGATCAACATTTTGGCTCGGGATTGGATTCCCTAGTATCCCATGCAACCGTAGTAAACTGCGATGATAAAACTAAGTATGTACTTACTTGTTAGTTTGCCGAGAGAGTGCAATGGTTAATGTCGATGTTTTCCATGAAAGATCTCACGAATTTAAGCCCCAGTTTGAAAAGCATTTTTTATAATCGATGTATCGTTTTCGAAACGTTTTTTTAAATCGAAAAGATCCGTCCCATCTTTCCAATATTAAAATAAAGGGACATATCGAGAGTGATTATGTAAACACTAGTCCAGTCTTAGAATAATTCTTCTATACATAAAAAGGTTGAAAAACTGAGTTACAACTAGTTCTCTCAGATAAAAATTTATGTTAAGATACCTACATTAAAAGGCTAAATCGTTGAGAGCGGACGTGGATTAAAAATACTTTCAACAAATTAACAGTCAACTCTTGGCGGAAAGAATTATATTCATTAGAATAACAAACTGTTTTTACTAATTACACAAATTTGTATAATTGTCAAGACTGAGAATTAACTTTGATGAACAAAATCGGTTAATTTGTGTAAAAAATAGATTTAGAAAACACAGATTTAGACATTTGCAATTAGAGTCATATAATTATTACTATAATAAGTACATATCAATACACCAGTTCAAGTCGGGAACATGTTCAAAAAATAACTTTTTGAGTAGTTAGATTCGCCATGTTATGTTCTACATTTTTCCACAAAGCAATTATTCGTATTCAATATTGTAGCCAAGATATCGCAAAAGTTCTTTTGAGAAATTTCATCCGAATTTTAACCATTTGAATACCGCGCAATAAAAACATTAATATGTCTCAGAGATACTGCGTGTTTTTGAGAAAAATAATTTTGCCTAATATACACTCGAATTCGATATTTTAAAAACTTATATTGACTCAGTTAAAAATATTGCTTATATTCTATTAGAATACCAAGTATTTGATTTTTTAAATGTCTTGGACATCCGTGTTCGCTTGCATATGTTCCGGACACTTGTGTCCGCTTGGTATTCAAGTGGCTTAAACGTGAATATCTCAAAATTGAATATTTTGACTTGTTCCCACCTTGAACTGATGGTCGATATATAAAAAAGTTGTTAGGTAATGTCGTCACCCAATATGAAGTGTAAAATACAATTAAAAAAAAAGTGAAGCTATAACTCCCAATATCGACATCACCATTGGCAGGTTGTCGCTACATATCAGACAAAGAAACATTTTATGTCTACAGTTTCTGCGATAATAATCTGAAACATTCGAATCAATAAAGTCAATAGAAATTCCACGAAGAATACAGTGAACCCCTGTAATATATGTTGGATGTTAGGACAGGTGATATCCCAAGACCGTGCAGGTGTTCAGCGCAGATCTCATATCTCGGCATGTTAGCAAGACCGGGGGATAAAACGACTCAGCAAAAAAGGGCTAAAACACATTGTTATTGATTCTTTCGTGACCACGAGTCACGATTCAGAGTCGAGTATTTTTATTGAACACGTTCAGCGAAGGTTTGTATTTGTACAGTGACTTGGTCTTAAAATAGCTACAACATAATTGCAGGGTATCTGTTATACTAAATATCCAAAAAATATGTATGTATGAGTGACATATTTTTTATTCAGGTATTGTGAGAACATATGACACAAAGCATTTCAACAGTCTATTAAAAAAAAAACACAAAGCTCATCGCTGAATACTTCCAGCTCTATAGACAACGCATTGACCTTTTTGGTCTGTATGGTAAGAGCTTTGCCCATGCAATGAGGTCAGTCCGAGTTCAAGTTCCAGTAAGATAAATATCAAACAAAGGTTTTTCTACGTGGGTTTTCGTGATAAGTCTTCTGCAAGAGTTTATCTTGAGTATGTACTCGTATGATTTTCTAAATTTAAAATATTCGACTATAATCAGAAGCGGGGATAAGGCACATGGGAGGCCCTAGGCGCAATAAAATTTGGAGTTTCTTTTGTTTGGATAACATAAAAACGTCAGAAAATTCCATTTAAAATAATAAGATGATGAACAAAAAGTATATAAGTTATGTAAAAAAGTTACTTTGTAAGAACTCTAAGATTCAGAGGCCCTAAGTGCGCGCCTCATTCGTTTATTGGGTAATCCGACACTGGCTATAATATCAAATATATAAATATGTTTTTACACCACCATTCGTTATGTACAAGAATCAAATTTTTCACAACGCTATCAACAGAAAAAAGTCAATTCACCACATCACATTCATTTTTCTAGCAAAGCTGCGCGGGATTGATTTCGAATATTGCACCAGTGTGCTTGAGAATAATTGAAAATAAGTTCAAACAAGTATGGTGAGCACAACCACTCAAATCGTTGCATTTCAAATTCATTAATTGATCAGGAGGATAGCTTTGTAACTGATGTCTAATATGATCTATACGAAAAAAAAAGATTCGACCTTTTAGTAAAAATACGGTAGCATTCAAGTATATTTTCCTGAGAATTTCAAGATTGTATAGAGATTTGTGTAGAAATAGAGATAAGTGTATTAAAGACGATTTTGAATTATTCATTATCATTATATATAATACATATATTGTATAGTTTTTAAAACCGCTACTGGAATGCCGCTGAATATGCTTTTCAATGTAGGGTGAAAATGAGCCACTCTTCGTATCCTAGCAAGCTTACTAAAAGCCCAAAAAAAAAACAATGTAATTTTCGGGAAACATTGACTGCGAGTAAAAAAATATTTAACAAACTAACATTGGAATATAGAGAACCGATAATTTATGCGAATTAAGAAATATTTTTACGAAAATTCTTCAGCCATATTTAAAATTTACTTTATAAATTTTATTCGATAAGTTATGTTGAATTTTTCATTCTGATACTATATTTCTATTTTACCTTTCTAATTCTCAGTTTAATTGATTTCCATGTATGATATTTATGCATTTTCCTATTAACAATTAAATTTATGCCAGAGCTGTATTATTAAGCGGCATCTAGCAAAATTTTCAGGCAGAAAAAAAGGACATATTGTACAGTATATTAACTCAAAATAGAAAATCATGTGTTGTAATTCACATATTGTCCAACAGGCTGTAGATTGAAAATATTATAAATTATTTATTGTAATTGTGTGTAACATTTTTTTGATATATTTATTTAATATTGTATTAGATTGACAAACAATAAATTTAAGACTTTTATAATGATGAAAAATACATAATACAATTTTATATTAAAAGCAGTAGAATTTTTTTTTGGCAATAAAGTCAACTGAGTAAGCTCCGACAAACTCTTCGTTAATTAACACTTATTTAAACTACTAATTAATTAAAATGATAACTGTTTTTATAATACATACTAATTATAATCAATAAACTATTTTAAAATGTTTTATAATCGTTTCACTGCATAATATACTGCAACGTGATATCTAAGATATCGAATGTTGAAAACCCGCCTTAGGACTGAATTTTCTCCACACGGGGCTGGAAATGGATTTAATGAATATCAAAAATCTTCATTTGATCGTCTTATCCAGGTTCGTTATGTTTACATCCTGCAAAGCTAACGTATTCTACCTGGAAAGCTTAAATCTACTCGTACCTCATCCAATTTAATTTTCATTTCAGGAAAGCTCTTTGATCTACAAAAGCCTAAGGTGCATAGCGTATGCTTATTAAATATGCATGTATTGCCTAGACGCATTAAAACATACGAACCCCATGTAACTGAAGTCTTAGAAACATACCTACGTTATAACTGTACAAAATCTACAAGGGATTTTGTAAAAATAAATATGAAGCACAAATCGTTTGATCTCTTTGAAAATTTCACATCTGTCAACAAAACGTATGTCAGGATATAACACACGTATTGTGTACTGTAAAGTACTGGGTTACATGTTCAAATAATAAGTCTGGAAACGAAATTTAGGGTTTATGTCAAACATAAAAGAGGTTTATATGATTTTGTAGTTAACTATAAAGATTGTCATAGGTTATTCCTAGAATAATAAACTATTACAGATACAGGAATATTTAAAAATAATATAAATAATTCAAAGGATTGTTACTATGAAAATGCTACTTTTGTGATAAGGGTTTTAAATACCTGTATTATGGTTGTTTTTCTATACCAAAATACCGGGCATAAAAATAGAAAATACTAGTTTATAATTATTTATTCTCTATTCAAATTTTAGTTTAAAAAACTTTTTCTACGGTCAGAATTATTTTTACAAAAAAAACGATAAACATTTATGCATCATTTGTGAACTGGCCGTTGTAAATTCATAATTTAATTCAATGTTTTGATAGTCAGCTTTTTATGCTTGTGATAAAATTAAGTTTTTTAATACAGGTATTAATAACAAAGTCCATAACATTAATCTAATAGTGTCAACTATGGAAACTTGAATGATTTGATAATTTCATTTATAAATTAATCAATTGAGATGTTCCCAATATTACAGCAGGCTGAAATCAAGTTATGGATTAATTTAAATAACTAAATATTCTCTCCGAAAGGTGTCACTATAACAATATCTTAAGTGTTGTTTCTTTTTTGAATCAAATATAAATATTGACAGTGTCTTAAAATTATAAAAAAATGTCCAACGCCATTTATATTAATTATTTGAATACTAACTAATAGAATGTATTTTTTTGGCATTAAAAAATACCAAAATTTAGAGGAAATACTTTACATTCTAAAACGGAAAGATATATTATAAAATATGTATATTAGACCAATTGATCTGAGAAATACAACGTTCTATATGCAGATTTTTGGCAAAACAAAAGTAGCAATGACACAGTCTTACCAAGTACCTTTACTAATAGTTGCTTGACTGGCGCTTTGTTACTTTAGTTTTGCAAAACATTGACAGTTAGACCCTTAAAGGACTCGGGTTACGTATTTTAAAATATATTTGTATTTAAATATAATTAATACTACGAGGTATAGTACTGTGTGTTATATAATGGTGTGTGCATTAGGATATAAAAGGGGAATAAAGCTTTGATTTATATTGCAGCCTGAACAAGGAGTTCCTCCGAATAAATCCGCAATCTTACTAAGTAGTTGCGTTTATTTTCAGGGGCTAGAGAATGTTTGCTATTTTTTTTTTTAAATAGGTATTTTTAAATCAAGTAGTCAAAGTAGTCCTTTTGACTTGTGGTATGTATGAGGCTTAAATTCTTGTCAGGGAATTTTTTTGAATGTATGATTGTCTAAATTTAATCATATTGGAGTTTCAAGACTTGTTTTTAAGAACTTATTGCTCTTCTCAATAATAAAATAAATTAAGAAAAACACAATATTCCTTTGTACTCATTTCCATTTTTATTTACTAAGATTAGGACCGTTTTAGCTCATGGCGAGCATTGCACCAAGTATTAACAGTGATAAACTAAAAAAATATTTATAAATATTTAAAAAAAAGTTGCAAAAATGAATGGTAGAATAACAACAATGTTTAGGTTTAGACTATTTATTTTTAGTATGGAAATTTATTTCCAATAATATTAACACTTAACAGTATAAAATGTTGTATTGTCGTGCTTAGATTTTTTCCATATCCGCTCCCAGTGTGGAGTATATGACCTCCTGATGTAGGCATCTTAACAGATTTTGTTTTAAGAGAACTTTTTGTTACTCACTTACTCAACCTCTCTTTTTCCATAGAGTAGAGATAGAAAGATAAAACTAGGACAGGACTAGTGATAAGTTAATCACTCTCTCTATGAGTAGGAGGGAATTCAAGACACCACATACATCCATGCTTTCGGACAGAAATTTGAAAATCAATCTATAAAAACTATCCGTAGTGGGATTCAAACCCGTAAATTACGTGTTCTAAGTCAACGACGTTACTAACGACACTAAAAATACTACTAAGCTACTAAAAATCGATACATTGCTTCGTTAAAATTTTGTGTACGCTACTGCCGTAATATTTTCATGTCTCTTTGAAAAAAGTGCTCCCCTTGTCTTTTGAACCATTAATAATTTCGTATTAGGTTGTCATCGATTTTTTAAAGAGCCTGTCATGATTTTTCTGATTTGTTCTTTTAGCTGGAAGTAATTTCTAATAATGACGAAGGGAATATTTCGGAAATAATATTATCGACGCAAATTTATGTATGCATTTTGGATGAAAATAGGTTTTCAATATTTCAAACGATAAATCAAATTTTGCGTGTTTCTTATTGGTTTAAAGAATGAATTTCGAATCCGTCGATTAGACGCATTTATATTTTGATTAAAAATGGATTAATGAATTTTTCTTCAATGCATTGATATTTGTAACATTTTTATATTTTTCATTTTACCCTCTATCAAACATACAAAATAGGATGGAAAGAAAGCGAATAGCTTATTTTTATTATTTTTAGTAGTTAAATGCTCCACAATGAGATGGCAATCCGTGTAAAGAGCTCGCGATCCGATTAGGGATAGCTGGAGCAACCTTTAACTCAATGCGGAATGTCTGGGACTCACGGCTGTACTCGGTCAGAACCAAGTGCCTCCTATTCAACGCATGTATCTTGACAGTGCTGCTTTACGGTTGCGAATCATGGCACCTTACGAAAGCGCAGAGTAACCGTATACTGTGCTTCGAAAACAGATGCCTGCGACGAATGCTAGGGGTGAAATGGTCTGACTTTGTCAGGAACACGGAGATAAGAGAACGGACTAACCAGCCTCTTATCACGTCAAAAATAAAGAAACGGCGGTGGACCTGGCTTGGACACGTGTTGAGGATGCCTGAAGAGAGCCTGAACCCTGCCTGTCTCTTCTTCCGGCCGGATGGATCCCGGCGTCGTGGAAGTCCACTGATGACTATCCACAGGATGTACTCGGCGGAGTTACGGGACGCTGGGATGACCTGGGAGGAGGCGAGGAGACTGGCTGGAGATAGAGAATTGTGGAGGAGCTTCGTGGTGACCATATGCTCCGTATAGGGAGCGGATATGGATTAAAAAAAAATGCCCCACAGTATGACTAGAGATAGAAATTGAATTATCCCGATATGAATGCAGAACGAGCAGAACTGTATATCTGTTCGAAGGCATAGGTATTTGTGATGTCTTAAAAGTTCCCTTCCACCTTGGAAATTATAAAATATCTGGGCGTATTCTGACCTGTCCTAGCCATATCTTTCTATCTCTACTTACGATTGAGTAACTGAGAAAAAGTTTTCGTAGAAACAAGTTTTACTGAGATACCACTTTTAGGAAGCCTTATGTTTCACATAAGGAGTGGACATGGATTAAACAATACTTAATTTGATACAATTTATTTTATTCATATAAAAATGAGAATTCAATAAAACTGACATTTCCTTTGAGATTTTCCACGGAATAACCGATAAAATATGTAAAAGTTTTATAAAACAGTAATCGATATTTATTTATCCATCGATGTAAAGATAAAATATATTATTTCGAACAAATAACATTGCTTTGTATGAGCAAAGTTCTAAAGCCAAAACATCCATTTGCGAGGAATATTGAATTAAAATTTGCACGTTGTTGCCGGATATGTGAAAAGCATCATTAATTTTTCCGAGAAGCCAGCTTTCCTTTTAGCACCAACGTCAACAGCGCATTTCCGAACACCTAATTTGACGTTGAATTAATGTTGTTTTTGAACACACTGAGAGCCTTAATAAATATTACTGTTCACCACAATCTATTACATTATCAAGATTCGTTAGTCACTTTGTTAAGCCATGTGAAGTATTGAATTAGCGCAAGCTTGTTGTGAAAGTAACAATTAACGATTGATTGTAATGATAAAAGGTAAATAATCATTAAATTCAGTAAAAAATTCGATCTTTTTATGGCTTTCTAATGTAAAAACCTAATTAATTCTTGATAATGTATGGCCACATCAATTATATCTACCATAAGCGGAGTATAAAAAAATAGAAAATAAATTACTTTTGTATACGAAAATCTGTGTCCGTCTCTTAGCAAAAAAAAAATGTAATGAATATAAACTATTTTAGAATTGCCCCCCAAAATATTCAAAATGCGGTGGGACGTAAGCCCTGCATTGGGAAACACTAACTTACAGCATGAAAATTGTAAAGTAAAAAGCAACAAACATATTATACTGAACGATAAATGAAAGAAGTTTTTTCGACGAATGCAATGTTAAGTCTTACAATGAAATGCAGTTTCATCGCCAGACACACATAAAGACAGACAATGTAACTGAACACTTTCGAGAGGTTTTATAGTAATTCAAGAATGCTTTTTATGCTCCATTCAGTCAGAGAATTAAGCAGATAAATGCGGATATCTAAATAAACGATTGACGTAAACTATCTTGACGCTCCGACTTTCAGTAAAATTCGTACACAACTTCTCAAAGAGATAAATAAACTACTGATATGCAATCAGAGTTTACACTGAAAAAAATAATAAAAAAACCTTCATTTACAAATTGAGTATGAAAAACACCATGTAAATATGATTCCAAATTATCAGTATTTAAAAAAAGGATAATTGTAATGTACTTATGCAACTCCGCCAGAAGCAATATATTAATGTCAGTTATCTAAATATTGACAACTTGTACGGTACTTTTTACCATCAATTCTTATTAAAAAACATTCTTTTTGTTTTGATTTTACAGTTTATCAAATGATCAGTACTGATTTCCATTTTCACGAGCGTCTTTGACTGAAATGCAACAAACCTGATCTTTTTATACAGATATTTTTGTTATCAAATATGACAATCAGTGTCCTTGTTCTTTTTAAGCGACGTATACGGATGTATAGCTAGATATAAAATTAAATACTGCTTAAATATTCTGTATTATGTACTTATATTTTATATTATAAAGAGATCTTTATGACAGATTTATAATCAAACCTTAAAATAAAATAAATTTAAATATCATATTACCCGATTGGCTTTACTTATTGATTCGCATGTTTTTTTTTGTTGCAAAAATATAATCGCCAAAGTAAAGCGCAATTGACGAACTCTTTTATAGTTGATGCAGAGATATTTCAAGCCATTTATAAAAAAATATAGCATAACGTTTGTAATCATTACCTGATACGCTCTCTTAAAATATAAAAACAGTGGCGGACGCTATCCCAAAAATGGCAAATTTGGCAAAATGTTGAAGTTTGCTTCCAATCATTTTTCGTAGTAGCAGAAATCGACTTCGGGGCATATATCGACAACCCTGCAGTATTTAAAGTGTAAATTATTTAATTTTTGGAATAATGTTTAAGTTTGCTAACAATCATTTTTCGTAGTAGCAGAAATCGACCTCGGGGCATATACCCACAGCCCTGCAGTATTTAAATTGTAAATTATTTAATTTTTGAAATGTTTACGTATGCTAACTATCATTTTTCGTAGTAGCAGAAATTACATCTATCAGAAATAGACCTCTATTATATACAATATATATTTTATTCAACTAATTTTCAAGGTATAACAACATTGCAGTTATAACAATATTATTTGGGACGTATAAAAGGTTGGAAATCGTGTATCGAATTTTTTTACGCTTTAACGTGTTAAAAACAGTTTCGCTTTGTTGAATCCTATTCATTAATAAAAATATACAGGAAGGTTACATGTAGCAACAATATCTCGCACGTATACCATTTTATAGTGTCGTTTTATGGCATTATTTATTTTAAAAAGTTTTCAGACATTTGATACCTACTAAGTACTAGTTTAAACGCTGTTAAGTTTCTGTAAAACGTTGCAGATAAGAACACTGGTAAGCAACGTTTGAGAAGCTTAGATGTTGGGTTCATAAAACTACAGAACGTGCTAAAACGACCCCGTAACATGACTCTATTATGAAACTTCGCTCACGAGAAGGTCCGGTTTACCAAACAAAAGCTACATTGATGATATAAATGTTCTTCATTCATTACACTATTTAAAATGTTAATGAACGTTAAAAAGATAACGCTAAGTAAAAAATGCAACAGATATTTTGAGTATAGAACACATAATATTTTTGAATGTTATTAAAGGCGTCGTGTTTCAGCTGGGGGCCCACAACATGTTCTAAGGAAGATAAAATATCAGTTTGAAGGAGCCACAGCAGAGTCTGGGTTTTTGGGGGTCCATGGTTACCCTCAATACAATAAACAATTTTTAACATTCATTTTAGTTTTTTTATAATTGTGCAGCGACGTAACTTTTTTAAGCGATGGAGATAAAAAATAATACATTGAGATTTATGAAACGTCAAATGGAAAATCTTGCGCCATCGTCAGAACTATCTATAGTTCTGACGATGGCGCAAGCCGAAATAGCTATCAACGAATAAAATTATTAAACTGTAGAACTAAAATACTTTGTTATTTTTAATCTGTTGGAAAAAATATAGTTGGGAAACACTGAGTTAATACATTTTGCCGGAAATTTATATATTTTTTAATTTAATATTCAAACACAAAAACGTTAATATTTGGTTTTCGAATATTTATATGGTAAATTTAAATTTAGATTTTGAAACTTTAAACGAAGATAATTAATATACTTCTAAAAAATGATAAACACTGCTAGTTAAATATACTAATGTAATTTATAGGTGTCGAAGAATTGTATACCAATGAAGTTTAATTGACCTAGATAACGTAAATACTCAATGACAATGACCAGCAGACGGTAAATAATATACACTATTAGGAAAAAAAAGGTTTGGTAAACTTTTAAAATGGTTCTATGAATTAAGTTTTTATACAGAACAGGATGTGCAGAGAGATAAGTGTTCCCAGCGCATGAATTCCTCTGCCACTTTTATAGTCCTCAGAGGAGTCAAGTTCTAGCAATCTAGTGAGGGTTAAAGTTTCCAATGAACGGATGATGAACCCTGACTAGAAATTACCCCTTTGCGAATACTATCCAAGTGACTTTATTCAAACAGCTTTGCGAGGTACGATTTCGGCAAATCGATATCAGGTGATAGCGGGGCACTTTTAGAAACGGGGTGAAGTAGTGCTCAGCGAAAATGGGTTAAGATAGTTCAATATTTATTATCGCTCGAATACTTAAATAGTTCAATATTGAAATCTTGGAAACGATTTCCTGCTACTTTAGATGATCGAAATACATTAATTCAAATGTATTTGGGTCATAAAAGAACTTTATTATAAAACGTAATATTTATCTCTCTATTTACCTGCAAATCATTCTCATGAAATGTCAGCTTATTCTAACAGATGATATTGCCACCTGATTTGTACACAAATGAATATTTAGTTACCTTGTTGTTTTCTAAATTAACCCTTGAAGTCTTCTCAGAAAAACTTTGAAAAATTGACTAACAATAAGTCTACGTAAAAGAAAGTAATGAATATATTTAAAAGCATTATTTAAATTTCATAGACTAGCACTGGAAATGGTTAGAAAAAATATTTTTCATGATATTTATTTTTATAAAATCGGCCCATTAGAGGTGAAGTGAGCCAAGTGGTATTTTAGAAAGAAATAAGTTAGATGCGTTGAAATATTATACACATCTTAAACCTTAAAGTATCGTAAAAGTTAAGTAACTTCGAAGTATTTTGGTCGGAGTCATAAAAAAATTAGCGGCTCGAATTTTTTTGAAAAATATATTCAATGATATGTATTCAAACAAAATAGTTCAAAATGTTGACATGTCATGCTTGGCTGACAAAAAATGATTTGATGCTATACGTACAAATATTATATATAAGTTAAATTATTGAAAAAAATCCTCGGAGTCGGAGTCGTTTATTATTTTAAAGCTAGAGTCGGAGTCGTCTTTTTTTACACGACTCCTCAGCAATGGTTATAATCCGTGAAATAAAAATATGTAATCCACCAAAACGTGAAAGTACTTAAACGTCCATAATAAGTTAGCTCACTTCACCTCAAATGAACCCAAATGAACAAAATTTTGAAACCTGATCGGTCAGCAGTGATACTTGGTGTTGGGTTAAATTCAAGACATATAATAGCTGAATGTCTGTACGTAAAATAAAACTGTATGTAACTCTTACCTTCGAATGATTTCCATCAACGAAAAATTCCGCCTCTGTCCTGCCTGATCCTTGGGGTACGTTGGGCGCCACAAACGCGTCGAGAACTCCTCGTGTACCCTGCTCACCTGGCGCGCTCGCTTCGCCCATCAGTATGCCGCCGTCGTTACTGTTCATAGAAGGCGTGCGGCCCTCCGCGAGCATCTTGACTGAACTGGCGACCCGCTCGCCGAGTCGGAACAGAACGAACTGTTTGTCATGGGATCGACCTGGAAACAATAAAAATTACATACATTGATCTATTGTACAAAAAAACCATTCGTTATACTTGTAGTATGATCTAATATATAAAGATGAATGTTTGTTCGTTCGTACTTTATGCGTTTCCACACCGCTCATCCGATTGAAATGAAAAAAAAAAACAAACTTTTTGCTTGCACTTCCGGGAAGGTTATAAGCATAGTAAAATTAACTTACAGTAGGTCTTATATATAAAAATAAATGTTTGTATGTCTGCCACACAGTTAATTTTGACAACGTATGCTTGTACTTGCGCGAAGGTTATAGTACCAACAACTTACAGTAGGTGACGCGTGTGTCGTACAATTGAAAATTGGCAGCAAACGTCAAACAGACAGAAAAAGAAAACATGCACTTCAATAAACATAAACAATTTTTTGTTTGAGTGGTATTGCAACGCTTTCCGGGAACCGTCGAGTATAATATAAACAATTATATTCCTCAATTTTTTTATCAGCTAAAAATACCTGCGATAAAATCCGTCTTGATCTTGATTTTAAAAATGGAGTGTAGGGAGAGCGATGAGCTAATGCTACTCCTGTCTTCTAAGCCCTATTATTCTATCCCCACTCTATTCGAAAAAAAAAACATAGCGTCAGAAACTGAGTAACAACCAGTCCTCATAGAAAAACTACTGCCGATATAAACTCTACTAGACTGCACATTGCGAGTGAGAATGCTCCACATTGGGAGTGAAAAAGATCTAAACATTTTTTTTAAATATGCCTGAATTAAAAAAAGTATTTAATTAAACACACAGTAGAAATGATGATTTAATGTATTCAAAACTCGCTGTATAGTTAATAAAAATAACAATAACTATTACATAAAACATATATGCATTATGCTAAATATACAATATTCTCAAGTTGTCAAAATGATATTGCTTTGACAGCTATCGATATTTAAGATTTCTCGACAAAATTGTATAAATCAAAAATCCAGGTAAATTTAAGGTATGCTTTAAAAAACACATCAGTATTATTATTCGAAGAAAACGTGTCCTACATCCTGCAGCCTGGCATACGATATTAATATTTTCGATATGCCTGAGCAGCTGTTACTCAAAATGAAAAAGTTTTCCATTTCAAAGTTTGACCTTCAAAATTTACATCGTACCTCTGAAAAAGTAAATTTATGGTAATGTTCAAATATTTTTCGAACACGCTATAGATTATCGGTTTTTTTTCAAATTATTGGACATGGACATGAGTTTAAAAAATATTTTTATGATAATGTGTATTTAATTATATATCTTAACATAATATTGAAATTACACTACAATTCAAATTATGTATTAACGCTTAGTGACAGATTAAAGTAATTTAAAATATTATTAAATACTTTCACTTATTCTTATATATCCATTTATGTTCGTTTATATCGTTATCTTATTATATGATTCAAAAAAAATATTTCGCGATTTTGTGCAAAAATTAAAATAAGCTTTCTTAAATAATCAGAACTGCCTATTTCCGTTTTGTTAAATTTAATCAAGAAAATATCTTTTATTGATTGGTTTTTGTAGAAGACTCACTTGCACCCAATTAATCTTGCTTTTTATAATACTATATTTGGAATATAATATTATAATAGTAATATTATTATCGGCATTATTGTCGTCAAATCAGATGTTTTTTCCAGAGTCGAAGTCGGAACAATTTTTGAACTCCATCCAACCAATTAAAGAAGAAAAAATAGTCTTTTCGTCATATTGATAAGTAAAATGATGATAATGTACTAGAAATATTTAACGAATTAGAATGATCTGATGATATACATATGTTATGCAAGTTGAAAAGATTGAAAAAATCATTACGGAATTGGCTTTTTTACCCGTCTCCATAGCCCTGGTATATATTTGTCACTCTGAAACCATTTACTGTTTGAGGGTTGTAATGAAACGACGATTTAAAAAAAATGATTATTTTCTACCATAATAGTTTAAGAAAAATTTTTTCCGAACATCTGGTGCTGAATCATACAATAATAAATATACGAGAGCAATACGCGAATGTTTAAATATACTCACTGTCATATTTTTATAAGTAAGAAAAAATAATATTAAATATTGTATGAAAATTGAACAGGCAGCAAGTTGTGTTCCGACCGGAGTGAAATATCAAGGCTTATGCAACGTCTGTCGGTGTTGATCCGCGTCACGATGGGATTATTCCAGCAGTCAGGTTCCATCTCTTGACATACGACCTGGTCACCGGGGACCGGCGCTGACAACTTTGACACTGAAGCACTAATAATAATAATATAATTGTCATTTTGTTTGCTAAATTCGTATTTCATACCTGGGAAAGCTCTCTGTACGTGATTTTAGCTTTCAGCGTTAACTTTGACTTGGAATTAAAAGCTTTGGCATTGTGAAAATGAAAACATTCAGTAAATACCTACCTGCTTTGGTATAAAGCTTTATTTTATTTAAACCAAAGTTACTTCACCTTATCGGCTTAACTTGCAACTACGTATATCCAAACGAAAACGAGAGAGATATTTACAAAAGAAATGAAAAACAATGAATTTCATAGAACAAAAAACAAGAAATGTTTTTTTAAGCAATGTTTTCTATAAATGTAAAGTATATGTTTAAAAAAAAACTGCTTGTTAGTCAATCACTCATCTTTTATTTTTACGGAGAGACAGATGATAGTATTTAACAAATCGGTCTTGTTGTGCTCCGTTTTCAAGAGTTGTATAGATGAAAGAAAATTTCAAACATTTATAAATCAATAAAAAACGTACTTTATGAAAGTATTCTTACGGGGATTCAAGCCCACTAACAGAGCAATCGAAGACGACAATGTTGACTCTTGGTATAAAGTAGTGATACTCAATCTATTTTTCGTCTGGGACCCATACCGGTTTTTGTTACATCACATGGGGAGCAGTATATTAACAGTAATACGTTAATATACCACATAATAAAATTACATGAAATTTATCAAAAATATTTATTCGTTAAAAATATATATACGCATAAATAAAAATAATAAAACATTTTTAGTACTTTTTCCACATAAAATTTATTAGATCAGGACCGGTTTCGCTCATCGCGAGCATTATCAACTCGCGATGAGCGAAACCGGTCCTGATCTAATAAATTTTATGTGGAAAAAGTACTAAAAATGTTTTATTATTTTTATTATAATGCCATTCCACCAAGTATTGACAGTGAACACCTTAAAAGTGATATATACGCATGATAGTTATTTCGGCTTCTCCCTGTCTCATGAAGACGGAAGTTAAAAAAAGCTATCAGGCATTTCTAGAAAAGAAATAAAATTTATGCTAAACAAATAATTTGATATTATTTTCACCTTATACTGTTATAAATTCTTAATTTTATCCACAAACAACGTGGATGTGATCGAAGAAACAAAATAAGATATGAACAAGAAAATGCATAGCAAAGATTTTAAATCAGTATTATCAACGTAATACGTTATATATTTTTTATATAAAAGTTGAACGTCTGGACAAAGGCAAGTATTATATATTAAAGAATAAGTAAATGGCGAAAGCTTTCCTTTTTTTTGTTAATACGCTTTAAGCACAACATATTGTTACGATATTTCTATGTTAACGAAGTTAGAATGATATTTTATATGTCCACCATTGTCGTTATTCTTTTGTATTTGGTATGTGATTTGGTCAATTTCCCGTACAACAAATACAAGATTTGCATAATTTCTCACAAAGGTTGTAAAGCTTTTGAAAGTAAGATTTTCTCTTATTTATTTATTTATTTATAGCGTGGGTCTTTTGGAAATAAAAATAATATTTTAAGAAAAATCTCATTTTCTTAATCCACCTGACAAAAAATGACAATTGAAAAGTGCTTACGTGTTAACTTAAAAAAAAACGAACGAACATTAATGTGAACGTGTTACTCCACTCCACTTGTATTCGACGAACTAGACTTCGGATTAAGGCAAATCCCCGGCTCGTGCATGTCACGTCTGCCCGATAATGCCTCCAGACACAACCTGAGAGCATTTGATCCTCGTTTAAGAGAGGACACATAATCCTCGAAAGTGGTTTTAAACGAATTAGTGAAGAAGTTATTGTAAAAAATTCTGCACTGCTTAAAAGTCGCAAAAAAATAATGTTATATCGCCAAAAAACTAAACCATTTAAATGCCAAAAGCGTTCATGTGCGTTGAAGGCAATTACAGTTTCGGCACGGGTGACAAGATTTTATCAAACAAGTGACGAGCTCTTGAATATATTTTTTACTTTTATTCGGTTTTCAGTAAAATTTATGGAATCAATTTTTTAAAGGTACTTTCCGTTAGAAACAGCTTAGATACGCTTTATCGATAGACGCGTGAATTAAATCTAAAAATAAATTTTTAGTTGTTTTGGTATAAATTACATTTATTTAACTTTTTTATTGTAAATGTATTTTTGATTGTTTCAGTATTCATTAAATAAATTAAAGAATTTTTTGTTGATTTTTATCAATTTGAGAACGATTAATAATGCTGAGCATTAAATTTGACGATGTTGTATTTAAATACTTTTACTATGCTTTAAAAACCGTTTAAAACAGTTAGAGTACTGTTGGATAACTTAAAATAAGTTGAGTAAATTTCTAGTAGAAATTATTAAACTGTTATTTAACTTAATATGCACCATGTTAATGTTTAACTGAGAAAAAAAAATGAACACGAAAAGGAAATAGAGATTTCTGTTAAACGCCGTTTTGAAAATTGAAAACATTAATCCACGCTTAGTAGATTATAGATTTTTGTCGTTTGAAATAGTTATTTTAGTTATGAAAGTAAAATTTAATAAATATATATAAAGATTTATACCTGAGTTTTTTTTTAAAATTTAAAATATTTTAGAGTACACCTTTCTCCAGATACAGACATATCCACTACAAAAAGTGTTATTTCGGAAAACTCTCTGCTTTTTTACTCACACACAATATAGTTTTAGCGATTTACACGAAATGAATGACATATTTATATAAAAATAATCTAATTAATATATGCATTCTTTATACTCTTGCCACGTATACATATATTTGTTTCGTTATACTGCCCACAACATTGTAGATTTGATATAGCTCATAATAACTGTACTAATGAAAAATAAAACTCAATTCATAACTCTATAGATACAAACATTTATTTTAAAATTATTGCGCTTTTTGGCGGTGAGGCAAATTTTAGAACATTTTCAGCAAATCATGTTTATAATTACTGTATGTATAAAAGTTTAGCGGGTCACAGTTTGAGTATAGTTTATTTGACGTGCCGTAAACTTTAACCTGCTTATGTATAAAATTATTAAAAAGTAAACAAAATCTGCTGAAATATATATATAAAGAAAGTTTTACTGCTATCAAGTAATCTGTAATTTAGCGTTTTAAAATCACCTCAATTTGAAAATTCAGCGAAAGCGTACACAAAATTTTATATAATACATATATTTGAAAGTAATTAGATGAGAACTTTGAAGTGTATGTATGATTTATGCATATCAAAAAACAAAGAACGTATTGGTGTATTAAAATTAATTAACCTGTTTGATATTCAATTTAAAAATCGTTATATCGTTGAAAATTTTCGTGTTCGAACTTTCCAAGATTCTGCTGTGTAAGCTAGGAAAATTAATCATTTATTTCAGCGGTTCTCAAAATAAAGAAAAAAAAACTTTACGATTCAACTAATTTGAATGTTTTAAAACTCTTTCCATGACAATGGCGTCGTGAAGTTAATTTATACATATTTTTTTATATACATAGGTAAAAAAATGTGTCAGTTGTAGATGGGTTGTTAAATATTGTTGAAAGCTATTTCAGTATCAAACCATTGGAAGATCTACAATAAATACATTATGAAAAAGTTGACTTCACGTGTTATATTATATTTAAATCTTTTGTCGCCAATAATATGAAAACGTCGATTTCTTACAAGACAAAGTGGACGACATAATGTTATGAAAAAAACAACTTAAGCTATATATATAAATTATTTTTTAAAGTTTTTTTATCCAGATCCGCTTGCAATGCGTATTATATGTATGTCACAGTTAAAGTGGTAAATCTCGTAAATTTATACATTCACTAGTCAAATTATACATTAATTACCAGATTTGATTGAAGCTTAATTTTGACGTAGAAATCTATGAATTTACTAGTAAAACTTAATATAATAGTAAGTTTAGTTTAAAATAACATTCAGGCGTATGTTACGTTAGTATACTGACAAGCGATATTTAAAGTAGTATGAATAAAAAAAGGGCGATAATGACAACAAGACGTTGAAATTTTTGAGGTGATGTGAAATGTTAGATATCAGTAAAACACAACCGCGTGATTACGCAGTTGTGGATAATGACTTGCAACAGTATAAGTAAACGCGTGATTATTTTAATTTTCGTAAACTACATATGTGGAGTAAATATACACTTAAACTAGTTAAATTTTGCGTTTTTTTTATCATGCATATTGTAATTTGATGATGCATACTTTATCTATGACATAAAATAACTAAAAAATAATAATCAAACGAGAACTTATTGTAAGCTAATTGCTAATCTCGCAATAAAGTAAAATAGAGCAATTAAAAAATACGTAAAATACTAACCGCTGTATTCAATCGGATGTCGCTATTTATATAATATTTAAAATACAGACACATAAATCGTTTGAAAAAAATATGTATAAAAGTGTTCATTCGGGGATTCGAATTATTGATCGCGCAAGAAAGTATAACGGATGAGAGCTCAAGTGCATAAAGCGTTTTTCTACCTCTACACTCTACCGAACCAGTTGACATTTTAATTTGTTTTGGAAAACAAACGATAAAAAATATACAAATCGAAAAATGTTTGGGAAACTTTGAATTTTTCGTTTACGGTATCATCTCGCAGGGCAGGTTTTAATTTATCACAAAAACCAAATAGTTAAAATTGTGCTCGACTCAGAGCACAGTGTTGCAAATATGATTTTGCATTCTGGAATATTTGGAGAGCTAAGCGTCTAGACTTAAGCGCTCTAATTTTGGACCGATAATTTAATTAATAGCTCACAAAAAAGCCTAATTAATGGAGGCGGCTAAAAATATTAACAATTAATCATTATTTTGAAAAGAGTATCTTATTAAGATGGATTATGGTTAATTTATAGTTTTTGGTGTAAAAAACGAACGAATAGATAATTTGTATTTAGACAGCTTTACATTATTTGCAAGCTTTTTAATATATAGTAGAGTAAATCAAAATATATATCGTGATCAAAAGAAAAGAAGGTGCTTTTTCTCTTAATTATTCTTGGTTGTCAAAGATTTATTACAATTCTGTAATAATTTAAATTTTGAAGAAGTGATAAAGCTTTAGAAGTATTTAAATAATTCAAAACAATATATTTTTTTATTGTTGCAAATGATTTCAAATTTCTATAAAGAGGATTGTTTGTAATTCAGCTGTAATTTTCTATTTTGAGAAAGTTTGACAGTACATATAAAGAAAACAAATATTTTGATAAATAGAAAATCGACCAATCAACAAAATTAAAAAATATTTATTTTTTTACGCACAAAAATAATGTATTTGTAAACTCAGTGACGGGTTTGTTGCGAAGCGGTCAACGTCGTTGGTTTATCAGGTAGGAGTATCAGTGCGAACAGCATTTTTTAAATCTCCTTCCATTCTTCCAATCATTAAATAACAGATTTACTTAAAGAAGTTAAGTAACTGAGTAACAAACAGTTATCGGAAAAAAAAGTTCTGTTGAGAAACCCTTATTAGAATGCTGTATGTACCACAAAATAAGCGGACATTCATGTAAAATGTAAAAAATATATAAAATACATAGTTGTCTATTATATTACATATAATATATTCTTATAACAATGGTAAATTTAAAATGTATCGACAAATAAGGCAGTAGAAAAACTGAGTTTGGTTAGCTATATTCAAAATACGTTTATTATATAAACTAAGCTATTTTCATGCTTCAATATTTTCCCAGGGCGTATTATTTTTTATTGAATTCGAAAGCTAATTTATTTCATATCATAATACCTTGGGGTTGAAGAATTGAAAAGGAATTTTCCCTTCAGCAAAAGGATTATCCTTGGCGAGGAGTTGAGAATGTAAATATCTTAAAAGAGCCAATAGAAAAAGACTTCAAAAGTCATACTACCTACCTATGTTCTGCACCGCTGAGCGGGAAAACGATACTTTCCAAACAGTTTACTTTTTAGTGAGTAAGTAATTACAATAATTTATTCTGTATATTCGGATTAATTTATGCTAACCTTTATTCTTATCAATTATAGCAGTTTCCTAAAATTTTTAATGCAACTTTTTTCTTCAATCGTCGCATTATGCAAACAATTCTAATGAAATTGAAATTCTCGTTAACAACATATGTTAAAACTAATAATAAATTTTCTTTGTGTACAATAATTTTTCAAAAAATATTATTTTCACTAGTAATCACTGTTCGTACTAAGATTCAAACTAATGTCAGTTACGTTAGCAAGTCCGTTATAGGCCTGGCCGGAAAATTATTTTTTAAAACTCAATCAATTTGTGCTAAGTCAACTGCTTTGTTGACGAAACCTATTTCTAAAGAGGTCAAAAAAGCAATGTATAATATTTTAGTTTCATATATATATTTTTAATTAAGTTGATAGCTATTACAGCTTTAAGCGCTAGTTAGAACTAGTTGTACTTTTTGCGATCGGAAAAATGGCAAAGAGATAACAAGAAGCTATTGTAATTATATGTAAACATTTAAATTTAAACAAATTTGCTTTGAAGATTGCTTAAAAAATCTCATTTTTGTTACAGTTCCTAAAAAGTCAGCGTCAATTTATTACATTTGAAACATTATTTTTTAATTTAAATTAGGATGTTAGAACAGATGAAAAGATGTATTGTGTATCATTTCTAAGGCAGTATATATAAGCTAAGCTAAATTAAGTTAAAGCATAGTTCTGACGAAAGCGTAAAGTTGTCTTAAAACTAAATTTAAAACTATGTATTAATAAAAAGTAATATTTTTTCTTTACTTTGCAATAATGAAGTTCTACGAAGTAAATGCCAATTTAAACAATAGACATATTTATTAAAAAAAATAAAAAAGAGTTAATAAGAACATCAAGTGTGAGCTCAAATTATATACAAACGTGACGAAAAATCGTGCGTATTAATTTTTGAATGAAAGGAGTCATTAGGAAATTGATTGTTTACAAACAATTTTTAAAAATTTTGTTTGTCTGTTCTTTCGTATGTGATGAGATTTGTATTATATTTTCAATTATATGACAGAAATAAATAAGTTACTTATGTATATATCGATTATCTATAAAGGTGTCGTATTTGCAAAGGTGATGAAATTCACTCTTGTGTATTAGATTATCTGACAAAGTTTGAGAACGAATGCTCCCGGCAGCTTTCTGTCTGGAAGCCCATCCGAGTTGAGATATGTGGAATCCTTTGTTTATTTAAAATGTGAGGTGAGCTTTGATATTGCCATACTCTCTAGCAACCAAGAATAACACGCTCTAGGAATATACGAAATAAATATATACATATGTAGCACAGCGAATCGTAAATAACGCCATTTAAATAAAAAAGAGAGATAGGAAACAAGTGTCGATGCATTTTATTGTATATATGAATAATATGAAACGGACGTCTGGGATAATATATAATTCATAGCTTCTATAAATATTTCAATACAATACAAGATTGATCTTGGAGGGGTCGTGGGTAGATGGAGACGACATTAAGAGTTGATCTTGAATTTCTTTAATGGTGACATCTATCGTACAATGAAGAATGATTAATAATTGAATTTTTTCAGCCAATTCAGTTCAAGTCGATTTTCTACAAACACGTATTTCAACTGTTGTCAGTTTTGAATTTTCTGATGTAATGAATTCAGAATTTTAATACACTCATATTCTATGACATAATTTAAGATTTCGACTGAAGGTGCTTGATGAAATTCCAAAATTAAATTTGAATCGTTCAAACTATGTACATTAACACAAGTTTTATCACTAACGACACGGGCTTAGCATTTCGGCATATTATATAATCAAATATATCGATAATTACACTAAGTTTTTTCTTTTAAAATACTTCATTTGACAGACAATTTTTCAAATTTTATTAGTTATGAATGCCCAATAAAAGCTGAAATAAAATTGAAACTTAATGTTATTATTGATTTATTTGATTTTTCTAATGTTTAATAACAATGAAGGTTGTAACAATATTTACAGGATCCTGAATTGATGGGCAATGAGTCAATGGTGTAAATTATTTAAAAAAACTTTTGTTGATAAAAATCAACCGTTTATGTTTATAATATATATATTTTAATTGCGGTATTTAATATAAAATTTCTTAATACCGAATTTGATTTACTCGCCCGGTATTACTATCTCAATTGGCCATTTTTTTAAGCTTGTTTATACTTTTTGTAATACCGGTATAAATATTATACTAGTATTGATATATTCGTTCAGTATTTCAATTCCTTCTCGCAATAAATTGATCATGAGATAGAATCAAAACCGAGTAAAAAGTTAGTACTTTATAAATAATACCAAACTGAACTAGGATAATTTAAAATATTCCGATATCAATTGTGACAAGAACGACTACAGCATCTAATGCTTTGCGCTTTTCAGTCATATGTTAAAAATAATTTACAACTCTTTGTGTGGTATTATGCGTTTACGAGAAAACGTAATTCTATATTAAGATTAAAATGTCGGAAGATTAATTTCATCGCAGCTCTGATGCCGCACTTTGATTCGTGTTGTGTTAACGCGAACGAATTAATTAAAAGCAAATTTGTTTTAATTAATAATGCTACCAACCAATTAATTAGGCCTCTTCCCCTGGAAATAACTTAATTTTGAACAAGCAATATTTGTGGGAATTAATTTCAAATAGACCGCGCTCCGAGCGATTTGCTAATACAGGCGAAAAAATACTCGCGGAATAGAATATGTATTTAACTACTAAGTTTATTATTCATATGAATTTTTTGATTAAAAGTATTTATTTATAATTTCGTATGTGCCTTTAATCAAATGCATCAGTCATTCAACGTGATATTCAATGCTATTTAATAAGATATTTTTTCTATATAGAGCATTGTTCTTCTTTTCGGATCGTGCTTCATTCTAAAACGTGCTATAATGGCTACGTTATAGAATCAGCGGCGTAGCCAACTCATGCAACGCATGAGGGTCCAGCGACAAAGTCTCGGCCCGGTCCACTAAGAAGAGCTGGTACCATATTTTTACACGAATTAGTTCCTCTAAGCGGATAACAAATTTACTAATAACCGTAAATTCAACTATGTATATGAGACAGTAATAACAAACAAAAGGTTTCATTAGATGCTATCACACAAGACCTTGACGTGCCGAGGTATTTATAGCGACGAAAGCGATTTATGTCCGGTCCCCGGATATAATCAATAAGTGATGAATAGTATTCATTTTTCTTAACAATAAGTTTAACAAAACCTTCTTTTTTCAAACTTAAACGCTAAGTTTAGATACTAATTTGGCATTTTCAGCTTTTATCTTTTTGATAGAACGTGTATCAACATGTGGTTATCGAAATAAAGCTGTGGGTTACTTCCTTTTTCCTTTCCACAGTCGGGCCTTCATGCTGGCCCACTGCAATAAGTGAATGTGTATGTAGAAAGCGATGAATGAATATGATGGTAAACGATGGCTTTGATTTCGGTTTTTTGACACACATCTCAGGAAGATGGTGAGCAACAGTTTGAAATGAACAGCTTGGAATATTTATAAATTAATAGAACATTAGTAAATAACAGAGGCGGCCCACCATTGTTGAACCATTCCATTATCAATAGTTAAATCTTACCATCCCTGAGGACAGTAGCCTCAGTAGTAAAAAGAAAAAATACCGACCTTCATTTTGTAATATTTAAATAAAGAATTTGAATAAACTTTCAGCTAACCTTGCAATCTTCTATCAGAAAATACTTTTAAAGATGCTAAACACGTGTTGCAATTTGTGGCACAAGTAGAGCTAGTGTTAAATAAATATGAAATTATTGATTTTATACTTAGAGAAAACTACTTTAGTATATTTTCGTGGTATAATAGTTCGATTGATGTATTAGGGTGGCAGGACCGTAAGTATATTTTCAATATGAGCGTACATAAATGTGTTTGAATGCATAAAATGAATTGTAAGATGTGTCTCAAGTACACATCTGGGCTCTGACAAATCAATTTCGATTTCGCAACTGCTGACAAAAGACCCACGGAAGTAATAATAACATAATATATAATCTATTCCTGAATATGTCGAGTAAGAAATTTATTGACGTTGAGGTAATCTTTTTTTTCAAATATAAGAATACGTCAAATATTCTGTACAGTTGGTAGCATTAAGCACGACATAATATTATAATATAACGTAGTCTCAAGTCTTTGTGTATTTTTAATACACGCGTAATATACACTATTATTCAAAAAATATATAATAGTTATTTTCAGTACATTTTGGTGATTGATGAGCAGTTGTTTTTGTCTGTTTTTCAGTAAAATAAAAATAAGATATTTAAATTTTTTTAACACTCTATAAACAATGAAAAGTGAGATGAAAAAAATCCAGTTACAGTTCGTTATGTTTTATTAAATTCAACATTGATATAATGCGTGACGGTTGAAAATATATTTTTTTACAATAAACAGCGGTGTAAAAAAATTAAAAAAGTGTCAAATTTGGTTTAGAAAAATTCGTTCTGAGAATATTAATTCTGCAGAATTACCCAAAAGAGGTAGGCTTAAGGGCATCCAATCTCGAATTCCTTTTGTAATCCTGAGATTTTGGGATTCAAATACACCATCAAATCGTGGAAAAATTATGAATTTCCAAAATTTTCCATAGTAGATTTTCAAATTTTGAGAATTTATGAATTTCAAGAAATAAAAAAAAATTGAGACGTTTTTATTTTTAGCGCTTTTTGAAAAAAAAAATGTCAGTTCCCAATTTCAAAGAGTCAGGAATTTACAGAATCCCCAAAATAAAAAAATGTGGGACTTTTTAGCTCTTTATTTTATTCGAAAATTGTGCGAAATCCCATGATTAGTACTGTCACAATTCCAGGATTCCTAGATCACAAAATTGGACGGGACCCCGGGATTGGACGCCCTAGTAGGTTTCGAGTGGCTGAAAGTGAGAATATTTGTGCTATTATTATATAAGATATATTTTAAAGATACTGATTTTGTATATCTTTAAAGCTACACGCAAAGACTTATGAGACAAACTTAAATAAATAAATCAAATTGTATAATAATAACGCCTTTCCATTCGCTTAATAACATCGGTAGTAAATGGCTTGACAAAAATGTTTTTTGTTATGAAGCCATCTTCAATATAAACCCGTAAGACATCTTTAATACAAAGCAGTCACTGCGGAAATATTTGAAGGGGGGTTACTTTATTTTCTATTTGAAAATAGATTAAGGTGTCATGGACACGTTGCCTGTTATGTACGTTCATGGCACGGACACAGTGTGCATAATTAAACAAAACAGTAGCAGCACCGTTGGACAGCTAGAAAAACAACACCAATATATCCCACCAGGTCAGTACTACTTGAAAATTCGTACAGTTATGTGATTTTGTGTTTGTTAGCGGTGTATATCGGTGTAAAAAGGTATAAGAAATTGAATGATTGTAGTGAACGTTTGAAGGGCTTCACACATAAAAATCATGACACTGGTATCATATGTAATTCATATATGCTATGAAGTGATGACGATAAAATAATAAAAAAATGGAAGCTGGGATGTATAACTTATATTTGATATTAAATATGTTCAATTTTTAAATTGTAGAAACGCGTACTTGAAAGCATGACGAAGCGTAATTTTCTGTGACGCATTTTCCGACGTGTCATTGACCATCAAGGACCAAGTGACGTCAGCAAAAAACGGTTATATAATGTACTATTTTTCGAATGGTATCCATTTAAATTTTCTGTTATTTAAAATATGTAATTAAAAAATAAAAATTGTCTCCACTGTTGTTTTGTTCATCATTAATGAAAGACCACATATTATGTACGTTGTCAAATTCTTATTTTTTTTTATCCACATTCGCTCCCAATGTGGAACATATGGCTTCCTAATGAGAGATCTCAACAGATTTTTTTATACGAGAATTGTTTGTTACTCAGTGGTTAGTTAATCATTTTTTTTGTAATAGGATAAGTGGGAAGAAATTCAACACAAAACGTATATCCAAGTGTTCGGACAGAAATCCATAAATCGATTGAAAAATCAATGCATAAAAAATGTTCGTATTGGGATTCAAACCTGTGACTTTCGTGTTCTAGGTCAACGACGTTGACACTCGACCACGCAGCCGGCTCTATTTTTTTTTAATTAAGTTAATTGCTACTGAACCTCTTTTTCCAGATATTTCAGACCGATTGATTGAATTGACATTTGATTGGTAAAACTTTATAATATTTACGGAGAAAAAAATGTTAAGTATTAATACATAATACATTTTAGGGATACTTAAAGTTGTTTGCTTTGGTTACTACGCTCAAGAGTTCGAGTGCCAGTACGGACAGTTTCATAATATGTTGATTTTTCAATCGATGTATGGTTATGTGTTCGAAAGTTTGAATGTCTGTGATGATTTAAATTACCTCTCACTTATCCAACTGTAAAAACAAGACGTAGGAATAACTGTTTGCTAAAATTGTGTTCCTATCATTTCCTTCTTTAATTACTTTCTTCAAAAAGACAACCGAAACAAGCTCAATTGGCAATCCATATTGTCTCCATAGACACGTTAAAAAACCGATCTCTAGTATATTTGAACTGTTCTTAAAGACCTTAATTGAAACGTAGTCATAATCACTAAGATTCTAACGCTGAACTATTTATGGGAGCAGATAAAGTTTTATTTAGTGATAGTTTACGCAAAGTGACATAAATGATCTTATTGTCATTCGCTCCACGTGTTACTGTACGTGCCACGTGTCACGTGGGACGAGCCCTTTCAGTGACGTAGATTGATTGTCAAAAGTAGCAAGGGTCCCTAGCCTCTGTATATTTATGGCGCCGCTGAGACTGTACAGATAAGTACTGGATGTATTCCACCAGCAGATGGATCAAGTAAGCATTGCTGTTTTTAGTATTGACCTGTCAAAATTAAAACAACTTACAGATTACGAGAGCTTTTATCGCGTGCTTAGTATAGGCAGTTTTTAACCAGATTACTCCTGATACAAACTGCTAATACAATATCTCAATAACAGAAACGTTTTATGTACGATCATTGTTATTCAGACTTATTTTTGTAGAGGATGCAGATAGACGGATGAAGCTAAGAAAATACTAGTGACTAGTCAATCGCTCTCGTTTAGCTCTGCTTAAAAGATTGAATGGGGAGCGGGTAATATTAACATTACATACATCTATATTTTTCAAAACAACGCCATAAACGATTGATAATATCCATTTATAAAACTGGCTTGAGCTAGTGGACTACACAACCGAATTTAACCATAAGACTCTTGACTCTTCAAAATCTTCGATGAGCATATAAATATTTGATCACCAATTTAGTTTGAAAATAAATTATTATCTTGTTTACCGAGTGTATTGAGTAACTCAAAAATATTATTGTAATTTTACCATATTAACTTCTTATGCAGACAATATGACCACAATGCTGCCCCTTATGTTTTCCCGTCTCCCAACAATTACTTTGCTTTATACCATGACATGCCAGCATCCCTCAGTTCCAGGACCAAGTACACTCTATGGATAATATTCGACATTGTCGAATGTCTTTAAGTTCTGATCATGTAAGGGGCTATGGGAAACAGTTATATTCGTTTGGTACTAATCTTCGGGCAATTTCCCAGTACGTGAGTAACGCCTTGATGATTGTTTTACGAATGTTTTATCTGATTCCACTTGATGTCAAGTAACTTGCGAGATGAAAGCTGCGTTGAAGAGTTATCGTGTTTGTAAACTCAGTCGAGTGGAATAAATGCATCTATGTTGCCTGAATGCAGTGGAAAAATGCAAGTCATTCGCCATTTTATATAGAAAATACACGCAGAGAGCAATGATCGAGTATTACAGGGGATGTTTTTCAGGAAGTAAAAGGGTTAACATCAATGAAATATGATTGATCAACCGGCACGTGCCAAGAATGTAAGGTTACTGAGTATTATAGACCGACGTCTTTGAATTTGAAGTAAGATATCCCGATAAAGAAATATAGCTCGAAAAATTAACAGTACTTGGTGCCTATGCTTGCTTGGTGTGTGTACAAAATAATTGATTTGATTGGCAATTAGTAAAAAGAAAGTATTATTGAAGTATTAATTTCCACGAGTTTTTTTAGTATAGTTAATAGTTTTTTCAGCATCACGCCATTGTCAATACTGTAATATAATCACCCTCTGCTTAATAGGAAAAAGGTTTGTCCTAGCGATCACGCTGGTCTAAGTTGAAGTTACAATACGGTCATCATCAAATTTAGACTATTTCTATTTAAATTTTAATATATGAGACATGGATGTTTTCTATGTTTCTTCTTATCAATATTGGCCAAACAAACATGAGCTAAAATGTCACTTTTTTTTTCAAATTAAAAAATAATTTTTACTCTTTGAAAATGCGTCTGTGTGCGTCAAATCAGTAATTTTGATTCAAATTATCATTTTTAAAAATCTGTTTATTTAAAAACTGAAATAAATATTGTCAATGATGATTTTTTTTAAATATGTCTAAATTCCTTTCTGCCACTTTTAAACTTCTCTTTAAATCGCTCCTTCGAAAAACGCATATTTATTTATGGTGGTCGCCTTGGCAACGCGACATTTATTACTTTCCAGTTATTTCTTCTAGATTTTTTGATACACAGTTTGCTTTTCAATTTGTCACCACATCTCAATTAAATAATACGCGCGTTGTAAATATCATTTCAATTTAATTACAAGTGTCCTCAAACAGTAAACAAACTTTCGATTAGTTTTTTTTCGATATTTGTTAAATTTGAAATTTCCACCAATCATCACTTGATTACAACCGCAGCAAATTTGACGAAACATAATACTATGGTTGCTAAGGTTTTCAAGGGCCATCACTTGGAAGTGAAGACAAGGGTTGAGTATGATAGACTAAGTTAAGTTATCTAGAAGCAACTTAGTATGTTGCTTATGCTCTACTCCATTTGGCCCGTGAAGATGAAGCGTTGACGGGGTGTTTCAGGACTTGTGGATGCTGGAGGTCAGTGAATGGTAGAAGAGAGTGGAGGATTGAGAAGAGTGAAGAAGATCGACCAAAATTCATCCCGGGCTGTTGTGCCAAGAAGAAAATATCACTTCAAGAATTATTTTTAAACATACAATAACAAAAGCTTGATAAATTTATTATTTCTAAACACAATATTGTTTAAATTTAAATATTCTATAAAGTCCCTTTGGAACAGAATATTATTCACATTCAAAAAAGAGATTTGCATGTGTATAGAAAATATATTTTCAAAAAACATACGTTCAAGATAAATCACCCCTCAACGGAATAAAACACAAGACAATGTTATGAATTCGATTTGAGGGAAAATGTGATTAGTGGCGCCTTTCCCAAGAGTCTTTTTTTGTGTGTCATACACAGAACAAATTTACTTGGGATTGGATTTATTATTAGATTTTTTTAAATGCATGCCTGGTTTAGGCTTTTTGAAAAATAAAGAATCATAATAGAATTGCATGTACTATACGAAAAAAGGTTGTGAGTCTGTCGCTCGATTTACCGTTAGTGATGACGGTAAAAACTAAAAAAGATAATTCAATATATTTTTTAAACATGTTTTCTCAGAATTCGGAGCAGTCGACAAGAGTGTTTCTACAATAACTGCCTGTCAGTCAGTTGATAAATTTCTCGTTTTTTTCCAAATAGAGCAATGATAAAAGAATAGAGCTAGAACAGGATTAATTGTTAGTTAATCGCTCTCGCTACGCTCTGTGTTTAAGATAGGATGGGTGGGAGGAAGGAATTCAAGACATTACATACATCAATGCCTTCGGATAGAAATTCATAAATCGAAGAAAAATCAATGTACAAAAACTTTCCGTAGTGGGATTCGATCCAGTGATATCCGTTATCGAAGCTTATGACGCTGACTACTCGAACACACAGCCGTGATCACGACTTGTTAGTATAAATTTGACCCAAATTGACAGAAGTGCTGAGCAGAAATAATGAGAAATCATTTAAAAAACAGTCCTTGAAAAAATATTCATATGAATTAAATAGACAATATTGAAACGTCGGGTATTTTTGCAGGGTATTCTGTTGGGTCTGGGGTGCAGCGGTCAACGTCGTTGACTTCTGTGAAGGATTTTTATGTATTCAAGTCCCAGTACGAATAGCGTTCGATTTATCGATTTATGTTCAAATGTATGGTTGTTTGTGATTTCTCAAAGTACGCTTTCACCCTTCTAATCCAAAAATAACGAACAGTAGCTAAAGCGATTAGCTAAACACTAGTCTTATCTAACTCCTATTATTTATATGATGCCTATTCTAACCAAATGAGTAAGAATCAAATATTTTTGTATTTAGAAATAATTAAATTATTTTAAATAAATTACGGCTGCGTGGTCGAGTGGTCAACGTCGTTGGCTTTGATTACGAAATGCATGGTTTCAAATCCCTGTACGGACAGTTTTTATTAAAGGGCAAGGATGTATGTGATGTCTTGAATTCTCATCCTTCCAATACACTAACTCAGTTAGTATATGACACTAAAATTGTGAAATATTACCTGAAACCAAAGCGGGTACTCGGTAAGCTTATGAAAAAAATCCAGAGAGCTGGGTTATGTATTTAGGCGGGTATTTGAAAGACCTTGATGATCTCTACCAAAAGTTTATATACTGTACCTTAGATGAGGACATAGTTGAAACGTAAAAATACTATTTTATATTGTATTCTATGATGATGCTTAGTTCACAAAATTTCTCCGTTTGTGGCATAAGTTATGTCGTATCGTAAAAATGAATATTTTTCCGAAAATTTTAGTAAAATGAAGAAAAATAATGACGTGGCATTCATAGGGGAAAATATTATATTTTGGAAAAACTTCCTCTCAGGGTATTTACCTTTTTTTATTTCATCTCGCACGGATGATTGAGGGATATCTTATATTGTGAAATGAAATAACTAAACTAAAACTCTGAAATAAAAGAATTTTGAAAATTTATTTGTTATTTTGCAAAGAATTTATTTTTAAAAACGGTTTTTTTTTTAGATATTTAGGCCTACATAAAATAAAACTGAGTATAAATATATTATTGGCTACTTAGTCGAGTGGTCAAAATTGTTAGTTTTGATAACGGAGGACACGGGTTCGAATCCCAGTACTAATCCCGGGATTTCGGGATTGAGAAAAAGTTAAGCGAAGGCTAAAAAAAAGAAGGTTCCAAATTTTGGTTGGTTTTGAGAATGCTGCAAATTTCTGGAATAGCTTAATAATATATTTAAATTCCAGAGTTTTTGGATTCGAAATTTTCGGAGGAGCTAAAAAAAGGTTTCACGTCGTTTCGTTCTGGGAATTCCGCAAATTCTTCGGTTTTTGAATTTGATATGAAATTGTTAAAAAATCCCAATTATACACAATTTTATGTTGAATGTTCATCATAAAAAGGTCCGGGATTGGATACCCTTGCGCGAACGTCTTAGAATGTAATTTTTGATTGCTCGGCGAAGCCAGCCATGAAATTATCAATTATAATTTTATTTATTAATGTTTATCCGCTGCTAATTGACAGCCGACACCATTAGTGGGATACAACTTGGGCCATCCCTCCCTGAGATACATTAGTGATTGATGAATCACAAGAAATAATTCTGTATTTATAAGTGACGTGATTCCGATGGAAAGGTTAAGTCAGGGTTTGGCGATTTATCGACGCACCTAAATACCAAACTCATACAAAATCAATGCGGTTGATTGAGACAAACAGCCCCAGGCCATAAATCAATTTGTTGAATATAATATTAGAAATGATAATATTTCAGTTGTGGCTTTGTACATCAATCAATGACGATTGGAAGAAGGAAGGAAGGCGGAAATAATTTGAGTGGATTCATAAATAACGATCAAAGGTAAAATTATTGTTTGTTTGGAGGTCGTGTGTTTTCTTGGGAGAACCATCAAACAAATTTATCAATACGATATAGATATTTTAAAAACAATAATACAAAATAACATCATTTTCTAAGAAATATATGCCGCTTTAAAAATCATTTTTTATTTTAATTTAAATTGTTCGATTTACACAAATTTTATTCAATAATGAACACATCAAAGTAATCAGTTGTAACATAATATTGAGGTGGCGATATGAAGTATTAAACAAATAAATAGATTAAGACAATAAAAATATTATATCCAAACGATACATTTTTTTATCAGACTGAAAAGAGTAAATGGAATCAAAAAGTTCTAGCCGGGCTGTCAACGGAGACATTGCGGGGTGAGGTTTGGAGAACCTGCGAAGAATTTTGATAAATATACCCCCTCACGCTGGCGGTTGGCATAATGAAAAGACAAGAATTTATGGACGATTGTGTTATATTAAAATGGAGATGATAAATCGTGAGAGGGTGGGGTCGGGGGTGGCTTTTGCGCTCGAAAATATCTTTAAGATTTTCACACATTCGAGGTCATTATGTGCTTAGGTGGGTGCTCCGTGATAAATTTCCCTGTGTGAAGATATGGGTATAAAAAAATTACACGCGGCAAATTTGACTTGGCGCGAAATTAATCTCGGTTAAGAATGCAAATAATATATTACGATAGTAAAAGTTCAAGGAAATATTTAAGAATATTATAGAAAAGGCTCGTGTAACGTCCGTGGCGCAACGGATGGAGTTGTTGGCTTCCGTGATGGATCTCACGGGTTCTAGTCCCAGTATGAACAGCATTTTTTCAATTGATGGGTGTTTGTGATCACTAAAATTCCCTCCCAAATTTATACTCCTTAAATAACGGGGCGTAGCAAGAGTGATAAGTTACCCACTAGTCTTGTCCTAGATCTATCGTTCTATAATTTCAAAAGAGAGGTTGAGTAACTGAGTATCAAATACACCTATCCCTCGATTTACACTGTACTTTTTTTGCACGTTTTCGCTTTGTCACGGCTTAAAAAAGTTAACTTGAAAATTTTAATTCTTCATATTCGTAAGTAAAAAACGAGAACATATTTTTTTAATTACGTGTTTTATATCTTGAATAATATTTGTAGCCTTATTATGTCGAAAGAAGTAAAAAGAAAAGTTATTTCGTTAGCAAAAAAATAAAAATATTGGATCTTTTATAAAACGGAGAAAGAATAATAGATGTTGCTAGATTATATAACATGAATGAAGCAACAATAAGAAACATTAGAAAAAATGAAAACTCAATTAAAAAGAGTGTAGCAGCTGGCACTACGAGTACGAGCACAACTTCATATATCAGAGATATTGCTATGGAAAACATGGAGAAGGCATTAATGATTTGGATAGAGGACCAAACTCAAAAACGGATGCCAATTGATACCAATGCTATTACAAATAAAGCGTTGCGGAGTTATGAAAAAATTAAATAGAAGATACCATCCTCTTCTTCATCTGAAAAGAAGCATACTTTCACAGCAAGTCATCAAGTCAAGTCACAGTGATTTGTGATAGTGGTGAATGATAAAAACTCCACCAACCGTTGCAATATTTTTTTAATAAATCTATTGGATTTCATTTTTTGTTACTCTATAAGCTTTACCTGTATTTAAATAATAAAAGAATACGTATGTTTATACTTTTTAATAATTTCGTTTTTTATGTATTTTAGAAAACACCCACATTATGCGTTTTTCGTGTACTTTTCGATTTACACGGTTTTGCATTAAAAAATATACAATTTAGATTTACACGTTTTCCTCAGGAACCTATCTACCGTGTAAATCGAGGGATAGGTGTAGTTCACATAAAAACTTCTGTAGAGATACCTCTATTAAGAGAGGACATAGATTAAAAAATGGAAAAGGTAATCAGCAATATGGCGAGTGAATTTGAATAAACCGTTAACTTATTGTATTTATATCTAGTTAAGGTTGAGAATAAAGAATCAGTTTACTTTTGTGACAATGACATTATGGGAGAAATGGTTAATTTTTTAATGCTTTTTTAGCCTTTTCTCATAATAATTTTCTACTAAATGTCTTATGTACATGACCGGCAGTGCGACAATGGTTCCCATCAAAAGTGACATATTATTTGTTTATATGTAACAATTAGCTAATTTCGAATAAAACTAAACGTTTAAATTAAAAAAAATTACCATCTCTTAAAAAAAAATTGTTTTAATTTTAGATTTATTTTAATAATGGTAAGAGTCGTGCTTAAAAGTTATATGATTTAAAAAAAAAAAAACATTTTTTTAGAAAATCGTCAAGCATAACTGGTTTTGGCCTAAAATGATTCTCATGTATTTTCTTGTCATAATTATGAAGGCAAGAAACCGTTAAGATTTAATGTTTGCCCTCCTCGCTGTAAAACTTTTGAGAGATTTCATAAACGAATTTGCAAATGGTAGATATTTTTAAGTGTCTACCAAGTACCACGGGACGTTACATATGCTTGTCGTGAGCGTAATCCCATATTTGAGATGCGAACAACATGATTGGTCAAGTAATTGCTACATCGACTCATACAAATTCTTTCGTTGAGTGATTAATATTTTTGGGAGATCACGGGCCTGAATCTTCAATTGAACACTCTCTTACATTGATTTTTTATTAGCTATATGGGTTCGTATCTTAAAGTCTGGATGTCAAAAGTGAGCAACGTAAAAAACTAATCGTATACAACATGTCCTTCTTTATCCCATCGCTTAGTCCAGGGGTGGGGAACCTTTTCTTATCTAAAGGCCGCATTAAATTTTTTATTCGACATGAGACAAATTTCCCTTTTTTTAGGTCTTCCAAGGATTTTGACATAGAAAATCCCAAGAATTTACGGATTTACAACAATTTACAGAGTAAGCCAGAAGACCGCGCCAGAGTAGCCAAAAGGCCGCAGGTTCCACACGCTTGATTAAGTCTTTAAATTTTCTGAAAATATATGTCAAATGACTAATTTTAAATCAGTTATTGTTATTTGTATTTTTTTTTCAAAATTAGTCAATACTCAATATGGTCAAATTTAGGGTTGGTATAGATTAAAAATGATTTATTATTACTATGATATAGATGTCGTGTTTTATCACAAGCATAAATAGTTTGAAACGCTGCCGTTTCTGAATTAATCGATAAATTATAATTATTAAATAATATCCCGTTCGTAAATGTTTGAAATTCTTCCTGCTTCAATCCGTGGCACTTGCCATTCTTAGCCAATCTTCCCGAATGCAATCTTTCTTCATGTAAGAGATTGTACGGGGAATTCCTATCGCATTCCTTGCTCAAGGAAAATTGTTAAGGGTGGCTAGGGGAGCCTCCCGCAATCGCCTTATAGCAGGGATACTAAAATAGAGTCATCGCCAATGATGTTTCTCATAGCGTGTTTTAGCATATCGTATAGTTAAAAATAAATTTAGTATTGAATTGTATCCTTGTACTAATTGGTGTTGTCAATTGATTTTGCCTGTGTGTGTTTCGTCAGCCTTGAGTAGGGATTGAATACCGAGATACCAGTTTCGGTAACACCGGTATTGCGATCCCTGTTTGCACTATAGGCCCTAAAGCAAACATTCTCAACCTTTTTGAGCCCGTGGCCTCTTTTGGGTCTCATATTTTTCCGTGCTCCCCATACCGTAGTTATGAGTATTTCAAGACTCGGGATTTCAAAAATAAAAATCAACTCGAACACGCCAAAAAAATTTACTCGCTGGCCGATTTTCAAAACCGGGGTTTTCAAAAAAAAAACTAACTGACAATTCCTGGCGGAAAAGCATTATATTAAAAAAACAAACTGATTTTTTTTGTGTATATTTTATATTAAGATCGGGACCGATTTCACCAATCCCGAGCATTATCAAAAAAAACATCCTTAATATAATTTTAGTTATTAAATTATTAATCTGCACGTTTGTGGGTTGAAATCATCTGCCTTATTGCCTTTCCTTTGGACGTCGGTTGATATTTCCTGGTACGCCTATGTTTCCGCAAAACTATGGTTCAAGATATTTCAAGTTGGTTTTGGAAATATATTAAGTTATTTGAATAAAATACTTTAAAAGAATCTTTGCTTCACAACGTTGAATAATGTTTTGTTCGCATAAAACAGACTCAAACAATTTTTATTAATTTTGTGTTGAGGTCCTTCCGATGTTACAGAGTGATGAGATCAAGTTTGCGTTGCAATTTTTTAATAGAAATCTATATTTTGTTCACTGGATGCATTACTGTTTGAATGGTGACGTCATACGCTGTCATTTGTGGTAACAACTGTCAACGCTATCTGTCATAATCCGTTTTTGGATCCAGAGTTCTGAAACGGATTATGACCAGCGATTAAGTGGAGGGTGGTCGGTACACATCCTCTGATATATTTAAAATAAAGTCACATCCTTTGGTTGAATCATAGTATTTTATTGCAATGTCCGCTTTGACTTCTGGTAAGCCTATTTTAATGAACGAAAAAGTTGGCTCACATTTGTTAAATTCTATGAGCTACTTATAAAAGTATTTATTAGATTTTAAAAGAGAATTTCCGAGAGCCAGACAAAATCAAACGGGTCGTATGCCTCTGCAAATTTTACGACGACAGCAACTGATTTTAACAGATTTTCAATTTTCAATATAAATATATTAAGTACACGGTCAATTATGATTAAGAAAAAACGGTATCTATGCGAAAAAAGCTTGACTTTATGAAATCACGACGGACGGTGAAGTTCACAAATTAATTTACTCCCAGTATCTCGTTTTCCATGAACGAGGTACATGAAATGATTGGAACATTATTGTTTGTGTGATAATAACTTTTATTATCGTAAAAAAAATCAGCAGACTTAGAAATAAAACCAAATAAATAAAAATAAGTAAAAATAAACAGGAATCCAACAAAAAAAGTTTAGGTTAAAGATAAGGGTTTAATGGCTTTATGATAGGCTGTCGAAAGTAAGCGATGTTATTAAAGGATAGTAAAGATTGTTTGTTTTCGAAATGGGGTGGCAGAAAACGTCAATACTATATGGGGGTAACTATACAAATTTCAGGTATTTGTTTTTATTATTTTGGTGCTTTATAACGAGAATGAACATCACATAGTATTACAAATTACTTCACTGCGCTAAAATGGAATGTAAACTCGCGATACATTTTTAGCCTGATATTATTTTATATGCGGTAAGACGGCAAACTTGCACTTCAGGGCTATTCTCAAATTAATTACTTTAAGATCAAGAGTTTCTAATACTCAAAATGATTTTTATGATTGATTTTTACGGTTGGTATGACTAAATGATAAAATTGCGGATTTGTTCACTGTTTTTATAGAGCAGTCAAAATAGTGCGTCAGAAAGGTATTACTTTTTTGCTTACCAACTGTAAAAAAATCACGTTAAGTATTAAAGACTTTATTAATTTTATTTAACATTCAAAGAGTAAAAAATCTTTTATTAAATAAATTTATAAATAAGCAAAATAGTTTATATTGCAGAAAAAATCCTTATTCGAGAATTTTGACATATCGCACTACCACGTTGCAATTTATGCTTCCCTTAAGTTAAGAAATATCTTACTTTACTTGTAAAAATTCGGTGGGTTTGCCAATACGTTAAAATGAAGTTCACTTAATCTCAATGCAATTATTGGTGTTCTGGGGAAGGAGTGAATTTTTTCTCACTCCTATGCACAATAGTTATAAGGAATACTTAAATAAGCAATCGATTGTTACTTAATACACTTATAATATGTAACAATGTGGAATTTACCGTAAACTTATCAATATAAATGGCCAACAATGTACTACTTTGTATAATACTAAAGCTGTCATAGATAATATCGAAGTTGCAGTTACATACAAATTTCATCAGAGAATATTTTTCTCTCTTTAATTAACAAGAGCATCGCCAGCCTTAGTAAAATTTAACAAAGGCCTCGCGCGAGCCACCTCCAGTCCACCATTGCTTTTAAGCTCTTTATGTTTATATGAGCGAAGAATATTGAGTGAATAATTCAAAATAACGAACTTTGAGAGGCAAAGCCTTCGATACAATCCGTAATGATATGGCCTACACTGAAACATTATTAATGAAATATCGCTGGAAAAATAATACAATGGCGATTTGAGTTTCGGACTTTTACTCGCTGATTACTTGTAAACAAGGAGATAAAAATAATAAAATACATCTCTGGGCCTTTGTATTCTTTTATTGTTACAGATAAGGGAAGAATTCTGTTTTTCAATCTAGTCTTGCCGAATAAATGATACGCCATTTTAAATTAATGGTTTGGCAATTCGGATTGTGTATCAACCAATGGAGGAATTTTATTGTTGGCGTATTTTTCCTAGTGAACAGTCTTAATTGGAAAATATTGAATTACATAGGAAAGCGAGTAATTTATTCAAGTGACTAAGAAAAAAATAATCTTCTGGTACTTATCAGTTACTTTATTATTTACGGAAATGCAAAGCAATATTCATTAGTTTATAATATAATCAATCATCAGGCATAATTTTATACTCCGCTGTAGTCTATTTGGTAAAAACTAAAATACTTGATAGGAAGCGAACATGCTTAAAAATCTAACTATAAAACTCTATTTATTGATCACTTTTAGAGTGTTCACTGTCAACAGTTGGTTTTAACGCATTATATTAAGAAAAAACGCAATATTCTTTTGTAATTAATTTCCACTTTTATTTATCATGATCAGAACCGGTTTCGATCATGGCGAGCATTGTCAATTGATAAAAAATAAAATTTAACAGTGCTTTCTGTACAAAAAAAAATGAAATGAAAAAGTGTGTCCCCTGTGTGGTCAACGTTGTTGGCTTCGACTACGGAGGGCCCGAGTTCAAATCCCGGTACGGACGGTTTTTATAAATTGATTTTTCAATCGATTTATGAATTTCTGTTCAAAGGCATGGATGTATGTGATGTCTTGAATTCCCCCCTTTCACCCATCCTATCCTACGAACGGGGCGTACCGAGAGCGATTAGCTTACCACTAATCCTGTCCTAGCCCTATTCTTCTATCCCTACTCTCTTTGAAAAAAGAGAGGTTGAGCAACTGAGTAACAAGCAGTTCTCGTAGAAACACTTCTGTTGAGATAAATTCCATTATGAGTCCATATACTCCACATTGGGAGCGGACATGGTTTTAGAAAAAAAAGGTGTAATAAACAATTAGCATTTTAAAAAAAATTACAAATTGCAAATTACAGTAGGAATTATAAATAAGAGACTCTAAAATAACACAAATTAAAATGTTTTTACCATGTATAATATTTAAAACAATCAGAGTATGAGAAATTATGTACGAAAGAATATTGTGTTTTTTCTTGCTATTTAGTGAATTTTCAATGTGAACTTTGTCATATCACTGTTTTTTTAATGGTGAGCTTTGTTTGATAAATTTAAAAGTTATTGACAGTTGTTAAATTAAAGTTCAAGTAAAGTTAAGTTAAAGTAAAAATTCACTTGAATAATTATATTAATTATAACATATTTCGACAATCTTTTAATATGATCAGGATCTAGTTTACTCAGTGAGGAAAATTTTTCAAGATATGCATAATGTCATTCTACCAAACAATTATCAGATATAACCACAATTAACCTTTAGAGGAGTATGTACGTCGGCGCCATTTTTCTGTCTGGACGCACTTTTAACTCAACACAGCAGTGTCTGCTTGTGAGCATATATATGCTTCAAATATAATCTATAATCATTGGAAAACAGTGTGGAGTATATGGTCTCCTAATGGACGTATTTATACGAGAAATGATTGTTGATCAGTTACTCAACTTTTTTTTAGATAGAAGTGTAAGTAATAGAAGGGATAGGAATATAAGAGAAACAGTGGTTAGCTAAGCGCTCTTGCTACGTCCCGTGATTTAGGTTTGTACTGGGATTCGAGCCTGTGAAATCCGGAAGTCGCGGAAGCCAACGACAATGTCCACTGCACTGCGGACCAGAAAAATTGATATAATTTTCTTTAATTACAGTTGTGCCATTCAAAAATAAAGATATTACAGTGGAAATTGATTAATTAGGAAAATTTGATTTTATTTGAAAACAAAGAAAATAAAATTGCGTAATGCTTCGTCCTTTTAAACGCTGTATAAGAAGTTAAGTAGGCGAGCGAGCACTCTGTTTGGGCTTTAGTTAGAGGGTAGGTAGGCACACAAGGACCGTTAAATTATTCACCCCCAATAATTTCATCCCTTTCTCGTGCCCTGATTGAGCATTTTGCGGTGATTCCCGGCGCCAGCGTTCAAGATTTATTAATTTATTCGGTAATGACTTAATAGGCAGGAATTTGCCAATGCCGTTGTGCCGGGTTTCTCAAATAACCGTTATTATATTATATCTTCGTCAATTGCTTCCGGAAGAGAATGCCACTGTTGGAGAATGTGATTGCTTTCAACTATAATTGGTTAGATTGTAATCAGAACAAAGGCTTTATACCAAACGTAGTTGTATATTTTTTTATCAATTATAAACACGATATCGCTAGTTAAACTAAATCTGTGACTACAATTTTTTGTCAAATAAAACAGATATTTTAATCTTTGTTCCAATTTGGAGCATATTGTCCCATAATAGTCAGAAAATTTTAACCAACAATTTATTAATTTTACAAGAGAATGTTTTTTCTTAAATTGGTTTCGAACAAGTAATTATTTAAGACAAAAAAATAAATGGTCAGAATTTAAATCAATTATCTTTTGGTCATAATAAAATTCAATTTTCGGTCAGAATAAAAATGATAACGGTCAGAATAAAAATACTAACGGTCAGAATAAAATTATTAATACAGTCAGAATAAAATTATTATACAGTTAGATTTTTCAACAATTATGTGCGAAAATATTACTGCTCATTCGACATTTTTTTTTTTTTTTTAAATTCGAATTCCTGCTGTTATTTTCGGAATAAATGCAATGTGCCAAAATATGCAAGACTATAGAACATTTTTTAAAAATATTATCTGGACCGATTTTGCGGCGAATATTAAAAAAAAATGTCGAATATGCAGTAACTATTTGAAAAAAAAAATATATTTATCTAAACCGATTCCGCGGCGAAATTTCCATCATCCTCATCATCTTTCCATCATCATCATCAAGCCTAAGCTAAAAATTGCCTGTATCCTATTTTTAATGTAATCATTTAATTTCATCGTGTCATTTGCTGATTTTTCATGTGAATTTTATTTTTCTGTTTTAAATACAATAACATCAATGCAGTATAAAATATATAGTCCAGTACTACATTGCTGCCCTCTTCTTTTTACAGTATTACAGCGATAATTATCATTTCCCCCGTCGTAAAGAAGATCCGTTAACCGTTGCCAAAAGATGGGAACTAATATTGTCTATGATGGGAACTGTCAATTTATCCTTCGCAATACTAGAGATTTATTCGATGGCCGTGGCGCTAGTAGCATCGCTCGCCCATTGGACGATTTGCCGTAAACAACTTCACATTGCAGTTTTGCACCAATAGTATCGCACTACGATGATATCATTATCATCAAAAAAAATTCAGACCACTTGTCAAAATAAATATGACCAATGTCATTTGATATAAATTCTGACCACTTAATATAAATTCTGACCATAAATTATTTATTCTGCCCTCTGTAATTCTGACCGATACATTATGACCATTTAATATAAATTCTGACAAATGTATTGAAAATTCTGACCAATACTGAATTAAAATTCTGACCGCTTAAATACGAGCCATTATTTAAGTGTGATTAATTAAAAGTAATGTATAGAAAATGCCTATCCTGATATAAACATAAAATTGTCTGACTACTTTCAGTTCTCTAGATCAGCGTTTCTCAATCGGGGTCCACGTGGAACACACGTACAGGCCATAAATAAACCTAGCGAATGAGATAACAATCTAAAATGACGCCTCAGGTAATATTGAACAATTATTGACCGCAGAGAGCACCCGAGTGGCGGAAAATGTGCCGACCCTGATCATAGACAACCGATAAACACGTGAATTGCCTATTTAAACCATAAACAAGGCTAAATTGAATATTTATGCCGCATGAAACGCAATTTACCGAATTGTGTCGATTTAGTTCGTGCCGATTATGTGTCGATATGACCTCCTAAAGAAGGTATCTTAACAGATTTTTTTCTACGAAAACTGTTTGTTACTCAATTGCTCAACCTTTATATCTCTTTTTTCGAAGAAAATAGAGGCATGAAAGAAAAGGTTAGGACAGGACTAGTGTTTATCTAATCGGTCTCGCTGCGCCCCGTTATTTTTAGATTGGAAGGGTGGGAGGGAATTTTAAAATATCATAAACGTCAATACTTTCGGACAGAAATCGATAAATCGATTAAACAAATGTAGGTTTGTACTAATGTGTGAACTCTTTTAGGGTGTTCACTGTCAATACTTGATGGAAAAGTATTATATTAATAAAAAAAACAATATTCCTTTGTAATTTATTCCACTTTATTTAGGACCGGTTTCACTATAAAGTCAGAAATATATTTAAATATTTAAAATATAAAAATAATTGTTTTATTATAATATGCAATGTCTTATGTCAATTAAAAAAAAAATATTGTGAAAAGAAGCAAAATATTTTATTTCAATGTAGAAAAACAGTTTATCATTAAATACGTATTTTAGCTTATTAATTTAGAGAAAAATGTGTTGTATTTTTAATAGGGCCTGTTTTTGATTATATTGAAAAGAAATACCGTAAATATAGGTATTAAAAAATGAAAATTCATATACATAGTATTTTTACATAATTTTATTTTATTGATACAAATATATTTTACATACTCTTGAGAAATGCAAAAATGTGTACATTGAATTACATATTTGTCAAATTTTAATTCCATCATGAGACTTTACTATAATTCAATTTTTACAATTATTATAATTGAAAGAAGTGACAATATGAAAGTATGGAAATCTATGTTTATACAATATTCAAACAATGATTTTTATATTTAAGAACATTAAATGTACGGAGTATTCTGTGTACCAAGTATTCATAGTACGATAGATTATGTGTACGAAAGAGTATGTGTTCGGAAAAATCGGTGTAAGGAGAATTCGTGTTCGTAGGAATCACCTTACCATAAAATTAGTTATCGCTGAAAAAATCCTGTTACAATGCTTTATTATGAGTCAAGTTGTTCTATATCAGATGAGAAATGGTAAAAATAGTGTTCAAAATAACAATTAAGTGTGCATTACGTTTGAGAATCTCTTTCAAGGCGTATATTTGCGAATACTCGATATTCATAAATAGGCGCTAAAGTAGCAAGAGCTCCAAGCGGAGGTTTCGGGTATTAAGAATTCCCGCGGTTTTAATTAAAGGCAGCACCAACGATGCTTATGTATATCAAATTCAATCAGAAAATGCAAAAACATTTTTAAACAGTAAAATTTCGAAATGCTACAAAAAAATAATAACCATTTCCATGGTTTTAATCAATGCCGGGTTCTGTGCAATAAAACGATTTTTATTGTTTCAGAAAAACGTATTTTAATAAAACATTTTATCGCTACAATTAATTCTATTCACCATCGTAGTAAAATGAACTGAAAAGGTTAATCATTGAGTCGAAATTGTTTGTGAATACAATTTTTAATTGAAAACATGAACGTAATGTAATACTAATAAAAACACAATAATCCTTTGTACTTCATTCCACTTTATTTAATATGTCAGGACCGGTTTCGCTCATTGCGAGCATTGTCAACTGATAAGAAATATAATTTAACAATGCTATTTATACAAAATTGAAAAGTTATACACAACAATTGGCATTGAAAAGAAATTGCCAATTACATTAAAGTGATTCTAAAATAACACAAAATTAAAATGTTCAACACATCTAACATATAATTAAAAAGTCATCCCAGATTAATAAATTCAGAATGGCGATTGAAAGTAATTACAAACATAATTAAATGTTAGATGTTAGATAATTATATGTTAGATGTGTTGAACATTTTAATTTTGTGTTATTTTAGAATCACTTTAATGTAATTGGCAATTTCTTTTCAATGCCAATTGTTGTGTATAACTTTTCAATTTTGTATAAATAGCATTGTTAAATTATATTTCTTATCAGTTGACAATGCTCGCAATGAGCGAAACCGGTTCTGACATATTAAATAAAGTGGAATGAAGTACAAAGGATTATTGTGTTTTTATTAATATAATGCCTTTCCACCAAGTATTGACAGTGAACACCCTAAAAGTGAGTAATGTAATACTATCATAAGCTTTATATAAAAACTTCAAAAATTTTAATATTCAGGGAATATCTTTTATGCTTTTTCTATTCGAAAAAGTTAATTTTTAATGTAATAAAAATCAAGGACATTTTAGGAATACGTACAAAAATAGCTTCAAAATATCATTGATGGTGATATACTTCAATTGAGAGGACGGCATGTATGAAAGAAAAAAATCGGAAAATAGCGTTACATGCGGCATAAATATTCAATTTAGCCTTGTTTATGGTTTAAATAGGCAATTCACGTGTTTATCAGTTGTCTATGATCAGGGTCGGCACATTTTCCGCCACTCGGGTGCTCTCTGCGGTCAGATAAGGGAATGATTTGTGCGCTCTGATGTGGCTTTGTCCGCCCTGCAAACTATCTTAGCGCTGGAAGTGCGGTGTGGTGAAATTGAGAACTAAATAATAATAGTTTAATAGTTTGCCACTTATGGCACTGTGGCAAATTCAAGCTTAAATTATATATTGTACGTACTTCGGTAAATTGATTGTAATGAAGATTTTTTCAAAATATTATTTGTATAAGAAATCTACGGTAAAGTTATCTGTGAGATGATCAAATCTCGTTTTTACATGCTACCTAACATTTTACCCACTCATTTAACACTCACTACGGATGGCTTTACAGACCGTATCGAGCGCTTTCAATAATAACCAAGAGTATCTTAGAAGCAATTATTCAATAATTGGCTGCTTAAGGCCAATTGGGGTTCAAAAACCTTTGTCTAATTTAGACAATATTTTTATTCATTTTGAAGGAATTAAGGCCGAATGTTTTTTAATGTTTTTTAAACACGCCATGAATATTGGTTTAATTATTATTATAAACAACTAATCAATGAGCTTATACGTATTGATGAGGGTATCTAATGCTGTGATTCTGATAAATTTGGTAATTTCATAATGCCGGGATAACATGTAAAAAATCAAATTGAAAATCTAAACTCTTCCCGAATTACTACCATATATTTTAATAATAAACAATGTTTGTTTATATATGTACATATTTTTGTATAATACTTACATATAAAATAAATGAATTATGGTCTTAATCCTTGTCATATTTTGTAGCAATCGTAAACAGGAATAGAATGTTTTTTATTTGCAATCATTTATTTTTTATAAGAATTCTAGGGTGGTGTAAGAATTTTTAAAATTTTAATTCGATATCTTGGATATAGGCGTTTTTGATATCTCTTCTATAATACTCGAATTGATCTCTAGCAACTGTAACAGTATTAAATTATGTTAAATTATCAATCCCGGGACTGAAAAATTATAAGCCTCGAAATCCTGGTGGTAAAATGGTCTGGAATTGGATGTCCTAATACTGATAGACTGTAAATGTAGATGTACCAATACTGATAGATACATGATAGACTCAACTAAATAGCAATAATATACTTTGACTAATGTGTAAATAGATAATATATAAATACGTTCAATATAGTAGAAATCACTTTATGATTTTCATGTCCAGAAATTTTCAACACAGTATACAGGAAAATACATAAAATGAAAATAAGCATCCCACGTCAATCCTTACATAGAAAAAAAAACGATTGACAAACGAAGCAGTTCGTGCCTTGACTCGACGACACAAATTCTCCCAAAAATCACGAATACGGGGTGACTTAAAAATTTGATAATAGTATTGCTTTGGAAGTTAAACGGATATTAATTATTTGTCTTCTTGATCGTCTTTTAGTGGTTATTGTCATTAAACCATAATTTCATTCGTAAGAGCTATCTTGTATCTAGCGGAATTGGGATTTAATTTATGAAAAATTCTTCTATTCATTTTTAAGATTCGGTCATTTCTAATTAAATGTTCTTCAAGCTAGGCCCCGCAGGCTAAAACCAGCATGGCTCATTGACTTAATTATTTTGATAATACAACATAGAATGTTTAATTTTAACATTTTTTTTGACATTTTTAAATTATTTGGTTGCTGGACATGATAGACTACAAAACTTTACACATTTACATTTTTCGGGGTAGTGTGACTAATGAACTGCACAATCGATATAAACAGTTCATAACTCAAATTTATATTACCTATCAAACTGTACCGTATTTTTTGACCATGCATTATCTTTTAGTGGAAAACCTTAAAACGCCTTTTTGATTTGTTTTTGTAATTGAAAAGTTACGTCGTATTTGGTCTTGGCCCGCCCGACTTTGTGAAATATTTTATCAGATCCTTTTGACTAAAAAGTTTGGAGACCATTGATCTTACCCGGAGCTACTTAGTCTGAGGCCCGCGGGCAGATTGAAATTTTATATTTTGCCCAAAACAATCATAGTCACCAGATGCTTTTTTAAACATCTGGTATTGGTCACAAAACTTAACGTAAAGAACGAATATTATGGATACATACAAAACAATAAAAAAATGAATATTCGATAATATAAAGAAAAGTTCATTCGAATTCAAGGACACTCTGTACTAGTATACCCGGTCACGTCAGAACGAATTCTATGGTCAAGCAGTATTTTTAAAACGCAAAAAAGCTTGAGTCAATGCAAAAGTCACGTATAGTATTGATCTGAAAACTGACAGATTAAAATAGATTTTTCATTCAATCCCAAGAAATTTTGCAATGAAGAAATTAAAAAAAAACGACAACAATGGATTCAAACAAAACCTGACGTCGACACTAATTGGGATTGACTCTGTAAGTGATGGATTCAAGTAAGAGGTTTTTTCCTTTTTTACTAGAAGTATGACTGAGAGTAAAAGAAAGAAATCGTCTTTACATATTAATCATTTTGATATATTTTTAAAATAATTCTCTCACTATTAAACGTATCGTCTTCATTCAAGCTATTTTTCCAAAAACGTTTCTTTTATCAAGTTCCATCGTCTGGTAAAATATAAAAATTAATTTGTTCTTGAAAAAACATATGTATAAAAACACGCATAATACAAATATATATATTTCAGCTGTAAAAATATATCTGAGAATATTTTATGCGTAGTCTTTGATAAGCGTATGATATTCTTTAGGATGTTAAAACAGAAATATTGCTTAATTGTTTGTGGTTGTTAATTGATACATAACTAATTAACGATACTTACCAAGACGACCGTGAAATTATAAACTGTTTATCGAATATTTCAATAATAGGTTTATTAGAAATAATCGTTCAGTGGTTGAATATGTTTAAACAAACTGTCTTAATTAACGTAAGCTCTTCAAATAGCATATTTATCTTATTACAATCACTCTAATACATAGTTTCTGAAACTTTTTGATCCAGTGGCCCCCTTTTGCGTCACATGTTTTTCCGTGTCCCCCTTACTCATACTAACTAGTTTTTCGAGACTCGGGAAGATTAAAATAAAAAAAATATCAAAAAAAATCCTGCTACTCGTACTTGCCACAACTTGCTACTACGGTATCCAACTCTAGACCCTTTTTGAGAACTTAGGATTTGAGAATTCATTCGCAATAATATCATGCCACAATTGCTCGAGATCATTCCCGAATAAAGTGGGTAATAAGAGATTCAAGAAATTTTCAAAACTCTGAATAACTTACAAATTGACCGAATCCATAATTATTTAGAAATTTGAGACATTTTTAAGATTTAATTTCGAATATCAAATGCACCCTAAAAATCTCCCCATAACTGATATTTTTCTGTGCCTCCCTTGGAACATGATGTGGCTCCCAAGGAAAGCATGTGGACCCCAGTTGAGAAACACGGATCTAATACGTATAGAAAGTTCACGTTATAACTAATCAGACATAATAAAACTCGAAAGAATAAAACAAAACTCTTTTAATCGTTGGCGTTTGAAGGATCAATATAAAAGACAATAAAAATAGCTGCTATTACTACAATTATGTAAAATAAGCGTAACAACGGAATACAAAAACAATATTGAGTATAAAAACCCCCGTTAATAAATGTATTGGTCCTTATATTTTGAGAATAACCCTGTACTATATAAACATATAATTATTGTTAAAGAACTAAACATAGTTTTCTTATTTTTACTCCATTATTCTAAATAACTCAAACATTATCAATGTCCAGTTAATTCTATTTCTAGTATATCGGAATCTGGGTCGCAAGCCTCCCCTATAGAGCTATTTAGATATCTTTTTATACATTGAATGTAACCTCAATGAGCAGGGGTTGAAAATATAGCCTCCGTTAATCGCTGTGTTATTTATACTGGAACTTACATAACAACCTTTCCGTCTCGGTGGTCTGGGTTAAAGGGTCGCAATCAAAGAGTCTTTAAATAATCTACCCCACGAGTTTTATATAGCAATCAATAGAAGCAAAATTTCTTTATTAAAGATCATTATCTACAACTATATTAAGCCAAAAAACGGACTGCAAGGGATATAAATATGTGTATTTTCAAGATTCAGCATAGACGTTTGATTTTCTAAAGTAAATCGTCAGGTTTTGGGTAGATCTGAAGCCTAAAAGAAAACTAGTTGCAGACTAGTTCAGGATTGAACAAATCAGTAAATATGTGAAAATATAAAATATTTCACTGTAATTTATACATCAAATGAAGTGTTTGAATATGTCAACTCAAAAACAACTCAAGTTATGTTAAATTAGAGGTAACACATTTTATACCAGAAACAGACATACAATGGGCCCATTAGAGGTGAAGTGAGGCAAGTGGTATTTTAGAAAAAAATAAATTAGATGCGTTGTAATATTCTACACGTCTTAAAGTATCGTAAAAGTGAAGTAACCTCAGTTAATACACATTGCAATAGTGTTGTCTCTGTAAAGTAAAAATATGCAATCCACCAAAACATCAAATAAAGACGCGATTGTACTTATTGTATTGGCGGATATTGGCGGGTATCTCCATGCCTCCAAAAGGGGTGCATTAATTTACCGAAAAATCAGTTTTTGAATTTGTCCGTATCGGGATTTAAACCAGAACTGAAGTCATCAACATTGATACACTTGGTCTCGGAGCCCACTCCCTACTCAGAGCCTGCTTCCTACCAGGTTTTTCCAGCATTCTGTAGCTCCAATGAATACATCCTATGGATGGTCATCAATGGTGACGGGATTTAACTTGACTAACCGGTCTATTGTTATGTCCAAAATAATATAAAACTGACGATGGACCTAGCTTGGAAATGCGCTGTAGATGACCCAAAGAGGCCCTAATCATGTATGTCTCTTAGAATAGCATCAAAAACAAAAAAATATGACAGTTGTAGAATATGACTATTTTGAATCATTGCTTAATTTACATTTTGCTTTTCGGAATAGTTTCACGACCCCTGCACTAAGCCAACGCAATTGGATTGCGAAGAAGACATCGAAAAATAAAAAAACCTCTTGTATATTTTTAAACACTTATTCTTCACTGAGAAAAACAATTTCATATGGTCAATCCCGTTCCAAAAATCCTTTACAGCTATCAAAACCAGAGAGGCAGTCATTTCAAAGGACCTTTTTTATTATCCTGGGCACATTTGAAGCGAATTGTCTTGACTAAATTATTATTATAGTGGGTTGGAAACCTTTTAAACAATTACATATTATTATCCCGACCGCCATTCGAGTGGGTTGGGGCTGCTGCGCGAGGCAATTAGACCCGGCAATTTATTTGACAATTGAAATAATAACGTGTGAGGATTACGAGTGAAAAAAGCAAGAGGGCAGCACTGGTGCTGCGAATAAAAAGTATGTTCTTCTGCACACTTCTGGCGGGATATGAACAGTTTCAGGACTATGTATATTAAAATACTATGTTCACGTCACTTGGATTTGGCAACGTCTATTATGATTATTTTTTCATTGCAGCCATTTATTTGTTTACAAACGTTTGACAGTGTGCGTAAATCAGTCTTTGTTGGTTTAATGGTTCTATTTGATTCGAACGATGAAGACTGGAGTACACTCTTTTCGATAAAATGAAAAAAGAAAACTCCACAAGATTATATTTAAGGCAAAATTAATCACTTTGTATCTTATTCTTCCAGGCTTTCATTAGATCGAGCACTGTTGAGGCATTTATGTTTTTTGGATACAAATTTGATGAAGCATGCGAGCGACTCTTCTTTACCTCTGATTATACTATTTGTTTGTACTGCTTTTTGTATTTACAGAAAGCCGTGATCGCTGCAGAGGTGAACAATCCAAATTAAAAACAATTTATGTGGCATCTTAAATTAAATATACCTTCTTATATGCACAAACGGACATATTATAATACACAGAGAAAGAAGCAAACCGATTAGATTCATTTTTACAATGTAATTGGTCGTTCTTTTTGTTTTATCTATTAAATACTTTTAAAATTTAAAAGAGGAGTAGAACTGCTCTCCTCTGAAAAATTTCTAAAAAATTGTCTCGTCATAATTATAATGGTGAAAAATTGTTGAGTTATGACTTTTAACTACTTCGCTGTTAAACTTTTGAGAGATTTCGCGAAAGAATACTGCATATAATATAACCATTTTCGTGGTGGTATTTAAGTTAAGAGAGTCAATCTTTAGGTATTTTAAAGGCAATATTTGGATTTCTTCATACTAGATAATTTTTTTTTTATATGTAAAAATGTCTTAGAAAGAATTTTCAACACCTGGAGTCTAAATAAGGAGCGGATCTGGTCGCCTGGAAGCTTTCGAGTCCACATTTACTATTAAATTGAGATAATTTACAAGCATCATGGCGATTTGTTTCAGGATCTCACCGAAAGTACAATGCGTCTTTACGCAAGTTCCACAAAGCTTATTACTGAAATTCACACGTTTGCGTAAAAGCTGAGTGTTTATTTGTTGATAGTATTAAATGGCAGATTCCATCCTACTGCGGGGGCTTTCCAATTAAAAGCTGAAGACGATGCGAGAAGATAATTCTGGAATATATCGCGCGGTCTGCCGACAAGAGGAAAGGCTTCACTGCTGAACTAACTAAGCACCAGGGTTACCGCCATTTATCAAAGAAAAAAAATATAGTTGGATGTTTAATTGCATAATTATAATAAAATAGATAAAAATTTTCCACAATGAAAGTTACTTAGTTATAATAATTCAATAATACGAATTTTTATTATAACCACCAACATAAAACACAACTTGTGTGCTCCAGTAAGGGAAATATTGAACTTATCTCAACAAACGTTATTTGAAAACAACGGCTTGTTATTCAATATTTTAACATCACTTTTCCCGAATGAATATAGCAGGGATATGATTTGTTTTTTCATATCAGCTCCCTAGTCAGAGAATATGGCCATCACATGACTCCTCAAAGATTATCTGTCCCTTGCCAGTCTTTTTTCTTCCTCCTATGTCATTCCAGCGTTCCGTAGCTCCACAAAGTGCATGGTAAAATGATCATCAGTGGCCATCCGCGACGGCTGAATCCATCCGGTTGGTAGAAGAGATAAGCAGAGTTCAGATATGACTAGCGGTAAGCTAATTGCCTTCGCTACGCCGATATTTTACTGGAAGGGTGGGAAGAAATTTTCTGACATCAAAAACACTTATGCCTTGGAATAGAAGTCGATTGAAAAAAATGCTTTTTGTACTAGGATTTGAACACGTGGGATCAGTTACGAAAGCCAACAACGCTTACCACTGTAGCACAGACCCGACAATAGTATAAATATATTCCTGTCCTAACCAAATCTTCCATTCCTTTTTATCTCATAAAAAGGATACAAGGCTTATACTTTTTGAAATGTCCATAATTTTTTTCTTGTCTCTGTATATTTGGAAAATTTATTATTGACTATGAGCAGACATGGATGAAAAAATAACAGATTACAGTAACTGAGAATTTAAAAATAAATACCTAATAGCAAAGCGTCAATACAAACTGTCAAATTGTAAATAAATATTTGACGTTTTTCTTGTAAATATGTAAATTATAAATATTAGATGACGAAAAAACTATTGGCAGCCCTGATGTTTGAATAAATTTGGCATGGGAAGCAAGACAGTGTTCTGGGATTTGTGAGAAAATTTAAATGTTTGGTGAGCGTAAATTATGTGATTCATTTGCTAGATTGTTAATCTTCCACAATATGTAGTGTAAATATATTATATATATAAAAAAATATGTACCTACTTTTAATAATATTTAATTAAAAAATATGACAAATAATTATTAATTGTGGCAAGACATAATATAATAACGTTTATTATGTAATAAAAAATAAAGTACTTTTTTGTTCTAATTCCACATTTATTTATCATGATTAGACCAGGTTTCGTTCATCACGAGCATTTTCAACTGATTTAGAAAAAAATTAGTTAGACTCATATAGGTGTGACAAAAAAATTGTGATATAAATATGAAAGATTTTATAAATTATGATACAAATTATAAATAGAAAACTACCAATAGTTGAAATAATTTCGACCTAATTTCTAATCGAAGATTAAACAACACTAATTAGAAGGTACAAGACAATTAGTAATAGAAATATTAAAATAATGACAAGGATACATACAAATAAGTGGATAAATGTGTAATCAGTACAAAATAAAGTCACTTTTAAGGTGTTCACTGTCAATACTTGGTGGAATGGCAGTATAATAAAAATAATAAAACATTTTTAGTACTTTTTCCACATACAATTTATTAGATCAGGACCGGTTTCGCTCATGATGAGCATTGTCAACTGATAAGAAAAACAATAAAACAGTGATATTTGTACAAACAATTGGTATTACAACCTAGCAAAAGAATTGAAGCAAAATGCAAAGACTTAGCAATTGAATTGAAGCAAAATACAAGGTTTATTTTCCTTGTATTTTGCTTCAATTTTTTTGCTAGGATGCAATACCAATTGTTTGTCATACCTTGTTTTTATCACTTAACTTTTGTTCAAATATCACTGTTTTATTGTTTTTCTTATCAGTTGACAATGCTCATCATGAGCGAAACCGGTCCTGAGCTAATAAAATTTTATGTGGAAAAAGTACTAAAAATGTTTTATTATTTTTATTAACAAAATAAAGTGTTTTATTTTTTAATATAATTAATACCTTTCCGTTAAGAACATTCGACAGTGAACACATTCAAAGCGATTAAAATATAAAACCCTTTGTCAATTTATTATTCTGTCTTTGAATAATGATTGAAAACACATTTATATGCGAAATATTCAAATTACAAAGTAATCGCTCTATTACGCTTATTAAGACAAATATAATGATGAATAAATGAATTCATTGTGGTACAAAAATCCCAAGATATCCGTGTACAATAAATCAATTGCAAACTGAATATTTATTTTATGTAAAAATTGCAAGTAAACATCTATTTTATAAATGATGGCGATATTCGTAGATTTTTCCCTGAATTGTTTTGTTTTAACAAGCGCAGTAAGCAAAGTCAAATGTCACTCACGAAGTGCCAATGTAAGAGAGATTGATATACTGTTGATTAGGAAAAATATACAAGTCAGCATTTCCAAAATTCACCCTGTCTATTTGCTTTTGTTTTCAGATACTCACAATTTGATTCAAGAAAAAATAGCTATTTTTCCAATGTAGAAGGTTTGTACAAGTTTTTTTGTGATTATCTCAAAATAAAAACAAATAGACAATGTAAAATTTTGAAATTGACGACTCGTATGTTTGTTTTCTCTATTAATGCAAAGAATGTTATATGAAACGGTTGGTGACAGGGGATTCCAACAATATTTATCGACAGAATTCAATGCAAAATTGAAGCAATGGTAAATATTGAACACCCAGAAGCACTATGCGTGAAACGTTTTAATGTTCATGCAATAATAGTTTAGCAATGGTAATTATTTGGCTTAAATGCTTTCATTTCCGCCGAGTTTCACCCACTTGTCGCCGTTCCCACTCGAACATTAGAATATTGTTCCACAGTGCAAGCTTTTTGTTGAATAGATTTGGCGGCATACAACCAGTGCAGGGTGTTCACAACACAAGCGTCTAGCTTATTTATTATAATAACGATATGTAAACATTTCAATATTTGCGGCAAACAGTGCTTTTATGTTTTAAGTAAAAAATGATTGTTTTACGTTAAGAATCTTTTTTTTATATTCTATTGGATCATTGAATATCAACATAATAAGAGCGTTTATTAACAGATAAACCATAAAGTTAAATACCAACACCAAATAAAACGTGGTCGTATCACGAAATTAATTGAATAATTTTACTTAGCCAGGTTACATACCAGCTACGATTCTTTGTATCATGCCCGTGCCCAATTTTTATACGAGAACTGCTTGTTACACAGTTCCTTAACCTATATTTTTAAAGCTTATCGTTCTCGTTACGCTCTATTTTAAGGATCAAATAGGTGTGAAGAAAATTTTTACGACGATATGATAATTTTGCTTAAAATAATTGAAGAAAAAATATCTATTTTGTATCGGGATAACACTAGATAGTTTCAGTAGAAAATAAATGTGAACTCACTGTTAGATTTCAGTAAAAATTTGTAACGTTTTATTCAACTGGTTGGTTAACAACGGGTGATATGTATGTTGCCTTTTGGAAAAGGTTGCTCATATTTAATCAATGTTTTTAATTTAATTTAATTATGATTTCAAGTAGCCAATTAAATGTCAACAACGACATCTTTTTCCCTCTGGGTACTCAGTGTTACACCCAATACAAATTTACACTATTTTTCCGCTACAATATTGTTGTATTTATTGTCTACTAGCTGTAAGCCCGTTGCCCAGCAACGTGAGATTTTTGTTGCATAGTATTTAATTTAATTTAATTTTATGTTATTTTATTTTATGGTATTTTATTTTATTTTATTTTATTTCATTTCATTTTATTTTATTTTATTTTATTTTATTTTATTTTATTTTATTTTATTTTATTTTATTTTATTGAATTTAATTTAATTTAATTATATTTTATTTTAATATATTTTATTTTTATAGTTAGCAGATATTTCGTAAATTATTTAATATTTGGAATAATGTTTAAGTTTGCTAACAACAATTTTTCGTATTAGCAGAAACTTCGTAAATTACTTAATTTTTAGAATAATGTTCAAGTTTGCTGACAACTATTTTTCGTAGTAGCAGAAATTTCGTGAATTATTGAATTTTTGGAAAAAAAAAGTTTGATAACAACCATTTTTCGTAGTAGCCGAAATTTCGTAAATGATTTAATATTTGGAATAATGTTCAAGTTTGCTAACAACCATTTTTCGTAGTAGCATAAATTTCGTAAAATATTGATTTTTTGGAATAAAGTTTAAGTTTGCTAACAACCATTTTTCGTAGTAGCAGAAATTTCGTAAATTATTTAATATTTGGAATAATGTTCAAGTTTGTTAACAACCATTTTTCGCAGTAGCATAAATTTCGTAAAATATTTAATTTTTGGAATAAAGTTAAAGTTTGCTAACAACCAATTTTCGTAGTAGCCGAAATTTCGTAAATTATTGAATTTTTGGAATAAAGTTTAAGTTTGCTAACAGCCATTTTTCGTAGTAGCAGAAATTTCGTAAATTATTTAATATTTGGAATAATGTTTAAGTTTGCTAACAACCATTTTTCGTAGTAGCAGAAATTTCGTAAATATTTAATTTTTAGAATAATGTTTAAGTTTGCTAACAACCATTTTTCGTAGGAGCAGAAATTTCGTAAATTATTTAATATTTGGAATAATGTCCAAGTTTGCTAACAACCATTTTTCGTAGGAGCAGAAATTTCGTAAATTATTGAATTTTTGGAATAATGTTCAAGTTTGCTAACAGCCATTTTTCGTAGTAGCAGAAATTTCGTAAATTATTTAATATTTGGAATAATGTTTAAGTTTGCTAACAACCATTTTTCGTAGTAGCAGAAATTTCGTAAATATTTAATTTTTAGAATAATGTTTAAGTTTGCTAACAACCATTTTTCGTAGGAGCAGAAATTTCGTAAATTATTTAATATTTGGAATAATGTCCAAGTTTGCTAACAACCATTTTTCGTAGGAGCAGAAATTTCGTAAATTATTTAATTTTTGGAATAATGTTGAAGTTTGCTAACAACCATTTTTCGTAGTAGCAGAAATTTAGTAAATTATTCAATTTTTGGAATAAAGTTTAAGTTTGCTAACAACCATTTTTCGTAGTAGCAGAAATTTCGTAAATTATTGAATTTTTGGAATAATGTTCAAGTTTGCTAACAACCATTTTTCGTTGGAGCAGAAATTTCGTAAATTATTTAATATTTGGAATAATGTCCAAGTTTGCTAACAACCATTTTTCGTAGTAGCAGAAATTTCGTAAATTATTGAATTTTTGGAATAATGTTTAAATTTGCTAACAACCATTTTTCGTAGTAGCAGAAATTTCCTAAATTACTTAATTTTTGGAATAATGTTTAAGTTTGCTAACAACCATTTTTCGTAGAAGCAGAAATTTCGTAAATTATTGAATTTTTGGAATAATGTTTAAATTTGCTAACAACCATTTTTCGTAGTAGCAGAAATTTCCTAAATTACTTAATTTTTGGAATAATGTTTAAGTTTGCTAACAACCATTTTTCGTAGAAGCATAAATTTCGTAAAATATTGATTTTTTGGAATAAAGTTTAAGTTTGCTAACAACCATTTTTCGTAGTAGCAGAAATTTCGTAAATTATTTAATATTTGGAATAATGTTCAAGTTTGTTAACAACCATTTTTCGCAGTAGCATAAATTTCGTAAAATATTTAATTTTTGGAATAAGGTTAAAGTTTGCTAACAACCAATTTTCGTAGTAGCCGAAATTTCGTAAATTATTGAATTTTTGGAATAAAGTTTAAGTTTGCTAACAACCATTTTTCGTAGTAGCAGAAATTTCGTAAATTATTTAATATTTGGAATAATGTTTAAGTTTGCTAACAACCATTTTTCGTAGTAGCAGAAATTTCGTAAAATATTTAATTTTTAGAATAATGTTTAAGTTTGCTAACAACCATTTTTCGTAGGAGCAGAAATTTCGTAAATTATTTAATTTTTGGAATAATGTTGAAGTTTGCTAACAACCATTTTTCGTAGTAGCAGAAATTTAGTAAATTATTCAATTTTTGGAATAAAGTTTAAGTTTGCTAACAACCATTTTTCGTAGTAGCAGAAATTTCGTAAATTATTGAATTTTTGGAATAATGTTCAAGTTTGCTAACAACCATTTTTCGTTGGAGCAGAAATTTCGTAAATTATTTAATATTTGGGATAATGTCCAAGTTTGCTAACAACCATTTTTCGTAGTAGCAGAAATTTCGTAAATTATTGAATTTTTGGAATAATATTTAAATTTGCTAACAACCATTTTTCGTAGTAGCAGAAATTTCCTAAATTACTTAATTTTTGGAATAATGTTTAAGTTTGCTAACAACCATTTTTCGTAGAAGCAGAAATTTCGTAAATTATTGAATTTTTGGAATAATGTTTAAATTTGCTAACAACCATTTTTCGTAGTAGCAGAAATTTCCTAAATTACTTAATTTTTGGAATAATGTTTAAGTTTGCTAACAACCATTTTTCGTAGAAGCAGAAATTTTGTAAATTATTGATTTTTTAGAATTATGTTTAAGTTTGCTAACAACCATTTTTCGTAGTAGCAGAAATTTCGTAAATTATTGAAATTGTTGAATTTTTGGAATAATGTTTAAGTTTGCTAACAACCATTTTTCGTAGAAGCAGAAATTTCGTAAATTATTGATTTTTTAGAATAATGTTTAAGTTTGCTAACAACCATTTTTCGTAGTAGCAGAAATTTCGTAAATTATTGAATTTTTGGAATAATGTTTAAATTTGCTAACAACCATTTTTCGTAGTAGCAGAAATTTCGTAAAATATTTAATTTTTAGAATAATGTTTAAGTTTGCTAACAACCATTTTTCGTAGGAGCAGAAATTTCGTAAATTATTCAATTTTTGGAATAAAGTTTAAGTTTGCTAACAACCATTTTTCGTAGTAGCAGAAATTTCGTAAATTATTGAATTTTTGGAATAATGTTCAAGTTTGCTAACAACCATTTTTCGTTGGAGCAGAAATTTCGTAAATTATTTAATATTTGGAATAATGTCCAAGTTTGCTAACAACCATTTTTCGTAGTAGCAGAAATTTCGTAAATTATTGAATTTTTGGAATAATATTTAAATTTGCTAACAACCATTTTTCGTAGTAGCAGAAATTTCCTAAATTACTTAATTTTTGGAATAATGTTTAAGTTTGCTAACAACCATTTTTCGTAGAAGCAGAAATTTCGTAAATTATTGAATTTTTGGAATAATGTTTAAATTTGCTAACAACCATTTTTCGTAGTAGCAGAAATTTCCTAAATTACTTAATTTTTGGAATAATGTTTAAGTTTGCTAACAACCATTTTTCGTAGAAGCAGAAATTTCGTAAATTATTGATTTTTTAGAATAATGTTTAAGTTTGCTAACAACCATTTTTCGTAGTAGCAGAAATTTCGTAAATTATTGAAATTATTGAATTTTTGGAATAATGTTTAAGTTTGCTAACAACCATTTTTCGTAGAAGCAGAAATTTCGTAAATTATTGATTTTTTAGAATAATGTTTAAGTTTGCTAACAACCATTTTTCGTAGTAGCAGAAATTTCGTAAATTATTGAATTTTTGGAATAATGTTTAAATTTGCTAACAACCATTTTTCGTAGTAGCAGAAATTTCCTAAATTACTTAATTTTTGGAATAATGTTTAAGTTTGCTAACAACCATTTTTCGTAGAAGAAGAAATTTCGTAAATTATTGATTTTTTAGAATAATGTTTAAGTTTGCTAACAACCATTTTTCGTAGTAGCAGAAATTTCGTAAATTATTGAAATTATTGAATTTTTGGAATAATGTTTAAGTTTGCTAACAACCATTTTTCGTAGAAGCAGAAATTTCGTAAATTATTGATTTTTTAGAATAATGTTTAAGTTTGCTAACAACCATTTTTCGTAGTAGCAGAAATTTCGTAAATTATTGAATTTTTGGAATAATGTTCAAGTTTGCTAACAACCATTTTTCGTAGGAGCAGAAATTTCGTAAATTATTGAATTTTTGGAATAATGTCCAAGTTTGCTAACAACCATTTTTCGTAGGAGCAGAAATTTCGTAAATTATTGAATTTTTGGAATAATGTCCAAGTTTGCTAACAACCATTTTTCGTAGTAGCAGAAATTTCGTAAATTATTTAATTTTTGGAATAATGTTGAAGTTTGCTAACAACCATTTTTCGTAGTAGCAGAAATTTCGTAAATTATTGAATTATTGGAATAATGTTCGAGTTTGCTAACAACCATTTTTCGGATTTTAAATTATTTAACAATTATTTCCAATAAAAATCAAAAGATCAAATCCAATTTTTCAATAAAAAATCAGTTGCACATTTTGTCCAAGTGTATGAAAAAAGCAAAATATTATTCTATCATATATCCATATCATAATTTGAATATTCTTAATGTATTAAAGAATTCTAACAGATTTTCAAGGTCAGACGTGCAAAGATTCATCATTATGATTCAATTGATCAAATCCGCTCCAAAAAATATTAGTCTCACATCGACTCACACGATCAGACGATTCATTTCGATAGCCCTATAATCATAGTTTGCAATAGTCGAATTAAAGTCTTTGATTATTCGAATATTATGATGTATGGTGATACAATACTTTAGCTCTACACCAAGAAATATCAAATTTTCAAACGTGGCGATATCAGAACATTCACGCCCGGTTTAAAATAAGCCGCTCCCATTGGATAGAACAACATTTCAAAAATGTGCTGTTCAGAATAAATCGAAATCATTGGTCTGTACCTTACTGCGGACGTCCTTACAGACGGACCTTATCGGCTATTAATGTTAAGATAATAAATATTTTAGAACATATAAAATAATAAAAATAATAAAAGATTTTTAGTACTTTTTCCACATAAAATTTATTAGATCAGGACCGGTTTCGCTCATCGCGAGCATTATCAACTGATAAGAATTTTTACCTAACTCTAATTTATTAAACGAACAGGTTGTATTTGCATCATCACCTTTGTTATATCCGTTTCATTAATCTAATTCTAGCCTATGTTAACTGCTCTTCTATATTATTTATATGTTTTTTAAAATTTATTCCTTTTGTAAGAATTGATATGGTTTTTAAAAATGTCTTTTTCAGAATCTTCATTACTGCTGATTTTGTTAAAGTACATCATTGCTTGGAAGCGGGAAAAACACCAAATCATCATTAGGATATTTACTTTAGCAATGTAGTGTTTCACTTTGTGTAAAAATTTCCCAAATTTTAATTGTATTTATAATTGATATCGTTTGCCACTTAGATTTATTATTCTTTGATGATGATTTTTTAATTGTTATGGTTGTTAAGCATTTTAATTTTGTGTAATTATAATGTAATTTGCTAATCCTTTAAATTATTAATAGTTGCTTACACCTTTTTATTTCAATTTAAATTTGTATAAATATCACTGTTTATATATTTTTCTTATCAGTTGATAATGCTCGCGATGAGCGAAACCAGTCCTGATCTAATAAATTTTATGTGGAAAAAGTACTAAAAATCTTTTATTATTTTTATTATAATGCCTTTCCACCAAGTACTAACAGTAAACACCTTAAAAGTGACATATAAAATATATATAGAACAATAAAAACATGAAGAATTTAAAATGAGTGAATGGTATAAATGTTATGTTTGAATATTATTTCATGAAATATAACCGCCCCTGCATATATAAGGGGTGCATTGATCCAATGCCACATTAACCAGCCGCCACTGCTACAGCGTACTCGCTGTCCTATGTTGTACCATTGTTGAAAACACTGTAATTTACCATCGTAGTAACTCAGTCAGCGATGGAGTAATTTTTACTTATTATTGTCCGTCTGCACCTTTTTCAATGATATAATACTAGAAAATTAAAACCTGGTTTATTAATTCACTAGCCTAACTTAAAGAACATACCGTTAAAAAAAGTAAAACAAAATTAAAAACATTTTCCTTTAACATTCATCGTTTGTTTTTTTTTAATCATGAAAATTTTTCAAATTATGATTTATATAACTAATTCGAATTTAAATTAGACTAAAAGAGCTATTAAAATTAGACATATAAATTTAATATTTTTAAAACTCTTCATTTCGCAGTAAATCGTCGATTTAAAATTATTTTCAATTTTATTTAATATTGGGCTATCTATTTTCAGAAATATTAATTAAGTTTACTTCAAATAGTTTTTATGAAATTTATACTTTTTGATATTTTCTGCGAATTTATTTTTATATTTTCAGAATATGCTGTAGATCTGTTGGAATATATCCTCCATAGAGTGACCACTGCTTTATGGCTAGCGGGCATTTTGCGAAATATTTATGCTGTTCAGATACTGTGAAACTGTGGGTCGTAATCTGTATTAAATACACGGTTGTCGAAAAAAGTTTTTATTTCTGATACTGCAGACACACCTTTGCGCCACATTTGACTTAAACGTTGGTTTAATACTAAGCGCTAATGTTTGGTTCGTGTTACAGAGGTAAACTTTGTTGGTTTCCATGTAGGATCTTACGAGTTCAAATCTCAGTCTGAATTTTTTTTTAAATTGATTTATCGCATAAGGCATGGGTGTTTGTGATGTCCGAAAATTCCCATACTTCTAATTCTAAAAAAACGGGGCATAACGGGAGCGATTATCTAATCACTAGTCCTGTTCTTGCTCTATCCATCTACCCTTACTCTCACCGAATAAAATGATTGAGCAACTAAGCAACAAAACGTTCTAGTAGATTTTTTACGGTAAAGATACCTCCACTTAGAGGCTTCATGTTGGGGGCGGACCAATGAATTTTTACCAAAATCATTTTACAAAAAAGTGAATTCACAATACCGCCTCTCAGTATACGTTTTACATACGTGATTCACAGGCAGAGAAAGAGAGTTTGAAGTGTGTAAAAATTCATGATAAAATGAATTGTTTATTGTACCAAAGTGTAAAAACAGAATAAATCTGAGGTAAGTGATGTCAATCATAAAAAGTATTCGTAGCTCGCTTTTTTATTGCTTTAAATAATTTGTTTAAATTGTTGGCATTCACTGGTAAAAACTTTCAACTTTGCATAAATGACGAATCAAAACTGACAATGAAACAACGAAATAACTGTACAAACTCCATGTTTGTGTTATAATTTTACATTTCATTTTCAAGCTAGGAATTTTTAAAGCTTTCATTGAAAAACCAAGGTGGCGTAAAATTGTAGTCAAATGATACCGCGATAATGTTTATTTGCGCTCTCGCTTGCGATCCAGTTACTGAATAAACAATAGTTTGCACAAAATAAATAAAAAATGCGAAAAAACGTTCAGAATTATTTACTGACAATTATTATCCATTTTAAACAATATTTGGTTAAATATTTTTGTCCAATAATGGAAATACAGTTGTTGCAGTACACACCAAGTAGCCCATAATAAAATGTTGTTGCACACTTGTGAGTTATGAACCTTTTTTTTGTAAAACTAATTAAAATTTGAAATTATTTTGTGACTCAATTAACTCCATTTTTTTTGTTAATCCATGTCCGCTTCTTCTGTATTGGAGTTATCTTCACAGATTTTGTTTCTATATATGATAAGAACAGTGGCATATCATGCAGTGTGGTCATCATGGCTCATGGCTATTATTTTTTATTAAATTTTGGTGGCATTTTGGTTAATCATGAATAATTTAAAATTTCGACTGAAGGTGCTTGATGGAAATTCAATAATAATTTAGAATTATTTTCATTTTGATTTTGTACACTTCCATAAAATTCTTGGTCGAACTCGACCCGGGTTTCGCTTCTCGGCATCTTCCGGTGCTAATCAGTATGCGAATGCACTCGTCAGTTCGAGGAAATAATTCTAAAAAATTGTAATCATGAATCTCTTCCATGTTCGCACCGAATATGGAGCATATGGTCTTTTAATATATAATATCTAAAGTTTTTCTACGCGAACTGTTAGTTACTCAGTTGCTCAACTTCTCTATTTCGAAGAGAGTAAAGATAGAAGAATAATGCTTGAACATGACTAGTGGATAGCTATTCGCTCTCGCTATTTTTAGAATTATAGAGTATTGAAAGGAACTTTTAGACATCAAAAACACATATTCTTTCGAAGAGAAACCGATAATTGTATTGAAAAAATGTTGATTGTACTAGTAATCAAATTGGTGAGATCTGTCATGGAAGACATAGACGTTTACCTCTACGCCATGGACCCAATCATATAAAAGTACCCCTAATTCATTAAAAAAAAGGTTTTTTCAATTAATTTAATGCTTAAACCAAATGTTGAACATTCCATTACAGTTTATATTGACAAGAAAGAATAATAAGGAAACAAATTAAATGGTCAGAATTTTAATCAATTTTTGGTCAGAATAAAAATATATCAGAGTATTTTATAACCATTTTGGTAAGGTCAGGTTAGGTTTTTTTTAATTTCATTTAAATTATGACCATTTAATATAAATTCTGACCGGAAAAATACGAGCCAATGAATAAATACACGAATTAGTACATACGGTCGCATAACTGTTTTCAAATCTAATTGACTTAGTATTTCTTAAGAATAAATAACTCTTTGTTGTTATGATAAAACTCGCTAATAAACTATGCAATACAAGAATATTAATTTTTCAATATATACGTATAACAATGTCTGTAATTCTATAATATACGCCTACGGTTTTCAACGAAAATTGAGTAATTGTTTTATCACTCAAAAGTTATCAAAAGGACCTTAAGTATAAAAGCGGGCACGACTGGGTATGTGAAATATTGTTTTAATTTTTTATGAGCCGTAGTAAATAGTCACTTTTAGTTTCAAAGACCTTAACTTAGTTGGTATTCACTATTGTACGTGTTCGTTTACTAGAACACATATATTATTTATTATATATATTGAACAGGGATGCTCAAAAACAGCAGAGATTTTTGTGCGAAGCTTGTTTCAAAAACTCGAATGCCGTACTCCGTACACAGAATACTTCGTTATTTAAAAAAATTAAATATGAAAATTATTATTTTATTATAATGTGTAATGTCAATTATGCCGTTTATTTTTCAGAATGGAAACAAGCAAAATATTTAATTAATTTTTATGTGAACAGTTTATCATTTAATATGTATTTTCGCTTATTAATTTAGAAAAGTTAGTGTTCGGAGAATTCGTGCTCGGAATAATCATGTTTAGAAAAATCACCGAACCGTTGCTTACATCGCATATGTTTGTTGAGAACGTAATGAAAATATTTGTAAATTGTTTTCCGCGAGACAACCAATTTCCTGTCTTTCAAATAACATGCTTTATTAAATATTTTCCAAGGTATTTTTACCAAAACTAATTGCAGTTAAGCTCGAATATAAGTCGACAAACAACCGTTATTTTGATATTTATTCGACAAAAAAGTCATTATTTTCATTCGCTTCACTATCACTGTCTCTAGTTGCGCAGCTCACGGGTTCAAATCCTAGTACATAAATATTTTTCAATTGATTTATCTGTTTGAAAACAAGAATGTCTGTGATATCTTCACATTCCCACCATTCCATTCATCACTTATACTATTGTTAAATGGGGATGTAACGAAAGCAAGTATTTCCCTAACTTTGTATATATATCCCAAAAAGGGTTGCAAAACTGACAAACAAGCAGTCATCATCGAAAAACATCTGTTGAAGAAAACTGCAAAAACTGAAAATTTCGTGATGTGTATGCAAACCACAAAAATATATAGTGTTGCCATTGCAAGCTAGATTGACTAAAGGTGATCTGAACTTATACTTATAATATGTAAGTTAAATGAAAATGATTTGAAAAAATCAATTCAGAGTCGGTGTCGGTTTCTAGTTTACAGTTGGAGTTGGAGTCGAAGTCGAAGTCGTTTTTCACCCGAATCTATAGACATAGAAAAATACAGAGCTTGGGAAGTGATGATTTGAGTGTTGGAGAAATCACGGTTTGCTTGAATGTGCCAACTTTATGTTTTAATTTCTTTAAGAAAAAAACCTTTTTGAACACTAATTGTAATTTCCATTCATAAATTTTATTATGAACTGTCAGAACTGAGCATTTTTCAAAATTTGTGACCAATCACTTTTTGAATGTTTGCTCCTCATATGTTTTCAAATTTTAATTCAATTCATGAACTTCCCCAAAGTTATGGACAAATTAATCTAAAATATTAAAAATACATTAAGGAGTCTTTAATGCTTAGCCACGGTAGGATTAAGGTATGTACAATGAATTCCCGCCTGTCAAAAATAACAAGCAAAAAATACTGCACACATTTCTGCGGCGCCCTATGCAGAGTGTTCCCATTACACAAAGTAAAGGCGGGAGAGAGCGCCCACGCGTCTCGCGGGACGTCGTTACGTGCCAGCCCGCCATGGCCGTACGCATCCTCTCCGGGTGGACGAAACGGTCAGCGTTCGGTTGCCCGGCTCACAATCGTCCTTATTAGGGATGCGATCCCGGGGCCTCGGGTTTGATTTAGTGCTGACACACGTAGAAAGGATAATATTGTCGGGATTTTTCGGCGACTTTGCGATGATTTAGTTCAGTATATTACTGCCCCTGGTTTATGACGCCGTAAAGCGAACTCGGGATATCGTATTACTCTTATATTACTTTCAAGTTTAATGTCTTGTGAAAAAAGTATATTTGGACAATTTTATGTCTAATATTATAAAAGTCAAAGTTTACTCTGTCGCAGCTCGTGCCTATTATATTTGTTTAATATATATTTAAGTATCATACTATAGATACTATCTTATAATATAAAAGCAAACAAATATAATATTCATGAAAAGGTATGTTTTTTTTTATGAAGTTACGCTCGGCGAGTCGCGCATAATATATTGTGCACCCGGACCTCCTTAATATGACTAGCTAAACAGCATAGTAAGCAAACAATACACATACGACAACCATGAGAAAAATATTTAATTTCAAACATTTTTTAGTACTAACGATGACATTGTGACAAAGAAGTTATTTAGTAAATTCATGTATAGCTGAATATTTTGACATTGTTTAACTAATTAAATGGAGTTCTACTTAGTAAAAATACGATTTTAATCAACAAATGTTGAGTCAATAAAAACAATCATTTACCAGTCAGTGGTTAACAATCAATTGATAACACTATTCTAGGCTTTACATTTTTGATTGAGTTACTCTAACACTTCACGATGATGTTTGAAAGTGTGTATTGTATTTCGACTGTGACAGTTGAACGAACAACTGGATGTCTTTTATGTTTAAATTCATTTTCACCCTTCCAATCCTAAATAACACAGCGTAACGAAAGCGTATTAAGAGCGATTAGCTAACCAATCCTATATTTTTTATCGCTTTTATTTTCGAAAAAGTGCAGCGCAACTAATGATCACGGCGTTTACCGCTGTACTACTGGCTCAGTATTTTTAAATAATATAGCATCAAAACATAATTTAAAAAATAATAATTATTATTTTAAAATACATACATACATTAATTTTAAACATTAAAATAATAAATTCAAATTGTACAACTTGGTGTTTCAAATACCCAAAATGCAAACTGCAAGCACGCGATTGTTTCGTAAATAATTTATTTAGAAGTAGGAAGTTTATATAACTTTATTAAATTTATTAAGAAGACAACTTGACCTTTCCGCTCATCTAGGGGTATTGAACTCGTCCGCTCATTTTTCCAGCGGCACTCAACATTCACCTCCCACATGCATTCAGCTTTAAAGGGTCTGCAGCAATATAAATACATGATACACTCCCACGCAGTTGTGTTAATGCGATGTAGTTTATGAGCCGTTTTGCAAAACTAAATAAAATAACTTTAAATGGTCAGTTTGCGAAAGTTAAATGTTTACTTTATATGCAGTGAGCGTTTAAGAAAGTTTTTAAAGCTACAGGTGTAGTTATATGGCAATAAATTTAAATAACGTATCAAAATATTCAAAGAGAACTAAAAATATATGAGAGTTTTTGATTTCGATTTCTGAAGGCATAAGTGTTTGTAATGTCTAAAAATTCCGTCTTTCCCTTCCAATCCTTTAGTAACTGGGCGTAGCGAGAGCGATAAGTTGACCACTAGTCTTTTTATAGCCTTATCCTTTTATCCCTACTACTTACTCTCTTTGGAACTGATAAATGGATAAATAGTTTTGATAAAATTTGAATTTTGTACTTTTCCATGAGTTTTGTCACTAACGACCCGGGTTTCGCCTTTCGGCATCTTCAGGCATTCCAAGTGCACGGATGTACTTGAACTGTCGCGTAGTAAACAGTTTGTATCGTTTATAAACAAAAATATAAGTAGATCACTAAGTTAAAAGGTTATTAAAATGTAAATTAGCGAAAATTGAATGTATACAATTTTAAATGGATTAAGTGGGTTTTTTATAATTATGGGGATTTTTTGAAAATATTAATGACCAAATAATAACATAGGAATGTTTAAAATAAATCTAAGGTTTTATCCGACCTATTATTAATGAGTTGATTTGTTTTTAAGCCTTTGAATTACTATTTAATGATAGCATGATTTTGGTAGAGTTTAATTGTTTTTTTAATGCATGTTCGTTTACAATGTATATGGTATCCTAATGAAGATATATCAAAATAAGCTTTTCCACGAGAACTGCTTGTAATTTAGTTCTTCCTTAATTTTTAGAATCGGAAGAATGGGAAAGAAGTTTCAGACAACACTAAAACTCTTGGCCTCGAACAGAAATCAATAAATCGAGATTGAAAGTTTGTACTGGGAGTTGACCCCATGAGATCAGTCACGGAAGCCAAGCCTCTGCACTACGGACCCGAGAGTATTAAAATTAATTTCCACTCTTCCAACCATCCAATTGACAAGACGAGGTGTATCGAGAGCAATGATTAGCTATTTCCTTTGTCATATTCTTGACCCATCTTTTTACTAATACTCTGTTCCAGAAAAATAAAAGTTGAATGACTTATAACATGCAGGTATGGTAAAATCGGACCCGTATTTTTTTTTATTTACAAGAGAATGTTTAAATATAAACTATTATAATAAATCAGTTTCGCGTAAAAAAAATCAACGGTTAATTTTGTTCAAAGAAAAACTCGTTGATAAAAAAATTTGAATTAACAAAACACCTCTTTGTAAGCCGTCACATGCAATTAATGTTGATGTCAAAAAGAAAATAATTTCAATTTAATATTTGAGATCTTTTAACAAAGTTTTTGAGGTGAAGTTTCTTGTTGAGGTTATTTCGAGTGACTTCTGACCGAAGTCAACATCCTTTTTGACTATATCTCAAATTTTATATAAATATCTGGAGTATTTGCATGAAAAATTTATGACAAATCTTCAATTATAACTCGGTGACAAAGTTTTTTAAATATTTTTAATCAGTATTTAAATGTGTTTTTACCTTTCAATGGTTTTCATTCAGGTGTGAGGTAAAGTTGAAATGGCTTACCTGTAAATAAAATAAAAATACATTAATATAATAATTCATGATTATAATTTTATAATTTACCATTCTTTTAAAAAATATTTGGTAACACAGCTAATGCCAAGTCACTCGAGATCAACTCGCGGAGAATTGACTTCACAAACACCCACGTCTTAGGTCTCAAATTCAAATTTATAAAACCTTAATTTGACATTGACCTTACCGGAAATCAAACTCAGACCCGCCGGATCGGTAGACCAACCTCTGATCAACTAGACCACAGCGCGTCCACATAATATTATTTATAACAGATATTCAATGGGTTGTTAGAAATTGTGTCTGTTTTCAAACATGTACCAAAAACGACCAGATCTCACACGTCTCAAAAAAGGGTGCAAAAAATGCTGACGAATATATGATGACATGTTAAATAAAAGTCTTTTCAATTTAAACAAAAAAAAATTTATGCCTCCGTAAGTGAAAATACTCATCGTCAATCAACTTACAAATAGTTTCATTTTAAGGTGTACACTGGCAATACTCATTAAGAAGAAATAATCCTAAAAAAATAAAATACTATTTTGTATTAGTTAAAATTTATTTCTTTCGATGGTTTCGGCGGTAACTTTGTGGAAGTTCATTTTAATAGAAAATTTAAATGAACTTTGATTATTCCACGTATTGTGTTACTAACTGTGACACGTGTTTCGCCTCTTCCAGAGGCATCTTCAGACTTACTATCGCAAAGTTTGCTTAAGTAATTTATTACTTAAATTACTTAAATTGTTTCCAATTAATAGAGTAATCACCAACCTAGCTGATTGATTGCAGCTCATTAGATTAATAGTTTGTAATGTTTAACGTCATTCGATTTTATAATCCCCTCTTTGCTTCTCTTTAAAGGAAAAATCCCAATCTAATTGATTGCAACTCATTAGTATCATTATTTGTTTGCTTTATTTCGATTCTACACCCCCCTCTTTTCTCCTCTTAAAAGGAAAAAAAAACCCAAAACTCCATTTTGTAATTTAATAATTTTAAAATGTTAGAATCAATCTTGCTTCATTACTTAAGCAAACTTTGCGATAGTAAGTCTGAAGATGCTTCTGGAAGAGGCGAAACACGTGTCACAGTTAGTAACACAATACGTGGAATAATCAAAGATAATTTAAATTTTCTATTAAAATTTATTTATTATATTTAAAACCGGTTTTGCCCATTAGAAGCATTTTCAAATGATATGAATGAATATACAGGGCTATTTTTAATAAACCGATGATTTAACAAACAATTGATAATATATAATGCGTGATTAGAGAGACCGGTCCTGATTCTAATGAATACATGTAGAATTAGAACGAAAGAGTGTGTTCTTTTTAAACTACAAATATGTAGTTTATCCAACGAGATTTTTTTTGATAAAACGATAACTCTCGATAAATCTTTTTTCAAGGCTTTATTAAATTTCAATGTCTTAATTGAGTAAGATTGAATAAATAAGAAAAGTAAATTTACGATATCTTTGTTTTTTTAATTTAATAAACTAACACTATAATAATTGAAATATAATTAATTATAACTCTTCAGTATTGCCAGCTATTACTACTAAATAAGATATACTCTTATTTAGTAGTTATATATAATTGAGAAGGGAAACAGTTATAACTAAATGTGATTCTGACTGTAATTCAGTTAGAAACACATACAATTATAATTGTTTTCGTAAAAAATAATATTATTTTATAAATTATATATATACATATTAATTTTACTGCGAATTTGTTTCAGTCACAACTGTTGTTATATTATATATCATTATATAAAATGGTGTTCTGCCTCAATCCAGAAGTGACACGATAGAAGTAAAAATAGCTTGTTATTATTATAAGAATAAACTCTACATGTTTCTGTTATTGTGGACATTTTTATAGAGCAATTTCAACTGTCACCATTGTTGATTGCATCATTTTACATTATTGAATGTAACCCGTGGCGATAAGTGTGAGATAAAAAGAAAATGATATTGTCATTTGTGGCGCTGTGGCCGTCGGAAGACGATCGCAACAACGTGTAACGAGAAATTGTAATAGCGGCGCGCTGTAACGACGACTTGTAACGGCAGCTAACCTCCCGCCGACAAACTTACGGCCGTTACAATAACGGGCGACGTCTCGCCGTGTAATAGCCGACATTTTTTCCAATTTACAACGAGAGCGGCAAAGGAAAAACAAGTTGAAAAAATATAATGTAGTCTCTTAAGGGTTCTCTATTTTTCTATTCATAGTAATAGTTTTTGCGCGATGCGATCTTCAAGTGGGTTGCCAAAACAAGGCCCGCAAACTATTTCAATATCACTACTAATCACTTAATTTTGGAAAAATACGTGTTCAATCAAGAACAAGGAATACAAATGTTGCACCCGAATACGGACGCCCATAAACTCTTTTTCCAGGAAATTTTAGAAATAAACAGAGCGCAATTGAACAGTCTTCCGATTTTAAATAAAATACTAAACATGCCTGGCTCTCCACTTTTATACCATATATAAATATAACCATAAAACCTTTTCCGACAAACAAAATAAATATGATTCTTAAAACTACTCACTACTCAATTCTGTCGGCATTCCCATGGGCTTATCCTTTTCGCCAGCAATGGCTTTAAAGTCAATGATACATTTATTTCTTATATAAACACGAAATATTCATTTACTAAGCGTCAGTTCAAGTTTATATGTGCTTTGAACGCCTGAAGATGCCGAAAGGCGAAACCCGGTCCGTTAGTGACAAAATATGTGTGAATGTACATAATTTGAACGATTCAAAATTATCTCAATATCGTTCAAGATATCTTTTATAAATTATCGAAATCAAAGAATTTTATATACTGTGGGAATAATATAAATACATATAAAAATCCATAGCAAAGTGGTCAACGTCGTTGGCTTCCATGCTATACCTCACGGGTTTGAATCCCAGTACGAACATATTTTTTTCAATCGATCTATCGATTTCTGTGTGAAGGCATGGATGTTTGTGAGGTCTGAAAAAATCCCCACCCCACCATTACAATCTTAAAATAGCGGGGTGCAGCAAGAAGAATTAGTCAACCACTAGTCACGTCCATACCCTATCCTTTTTAACAAGCAGTTTTAGAAGAAAAACGTCGGATGAGAAAACACTATTACAAGGCTATATGATTCACATTGGGAGCGAACATAGATATCCATATATATATAAACATGGGAAAATGTTTCATTGGCTGATTTCGTTAAATTTACAAAATAACTACAATTGAAAGAACCTAACCTTAAAGTTTGTATGGGTGCCTAGTCTCCTATATCGTAGTATTCCTATAGCGTAGTCCCAATCTCTACGCTATGGGGGGTTCAACTGTTCATTGCGTATTACTTAATTGCTCAACCCATTTTTTCAAACAAATCAAAGATAAAATTACGGGCTTAAAGAAAGACTAGTGGTTTTTAGTTTCGGATACGCGATAAGAATTTTTTGACGTCGCAGAAATCCATGCCTTCGAACACCTTCGATGTATTATTCTTTGATGATGATTTTTCAATTGTTATGGGTGTTAAGCATTTTAATTTTGTGTAATTATATTGTAATTTGTTAATCCTTTAAATTGTTAATAGTTGCTTACACTTTTTTATTTCAATTTAAATTTGTATAAATATCACTGTTTATATATTTTTCTTATCAGTTGATAATGCTCGCGATGAGCGAAACCGGTCCTGATCAAATAAATTGTATGTGAAAAAAGTACTAAAAATCTTTTATTATTTTTATTATAATGCCTTTCCACCAAGTATTGACAGTGAACACATTAAAAGTGAAAAAAAGCTGTAATGAAAAATAGCACTGCCCTGACATCGATATTTATACTGAAAGTATATTTGGTATCTTACCAGTTTGAATTTGACAACCCTGTCTTAAAGGAAAACACGTAAAAATAAAAAAATAAATATTACAATGTATGTATGTATACAAGAACGAAGTACAAAAACTTTATCTTGTACGTAATTATTATAATCGACCAAACAATGTATTAATTAGTAAGTATATAATACATTTTAACAATGAATTTATTAGTTCCAAGACATCAAGTATCTTTTTATAGACACATATGAAATACTTATAGAAAGCTGAGACTAGGAGTGTATGAGTTGAAAAAGCTCTTTCGCTGAGCTTATTCTTGAATACGTACTAAAAATTGTACTTTATTTTTTATAAGTATAATGTCTTCCCACGTATTTTTCAAAAATGATTTATTCTTATACTTTTTTAATGGGGTGTATAACAAGCTAATATCCAACTGCGAGAATAATACTTCCAATACAATGAGTCTATTATTTTTCTATCCCTAAAGGAAGCTCAGACGAGTGTATATATAATCAAAACTTGTAAAAAGATCCGTTTTGATCATCAATTAGAAGTAAGAAGTCTGTGTTCATGTTAGATGGGAAGCAAAATTTGCCACCTAGAATTGGCAGTTAAAATATTTTTTATTAAGAAACCTATGTAATACAAATTATGACCGAAACTGTATTAAAATTCAGACCAAAAAATACGAGCTGATATTATTGCCGTTGGATAAATCTCAATAGAAGATATATCAATTGAAAATTTTAAATATGAAAGCATGCTTTCGGGATTGGCACCATTGACTTTGAATCGAGTAATACGAAAATAAACTCTTTTCTTTAGTTTTTAATGTACATTTTTTTAAATAATGCAAATATCTAATTGTTTATATCATGACTCATGTCCAATTCTGTGCTGATTTTTGTTTAAAATGTTTATTTTAAGTTTGGCGCAGTGGGGAACTGTTTTTGTTTATTAATATTATATTTACTTTTCTCTCTCCTCTGTTAGACCAAATATGCTTTTTTCATTGAAATAATTATAATTATGTTTGTATACAAACTTTGCGAAAAAGCTTATACTTTTCAGTTGCAGGACATCCGCATTGAGCCATACATTATTAACGTCACCGCTGATTTCCCAAAGGTCCTCATTTCACCCACTTACTTTTGGGGCTTAATTTTTCGTTGAATAAATAATTATAAGGTTCCACGCAGCGCAGGCTTTTTGAGTTTATCCCGTTGTGCGATACCCGTAGAGCTTTTTGTCAGCGAAGGCTTTGGCCCGAATGTGCTTTTACTGAGTATTAAAATTAATTAATAGTACTATCGACTGGAAAAGAGCTTTGTTAAGATTAAATATGCATTAGTAGAGCCGTTCTGGCTTGTGAAAAATGGTAATTTTTAGATTCACAATGATGTAATATGAGACGTGATTTTAAATCAGCGAGTTTTATAACATATAATCAAATTAATTATTTTAAAAGCTTTCATTTTTTGAAAATCTTTTGTGTGTTATGAAAATTTCAAAAATCTGTCCCAACGAGTCAGTTATTGATCATTTTTTTTAAAAGTTTATTTTTATTATTGATGGAATAAAATTCTAAAGAATTTATGTTACAAAAATCATAAAATGAGTTAAATACCCATACATCTAGGGCTTAAGTACATTGATTCAGGCGAATAAATTCATTCGTTTGGGAAAAAGAATAAAAAGCGTTGTAAAATAAAAAGGATTTAATTTAATAAGGATATAAATGAAATTATTTATTTTGTTGAAAATTGACCCAGGATTTTCATTCAAATTGCGTTTTGACTAATTAACATTGTGAATTAAAAATATTTAGTTTATGCAGGGAGGGGGTGTCAACGCTTTCTTTACTGCGGCCTTATGTTGAATCAGATAAATGAATGTGGCTTTTAAAAATGAAAAGGTTCCCCACCCCTTGTATAGAGCATGACTAGTAATTAGTTAACCGCTCTCACTACGTCTAATTCTTATGATAGAATAAGTGATAAGACCCCAAACGAACACATTTTTCAATTAATTTTAAAATGTCTGCTCGAATGCATGGATGAATGTGATGTCTAAAATGCCCTTCAATCATTTATCCTGTATGAAAAAGATATTAAATTTATTAATAGTAATAGTTTAAAGTTTTTCAAATACAATTCATTTTCATAAAGCTATGTAACTGTTCTATGTCTACACAGCAGTTCAATGGGTGTTGAAATTTGTTACTTGAACGATGGCTCAAGAATAGTACAAGAAAGCAGTCTGTTAAATATGTGATATAATTTTAAATTTGAATGAAATCATTTCAGTAACAACTAAGCTGACAATTTGATTAGTTTCTGTGATATGTCCGGTCGTTGATTAGAATTTCACAAATTGCAAAGTGGGGCACGCGCGAGCCAAATTTCCGGAGTCCCGAAAGAGCCGGTACCGGTCGAAGTTTCAGATAGTATAGCGAAAAGTACACCATATTAGTGAGAGCGTTCAGGATTTTGTAGTTTCAAATCAAATTATCTATATAATTTAGATTGATTGCAAATTTTATGTTTTGCATAAGTATGAGCGTTAAAATTTGATGAGGTTTTAATCTCTTTGAGATAGAATTACCCGTCTCTTTTTACTAAATATTTCATTCTATTAAAAAAACAAAGTATTCCTTTGTACTTATTTCCACTTTATATATAAATATCTGGACCGGTTTCACTCATGGCGGGCATTTTCAACTGATAAGAAATACAATTTAAGAGTGCTATTTATTCGAAAACAAATGGAAATGATAAGGTGTAATCAACGATTGACAATGAAAATAATTTACAAATTACAGTAGAAGTGACTCTATAATTAGTATAATTAAAATGTTACAGTCCTGATCTTTATAAATAAATATAAATAAATACAAAGGAATATTGTGCTTTTTTAATGAAGTTCTTTTCCGCCAAGTATTGACAGTGAAAACCTTAAAAGTGATATTAGTTTACGTAAAAATGCAACTTGTTTCTCTACAAATTATTGAATCTTCCAATTTATCACCGGAAGCGTCGATTAACGTTAAGTTGTGTAAGTTTAAAAATTGAATCTGCCCCGAAATTTTAGCCCCTTGAGGTGATAGTAAAAAAGATTTGGAGCATATTTTTTAAGAAGAAAAAACGTTTTTTTTAATCCATGTCCACTTTTAATGTTAAAAAAATTGCCTCTTGATAGAGGTATTTCAACAGGAGTTTTTCTACGATAACTGTTTCGTTTACAGTCACTGAGCCTCTCTTTTTCGAAGAGATTAGTAGTGATAGAAAGGAAATAGGCAAGACAGAACTAGTGGTCGACTAATAACTCTCGTTACACTCCGTTATATTATGATTGAAATGTTAGAGAGAGGAGGGGAGGATTTTTATACATCACAGACACAAACATCCATACCTAAAAAACAGAATCGATTGAAAAAATAATCTATAAAAACTGTTCAAACTAGGATTTGAACTTGTTACCTCCGTGTTTTTAGGCAACGACGTTGATCACTCAAACACTCTGTAAAATAATATATGTAAACAAAAAAAAATAATATTGTTGTGTGACTTTTATTGCATTTTCTGAGTATTTACATTTATTACTCGATTGTCTTACCACTTGCAACCTCTCGTAGAAACGAAACACTAATCCAAGAATTTTATAAAATGTCCTAATACTAAAAAAAGTCGTTGTTGACAACATTTAAAGAATCATTTATTATATACTCGTGGTAATTAAGTAACTGGTTTAGTTTTCAGTCAGAATTTAATACCCAGCTTAGTAACAAAGCTTAACGATTATTTAAGTCAACCCTAGTGAATACTTTTTACAACTTTCATGACGGCGTTAACATATGTCGAAGTATTAAGTAAGAGATTCATAACTCGCCACTTCATAAAAATCAATACTAAGCCGTGTTCATATTTCATTTAACTTATTCAATGCCTTCTACATGCCAGCGTGCTTATGATGGTCCCTTTGAAACGTGTGTAGGACCCTGTAGTGAGTTGCAAAGCCGAAACAATGTTTAAATTTTCAACCGCAGTGGAAGGGTTAAGCCCAGTCCGAATGTATGAATTTATAAACGACAGAATTAATATCTTTGTACGGAAGCGTTTATAGAACAAAAGTTACTTGGCAATAAGTGAACCGTCTCATTAGAGTTTCATATTTTATTAAAAGCCAATGTGAAAAAATAAAATATTTCCTCGATTCCAGTACATATATGCAATACTTAGCTTAATTGTAAATGATTTTAAAAGAGTAAAAAAAAAATGTTATTAACACGTTGTTCGTGCTCGTTTAAGTTTAAGATATTTATATTTTCATCGTATTTTTTTGAATCCCAAAAAATTATTGACGGTTTTTTTTTTAAAATTTAATGATAAAGTTTTGAAATAAGGTAGAATTTTGGAATTGGAGTTTCCATGCATATCAATAATTATTTAAAAAAATATATACTCAATGTGTAAAAAGCAAACTGCACCTACTATCGAATGCACAATCACAGTTATAATTACATTTATTATGCAATTCACTCAATTCAATGTGTTCAATATATGTTCCCTGTGGCACTGACATTGATTATTTTCAATTTTGTCATATTTTATGTGAATATTATTTTTTAAATATAATACTATATGTTAAGCATATTTTTAGCCATGGTAATATATAATCGTATTAAGCTAAACGAGAGAACTTATTTCTTACGCGGCATACCGCTGCATACAAAGATAAAATGAATTGAAAATATGATACATACTTTGAATGTAAATACAGTTGGGTACACAAAACGTTTTCTTTTTAATACTATTATACCGGAATTGATTTTTGAATTAATGATATTTTTAAATGAATTACCGATTCCAGTCTCGCCCGGTATTGTGATTTTGACTATTTATTTATTTACTTAATTTAATTTAAGTATCCTGCGTATAAACATCTCATAAACATTCAATTTCAACTTGAACGTCGTTTTTTAATGTTTAAACGTGACTTGGAGCTTTTGGGCAGGTCCTAAGTTTAAAAAGGACGAAGAGGGTTTTCCAACTGTGAGGTTTATTTAAAAATTACGAATGCCAAATGAAATACAGCGGAGGCGTGATTGTTTTCTAAATTTGCCACAATTTGTTGCTGTGGTTTATTTCGTTTAACCTTTTTTAAAACAAAAAAAAGCATTAAACGAATGTTTCTGGCTTTTTGTAAATTATTTACGCATCGAAAACGACCGACTGTCAACTGTTAAAATAATTATCTAACGGAATATTCGAACGAATGATTAATAAATATGTAAAGCAAGAACGAAATATATTCATCGATTTATTGAAAGAGTCGTTATATTAACATTGCTTGTTTGCATTTGATTCTAGAACAAATCAAATGAAAGGATTTTGTCTAGTGTGAAAGCATAGATATTAAACATAAAAACAAACTTTATTTTAATGCAATTGAATTCAACAAACGACATCCGGACTTTTTGTTAAACGTGTTACTTATATATTGTATAATAACCGTTTCTTACTCTCAGTTTTCCTTCAATAAATATTTTACTTTACTCTATTACAAAACGAATCTTGGCAATTAGCTTACAGCTTTCCTTCGACAGCTCCAAAAATGATAACATCATCGTATTTTTGGCAGAAATTACAAAAGCTTTGTTGAAATTTATATTTAACTTAAGTTTTGTCTAATAAATTATAGAGTAACGCTGTAAAATGTGAAATTATTGAACGCCGAACAAAGAAATGCGCGGTTACTTATTTTCAAGATCCAATAATTGAAATATATATTTCCATATTTCGAGAAAAGACAATTTTAATTTTTATTGGTTTGTGTAGACGATGTAGTTATAAAAAAAGACATTTTGCTTTACATAAATTAAAGCAAGACTTTTTATATTGAAAAATGCTTCTCAACATTTAAATTTGATCGTAAATGCGGGTAATTTTCTCGATTTATATCTACGTGGCTGAAAAAAATAAAACATGTTTTTTAAACTTGCGTCAATTATACGTTACGCTAGTTTCAAATGTTGTTCAATTAGTAAATGGAGGCTCTGCAGTCGAGGTAGTAATATTTATACAAGATATAATTATTGTATTGTTTTTACTTATTTTGAGTAAAATTGTTTTGTTTTGTGTGCATTTTGTCAAAATGATGAACGTAAAACGCTTTCGATGGTTTCGGCGGTAACTTTGTGGAAGTTCATTTTAATAGAAAATTTAAATTAACTTTGATTATTCCACGTATTGTGTAACTAACTGTGACACGTGTTTCGCCTCTTTCAGAGGCATCTTCAGACTTACTATCGCAAAGTTTGCTTAAGTAATGAAGCAAGATTGATTCTAACATTTTAAAATTATAAAATTACAAAATGGATTGGGTTTTTTTTCCTTTTAAGAGGAGCAAGGAGGGGGGTGTAGAATCGAAATAAAGCAAACAGATAATGATACTAATTTTACTAATGAGTTGTAAACAATCAGAATGGGATTTTTCCTTTTTAATGGAAGCAAAGAGGGGATTATAAAATGCAAACAAATTTAATCATACTACTAATGACGTTAAACATTACAAACTATTAAAACTAATGAGCTACAATCAATCATCTAGGTTTGTGATTACTCTATTAATTGGAAACAATTTTAGTAACGGGGAACCGCCTTTGCTATTAAGAATATTATTTAATAATATTTCTTTTTTGTTAAGAGTTTTATTAATTTCTAAAAATTCTAAGCTATTCATCTTTAAACCCTTTTTATTTACTCGGTGGAGTATTTCTAAATTACAAATCTGATTAAAATTATGATTATTTTCTATTAAATGATTGGCAAACTCAGAGAAATTGTTACTTTTTAGACATCTTATATGTTCTTTAATTCTAATATTAAAGTTTCTACCTGTCTGTCCAACATAAGACGCTTGACAGTCTCCACAAGAGAGTCGATAGATACCACTCTGTGACGATGAATCTACGCGATCTTTACTGTTCAATAAAATTTTACCTAAATTATTTACTGTATAAAACGCGGGTTCTATATTGTCTGGCAAAAATTTAACTATCTTTGACGAGATGTCTCCTAAATAAATAATTCTACGCCAGTTTTTAATATTATCGTTTGCTTTCTTCTCTCCTGAAAAAATATTATTTACTATGAGTTGTTTAACTTGCTTACGTTTAAGTAAGTTAACTACTACGTCTGTGTTGTAACCATTATTTACAGCTATCTGTTTAATAATGTTTAACTCTAATTCAAAGTTGACTTTAGTGAGAGGGATGTTAACTAATCTATTAATCATTGCATGGAATGATGAGAGTTTTTGCGACCACGGGTGAATTGATTGATGGTGAATGACGACATCTGTATAAGTAGGCTTTCTGTAAATGGCAAATTCTAATCTGTTGCTATTATTTTTCTTTATTGTTATGTCAAGAAAATTTAAGGTTTTTTGTTGCTCGATTTCTAGTGTGAATTTAATATTTGTATGCAATGAATTTAAATGACGTAAAAAGGTATCTAACTGTCTATCTGTTCCTGTCCAAATGCAAAAGATATCGTCTACATAACGATACCAAGTTTTTACATTTTTAAGTAACGTGTGATTTGACTTAAAGAGATTATTCTCAAAATAATCCATAAAAATATCCGCGAGCAAAGGTGAAATAGGACCACCCATAGGTAATCCTACCGATTGTTTGTAAAAATTTTTATTAAACAAAAAATAGTTTTGTTCAATACAAATATTAAAAAGTCTAAGCATTTCTTTAACGACGTTGCTATTAATATCCGAAAAAGTTAAAATTTCGCTGACTATATTTTTGCACTCTTCCGTTGGTACGTTAGTAAATAAATTTGTTACGTCGAATGATACTAATTTACAATTAGTAGTTAATTGTATGTCTTTGATTTTTTCTGTGAAGTCTATGCTATTCTTAACTGTATACTTCGGTTTAAACACGTTGTAAGAATTAAAAACGTCATTTAATTCACGGGCGATTTTGTAAGATGGAGAACTACAAAAAGATACCACGGGACGAATCGGTATCAAGGGTTTGTGTAATTTGGGTAAGCCAAATAATCTCGGAGCTTGTGGGTTTAAATTAATAACTTTATTTTTATTTAAGTAGAAAATGATAGGGCAGTTTTTGACACACGTTTTTACCTCATCTTGAAATTTGGATGTAGGATCCTTGTTAAGTAATTGGAAATGATCTCCTTTCGACAAGAAGTCTTCTACTTTCGATGTATAATCTAATGAGTTTAAAATTACTATGGAATTGCCTTTATCTGCTTTCGTCAGAGTAAGGTTTTCTCGACGTAAAATATCTTTGATATTTTTCGCCGTCCGCATATCGGAATTCGATGATTTCAATGAGTTTAAGTCTAATTCTTTTATTTGTTGGGCACAAATATGTTTAAAAGCAACTGGTTGTTTGAATAGAGCAACATCTAAATCTACTGCTAGATTTTCAACACATTTGTCTAACATACTGTTGGAGATGTTAAATTTAAGGCCTTTTGACAAAAGGTTCATTTCTGAGACACTGAATGTATGTGATGACAGGTTCTTAACACGATCAAAGAATTTATGAGAGCTAAAATGTCCTGACGTCTGTGTAACCGAAAACGTTTGAATTTTATGGGATTCGATCAAAACATCTAGTTTTTTATTTAATGTCAGTCTCTTTGCATGTGACAATTTGCTAGCTAGTGTTCTCACACTATCATCAAATATATCCCATTCAATTGGATGTAAAACATTTACTAACTCGGAGTGTAAAAATTTCAAATTGAGCTTAATATTGTCTCTCACTACAAACAATGATTTCACTTCACCCTTCAACCACTTCACTTTTGCGAATTCCAATGCACTGTTTGCCGCAAAACTCTTGCACTTTGAATTTAAATTTAAATTGATGTATTTAGGAATGACTTTAAAATTTTATTGAACAGTAAAGATCGCGTAGATTCATCGTCACAGAGTGGTATCTATCGACTCTCTTGTGGAGACTGTCAAGCGTCTTATGTTGGACAGACAGGTAGAAACTTTAATATTAGAATTAAAGAACATATAAGATGTCTAAAAAGTAACAATTTCTCTGAGTTTGCCAATCATTTAATAGAAAATAATCATAATTTTAATCAGATTTGTAATTTAGAAATACTCCACCGAGTAAATAAAAAGGGTTTAAAGATGAATAGCTTAGAATTTTTAGAAATTAATAAAACTCTTAACAAAAAAGAAATATTATTAAATAATATTCTTAATAGCAAAGGCGGTTCCCCGTTACTAAAATTGTTTCCAATTAATAGAGTAATCACAAACCTAGATGATTGATTGTAGCTCATTAGTTTTAATAGTTTGTAATGTTTAACGTCATTAGTAGTATGATTAAATTTGTTTGCATTTTATAATCCCCTCTTTGCTTCCATTAAAAAGGAAAAATCCCATTCTGATTGTTTACAACTCATTAGTAAAATTAGTATCATTATCTGTTTGCTTTATTTCGATTCTACACCCCCCTCCTTGCTCCTCTTAAAAGGAAAAAAAAACCCAATCCATTTTGTAATTTTATAATTTTAAAATGTTAGAATCAATCTTGCTTCATTACTTAAGCAAACTTTGCGATAGTAAGTCTGAAGATGCCTCTGAAAGAGGCGAAACACGTGTCACAGTTAGTTACACAATACGTGGAATAATCAAAGTTAATTTAAATTTTCTATTAACGTAAAACGCATTTGGCTTCAGATAAAATGGCATATTTTTTTATCTTTTAAACAATAAATATAATAATGAATACTCTGGAGTCCGGAAGATAACAATACAGTGTAACAATTAATGAAGCAGAGCGCTTATCAAAACTAGGTAAAAGAAACTTGTTCAAGAACATTATTGAAAGACCATAATCCTGTGAAAACTTAAAAATTAATTGAATAATAAAACTGCGACACAAACAAATATTTGATTATTTGATAAAACTAAGTATTTTAGAAGCTTTTAAAGTTCTGGACCAGCGATGGTAAACTTTGGACTTAGGGGTGGAATATGGTTAGGCTAGGTCAGCCAAGGGAGTGGCTGTGGTGAAAATATTACAGTAGGGGTGAGAGCGCTTATTGAGTATGCAAAACCACCCCTATTTAGTACAATTTGATAGTACGGTTCCTATATTGCATAAGTCCGTTACGGCAAAGCGCTGAGTCGTAAGAAATAATATCTTATTTTATTGCTTGCATAATGTAAATTGGAAAATGCAATTTGGAAAGCGAACGAAAGGAGTTTATAAAGGAAAAAATATATGCTAGGTGGCTAATAAAACGTGAAAAAATTATCGCAGTAGTAACCGAGTGGTAACGTATTAGACAGTTTCTCGTTTTCGTTTGTGTGATCAAGAAGAATGAATCCTCTTTGTTTTCTCACATCAACTCTATTTCTATAATGATAACTGGTAAGTAAAAAGAATAATCAGTTTAATACAAATATATCTTTACTTTCTTTAAAAATATTTTAAAAGACAATCTCATACAACAAATACAGAATAATTTATGATAGAGAAATCATTTAGCAGTCAATAATCCCGACATTGGGAGCGTAGAAAATATTTGAGCATAGTTTGTTATATTACCAACAAAATTATAATCTAAAGGAATAAAAAGAGATTTTTCTTTTATAACGACTGTCATCAGATAAAGTCAATTAAAAACAATTAAAAAAGTCATCAGTCTCCATGCACTTCAAGCTTGTGTATATTTAATTATTTGCCTTTGGCCCAAAATCATCAAAAAATGATATTTGTGTCTCCTGTAAAATTTGTTATACATGGGTTACTGTCCTTTTCTCTTTCCACAAGCTTATAAAAGCTATGTCATCAGTCGTATTGTGTTGATATTACTTTAATGCCCCCTCTTATATGATATATCCAATGGAAAATAGTAAAATTGATTTGGTGGTAAATATTTTATAAACATTTACTTTTTAACCAATCTTCTTATAATATAAACGTTGAACGTATGTTTTAAAAGAATTTAAAATTCCACACGCTACAGACTGTAAGCTTTTATGGCTTTAAAAAGCTATAAATATATATAAATATAATTCCTTTTGTATGTAAATTTAAATTAGTTTTTAGTGGCACTGAATACTTTTGCTTAAGTGTTCGTCGCGGTGCCGTTGGAAGGTTTCGTTATTTTATCCACTAAACAATTTGGTTTTACTTCTTATTAAATTAGCAGTAATGCTTTGTGTAAACAAAGCCAGCAGACCTTTACTCTAAAAGGACTCGCAAAGAGGCCTGCGAAAATCGTGTTTTATTTTAAATTTGTACCGAGTAACAGCCGCCAAAAGAACATTTTCCATCCTAACGTAATATGCCACTGCCGATTCTACGGTAAAACAGTTGTATAGAATAGATGTTTAGCAATAACATAGGTCATTTAGTTTTTCATTTAAAAAAAACAAAGAATTTTGATGAAAATCTGGCAAATAGTTTGTTGCAATCGCTTAAAACATTACCAAACCAAAAATTCATTTCGAGTAAAAAAAACTTGATAACTTTGTTACTCTACTAGTTGTATGACAATTTGTGACACATGTTTCGATTGATGATGCATCAAGATTCTTGCATATTTTTTTAAATAAAAATGTAAGTAATTCTAAGATGTCGGTTGTGTCAATGCCCAAATAAAATTCATTAAATAATGTTTTTGTTATCTCCTCGGCAGAGCTTTAAGTCATCTAGTCTCCTTCATAACAGGTTTGTTTCATTGCACTTCCATCTTTTCAAAAAAAAAAAATGTGTTCTCTGCAGAGATGAGAAATTCAAAAGAAATCCAGTTCATGAGATTCCAATTTTCATTGAAACATCAAAGACAATTTTTGTTGGTTTTGAAAGGTTATTTATTTTTTCGCAAAAACCAGTCGTCGAGAAGACTTTTCCACTTTCTTTACCACAATAGTGAAAAGAACAAAACAAAAATAGTAAATGATAGTATCACTATAAAAATCATTAAGATAGAAGTGTATTTTCATTCAATGCTTTTTATTGTGGTCATTTTTAATATATTATATGATAACAATAATTATAGCAATACACTATGTATATTATATTGTATTTATGTTTGTTTGAAACGCACAACACACATCAAGTAAATTTAGTATGAATATTGAAAGGTGGCAATACTATATGGAAATTTATTTACCGAGTAAAAAATATTTTTTTGTAGATGTCTTTAAAATGAATGCAGTTATAATTAAAAATATTTTAATAAGCTAAAAAAATATCAACGTAACGTTTTACAATTATTTATAAGATGAGTTTATAGCTACTTCGGTGTACGCCATCGTCAGAACTAATCGCCGAAATAGCTATAAACTCATCTTATAAAAAAATGTATTACTGAATACGTTGATTTTGTTACCTTATTACAATGGATTTCTTCCGAGTAAATTCAATCAATAAATATTTTATTTTAACAATAATATTCAACAGTTGCTTTTCAGAGAGCATAGATAATATTGACGTAAAAGATTATATTTCATTATCCGTTAAAAATATATGCTAAAAAGTATTTCACGGAAATAGTAAAACATTTTGTAGGTCTCGCGGGATTTAGCAAACAAACCCCTGGCGCTGAGAATCGTAGCAATTTTCGGGACGCTAAACGGTTACGCTAGATAGTAAATGTTTTGCTTTCTCCTTAAAATGTTTAGTCCTTACCAGAATACACTATGCATTTGTACTTTTCAGGATCACAATAGAATTAACATCGTATTCCGTTGTTACAGAAGATCCTTTAAGAGATGTGCTTAAATGCTTACATATCTTTGTTAAAGAGAAAATTTGATATTATCTCATAATATAAAGCGCTATGACGTATACGTGAAAATAAAACAGTGAAAATAATAAATAACTATATTAAGATATATGCTTTATCCATGTTTACTCCAAATGTGGAACCTATGGCCTTCTAATGGAGATATCTCACTTTTAAGGTGTTCACTGTCAATACTTGGTGGAAAAGCATTAACACAATATTCCATCGTACTTTATTTCCAATTTCTTTATAAAGGTCAGGACCAGTTTCGCTCATTGCGAGCATTGTCAACCGATGAATATCTGGAGATATCTCAACAGAAGAAATTCTACGAGAACTATTTGTTACTCAGTCACTCATCATTTCTTTTTCGAAGAGAGTAGTATGGATATAAAGGATAGAGCTGGGACAAGATTATTAGTTAGCAAATCACTTTAATTCTATTGGAATCACAAATATGCCTTAGAACAGGAATCGATAAATATATTGAAAAAAATGATATTTTATTATAACACCGCAAATCTAAACGATTGCACGTCACTTCGTCAGCGTATTGACAAATTTGAAAAAGTTTGACTTAATATTTTTATTGATTGAATTAGCACTTGCTTGTCAGAACTCCTTTGTAATATGGTAAAAAATATCATAGTACTTAAAGATATAAATTAATTTTATAAAAAAATTGTAAAACTTAATACTTTGATATTTTTTTCCATATTAATATTTTCCGATCGTTTCTTCATTACATAATTCTGGTAATTTGTTTTTTACGATGTAGGTTAAGACATATAAAGTAAGCATTAAGCATTATCAAGTGGTATCCGCCTGTGTGGTAGAGTGGTCAACGTCGTTGGCTTCGGTTACAGAGGTCACGGGTTCGAATCCCAGTACAGAAAGTTTTATAAATTATTTTTTCAATTGATTTGAAGTTTGTATGTGAAGTCTTGAATTCTCCCCTCCCACCCATCCTATCCTATGAACGGAGCGTATCAAGAGCGATTAGCTTAACACTAGTCCTGTCCTAGCCCTATTATTCTATTCCTACTCTGTTTGTAAAAAGAGAGGTTGAGCAACTGAATAACAAGCAGTTCTCTTAGTAGAAACACTTCTGTTGAGATCAACTCTATTAGGAGTCCATACGCTCCACATTGAGAGCGGCCATGGTTTAAAAAAAATCTCAATTGAGTGAAACTTGTCTTGATCTGTATTAAAAAATACGGCGTCAGTATAAGATAGTGTATATGTTTTTATATAATTCTCCTTTCTTTCCAAGAATTGACTGTGGACACGTAAAAGATATACCATAGAGAATTGTTAGGCGAACAGAAATTGTTATGTGTGGAAAAAATGTTTTATTAATTAGTATACATACTAAGATAATACGATTATTCGGTGACGTGATTAATTAAATTTAAAAAAATTAAGTCTAATACGTAAGCAGTAATGTAACACGATCAAAATTCATTTATACAGAGATTAGCCAGGGCGGGCATTACGATATTAAGCTTCTAAGTAATCCAAAGGACGGGCTTAATGTGTAGCTACCGGGAAAAAAAATACTCGAAATATTACAACAGTAAGCCTCGAATAATCCCGAGTAGTAATTAGTGAACAGCCCTTTAAAGCTAAATCGCTACGTCCAGAAACGCGAAAAAAATGTGACGTAATATATGTAGGCCAGCTTTTCGGACAACATCGCATGATGAATTCGACTGCGCAAAACGGAAGGCTTCGCATTAATCAAGGCTTTAGCGAATAACTAAAAGAGGCTGTGCGGGCTTGTGACTGTATAACGGATTTCGGCGTTAAACGGACGAGATAACGGATTGATGGTAGTTTGTTTTTGGTTATTTTTTTGTAAACAAATACATAGATACTTGTTCACTGATAGATTTATATATTGGAAGTAACCATCAAATACAGTCACAATATTTTTATATTAACTGGATTATGTTTATTACTATAACATTTGTATTAAGGAAAACAATCTGTTTGACCCTTCGTATGAGAAAAGCTTCTTTATTGTAATGTAATTACGGGAAATTATAGCTTTAAAAGAGTTTTATATTGAAAACTAGTTCCTTAAAATCGTTGGATATATTAATATATATATATATATATACGAGTGACGGCAAACTAATGGCAAGACATTCTAGGTGACATTCATCGTTTTGAGAAAAAAAATATTTTTTTGGGCATTTATAGCTTATGTGTACACATCAATTTTAGGCAATCGGTTTTGGCTAACAATGATGTTGCGGTATGCTTTAAAGATATTAAAACAACATTTAATATAAGATTATTAAATATTTAATGAAGCTGGTAGATACATCTAATGTTTTCAACTTTTCAAATGACTCTAATGCTGTTTGCTTTGACTTATCGGTCCGTTATAATGATCGATCATCCGATGAAAGTTGTTATTTTTACTATTTAAAAAGTTTGTTAAAAGTTCCCGGCTACTATAAAATCGTCTTGTATAAAAGGTTATTAAAAACAGTGTGCATATGACATTCTTATAAAGATTCCATGCTTTTGTTAAGTATCAGGGCCGCATGAATTTCCAAAGAGTTTATTTATGACAACAATTTAGCTTGAAAACTGCAACTCACTTCAGAAGCTTGCGAGTACTTTGAAGTTATCAAAACATACTTTCCACTTTGCATGCAGCCCGCCTTTCATGATGTATGTTTGTCCGGTTGAACCGCGACAGTATCAGGGGGGGCACGAGCGCTGCAGGCTAGGAAAACTACCCAACGCAAGTGAAACTCATATAAATTACTCACTGGGTTTGTAGGAAAAGGGTTTTTCCGAGCAAGGAAAATATTACTGGCGTGGAAATAATTTCCTCACCCCACTTTCAGTTTGTTGATATGTTAGATGGTGATAAATTTTAAGTGCAAGAGTTTGATTTTGAACGGTGGGTGGAGAATTTATCGCCGTAATAATTCATATACCTACAATCAACAGCTTGCGAAGTTTATTTATTATTACATATGGGGTTGGAAATGACTTAAGGGTTGGTGAGTGAAATCCGTATTTATTACATAATACATTGATAGCAACAGGCAACTATGTTGGATTTACATTGTGAGTCAAGTGGCTATCAAAATTTGTTTGTAAATATTTTCCAAAATTTTTACTGATTATTTAATTAACGGTTTACAGCGCCTTCTTGTTTGTGACTTATTTTCAAAAATTCGTGTAAATGATAAAATCTAGTTGAACATAATTTTAAAAACATACCAGTTGATGAAGGCATTCCTTATTATACCATTACACTAAAAGTTTACTGTACATCATACATATAAACTTAGTGGCGTGCCTAAATAGCGATAAATTGTTACTTTTAAAGATACTTTTTTAGAAAAAAAAAACCAAATATGATAATTGTACACAGTAAAAATATTTTTGGTTAATGGTAGATACGAAATGTGATAATAGTGAATATAGAGATTTTTTGTCAACTGTAAAATTCGTCATGTGTGGAAGTCTAGATTTTGTTTTATCATGAGCGATATGCTAGTTATAAGTTATAATTAGTCCTGTGACAATTTTTCAAAGTTCTGGACGTTTTATTATATTCCATTGGGTGACCATGGGTTCAAGAATCCGAATAAACACCTTCACAAATATTTTTTTAACTGATTTATAAACCGATTCTAAAAAGAAAGCCTTTTCTGGTACCAAACTTCTATTCCAAACCGATCAGAAAAGAAAAGTTAAGCGACTGTTACCAAATACTCAATTGCTGTCAATGGCCGAGAATTGCTAGTGGCCAAGAATAAATTGCTCAGTCTCTAGTCAAGTCTGGAGCGTATTAGTCAAAATCGTTGGCTTCCGTAGCAAACCTTAATGGCTTGCAGTGGCGGCCGATCAATGCACCCCTTGTATATGCAGGGGCGATTATATTTCATGAAATAATATTCAAATATAGCATTTATACTATTCGCTCATTTTAAAGTCAACAAAATAAAATATATTTTTTAATTAAATATTTTTTTTTCTAAAATATTTATTGTGTACAATAAAAACATGAAGAATTTAAAATGAGCGAATCGTATAAATGTTATGTTTGAATATTATTTCATGAAATAAAACCGCCCCTGCATATACAAAGAGTGCATTGATCCAATGCCACATTGACCGGCCGCCACTGCTGGCTTGAATCCCAGTACGAACAACATTTTTCATTTATTTTATTTGATTTATCGATTTCTGTTCGTAAGCATGAGCGTTTGTGATATCAAAAAAATTTTTCCAACCCTTCAAATCTTAAAATAACAGTGCGTATCGAGAATGATTAGCTTACCACTAGTCCTGTCTATCTATGCTTTCTTCGAGAAAAAAGAACTTCAGCAACTGAGTAAAAAGCATTTCTCGTAGAAAAACTTTTTTTGAGATATATCTGTTGGGAATTCATATGCTCCAAATTGAAAGCGAAAATGGATTTAAAAAATCCTTAGTATATTTTTGATGTATATTTTATTTTATTTAAAAATGAATGGACGGTTTTATTTAAATTTATCTTAATAAATCTATAAAAGTTGCATAATTTTATCATTTTACAAGCCACAATGATGTTGACGCATATCTTAAGCGAAAAATATACAGTAAGGAAATTTTAGTTTCGACAAGCGTAATTTGAAAAATTTAATGAATCGTTTTTTACATCCACTAAAACCGTCCTACCGCCATTCACGACAGCCAATGTAAATGGGACATCATAAAAGCAAAGTGGTCTCCTCTCACAGCGCAGACATATTGTGAAGCAGAGAGACAGACACATTCTGTAATGGAATTTTTAATACTGAGCACACCCTGCAGACAGGGTTTGGAAACTGACGCATTATTATTAAAGTTATCTGCGTATTTGTCATAGTTAAAGGACATTCGAGCGTGAATAGATAACTGCGATTCAGTGTACATGGGTCACAAAACAGCTTAAAAGGTTTACTGTGATAGTAAATGACCTTTCTACCCTCTCGATTTATTTTTCACTCTTCATTTAATTGTATTTTTTTTTCATAGTTATTGAATAACTAAAAGCTTTCGTTTTTAGGCAGACTACGATTAATGACAAGATATTATTACTTAAGTTTTACGTTATATTATATATGTTACAGTGAAAGTTTATTTAAAGTGAAACTACATTTTCACTAGAGTTTAAGTTGAATCATATGAAAGCTTATTTTTATGAATGCATGCACATATGAGAAGCAAACATTTAAAAAGTTATTTGTTACACAAATACAGAGCTTGGGAAATGTTGATTATAGTGTTGGAGAAATCACGGTTTGCTAGAATGTGTCAACTTAATGATTTAATTATACCTTAATAGAAAATTTAAATTAACTTTGATTATTCCACGTATTGTGTTACTAACTGTGACACGTGTTTCGCCTCTTTCAGAGGCATCTTCAGACTTACTATCGCAAAGTTTGCTTAAGTAATGAAGCAAGATTGATTCTAACACATAAGCAAACTTTGCGATAGTAAGTCTGAAGATGCCTCTGAAAGAGGCGAAACACGTGTCACAGTTAGTAACACAATACGTGGAATAATCAAAGTTAATTTAAATTTTCTATTAAAATGAACTTCCACAAAGTTACCGCCGAAACCATCGAAAGTATTAATTATACCTTTTTCGAACTCTAATTATGATTTTCATTCATAAATATTTTTCATGTAAGATGATCTTAAACGGCATTTTTCAAAATGTGTGACATATCACTTTTTGAATGTTTGCCAACCCATACATTTTTAATATTAAAAATATATTTTCACTGACAGCCACTCTAGTGAAAATATATTCGCATTGAAGAAAAATTGGCATCTGTGAAACGACGAATAAAATCATATAATCTGATGAAATATTTCATACATGTGTACATCATACAGTACATGTACCTTTTAAATATGGTTGCGTTGATATTTAGCAGGGATTTGTGAATAAATTTTCGCTGCCTATATTAGTGAAAATATCGTTAAACTGGTACAAATATAGTTTCATTTAGGGAAAAATTTTCACAATAATTCTGTTAGTTGAATCGTTTCTAGATAAAATAAAACAGTGAAGTATGGAAATCCTTTTTCAAATATCAAAAGAATATTTTCATCTTATTTATACGGTTTTATATTAACGACTTAAATTACGAACCAACGAAAATACGTATCGTAAACAAAATGGGCAATATTTGAAAATTCAATCACATTATTAACTTAAAATGATATTTCCTTTGTGAGACCAATTTAAAGACAGTGACTACCAGCTTATGGTTTCACGTTAAATAATTTATTATATATTATTTTTATTTTGGACATATTTCAAAGGTAAGGTTACGATGATAAGTTTAATTGTAAGTTTTTAAATTTTAATTACTGAGCAACTGTGTGAATCAGCGGCCAGCGTTGTAAACGTCGGTTTAACGAAAAATCTACAAGAATTATGACTCGAATTAAATAGGGAGATGTATGGCGTGATTATCATGAGCTGTACATTGTTTTATTATTTTTCTTTAATTTGAACAATTCTTTCCGTATTTTCAGAACTCCATTATATCGAGGTTCAACTGTATTAGTATGCTTTATGATGCAAAATAAGCTACACAAAATAATGTATATTCGTACAATAATGTTGATTTTTCGTAAAAAATAAAAACTGGCGAAAATAGCTAAAATATTATTTATATTGTATCTTTAATTTGGTGTGCATTTCAGCGAAAAATCTACTGTCGTAATAAATAAGGTCGTATTTCAACGCTAACTAGTGTTCGGGCGTATCGGCGAGGGGTAAAAAGAAACTAACTGTCAGAAAAAAATTAACAGCCCGTAAATATTCAGTGAATTTAAACAGCAGGGTATTTATAATGGCGTCGGGCCGGGTGGAAAATGGCGCGTTTTTTACGCCACGGGGCTCTCTCCGACAACGATGCGCAAACTTTTTTTAATCGGGTGCCCATCCGCCGGAGTGATTGGCACGGCGGCGTTTTTTGATGCGGGCGAGAGTTTTTGTGAAGCGTTTTTTACTTTAGTTTGCTTTTTTCGCGAGAAGTGATAGACAATTACTGTGATACTGCTAAAGTTTATACGGGGTAACAGAACTGCCGTTCAGTATAAATTAAAAACATCGCAGATATAACGTGATATCACGTTTAATTAATTCAATTACTGAAACACACGACCGGTTCAACTTTATAAAAGCTTTGTGACAAAGTATTGTATGTTGCAAACATATTTTATTTTATAAACATATCCTCTCCCTATATGGAGCATATGACCTCTTAATGTAAGTACCTCAACATAACTGTTTTTACGAGAACTGTTTGTTACCAAGTCGCTCAGCCTCTCTTTTTCAAAGAGAAAAGTAGGGATAGAAGTATGAGGTTAAGACATTATTAGCAGTTAACTAATCGCTCTTGTTATTACCGAGTTATTGAAGGATCGGAACGGTGGTAAGAATTTACTGTAGTTTAAGATCTACTGTAGTATTTAAGCTCAAATTTTTCAAATTAAACGTATTAACTTTTGTTTATTTAACATATGCTTTTTGAATTGTTCAAACTTTATATATTTTTTTTACTGAACTGAAACTGACGTTAAGCTAATATTTTTTTGTGTATATATAAGAAAACAATAATTATTAGTATGCTTAAAAGATATTGATAACGATCTAGATCAATTTTACTGATTCGATAAATCATTCAAAAAAATTCCCACTTTCCTAATTCATTGAAAATCATTAATTTGAAACCACTATGGATTTTTTTAAAAAAGAAAATGACCCATAAAGCTATATTTTTCAGTAGCCTAAATTGTATATAGTAAGATGGACGAGAGCTTCAGATTCTATATTATCTGTTGAGAAAATCATTTTAAAAATTTGGGTTATTTGCAACGAAACACAGTTTGAGAACTGAGTTTCAAAAAAAAAAAAAAACTTTTGATACACAATATCTGTATACAAATTAAGTGGTTATATAACATTTACTAGCGCATATACAGACAATGTCAAAAAGATAATAAATTTAATGTAAGGTATGTGTGCACAACAAATTTTGTCATTTACTTAAAACTTGAAAACAATTTCAGAGTGCCTTTTACAACTCAACGATTTAATTATTCCAGATGGCAATCAGTAACTTTTAATATTAGTGATGATACTTATATTCTTATAAATATACGATAAAAACTAATAGTCGGTTCACTTCCATTTGCTTGATGATACCGAATGGCGAAAACCGTGTCGTTAGAGACAAAACTAATGGATATTTTCAAAATTTTAACGATTCTTATTAGATAAGTATAAAAATTCTACTAAACAACATGAGTTGAATTCATAAATAGTGTGTGTAAACTGTAGTGTATATTGTTTTAATTTATTTGATTAAGTTGTTCTAACTCAATCTCGTAAAACATAATTTTGTGCATGGAAGGTAAACTAAGCCATGTCAATATGGGTCAAATTGAGATATTGTCATTTTGTAGTATAACTCACGTTGCTTTTTAGTTAGATTGTAAGAAAACACTTAAAGTAAAATCAAATCAATGATTATAACAATGATATAAAGAAATTTTGAACAGTCGTATGGAAAAACTGCCTATTTTTCAAAGTGAAATTTACCGTCATGTACAGAAAGAACTATTTCCAATGTTTGCGATTTATGATTCAATATTAGACGTATTAATATCATTTCTTATTTGATTGAGAGTTTTGGTTTATTTTAAATTAAAAAAACGTTTTATAAATCCTTACCGCGAGACACATTTTGACGACTCTAGTGTATGGCCTAGCAAGCTTTTCACTCGTCCACTTGATGAGTTGTTAAAGTATTGAAAATTTTATGACACACCCGGTTCACATGAATACGAAATGACCGTGCACAGTCCACAGGTCTCGACCTCTCTCGCTGATGAGACAACTAATTATTTCAGCCTCTATGTTTCTGCTAGCTACCCTTTCGGTATTAATTGATGATATGGCGTCGCAGAGCTTTGACTGCGACACATATGAAGATGAGAAATGAATATGAATAACTAAATAATTGTGATAACATCGGACTGTTTGGGAAACTTATTAATACGTACATATTAATATAGACTATTTGATGAATTAAATAAATGATTCTGAATTGTGATTTTTTTTACATTTCCATACATATTTTATAAATAAATAGTATTTTGTAAAATTACAAAAAATCATGGAAGAATTTTTCAATTCACTATAGAGATAATGAGATAAAGTACTAGTACAAGGAAATGACATTACCATTCACTTAGAACAGTGGTTTGAAAACTACAGCTCTCTGGCCCTTTGAGTGTGGCTCTTTCACAAAATACCACATACAGAGCGATTGAAACTTCATGTCCCATACGAAGAAGTCGTTTTTCTTCCTTAAAACTTAGAATTGAAAAGAGTGATCTCAGCGAACGTACCTCAATAAGATTGAGGATCTTTTAAGCAAAAGCTAGCATAGAAGTACCCATACCAAGTTGATAACAATTTACCTTCATATATAGTTTAAGTTGGGCTCTCGAAAAAATTTCAATCGTTGTATATTTTGATATTTAGCTCAGTTGACTAAATATGTTTGCCGACCACTGACCTATGCAGTTGTAATTCGTAAGTACATACAGTATTAGTAAGTCAAATTTATTATAAAATAAGCCCATTCATTGTATTGATTTGTGAAATATAGATTAGTATGTACTAGAAGTAAGGGAACAATTTAGAACCGTTACAAGGGAGAAAGAAAAAAATGTTTGATTTGTTGATTTCATTTAATTCACAAAATACAATATAAAGAACTTATCATCAATTTTGTATGGGTGCCTAGTTAACTATAACGTAATATTCATATAGAAAAGTTCTAATCTATAACATATAGAGGTGGGGTCGACTCTACTAACTAAAGAAGGTATAGGAAAATTTTGTTATCTAGTATCAACAAATAAATTTAAAAAACTTATTTGATAGCAGAAAATGGTCGATAACAAAGCAAAATTAAAAAAAACACATTTTGAAAAATGATATATTTTTATCTTATATAAAATAAAATATCAGTTTCATATCGAGGCCTTCCTTGTTCTAACTGGCGATAGAAGGGTGGTTTTCGGTTACATCAAAAGGATTCCCTGGGTCAAAATATGTGTATTTAAATACTTTGCCTAAATTCATTTGAGGGGTTTAAGAATAGAAATTTAATATTATCACATAAGCGGGTGAAAAATTGAATTCTGACAATAAAATACAAAGCCAATTATGTACATTTATATATGAATATCTATTTCCGGGTTCATTGAGCAAAATATATATAGAAATATTTTGAACGAAGTACTATATTGTAAATAACACAATAAGTTTGAGTGGTTGCTTGTAAATTGTATGTAACCAATCCACAGACTGTTGATAAAATTAACAACAAGCTGTTGAATTTTAATTGAATAAAGTGCAGAAGTTTTTCGAATAAAATAATTAAGTAATAAACAAAATGTTAAATAGATACTTAAAGTTAACTTGATAAGAAAAAAACATACCTAACAAAGATAAGGTGAGATCTTGCCGATTATTTTAGACTTAAATATCTATAATTCACAAATTTACACACAATATAATATTTTTGGTATAGATTGAATCAAATTTTCGGTTTGAAATTATTCATTTACGCTTTAATGTACAACTTTCATTTGTGTGTTGATTGAATTGACATTTACTTGAGAAAACTCCATTTTATAAATAACAAAATATTTCAAGAATTATAGAATATCATTGAAAGTTATTTTGGCTTTATGTTATCGTTATCCATCATCAAAAAAATCTTCTTGTTGAGCTTCCCGAAACTTGAAATCATCCCTGATCGCTATGGCACGCCTTTTTCTAACTAGACTATAGAGGCCGACAAAATAAGTTTTTTTGTTCAAATTCAATTTTTGTTCATTATTGTCTGACTGGATATTTTTTTTGGGCATAATAAGTTTTATTTAAATTTTTCAAGAGCCAGACGACCGTGTACAAAAGAACTGACAAAATCTAACAATTGAAACAATACAAAATTAATTAACTGCAACGGGATTTTGTATAAAATATGAAAAAAAAACAACAATAAAATTATCTGCCCACGACTAAAACTGTCTACGACTGTTATATAATATGAGAGAAAGATTTTTTGTTTGATTTCTTACATGTTAAAGTAAATTTTTAAAAATCTCAAAATACGTATTAATACCATCCCGTACTCCCGCGATTGCCAAATTGATCAGAATCCTGGTATCGGAAGCTCTAGTCAAAACGATGTAAATAAATTAAATTAAATTTAATTTTTAAGCTAAATAATATAAAAAAATATTTTTTATGTTAGTCAGTTTATATCGTATTAGCGAACTATTTTCAACCATCATTTGTAAACTTATTAAGCGAGATAAAAATGGCAAAGGACGGGTATCGTTGGAAAAAGTTTTTTTGTGTCGGATATTTTTTTAGAGCCAAAAAAGCGACGAAAAAGAGAATCTTCATTGATTTCGAAATTAAAACATACGAGAAGTGTAAAAGCAATCTTCGCCTTTCGCTTTTGCTCAAATGAAAAGTTATAAGTCGGAGGGGAGCGGAAAATAGAACGTTACGCGGAAAAATAGGGTTGCTGACAACAACACAATATCTGATATCCGCTTTTACAAAAATAAAGACCCGTTAACGTCAAAGTATTCAGGAGTGCACGGTTTTTGTATGTGTACATTTATATTAGTATTACATCACTTTGAAGTGGTGAAATTATGAGAAGATGTGACTATGATTTGATGGCTCACTTTCTCTCAACAACCAATGTTCGATATTATCTAAACGTGTCTGTTAGTCGGTTACAAAAACTCCTTTCAATCGGTGAATATAATCTACGTGACATTTGTACACATCATTCTGGCTGCCCTTTTTTTAGTCAACTGGGCTATCTTCAACATAATTATTATTTTATTGATTATATTTCTAATGGAGTTACACGGAATCGATATTTTCAATCTTATCAAGCGTCAAAATAACGCCATAATTACGCCAACGTCCAAATGATTCAATTTTATCACCATAATAGCTGAATCCCAAATATTTGTATTTCCGGTCGATATTTCGAATATCAATACAACCAATAAAAAAGTCGGGCAGTACACCTAGCGTTTCTATTTATATAACAAAAACGTACATTAACAAGGACGTCTCTTAAACAATTAAACGTTTGTAGTTTGGTGGAAAACGAACCCGATGAATGTGATGACTCGTGAGAAATAAAGAATGGATTTGAATCTATCCCAGGCGAAGCCAGTTAATAAAGCTAGTTATATATCATAAGAAGAGCGTATGATATCATACAATCATTTATTCATATTAAAGTTAAAACATATTATTGGTAAATTGTTGAATACTTGTAAACTTACTTTTAAAGCGTTCACTGCCAATACTTGGTGGAAAAGCATTATTAAAAAAAAAATCACTCATTTGTACTAAGTCCATTTTCATTTAATATGATCAAGATCAGTTTTTTCTTGACGAGCATTCATCAATTTGAAAAACATCATTTGCTAATGTTTGATCCAAATAATATATAATAAAAGTGGTATTATTACAAATGAGTATTTCATTTTTTGAATTTAATAAGAAAAGCGAGGTCTAAAAGTTTGGTATATATTATATTGTTTTTTCCTTCTCGCAGTACTGCAATCCATATGTGATGATATCTAAAAAAATATCCATAATCGAGAATCACATTTAAAGATCTTTTGGTTTTTTAACCATGTTCGCTCCCATTATGACACTCATTGACTAATTGACAGAAGTTGTCATTGTAAAATATTTATAATAAAAAAAGATATGGGTCTTAGAATTAGTAATGTTAATAAATTCAATAGTGACAACCATATTCGCAGGAAAAGTATGCGTTTTCATTTCCTTGATTTTTTCCCGAGCTTTCGTGTAAAAAAGCGTCGTCGCGTGTACTTTCTTATCATTAAAACTTTTCCTATTTCTTTGCTCAGCGTTCGAAAATACAAAAAACAATGCCGAGATGTTGTGTTTATGTTTAAGCTAATATAAAGTTATTTTTATACACTGTAAACGCATTATCAGCTGAATTCAATCTAAATATAAATTAACTGTATACATAAATATATTAGCGTGTATTTGTTTTAACTATGGCACGTGTTTTGATCTTCCTTAGATCATAATGCGGCATTAAAGGAAGAAACGTGCTCTGGTTAATATATATCTTTATTATGTATACATACAAATTAAATAATAGAAAATAAAAAAAAGTATTTGATACTCTTTACAAAAATAAGCTTAGAAAAATACGATGCATAAATGGATTTCTAATAATTCTTACAGCCATACTACATCACACTTATAGACTATAGTATTTATACAATATTATGAATAGGCCAGCACATACAAACAAATATTAAATTTATAATAAAAAAAGAAAATACAGCATTGGTAACAACAGTCATGTTCAATGTCAATTTCTCAACGTCATTGGCGTCGGTTACGGGGCTCGAATTCTAGTGAGGATTGTGTTATTAATTAATTTACGGATTTCTGTTCAAAGTTATATTTCATTTGCTCATAACTCAAAATTATCGTTTTGTCACTAAGCCACTTTTCGCTGTATAGGGACGATATGCAAATTGACATTAAGGTTAACCGTTACAAATACAGTTCCAAGTTCACTTTATAGATCAACTTTTTTATGGTATTTTTTTGTTGGAAAATAAAGGTTGGGCGGCTTCAGCAAACTTTATTATGGCGCTTAATTTAATTAATTTATATTGTTTCAATCGATGTCTTTCTTGTCTACTCGTGCTAAACCATAATAATCTTCATTCGAACAGAGAAAACTGGAGTTTTGACGGCCATTGATTTTAGACGATTTTTTTATACAATTCTTTTCACAATAAAAAAAACATGGTTCATCATAATAGCATTAAGATTTTTAATCGTGTATTCTATAGTTAATAGTGTTTTCTAAGTGTTGCTTTTTTGTAAAAACTGCAAACTGTTTTTTGATAAAAATGTAAAAAAAAACTGTTGAAAACTTTTTAAATATTCACCCCCACACACCCACCCATTGAATGTGTTTTTTCTTTATTTAATTCAAAGTAGAAAATCACGAATCTAAGCGTTAATACATATTTAAAACTGACTGACGCTTTCTACGCTGTCGGCGGTTTTCTGTCAATTTTCCCTAACTATATTAATTATAGATCTAGCCAGACGATTCGAATATGTTCCGTCACCCACTCCGCCCACCGACGTTTTGCGTACCACTGATTACCAGCATGACGAAAAATTAAGCCCTGTACCAAAACAACAGAGGACATTAATTTATCACCCGAGGGGTATGGGTCTTGTGACCGCTGTGCTCTAACCGTGAATTCGCTCTGACATACCAGTGTGTTATACTATGAAAGGGCGCACACACTATAAACATAATAGATATATATTATGCTGCCTTAAAATCTAAAGCAGGTACTGGCAATCCACGGTTCCAAAACCACATTTGGCCTGACGAGTATTTTTCTGTTCCCCACGAGCTATAAGTGTAATTTGTCGGGTCCTATATCGCAGCGATTAGCTTTGTGGGCTTCCGTGTTTGACCTCACAGGTTCGAGTCCCAGTGAGAACAGCACTTCTACCATTTCCGATTCTTTAACAACTGAAATGATTATTTTACCACTAGTCCGTTCTATCCTAATCATTCTATTCCTATTACTGTCTTTGAAAAAAAACGAGAGGTCGAGCGACTGAGTAACAAACAAAAACTTTTGTTGTGATACCTTCATTAGGAGGCCATATGCTCCACATTGGAAGCGGGCATAGATACACAAAATACAATTGAACTCATTTGGCGGAAGAGTAGAGTAATTAAAAATAAATAAATTTAAAGACGTTTCACTTCTAAGCATAACAAATACATACGGTGGTAATTTTACTTCGGAAGAAATAAATAAAACAGCTGATTGATTAAAAATTTATTTAGACAACAAAATGTGTTCGTAAAGTAAATGAATGAAAAATAATCTTCTATATATTATATACGAGTTTTGTAATTGCTCATATAATTGCAAAAATCAACACACAGTTAGTTGTCAGAGACAATATCGTCGGCATACTGTCAGAAAACGTTAAGTCAACAATTTGGGTGTTTTGAGGTATGGATAGATAAACTTCGATATACATAAACACGCTTTATAGTCTCCAGTCTATAGAAGCACATAAGCTCTACATTGGGTGCAGAAATGCGAAGAATTTTTTTTTATTTTATAAAATAAAAGTGAAAATAATTATTTAAATTTATTGTCTTATACATCGTATTAAGTATTCTTGCACGGCATATTTTACTTTTACACAATCAAACGTAATGGAACAATCTTTAAATTATCTACATTCACTCCCATCTATGTTTATACGGATTCATACTGTATTTCTGGTGTAAAATAAAAATTGGGTGTACTGTATCTTTGCTTAAGGGCATTCAGTATTTTTTTTACATTTAAGTGAAAATCGTTCTCTAGTTCTAGATCAGGCTTAGGGAATCTGTGGCCTTTTGGCTACTCTGGTGCGGCCTTCTGGCCAATTCCGCAAACTTATGTAAATTCCTGAAATATTCTGAGCGTAAATTTCTTTTTCCGTTCAAAGATTCCCTATTCAATGTTTACTGCGGTCTTATGTTGAATCAGAAAAATTAATGCAGCTTTTAGAGAAAAAAAGGTTCCCCACTCCTATTCTAGATCATACGAATAGTCTTGTATAAATGAGATACATACATACAGGCGATACTGAGTGCTCTTTACATCTCAGTTTACTATGGCAACATTTGTTGCACATCGCCACCATATTCACGTGTCGCGGGTACATCAATAAACGCGCCACAGCGAGCAATTCCAATAGCTATAAAAATAGCCATATAGCTGACCAGAATTGATGGACCGAACAAAAAGTGCCATATTTTAAAACTTAGCCATGCGTGTCACGTTAACCGAGGGAGAGTTGTCGCTATATATATATGTATATATATATATATATTATATATATATGTATGTATGTATATAGGACTAGGACGTTTTTGTTTTATGCATGGGATGTACGTATTCGATTCCACAGGGTAACAGCGAAGGAACTAAGCTACTGCCTAGAAGAACATTGTGAGAGGTGACATATTGATAGAAAGAAAAAAAACACAATAATCCGTTGTACTTTATTTCCACTTTATTTATAAAGGTAAGGACCGGTTTCGCTCATGGCGAGAAGCATTGTCGACTGATAAGGAATATAATTTAACAGTGCTAAATTATATTTTTCCACATGTGTGGTCGAGTGGTCAACGTCGTTGGCTTCAGCTTGTCACGGGTTTGAATCCCAGTAATAAAAGTTCAATTAATTGATTTTTCAATCGATTTATGAATTTCTGTTCGAATGCATGGATGTATATTATATCCGTCTATTCCTACATTTTTGGGAAAAAGAGAGGTTGAGCTACTGAGTAACAAGCAGTTCTCGGAGAAACACTTATGTTGAGATAAATTCCATTAGGAGTCCATATGCTCCACATTGGGAGCGGATATTGTAAAAAAAATATACAAAAACCAATTGAAATGTTTTAAAATGTGCTAACAGTTGACATTAAAAAGAATTTACTAATTATAGTAGAAATGATTCTATAATTAAACAAAATTAAAATGCTTAGCACATCTGACATATAATTAAAAAATCATTTTCTTTATTAATATTTATTAATTTTTGATAAATAGTAAAACATAATAATATTCAAAAAGAAAACTAAATATTTGCTGTAAAACATCCAGTAGGCGAACAGCTTTTATAGAACATTCACGGATCATTCATTCCACCGGAAGTGTTGACGTTAGCATGTTTATGTGACTATTTATAATTTAATTACAAAAATAGAATTCTAGTTTTTATTTTTAATAACGATCTACATCCAGGTCCACTGTAAGCTTCAGGTTAAATGAATAGAAATTTGGTCGCAATTTAATACTTTGAGAGAGATGAGAGGTTCTTATTTAAACGTCTATGATTATTAAATGAAACGAAGGTAAAATTTATTTATTGATATTCGCCGCTAAAGTCTATAATAGAAAAAATAATTTTACTTAATTTAAATTCTCAAGAACGAAAAAAGTTTATTTTATGTTCTCGATGTGGAATGTATATTCAGCTATATTTAGAAGAATAGGCTCTTTATTTATTTTTTTTTAAATAAAATAAAGTTACATTTTTTTTGGACCTACAATTTGTGGGAGAAAATATGAACATTTAAAGACATAAAAAAGTAAATTATACAAGATTTGAGCCCTGGAGAATCGCAACCGAAATCTTCGAGTGAATACTTATTATAATTAAAATAAATAAATATTGTTGAGACAGGTTGAAAAATATTCTTGGTGGAAATCTTATGGAAATTATTAAAAATTAATATTTCGTATTTATAAAACGTACGGATGGTTTTTTTTAAATCGACTTTTCTATCAATTTGGTAATTTATTTTCGAAAGTGTAAAACTTCAATCTTTCAAATTATGTACATTCACACAAGTTTTGTCACTAATGACCCGGGTTTCGCTTTTCGGCGTCTTCAGGCGTTCAAGTGCACGGATGAACTTGAACTGACAATTGGTGTATTATTGAATTTCCCCTCCGACTCATCCTTTCCCTAATTCGAGTCACAGCGAGATTGATTGATTGAAGCTTACCACTAGTCCTGTACTAGCATTATTTTTCTACCCGTACTCTCTTCGAAAGAAAAGAGGAACTGAGAAACTGAGAAGCTCTTTTGTTAAAATAACATCACTATGAGTCCACATTGGGAGCAGACATGGTAAAAAAAATAGTAATTCAAAAGACATAAAAATTGAGAAAAAATATAATATAACATTGCGTTTGCATTATCGTTAAAAAAGAATCCGAGCCTTTTCATCGAATTTCTGTAAAAATATTAATGGTTCACTTTAAACCATCAATCACACGTGAAAAATTGAAAAATAAATAGACGCCAGAGAGGAATTTACTTCCATCCAGAATTCAAAGGACGAATGAAATTTTTTCAAATACATTTTAAAAGTATGAATAAGTTTCGGGTAAATAATTTTTATTTCGAGTCATTTGCAGGGTGACCCGATGACCGACATTTACAGAACATATTCTATAAGGAATATATAAAAATGTCTCAATATGTACATTCAATCAATAAAAACACAATAATCCTTTGTACTTCATTCCACTTTATTTAATATGTACTGACCGGTTTCGCTCATTGCGAGCATTGTCAACTGATAAGGGATATAATTTAACAATGCTATTTATACAAAATTGAAAAGTTATACACAACAATTGGCATTGAAAAGAAATTGCCAATTACATTAAAGTGATTCTAAAATAACACAAAATTAAAATGTTCAACACATCTAACATATAATTAAAAAGTCATCCCAGATTAATAAATTCAGAATGGCGATTGAAAGTAATTATGAACATAATTAAAATTTGGTAAATTTTTGACAAAGTGATGAAATGCTACATTAATAAAGTGAATATGCTTAATGATAGTTTTATGTTTTCCCCGCTTCCAAGTAGTTGTACTACATTAAAACTGAAAATTTGTAATGCAAATTACAGTTGATTGATTTGGAATTTACTTGGTAGAACTCCATTATAATAAAGTAAGAATAGCAACGTATTTAGTTCTACAGTTTTTAAATTTATTAATTCATAGTTATTTCGTCTTTCGCCATCGTCAGATTAAACTAACATTTTTCTCAACTATATATACTGGCTCCGGAGAGATACACAGTGCATCATTTTATTCACTCTAACAACCTCATTCACATAACAATTATAGTATTACACTTATTAAATATGACTAGTGTTTCGAAAAACGTCATCTGGTGTTTTTCTACGTAAATTGGGATAAATTAAACTGATATTTATTATTACTTACATTACATTACCCTACCATATTTATTGCATTACGTATTTGAGGGTATATTTCTAGGACAACCTGTTAAAAAAAGCTTCAGAAAAATCTGTACGCCACCAGTTTGGTAGCGGACAAAGTATTAAAAAAAAAATATATTAATCTGCAAAGAGTCACATAAATGATTCTTTTACATTACCGGACGTTCATTCAAAAATATATTCAAAGCAATATTGTACCACTACCGGTTCTGTTGAATGATCAAGGGTTCTTTGCATAAGAATATTGCTGGTTCATCTTACTAATAGCGTTGTCCACGAATGTTCCCAAATGATTATTGAGTTACCAACAATCTTCTTGCATAGACTTGCTATATCAGTTCAAATATTTTATATAATAAAAAGATACTCTAGTATTGTGGTATTGAGCCACGAAACTTTCCTAGGACATGACAGTTTTATGTATCGTGTCCCGAGACATTAAAAAAGGCGAGACTCTTCCTACCAGCCACTATTATTTCTTAGCCCTGTTATTCCATCCGTATTCTCTAAAATATGTGTAGAGCACTTCTATTATATAATATATATATTATTATAAATCTGTATCGGGAGTAATGAAGTTCAAGACTGGCCACCCTAATCACGCGATAAAAATCCGTCATTTTTTTTTCCAAATTATGTTCATGAATACGCTTCGTAGAGTTTCATAAACATGTCAATTCGCAAAAGTATTATTTGCATTATGAATCTTGATAAATCCACTCCAAGCTTCGTGATGAAGGTTATTTTATTTTTCATTTAACAGATTCATTTAAATACAAATATAATAATGACTTAATAAATAAACATCTAGCCAAATGTGGTGATAAAATAACTTTGTACGTATTTTGAATTGTTTGAACTTTGTACTTTTCCATGAGTTTTGTCGCTAACGACCCGGGTTTCGCCTTTCGGCATCTTCAGGCATTCCAAGTGCACGGATGAACTTGAACTGACAGTATTGTCAGTATTGTCAGTATTGTCAGTACTGACAGTAAGGTCAGTTCAAGTACATCCGTGCACTTGTAATGCCTAAAGATGCCAAAAGGCGAAACCCGGGTCGTTAGCGACAAAACTCATGGAAAAGTACAAAATTCAAATTTGATATTGAAATTCCATCAAGCACCCTCAGTCGAAATACTTAACTTTGTACGTATTTAAATAGTTTATGGTGAGTATTTGATTAAACAAATTTTCAATAATACTCTACTGGATTTTCCATTATTAACATTACATTAAACATTATGTTTAATCAGAATAAATATTGAGAAGTCAGTATTCAAAAAAACAATATTAACCATTTGTTAAAAATAATTGTTTTTTTTTCTTAACACGTCATTCGCCAAACATTCCAATGCTAAGTGCATTGGAATGGAAGTAAAACAATCACACGATACAAAAAAGTACACATTTTGAACAGTTTTCTCTTGCTTCCCATTTATTATCTTTTATGATTTCTTACATTCATATTATTGTAATGTTCAATAAAATAGTACTTTTTTGTAAAAGAAATTTAGATTATTTGCGCTTGGTATTAAAATAATCAAATTCGAGCGCGAGTGTCTTTATGACTAATATTGAAGTAGCATAGTTTACTTAGCAAAATTTTACTTCATTAACGTAATGCCTGTCGGATTCTTTGCTTTCCGTACACACCAAAACTGATTCTAGGAAACTCAATTTTATTGAAGGTTTTTTTTGTAACAATCTTTAATTTATTAGGTGTCGCAAAAGACCAATAATTTTAAACTTTAGAAACATATTTTCACGACCACCAATATAACATAATATACGATAAGCACATTTTTAATGTCTCCAAGCACTTAAAGTGACAGCGATATTAAAAGAAAGCTCAAAAATTATGAGTCTACGGTCTTCTAGGTTTTTCGACTTAAAATAACTTAATAAATTAAATTAGAATTCTTCAGAGAAATAATGTAAATACATTTTGAAGTATATCAAATTGAACTTTCTTAAGCGCCGCCGTAATAAATACCATAATAATGAATACGGCATCACGTCATGAAAAGGTTTCCCACCCCTAAACGCATTTTTGAATTTGTGCAAAAAAACTAATGTCGTGTTTTTTTTAATATTTAGCCAATGCGCCAAACATTTTGAACTCGAAAGGTAGTCTTAGCTCTAACCAACCAGAATATAGCAAGCAAATAATTGCTGACGTGAGAGTCATACGGTAAAAATATCAAACTACTTGTTCTGATGATGGCGCATGACGAAATAGCTTTAAAGTAATTTTACATAAACAAAAATGAAGATACTTTGATATTTTTACCGTATTGAAATGGTATTCTACCAATTCTACCAATTCAATCAATGAATAAAAGTCTTTGAAGATTGAATGTTAATCTAATTGTAAAGTTAATTTGAAAATTGTAAAACCACTTTTATGTATTTTTTATAATAATCAATATGATCATGAAGACGTGAACAGAATGTGATAAGAATTAAAATACAATACAGGTTCAACGAAGACCATTCACTATGTAAAATTTAATATATAGAAAATACTTTTCGACATAATCATACAACGCAAAAAATAATCCGATTAAGGAATACAAAACTTGTTCAGAAGCATAATATGTTTTCTTTGTTTACTCACAAATACACAATAATTAATAAAACAAAAAAAAAAATTACCTAGCTACCCAAAAAAGTACCATTTCCACTTATTTGCTTTTTAAATTAGGTTTTTTTTAAAACAGATAAGCTTAGTAAACTGAACATTAATGTTTTTATAAATATTTTTGTGAAATCGTGTGGAGCAAATCTATATGGATCTGGAGTATGATAACATCGACTGGATCCATACTAGTCATTTTCATTTTTAGAGAATATGTAGACTGGAAAATAAAGCTTTATCTACGTCTGTAATCGGCGATTAGTTTTGACAATTTAAAGTGATAGTTTGAATATAAGTATCATACATAAATCGATTGATAGAGCAATACAAGCAGAGTTCTTCTCGAGTATTTATTTTTTTAAGCCGAGAGGTTGACAATTCCGTTATTATGATAAGCAAAATCGTTATCAAAATTTGAGTCTTAATCGTGTTTAAAGTCAAGTAAAAACTATTTTAAAATGTCTTTCCGAAGAACCTTTCAGTTTACCATTTAAGGGTTCTAGGATAAACCTGGACAGGATAAAGCTGTATATCGTACTTAGAAAAAGAAGTTTTCATATTTAAAAAACTTCTAATCTTTCCATAAATTTTTCAGCTTGAAAAAAAATATACGTTCAATCAATATTAAATAACCAACTTACCACAAGCTACGCGATCGAAATTTAATTGGTTTTTAAATCTAACTGATTACAACTCTTGTACTGGAATATATATTGTGTTTTTTAATGTCGGCTAAGCTTGCGAATTACGTATCTAATCTAATGAATTTGAAAGAGAATTAAGTTTTTACGAAATCGATTCTTTGAAGTAAATATTATTGTATTTTACGTAATCAACGAACAAAAAAAATGTATAAGGTCATATTGAGCGTAAAACTCCATTTCGGCTTGATTTCAACATAGAAAAAAGCCAGTAGAGATCACATGCCCACAGATGAACGCAATAAAAATCAACGCTAGAATTGAAAGGAATAGCTTCTAGCAAATTATTTGAAAGTAATAATGAATCAGTTCATTCACATTTTAAACAACGTGTTTTAAATATTTAAATAATATTTGCTGCTTAAAATAATTTAATAAGTTGGATTATTGCTTAGTTGACCCATACAAAAGCAAAATGTTGTTGTCCTGAGTAGTAATAGAAAAACATAATTAAAATATACGAAAAACGTACTTTGATCAAATTTAAACAGCATAAAATGTTAAGCTTATTGTATACTAAGATTATAGCAAATCTGACTTACAGCAGTTGGAATAATTGCTTTCTTATAACATCCGTAAATGCATTAAATAAAACAGTATACGGTGACACTGTGTACAATTTAATAGTATATGTACCGGATTGAATTAGCTATGTAAAAACATAAAAGCTTGCGTATAATTTTGAAAGCTCGTCGAACGAAGCCACGCCTGCAGTCTTAAAACTAGACCGTAAAAAAGAAAGTTTAATTTAATTAGTTTTTCGCTTTAGATCAATGCATAAGAATTCTTCATTATCCGCCGAGAAAAGTTTTCATTCTGTGGACAATGTGTCACACTGTAGTTGATTATCAACAGTGATGAAAAAACTTTCTGTAAAAGATTGAATTTTTAAATTGAATTACTTCTTCGTTGAATATAAAACAAATACACTTAAATTACTTTTATTATACCACCTTAGTTTTAAAACTAATAATAAGAAAAAAAATCTAAAACCACAATTATGCTTTGTAAATTCATATAGAAAAAGTTAGGATTAAAAATATAAAGATTGAAATAGATAAGAACTTGAATTTTGATTATCACTGTCTGTATAGCTACTAAGTTTTCAATAAATAATATGATAGACAGCTTAAAATAAAAAAAACATTGTTCTTAAAGTAAGAAATATAGAGAAAACAAAGTGTAGAATTTTAATTAATTTAAATATGTCGGGTCCGTGGCGCAGCGTTCAACGTCGATGTCTTTCGTGACGGATCTCACGGGTTCGAGTACCAGTAAGAACATAATTTTCTCAACTTATTCGGAGGCATGGGTGAAAATTTCTTTCCACTTTTCCAATTCTAAAATAATTGAGCGATTGGTTAACCAGTAAACCCATTTTAGCCCTACCCTGCTTACTACTCTGCTCTATTCGAAAAAAAAGAAACGTTGAGAAATTAAGTAACTATCAGTCTTCATATTTTTTGTTGTTGAGATACCACTATTAGGTAGCAATACGCTCCAGATTGGGAGTGGACATGGATTATAAATTTATTTTAAATAATAATTGTTGTGAAGTACTTTTGTTCACTTGGATCCCAAGCGAACACAGGTGTCCGGAACATATGCAAGCGAACACGGATGTCCAAGACATTGAAAAAATCAAATACTTGGTATTCTAATAGAATATAAGCAATATTTAGATGAATATATGTAGTGCCATCTATACTGAGTCAATAAAGATTTAAAAAAATATCGAATTCGAGTGTATATTAGGCAAAAATATTTTTCTCAAAAACACGCAGTATCTCTGGGACATATTAATGATTTATTTGCGCGGTATTCAAACGGTTAACAATCTCTTTAATACGCAATGGACTTTTTTTGTACAAATACGTTTTGCCCGTCACTGGTCGTGCTCTTGAAGTTGCGTTCTGAAATTGCATACACTGAAATGCTAAATGCATTCACGGAACGCTATGTATTTTTATGCATCCACTATACATGCACCAAGAGTTCGTAAACTTTAATACGCGCTCAGAATAAAACGCATACGAAAATTATACTAAAACGAAAAATATTACAAACTTTAGCGAAACGAAAATGGCATCATTGTCTCGCACGTTCAGCCGTTCATGCTACTTGGATACTTGACAAAAGAAATATTACTTTAAGAAGTTGCAAATAGATCATTATTTTAAATAACACTAGGAAAACAATTTACTGTATGTATTATAAATAAGAACCCTATTATTAACGTTCTTAGATTAAAATAGGTACAATATAACATAACTTAATACAACATAAAGCGAATTAATTGCTAAAATATCTAAACGTATTTGAAATTACAATTAATAATATATATGAGTATGTTTTACTTCAATATAAAAATAATGGTCTATCTATAAAGATAAATTAGTACAATGAATAATCTGAAGAAACCTCTATGTATTTTATGTCAGTCAATTTATGTAAGAGCTTAAAGCTCCGAAATCGAAACTAATATAACTTAAAATTCTGCACACGTTGTTACCAACTAGTACTTTGCAATTTCGCGAGCTTTTAAAATCTGAATTTTTTGCATGCGAAGAATTCTACGGCGCTTTTTAATTAAATTTGCAAATTTATTGACGCGGTTGGTAGGTAATTAAATTCTTATATTCAAAAGTTTAAGCCACCGAGCAAAATGGGAAATTAGTTGAGCTGCAAATATTAGTTTTATAAGGCTGTAACGGACCTATTTTTTTGTAATGCGAAATGATGAATTATACTTTTAATTGAAGCATTGAGAAGATACACTGGCTATTTTTTTGCAAGACAAAACGATATTTCTTGTTTTACAGAACTTTTAAAAACACATTTTTAATTACAATTAACAACAATGAGTTTTCAATTTTTTGAATGGTCATAAACTCAAAAAGATATTAATTAAAATTAAGCCTGCTTGACAGTTACATATGTTATTTTATTTATGCACAAAATACACCGTATGATGGCAATGGCAACCGTATTAAAAAGAACATGATTAAACACAACATGACAAATCAGAATATGATACAGAACAGAACAACTAAAGATAAAAAGTATTTTAATTCTACGTATTTATTTATTGATCACGTATCTTTATTTTGATTTTTTTTATTATAATTTATTCAAATTAGTATGTTATGTATAACAACAAAAAAAATATATAAAATATTTTTTATAATAATAAAAATATCATTAGTTAGTAAATTGGAGAGCAAACATTCAAAACATGACTTGTCACAAATTTTGAAAAATGGTGATAGTCCATAATAAAATCTATGAAAAGAAATCACAATAAGTGTTCAATAAAGGTTTTTCATATAAAAATTAAATCATAAAGTTGACACATTCAAGCGAACCGTGATTTCTCCAACACTGAAATCATCATTTTCCATGCTCTGTATTTGTGTAAAAAATCTCTTTTTGAATGTTCGCTCCTCATATTGTTAACAGGGAGTATTTTAATTGTGTGATTTTTTTACATTGTATAATAATCTTATGCAATGAATCAAGTAAAACATCCAGTGATTAATAATGTAATTAAGATATATTTAATCAATAAAAAGATGCATTAAAAATTTTATTTTTAACTTTTTCTGTTTAGACATGGAAACGATTTAAATATATATCAACTGTGGAAAGGAAAAATGTTTTTTCAGAACAGTTTTTTTTTCGATAGTCACAATGTATCAAACTTGATACACGTTCTATCAAAAGGATGTAAGGTGCAAATGTCGAATTAGTATCTAAATTTAACTTTGAAGTTGGGCCTGTCAAAATTGCTAACAGTAAAAAAAGGCAATTTAAGATTTTTTTATTAGATTATGTCAATTAATTAAACACCAGTTTAAAACTCTTCGTGCACTTTAAGTTTGTGCATATTACGTAATTTGCCTATGACCCAAAATCATCATAGCCGGTTTTTTACGCCTCCTGTAAAATTTGGTATGTGTTACGTCCCTTTTCCTTTCCACAGTCGATATAATACATAAAATGATAATTAAGGTTTCAGTAAAAACAGTGATATTGTAACAAATTTAATTTGTATATAGGTGAATAATAAATAAAGTTTAAGTTTTTTAAGGCTTAATAAAGATACTTAACATTATGAGATAAGTCAACTTGTTGGCGTAAATGTCCAAGTATTACGTCTCCCCGATAACAAATTTATCCTTGTTCATTTAAGCATTTCATTACTAAGTATAGTTAAGTGTCGCTTAAAGACTTTATTGCTCATAAATAATTAAAGATTACAAATTTTATCGGTTAAGTTTTATTGAATAAGTTTAACAGCGCTTTAAAAAAAACTTTGAAGTGATAAAACAGGCTCATAATTTATTTAATCGTCGCCTGTTTCAATCCGGGTGGCAGAAGTTTCAGGAGGTTTGAGCGAATTTTATAATTATTGAACCTTTTACTTGGAAAAGTGCCGGTGACTAGACTAATAATTATTATTTCTACGAGAAAACTTTTTAAGTGGAAATCGTGTTGGTCTTTTTCACCTAGTTTGATCAAAAGATTATTTGGGAGAACTTTCGAAATCTGGTGTTCACAATTTTGAAAGACGTGACTGTTATCTCTGGTTTTATTTAATGTGTGACATTTTTGGTATTTCAGAAATTAAAATTTTAGCAGCCGTATTTTGAAGAATGTGAAACTATTGCGTGTTTGAAAACAATATCATTACCACGCTGAAAGCTTAAATATTTAATGGAGCACTATTGTAACAAATACGTATTAAAAAAAAGAAACACTCATTTGTACTTATTCCACATATATTTTGAAAATGCTCGTCATGGGAGAAATCAGTCTTGATCATATTATATACATATGTAATTAGTACAAAATAGTGTTTTTTTTAGTATGATGTCTTTCCACCAATTATTAACAGTGAACACCTTAAAAATGTGTGGCGGATTAAGCACATGGGAAGTCCCATGCGCAATAGAATATGGAGACCCTGTTTTTTGGATAACATACAAAACCTCGGAAAACTACAAGTAAAATAACAAAAATCTGAACAAAAAGTACATGATTTGTATTACATAAGATATTTTTGAGAGTCCTACGATTTGGAAGCCTCATTTGATTATAGGGTAATCCGCCACTGAGTATTTGTAATAATGCATTTAAGGTAAAATGTGATGTGACGAAAACATTTATAATTCAAATTATAATATAATAGTATAAACATATGAATCACTTTAGTTTACTTAGTTAGCTACTATTTTACGAATCCAACGTTTTTAAACACATTGAATTGAAAGTTTTAACACTAAAATCAACGAATTTTTAACCTTTACTTAATGTGATAATGAACAATAATGAAAGCAATTTGCGAACTCGGTCCTAATTATGGTTAATGTTTATTTTATTTTTATTACCAAACTGATACAATTTGTCAAGCTGTGTGAGTGTGTGTGTGTGAGAGAGACAAGTGTGATTCTATTACACAATGAAACAACTTACCTTTTTACCAATAATTGACAGTTAACACCTTAAAAGTGTAGGTTATGGTTGTTGTAGATGATTGTTGAGTCGTGAGGGATCTTAAGTAATTTAAAATTGAAAAATACCTGCCGCTTTGAAAGTTTGGTTTTGTGTATACCAAATATTATCCAATATTTGAAAAAATGTTTTCTATGTTTTGCACTACTGTCGCAGGAGATCAAAAATAGTTTTTGGTGACCATCCAGATTGCTGCTGCCCATCAGATCAATAGCGTTCCGACCCCAGCACCTGACGTCGCTACACGTCTTCCGGTCGTAAAGATCCGGTTTACGATCAACCCCCAAAGTGCTAACTGATGTCGGCCAGAGATGGCGTAAGCAAGCCGAATCAGTCGTGGCCCCCAGTTCTGGGAAATTTAAATCATTTGCTGATAGCTTTGGGTAGAGTGACCGGACGTTGATCGATTTTTTCGAGTAGAATTCGATAGCAAATATTTCAATAAGGTTATGGAACATTTTCTATTTAATAATAATTTTATCCTGTTCTAAGAAAAATAGGATTTAAAACATAACACTTATTTCTCTTTGCTTTAATATTTTGTATATTTTTTTCTATTACTTATATTTTAAGAACAGCTTATCCCAAATACTTTTTATAATGGAAAATCACACGAAACAAACATGAACCTCATTTATTTTCATCGAATGAAAGGTAAATAAATTAAAAATGTTTAACAATGACAGTGAATGACTATTATTTTATATTTAATTTTAAGCAGTCTTCGTAAAGTTTATTTTTAATTTGATTTTTTTGATAAACTGTTATTATTACTAATTGCAAAAAAAAACATTTGAAAATTCTACTCGCATAAGAATTCGTCAGTCAGTTTCGGTAAAATTTTACTACCTGAATTGATGTATGCTATTATGATTGTTTAATAAGATGGGGTGTAAAATTTGGTCACACTGCTTATTTATGCCCCCTGCTTCTTCACGGGCATGTTTTCATAGGTCCATCAGGTAGTGTCATGTTTGCATTAAAGGGAAATGGGTTTCAGAAAAATGTTTCATCGCATTTCCCGCCCTCGCTCACTGAGCTTTCATTTCATTTGGCGCCGAATTTAGCATTTTTTGTCTCCTCTCTATTTGCTGTTTTAAAAAAAATCTGAAGAACGCTTATCACCCGTGAAAGTGTTGATTGTTAATGCGACAACCCTGCCCTAGTTCTGTGTGCCTAATACAATTTTGTTTTTCACGATTTATTTTTAAAAGTCTTCTAAATGATTTGTGAAACGTTAACGTAAGTAAAATATTTATAAACAAATATAATATCCTTGTGAAGTAATAATATTCAATATGAACACTTGAATTCTACTAGTGATGCTTTAAGGTAGCGAATCATGGCACATGTTGTTAATCTAAAACTTTTGTACTGTTATGTCAGTGTTCATGGAGAGAAGTTGGAATTGGCTGTCACGTACTGTGAATGCCTCCGCAGGGTCTAAACCTTGCTTACCTTTGCTTCAGACCAGTGGGATTCCGATGTTCAGGACGACTGTTGGGTTCTAACTTACTGTAGGGTGTACTGGCAGGTAGTGAGTGATGTTGAGATGTCAAAGGATGAAGCAAAGCAATTGGAAGGGAACAATAAATCATGGAAACGACGCGTGTTGTCCATATGCTTCAATTACATTAATTACATGCTGTAAAGGTCCAAAATAGGCATTATACATAAGTGAAAGGAACACAGGAATCTGTCACTTAGCAATATTTACTGGAACCCACACTTAACTAAATACGTATTTTTTTGTGTATCTTGCATTACATTGATGAAAGTTGGCAATATTTAATCAAGACATCAAATGAAAAATCTTACACAGATCTATGGGGTTGGAGTTAATTTTTTAAAATCAATGTTTGCTCCCAATGTGGGCATTGCTCCGATTGATTTTATTGATTTTATGAAGGTATCTCAATATTATTTTTTTCACGAAAACTGCTACTCAGTCGCTCAATCTCTCTGTAAAAAAAAGATTAGTAGGGATAGAAGGATAAGGCCAGGACAGGACTAGTGGTTAACTAATCGCTCTCGCTTCACCCAGTTATGAAAAGAAAAGATTGAAAAGGGTAGAAGGGATTTTTTTAACATCACAAAAACCCATACATACGAACAGAAATCGTAAAATAAATCATAAAAATGCTGTTTGTACTGGGACCCGAGCCCGTCAGATCCAGCACGGAAGCCCACAACGCTAACCGCTGCGCTATAGCGACCGATAGGAGTTCAAATATTTTGGATTTCGAGATGACTTCTAAAAATAGGAAAACAATTAACCAGTATAATTTCGTGTAAAAGTATTAAAACAACGCTAAAATTGGCTATGGTAAGTTCTCCAAATGTTTTCTGGGAGTTACAGTCTTTCTTGTCTTGTATTAAGACTATATTCATTGGATTTTTTTCATTAGGCAAAATCAAAGGGGGCCAGCATAACTTGAGAGAAGGCAAAAAGTTTGGCTTGAGGTATATTTACAAAAATACAACATACGTTAAAAGTATTCAGTATGAAATTATGCATAAAATAAACAGATTTGTAATACTCAACTAATTGTGATAATATTTTATTTTTTATTTTTTAAACCATGTCCGCTCTCAATGTGGAGCATATGGACTTCTAATGGAGTTTATCTCAACAGAAGTGTTTCTACGAGAACTGCTTGTTACTCAGTTGCTCAACCTCTCTTTTTCCAAAGAGAGTAGGGATAGAAGAACAGGGCTAGGACAGGATTAGTGGTAAGCTAATCGCTCTCGATACGCCCCGTTCATAGGATAGGATGGGTGAGAGGGGGGAATTCAAGACATCACATACATCCATGCCTTTGAACAGAAATCATAAATCGATTGAAAAATCAATTTATAAAACTGTCCGTACCGGGATTTGAACCCGGGCCCTCTGTAGCGGTAGCCAACAACGTTGACCACTCGACCACATAGGCGGCAAATAATAATTTACTGATTGATTATTTTCTGTCTGTGCAAATCGTTGTATAATTCTAGTGGTCTAGTTGGTTAGAGCTTGCTCTACCGACCAGGTGGGTCTGGGTTCGATTCCCTGGAAGATTAATGGCAAATTGGATTTTTTCAATTTTAATTTGAGATCTAAGACATGGGTGTTTGTGAAGTCAATTCTCCTCGAGTTAATCTCATGTGACTTTCAAAAATTCTCATTGAGTATATCTCGTATGATCTTCAAAATATTTGACGCATTGGCGTAAGCTGTAATCTAAATATTTTAAAAATTTAAAATAAATAAAAAAATTACAATTATCGAATAACGAATCAATTTTTGTCAATTCTTGAAGTGGTTGTACTTCTTTATAAAGTAAACCTTTATTCAATTTATTGATTAAAAAATAGTTTAACATTCTACACGTGTTTGATTTAGAAGTGTGTAATACCAAAACAAAATATTTCATTGAATTCAATTATATTTACTTAACTCACTAGTCACGCAATTCTCTCGTAAGTTAAATAGTATATACTTAGAGAAAAGCTATTTATTTTCAATATTGAGTTTCATATTACATTGTTATTTGATGGAACATCATAACAATAGTAATCAAATAGTATTTACTGTATCTATTCAAACCGAAAAACTTGAATCACCAAAACATTTAATGGATAAAGTTTCAACAAATCACCACCAACCATAACGCTAATTTAAATCAAATTTAGCGCTTTGTTTTCGATATGTCTGGAGAGTAAATAATACTCAAGTCAAAATAGAATTATTCTATTCGTAGTCAGGATATTTAACGTAGACTACTAATATTGGGGCAGTACGAAATCAAATAGTTTAATGTGGCTTCAAGAGAAACTGGTTGAAACCGGATAAAATATTACACCCTTACTGTTTGATATTTTGTATGTGTACGGGTGTGTAAATATCCCTTCCAGGAAGACATTATATTATAGTATTTCGAACTGTATGGTAAATGTGTGCTATGTATATGGGCATTAAATTGTATCTGATAACATTAGGGAAATACTCCGGCATATTATATTCTCCTGTTACTAATAAATTTAATTAAGCCCTAACAATTATTATCCATTACAATATATCAAGTTTCTCTGAATGATTGGATCAATATGATAACGATAAGCAATTAGGTTGGGTATATTATTTATAATCATGATTGAATTTTTTAATAATGTCAATGTACAATTCAAATTTGAGAACCGAAAATAAGACATTTTTTACGTGTTCTGTAAATATATGAAATACGTTTTTACACTCTCGCAAAAACAAACACTTATTTCGTTATAAATTATCGACGAATAAAAAACCATTTAAATTAATAAATTTGTTAATCTTTTTCCGCTTCCAATGTGAAGAGCATGTGGCCTACTAAAAAACGTATCTCAACAGCAGTTTTTGCGAAATACCACCATTCTGTTTTAAGAACTGCTTGTTATTCAGTTACAAAACGTCTTTTTTTCAAAGAAAGTATGGATCAATGGTCGGGCATAAGACATAGCTAGTAGATAACGTATAGCTCTCGCTACGGCAATTTATTTAAGAATTGTAAAGGTAGGAGGTAATTTTAAGAAACAAACACCCATGCCGTCAAACATACTAGAATTGTTGAATCGTTTCTTGAAAATTGTCACAAGAATATTTTTGTACTTATTTCACATTAAAAGTTTCACATTAAACAAATATTTTTAGATGAACCAATATTTCTTCTTAGAATATAGTAAATACCTATTAAGTTTCACGATAATCCGTTTGTTTATTTAGTATAAAGGAATCATCGTACACTAACAGTTGCTGGTTGTTCTAAATTTTACTAAACAAATTTTCGTTGTTTGTTTTCGATTTATAGAAAACGCTAGTTTATTTTCCTGGAATTTTTAATACCTTATGTTGAAAAATAGTTCATTATTACATACATATAGTAATTCAACGAACAAAAGCTGAGTTTATGGCTATAATGAAAACATTAATTCATTTTAAGCTATTATTTTAGGTAATAATTTTTCGTATTTTTCTGTTTTTGGACTAAAATTGAAATTTAAATGAAATCTTAATGTCAACATAAAAACAGAAAAATCTGAAAGTATTTAAGTTGGGTGACTAAATTTATGTTTAAAATAATTGTTTCATACGGGAAATAAAGCCGGTATTGTTTGACATATATAAAAAAAATATATTATTTGATATTTAATTATTTTCGGAAACAAAGCAACGTCATTTACATGAATAAAAACAAATAACTATCAGGTGTTCAGAAAATATATGTCGGTATATAAACTGCTCTAATTCGGTGTCACGACAGGCAAATTTGAAATAAGAACAACCTGACACGATATGACAGCGGGAAATGCTATCGTTCAATTTTTAAACACGCACACGCACAGACCGATCGTCTGGGCGAATCCATTTTCCTGCGAAAGAACACGTGTTATATTTCTGTCAGCCTGATACATTCATTGTTATCGTTTCGGCGCGGATTTGCGCGCGAAACGTTCCGCGAACACGCGATCATATACCCTCGTCGTTTTATGCTCCCCTGATACAATTGACCCGAGCATGAAAGCGGTCTACCGTTTTGCCCTTGAGCTTTTTCGTAACCGAGAAATACGTAATCTATTCAAATATTTTTTCTTTACGTTTAAGAAGAAAAACTTTAATTTACCCTCCACACATTTCACGAATAACATTTGTAAAGGATGTAAATTTTCTCTAAATGGTTAACGAGTTTTTTTTTCTTGGTTTGAATTCTAGGTTATTTTTTGATGACCTGATTATTTCTTTGATGTGAATAGTTTATTAAACGTATTTTTTTGACGTGTTAGGACATGTCAATTATGAGGTATCAAGTCTCTTTCAGTTCGGTATATTGGTTTTTATTGACACTAGATCACCTGAATAGTATATTTTTCTGTATTTACTATGCCACTTGCGTGGTCGAGTGGTCAGCATCGTTGACTTCGGTTACGGAAGTTAAAGATTCGAATCACAGTACGAACAGTTTTATAAATTGATTTTTCAATCGATTTATGAATTTTTGTTGGAAGTCATGGATGTATGTGGTGTCTTGACTTTGACCATTTCCCCCCATCCTATTCTTAAAACGAAGCGTAACAAGAGCGAATAGTAAACCACTAGTCCTGTCCTAGCAATATCCTTCTTTTCCTACATTATTTAAGAATAAAGAAAGATTGAGCGACCGCTCAAAAGATAACAAGCAGTTCTCGTATGAGCACTTCTGTTTAGATAAACTTCATTATGAGTATTTATGCTCTAAATTGGGAACGTACATGATAAACAACATATATTATGACATATCCGCTCCCAATTTGAAACATATGATAATTCATTCGAACTTTCTTTTCCGAGCACAGTAGAGAAAGAAAAATAAGGCTAGGACAAGACTAGTTGTTATCTCACACAATATTGTTTTTAGGAAGATTTAATTATGTTTTTTTGTCAATACATGTTAAGATTCAATTCAAAAATTAAAACATCAATTAATGTTTTGAAATACATAATAAACGATTTCCATTAATTATTTTGCTACAAATATTGTGTTTGGCTACATTATCCATGGGAATATTCTTAGACAAACCTAATTTTTTGTTAAAAATTTGTATATATGTATATAAACTTTACGCGCGCCCTTAAGCACACCTGGCCGATATTAACTTGCGCCAACAATTGTTTTTAAAAAGGATGTTGTTTATTTTACCTAATATCTCTGAACGTTTTTTTTTACATAGATGTAGTATTTTTTTTGTTTTAGAACATAACTTTATTTGTAATATCCCCAACTTCAAAAAAATAAAGGATACGTTTGTTTAACTAATTTGCTACAAGTGTTTTATTGATTATTTTAAAAATAATTTGTAGCAAAAATTATGTTATATCGAGAAAAAAAAATTAAAAGTCATACGTAAGATATACGTAGTAAACACGTTGAAAGATGATAATGTTTAAAATTATAAACAGCGATTAATTTAAAACATATTTGTTTTAAATAACCCTATATTAATTATTGTTTCGGGAAACAATAAAGTATATTGCAATATAAATTAAAACGTAAGACTGGATGTGAAAATGTATTGTGTCTCTCTTCTTAGCTAGTATATATATGTAGCTAAGTTATATATAAGGGTAAACATAGTTATGATGAAATCATAAGCTGAAATAACTATCAACAATACAATAAAATATTATAATATTTGTAGATCTACATAGAATAGTTTGATATTTTTTCACACTGTAAATACACCAAGCAGCAGTCCCATCTGTAAAATTCGCTAAATATGAATGATGAAGCCAAATACATTAAAATTATTATAAATTATATATTATAATGTATGTTGATTGTAAACCCTTATTTTTTTCATATACTATCATCAATAATAAATAGTTTTTCAACCCCTGCTTTATTGGTATTAAATGATGATATATGGATTAATCTGTTACACTTACAAGAAAGATTTATGATGATTAACTAAAATACAAACAAAAACTATAAACACGTAAAAAACTATACAGCGAGTGTTTTCATGAATTTACCGTCTCATTTTATACACATTACACGATGAAATATGATAATATATAAAATAAGAAGATTTAATACAGCAAAGAAATTAATCTCAGAGTAACTAAGAGTAGTTTAAAAAAAATATACTGCAGTTAATAACGTACGTTTAATAAGCAACGTTTATAATAAGAAATATTTCACTGAAAGTAGTTTATAAAGTTGAAAAAAAAACGTAATTGCTGGGCTATGAGCGTAATAAATTTTTGAGCTCCGCGTGTTTGCTCGTAATTCCATAACAAAAGTAAAAGTTACCATCAAAATACAACTTTGAAAAAAGTTTTGGTAGTTTATTGTGAAATAAATTAAGCCAAACAAAAAACAATTGAACTATTTTATACAGTATGCTTAAAATAATTTTACAAAACAAATTGAAAACTGAATTAGAATTTATTCTACCGATGAGTAAATACAATGTTTAAATTATTTCAATGTAAATTTAGCAGTGTAAATAATAAAAAAATACTTTTGATAATAATTTGGCCGAACCATCCGATTACTTCTAATCGGTAGAATATGCAAGGGATCATTTGGGCCCTCTAGAGGTGAAGTGAGCCGACTAGTAAAATGGTGAAGCTGAAATAATCACGTCTTTATTTGGTGTTTTGGTGGATTGCATATTTTTATTTTGAGATGTGTATTAACTGAGGTTAATTCACTTTTACGATACTTTAAGACGTGCAGAATATTACAACGCATCTAACATATTTTTTCTTAAATACTACTTGGCTCACTTCACCTCTAATGCGCCCACTTGTGGGGTGAAAAATGTTTATGCAATCGTTTCACGTGGCAGTAAACTGCAAGTTATTGATTGCCGCCGTTGAATTATGAGTGGTAAATTTTCCAGGTCCAAATTATTTGATTAAAAACGGCATCTAAGGAAGAAGTGATATTATAGAAACAATAATACAGAAACTAACAAGGGGTCGGTAATGATTTGCTATGCCAGTATTTAGTAACCCTGACAGTTCTGCATTATTGAAGAATTTCATTAAAAGAAAAGTTAAGAAATTATAGGTCTAGTAGAAAAAATATTTTATCAATGATTTCTGGAAAGAAAATGGAAAATAACATCAGAAATTTTTTTTTTTACTGTTATTGAGCTACCCATTTATAATTTAAATACTTAAAAAAACACGAATAAATTAAATCTTACATTATTATTAAAACATACATTTAAAAAACTATTACTTGTGCTTCAAAAACACTTGTTTAAATTATAAGATTTTGTTAACATTTTAACCACTCTACGCTCATCATCATAACCAGAGCTACGGAGTCGTGACGAAATAAGACGACTCCGATTCCAACTATAGCTTAAAGTACGACTTTAATTATTTTTTTAGTCTTAGTAGCATGCAGTGGCGCCACTTTTTACCATAAAAAATCGAATACACATTTATTTAGAGCAATTTGAAGTAGTTAGTTTATTTCGAGCACGACTCTAGTCAAAACAGTCTTTCTTCACAGCCCTGCTTTTAACACAATTTTTTTAGGTTATTAATTGACGATTACAAGACATATTAATAGAAAGCGTCAATAATTGTAAATATGAATTTAGGGTGTTTCGAGAGAGAAGAAAATAATATCATAGTAATTTTAACTAAAATAGCTGTGTTTATATATGCGCAGAAATATCTTTGGTCGCTTTAAATTACAGATCTTAGACAAATAAGGGCAGGTTATTTGCGTGTAAGATGAAAATGTCGTAATTCCTTTAAGCTATAATGTACAAATTTATGCAGATGACCTCTGTGCTCAAGCTTAGCGTAAATAACCATGATCTATGTATGAATTAGGGCATCCAATCCCGGACCCGGGATTGTCAATTTTTCAATTCAACATAAAATCGTTATTCAAATTATAAATTCGAGGAATTGAGAAATTCTTGCTCGGTGGTTTTAAATTAAATTTTTGTCGATTTCAAAAACCCAGGAATTCGTGGATTTTCCAAAATGAAACGACGCGAGACTTTTTGGTCTTCTAAGATTACAAATACAAAAAATAAGATTAAAATAAATATATAAGATAAAAAATTAAGATTACAATTTTAAAAAGAAAGGAGTTTATGGAATTTTGCCAAAATAAAATTTTTCGGCCCTCACTCAACTTTCTCTAATTTTCTCAATCCCAAGATTAGTACTAGCACAATCCCAGAATTTCGGAATCCGGGATACCGGGATTGGAGGCCCTAGTATAAATGTAATACGGAGGAAAACATAGTTGGCACCGATTCGTACCCATATCAACGTCAGTTTAACACACTTGTTTGTTAACCAAAATCGCTTTAATAAGAAACAATAACAAATACGGCGTGTGTATGGATTTGGTCATGTAATATTGACGAAACTGTGTGGATGTTTCAAACAATATAATGGGTAAATGTATGAATTGAATATTATAGAACAGACGCGTGTTAAATTGATTGATTAAGGGCTGGTATATTTAAATTACGCTAAAGATTAGAATCTCATGTTAAATCACTAGGAAAAACGTTTTATCAGCGATCTCTTTATCAAAATAGTTTTTCAAGATGTAAAATTGTAAAATGTAAAAAAATGTAAAATTTATTTCATATTTATATATGTAAACGGTACTGGTTTTACTATTATTTACTTTTAATTAATTGTTCTCATTTGAACACTGTAAATCAGGCATGGGAAACCTTTCCTAGGTCTGGGGCCAAATTATCATTTTGTCTCCGAGTCAAGGGCCGGACCAAATTATTAAACAATAACAATAAAGTAATATTAAATTGAATAAAACACGTCGCCACTTCTTATATATTTTTTAATTTATATAATGAACGATATAATATTAATATTATACATGATTACACTGATTACAAAATTTAGTGTAAGATTGGCCTTGTACTTGAATTACGAGACTTCGCCGAGATGAATCAGGGCCGGACAAAATAGCTCGGCGTGGCGGATCCGGCCTGCGGGTCAGTGGTTGCCCATATATGCTGTAAATCATCAATTTTTTGGCAAAAGTTGGTGAGTAACAAAACTGACAAAAATGAGTGAAGTTTAGAAAGAGTTTTTTTGTCTGGACTAACTATTTCTTATGGACTCTTATTGAAGAGTTTCATCAGAAGTTTTTCTACGAGAACTGTTTGTTAGTCATTTGATCAACCTGTCTTCTTCAAAGAGGGTAGAGATAGAAGGATAAGATTAGGGCAAGACAAGTGGTTGGCTAATCGCTCTCGCTATGTCCGTTTTTAGGATAGGATGGGAGGGAGGAAATTCATTACATCAAATACATCCATGACTTTGGAAATCAATAAATTGATTTAAAAATCAATGTATAAAAACACTCCGTACTGGCATTTGAAAAGGTAACCACCATGCTTTAATTCAACAACATTGACTTGACACTCGACCACGCAGCCGGCTTAAAATGTAATTATTATTACTGCTGATTTTATAGCAAGCAATTTTCCCTGCCTATTAAATTTAAGCTCTTATTTGTGTCAGATCAGCATTAATGTATCTATATCTTGATGTAATAATATTCTATACAACATAAATTATTGATGCTAGAAGCTTTACCCTTAACGATGAAATTTTTCATTTTCTGTTTGCTCAGAACTGTCAATCTGCTACTCATAAATAACTTCTATTTAATTTATAATGCTGTAAAATCATTTCCATATCACAAAACCAATGTTGTATTTTTGTTGGAGCGTCAAAAGCAAATTTATAGTTTTTTTTTGCTTTTTGTTTGTCGAGTTTCATTGAATTTTAATTAGAGTCACTGTATCCATATTAAGGATGTCTTGTAACCTAGTCTTATCCTACTAAATATTCTTTCAGCTGGATGTAAACACTTGAGAAAAACGTCTTACAACGAGTTATTGTTTGAGATCTTTTAATAAGATGGCAATGCTTCAACTAAATTATGGATATTCTTAGTATATTATTTATTTAATTGTAAAGACTGTTGTGATATAATATGATAAAATAACTCATATTGAACGGGTAGGAAATTACTACAATTATGTACATTTATTTAAAAAAGATATGATATTAGGGCACCATGAGTTTGTAGTTATTATAGATATTTAGTTATAATTATGATTGAATACTAACACTGAAATAGTAAAAAAAACGGTCGAGGAATTCTCAGTGCGTAATTTTGTGAAAATATTTTTTTCCATAAAATTGTTACGCAATAAAAATATTCTGCAAATTGTTATCGTTTGGTATCAGGGCACCATAAGTTTGTGTGTATAATGCCACGATTTTGGCAGATATTATATTTCAAAGCATTTTATGCGATCGTGCCGAAATGGGATATAAAGTGAAACATCCAATGCAATCATAAAGAAAAACATAGTTAACCTCTTTATATGAGTGAATCGCGTGTTATAAAAACATTATTTTGTATCGTATTGCAAAACCCAGATACAAAATGTTATTTTAGTTGAGTTTATTTCTGGAATAGTGTGCGGTGGATGGTTTGCAATAATAAACATCATGCCAAACAGAAGTTAAAGTATAATGTTACCAAGTACCTTATGAAATATGATTTTATGGCCTCCTGATTATTATTTCAACCTTTATCATATTTTCTTAATATTAAATCAAGGAAAATATTAACATTTACCCTCGTCTAGGATCATAAACAACTTTCATGAGAAAAACATGTATAAAACATTGCTAACTGGAAACTAATTTTTAATAAATAAATTAATGTCATTTGCAGGGTTTTCTATTTTAAAAAATAATTTTAGTGGTCTACAGCGACCCCTATAATAAGGACAAATTATTAAATGGTTTATTTAAAAACATTCGTTTAATTGATAAAATATAGCTTAATATAATTTTAAAAACATCCTAGTTGAATTAAGCATTCTTTATTATTATATTCTAATAAATCAATCTGTAAAAAATGAGCAGGAAATCTAGTGGTGTGCGTTAACAGTGACCTCCTTTTTTTTCAATTAAAAATTGCAACTCAACCAAAACACACTATTTATTTTTGAAAAATGTATTAAAACTTAACAGAATGAAATACATCAATAATAACATTTTTTTTAAATTCTCCATTTAATTGACCGATATTATTTCAACATTAAATTTACTATGAATGTCCAATAAAAGAAAATCTCAACTGGGATGTTTTGAAAATCTTATTAAGCATGTTCTATTAATTAAAGCAGTGTCTGCCAAACTTTTTTACTTCACGGGACACTAGTGAATAAGATTTGTTCCGCGGCACACCAAATAAAATCGCTTTAATAAAGGAAATGTACCATTAAATAGAAAAATTTGTCGAGTCGACTACTATAGTAATAGTACTTTTACCACTATATGAAACGTAGATGTTGAACTTACTTAAAATTTAAGATATCATTTTTGAGGCGTCTTCTTCCGCGGTACACCTGAGACTTCTTGCGACACACGGTTTGGCAGACACTGAATTAAAGGAATGTTTGTAAACAAGCCATTTAATATATTTTTTTATTATAGATTTTACTGCAGACCGCTACACTAACCCTTAAATATATTTAAATTAATTCATTAAAGTAACATTCAAATATTTAAAAAAATCTAATGATTTATCAATGACTTCTTATCTTGCAAAAAAAAAAGTAATGAATTTATATATTTTACTAGATATATTTACAGATGACATACAAAACGTCAACCAGCGGATAGAATCAATCGGCTTTTCATATTATTTGCACTGCAGTTTCACCGTATCATTAATACTAATAATAACGTTGCATATACATACATATCTGATTAATTATTCCCTGGCGCTTTTTCGTGTCATTAAATGAAAAAACTCGTAAATACATTTTGTAAATTCATTTTACATGGGCGTGCATGGTACACAATCCAATCAACGTAAGCCGATTATGATTTTATTTTTGAGCTACCTGATATTCCACTGTAGAGCAAAAGTTGTTCGTTACTGCACCAAATAATTAAAAATAATGTTTTATCAGAATTCATCTCTTTTTTGGTACGTATCATCGATTGATAGCACGGATAATCTATAAGATAGAATTAAATAAATACCCAATGATCATTGTACATTGATAATATACACATTAAAAATATATTTCACTGGTTGTGCTGTTTTGAGTGGCACGTGGTTCACTTCATTGATACTCAACATTTAGAGTGAATATTTAATTTTAAAATACACGAAACATGTCTAACATATAGTCACAAAACCAATACTGTTATATTGTTAACAAATATTCAAAATTTGTTATAAGTAATCAATTTTTATAATACAAGTAATTTTGAAAGTATAATAACACATAACACATCAAATGCAAGATAATATTTAAGCACTTTTATTTTATAAAAAATCACAGTCAGTACTCGTAAAGGGTTTTCGTATTGTTTTCACTATCTTTAATAACTGTACAATACTAAAATACATGCGAGGGATGGACATAAATACTTATTCTGTTCCTATTTCCTTGTCTAGAAATTATGAAATAAAGGAAACTAGACAATCAGTTTTGAATGTCCCACTTAGTTACGGTAGGTAAATATAAATGATACTGTATTTGACCATATTGATGACTTCCGTGACGAAAATATTTTTTTAATAGATTTCACTTTAAAGGCATGGTTGTTTATGATGTCTAAAATTTATCTTCCCACCATTTTTTAATCGAGAGCGATAAGCTATCCACTAGTGATATCCTTTTATCCCTACACTTTTTGAGAAAGACGAGTGGTTCTTGTAGAAAAACGTATGTTGAGATACATCCACTAGAAGACTAGATGCTCTACACTGGGAGCAGACATGGATTAAAAACTGTATTTGAGAATCTATTTGACAATATTGTAAATTTTCGAGTTATATATTTACTTAATGAAAATTCATGTAACATCAAGTTACTGTGCTTTGATTCTGCTATACCAGGATTGGCGATCATTCAATGAAGACGCACCACACCCATGCCACCGCCGTTTACGAAATGTAATTTAAATTCAATTCTGTTAATCCGATCATCCGGTTCTGGTATGTGCATAGAAAACGGTTCAACCGTGAAAACACGATACAGTAGATATGTGGATCATTACAGGTTGTGGATGATTCAATAGATTATGTGGTATTAGGTTAAACGTCATTTGTAAACCGATCAATTGTACCTTGGCGTCATCTGTACTGCTGTGTATAACAGTTTTCTTAAAATAAATTATAAAATTAAAGTAAATCTTCTAGTTCATGAGTTTTTTTACATGTGAATGGTCTATGATGTCATGATAATGTAATATTTGTCAAAACTTAGTGCCCTACGCTAGGCTGGACATAACATATTATCACGTATGTATGAAATGTTATTTTTAATCAAAAATTCTTAAAAATATCATTTTATGTCAAGTGAAAGAATTGCATGTTCAAAACAATTTGTTGCTGCAAAAAGAGGCTCTTAGGAAATTGGTAGTTTTTTATACCATTCAATGTCTTGTGTATTTTTGCTGTATGTGTGCTGGGAAAAACATAAAATACATATTTAGTTATACCAAAGGTACTTAAGTAGCGCGGAAAGCAATCAAAATCATGTATTTAAAAATAAAATCACGTTTAGTTGCAACATTACAAATTTTTAAATTATATTATCTTAGAATAAATTTTGTTGAATTATTATAGTTTGAAACTGGGGATGGGAATAGTTGACAGCCAGTATTCGTTAATTTTATGACACCGCATCCATCCAGTGACATCGCATCTATCCAAAAAATCGAAATCATGCGTATAAAAAAAGATTCACATTGAGTTGTAACATTACGAATCTTTAAATTATATAATCTCAGAATGTATTTTTTTGAATGGTTAGTTTGAAACAAGGGGTGGGAATAGTTGACAACTAGCACTCATTAATCTTATGACACATCCATCCAGTGAAGTTGCGATCTTACAACAACTCATCGTCTATCAGGGCTACAAAATTTTGGGAGTTTTGGAGGCTTCCATTCCTTCGTTTCCATGCGCGATCAATAAGTAAGTAAGAAATAAGTTTCGATAAAAATGTCTCAACATCATAAAACCTACATTTAAAAAAATATTTTAGGATTGAAACTTTTGTCACTCAGCAACCAGCGTGTAAAAACAAAATAACAATGTCATAAATAGTAATAATGCAATGTATTCTCTCATGAATAGAAAATTTGAGATTTTTTGAAGAATTAACTAGTTATCTACAAGTGAGCTTTTATTTTTATCCTCAAACAGCATTCCATCGTTATTCAATACTATGTTTGACAATAATAAACTTTATTAACCGTATGCATTATTCATTGTGATAAAAAAACAATTTCAGTGTGTAATTTTCATAAAAAAATATACGGCAATATATTTCTAATAATGGATAGATAATCGTAATAAAATATGTTTTCCGCACGATTTATTCAAAGCAAATTTTACGACGATAGCCTCTGTCGTCCTAAAGTCATTGTTGTTTTTTTTATATAGAATACGCCAGCAATATTCTCATAGCACGCTGTAAATGAAATAATCATAAAAAATATCCGATATATATATTTTACGACCTACGTTTACTGTCATGCCTGTGTATCAAAATGCAGAATATGTTTAAGGAAAGATGAGTGATTATCATTCAATTATGTTCTGTATTAATTTAGTTGGCATGTAACTTTTTAGTGAATAAATTCGATTAAAAATCTGTAAATAGTCAAAAGCGTTCAAATCCCAGTTTGAACAGTTTACTGATTTTTATTAAATTAACGCATATATGTTAGATGTCTGTAATGTCTAAAATTATTTCACATCTTTCCAATAAAACGTATACGAGAGCGATAAGTTAATCACTTTTCCAGTCCTAGTTCTATCATTCTTTCCCCATTACCTTTGTAAAAGAAGGTTCTAGTTAAATTCCTTGAATGTAATTTCTCAAATGCCAACTTTTAGAATAAAAAGTTCCTCGAATAACCAATTTCTCGAAAGCTTTTATAAAAAAGTATATTTATATAAAGTATTTACATTTTCATAATTATTCATAAAACCTTGAAAACTAGTTTTTACATTAGAGCCTAATTATTATGTAATAATGTTACACAAAACTTTATTAAAATCCTTTAAATAACCAAATTGGAGGAATTGAAATTCGAGCAAATGCATGTCGTGAAACTTGTATTTCAAGGAATTTGTAATCGAGGAATTCTACGTTCGAGAAATTGCATTCGGGGAATTTACCGCTTACCGTGAAAGAGATTGAGCACTTGAGATTGAGAGACTTCGTAGAATCCGTGTTGAATGGAAGTTTGTTCATATTTTAATTTTAAAGTATGAACATAAAGACAAATATTTCTCTATCTGAATTTCTCAAATAAATATAATTGATAGCGATGAAGATTGTTTATAGCAACTGAATATTATAAATGTTTCGACCGTCATTTAATGTGAAAGATTTACAATTTTATATTAAAATAAATGACAATTTCACAGCAAATTTGCTTAGTGAATTAAGTTTATGGTTGATATATTAAAATAAAATGGTTTGCAAATTTACGATAAGCTTAAATGTTTTAATTTTTTTTAAAACACGTAAAGTAAATTATTTATACTTCGTAGTACGGGAATAGGAATGTCAATATCGGTTTTTCTGTATTTTATATTAAATGCCGGTTTTGCACAAATTAAAACCGGTAATCCCTAATAACAAGCAAAATAATACGGTCGAATTGAATTTCAATACCGGAAGAATGGATTAAAATTAAAATTTTGATATTTTATACAATATACCGGCATAGAAAATATAGCATTGATGGGTGAATAATATATCATAGAAAAGCTCATCAATTCTGAAATCTGTCTAAATTGACAAAATCCTTGGCAGATTTTAAATAATTAAATATTTGAGTCCATCGCGAACAATTTTATTATAATAATTTATGTATTATCTAAATTAGAATATGATTTTGGTTAATTTTAAATATCTAGATATCGGTAATTTGTATTTAAAAAACAGGTATTTCGGTTTTGAAAAACACAATGAAAACTAGAATCCCGTTTTCAGTAATACTGGAATCGCGACCCCTAGAGAGGACTGTAAATGAAATTGAAATAATCAAATGACATCAATCGACCATCTCTCGGAAACGTTGATATACGAGCGCTCGTAGCTTGTTATCTGGAGATGGTACAAATAATAAAACCTTTCATGATATTGTTCTATTTCAATGAAAAGAAAATTTACGATCAATCCTACAAACAAAAGCACTTATCGAAATAGCAGAGCCTTGTTAGAATAACAGGAATTTTCCGCGATAATAAACGGCGCGTTGTATAAACCGCTGTATGAGGAGTATATGAAAGTGTTCTGCCTCTACGGCTGTTGTGCTACTTGAATTGTCGTAGGGGTTGCACAGGCGTAGAGGTCTACGCACCATTTTCAAACAGAACAAGAATTGGCAGGACAAGATAAAAAGTATAATTTGCGTTTTAATAAACAATATTATACTATTCTAAGTGATGAAAAGGTATCGGCATTGATAAAAATCAATCATAAGAATAGTTCCATTGCACTATTTCCGGTTACAAAAAAAAACATTAGAGAAAAAAAATGTCTTTGCTGACAGATATAAATAGCAGAGATTTCTACGAGAATTCGGCAACACTGTCAAAAGCTTTTACATAATAATTTAAATAGTTTTGAACATTTTTTTCTACAAGTTTTTAATTAAATTCAATAATAAAAACTGAGTCTGATCATTTGATAAAACTGTGAAAAAGTTACGTTTCATTTTTTAAAATATTAGTTTTTTTAACGTATTCATTGTCAGTTTTTGGTGAAGATGATTTTTATTTGTAAAACATATAAAGCTATCGTATGCATATATATAAGTATATGCGTTGTGTCTTTGATATTTTGAAAGTTAATAAATTTGAGTTTTAAAGGTAAAAAAAAATTTGAAAATTTTAAGACATCAATTATAATCATTAAATTATTTTATCTAAAAAGTACACAATAATTTGGTACTACTCAACATATGCAATAAAATTTTAAAGATACGGCTTTTGGAAAACTATACCGAGAAAATTTTATTGAGGATATGAAAGACAAAAATTCTTATCGAAATTTATTATACCCAATATAAAAAAAGAGCCATAAGTTTTTCTAAAAAGGTAAATAAACAATAATCAAAACATTGTAAAAAAAAATCAATTTAAATCTGTAGGGTAATCCTTTAAAATGATTTGCATTTCGTATCCCAGCGTGTAATTTATTTGAATGACTGGCGAGTTAATTTTTAAAATGGAAAAATATTTTAGTTTTGCTATAAAAACCCTACAAAATTTTCTACTACGCAACTGGCAGCGCGTGAGGAAAAGTAATGGAAAAGCCTTAACAATTTGTTCGCCGAGATAGAGGTTTCCATGGAAATTATCCGATTTTTCTAATCGTACCTCAAAGATCATGGCGAGCATGTAGACACCCATTATTAAGGCTATCTCTTTGTTAGGGGAACATAACAAAACAGAACACAACAATGCGAACGCTTTTCTATACTTAAGTCATTTCAAAAGTATGCTGAAAACAATTATTACTTTCCGTTCATTTGTTTGGTGAAAAAAATGTTGTTAATGAATGATATAATCGAATTATGAGCGGTAAAAGTTAAGTTAAGGAAGAAAAAGCTTTTAGTAAACTTGCAAAGCAATTTTCCTTACTTGAATGATATTAAGATAAGGTACGGCTTAACTTTATGTTTATTGTGTGAATTGACTTTAAAATCACAGTATTAGCTTCATTGCTTTGAATATCGACTGTATTTATTGAACATACTGTAATTCTGTTTTTCTTAAAATAAAGCATAAACGAATATTGTATAAAATATCAGATAATTTAAATATTTTCTTTTACATTATAGCAACAAAAATTTTATTATATATGCTTACAAGAATAAGGCTCTATTTTTGTAATGTTTGCGTTTTTAGATTTCCCAGATGAACATTTAATACCAATGGTTTCCTAAAGGGCCCATTAATTTATTTAACAACCAATAAGGCTGCATTTATTAATCATTAGTATTAATAAAAACACAATATTCCTTTGTACTTCATTCCACTTTATTAATTAGGTCAAGACCGGTTTCACTCATTGCGAGTCAACTGTTATACATATAAACAGTGCTATTTATTATACAAATTTAAATTGAAATAAAAGGTGTAAGCAGCTATTAACAATGAAAAGGATTTACAAATTACATTATACTTACACAAATTTTAATTCTTAACACCTATAACATACAAAAAAAAAATCATCAAAGACAAACAATCATAAGTGGCAAATGATGCCAATTATAAACCCAATAAAAATTTGGGAAATTTTTGACAAAGTGAAACTCTACATTACTAAAGTAAATAACTTAATGATGATTTTGTGTTTTTCCCGCTTCCATGTAATAAGTCTGTGTACTTCAACAAAATCAACAGCAATGAAGATTCTGAAAGAGACATTTTTTAAAACCATATCAATTCTTATAAAAGAAATAAAATTTTAAAAATATATATATACAATATAAAAGAGCAGTTAACATATACTAATGTAAAGGTTTGTATAAATAGTACTGTTTATATATTTTTCTTATCAGTTGACAATGATCGCAATGAGCGAAACCGGTCCTGACCTAATTAATAAAGTGGAATGAAGTACAAAAGAATATTGTGTTTTTATTAATATAATGCCTTTCCACCAAGTATTGACAGTGAGCACCCTAAAAGTAATCATTTGTAAGTTATGCTTTAAAACTATTTCGAAAGTGAATGATTCGATCAGAAATGCGTAAACAGCTAAAACACTAAATAAATTTCGTATTTATGGTTTATTGCAAATGTAGTTTATGAAGAAAATTGGTTAGTACACGTTTATCTTTTTCACGTTTTGTCGGGTCTTATGGCGCAGCGGATAGCGTTGTGGGTTTCCGTGCCAGACTTCACGGGTTCGACTCCCAGTATAGACAGGATTTTTTCGATCGATTTATCAATCATTCTTTGAAGGCATGGTGTTCGTGATGTCTAAAAAAGTCTTATCCTTCAATCTCTACTACTCATCTGATCAAAACCAGCTTCGCTCATCCCGAGCATTATCAACTAATCAGTTAATAAGCGATGTGCTTTATTTTATTATTAAAAGTATTGAAGGTGAATACTTTAAAGAGTTTTTGATTCTTTCAATAAAGTAGACATTAAAAAAAACTATATTTATTACAAGTTAAAGGTAAAGCAATAATCAATTTGAAATTTTTCTTTCAATACCTCGCTTAGAAAGTAGTATAAACCCAAAACTGTTTGCAAATACAATATAGATACGTAAGCAATGTAGGCATATTCCAGAAGGCTTGTATTTCATAGTATTTTATTGCTACTGCCTACATAATATACCCGTAAAAAACTGAGGGCTCACATAAAAAAGATCGATTCCGAGAGAGGCTTCAAAAAATCACAATATACTCGCATTGTACCTTCGTTTTTTTATTCCCTGGCTTTAGTGTCAGTCCAATGTTCGAATCAGGGTTTTGTGATCGGTTAAAAATTTACATTTAAAATAGAAAATTGTCCAAACGACCCTTATCAGTAGTTGTGCAATATCAAATTGAGTGGGCGGAGAACGAAGGACATCTTTTATGCGTTGTAGTCGCTCGGTGTTGGACGGATACTTCAACTGGGCAGGCATTTTCAAAAATTAATATCGCTTAGTGAGTCAAAAACTGACATATTTTCAAGCCACATTAATGACGTCAAATAATTTAATCTGAAGTGTATAACGATTCTGCTATACGGAAAAATCCGTGAACCAACCAATTCCAACAATTATGTTATGTTGAATTTTATATAGATAATGTTTTTCGATATGTAATATTGTGCCTAGTTTAAATGTGAAATATCAACAGCACTATTCTGACATCCATTCGGGAGGGTCTGAAATACGCAATATTGTTACGGCAAACATGATGATTTTTGTATTAGATTTAGAAATTTTGTTAATTATGTTCATTATTTTTGTCATTACAATAATATACTTGGTTGTTTAGTTAATCAATCAAACGCATACAATGTTAAGAAGATTAAATACACTCGAATTGAGTTTAATGTGTTATAAAACAGGTTGTTCAAATCAATGACTGTTTGTTTCACCGTTAATAATTTTATTTGATTCTGTATAAAAATCCCATGTGTATATTATTATCTGTTGAAAATGATCGCTTCCTCTCAGCAAAACCGATACGTAAATACACGTAGAATTAGTACAAAAGATAGTAGGATATTTGATATTTACAAAAATAAAGTTATATAAAAACAAAACAAAGGTTTTCTTTATGCTCAGCTATTTTAAATCTGTCAATTTAAAACTTATTGACAGGTTACTGATTGAAGAGAAAATATTTCAATCAAATAATCGATATTAATTTGTTTTTAGTTTAAGGTTTTCAACATTGTCTCTGTTAAATTTAAAATTAAGACCGAATTATATATAAAGTAACTTATATTTTCTCTATAACTAAAAATGGGCTTGATATTAAAATAGCTACATTTACTTACGTCAAAATATGAATTTTTCTAAATTATTTCTGGGTTATTTATTAAATTAATTAAGCCATGTTAATTTATATGAGATTATTTTATTGGTGAAATGCAATCGATGAAAAGCCCGGCCCACCGATTGTGAGGGCGTGTAATTGTATGCCGCCGATAAATAATTCACTCGCCTATCACTTTGTGGCAGACTCGGTCAAATAATTCAGAGGCGCGTGGAAGGCTCGTATATAAGGGAACGAAAGCGCTCTGCCGTCCAGCCTGACACACGGCCTACATGAATTTTTCATTAAAAAAGAAAATTCACTTGATTTTTCCGGCACGGCGAGGATACACCGATGTGTTATTTACGCCTCTGGTGACGTTATTAACCGATGAAAATTGGACCCCACCCAATTATTTAATATGAGTATGACCCAGTTTTTTTATGTTTGATGTATGAAATATAAAACGTATAATTTTACCTCTGTGGAAATTTATATCATCGTTGGTAAAAAAAAGTTATCCAATTCCATAAAAGCGATTTTATGTGAGACAAAAAATCCAGTTTGTCAAGACATTTTTTTGGTGAATTGTACATAATTATTTAAAAAAATAAACTAGCATTAACTGAGTAGAACTTTATTTGTTGAAAGTGGATATTTTTTTTTTTTATAAACTTCATATTTTTAGGTTTAACTTTATTATTGACTGCAATGGTTTTATTTTTGTAAGACTCATTATATTCAAATTAACGATAGAAAATTAAATATGTTGCCATATTTAATAAAGTGTATAGCTTTCTCGGTCTAACGTTATAATAAAAGAAATCAAAATATATGTATAAATATATATTTATATTAAGCATACAGAGCCTATGGAGTCCTTGTGGAGCTTATCTCAATAGAAGTGTTTCTACGAAAACTGCTGTTGTTTAAACTCTTCCTTTTAAAGAGAGTAGGGATAGAAAAAAAAGCCTAAAGTAGGACTATTAGCTAGCTAAACGCTCTACCTTTGTCTCGTTTTTAGGATAGAATAAGTGAAATGGAGGAATTCAAGAAGTCACATACAAATTAGTAAATCGATTGAAAAATCAATTTATAAAAACTGTCTGTATTGAGATTCAAACCTGTGACCACCGTAACCGAAGCCAATGTGTTGTTCTTAGGTAATTGCTAACAAAACAACTTTTTAATTGTATTAATAAGTCAAACACCAAAAATAATTTAAAATTCGATACTGGTATGTTTTTCGAAAATCACAAAATACAGTTCAACAAGTGTAGATTTTTCTGCATATGTTATTGAAGTGATTTAAAAAAATTATTTGTTAGCGTTCACATCTGTTTTAAATGCACAAACTATTTGATGCATCTGTCACAGACAACATGAACAATATAAGTTAAGCTTTAAAATATATTGGAGTTTTTTTAAGCCTCAATTCATTTATGTAGAGTGGTAACCTATCGATTCTTTTGTTTTTATGTCATCATAAAATATTAAGCATAACAGCAAGTTTAGAATGAAAGTTATTTTAAAGTTTAACAAATGTCATTATAATAGGAATTGAAAGATAAATCACCATATCAACATAGTTTGATAATTTAAAATTGTTCTTCAGAATGATTCAGAAGATATACCTTTTTTTTTAAAATAAGTAATTTCATATTGGTTAACATAGTAGAACTTGTATAGTTTTATAGTCGTTTGCTAGATTTTTTACTATAAATAATGTTCGTTTGATGTTTTTCAATCCTTTGAGAGCGTTCACTAAAAACATTACTTAAGATATGAGAAAAAAATAAATAAACAAGCCTACGTTGATAAAAGTCTCCATTGAAGCGCGAAGGTGTTGGAGCGATAAAAAAAGAAATACATACATTTTTGGGTACCCAATTTTCTTCAGAGGCATTTCGTATTCAGGTAGGTCTGCGAAACATTTTTTGAGTACTCACCTGAAAATGAGAAAAAGGCATATTAAAGAACAGTTTTAACTGTGTCAGGGTTTTATTTGAGTCGTAAACGCAGAGGTGAAGAATGACTATTTTATCTGACAATCCCTGAATTTCGGGGATGTTAAGTTTTTATTTCTTTATGCAGTGGAAATTTGACTTAATCTTCGCAGCGGAGTCTAAAAAAGGCCGTAAATGTGAATATTACAATACGTCAAATAAAAACTGTTAATGAATTCTTTTATTGTATACTTAGGGTGACACAGCCTTTGCGATAATTAACAAAAAAACGTTGTTTTTATTTTAAGCCGTGTATATTATAGACAACTAATGGAATATTTTATAGGGGCAGCTTTTTCGTAGTAAGTGTACCTAAATAAAAGCTCTATAAAAGTAATATATCTTCAAGTTACTGACAGACTAAAGTTAAGACATTAATAAAAAAAATGACAAATAAGATTATAAGATATCAACTACTAAGTTTTTTTTATAATTTTGTTATTTTACCTGTTGCTTACGTTGGTGTTTTACATGGTTGATAGTAAAAATGAATACTTTATTGTTGAACAAAAATAAAGCAACAAAAGACTTTTGGCAGTAGCTAACAAAGAAGGGCGGGAGACTCATATACACAGTGAAAAAAATATGAGAGGAGTAAACTTTGTGATATATTTAAATGTTTGCATATTAGAAAATTATCAGCATAAAAATACCAGATTTCAATCAAAATATCTTCCTGGAGTGTTGAGTTCGAGTCCCAAAATTACCTGTCTCATAAATTGGTTTTTAGATCAAACCACGATTTTTTAAAAAAATCTATGATGTCTTCAACCCCCTCCGACTCAAACGATCATTGAAGAGGAACGTATTTAAAGCGATTAATTATCCACTAGCCCTGCCCTAGATCCTATTTTACACACTGTCTTCTTAGAAGATGAATAACTGAGTAACAAGAAATTCTCGTTTTGCTGAGAAAAACTTTGCTAGGATTTTACGTGCTTCACAAAGCCTTAAAAAAGTGTCAAAAAAAAGCTTTTAGTATTTATTTACAATAAATAAGGGTTGTTTCTTGGAATAATTTGAATACTCTTTTATCGATGTTTAGATGAGATTTTTATGAAAAAAATAGCATGTCTCTTATGACAAATACTCGAAAACAAATTCGTCTAGATCAGAAGGCATGCGGATGAATACATTTAATCAGTGTTGCAAGGAGCTTTTTTGGAATTCTCATCCTCTAAAAAGCTCTCGAGCAAAACAAATAGCAGCCGGTTAAAAGAATATCTCAGCCGAGAGTATAATCATACATTCAAGGAAGTAATCCCTGCAAAAAGGAAGGAGTATTTTTGCTCTTGAGAATAAATAGAACACGTGTATGTATTGAGAAGAAGGATACGATATAATTATTCGACTATTTTTATTTTTAAAAGATGTTTTATAACATCATTCAATACGTTTGATGCAAACTAGGGCATCCAATCCTGTACCCTTTGTGTAATCATACACATTAATAATTGAACATACACTATTAAATTTTGGATTTTAAAAAAATTTGGTCCTCGATTTAAAAAAAACAGTAAGCTGTAATGGGTACACTACAAAATATGCCGATAGTATTAGGTGTAATTATATATCTCAAAAACAAACTCTATAAAAAAATATTTATTGATTTGGCATTTACTAAGTAGAACTCTATTATAATAGGGTAAAACATATCAACGTATTTAGTTCTACAGTTATTTATATTTATGAGTTGTAAGCTTTTTCGGCTTTCGCCATCGTCAGAACTACAGTTCTACAGTACAGAATAGTTCTGACTATGGCGAAAGCCAAAATAGCTATCAACTCATAAAAAAAACTGTAGAACTAAATACGTTGATATTTTTACCTTCTATAAAGTCTTAATGTAAAATACAAATAATTCAAAATTTGCAGTATATTAAGCGCAGTATACCTTAGGTGCCAGAGATCAGAAATTTTGAGCCAAAACCATGTCAAGATCATAATTAAAATTAAATTTTATTTGCTATTAATTCATTCGAAATTTAGAAAATCTTTTAGTGTTGTCAATCAACGATTGATTTCTTGTAAACGTTATTTTATTTATGTATTAATGCTATTTTTTACAATTTTTTGTTCACTTCTGATTCAAAGGAAACAGATAAAGCTTTTGATTCGATAAGCCAGGCGAAGACTATTGCAAATAAACCATGTGTGTTCTTTTACCAATAAATCAAGTAACATTATCGATACAATGAAAGAAATATTTGTAATTTTAAATTTCAAATTCAAATAAAATCTTCTGTTATCAAATAAAACTCAACACAGCTATTTTTTATTACATCAATATAAATTAAACAGTATACCTAAATGACAAAATAAAACATTGCATTTACCATCAAAATTTAATGTTCATAGAAATATGAAAAATCTATTTTAAATCGTTATTTTGTCGGTTAAACGAAAGTACTGTAAAAGAACTTTCCCTTAAAATGTTCTCGTGCGATAGATAAAGACGCCTCCACGCAAAGCTTACGTTAACCGCCGCATCCCTTATCTTTAGACAGCATAGATAATGCCCCTTAAAACATCCCTCACATGCATGTTTAAAAGCGATGTATCGCTGTAGGTCCCTAATCATTCCCTATTGTAAATAAAGCCTCTTTGGAAAATAGGGTGCTTAAGGCTTGCGGTGAGGCTGCGCCGGGGTCAGATCCAGACGCAGGAAAGCCTGTAAGTACTGCCGTTTTGGGGGGTTAAAAATCGGGACTACTTTGAAATATTTAAATGCTCTTTACAGATGGAAACACGTGCACAATGCAAAAACTTTTACTGCCCAGTAAAACTGTACTCGAAAGGATATTAACTATATCACATAATATTTTATCGATAACCTTGTTCAAAGTGCTTAAGACATATTCTTTATGATTTTTTTTTCAAAGACGAGGACACAACAATTTTACTGATTCCTAATATCAACTGACTATCTATTTCAGTTTAATAATTCAGCGAAACAATTTTTATTGTTTATATAAAGCCACGGCCAATAAACATATAATTTATTTCTGATATTTTTTTCATTCTATTATATTCTATTGTGTAATGATTAATCTAAAGTATTTAAATGGTGTTGTTCGTGTTGATGATTGACACAGTTATTTTAATATGGATTAGAATTACTACTACAGTTTAAATGATTTAAATGTTTTACAAGCATTTTGCAAATATGCAATTGATATATATTTTATATTGCACCAGCAAGGAAACATTTGCTACGACATAGTGAAATTATTTCGTATAGAAGATTGATAAGTTGCAAACATCAAGGTTCTTAAAAATATGACACGGGGAATGAAATGATTTATTATTAACTATCTCCAATTATTTTTATATGTTATTATAGTTTGAATGCTTGAGTAATTTAATACAAAACAAGATGCGATTTGAAGTAAAGCAAAAGAGATTGATAATTAAATAAATAGACTTCTTAAAGTAATATAAGAAACAAAACTCTCTTTATGTTTATTATTGTTGTTTTGTAAAATTTATATTTTTAGAGGTATTTAAACCATTCGTTGGTCATAGATAAGTAACGACAAATTACAATTCCAACTAAGCATTAACTATTACTTACATAGTTTGCACAGTTGGCACCAGGCGTATGCAATATTTGTGTATCGTAAGTCATTGTATAGAAGATAGTATGCATACATATAAATAAGACCAACCAAATTCTTTCCTATAGAAATGGAATTTCGGAAGCGCTTTAAAAATACATGCTTCATACCACTCCCACTGCGTAGTAAGCCCATGTATCCCTTACTTTAAAACTCACAAATTGGGGTTGAAATGGAAAAGTCGACGACAAGAATCCAAAATTTAAATTTTTCACCATAAAAAAAACTACAACTGGATGCATCCCCATTTTTAGATTTTCGCCCATGCTAAGCCTGGATACTTTCAAAAGAAATTGTGATATATTACAGTCACTTCATTTATAAGGGTAAGTTGTACGGGATGTAAAATATTGCATTCTTATCGAGATATATTGCATTTAAATTATCTTTGAAATACCTTATCCTGTGGCATAACAATTCCAGTATTTGAAATTTTTATTGTTTATGGATAATGTAATGATAATCGGTCAGGTTTTGGCTCGTGAAAAAAATAGCAATCAACTTATTCTCAATTGATAAGACGATTTTTAAGTAACTTCATATTCAATATCGGTTATAAATTATAGTAATAATAGGTTTTTTGATAATTCTTGAATTATACATGTTTTACACTTATGATTGGCTTAAAGAAGAGTCAGATATACTGAATATTTTGAATTAACTACTTTGAATATATATACATAATTTCGCCCAATCACTTAAATACAATAAATAAAGTTAAATTGTTTATTCTATTGAGAATAATCTGTATTTTAAGCATTATTTGAAATCCAGTCATATTGCCCATTTCATAACTTACTAAACTAGTAAAAACAACCGACGAAGCAGTAGATTAAGAGTCCAGTTTTTTAAATGTTTTTAAAGTAAAACATGCAAAACACACTTCGTAATTGTTTTATATGTATGTGGACAAAAAAAGTGTCTAACCAAACTTTGTGGCGTCATAAGGAGAGCGTAAAATTAAATTTATATAAAATGGTTTCACTAAAACAGTTAAAAGTTTTACACAAAATTGATACTGTGATCTAGTTAATAGATTACAAAATTAAATAATTATTTTAATACAAATTTGCAAACATCAAATAATGCTTTTAATCTATACATTGTATTGAAATCTCCAATACTTTTGTATATCTGAGACGTAGCGTTTTCGACATACCATTCTCCCGATCAACTTGGGAAAATAAGAAAAAAGTATTTGAGAAAATACTATCTCATAATTTGGCGTTCGATAAAAAAGCTTTCCGACGAATGTCATTGTTCTATTTCATTAAACGTTTTTTTATACACAGCACAGTTGTATACGACTGAATTTCCCTGCGCAAATAAAGGATATTTAATTTATTTGTCTACAAGAAAAGCGCTGCTGCCTCCCATTTCCATTTCAATATTATCAAAATACAGTTTAACAAAGCAATTACACAAAAGCTTCCTTTGAAAACTTAATTCCATCGTGGAATTGCCTTGAATGTGTATTTAGTATCTCCCATTACGTCACTTTGGCGCTGGCAATTTATACAGATCCTCCAGAACAAATATATCAGTGCCGCCAATTTATGCAAAATACAAAACAATCTTTAATGCGAATCTGAAGAGGGAGATTTTTACTCTTCGGGGAAGGGAATGCAGCCCAGCGCCGAGGGCTTTGAAAGTTTGTTCCCTCCTGGGGAATAAAATCTTTGCTGCACTCCACAAATCAAATGCAATTTGTGAAAGATGTAATTGTGAATGACGTCTAGAAACCGTCTTAGAAATAATTTACTCGATTACTGTTAGCTGTTGTTTTTGAAAATGTAATATTTCAACTTCTAAAATAGAATCGTATATTTATAACTAACTATGCCTAGAAATTTTTCGATTTTACTATCGATTTTGACTTCATGAAAATCATATTAAGTTTATCAAATAATAATTAAAAGTATTTTTTATTTATAATTGACATATGAAGGTTTACGTTCACTTTTAATGAAAATAACATGAAAATTAAAGCATGGAGCTGTCTTCAATAAGTGTTTTAATATTCCACTACGCCTTCAGTTTGATCCTGTATGAAACTAACAAGTTTAAGTAATTAGAAATTTCGCAACTATGTACATACTAATATGAATATTGCAATAAAAATCTTTAAGAAGTACAAAACTCTGAATTAAAATCTCGAATCTCTATCCGATGTCCATGAATTTTAAAAATGATTTCTGAATTCATATAAACCACCTTTTGTTTATATTTTGTTAGATGCTTAATAAATACAATTAAATCGACAAATATTATATTTAATGCTTATTGCCACATAAAAGTGCTTCAATACGCGATTTTATTTTTATTGTAGTCTTCAATATATCTACATAAGAAAAAAAAGCGCTAAACACTATCCAAGAGAACCTAAACAAGATTTGCAGTTATTTAAACAAATATGCAAAATATGATATTTCAACATAAAATTTACTAATTCAGCAACACTGATTTGACTAGTTCTCTTACTTTCTTCCTTTACATATGTAAATTTATAATAGTTATTATGGGATATTCAAACCATTTTTAATTTTAAAAACATTGTTTTTTCCCTTTTGCATACAGATAATAAAATAACCAGTGAAATAGCCAATTTATTATAATATCAATGTAAAATATGACATTTAATATTTTGTTACAGAAAGTGATTTATGTAGAAATTGACACATTGCGTTTGTTTACCTTACTATAATATATAAAACTCTACTGAGGCAATACCAATTCAACCAACAAATATAAAAAAATATTTTTATGCAAATTATCCATCCAATATAATGTATTTTTTTTTTGTATGTAAATTTTTCGTTTTGAAATTTTATGTCCTCGATCCCAATAAAAATAAAATCGCTCGGATTAAATTGAATTATATCATAGTTGTTTAATATGTATTGCTCGATTGTTTAACGTGTAATATCTTAACATTAAATTTAAAATTAACAAAACATTGAATTTAAACACAAATATTATCATTCTGAAAACAAAATGTTTTTTAACAGCACCATTTATGATCATTTGAGTTTTTATCGACCGCACTTCCGTGTCGTTTTATATTCAAATTATTTGCATATTTACAATGTACGATTTTGTGTTTATAGCCAACAACTTTTCGTAGATACAAACTTTTACGTTAAAAAAAAAACACGTAGACATAAATATATACGTTACGCGTACATTTAAATTTGGGTAAGCTGACCTTTCATTTGGTTTTCATCGGTTGGAAATAAGACGGTAAACCCCTTTCGGGTTTTTAAGTAGGAAAAATAGGTATTCTCCTTTCAATGAAAAGGTAAAATATTTCTTTATGTTGATACGTAAATTGTTGGTATTAGTGAAGACTACTACGTCTTGATTGTAAAGAATAGAAAGTACGTTAATAATAGCAGATGGAGAGATTTCTAAAGGTTTACGTTAAAGAAATTTCAGGTTTATTATTCACTTCTCTGTATAATGAGAAACATTCTTTATTTTTTCATGAAATATTTCCATTCCAAATGTGAAACAAATAAACTTTAATGAGCTATTCATATGTTTAAAAGAAGTCGAGTTGGAATTTAGTAGCTTATTCTCTTTTCAGAGCGGAGTAAGATGAAATGACATTTGATTTATTATAACTACTTTTAGGGTGTTATCTTTCAATACTTAGTGGAAATACATTGTATCTTATATATAATTAAATACTCATTTGGACTAATTTCACTTTTATTTTAAATTATCAGAACCAGTTTATATCAGTACGAATGAGTGTTATTTTTATTTTTAAATATTATTATAGCAATATATTATTATACCACATATAAATGGAATCTTTTTGCAATTGGTAAATAGTAACTTTACTATCACATACGCCAAAATGAATGTAGCTAGAAAGATGAAGTAAAAAGATAACTAGTTGTTAGTTGACTGACTTTTCTCGCCACACGTTTTCAGAATCGAGTAACGGTTCGTGGTAAGAATAATAACATTTGAAATAAACTTTATGAATAGTTGAATGTTCAAAAAGTCTCAACTGCGACCTTTGGTATTTCATATTTTAAACTGGTACTGCGAATATCAATATGAAAAAGTAAATTTGAATACGGAAAATTATGATTGCAATACTGGGAGATTAAATCGAGCTCGGTATTATGATATTTCATATAAAATTCTATTAAAAATAAAAATACACTATTGATAATACACTAAATACTATTGTAATTTTAAGCAGATCTTGAATCCTTTATCCATTGCATTAGCCCTTATTAACTAGTCTTTTATATAAATTAAAAAATAAATAAATATAGATTTCTTTTGTTAGAATTGATATGGTCTTTGAAAAATTTGTTTTTCAGAATCTTCCTGGCTGTCGATTTTGTTTAAGTGATGAATGAACACACCAATTACTTGGAAGCGGGGAAAACATAAAACTATCATTAAGCATATTCATATCATTAAGCATATTCACTTTATTAATGTAACATTTTATTACTTTGTCAAAAATTTCCCAAATTTTAATTATGTTTGTAATTACTTTCAATTGCATTCTGAATTTATGAATCTGAGATGACTTTCTAATTATATGTTAGATGTGTTGAACATTTTAATTTTGTGCTATTTTAGAATCACTTTAATGTAATTGGCAATTTCTTTTCAATGCCAACTGTTGTGTATAACTTTTCAATTTTGTATAAATAGCATTGTTAAATTATATTTCTTATCAGTTGACAATGCTCGCAATGAGCGAAACCGGTCCTGACATATTAAATAAAGTGGAATAAAGTACAAAGGATTATTGTTTTTATTAATATAATGCCTTTCCACCAAGTATTGACAGTGAACACCCTAAAAGTGAAATATGAGTAAGTTTGTTCATATACAATATAAACTCGATTCAAGCTATTTTTTTAATACCAAAATAGCTTTTTTTCATTTTCCAGTGGAGTAATTTTTGAATAGCATGAACGCTCAAAAGTGTTGATAACTAGACTACATTATCAAGCAAAGAAATAATTCTGGTCGTGGATTGTAAATGTTATATAAGTTATCTCAACGTTTACGTTTGTTTAAGATCAATTGATATTGATATTTCGTTGGATATTAAGTTAACGTAGGATGGATAAACTAGGCAGACAAGCAAGGTAAACATTGTTGCAACATTCATTAATATGTAAAATTTAAGTTTCTTATTTTCACCTAATCTTATATATAGTCTTTCTTCCCTTGTAAAGCTTTACGCCTCATTCTATTAGGGTAGCATTTTTATTTGTACTTTCTTGGATATAAATACTGAAACTTTATAAGGCACCTGTTGTTGCATCGTTAAAAGCAGCATTACTTGATTAATTCAATAAATAAATACGTGTTACAGTGGACTCGCCTCTTTCCGGTCGATGCAATCTTAACGAAACAATGTTATAGAGTAGTCGGCGCGGTGAAAACGGAAATAGAGACTCTCTGCTTAATTGGATCATTACTGAATCGATCGCCGACTGGTTGATTCAATTGGATTAATTGAATCGTTGAGATTAGTCTGTTTTATGAAGGGTTTGTTAGATTTTGGTTTAGATACAATAATTGTATTAAAATTACGTCACTGATTATAAAAAATATGTTTAAGCTATTTTTTCTGTTTATTTTTATTTACACACATTTTTACCTTTTAAGATTTTCCAAAGAAAATTCACTTAATGAACTTTTTCATATACATTAACGTGGGCTTAAAATTCAATGCTGAAATTCAAAACTCGATTTGAACTAAGCTGTTAAACATTTTTAAACGTAATTAAGTAATAATTTAAGATTTCGACTGAAGGTGCTTGGTGGAATTTCAATATTAAATTTGAATCGTTAAAATTATGTAAATTTACACAGATTTTGTCACCAACGACCCGGGTTTCGCCTTTCGGCGTCTTCAGGCGTTCAAGTGCACGGATGAACTTGAGTTGAACGTCAGTTAAAGTTCATCCGTGCACTTGAAGGCCTGAAGATGCCGAAAGGCGAAACCCGGGTCGTTAGTGACAAAATCTGTGTGAATGTACATAATTTGAACGATTCGTAATTAAGTAAAATTATAGTGTCTTTAAAAAATAAAAATAATAAAACATTTTTAGTACTTTTTCCACATAAAATTTATTAGATCAGGACCGGTTTCGCTCATGATGAGCATTGTCAACTGATAAGAAAAACAATAAAACAGTGATATTTATACAAAAGTTAAGTGATAAAAACAAGGTATGACAAACAATTGGTATTACAACCTAGCAAAAGAATTGAAGTAAAATACAAGGAAAATAAACTATAAATAAAAAGTTGAAGACCACTTAGCAATGAAACTATTATGACAAAAACCAATTAGGTATGAATTATCATTACCAAAGTAAAAACCAACAATTAGTGTATATAATAAATAAAATAAGTGATTATGTAACAAAGATGAATGATGTTTTGTCAGGCCCTTCTTTCGTTATCTTAAAACGTGATCCCACTGCATCAAGTGCTGAGAAGGTTAAAACTGTTATCGATGAGGCCAATGCGTGTTTCCCGACAGGACGAATGAAAAAAATGTACAAACTTATGAACCCCCAGTGTCCTAGACTTTATGGTTTGCCTAAAATTCACAAAATTAATACTCCCTTAAGGCCAGTAGTTTCATTCAATTCAGCACCTTCCTATAAACTAGCTAAAAATGCGAACCTACTTTTTAAATATAAATTAAATTTCAGTCCTAAATTTAGTATTAAAAATTCGATTGATTTAGTAAATAAAATTAAAGATATCTCAGTACCTTTAAATTCTAAGCTTGTTTCTTTTGATGTAGTAAGTTTATTTACGAGTGTCCCTATACCTGAGTTAAAGTTAGCTTTTTTAGACTTTATAGATAGTAAAAATCTTAATCCCTTGTTAGTAAATGATATTAAATCTATTGTCAATTGTTGTATTGACCAAAACTTCTTTAAATTCAATGATAAAATTTACCAACAGTTGAATGGGTTGGCAATGGGTAGCCCATTGTCTCCTATTTTAGCTGATTTTTTCATGGATTTTTTAGAATCTAAAATCAGTAATTTTGATCTCTTTAGAAATGTCATTTACTGGTATAGATACGTAGATGACATCTTAGTACTTTGGGGAGGTACAGAGAGACAACTTAATCAATTCTTAAAACTTATAAATAACGTTAACCCGCATATTCAATTTACAATGGAGTTGGGGTTGAATAAAATAAACTTTTTGGATTTAACGATCGAGATTATTAATAATCGGCATTGTTTCAGTATATTTAGAAAAGATTCATACAGCGATAACATCATTAACAATTCTTCCAGACATCATATCTCGCATAAATTAGCAACCTTTCATTGCTTTATTCATCGTCTCTTGTTGATTCCGATGACTAAAGCTAGTTATGATCTTGAGTTAAATACGATAAAACAAATTGCGTTGAATAATGGTTATGATTCGGATTTAATAGATCTTCTTTTATTTAAAAAACACAAAAAACTAGCTTTGCTAAATGTAAGCTCTAGTTTGGTGATTAATGCGCCAGCTGTTGAGAAACAATGGGTTAAATTGAGCTACTTGGGTAGTGTTTCAGAAAAGATTTCAAGGAAATTCAACAAAAACCTTTTTAATGTCACTTTTTATAATTCTTTTAACTTACAACGCATTTTAGTAAATTCTAAAGATAAACTCAACATTCTTAACCAAAGTGGCATATATTTAATTGATTGTGATTCTTGTGGAGCCAGGTATATTGGTCAAACGGGAAGAGCTTTTAATATCAGATTTAAAGAACATCTAGCCTGCTCACGTAAAGGGAATGAATTTTCTTCATTTGGGAACCATTTGTTCCTAAATAAGCATACATTTGATATCTCTAAAAACTTTAAAATCCTGCATGTAAACAATAAATCTTTAAAACTTGATAAACAAGAGATCTTAGAAATAAATAGACATAAATTCTTGCCGGACTCTAATTTATTAAATGAACAGCTTGTATTTGCATCATCACCCTTGTTATATCCGTTTCATTAACATAATTCTAGCCTATTATATTTCCTTTTTTGTACTGTTTTATTTCTTTAGAATTTTAATTTTCTCAGTTTGATTTTATTTTGTAAGAATTGATATTGCCTTTATTCTTTTCGCAGGAATCAATTTTGCTGGTTTAAACTCTACTGGATTTTCCAAACTCAATTTGGATGACAGACATTAAGATTTATTTATTATATACACTAATTGTTGGTTTTTACTTTGGTAATGATAATTCATACCTAATTGGTTTTTGTCATAATAGTTTCATTGCTAAGTGGTCTTCAACTTTTTATTTATAGTTTATTTTCCTTGTATTTTACTTCAATTCTTTTGCTAGGTTGTAATACCAATTGTTTGTCATACCTTGTTTTTATCACTTAACTTTTGTATAAATATCACTGTTTTATTGTTTTTCTTATCAGTTGACAATGCTCATCATGAGCGAAACCGGTCCTGATCTAATAAATTTTATGTGGAAAAAGTACTAAAAATGTTTTATTATTTTTATTATAATGCCATTCCACCAAGTATTGACAGTGAACACCTTAAAAGTATAGTGTCTTTGATAAAATATATGTATTTAATAATAAACTTAATTTAAGAAAATATTTTTCTCTTACCGAACGAGGTTTTTACATTTTTAAATTTCAACATGTAGGGAAAATATATTTTTAAATAATGATAAGTGCTGATCTTTAAGACGCCGATGACAAAAAATGTCCGATGTGCTAGGCAAATTGTTTTTCCCTCTCTTCTATGAAAACATGATTTTCACAAAGCGCTGTCTTATTTGCTAAATTATTTTTTAATCAGATCTGTGGATTCGGAGTCGGCACTCGGGTGCTTGTCCGGAGTTGGAGTCGTTAAAAATATTAATATACTCATCTTTTTAATTGGTGAAATGATGACTTTGTACTAAAAGTAACTAGAATGATGATATACGTTTTATATGTAAGTTAAAAATAAATGATTACAAAAATAATTCGAAATCGGAGACGTTTTTTTCACCATACTCCACAGCCCTGATTAAAACAACAAAAAATTACACATAACTGTTCTGAAATGTGCAATCATTTGAAATGAAACTGATGATTCACTATCGTGAATTGTAACAAAGGTAAATATATACACAAGAAAAGACTTTGATAAGCAATCAAGTCAAACTTATAAGAGGGAGCAAGTCTTGGTTTGGTCACCAAACCAGAAAACAGTTAGTTAAGAATATATTGTGAGAGATGTGAGAATAGGATTAAAACCACCTCGGATTGTCGCACTTAGATGATAATGACGATAATCAAACTCACACTTATTTTAACCGTTCAAGTTTTGTTAAATTCTATAATATTTAAGATTAAGATTAAGGTAATTTTTATTTTGCATTGTTTTTAGACGTTCACGTGCACAGATGAATTCAAACTGTCCGTTCGAAAAAACGGTAGTATTGATTTTGAAATTTCATAACGCGTTGATATTATAAATTGTGATGACTTTCAGTCGAGGGCTTAAAGTCAAACGACGTTATTTACAAAAATGTTTACCTCTTTTTGTTGATAATGTTACTTTTCGTTCTCGGCTACATGATGGTCAAACAAACGTTATACCAAATAAGCAATATAAACGTATAGTAAAAAAATTAGGTCCAAATTTACATCTCTTTTTGTAAAGATACACAATAATATTAAGCGTTTTTTGGCTATCCTGAAAAGTTAACTATTTGTATAGTCTTTTTTGACTTAAAGCCCACGAGTGGTACCAAATTTTTTTCAGTAAATAAATTGTGAATATATATTCAAAAGTTGATACAAAGTAAAGAGTAAATAGTCCTTAGTAAAGAATTGTATTGTTTTTTGATTTTTTTGTTTTGTATTGTATTATTTTGTGAAGAAATCAATATTGAAGTGTGTTGCATAATAAAACAATAGTATTTATTACTTTTCCGTACGTTCAGCATTTATTTTTTAGTAAAGCCATCATATGAATTCTCGAGAAGTGAAGTGAGCCAACTAGTAAAATGGTAAAACTTTTTTTTTGGACATTTACGAATACAATCACGTATTTACTTTGTGTTTCGGTGGATCGCATATTTTTATTGTTTGGAGATAACACTATTGTAATGTGTATTAACTGAGGTTACTTCACTTTTACAATACTTTAAGACGTGTAGAATATTACTACGCATCTAAAATATTTTTTTCTTTAACACCACTTCACCTGTAATCAACCAATATTATCTATGAAAACTCGAAGACAGTATATCAATTAAGTTCATTATTTAACTGGCCAACGTTAATTTGAAACAGTTATAAAACCTCAGGAAATTTGCATTTGATGTATGCATGAATTTGAACGAAGTTTTAAAATTGAATTTCTCCGTAATTAATTTGCTAAGAATTTTATTGAAATTTTATAAACTTTGGTTATTAAAAGAGTTTTTAGCGTGGAAGTTTCCAACATTGAAAATATGTGACTAGCAAAAAGCTCTAAAGTTTGCATCAACAATGCATAAAAAGCTTCGTATACTTCCCATACAACGGCTATTTCATCTTAATTAAATGGGTTTCCGTTATTTATTACAGCTTTAAAAAGTAAAACTTTGTGAAAAATTTCATATTTAGTTAACGAGGAGTTGTAATTAAAAATATTAACAGAGTGTAGCATGGTAAGAGTTGATATTTATAAAAAAAAATAATTATATTTCATTATAAGTTTTTTTATTGACATAAAAGGCCTAAATCAAATTTTTCATTAACTAAAAAAAACTTTCACGATTCTGTGAAGTGGAGAGTATAATACCATTCATAATTTTAATACTTCAGGTAACTGTACACATATTTTTTTTATTTAAATGTACTTAATCACAAAAGAACTACATATTTATAATTTATTACTTTTGGAATGTAAAAAACAAGATTTAAAACAAAAAGTAGAAAAATAGTTAAAGTATTTGAAATTAAATTTGAATCGTTCAAATTGTATACATTCACACAAGTTTTGTCACTAACGACCCGGGTTTTGTCTTTCAGAAATTTAATATTGATAATAATATATATTGATAATAAATATGAATAAAAATCACCTTTAGTCAAAATCTTAAAATAATTTATTTGAATTAAGCAAAAAAATCAACTGATGAAGCTCCGATTAAGTCTACCATAATACATAAAAAGTAGTATTTGTTTGAACTCATTTAAGTCCACGTAAAATATGGTAACATTAATAGAAATATTTTTATACACTGTCAAAGTTCTCTTTAGTGGCATCCTCATTGACAAGCTTTGTGTGTCTTGCTATAAATAAATTCACAAATTGTTTTTTGCTAATTTTGTCAGCGTACCTTTAAAATTATTTTTGTTATAAAGATGAGGTAATGTATGGTTTTTTTAGGTAACCGTGTGACAACGGATTTGTTTTATTATAAGGTAAGGTAATGTGGATAGTTTATGTAGTTTGATTTTTCCTTTTATTCGTTTACCTGTTACATATGTACAAGTCTGAGATCCTGTAATCCTATGAACGATATGTGAAAATATCCTGAACCGCTTCAGTACCACGATCTTTTTACGAAGGACTCATTTTAGTTGTGATAGCATAAAATTTCGAATGACAAAACAGAGCATAAAACGAAAACACCCAGACGGCAGAATGACAAACTGAGTTTTCCATTTTCCAGAGAAGTATTTCATGATGTATTCAGAAGGAAAGCGTGACTCTTACGCGCGGGCTAAGAAGCCTTACGTGACAAAAATGTCTCTTGGACTTTGGGAGAGTGGAATGGGAAAAACAGGCAAAATATCGGGAAAGTTTCTGTGTTTGAGAGCAAACTGTGGTACCTTGACCCGAATGGAGTCGTTACTAGTGCTGGGATTACATGAAAAAATATTCCAAAAAGTTAACGATATTCACGTTTTTTTTATAATTATTAATATTTTTACATTATATTACAACATTATAAACGATTGTTAACTACATGCGTGTCAAGATTTTTCACTACCACTTTCAGTACCAAATTTGGTATTGCACATCAAGCCGCGCTCGTCATTAACTTAAATTAACAATGACAATTTTTATAATAAACCTACTAATAATATATAAATCGAAAAAACATAACAATATTTCAAATGAAATATTATGTAAAAACTGTTATTTTTTTGAAAGTTTCTTAAAAACGTTTTATATGATAAAATAATCGCAAGAAATGTGCCAGGGGGGCGCGTTTTTGACTAGCCTGCCCTACCAGTAGTGCTATTCCCGCGTGCATGGTACATATTTTGAACGGTTTGAAATACCCAACACAATCACGTTTTGAGTATACAATAACGTGTTGGCTATTTCAGACCGTTCTAAATAAGTAATATGCGCGCGAGAATAACGTGCGCGAGAAAAGCCATTTATAAGTGGTTGAAATTCTGATTTTTCAGTATTTGGTCGAAAATAATTTGTATAGTTATTATTCATTTGATAACTTGCGGTAATTATGATTTTAAGTGAATTGTAATACTTTATTGTGTGGCACGACAAAAATCCGGTCTCAAATGAAATCCGGGCACATTTTAACCCTACGTGAAAATAGCACAACAAATATACATAGTTGAAACAAATAGATTTCGCTTCACCGATATTGCGTAAATATTTTTGTAATATGCAAAATATTAATAAAATAATTTTACTTCAATAAATATTCTAATTGCCTTGTGTCATCTCTTATACACACTGTTAATATTATTTTTCACAACGCATTACTATAAATATATTGTAGGATTTAACTAAACTCTTCCATCAAAATAAAAAAAACAAAGATATCATTTTTATCCTCATAGTACAATAACAACCAAAACAGAGTAACCGCTGAATCTATCGAAAATTTCTTGCTCGATTTCAGTTGTATCAAATAAATGATTTTTAATCTATCAATCAAATTTAATTTATTTTATGAACATGCAATTCTCCTGCTAAATGTTTATGAAGGAATTCACGGTTTTTATTGTAAATTATTAAATATTAAGTTTTTAATCACGTTAAAAGCTTCAATAATTCAAAATATGTTAGTGATATAAATATCATTTATGACGACTTTGATTGGTGGTCTCTTTATTCAAGAGTGTTTATATCTAAAAAAAGATATTCCAAAAATAACCCTTGGGCTATTTGAATATTCTTGAATCATTACCACAATAAGGTATTGAAATCATCCCTAGTCTTCGCTGGGGTCCATAAAAGGAGGCTGTCGCGCGGCGCGGACACACACGCGCCGACACGTGCACACAGTTTGTAAGGTTACATTTTCGTGAAAGAATTAGATAGTTTTGTGAAAATGTGAACGATTTTTAGTAGCCTCTTTGTATTCCGTAAAGGGAACAAACTGTTTTTTTTACATAAGTATTTTTCAATGTTCGCCCGTGTTATTTGTTGGAGCAAGTGTTTAAAATGGTTACTTATAGTCGTAGAGTATTACGAGATACAGGTGACACCTTTGACAGTTTGAAAATACGCACAATTTTTCCACGAGCGTATTAGATGTATTTCTAATTATAACTCCTTTTTAAACTATTATTATACAAAGATTGGGGTTTTTTAAGCCATCTTTGCTTACAATTTGCAGCATTATAGAGCATTAACAAAGGATTTCAACGTATGTATGCGCATGTGTATACTATTTAGAGAGGTATACATGTTAAATATATTTTATATATGAATGCATACGGTGTCACGGCTGCATTGTGGATTGCTCACCTCTGTAACAATCACGCCCTTTCGTTGGCAACACGGCAAAGGAATGCAAACAACCAAAGCATCAGCGATGAAGACTCGAAGAACTTTGACGCTAACGTAACTTAAGACTTAAAGCTCCATTCATTTGAAATCCAAAACGAAAAAGAAAAAATTCAAAATAAATTATTTTCCGATAATAATATCTGATATAGGAAATGTTAATTACAAAAAAAAAGACCAAGAAACGGGTTAATAGATAGCTAATATCTTTCACTTAGCCTCGTTTTTAGAATCAGATGTATGGGTGGGAACGGAAACATCTTAGATTTTCAAGTATTTCAATACTAAACCATAAATTTACTAAAAAAACAATTTTAAAAATTGTGCATGTGGGGTTCTGAGCACTTAGACACCACAGCCTAATAATAAAAACGTTAAAGGGTCATTATATTGGAGTAGTATACGTATAAAAACACGATGATTTTACTTATATTCAATGGCCTCAGTAGACAAAATAACAAAAAAATCTGCGTGTTTTGATAACCATTAACATGGCAAGAATGGACCATTTAGAATATTTTCTTTGCCGTCTTAAAAATATTGGAGCCATAATGAAAAAAAGATCAGAATTAAAAAAGCAAGACGCATTTTTTCCAATCTAGTCTCAAAATATGTAGAGCAGTGTATTTCAGTTAAGGCTGCTAATCTCGAAAACTTTTTGTGATCCAAGAGTTACGAGATTTCCAATTTCTTTATTTTTTTATGTATTGAATATATACAAACAAGATAAAAATACATGTTTTTTTAAAGTCACTCGAGATCAATTCTAGAAGACTATGCATCACAAACACCCATATCTAAGATCCAAAACTAAAATTGAAAAAAATCAAAAATTGACGTTCAGTTTGATGGAAATAGAACCCAAAAAACACTTATATTATTAAAAATGGTAGTTTTTGAGAACTATTATCTTTTTTTTTTTAAATTAAACATTTGACTGTGAATTCCAAGATCGCGGTATTGGTATTAAGATAATTATAGGATTATGGGATTGCCAAATTGACCAAGATCACGGATCCTGGGATTTGAAGCCTTGATATCATAGAGGCGTACAAGTTTTCTTGTGGCCGTTTTAAGCCGTTGATCCTGAAACACTCATTGTTTTAAAAACGTAGATAATAAACACACTTTTTAAAAAATAACGGACGAGAAAGTTTCGTTCGAGGAAGGTAGATAATCCCTTACCTCAAAAAAATATGGTTGTATTAAATTTCCTAACATGGAGTTTTTCCCGCACATAATAATATATTCAATATTTTCTATTCAGGCTTAAAAGAAAAAAATGATCGCCTAAAAGGGTCTTATTTATTTTATTCGCACTACACAATGACTTCATTTAAGGGATGATATTTCTACAGCAGATATAATGCGTGCGTATGGATATAGGTATTCATCGGTGTTTATGTTTCTTTATTGGGGTTATTCTGGCTCTGGGGTGCATTAACTTCTCAATAATCCCAAATGAACCCCGTGAGTGACGTTATGAAAATATTGAAATATCCCTCTATGAAAAGATAGATTTTTGTAAAGAAAAATTCTGGCTTACAAAAAAGTGTGTTTCTAAGTCCCGTAGATGTATTGAATACAAATTGAATATCTCTAAGAAAAAGCTTTTTATTTATTAAATATATAGTAAATATAATAAAATAAATATTTGAGTCTGTGGAGGCGTAAAAAAAACGACTCCGATATCAATTTACACCACAATACCGATTTATACTCCGACTCTGAATTCAGCTTAAAAAAAGTCAATGTATAATTATTTTTTCTCCCTTGAAATGGTATTCAATTTTTTTTAAATAATTTCTCATTCTTGTATACAGTCATTATTTAACTAATCAATACAATAAATAGGGAAACGTTAGAATATTTTTAGCTAACTAATACTGTAGGTATTTACTTACAGATTCCTAGGTGAACAGAGGTGTAAATTCTTCATATCAGAATTTTATCGTGTTATTTCGATAAAAAATGACATATTCTTCTGTGTTTTTTTTTAATGTAACAAAAAAATCAAACCATTTATTTGATAAAGAGTTGCATTGTTTTCAAACGGACCTCTAATATTTATAGGCTAAGTAGCATGCAGTGGCGCCACTTTTGACTCTAGCGATTTGTATATATACAAACAATTAAAAAGGAAGTGGGAGTCCAACACCGACTCTGGGAAAACATTAGTCATTGTAAAAACTAATGACTATAAAAAAGTATTATAATTTTAATTGAATCGTTAACTATAAACGCTAGTTTCTTAATAGTTTTTATTTTTCTATAATGCTCACAAAAACAGTATTATAAATGTATAGCTAAGTGAAAAAATATTTTTTATAGAATAAATAATTATTTGAATACCCCATTCAAAAAAAATCCAATGCTAAAAACCGAGAATAAAGTGTGAGAATAACTAACTCCTAGTTTTATAAATCTGACTCAATTAACCCTCTCAAAAACAGATGGGTTGAGAAACGGAATCAAAACATTCGTTTTTTTCTTCTACATATTCGCCACCACTCGAAGCCGCCATGATTCTCTTATCAGCCAAATGTTTTGCTTTCTCTTTATAATCAGTTCTCCTAAAATAGGGGCGGGGAACGTTTTCTTCTCTAAAGGCCGCATTAATTTTTCTGATTCGACATTAGGCCGCAGTAAACGTTGACTAGAAAATCTTTGTCCGGAAACAGGAATTTACGGTCAGAATATGTCAGGAATTTACGAATTTACATACATTTACAGAATTACAGAATTAGCCAGAAGGCCGCACCAGAGTAGCCAAAAAGCCGCAGGTTCCCCACGCCTGTCCTAAAACAATTTCAGTTGAGATTCTATATGAAGAGTCAGTTTAGTTTTATTCCGCCAATTTTCCGTGATCAAAAAAGATAAATGATCGAAAATTTGTTTTTCCCGGTATTAAAAATAAAATATTTCAAAAATATGTTATCTTCGCAGGTATGTATAACCTTTGGTGTAATAAAAAAATACTGCGTGATTTTATTGCCTAGTTAAACACGGTTTATAGCATATTATGCACACGCAAAACAATAAAAGCGAATATTATGTCTATAAATACGGTGGAAAAGAAGAAAGGCTTGCTGCTTTTTTATTGGTAGGGTTGTAAACAATAAACAGATATAAGAAATAAATATCTCAAGAAAGGGGAAATCAATAAAAGATGTTTACCTATGTGAAAAAAGTGTTTTTCCTCAAGTGAGCTCATAAAGTATTCAAGGTAGCATGTAGGGATGCTACCCGAGTATTGAGTACCCAGTTACTCAATACATAGTGAATATTTTTGAGTAACTATTCCATTACTCGGATTATTCTGTTGAGTAGTAAAGTGCGTAGCGGTAACACGATAGCTAAACAGGTAAATGTAGGCAATTTTTTTTAAGAAAACCAAAAATCTGTTTTATAATAAAATATATTTTAGTATTAAATAATGCAAGAAACACAAAATATGCAGCGGAGTCTAAATTAAACATTATATAACTTTTAAAGACGGTAGTTCACATGCTTTGTCGAAAGTGAGCTAGATATATCTGCACATGGAAGTTTATTTTAAAGCAAGAATTTTCAAAGAATTAAAATCGAGTTTGTAACAAAATACTCCTACAAAGCAAAAATGGCAGTTATTAAATGGATGACAAAAAGTTAAAATTTTATTAGAATAGATAATTCGAAAAAGAATATTTAACAACACCTTTAATCTATAAAAGAAAAAAACACGTTTTGATTAATTTGCCAACAATTTAGTTTTATGAAAACTGCCGCCTTTGTTTTCCATGTCTTGATTTTTTCATTTTTTTAAATTTTCAACGTCAAATTATTTTTTCTATTTATGTACGATGACGGAACAAATTTTGTTTTGATACCTCCATTAGGAGGTCATATACCCCACATTGGGAGCGAACGTGTCTTCGGATGACGTCACAAAATATTTTCGTAGTATTTTTGTCATGCGAGTAATCAAAAATAATAAAAATTTCTACCACTGACCAACAAAAACAAGACCATACCAAATAATCGAGTATAAAAATGGTAAATTGGCATCTCTAGTAGTATGTATGCAAAGCAGCAGAGAATTGTTTATGAGGAAGCAAGTGTCAAATTCTAGAGTAACAAGAGTTGTTATGGATAATAAAATACATAATAATGTCTGAAAAATGTTTACTGTTGCACGTGCGTCTGAAACATCTTCACGTTTCATTTTTTTTAAATCGTTAACTCATCTTATTTGTCTGATTTTATTTGACTGGAGCAACCATTTTTTACATCTATGTAAACTGTTATATTATGAATTATATTATTTTTTAAAATAAAGAGATAATTTTTTTTCCTTTAAATCTAAATATTCTAGAGTCTTTATTATTACTGCTGAAATCTGTTAATCGTAATAATTATGACATAAGCTAACGTATTTTTTTCTTGTAATATTGTATTCCTAAATATAATATAATATTCTCCATGATTTATCTTCTACAAAAAAGCAAACTATGTAAGCAATGTATGAAAAACAAAGTGTCAAAAATATCTGAATATGTCTTTTAAATCATATTGGGAGAAGAAACGATTAAAAAGATAGTGTGATAAAAAGTGATATAAGTTCAACCTAAGTAAGTGATATTTTAAAACTTGCGAAAAAAATACAATATTTCAGCTCGAGTGAAAATAAAACCTTTATGAACAAATGAATAAAGTTTCCAAAGGCGTATCGTCAAATTAAATTAATGCACGCGACAAATAAATACATTAACATAAAGATTTTATTACTGAAGTTTGAGTTGAAAAATTCAAAGAGTTTTTAGAAGTTTATCTAAGCAAAATATAAAAAAAGTTTTTTTTACACCGCTTGTAACTTTCAAGTAAAAAACGAAAGTCGTCGAAAGATAAATAAAAACAACAAAATAGCAAGTACTTAAAAGAAGACAATACAAAAACTTTTATTAACAATTATACTGAAAATGTACATTATTTAGATAGTGAAAGTGAGATGGTGTATTTTTATGATGGATCTAACAGACAATTAAATTCAATAAATTTGCGACGTCAAACAGAGAGCGAGTGAATCTCAACACAGAAGCTTTCCACGAACTAAATGTCTCTTTTTCATCACATATCAGTGCATAGCAACCAAGTCTTTGGTCAAGTCAGGAATACGAAACATTTCATGCACGGACGTGACATTTATTTATCTTTGAACACATAAGGCTGTTTTAAAGAAACAATCTCTTGATTTACTCAAAAATCATATTGATATTATTTTGTATCTGACTAGAAAAAATAAACAAATTTGGACTCAGTCAAAATGCCGTACTTTAAGACGTAAAATGTATAATTTAAGTGGTTCAAAAAAAAATGTGTTTTATTTCTCTGGTAAAGATTTGTCATTTTTGGGTTGCTAAGTCCAAAATGACTGGTTCGAGATAATGGATAAAATATTGATGAAATATTTGCAGTGATTTTTTTTTATCCAAGTCCAATCCCAATGTGGAGCATATTGACTTCAAATGGAGGTATCTCAACCAATTTTTTTTACGAGAACTGTATGCTACTCAGTTGCTCAACCTCTGCTTTTTTCAAAGAGAGTAAGGATAAACGGATTATAATTCAAGAATCACATACATACATTATACATGCCTTCGGACAGAAATTCATAAATAGATTGAAAAATCATTCTATAAAAACTGTCCGTACTGGGATTTGAATTCGTGACCTCGGTGTTCTAAGTCAACGTCGTTGACACTCGAAACGCAGCCGTTAATAATAAGTAAATAAACAACGTATATTGTTGGTTATGAACTTCACGAGTAATTTATTTGAAGTTTAATAGACATACATACATATATCACGGTTATATATATGTTCATTTTTGTTTGCTTTGTTAATAGTGACTGCTGTAAATTACTAATGGCTCTAACAATCCAAAGAAATTGCCTCACTAATGAAAATGTTTTTTTTTCACATCCTTCTATTGGGATTGACAAAACACGATTTCTCGCGATGAAGAAAAAAACGGTTTTTTAGTTACCCAATTGTCTGCGATAAAAAAAAAACAAAGCCATTATTCTCGAAACAAAACAGAGCAGTGTTCAAACTTTTAATAGAATTGTCAGACAGTCTTAATGAAAAACTTGCTCGTATTGTGTACGGACAGTGCTCCCCAAACTGGCATAATAAAAGAACCTGATAAGTAATAATAAAATGAAAGTTGTTCAGTCGACGATTTTAAAATCATAAACAAAAAACAGTCATAAAAGGCAAGATTTTTAATAACAAAATATTTGCCGCAAATAAAAAATAATAAATCAAATCTGAATTATATCATTGACCAGGGATGGGGACCCATTTTATATCGGATTATATCTTGTACGAATGTATTAAAAAAAACTAAATAATTACACAAAACTAAATCAATAAAAACAATGAAATAAAAAATCGTCGATATTATCATCAAGTCGAACACATCAAGTTATATTTTACATAAATTTACTCAGATCTACATACTGTATCTGGTTAAGTCTTCTTTATATAAATGTATTTAAATTTGTATTTAAATTTGAATCGTTCAAATTATGTACCTACATTCACGCAAGTTTTGTTACTAACAATCCGGGTTTCGCCTTTCGGCATCTTCTGGTGTTCAAGTGCACGGATGAACTTGAATTTGCAATTGAACGCCTAAAGATACCGAAAGGCAAAACCCTGATCGTTAGTGACAAAACTTGTGTGAATGTACATAATTTGAACGATTCAAATTAAATATTGAAAATCCACCAAGCACCTTCAGTCGAAAGCTTAAATTAAATTTTAATTACTTATTTATATTAATTACCATTTTATTATTGGTTGCAAAGATTATTTAGACTTAGTCTCCAAATATGGACTGCATAATATTATGGTTATGCATAAATGAATAATTAAAGAAGAAAATTACACAATTATATATTTAAAATTGCTTAACATAATATAAAAAAATATAGCAACGTTATTTGATTTAATGTAACAATATCGTAACTTTATCTATCGTGAAATGTTTGAAAGCTTCGATACTTAGAAGTGAGTAGTCGGGCTTATTTTTTCTGTTGTTGTCCAATTAAAGCTTTTTCTTAGCACATCAACATTATTCGAGCTTTGTTATCCACGTTCCGTTTGCTTTTATTTTATTTAAATAAATACATAAACAAACAACTCATGTAATGTTCAAAAGTACGATCATTCTAAGAAAGCTATTTTTATAATATACGTGGTAAAAAAATTAACTATCAGAAAAAATACCAGCGTAATAAAATTTGAATTGTTTGAATTTTGTACTTTTCCATGAGTTTTGTCGCTAACGACCCAGGTTTCGCCTTTCGGCATCTTCAGGCATTCCAAGTGCACGGATGTACTTGAACTGACGCGTAGTAAACAGTTTGTATCGTTTATATACAAAAATATAAGTAGATCACTAAGTTAAAATGTAATATATAAACGATACAAACTGTTTACTACGCGTCAGTTCAAGTACATCCGTGCACTTGAAATGCCTGAAGATGCTGAAAGGCAAAACCCGGGTCGTTAGCGACAAAACTCATGGAAAAGTACAAAATTCAAGCAATTCAAATTTGATATTGAAATTCCATCAAGCACCCTCAGTCGAAATACTTAATTATACCAGCGTAATATTTCGATAAAATTGTAATAAGTTTAAAAAATAATATAAATCGAATATTTTTTAAAAAATTTCTACTCTTTGCTGTTCTTTTAAATATCTTTAGTTGAAATTATGACACTGTTTTATAATGTGCATGAATTCTGGTTACTCTTCTTTCTACCAGTAATATTAGCCTCATTAAACGATTGAAATTATAAATCTAGCATAACCAGGAAACAAAGTGATACACAGAGAATTGTTGGAAAAATTAAGTAACCCAGTTGCATATTGCATATGTGAGAAATAAAAGATTTCGCGCTCGCCAGCTTTCATCAAAATCAACAACAGGCTCTATCGAAAACAAACTTTATATTGATACATTCTACAACGTCAAGATCTGAGATTTTCTTTCTTTATTTAGCAAGGGGCTCGCTTGCTTCATTTAACAAAGAGATCGCCAGCTTTCATTGAAATCGACAATGGGCTCCATCGAAAAAAAAAACTTCATATTGATTCTACAACGTTAAGATCTGAGAACTTTTCTTTCATTATTTAACAAGAGGCTCGTTTGCTTTCTTTTAAAAAGGGCTCGCAGCTTTCATCAAAATCAACAACGGGCTCCATCGAAAAAAAAAAATTCTTATTGATTCTACAACGTCAAGATCTGCGAATTTTTCTTTTTTTTACTTAACAAGAGGCTCGCTTGCTTTATTTCACAAAGGGCTCGCCAGATTTCATCAAAATAAACAACAGGCTCCATCGAAAAATACAACTTTATTTTGATACATTTTGCAACGTCAGGATCTAAGAATTTTTCTTTCATTATTTAACAAGAGGCTCGCTTGCTTCATTTAACAAAACACTTGCCAGCTTTCATCTAAATCAACAACGGGCTCTACATAACGTATTTGTTTATATGTAATCTTATTCAGTCGCTTTTCAAAAACTTTAATTAAATTCTTTGATTAAATAAACGAAGCAAATAAAATAAAAACTTAACAGTTCTTTACCCTTAAAAGTTGTCTGGAATTGTATGAAAAATATGAGTTCATTGCAGAAACCGATAAGTGATCTGATATACATATATGAAGAGAGTGATGAGAAACTTTTATTCAACATACTCATAAATACAAAACGGTTGTAGACAATTTTGAAATGAGCAATATGAGATTTTATCCAAATTGTATTTAGGAACATTAAAAAACTTCTGCGTTGACGTGATTTTATTCTAGATATCGTGACTAAAGTTTTTTTTTTACGAATAAAAAAAATATCAAAATATTAAATTTTTTACTGTTGCAGTAAAAGAGCTACACTTTTTTTATATTTATGATATAAAATAATAAAAAAAAACCATTTCGTGCCCTGTCATAAAATTCGTTTCAATAATAAAAACGATTTGAAAAAATCGGTTCAAATATTTTATTGCGTAAATGTACTGACAGTTTGACGCCGATCTTTGATTAAATATTTTTACAAGGTATTCTAAATGGTTTTCTTGTGCCGTGCTGCGTGTTAAAGTGTCAACTTCGTTGGTTTAGAACACGGGTTAGAATCTCACTATGGACAATTTTAAGAATAGAATGATAGGCTAAGAAACTCGGGCCGGAACATAAACAGAAGTACATGTGTAATTTATTATTCAAGACTTTTCATGGCTTAAATTTAAAAAAATACTGTATTAATAAATCGTGTCTGGAAAAAAGCTCATTACTTTCGCTTTAATATATATTAAAAAACTAATCATTCTCACGGTCACAATCTTGACCCAAATTGAAAAACGCAGTATCTAAACATAGTCGTATATACATCGTAATTATTCGACGCACAATAGCTGTTAAATGTGGCGCAAAAAATCAGTTAATTTATTAGTCAGATCGTGCAGTCAATTTTTTTAATTCGCCAAGCAGCTTAACCACATAAAGCACTTGTCAAGGCTAATTACGCGTAGCGAATTTGGCTAACAGTATGTGAAATTGATGTAAATTTATATTGTGTTTGGATTTACATTTAAAATTATTATTCGCTTCAAATGTCCAGATTTTGATTGATATAATTCTACAAATTTCTCTGTATGTATACTACTTTGACGAACTACAACTATGTAGGGGTTTGTGAAATGGACTATTCACAGTATCCTGAATAAAGATTGTTTTAATTTATTTTAAAAATTGTCGATAATGTATTTTTTCTAAAATTGTGTATTGTTCGAGAATAACAGAGCTGTAGAGTCAAGTAAAAAAAAGACAACTGCGACTCCGAAGATTTTTTTAATCATTTCATTTTGACTTATATATATATGTGTATTTTATCAGATCACTTTAAGTCAGCCAGGTATGCAATGCCAACACTATGGACTATTGTGGTTTGAATACATAATACATCATTTTTTAAAATGAGCCTGAGTCGTTCTTTTCGACTTCACGACTCCTAATTCCGACTCCACAGCCCTGGTAAATAATCATTGTAAGTATGAAATATTGTCGTTGGATTCAATGGCAGTTTTTTTGAAGTTTATTTTTTAATATAAAAATAAAATTGATGACTCATGTTAAGTCTCTGTGAGAAGTATTTTTAGACAAAATATTGAAGCCTATTTCTGATTATAGATTTTTATTCTTAATTTATAAAATTATGAAGAATATATTGGATTTTTTCTTTGCTACTGGAAGCAGGGACAATATGAGAACGAGAGAGGCGAGACAAGTGGCAAAAGCTGTACCTTAGCAATCAAATGAACTTAATTTCAAATTTCATTAAACGAAAAGTAATTTGATGTTGTTATATAAACAACAAAAAATGATACAATTGAAGATTTCGACTGAAGGTGCTTGGTGAAATTTCAATATTAAATTAGAATCGTTAAAATTATGTAAATTTACACAGATTTTGTCACTAACGACCCGGGTTTCGCCTTTCGGCATCTTCAGGCGTTCAAGTGCACGGATGAACTTGAACTGACAGTTCAGTTCGAAACCCGGGTCGTTAGTGACAAAATCTGTGAGAATGTACATAGTTTGAACGATTCAAATTTAAAACATGATACATAACACCCCTCAAAAACACGACAGTTAACGAAATAATCTGTATCTCTAAATATTCAATATTGAAAACAAATAAGCTTTAAAACCCTCCAAAGACGAGCGTCACCATATGGTCACACTAAACACCGTTGTCTATTGATCCCACTAATCATCATTTTTCTACCTTAATATCGTTGCTTTTGCTCATATTTGGTTAAGAAGGGTACAGACTACAGTTAGTCATCAGCCGTGGGGACAGAAACGGCCTCCAAAAGTACATGTGATTTTTTGAATTTCCTTTTTTTTTAATTTACTTTTTGAAACTGTTAGTAATTTTTTTATAAAAACATCAAATTACTTACAATTATTTTGCTAATATATTTGTATTAGAATTATGTTGATCTAAAGAGGTCAAATTGTAAATATTTAAAAAAAAATCTCGTTTAGCTATATTTCAACCCTGAATGTTTGCGAACCCATACGGTCACTTTTGTCCTTACTACTGTCCGTACTCAAAATAACACGGTGATAAAATGATGAGCATGACCATATAGTCATGCGGGGTTTCTATACAACGAATTTGCGTTTTTTTTTTTTAATTTTGGATAGGAATAAAAGTTATCCGTGACTTCAATATGGCTTAGAAAATATTTTTTTTATTGGAAAAAAGCTTTCGTCTCTGGAGGGTTTAACTTTATTATTTTTATAAAATAAAATAAATTATTTGACAACTTTTCTGGTAAACAATTGCAAGGTTCAGTTTAATCTATCTTTCAGGCTTTATTTTCATCAAGTTTCCCCTTGCATCGCATCTCCGTCATATTCACTTGCCATACATGCGTCCATGTACAACATATCCTTGCGATAAGACAAACAATAGAAATATCCTGCGCACCAGGATGTGCCTACCTTCCATCCTTTCCTGAAACACTGCCGGTTTATTAACCTCGAAAACTTAGGGGAGTTTTATGTCCTATAATAAATTTATTAGCGCACCGGAGAGTGGAAAAGGGGGGATGGATTTTTTTCATAAAATGAATTTTCCTACCCCTGCAAGCTTTCGAGAGCTTAACACGTTTGTGTTTATATATTATTAGGAAGAGAACACAAAGCCTTCTCGTGAAATTTTAATGTAACCGATTTGGGTGGCTTGATAATGTTTGGGAGAAATGTTTTATCAGCTATAAACTGAGCTAGCTTGTTAATAAAACTTTGAATACCATAAAATTTGTGAATGTTGATTAAACTTACGTTTGATTTCAGTAAGAACAGTTCATTGGTTTTTTAAAATATGTATATATACATATATATATATATGAGTTTGTGACACAAAGATGAGTTTTCATAATCCTACAAAGTTGGGAAATGTGGATAAAACTTCTTAAAAAAGAAATGTTAAAATTGTTTTGCTATTTTAATAAAATTTACATTGTTTTGTAAAATACGTTTAATAACTGCCGTGTTTTTTTATATACGACTATGTAAACTACCACTTTTGTTACAAACTCGATTAAATTTTTTCAAAAGTTTACATGTTGCAGTTTTTTTTTTCAAAAAAATAGCTAACTGCCGTATACGGAATTGCCAGTTATACACTATGCAAATATAATTTTTAACAAAACATGGAGACTCCCGTCTTTGTTTCCATAATCGTCGTATAATTCATCTTAACGAGTGTTAAACTTATGTTTGATTTTTGTACTACTTGGTAACATGGACATAGCTTCAAATTCCAAAGCGAACAGTTTTACACATTTATTTTCGTATCAATTGATGTATTTAAGCCCGAGTGCGTGAATTTACGTAAGTAATCCTTCTTCGTTAAACGTATTCAATCATGAAAACAGGTACCAGAGAAATGGTTTAATAACTAAGTATTATTTTCTTACTCTTTATAGATACTCGATCCCTCTCCGCAAAAAAATATTGAGGTAATAATTTAAAAACCACATTGATGAACTCGATTGTGAATATTTATTTATGCCCACCAAAATTATAGTAAAAAGTATTATTTCATAAAATATTTTGTTAAAAAATCAATACTAATTTATTTGTCTGTAGAATAGTGTAAATACGAAGAAAACCCAAAAGAAATTTACTTTTGTTTTCTTCACAAATAGTAAGGTGTATAAAAATAGCTTTTGGTGAAACTTTACGGTTATATACCTTTCCGATCGACAAAGCTTTCAAAGAATCCACGATTTAAGCGCCGTGTTACTTTGGCGGGCGAGGTACGAACTAAAATGGCAATTTACCGCGGTATTTTTGAATAATTCATGCTCTCCGGGTTCAATTGATTTCAACTTGTTGTATAAATCGTCCGTTTAAACGAGTCTAAAGGGGGTAAGTGTCATTGCCGAGAGACTGTGAGATTTTTTAAGCCGCTTTTGGGTCACGGACTCGCGGACGTAGTATTTTTAATAATAGATAAATTGCTTCATTAGTGTAACGAGCGAGACAATTTATTATAAAATATGTGTCTTGTCAAGTGGTACTCTTAAACTTTACCACAACAAAAATGGCCTTGATTAAAATAACAGTGATAAATATACATACATATTAAAATTTAAAAAATAATGTATATCTACTTACTTTTAATTTTAATTTTGTTAATTTCATAATTGCTTTGTCTATGACACAGTTGTCAATGTTGCAATGGTCAGTGCTTCCATGCCGGACATCATAGGGCTTGAATCTCAGTATATAAGCATTTTTCAATCGATATATCGTTTGTGATTGATATTAGAAAAAAATACATTTTTTAGTTAATTTATTGTCCATTTAATACAAAAAATTGACATCGCTGTTGACATCACCGTATTCAAAGTAAAAAATAAATTTAATGTATGATTTTGTTTTATTTAAAATACTAACTTACCAGTATTTCTGTATTGAAAAAACAGTTAAAATACTGATACACCGGTTTCGTTAATACCGGTTTAACTCTCGTTTTAACCTAGTACAAGCGTGAGTCTCAGATTTCCACTTAGTTTCAAATGTCGCTACAACAACATCCAGTAAGATAGCAAGCTCTTTACGTGTATTGCCACTTTCCATGATAATGTAGTATTAACCGCTTGGAATAAACAGTAAAGATACTCTAAAATCTCGAGTATCATACACACAGTAATAACATTCTCAAATCGCCCTAAAATTTTAGTTGCAAATTATTATATGTATCGAACGAGCGCTTGTGAAGCTATAATATTTTTTGAATCAGGTAAGAAGTGATATTCATAAGATTTGCTTGTTTTTGTATCATCAGTATAAACTTCTTTAAGTCAGCCTCTAGTCATAATAATTCAGAGATATTGGTGTTTCTTAAGTTTACAATAATCGCAATATTAAAAGTGAAAAATCAATTAAATCCGAAAATTCTCAATAAACTGATTACTTCTCTGATATGTTTAACTTAACAAAAGAGTCTTTATAAATAATTGTTTGTTAAGTTTAAGATTTTTCAATAGATAGAGATAGGTCAATATGAAAACAAAATTATTTTTATTTCTCGCGATAAGGGAAACTATATTTTTTTAAATAGCAAAAAAATGTGTTTTATTCTTTATAAACATAATGATTTTTGACCAAACATTGACAATGAACACATAGGAAGTGATTTAAATTTTCAATTTAACATTTTAGATATTGGGAATATGTGTTTTCTCCTCGAGTTGATATTGAGTTCATTGAAAAAAAGCATATCGGGCAGGTTTACTTCACGTGAAGCTATGGCTATTATTCTGCAAAATGAATCAGTGTTTAAAAAACTGTTTCTTACCAAATCTATATAATATATTTCATTTAAGAAGAAACAGTATTTTTGATTTCTTCAAATAAAATGTGTTTAAAAATTTATTTAACATTTTATCAAATTTATACTTTATTTCAAGTAAAAACTTATAAACAAAACACTTTAATACAATTTAGAATATTTGTAAAATTACGTTGAGATTACACTATCATATTCTAGATGAAGTCGTAATATATTTGCAATTCTACATATGATAAGAGAAAAGGCAGCATAAAACAGGAGTCTCCTACAGTCATTTCAATTAAAGTAAAAACGTTGCGTTTTTATTGAGGGCTGTAATGTCCATGTCGAGCATGTAGCGCAGTGGTCATCGTCGTTAATTTCTGCGATGAAGCTCACGGGTCCCAATATAAATAGCGTTTTTTTAATCGACTTATCGATTTCAGTTCGAAGGCACGGGTGTTTATAAGGTCTAAGTATTCCATCCTACCCTTCCAAGTATCAAGAGCGATTAGTTAACCACTAGTCTTGGCATAACCATATTCTTCTACCCCTACTAATCTCTTTGAAAAACACAAGTGAAGTAGTTGAGTAACAAACAGTTTTGTCGGAGAAAATTGCTGTTATGGTACCTCCATTAGGAAACCATATAGATCACCTTGTTCCCTAGAAAAATAAGTTTAAAAAAATAATGTTTTTAGTTAAATTACCCACTGTATTCGTATACCTTCTTCTAACACAGCCACGGGCAAACTGAGGCCTGCCACGTATTTTTCTGCGGCCCGCGAGCAATATTATATTTTTGAAAAAGATTCACTTTTAACGCCTTTTTAAAAAAAGATTAAAAATAAATATAGCAGTCGTTATTTTTGGATCAAACTTTATATGAGAACAGACATTTTCAATCATGAACCTCAATAAAAATCCTTTACGATCAAATATCAAAGATGAACATTTAAAGCATTTTTAAGAATCTCGACTGCAAAATTAACACCTGAATTTGTTAAAAGTACTAAATCAGTTGCATTCCTCTCACGAATAGTGTACATATAAAAATGGCATTTTACTTGCAGCTCGCCACTCATTTTGAATTCCTGAGTTTGGCCCTCCATCCGAAAAGTTTGCCCCATACCTGTTCTAACATATAGCTCCAAAAAAGTACAACTAGAGAAATTACTGGTTTATTTTTGGTAGGCAGATATTTGCACATGGCAATACAGAAATATAAACAATCTCATTTCTTTTTCATATAAATACAATCTAAAATATTATTTTATGGTTTTGACAACATTGCAATAAATTTTAATTTGAATTGAAACAAATAATAATTATCAATTTTTCACAACTCAACTGAGTTGTGAAAAATTGATTGATGTGTCAAAACTTTGATCAACTATATCTCAAAACTATCAATTTCATGTTTCCCATCGATATGCTCTTAAATAGGAGCAAACTTGAATTTTTAAAAAAAATGTTATAAAAATTCTTCACTATTTTATTTGCAAATCATGAATAAATATAAAAAAGTAAGTTTAATATTATAAGACGTAGGAATTTCAATTTCAATTTTGGCTTGCGCATTTCACACCTGCGTATAAAATTAAAGTTTTCACTGCATGTATTCAGAACATGAATACGAAATGACATTTCCATGCGTGTTAACGTATGTATTGTAATTAACATACTATTCAGATGTTAACTCTTTCGAGTTGGGTGTAACAATTTGACACTGCACAGTGTGCAAAAGTGGCAAGTCCTGCTCCATTAACCGAGGGAAGGGGCGGGCCACGGAACACGGTGTGGAGAATTAACTTACGGTTGGCAAACACGGACCATAATGGTTAGTTACGGTTTTCCAGCTGAAACACTCAAACCCCCCTAGTCCCAAGCCAAGGGTGGGGGTGTTTAAAGTATAGGTTGTTTAAAAATGATTGCAATCGTTTTGCGAGAACTTAGTTCAACTCAAATCTATATTATATTTTAATAAATATTATTTTTATACATTTATTTATAATAAGTAAATAAAACTTTTTTTTTATCGTTAAGTATTCAGCGAGCTCTTCCGATGTCTAGTTGTAGAGTCATAAATTGAAATCTCGTTGCAATACATTACAAAATTCTTCTTATTTTTCTTGAAGCTACAGTCAGGACTGTCAGGAGTAAACATTGGCCACCTCAATCAACCCCTGCAATAAGACGAAGCGTTGGAAAACTGTGATTTCTCCAGTTAGTGCTAGAGGTCGGAATCTGGTGTAGGATGGTACAGGTACATCGATCCTCCACTCTCCTACGCTAGTCTCTGACCTTAAGCACTTGCAAGTCCTGTGACATCGCATCCATCCAGCAAAATTGCGGTCTTCCAAGGCCTTGTTTTCTCACAGGGATAGTAAATTAAAGACATATTGTAGGTTATATATATCCATGCGTGATATATGGACAGCGCTGAGTTTAAGAAAATTAAAAATATTCTGACAAATAATAGTTTAGGCAACACACAAAAAAAATCTACAATTGAAAAGGTTCACACAATTCTCACAAAAAAGTATTTTTTTTTGTATTTGGCAAAAATTTGGCAATGATATTTCAGTATATTTTCATTTTTGAAACCCGTGTATTGGGGATGGTTTTTGTAATATTAACAGCATTCAAGAAGGCAGGGGGTGTCATGAATGGTTTCATTAGGGTAGTGTTGTACGCGTAGGTGTATGAAATAATGAATATTTTCCTCAGCGCGATACTTTGTTACTGCATTATGATAGGAAAATATGGAAAGCAGGCAAAGTCCATTACCGAAATGAGAAAACTGTTGCATGTGATGCAACTTACTTGTTGCTTTTGACGTCATAACAAAGATTACATTAATAAATAATTATAATTGATTTAAAGACAAAGCAATTTCCGTAACCGAGTTATTAATTCTCATTCGATAATAGACTAATACAATGTTGACAAACTACGGTCAACGTCTACGTCTACGTCTACGTCTACGGTACAAACGGTAGGAGCGGAATTTGATGTTGCTATAACACTGGGATACCAGTTTTTATGCTGGTTTTCTTACGATACCAGTAATGACAACTTCATGTCTAAAAACTCCCTCCCCCACTCTTTCGATCCTTCAATAACTGGGCGTAGCGAGAGCGATTAGTTCACCACTAGTCCTGTACTAGCTTTATCTTTCTATCACTACTACTCTATTTAAAAAAAGAGAAGTTGAGCGATTGAGTAACTAGCAGTTCTTGTAGAAAACAAAAATCTGTTTAAATACCTTCATTTTAAAGCTATATGCTCCACATTAGGAGTGAAAATATATATATTTTTTAAAAAAGTACACCTTATCCAAGTTTTTCACAGTTTAGAACATTTTTTTTAACTAGTCCGCTCCCAATGTGGAGCATATGGACTCCTGATGGAGTTTATCTCAACAGAAGTGTTTCTACGAGGACTGCTTGTTACTAAGTTGCTCAACCTCTCTTTTTCCAAAAAGAGTAGGAGTAGATGGATAGGGCTAGGACAGGATTAGTAGTTGGCTAATCGCTCTCGATACGCCCTTTTATTAGGATAGGATAGGTGGTAAGGGGGAATTCAAGACATCACATACATCCATGCTCTCGAACAGAAATTCATAAATCGATTGAAAAATAAATTTATAGAACTGTCCTTACTGGGATTCGAACCCGCGACCTACGTAGCCAACGACGTTCACCACTCACTCGACCACAAAGGCTTTTTTTTTTTAGAACAATAACACAGAATAACAAAGTATAGCACAGTCAAATTTGATAGAACCTATCATTAAATTATTCATATTCACTTCACTTTTTGCACGGATGTTTGACTTGGAACGTATATGCCGTGTAAAAAGAGGATTGAGCGTAATTAAAAAATAATATATCTTGCGGCCCGAAACCATCAAAATTTACGGCCCGCTAGAAGAAAAAGGTTATGTATGAACGATCAAAATGAATCGAAGTTGTTGTAATTTTATATTTCATAAACCATGTGAAGGTGAAGTGAGCCAAGTGGTATTTAAAAAAAAATGCTAGATGCTCTGTAATATTCTACAAATCTTAAAGTATCGTAAAAGTTTAAACACATTACAATCATGTTATCTCCGTAAAATAAAAAAAAATAATCCACCAAAACATTAAATAAAGACGTGACTGTATTTAATAATAGTCCAAGAAAAAGTTTTACCATTTTACTAGTTGGCTCACTTTACTTCTTCTCACAGTTAGATAGAAAGAAGTTCATAGCAACAAAAAGGCACTATAAAAAATAATCTATATTAAAAAGAAGCAAAATATTCAATTAATTATTCTAATACAACATGAGCACACTCTTTATAATGTATAAATATCGGTTTTAAAAATAAAAACTTGCATTTTAAGGCATGTAAAAAAATAATGATAATAAAAAAAATAACGGTTCCACGCCAGTTCGCTACCGGTGGGTTGTAAAATAATAATTTTGGTGAAAAAATCTGAAATTATGAAATAGGCCGTAGGAAGAATCTCGTTAAAAAAAACTGTGGGTTAAGAAAAAAGTGTCAAGTGGAAAAACTTTATTCATTACCAAAAGCGGTTAAAGAAGTAAAAGTTAACCATTACCAGCGCGATAACCGTGATCGGTCGGCATAATGTCTTCCACCTTAGAGTTGAATGATAAATTTATATATTATCGATGAGTATTTCAAAAAAAAAACAGGTGTCTGATATCTAGTTTGACAATACTCTTTTTTTTTAATACATGTCTGCTCCTAATGTGGGGCATATGGCCTCCTAATGGAGGTATCTCAATAGATTTTTTCTTCGAGAACTGTTGAGAACATGAGCTCGAGCCCCAGTACAAACAAAACTTTTTCGATCGATTTATCGATTTCTGTTATAAGGCAGGGGTGTTTGCGATCTCTAACAACTCCTACAATTCCGATCCTTCAATAACTGGGCGCAGCGAGAGCGATTAGTCAACCACTTTTTCTGTCCTAGCGTTATCCTTCTATCTCTACTATACCCTCTTTGAAAAAAGAGAGGTTGAGCGACTGAGGAACAAGTAAAAAAATCTGTTAAGATTCCTCCATAAAGATGCCATATGATTCACATTGGGAGAGGACATGGATAAAAAATACAAAATAAATGTTATGTTGAGGCTCCAAGCGGGTGTCTCGTGAGCTTATGGGGTAATCCGCCACTAGAAATCACAGATAACATTAGTTCTCGTAAGTAAAAATGCAGCTAATAAATCTGAAATTCAAGTATGAGGTGATTGATGTACTGGATAAAATCAAAAAGTTAATCATTTATCACTGTCAATTGGTGTAAAGACTAAAAACAAAAGGCAAAACAAAAAAAAGTTAAAAAAATGAAACTCTTTTTTGTACTTTGTCTATGTTATTTAGCAAAAAACAAGACCAGCCTCTAATTTAGATAAAGTTTTTGTTGCTAATTGATAAATGTATATAAAAAAACTTTTAAACTAATTCCTTTCTTAATTAAATGATTTTAACACTGAATCAATTTATATTTTTATCAGTTGCCAAAACCAAGACAATTATTAAAATTGATGAACTATTTAGTAAGTAGCAATGTAGAACATGATTAAATCTTATTTAAATTTTGATTAATAGATTTTTTTTGCTAATGGGGTTAAAAAGGTGTCCAGTTTTTAGGGTGCATTCCGGGATTGAATAAAATTATTGCACGTCGTAGAATAACATAACACTTTTAGTATTTGCCGATCCGCGACATTGTCCAAGCTCCTTTTTAATATAACACAAGGGAAGATAGTATCATATAATATGATATATCACTTTTCGCAAGTTGAAGTCTTCCCAAGGGAGGCAAAAGGAAAATAATAATATTCAAACTTTTTGACGACAGTTCGCGCGTGACTGGAGCGAGTTATTTTAAACGGAATGGCATGCCGTGACCAATGGGTTTAGTTACTGGAACGTTTAAGTCTCCACAGTAACAGTAAAGTCGACCGTTTCAAGCCATTTCGACCAATTTAAAAGTCGACAATCGCGAACATAACTTTTGAATTTTTCCGTAATGAATAACTTGGCTATTTTATATTTTAAAGCCAATGCTAGAGGTTATTTTGAAATATTCTTTAAGTCCATTACTAGAACAGTTGTATGAAAAAGTATTTAAATAACACGAGACAGCCATCAAATTTCAGCCTTGCTTGAATTTGTAGAACACGACGATTTATTCGGTTGTATTCAAATAAAACTTAATTTAGAAAATAAAACATCATATATTTGTTTTCAACCATTCGCATTTCGATTCATAAATTAGGCGTCCAGTATAACCACGGCCAAGTCAGCTTCTCTTTATATTTTAGCAAAGCCGAAAGTTTTTTTGACTACTTTTGGAAATTTAATTTAATTACTAATAACTAACACAGACACTAAACGTTAAGCCCTTACATAACATTCACAAAAAATTCCAAAAACATGTTCAGTCAGCTGATCGATCTGAACTGATCCCTGTGATCTGATTGGCTCTCAATAATTTTTCCAGTATGATAACAAGATGCCTTTAATATGGCGATTTTTACCATGGCAAAATCATGGGTGGTTCTAGGTTTTAGAATAAGTTAACAAAAGTTCCTTCAACCACCTTCAGTCAAAATCTTAAATAATAACTATTTTTTTCTAAAATTCTTATGTTATATTATTTATGATTTTATATTCAACATGATACAACTATTTATCAAGCGTCAGTTTATGTTTATCCGTTCTTGAATTCATGAAGATGCAAAAAGACGAATCCCGGTATTCAGTGACAAAACGTCTGGGAGTGTACATAAATAGTTTGAACGTTTTTTTAAATATTGTTAAAATTCCACTTTAATTGTTAATGTTTATTTAAAATTACAAAAAGTTATGGCCGTATGATAAAATGTATTTATTTAAACCTTAAAATAATGTAGTCGTGTAATAAATACATTAATCACGAAACGACTTAAAAGCGCACCCTAAATGTCAACATTCCAAATTCTTCTGCGTATTCAAAGTATTTCAGTTGAAAGCTTACTCGGAAAAAGTTATTTCAAGTTTCTTAATAATTTGAAAAACGGTCATTGGGAATTCCCCAGTGACATCTTAATGCTGCTTAACCGGCAATTAAAATTCATTGTATTTGTTTTTCTTTGAAAGGATTTTGAATTGTAAGATATGATTAATTAATTACCATTAGTACTTAAGTTTTACTGACTAATGATACAGAATTTGACAAAGCATCATGTAAATTTAATGTTTGATAGGCTAAGTATGATAACTTATAATCTTCAAAAATCTAGTGGTGAAAAAATCGCAAAAAAAACTGGAGCACAATTTTTCGTAACCATAAAAAATGTTTCAAAGTAATATGTATCGCAAATGAAAAGTAGCACTTTTCTACGATGGAAAATATACTATTACAGTATTACACCATAAAAAATAATGATCGCCGATGAATTTTTATAATAATGTTATATTATTCATTTAAAAATATGAGCTTAGACGCTTAGAACTATTTTTTTTTATATTAACAATGCATTTAGATATTTTTTTGGTATACTTATCTTAAAAACACCAAACATGGAGATTATGACTTTTGGTACTAAAACGCTCATTTGTAATGTTTACCATTAGAAGAATATGCATGTTATTTTGTCATAATATGTATTATATTTTAATTTAAGATTTCGACTGAAGGTGCTTGGTGGAATTTCAATATTAAATTTGAATCGTTTAAACTATGTACATTCACAAACTTTTCCGCATCTCCACTTCTATACCTTATATAATCATAAAATCATATAATCATAAAACCTTTGCCGACAAACAAATAATATAATTCTTGAAACTACTTACTACTCAAATCTGTTGGCATTCCCATGAGCTCATCCTTTTCGCCAGCAATGGCTTTGGACTCAGTGATGCATTTATTTCTTATATAAACACGAAACTTTCATTTACTAAACGTCAGTTAAAGTTCATCCGTGCACTTGAATGCCTGAAGATGCCGAAAGGCGAAACCCGGGTCGTTAGTGACAAAATCTGTGAGAATATGCGTAGTTTGAACGATTCAAATTTATGTATTATATTGTACAACAATCAACACAGCACAGTTATCTGTACATAAACGCACATTTGAATTTAGACATTCATTTTTTTACATAATAGTACAGGACAGGCGTGTCCTATTAAAATCATTTGGTGAGCCAAATAAAAATCTGCATTACTTAGATAGTTCATACTTTTGTGACCAATCACTGTCTGTACTAATGTGTATAAATAATATATTTATACTATTCATGCACATGCGCAGATTAACATTTTTTTTTTCATAATTTTCGAATTTGTGTCTTTTGATGGTATTACAGACATCTCACTCGAAATTTGTTTATTTGTGCGAGGTAAAAAACGTAACGTGTCATAGCCATGCAACATGACTACATTAAATTGGCTATCTTGCTCAATTGGCTAGCGCTGTCTTACACTTAAATTACAACAAACGAATGCCTAGCGCCGGTATGCGACCACACAGGCAATAATTCATTCCTCACAAATTAAACAACTAAAATATATTTTGTTGTATATAGAAAGTTGTAGACATTGAAATAGTTACACAAAATCTTCAATTGGGTCACATGTGGCCAGCGGGTCGCGAGTTGGATATGCCTGGTATATGAATCTACCAATTTCATAAAAAACCTCTTTTCGTAGCCACTGATTTATTTAGACTTGCGAAAGTCTTTGAAAAGGTAAATAATAATGTAATTAACCTGTATACGTATTTTTTTAAAACTTTTAATACAAAATCTATAACAAAGGTCACGATGCAGTGTTTAAAAATGCAAAATATGAATAAACCTTGATTAGTATTTAATTACATAATTTTTTTAATTTATTTTTATGAGCCGTTGATTGTTTAAAGAGCATATAAAAGATCTAATTTAAAATCCATTTATTCTATTTACAAACAGTTTAAATTCTACTGCCCAATATATATAATTCAGCTAAAATTCCAATGTTGCCAGTAATTAAGTGCTGTATCAACAGAGCGGTAATAAAAATAAAAATGTGGCAATACTTCCGCGCAAGGGGGCGCATTATAAAACGTCTTTATAACAAGGAAACTTTTCGCTGAATTACTCTTAGTAAATTTCGCACGGCTCATTAATCCTTATACCAACTTAAGCTCCTCAAAGGACGCTCTTGCTTCCTTCGGCTGCCTTTATTTTCGTTTGTAAGTAAAATAACACTTGTTTTTAACGTTACAGCACGCTCGCTGCGAATTTATTTTTTTACTTTTGCAGTTGGTCACAGTGGCTAACTTTTACATTAAGTGCATGTATCGCTTTTAAAATATCTAAACTAAAGTTTTACGCCTTGATAGGTGCGTGTAATACGTCTCTAATAATATGTATATTTTTGAAATCAAATACAATGGTATTACTTTTAATTATATTTTAGTCAATATAAAAAAAATATATTTTTAGATGGAAAATAATTTAAATAAACAATTTAATTCGAACACTATTTTTGTGAATTGTCAACTGATTATTTGATAGTAATATATCAGAATATAAACATAAAAATCGTTTCTTCTATTTATTTAAAACAAGAATTAACGCCTACATTATAGTTTTTAAAAAATGCGTCTCAAAAACAGTTATCATATCTAGATTTAAAAATGATTTTTAAAAAAAAGTACATATTTACAACAATTAAAGTATGAAGATCAATTAATTTCGTTATTATTTACATGAGATGCATTCTAGCTAGGGAATCCAATCCCGGGATCCCGTCCATTTTTCGATACATTTCAATCCCGGGATTAGAAGATATGATCCCGAAGATTTCGGTATTGATTTACTTATCAAACTGAAACGTGTTGGTTTTCAAGTCGAACGGATGTTCATTCACTTAATAAACAAAACCCATTTCAAATCCTTTGCGATAACAATTACTGCTAAAGAAAAAGTAATTTGAAACAAAGCATACTTTAGTAAATTATAGTTGAATGCATTTGAAGATAACAAAACGATATTTATTGTTAAGCTACACATTTCAATATTTTTTCTTATCAATATATTAATTTTTAAGTATTTCGACTGAGGGTGCTTGATGGAATTTCAATATCAAATTAGAATTGTTTGAATTTTGTACTTTTCCATGAGTTTTGTCGCTAACGACCCGGGTTTCGCCTTTCGGCATCTTCAGGCATTCCAAGTGCACGGATGTACTTGAACTACATCCGTTCAAGTACATCCGTGCACTTGGAATGCCTGAAGATTTCGGACTATACACAAAATACCTAATATCAACTTGATTTAAGTGGCTGAGCTAGTCACACTTTTATTATTATTAGTATTATTATTATTTTAAGCACATTAGTGCATGGTTCAAAATCAGTCCCGTGCAGTTCTGCTCGGGCCATGAATGTGAGGGGTAAACTCCTTTTTTTCTGTCGATAGCGTTGTGGAAGGCGGCCATTAAACGTTGGCTGCATATACACAACGGGTGGTGGTGGGAAACCAACTTGTCTCCATTATATCATTCTATGAATCAAGATTATTCGCTAAAGATATAAAACAATTGATCATGTAAACATATTAAAACAATAATATGATAGATGGATAATCATTAGTTTGCAAATGATGTTTGATACATATAACTTTTTTAATACTAGTAATATACTATTGAAAAGTTATTTCTATATGTTTAAAACTTAAAATATAAATGTAAAGCACTTTGTGCTTTTGTCATTTGCTTCATGTCGTCAGTCATTCGTGTTAATTTATTGAAACGTAACTATTTTTAAACGAGATGATCAATGAAATTGCTTACTACTACTAATTTAAGGTGATTTAGTATTATTGATAGAAGAAATTATAAGTTTTAATCAAAAGCTAAACTTAAAAATCAAATGTGATACTATGTAAAAGAAGATTTTTGACAAAATTTCTTTGTAAATTATAAATAAATTTGATAATTGAGCCCTCAAGGAGTGAAATAGTTAAACTTTTCTATTGGAATTTAAAGTACAATCACGTCTTCACTTGGTGTTTTAGAGCAGTGTTTCTCAACCTTTTTGGGAGCGTGGCCCCTTTTGAGTGTCTTTATCTTTCTGTGGCCCCCATACCATTGTTTTGTCTTCCTATTAAAATTATAATTTCAAAAACCCACCTTTTTTATAGCTCTTCCGAGATTTCCGAATCTAGAAAGCCAGTAATTTATTTTATTTACGGATTTACGAAAAATAGCTGCGCGACGTCCGCCATTATGCTCTTCCCTGTATCGTTTTATCAATACCCGTGGCCCCCCTAAACTGTGTTGTGGCTCCCCAAAACAAAAATAAATCTCTGTGGCCCCCTTAGAACACGCTGTGGCCCCCTGGGGGGCCACATGGCCCACCGTTGAGAAACCCTGTTTTAGAGGATTGAGTATTTTTATTTGAGAAATAGCACTATTGCAGTGTGTGTTAATTGAGCTCACTCCACTTTCACGTTACTTTAAGAGATGTAGAATATTAAAACGCATCTAACTCATCTTTTCCTAAAATACCACTTAGCTCACTTTACCTCTCAGTGGCTAATTATTGTTCTCCTGAAAATTATAAACACCTATTTTTTAAATATGAAAATTCAATAAATACTATTTTAAATCACTAACCTTTCACATGGGTAACGCGTAGCAAAAAAAAAATTATTTCTGTAGAAGAAAATCGCTTACCTGAAAAAAACAAAAAGCATGAATTAGTCACTGAAAATTATTTTGTTGAAATGCGTTTTAGAAATAGGTAGTGCCTAATTATAGAGTTTAAAATTATGCATATTAAGCCATTTTTAGGGTGTTATTTTAACTTTTAAGTTTATCACTTATATATTTATGTAATACATATATTGAATAATATTAATATCAACTGATTCATTTTCGCCAATATACAATATGTAAACTATAATATAAGCCACTAACGAAAATTTACAAATCTTGATTTTTTGAGCTGACACCGTCGTACAGCTCATACGCCTCAGCGTTATTTCATTTTTTTTTGTAGTATCAGATAAGCAACATTATGACGGAGGACTGAGGTTTTGTAGGTGAAAGTTTACACTATTTAACAAGATTTTCTAAAGGTTCCATTACGAGTGATTTCAAATGCCTTAAAAGTGCCGTCAAATAAATGTAACAGACAAATTTATTTTTTTACAGAACAAGCATCAGACTTTAAAGTTTGATATATGTTAATGTAATTTTATGCTTAGAAGTTTGTTTTGTAATATAATATGAGAAATGTAAAATTTGCTTATAATACACAAATTCTTGGAAGATTGTCTCGATTTTCTGTCGAATAATGAATACAAGACCCAGCCGGAATGTCGTTCACATCTTTTGCCGAGTAGAAAGACGAAAGAAAAAAAACAAATCACAAGGTATTTGTCATTTATATGCAAATTTACCCTGTGAAGAGACAATATGAAGAGAAAAAGTAAAAGCTACGAGCAGGGGGAACCTTTTGACACCTTTAGAAAGGAAAAGTTTTCGAGTTTTCTAAAGTTAATTTTTGTGCAGACTGCCTCGGATGGGCACGAGAGATATAGCACATTTTAAAACGAGGACTCTCGCAGTGTTACTAAATAATAATTATTTGATAAAAAAAAATCATCTCGGATGCTTAAAATGCTATTTTTATCCGACCTTCTTAATCGGCGTATTTTAATTAAAATTCACAATAATTACAAAAAATATTATAGTGTAATTTGCAATTCTTTGTAATAAAAACTAGCTGCAAGGGTATAATTTTTTCATTTTAAATAAACACAAAACAATAATAATTATAGTCTATGTAGTTCATTGCACTCATCTTAAATTCGAACATAACTTTTTGTAACTTGCCGAATAGATATTTTGGATACACGATAAAAATAAAAAAAATAAACTTAATTCACACAAAAAATATACTGAATGATATGTTTTCTTCTTGAGTTGATTGATCCCGAGGAATACAAAAATATTTCTGTGAATTAATACAAATAGAAAAACACGATAGAATACAAAGAGCTTAGTAAAAGCTGCATGATGATATGTGAAAAACAACAATTGGGTTGGTTTATTCAACTCTCTTACCATAATTTTGCTTATCATTGTTAATATTTTCACGACTTCAAGAGTGTACGTATGACCTTTGAAAAAATTAAATCACGATTTGGGTATACATTTTTAGGTGCGGACCTGCCAAAAAATTACATATGCTAATTTTTGACACATCAAGGCCACAATCAGACCCCACCGGGAGGTAATGATGAAAGGCAGTGACGTAGAGAGAGGACGCATGTTTTGCATTATCGCCAAGTGAAAAAGTTTTCCATCGTAGAAGTGTAAATACGTCACGGAAGAGAGTTCTTTGAGCTGCCACAACAAACCAGTACGCAGTTATGACTAGGGTTGTCAAAAACAGAAAAGAATATTTTTTTTCATATTTTTTAACATTTTTTTGTAAAATCCATGCACGCTCCCAATGTAGAGCATATGGCCTCCTATTGGAGGTATCTCAACAGATTTTTTCTACGATAACTGTTTGTTACTCAATTCAGTAGGGATACAAGGATATGACTAGTGGTTAGATAATCGATCTCACTAGGCCCGTTTTAGAATATGATTAGTGAGAGGGAATTCAAAATATCACATTAGTCTTCGAACAGAAATTCATAATTCGATATATAAATCAGTCTATAAAAACTGCCCGTACTGTCATTTGAACTCGTGACCTCCGTGTTCAAAGTGAACACGTTCACACTCAACCACGGTTTAACGTAATTATGTTTTTTTGTATTTAAAAAAATTCAAGAATTTTTATTTACCATGTTCAGTTGCAATGAAGATGATACTGACTTATAATAAAGTGACTCTCCGTTTGGCGGAACGTATATTTACAGTTGTTCATGCATTCGAGTACAGATCCGTAACTCGATTATATGAAATTGAATATATAACGAGATTAAAATACGTGAGCACTCCAACTAAAGACAACGCCGTTGATCATTTGATTCCAGGGCTTATGGTACAAAACATGATTTTTGTATTTGATTTCTACGGTTGGTATATAATATTTTTTTTAATTGCGGCTATGTTTTCTGTAGCTATAGTCAACCTTATCAAATGAGCAGCGATGGGCTGCCAATACGTTAAAAAGAGGCTCGCTTAATCTCAAAGCAATTATCAGTGTTCTGGGGAATGAGTGAATTTTTTTATTGCTCCTATGCAATTATATGCAATCCTTGTTAAAAAAGTCACTTTGAAATAAACTCTTAAAATTTAAGCAAGCTTGTCAAAAGCATATTTATCTACTTACAATCACTCTAATACAGTGTCTGCCAAACTTTTTTACTTCACGGCACACTGATGAGTGAGATTTTTTCCGCGGCAAAAAAGGTAATATTTTTTAAAATATTTTATCAAAAATAATAAAAGATTTTTAGTACTTTTTCCCCACATAAAATTTATTAGATCAGGACCGGTTTCGCTCATCGCGAGCATTATCAACTGAGATTATCAGTTGATAATGCTTGCGATGAGCGAAACCGGTCCTGATCTAATAAATTTGATGTGGAAAAAGTACTAAAAATCTTTTATTATTTTTATTATAATGCCTTTCCACCAAGTATTGACAATAAACACCTTAAAAGTGATACTTATATGTCCTTAGGTGGTAATTATTTTACTAGTGAGAATAGTTAAATTGATTTTAGGAAGAATATTTAATAGAAAATTTATGAAAATTGAAATGAATAAGCTTTATTTAAAATTAACAGTTTTGAGGCTTCTTCCTTCGCGGCACACCTAAGACTTCTTGCGGCACAGTAGTGTGCCGCGGCACACTGTTTGGAAGACACTGCTCTTATATGTTAAACTAGTGAACATGATTAATAAGGCATGCAAAAAAATCACGAAAACTATAACGAAATCCTTCTAACCGTTGACGTTTGATAGATTGACTATTATTACATTTTAGTTATACCAACCATAAAAACTAAATAAAAAAATCATTTTAATTATTAAAGAGCTCATTTGATAATTTGAGAATAGCTCCGCAGATTTAAGCTCGACGTACTAATATATTATATAATAATATTAATTTTTGTAAGCTTGCAACCCTGCATGGCGCGGGGATTTGTAAAAGGTATGGAGTTTGTTCTGAAAGTTTTACAAAGAGACTGTTATTGTTTGTTTGTAAAATAACAATTCCAACGGCAGGGCCTGTATTATAAAATTCAACTTTTTGACAACAACTTGACGTACGGAAACGGGTATTATGAAATCAGGACTTTTTAAATGTATGCAAAAATAATAAAAACAACGCGCAGTTGTCGCAGGATTAAAAAAAGTTTTTGACAATGATGTCGCCCCATAACAGAAAGATGAAATGTTTCATGTTTATTTATAGAATTACAAAATTTGACCATGTTATAATTAATTCAATATAAATTATATTATTTTTAATAAAAAAACAATTCTTGCCCACCTTATCCTTTTCAATTATGTTGAATAATTACAACGCACCAAATCAATACAGCAGAAGAACAATCTGAAAATCTTAGTTTCGATATGACAGTTTAGTGTTTTTAAAAATGATATATTTTTTTCAATTTAAAATAAATATCTGTCATTAAAGTAACGACAATGCGCCAAATATTTGAAAATTGAAAGAGCATACGAGAAAAACTCGATGATTTTTTAAAAATATAATTGCTCTAACCGTTTTGATCTCTATGACGATTTTTTTTAAATGGGTGACATAACAATAATATGAGGCCATAAAAGGTGAAATGGGCCAAATGGTTCTTAAAAAAAATATTCTACACGTCTGAAAGTATCTTAAAAGTGAAGTAAACTAAAATTAATACACATTGCAATAGTGTTATATCTCAGTAAAATAAAAATATGCAATCCACCAAAACACCAAGTAAAGACGTGATAGTAAAAGATTGTCCAAGAAAAAAGTTTACTCTGTTCCTATTATACTTGGCTTACTTTATCTCTCGAGGGCTCAATGTTCTTGCCTTTTACATTTTAAAAGATTCGAGGATTAACAAATATCAATGCAAATTGAAGTTGATAGTTTAAAGATTTATGATTCACTAAGTTAATAAACCGATGCTTTAAACCTTAACGCAAATATTTGAGTAACAGCTTAGAGCGGGAGAAATGAAATTGATAACTTTCAGCAGTGTTCTTTATCGCATAAGATACCCCAAAATTAGTTTAATTCCGTACAAACAAAACTTAAGTGATAAATAAAATCGTTGCGCACCTAAGTGCCTGGCCTTTTGGAATCGGGAGAGTTTAACTCGGAAAATCTTGAATCGGTTTTCCCAAGGCGGTTCAAATGAGGGCGCGATAAGTAAAACTTTGCAAATTTTCATTGCCAGAGTTCACAGTGGAAGTGAAAACGGTATTTGAGATAGGTAGATCAGTAATTTAGCATCGCTCAAATACGGTTACTAATAATGATGGCCAGGCGAACAAAATTTGATGTCTTTGGCAGTTTTATTTTACGCGTAGCCTAAAGGGAAATCAATTATTATTGGAAGAAATGGCATAGCGGTAGCTTTTCTCAAAATGATTTGAAATCAGTTATTTTGAATTGCTAAGAACGATAAAGTCGTTCTTAAAATAATGATAAACAAACGCATAGATAGCACGAAGAAAAATGAACCGGGATCACATACTCATATGTTTTTTTCAGCTAATAGAGCGCAAAAATAAAAAAAATACTATTTTTGAAAATGTCAATCTTAATCATTCGGATATTTTTTTTAATAAATCACGAACTTGAATTGTATGTTTTTTAAGGTGTAGAAATTTTGAACAAATGCTAACAAGTATGAAATGAAAATCATCGCTGCCTACTGCCTAGTGATAAAGTAGAGATATTTAATATTTGCTGTTTGCTGAAAGAAAACCATTGATTTCCTTTGAAGCAGAGATGTATGAAAATATGCAGATAATTTAGAAATGTAATAAAATTAAAATTGAAAAAAGTTGTTATAAATTGTTGTTTTTATGCAGAGGTCTTTAATTGCTATACGTTATGATTATTTCAAAAAACAGTTTTAGAATATCTTTAGGGCATCGTTCATAGATATGTACCTATATAATTTTAGAAACAATATTACGAGAATAGTTATTTTATGTCCCTATAGTTAGAGGTAATAATTACGTTCAGCCAAGTTTCCAACCCACATTCAGAAGTTGAAGATTGCACCCCCAAGACGTTTATATATGAGAAGTATATTGGGGTCATAAAATAGGAAGTGTTTCTTTAGTTCCACAAGTGTACTTCAACCCCTCTAGCAACCCGGGCAAGATTTTTCCAAACCCTCTTATCTACGTGAAGCACAATATTGCGAAAGCTTATAGAAATATAAAAATAACTAATATTATTTTCAAAATGTGTCAAAATAGAGAAAGAAAACCTGTTTTCATATTTTCATTTTGGATAATTTTAAAGATTCCACAAAACAAGAGGCTAAAAGAATACATTTCATTTGAATTAAAATTGAAAACGTTTACTGCGTAAAATTAATCAAATCTATTTCATTGTGGATACTTATATTAATAATAAACTAACATATTTACACAAATTAAAGCACTAAATATAAATCTTTTATTTAGAATTTCGACTGAAGGTGCTTGATGGAAATTTAATGTCAAATTTGAATTATTTTTACTCTGTACATTTCCATAAGTTCGATTGCATTCGTGCACTGGATAAAACCAGAAGATGCCGAAAGGCAAAACCCGGGTCGTTATCGACAAAATTTATGGAAGTGTTCATAATAAAAATAATTCAAATTTGATATATTTTATTAAGATCAAGGCCGGTTTCACTAATCGTGAGCGTTATCAACTAATAAAAAATAAACTGATACATGCTTATTTATACAACATGATATGAAATAGATAAAGTATAATTAATTATTGACCTTGTACCAATTTACAAGTGAAATGGTCATGATTTATAATACATAATATGGAAGCAAATATTGCATTTCCATAAATAATTGACAGTGAATACCTTTTAAAGGTGATCGTTACATACTATTTTAATAATAACTGACATTTTTATAGGTAAAAATACTTTCTTCTTCTTTGACCATGTGTGACCCTATGCGGAGCATATCGCCGCCACGCGGCACCTCCATGTTTCCCTGTCACCCGCCAATTGCGTTGCTTCCTTCCATGGCATGCCAGCATCCCTCAGTTCAGCAAAACATAGTTGCTAGATAGTAAACACCATTAAAGTCAAAGTGCTCAACTCAAATCGTTCAGTGGGACAACAAAAATATTACTGAACCTAAGTGGGCCACACATATAAAAAAATAAAAAAAAAGATCTTATTTAAAATGTTTTAATAATTAATGAGAGCAGAACATCAAAAGAGTCGATGGCTTCAGGTACCTTAAACTCACGGCTATACTCTGTCAGAACTAGGGCATCCAATCCCGGGATCCCGTTCAATTTTCTGATCCCGAAATCGGGATTGAGATGGCTGCGATCCCGGGATTTCGGGATTGAGAAATTTTGAGGAAATTCCGAAAATTTACATGAAATTGGCAAATTCAAGATTTCAAATTCCTCGGTGAGCTAAAAAAAAACGAATTTCCGTGAGATTCTGAGAAAAAGTATACCAAATCGGAGATTTCAAAATCCTCGGTGAGCTAAAAAAAAAAACGAGGTTCTGTGAGAATCCAAGGAAAAAGTAAAGCGAATTGAGGATTTCAAATTCCTCGGTAAGAAAATCTCAAACCCGGGATCCCGGATTCAAAATTAATCAATCCCGAAATCCCGGGATTAGAAAAAGGCTCCGGGATTGGATACCCTAGTAAGAACCATGTGCCAACGCATGCAGCTTGAAATCATTGCTTTACGGTTGCGAGTCATGTCACATTACGAAAGCAGAGAGTAAACGTATTCTGTGCTTTGAATCTGCGGCGAATACTAGGGTTGCGGTAGTTTTACTTTGTCAAGAACACAAACATTAAAAAAATTATATCTGGTCCGCTCTCAATGTAGAGCATACGTGCCCCTAATCAAGTTCATTTCAACAAAAGAATTTTAACGATAAATGCTTGTTACTCAGTTGCCCAACCTCTCTTGAAGATTAGGGATAGAAAAATAAGGTTGGAAGAAGACTAGTCGTAAGCTAATTTTAGGATAAATTGGAAATATAAGATATCACATACATCCATGCCGTCACACATAAAATAAAAAAATGATAAATCAAATTGTCCGTAAAAACTGTCCGTACTGGGATTTGAACTTTCGTGCTATAGGCCAACGATGTTGACACTAGACCACGCAGTAGGCGTTTACTTTTCTTTACGCCACAATTTTAAAACAAATCTTACACGAGATACCTGCAAAAATTAATAACCACTAATTATTCTCTTCTCTCGTAAAAGTTCAATCGAAAACTTTTACGCCTTGTTAATAATTTAGCTTTTCAAGCCCTGATGACGTACACAGTACCCACGCGGTCGACATTTGAGTTTCAAATTATATATTAAATTAAATTTTGGAAAATAAAAATAATGCATGTGTGATTTTGTCTTCGATAATTGGTTTACAATTTTTTATCTTTGTCAGTTTTTATTAAATATAATTTATTTGACTTAAATGAGACATTTTTTTTTACTAATGATGTTGTGTATCATTCTTGTTTCTTACTTGTGTAAACAATCAAGCTCTTACGATTTTTTTACAAGATTCACATACGATCAGCTCCAAGAAAACGACATTACAAATATCTACGACCAAGATGTTACATATTTGATTGAAAACACAAAAATTGATTTTTACTTTTTTTGAAATATAACTCGGCTCATTTGATCTCTGGGATATGGCTTTTACCATTAAATTACAGAAATCCAACAATTTAGAAAATAATTAATACATTTATTTTAAATCCATTTCTGCTAATATATGTGGAGCGTGTGGTTTCTTAATGAAAGTAAATCAACAGAACCTTTTCTATGATAACTGTCTGTTACTCGGTTGCTCAACTTCTCTTTTTCTAAATATTTGGGAATCACAAATACCTATTCCTTGATTAAAAAAAATGATTTTCGTACTTAGACTCGATCGAACCCGTAAGATTCGTCACGGAAGCTAATAAGGCTGACCGCTGTACCACCACCCCAAATTTATTACAAGTAATATTTTACAAACAAAAGATACAATCTTTTTTTTAATTTATTGAAAATACGGTGCTTCAATTAGAAACCATTTTATTCTTGACAAAGGCGATCACTTTCTAGGGTTGTAATTCATCATATTTTGTTTCACTTCAATGCTGTGCAGTATATACTGTTTATGTATAAAATTCATCTACCCCTGGGGGTAGAAAAGCGGTTTGAAAAATGAAAAGCTTGTTTGTCTCTGAAGGGTTGATAAGCTTGTCTTCAAAACTATTAAACATGAACTCGCGATGTTTTTGACGGCAATATCAATTGATATTATAAACGGTAACATCGCTGGAAATTGTTTAAAATGTTTCGCTGTCAGCTGAGCGATTTCTATTGTATGCTTTGCAAAATTGAATTACTTGCTCCGAATAGCTTACAGCCAATGGCTGGTCTTGACAGTTTCAATTTTTATCAAAGGCAATTCCAGTCAGATCCGTTTCAAAACCGCCAGAGCCGTTTTGAGAAACAAATTAAGATAAGGGCAAAGAAAAGTGGCTTCACAGAGCACGATACGATAACGAATGAAGCTTAAAAAATCAATATATAGATTACCCTTGCTCGATTCTTACGCAAAGCATATGAGTTGGTAATAAAACGTGTCAACGGAAGTAATATTTACGAGTTTTTATTGTTAGACATCGGCTCATATTCTCAAATTCAAAAGGGTAATGATTGATGGACAGAGTAAAAAATATAGCTAAATTTACAAACAATTTATCTTAACCTTTTAACTGCCATAAGCCTCTTAAGAAGCACAATTTTTCGTGGACGGGAAGCCGGTCATACAAATAATGCGTCCGCTTTAAAAAAGATTTTACTGATCAAAATCAATTATTTTTAGCATACAAATATGTTGAACACACTCTTCATTTATTTGGTAAGTTTTTATAAATAAACTTTAATACATTTTCAATAACGATATATTAAGAAGGTATTACTTTTGTAATAAAATTCGTGGCGTACACCTAGCGGCAATTAAAAAGTTAAATGCTTGAACGTCAACTGTTCTTGTTGAAAATAAAATGAAGTCGACAAAAATCTCTTCGATCATTAAATCTAATTTATACAGCAATCTACTTCGCTTTAATATTTTTACTAGATTCGGCGGTTACTTTGCTGAAATTTATTAATTTGAATACAAAATTATTGTCAATTTTGCTATTTCACTGATTGCGTCACGTGTTTAGAATCTTCATACAACGAAAATATATTACCAGTTATTTAATTATTAAACTATAGTCTACTTCAACAAATACTTACTCAATTAAATCAGCCATTAGAATTATAAAGTTGTTCTTTGCAAAAGTTTACTGGAGAATCTTTAATGGGCTATTAAATCTACGATCCCCAAGAACCCTGTTTTAGACCATAAAATGGATGCAGATGAATAATGAAGTGTAAGGATATGGATTGGGGTCATCAAAATTTGCTTAGCACCAAAACAACCGTGGCCAGGATTATAATTCGGGGATGAAGCCTTACATACCCCGTCGTCTTGATCCGGTGTTACTTAAAATTGACCCCTTTAAACCAAGCTTTGTATTCCTTATACTAAAATGTTAACAGAAAATTGGTTGTAGCCTGAATTAAGAAGTCATTTTAAAGACGTATTTATATTGTTCATGATGTGTTCTATTTTTTTTTAAATCGTATTTCGATGATTTTTGCTAAATTTCAGAGGTCATTAAATAACTACGAAATCGTCTAAAGTTGCGTTCTGTACAATTATTGACCATCTTCCCTAATCTAGTTATTCCAGGTTATTTCGGGTTAGACTTAACTTCCAGCGTAAGTTTTGCGTATTTGATGTCTTCTACATGTCTTTAAAGAAAACAAATAAAATGCATATTGCAATTGTGTAATATTCCTAAAGTAAAAATATTTAACCCACCAAAACACCGCGTACAGATGGAAATGTACTTAAAAGTTCGATAGATTTTTTCATTCTTTTACTTCTTTATGGCTCAAATGATATGAATATTTTGGTCACATTATAATGTTTGCAATGAGTGAACCAATCATTATTTATAGTAAATAATTTAAAATTAATACAGAAACTATTAAAAACATTTAAAATTATATGGCCATGTTTACATGTAGTGCATGTAGAAACCGCGTGTAGAAAATGCGTGTAAATGCGTGCAGAAAATGCGTGTAATGCGTATAGAAAAAAAAAATAGTGCTTGTCTCTTCTACCAACCAGATGGATTCTGCCGTCTTGGAAAGTCGCCGATGACCATCAATAAGATGTACTCGGTGGAGCTTTGGGACGCTAAAATGACATAGGAGGAAGCAAAAAGATTGGCGGGGGATAGAGAATCTTGGAGGAACCATATGGTGGCCATATGCTCTGGCTAGTGAGCGGATACGGGAGAGAAAAAACGTTAAACACGTACGACAAACAGTGTAGGAAGGGGCACATTGATTGCTATAACTGTTTTAATCTCTTTTTTTTTAAATTTTGATTGATAACATTTTTTTGATAGATTGGTTTCTACTTTTTATTGACCTAACATTATGATAAAAAAAAAACACAAAATTTAATTCGACTACTTCAATTTAATTTACATGGAACTGATAGATACAAATGTGTTACCCTTTTATCTATGTGAGATTATCTTGAATTGTCTACCTTCATTAATAAAACAATCGAGGAAGCAATGAAACGCATGAGAGTATAAATACTTTTGTTCATGAATTCTTATAGAAGAACTGTTTAGTTGCACATGTTCTTCAGAGAACGAAAATGCTTAAAGTTATTTCCCATCCATCCCCTGTCCAAAGTTTACGCTGCACCCCAACAAAAAGGATTCCATTATAACCGAGGCATATTACTTTCTAATTATTTAATAATACACCACGAGATGTTTCCCTGGGTTGTAACGTGTAGGAAACCTACTTACGCATTACACAGGTTTAATCCCCTGCCGGTAAGAAAACAGGCAACCGTGCTGCGAAGTTGAAACGGGCAAGCGTAGGCCTGGGGGTGGAGGGTTAAGAAGGAAAATGTACTGCGGTGTTTCTTCAACATTAAATTATTTAAAACTAACGCGTAGTCATTACTTAGATGGTTTAACTTAGTTTAGAAACAAACTATTCAGAAGAGTTCACTACATAAAGACTTCCGAATTAGCTGTTAGTAGTCTTTTTGCTATAAAGGTATAATACAAATAATAAATTATACTATTAGCAAAGCTACTGATAGCAAAAAGGATGTAACCCACACATAAAAAACGTGTTTTGATGATTTTGGACTATAGGCGACTTACGAAATATACACAACCTTCAAGTGCACAAAGACTTGTTAAGTGGTGTTTAATTTACTTCATCTAATATTAATTTAATAAATTGTGTAAGAACAGCCTTATTTGAAATCATTTTTCCTGGATGAATTTTTTACAAGCCCTTCTTTTTGCAAACTTAAATGAAAAAATTAGATACTAAATCAGCATTTGCAGCAAACATACTTTTGATAAAACGTGTATACATTGTGACTATCGAGAAAAGCTTCTTTGAAAAAATTGCCTGTCAACGAATATCGATATTCTATCTGCACTATCTCAAAAAAAGAATTTAAGTCACAAAATAGAACAGTCAGAAAATTAAGACACCTCAAAATTATTTTTGAAACTGATATTATTTTCATAGGCTAGCAGTTATATTTAGTTTAAAGAAACGTTCAATTTCCTTAGCTCAATAAATATGTTTAGTTTTGATAAGTTTCTCTGCATAAATAATTATGTAAAATGCCTCAAAAGCGCACGAGAAGCACGTCCACACATTATGGATAACGTGTTTGCAAAATTTGTCTACCTTTCAAGAAATTCCCCCGAAATTATTTGACCTACTTGTGTTATGTGAGGGTAAATATGTCTGTTTCGCTACATTGTAGAAAATGCCCACATGATTTCTTGACAGTAAAACGATTATCATCATTATATTATTTTGAATACAAAAGTTGTAACGTAAGTAAAATGATACTTATATTAACAGTCAATTAAGTAAGTTAATGAACACATGTATACAAAATATAAGCGACTTACTGACTTAGAGTCTTTTCTAAGACGCACCCTGCAGCTTAACCATCTATCAAAAAAGAAACAATCTCAATTTTTTCAGCCTACTTCGTTGACTTATTCTTTAAAAATTACATACGTATACTTGATATTGGTGGCAGACATGATACCGATTTGGGTCAAAATGAAACATATCTTAGAAGCCGATTGATTCTAAATATTTTTTCTCAGACTCAAAAAAACACAAGTTAAATAATGGCTTAATATAGTGCAAATCGCTCAAAAATTTTGTTTGCTAGACTTTATTAAAATCCTATTTACGCTCTTCACAACATTCTTGAAATCGACAGATGGTCCCTTCTGTCACCTGACTACTGATATGTGAATAAAGTATCAGTTTGTACCAACTAGTCCATCCAATCCTGGACCCTTTTTTAACCACAGGATCTCGTAATTGATCACTTACCATAAAATCGTGGAGAAAATCGTGATTCGGGATTAAAAGATTGTAGGTCGGTGGTAGATTTCAATACATTTTGCTCGCCGATTTTCAAATCCTGAGATAAAATAAAAAAAACGTGAAACCCTATGGGTTGTTGCAAAAAAAAGGTTATACTCGCTGGTCAATTACAAAAAGCCAGGAGTTTACGAAATTCGCAAAATGAAAAAAAATGCATTTTTTATCTCGCTCCCTCGTTTCGAAAAAATTGAAAACTTTTCGAGAATTTCTCATTTCTTATCCTTAATCTCAAAACCACAAGATAACAAAATTGAAAATGGGATTGTAGGCCCTAGTGTCAACCCTGTAAATAAAAAAATCCAGAAAACTGAAACCCCGCTTCTAAGACTTTACACACAGTTTCAGATGGTAAATATATGTAGAAAAATCACAACGATTCTAATATAACAACCAGTTGAGTTATTTAGATAAATGATTGTGTCATTTTGTATGTTTATATATGGCTACATTTTAAACTGCTGACTATGGTGTCGTGACTGCAGTATACTTTTTGCTCTGATTTATGATTTATCGTCAGATCAAACTAATGTATTATTTTATCACCATCTTAGTAACAATAAATTTGGACTGACATTTCTAGCTAAATCATAATACACGTTTTTCATAAAAGGAGCGCTGCCTATCTATATAGCGTAACCTTTTAAGGTTACATGTTTTATAAAGTTTATTTTGTGCCGATATGTACCAACATGCCTAATAAGGTTTTCGGAAACTTCTAATAGTTGTTGGAAAGAACTAAGACATAGTTTGTTAATCCATTGACAGCTGGTGGTAACATTTTGTTAAAGCTGTTTTTTTTATTTAAAATATTGATTATCACACGTGGTTTATTTTTTTAAGAAGCATCATCAGACAAACAATTGTAAAGTTCCGAATAAGTCAAGGGAAATAACTTGGAGCTTTTGAAAATTCATAAAATTATTAACAGAAATCAAACATTAGAATATACTATTTTAAAAAGACAGGCGGCTCACAGCTACTAAATTTATTTCATTTGTCATTTACCTATCTTCATATAAATGATAAGTACTATAAGTGTTTGTATTTTACCCCCAAAATGCGTTAAGCAGAAAAATAATTGAGAATTAGAATCGTCGTTTTGTTTATTTTTGAATACCTTAAGATAATTTGTTTTTGATTCTCCTACGTGTAAAAATTTGTAACACGGCTTTCGTTATCATTTTTAATTTTATATAACAAAAGTTTCTATTTACACGATTGATTAGATAGTAAATATGAATCTTAACAATACTAAGAAGAGCGATGATAATAAAATCAATAATTTTGATAGCATAATATTTAGGTATCATTTTACCAAACACTATCGGAGAAAATGTAAATTATATCTGCAAAATACCACGAGGCAACAATGGGAGAGAATGAAATATAATATCTTAATATTGAGATCGATTTGTATGGTTGCCTTTTAAGGAACAATGTTGTATTAAAAAAAATATCCATCGAAACTAATATTTGCCTATGGCAATTTATAAGTCTTCTTTAACGTATCGTGTACCATAAAGAATCGGGTGTTTATTTTAAACATTTCTCAGTATCGATTATTTTACTTGCAAATATTTTTTTTAAATCTTTCCTAATGTCGGTAAAATTTTATTTGGCTGTAAGTCTGTGAAGTTATTTTAACATGTATATTAACTATTTTCTAATCAAATCAACAATTTGTGGGAAATTATTTTCATAATTTTTAGATTTCTCACTTATCTGCTCACTCCAAAAAATAGAGAGCATCAAAAACATATTATTCAAAGACTTTTTACAAAGCTAACGCCGAATCAATCGAAAAGATAAATCATGACTTTCATCATACGATTTGTTCAATATATAATCCGCTTTGATACAAATAAATTTAATATTACTAAATGAATGTCATTTGTTACCCTAATAAATAAAACTCTTTTAAATTGAATATTCAAAATAAAAATGATACGATATTTCAATAGTTTAAATTTAAGTAGAATGTCTCAACAGGCCAATCAACAAGTTGTCTGAGAAGGCAATTATTATTACACCTAAGATGAGCCGGCTTGGAATAATTCTGCTCGGACAGAAAAAGACAGAGTCAACGATGATGAAGAAGATTATTATGATCGTAAAACAAAGTGTAGTCAGCCGCCTATTTGAGGCAGCGGGTCTCCCTCGCTTACTTAGGTGTCTGGCATCCGTCCAAAATAGCTCACGCTAGAAGAATTTACATGAATCTTAGACAATCCGAAATACTACGATTTTTTTTTACTCCGCGGCGCCTGTTGATGAAAATATGCAAGTGTATTCAGGGTGTCAAATTATTATATCATTTTAATAATCTTAGCAAACAAGTTTTAGTAGTTTTTTTTTTAAATTTTCTTTTAACTTTAATCGGACTCAGGTCCAATGGCGCAGCGGTAAGCGTGCTAGGCTTTCACGCCAGACTTCACGGGTGCAAGTCCTAGTACGAACAACATTATTTTTTCAATCGATTTATCGATTTATATTCAAATGTATGGTTGTTTGCTATGTCTTAAAATTCCCTCTCACCCTTTCGATAGGAGAGAAGTTCACTCCGGTGTAGCAAGAGCAATCAGCTTACCACTAGTCCTGCCCTAGCCGTATCCTTCTATTCCTACTAATCTCTTTGAATAAGAGAAGTTGAGCGATTGAGTAATAGTTTTTGTAGAAAAAAATCTGTTGAGATACCTACCATTAAAGGCCATATGCTCCACAATGGGAGCGGACATGGATAAAAAAAATATATTTTGATAACTTTTATTCCACTTATGTTATAAAATGTGACACATGTTTTAAATCTTTGATAAGTATTATCAGAAATAACATTTCAAAGTTAACGAATAAAATGAAAACTATTGTGTTCTAAATCTTAAATTATTAGACTTTATTATAATAGATTTCTACCACATAAATGAAAAATTTAATTAATCAATGTTAGATATGAATAATTTTAAATTATATAAAAAAAACAACTAGTTTCAAAATTAAATAAAATGTGGAATTAGGGTGATTTTTATAATGCATTATAGAAAATTTGTTTTGAACGACTATTTGGAATCACTAGCCACAGGTAGGGAAAGTACAATTTAGCAAACCCCTGACGGCGCGAAAAAAAATTGGCAAAACGATTAGCTTCTCGGTATCTTGGTGACTAATCGAAACACCACGCGTTCAATAGCGATTTAAAAAAAACTGTCTAGAATACAACCGGTAAATTTGTGGACTGAGCCAACTATTTTAGAGCAAGGAACGTGGAAAATGCCACGTCCAATGCAATGAGTAAAACGTGATGCATAGTATTCTTTCCGGGTAGTGTGGGCTTTAAAAAGCAAATGAAATAAATTTAAACCCTCACTTCACATTAACACACCTGAGAATTTTAAAAATACTTGAGTGAGGTATACAAATAATCCATGGCACACAAGAGAGGATACGCAACGTATAGAAAATTGCACAGCACTGATATGTTCCCGAATATTTCGAAGAGATTTTTATTACAACTATATAATAACGATTTTCCCAAGTTAATATGAATTTATTAATTGATTTGGCATTTACTTGGTAGAACTCCATTTATAACAGATTAAAAATAACAAAGTATTTTAGTTCTACAGTTTTTAATAATTTTATGTGTTGATAGCTATTTCGGCTTGCGCCATCGTCAGAACTATAGTATACTATACTAGTTCTGACTATATGTACTAGTTCTGACGATGGCGCAAGCCGAAATAGCTATCAACACATAAAATTATTAAAAACTGTAATTAATTCTATGATGACAACAGAGAAGCGCTTGACAGATAACATATGACAACTGTGAACGTAGACACAATTATGTAATATTGACCGTCAAAAGCTAACACAAAACGGTGTTCCAAAATAAGTATCGAGATCACATGAGAGTAGACCCCGCCCCGAATGTTATGAAAGTGCTAGATGATGTTTCGCTTACTAATTTTATCCCACTTGTGATACTTTCACGTGACCTCTTTTAAAATAAATATTAAATAATATTACGAAATAAATGATACTTAGTAGGTTAAAAAAAATTAAAACGATTTCCACTCATAAATATGAAATAAAAGAATGGGATGGATTGGGAGGGGTTAAAATTATTTAAAAATTCATATCGCCTAAATACATTTTTATTACAAAGAAACGTAAGATTTCGAAAAATGTGCAAATGCTGTACGATTTAAATTAGAAACAGAAAAGAAAAAAATATTAATTTTCCAAAGAAAGAAATATTGTTCAAATTATAAGATGATTTTCTTTAGCGTACACTTGAATATAAATAGAATCATACTAGCGTTATCAATTTCGTGAGCATTTAAAAATAATAACCGCGAAATAAACGATAAAAATGAGGATTATTTTTTTACCTAGTTATAAATTAAATTTGTTTTCAACCTGGTTCTCAGTGGAGCAGCAAAAAATATTATTAATAGCTTTTTGAATCACGCGGCGTTTTACATAATATATTAGATTTTTTTATCTTATAGCGGTGAGCGCAATAAAAAGCTTTCGCAATTAGCGGAAGAGCTTTTATTTATCAGTGTCAATTATTTTTCTTTTGTTTTCAAAAAAGAAAAACAAATGACGGGTATCACCTGTTTTTTAGATCCAGTAGTATATTTTAACATGGATACGTACCAAATCATATTTAATGGCAACTTCTCTAATGATATATCTCCTAATTAACAATTGAGAAATATATCATTAAGCAACGATTAAATATGGATATAAATCATACTTGGGTAAGAAGTGGCAGCAAACCCTTAAATATTCAAACATATTTAACTATTATAATAATATAAATGTATTCAAATATTTTTGTAATCAGTAAATTTGTTTTGGTGAACGAGGCAATAGAATCTTATCTTCAAATAATTGAATATTTTAACTGAAAGTGCTTGGTGGAATTTCAATACACTTGAACGTCTGAAAGTCGGTAAAAGCGAATCCCGGGTCGTTAGTGGAAAAAAATGTGTGAATGTAAGAAATTTGAACGATTCAAATTTATCTTCAAATATTTTTTTAAAAAAATCATGCTTTTCTTAATTTACGATTTGTGGTAAAGTGAGCTATTTATTGTTATTTATCAAAATAAATTTATTTTTTATACATAAAACGATGTTGGTGATATCACTCTTAACCTTTTGGCTGCCGTAGAAAAACGTCCGTCTTTACCTAGCACGTCGGTTTTAATTTGAAATTATTAATTTAATTAGTTACTGGCGAGATAAAACGTCTCTGGCGAGTTGAGCACGAAAAATTTGACGAGACATTTCGTCGGTAGCAGCCATCGAGTTAAAATAAATCAATCAATCTCCGGACATCAATTATTCATTTTTCCTGATTAATTTTAATCATGAAAATTCTAAGAAAGAATTCTGTTGCTACGAAAATTTAATATTGCACCTAGATTTATATTTTGGTTTGTTATTTTTCAACCAATTTAAAGGAATAAACAATATATGTATTTCTTAGAAAAACTTGTTTTTTTTCTTCTGTGTATAAGATTACCACACAATCACTTTGTTATTCCAATTGTTGTGTATTAAAATTGACACGTAAAAAAAATGTATTATTTTAGTTTGCTTAAAGTATATAAATATTAATTGACGATGACAATAGTATACAGTATTCAATTAATACTTGTTAAAATATTCATTACATCAGCTTAAAATAATTAGCAGACAAGCGATACGTGTTCTAATCATATTTATTAAATATATGTACATGCTTTCTAATTAACGAAAATGACCTTGATACGCAAATTGAGTAAAATAAAAAGGTATGATTGTTGAAACGTTGCGCCTCCCTGTTTTATATGGAAATACAATACAAAGAGTGTTTTTTGGAAATGATATCAATTTGTACCTGTCGAGCGAACATCTGCGTCACCAAATTAATCTGTTGCCGCAGAACGAGCTTTTGTTAATTTTTATCAAAAGCTCTTTTTCAAAATAATTTGAGTGATTCAGTGGAATCATTTGCGATAATAATGACCGATCATAAATATAAACCCTCGAAATTTGGCCAATAATAAACTTTTTCTACACAGAACAAGCTATTTTTCATTCAGCAATAAAGTAGACTGGACATAAAGCATTGCCAATACCGTAATCATTAAAATGAAGCAATGAGAAGACCAGCAATTAAGTATTTTAGAAAAGTGCTAGAGAATTATAAGTAACTCACAAAGGTGTATATGTTAAAGCTAGGAGACCGGTTTCGCTTAGCTACTGATCATTTTAAATAGGCTCAAAAAAAAATAAAGCCACAGTATTTGAAAAAACAATGCTTGATTATCTGATACAGAACATATAAATTGCTCCATAAATAAAAATACTTAACAATACCAGCTCAACTTAAAAAATAGTAAATGTGGTTTTGTTTTGTAGATATTTTGAATTTTCTTCGTAGGTATAGAAAGGGATAAATTAATTAACAAATGCTCATAATATAGTCTAACTCTTGTATTCTTACCCTTCTGTAAAAATGAGTAAAGCGTACGATTGAGAATAACTTCTCCGAAAAACTTGTTATTAATGATTCACAAGAAACATACTTTTCCTACATTGGAAAATGGTAATATATTTTTATAAATACATAATAAAAATCATACAATTCTAATTGCAAAGCAGACTTAAAATAATATAATGAGGGCCTATCGTCATTAAAATATTGTTTTTATATTCTTTGATAAATTTCCTGAATGCTTAACATTTATATACATATAAATAGACAATACGTTATCGATTCAGTGATATACATAGATACAATACGTTAAAAAAGTAAATGTTGAACGATTATAGTACTTCCATACTAATAATGTCTTTAGAAATTTCATGTGCACAATGCAAAATTCATCTAAATATTTTGATAATCAATTATTTTATAACTTACTACCTGGATTTTAATATATTACAGAGAAAACATCGTATATTAATGAAAAGCTAATGTTCGGATATATGTGTGGGAGTATTGCTTTTCAAAGTAGTTTATTATTGGAAGAGAAAGAACACATTTCTTTAGTTAAAACATAGCACGATTTTCACGTTCGTGGAATAGTTAAAATTAATGCTTGGCGCACCATCTTTTATTATGATTCATCTAGTATCTATAAATACGATTGAGGGTTAAAACCCAAAGCGAAAATGTTTAAATACGGTGCATGTTTGGTTTTTTTTAGATTTGTCACAGTTACAAACGTAGAGGTGATTTTTAAGATGAAACAGCTTTAAAAGACAATCAAAATATACAAACCACTAAAACATACCATTGTCAAATGTATTTCTTACTGTATTTCACGTATCTTCAAAACTTTGCCAAGGCAACATTCGCGAGAATTTTTTAATATTAACATTTGCGTTCATCTCTTTTTGACTTTACTAGGAAGATTTGTAGGAAATGTAAAGCTCAAGTACGTAATACATAAAGTGCTTTCTGTAAGGAACAAAGAAGAGATATTATTATTTCCCTGGATATTATTCTCATGAACCTCTTTATCTTTTTTTCATTCCTAACGTTATTTTGAAAACGATTTTTCTTAATGAGACCAAGAAATTTCGACTGAGTAGTAAAACAATGTATTACATAGGCTAACTAACCTTAAACAATTGAAGTTTGTTTTCCTAATATTTTTCAATTGTCACTGCATACATCACCAGTATAAACAATATATTTTGATTCACACTTTTACGCATAACGAAACTAAAAAACCTAATGAATTATTTTTTATATAGAGCGTTTAACGGTCCTGATAATTTATAAAACATTTTTTTATTTAAGAAAAAAGAACTTTTAATCTAAACTCCAAATAGGACTAGATTCATTAGAAATTGGATTCATTAGAAGTTAGAACTATAAAGTTAACTACGATAACTTAGTAATTTTTCTTAAATATTTTAGATAAGTTCGGCAATATATTTTATTTTGATTTTATATAAAAAAACTTTCGCAAAATTTCCACCTAATAAAACGAAAATATGTTTATTTGCTGTTTACTCAGACATATCTTATATAACGACTTCAACTAGTACGGTTCCCATATTTTGTATAGAGAAAAAATCATATAGTAAATACTGAGAGCAAAAAAATCACACTTACGTCTCTATTTTGGTATTACTGCAATGTGTAGACAAATAAAGATTGATTTAAGGCACCTACTGAATGTTTTTATTCAACAAATTCAAACTACCATTTGCACGGTGAGACTGAGATAAACATTTTTTTCCTGTGTCATCTGAGGAGAAATAGTATTACACGATGTTTTTTTAAGAGAATCAATTTAAAGTGGATAATATCTTTCTAGAATATACAGTAGCAGTTTCTCATTTTCACTCAGCTATAAACATTTCCATTCGATGGTGGAAAAATAACATCGTAGTTGTGAAACTATCCAAGCAATATTTTTTAAAAACGACACATAAAATATGTCTAATAGAAATATGGCTCGACAAAGGTATGTTTTTTGAATTTTATTATAACGTATATCAAAATACCAATTATATTAAAGAAGTGTCTTTTATTTACAACTACATACATTTGAGAGATATAAAAGAGAGTGCCGACTAACTAAAAAAAGCAAATAATGATTGATGTGATTTTTTTTGTTTTTATTGTTTGAAAAAACTTTATGAAATATTATGGCACTGTATAATAAATGCTAAAGTGTCACGAGCAACTTTAACTTTTTTTCCCTCCTTTCCCGAACAAATTTTATGTCATTGTAAACATCATTCTAAATCAGTTTTAAATTTCCTAATTTAAGACAATAATAACAAATTACACAGTTTTACGTCTGAGGTTTTATCTTGAACGAACAGCCATTTAAAGATTTTAAACATTGAGTCATATGGCGCAGCGGTTAGCGTTGTGGGCTTCCGTGCCGGACTTCACGGATTCGAGTCCCAGTACGAACAGCATTTTGTCGATCGATTTCTGTTCGAAAACATGGGTGTTTGTAATGTAAAAATTCCTTCCTACCATCAAACCCGTGAGATCCAACACGGATGCCCACAACGCTAAATGCTGCGCCATAGAACCCGACATATAAAATATAATTACCGATAGCAAAATTTAATGACTGCTAGCTTAATTAATGTCCAATTATAATTTAAAAAGGATACGAATCTTAAATCAGAGATAATGTACGCAACATTATATTTTGTTATCTTATAACATATTGAATGTCAGCAAGGAAGAGAGTTAATGATCATTTTCCAGTTTATTTCTTAAGCTGAAAAGAAAAATTATATTCCACGGGAACAGCTGTGAGTGCACATAAAGTTAGATACAAACAAACTCTTCTCAGATATTGGTTCGTTGCGGTTGCTATGTATTTATTCTTTTAAGTATGTGGAGATGTAAAAATGTTTTATGAGATTGCACATTTCTCTTTTATAACGAGACAGTTGATAATGGAATGTTGCAATTCTATTATTTTTGATCAGAACATAATGCTTCATAGATTTTCAAGAGATCATTACAATAGTATTGTATACATACTTGAAACTTTGTGTTCAAACAGTCGAGAATTTCTTTGCTATCTTTCATCAAAACTTTATGATTTTTAATTTAATGTAAAACTGATATGCAATCCATTCGTTGAACATATTCTTCGCTTGCAGGTTGTAAATAGTATGAACAAATATAATCTTGTTTTGAATATGACTATGTAGTTCTTTCAAATAAGAAGTATGGATTTTGACATTGTTTACTACTCAACATTTTTTTCATTTTTATATTAAAAGGTTACTCTTACTAGAAAGAGTGCTCTTACTTTAAAAAATCGTTGTTCAGTTGAATTGAATCATTTATTATAAACAAAATATATCATTTAATCAATTTATTTTGTATGATATTATTGTTAGTGCTTTCCTTTATGACTAGAAATATGATTTTTTTACATAATTGCTAAGCCTTATTCCTTTTTTGAGTTTTGCACATTTTTTTGAATACTTAGAATGTGCTTGATGTACAAATGAATACTGAATTTTATTTATGTATTATATGTTCAAAAAAATCCAGACCAACACACCTAAATAGACTTACGTATAAATAATAAAGCTACGTTGCTTATTTACCACGCGCAGTAGAAAAAACTATTTGCACACTGCAAGTAAGCCGATTATTCCACCCCTCGGCTTACTTCGAAAAAAATAATGCAAATTCAATTGTGATATAAAAATAAAAGTGTGTTTGATTGAGTGAGGCAATTTCAACACCATTCCGTTACGTTTATGTTGTTCAACGAATAAATCACAACGGTTAACTGATCAAAAGCTCTTAACGAAAAAATCGACTACGTATTTTACTTAGTGTGATTGGAAGCTCTACTTTGCCTCAGTGCGAGTAAATAAATAAATGTCTTCGTTATTTATTGGAGTATTTAGTGTGTGTTGCAAAGCGTAGAAAATTCACCAGGACAACAAACTGAGTGAGACAAATATAGAACATTGATTTTCCTTACATACTTATATACGATATTAATACATATGTAGAATGAAATGTTGCTATTAACACGATTAAAGTAACGCTTCTGTTGATAAAACCGGTTTTTTCCGAATTTATTCTTTAAGTACTTAACGCTTTTAGGTATTATTTTGTCGTACTTCCATTTCACGGTCAAGCATTCAAATCTCCGATTTTAGAATTTTATGAATTTATTTTCCGACCGAACACAGGCACGGTTGTGATGGTTTTTTTCCCTGCCAATCTTTACCTGTCTGATCTTGCAATCTCTCTGGAAAGAGAGATATTGTCAACCTTTTTGTGTATAAAATGGTTTTTTTAAATAATTGAAAACAGCTTCTAAAAAAGGCGAAACACGTTTTTACACATTTTGTAACAAAAGTGAAATTCAATTTTATATAAAAAATAACTTTCACTGAGTTGCAGCCGAAATTTCGGAAATACATAAATTTGCATATTGATATAACAATTCTTCGATACAAACTTATGTTTGCCTCAAAGCTGGAAAACAATACCTTGGTACCACTGCGATTGAAAAATTTATGACATAGTAATGGACATTTAAAAAAAAATGAAAGCACTGTTACTCACCGACTCGGCATAAAAGACGTTAACAAACTATCCAACAAAGCTCGTGCTTAAAAAAATATATTTAATTAACATTGTACTATTTTAATATTTAAGGGCCAAAACTAATATTAACTTTATAACTAACTTAAATTTAATTGCGTTGGAAAAAAACTCAAAAGTAATCGGACGAATTTCTTTACGTTTTATTATTCATTCAAAAGTCTACTCACTTTCTCGTTTCTTAAATGTGCTATCTATCCGGACGTCGAAAAATTTATATAAAATGTACCAGAAGAGTGCTCACCTGTAACAAAGAAAAAAAAACAAAATTCAATTATTATTTGAGAAACACAATCATCTTATTTAGAGTGAAAGCGCATGTGCCTGTTTCAGTATCTAATGTGATTGTAAAAGTAATATTTTTTGTATCTCTAAAGAAAAAAGAGCTTTTTGAAAGATGAAATTTTTCGATATGAAAAGCGCCGTGCGCTCTTGTGCTCAACTAAGAAACGTTTCGTGCGATTTTTAAATTGAAAACTCCGAAGAGCTAAAAAACAATCCATGTACACTCTTATTGTACAACATGTAGTGTCCTAATCGAGGTATTTTATTTGAAGTTTTTTCTACGTGAACTGTTTGTTACTCAGTACTCTCTTTTTTGAAGACAGTAGAAGGGGTAGAATAATAGGTATAGAACCGAACAAATGGTTAATAAGTCGCTCTCAACACGTTATTTAAGGATTGTAAAGGAATATTTAGACATCAGAAACACCCAAACTTTCTAAAAAGAATCGGTAAAGAGATTGAAAAGGTGCTATTCGTAGTGAATTCTGACGAACTGCGAAAAATAAGGGATCATTTTTTAATACAAAAACTTCTTTAAATCAGAAAAATATAATTCAATCGTTTTGATATCATTACTTAGAAAGCAGGTGCTGTATTTAAGTTTCCATGGGCTTGGATCATGTAGTGAACACTTTCATAATATTTCGTTTTTTTATCGATTTATGCGTTTCAATACAACAACGTAGATGTGTATGATTTTTACATTCACGATCTTTAAAATTAAGAGTAAAACGACCACCTATTTAATAGCCACTATGGCTTACCGCTCAGAGATTTCCCTCCTGCAAACATGTTGGTGGTTCAGGCAATGAAATCAAAATAATATTTTAGAACATGGGCGTAGGTAGGGAAGTAAAGGGTATACCAAAGTAAGCGCCGTGTATCCGCTGATGTATTTGGAGATATAGCGTATACCCTCTGGTTTAATTAAAAAATATTAAAGTAGTTTTATTCTTTATCCTTTATTTACAATTTTGTTAGTTTTCTTTTTTTAATTAACAGTATGGTAAAGTACAATACCAAAGTATGAAATAAAGAATAAACATAGTTTAAAATAAAACGAGTATACCACATTGTACAAAATGCGTTATCGTACACCCTCTGCGAATACTACAACTTATCGGTGTGGGTTTTACGGTTTTTTTCCCTTAATTTTAAAAATATCTGTCGAACTGATAATAACTAATATAACAGCATAACTTTTTTGTATATTGTACAAAGCAATATTGGTGTTTCCACCTTTTATCGCAAACTTTATAACAATCCATTCTCGTTAAAAAGCTTCTTTTGATAAGCTTGATTATTTGAATGCATGTTCAACATTGAAAGCGGATAAAAATGGAAAAAAAAACTTAACCTTTTACCAATATACACCATCTTGTTGCCCTTACTATGCCTGATAAAATTATTTAAGAAAGTGGCTAAAAGTCGGTTTTATGAAATTTGTTGAAATGCTCTATTAGTAGCGAAGTCTGAATACTTTAAAAAGGGTAAAAAATACTTATAAACCAGATTTCATATTGACGTTATCACAGTTTTTTTTTAAATAATCTTTTCTAAAATAACTACTTAATATATGTTATATCATGAAGATTTGAGCTGAAAATACCGAGTTAGTATCTAAATTTAACTTTTAAGATTGTAAAATGAAGAGCCCGTGAAAATTACGACCAAGAAAAAGAACTTGCACAAAGGTTTTTCTTAAACCAAACCACTTATAAGTCTTCGTGCACTTGAAGGTTGTGTTTATTTAATGCTTTATCGCTGGCATAAAATCATCAAAAAATGGTTTTTATGCTTCTTGTACAATTTGTTCTCTGCGGGTTATATATTTTTGCCTTTCTCAAGCCTCAATATTGTATTTCACACAAAATAAACGATCATGAATAGTATCCCAGTCAGATGACTCCAAGATCCTGTCCACTATCGTTTCAGAATAAAAAAAAAGAAGAAAAGAGAAGCAAATATGAATAAAAAGTTTTTTTTTGCTTATTCAGCTTAGAATAAACGAACGTCAAGAAGTATCGCCAAAACAAACTCGAAATAATGACAAAACCATGTCACAGATTCCATACAAAAAATGTTTGTCGTTGACAGAAACGATAACATTATATTATTCCTTAATAATGAATAGAACGAGATACATGTTCAACGTATTTTTTTTATTCGGAAAAAGCTTGGTGATATATGATACTAAATATAGTTAAACAAGTCAACATCACTATAATAATCGTGCAACAAAATCAAAAAATAATGCTTGAGGTTTACATCCATTTTGTGATTTGATTCAGTGATTTAGAAGAATGTATTTCAAACGAAAGCAATGGTGTAAAACTCAGTATTCAAAAAACTTGAAAGACTTTATGAACCAGTAGGTATGTACTAACTACAGTGTTCTTCAACCTTTTAACATGCTCGCCCCTCCTATACCCTATATAAATATAACCATAAAACCTTTCCGACAAACAAAAATAAATATAATTCTTAAAACTACTCACCATTCAAATCTGTGGGCATTCCCATGGGCTCATCTTTTTGCCAGCAATGGCTTTAAACTCAATGATACATTTATTTCTTACATAAACACGAAATATTCATTTACTAAGCGTTAGTTCAAGTTCATCCATGCACTTGAACGCCTGTAGATGCTGAAAGGCAAAACCCGGGTCGTTAGTGACAAAATCTGTGTGAATGTACATAATTTGAACGAATCAAATTTAATAAATGTATTTGTTCAACATTTTTTTTCATTAATTGAACGAAAATAATGCGTCGAACTTGAATTCAAATAACCTTCCATAAAATAGGATAAAAATAATCAAAACCGATTAGCACACTAACGAAAATTCCACGGTCATAATTTTGAGGTCGCAATATTTGTCCAAAAAGTTGGTCTCATATAAAATAATATTTCTTTGCGTCTTTCAAAAACGTCCCTTCAAAACACATCGTCGTGATATATAAGAGAACTTGTATTTTGTGACAATCTCAATGCCCCGTTGACAAAATGTTTTTGAAGCGCTTTCACTTAACTCCATTGTCTGCGCAGAGGTTTAGGATGATATCTTGACACATTCTCTCGAGCATCCGTCATTCGGCAAGAGATAAGAACAGTATTGTTGTTTGCGACCATTGATTCAACTTCGCACAGAAATAATATTCATTCTTCGTTTAATCGACATTTCAGTAGTGGTACAAAGAGAGAGACCATTTTTTTTAAAGGATACCTTTAGCCATTGGTATGTTGCTTATTGTACATTCTTTCCGTTCCCTATGTGAAGCATATGGACTTCCAATAAAACACCTAATCTGATGTTTTTTTTAATATTCAGAACAGAAATGATTTTCTCACTCAGTCTTCGTGTTTTGTCGAAAATGACGATTCCACACATAGTAGTAAGCTTTTTTTAACCCTTACACGTAACAGCCCTAACATGTCAACTTTTGAAAAATAAAAATCGAGTTTTTAACAAAAGGGGCAGTTTACATAGTCCTATACAGCAAAAGTTGTAGTTATTAAATGGATGTCACAAAGCAATGTAATTTTTATTAAAACAGCAATTTTGAATTATTTGAATTTTGTACTTTTTCATGAGTTTTGTCGCTAACGATCCGGGTTTCGCCTTTCGGCATCTTCAGGCATTCCAAGTGCACGGATGTACTTGAACTGACTGCACTTGGAATGCCTGAAGATGCCGAAAGGCGAAACCCGGGTCGTTAGCGACAAAACTCATGGAAAAGTACAAAATTCAAATAATTCAAATTTGATATTGAAATTCCATCAAGCACCCTCAGTCGAAATACTTAATTATAAAACAGCAATATTTAAAATAAAAAATTTCAAACGTTTTATCTATAAGCGTTCGAGTTATTCGTCCGTTGACAATAGCGCGCAATTATATTTTTTGTATTTCTTAAGTTATCTTAGTTAAATTAAAATGTCGGGTCCTATGGCGCAGCGGTTAGTGCTGTGGGCTTCCGTGCCGGATCTCACGGGTTCGAGTCCCAGTACGAACAGCGTTTTTTCGATTGATTTATCGATTTCTGTTCGAAGACATGGGTGTTTGTGATTTATAAAAGTTTCCTCTCACCCTTCCCGATACTTTAATAACTGAGCGTAACGAAGGCGATTAGTTAAACACTAGTCCTGTCCTAGCCTTATCCTTTTATCCCTACTGCTCTCTTTCAAAAAGAGAGCTTGAGCGGCAACAAGCAGTTCTCGTAGAAAAACTTCTGTTGAGAGACCTCCATTAAGAGACCATATGCATCAAATTTAGAGCGGACTTGGGATTGTTTTGCGTGCTAATGTCGCCGCACCGTCAAATATATACCAACGAAATGTCATGCGTGGGTTTTGCTTTTTCCAGCATCTTCGTTCAATAAGGCAATCATTTGTCTAAGAATAATCCTTTCAAACACAAATTGAATTAAAATAATCTTTGTGTCTTAATTGATAGACAATTTGTGAAAGACGAATTCGCAGTTATTCCCATAAATAAATGCCATCTAAATTCACATTTAAAGAGAAGTGTTTCCTGGCTATGGATCACGTCTATTGACAAACGACAGATGAGTTACACCAACACTAATGTTACCAATTTCAAATATTTAAAGACTTTATTTTTTTTAATTAGTTTGTTATTATTTTTTAATTGGATATACACACCGCAGATAAACACAATAAAATGAATAAAAGATTCCTTTCAAAAAGTGTGTTGAGTGTTTTGTGGAAATTATCTTTGTGCTGTAAAAAAAATGCTAACAGTAGAAAGAGAAAAACCCCAAGTAAAGCATTGTAGATCTGAGAACAAAAGACTAAAAAGACAAAGTGGAACAAATACCCGAGCTCTTGTACAAGTGTCAAGCAGACCACATGTTTTTGGTATCAACTGTACAATGCCTTTTCTTTTTACTTCAATTCCTCAGAAAGATATGTACCGTTTATGATTACTATCTTATTGCGGATGTAAGTTTCCTAGAAATACGTAAAATAAATAGTTGTTCACACTAGTAATATGATTGTGGAGTTGGTTTTTATGTGATTTATTATTACGCTTTTGATATATATATGTTACACTTATACAGGAAACTAGAGATTGAAAACCCGATTTTCACAGTGTTATATCAATACCAAAAAACCAGTTTTAAAAAATGGAAAAATACAGATATTTGGATATTTTATACTAACTAAAATTGAGTTTTGTATGTAAAGAATCAATCAAATATTTTAATAAAATTGTTTAAGATAGGGTGAAAAATATTAAATACGCTTGGAGTTTTATCAATATTGACAGGTTCCAAAACTGATGAGCTTTCCAAATGATGTATTATTATTTTAGTAATTTATCTAAATTACTCGTTTAGGATTATGACATATTTTTTAATGACGGTATTTTACATAATATATCGAAATGGAGTTAATCTGAACAGAAGTATTTCTACAAGAACTGCTTTTTACTCAGTTGCTCAACTTCTATTTGAGAGTAAAGATAGAAAGATTGGTGATTAGCTTATCGCTCTCGCTACATCCCGTTTCTTTAGAATAGGATGGGTGGAAAAGGATTCAAAACATCACATACATTCATATCTTCAAACAGAAATCTTTAAATTAATTGAAAAATCAATCTATAAAGACTGTCTGTACTGGGATTCGAACCCGTGACTTCCATGTTCTAATCCAACGACGTTGACACTCGACCACATAGCCAGCAACTACGTTCATATCTACAGATAAGATACATGACACAATTCTATTTATTTTGAAAAACCACATTATAATCAATCAAAACGTTACATTTTGAAACTAATACAAGTTGAAATATTTGGTTTTTTAAACAAGTTAATTCGTTGTTTGTCCATGATTAAATTATATGTTTAAATAATACCCGATCAAATAAACTGGATATTAAATTTGAATCGTTCAAACTATGTACATTCTCACAGATTTTGTCACTAACGACCCGGGTTTCGCCTTTCGGCATCTTCAGGCATTCAAGTGCACGGATGAACTTGAACTGACGATGTCTCAAGTTCAAGTTTAAGTTCATCCGTGCACTTGTATGCCTGAAGATGTTGAAAGTCGAAACCCGGGTCGTTAGTGACAAAATCTGTGAGAATTTACATAGTTTGAACGATTCAAATTTAATATTGAAATTCCACTAAGCACCTTCAGTTGAAATCTTAAAAAAAAACTGGATATTGTTTATGAATTTATTATCATAATTTAATTTGGAGTTGTTGCTATATTAAAATAACCCAAATTTATCATAGAAGATATTATCTTCGATACAATACATTCTAAAAAGTTTTGTAAAATAATATGTTTCTTAATTACAACTTGAATCACTAGCTCATTTGTACTCAACTAGAAAAAACCTTAACCCTAATAAACTCTAAACTTTGATTTCAAAACGTAACTCCTCGTTTATTTTCCTACAACAAGTTTTCTCTACTATTCCAATTTGACAACCATTGAAACCCAATTTCCAAGATCTCATTAGCGATGGTGCTTGTCCAAAATTATTCATAGCGTTATATAATATCGAGACCCTTGTTGTACTTTATTGTAAAGCGTTTTTCTTCATAAATCAGGTGCGAACATTGGTGTAATAGTTTTTTGTGTTTGGCCAACAAAAGCGGCAGCTCGTTTAAAGGGAAAAGAGTACACAAAACATTTTTCAGAGAAAACCAATGAAAATGTACGGCAGCGATTTTACCACGGCATAAATCAAAAGTTTACTTGACGGTGTATACAGCGCAGAATAAGTACACAATTTAGTGGAGAAAAAAATATAAAAAAAAACAAAATAAACTCTTGCAATACTTTGTAAAAAAAGCTATTTAAAATGATCAATATCTTGTAGTAAAGAGTAAAAGTGGTTTTACACTCGTAAATCAAAAATTGAAAGTTTTATGCATATTGAAAATATATGAGATTCACAAGCAAAATTGAAGCCGAGTTGGTGGTGATTTTCAGTTACGGTTTACACGAAGTAAAACTCAGTAAAAACTAAATTATCCAATACCGGACTCTTTTTTGTAGCCCTAGGATTTCAGGATTCACAATTTTTTAATCTTGGGATTGATCATTTACCGTAATTTCTTGTTTTTTTTTTTAAATATTTATTATTTCATTACAAAAAATAACTGGTATCACAGCCAAAGGTTAAAGCAACCATTTTATTAATTGATTTGGCATTTACTTGGTAGAACTCCATTATATCAAATTAAAAATATCAAAGTATTTTAGTCCTACAGTTTTCTTCAAAAACTGTAGAACTAAAATACTTTGATATTTTTAATCTGTTTTAAAGCAAACAATTTTATATTTGCAAGCCACAGTTGCTTGAGATTAATTCAAGAATCAACCAAGATCTAAAATTATTTTTTCGTCCTATAAAAATAATGATAACATCTGAATTTAGAAACAATTATAAAAATAAGTCTGTTCTTGTCTACGACTGCTATAAAATATAAAAGAAAGTAAGACCATTGTTCAATTATGTGTTAAAAAAGTATACTACTGATTAACATAAGCAAACGAGGGTCACTTTAGTAAAAAAAATTTTTTATTAAATAATAACAAAGACCCATTTATGATTTGTTTGCATTAAAAAATATTTATAAATCTTCATTTGAGAGGAAAATAATGTACAGATATTGTTGTATAAATATGTTTAAGCTTACACAAGATCAGCTGAGTTCCATTCGAAATAATTAAACGCATCAAAGGTTCATCGAAAGCTCAAAGTAAACAAGAGCCTCCACCTTTGGGAAAAGCTCAGGTAGGCGAGACATACTACGCGACTATAACGACAATACAAACAGAACAATTTTTTAGGTCACTGTTTTCCAGCGTTTCAAAAATGGTTAGCATGTTATAATTTACAGTAAGTAATATTTATGATTCTTTGTTAACACCATGTGAGAAAAGAAACATAAATCATCAGTTACCGGAGTTCGAGCAACTGATTTACAGTACTCGTTAAAGACTTTGTTAAGGTACTCCATTAAGGGTTTATGGGCTTCTAGTTGGATGTTAAACGATTCATAGGTCTTGCAATGGGTTTACGAGTAACTAAATTTATAAACCGTAAGTAAGCAATAATTATTTTTTGTGTCTTACTATTAGTACTCAAAATTAAAATTGAGATACTGACCGTTTTAAATAAATTACTGCTCGTTTTAATTTGTAGCCAATCTACTGACGCAAACATGGAATGTTCACTGTAAATACTTGGAGAAAAGGCATTATATTCAAAAAGTAAAATTCACATTTTACTTTTTGTACGAATGTATGGCACGAATGTGTATTTTATTATTTAAATACATTCAATTTTGTTGCTTTTTTAATTCCTGTATTTCTAATAGAGTTATCTCAACAGAATTTCACTACGAGAACTGCTTGTTACTCAGCTGATCAAAATATCTGTTTTTATTTTATTTATTTTTTATGTCCGCTCTCAATGTGGAGCATATGAACTCCTAATGGAGCTTATCTCAACAGAAGTGTTTCTACAAGAACTGCTTGTTACTCAGTTGCTCAACCTCTCTTTTTCCAAAGAGAGTAGGGATAGAAAGATAGGGCTACGACAGGACTAGTGGTAAGCTAATCGCTCTCGATACGCTCGTTTATAGGATAGGATAGGTGAGAGGGGGGAATTCAAGACATCACATACATCCATGCCATTCAACAAAAATTCATAAATCGATTGAAAAATCAATTTATAAAACTGTCCGTACCGGGATTTGAACCCGTGCCCTCCGTAGCCGAAGCCAACAACGTTGACCACTCGACCACACAGGTGACAGAGTGGCTATATAAAAGAAAAAGCTAAGGCATGGCTAGTAGTTAGCTAATCGCTGTAGTTTCAACTCGTTATTTTAGACGTCACAAATATTAATATCTTCAAACAAAAGTCGATTGATGAAGTGCTGTTTGTACTTAGACTTGAACCCGTGAAGCCCGCTACGGATGCCAACGATTGGAAAATGTATTATGAAGATCGTAGACTACGCTAGAAAGTAAACATTCACCTGGATTCAGATTCTCTGACTGTCCTGCTGCTGTATTGATATATCGATATATATCAAATCCAATCCAGAATCCTAATAGAGTTTATTTCAACATACGTGTTTTACGATAACTTCTTGTTACGCTTCTCTTTTTTTCAAAGATAATAGAGAAAGAAAGATAAGATTAGTTTTTTTAGGTAATTGCTTTTGTTATGCACATTTTTAGGATAGTAGGGGTGGAAAGAAATTCAAGACATCACATACAGCCATGCCATACATCAATTTATAAAAAAAACTGTCCGTAATGAGATTCAAGCTCGTTTACGTAGGCAAAAGATACAGACGACATCAACCACTCGACCACGCTGTAGACCTTTCATCATTATAACTCGATAATTATCACCGTTTTATGTAATATTAATAATATTAATGATACGACTTGCACATGTAATCAAACCGTCATCAACAATTAAAGAAACTATAAAAAAAAATCAATTTATTTTTGCCACATCAAATTGCCTTGGTGATGCTATATTGCTGTTATTTGTTTGTGCATTATGAATCAATAAACAAAATAATGAGAACAACATCCCAACACGAGCTCAGATTTGTTTACAGCAATATTAAGTAATGTTTTTTCATCTTATTTTTTTTCCTTCTCTGCTTGCATCGAGCTTTTAGAAGAGCTGAACTTTCTCTAGTAGCCACTAGCTAGAGTAGAATATAGACAAACAACTACCTTCTGAAAGCTCGTTTGCCAGCAAGCTATTTGTAAGTATTTATTTCTGTAGCAGTGTGTCGCAACTTGAGGGGAAGGTAAAGGGTGTTATTTGAAAGTAGGTTGTTGTTCGGTGAGTTTAGGAACTTTTACTCTACTGTTTAAGTAAGATGTTTTCATTATAGGTGGCGTAAGCCTCGGTAAGTTTGCGCCACATGTTTATTACTTTTAAAAATCCATTTTAACTTGTAACAATGTAGGCTCTTAACTGGTATAGTTACACTTTACGCATTGAAACCTTTACAGTTGTTTTCCGAATAGTTTAAGGCGACATTGGTCGTGAATAATTAGCATGCACATACCTGCTGCTGTTGTTGTTTTATCTAATCAGTATAAAAGCTAATTGTTCTTTGTATAAACATTTTCAAATTATTGCTATCTACGCTTTTAACTAAGCTAAGTGCACGAGAAGAACTAGAAGTTAAAACACATTATCGAGCGATAACATTTTTACTGAACAAATATCGATCACTTTTGCTAGACACCCTACAAGACGCTTATGTAACAAATTATAAGTAATCACTTAAATTTAAATTAATTTGCTTTAAATAATCTAATACATATTTATAAATTTCCATATTTTACAATGTAAATGAGTATGTTAGAGTGGATGATAGAATGAATTGTGTATCTCTTCTTAGTCAGTATATGAATAAGTCAATCTAAGTTTCATTTCTGATGAGGGCATAACCCGAAATAACTATCAACCATATCGAAAATAATATTATATTTGTAGAAGGCGCTAAAATAGTTTATCTACTAATTCAATCAATGATTTTAACTGCTCACAATAAAACTGTCATAGTGTCTTGTTCCACTCAAAGTTCAGTCAAAAATAAATCAATATCAGGAAATCTCTTTGAAAATATTCAGATTTACTCGTAAGTATTTTTAAACTTATAAACTTCCTCAATTATTTGAACGTCATTAAAATCAAGCCGTTAGTAAAATCAATTCATCTTTCTATCAGCTTTAAGCTTAGTGATCAATTCATTTATTTATAATATATACACGATATAACTATTAAACAATGATTAGTTCAAGTAAATCCGTGCAATTAAACATAAGGTTAGTAAAAAAACGTGTGAAAGTGTGCAAAATTTGAGGGATTGAAAATTGTGCAACGTTAAAATTGTTTTTAATTCATAACTTATATGGAATGTTAAATGTACTTTAGAGTTGCTCTGAAGATTCATCCTAAAGAGTTGAAACTCGTGTTATAACAAGTTACAAAACCAACGAAATAAAAATTACATATATATGAATGGAGTTTCTGCAAATAAGTGTTGCATGAGTGTCGGGTCCTATGGCGCAGTGATTAGCGTTGCAGGCTTCCGTGCCGGATCTCACGGCTTCAAGTCCCAGTACGAACAGCATTTTTTCGATCAATTAATCGACTTCTGTTCGAAAGCATTGCTGTTTGCGATGTCTGAAAATTTTCTCTCACCTTTCCGATCTTTTAATAACCGGGCGTAGCTAGAGCGATTAGTTAGCCTTAGTCTTAGCCTTATCCTTTTATCTCTACTACTTTTTTTGAGCAATTGAGTAACAAAAAGTTCTCATAGAAGAACTTCTGTTAAAATACCACCATAAAGAAGCCAGATGATTCACAGTGAGAGTGGACATGGATAAAAACTATATATTAATAGTCGATAATGTCCGTTTGTTTGTCTGTATGAAGGATGTCCCCGATTGCTCCTTCCCTCCTCTTCCCCAGGCCCGCTGTCGCCATTTTTTTATTCATACTAAAGACATACTTTTTTGTTTGTATATTTTGTATATGGACGCGATTTCGCCTTTTCGATGACGTCAAGAAAGACGGTCCCCTTCCCCCCACCCCTGCCCGTTATCACCATTCATTCATTTTTCTATGACGTCTATGTGTGAATTTTTGAAGTCATGACATTTTTATATTTTATTATGTTGTGTAAATAAATAAATAAATAAAAACAAAGTGTTGAATTCATTGAAATTACTAATTGCTTTATTACGCGTAAGTAAATAAAATTAACTTGAACTATATAGTTGTAACACGAAATAATCTACACGCATGTTTCATTCTTTCGCACTTAGAAATTATATTGCTTAATACTTTACTCCATATGTGTTGACCAACGCGACGTGTCGCCCATTTCCGACAGCTTTAAAGCTCTCGCCGCGACGCCGGCAAAGTGGCGTCTAAAAATAAGCTTCGTGTAACAAAGTGGGCATCGTGGTGCGTCGATCGCCTGCACGGTATCGCTGTCTATTGGTAAATAGTGGCTGCCAGAAATTGTCTACTGACTGGCGCCTTGGTTAATTACTACTGACTCACGGAATCGAGTTCAGGCACCTAAATGATAAATCAATTACTTTCTGCTTGTGGGGTTTCCTACAAACACTGCATGTCCTAATTATCATGCGTTAGATGAGAACTGAAGCAGAAGTTAAAATAAAGATCTAAAAAAAAACAATTGACAGCTATCTGTCACAGTATGTCCATGAATGACGTCGGGGTTTTAGCTAGTTTTTGACATTGATTTTTTTTTGTGTGTTATTTTTTCTCAGATGTTTTTGTGAAATGTTAGTTTTATGCTCTATCCTACGAACGTTCCATTCTCTTTACCTCAATTTGTCGAAAATCTTTATTCTGTTTTCTAAAATATCGTGAAGTTTTATATAAATGACCCTTTACATATAACCGAAGATGCAAGTAATATTTTGTTATTGTGTGAGGTGTTAATGCACATTTTATACAATTGATAGATTTTTTAATGTTTTATATCAATATATTTTTATAGCATTATATGAGCCCTTTAGAGATGTATATTAATAGTTTTACTATAAAAAAAATAATATACACCTAAATTAACCTTAAATGGAACCCAGACCATCCTGGTCGCTAGACTGTATACATACTTTTATTAATTATTTTTTCAATGCGTTTATGGATTCTACAAACGTTAACTATTTTATTTAACAACTGGTTCTGTCCTAACCTCAATATTTTATTCATACTTTTTTTAAGTGACTTATAATAACAACAAGTTCTCAAAGAATCATTTCTGTAAAAAAACTTCATTAAGAATGCACACTCCACATAAAAAGCGGCCATGTTATTTAAATAACAATATTAAAAAAGAAATGATATATAACATTCAAAATATTTTTTATTAAGAAAAAATGTACATATATTATAGAATAAATTTCAATTTAAATTGGACAATATTTCATGATTAAAAACTATAAAGTATAAGTTTTTAAAGGAGACAGAATTCTTTGAAATTAGCTTAATTCCCTTATTCAAGGCACATGGCATGTAATTTGTTACTTATCTACCTGCTTCACTTACTCGACGTCGCCCACCTGTCTCAAAAACAACAGGTGAGAAGCGAGAACAGATTTAGTTGCCTATCCAGCCTTATTATTTTAACAACTACGCCATATGGTTAGTATAAAAGAGATAACTTAATACCTTGAGTTGTTTTTTTAATGAATCTCTCCGAATAACAATATTTAAAACAAAAACAAAAATGCATATTCTTTGTACTGTTGTGACGGATTGGTAAAGCAGTCTCAAACCAATATTAATATCCAGTCAAGATTGATTGTTCAAGACGAATATACGAAATACTATGAGATGTGTTTTTATTTCCTAATTATACGTTATGTTAAATACTAACCTGACAAAACTAATTTTAAATTCTCACCGTAAAAAGTTGTGAGACGTTTTGCTTTATAACCAGTTCTAATTTGAACACATACAAGTATTCTAGTTCATAATTATGTGGTTAAAATTGGAAGAATATTCGGTTAATTTTATTCTCAAAAAATAACAATTAAAATCAAAAAACTATGTTTAGTTCAACAAGTATAAAATGTTTATTTCGGTTTCAAACCAGAACTATGTTAAAACTTCATTTACATTACCGTCTATGTTTCTTTCTCTAGAAATCACACAAAGCTAAATTACTGAAAAGTTACACTTTATATTAAATAAAAGTTAGGAATTCAGAATAAGTGACTTAATACGAAATCTATCTCTAATAAATTTAATAAGGCTCAAACACGGTTTTGAAAATAGCACGAGTCTGAAATAGTTATAAAATAACTAATATAATCTTTAGGTACTTAATAATTTGATATATTTTTAATCTATGCCGGCATCTAATGTGGAGCATATGGCCTCTTAATGGACGTATCATAACAGATTATTTTTTCTACGATATTCACTTGCAAAACCTTTTCTTCTTTCGAATAGAGTAAAGATATAAAGCTATAAGAGGACTAGTGGCTGTCTAATCATTTTCGATGCACTCCGTTATTTAAGTATTGGAAAGATGGCAGGGGTGAGGGAGAAATTTTAGAAATCACAAAAATTCATGGCTTCGAACAAAAATCAATAAATCTGCTGTTGGTACTGGCATTCGAACCCGTAACGTCCGGCTTGGAAGTCAATGGTGTAGATCAATGTTCCATAGACCCGACACGAAAGATTTTGATACAACGAAAGTATAATGCAGTTTTACCGATTAAATTCATAAAAACAATTCCTTCATGGTATTAAGTATCAATATTATTCTTTTAAAGTTTCACTTTAATTAGTTCAATATTAATTGGAATGTATGTACTATGAAATGCTTCTTATTATATTAAGATTTAAGAGTATTATTGTAGGATTTAAGATACTTCCTAATACAGCCAAATATGAACTGAATCACTCATTAAAGCAACAAATGGTACGCAAAAAGAAACTATTGTTGATTTATATGCATACAATAACTGAATAACATATGATATATTTATAGTATGATGAACACACTCGTTTAATCGGAAATGTATGTATCATTAAAATGACAATACCTACTGTATTATATTGGTTAACCGCAAAAATGTTTTGATTATTTAGGCTGTAATTCTATTGAATTAAAAAACATTAATTAGGACAAATGAATGTAATAATTATTTGGAAAACATGTTCATATCACCAGCTTAAAATATTATTTCATCGTTAATTTTCTACATGCACGTATCTCAACTTTTGTCAGTTTTGGGTTGTTTGATGTAATGAATTCAGATTTTCAATATACATCTAATAAGACTTTAATTTTTGAGTTTCTAGCGGGGTGCGTTCACATTGCAATATTCTTCTTATTTTAACAATTTGCCACTAAAATTCACTGTCATCATCAATGATACCTCAATAAATACAATGCAAACATTACACAAATATGCCTGGGGTCACTTTGTACCTGTCGCTTACGACTCCTATTTTCAACGTTTCAGTATACATTTTACAAAATGTGTTACTCTTATCACAACAAAAATAGTATTTCATGATTTACTATAGCTCTGTTCTTCTGCGTACTTCTGACGGTCAGCTGACGGCTTGCAAACTGTTTTCGAATAAGAATCGAATTGAAAGCTTTTAGATTATAATTTGAAAACAGTTTGCAAACCGTCAGCAAACCGTCAAAAGTACGAAGAATAACAGAGCATAAGTCATTGAAAAAATAATGTGGGCATGTGTTATCTTAAGCCACGTAATATGACACCAACCAATCGTCGCAAAAGCGACGCCCCGATCTTTTCGCATGGGAAACGATCGTCGCAAAAGCGATTGCCCGTATGCAAAGGGTTAAGCATGAAGAAAAAGATGGTATGAATGGAAACGTCTTTCCATCCTTCCTTTTTAACTTCTTCAAAGCTATTGAGGACAAAAATATTCCAGTGGTGTTTTATAACGATGGAAAGCGACAGCGATCGTGGTAGAATAAAGTACATTTATTGTTTAACATCATAAGTACAGTGCATGGCATTACAGCTGACGCCAGTTCACCATGCACTTGACAAATACAATAAAAAAAACAGTAATCATAACATAATAAAACAATGCAACATAACATAATAATAATTAATACATATAAATATTTTGGACAAGCAAAAACAATAAATAAAAAAGTAAAACATAAAAAACATTTCACAAATATTGTTACTGAAAATTTCTACTTATGTGTTTCATAATAACTAATACTTTTTGAAATACGAGGTTGTAGAACAATTACCGACGATTTGTAATTATTAACGTGAAACTTGATAACAATTTGAACTATCATTCCACAGCAGAAGTTTATTGGACACTGTTTTTAACAGTTGATAATAATGATCCAATGCGTTTTGATAGTGCTGCATATCAATGTCTACTTAATTCATAACGGATTATGAAAACTGAAAATGATTTTTTAAACAATATATTATTTCGTTCTTGTTAATAGTATTTAATTTCAAATCGTCGATGTTTGGGGTACCCGTAAATTTGTCGTGAGTAAATATATTATATATAGCCACCTTTTGAACTAATACAGTGTTGTTGTATAAAAGCATGTGTACACAACCCGCGGGCCGTTTGAAATTTTTTGTAGGTTTCGAATGTTTCATCCTAAAATTAAGATAAAGTACACATTTTTTAAAGTAAGTTATTGAATTTAACAAATTTGATCTAGCTATTTCATTGACGAAGCACGAATAAATCGATTAATAGACATAATAGGGTTACTGGTGAAAATTATGATTCAATTCTGCAGCTAAATACTACACATATTAAGTCAAATTCTAAATAATTAGTTTGAAATTTATAACAATTTGGATTGTATAAACTTTTGAATTTTAAATACAACTTGTATTAGTAAATATTTCATAATATTTTTTTCTTTATAAATAATTACACTTTTTGTTCCATGACATAGTGGTCAACGTTGTTGGCTTTCGTGTCGAACTTCACGGTTTTGAATCCCAGTACGCATGGATATTTGTGATGATTTAAAAGTTTCCCCCCACCATTCCAATTCTTAAATAACAGGTTGTAGCGAGAGTGATGAATACTTAATTCTTTCAATCTCTACTAATCACTTCAAAAAAAAGAGAAGGTTGTGCGAATAAGTAACAAACACATCCATTGAATGGCCATATGCTCCACATGAATTAAAAAATACACCTTGTCATATTTTTGCATGGCTTGGAAATAGCATTGTCTAATGCAGTGTTTCTCATCCTTTTTGGGCCCGTGGCTCCATTTGTGTGTCTTTATGTTTCTGTGGCTCCCATATCATTGTTTTGTTTTCCCATAAAAATGAGTTTGCGGATGTCCCAAATTTAACAGCCTGGGATCTTTTTTTATAAGCTCTTCCAAGAAGCTTGAATCCAAAATCACTGAAATTTAGGGATTTCGGAAAACTTTCTCGTGGCCCTCCTGAACTGTGCTGGGGCTCTCCAAAACAAAAATTATAAATCTCAATAAATCTGTAGCACACTTGTCTGTTGAGAAACCCTAGTCTAATGCGATGGAATGTATCTTTCATTCATATACATATATTCACTTAATGTTTTTATTTTCATGGAATATATCCTTCGTGTAACTAAAAGTTTGAGCGTCCTTTCAATTTAATTTTAAGAATTTGTGTTAATTCAGCCCGCTAGAAGAAAACGGTTGAGCATGCCTGTATTCTAGCGATGATATTATTGCTCATAGCATCTTTATTGTATAATCAATACCGTCGTTACTCGATAGTATTGATCTAATCATAGTTGACGTTTCAGTTTATTGCGTATTTAGGGAGCAGACAGTCGTAAAAAAAGGATACAAATGTTCAATTAAATAGTTAAAATTACGACCAATAAATTCTCTTTATTCAGAGGAAATTGATAAATGTTAACAATAGATTTTTTATCTATCCTTTTCCAGACAGCCGTTAAAAAGAACAGTTAACGATACGAGACTATTATGAAAAAAACGTTTCGGTACAAAAAACGATTTGCCTTAATTTCTTTGCAGTTTTATTCATCAAACGATTAAAATATTAAATAATTTATTATAAAATTCCTGCAGAATGAAAAATGACGCTATTTTCAATAGATATTATCACTATATTAATATCGAAACAAGTTTTAACAATGCTTTGTGACGTATGAAAAATATTATTTAATATTAATTAGTGGACAATATAATTAAATTTATTATAAATGTCAAAAGGCATCAAATTGAATCTAAAAACATTTTGGTCATCTATTGGATCAAAATGATTCTGTAGCGTACCCAAGCAATCAGTCTGATGGCCATATGGCTTTCAAATAAAAGAAGCTTTAAAAGCTCAATGTATTTAGCTTTAAGAACATTGTAAAGGAAAATAATTCTCAGACACACAATCTCTAGAGAACTCATTCTGATTTTACCTGGCCAAGGGGATCCAAAATATTTCAAAGTTCATATGAGGTGTTTTAAATCATATTATAGTAAGATAAAAGTTGAAATAAAAATAAACATGTTTTAAATGTACAATTTGTATACAAAAATTTGTTAAGCAATTCAACAGTTTGTATTTCAAAATGTCTGTCACATAATTGTCTCAGTTTGAGAACAAAAGGAAAGATGAATTGAGTCGTGAATTTTCATCATTTAAGATTTCGGCAGAAGGTGCTTGATAGTATTTTATACTATATAATATTATAATCTTTCAGTTATTTTTAATTTCGTATTGATTTTATCTTAAAATATAATTTAATAGTCAGTATAAATTCGTTCATGCACTTTAAGATAATAAGATATCAAAAGGCAAAACCCTGGGTCATTAGTGACAAAAAGTATAGAAATGTGCATCGTTTGAAAAATTCAAATTTGTAAATCCTTGTGTTTGAATAGCGAGAATAGTAGTAATTTTTAAAAAATACGCAAAAAATATTTAAAGCTTAAACAATAAAATACTAAATAAAAATCCAAAACTTCTGCATCTAAAAGTTAAAACGCAAATTTTGCCGTTTTCGAAATTTCCCCCACCAAGAAGTGTCAAAATATCAGTATATAATGTGTATTTAAATGTCATGGCAACTGCCGAACGTGAAATGATTTCGCATTTTGATTTCCATCAAATAAAAAGTTTCAGCAAAAGCTTTCAGGATACAAAAGCTTCCCTGAAACCGTAACTGTGTAACAGGATACTGAAAAGGAGAATTCCCATTACATTTTCATAACGTGACAATAATACAGCCACATTTTTGGAAACTTGATATTATACAAAATAAAATTTTAGAGGAAATTTAAACTAGTATTTTTTCTTACTAAAATAAATGTTCCTATTTCTCAAATGAAGAATAATTACTCCCTATGGAATAAAATTGTTAAAGTGGTTTTATGAGCATTCTTAAAAAAAAATCAGACATTGTTTTGGCATGCTTATATGCACTTTAATTAATACTTATTTTAGATTTGTACATTAGAACACCGGAATTGTCATTTAAAAAAACTAAATTGTTTAATTGCATATTTTTAAAAATGTGTGTTGGCAACATCCGATTTAGGTGTTGTTGTCAAAATGCTAAAGACTGAATTCGCGGATTGAAGATTGCGAAAACTATTTTTAATTTGTATTTAAAATTGATAATGAGAATAAAAAAGAAAAACATTTGTTATATTCATCGTAGTTTCTTGATAACTTTTAATGTTTTCACTGTCAATAATTGGTGGAAAGGCATTATTTAATGTGTAATACGAATTTTTAGATTTTATTAGTAAGATCCAAAAACCTCTTACAAATACACATTATAGTCAACATTTGTGTAAATTATTTAAGTTTTGCGTTTTTATCTTTAAATTGTTTTCGCGTTTATATTACTAATTGATTGTGACACTCTTGTAAGTCTTTCTTGTTTTGTATAAATAGCTATATGTCAATATATATTTTTTTAATCAGTTGAAAATGTTGAAAATTTCATTCAATTCAATCAATACGTAGGTCACGGGTTCGAATCCCAGTAAGGACAGTTTTTAAAAATTGATTTAAAGATTTCTGTCTACAGGCATGGATGCTTGACATATCTTACATTACGTTTCACTTTTACTTTCCTAGAAACAGGCGTAAAGAGAGCGGTTAGCCTAACCATTAGTTCTGTCCTTTTCTTATCCTCCCATCTCTACTATCTTCGAAAAATAGAGTAACAAACAGTTCTCATAAAAAATATTCATTTGAGATACCTTCGTTAGGAAGTATTCCACATTGGAAGCAGACATGGATTAACACTAGAGTACCAAAACCTTGAAAATAGGATCGAGGAACGATGGGGGTACAAAATGAAAAATTTGCGTAATATTTTCACTGCATTGATTGAGGTGTCATTGTAGATTACAATAAATATCAGCTGGATATTATTGATATTAAATGATTCGTTGAAATTAGAAGAATTTTGAAATTCAAACGTAGGAAGTCAAAATCTCATAGGAACCCGAAGGTTAAAAAAAGTACAAAAGCATTAATCTTATCAATTAAATTTGTGTACATGTTGGATGAAATATAAATAAGTTTTAGTTAACAATTTTTTTGTACAGAATCTTTGTGACGTTATGCCTAATCTCTCTAGTCTTTAACAGACTAAAACATATTAATAACACTGTCTTGAATAGTATATGCAGAGTCGCGATAACAGATTCTAAGTCGGGAAATTTACGTCGAAATCCGGACATTCAGCCAACCTTCTATCCGCTCCTATAAGGAGTTCCTATCGAGTTTATAAAGTGTTATATTTAATATTAATATTAAAAACGTCGCAGAATAAGTACGAAATGGTATGAATAATTTTCGTGTTTTAATAAATGAAAAATATACTTGTTAAAAGGGATTCATTTTTTTATCCATGTCCGCTTTCAGTGTAAATCATATTCCTCTTAATTGAGGTATCTCAACAGAACTGTTTGTTAGTCAGTCACTCAACTTCTCTTTTCTTAAGAGAGTAGTAGGGAAACAAGGATAAAGCTAGGACAGTTATTGAAGCATCGGAAGGGTGGGAGGGAATTTTCGGACATCACAAACACCTGTCTTCGAAAAGGAATCGATGAACGGGCACGGAAGCCAACAACGCTAACCGCTGCGCCATATAACCCGACCAGGGTATTCATACATGTATATTATATGAATATATCCACCCACTCAATCCTTGAGCCAAGAGCCAGAAGAATAAATTAACCAACTACAAGTGTCTCCTTAGCCTTGTCCTTCAATCTTGTTCACTGACTGTATATTTCTATTGAGATTTTTTCTTATTTTTTACTTGCATTAAATTTAAATTAAAATATTTGAAATTACAGCTAATGTCAGTATTAAATATTTTGATATGAAAAGATCATACGAGGACTCGGTGAGAAGAGATATCACAAAATACCGTGTGTTAGATCTTAAGTTTAAATTGAAAAGATCAAAATTTTACACTGACCTTGCTGGGATATATCACTCACAAATATCTGTTCACAAGTGAAAAACTGTTATCAGCTATAATCACACAGTTTTACTAAAGATCTTCTACAAAGAGTGTTTACGTTTGACATTGTGAGAAAAATCAATAGATATAGATTACCAATATATATATCACTGTAATTTGTGCATTTATTTTGATTATGAAAAACAAAAGAAGGTAAGTATTTGTTTGTTATCAATTTTTAAATTATTCGCATTGATACACTGCAGTGTCAGAGTTTGGAAAATGGCATGCCCGAAAGAAAATTGCCAACGTCCGAAGGTTGTCTGAAAATTTTACCGATTCACCGTTACATTTTTCCGGGTTTTTGTACTTTTATACGACTGGCTACTGACTGAGGCAATTTCGCTTTGGATAGAAAAAGAGAAGAATCGAAAATCGGAGAAGGGGTTGAGGCTTCCTCGGAGTGAGCTGTACGCTAAATGGCCTGTCTGTAAATGTCAAGCCGACGGGTTAGGCCAATAACTTTTGCAGCATAAATCATAGAAAAGAGCTAAATCACGCTTTCTGAAATAAGAAAATGTATTTTTCCAATACTCAAAATGCTATATGGAATTTTCCCTTTGACGTACATTTGGCATTACATATATTTATCGACTTTGCACCATATATATACACATATAGAATTTTGTTTGACAACAATAAATACATATTAAATTTTCTACTTGGATTGAAATTGTTACTGCCAAAAAACACTGCTCACATTTTTTTGTGAAAAGTCTTTATATTAAAAAAAAAAATGTATCTATTTCACATTATTTATTAGAAATCAAGCAAAATTTCACTAATTGCGAGCATTATCATTGTAACTGAGCATTATTTTATTTAATTTTAATTACTTTAAATGTTTGAACACTTGGTTGAAAAGTATTATATTGAAAAGAAATAAAGCACCATTTTGTACTATTTTCACATTTACTTAACATGCTCGAGACCACTTTTGATCATCGCACCTATTTTCTGAATGTTTTATTTCTTCAAGATTATTTTAATGTGAAACATAAATTTACATCAAATATAAAAAAATGACATTGCCTATAAATTATATACTTACAACATAGCATAAAATTAAAATTCATAAAATAGCTAAACACAGGTAGCTTTTAAGCCAAATATACAAATATTTGTTGAAACAGGTGGATTCTGCATTACAGACATTATTAAAAATTACTTAGTGACCTAAGCTTACATTTCTGAATTGTTTGCTAATTGATTTCTTCGTACCTAGTTTTGAAAATTCAATAGACTATGCCAGGGGTGGAAAAACCTTTTCATTTCTAAACGTCACATTCACTTATCTGATTCAATATAAGGCCGCAGAAAAGAAAACGTTGACAACCCCACTACAAATATATATTTTTTTTCCATGTCCGCCCCCTAATGGAGTTTATCTCAACAGAAGTGTTTCTACGATAACTGCTTGTTACTCAGTTTCTCAACCTCTCTTTTTCCAAAGAGAGTATGAAATAGAAGGAAAGGGCTAGGACAGGACTAAAGGTAAGCTAATCGTTCATAGGATAGGATGGGTGGGAGTGGGGAATTCAAGACATCACATACATCCATGCCTTTGAACAGAAATTTATAAATCGATTAAAAAATCAATTTATAAAACTTTCCGTAATCGGATTCGAACCCGTGATCTCCGTAGCGGTAGCCAACGACGTTGACCACTCGACCACACAGGCGGCAATAATAGACTATTTTTATTATGAGTTTATTTTTTTCTATGTAACATCGCCGATAATTGCCAAACCTGAAACCGTTACTCAAAGAAAGATTGGTTAAATAATTTAAGCAAAACTCGTATATGCGGAGGTATCCCATTTGCGCCTTGTACGTCCCAATTTTCATTTTGGAAACCTAGAAAACGGGATATAGCCCGAACGCTGGTAATTCCCTTTTTAGAATACAATCCAACGGGAGATGAAAACACGTATAAATTACACGATGTAAAGTGTCGATGCCAACACCCTAACTGCTGGCACATTATAAAGCGAGTAAAAAACGTAATTTGGCAATAAATTGCGGGCGAGTGACTCGGCCACCCCGCTGCCCCACAAAAAACCACGTCGGTTCGTCGACGTAGGGACTTGCAGTTGCTCTATAGTGGATCGGGGATCGCATGCTGGTTGATTCATGGGGTCAACTGTCATTTAAGGTGGGTACAGAGGTTACGCGGAGGAGGTATATGACTTGATATGGAAATTATACTGGCCCTTATGAATGTTATCAGAAACTTCATTTTTTTCTCATTATAGAAATATTTATATTAACAGATATTGCCATGACAACATGGTAGTATACAATGTAGATATCTTTGTTGACACGTATCTCTTAAAACTTTACAGAAGACAAAAATTAATGTTAAAAATTGATATATTTATAGATGTAATCTATGATTTGAAAAATGATAAAAAAATATAAATAACAAAACAATTTAGTACTTATTAAATTGATATTTTTTTTACCGTTTCCGCTCCTAGTGTGGACTCTTCATCATCAAAAGTTTTTGTAACTCAATTTCTCAGCCTCTCTTTTTTTAAGAGAGTACAGATAGAGAGAGATATTGAGCTAGAATAAGACTTATTTTTAAATCCATTTCAGTTCTCAAAACATCATAATAGAGATATCTCAACAGAAGTTCTTCTACGAAAACTGTTTGTTACTCAGTCACTCAACCTCTCTTTTTTAAAGACAGTAGAAGGGATAGAGAGATAAGGGTAGAACAGGACAAGTGGTTAACTGATTGCCCTCGCTACGCTTTGTTGGTTGTTAAAGGATCGAAAATGGTAGAAGGGACACTACATTGATCGAAACAAGTGCTGTTCGTACTGGGACTCAAACCTGTGAGGTCTGGCACGGAAACCCATAACCCAGACCCGACTAATGGTAAGTTAATCACTGTCGTGACATTCATGTTAATTTTTTATTCGAAAGGGTTAAAAGAATAATTTAAATATCAAAGACTTCAATGTCATCTGTACATGCATTTCAAAATAACATTTTATGAAATTGTCCGTACTAAGAATTGAACCCGTGAGTATCGCAACCAAATCTAACAAATTTGACCACTCGAGCACGGATCCTGTGATCCTCATATATGTTATTTGATTAAGTGAAGTTATTATTGGAATATCATTCAGAAAAGGTTGACTATTAATAAACAGGTACCAAAAAGCGTTTTCGTTTACTTTTAGGTACCCGTCTATGAATTGGAATTTCGGTACCAAAAAGTAAACAAACGCGGAATGATTTAAAGGTTTTCGAAATTGCAAGTAGAACGAAAGCTCACCTGAAAAAAAACCGGACTATTAAATTCCACCTTTACGCCATTTAAATATTACAATCATTTAATTGCATACCTCTCCATTCATTCTGAAATAATAGCTTTTATAGTCAGTGAATTTGTAGGCGGGAAAATTCGGTGAGGAGCTTCAATTTGCTCGTGATATTAGCGTTTTTATTACAGTCTTATAAATTATATGACTACATTTGAATAACTGTAAAACGTAACATGAATAGTGTAATAAAATATGTTAATTTAAGATAATATTATTGCCATACGAGAGACTAACAGACTGTTTTTAATTCGGCTCGCTGATATTAATATAATAATAAAATTAACATTTTAGTGTTGATTCTAGGCAGGGCCTACAAGTAATAATACATAAATAAAAGTAAGTGAATCGAAAGTGACTGATTTAGGATGGCTAGAGCAGAGGTTCCCAACTGGTGAAAAAATTTAGAGTCCCAAGGGAGGAATCGTCGAGTCGCTTTTTTTTGTAATGTTCTTTCGAAGTATTATTTTAAATACAATTCATGTTCATAAACTTTCTTTTCATAAAATAGCTTCACGTGGACGACATTTTTAAATACATGTAATTCTAATAAAGTTTTGGTTCATTGAAGTATGCATCAGTACTTTCAGTAATTGGTTATTAAAATAATCATCTTAATTCATACATTTCATAAAGTCGGGTCTTATGGCGCAGCAGTTGGCGTTGTTGGCTTCCGTGCCGGATCTCACGGGCTCGAGTCCCAGTATGAACAGCATGTTTTTAGTCGATTTATCGATTTCTGCTCGAAAGCATGGATGTTTGTGATGTAATTTTTAATGTTATGATTTTCAGTATACTGAAACCCAGGATACTTAATATTACTTAAACTAAATGACTGAGCAAGTGGCATTTCCCTTTTTTCTTTCTATTTATATCTTTTTTAAGCACAATAGTGCATATTTGAAAGATAAGTTCCATGCAGCTATATATAAAGTCAACAATATGAGGAATACATTTGATTTTTTTCTTAACTGGATGGCAGCGACAGACGAGATATCTTGTCAATTCAGTTTCATGCTCAACACACCAGAGACGAGTTATGTCTTTAATAATTGATTAAATTAATAATTGAAAAGGCGTGCTAGGTACAGGTGTGCTTTTTTCTACGACAGCCTAAAGGTTAATCTAGAAGGAGGCTGTGAAACAGCGGCTGCATGCACATAAAGTTTGGCGGTGGGATAATCAACAACCAAGTTGTTTGGATGAGTGTTTTGAAGCATGTATTATTTAAAATGGAGCGCGTGATAAATATAAAAAAACAACTACCTATATTGTTGTTATCCTTGTTAACAGTATTTAAAAATAAAACAAATTTGAAATAATATTAATTGAATATCATACTGACGCCCTCATTGCTAACATATTTCTAACAAATGGTACTGTATCATTAAAAAACAACAATGATTGTATGTAATCTAGAAACCTACCCTTGTCCATATAAATTAAAATTGCTCTCAATGCAAAAAAAATGCCAACTAAAAAATAAAGCAGTGGTTATATACTTTTAAAATTTACTCCTCTGATTGTTATTTTTTTAATGGTCCATATAATTTTTAATCAGATTTGTATACATATGTATTCGCAGATCGTTTTACGACTCTTTATATGGCGCACCCTTTATAAACGTACTCAAATAGATGGCGCTAAAATTATTATCATTATTAAAATACAAATGTTGCATTACAAGGGTTACGAGTCTACTAAGGTATTAAATTATTAAATAAATAGTCTAGAACAAACAGACCGTGCAAAAAACGGCATTAAAATATTTTATCCTCTAAAAGCTCTTGTGAACTTTTGACATTGTGAAATAAAGCTTTTAATGTTTCTGTAAATTACGAATATTAAAAGCAGATGAGATAACAACTGATCTGAGTTCTAGCAGTGAGCTTATGTATTATAGAATATTATTTAAATTTATGTAAAAAAATTTGACTTATAGTGTATTAACACAAAAACATTGTCATTTCATGCACAATTTTTAAGCTTTTAACTGTCGATTCTTAGTAAGGAGGCACTACAAAAAATAAGACGATTATTCAAATAAAAATAAAAAAATATATGGGTTCTACATCAATTATTTGTTTTGTATACATTCTCATTAGTCTTCAATAATTTTATCCAGCCATGAGAAAAATGGTCTTAATATAGTCTTCAAATAATGAAATCAATACAAAAAACACAGTTTATTATTTCATTATATTCTCTCTTGAAGGGGAAACTAACATAACTTACGAAATGACATTTATTTTAAATACCATGTAATGACTGTTATCAAATTATTTTGACACTTTCATTATTAAAAAACATATTTTTCTACTTCTGCTTGAAGTATTAAAAAAATTGACGGTAAGCTGCCTTGATTATTAAAATATGTTTTTTTAAGTCATAGTTTTAAAAATATTTTGTATATGACATATTTGGGTTAATTAAAAAAAATACAGAAAACTTAGACGTGTTGGTTAAAACACTTTTAACACTAAAGCTAACGTTAACTGCTACTAAACGAGTATTTTCAACGGCAGGAACAATTAAAAACTAAGTTAAAAACACATTTAAAATATAAAACATTATTTTTAAAATATGAAATTTTTAAATTTAAATAAATGACTTTTATTACAATTGAGCTCGTTTTTAATGTAGGTAATATATAATGTAATATTTTAGTATAAACATATAATATAAGTTTATACTATCCGGATATCCGAATACAATACAGGATAGTTTCAGGTTTACTAGTCATTGTTCGAATAGTTGATAATGACGAATAGTTGAAATCCCTCATCAGGTCTATATCACCCCTTTAATTTTAATATATTTTATGGGGTGTAGCGTAACTAAATACTTTGTTATTTTGACCTATTATAACAGAGTTTTACCAAGATGATATAAATTCAATCAAAAAGTAGGGAATCTTGTTCATGTAATAATTTTAGTAACCTGAATGCGTTTTGGGCCCTGTGATATTATTCTATATGGAACAATATTGTACGCACGTTGGCATATCATCGTTCTCATAAAAGGCTTGTCATATACAGGAAATGTCAGCAAACGAAGCGTTACTGATTTTTGTCTCAAATGAGCAACGAAAAACGCATCGCTGTTTGCGCAGAAGCAATGTTGTAGAAACAGTATACGCAAGGAAAAATAAAAATACATAAAGCCGAGACTGTCGTGATAAGACAAAGATCAGGTTTTTTTGTTACAAGATTGTGGAAAGTTCACAGTAGGAGTGGAGAGCATTGTAAAAAAGGCGCATTTTAATAAAAATATAGATACAATTAGATATGTTATTTATTTTGTAGAAAATTATTTCGTAAGCGGGATAGGTATTAATCTTTGGTATTTGAGATATGTATGTAAATTGCGTGATTGTTAAAATTAGAACTGATCTAAAAGCTGTACTAAATACCATCTAAGGCAGGAGATTCTCCAACCTTCGTCTATAGGCTCGCATTTGAGTTACTCTTAAAAGTTCACGAAAGGATTGTAAAATTCAAAGTAAGTCTTTCGAGATAAAAATCGCATCACGAACAATTCTTGATCATAATTCATCACTTTTACTTGTTGGACGATAATCATCAGTAATCAGTAAACGTCAGGTAAATTGAAATATTTTTCTAATTTTTTTAAAAAATTGTATTTATAATTCAAATAAGAATACAGCAAATATACTAAAATCCAAATAGAACACCAAAAAACCGCTCCACGTAATTTCAATAGCAACATAAAGAAGGTGATTAATGTAAACGCTGTTCGTACTGGGACTTGAATTCGTGAGGTCAGTCACGGAAACCACCGACGTAGACCATCGCACTACGAACCCGACAAACTATCAATTTCTGTTCGAAGGCATGGGTGCTTCTCATGTCATAGATATACATCTCACGATTCCAGTCATAAAATAACGGAGTGAATCAAGAGTCATTAGCTTACTGCGCGTCCTTACGATTATTTTTCTCTACAAAAAAACAGAAGTTGAGCAATGTATTTCTCGAATAAAAAATACATGTTAAAAAAAATCATTAGGAGGCCAAACACGTAATATTGAAGGCAGAGGTATATGTAAAACATTTTTTTATAAACCAGTATAACTATTAACATTATTTTTATTTAATTTGATAAAAAAACACTAATTTTAGCTTAAAATTTAGATGCTTTTTAAGTAATTAATAATTGAAACATTAAGTAAGTTATTTGAAAAGTGTATGTTGCAAATTATTTACCATTAATTGAAGACTTCTTTTCAGTAAGTAAAACCGATCTAGATCATACAACGTTTATGAGCTGAATATGTATGATTGTACGTACAGTTGCTTTAATATTTCTTTTCTATTGTGTTTCTCGGTTTTCCTGCAACTGCTGAAAACTGTAAATAAAGGCTTAATTTTCAAAGAAGAATTGAATCACTTTTATCTTCACCGGAAACGTTGAAACGGGGATGAAAAGATGGAGAAAAATGTCAAAATCACACAGGGGGTAAAGCAGGTTCAACTTCTGCAAGTGAGAGAGATGTATCTGCCCTCTTTAAAAGCTCTTCAGGTTGTATTCTAGCAGGATTAAAACAAAAGCTCTTTGCTTCGGAAGAAAAAAGTACAACATTCAAATTTACCACCGAGACCGAGCTTTACAAAGGCGAGATTAGAAAAACCAGTGGCATTAAAGAAAACAAAAAGACTCCAAAGATGGGCGGAAAGCTCATAGTACATATTTTAGTATCGATCCTTCTTAGGCTTTTGCTTTATCTTGGATTCTTCGCATTTCATATTTTTTGGCGGAATTTATTTTTTTACAAAGATAATTCCTACATCTATTCAGAATGTTTTATTTTTCACACAAAAGCCGATAATGTTTAAACTGATGTTACTTGATATCATGCCATACATTTTATTATTATGTTGCAGAAAAAATAAATTCTTATGCAGTTTTTATGAGTATTTAATATTACTTTAAATAAAAATAATCTACTTAACTCAAGTAATATTTAAGATGGTATGCGTGGTAACATTTGCGAAATATTTTATTAAAATATATAGTTATGTTATGCCACTGGTTTTTAATTGAATATCTATTGGTAATATTAAAATAGAGTTTTAATGTTATTTTTTTAAACTAATGTATCATTAATTAGTTAAATACTAATGTATTTTACTATCATAAAAATCAATTGTTTTGTATACTTTTTGATAAGTCGTTAATACTAAGCAAAAAATAGCAGAATTTTTAATGCATTCCAAATTCTAGTACACTGTGTGAAACCTATCCTGATCGTAAAATAAAACTGTTGAATAATTATTAAATTTTCTTTTTCCAACGAGAATTAAGAGTACACATAGTTTGGAAGTTATTTTAATTCAGTTGAAATTAAAATATTTAGTATTATAAAGTACAATATAACGTTAATGCTGTTTTGCTTATATACGAAAAATATTTAGTTTAGATTGAAAGAGCTTAATGATCCGCTGTGCTTGCATATTTAAAGTCTGTGTACTTAATATAAATGTAATAATTCAAATCAACAAACAAAACTTTAATATCATGAACTATAAGTACTAAAATAAAAGCGTTATATCAAACTACCCAGCTATAGCTATCACGTTTTGCCATCACTATTCTAGAATTCTAATTAGAATTAACGATTTCATCTTTCGATATACTGTGTCGACTGTATTAGTCGATGTGATTGATGTTGTGTAATATATTTTACATTTAGTAAAACACAGAAGTTAGCTTAAAATTATTAAAGTTATTTTGCAGTATAGACTGCTGAGAATACAAGGGAAGTCCAGGAGTTTTATCTGATATGTGTTATCTTATTATTTTATTTGAAATACATAAACACATGAAGAATTTAACAATTCATTTTACTGTTTTTTAACTTGATTATTCAACAAATTAACCGTTTATTCTTTGACTCTATCTGAGTTCATAAAAACGAATATCAACCAGATTGATTGGTATTTTTTTTAAGAAACGAGTCAGCGATCAAAAAAAAGGTACCAAGTTTTTTCATTTTGAGAATTCCGGATATTTTCAAGTTTTGAAAATCGGTGAGCAGTAAAATTTTTGAAATCCGCCAACGACCTAAAATCTCTCAATACCAAATCCCAAAATCCTGAGATTAAAAAAAAGGTCCAAGATTGGATGCCTTAGTATTCATGCCTCTTTAAAAGTTAATTAATAGTTAATGTCTGTCGAAGAAAGCTTAATTGGTAGATTTTTCATATTTTTAGAACTCCTTTCAAAGAAAGTGTTGAAAAAAAACATTATTTAAAAGTAAATGTCATTTAATTGTGGACATGTGCTAAATAGTGTTGTCACACAGGGATAAATATTTCTTTGATTTATTTATAAACCATTACTTTTTACATTTATAATATTTATTCCTTTTACTGCGCAAAGCAGTACAGCGATAAGTTATATCATTTCCGCAACAGAATAAGGCAATGCAATAACAGTGCGACACGAATCTGTCTTATCATTGCAAGTTAAATTGAATAAAAAGTTATGAGCAAAACAGAACGCGGATGTTACTCAACAAAAAGCTCTGGGATTGTTGCTCCACTCTGTTTGCTGTTTACTCAAAACTTTAAACTGAAACAGAGAGAGAGGATGAGAGGAGAGCTTTTGCTTTATGGGTTAGGAGCTTTCAAAATATGAGATGCCTCTCTGAATTAAGCTGAACGCTTGGCTTGCTGTCGCAACAATGCTTTGCAATGTAGGCATTCATTTTTGACCTCTCAAAGACAATTTCTATGAATTTCGCGTAAATTCAGAGATGTAATAATTTTAATTTTTCTCCATTTTAGCTACATAAAAAAATGTAAGCATAATAAAATGTCCACAACAATAACCATGCATTACTTCCAACTAAAACACAAACATATGACAAACACATAGTCCAGTTATTTCACTTTTAAGATATTAACATCCAGAAGTTGACATTCAAAGATACACTATCACTTTCAAGGTGTTCACCATCAATCAATACTTGGTGGAAAACCATTGCATTCAGAAAATAAAGCACTCATTTATACGAATTTAACATAAATTTACGATACAGTTGAATTACGACAGTTAAAGAAGCCAAAATTATAGAAGAGGAATAAATTGGTGGAATGAAATTCAAATTTGATTACATATTATTTTATTTCTTGTATGGTTATGACGATACAGCAATCCTTACATTAATTAATGCTTTTTTAACTTTTTTATAAAATAATTTTCTATGCAAAACGTTATTAACATTAAATTATAAAGTCGATTAAAAAACGCCTTGATTTTCAAAATAACTTTATTTAACAGAGTCTGTAAAGATTACTCTTTCCCTGGGATGCAACCATTTTGGTGGTTCATTCAACCCTTCTACGATTACCCTGACCGCATTATTCGCCTGCTGACTAATCCAGGGCGCGGTTGAGATATCAGGAGTAGAAATAATTCTTGGACAAAGCAGAGATCAACAGTCAGTATGATAATGAGTATTGGGAATGTTATGTTTTAAGCAACCGATATAAATGAATTTGTCAATACAATAAGTAATGTTTTGTTTATCATACTTAACGTAATAAATTTGTTGAACACTTGATTCGTAAACATTTTTTACATTTTCATATCGTCGGCATACTGACAAAAGGCGATAATTCAAAACCCGGCTGTCTTGAATTATGAATGTAGATAGATAGCTTGTAACACGTTGCATCTTTTGAAAAAATATATTCAGCCATGTTTTGTGTATATTAAAATAATTCTAACATAAAATACATATAGAAAACTCCGGTAAAAGCTATTTTCGGCTCGAAACAAACAATGAATAACTTTAAACGTTTGAGCATTTTAATGGAATTCGTCAATATTGTCTAATTTCATGTTTTTAAATCGATACGTAATAGTAAAGTGCATAAATAAAAACGTTAGAATTTATGATTATCGAAAATAATGATTTTTTCAATATAATTTTATTCGATTTATCGCCTTCTGCCGGTATAAAGACGTTATGTTTATCAATTTAAGTTCATTCGTATATTTGAATAAGTGAAGATGCCAAAAAGAGAAGTCCCGGTCATTAGTGACAAATTGTTTTGTCTACGAGAGCTGCTTCTTACATTGTTGCTTAACCTCGATTATTTCGAAAAGAGTATATACATATAAAATATGAGGCTGGGACAGGACTCGCTATCGCTACGCTCCGCTATTTAAGGGTAGAAAAGAATTTTTAATTATCACATATATCAATGCCTTTGAACAAAAATCGATTGAAAAAAATGCTGTTTGTATCGGGACTTGAACCCATATCGATTGTGGAGAGGGAAAAGGACGTAACCCACAGTTTTTTCAAAACAGTTTTATTTCGATAATCACAATGTATAGAACTTGGTACATGTCCTATCAGAAAGAGGCAAGCTGCGAATGCCGAATTAGTATCTAAATTTAACTTTTAAGTTTGAAAAAAGTTGGGCCTGTCAACATTGCATACAGTAAAATAGACTTAAAAATGTATTAAATTATTATTAAATTGTGTCAATTAAACATCAGTTTACAAGTCTTTGTGCATTTCAAGTTTGTGTATATTACATAACATGCCTATGACCCAAAATCATCATAACAGGTTTTTTGCGCCTTCTGTAAAATTTGATATGTGTGGGTTTCGTCCGTTTTCCTTTCCACAGTCGATATGATCCGTCATGGAAATTAACGATGTTGACTACTGCACCATGAACCCGACAAATTTTATACCTTTTGAAGTTCTATCAAGCACACTTTGTTGATATCGTAAATAAATTGATTCACAATTATTGGAATACATCTTTTCTATGTTAAGAGATGCACACTTTCATACAGTAATCATTTTTTCAGTTTAAAAATTAAAATCAAAACGATTTGTTTGGTAGTAAAAAATAATAGCAGAAAAAATATACGATCAGGTAAAAAATATCTGTAAGTTCCGGTTGTTGAATAAAAGCATTGTTTAAATAAAATCACATGCCTTTATTTTGAAATCATACTTAAAAAGGCGCTTTATAATGGAATGTGATTTTGATAAGTCGTTTATCTGATTGAAATAAAAGCCTATGAATCACTCGTGATGGAATTCCAATAACTTAAAAAAGCTGGATTCAATAAATAAAGCTCTCATTTTCCACGCTGTCAATTCTCTCGGAAAGTTTTCATTAAAAAGTTAACATAATTCATTTTCCTTTTCACTTTGGCACTGCATAAAAAGTAAACTATTAAAAGAATTTTCCTTTCTCCCGCGGTATAAGAAGAATACCTTTTGAGATACGAGAATTCCTAAGTGAGCTTTTTTACGATTTCATCTTTTCACGTGAAATTTAAAATTTAAAAGTGAGTACCCACTCTTGCCAGATTGAGGCGCTGGGAAATATAAAATATTTTGCGTTGATACTTTTACCGTGGCTTACAAAGAATATAATATTTATTTTGTTATAAAAGTCTTCGTAGATAGTAACTTTAAAATTCAAAACCATGTAATATATAATTATAAGACGCTCAGTAAAGTAATTGATGTTTTTATATTTATATGAAGGTAAAAACCTTGTCACAGGTCGACAAACTAAGGTGTAACATGTATCTTTAAGTTTTAGTTTATTTTGAATTTAAATAAAAAAATAGGCTAGAAAGTTTTTTGTATACTATGATCAACAAATTGGAGAAGTTAGTAAATAAAAATTGAATGCTCTGTAGATAATACACAGTAAAGTTGAGCTTTTAAAATTTAAGATTAGGTCTCTAGTCTCGGTATTTTATGTTAAAAAGATAATTATTTTATCAAAATAATGAGGCATGTATCTGAGGCAAATAAAGTAAAAAGTTAATAAGCAGGGACAATTATTGCTAGCCTTTAAATCTGCATAAATAACAATTACTTACTGCTATTTTTGCCAAACTGATACAACAAATGCATGAACTGAGTTTAGTTATTTCGAAAAAGTATTGATATTCAAAAATCTCAATGCGAAGGAATCTTACCATTCTAAGTGTTGATACTAACGAAATATTACCCGTTTAAGCAAATTGAGAAACATGTAAATTTTATAAGATTTTCCATTATATCTTAAACTGAAAAAAATACATTGTAAAATTCAAAATTGTTGACAAAGCTTCTTTCGAGACAAGCAAAAGCTTAATAGTTTTATGTTAGTAGTTGTGAACCTGCAAATGAAAGCTCTAAATTTCAGAAACAAGCGTGATTTTGCAGAAGCCATGTGAAATATAAACTTTCTCATTTATACATTTTCTGCATGTAAACTTTTCCACCGAACCGTCAGTATTTTTCTAAGAACTTTCCTTCATAAATTTTCCTAGCTGTTTGAAAAGAAATTCTTCAAATCGTACACTTATAAACATTGGAAAAGATTCGCATAGACTAGAAGTGCGAAGAATAAAATAAAATTACTTTTCATTTTTTTATACTCATTTGAAAAGCATTGTTTATTTTTTTTTTAAATCCAAGACTGTCAATATGATCTGATTGTACTTTAACAAAAAAAAACGCTCAACTATTTGATTTTTAATTTACTTGAACAAAAATTTAACGACATAAAACTTAAATTTGAAAGATAATTTTCTCAACCACAAGCAATTAAGTTGGTTTTTATTGAAAATGAAGTCCTGTTGTCAAGTGGTCAATGAAATTTGAAGTAATTTGATGTATCTGTATCTGAATCTTCAAATCTGAAGTATATTTGAGTTTGAAGAATTTTTTGACATTTTCTGACATAAATCTTTAGTCGATTTATTGAATAACGTAATAATTTCTTCTTAATTTTCATTGGATTTAAGATATTAGCACACTACCATTTTTATTAAAACACCGTCTATTGTTTAGCTTTCTATTCTCTGAATGGACAAGCTTAAAGACTGAACCAAAAACAGTTATTTCCAATCAACTTCTGTTTTGAATGCTTTATTATTATATAAGTCAAACTAATATGTTCCGAATTTCATTAAAAATAAGAATTTTAAAAACAACAAACAGACATTACCAAGCATCCTTAACTCAATAAACAAGCGTGTGGTAAAAAAGCAAATCGGTCCCGATAGTTAATAACAAGAAAGCTTGTGTTTTATTTAAAAAAATGCCAAAAGCTGAATGAAACATGTTTTACGTTTTAATGAATCCTTGTGTAATTAATAAAGTGGCTTTATTATAACTGACTACAGCTATATTTCATTTATCTTTATCTTAAGTAGAAAATATTTTTAAGAATAAAGAGAAAAATATAACAATAAATTCACGTTATTATCCATTATTTTCAGAAAAATATGATGCCATTTTATGACAATAGAGCTACACTAAAAACTTTAAACGTTGTATCTCTCAAGCTGAGTGGAAGCTTTTCCAGACGACGAGGTTCTAGTTATTTCCACTTCCGGCCCATCGAAGGGCAAACCTGCGTGCAGCAGTACTACTGTTTCCGTATTTCTTTTGTTGGCGAAACAAAGCGTAAAAAAACAAAGCCTTCTGCAAAAGTTTGTTCCACCCTTGTTAATAACAAGACTCGAAGCTTTCGCATGGGGCGTATTACATTGTAACTTATTAGTGCTAAGCTTTCGTTTTGCAGAGCTTTTTTCTACTTTAATTCTGACAGTTGTTGTAGGAAAAAGTTTGATTTGTCTAACAAGTTCACATAGCAATTTTCGATAATATGTAAGCTTATATATTTTGCTATAAATTATTATTTTTAAGTTTGGTTTTCTATTAACACTTTGATTATGTTTGAAAAATAAATTTTGCACAAGTATTGTAGTGTTAAACTATGTACAAAAACATGTATTAAAAAAAATATGTATCTAAAAAAGTATACCGAAACCAAATAAGATTTCACAAAGTTGACTACACTTGTTATTTTTTACGTAATTATCAGTCGAATAGTTTAACTTTTGAATAAGATATTTTGAAATTATAAAAAGTCTTTCTACTATCAGTGAAAGACAATACAGAAGAGGTTTCTTGGGGGAACATTAAGTTTGAAGGTTAGAATAAGCTTTTTCCACAAAACAAAAAAATGTATTTTAAACGCTTCGTAACAACTGAAAACCAAATCGCTGCATGACGTTATAGCTTGCCTTGATTAATTAAAATAATATCAATCGGTTTTCCAAATTGAAAGTATGCTAGTTTTAATGTTCAATTTGTGTAGCTTAATAAATCAGTTTTTCTTATATGAAACTCATATAATTAAAATAGAACATGAGATAAGAGTCGTAGCTCAAGTTTCACAAATCGAGCAGGGGAGTATAAAAAAACTGTTTAAAATAAATAAAAAAAGCATGACGGAAACTTTTGCTTATCTACCCTTGCAAAAAATTGATTGTCATAACGTTGGAATGATTTTTACGTACCATATCATCTATACGTGCTTGCAAACTTTTTTTGTATTAAATTCGAGTCTTTTTTACTTGCATAGTAATTTTCACACTGAAAACAAACAAATAAAAAAAAACTTTTGTTGAAATGTAAAACGTAAATCATGGCACATCGAATTGATATGACGATACAGCATGTCGCAGAAGAAATGCAACCTAATCAAACTTCGCTTTGCAATGCGAGCTTTTTCATGAAAGGAAAAACTTCCTTTCAAAAAAAGGACAAAGCTTTCGCTAAATGGGAACAGAAAATTGCAGCAGTGACAGCAGGGTTCAAAAGTGCGTGACACATTCGCGTCATTTGACCCTTTGTGTGCGTCCTCAGCAATATAACACAAGGGTACGCAACAGGAGCTGATCGCTTGCAAACTTTGAATTTATTTAATATAAGACAAAGTATTTGTGTTTTTCTACTGATTGTGTTATTAATTATTGTGACACGTGTTCCGCTTTTTAATAAACACTTTCACACTAATTTCATCAAAAAAACAAGTATTAATATGATAAATTCTTTACTTTTTCACGTAAGAGAAATTTGACATAGTAATTTTGATTTGATGAGACACAAAAAGCGCTTTAATATATTTTAGATAAAAATGTGTTTCATAAGATAAAGCTCATTAGTATTCTACCTTTTTGAGTAAAAGACAACCAACGGCATAGTCTGAGCGTTGAATCATTATTAATGTTTCAAAATTATTATCTGCGAAGCTTAAATAAATTTCCAGTAAATAATCTTTTCTACAATTACAAGAATAAGTCAAAATATGGCCTTTGCTTTCTTACGGTACGCGTACACCAAAACCGAATCATCGGCCGACGTCGTGTCGGACCTATTCTGACGTAAAGTGTCGGCCGTTCATGTGCATTCACTGCAACCGTTGTCGGCCGAGCGGTTTTGACCGAATACAACCTGAAGTTAGTAGCAGTCAGTAATACTGTGCAGCCTAGAATTTTTCGATATCCATTTTCAAATAAAAATCAAGAAGAGTTTCACAGAAAACTACACGATATGTACGATAAAGCTTCTGTGGTAATTGTTTGTTAAAGCTAGTCATGGATTATTACGGCGAAAAACTTCACAAATTAGGCTAAAAACAACGCCACGATTTAAAAATATTTTTTGAGGGCTTGATAATCGCGTTAAATTCACACATTAATATGAAGAACTGATAAATTATGCGAGATACGAAATAAACGGCCGGTAAATGTTCTGTCATAATACACCGAAAGTAGGCGGCAGACTCGCGACAATACCAATCTGAAGTTAGTAGCAGTTGATGTTCTGTCAAAAGTAGCCGGCAGACGGCCGACCAATCCCAACATGTTTGGATTCGTCGGTTGATCGGTCAGAGACAGCCGTCATCGTACGATGCCGTCTGTAGTGGTGTACGCGCTCTCATTTATTTACATACGTTTGTTTCGATCGGACGACACGGCCGAGCATAGTTTGGACGATAACGGATTAGGTGTACGCGTACCATCAAATTGATATTATTATGCAAAACATTGTATACATTATACAAGTAAACAGAACAGAGAAAAAAAGGACTTAAAATAAAAATACACTCTCAAATAATCAAATAAATACACGATGACATCCTTATTATTAAACGTCGCAACAAAATACTCCACCGTTATCTGATGCATTGTTCGCAAAGTTAGTACCATAATACTTCCTCCCCGTAGAGTAAAAGGGATATATTTTCCCTTAAAATGAAAGAGAGAGGGTTGCACAGATAATGGCGAATGCCTTTGTGCATGTTCAGAAAATGTGAATCTTAGTAATGGAAAAAAAAGAATGGGAATGACTTTAAGCTGACGGAAAATATACTTCTGTCTTTTTTTGTTAAAAAATAATATTTTAGCAAATTTTATTTTGATATAAAGATATCTCCCAATAAACGTAAAAACAAGCTTTAAATAATTGTGTTCCATAGAATTTGATACAATGTGGTAATATTCACAAATTGATTCACATTTTCTACTCTTGAGGGAAGACAGAGTGAAGAAGGCGATGAGATAGAAGACTAAGGGTAAAAAATAGGCATAGAAGAGCGTAGGACGAAGTTCATTGAAGGATATTTATTTACGAGTCTTATCCTGGACTATAATAGTAAAGGGGTAAAAAAGAAAAAAAGACAATATTATAAGAAGCATGATTTTTTATTTAGTGCTTTTTTACGTAATTTTGTATATGTTTTCTTAGAATATTGAATTAAATTGTGTAAACTAACATATTACTTCTCCGGAAAAAGAATGACGCAATTGACAAATGTATACTTATTTTTAAATCGCGATTTAGTTGTTTTTAATACATATAAGTAACAAATAAATCGTTACAAAATAGCTTTCCCCCAGATGATTTATTTGCAGCTGATTTTGTAAAAGTATTCATCGCTTCTTTTTACAAATCTGACAATCAAAGTTTTTCTGTAAATTATAAACGATTTCATTGCCTATCGATTTCAAATAAACAAATTCGTTGTAACTCAAAAATTACACATTAAATATATATTTCTTTTAAAAATTGTAAACCTATTTCAGTATTATTATGACACTATTAACTCATAAAAATTCACTTGAATCTCTGAAGTCTGCCGGAGAAACAGTATTTTTCCATTCATTATTACATTACATTACATTATGTATCTTTACAATAAAACGAAAAGTGAAATATTTTTTATGTTAGTGAGACTAATTGTAAGAGTTTTTTTAGAGTTTGCAACTTTTTAATGAATGAAGACTTAATAAACATTTCATGTAAGATTTAAAATCATTTTGATGAACTATTGTTTCGCTTTAACAAACGATTATTTTGGGAAACTTTTAAATAGCTTTTAAAAGCTGAAGAGTTAAATAAATTCTATTGAAGAGCTTACAAGACAATAAGCCTAGTGGAGTTGTTGAATTGTCTTCTTCAAATTAAGTTACTGCGAGATATTATATTGCCACAAACATTCGAATCAACCACGAAGGTCCAATTTCATTGCGATGTTTGATTTTAACTACATTTGTTTTTATCAAAATTAAAAGTCATCCTTTTAACCGAGTGATTGATCAAATCTACAAAATTCGTTTTTTGAAACTGGTATAATATTGACCGCGTAGTTAAGAAAATGTTTGGCCTACATAAAACACCAAAGTAATATACACAATATAACTAATACATTGTATTTCGTTTAATTATGTCATTGTTTATTAATAAACGTATAAATACCTTTATAATATACAAAGAAAATGGCTGAAACCTCGCCTTGTGTGCCTAAGTAATGAACAGTCTTTCGACAATCTCACTTCCACTAGAATCCGACTTTCGCCTCTCGTTTCGAAGGGATGAGCAGATAAAGAAAATCTCAATGAATTACTACGACATAAATATTCACAGACAATTTGAGGCGTTATGTTTAAAACATATTCGGATGAAAACTTCTACCAAAAAGTGACTATTTAGGTAGATTCGTTCCGTTAAAGGAAACTTACAAAAATGTTTAAATTATTTTTTCAATGCTAAATTTTATTATAATTCATCACGTAGTTTATCATCCTTCCGCGCCTGAATACCAAGAGACTGATTTAATGCGTAACGTATTTGATGTATAATAAATTTATAGATTTGTTTATTGATTTTCGTAATACAATATTGTAAGCATTTATTGAAGTTAAAAAAACAAAGTATTATACAATAGTTGGATACAAAATTACATTTTTTTTTACATATGAAAAATACATTGAACACAACTAAGAGGATCGTATAGGCACTGAATAAGGGAAAAGGGATATGGTAAAAAAAAGAATACGATCAAAAAATATGAGAATAAAGAAAAATAGATCAAGAGCTTTTCTCTCTGTAAAAGATGAACAACACCAGTCAGTGTCTTTTGAAGACTAATCCAGATACCAATAAATTGACAACATGTTGTATAAGTGTTTTTTTTTTTAATTGATACCGTCCACAATGCAACTGAATCAAGCGTTCGCCGAGCTTTGACAACTAATGTACAATCATCGATGGGTGTTTAAGCCAACAAACCAAACAAATCAACATAATAAATACCGTCTTTTTCCGAAAATATGACACTGTCTTACTTTCTTTTTTGGTCCGAAATACGAGCTAACGAGCTACGAGAAGTGGCAGCATAAAATCAACCCACTTTCTTATAACTGCTTGGGTGCTCCAGGCTTTTTCACTTTCAATGACATAAATTCCTGAAACGCATTCAATCTTGTTTTTCTTGCCCTTAGTGATGATTAACGGTGAGAATTTCTTGCCATCCAGACGAATCGCCAAAATACAGGTAACAGGTGCACTTTCGTAACCAGTAGAAGGAACGTATATTGACGAGGAACCCTTGTGGTGAACCGTTGTTTGAGATCCTTGGCCTAGAAATACTGCAGTTTCATCCATAGCAATCATGTTGGAGAGTTGGTATTTAGAAAAGTCGATGCCATCAACAAAAAGCTTAAATGCAAGTGCACGTTTAACAACGTCATTGTCTTCCAGTCTGAAAATTGTTGTTGATCTTCTTAGGGACAGTTCATGTCGTCGAAGAAAGTTATCCAGCCAGTGTGTTGACGCTCTAAATTCTTCTGTGGATATATCAAATTCTATTGCCATTTCGAGGGCAAATTTTTGGACATCAGCCCTCCGCACAACCAAAGCCATTGCTCTCTTATCAGCAATCCATTCCCAGATGTTTTCTTCCAGCTCAGAAAATAACGGTTGCCGACCTGATCCAACCTTGCGTTTTTTCTCATTTCCCTGGCCCACCAATTGACACAGGTTATCGTAATCTGCTCGCCATTTTTGAACCATACGGAGATACATCATCTTCTCTTTACAGAAGGCTACAAGATTAACGTCCCAGGAGTCCTCCACGATTCTCTTTTTGCACTCGATAGAATAGCTCTTTCTTTTTGCACTCATTTTTCGGGGAGGGCTTATATTCCAAAAATCCTGAATATCGTGCTAGGGCTTATTTTCGGAAAAAGACGGTATATTTGGTTAATTGATTTGGCATTTACTTGGTAAAATTCCATGATAGTAGGGTAAAAATATCAAAGTATTTTAGTTCTACAGTTTTAAATATTTTTTATGCGTTGATAGCTATTTCGGCTTTCGCATAGTTCGCATAGTTCTGACTATGGCGAAAGCCGAAATAGCTATCAACGCATAACAATTATTGAAAACTAAAATACTTTGATATTTTTACCCTACAACTATATTTGGCTTAGACTAATAACGGCAGTTGCTTCTTCTAAATCTAGTCTTGAATTTTTATTTGTTTTAAATGGTAGATATTTGATGAGTTAGTTATTGGCATTGGTTTTCATATAACCATTTATACCAAAAAATCATTTAATATATCCAGTCAAACAACTTACTCATGCTCTAATAACATTTCTCTGTATAAATATATAAGCCCAAGTCTCGGATAATTTAGATGTTTTTGATTTGACGTTTGAAACAAACAGAAAGAGAAAGAGCTTTCTTGACGAATCAAGGTTTCAAGGTCCAGCACGAACAGCATTTTATAAAACGTTTTTTCTATAGACTTTTGAAAGCATTGGTTGTTAATGATCTTAAAAATTCTTTTCTAGCCTTCCAACCCCAAAAATGACGAAGCGTAGCGAACGCAAACAGCTAATCTAGTCTTGCCTTAGTATGACCCTTACTATCTCTTTTCTAATCGAAGAAATCAACTGAACAATGTGCAGTTTTTTTTTGTGATACCTCTTATTATTAAGCTAAATGCTTCACATTGTGAACGGACATGGATTAAAAAAAAGACATTACTTTCAAATATAATATATTAAATGAAATAATGATTTTCGCCAAGCTGGAGATTTTTGGTTACAAAAAAATCATTGTAATCAGCACCTGGCTATTTTTATTTGCAAACTGTTTTTTTCTTCTATTGTAAATACATCAAAAAGGCTAGTTTCAAATCACGGGGGTTGGCAGTGATAGAGAGCTTTCTTGATCCAAATTGGCCACAACCAGAGACAAAAATAACCAAAAGTACGAAAATTTGAAAGGTTATCTTTATGGCTTTATTTATGTGAGAGGAGGAAGCGGTGAAAAGTTTTACAAGTCGATCAAAACTTTTCATAACGATGGCATAACTCATAAAAAGCTTACTTAACTTATCTCAACGGCGACTTCGTATGTTTATAAATAGTTTGAAAGGGCGACTCCATTTTTTTGTGTCGCATAACTTGGTCGCAAACAAATAATAAACTATCGTATTTTTTCGTAACCTTTATGGCTCTCTAATAATTAGGAAAAAAGATTTATGAAAAGGGCATAATTGCTAAGAATGTTAGAAATTAACTGCTCAGTTATTATGATATTACTACGAAGTAGAGTTAATAATGTAATATTCAAGAAATTTCACATAATTTTATTACTTTATAATTCGTATTAAAAAGACTTGGCTGAAGAAAATGATTTTTGACATCAGTATGAAGAGTTAAAGCCGATTTTTTTATTTTTATTTCATCTGTTGAAAATGTTGTTGGGTCTTATCTTATCGCACAGTAGTTAGGGTTGTAGGCTTCCGTGCCAGATGCACAGGTTTGAGTCCCATTTCCAACAAATCGTTTTCGATTGATTTATCGATTTCCGTTCGAAGGCATGGCTGTTTGTTATGTCTAAAAATTTCCTCCCATCCTTCTTTTACTATATTAACTGGGCGTAGTGAAAGCAATTAATTAACCGCTAGTCCTGCTCTAGCTTTATTCTTCTATCAACACTTCTCTCTTAGTATAAAGAGAGGTTCAGCGACTAAGTAAGAGACAGTTGTCGTAGAATAACTTCTGTTGACATACCTCCATAAAAAGGCTATATGCTCCAGATTAGAAGCGGACAAGGGTCAAAAAAATGTTAATGTAATGTATATTTTAACCTTTTATTTAAATTTGAACACAGGTAACGTTGTTACGCTGCGTAATACACCCTGCAAAAGGAGTGAAGCCGTAACGAATGATGGTGGGTAAACCGTTGAGTAACCTGAGGAATAAAAAAACTGAGTAAAAAGCTGTTTTTATATGATATATAAAACATTCTGAGATTAATTTCACTGCGTAGGGTCATAATAAAAAATGTATCATTACCAATTTACCTTATTTAACCCTTTATTGCATGGGTTCTTAAACTTTCTGCGGTAACGGCGGCACTTGAGACATATGATAGCAGAGGCGGGCGGGCGTCGGACAAAACAAAACATGGTTTTAGTCATATGTGTTACAGTTACTATAGTATCACTAAACTACTATTAATAATCGGTTAAATATACATTTATTTACTTTTTTATGCCTACGAAGGAATTTCCAAAATAAATAAAACGCAAGAGTAGAACATAACACACCACAGTTAGTCAAATCTTTGACAATGCATTTTATTTACTAATTTCCGGAGGTTGTGAGTGTAAGCTAAATTATCTGAACCATAAAAAATGATCACTTTTTTGTTTTACTTTATTTGCATGAGTGCATGAAAACAAATTTGCGGGCACAGTGTTAAGATACCCTGCTTTATTGTATATAAAAATCGCAAAATTATAAACCATCGTATAAATATTATCAGATATATATATATAATATATACTAGATACGTTTAATGTTATTTAAATTGTCCGGGTGTATGAAATAGGATATGAAAATTAGCAGTGCAAAAGGGTGATGTTGAATTTAATGCCTTTGAAAGCAGCCCTGATTAAAACGGAAGGTTGATCTTCAAATATCATCATCCTTAGTCTCCATTAAGGATATCTCAATGAAAAGGCAAGACAATGGGACAGCGATTCTAAACATTCCGGCCGAATGCTCGACTTTGTATGGTGACTGTTATAATATATTTTGCATTGTGTTAAATATTTAGATAAGCTCATGTATTGATGACGAAATAGTTATTTTCTACTTTATAGTGATAATTATTTAGTCTGTATTTTATACCAATCATAAAAATGTACTTTAAATTTAATTCTTACTAAAAAAAAACAGTTTTATTAGTACACATTGGAATTATGACTATTTTTTGTAAAGCCGGACAAATACAGAAAGTTAGATACAGTGTTTTATAAAAACGGTCTAAAGACCATGATACAATGTAAGTGTTAAGAGACATCATGTGACTTTTTTTTAATCATCTGTATGCTTATAAATGAAAAGTTATGTTTTATGGTGCTAGTTTTAACTGTTTTTTTTAATCTGTCATTTTTTAAACTATTAATCCTTAGTGTAGAGACATTATGTAAAAATAAAATATTCGTTTTACTTATTAGACGTTTGTGGATAAACACTAGGACCTGTTTCGCTCATCACGAGAATTTTTGACTGATAACCCTAAAATTAAAAAAGTTTTGCCATCTAACTTGCAAGTGAAAAAAACGCAATTCGTTGACTTAGTCGCATTTCAGATATTCTGTTTTTATTATGAATCGAGAAAAAAAAACATGTTTTTAATTATTACATGAACTTATATATGTAGTATTTTTTGGGGCTGTTTTTTTGTGTGTACCTTTTTGGGTTCCGCTGTAGTTTAAAAATTCGCAGATTCACTTATGATCAGAAAAAATGTTACGTATCACTGAAAAAGACTACGTTTCATGAATAGGTATACTTACCTTTTTGAGACGTCTGATTCAGCTGGGAACATTTTTAATTAACGTGGGAGGGAAATGGAAAGTTTTCATTTTGGGTTTTGGCTTTGTTATATTCCTTCTAAACGGAATGAAATATTTTGTCAAAGAAAATCAATAATTACAAATTAAATACATTTAAAGTATATAATCGCCGTTGGATTTAATGGCGGATCTCAAGGTTTTAAATCCCAGTACGAACACCATTTTTTCAATCATTCAATAAATATATTTGTGAATCAGGCAACACTGAAAATGGGAATTGTTTTTCAATCATAGCCATCTGTTGGCAGAATGAAAAAATAGGTTGACAGAAGAAATAGTAGAAATCGAATTGCTTGTTTACTTAAACAATATCCAACCATAACAGTATAATAATGAAAAAATTGAGAAAAAATGTTACTAAGTCAATGCCAAAAGTTTGTCAAATAATAAATTTCATTTTTCGAATGAATAAAAACAATAAAATCCAACCTTACACAAGGATCGTGATTTTTTCACGAATAAATTGAAAATGTCATTTTTTAATGATAGATAGGGGAATGTATGAAGTTTAGATGAGACATGACTAACGCATGTCAAATCATTAGTTAATGCGCGTTGAAACCGCTGCAGCAATGTTAAGGATTGCTTTATATGCAGAATATTATTGTTGCATCCAAAGTCTGTTTTATATAGATTAATTACATATCTTAAGGTTTTACTGTATTAACACATCTCATGACTATCATTGCATATCTTTATATTAAATTGGTATATGAAAAAATTTGCTCAGTGAGAAAGTTATATTAGTTGTAATGATTATATTCTGTCTGTAGGGGCCTAGATCCAGGTTACCAATTGAACTACTGGGATTATTGTGATTGAAGAAGTGTTAGAAACTCATAATATTTAACCTATTTGATGTGTTCGATATTTCCACAAATTTCGTCATTTATTCAATTTACCCTTTGAAAATTTACACGACTTCAAAGGTTTGGGTCCTGAAGGAAATGCTAAAATAAATACCAGACACTTTCAATTCAAAATAAATAAAACCAGGACGATGCGCTGTTGATGTTTATCCACGATAAATAATAATGAAGAATCGCCAAACTTTCCCTTACGGAAGAAAACTTCCCACACGAGTTTTCAGCAATGAAAACGTATTTCAGTGGATTTTAAATAAAGATCATGTATTTAATTAGAATTCATGAAACTTTTTTATATCTTTAGTGACATTGGAAAAGTATCGATAATTTAAAATAGAAGATTAAATTTATTGGATTAAAATAATAAAAAAAGCATTTATAGAGTGAGTAATCTTAAGGATTCATTTGTAGTATTAATGTGGTTTTTATTAAATTTTCTTTATTATTGGTAATCATATTTATATATATTACTTCCGCATGTGAAAACTTGCACGAAAAAAAACATTTTATTACTTAGTTTAAACATATTATACAAAGCAATATTCTTTAATGATCTATTACTGGGTCCATTTGAGGCAAATGGTAGCTTAGAAAAAAAAAATAGATGCGTTGTAATATCCTACATGTCTTAAAGTATCGTAAAATTGAATTAACGTTAAAACAATACGTTAACGAAAGTTAATACAAATTGCAATAGCGTTTTATCTATAAATAAAATTATGCAATCCACCAAAAAATCAAATAAAAACGTGATTGTACTTAAAAATCCAAGAAAAAGTTTTACCATTTTATTAGTTGGCTCACTTCACGTTTCGAGAGCTCATATAATAAAATAGATTTTCTGTAATATATTTACATATATATATATATATCTACACCCCTAACGAACAAAGCAGTAACTCACAAAAATTTATTAATAATCGAATTATAACAATTACACTTTCATTAATTTCTACGAACTCTTAAGCCGTTCAATATCATTACATTTTATTTTCATTGATTCTTTTTCAAGCTTGTATTTTCTCTTTTGCAAAATAGCCAAAATAAGGTACCGAATCGTTGAGGATGGTGCCATATACAAAATTACTGAGATTCTGATTATGTTTTCCTCAGCGTAAAAAATAATAAGTTTTCAGATATGAGACGCACATACCAAATAAAATGTCAGTTTTTTATTTTATTTATGAATTGCCAAGTTTAATACACCATCTAATTCGTGTGTTCAGTATTTTTTTTAAAGCATACAATTCAGAAGTTGATTTTTCAAGAAGCTTTCATTAACAAACAGTAAATCACTAATGAGTTTTTTGGTTATCTGACTACTTCAATTCCAAGTTGTTTTCCTTTGTGAATATTCAAAAAGATGAGAAATGAATTTCTAATGAAACCCGTATCTCTTCATAATACGTTGTACGATTGTTGTAAAATGTTAATTTTTTTATCTCAAGGATTCAATTTTAATTCTGTAATCCTGCCAGGAGGAAGCCGTCAGTATCAGGGTATACGGAAGGAAACAAGGATCAAGGTAAATTAATCATGACGCCCGAGCAATTAGTCCTTGGGTAGATACACTTAGAAATAAGAAGGGTGAACTGTTTTCAGCTAGAAGTGCAGGGTGCACGTAACTTTTTTGTCACTTCTTGACCCGTATATTTCGGTTTACAATACGACCAAAAAGAATGAATTACTTTTTATTTAAGTGAATAAATAAATATATTACTGCTCATTTGCATTTCTATTACATTAGCATGCGTATACAAAATAACAGCTTTTCAAATTATTGTAATAGGTGGTATACATTTCTCCCAGTGCAAATAAATGAAAATAAAAATCATTTCTTTGAATTTTATAATCACACATTCTTTTCGCGATTTAAAACCTATGTAAATAATATGTCCTGTGAATTATATGGTGCTTTAGATTAATCCTAAAATCATTCCATAGATTTAATTATGCTTATTACTATTTTTATTTTATTTTTAAGCTCCTTTGAATCGTAATGTTAAATTTGTATCTTCTTAAAAAAAGCTGGAACATTGGAAGATTTACTGGATGTTTGCTGAATTTACTAATGCTGAAAGTCAGCGATTGGTGTAGAATGGAGGTGAAAAAAATGAAGTGGAAGAGGGAAATTGTTGAATTTGTCATGTAAGTAATTATTAACCCGAGAAGACACTATTTTGTGGTTGGTGATAATATCCGGCAACCAGTTTTGCAATAGTAAATAAAAAAAAAATGATCGAGGTGATAAATGTAACCTAAAATCGTTTTTTTTTAAAATTTCAAATGTAGAAAGTATTGATACAAATATGGAAAATTAAGATGAAAATACATTTTTGTTGTTTTTTTTAACTTGCCTTTTATTTGAATAAGAAAAGTATTGAATAAATCATCGACACATTTTTTAAACGCCTCTTCAATATTATGTGTATTTTCTGAATAATTGCCTCATTTCAACATTAAATTGGCCATAAATAATCACTTTTCTCCATGTCAGAATTTTTTTTAGATTTATAACCATTTCTTGTTTTACTTATTGTGGAAAGTAAAACAATTAAATATGAGTGGCAACAATACAAATGTTTTAGATGCCTAAAAATGATAACATAAAGATTTTAAGATTAAACAGACATATTCTAGTAACGAATAAATAATAACTATCGAATTAGAACTTTTTTATAGAACTAGAATTTCATATTAATTTCAAAGGTTCAAGTATGTATAATACATTTCAAACCAAAGTTTTATGAATTATAGCTGTTGGTCAAATTTGGCAATATTGATTTCTACTTAGCTAAGAAGAACGGATAATGAGTTTGCAAACACCCGCTACCTTGGCACTTGGCCCAAGCTGACAAAGGGATGAAACCAATTATTATTATTTGGGGAACAATTTCTTGAACATCTCAGATTAAAAAAGTTTTTCCCGGAATTCACTTTTCAATTTCCATAAAAAGGGGATTTTTTTCTTATTTTTCGAGGCGGCTTGTTTTGGGATATCTTTTTTAAGAATAAATTTGACACAATTTTCGCGAAATTGGTTTAGGGTTATTTAATGACATTCGATATGTACCTATCGTTTCCTTTCATCCGGATTTAAAGCTGAAAATAATACATCTTTATTCACGCAATTATATTTTTTGAGAGAATTTATGCTAAATGCTCACAGCCATTGCAGAGATTTTAACGCACTTTGCTTTATACCATATTACACGGTAAGTAATCCATGCTTAAGTATCGATCTAAATACAACTTTCGGAATTAAACCACTCTGATGTATTTCAAAAGATTCCGGGATTGGAGACCTTAGTCCGTAGCTAATAAATACTTGTGTGCAAAAGAGTCTACTATTATTTTTTTAAATTTATAATTGTAATAGTTTTATTATTTTTGAAACATAAGATTTTTTATTTTTACACTGCTGACAAATATTTCTTAAAATAAAAATGATTCTATTGTCTACTTGAGAGCATAAAAATCTTCTTTTTTTTTGATTGAACGAAAGATAAATGTTATAATGGTTTGGCACAGATGACAACTGTGCAATAATAAAAACACGTGTGTTCGAAAATTCAACATTCTACTGTATAAAAAACAATTAAGGCACGCTGCCAAAGCTATAAAGAAAACGAAAGCTTTATCGCGAGCTTATGTATAACAATAAAATATGAAGCATATCACATTAACAATGCTTTAGCAATAAAAACAAAGCTTCAAATAAATTATTTAACGCATTATGATGTGTAAAAACTATTTTTCGACTTAATAGATGTGCGAGCTTTTGAATATTTGTAGATCATTTTTATACAATTATTTTAATTACAAGTCTTGAGTACAAACAACATTTTTTCAATAGACTTCTGTTCAAAAGCATGGGTGTCTTTGATAACTAAAAATTCCTTGTTACTCTTAAAGAACGGAGCGTAACGATAGTGATAAGCTAGCCACTTGTCATATCGTTGCCGCTTTCTTTTTATCCAACCTCTCTTCGAAAAAGATATTTTTAGCAATTGAGTAATAAACAGTTCTTGCAGTAAAATTTCTGTTGAAAATCTTTTCATTGGAAGCAGACAGAAACAAAGTTCTTTCTGTACTGAGACTTAAACCCGTAAGATCCGTCACGGAAGTCTGTGCCGTTAACCATAACAACATGAAGCCGTCGGATCCGAAAATTGTCTTTCCCAAACTTTTGAAAAAATCTCGTAATGTGTAAATTCTTTTATGACAGTTTGGTATTGATGTATTTTGAAAAAATATTGTATTTTCTTGATAATACGCACAAAGGCAAAGCAAACTAGTTTGTAAATGATAATTATTGCAGAATATGATCGATATACCGTTTTCATATTGTACCCTTTTAAAACGTACCTGTTTTTTTTTTTAAATTGACAACTTGATGCCTGTCTGTATTTTTTCAGATGTAAAAAACGGCGATTGAAAACACCGCGATGTAATCAACAGCAGCGGAGTGCAAAAGCATGTCATATAATTCGATCAATATCTTTTTTCCATTCATGTCCTCCAATGGCCATGAAATATCGATGCAGATGAGATGTTTAGAATATGGTTGACTTAACTCATAAAATACGCTTAGTATAAAAATGCAAGAATAAAATAAATGCTTCAAATAAAAGGTTTGGATTGATTTTTCATTCTGTTACGAGTGATATCGCAGAATACACTAGTTTAAGAATTGATATAGAAATTCTATAAGATTTTACTGCCAATTTTTTCTGTAAAGACATTTTATTAAAAATTTTGATTTATTATCAAAAGTCAGTTTTGGTAATTGGGAGCAATATAAATTTATTATAATATAAATTAATACTTCTTTTTTTAGCATATTTGCTTACTATGTGGAACATATGGCCACCAGGCGACACCTCCGTGTCTCCTTGTATCCCATAATTGCTTTTCTTCCTCCCATGGCATACCAACATCCCTCAGCTTCGTAGAGTTCTTCATATGGATAGTTTTCGACGGTCGTTCATGACACAAGAATCCAAGCATTCAAGATCAAGACTTTCCCAAGGCGTTCGCAGCAATTGACTCAGCCAGTTGCAATGTCACGCCGTGACTACCGACGTGACAGGGCGTTGTCTTAAACGTTACCTGATTTCCAATAATCTATACAGGTCCATATAAACAACTGTGTATTGATTTGTAGTTTCATCAATTGATATGATAATGTTTCTTCCGAGCAAAACCAATACTGATATTTAACAGATTGTGTGGAACTATTAAAGAACTTTACTGACAGTGAACACATTAAAAGTGAAGAATGAACATTGAAATCAAACTAACAAATATTTTTTTTCTTTTAGGTTGTCAGTAGATTGCTTTTCAATAAAAGGTTGCAAAGCTCTGATGTGTTATAATGCAGATGATGATGATCACAAAAAAATGGTCAGTATAAGCAATTATAAGTAAGTCATAATATGAACCAATCATTTTGAATGTAAATTTTTTCCGAGGTAGCATTTCAATAAATCACATTTAACCGTCCATGACTAAGAATGATTTCGGAGCTGACCATCTGCTTTCAAAAAAATAATTGCCTCGATAGCCGTCATAAAAAAGGGATCACACAGTCAATATTTAAGGTCAATAAATATTATTTTCAATCATTTTGACCCGTAGCGGGCGTAGCAATTGATATAATAAAGACCGTGTAAATGCTAACAAATTAAATTAAATAAATAGTTGTCAGTTCATATCAATTACATTTTAACCTTCCCGCACGATTCTGAAAATATTGTCTGTTACCATGGTGTAGCATTGCGTAGCCTTAATGAACTTTCATTTAAGTCTATATATAAAAACTAATCCATATGACAAACCATGTCAGCTAACAATGTGGACAATTTAGCTTATTTTAACATAAGTTATTGTACGAAAACTATTTGTTACTTAGGTACTGAATCATTCTTTTTCAAAGATAGAAAGGATAGAAAGAAAGGGCTAAAACAGGATAAGTGAATAGTTTAGCGCACTCGCTACGCCTTATAGTTAGGGATCGGACTGGTAGGAAAGATTTTTAGACAACACAAACATCATTTGTTTTCCATTTTAGAGTGTTCACTGTCAATAGTTGGTGAAAAGCATTATATTAATAAAAACACAATAATCCTTTGTACTTTATACCACTTTATTTACATCAATTGACAATGCTCGCAATGAGCGAAACCGGTCATTTTAAATAAAGTGGAATAAAGTAAAAAGTTTTTTTTATAATTCCTTTGTTTTAATTGAAAAACGAATGTGCCCGTAATGGGGCTCAAACCCCTGAGCACTGTGACAGATACCGACGACTTTGACCACTGTAGCAAGAATCTGACATTAACGATATTACTAAATATTTATTTCCGTCGACATTGACAAAATAACTAATAAGATTAATTTGAGTTTACAAAACAATATCAACGATTATCACATTTCAAATATTAATATCGTTTGTATTGTATAATAATTTAAAAGTTGGTCGATTATATCGTACAAGTAATTTTGTCTATAATAATATTTGGTATATTACAAACAATTAGCCAAATTAATATTATACACCAAGTGTAGCATCATATACATATTGACTATGGAAAGGAAAAAGGACGTAACCCACAGTTTTTTTAAAACAGCTTTTATTCGATCATCACAATGTATCAAGATTGATACACGTTTTATCAAAAGAATTTATTCTGCAAATGCCGAATTAGTATCTTAATTAAGCTTTTAAGTTTGAAAAAAGATGAGCTTGTAAAAATTGAAACCAAGAAAAAAGACTGAAAAAAAAGTTTCTCTTGACGATTTCTTAAAAAAATATTAGATTATGTCAATTTAACACCATTTTAGAAGTCTTTGTGCACTTCAAGGTTCTGTATATTTTATAATTTGCTCTTGACCCAAAATCATCAAAACACGTATTTTGCGCCTCCTGTAAAATTGGGGTTACGTCCTTGTTCCTTTCCACAGTCGATATGTTATCAATTAATTCATTTTGAATCCATCACTTATTCAATTAATTTAGAATCATGCATTTTACGATGCATAAAACTACGGTGATTTATTTTATAAATATATCCATAAAATATTGTTAGACGTCGTTAACTTTTAACAAAAAATAGTTATTGCGAATATCTGCTCTGATCATTCACTAATTGAAAGCACATATTGCCGATCCGGGCCTAATTCATTTCACATAGAAAACAAATCAATCTTGTCAACGGCCTAACGACAGTCGTCATTCGGCCATTTTGATTGATGCCGCCATTTTGAATGTCAGACCGTGAACCGATACTAATCATCGAAGTAATAAATTACGTGATATTGCAACTGGTGGAAATTGAGGAATGCATTTATGGGATATTTATTATACCTCGTGCTGCTATACTCAAAAAAACAATTGAAAGCAAGGATCAATTTAAAATTTCTTCGAATTTGAATGACGTTTTATCGTTTATCAATAAAGAATCCATAAATTAAAACGAGTCCTACTTAATGTCACCAGTATGAGTGTTATTGCTTTCACTGTCGATTGAAAATTTCTGAATATCGAACAACCACCGCTACGCTCTGACTAGGGTATCCAATCCCGAAGCCTTTTTCCAATCCCGGGATTTCGGGATTGATTTATTTTGAATCCCGGGATTGATATTTTCTCACAGAGGAATTTGAAATCCTCAATTTGCTATACTTTTTCCCAGAATCTCACAAAAACTCGTTTTTTTTTTTTTTAGCTCACCTTCACCAATCTTCAATTTGCCAATTTCGTGTGAATTTCGAGAATTTGCTCAAAATTTCTCAATCCCGAAATCCCGGGATCGCGACCATCTCAATCCCGGAATTTCGGGATCAGAAAATTGAACGGGATCCCGGGATTGGCTGCCATAGCTCTGACCGAAACTGGTGAAGCGAATAATATTCAATGATAATTAATTGTTAATATTGACAAACGCTTTTTGATAAGGTGTACTATAGATTCCATCGATCAAAGATGGTAACTTGCCAACGAAATGAGAAAAGAGTTCCTCAGCTCAAGTTCATCTGTGCACTTAAATGCCTGAGATGCCAAAAAGCGAAACCCGGGTCGTTAGAGACAAAAATTGTGTGAATGTACATGATTTGAACGATTAAAATTTATGGCAGCCTTTAGATTGAAAAAAAGACACGTCCACTTTTGCTAATCACTTAATTTCGGAAGGACACGTGTTCAATCAGGAACAAGGGATAAAAATGTTACACCCAAATACGGACAGTCATAAACTCTTTTTACAGGAAATTTTGGAAATTAATAGAGCACAATTGCATAGTCTTCCGATTTTAAATGAAATACTCAACCTACCTGGGTCTCCACTTTTGTACCCTATATAAATATAATCATAAAACCTTTGCCGACAAACAAATAATATAATTCTTGAAACTACTTACTACTCAAATCTGTTGGCATTCCCATGAGCATATCCTTTTCGCCAGCAATGGCTTTGGACTCAGTGATGCATTTATTTCTTATATAAACACGAAACTTTCATTTACTAAGCGTCAGTTCAAGTTCATCCGTGCACTTGAACGCCTGAAGATGCCGAAAGGCGAAACCCGGGTCGTTAGTGAAAAAATCTGTGAGAATGTACATAGTTTGAACAATTCAAATTTAATATTGAAATTCCACCAAGCACCTTCAGTCGAAATCTTAAATTAGATTAAAATTTAGTCTTAAATCTGTTTAATTCGTTCTCCATAGGCTCGAATCCCTCAAAGTAAAATTTCATACGTCGATCACATTACAATAATTTTTTGATTTTTTTTCTTAATTTAATTTTAAAAATGTAAGAAAAGAGAGCTAATAGACATGTCTGATATTTTATTTGACAGTTTTATAAATGATAATTATTTATGAATAAGCGAGTTTTCGCGAAAATGTAAGGAAGGGTGTCAAATGAAATATGAATATTGTAATGATAATGAATATAATATAAAAAAACAAAGTTTTGTTTGTTGCTTAATCAATGTTTTATTAATCAAAATTAATGCGCTTATGCCGACGTATCATTTTCAAATAACGCAAACACAGTGAATATAGTTTTCGATTTAAAAAGTTTCATACAAAACATGGTGTGATAAATGTTTCGCTTTGCAATAAATAATAATGAATAATTTAAAGCAATTAGGGAATTTTATGAACGGAACAAAAAAAAATCATGCATATCAAATGAGGCGTTCATTAATACATATAGCGGTTCTGCTAATAATTATTTTTCACCACAAACCAAACAATACTTGATTGGTTTTAATAATTCATACCGCAAAGAGTTTTTCCATTAATTTTTAATTTTTTTAATGAGAAAATGGATATTTCGTTTGTGTAAATTATACAGCTTAAATACATTTTTAGTGTTTGTGATTTGATGGACCATTGTGATAATTTATAATTGCTAGATTTTATCTAAAGCTGCAGAAGTTAGGGTTATGCTTAATATACCAGGAAAAACAAAAAAAATCAATCTATTAATCGTTTATTATTTTTACTGAACACTAAGAAAAAAAATACTGAACATTTATAATGATTGTGCGTGAGTATTTGGGTCCATTACGCAGCGGTTGGCTTCCTTGACAGAACTGACGGGTTCAAGTCCCAGTATGGACAGAATTTTTCAATCAATTTATGTTCGAAGACATGAGTGTTAGTGAAGTCTAAAAATTTACTCCCACCCTTCCAATCTTAAAACAACGGCGTGTAATGAGAGAAATTTGTTAACCACTAGTCCTGGCAAAGTCTTATCTTTCTATCCATGCTCTCCTCCAAAAAAGAGAGGTCGAACAACTGTATAAAAAGATACCTTCCGTAGCAAACCAACCTTTGTGAGTGAACATGGATTTTAAAAAATATAGAGAAACACATCATTATCAAATAAAAGATTATAAGAAAAGTTTATGATTGATATTTTAAAATTTTGTAGAAAATTTAATTAATATGAAAGTAATTATTAACAAAAATAAATACTGGGAACACATTGAATTAGCAAGTATCAACTATTATTTTTCCAGAAATTGTAACACGTGTAACGCTACCAAAGTAAAGACACAACAATTTTTTTTTTGCATAGAGATTGCATGCCGGCATAATATATTTATATCTCAGTATTTGATATGTCTCCTGTGTGGTCGAGTGGTCAACGGTGTTGGCTTCGGCTACAGAGGGCCCGGGCTCAAATCCCGGTACGGACAGTTTTATAAATTGATTTTTCAATCGATTTATGAATTTCTGTTCAAAGGCATGGATGTATGTGATGTCTTGAATTCCCCCCTCTCACCTTTCCTATCCTATGAACAGGGCGTATCGACAGCAATTAGCTTACCACTAATCCTGTCCTAACCCTATCCTTCTATACCTACTCTCTTTGGAAAAAGAGAGGTTGAGCAACTGAGTAACAAGCATTTCTCGTAGAAACACTTCTGTTGAGATAAACTCCATTAGGAGTCCATATGCTCCGCATTGGGAGCGTACATGGTTAAAAAAATGATATTTAATGATTGAATAAAGCAAATCATTAGATATTTTACATAAAATATTATCATTAACAGGTGATTTTCATAAATAACTTACGGTTTTTCAATTTAAAAACGTAAAAATATTGATACAACTCTCAGCAGATATAGAATATTTCAATTCATCGTAAGCAATTGTATTAACATATGTGATTGTTTCAATACAATCTACATTAGATTTTGACAAATTTTCGATATCAGAATACCAATATTTTTAAAAGTCAGGTATTTCGGTATCGAATTAAGTAAATTAGTTTTGAGTTTTCGATTACAAGTCATTTAAATTAACAAAGTAATTTTCCAACAGTTATGAAAAAGGATATTGTAGTGAATATTGACTGAAACACGCATCATTGAAGCTCTTTGTCGATCGATAGTATACCGAGTGTCACAGAAAGGTGTAACCATACTAAAAATCTTGCTTAATATTAAAATTGTGTTTGTTACTGCAACGGTCTGTATATATTTATAAATAGTTCTTAAAAGTATGCACTTATTTAGACAATGAATGTTGAATATATTTTTAATTAGCGCATGCTTATGAATCTTCATTAAATACACATATAACAAATTATTGTTTTCTCAAAGCAGTGACGCTCAACATTTTCATAATTATATCATGATATTTTACTCATTCAAATAATTATCATAATAATAATAATAATAACTTTTATATTCGTTCAATCACAACTGTTATCGTGTACAAAAGTAATATATTGAAGGTTTTGTATCAAAACACACCGTTTGTTAAATCTCATACATTTCTGCATTGAAATTATGTTAGTGATTTATTTTGTCGAGTTAAATAAAATTGATTCAATCTTATTTAATAATTGCTTAAGCAATATTACATGCAACTGCATAACATCAGAGAAGATGTTCAATTTGTTTTTTTACTCACGTGAAAAAGCTATAATCAATAAGTAAAACTGATAATGTCATTCGGTTTCAAATAATAATATAATATTTTACATCCATGTTCTAAAATCGTTAAATCATAATATTTGTAACCCTTCTATAACACGATTTTCTATAACACGGTTCCACTTTTCGTATATATCTAAACTTTTATTTATTATATTTCCACCATTTAAATTTCTTTTTACAAAGGCATTTCCGTTGACAAAATAGATATTTGTTAGTAGCTACCAACATAATGTTTAATGTCTAACGCGTCTAATGAAAGTGCATACACATCGATTGGGTAAGATTTATGACATCTCTGAAAATTTAATGTGTAGTTTGACGTTAATAAGATTAAAAATAAAATCTATGTAAAATGTTTTTAACGAAATTTCTATAACACTTAAACTTGATCCGTGTTATAGAAGACTTGTCTGTAAACATACACATTGTTTGTTGTGAATCACTGTCTTGAGTCGCATAATTTTAAATTGTAATATATGAATGTTACCGCATGTATATTTCCTACCGTAATCGTTAAAATTGATTTATGAATCCATTAACAATACACATTGCTTTATTACAAGCCAACTTCAACCTTTTAATGTTTATTGAACGCATGACTCATCAGTATCTCTTAGAATCTTTTACAGCTCTTAGCTGTGTGTGAAGGGCTTAATAAAATCACTACGAAAAAAATATAAAAAGTAATTTGGAATTTAGTTCTTCAAACATTGTATGAATTGTTTGACAGGTATTTCGGCTTCTGACGCCAACGCTAGAGCTATCACATCTATACATACGTTTATATAATTCCAGCCAAGTACCAATCTTCAAATAATACGTGTCAAAATTTCACAACAATCTGACGTTTAGTTCACAAGTTATAGTGGTTTTAGTGGCGCTACTTTTGTAATTTTCAAAATAATGGGAAAATTCTAATTTCGTGTGTTGGTTGATAAAGCATTTCTTTTTGATGGAAAAAAATACCAATACTTTCGATGGTTTCGGCGGTAACTTTGTGGAAGTTCATTTTAATAGAAAATTTAAATTAACTTTGATTATTCCACGTATTGTGTTACTAACTGTGACACGTGTTTCGCCTCTTTCAGAGGCATCTTCAGACTTACTATCGCAAAGTTTGCTTAAGTAATGAAGCAAGATTGATTCTAACATTTTAAAATTATAAAATTACAAAATGGATTGGGTTTTTTTTTTCCTTTTAAGAGGAGCAAGGAGGGGGGTGTAGAATCGAAATAAAGCAAACAGATAATGATACTAATTTTACTAATGAGTTGTAAACAATCAGAATGGGATTTTTCCTTTTTAATGGAAGCAAAGAGGGGATTATAAAATGCAAACAAATTTAATCATACTACTAATGACGTTAAACATTACAAACTATTAAAACTAATGAGCTACAATCAATCATCTAGGTTTGTGATTACTCTATTAATTGGAAACAATTTGAGTAACGGGGAACCGCCTGTGCTATTAAGAATATTATTTAATAATATTTCTTTTTTGTTAAGAGTTTTATTAATTTCTAAAAATTCTAAGCTATTCATCTTTAAACCCTTTTTATTTACTCGGTGGAGTATTTCTAAATTACAAATCTGATTAAAATTATGATTATTTTCTATTAAATGATTGGCAATCCAATTGAAAAATCCCATTCTGATTGTTTACAACTCATTAGTAAAATTAGTATCATTATCTGTTTGCTTTATTTCGATTCTACACCCCCCTCCTTGCTCCTCTTAAAAGGAAAAAAAAAACCCAATCCATTTTGTAATTTTATAATTTTAAAATGTTAGAATCAATCTTGCTTCATTACTTAAGCAAACTTTGCGATAGTAAGTCTGAAGATGCCTCTGAAAGAGGCGAAACACGTGTCACAGTTAGTAACACAATACGTGGAATAATCAAAGTTAATTTAAATTTTCTATGAAAAAAATACCGTTCAAGCAAAGCAATGGCTTGACAAGTGTAATTCGGACTCTGGCAACAATGGCGAAATTGCACTTTGAATTGCTTCCCATCGACCGTATTCTCCGGATTTAGCTCCCAGCGACTTTTACCTGTTAACAGACCTAAAAAGAATGCTCCAGGGAAAGAGATTTGGCTGCAATGAAGAAGTGATTGCCGAAACTGAAGCCTATTTTGAGGCCACAGATAAATCGTTCTACAAAAAAGGCATCGAAATGTTAGAAACGCTTCGGAATGAATGTGTTACTCTTGAAGGAGACTATGTTGATAAATGAAGTCGAATTTTGCCTTCAGTTGCCTGTTTTTTTTATTAACTCTATCTAATATTAATTTAATAAGTTGTATAAGAAAACCGTCTGTATAGGTCGTTTTTCCTGGTCGTAATTTTCACATGCCCTTCTTCAAGCAAAAGTTAAATTTAGATATTAATTTGGCATTTTCAACATACACCCTTTTTATAGAACGTGTAATAAGTTGTATATATACATTGCGATAAAATTCTAATGTTATAACTTACAAAATAAAAGTCAATCCTTAGATACAAAAATTGATGTTTAAGACAATATCCCGATTTTTATTTTGTAATTTATAACTTTAGAATGACAATCAATTTTTAGTTTATTCGTAAATTTTGCGATGATTTATCTGATGATGATTCTCAAACAGGCAAAACACGTGTAACATTTTGTAATACAAAAACTAGAATACCAAAGTTATCAAATTTGATTTAATATCTACAATTAAGTAATTCGAAGAGACTTTGCAAGAAAATTTGCGAATTACAATAGTTCTTAATCAAATTTATTGAGTACAATATATCATGTGAAATGTCAATTTATTATTTAAAACCATTGACTCAGTTTGTTATGTGAGGTGTATAATTAATTCAGTTCGAAGAAGTTATTTTGTAATTCCTTTAAATAATTAATGTCATACAAGAGCTTTCAAATTCAAGTAAGAAAGTTTTAAAACGTTAGTTAGGTGTGCGATGCCATAAGTTTTCAATTCGGAATTTGTTTGAAGTAAGTACTTACTACTGCGATAAGCTTTTTCGGAGGCTTTTGAAGTTTGCCGTTCCACGAAGGAAAAGCTTCGCCGTAATCTGGCGGTTTTCGGTTTATTTATTTAACTGTACGGAAACTAGAGGAACGTTTATACAATTTTCGATGTAATTAATAAATAATTGTATCAAATTAGACGCCAGTTATATCAGAATATTTTTGAAACAGAAGATTTTACGAGAAATATTTTTTTCCGAAAACCTCATAATATTACTTTATGTTTATGATTTATTCTTTTAAAATAAACATTTAACAGGCGCGTATTTTTCCGGTCAGAATTTATATTCAATGGTCATAGTATATTGGTCAGTCTAAATAGTCATAATTTAAATAAATGTTTTAAAAAACCTGACCTAACCTAAGCTAACCAAAATTGTTATAAAATATTCTGACCGTATAATTTATTTTTGTTCTGACCAAAAATTCATTTAAATTCTGACCATGAAATTTGTTCCCCATTTAACATAGGTTGGCTGTTCCACCATCACCAGTAAAGATGCCAACACGGTAACTTATGTTCTTGACTGAATACAGAGCTGCACAGGGCCGATCATAAAACTATGCAATATTATGCTTAAAAATAATAATAGACTCGCTCAATCACTTTATTTTAAATGAAATTGAGTTATTAAGTATACGTGGTTATTCACTTGTATGGTGAATATATATTTTTTTATTATTATTTCAGTTGAAGATTAATTGTAAATGTTTAGTGGCTACGTGTAACAGCTCATGATCATAATAAAAAATAAACAAGTTACATAATGTATTTCATTATATTTATTAACCTGGTTCGTGGTCAAGTGGTCACCATTATTGGCTTCAGTCACGGAGCTTATCGGCTCGAATCCCACAGTGGGAAGTTTCATACCTTCATTTTTCGATCGTTGTATGGATGTCCCTCTCTCCCATTCTATCTTAAAAACCATGCGTATCAAGAGTGATTAGCTAACCACTAGTCGTATTCTTCTACCCCATCTCTCTTAGAAATAGGGTTTAAATATATGGTTAACAAGCAGTTCTCGTAAGAAAATCTTTGTTGAAATAAACTCCATTGAAAATCCGTAATATACTTCACATTGAGATCGCTCTTGGTAAAAAAATAAAATAAGTTTAAAAATCTATTAATTATTTTAATGAAACCTTCTAATAATAAAAGGATTTATTTTTAATGAATCAATTTCTATTTGATAACTTTGTGTTATAATACTGGATTTTAAAATATTCTTTTAGCTATAATTTTATTTCTCACGATGTTATTTTTGGTCCATTTTTAGAATGCCCATTTAATTGGTTATTTTAGTTATAATATAAAACGATAATTCAAGCTTAATTAATAGCTCAAAATCAAATTTTATATATGGAATATATGGTAATTTAAACAAACAATCGAGAAAACTTTTCCATTCTAAAAGTAAAACTTTACGTATGTCTATTGTATAATATTACGTTTATAAAATATAATATTTCCCAGTTTGAATATTATAGCCCACAAGTTCTAAGAAGTTTAATTTTAAATTATTTGTACTGATCATTTTCAATTTTCTGTACCCTGTCGAAACATACACGTTTGAACATTTGATGATATTAATAATCATGTTTAAAATACCAAATTTAAAAAATCAATAACCCGACTTAGGATTATGTACTACAACAGTTATAAATTGTTGTGTTAAAAATGTCGTATTTTAATTTGCTTTTTATGAAAATGAAACCTTTTATAATTTGAAGTTTTATTAGTCATAAACGGATTGAAAATACATATTGATAAGAAAAATCTATTAAATAGTCAATATTTAACAATATGATTGAATCACCGAGGCTTAATTGTATGCCATTGAGCACACAAATAATTACAAAAAGCAAGTATTTCGAATACTTTTTTTGCCTAAACGATGTAATGCTATGTTAATTAGTAAAACATACAAATACTAAATCATTTTCGACCTACTTGACCTAAAGTTGTTATCTTTGTTGTTTTTTTTCTAAGCCGATAATATTAAGTATTTTTTGATTTTCCTTAACTGATGATGGAATATATTTTTTTTCTTACAAATTAAATTGTATAATAAATGTAAAACATGCAGAAGTCTTGATTGGTTTATAGCAACTTACGACAACAGGTATAAAAATATTTTTGATAAGTAAGTGTCACGTTTTGTGTTTATACTATTTCATGTTGCCCTAAAAAACTTGAGCTGTCAGCTGTAAGGCATTGCGTAAAAATTAACTTGAGAACTTATTAAAACTCACCGTAAACTTTTCCCCATTGTGCAGGTGGTCTCCAGTCAGGATAATGCTTCGGGAACTTATCTCTGGTCCAGAAAGTGTGCATCACCATCTTGTAGACGGTCATTTTGTCCGGCTGGCATCCTTCAGATGATCCTGGGGACGGAATCGCCTTAGATTGGGCCCCTAGCACCGACAAAGCTAACACTACCAAGATAGGTAAACAACCCATTTTAAAACTTAATTTTATAACGTATTGTGTATTAAAAATATGCTGACCAATTTGCAGGTCTAACGGAGAAATATTTAAAAAGATAGATTGAATATTAAAAGTAAATAAGTTGAAGATTGCAGCAAGTTTTGGAGCACAGTTTTATTTTTGTTTGTGTTTATAATTTTTGCACTGTTTGTCGGTTTATATTATATATCTTTAGTGTGGTTTGTGGTTTTTGCGATGAATTCTGTTAGTCACAAATTATCATGATGGTCAAAGTGATACGTAAGCGCTGCGATTCAAAGCATGCAGCCGGTTTCCTTTCGAAAGAGTGTCATTAACGTCAAAGCTGATAGTCAGTTAAATCAACATGCTCCTTATGTCATCCGTCTTTGGTTTGGCCAGTAGCCAGGTCGAGGGGACCATCCATTAGGAATGCTGAGGGAGCATCGGTCGCGTCTACCGGTTGCACGGCGTCGCACTTTTGGACGTCCAAAATAGACTCAATAGTTCAAAGTGGGTCGAGTATAGAGAAATAGAATACGCCGACAGTGTATCTTCCGTTAAACTGATTTTACTCTTCAAAAACTAGATCATAAATACAGTCCAAAAACAACACTGAAGAATTAAATACAAATGGGCACAATTTTGTTTATTTTTAAAAGTATATTTTGATGGACAGAGAGCGGACGTCAAAAACACCAATCGCTCAGAAATGTAAATAAATAAATAATTATTTTATTTCGCGAGTATTTGTTATCAGTGACTCCCAAGTTCGCAGGATATTCAAATCGCAGCCGGAAACGTTTAGCATAACCCAACAGACTGCGTTATCGTTATCAGCGGCAGACAGAAAAAATCGTAAAGTTCAAGATCGGATAAATTCGAGCGGATCGCGGAGTTTATCAGCGGAGCTGGCGACAGACGACTACACCCACCGGCTGCAGCGAGCAAACTGACAAAAGGAACTGCGAGGCGAGTACATCGGAGGCTCGCGGGTGAAAGAGGGATGGTTTTTCGGGGAGTCGGGGGCGGTGCGAGAGGGATGAGGTTATCTGGAGTAGACCGCAGACTCCTACTAGACTGGCGGTCGCTACTTCGGCATGGACATAGGGTGGGGAGTGGGGTGGGGGCACCTTTGTTTTGCAGAGGATATTTAATTGAATCGGCGGATGGCGGCCGACTGAATGGAATATTTTATGTTATGTTTACGCGTTGTCCTTGGGCTCGCGTCCTGATGATGTACTGGACGACTTTTTTTACGCGGTATACCGCGTGGCTTGAAACCAGTGGCTTGATCTGTCCGAAACGCAAAAGCATTTCGTTTGTACAACAAGATCACTTTCTTACAGCTATTAACTAATTTCACACATACAATTTGCCATCAACAATCAAGATTTACACATTTATACCACAATGCTCCATCAGATAATAAATAAATGAAAATATTTGCATTTAGGTAAATAAGCTATAATTTAATTTAAAAAAAACATTTTGTGTCCCAATGTGGTAATTTGAAGTAATGGAGTTAATTTAAACAGAAATTTTTCTACTGTTTTCAAGTAAGTTTTTACACCTTTTTTCCAAAGTACGGATACAAAGAAGAATATGGCTATAACAGGAATAGTGGTAAAAAAATCATCCATGCTATGCACTGTTATTATGTAGTAGAATATCAAAAACATCCACGCCTCATAACAGAAATTCATTAATTGATTGTAAAATGAAACTGCCTGAACTTGGGACCGTGACCGAAGCCAACGACGTTGACCAATCGACCAAGCAGGATACTATTTTGAAATTCAAATGTTGCATAAGTATGAATGATTCCAGAATCATGATAAAATTTCATTTCAGTATTAGTAAAAATCATTGAAAACCTTGAGATTGAAGGTGTCGAAAATCAAGAATTATATTAATCCAATTGGAAATAAATAGAGCACAGTTGCATAGTCTTCCGATTTTAAATGAAATGTTTAACCTTCCGGCATCTCCACTTCTAAGCCCTATATAATCATAAAACCTTTGCCGACAAACAAATAATATAATTCTTGAAACTACTTACTACTCAAATCTGTTGGCATTCCCATGAGCTTATCCTTTTCGCCAGCAATGGCTTTGGACTCAGTGATGCATTTATTTCTTATATAAACACGAAACTTTCATTTACTAAGCGTCAGTTCAAGTTTATCCGTGCACTTGAATGCCTGAAGATACCGAAAGGCGAAACCCGGGTCGTTAGTGACAAAATCTGTGAGAATGTACATAGTTTGAACGATTCAAATTTAATATTGAAATTCCACCAAGCACCTTCAGTCGAAATCTTAAAAAAAAAAGTTCACATAAATTAAATTTGATACAATATAACTTTGTTATTCCACTGATTGTGGCAAGTATTTTGCCTATTGGAAAAACATCTTTAACAAATTCTGCTTGACATGTTTTGAAATTCTTCTCGATTTTTAAATCAAAATAATTTATGTTATTTAAAATGTTTTTTTTTGTATATTATACGATCACCGATATCGTCGAATTTTCTGATATTTTTGTTTATATGCTGCGAAACACGTGCATCTTTAAATATAAAAGCATGCTTATAAAGAAAGGAAGGACGCATTATACATTTTTTTAAACACGAGCAGCTTAAAAATTCCGCGAAAGCTAATAATAAAATAAGTTATAATTTTGGGTAACTTCAATAAGCTTGCAATCAAAGTACCTGAAGTAAGCCAAATGGTATTTTAAAAAAAGATATCTTGATGCGTTGTAATATTATAAGCATCTTAAAGTATCGCAAAAGTGAATAACCTCAGTTAATACCAAGGATTCGAACCGGAACGGAACCGAAAACCGTTAAAACCGTTATATTTGCCGGAGTGAAAACCGGAACCGAACCGAACCGGTTTTTTTTTCGGTTCACGCTAGTATTTTGGGCAAATTGGTAAATCACTATAGGGTTTTGAAGTTTCTTAATTCCTCGGTGATCAAAAAAAATAGTCACGGAGATATTTTGGGCAAATCGGTAAATTCCTGGGCTTTTGGATTCGAGCTGAACCGAAAACCAAAAACTGTTATTTTTGCCGGAACGGAAAAATATGCAATCCACCAAAACATCATATAAAGACGCGATTGTACTTAAAAGTAGAGTAAAAAGTTATACCATTTTACTAGTTGGCTCGCATTTTAACAATTACAACGGTGGGTTTGCGGAATTTTCGCGGTAATAAATTCATCAATCACTCAATTATCGTATACCTCTAGAACAGCGGTCACCAAACTACGGCCCGCCGAAGATTTTCATCCGTCCCGCAAAAAGTTCTGGATTTTTGTATAGAAATTATTCATATAAGAAATATAAATTTTCATGATTTAGTTGTGAATTCACGACAACTATTTATTTCAAATCATCAATTGTCATACAACTATCTGGTAGGGGACTCAAAGTGAAGGAAGTTGGATATTAATTGGAGGCGAGACGACCAGATGTTCGTGACATTGATTGAAATTCCAAGAAGGGCAAACATTTGTTTATATTCTAATTATTATGTAACCACATAAAATTAAATAATATTCTGATTGTGTTCCAATAAGAATTTATTTATCATCCGGCCCCCATAGTTTTTAAAAAGTTCAATCCGGCCCACTTTTCAAAAAGTTTGGTGACCCCTGCTGTAGAAGGTTTTCATTGTTTTTATACAGATTTGCCTGGTAGCTAAATTAAATTTTCCTGCTATGATCTAATTCAGGGTCACCATTTTTTTTTTGTAAAACTTTAGAGGGCCGGGCGAAAAATATTCTTAATGGAATCTTATAAGAACGATCAACAAAATATTTTTTAATACATTTTTTAAATATGTCAATGTATGTTAAAAATCAGCGTCCTAATTGAAATCTTGGGAGGGGCGTATTTTGACCCCTGATTTAATTTAACAGTTAACTTAGTAATGTCAATCCATCAAGAAACGCAAGCCTATGTAACTTCATACAAACTGCATAATTGGGATCGTATCATATCTAATATTTGGGTTTATTTTAATAAATGCGTTCAAAATATTACTTGTACATAAATATGAAATAATAATTAAAACTTCGTAATTAATAAAGAGTGTTTAGAAAAATATTCAATTGATAGAAATATCTAGGCGACTTGTCTGAAGCTTGCAGAAAGTTAGTATTTTGATTCAAATAAAATATAGGTAATCAATATTTAAATTTGGTTTAACGATAGATAACAAACACACTGTAGATTTAGAAATCTCTAGTACTGCCATTTTGCTAATCATTATATGCTTGTATTGACTTACAATTTGAGGGATTAGTGTGACAAGGGCGAAACTACAAGACGATGTTTTTTTTTAGAGAAAAGCAAAAACTGGCTTCGTCAAAGTAATTTTGTATTTAAGGCATATTATATTAACGGAAAAATGTAGTTGTGATATCAAAAGATTGCTTTTATAATCATTTTGTTTTGAAAAAATGTAATTCTAAATTAAATAAATGGTAGATGATAAAATAAACATTAAAAAAATAGTTTCGCCCTTGTCACTTTTTAACTCAAATATCAAGTCGTACACATACGCAAATTAAAAAATACATACCTAATACAGTTAATTTTGCAATAAAATTGATTTTCATGTTGTATACCTACTAAAAATACGTTATAGTATAGTACTTTTAGAACTGCCATTTTGTTTATGATTTTATTGACTCATAATTTTACATTCAGGAATATGAAGCAGAATAAGTAAACCCAATCCAAAATTAAGCCGCTTATGTAAGTATTTCAATACAAAAACAATTTAATGTTATACGGTTTTAAACTTAAAATAAAATTGCGTTAGTTAAGGACAAATAGACAGATCAAGATAAATATTTAACTGTATTGACTAAAGTAGTGCAGTTTACAGCAATTAATTAAAAACCTATATGAGCTTATTGTAATGTTAAACATTTAAATTGTTTTCGATCACGCTGTATCGCCAAGGGGCTTTTGTAAAAAAACCGCGATAAAGCAATGCAACAAAAAATAAACAGAAAAAAACTCATTTTGATTCATGCGGGATGCAAACCGGCTGACGGATAAAAAATATACCGACATCTCTTATCAACTATGCGAAGCTTTGTGTACAGCGGAACCTGTGGGCGAAAAATTGAAGGACTTTTTTATAGCCGAATCTCGTCCCGACAGTTCATTACAATGTCATTAATGAATTTAATGCTGGTTTAAAGTAACATTTAATTTAACCAGAAATCTGGAAATAATGGTCAGATCGCTATTTAATTAATTTTTCGTCTAACAAATGTTCTATTATAAATTGGAACGTTACCTTTTTTCAGAGAAAATTATATATGAGTTGTCTGGTATCAAAAGCAGAACTGTTCCTTACATCATGTATGAAACAGCTCTGCTTTTGATACCAAGTAACTCATATGTACCATATTCGATGTTAAAAAGGATATTTTTATTTTTTAAATACAATTGGTTGTCAATGCATCACATGCATGCTACAACTTTTATGGGTTAATATTTTTGGTGGATTCGGCAGCAACTTCGTTAAAATTTATATACGGGCTAATTTTAAAATAAAAAATCAAAAGCTGGAAACAAAATTACTCAGGATAGATTGAGAGGGCCGCATTGAATGCCAATCAATCACGCAGGTTCCCCACCCCTGAAATTGTTCTCAAGATTTTGACTGTTGGAAATAATGAGGCTTTCGATTATCATTATTACCAGAATTAACCACTTGAATACAAAGCGGACACAGGTGTCCGGAACATATGCAAGCGAAAACGGATGTCCAAGACATTTAAAAAATCAAATACTTGGTATTCAAATACAACATAAGCAATATTTTGATGAATATGTGTAGTGCTATCTATACTGAGTCAATATAGGTTTTTAAAATGTCGAATTCGATTGTATATATATTTTTTATCTATGCCCGCTCCCAATGTGGAGCATATGGCCTCCTAATGGAGGTATCTCAACGGATTTTTTTTCTACGAGGACTGTTTGGTACTCAGTCGCTCAACCTCACTTTTTTCAAAGTGAGTAGTAGGGAAAGAAGGATCAGGCCAGAACAGGACTAGTGGTTGGCTAATCGCTATTGCTACACCCAGTTTTTAAAGGATCAGAAGGACGGGAGGAGAGGAAATGATGTGAATTAACATCACAAACACCCAGTCTTCGATCACAACTTCGAATTGAATAATTCACTATGATCTGAGCGGGAATCAAACCCAGACCTGCGTGATCGATAGAGAAAGCTCTAACCAACTGGGCTATATTAGGCAAAATTATTTTTCTCAAAAACACGCAGTATCTCTGGGACATATTAACTCTGTTCTTCTGCGTATGTCTGACGGTTTGCTGACGGTTTGCAAACTGCTTTCGAATTAGATTATATTTCGAAAACAGTTTGCAAGTTTTCAGCAAACCGTCAGAAGTACGCAGAAGAACAGAGCTATTAGTGATTCAAGCGGTTAATAATAAATTGAAAACGTGCAATATGTTACGTTAACCCTCCAGAGACGAGAGCTTTTTTCCGATAAAAAAAATATTTTCTAAGCCATATTGAAGTCACGGATAACTTTTATTCCTATCCAAAATTTAAAAAAAAAAAAACGCAAAGTCGTTGTATAGAAACCCCGCATGACTATATGGTCATGCTCATCCTTTTATTACCGTGCAATATTGAGTACGGACAGTAGTAAGGACAAAAGTGACCGTATGGGCTTGCAAACATTCGGGGTTGAAATATAGCTAAACGTGATTTTTTTTAAAATATTTACAATTTGACCTCTTTAGATCAACATAATTTCAAAACAAATATATTAGCAAAATAACTGTAAATAATTTTATGTTTTTATAAAAAAATAACTAACAGTTTCAAAAAGTAAATTAAAAAAAACGGAAATTCAAAAAATCACATGTGCTTTTGGAGACCGTTCCTGTTCCTACGGCTGATGACTTACTGTAGTCCGTACCCTTCTTAACCAAATATGAGCAAAAGCAACGATATTCAGGAAGAAAAAGTATGAATAGTGGGATCAATAGACAACGATGTTTTGTGTGACCATATGGTGACGCTCGTCCTTGGAGGGTTAAGTCAGATATGTACAAACATTACTACGCAATGAAAGGATTAAGTCTAATACGTCTGAAATAAGTGGACCGCCATTAAATTTCTACGAGTTCGGTTGCCCGCAAAACGATGGAATGTGTTAAGTTAACACCGCCATCGGAATTTAACTGTTAATTAAACGTTTCTCGTTCTGTGGATCGACAATAAAAACCTAAGACAGGACAAGACAGTCCAGAGCCGTTCTCGTAGAAATTGAATTTAATTGCCTCGTTCTCGGCCGCGTTTTTTTTTTTGGTCTGCTTCTTTCATTCACTCGCCGCGCAATTACCACAGCAATTCACCAATTCGTTTAATTGAGAAAGCGACGATACTGGGTACTTACTCGAGTTGTTGTTAATCTGCGGAATTACTGTCACTCTTGAATGCGGGAGTGCGATGTAACAGCGCTGACGATCGTAATCTTAAAAAAATATTACCGTTATTTGCAATTATTATGTGAAATAAAAAATCTTATATTAGTGCTAAATAATACATGGTTTTAGATTCGCCCAGCATTTACATCGACGGATTTCTGTTCGAATGCATGGGAAGGTGTGCGTAAGCAGCGGTGAGCTGCCAATTAACAGGGGGCTCGCTTAATCTCCAAGCAATTCTTGACGTTCCGGGGAAAGAGTGAATTTGTATGCAATATCAAAATTAAGCAATCATTGTTACTTAATACACTTATGATATGAGACAATATGCTATTTACCTTCATTCAAATAATATGTATAGCTGAAAAATTTGGTTCGGTGATTCTTCCGAACATGATTCTCCCGAACACGAACTCTCCGAACAAGAATACTCCGAACATCGAATCTTTCGAACTCGGAACCTTCCGCACACAGAACCTTCCTGATATAGAATACTTCGCACACCACATCAGTTCTCGTAGAAACACTTCTGTTGAAATAAACTCCATTGGGAGTCCATATGCTCCACATTGGGAATGGACATGATAATACTACATTATATTGTTACTCATGGATATGAGAATATTGTTTATTTTTTATAATTTAACAAGGGGCTCGCGCGAACCTTTGCGAGCCTCCTCCAGGCGAACTAAACGAATGCTTTCCAGTTAGCTTTTCCGAAATGTGGGTAATTTCAGACGTCAAGATAACGCTGACCGGATAGTTAGGTATGTTATTTCCTGTCTGATGTAATGCGAGTGTTATGGGAAGATGGGCGGAGAAGAATAAATTCCTGCTAATATTACTGTCGAAGATAGGATATTTAACAAAAAGAACAAACGTTTTTTGCTAGCAGTGATCGAATTCGTTATCTTCTGGTGCTTTGTTAACGGGTCTAAAAACGTATTTCTTTTATTTTTCGGTTCGAAGGTGCTGCATTTGAACAAAAAAATAAGTAATAGAAAAATTAAATTAACTTTGATTATTCCACGTATTGTGTTATTAACTGTGACACGTGTTTCGCCTCTTTCAGAGGCATCTTCAGACTTACTATCGTAAAGTTTGCTTAAGTAATGAAGCAAGATTGATTCTAACATTTTAAAATTATAAAATTACAAAATGGAGGTTTGGGTTTTTTTTCCTTTTAAGAGGAGCAAGGAGGGAGGTGTAGAATCGAAATAAAACAAACATATAATGATACTAATGATACTAATGAGTTGTAATCAATCAGATTGGGATTTTTCCTTTTTAAGGGAAGCAAAGAGGGGATTATTGATAGCAGTTCATTAGTTTAATAGTTTGTAATGCTTAACGTCATTAGTAGTATGATTAAATTTGTTTGCACTGTTTCGATTTTATAATTCCCTCTTTGCTTCCATTAAAAAGGAAAAATCCCAATCTGATTGATTGTCCCATTTTGTAATTTTATAATTTTAAAATGTTAGAATCAATCTTGCTTCATTACTTAAGCAAACTTTGCGATAGTAAGTCTGAAGATGCCTCTGAAAGAGGCGAAACACGTGTCACAGTTAGTAACACAATACGTGGAATAATCAAAGTTAATTAAATTTTTCTATTAAATGAACTTCCACAAAGTTACCGCCGAAACCATCGAAAGTAATAAAACAAATAAGTATTTATAATTCTCCCTTGTTATATTCTTTACATTAACTATCGCAAAATGATTATAAATTTTCCAGCCATCAAAATAATCCAATTCTTAAAATCATGCGACAATTAATAATAGCCACCCATTACAATACCCAAGAACAAATTCCCAATAATTTTATGAAGATTCAAATTGTATTGTAATCATTAAAACGTGGGCCTATTAGAGGTGAAGTGAGCCGACTAGTGAAATGGTAAAACTTTTTTCTTGAACTTTTCAGTACTATCACGTCTTTAATTGGTGATTTGATGAATTGCATATTTTTATTTTACGGAGAAAACAGTATTGGAATGTGTATTAACTGAGGTTACTTCACTTTTACGATACTTTAAGACGTGTAGAATATTACAACGCATCTAAATTATTTTGTTCTAAAATACCACTTAGCTCACTTCACCTCTAATGGGTTAATGTGTAATTTAAAAGACTTACAGAAATTGTAATTGTTAATGTAATTATTTTAAAAAAATAATAAAATTAATTAAACTGAGACCATTAGTGAAATGAATCCGGATCGCCATCAATAGCTTTAAGCTTAATTTAACCAATCGTTAGTTTGAGTTACTGTGCACTTAAATACCTGAAGATACTGAAAAGTGGAACCCAAGTCTGTGACAAAACGTGTGGAAATGAGTAAAATTAGAACAATTCAAATTTCATCGATGTTCGTCAGAGATATGTAATGTTTAAACTTTATCCCACTTATCCTGACTCTGATTCCAAAAAAGTGATAGCTTTGACGGTGGATATTAATAGTTTCATATGGGAATGGTCAACGAAAGGTAATATTTTTCTGAAGTCAGTCCACATAATTATTTATAATGGTTCCAACAAAGACGGAATATTATTATAAATATACTATATATTTTTTTAATTGTGGCGACATATTGAGAAAGAGATTATATTTCGACTAAAGAAGCCCAATAAAAAAACTGTCATTACTTCAGCACACTTAAACCCATAACATAAAAATCTTTAATTACTTCTCCTGAAATACTTCAGACAATCGTTTTAAAGCGAGTAAAGTTAGTATTATTAATATGTTTAGAAAAGGCTGAAAATACGTAACGGGTTTTGAGTGGGTCTTCTTATAGTGTTATTCCTTAGATTTCAATGCGTCTATTCAGCTTATTACATGAGTAAACTGATGTATAAATTATTGCTCTTTGTGGTCACTTCTGGGAGTCGGTGGTCGCTTTCCGCCAATTCGCGGCCCTGATGGAGCAATAGAGTCAAACGCAGAAAGCGTTAAAAAGATTTGGAAGGATCATTTCTGCGAGGTGCTGAACCGACCGCCCCCCCAGGACCCTTTTGACGTAACCGAAGAGGCTACATCTATGGACCTCCCCCGAGTGTCCGATATTTCAGACCGTACGCCCACACATGCCGAAATCATCTTGGCAGTGAAGAGGCTTAAAAACGGCAAAGCACCGGGTGGAGACGGAATTTCTGAAATGTGGTCTTAACGCCGTCCTACATCCTCTCTATCACCTGATGGCCAGGGTGTGGGACGGTGAGCGTTGTCCTAGGGACTGGGTGGACGGTGAGGTGTTAGCACTCCACAAAAAAGGTGATCCCCTCAGCTGTAACAATTACCGAGGCATAACTCTTCTCAGTATTCCTGGGAAGGTAATGGCACACATTCTCTTGGCGAGAATAAGAGGTCCCATTATGAAAATACTTAGGAAAAATCAAGCGGGCTTCCTCCCTGGAAGGTCGTGTGCGGACCAAATACACAATCTTCGATGTCTCCTCCAGCAGAGCAATGAATTTAACAGTGCTCTTGCTTGTTGTTTCGTCGACTATGAGAAGGCATTTGATAGTCCGCACAGACCCTCTTTGTGGAGGATACTGGATGCCTACGGGATTCCGCCAAAGATTGTGGCCATTATCAAATCCTTACATGAGAATAGTGCATGTTGTGTGAGAATCGGTGACTCAAATACCGAATGGTTCGGGGTCACTACCGGAGTGAGACAGGGGTGCGTTCTTGCACTGTTCCTGTTTATTATTATCCTTGACTTCATACTTCGCAGGTCAATTCCGCCTGATCGAGGTGTAGCTGTTGGTCCCGGTCTGAAGCTGTGTGACCTTGAATATGCCGATGATGCTGTAATATTCGATAAATCCATTGAGGGCATCCAGGAGACTATTGATGGGTTGGGAACTAACTCAGGTCGCATTGGTCTAAAAATTAATACTAGTAAGATCAATGTGATGTGTAACCAAACCTGTCATGACTCTGATAGGACCCTTACCAGCGCGGGACAGATCATCGAGAGGGTTGACAGCTTCAGATACCTCGGCGTACATATCCCCGAAGACGGTAGTACAAAAAACGAGCTCGCCATTCGTTTAGGAATGGCTGGAGCCACATTCAACTCAATGCGGACTGTCTGGGACACACAGCTGTACTCGATTAAAACCAAATGCCACTTGTTCAACGCTTGCATTCTGCCGGTAATGCTTTACGGTTGCGAATCATGGCACCTGACGAAGACTCAGAAAAACCGTATACTGAGCTTCGAGAACAGATGCTTGCGTCGGATAATGGGGGTGAGGTGGTTTGATTTTGTGAGGAATTCAGAGATAAGGGAGCGTACAAGACAGCGTCCCGTCACGTCAGTGGTTATGGAGAGACGTTGGAACTGGCTGGGTCACGTGCTGCGGATGCCTCCGGAAAGCCTCAATCCTGCCTGCCTCTTCTTTCGACCGGTGGGATTCCGGCGTCCTGGACGTCCGTCGGGTACTATCCATAGGATGTACTCGGCGGAACTGAGGGATGCTGGCATGTCATGGGAGAAAGCAAAGCTATTGGCGGGAGACAGGGAAACATGGAGGTGCCGCGTGGCGGCCATATGCTCCACATAGGGAGCGAACATGGCCAAAGAAGAAGAAGTGGTCACTTCTTTCTTCCATTTCAGTTTGGATGTTGAAGTGATTGTTCGTGGTCTTAAATTATTATTTACGACGGAAACCGAAATACTTCAAATGGTCCACTCGCAATACTTACGTGTTTTCAATATGCAGAAACATACTTTGGAACAGTTTTTTGGTAAATTAGAAAAAATCAATTTATTAATTTTGAAGCCAATCAGAGAGAATATGTATAGGTAGAGGACAATCAACTTTCCTTCGCCAAGAAGATATTGCGCAATGAAGTCAAATCTTATTATCCACGCTCTGATCACTCGCAAACTGAAACTAACCAAGTTTCGAGAAGGTTGGACCTGGAAACAAAATTACGGTAATAAACTTCGCTACGGTTCAAACCAGGTATGTATCTATCTTCTGGTATTACCTACTCCCGTATACACTTCTCGAACAAACTATTCGACTTATATGTGAGATTATTAGAGAAAATTTAAAAATAAAAAAAAAAACAGTTCATCCGTGCACTTGAACGCCTGAAGATGCCGAAAGGCAGAACCCGGGTCGTAAGTGACAACATCTGTGTGAATGTACATAATTTGAACGATTTAAATTTAATAAAAAAAACCTTTAATATTAATGAATTGAGATCTTTTTCCCTTTCATATTTTGTAGCAGGACATTTAGACAGGAGCAGATAATCTTTTTCATAATTGTATACAAAATTCTGTACTTCATACTAAAAATGAAATTACCTATCATCCCTCTTATCAAGTATTAATTAAGGGTGCTGTAATAATTATTTTAATTTTAATTTGAGATCCTAGGTACGTGTGTAAATTATATTATCTCTTCTATACAAATTGATGTCGAGAAAATTTAGTTTAATAATAAATAATATATCACTTTGTCTGTTAGCTGTTAGCTGTTAGGAAACGATCAATCGCGGAAACCCCGAAATCCCGGAATCACAAAGAGGGCTCGGTATTGGATGCCCCAGTTAAGATAAGATTTTTTTTTAAAACGAATAAATTAAACATGCATTTTTTCACACTGAATCAGCGGTGGGTTGCCAGAAGGTTAATAGGGGGCAAACTTAATACTCGAGCTATTCTCCTTGTTCTTGGGATATAGTGATTTTTTTAACTCTCGTATACTATACAGAATAAATATTTAAGCAATTAAATGTTACTATATCTAATTATTTAATGTAACAGCAGGCAATATACCGTAAAATAATTAATATGAATAGTTGAAAATTTACTAATGTGTACTGAAACTGTGGTAGATTATATTATATGTATATAGTCAGAAATTACAGGTAGGTAATAATTTGATCTATGAATATTGTTTAATTTTAATTTAACAAGGGACTCGCCAGCCTAAGATAAATTTAACAAGAGACTCGCCCTAGCCTTTCCAAGCCCTTTCCATATCACCTCTGTATTAAATGTGTGTAATATTATTCTCGTGGAACGCATTGCGTTATCATTTTATTATTAAAGAGTTCTTCAAACTATACAATTAATGTCATTTCGATTGATTTAATTATTGAACTTGTTCAGCGAGTGTATACGGTGTCTGCCATTGCAAACGGCTGAGATTTTAGCCCCAGGCCGATTTGCTTTTCATCTAATTAATCCGGAAAATTACAGGCGTATTCGCCATTTTGATTATCAGGTGCAAGGGATACACGTACCCGATACACGTCGTGTTTTAATATTGATCGGATGTGATTTTGTCCTCGGGCGATTAAATCGACTGGCATGCTCATATTGCCAACCAATGCTCGACGTTGCATGAGATTTAATTGTGTGACGACAGGCCTAATGGGTAGACTAGTAGGGTAGCGGTGACTTTGGCAAACGTGAACTAGACACCAAGATGTTGTATTGATTTGAATAGAAAAAGCGATGAATACACTAATATCAATGCTAAGTCATTCAACCAAAATTAAGAGAACGCTTTATTTTGAACGAAGCCATTTTTGTACATGATTTACACAGCAAGCCTTATGATTAAAATTTTTGCTTTAATTAAGGCATCATATTAAAAATAAAATCACATTTTGGACTAGTTCCACATTATTTATTATAGATTAAAACCGGTCATAACCAACTGATGAATTATTTATTAATAACCCCGTATCGTTTGAACAGACTATACGTATAAAATTGAAAAAATGATTTCCATCATAATTGATCATACAAATTAATCAACTGCGGGTCGTCCATGGAAGAAGTGGATGCGGCGCATCCCATACAACAATGGAGGGGAACCTGTGGCCTTAATTCTGCATGCGGCCTTTCGACTTGATCAACATATTCAAGCGTAATATAAAAAAGCGTAATCAACCCATGTTTGACAGTAAAAGAAAAGTGGGAGCTGTCAACGTTTTCTTTAATGCGGCTTTATGTTAAATCAGATAAATGAATATGGCCTAAAAAATTCTAAAAATGAAAAGGTTCCCCACCCTGTCTTAAAATTTTAAACATAAAAAGTGATTTCATACTGTGTCAAATTTTAAATTCATGTAACTTATTTTCGTTTTAAAAATACGATTGCACTATATCTTTTTTTTTATAAGTCTTATGATAATAAAACTATTTACTGACTTTCAGTTCATAAATTCACTTAAATGTTTCAAACTCCCGAAACGAAGTTAATGGCAATTTGTTACTGTGTCGCTCAACCTCTCTTTTCCAAAGAAAGTAGTAGGGATATGAGGATAAGGCTAGGACAGGACTAGTGGTTAACTAATGGCGCTCGCTACGTTATTAATGGATGGGAAAGGTGGGAGGGAAATTAAGACATCACAAACATCCATGCCTTCGAACAGAAATCGATATATCGGTCGAAAAAATGCTGTTCGTACTGGGACTCAGTGAGGTCTGGCACGAAAGCCCACAACGCTAACCGCTACGCCAAAGGACTCGACACACAGTTTTGCTCGGCTAGCTCAGCCGGTAGAGCATGGGACTCTTGATTGTTTTAGTAAATTAACTCTTACTTCAACTAACATACATAAAAAGAAGACAATATATTTTTTACATGTTTTGCAAGTATGTACATATTACCGCGACATTAAATCCAAAATCGTGTTATTACTAAAATATATAACCTAGGCACATACGTTTAAGAGGTTACCCACTCTATTCTATTATTATTATTATATATCGACTGTGGAAAGGAAGAAGAACGTAACCCACACATATAAAATTGTACAGGAGGCGCAAAAAATGTGTTTTGATGATTTTGGGCCATATGAAAATTATGAATTATACACAACCTTTAAGTGCACGGAGATGTCTAAACTGGTGTTTTATTGACATAATCTAATATTTATTTAAGAAATTCTTCAGGAAAAACCTTTATTTCAGTCTTTTTTCTTGGTTTTAATTTTTCACAAGGTCATCTTTTTCAAACATAAAAGCTAAATTTAGATACTAATTCGGCATTTGCAGATTGCATCCTTTTGACAGAACGTGTATAATATTTGATACATTGTGATTATCGAATAAAGCTGTTTTGAAAAAACGTGGGTTACGTCCTTTTTCCTTTCCACAGTCGATATATGTATATAGTTCGCAAGGTATGTGCACTTTGTTCGGCACATTTTATACGCCAAACGTATTAAAACGCCCCCGCAGCACCTGCTCGCATCATAAATAGCTGCAAAAAAAACACCTCACACCTTTGTCGACTTGACAATATAAAGCCATACTAGTATTGTATATAGTGTGTATAATGGGGCCTCCATTAAATGACCAAATGGTTTTTATTTTTATAAGTATTTTTTTGTTTAATGCCAATGCAAATTACTAAAATTGATGACCCTATGTTTAATGTTTAAGTGTGATAAAGTTTAGATAAGTTTTTTTTTCAAGTGTACTTATTGCTGTTATGTTTAAAATCATGGCTGTGGAGTCGGAGTTGGAGTCGTGAAAAACGAGCGGACACATTTAAACAAATATATTTAATGATTTGTATTCAAGTAAATTAATAAGTAAGCAATAATAGTCCATAGTTTCGATGGTTTCGGCGGTAAATTTGTGGAAGTTCATTTTAATAGAAAATTTAAATTAACTTTGATTATTCCACGTATTGTGTTACTAACTGTGACACGTGTTTCGCCTCTTTCAGAGGCATCTTTAGACTTACTATCGCAAAGTTTGCTTAAGTAATGAAGCAAGATTGATTCTAACATTTTAAAATTATAAAATTACAAAATGGAGGTTTGGGTTTTTTTTCTTTTAAGAGGAGCAAGGAGGGGGGTGTAGAATCGAAATAAAACAAACAGATAATGATACTAATTATACTAATGAGTTGTAATCAATCAGATTGGAATTTTTCCTTTTTAAGGGAAGCAAAGAGGGGATTATAATTTTAAAATGTTAGAATCAATCTTGCTTCATTACTTAAGCAAACTTTGCGATAGTAAGTCTGAAGATGCCTCTGAAAGAGGCGAAACACGTGTCACAGTTAGTAACACAATACGTGGAATAATCAAAGTTAATTTAAATTTTCTATAGTCCATAGTGTTGATATTGCATGCTTGAATGACTAAAGATGATCTTTTGAAATACATATATAATATATAAATTTCTTCAGAGTCGGAGTGGTCTTTTTTTTACACGACTCCCAGTCTTGTTAAAAATAAAACATTTCCATTCTTTGAAGTATAACAACTTAATATTCACTCACGTTCTTTTTTCAACATATGTTGACAAATAATATTCGACTGTGGAAAGGAAAAAGGACGTAACCCTCAATTTTCCAAAACAGCTTTTTTTCGATAATCACAATGTATATAACTTGACACACATTCTATCAAAAGGATGGAAGCTGAAAATGCCGAATAAGTATCTAAATTAAGCTTTTAAGTTTGAAAAAGATGACCTTGTAAAAAATTAAAACCAAGAAAAAAAACTGAAATAAAGGTTTTTCCGAGACAATTTCTTCAATTAATATTAGATTATGTCAATTAAACACCAGTTTAGAAGTATCCGTGCACTTCAAGGTTATGTATAATTCATAATTTGCATATGTCACAAAATCATCAAAACACGTTTTTTACGCCTCCTGTAAAAATGTGTGGGTTACATCCTTTTTCTTTTCCACGGTCGATATGTTTTTATTATTAAAAGTAGTATTTGTTAAATTTAATAAGTTTTACTCACTAAATAAATATTTTTTCATATGCCAACTTTACAAATGAGCCCTCAAGAGGTGAAGTGAGCCAAGTAGTAAAATGGTAAAACTTTTCTATTTGACTTTTAATTACTTGCTGTTTTGGTGGATTGCATAATTTTATTTCCGGAGGATAACTCTATTATAAAACCGTACATAGTTGAGATGAATTTTAAAATAATATGCAGCAATCGAAGTATTTAAATGATGTTTTTTTTTGCCTTACTTGTACAGTATATTATGGTATTATACCAGTACATCTATACAATACATTAATATTATAAAAGACCCCATTCAGAATTTCAGATTTATATATATATGCCTATTATAAGCAGCTCTCGAGTGTAAATTCCCCCGAGGTTCGACTCCGGCAATATAACTGTCACTGGCAGAAAAAATCCTTCTTTGTTTTAACGCAGAAAAGAGATTTGAGTAAATCTAAACCGCCAGAGGGTTCGTTTTCTATTTTCTTTTTTTTCAAATGTTTTTTTTCAAGAGCTTAAAATTAAAAAGGTTTATTACTTCTGATGTTCTATGAAATACGTGTGAATTGTATCGATATTTTCTGATTTCAATTTGTATCCATTAATTTTTAATATAAAGTTGATAACATTGTTATTCTACTGTTTGTGTTATTAATTGTGATACGTGTTTTGCTAATTTGAAAATCATCTTTAGACTTTTCATCTTTAATCGAACTATGTTATATCAACGTTGTATTACTATTGAGGTCTCAAGTTCCAGAATGAAAAGCTTCATATGGCGAATTTTTGATTGCTATTGAATAATTATCCAAATGCATGCACCCGTCTGTGACGTTTTATTATTCCTTTCAATTATCTTACATTTAAATTATCCATATTTGTTTCATTAGAAAAGGGATAAAAGCATTCGTAGAATTTTATTTAAATTAAAGTTAACCGAAAAACTCTCGAAAAGATGAAATAGGTCATCACTTAATAATAAAAAATAAAATATCACTCTGAAAAGAATTTTCTATTAATAAAAAAATAACATTAGACAACATAGGACAATGATTGGAACAATCAGATCATGTACTTACAATTTGCTTCCAAACTTCCGTGTGTTGTATTCCCGTCACGTGAAATTCTTAAAATCAAGTTCATGGTTACTTTTAATAATTATATATTCTTATATAACTATCGATAGCAGATGGTACATAATAGAATCATTATACATCTCATGATTGTCACATGCCAAAATATTATTAATCAAATTGTAAATGTCAAAAAATTAGGCCACACGTGCTCGTAAAAAAATGATTTATTTCATTTGACATTCTGAACCTGTGTAAATAAGTTTTATTGATACTCTTCAATCTATAAATTCTAAGAATTCTTAGATAAGTGACTACGCACAAAAGTTGTATTAAGATCTTTGATTGATATAAAATTCGTTGTATGCAATGCGCCTTAGATTCAAAACCCACTTAACTCCAAAAACCAAAATTGTTGGCAAAGTGCAACAAACGGCTTTGAGCTTTTTGGATTTGAGTAGATTTTGAGACGAAACACGTTTTTATAAATGCGCTTTCTCTGTATATAGAGAGGTTTTGAAATCGAACATTTTTTGATTGTGGATTTAGAAATAGAGAACAGGTTGGCATCAAAATTTGAAAAAAAAACAAAAATGGTCTTTAGGTAAGTTTTGCAATTGAGGTATTCAAATGTGTATATAAAATATCCTTCGTATGGATAATATAAAAGTAGTATAAATATAACATAATGAAATATGTTTGGACCTTATTCCAGTAAGGTATAGATACAAGAAATGATGATGATAATGGTGTATGTATGGCCTGAGTTAATAGCTGGTGTATAGAAATACAAGTAAAAAAGCATTCGATATGAACCATTATTTTGACACGTCAACACGAATGACTTTTTGATTACCTTTCCGGAATAATATTAAGCCATACTACCAGAGTATGCATGATACACTTTATACCGTAATTTTATTTTTTATTCGTCAATAATCGAATCCAGGACGTAGTGGTCAACGTCGTTAGCTTTGGTGACGGATATCACGAGTTCAAGCGTTCAAGGCCCAGCACAAACAGCACTTTTTTTTCAACCAATTTATCGATTTCCATTTGTCTATAATTCTCTTCACAACCTTCCAATATTAAATGAACGAGGCGTAAAGAGAGCGATTTGTTAACCACTAGTTTTGACCTAGTCCTATCTTTCTTCTGAGTAACAAGCATTTCTTGAAGAAAAACTTACATTTTACGACACTTGCATTATGAAGCCATTTACTCCACATTTGAAGCGGACATAGATTGAAAAAAAACTCTGGCATCAAAACCAGAGCGAGCTGTGGAGTCATGTAAAAAAAGACGACTCCGACTCTAGCTTAAAAATAAAAAACGTCGATTCCTAAGATTTTTTCAATAATTTAATTTTAACTTATATATATATGAATTCTATCAGATCATCTTTAGTCAACCAAGCATGCAACACGATGGAATATTGTAGTTTGAATGCACATCATTAAATATATATTTTTAAATGTTTCGAGCCGCTCATTTTTCACGACTCCGACTCCACAGCCATACAAATAACAGCCCACAGATCAAAACAAATAATTATATTCTTTTTTAATTTTTTTAATACAAGTTCGAACAATCGATTTTTCTTCCCAACAGATAATTAAAGGTTCAAAGCTTTATTTGCATAAAGAGAAGCATTTTTATACTTTATGTATAAACAACTTAAGTTTTTTCTTTTTGGTATTTTTATTAGAAATATGCGTTGATATCTCTAAATGGGCCTAGGTCAGCGATCTTTTGTTAGCTGTCTCTGCAGACCTCGCCTCTCAGTCCAAGAATATTAGGATGATAACGCCCTTGTTAGTCCCACGGAACGCTAAAAAACCAAGATTTTAATATTTTTACTTCAGACTTGAGGATAGTAATTCTTCTGCATATACAAACAGTGGACATTATCTTGGTCTGACGTCGCTCTTCATCATGACAAGTCTAGTCTGGAGTCTAGTCACTGGTGCGCTAGATTTAGTTGTTAAGAAATATTTCCATGCGAAGTGGATTATTTTATGACTGACAATAGACGTATCACAATACCATGATTGATTGTATTCAATGAAAATTGGGTTCGTCGAATAGTAAGAATAATATATGATACTAAGCCAATGACCGGAATATTGCCTCGTACAATTCTCTTTGTTGCCAGCAAGTAAGAAAAAATATTATACAAATTGTATTTGTACAAAAGACCACTGTGTAAAAAAATCTTTCTGGTTACATGTATTTTTTTGAGGTTTATTTGTGTAGTAAGTAAAAAATCTAAATATGTTGTGTATATAATAATGTACTGATTTCGTTCGGGATCTCATAACATATTGTGTAACTAAAAGAAGCATTCTCTAATTAATCTATTTCACTAAGTCACTGGAAGGAAAAAACTTCAAGCTAAACAAGCTATTACATTTTTTTGAAATATGCATACATTATTTTTCATAGATTTATTCAAATCTAATAGGCTACGATATAATATATTTTTTATTATAGCTATATTTTTATATCATACACGTCGCTAAGTTTTTCTTCAATAAAATAATAATAGTTGAAGCAGTGCTTTTTTTCATGTAACGGGGTGTAGCGGCGTTTCGGCACCTTTTTTCATGGCATTTTTGATGTTTCAAATCCATATTCGATTTTTTTTTATATAAAAATAGAATTGACTGTTTGTCCCTATCTTAGATACATTTTGAATGTAATGTACCTGGTATTGTAAAAGTCACTGGACAAAACAATACCGGGTTCATAGATTTACTCTGTGACCAGAACCAGAGGTATAAAGCTTGATTTAGTGCGCCTTTTGTATCACGTGGATGGTTTTGTCACTTTACGTCTTTGATAGTTTGCAAAACTTTTTATCAGGCTGATATTTTGTTGACTGCAACTGAATACATACTTTTAAATATTCTTTTTTCAATATACGCAAATTCACACTAGTATGTAGGTGGAAGAAAATATGTTTAACTATAAGATTGCTATTTTTTTAAGATTTATTTTTTTTACCAGCTATGAAAGTTTTCATAATGCATATACTAAGAGTAAAAGAAATATTTTTTTGACGAACCGCTATTTTTTCATTTGCCGAGTTAGGCACGCTTGTCGCGTATTTACAATCGCTGGCTTAGTTGCTACTGTAGAATGTTATAATAAGAATCAGCTACAACTAAGAATCACAACTTGCTACCCAAAAGAACATATTTTGCGGCCCAATTATATGAAAATTTACAATCTATATACACACATAAATATAAAACAATTAAAGCTCGGTGAGGCGTGAAACGCTCCGATTACCTATCGGTCCCTATTCAAATTCATATCTCCACTGGTAATGGTCTACCTTTTTTTTTATTCTTTAGGAATGATCTATTGGCATGTAAGCATGTGTTCTATAAAAGAAAAATGTAAATATTTAAACAATTTTGATTTATAAATGAAATACATATATTTTTCGCGGTATTAATAATCAATTGGCCAGCACTATATATGTACTGAAATATTTTTTAACACTTTTGAAATTGAAAAAATAAGTTAGCTCTACTGTCAAAAAGATTTAGCGTCACTGAACCACACACAATAATAATTAATAAGGTAGGCAAGTTTTTGTCTTCCTTTTTTTGGTGTCATGTTTAATGACTATCAAAATAACATTGCTAAAATGATTTGACATTTCAATGAATGCAAGGAGTATACCATTGATATAAATAAACCAAGGAATTTATTTTTTATAGACACGCTAAATGTCTACAGCGACGGGTTAAAGTGTACAATATTATTAAAACTGACAACTACTTATTTTATGTCATACTCATTTGATATTTGGTGTCAAACTCATTTATCAATGTAAAAAATATGACTTACAAGTTACATTCAATGTATAAATACGTTATTATCTAATATCACAACAATGTGTACGGATGTGTATCTATGTGTATGAATAAAGTATACACAGAGGTATATTTAATATAACTTGTATATTAATGCATATTATGGTGTCCACGTGAACTGGTTTCACTGTGGATTACTCACCTCTGAAGCGATCACGCTCTTCCGTCAGCAACGAAAGAAAGGGAATGCAAATGACCCGAGAGATTAAACTGAAACAACACTATTTACAAAAGTTAGATTTTTTAAGAGAGCCACTAAAAGATTTGGTTACTTTACAAATTAATTGGTTATTTGACACCTTATGTTAATATTTTATGAGTTATTGTGTACTTTATGTTTTAAATGTTATTATCTTAAAGATCATTAAAAAAGGGCAATTCGATGGCCGAGAGTGAAAAATAGGGTTATTAATTAACAAAAAACGAAATACACTTTTTTGTACATAACGTTGTTTGACTTTAATCCCTCGGACCAGATCTGAAAAAGATTCGATGAACGTTGACCCTAACGCCCCCCTATGACTCAAAAATACATTAATATGATTTCCAAAAAAATGAGATATGAGACATGTATTTATTAAAGTATATTATTTAGTTCAAGCGCATATCTGCTGCTTATCTGGAGCATCTCAAAGTTTTGTTTTATATTAAATTTGTATTGTCTCTACAAAAAGAGAGACTGAATAACTAAGTAAAAAGCAGAGTAGAACAATCTCAGAAGAGATAAGCTTCACTAAGGATGTGGCATACATTAGGAGTCGACACCATCATTTATAAAAATCTTGTTCTTAATTAATATTAATATAAAACTTTGATAAAAATAATTTGAAAGTTTTTAAAAATTGATTATTCAAGACTTCTGTTCGAAGGCGAAAATGTATGTGAATTATGATTACCAAATTCCCTCTCAACCATTTTATCCTAAAAACGGGTATAGTGCCAGCTATTAGCTTGCTTGTCCTGTTCTATACCTATCTTTCTATACTAACTTGGCAAATTTCACACATTGGGAGCAGAAATGGTTTAAAAAAATGCAACAGCAAAAAAAGGTTTCTAATCAGTTTTAAAGAACGCCAAAAGCAATGTATTACATATTATATTATGGTTTTTGGAACTAATTTTTGTTGTGTTCTATGTCTATGCATCTTGGATTTTAGCCCAATAGTAATGACATTCTAGCCCGGTACTCTCTCAACAATATGCTGGCATTAATCAGGCAACATCGCCTTTGAATACGTAATAAAAATCATACAATAAAAAAACCGTGCTACAGGGTGTTCTTAATGTGGTTACATAATATTTTTCCAGTGCTATTATTCAAACTTTATGTGACAAAAAATATTTATATGTTTTAAAAATTGATTCAATTAATACTTCAATACATCTAACGGTTCTTTGATAAGAATAAGTAACTATAAGAAAACGTCGTGAAATTTGATATTACAGACAATTGGCACGTTGGCATACAATATGGCGATTGGTAAACAATTTTGGGCTATTAAAGACGAAGAGTAATAGTATGATATCATTGGTAGTCTGAAATATTTGGAATTAAATATAATATCACAGTGTTCCAGGACCTGTTACCAAGGATTTTTTGTCATAACTTAGACGTTACCAAATTATATATTCATGGTCGACCCAAAAATCATTTTTGGTTAAATTTAATTTGCGCATCAGTCATAACTATGAGACATTACTAACAGTCTCGTGCGATTTTTTGCACTGTGTATGTTTTTTCTTGTTTCAATTAAGGTTACCATTAATTTAGGTTAAATGAGCCAAAATTAAATTTGAAATGGAAAGAAGGAAAGAACAATCACACATTTTAATAAAATTGGTCCCAATGAATTGAAATGTTTTAAATCTGCTCAGAGTTGTATCAATATTGACAGATTCTAAACATGACCAGTCACCGGAATGATGTATTTCTTTATTTATTTATACGAGAACTGTTTGTTACTCAGTTGCTTAACCTCTATTTTTAGAGAGAGTAGTAGAGATAGTGGTTAACTAATCGTTCTCGATACGCCTAGTTATTGAAGGATCTTAAAGTTGGGAGGGAATTTTTAGATATGTTATGTATACTCGACATCTTGTCATAGAGTACTATGTTAATACTCTATGACATACTATAATTGCAACAATAACATTTCAACGCCCAAAACCGATATCCTACTCTCCTTCCATTCAGTCCAATTCAAGAGTTCAAATCGACCGGTCATCAATCCAGTAGAGACGTCTTGAAACTCACGTTGCTATTATTCGATTATAAGATTAGTGATTTATATAAAAGTGTACTATTATGATATATGGAATAAAAATTGAACAAACATTTAAACAGTGTTTTAGTAAAAATTATCTGTAACATAACAGATATCACAATCACCAATACTTTCAAAAAGAAATCGATCAAAAAAATGCTGTTATAATTAGGACCCGACCCCGTGAGATCCGGCACGGAAGCTAACTACGCTAACCGCTGCGCCATATACCCGACCCAACAATGAATATATGAACGATGAAAAATATTTATAACAATTCGGTCTTTAGGAAAAAATATTAAATTGAGACAAAATAAAAGAAGAAAATCAATATCAACCTTTTGCCCAACCTGTACTTGGACGCGAGTGTTCATATGGCTTGGTTAGTTGGGCCAGTGCCAAAAACCGGTTTGAAATTTTACACGCATATTTTTTAAAGGCAAATAAATAAACGTAACAAAATTTTTGGACTAATTTAAAACGCACTATTTAAATTTATTCGATACATTAAAAAAACAAATACGACTTCTACACTAAAATTTGGGCCCCCTTAGATTTTTTGTCAAGTGAAGTGGTGTTCAACTGGAATCATTTGGTGGGCCAAATGATTTAAAAAAATATGTATGTCTTTGATTGGCCACACCTTTGGGGCCGAGTCACCGACTGTACTAACTTTTGTAAACCATACATTTTTATACGCACGTGATTACTAATTATCAGCATATTAAACACATTTATCTTGATTTCCAAATTTGTGTCCTTCGATGGACATACAGCCGTCCCGCTGTCTCAATACTGAACCATTAGAGGGAGATAGCAACCAGCTCATGGCATAACTTTGCAATATAGCTCTACTACATTCGCTCTGTCTTGCTCAGTCGGCTAGCGCTGTTCCGCATAACACTTACATTACTACAAACGAATGTCTTGCGCCGGCACACGACCATGTAAGTGGCTTTTTCTCAACCGGGGTTCACAGCACGTTCTAAGGGTGCCAAATTATTTTAGTGGAACTACAGCACAGTTTTGGGAGGCTTTGGGCACCCTGGGTAAATGAGGTTCCACATTTAATAATGGGAAATCCGGTAATTCCCAGGTTTTGAAAATCTGCTTATTTTTCAGTAGCTCCACCTCTCCTTTATTGAAAGGGTAGAAATAAGTGGATAGGGCTTGGATAGGATCTGTAGTCGAATAATCTATCTTCTACCCCCCATGTGTAGGAACGCCCTATTTCTACTCACATGGAGATGTAAGCCGGGTAGCTAGTTATTAATATTACATGTCATTGGATTCGGTGGCACCGATATGTAAAATCATTTTAAATAAGAAATTGAAATAAGTTACATTGCCATCACACCATCGGAGACACAACTAATGGAATAGCAAATATTGAATGTCTGGTCAGGTGTGGCATTCTTTGATATAGTAAACTCCCCTACATAAAAGTTTCCTATAGCGAATGCGGCACTGCCCCGTGTAGCGACTCACCTTACGGCGTAGTTTTTTTTTTACAAAACGCTAAATTTTTATCAGTACATATATTATATTATTAATACATTTTTTATATACGTGCATAGAAAAAATATTAATCCTCAGTAACTGTTTGTTCCTTGTTAACAATCTAAATCAGGGGTGGGGAACCTTTTATTCACTAAATGCCGCATTCATTTTTCTGATTCGACACGAAGGCTGCAGTAAGCATTGACTAGGAATTTGTTGGCCGAAAAAAAATTCATGCCAATTTCCAAAGCCTAGAAATTTGCGGATTTCCTAAAATTACCAGCGTGGGACCTTATTTTTTAGGTCTTTCAATGATTTTGACATCGTAAATCCCAAGAATTTACGAAATTACATAAATTTACAGAATTAGAGAATTGGCCAGAAGGCCGCACCAGAGTAGCCAAAAGGCCGCAGGTTCCCCACGCCTGATCTAAATACAAGGTCATTTATAAGAAAAAGGAGAATGTTTGATTGTTAATTTTGTTCAATTCACAAAATACACTTGAAAAAACCTAACCTAAAATTTGTATGGGTGCCTAGTTCCCTATAACGTACTATTCCTATAGTGCCAATATCTACGCTATAGGGGAGTCGAAGGTACGTAGTACGGTTGTTGAAATAGTGAATGTATTTTTAAGTATTATTAGTAATACCAAATCAACTAAGATGTTGTCAACATTTAAGTGGCTCAATGAAAAATGGTCAAAATAATTGTTTTTTCAATAACCATACAGATTCTCATCAGAAGATGTAATTTTCACATAACGTACACCGTTCCTATAATATGTAAAAAATAACGCAATTTTATTTTAAGCAATAACATATTAAACTCACTTTCTAATATTTTTACCTTTTTTATATGTACGTTATCTTACTCGCTCCGCTGCATGGCTCGTTGGTCTAGGGGTATGATTTTCGCTTAGGGTGCGAGAGGTCCCGGGTTCAAATCCCGGACGAGCCCAAGGTTTTTTTTTATTTTTAAAGTTCTTATATCAACTCAGTAAAAGGTAAGGAAAAGAATTAAACAATTTTCAAAAAAAAAATTCAAAAGTTTTACATTTTATTATATGGAATATTTTAGAATCAAAAGCAGCAATGTTTAATACAATGCTCTTGCACAATGTTGATATTGCTTTAAAACTTGCTGTGTTTTAGTAAAGTTATGACGACATCATATATTGTTAGCGATATATTTATGTATTTTTTTAATACCAGAAAAAGAAACATTTTTTTTTTAATATAATTATATATGTATATTATAGTTTTTCAGTGAATTTCATAAATATATAAAACATGATTAAATTATGGAGAGCATTTCTAGTATCAATAAAATATTTCAACAGTGGGTATGTGTTTAACGAAATCTGGTTATTAGGTAGCATTGAGGAAAATATGATAAAGATTTTTTATTATGAAAAAAGATCAAATTTTTGCAATCGAGCGATTAAGAACTAGATACATCATAATTTGAAAACTTTGAGTTATTTAAATATTTGAAATGTAAACGTGTTCGAAGGCATGGGTGCTTGTAATTTCTCAAAATTCCCCTCCCACTATTCCAATCTGAATCAAGACCAAGATTTGTAAATAAGAAGTAAATTGAGAACATGGAAAATTAGAGAGATTGAACGTTAATTGAGAAAAAATGACGGGTGAAGAATCTAATAAGTTTAATTTAAGATTTCGACTACAGGTGCCTGGTGGAATTTCAATATTAAATTTGAATCATTCAAATTTTGTCACTAAAGACCCGGGTTTCGCCTTTCGGCATCTTCAGGCGTTCAAGTGCACGGATGAACTTGAACTGACGCTTGGAGAAAATTAAATCACTGTACTTCATTCTTTTTTACGATATTGCTATTTGTTTTAAATTAGCCTCAGTAAATAAAAGATAAACAATACAATGGTATATATTCAAAGGAATGATTCAAATCTAATAAGAACGTAACCGGCGGTCATTTGTTTTCTATTTCGCAGTTATACGACTCGAGTAAACGAATCACACAGGAGAATCGACTCCAAAGATTGGTGCTTAAGCAGCTCATTGTTTGTGTTGCATATTCTTTAAGATAAAAAAAATCAACAATTTGACATGATGCTAGTATTTTGATAAATATTTGCAAGTGACAGAAAAATCTTCTTTTAAGTGAAATATTTATTATATGTATATTTTTGTTCTGATATATCATGCAAGAACAATTTTTGTGAAATTATTTTATTTTCTGATACATATCCATTAAAACTTGCTACATGCATCGTTTCGAAATTGCAATAATCTAAAATTTGCATATTTACTCAAGTGATTGCAAAAAAATGAACCTGCATGCACGCGCACATTGACGTGCTTTAGTTGCATTTTTTCGCGTGGGATTAAAATTTCTCCAAATAAGCATTTGTTTATTCACGCGTTAAACGTATAATGATTATTTTTTATGCGATATTAGAATAAGTATATAGCTATCTATACATATCGACTGTGGTAAGGAAAAATGACGTAACCCACAGTTTTTTCAAAACAGCTTTTTTTCGATAATCACAATGTATCAAACTTGATACATGTTCTATTAAAAGTATGCAAGCTGTAAATGCCAAATTAGTATCTAAATTTAAGTTTCAAAAGAATGACCTTGTAAAAAATTAAAATCAAAAAAATGGCTGAAATAAAGGTTTTTTCTAGACGATTTCTTTAATTAATATTAGATTATGTCAATTTAACACTAGTTTAGAAGTCTCCGTGTACTTCAATGTTGTGTATAATTCATAATTTTAATATGGCCTAAAATCATCAAAACACGTTTTTTGCGTCTCCTGTAAAATTTTATATGTGTGTGTTACGTTATTTTTTCTTTCGACAGTCGATATACAAAAGGTAAAGTGTGGAAGTATACTTCTTCAAAGCTAAAAGCCATGAGAATTCATAAAAAGCATTTATTGAAACCATATCATTTCTTACTAGCAAAAGATTAATAAACGTAAGGTAATGAAACAGGTATAACAACAGCGATGGCGAAAAAATAATTTGCTCTTTCAATGAGAAAAGAATTCATGGGTGAAATTGTTTCTGACTTCTGATCATATTAAATAAATGTGGAATTAGTAAAAAAGAGTATTTTCTTTTTTGAACGAATAATGTTTTACATTATGGAATACATCAAGTGATGTGTCAGCTATGGGTTCGCTCCGGCTCTTTCGAGACGGTTGCTAAAATAATTTTGGTTTCGGAGAGCTGGTTTTAAGATACAGTTTTTTTTTTAAATTATCGTAGCTCGTATTTGAAAAAAAAATGTAAAAATGGGTTGGTGTTTACCAAGATACGAGCCGGTTGATATAATTATAGCAGCGCATGATTGAATCTACATGTTAGAATAGTGTTATTCCAAAACGAATGGCGAATAGTAACAACGTTAAGCAACATGGAGAATTTAAAAAAAAAACAAATGCTTATAATAACCAGCAAATTATTTTTAATTCTGTTAGTTTGTCGGTACGTCAATGTGCTACTCCGTTTCTAGTACAAATAGTAGTTGGACGATCGTCTATCGGTCCAATTATGTATTAATAACGGTACAGCGAACCATAAAATCAGTGGAATATGCAATGCGAGGATGCACTAATAACCACTATTATACCACGTGTCTATCCGTATATTCTGACTATGAAATTTTCACCATCAATGTTTTAAAAACTTGTATTTAATTGCAACATACTCTTATTTTGACAAAAAAAACTCTAAAATGTAATCTACTAAATTATTTAAAAACATATGTTTATATTGAAATAATAATAAATAAGTTTAATAACAATGTTAATAAAGTGTAATAATAAATTAAGCAAGAAAAAAAATAAAAAAATCGCAGTCGGTAGGATTCGAACCTACGCTCCCAGAGGGAATCTGATTTCTAGTCAGACGCCTTAACCGCTCGGCCACGACTGCTCATATCAGCTGATGCGAATTTATATTAAATAAAATAAGAAAAAAGAGAAAGTGTTCCACATAATTGTTAAAGCAATAGATCAGGCTTAGGTTAGAAGTTATATTGAACTATGTCTATTACCTAAACACGTACAGAGACAAAATGTATTTTAATTTAGCTCGCGCTCGAAATAACCGAAAGTTGACGTTTTAATAATTACGATTTATTTTCACTAGTCAACGAATGAAACAAGTAAGTGTATAAATTCACTTATGAGTTGCTAGACATTGCAGCATAGGTTATGTTATTGGACAGGCAAGCGCTAATCAAAGAAGAAATTATCTTAGAGTTTTGGTCAGATTAGGTTGGGCTAGATAAGTTAAAGAGAAAGGTTTCGAGATGGACAACAATACGTTATATTTTTTAGGTTATGTGACATGACAGATTATAGTAAAACACAACTGCGCGCGCACAGCAACGGCAAGTGGCTGGCACGATTACGAGTGCATGTGTCATAGTTATGTGAACAATGTTACTAAGTTTGTTTACTTGATGTTATCATTGAAATGTTAATAATGAAGTAATTTGTTCTCTCGTGTATACCATAACTAGCTTAAAATGGACAATGTATACTTTAAGTAGTTATTTTCTACATAAACTGAGTGCATATTTATTAAATATATATATAGGATTACAATTTTCACGCCAAAAAGTGGTAAGAAGAAAGTATAACATTGAAAAAATACAAAAACAATTCATCACATAGAATTTAAATATTGTTATAAACAATGAAACATGTGAGATCCAATTTAAAGTGAGTCTTATAGCAGCTATCTCTTCTGCACCCCCCCTTCTGTATGGGTCTGATGAAACTACGAAAGTTCAAATATTCTTTATAATGAACATAATATTTTTATTTAAACGTATTATTTCTTGGAAAGTTGCGCCGATGTTTAAAATTGTTTTACATGCCGCTTTTGCGAAACATGATTTTTCAAAATTATCGTTTGAACTACCTAGAAACTATACAAAACCAAGATTCGCCCTTCCTCTTGCTTCTACTGTCTTATAAATTCCTAGTATTAAACTAGCAGGTTTCTATTGTACAGTCTTTCCAATAAAACTTCAAAGACTTTTCATATCATGTGAACACTTTAGTTGTAAACCTAAAACTCTATTTTAAGATTTCGACTGAAGGTGCTTGGTGGAATTTCAATATTAAATTTGAATCGTTCAAACTATGTACATTCTCACAGATTTTGTCACTAACGACCCGGGTTTCGCCTTTCGGCATCTTCAGGCATTCAAGTGCACGGATGAACTTGAACTGACGTTTAGTAAATGAAAGTTTCGTGTTTATATAAGATATAAATGCATCACTGAGTCCAAAGCCATTGCTGGCGAAAAAGGATGAGCTCATGGGAATGCCAACAGATTTGAGTAGTAAGTAGTTTCAAGAATTATATAATTTGTTTGTCGGCAAAGGTTTTATGATTATATGATTTTATGATTATAAAGGGTATAGAAGTGGAGATGTGGGAAAGTTTGATATTTCATTTAAAATCGGAAGACATTTCAGCTGTGCTTTGTTGATTTCTAAAATTTCTTGGAAAAAGAGCTTATGACTGTCAGTATTTGGGTGTAACATTTTTATCTCTTGTTCCTGATTGAACACGTGTCCTTCCAAAATTAAGTGATTAGCAAAAGTAGACGTGTCTTTTTTCAATCTAAAGGCTGCCATATGTTCTAAAACTCGGATGTTTAGTGTCCTTTCTGTTTTGCCGTTAGTGACAAAATCTGTGAGAATGTACATAGTTTGAACGATTCAAATTTAAAACTCTATTGTTTTGTAAGAGTATTAAATTGATTTGACAAGAGAAGCGTAAGAATATCCCTCACAGAAAAGTCCTACCCCGACCCCGAACAGACGTCCCTATTTGAGCAGGACTGTCCCGAGTTTAACAAACAAATCCCGAGTCCCTCATTGCCTCTGAAAATCCCGACTTGAGAAAATTTGTATACGTATGTATAAAAATGTACGAATAAAGTTAAAGAGACTACCTTAATTTTTGTAGACAGCCTAGCGTACCACTTTTTATTATCATAATTTTAATCAAAATTCTAATGACTTCAGATTTTTTTATCGAGCAAAGATTGCAAACATATTTTGAAAAAAGCTAAAAAGCTCCGATTAACACTTTAAAATTTAAACACTTAAGTACCGAAGCGTCGAAGCTAAGATTGAGACGCGATGTGGTGTTAAGTGACCCCAGACAAATTTGCTAACTATTTTCATTACATTTATTGGGGAATTATTGAAGCTTACAATAAATATTAGTAAGATATTATTGGTATTTAGCGAATGGTTGAAATAAGAAGAATTTTGGAACGTGAATGCAATCCATCGGAACTCGTAGGTTAATAAATCTGTTATTTTTACATACATTTTTGGATTTAAATCATAATGAAATTCCTGTAATTATACATATCTTATCAATATATTTTAATAACAACTGTGATTCCTGCGGATTATTATATGACTATTATGTATATATTCTCTTCCGTACACATATGAGGAGCAAACATTCAAAAAGTGTTTTGTCACACAAATACAAAGCTTGGAAAATGATGATTTAAGTGTTGCAAAAGTGACGGTTTGTATGAATGTGTCACCTTTATGATTTAATTTTAATATGAAAAAAAACCTTTTTGAAAACTAATTATGATTTCCGTTCATAGGTTTTATTATGGGCTATCAGAATTGATATAAAACGCCATTTTTCAAAATTTGTGACAAAACACCTTTTGAATGTTTGCTCCTCATATATGTATTGTAATTTAATTATACTAATGTATTTTTATTTCCTCCTTCATTCATTATTTACTTTTTTTTTGATCATTCGAAAGAGTGTCTCGATATGCGACTTTGGAAATCGGACAACCCTAGTTGTATACTATAGTTCAGTGGTGGGGAACCTGCAGCCTTAAGACTACTCTGATGTGACCTTATGACGAAATAAATACGACATTTTATAATGCAATATATTCACTTTGATTAATAAATAGCGTTTGGAAAAAAACATAATCAACCCAATATATGTTCGACAGTCTATAGTCTATAACAGGGGTCCTCAACCCATTTGGACCCTAGAGCGCATTCTTAAATATTAGTGAGGCGGCGGGCGCCACCTATTTTTCTAATAATATTTATGATTGGATAAAAATAATAAATTATGTATTTTTATATAAATAAAATATTGTTTATAATAACAAAAAATAAATGCAAAGTAAACATTTATCAGAAAATTTATAATTGTACAATAATTTCAGTCAGTGTGAATGGATTTCATTGGCCAGCACCTCATAATTACGAATGTATGATGATGTTCTTGTCAGCAAACAATCATAAAGATGTTCATCGGTGAGTCAAGTCTATAATTTGATATTATAAAGTTCATATTTGAAAATAGTTATTCGCAATGATACGTTGAACGGTTGTTGCGGGCCAATGTTGGTGGGCGCAGAGAACACATGAAGGGGTATCCCTGGTCTATAATATATCAGCGATAGTATTCAAATTTACGCAGTTAACTAATATAATGTGGCGAAGGGTATATAGAAATAATTAATGGAAAGGAAAATCAATCAAACAATTTCTCCCAACATATTAGAAGTACCCGTTCACACATGAAGTCATTTAGTAGACAGATAATCGCGAAATTGGATATTCGGTAATCAAGGATTTGGCAATTATTCGGAATTCGCAGTGCATGAATGAGTCCCGACGCATTAATCAATCCGCAGCTCCATTCATAGATGGCGTTGGAGGTGGCTAACAAGCTAAAACACTTTGGGGGTTTCTCCCCCTTAAGCACGGGACTGGAAACGGATGTTGGGAGCTTTTTGATTTGTAAGTTCATTCCGGAAAGTGTCATTATTCATTTGGTGCAGTGTTCACATCGCTCACAGTGTAACTGTAAAGTTATTTTCATCGAACATGAAACATTATTTCAAAACATGGTCGTCAAAAAGCATATACAATAATATAATCTCAATTTCTGAAATTCAGTCGATAAATGTTTATTCATTTTTCTTGGATAATTCTTCAAAATGATATTGATAAAAGAAAAAAAAACTGCAATCGACTGACAGACCCACCAATCTTGTTGTTGAAATAAAAAAAGTTTTAAGTCACAAGAATGGTTGGAATTGGTAGCTACTTCGAAATCACGCCATCGTCAGATATATGTTAAAACTTAATTACCCTATGCATTTGTATGGGGTACATTCACATTGAAAAATTCTTCTTATTTCAAACATTCGCTAAATAACAATAATATCTAGCTGATATTTATTGTCACCTACAATGATACCTCAATCAATGCAATGCAAATATTGCGCGAATTTGTCTGGGGTCACTTTGTACCCCGTCGCTCTTCGATCTTATTTCAAAGTATCCGTACTAAAGTGTTATGTTTAGCTACATATTATATTGGCTTAGAAGAGATATACACTTTTTATTATTCAATATTTCTAATCCATGTCCACTCCCAATGTGGGTCATATGGCCTCGAAATGGAGTATCTTCACATAAGTTTTTCTACGAATACTGCTTGTTAGTCGGTTGTTTAATCTCTTGTTTCAAGGAAATTAAAGAAAGAATGAATATGGCTAGGACAGGACTAGTAGTTAGTAGTAGCTTATTGCTCTCGTTACGCCACGTTATTTTTGGATTTTAAAATGGGAGAGAATTTTTGAACATCACAAAGTTTTATGTCTTCGAGCTACAATCAATTGAAACAATGCTGTCAATGCTGAGATTTGATTCCGTAATATCCGTCACAGAAACTAACGACGTTGACCACAGTGCCACAGACCCGACATATACTACTTACATCTTACAAGTTACATCAGCATGCAATTTAATAATTTTACTTTTGAGGAATTCTAGGAAAAGGAACGTAGATTACATTAATTAATAATCAAAGCGAATACGTTGAAAATTTTAATGATTAGTTGTAATTACGTAAGCTTTTCGTAATGGACACAAATAATCCACATATTAAATAATATTTTAATCCAATCTCGTTCTGATCATATAGTACCAAGAAATCCGAATGAAACCTATTCTTTGAAATCTTTACCTCGCTGAAGAGCATTAATACTTGTCTATGAAACAAGAATACAGGTCGCTTTGAACAAGTTATTGGAGCTGTAAGTAAGTACCGTGCTGCAACTCGGTGTTGGATGGATTAGAACTGAGGGGTCGAAGTAATTTGTCAATAAAGAAAGAACATCGATTCTACACTCGATTTATTTGGTTACTTAATACCTTTATTGTAAACTTGGTATATTCCCTTCTCAAGACGTTGCTTGTAATAATCATATGCAGGAGTGGGCTGGAAGGAGCTCGCGCGAGCCCCTTGCTATATTTTACTAGGACCGGCGAGCTCCTTGTTAATTTAAGAAAAAACAATTTTCTTAGATTAAATTATTATTTAACTTCAATTAATTAGTATATGACCTATATATAATATACGACAGCTTCAGTATACACAGAAGTATATTTTTAGTAATTTACATTGATATTTTTACGGTAAATTGAATATTTTTACATATTATTAGTGTATTAAGTAACAACTGATTAGTTATTTAAGTATTACATATAACTGCATATGAGTGATAAAAAAATCAGTTCTTCCCCAGAACACCGAGAATAGTTTTGATATTATACCAGCCCCCTGTTAACGTATTGGCCGCCCATCGCTCATTATATGTATACATTTTTTCCCTTGAAAATGCAAGCGATGAGTAAAACTCTGTGTATGGAAGAGAAACTACATTTTGTTGATTTTGGCTAAATTGAAATATCGACTAAGAATAGTATACTGCAAACAAATTCATTGAATTACGCTACGCCTAGATCGGTCTGTCTTACGTTTGCAACTGTATGCGTTGGTTAGCTGTTCTGTATTAAAGCGAAACGCCTTGTTTTTAGAATACATTTACATAAATGTTACATAATTTTAGGATGTGCGGCGCACACCTAGCACACTCTGAGCATATGCCTCCGATATAAACTGCGGGATGATTTTCAAGTATGATCAAATCAATGAACATAACAAATAGTAGAAGAAAAGCAGTTCGAGCAAGAAAATGCCAATTCAATCAATACATTCTAGTTATTAAGCACATTTCGCATTTTTTAAATACTAATTCCATGAAAAACTATTCGCCACCATTGTCTTTGCAGATGTTTTTTTAGTATAGATAACTTATTATAAGCTTACTCCCTAACAGCATATTTTAGTCACTTCTGCAAGCTTTAATTTAAAATTATCTATTTCACAGGTTCTCGTACACATTCAAATGTCCCGTGTAAGTGTTAACAGCTTATTAAAATCTTCATTTCAGGCTGGCCTCAACCGCTTCCCTTTTGCCAACTTTTATATCAAGCATTTATTGTTTCATCTTCTCTCATCATCACAATATAAATCCTTTAACAAAGAGAGCTTTCACAAAAGCTTTTGGAAGTTCAAAAAGTTTAATTCTCTTCATTTATTTACGTTTAACAAGACTTCCGTCATAATGGAAATAATAAACCGTGACGTCACCCGGAGTATATTTAGACTATTTTGTTTTGTAAGTTGGTATGAAAACTTTAGAAATTTTGTCGCTTTCAGGCCTTTGTTGGCTTATTAAAATTTAAATGTAAAATAAACTTACCTACAACCGAGAAATATAAAGCGCAGGGAAAGTCTTGGTTAAAAGGACATTTTTTTATATTCCTCATAACCTACTCCTTTTGAATGTTTAACGGCTGTGAAGTTAATATTGTTGCATTTAAATTTTCAAGAAACATAATCAATTAATGTTAATCATTGTCTAAAAATCACTCAGTTGGTATATTAATTATATCATTTTAGAAAAAACCTGAATTATTCCATCAGTATTAATATTGTGAACATTTTAACGATAGCCACATTTGATTTCAAAAACCTACAAAGACTATTTGTTTAAGTAAATATTTCCTTAGCTAAATGAACAACATTTCGAGGAATTAGAGTGACAAAAATATCAACAATATTTTGTCATCTACTATTTGTTATTTTTCATGAAGAACAACATTATTTTTTTTGTCAAATATATGTCTTTAATCAAAAATAGATTTTTTTTTTTGCCCCTGTCGCCCTAAGTCCCCAAACTGTTCGAATTTGTATTTACATTACAGAATTTCATTACATAAGTTAATCACTGAAATTGATGATTTTGTGATAGAACATATTATGAAACAGCCGACAGTTTGTGTAAATGATCAACGCTAGATCAGTTGTCAAGCGGTGATTGAAACACAAACTTGTCAAGTGGGGCTCATGGAAAACATTATCCTCATATGTTAGAACAGCTTCGCAATCAAGCAAAGTATCACAGTGAAAAATGCTTGTAGAGCACTAACGAATGGAGTTCTAATTATGATTTCATATTCTCCCCTACCTGTCAAGGTAACTCTACTTTAATTAGGCAAACACAGCCCTTTTCAGATGCTCTAATACAGCACCCTTCTGATTTTACGAAAGGGATGAATCTGTCACCAGCATAATTCTGATGAATTTAATTCAAAAGGGTTGCTTTATATTCATTTAAATTTTTTTGTTGTTCCCTTTTCAAACAAGCTTAGAGTATCAACAATGCATTAAAAACATTAAGAAAACATTTTGAATGAATATCGAAAATCAATACGAAATGACAAAAAATGTTTTTTCTTATTAAATTTAATAATACTCTGGAGAAAAATTGAATCAACACTAGCATATTTGTATTTTCTAGGGTTGTGGAGTCGTTAAAAAGTACGACGACTCCGACTCCAAAATTAGCATAACATATGGCATTGTTTTTTAGGTTAGTTGCATGCAGTGGCGCCACTCTTGATCTTTGCAATTTGAATACACATTTTTTTAAAAGGATTCCACACGAAGAAAGTTAACCACTTGAATACCAAGCGGACACAGGTGTCCGGAACATATGCAAGCGAACACGGATGTCCAAGACATTTAAAAAATCAAATACTTGGTATTCTAATAGAATATAAGCAATATTTTGATAAATATGTGTAGTGCTATCTATACTGAGTCAATATAGGTTTTTAAAATATCGAATTCGAGTGTATATTAGGCAAAATTATTTTTCTCAAAAAACACGCAGTATCTCTGTGACATATTAATGATTTATTTGCGCGGTATTCAAGTGGTTTATAGTTATTTTCGAGTACGACTTCAGTTAACCCTCCAGAGACGAGAGCTTTTTTCCGATAAAAAAAATATTTTCTAAGCCATATTGAAGTCACGGATAACTTTTATTCCTAGCCAAAATTAAAAAAAAAAAAACGCAAAGTCGTTGTATAGAGACCCCGCATAACTATATGGTCATGCTCATCCTTTTATTACCGTGTAATATTGAGTACGGACAGTAGTAAGGACAAAAGTGACCGTATGGGCTCGCAAACATTCGGGGTTGAAATATAGCTAAAAGTGTTTTTTTTTTAAATATTTACAATTTGACCTCTTTAGATCACCATAATTTCAATATAAATATATTGGCAAAATAACTGTAAATAATTTGATCCTTTCTGTCCCCACGTTTCTGTCCCCACAGCTGATGACTAACTGTAGTCTGTACACTTCTTAACCAAATATGAGCAAAAGCAACGATATTCAGGTAGAAAAAGGATGAATAGTGGAATCAATAGACAACGGTGTTTACTGTGACCATATGGTGACGCTCGTCCTTGGAGGGTTAAAGCGGTCCGACGACTCCGACTCCACAGCCCTGGTATTTTCCTACGCGTAAAAAATGTTATTTCGCAACGCGATCATAAAAATGAATAAATGAAAACATCATTCGCAAAGTAATTTATTTATTACAATGATATTATTTGAGTGAATCTAAATTTTATTGCCAATTTATTTTTGATTTGTCAATATCAGGCATTCATTGTTTTGGGTGAGGGCTGTTTTTTAATATTCCAGAAGTTTTATTATTAGTAACAGGTCCAACACATTTTTATTATTAACTATTTTTTTTTTGTTATATAATTTGTAGTATCATTTGTAAATTTTTATTTTTTCTTGTACCAATTGTTTTATTATTTTGACCATATCGTTAGTATTCTTACTCAAATTTATTTTAAATAAATCCACCATTATTCCGAAATGCTCGCGTTGAGCGAATCCGGTCCTGATCTATATAAAAACACTGTAGAAGTACGTACATCGAGGAAATGTTTAGTAATCTAATTTCCATACACGAAGTATTTTCAGTAAACACTCTAACAGTATAAGCACATATCGGAGAATGTGACGTAATACTTAAATCTTTTAATTAGTTAACTCAATGGCTGCCACAGACGAGATATCTCGTAAAATTTTTCGTGCTCAACACGCCTGAGACGGGCTATCTCGTCAATAACCAATTAAATTAATACTTGAAAATTATAGCCAGCGTGCTAGGTCATTACTATTAATTATTTACGGCAGCTAAAAGGTTTATTGATTCATTTTTGCGGCAGGGGGGCGTGGCTTATTTTGTGGACAGTGTGAGAAAACTAAAAATATCAAAATTGCTGAAATTTATCAAATTAAGGCTGGAAATGAAATTTTTGTTAAATTAAAGTACGAGTTGCAAATGCTCCAACGGAATTTTGTGCATTTCGATATTGCACTGTGTTTTTTCATGCAGTTACTTTATATTTTGACAGCAATGAGAATTCTGAATTTTAATTAAAATTAAAATTAATTCGCTTACGAGTCACGTAGAATTTATGTTTACTTCCCTTTTGAAAGACATTTTTGTCCGATGACAAATATCTGTGGGTTATAAATGCCATAAAGCAGTGATACACAACTATTTTGGAAGAAGGAGGACAATTTATCTAACTTTTAATTATTCACGGGCCACAGAGGCTAAGTTTTTTGGATTATAATATTATATCTGACATATATAGTTTTTTTTTTTTAAATAAATAACTTCAAACTAGACACGCCAATCCTGATTTACTTTGCACTGTGTGTTATAATATGTAACAGCCAAATAAAATTTGATAGTATTTTTTGTATGTATAATTAATTTTGAAATTTTTGTTATGAAAACAATATTTAAAAAATTGACTACACCTGCATTATTAAGTGTAATACATATTTTTCGATCCTGAAACTATTATTTGGAATTAATATTGAAATAAATATTTAGTAAACTTTTCCCAGTGCTTAGTTTGTGGACCGCATTTGATTATTTTTATACGGTTTCATTATATCAAATTCAAATCACATCTTCTTTATAAATTTAAAGAATCAATCCTCAATTTTTCTATGAATTCAAAAACAATTTTTGTACATGATCTTTGGTAGTACGTATCTACCACGTAAAGAAAGAATTTAGAGTATTATCTATATGCTCTGAGCCAGTCTATACAGCTAAATGAAAATGAAATTTAAACATAATTCTGACAATGTCGTTAAGTCTAATAAATAGCTTTGAAAAATTCAAATAGTTATTGTTGAACTCAATACTTTGTTATCTTTACCTTATCACAGTGAGCTTCTGAACAAAAAATTGAAAATTTATTTAATATGCACTATTTTAAAACTTTATCAGAAATATAATAACAACTTATCTAGTGTGTTAGTATCAAATTTTTAGTCAACTGTATCAAAACGATCTCAAAATAAAAGCAGCAAATTATTAATAAGCGCACCATTAAAATTGGACCAACCTCCTTGCCTGGCTTGATAGTCTGATCCCGGGGCGATATAGCTCATCCGGCTCTGCAAATTTAATCACAGGGTGGAATTAGGAATACGGCCGCGGGCTGCAGCTTGGCTTTCCGTAAAGCAGGTGATTTGAGTAAGGCTTAATAACGAAGTTACTAAGTATATATATATACACACAAGTTTGCATTTCGGGCGCTGGTGTTGAGAAAGCATGGGTAGGCGAGAAAATTAATTCATTTTTCACTAGATGTTATTTTATTAATTGAATATGATCACAATTTTAAACTGATAAAAAGATAGCAACGCATCCCTAACAGAACTCGCACAAAATATTTAAATGCTTAAATAAATATGAAATTTGAATTATATAAAAAAAAATGCTGGTATAACAGCTTACAGTCAAGACCAGAGATGCCCTACTGAAATCACTTACTTGGTGGGCCACACATCGTGGCATACATGGGAATATTGAACCTTAATAACAACACAATATTTTTAAATAATAATATATTTTTTATCAATTTCCGCTCCCAATGTGAAGCATATGGCCTCCTAATGCAGAGATCTCAACAGATTTTTTTCTCAGTTTGTTACTCAGTCGATTTTTATGGTCCTGGGAATCACAATCATTTCAGGATCTGAGGTTTTGGGATCCCAAATAATATCAAATATGGATTATAACCAAATCGCAAGTAGACATCATGCATGATTTGGCTCCCGGATCGTAGCTTGTTGAGCTCTGTTCTGGTGTTACTTGAACTCATAAAATAATATAAAATAAAATAACTTAGATTATTCCACGTATTGTGCTACAAAATGTGACACGTGTTTCACCTCTTTCAGAGGAAAATTCAGACAACTCAGTAAAGTAGTTGTTAAAGTAGTTGTCTGAGGATGCATCTGAAAGAGACGAAACACGTGTCACAGTTTGTAGCACAATATGTCGAGTTCAAGTTATTTTATTTTATATCAAAATGAACTTCCACAAAGTTACCGCCGAATCCATCGAAAGTATTAATCTCATAGATTTTTTGGCGGTATGAAAAAGAGCATTATGGAATCACTTAATGTTATAAAATACATTTGTAGTTATTGTCTTATGACCTATACAGACAATGTATATGACACAGTATTAAAGTAAAAAAACAATGTATATACTTATAATGTCATTTTTTGTATCGAGTAATACTAAATACAGACAAAAAGCATAGTAATTTTTTTTGGCGTGCCATTTCGACAGTTAAAATCCGCTATAATCAACTTAACATCCTGAAAATTTTCATTTATAACTCACTTAACCTTTTTCGCGAAAAACGTGAAGAATTTTCATCACGAACTCAATTCATTCACGGAATTTAATCACAGTGAACAATTTTTTTGAAGCCTGCTGACATTAAAATATTGTTGAAAAAAAGCGTATTTAATATTTTAAAAAATGTGCCTACAACGCTTAAAATATTTCATTATTTTTTGCATAATTAAAACACTCTAAAAAATAAAACGGCGTAAGAATTTCGTTATTCTAATAAATATACGTGGAGTATTTACAAATATGTATACATATTGTTATTATTGTAGTACACAGGGCTTTTTTCCCATGCAATGCGGTGGAACAGCGTTCCGGTACTTTCTTTCTCAACATTTTAAATGCTCCAAATATTTTCATTTGAAAACGTTGGGATAAAGTGTAACTGAAACTGGGAAATACTGCCATCTTATTGGATATTTCATAATACCATTGCAAATCGAAAACATAATGCAATAATAGGATATAAATATCAACTTATTTTAGTTCTACAGTTTTAAATAATTTTTATGCGTTGATAGCTATTCTGGCTTTCGCCATCGTCAGAAAAGCCGAAATAGCTATCAACGAGTAAAAATTATTAAAAACTGTAGAATTAAAATACGTTAATATTTTTACCCTATTATAAAGTAGTTCTACCAAGTCAATACATAATACACTAGTTCAAGTTTTTGATGAGATGAATAATTATTTAAGACCCTTTTACAATTAATGTGATGCAGTTACTGCGGGCGCACATGCGCCCACGTAGCCCTTCCTGTGCGCCCGGCAAAGTATCAAATATATATTTTTTAATAAAATTATTTTTAATAGATTTACTGAATTCGCATTAATATAACCGTATTCATGTAATTTTAAAGCAGCTAAGGGAACAATTATAAAATTATACATAAATATATACTACTTCTTAATACTATGTATGTAAATCTGGTTTATTTTAAATCAGGCCTGCGCCCGCCACTTTTCTCCTAAATCTCAAGTGCGCCCGTCACCGTAATAGGTTAAAAACCCCTGCTGTAAGCGATCTGCGTTTTCTTGGAGTTACACTTAGAAAAAAAGTTTCAAAGTATAGTCTTCTTATTTAAACGAAATTATGTTTTTCCACGGTAAGAATCAATAGAAAAAAAGACGCTATTTTGAAAAAAGTGATGTCGAGCAACTGAATAACAAACAGTCTTTTGTTGAAATACTTCAATTAGGAAACCATATGCTCCACATTGAGAACAGACATAGACTAGTGTCAAAATTAAAAAAATTCGTCCAAACGTGCACGCGTCAAACAGGAATCTATGCCATCATAACAACGGAGCGCAGCATGTCTGCGTCGCACGTGCGTAAGTTTCAGCGTACGCAGGTCGGTGCTTCTTCATGAAATACAAAAACTATACTACGTAAGATGTGTTTTAAAAAAAGTTTAAGCATAGGTCTGACAAGAGCGTACAGTAAAAATAGTTCTCTAAGTAATAAAAAAAAACCGTAGAACTAAAATACAGTATGGTTTTGATATTCTGAAAAAAATATTGTTGGAAACGTTTTCCCGAGTTACGTTGCAATATTTAAAATATATTGATCGCTTTAATTTCGGATAATGGAATTGCAATATGCAATTTAACATTGTAAAATTATTGAATAAATTAATTATGCCCGCTCAGTCATAAACAGTTTGTCATGTGTAAACAATAATATGTTAAGTATTTACTTAACAGTCAATTAACATAGGCTTTGTTTACTATTTATTAGTTGAGAGTATTTACATTAGAACTGATAACGATCTAATTTTCAAACATGGAAAGTGTTCATCAGCAGTCGTGGCCGAGCGGTTAAGGCGTCTGACTAGAAATCAGATTCCCTCTGGGAGCGTAGGTTCGAATCCTACCGACTGCGATGTTTTTTTTTCATTATATTATTATCTTTTTCCGCATATACACTTGCTTGATAGTGGTCTAAATTAACTGAGAAAAATAGTTCTGTCATTTAAAAAAATGTATAGTTTTTGTGATATGATACAAATTATAATCCGGTTTTATTTTTTATTGCAGATTAGTTGTATTTATTTGCAAGGAGTCTATAACATTTTAATTATAATTATTTATATATTCTTTTCATATTTATTTTATGAATTGTTTGTCAAACCTTGTTACTAGTCTTACCTATTTTTTTTATTTTTCTTCTGTTGATAATTCTCGCGATAAGAAAATCCAGTTTTGATCTAAAATAAATATTCTGGAATTGTTTCAAAGAGTTTTTGTTTTTCAATTCAATGTCATTTCTTCTCAAAAACTTAAAAATTACTATATATATATGTCTATTATATATATGTCTATTATATATAGTAATTATTAATTATTCTATATATATTATACTATCTATTTTTCGATAACAGACTGTCGTTACACACAACGTTCATAGAGAAAGACTTTTCCAGTGTCATATGTTATCATAATTTAGTTACGTTTCACTATTCATTAATAAAAATACATTATTTTTGTAATTAATTGAAATTAGATGTTTTTGCTTCCAGGTTTTTTTTACAAATATATTAATTCGAGCTGCATACTTATGGGAAAAGCGTTCGAGTTTACGAAAAGAGATGTGAAATTAATTACAATTTATTTTATATTTCTTTACATCTAAGAAGCGCTTTAAATTGTTAATATTCCATATGAAGAATAATAAAAAAACAGATTAAAAATAACACTCGCGGGACAAATAGTATAACTGTATGGCCGTGGCAAATGGCGGTAGGTAATTACTTGGTTCTTACTCAGTGGAACTGACTCTGCTATAACTCACACACATATGTTTATTTATGTTAAAAGGAACAGCGTTTTATTGTAATCTAAAGTTTATTGTTATTAAATAACATTTTCTCTGTCTTCACCAGTATAAAATGAAAACTTAATACGTTTGTAGGAGATTGCAACAAAGATAAACAAAATTGTTTCTTGCTCGAGGAGACTGGCGAAAATGCATTTTTATGTTTTGTCGTGCATTAAATTTTAATGCACTTAGACCCAAGATGTTCTTTCTGTACTTTGCTTTACTCTTGTTATATTGCGTTCTACTGACGTCAACAGCTAGGAAACAGATGCATCTCACTTTATTAATAATAATTCTAGGACGTCTCTGAAATTCTAGCAGCAATACGATTGTTAAAACTAACAAATGTTTAATGTTTTGAACAAATCAGCGGGTATTTTATTAGGCACTATATCATTCTGCCGCTGCACAGTGTTAGCTTTATTTTAATGAACACCTCCTGCAATCGCGAGCTTTCATCCCTGATAAAACGTTTACATAACACTTTAAATAATAATCGTTTTTATTAGTTGAATGTATTAAAGTGTTTACTAAAATGCATGTATTTAAATTATTTTGTTTTAAGCTCAGTTTATCTCTGGTCTAACCGATTACGTCTAAGATTCTTATTAATTGCATGACTTTCAAACAGACTGGTAAGATTGAAAACAGTTTTATAACTTAATGACTATTTAAGAGAAACTATGTTGAGTTATTATAAAAAATTAAACAAAAAAAACAAGTAAATATATGATAAAGATCAATATTAAGCAAGTTGAAACGAGTGTGTTAGCCGACAAAGTCTGCCCACTTTGATTCCTACTAAGAATACATATGTAGATGCCACGTGATCAGGATTCAAATCATCAAATAGATTTTTTTACATTCAATTTCGGTGATTTTTTTATAACCACTACGATTAGCTTACCTCCAGCCTTTCTATCTTAACCCAATCTGTATAAAAACCGTTCAGCGACAGCTTACAATTAGTTCTCGACTAACTCAGATCTACCGTGAATTCAAGCCTCTTTTGATTTAGACATGGAATTTTCATCAAAAAGCACATATCTATTCACCATAGCTAATTATAAAGATATAACTCACTCGTTTGGGATAGTAGTAATAGATTATTAAAAAAGGTAGCGTATCCCTTAAATCAGTTATTTCCAACCTCGGAGGCATGAACTACTGCAAACGGAGGCACGAACAGCTTAAAATATTTATTTACGCTTTAAAAAATGTCTTTATTACGATAAGAAATAGAAAATGGGGAGGCGCGAAAATACTATTTTTTCAAAGAGAGGCATCATAATGCTTGGAAACCACTGACTTAAATTGTTTTTTTTTTCAATTACTAATTATCAACTTCAAATAGTAATAAAGTGCGCTACATTACTTTAAATAATATGTTACAGCAAGTTTCATAAAAAAAATCCATTTTTAAATATGAAAATTTAAACAAATCCCCTAATTTTAACAATACCCTCATTTTTACACGATTTTAAAATACTATTGTCCACTAAAAATAATATATACCTATTTTTACACGAATTATTTGTTCTAACGAGATTTCCAGACACAAACAATATACAAGCGAATAACGGATTTTCTTATAACAAGAAATTAAGCAACACAAGACAGTTATAACAAACAAAAGACTAGGTTAGATTCTAACATATTAGACGTGTCAGACGTTTGTACCGATGAATGTCTAGTTCCTCTCAAAGGTTCCCGTATATAATTTTATAATGATGAAAGTATTTTGTTTCTTTATTAAAATACATTACAACTTCATTATTACCTTTGATATGTGATTTACTTTACAAAAATAACACACATCTTAATTTTTTCTATGAATTATATAACTTCTTGCACGGTTTTTAGGGAACATATCTACCCTGTAAAAAAAGAGTTTACAGTAAAAGCTATTTTTTTAATTTTGGTGTCATTTTACTTTCATATTGGTAGCTTTTGTTTTATTTTTAAAGTACCTACACCGTTAGTGTCGATTTTCGTTTAAATGTAAAAGCATGAATAAAAATAAGTAATAATTGAACAATGAATTACATAATAATGCCAAAAAATATACAGCACCAGTGCACGTTATCTTTCATGCCCCATGGTATGATTATTGGAAAAGTGCTTGCATTTACCTAATACGAAACATTTTTCATGAGATAAGCAGAAGAGCGTCTCGCGTATCAACGTCTACGTCGCTTTTCCGACTATATTGCATACTTACGCAAACATTTTCCATATTAAATTTCCCTTCCCTCTTTTATATCTTACCTTTCTTACCCCGCTCTTGAACGTATACAAAGAAGGCATAACAATTGTATTAGTTTATGGGACATGTGCCTTATTGCAATAACACTGTTTTTTAAAGTATCGATTATGCCCATAAATTCATTAATCAATAAAAATTCTGCACGTTTTACGCTTCTTGAATAGCAAGTGACAACATTAAACCAAAATAATAGGTATAAAGTAATACTGTTCGAATATTTTTGAAATGTCTTAACTGGATGGCTGCCACAGACGCGATATCGCGTCAAATTGTTTGTGCTCAAAACGTCAGAGACGAGTTACCTCGTCAATAACTAATTAAATTAATTATTGTAAATTATAGCCGGCCTGCCAAGTACAGACGAACCTTTTTTCTACGGTAGCCAAAAGGCTAAATATCAAATTAACATATGAGCGCTCTAGAGGTGAAGTGAGGTAACTAGTAAAATGGTAAAACTTTTTTTTTGGTCTTTCGTATCACTTGGTGTTTTGTTGGATTGCACATTTTTATATTACGGAGATAAAATGATTGCAATGTGTTTTAACTGAGCTTGTTTCACGTTTACGATACTTAATACCACTTAACACACTTTACTTCTGATGGGCCAAATTATCTGTAATAAATTAATGTTTTAACTTTATTTGTCGAGCTGTAACCGAGTGTTTACGAGTTCGAGTCCCTGTAAGAGTTACAACAAAAGCGATAAGCTTACTATATTAGTTCTCACTACACACAAACCTTACACGAATAATGAACAGTTCTAGTAGAAAGAGTTCTGTTGCGATGCTTATTTAGTCCTCATGTTGAATGATTCTGTAAAAGGTTACAAACCGTACAATGTGTAGAGTTTTTCAAACCGTATTCGTATTGAATGCTTATAATTGCATGATTATATGTAATATAAATTTGATTTAATAATTAGTATGTCTCAGGTTGTTTGGTATGGATACGATTTCCGTGGAATTTATTTCAACACAGAATATTTTATATATCTTTAGAAAACACTAGTATTGATATGTTTTACAATCAATTAGTAATCTCTTTGTCGTATTAGATACAATCAATAAAACAGCAATCGTGCATATCAATACCACTTTCAATCTGAAATTGTCGTAAATACATTTATATTCGACGATTATAATAGTCACCATTGACTGATAAAGTAAAGCGCACGTTATAACATACTGTTCTGAAATTATTACCTGTATGATATTCAATTAATCTATAATATTTTTCCAATAAATAGTTAAGAAGAAACAGGTATCATTCAACTAAAAATTGAATGTGTTCTAAATTGTCTATGTTTTATGTTCTCATGTTCTGTTTTATCATGTTCTGTTTATTCATGGAACCAGATAATATATATATACATATTTGAATATTCGTTTTGGCTGTTAATAAGCAAAAGCGCGATAGTTTTCTTAACACATCGCTTTGTATGCTGATAGTTATTCCGTTCAATAGTTGATTTCGCTATTTGAAGAAAAAGTTGGAAGCTTTGAAAAAAGCTTATTTTTATATGTGTGGGGTTATATAATACGTGTTGTTTCACAATGGTATGTTTGTCTAGACTTCGTTTTCGTTTCAACTTTGAAACAAGTGTCGTGGTTACCAATTTTGGCTTAGCAAAACTTAATTCTTTTAAAACATTTGATAACCGAGCCAATTAGTTAATATGATCAATAGGGCTTATCGGTTTTCCAAAAATCTATTATGAAAAACTTGCAACATTTGACAGCCGTTACATTCCAATTTGGTAAACCGGTTTTGTAAATATGTAGATGAAAATTAATATTTTGTTTTTAATATTATTTAATTAAAAATGTAGTCTTGATGAAATATTAATTGAATATATTCAATGCGTTGAAAAAATGAAACATTTGAAAATATTTTTTAACGAGGAATAACAAATATGTACAATTGTCGTAAATTAAAGTAACTTTTTGTTTGAACGTTTTAGGTATAGTCAAGTTGGTTGTTGAGTATCCCACCACCACCCGTTATGGGTATGCAGCCGCATTTTCACGGTCGCCTTCCATAACGAAATGCGATAAAGAAAAGAAAAGAATTTATTCCTCATCTCAAAAAACGAAGTCTTAATAAACATTTTTTTTTTATTTTATTTGATCTATCCTTATTTTATTAAACTTCGTCAATCGGTTTAAGCCGAGTCGTAGGAAAATTTTTAATTCGAAAACCAGTTTTTCAAAAGTGGGTTTTTGTATAAGTCTTAATATCCACGTACTTGTACTGTTTTTACGTCCTTACAAACCAAATTAGACATTTTACAAATCAAATTGGACATATATTTAAAAACAATCGGAATTTTTTTTAAGCAGTTGGATAATTTATTAATTAGGTATATTTACGCACATTTTCATGAAATACATAAATTCAATTGCTTAAAAATTATCCCAATTTGATTTGTAAAATGTCCAACTTGGAGTGTAAAAACTGTATTACACGATACCAAATTGTTGAACATTATTCGCATGAATGTGTGGAAAATTATGGTGGTTTTATTTTGAGTACATAGATAAAACCACACGCTGCTTACCAATTGTCAGTGTAAATATGTTTTTGCTTTCGTATACAATTCCAATACTAATAAATATTAAATCTTTCTTTATTCGTTAATCTGTATTGTTCTAAAATTAAAAACCGTTCTTATTGAAGAAAAAATCTACATTGGTTTTAAATAAGTAGAGTTCATTTTTTTTCTGATAGTAAAACAAGATAACAGTAAAAGATAGACCCATTTCTTTCAATATTCAATCTTTACAGTTTTGTATTCGTAAGAAAATAAAATATCGCACTATAGAAAACCACCCCTAAGGATTTCCAAATATTTTTCCGGATTATATTTGTGTATTAATTGTTACTTTAGTTAGATTATATGCTAAGTAAATTTTGACAGGTTTTTTGTTCTGTTGTAATTTGACAGGTATTGTTTTCTTCTATTTGTGGTGTTGTTTATACTATTTTATGATGATAACCACGTTTTGTTTTTAGTGATTAGAATGTCTTCGTTTATTTATTTTGTGTCTTAATAAAGTATTTAAAGAATTTTACAAAGGAATATAGACGTTTTATTGTAATTATGTTTGGTAAGATTTTATCAATTTAAAAACTTTTGTCATGGAATTCACTATTGTATTTTCTAAAATTTATTTACTTTGTCGACGATGAAAGAGAGATTTTTACGCGAAGCGTGTTTAATGTGTGAGTTATTCATTCTAAACTATGTTTAAAAATCGTTAATTTACTTAATGTTATATTAAATACACAACATAATTTTTTAATAAACAAAAGCAATTTTTATTTAAATTATAATTGTTATAATGTAAAATAGTAACTTTTCTGAGTATATTCAGTTTCTCATATTTACTACAAGTAAGAATGTTTCTTAACTTAATTTTGTAAACAAATTTAATGAGCGTTCTATATTTTACTTGGAATATTTGCCCGACTTAGGATGCAATACTTTAAGGGTTGCTTCCAACGTGTAACTTAATCCCACGGGGGATTTCCTAGACAGCCAGATGAAAACTTCATTCCATCCCTTCAAGATGTTGCCCCCTTAAAAGCCTGAGAAGGGAGGACAGGAATGATTTGAAACAATCAAACAATATCCTATTCAATAACTGGCGTTATCTACGGTGAGCAGTGGATTTTTTTTATTACTTAGGGCTGAGTTTTACGCCCCAACATGAACGTCACCACTGACGCGGGATTCCGAAAGGAAGTAAACCGGATATAACGTAATAAAGGGGAAACTATTCGAGGAAAAACGTAAAAGAGTATTCCGATAATTTTGTTAATGGTCCATTTAAAATGTCGATGTGTACTTTGTTATATGTTTGTTGGCCCCTTATTTTCTACCATCTCTTTGTCGAACTATAATTAGTATGGATTACTAAAAATTAAGTATTGTCACTAATTACAACATGTTCGTCATTCAATTTTCATATTCGATTAAGTTTATGTGGCACTTAAAAAAGTGTAGGTCTTAATTTTGCCTTGTTTAGAAGTTGTATTTGATTGGTGAATGATCTTCATTCTTCAATTCTTACTCATATCACAAAATAGAGTAAAACAGGTGTAGTAAAATAAAACGCTGTATTTCAAACTCCGATAGAATGATTTTCACATAACTTGGAGTTAGGTATATTGACCGTTCAGTTCATTAGTCAGACAGCCATAAAAAACCTGTTTTGAGATAGTGGGAAAAGCACTATTTAAATCAGTGGTTCTTTACCGGTGCTCCGCAAGCTTATTGCAAGTATGGCATCTAATCCCGGGATTTGGGATCCCGTAACCCCGGGATCCCGTTCAATGTTCTAATCCCGAAATTCCGGGATTGATACGGCTGCGATTCCGGGATTTCAAGATTGAGAAATTTTGAGCAAATCCAGAAAATTGACACAAAATTGGCATATCGAGAATTTCATATTCCTCGGTGAGCTAAAAAAAAAAAGAGGTTTTGTGATAATCCGGGAAAAAGTATACCAAATCGAGGTTTTAAAATTCCTCGGTGAGATAAAAAAAAACGAGGTTTGGTGATAATCTGGGGAAAAAGTATAGCGAATTGAGGATTTCAAATTCCTCGGTGAGAAAATCCTAATCCCAGGATTGAAAATTAATCAATCCCGAAATCCCGGGGTTGGAAAAAGGCTTCGGGATGATAAAAAGTGCACCGTGACTTCGAAAAGGTTAGGAAACACTGATTTAAATGATCACAATAAATAAAGTAATATACATTTATGCCAGTTATACATTTTTACCAACAGCATTTTACTGATTATCAAATAAGGTATGTTTCAGTTGAATGACATTACTAAATATTCTTGAAAAGACCCAGACAATATCAATATTTAAAAAAAAATTTTAGAAGTTTATCAGCATTAGAATTTTTAAAATGTAATTTTTGAATAACTGCATATTTAACTCCAATTTTTCCTACTTGTCTTAATAATGAACTGGACTATCGATTTATAAAAATAGGTGTTTATTCGACCATATATGTGTGACGGCCATAGTTTTAGGTTTCAAAAAAACATGTAATGAAAAATGAAGGCTTATTATGAAACTTCGGAAAACTTCAATTTGTCTTAAATGATAAAATTAAAAAGCCAATTAAATAAGTCCATGCGTTGGCAGATACGTATTTTGATACATATTTTTCATAAATTCTTTTTAAAATGTAAACATCACATTATAATACCCAAAATTCGCTAAATCAACAAATATGACTTTTCCACATTTTTATCAAAAATACCAAAGGCGGGTTTTGAAACTTAAAGTTGCGAGTACCCAGTTGCAGTGGTTTCCAACCTTTTTGTTACTGCGCCTCCTTTTGAAGAAAACTATATCTTCGCGCCTCCCTTTGCATCAGCCCACGCCTCCCAGGTTGGAAATCGCTGCCTTAAGGCATAGCGTCGATAGCATAATATAGATTTCTTTACGAGATAGATATTTGCCGGTCATTGATAAAAATAAAATCAATCCCATCAACCAAAAAAATATTTCAGAATGACAAAGTAAATATCACGTTTAAAAAAAATATGGTTTTAGAGTTGATCAAAATTTACATTATAACAATATTATACTTTTAAAAAGATAACGGTACAAAAAAATCCGCAGTCGGTAGGATTCGAACCTACGCTCCCAGAGGGAATCTGATTTCTAGTCAGACGCCTTAACCGCTCGGCCACGACTGCTACATTTGATCCGTCAATTTTGTACATATAATAATCACGCAATCATAGTTTTCATTTAGAAATGAGATAACATATCACTAAGTCTATTTACACAATTTCTTAATATATAAATAATGATTGATTATATAGATGCAAATAATATGTTATATTTGGAGCAAGTGTTATTTTACATTTTCTTATACGATGCACACAATGCTGACTCGGCACTCACCAGCAGTCGAAATGTTAACTTATATATAGACTTTTGTTGTGTTTTTTTTTTGTTAGTTTAGAATCGGAACCAAAAGCTGATTCTATGAAAAAAGCATAATAGCTACACTTCATACCGAAATCTTTGGAACTATCACATGATGATTATGTCAATGATAAACGAAGTATTTAGGTATATCAAAAACCCCATGATTTGTTGTCGTAATTTTTAAAATCAGCTATTTTTATTTTAAAAAGTACGTTTGGTTATACCGCGCTGAAAAAATATGTTTTCGTCCATTTTCTTAGTGCAGAAATGAAATTTGGCGACGTTGATTGTATTTGTCGCCATTATGGTAATGTCACGTGACTCTTTAATACCTTCGTTCTGATATACAGTGGAATCCCGATCTACGGTTCTCGCATTGTTCGTTTTCCCGCATGGATCGTTTATTTTTTATAGTCCCGACTCCCGGCCAAACACCCATAAGAATAATGTAAAAGAATCCCGCATTAATCACCTGATTTACTGATTTCCTCGATCTATCATCTAAATATTATCATCCCGTCCCAATTATTATCCCGATTGACCGTTTTTGTAGAATATTTTTTTTTTCGCTCAAATAGTTTTACATCGCATTTAGTTACGCATCGCATAAGTACGTTTTTTGAAAATTAAACACTTTTTTGATATTATTTGAAGATTTCCCGCATTATCGGTTTCTCACATTATTCGTTCATTTATTACGGTCCCTTGAAAAACGTAAAATCGAAGTTCCACTGTATATATATGTTGTTTATATATTTGAAACCATGTTCCATTAAGACTCCTTTCTCTCTCCATATGTATGCAAGTAATAATTCCTTCCAATCTCTACGCTTGTGCAATTGCGTATGTGTAATAAATAGTTTATTTGTTTGAATGTCAGCGATAGAAAAACATTTTTAAGATACTTGTCTCGTAGACATGAAATTCTTGATATACACTCGGGCCTCGTATAACACGGTTATATGGTTCCACAAAAAAGGCGTGTAATACAAATCCGTGTTATACAAGGTTTGAATTTCATACAAAATTAGGGATTGCGTTCCAAAAAAAAATATTGAAGATGGTTTATATACATAAATATGTTCTTATATTTATATATGAAATAAACAAATATATAATACATATCTATTGAAAGAAATATAGCATTCATTCATTATCGCTATCACTTAGAATTCTATATGCTTTTACACTCTTTTTCGAGATCGGTTGTAAGTTTTCATCATTCTCGGAGGACTCTGGATTTCTTGTGGTTTTAGCCTTCAAAAATTCGGTAATAAGCGATTGTCTGCTTTTAGCGCATACATCTTTGCGTATTTCCTGATTTTTTTTCCAAGCTTTTGAAAGTGTAAAATTTTCATCTTGATCGATGTCTTCCAATATTTTTTCAAATGTTCGACGAATTTAATATGCTTTTGAAATTATACCTTGGTCTAAAAGCTGGATTATAGACGTAGTGTTTGGTGGTAAAAATAATATTTCAACATTAGGATGTTTCAAATCGGGCGGATGTCCTGGTGCGTCCATGCATGCTCAGTAAGATTTGTCATGACGCATTACACGGACGTACAAAACAAATATGTTAATTATGTTTTTAAATTGAAACCGTGTTATATAAAGCGTGTTGTATGAAAAATATGCCACAATTTATACAACCGTGTTATACGAGGCCCAAGTGTACTTTTACTATCGGACTAACATAATAATCAATTTTATTTTATGACCGTTCTTTAGCCGAGCGGTGCGAATCACTGTATATTCAAACACATAAAAATAGTTGATATTTCAATGTGTGCTTAAATTGTATTTGATGGTACATCCCCTCCCACACATCAGATCCTAAATAGGTTCCGCAGCGAGATGATTTTATTCTTCGCGAGAGATAACAACAAGTTCTCGAATGCATAACGAATGTTAAAGTGTTCTATAATGAGTATTTAACCCTCCAGAGACGAGAGCTTTTTTCCGATAAAAAAAATATTTTCTAAGCCATATTGAAGTCACGGATAACTTTTATTCCTATCCAAAATTTAAAAAAAAAAAAACGCAAAGTCGTTGTATAGAAACCCCGCATGATTAAATGGTCATGCTCATCTTTTTATTACCGTGTAATATTGAGTACGGACAGTAGTAAGGACAAAAGTGACCGTATGGGCTCGCAAACATTCGGGGTTGAAATATAGCTAAACGTGATTTTTTTAAAAATATTGAATATAAAAATATAAACTTGACCTCTTTTGATCAACATAATTTTAATATAAATATATTAGCAAAATAACTGTTAATAGTTTGATGTTTTTATAAAAAAATAACTAACAGTTTCAAAAAGTAAATTAAAAAAAAACGGAAATTCAAAAAATCACATGTGTATTTGGAGACCGTTTCTGTCCCCGCGGCTGATGACTTACTGTAGTCTGTACCCTTCTTAATCAAATATGAGCGAAAACAACGATATTCGGGTAGAAAAAGGATGAATAGTGGGATCAATAGACAACGGTGTTTACTGTGACCATATGGTGACGCTCGTCATTGGAGGGTTAATGGACAATGTTCAATCATTAGAAACGGCAACACAACAAAATGGTTGCCATACAGCTACTCGTTATATGTAACTGTACGTCTTACGTGGACAAAATCAAAGTGAATGGAAAGCGACTCGGTGCGGCACGAAAATATCAAATGGTCTCCACCGCTATAGAGAGTCCACGTGACAAAACGCACACCGTGATCAGTTTGTTTGATATTTTGATCCGCTTTAAGCCGTGTTCCAATCGCGTTCGCAGTGACTTTGCCCAGGTGAAACGGTTTGCGGCCGCCTCATCAACGCAATAACTAAAGAAAAATTAAATGACTTCTCATGTTTTTGGCTTGATATAGAGCTACACGGAAATGATATTTTAAATTCTGGATTTTTTCAATTTGATGTGTAAAATATTTTTTTACATGATTTTGACAACATTTTCATTTTTTAAGTAACGTAATGCATGCTTGTTTTTTACTGTAGAGCAAGCGAGTCAAAACCAAACGTGACTTCCTCCATTGAATACTAATTAATTTGAGATGTTTTTGAGTAAAATTTGATAGCGATTTATTATGAGATAACTAGATAACTTGTAAATTTGGTTCCACTTATAAAGTATTATAATATTACTCGTCTCTTGAAGGCGTATATAAACTTTACATTCCTGTTTTTGATGAGAAGTCGTTTAATCCTCAATTCCTATATATAAGTGATACAAACTTTTATCCAATCAATGTACAAACAATGATTAAGAATGGGAGTTTGGGCTGATTATTAAGCTCAATGTCTACTGTAGAAGGCATACAGTGTTAAGGTATAAATAGTCAATATAATACATTTGCAAATGTCTATAAAAAAGTGAAAATCGGAAACAAAACAAAGAAGCTCAGAGTTTTATCCACGACATAATAAAATACGACTATTTATTATTAAATTATTTTCATTCCAATTGCTATTACGAAAGGGTAACATTTCATCTATTGACCGTTTGACGAAATATAAAATACAAATGTCGCTTAAAAATAAAATTCAGTATCACATAAAAATATTAAATATTCATTTTTACTAATTCCACCTTCTTTATACGATTAAGACTAATACTTTCGATGGTTTCGGCGGTAACTTTGTGGAAGTTCATTTTAATAGAAAATTTAAATTAACTTTGATTATTCCACGTATTGTGTTACTAATTGTGACACGTGCTTCGCCTCTTTCAGAGGCATCTTCAGAATTACTATCGCAAAGTTTGCTTAAGTAATGAAGCAAGATTGTTTCTAACATTTTAAAATTATAAAATTACAAAATGGAGGTTTGGGTTTTTTTCCTTTTAGGAGAAGCAAGGAGGGGGGTGTAGAATCGAAATAAAACAAACAGATAATGATACTAATGATACTAATGAGTTTTAATCAATCAGATTGGGATTTTCCCTCCTAATAAAAGTTAATTTGAATTTTCTATTACGATTAGGACTGTTTTCTCTCATGATCAAGATCGTGAATATGATCAGAATCAGTTTAGTTAATTTCGCTCATAATGCCATTCCACCACTTGTCAGTGAACACCCTAAAGTAATCTATATTTTATAAAACAGATGTTAGAGAACGTAAGGTAATGAAGTATAGATATTTTTCCAAATTAGTTTAGATATATAAAGTGCAGATATGTCAAAAAAGATAACAACTTAATCATATAATAATTTGTGTGGAACTAAATACTCTGGTACTCCTTGCATGTGATAAAAAATAGTTATTTTAATATTTAAAAAGTTTGAATTTTGTACATTTTAATCAGTTAAATCAGTTTAAAAATAAACGACCCTGGTATTGCATTTTGTCAACTTCGGACATTTAAATGCACGAATGAACTTTATCTGAAACTTTTACTGTATGTATTTATAAGAATAAAATGTAATATCACTAATTATAAATATATTGATCGCGATCCAAATGAATTTCATTAATCGTTTGATTTTAATGATGCTAAAACAAACATGCTGATCTATAACAGGGATCTCCAACCTTTTTGGACCCTAGAGCACATTCTAAAATATTGGATGGGCGGCGGACACCACTTATTTTTTCTAATGATATTTATTATTGGACATGGATAGTAAATACATATTTATATGTAATATTTTTATATTTTATCAGCCAAAAAACAAATGCAAAATAAAAAAAAACGTAAAAAAGTATATGTAATATTCATTGAACAAAATTGTTGCATGCCAATGTTTGGTATATGATTTTAAAGATCACCGGTCCTACAAAAACGAAAAAAATACTAAAGAAATCTTAATAATAATGAAATAGATGACAACAAAATTGACCCATTTTTGCATATTCGATAATTGTTGTCGGTGGCTAAAATTAGAATAGTTACCCTACTGGCGTGCGTCTAGACACAAATATTCATTTGATGAAAATGCATTTGAATTAAATGAAATGACAGATGAAATTTTATCAGTCTAGACTTTTCTATACAGACATTTAAGAAATAAAAAATCCGCAGCATATAAATAGTCTCACCAAACATTTGCATTTAGTTAATTACCTTAGATTTGCTAATATAAACAATTTGTATGATATGCCAACTTTTTTTTCTATTTTTATTAAATTATCTGGACAACTCTCTTAAAATTATGAATAATTTGTGGTTTGTATGTGTGTGCTTAAATAAACTATAGTTATATTATAAATTGAGGTTTAATAAACATATAATGAAATAAGTTTGCCAGTTAATGACATTCATATTTTAAGATTCCGTAGTGTCAGAATAATGATACAAAAATAATATTTCTCATTATTTGATTGAGTGTGAAAATCTTGCGAGTGTCTATGATAAAGCCAATTTATGATTATATATACACTGGACATTCTTTTTATACGATGGACACGTTAGAGCAGTGTCTGCCAAACTGTATGCCGCGGCAGCACACTGCTGTGCCGCAAGAAGTCTCAGCACTCTCAGGTGTGCCGTGGAGGAAGATGCCTCAAAAATTTTCATTTTATATAATGCCTATTCACTTTTAAGGTGTTTACTGTCAATACTTGGTGGAAAGGCATTATAATAAAAATAATAAAAGATTTTTAGTACTTTTTCCACACCAAATTTATTAGATCAGGACCGGTTTCGCTCATCGCGAGCATTATCAACTGATAATAAAAATATATAAACAGTGATTCAATTTAAATTTGTATAAATATCACTGTTTATATATTTTTCCTATCGGTTGATAATGCTCGCGATGAGCGAAACCGGTCCTGATCTAATAAATTTGATGTGGAAAAAGTACTAAAAATCTTTTATTATTTTTATTATAATGCCTATTCATTTAAATTTTCTTCAATTTTAAATTAATTCAACATCTACGTATTCAAATAAATATTTATCACGTTCGCATATACAACAGATTTTCCACATTTCCGTTTATTAAAGCATTTGTATTTGGTGTGCCGCGAAATATTTTTTTTTGGCAGACACTGTATTAGAGGGAATACTCATGTAAAAAAGTGTATTTTTTTCTGTATATGTTTCCTTGTGTCAATTCATGAGATGGAAAAATAAGAATCATTATTTTTTATTTTCTTATAATTTTATAAAAAAAAACCTAAAATCGTAACAAATATTATTCACTATCGACATACCCGTTTACGAACATTTGGCACGACAACGTTTTCATCACTTAGAAATATGTCATGCCAACTCCCGAGTTCTGTAATAGTTCTTTCCTTATTTTAGATATTCAGAATAAAATTTTATGAACCTACTTTCATATTTACGTAACACGTGTACATCTTGTTTTATTTTACAACTTTTACCGTAATTATTCTGCACAGTTTTGAAGGACTAATATTTTCTTTTTAATTTATTATAGCTGTCTTTTGGATTCAGTGTACTTATTAAGTAATACATGTTTTATTTATAATTTAAATATTAATGCGACCAATGTCTTTGGGAAATTTACACTAACTCTTTAGAATTTGGATTTAAATTTATAGTATTAGACTGTAAAATTACTAAGCCTATTTCTATGATCCAATTTATTCACACGTATTGCTGCAAATTTTATTTTAAGACTTGAATTATTTTAAGCAGCCACATCCGCCGAAAGCGTGAGGCAAAGAAGAATTTTGAAGTAAAGTATTTAACAAAGTCATTCTTTCGGTCATTTGGTAATTCTTCTCAGTGAGGATAACGTATGACATAGTAACGTGACTATAATGGTAACAAGAGTACACAATCACACTGATCAAAATGTAAGCCTTCTGATAAAAAACTGACCGAATCACCGAATGAAATTCTTCTTCATTATGAAACATTTCATAATAGAGCATAAGAACTAAAATCAATATTATATATGTGGGTATAATATTTTACTCAGAATGCTAAAATTAATATATGCACATTAATTGTATTAGGTATGTTACTATTTATCATATAACGTTTCATGGAACTGCTCTAAAAATTCCAATAAAGCTTATTCAAATATTCCACTGAAGCACTCTTCAGTTCATTTGAATTACTCACATAGTCATTAAATTGATTGCTACGCGCGCTGTCGTAGCGATGTAGAGCCTTGACGTTGCTACGACACACTGTAGAGTTGGACAAATATTATTTTGCGCTGTTTCAAAGACGGGGAACGCAAGGGAATACCTAGAATGCTTCCAGTTTCTACATCCACGCAATATATACAGCAGTAAATGGTTTATGCATCGAGGCCATTATGAATTTAATGTTTACATTTAGACACTGAGTGTAGAGCTTTTATTTTTGATAAATAGTTATTATTATAGTTTATATTTTTACTAGTGTTTCAAAAAAGCTACTTAAAGCCACAGTTGTAAAAATAGTTCTACTTAGTTTGAGGTTGCATTATGAATTCCTTAGTATATTATTTATTTGTTTTAGAAAAAGCAATCATTTAGTCTCGTACAATTATAGCTAGTGATATGTTTAATTGAATAATCTGTCAAATTTCCAATATGCAATATCATCTACAACATAAAAATACAACTCTGTAAAGTTTTTATTTACATCGTTATCGAATTGCTGAAAAATCTACACAGAATAAAATGACCAGGTCAGTAGCCGATCAGTCAACGTTCTGGGCCTATCGTCCTCTTTGGATCTGAATTATCAAAAGAATAATTTGATTTTTAATCGATTTATGGTGTTGTGTTTGAAAACATAGGTGTCTGTGATTATCACACTTCATCGTAGTGAATTCAAACTGGCTATTTAACTACTTGTATAGTTTCGATGGATGTTTATTTTTGATATGAAATAAAATTTGGTAACTGTGTTTTTCCACTTGCTGTGTTAGAAAAGTGTTCTCTGCGTCCAGTAGAAATGAATAAAATCCACGACTTTAATTTTGTTATTTATAACCTAAGAATAAAAACCAATTTTAAGTGTATTCGTAAACTTTGCGATATTCTGTCTAATTATCCTTCTTAGTGAAGCGAAACACGTGTCACAGTTTGTAACACAATAAAGGGACCGACAAAGTTATCAAAATAAATTTTATTATTACTTCTTGTCTTGTACATATTGTATAATTACCTATTCAAAATAATAGAAATTGATTAATACGGTTACAAGAACATTATATTTAGATCCTTTTAGAATATTTTTAGATCCTCTGTTAAAATTGATCAACCTATTATCATCAGTGCATTTGGATATATATATTTTTAAATCCGTACATTTATTAGAACAAAAATCAAATGACAAAACTGAGCACTGGGATTTGAACACACTACTACCACAGCTAAGACTACTGCAATCATGAATATTTGGCAAGAGACTCTAAGAGAACCTATTTACATATATATTTTACCATGTCCGCTTCCAATGTGGAGTTTATCTCAACATAAGTGTTTTACGAGAACTGCTTGTTACTCAGTTACTCGACCTCTCTTTTTCCAAAGAGAGCAGGAATAGAAGGATAGAGCTAGGACAGGACTAGTAGTTAGCTAATTGCTCTCGATGCGCCCCGTTCATAGGATAGGATGGGTGGGAGAAGGGAATTCAAGACATCACATACATCCACGGCTTCGAACAGAAATTCATAAATCGATTTCGCCGCCTGTGTGGTCGAGTGGTCAACGTCGTTGGCTTCGGTTACGGAAGTCACGGGTTCGAATCCCAGTACGGACAGTTCTTTACAAATACGTACGTAAAATATATTTAAATTTCAGTTTGATGGAGTTATAAAAGTACATTTATTTTAAAATGTTAAAAACTAGATCGGCAGTGAGCTTTGAATCGAAAATTTCATATATCCATGTAAATTTCATTGAGTATAACCAGAAAGTTATTGAATCAACATAATAGTGAATACAATTGATCGACAAAAGCTAAAATTTTAAATAACACTCATTTCAAAAGCCCGTGCCAAAGCTTCAACTGAAATCCTCGTGAAAGTTATTGGTTATTCAAACAGTGATTTCCCAGTCGCTCTATTTGAGAACGGTAGAAAAAGCTCACTGAGCTTTTATGTGCGGAGGAATTTTCCGATGAGTGCATTAACTGACGGAATTTTTCAGTACAGCTTGAACAAGCGACGCTCGAATCGCTCAAAGAAAATTGTATGCGCTTATCAGTGGCTACAGCTTGGAAAATTTTCGTCTGTATAAAAACTTATGCAATTATGATAATCGTTTATTTATTGTTTCAAAGATATTTTTGTCGAGCGTTTACGTATATTCGGATTAAATTTTAATTTAAATAACTAATAAAATTTGCAACATAAGTTACAGATTATATCGAAATTCCGCGCCGAACATTTCGATCCTCTAATAACTGAGTAAAGTAAGAGCGATTATTTAACCCAGTGGTTCATAACGGAAGCGGTACCGCCCCCTGGTGGGCGTTTTTAATTTTTCAGAATTTGGGGGGCGATATTATTCAAATGAATTACATGGTAATAAATGGCATTTTGGGGGGCGGTAGATATTTTTTTTCTGCTAAAGAGGGCGATTCTTTCGAATGGTTAAGAAACACTGATTTAACCATTAGTTCTGTCCTAGCCTTATCTTTCTATCCCTGCTACTGTCTTTTAATATCAGAGGTTGAGCGACTGAGTTACAAACAGTACTCGTAGAAAAACTTCTGTTAAGATACATCCATTAGGATACCATATTTTCCACATTGGGAGAAAAATGACATTCATTTCAATCGAAGTTCTATTTTTTTTAACCAAATTGATTTTATTATATTTCTTTTGTTTATTTTAATATACGTAATGGATGTATGCAAAGGGTTTCTTTGCTAACTACATAAAGTGTTTCTAGTGGTTCAGATATCGTGGATCCGCATAATTGAATTTTCAATGATTACCTACAAATGCGTGTCTACTTAACTACTTGCGGGCAAAGAAACAAGACGACTCAAGAGCAAAGAAAATATTGTTCTTGAACGATAATATTTACAGATAGTTTGTATGCAAGTAAATAATGTGTGTATTGAAAAGATTTTTGATTCTGAAAGATGTAACAAAGTACTTAAAAGCTGTGGTCCCTTATTTGTTTGCTTAATATCAATGTAACCGACACGGTACATTTTAGTTTTTATTCATTCTTAAATACCAAATCTAATTTTTATTTCCTAAGAATGTAACAAAAAAAATATATTAAAAACTTATAAAAGTAACTTTTCAAAGTTTAATTTATATTTTTTAAAATAAATAACACAACATTTGACATATTATTATACGTAGTCACAAGTTTTAAAAAAATGTGCCAAATGGTTTTACACTGTCATATGATCTATAAAGCGACACCAAAACTAATAGAAAATTTAAATTAACTTTGATTATTCCACGTATTGTGTTACTAACTGTGACACGTGTTTCGCCTCTTTCAGAGGCATCTTTAGACTTACTATCGCAAAGTTTGCTTAAGTAATGAAGCAAGATTGTTTCTAACATTTTAAAATTATAAAATTACAAAATGGAGGTTTGGGTTTTTTTCCTTTTAAGAGGAGCAAGGAGAGGGGTGTAGAATCGAAATAAAACAAACAGATAATGATACTAATGATACTAATGAGTTGTAATCAATCAGATTGGGATTTTTCCTTTTTAAGGGACACCAAAACTATTGTTTAATATTTAATAAAAGTATAATAATTTAAAAAAATATATATTTCCAATGCGTCAGATGAAATTGTCAAACAATATGAAATTGGTATGAGTTTTTAATAACGCTGAATTAAAATTCGAGAAGTAAAGATCGCCCCCATCTTTTTCTAGATCTCAAAAGTTTATTGATTTTGGTATTGCTGGGATTTGAATCCATAAGCAACTGATAACTTGGATAAGCATTAGCTGTTATAGACAGCACACGCCAGCAATAAAATTAAGCGATTTAAAACACTAATATTACAAACCAAGCCCGACGACGTCAGATTGATTAAGGTTTACGTTAAGAATAAAGACATTTTTAAGATTTCAAAAGTAGCTTTTATAAGTTTTGATTTTGTAGATCACTGTTTCAATATTTTCACCCTTTGTACAAGTTGACCCCATTCTGCCAAGAGCTTACCTTATTTTCCAGTGATTCCATATAACTAATAACAAAGATCCAATAGTAGTTTACTATCAACCGAGACGATTCAAAAAGATAGCTTAGGATTATCTGATCTCGTGGCTTAACCAATGTCAATTCCAGAAAATATGTCTACGTAAGCCGCTTACATATTATAAGTTGTAGCATTTGACTCTAAGCCAAACATAAATACCTGGTCATTACATAAAATATTCTAAACGTAGCTTTTACTTGCAATATGGGATTATTTTGGATTCGAAACGTGCAGTAGGATTATTCTATTTGTTATTTTCAAAATGACAGACTATTTTTCATTAAGCGTTTATGAACTATTTCATAAAATAATATTTTGTTGATTCCACCGCTTAACACAAAATAACGTTTCAAAAGTTGAGTTAAGTATTTATTTTAAATACTTGCCTGAAAAATTCAATTCGTTATGTTGTAACATTTAAAATATCTGCAAACAAAGGCGGGATCCTAAAATGTTGGAAAATCAATTGAAACGTTTTTTGTTACAAATAAAACGTTTGAAAAAAGCAATGTTAAATATTTGTACAAGTTCTTATCTTCCTTTTTTTAATTTCCAAGTTTTGCGAAATTCTTTTAATAGCTGCCGTGTTTGCTGTATAGGATTAAGTTAACTACCGCTTTTGTTTCCAAATCCCTTATTTACAGTTATTATAAATATTTTTTTTTATTTAATTACAGTTGCTCAACTTATCTTTTTCTGAATAGAGTAGATCTAGAAAAAATAGGGCTAGGACAGGACAAGTGGTTAACTTATCACTCTCGCTACACTCCGCTATTTAAGAATTTTAAAAGTGGGTGAGAGTTATTAGATATCACAAACATTCATGCCTTCAGTGTTGCCTGATTTTTAATTCACAATTAAATTTATTGAATGACTAAAAAAAAATACTGTTTGTAATAAGATTTAAGCCCGCGAGATCCGCCACAAAAACTACGTTGATCACTGCTCCAAGGACCCGAAGTACTATAATTTTTGGTAAGTGAACACGTTTTCAATAATATGGGCCAACTGACAAGCATTGATTCCAATCAAATACGAACGTGAGTCTCAAACTTTCCGCATTGTGAAAAATGATTTTCTAAAATAACATTTTTTTTAGTTCAATTCGACTGTACAGGAACTGTGACTCGAATGAATCATAATATACACCTGAATACCGAATCACACAACGGAACAAGCAGACCGAATGAACGAATTGCACCATAATGAGATTTATATCTAAAAGTGCGAGCGCTGATTGCTTCAAATGAACGAGAGTGAGCGAATGAGAGATAGTAAAGCGTTTTATGTTCGGTGCCTAACGAAACGGGATACAATTTGCGAATTGCACGCAGTGGATTTTTTCTCTTGTATTTTTACTTTTTGGAACGGACTTTGTTCGATTTTCTTTGCGAGTTCGTTTCCTTTGAAATGAGCAGACGGAAGTCTGGCGGGTTATTGAGTTTCCGAATACGAAATCGATGAATTTTAATTTGAAACATACTAAATCTTGGAATTGAAAGGTTTTTGAACGTTTGCCTAAAGATATATAAATAATATATTATTATACATTCAACGACTTCACTTAACTTTTCAAATGGATATCATATACCAACAAGAAATAATGTTTGTTATAATAATGTTTTATCACTGAAGACGATTTTTTTTTTATATTTATAAGCAGCAAAGCTCTTACTCTCTGACAGCGTTTGAGCAGTAAGAGAGTTCATATGTGTGTTATTATATATTTTCAGTAAATTGTTTACACACAAAACACCCATGCATTATCTCTTTCTTTGTCTGCATAATACTCGATTCGTATTTGAATCTTAAGTGATTGATGGCAGGTGGCACTGCCAACTTTCAGTTATTCAAAGCTATAAATCAAAGGTGGTCTAACATACTACATATACAAGCATAGGTAAAACAAATAGCATTTTTGTAAGGTATATACCATTTGTTGAAATGAATGTTTTAAAATTAGCAATATTGAATGATAAAAATTCAAAATTGAATCGTTAAAATTATGTACATTCAATAATTAATTCTTCATTAAGAATCCGTTAAACATTTTGGTTGGAATCATGTACGCCAGAACACCCCTTTTTTGGACCCCTCCCATTACCAGCCGATAACTCTTCGAGTTTTGAATTTATTTTTTAAAATTCGTTTTTTACGCTATGGCATATATTTTTTCATGGAAATAGTAATAGTTTCAAGCCTGCATAGCAGAAAGTTGATATTTTCTTTAAAACTGCTTAACCCCGTGGTCGTTCTAGAATTGATTATATGCCTACTGAGATTTGATGTCTTAGAAAGGATTGCAGAAGAAATTTCGCGAAATAAAGTCTTGTAGAATTTTCAATCAATTGAATATAATGATCGTACAACCATTGTTTATTTGTTATTTGGTAATACTTTTTATCTAATGAAATATGCTTAACCATTTTTTCTTGTTTTGTACTGAATTACGTTTGAAAATCTATTTCGGTCCACTTCAATATTTATTTTGAAGGGTCAAAGAAAACTCATACAACGTACTGTTGGCTTTTAATGACTTTGATGATTTTGGGTGTCATAAAATAATCCTTCACCCTCGGCGATAGAAATTCGGCACAATTTTGTTGTCGTATTCAATTTATATTCAAAACCTCCTCTTTTAACTAGATATTTGACATCATAACTTATGTGGAGATCATCACTCGCTTTTCAATATAAAGTAGAAAATGTTTAAATGTGTTGCAGCGTATAAAACCATTCTAAATTTTTGTTGAAAATCCACATTGGCCAGCGGAACACCTACTCTGGCTCCGCGGAACATAGATTGGGAAACCGTGCCCTAACATATACCATTGTATTAATGTCTTGTTTTGGATACTGTATACCGTGTTACAAAAAAGTACCAATTACATTAATAATACTTATTTAAAAAGCTTCTTTAAATGTACGTAAAATTAATGTAAAATAAAACCGCCAATATGAGTGTACGAAGTAAATAGCGGCTCAGTGATAATTTAAATAAATTTTCATATCGCCACTCACGGAAGGCGTTTGCGTGGGCGAAATGGCGAAAGGCTTTTCCGAATTTAGTGTAACGACGCGACGGTGCGTCGTTGCAATTTCACGTGAGAACGTGGCCCGTAGAAAACGTAGAGACGTGGATCGTTCGGGACGTGAATGGAGGGAAACGGCCAAGAATTGAAAGAAACCGAGAGTAAGACCGGCTCACCAGACGAATCGTTTTTTAACACATCAAGAATCTGCTAACTGTACACTACGTATATTTAATAGTTTTTTATTCAATATCAAATACAAAACTTGTGTTTAATTTATTACTTTTAACGTATCACTTTAAGGGTTGGTCACTGACCACTGTCAATACTTGGTAAAAAAACACAACATTCCTTTGCCCAACTGATCAGTTTATAATGCTCGTCATGAACGAAACGGGTCCCGATCTTCGTAAATAAAAGTGAAAATTATTACAAAGGAATATTGTGTTTTTCTTAATAGTATTTATTGTTTAATGACGTTTCACGGTTAATACAAAATTAAATAAATACTTGAGTTTGTAATACTACAGATAACAAAAACAAGACAGCTTATGAAAACATCGAAATTTTCATTTGTGTAAACATGTGCTTTCTGGCTAAGCCAGACTGTTTTTAAAGAAAGGTTTTGTAATATATACGAAAAGTATTATTAAAATTATATTTTTCAATGCCTTTATCCCAAAAATTAACTGATTACTATATTAAATTCATCATGCTAAATTCTTTCCATTCCATATAAGGAGTTGTCATTATGGTCACTAAAATAATATTTACTGTCAGAAAGTGATTTAAAAAAAGAAAGTCAAACAACTTTGTTTTGAGATTATGATCAACAAATTCGGTGCACATATTCAAAAGCTAAAGTAATTTACATTTTTTTGTTGTTGCCAAAACTTACTTTAATCGAAATTAACTTGATAACTTATGTTAAAATTAGGTAAAAATGCACACAATATGGCTGAATTTTGTCTGAGAGCGTGTCAAATCTATCTATCTGAAAATTATAATCTTAAAATTTACTTTAGATTTTGATATCACGGACAGTATGTCGAGTGGTATAGAGCGCGAGTGCAGTTTTTAGTATGATATAAATATATAATAATTTTCACTTACAATTTTTTGCATCTAATCGATTAAAAAAACATTTCTTTACGTAAATGGAGAATTACTATTTTTTAAATAGATATCCTTTCTTTTTCTGAGAATATGTACATATAATGATGACTCTCATAACTTTTAATACGTTTCGTTTAATAGGGTTAGGCGGGTAACAAGGATTTTTCAGACATCACATATATCTATTCTTTCACACACAATTCTATTACATATAAATATAATTTAAGCTTTGATGAATTGGTTTCGAATGAGTTAAAGCTTTTTTCAAATAGAGTTTTATTTTCAAGAGCTTTTTCTCTCTCACTCTTCACCAAAGCTTTCGACACCAACACCCATCTGAAATGAAATGTAATTATTTTGGGTGTTTTGAATCCAAGCACGTCGCACCAGATTCCTATCGTGATTTTTGCTTCATAAAAAAAGTACAAGAGGAAAATTGATGAAAGGAAAGTAGTAAATTAAAAGCTTAAATATATTATACACAAATCGTTATCATGAAACTCATTGTCGTTTGTATTAATCAAGCGGGCTTATTAAGTAAATGAAACCAACCGATTTATTTCATCAGTAGTATTTTGAACTGATCATTAAAAAAATCTGGAGATATTTATAAATAATTAAATATATTTAATGCCTTCCTTTGACAATTTGTAGTTAACACCGTAAAAGCATTATGCAAATTATTACATTTAATTACTTCATAAATGAATATTCTATTGAAGATTCTTCTCAAAGAAGCGAGACACGTGTCACAATTAGAACACAGAGTTTGAATATATGGTAAACATATATTTGCCATACTGGAATACTTGAAGATATATATTGATATATGTGCAATTGAGATATATGCAGTGGCGGTTCTAGGTATTGGGCTAGGTGGGCTAAGCCCGACCTGCATTTTTCACCCAAAACTTTAGATGGCTGAATAAAAATGAACAGCAATTCGGCCGCTGAACAAAATAAATACATTTATAAGCGTAACTAACCTTCCCCAAATGAATATAATATCTTTTTTTTAATTTTTCTCTATCAATATAAGACAATGCCATGTCTACCTACAATAATATTTTCGATTGTTTTTTATTACAATTTTAAGCTGAGCCGGCATAAAAAAAACAATAACCCTATAAATAATTCATAGAGAACATTCAACGTGACGTCAGTCTGGCAACACCTATGTACATGCTATTGGTCAGGGGCTAACGACTTCCAGCCCGTAACCATAGACAATATTTCTTTACACTGGAACGCAATCTAGCACGATTCGATTTTGTTTGTATTTGTATGTACGGAAACGTCATCAAACACACAGGACTGTATTTCAAATTTACTGGCTTCTGTCATTCATCGGGGGCTAAACTGGACTAGTCCATGGCCCATACAAACATACCAATATCTTTGTATTTTATGAAAGTGACAGGTATCGAATCTCAGTGACAGTTCTGTATTGCTTTTTTTACTTGTTATTTCACTTTGAAAGAGACAAATTTAAGGTCACGTATTATTATTTCTTACTTACATTAGCATTGATTGTATTATATAGTAATTTATGCTTTGCAGTAGTGTCGTAGTATTTGTAAATTTGCTTGTAGATTAATGTATAAGATGAAGTGGAAGCATGCAAAATTTCGTAAATAGTATACAATGCTATGCTTTTCTCTAGCCCACCCAAGATTTCAGGTCAGGAACCGCCACTGGATATATGTATATGGAATAAAGGTCCAAAATTTAATGTACTCGAGTAATTAAAAATAAACAGGCATACTCAAGCTAACGACATCGTAAATGAACAAAAAATCATCAGTCCATCACCGTTTACTAAAGGAATGAAACTAATAATAAATACCCGTTTAATTTAAACTAATTTTTGTTGAGTAACCTCATACTTGTTATCGTTCTTAGAAACACTAAAGTCAAGTTTAATAATTGTAATATCTATATTTTTTAATCCATGTCCGCTACCAATATGGAGCATATGGCCTCCTAATGGAGGAATCTCAAAAAAAGTTTTTTCTACAAGGACTGTTAGTTACTCAGTCTCTCAACCTCACTTTTTTTCAAAGTGAGTAGTAGGGAAAGAAGGATAAGACTAGAACAGGACTAGTGGATGACTAATCGCTATTGCTACACCCAGTTATTAAAGGATCAAGAGAATGGGAGGAGAGGAAAAAATATAAATTGACATCACAAACATCCAGTCTTCGATCAGAAGTTTGAATTGAATAATTCTCAAATTCACTGTGATCTGACCGGGAATCGAACCCAGACCTGCGTGATTGGTAGAGCAAGCTCTAACTAACTGAGCCACAGCAGGCGGAAATTGTAATAATTGTAATACAAATAAAGAGGTAAAAGCAAATAACAAGAAGTATTGTGCATATCTTCTAAAGCAGTATATATAGCTGATATATGCAAGTTTAAACATAGTTCTAACGATGGCGCACGCTAGAATAGCTATAAACTCATCTTATAAAAAAATGTAGAACTAAATACGTTGATATTAATATATATATACATTTATTTAATAAAAAAACGGTTTTAGTAATACCAGTTTTGCGATTCATAAATAGATCCAATATATATATGTGTAGTAATATATATTCGAGCTGCCTCGAGCTTACATATATTGACTGATATAAAAAATAAAATAATTTTCCCATTGGCAATCTCCGTCACATAACATACATTTTAAAATGAAAAGCAAAAAATCAAAGTAACTGCCAGACTAGGGATTGTAAAAAAGATAATACCGACACCGGGATTTGAATACCAATATTGGTTTTAAAAATGAACATATACCGGTATTTTAGTATTGAAAATTAATCAGTATCAGTGTCTGCCAAACTGTGTGCCACGAGTGCAAGATGTTTCAGGGTGTGCTGCGAAGGAAGAAGTCTCAAAACTGTTCATTTTAAATAATGCCTTTTCATTAAAGTTTCCTTCAATTTTGAACCAATTCAACATTTACATATTCATCAAGTTCGTACGTGGTATATATCGACTGTGGGACAGAAAAAAGATGTAACCCACACATAACATTTTTTACAGTTGACACAAAAACTCTTAATAAAAATAATAAAACATTTTTAGTACTTTTTCCACTGATAAGAAAAACAAACAACTTATCAGTTGACAATGCTCATCATGAGCGAAACCGGTCCTGATCTAATAAATTTTATGTCGAAAAAGTACTAAAAATGTTTTATTATTTTTATTATAATGCCATTCCACCAAGTATTGACAGTGAACACCTTAAAAGTGAACAAAAACTCTTTTTGATAATTTTGGGCCAAAGGCAAATTATGAAATATACGCAACCTTGAAGAGCTGAATACTGAAAAACTGATTTTTTATTGACTTTATCTGATATTTATTTAATGTTTTTTCAGAAAAAACCTTTTTAAGTATTTGCCACCTGTGTGGTCCAGTGCCACCTGTGCGGTCGAGTGGTCAACGGTGTTGGCTTCGGCTACGGAGGGCCCGGGTTCAAATCCCGGTACGGACAGTTCAATAAATTGATTTTTCAATCAATTTTTGAATTTCTGTTTAAAGGCATGGATATATGTGATGTCTTGAATTACCCCCTCTCACCCATCTTATCCTATGAACGGGGTGTATCGAGAGCGATTAGCTTACCACTAATCCTGTCCTAGCCCTATCCTTCTATCCCTACTCTCTTTGTAAAAAGAGAGGTTGAGCAACTGAGTAACAAGCAGTTCTCGTAGAAAAACACTTCTGTTGAGATAAACTCCATTAGGAGTTCATATGCTCCACATTGGGAGCGGACATGGTTTTAAAAAAAAAAAAAGTATTTTTACGGATGGCAATTTCCACAGCTCCTTCTTTTTTTAAACTTAAAAGCTAAATTCAGGTAAATTTGAATCGTTAAAATTATGTTCATTCACACAAATTTTGTCACTAATGACCTGAGTTTCGCCTATCGGCATCTTCAGGCGTTCAAGTTCACCGCACTAGCGTTGTTGGCTTCCGTTGCCGAATCTCACGGGTTCGAGTTCAAGTACGAACAGCATTTTATCGATTTCCGTTCGCAGGCATGAGTGTTTGTGATGTCTAAAAAATCCCTTCCATCATTAAATAATTGGGCACAGCGAGAGTGGTTACTTAACCACTAGTCTTGTCTCTACTACTCTCTTTCGGAAAAGATAGGTTGAGTGATTGCGTAACAAACAGTTATTGTAGTAAAAGTTATGTTGAGATATCTCCATTAGAAGGCCATATACACTACCTTGGGAGCGGACATGGATTAAAAAGAATTGAAAAAAAAAATTGTATAACTCAAGTGTTGACTAAATTGTTAATTATTGATTTATTGCAATAAAATGACGATATTTTTAACTCTCGCGGCTCGGAGACTACAAAAATACTTCTCTGCCGATGGGGGTCATTTAGGGACCCCAGTGGTTTCCTCATTATTGGCCTTATTCTTATGAATTTCAAAAAAGAAAATAGTTTAGTAGTAATAATTAGTAAAAAGAGCTTTAAAATATTTCTCTGCATCATTCCTCATACATTTTTTTTATAAAAATCCGTGGTTTTTTAATAAATAATCATATTTTAAGTTGCGCGTAAAAAAGACGTCATCCCAGCACACATATGAAATTGCAACTGACGAGTTTACCCAGCTATCTTACGAACGATCGCTTATCGCGTATTTATATAAACTACAAAAGGTCCAAAAAACTATGATATAAGAATACCTTAATTATAAACATTGTATCACCCATGTTAAAATAGATATTTAAGAAAATGTAGATATTGGGGTCGCATTTCTTGAGCTTAGAACCGGAAAAGTTAACATGGTTAGAGTTTTTTAAGATTAAAAAGTTTCAGTATTGATAAGTCTTTCAATGATGTATTATTATTTATTTAAAAAAAATGATCAGACAAAGATTGAAATCTCTCGTTTATGATATATTTTATGATGACTTTATTTTATATTTAATATCAAGCTACCGATTTTGATTAACTCGTCCGGTACTGCAATCTCGATTGGGTGTGTTTTTTCTCTCTTAGAATACCGGTATTGAATATGACATATCGAAAAACCGGTATTGATATATTCGCCCGGTATTTCAATCCCTATGCGAGACTACCGCTGTAAAAAAGGGTCGCTGCTATTTGTAAAACGAAAAAAAGTTAAAATCAGTCCCTGGAAATTAAATAGGAATGTGGATTTTGAATTCAGCGTAAGCACCGTGTAAACAGTGACTGTCGAATGAATCCACTTTGAATTTCGAACAGGAAGCTTTATCAGAATACGGCCGAGGCTTTTTTTAGATATTCAATCTGTACACAGCCTACAGTCGGGAAATTAATTCACGGAATGTTTTATTTTAGAACTGCGCACTAAGGTTAATAAATACTTCAACGAACTATTTGAATTATTGTATGTGTTTTCGAATGTTATCAGTAGTTGGTTTTAAAGGAATGGTTTTAACCTTTTAAATGCCGCAAGATAATATTATGGCGGCACCCAGCAGGCCGCAAATTTCATCGAATAATAAAACCTAACAATATTGAAAGTGTATAAATACACAGTGTGTCATTTGTGCATCAATTATCATAGAATATAACAAATTTAATAATATATAATACGTAATTGCATACTTAACTTTAATTTTTAAGTATATAACGTCAAAACGAAATTTTAAAACATTACGACTAAGCTAAAGGGGAAGTTAGCGTATCCCAAAATATTATATAGTCTAAAAGCAGTGAGGCATTTCCCAACCCAGCATAGTGCCGCGTTTTGCTTGCCCTGCAAATTTCTTTTTGAAATCAACGTTACATTGGTAATATTTATAATTTGTCACTTCTGAGTATTTCACTATTTATCAAAGTCTATTATTTGTGTGAAAAAATATATATTTTTTAAATAATCTATCATGGGCAAGTATAATAATTTTATAGTCAAGCGCGTAAACACGTTCATTTTGTATGACTGGTCATGTGGGCACGAAATCATAGAACTCGTTAAAACGCTTATGGCAGTGATCTGGTTAAAAAATATATAAACTTATAAAGATCAAAATAACACACAGCTCTACATGTTTTTTTTTTATTTTTAGTTATTTTGACTTTGCGTCCTCGTCTAGAGTGCTAAAATGGTATTAAAATGGTATTAATGAAACCGGAAATCAGTTTACCAAAAATAATACCAATATCGGTTTTTTTTTTAAATAAACAAAAATTGAATGCTTAGTGTAGAGAAACAAAGACATATTTCAATAAAAATTTTCGTGATCAATTACGTAACGCAAAACAATTGTTTTCAATGATGTATTATTATTTAAAAAAAAACTATTAGGCATTTTTGAAAATAACACACTAACGATATATTTTTTATGACGGTATTATATAATACATGAAATATCATAATACCTAATTTAGATTTGACGATATTGCAACTCCAATTGTCTGTATTTTTTATCTATTTTTGAATCCCGGTATTGATTTAATAGTAACGGTATCTGTTATGAGGTATAGACAAAGGTAATAATTTATTCGTCCTGTATTCCAATCCCAGCAGCTTCGTGAACTATGTTTAAACTTGATTCACCTAAGCTATATTTTATATATTATCTTCGAATATATACACATTTTTTTTCACATCTATGTAATTTGAAATCTTTTCATAAATTAAAAAAAAAGTATTTGATCTAATCATTTGACTTTGTATTATTATAAGAATAACAAAGTCAATTTAAAAAATATCTCATCACAAAAATGGTCAAAATTTCAGCAAATATGTATATTAAATATAAATCCATCACTCTTAAGTCACTAGAAGAAATGAGTAAGAAAGAATAATTCCAGAAATTATATTAGAAAGAATATTATTTCCAGAAAAAAGCACTGAATTTGTTGAAAAGACATCAATGAATTGTCATTTCTTTTGATATAGTGAGTGATTATTAATTAATATTTCTAGTTCTTGTTTCATCAGTCACTTGAAATAACTTGTTGTACTTAGTAAAAACTTCAATGCTTTTAAAACTTTAAGTGCTTATTTTTAATCATACCACAATGTCTTTCTAATATAAAAACCATGTCAGCTTTAATTATTTTTTATCATACGACGTGTTTTTCTCTGCATATTATGTTTGTATGTATTGACCTATTTGATTATCTACTAAAGTGAAATTCAATGCTTAAAACCTTTTTAATAAACATAGTATTTGAGTCGATCAATGAATCTACATTTTGATAAAAAGTGTGAAGTCTTCAATCCACGGCATTAAATTGTTTGCTGTGTTTTGTTTTGAATATTTTAAGTACAACTTTGTAATTAGAAAAACGTGAACTACAAAAATAATTATAAAGTTAACAAACTGCTGAGAAATTCTTTTTTCAAAAGAACACGAAAGCTAACCCAAGCATAATAGCGATCTCTAAATAATGTAATTAACTATCCCAAGTAATTTTTACCTGGCCATTACTTTTTATTTCAATTGCCCACATATAACCGTAACGTAATATACTTCCATTCATACACTGATGGATTTTTGTTGAAACATTATATATTTATTGTTTTCAGCTTTTAAATAGATGCGGATCACATCCTCGTGAGTATTGTTGGGATTTCTTTTGACTGTATTTACCTAAATATCAATTCCATGTTAAGGTCGGAAAGCAATTTTCTTGAAACATGATTTTCCTAATACGAAGGATTTTGGTGACCATTGTTAGGGCTACGTGTTGAATGTCGCAGAAACGGAAAGTTAGCTAAATATAAACCTGTGATTGCTTACCATACATCGTATCAGGAAGGACTGGTCTATTTTAGGAGCTTAAAAATATTTAAACCATGATTAAAAAAGTAAGGGTTTTGTGATAAAGACGGCAGTGGTTTAATATAACGTCAAATATGAGTAAAAATTCATATTCTAATGACAGCGTCAGCTTGTGGATAATATCTGGGGGTACTGTGGATGATTAAATAAAAGGACATTTGTATTGTATTTTATTTTACCAACGTATTTTTTAAAATGTATTTTACTGCACGTCAGAGTCACTGTGCCCACTTGTACTGTCTTGCTGGCAGTACGAACCAAGCACTTAAGCCCTAAGCCCCTCCCCTCGCCCCTTCTTCACGCACGGGAGCATATCCCATCGAAAATGGTACTGTACAAAATGTACGTGTACTTCGTTTTCTGATATTATTACCACGGTGTATGCTAACTATTGGATGTATCGGAGCGCGGGTGAGCTTAATACACTTTTAAATAACATTGATATTTTCGTGTAACATATGTACATAAATTTGTGTACATACATAATACTTTTTGTTTTTTTCAATTTGATTGTGGGTGCTGGAGTTTCGCATTATGTATTATCGTTAAGTAGAAAACATGACAACGGTAAGATGGTGAAGTATCCAGAACATATTTATTGCGGAACTAAATAAGTTACTTTTTCGCCTAAAAACTTTAGCTTATTTAAAATCGTCCCGTTTATGGCAATCTTACATCCATTATTTTACGAAAAAAAGAGAAAAACTTTCAAGATGAAAAAGAATTAGGATCCATAAGCTTCCATAATTCTTGCCCGAAAACTTATTCTAAGATGTTTTTCAATGCTGCTAAATAAGTAGTGCTTAAATAAATGTTTTCATTTTCTACCCACATTATAAAAGTCTTTGAAAAGTATATAAACCATAAAAGGGTTAACATAATAATTTATATGAAAGTTAATAAAACCGAAGTAACTTATTGTTGTATAAATTATTTCCTCTCTTAGTTTGGCTTATTTTGCTATCATGTTATAATACAAAGCAGGTGTTTTGTCTTAGTTCAAGAAATCTATTAACCACTTTGTCTTAGTTTAATAGTATATTGAATAAATGTATGATATTTGGATATATATGTAAATTCCGAAAATCATTTTGTACAGCCCTTTGAGAGGGTATGCAACGCACAACGATAATAGTCCAACTTCTAATCAATGCATTATTATTTGTACATACAGGCTTGCAAAACTAATTAAAATTGCTTTTCAATCATTTTGTTGTCAAATTTCTTTAATATACGACACATATCCTTTTCAGTGAAAGTTGCTAAAAACTTATCTTAATTATATATAATCAAACAAATACATATTTTTAAAAAAACAATTCATTGATATTTTGACATTATGTTTTACTTTTACATATGTCAAAAAGTGCAGCGCTGAAGATTTTGAGATTATAACATAATTATATTGAATAAAATAATAATTAAGACTTTATTTATAGAACGCATTTCCAAAGATTGACATGCCTTAATTTTGTTGGACTATTCATATTTAAAAAAAATGTCGAGTAATTTCACGAAGTATTTTTTAAATATTCAGCTTTTATTATTTACATTCGTTAATGAGAGTCTGCCGGCCTTATTACTATGACAACGTGGACATTTTAAAATAAGAACTGGACACTTTTATTCAAGTGTCACGACAAAGCTTATAAAAGCTCTGAAGCTCGGGCGTAATGTGGTTTAAAAATGGCGAATCAACAAGCCGCTGTCTGCAGGTTGTGTTATTAAATTTGTCGGAAGTTTTCAAACGACTTTTCTGCTTAGTCTTGCAGTAAATTTCAACATATTGTCATAGCTTGTTGCTTTCTTTTCTTTGTATTTGCATGAATAGAAAATAACATACTGAAAGAATAAAGTGCTGAGTCACGTTGATTGATTAATTAACAATGTAACACCTAATTTCGTTTACCATTTTTGTCGTAAGTAGATACAATATAATATGAAGGTTTTTTTAATAATGAATGTGTGTTTGATACTGTAAAAATTTTATAGGCGACGAACTTAATTAAATTGAGGGGTGTGGTGGAAAAACTATACAACCCATAAAAGTGTCAATTGGAGATAATCAAGATCAAATTGTACATCCCACAGAACATTCAAGTTGAAAACTAATGAGTTTTCTTGATTTAGATATTGTTTTTACCTTGAACAGAGCTTGAGGATCCCGAGATTGACCTTCAATTTTGTTTGTATAATTTTGATAAATAGGCTTTCCAAGCGAGCTTGCATTAATTTTTTTAGCTTGCTTAAAAATAACCTCTTTTTAACGCACACTTTTGACTGCTTATAAAAACATTGAACACAGTCACAATCGTAACATTTAAGTTATACCAGCCGTAAAAACCAAATACAAAATTTCTTGTTGAGTATAAGAAACCCTTTTTAATAAGTGCTTTTTTATCATGTCCGCTCCCAATGTGAAGCATATGGACTCCTAATGGAGTTTATCTCAACATAAGTGTTTCTACAAGAAATGTTTGTTACTCAGTTGCTCAATTTCTCTTTTTCCAAAGAGAGTAGGAATAGAAAAATAGGGCTAGGACAGGACTAGTGGTTAGCTAATTGCTCTCGATACGCCCCGTTTATAGGATAGGAGGGTCGGGAGGGAGGAATTCAATACATCACATACATCCGTGCCTTTAAACAGAAATTCATAAATTGATTGAAGAATCAATTTATAAAACTGTCCGTACTGGGATTCGAACCCGTGACCTCCGTAACCGAAGCCAACGATGTTGACCACTCAACCACATAGGCGGCACTAGTGCTTAGATTCTTATACATTTAAGAATAGCCCGGTTGGTCGATTTTGCTGATTAGTTGTAAAGTTAAGGAATGCTTTTGTTGTCTAAGATATTTATAATTCGTTTCAACCATATCGTTATGAATTATAAAAAAATAATGATTCATAGAGAGAAAAGTTTTAAATTAATTTCTTTCAAGCCTTAGTAAATCCTGGATCGATAAATAATTCTACCAATTGAGTCACCTTCATAGAAAATGATTGTTTTTACAATCATTGTTTTGTTGATGTCCAAATATTTTGCTGTAAAAGAATCACTGGGAAAACACTGTGTACATTCGGATAGATAAAAATAGCTGTTATTCATGTGCACATTCAAGTTTGAATGTGCAATAAAGAGGAAAGAAAGTTCAACAAACACAATCCTCACTGGATTGCAGCCTGCGCTTTCAAATAAAAAATCACAGATCGTAAAAATAATAAAAAAGCTCCATCCCCAAAAAGATGTCTGCGAACTGACTACGCAAGAGAAGGAAATACCAAACGGAGTCGGTTTTGTACAAAATAGTGTTTTCATGTAACAAATAATTTTGACACCTTCTTTTATTATAAACGTTAAAATTACTGTTGTATGTAGTTATTATTGGTGTAGGGCTTAGAATAACAGAACCTTACTACAAAAAATGTGTATTTTGAGTTTAGCTCGGTTGTGGTAGTAAGAAAACATTAATTGGTAATAAAAGTAATATTTCGTACATATGTATAACCAACGGTAGGCTGCCAATACGTTAGCAAGGGGCCAATTAATCTCAAAATTCATTAGTGGTGCTCTGGAAGATTATATTCTATACGTAAAAGCAATTAAATAATACTTAATATATATATTTTATGTAACACTACGTAATATTATCAATATCAATAGCTGAAAATGTGATTATCTATCTCAGATTACAAGAGTGAAGTGTTTCGAAATTGAAATAGTTGAAGTTGTTCAGAAATAGGTAGGTATTATTCTTCTCGCTACAAGCTTATGTTTTAAGTGTTATACCTTAGCCACCGTAGATAATATTACATTTATTTGTCATTAAGCTTGCAATAAGATACTAATTTCATCTAAGAATGCGAACCCCTTGCATATAATCATTTACAATATACGAAGAAGTGTATTTTAAAAAATAATTATAATGTTAGTAATACAAAGGGTAATCACCTGCTATATAATACTTTAGTCAACTTAAAACTTTTTTTTTGTAGATAGATCACTGTGATCCTAAGCCTTCATAAAAGAGTTACGTGAAAAATAAAATATATATAAAGTTTTACTGCCTTTATTTTTGTTACGGTAAGTTATGTTTTATGTTTTAAATTTATTTCTGATTCAAGACTTGGTTAAGCTAAATTAAGTGAGGTTACGATTGAACGTATAGATTAATTTAGTGATTTTCCGTATATTTACTGAAAAATAGATAGTGCAAATATAATAATATATATGGCCATATCGATCATAACTGACACATATTTAAATAACTGGCAAATAATTTTACTTGATCATATGAAAATTTTATACATATTTTGGAATATACAACAATATGCATTACCTATTAAATAGTTTTCACAATTCATCAATTATAACTTTGCTTATGAAAAGCAAATGAAAATAATTGTAATAAACCAACAGTCCGTTAAAAATCAAGACCCAACTTCACTTTCCCTTTCAAAGTTAGTCATGCAGCCAGAAAATGTTTTCGAAATGCACTAGGGTTGGTTAAACTGTACGCCAGGACATACCAACATGGGAAATATTTTTGAAACAATTCTCGAAGTGTTTTTACAGTTGATTTGTAATTTATTTGAACAATAAATGCAATTTATACATTTCGTAATTTCTCAATTAACAAATAAGATAGAGTAAGTCCACTTATTGATTTTTAAATAAATTTTGCTTAGATAAATGTCATTTTAACACAATAAAGAAGTGTTTTTTTTCTAGAAAGTTATATGTTTGATCAGAGTTATTATTTATTTGAATACATCACGTTATTAAGGTACATTTATACAGTCTGTAAAAAACATGATTTTTTCGTTTTATTGCAGTCAAATGTCTTAAAGAATCGTGGACATGAATTGTTTGCTCTTCCAATTGTTGACAAAGTTCAACGGACCAGTTCATTTGTTTTCCATGTAGTAACGAAGATTTTGTTGGAGGATATATTTTTGACTTTCCTGCTAACTTCAAATACTTTATATGTATTACTGCTACGTTATATTAATCTTATTTCTCAGTGTGATTTCAATACATTTTTTTTTGTAGATTTTGCGTATTGAAATGAATATATAAATAAACAAAAAGTCAAGTGTAATTTAGTACCCTAGAACTGAACTGTATCAAGTCTCATATACAATCAAACTTCCCAGTAAAGCCGTTTGAGTACCAATATTTAATATATAAGTTAACTCTGTTTACCATAGTATAGAAAAGGTACGATTATTATGTTTAATACGAAAAAATGAATTTATAATTGTTTTGAGTTAATACATTTCGTTTTAGGTGTACTATATTAATATGCATTATGACATTGAAAAATATTCTTAGTAATAATATTTTTAAGCACATGCTTGTGTAATTAAAAATTACGATAACTATTTGGTTACCTTAAAAATGAAAGTTTATTTAAAATACGATTTTTTATCAATTAATGCATTGAATCATGATAAGTATATATTATATAATTATGATGTGAAAAAGTATCACCATTCTGATGCAAAAAAATGCAAAAAAAAATGTAATTAAAATATAATTAAATGCAAAAAAAAATACCAAACGCGAGCTTAAACATAATTCATTGCCAAAAGAAATAAATCAATAACGATTTTTAATCGATTCCCATTCACATATTATTGTATTAAATTTTGTAACAATTAATTGGGTAGAAAATTCATTTTTTTTACCAGGACTGACTATTTGATCTCTTTCACAAGAAATAAAATACAAAATTTAATAAGACGTCATATATCTAGAGAAAAAAAAACCTGTGAATTTTGAAATGACGGAAAAAACCGGCAATAAGCTCGGAAAACTTTGAAAAAAACGAATAATATATGATGTAATTTGCTAAAATGATATTTGTTGTCGCTTTTTTAACATACATAAATACATGTGCACACATAAATATGTGTGTTTTACCAAGTATCTTAAAAACAAGACCGTTTGTAAATATTTTGTTTATAATTCAAGTACATCAAGATTTCACTGGTGAAACTCATAGACTAGTGACTAATCTTTGTTCCCATAACTAATAATAATAAAATAATACTATTCATAATATTAACCCTTTTTGTTGATAGGATACATAAAACATGTTGAGTATTTTAAGTGTTAGCGAACGCTAAAAAATATATGTAAAAATATCAGTTTAATATAAAAATAATATTTTTGAATTTTCCTAATTTCCTCAATTTTAAACCCGCAAAAAACGGGAATTTATCATTAAATATATGTGGTAAACCATTTTATATGTTTATTATTTGAAGTATTATAAGGCTGGTAACTTTTCCGAGTTCATACACTTGGCAGGTGTACTCTTGTTGTACCCAAATGGTCTACACTTTACAACATATGCAATATAAAACGTTTTTATGTACGTATATAACCAATTAGAAAACTTTTAATCTTTTTGAGCACTTTACTTTGCAAGAATTTCCCTCAAAAGTCGAGCTTTTCCTAAAGCTTTCTGTCCCCCGCATGTTTAACGGTTAGAGGCTCTTTTCCCTAAACTGTCAGCGGACTTTTGCTCAAACGCAAGAGTCTGGAGGCTTTAACCGTATTTCAACGCAGTAAACTGAAAGCCTCTTCGGATCGTATCCAAATTAAACGGTCCTTTGTGAGCAGGATATTTAAAAGTGATTTGCCGACATATTCATTTTGTCTTGCATATGTAATATTATACTTAGGTTTAAAGTTACAAATTAAATACAAAATATATTTAATCTAAAGAACTAGCATCAAATTTACAAAGACAAATATCACATAACCTTTGGATTTGTACTATAAAAATGTATAAATATTTCAAACTAAAAACATTTTTATAAATGAGTAATTTAAATTTCATATTTCCTTGCCGATTGAACCCAGCGTATTTATTTTCATGCAGGTTGATACGTGAAATAGGTTGTGTGAACTACAGTTGACCTCTTATAACGTAGTGTAGTTATATTCGTAGGCCTAGGCATCCATACAAAATTTGAAGTTAGTTAATTAGTAAAAGCTAATTTGACCTTGAAAATTTAGCATTTTTTGTAAAAAAAACTACATTAAGGGGCGTGCTATATGAGGGACTGCCGCATACGCTATAGAAAACTTCTCTATAGGGGGGTTAACTGTACGATTATATTGATACAAAAAAAGTACTGCAGATAATTATTAAAACTCCTGATTTTTTTAAATCAGACAAGATGATCTGGAATCTTTTAGGGTACAATTCTTCCAACCAGTATACATGTGACATATGCCCATCTTTTTGTAGTCCTGCTGCAACCTTTTTGTGTTCTTTGGTATCCACTATATCAAAAGTTCAGTCCATCGATATAAGAAGGATAAAAGCAGGGCGGGCTAAGAAAAGAAGATGAAATAAGGGGAGATCTATTCCCTGCGGTGGAATAATGAATGATATATAGATAGGGTTGCAATAAATAGCTGACCGCTGATGTCCTGTTGATAGAAAGAGGGGATGTGAAGAAAAAAAAATGGAGTCAATCAGTACCAGTTTCGCTCAATGCGATTTTTTTTAACTAAGGCAGCGATTTCCAACCTGGGAGGCGCGTTGACTATTGCAAAGGGAGGCGCGAACAGTCCAACATATTTATTTATCATTTAAAACGTGTCTTTATTACTATATGAAATAAAGGATAGGAAGGCGCGAAGATATTTTTTTCTCAAAAGTAGGCGTAGTAACATAATGGTTAGAAACCACTGAACTAAGGCTTTAATATTTTGATTCCATTTTAAAATAAGTTTTTTTGGTGTTTTATAGCGTCGTTTTTTTAATTAACTATACGTGGCAATTTTGGTAGAATAGTCAATTAATAATTTTAGCTCAATTGAAAATTAGAATAATAAATAACAATTATGAATAATTTTCAGTAAAAAAGGCAAGCTTGCCTGCATCTTTTAGCTTTTGTTGCCCAATTTTGGGTAAATTCATGATCATCATTACATACATGTTTTTTTCACTTATCCTGCGCTTATATATGCATATCAGGACTTGTTTTGCACATCCTAGGCTTTTTTGACTGATTATGAATTGAGATGCTTCGTAATGCTTTAAAATTTTCATGATGAGCTAAACTGGTCATGATCAGATCAAAAGAGTGTTTTATTTTAATTTTAATACCTTTCCTCAAAAAAAAAAACTAAATATTCTTATTTACTTATTTCACATGTATTTATTTAATATGTTCAGGACTGGTTTCGTCATGAGTGAACTAAATCAGTTGAAAATTTTTGTGATGAGCGAAATCGCTTCTTAAATAAATATATTTTATGTGGCACTAGTACAAAATAGTGTTTTTTTTTCATATCAAATTTATGGAGCATTAAGTACCAGGACGCGCTAGCGTCAATGTTCTTTTAGTCTCCTCCATCGATTTTTTTTTTGAAAAATTGTATCCCCTTACCATCGTTTTCAGACGGAAGGGCGTGATCACTACAAAGGTAAGGAGTTTACGAGAACTCTATATGCATTATTTTGCAAATTGATTTTTTTATAATTCTACTACATATTGACAGTGAACGCATTAAAAGTAATTTATTTTCAGTAAAAAGTGACAGTTAAGACATTCAAAGTAAATAAATTTATGAGATTTTTTTATCCATGGCTGCTTCCAATGAAAAGCAATGGATGTATCTCAACAGATTTTTTTCTACGAGAATTGTTTGTCATTTAATTGCTTAACCTATCTTTTCAAAGAGAGTAAAGATAAAATAATAGGACTAGCGCAAGACTAGCTAGCTCTCGCAACGCCTGTTTTAGGATAGTATGAGTAGGAAAGAATTCAAGACATCAAATATTACACATGAAAAATCAATCTTTAAAAATTGTCCGTACTGATATTCGAACCCGTGACTTCGTGTTCTTAGTAAACGACGTTGTCACTTGACCACGCAGCTTAAAATAACATTTTCGTATTTTATTTTACAAATAATTTCACTTTTTATTGTTGATATTTGTTTGATTTGTAATTCAAAGAAAACAACAAATATTCTTAATTGATTGATGCTTTTGAAAACATAATAAAATATTCGAAAATATATGTTTTCGATGCACAAGTAAGTTACACGAAACGTTTAAATATTCCGCCTTTGTGGAATACATGCGTAACTTTACCTTTTCTCTATACTTCACGGAGTCGTTTATCGGAATGTTTTATTTTTTTGACATAGTCGCCAAGTCACTGCAAAACAACACGTTAAAACCCGAAGCGTTTAGCTGACGATTTAAAGGGCAAGTCTCGCAGACCCGGCTACCGTTAAAGCCGGGCCCTTTTTTCTATTTATTTGCTTGCGGGACAAGGGGTGGCGGGGGGATGACACGGGTCACCGAGCTTTTCACCCCTTCGGGGGTGGGACGGTTCAAGTACAGTGTGCACTTAATCAGGTTACTGCGCTGCAGCTTTTTAAAAACGTTGATACAGTGAGCTGGTTGCATCAAAACTGTACATAAATTAATTTATTCTTTCAGCGAAATACTCTTTTTAATTACACACATGAGAAATGGTAGAGTAAAACATTCAAATACGTTACAGGATGAGAAGAAACTACTTAACGTATTTCACTTTATGTACCTTTATATACAGAATGTTGGAATAGTAGTGTTATAAAGATCAAAAGCTTTTTATTAAAATGCGTGCATGATTGAATATTAAAATCTTTGACAACACACGTTCATTCATTAATTTCAGTGAATATTTATGTTTTTGATTGCAAATTTATGTGCCAAATATTTGTTTTTAATTGGGATCTCATAAAAAAATATAATTCACTAATGATCGACTCAAGAAGAAACGACACTCCATACTCTATGTCTATGATTTACAATTTAAATGTAAAAACAATGAATTTCATATTTGTTATAACGGAATATGAACTCACATCACCGTGATCACAAAGATAAGACTGTAATCACTAGTCAGTTTATCATATCCTTAAAATGTGACGCGGCTGAGTATACAAACTCCATATTCACTTATTCGCTATCTTTATGATAATAAGATGACTGACAACCAGTTTAATTAAAAAAATGTTTCATTTGTATTTAATATGCACATTGTGAGTGATCAATATGCTTATCAATTTTTAAAAAAATAAGCTTACTCACATACAAATATATAAAAATATAACTGAATACATTTGTAAAGAGGTTGAAATAAATATGGATAACAATTTAATGGTTTATTCTTTGTTTCCAAAACAATGTAAAAATTTCGGTATCTCGACCAATTCTGTGATCATGAAATTCTAAGATTGCTAATCCAAAGATTTCGGGATTGTGAAAATTAGAAAAAAAAAGTCTCGCGTCGTTTTGTCTTAGGAAATTCTTGGGTTTGATCGAAAACTGATTTATACACGATTTTATGTTGAATTTTCAATCCGGAATTGAAAAAATGTCAATCCTGAAATTCCGGGATAACAAAAGTGTACGGGATTGAATGCTTTTGTAGAAACAGTGGAACTTCTCTTTATTAAATGATTATGATTACGGTTTGCACTGTCACTAACGACTATGTCATTTTCAGGCATTTAATGGAATGAATGAACTCAAACTGACAGATATCATAAATAGTAATTTACTTTTTTGTTAATGAATTTATTCCGTCAGATAAGGTCACTATAAGCCACCCTGTAGTTTCGTGATCTGACAATCTGTATACCTGATTGTCACCAAAATCGATACACCTCTCAAACCCAGTATTCAATGCAAAAATGCGGCTTTTTTCGTTAATGGACAAAATACGTTTTGAGAAAAGCTTGACCAAGCGATACAAAAATATTTAATTTCTAAAAATAAGCCGATACAATGTAAAGAATCAAGTTAACACCAAAAACTAAAAATAAAATATCGACTGCCAGTCTGTTTCGGTTAGCAGATGTAGTAATCCTTTGAAGTTGATCTAAAAATCAAAGCTGTCTCGTGGGGTGTCAATTAGTGAATGAGCTACCAAAAAGAAAAAATAGCAATGCAATTTATTGATAGAATTAAGTTGAAAAAAAGGACAGATAAATTTAAACTAAAAATATTTATTTACTTCACTACCACTATTTTTGTGAAGCTAAATCCATAATATTACTTGAAAAATTGTAACCAACAATTTATAATAGAAAATTTAAATTAACTTTGATTATTTCACGTATTGTGTTACTAACTGTGACACGTGTTTCGCCTCTTTCAGAGGCATCTTCAGACTTACTATCGCAAAGTTTGCTTAAGTAATGAAGCAAGATTGATTCTAACATTTTAAAATTATGAAATTACAAAATGGAGTTTTTGGGTTTTTTTTCATTTTAAGAGGAGCAAGGAGGGGGGTGTAGAATCGAAATAAAGCAAACAAATAATGATACTAATGAGTTGCAATCAATCAGATTGGGATTTTTCCTTTTTAAGGGAAGCAAAGAGGGGATTATAAAATCGAAACAGAGCAAACAAATTTAATCATACTACTAATGACGTTAAACATTACAAACTATTAAACTAATGAGCTGCAATCAATCAGCTAGGTTGGTGATTACTCTATTAATTGGAAACAGTTTAAGTAATGGGGAACCACTTGTGCTATTAAGAATATTATTTAATAATATTTTTTTTTTTGTTAAGAGTTTTATTAATAATTATAATTGTAAATATCACTGCATTAATGTGTTTTCTTATCGATGGAAATTTTAGTTTCTCTCAACACGAGGAGAAGAAACATCACAAACACTCATCTCTAATAACTAAAATTCAAATCTAAAAAAACAAAATTTAATTTACATGGATTTGAACCCAGTCTGATCTGATCCTTAAAAAAAGCTCTTACCTACTAGGCTACAGGGGGCAACACTAACAGCAGAGTTGCCAGATATTTTGTATGTTCTTAAAATCACGATACTAAAACTCGATTCGTTGATTAGTCACTATGCTTACTAAAAGTTTTACCGTCTGATTCCAGGCAAGATTAAAATTATAGTCTGATTAAAAAAATGAAATCTTGGACCTTAGTCTTTTTAATGTCATTCTTCATCGAGCGGATCTTTAGTGACTTTAAAACAATTCACGAGACTTATTCAATTATAAACTTTGCAGGATTACTGTCAAATATTTATTTCTGCTGTATGTTTAAAAATAAATCAGTAGACCAGAAAACAAGCTACCTTTTAATCCTATTCAATCGAATATGCTTATATCATGAAGCGGACATTCAAACAAACACCCCTCTTTCAAGAGATAATAAATTAACGTGTTTTTGACAAAATTTACGAACAAAAAACATTGTTTACATTGTAATCCGTTTCCGGCGAAGTAAAAATCGAACGCTTTACGACCGGGTAGAAGTTGGGTCGAATTTCACTTGAAAAATGTATTGGCCAAAATGGAAATTCGACATCCTTATAGCCGTTAAGGTAATTGGAAAAGTAAATTTATTTTAGTATACTGCTATGTGCGAAATTCGGTGAACTTTTTTTAGTTAAAAATCGTGACGTCTGTGAACACACACAGTTAAAAATGTTAAAAAAATTTAAGATTTATCTGGAACAGTTTTTGTTAAAAAATAGCACAATATTTTGATCTATCAGTAAGTATGTTCATCGGATGAAAAATGTTACTAACTGAGCAAAATTGGTTTCTTTTAAAATATATATGTGTCCATTGGAGGTGAAGAGAGCCAAGTGGTATTTAACTCTTGCGGCTCGGAGACTAGAAAAATACTTGTCAGCCGATGGGGGTCTTTTTTGACCCCAGTGGTTTCCTCATTATTGGCCTTATTCCTATGAATTTCAAAAAAAAAATAGTCCAAGGGCTTAAAAATATCTCTGCATCATTCCTCATACATTTTTTTATAAAAATCTGTAGTTTTTTTTAATAAATAATCATATTTTAAGTTGCGCGTAAAAAAGCCGTCATCCCAGCACACATATGAATTTACAACTGACGAGTGTTCTCAGCGTTCTAAGTTATCTTACGAACAATTGTTATCGCGGGCGCTTATCACCTGATAAGCGTTATCGCGTATTTATATAAACTACAAAAGGTCCAAAAAACTATGATATAAGAATACCTTAATTATAAACATTGTATCACCCATATTAAAATAGATATTTAAGAAAATGTTGGTATTGGGGTCGCATTTCTTGAGCTTAGAAACGGAAAAGTTAATAACGAGAAAAGTTAGATGCGTTGTTATGTTCTACACGTCTTAAAGTATCGTTAAAATTAAGTTACTTCAGTTAATTTAACAAAGTTAACACATTGCAATAGTGTTACCTCTGTAAAATTTAAATTTGCAATCCATCACTGATTTTACCTAAAAGTCAAATACCTTTTTTTTAAATTTATTCAATTCACCTCTCGAGGGCTCTTATGTCCTCACTAGAAATATCAGTATAAAACTATATAGTAGTTATTAGGTTAATGTAATAAACCAGGGGAGTAGACATGGAGTCGAATAGTCGGGTGTTTTTCTACTATCTATTCTAAGTCTACTAGAATTAATTTAGTATCTTGAATGATCTTACGGTATACAGATATGTTAGTTGAACGGAAATATTAAAAAAAAAATAACTGGTAGTTTTTTTTTTATTTAAAGCCGGAGTCAGAGTCGTCTTTTTTACCCGACTCCACGTTTTGTAAAACTGTGTTGCAAAAATTTCCCAATTGCTAATTTTGATAATGATTATTTAAGATTAACTCTTGAAGTCGTTCTAGGCACATTTATTACTAAATTGATTTTTAAGTTAGTTTTATTTTTGATTTTAAACTAGTAGTGTTTTTAAAATGAAAATTTAGTGTAATTATTTACAAATTCTTTTGATGCATTTTCTTTAACCAATTGTTTGTTTCACTTTGTTATTTGCCTTACTTAATGTAGAAAATAACGTAAGAATCAATTTTCAGTTTTTTCGTTTACCTTGCGGTTTTAGTCTGATGATATTTTTTACAGAGACCAAGCACGTGTCACATGTTGTAACGCAACAAGTTTTGCTTTTTGATAATTATAAAATCTTTATTTATGCACTATAACTTATCGATCTAAAAACTTTATAAAATTCGATAATGATTACACGAATTTGATTCACATCTTCAAACGTTTTAAGTTATTTATAGCTTTTTGTAAATATGGTTGAACTTGTTTTTTTCAAAATATACGGCTTGTTACAAATAATCTATCTGCATTCATTACTTAAAACAGTCGGTTTTTGAATTATTGCTTTCTGTCAGTGTGCCGAAGACATTATTTGCTTGCTTATATTTTGTGGATAACATTGAAATCTCCTCATATTTTCTTATTATTTCAATAAATCATCTTACAAACTTAAACAAAAGTTTAAAATCATCTCACTGGCAAAATTAAATTAGTTAAACTTAAATGATTTCTAACATTCATTCATTAAGCATTGTAGTTGACGATAGGGCCTCCAATCTCGGGATCCCAACCAATTTTTCGATACCGTAATACCAGTATTGTGTTAGTACTAATCTCGGGATTTTTGAGTTCATGACAACAAGTGAAAAATCCACTAAATCCGGTAAAAAAAATATATATTCCGCTGGAGTCACTGATAGCCGTAACGTTTTGAAAAGATGGAGGTAAAAAAAAAGCTTTCACATTCAAGCATTTCTGTGGGATCCGTGAATTCGCTACTTTTTTGAGAAGCGAGCCAAAAAAAAGGTCTCATATTTTTCAGTTATAGTAAAAATTGTAAATTCCCAGATTTTTGAAGTAAACCAGCGAACTAAAATTTTTGAAATCATCCGGTTAGCTAAAAAAAGCTCTCAAGTTTTTGAAATCATTAGCCTAAGCCTATAAAAAAAAGTGTCCACCTTATTTTCGAGATTATTCTAGCATCACAATCTTTAAATTTCTGACTTATTCCTATTGATCAATTCCAGGATCCCGAAAGCCCACATCCTTAAATAATTGCGAATCCCGAAATTCTCTAATTTTATGGTGAATGATCAATCCCGGGATCGAAAAATTCCGGGATTACAAAATGGGTCCGAGATTGAATGCCCTAGTTGACGCCGGTATAGTTAAGATGTTGCAAATTAATCTAAGCTAATACGCAATCACATCGATGTTTGTGTTGCTAACTCAATAATTAAATCTCTCAAAAGTTTCTCTTCTACACTTTGAGGGCTCTGGTTTTCATTTACTCTAGACATGAAACTATCCGCCGAACACTCTCCGCCAACAAGGAGCGCTTTGTGAGACATATACTAATAAAATACCTATTACCACTGAAGCTACTATGTTTCATACTGCGATAAGCTTAAACAAAAAAAAATAAACAAGAATTATGTGGTAATATTGAAAACATTTCTATAATCACAATATCGTTAGATCTCACTACTATACGAACTGAAGATAGTAATAACGATAACGTGTTCTTAAATGTCGATACAAAATCATTTGGTGTTTAAAACTTTATTATTTTTACCTTATTATAAAGTTGTAGCAATTGAATATGCTTTTATTGAAGCATTATGTAGAATTAACGGGAAAAAAATTCGAGGATAATTTAATTTTCATAGTACATATGAGTCGTCTGGATGTGAAGTGAGCAAAGTAGAAAAATGGCTGAAGATACCGAAATGCGAAATCCAGGTAGTTAGTGAAAAAGCTTGTGTAAATATACACATTTTGAACGATTTAAAATATTTTATTCTTGTCAGTTAAGAATTCTCGTGTTGAACGAAACCAATCCTGACCAAATTAAAAAGATTTAGAAATAGTAAAAAAGTGTATTTAATTTTGTAAATACATACATGGAAGTATTAAATAAGACAGTTTACTTCTGTGCAAGCAAACAACCCTTCTAAATATAAAACTATGATACCTTTCAGGTCGAAGATAACTGCTCGGTGAAGAACTGTTGTCCATATTGATTGCTTTCGAAAAACTCTTGACTTCCAGACCTAGCCACAGAAACTCCACTTGTGTTTGTTGAGATTAAGCTGTGACCAGATGATTGCTTGATTGAAAGTGATATGTGAAATAATAAAGAGAGGATTTAAATAAATATTTTATTATCAAACGTGTGAAATAGAAGTTTTAATCAATTTAATTATACAAGAAATATTATAACAACCTCACCACATCAAAAAGCAAAGATTAAACTTAATAGATGCAGTCTAATTAAATACACTTTCATGTGATAACTGTTCAGTCTAGTATATCGGATAAGGATAGTAAAAATAATTACTGTAGAACTTATTAGTATATAAGGAAAAAAAAAACTTTAATTAAATCTATACTTGAGTTCGAGTTAATGTTTGTCAATACATTGAAGTCTTTGGTTTGTTATTATTGTCTTTCACTATTTTTTATTCATCTTATGTTTGTTATCACATCATCAGAACTAATTATGATGAAGATATACGCCTAAATAGCTATCAATTATATATAAAAAAAATATGTGTAGCCATATTCTCCTCTACTCTCTCCCAAGAGTGGACATGGATTCAAATGTAGCGGAAAGATTTACAAGTTTGCACTACATTTCGTACTTTTCTGATATTTATATACTTAGATATAATATATATGTGATATTTAACCTGTGAATGTATACGTAAACATAAAACATACAAATTATTTGTACAGCATGCGTGTCTGTCTTGAAAAATATAAAAATACTCCCATTGTTGCCGTTGTATAATTTGTAATAATATGGACTTAAAATTATTAGGGTAATGTGTATTAATTAAACAGTTCCATACCAGCAGTGTTGCCAAGTTTCTGACCGTTGTTTCGGCGCGCAAATTTTTCCCGCTCATGGGGGACCGCGTCCCTTGACTTGCTGGGAAAGATTTATCGCTTCCTGGCAGCCCCGAAAAGTTTTCCACGGAGTGGTATATGCCGGGTTATATTATCATTGAACATGTAATATGTATATGCGCGTCCGGTGAAGTCACCATGTCAAAGTGGTGGCTTAAATAGATTGTTTTTGGCCAGTGAAAAGGTGAACTCGTTTTGGGGGTCATTGTTTTTATTATGACGGCAAACGCTTCTCTTATCGGTTTTTCAAAGTCAAATAAAAATACAAATGTTCAACGGAGTTTCTACTGATACCGACATATCAACATGGCCGTGAGTGAGTTTAGAAAAAAAATATGTTTTATAATTTTAGAAATTCACGCACGGATGATCTCTAACTGACAGTAACTAAACAGTTGATACATAAAAAAATAAAGAATAAATAAGTTTTAATTTTAAAATCAATAAATTCTTATACAATGCATATGTACATTTGTTATAATTGAGATTAGTATTCATTTATATCAAAAGATTATTAAATGCATTCAAATGAACATCAAAATACAATATAATTTAGAGTTAGTGGTGGTAATAATATAACTTTATTTTCTTCATTATCTGTATTAAAAAAATGATAATAGTTTTTTACTAATGCCTCATTTAGACTAAACAAGAAAGCTTCCGAGTTTTTTCAGTCTAATATAAATATTGAACAAGTAACCATCTACACAACCTCGTATCTCAAAAAGTACAAATTTTCAAGACACACATAAATGTACTTTATTCTACCGTTATCGCTATCTCTTTTTATCGTTATAAAATACCACTTGAATGGTTTTATCCTTAATATCTTTGAGGATGTTAATAAAGTAGGAAGCAAAGACGTTTATATCCATTATATCCTCTCCTCCATGCTAAAAATAGCACATTACCACATTATTTACCAAATTATATTTTTGCCATCGTCTTTGTATTAAGTTAAAAAAAGCATGTAATATATATTTTTTTGGAATACGAGCTAAAGAAATAATTGAGTATTGAAATTTTGAATTAATTACCTACATAAAAAAAACAAACTGACAAACGTTTAGATACTTAGATACGCTTGTAGAAAATTAGCAACGATCTACGTTTTTGGCGAGTAACTTCATTTTTACGTTTAGCACGAATAATTTTTACCAATTTTGTCTCAGTCTTTTTAAAGTGGTATATTAATATCCTCACAATGTTTTACGTCGAAGTCATTTTTGGTTCCGTAATTATTCTTACTGGCCTAAATATATTACAATTAGATCAATAATCAATTTCCTTAGACAATCATCATGTTATAAAAGACATAGGAAAATAATTACTTTCTGATAGAAAAAAGTAATAAATGGACTTGCGATGTTTAAGTATCAATCGTTGTCACTTTATACATAAAATAGCATTAACTACCATAATCCTCTCTCTTTAAAATGCCCAGTGTGAAGGGAATAACACAGTATCTGAATAACAGTGGCAATGAACTCATGCATGTTTAATCCGAAGGGGCACCCTTTACCGATAAACCTTTCAAAGACATCATACCAGTGGTGTGTAAAACTTTAATTCAGCATAAAATTGTTGATTATGAAACTCGACGATGTGAGAAGAAAAAGCTTATTTAATTAGATTATTTTACATGTCGCGTAAATGGCACAGCGGTCAACGTCGTTGGTTTCCATGACAGAACTCACAAGCTCGAATCCTAGTACGAACAGCATTTTCCAATCGATTTATCGATTTATGTTCGAAGTCATAGATGTTTGTGATGTCTACAAATTTACCCCAATCATTCAATCATTATTTTCTAGGCTCTATTTCTATACTTGAAAAATAGAAAAGTCAAGTAACTGAGTAAAAAGTAGTTCTCGCAAAAAAGCTTCTCTAGAGATATCTCCATTACGAGACCATATGCTCTACATTGAGAGCGGACATAGATATAATATTAAACACATTGTTTTATCTTACATATCGAAAAAATAAATAATTCTTTGATAAACCGTACCATTTATGTGGAAGTTGCTCTATAGATTTGGACTTAAGCGATTACACGTTCAAAAGTTGAAATAGCCAAATTGTCGAGTCCAAATGTAAAATAAATGCATTTTTTTTCATTTACTTACTATTAACTCTCGCGGCTCATTAAATATCTCTTTGCATCATTCCTCATACATTTTTTTAGTAAAAATCCGTGGTTTTTTAATAAATAATCATATTTTAAGTTGCGCGTAAATAAGACGTCATCCCAGCACACATATGAAATTGCAACTGATGAGTTTAGCCCAGCTATCTTACGAACGATCGCTTATCGCGGGCGCTTATCGCCTCATCGCGTTATCGCGTATTTATATGAACTAAAAAAGGTCCAAAAAACTATGATTTAAGAATACCTTAATTATATTAATAAAAACAATAATCCTTTGTACTTCATTCCACTTTATTTAATATGTCAGGACCGGTTTCGCTCATTGCGAGCATTGTCAACTGATAAGAAATATAATTTAACAATGCTATTTATATAATGCAATGAGCGAAACCGGTCCTGACATATTAAATAAAGTGGAATGAAGTACAAAGGATTATTGTTTTTATTAATATAATGCCTTTCCACCAAGTATTGACATTGAACACCCTAAAAGTGACCTTAATTATAAACATTTTGTCACCCATATTAAAATAGGTATTTAAGAAAATGTGGGTATTGGGGTCGCATTTCTTGAACTTAGAACCGGAAAAGTTAAAAAAGCTACTACGCCGTTTCAAATCTTATCATTGTGTCATTATATCGTCCCTAAAGGTGAGATTTAACGGTTATTTTAAATATTGCTTTATATTTTTATTTTTTTACCACGTCCGCTCCCAATGTGGAGCATATGGACTCCTTATGGAGTTTATCTCAACAAAAGTATTTCTGCGAGAACTGCTTGTTATTCAGTTTCTCAACCTCTCTTTTTCCAAAGAGAGTACGAATAGAAGGATAGAACTAGGACAGGACTAGTGGTTAGCTAATCGCTCTTGATACGCCCCGTTCATAGGAAAGGATGGGTGGGAGGGGGTAATTCAAGATATCACATACATACGAACTGTCCGTACTGGGACTCGAACCCGTGACCTCCGTATCCGAAGCCAACGACGTTGACCACTCGACCACACAGGTTAATTACCAGTTGTAAAAATTAAAAAAACAATTAAAAATATATGTTTTAACGTTAAAAAAAATGTGTCAAATGAGAACTCGATTGATCAAATAAGTCGAAGGCTTTCTATTAACATCACCTAACAAAATAGACGCAAAACATAACTTTCAAACTATCCAATATTCATAAGTTGATCCCAGGTTTAATGCACTGTTGTTGATTATCCCACCACCACTCGTTATGTATATGCAGCCGCTGTTTCACGGCCACCTTTCATAACGCAATGCGATCAAGAAAATAAACAAATTTACTCATCATATTCTTGGCCCGATACAAATCTACAACCTTTTAGCCATGCACTGCTTTAACTAGAACGATTAGAAATTAATATAAATAATCAATCCAGTGGCATTCTCAATGACCAAACGGATTTGTATCCATCACCAACACCATCAGGCGTTAAAGCCGTTGTATAGCTTATACATTTAAACATAATCATACTTGTCAGTTTCAAAATTTTTATTCGGTTAGCAGTATAAACTCCGTGCTTATTTTTATTAGTTGTAATAAAAGTACGCCACTGGGTAAAATATTAAGTCTCACGAGAACAGTTTTCCTTTTCCTTTTGGCGAGGATAACCACAACAATCCAGCAGACTGCTAGTGGAAACTGTTTGAAAGAATGGTCAGTGGCGTTTCTTCTTGAATTCGATATCTGGTTTATCATAAATCTACACCATACAAAAAAAATCATTATATTATATAAGACCGTTTAGATATGTACTTTTATTGATAATTGTAATTTCAGTATTAAATTTTTCTGTTACTAAAACAATGAAATAGGCTGATAAGAAGTGTTATTTTTTAGGTGCTGTTCGTTATTTTTTTAAAAGAAAATGTACGAGAAAAAAAAATGTTCAAAAGAAAATGATGACTGGGAGGCGCGTGTCTTTATTACTATATGAAATAAAGGATGGGGAGGCGCGAAGATATTTTTTTCTTGAAAGGGTGGCGCAGTATCATAAAGGTTGGAAACCACTGCTATGGATGATTACGTGATGGTGAAATAAACTTTATCAATTTTGAGCCAGTTAATACCAATTAAATGCTTATTTCGTAGTTGTTTAAACATGTATATTTTCTATAAAATTTTAATAAGCGCAATCATTTAATAATATTTTACTAGACAAATATGTTAAAATAAGCACTGTAATAAGTGTAAATATTTTATATTCAAAATTCACGTGCCGCCAATGTACTCCAACGCTTCACCATGAAGCTCACCACAGAAACTATCCAAAGGGATGACCAACCCCTATGATGATTGATGACGCTGAATGATTATCGCGGCCTTCAGACCGACACCATTTTACCATGTAGCCTAACAAAATATTCATCCCATCTAATGGGGTCTAAGCTAGGCAAACATGAAAACATACCAGTCTGTTTTTAAAGGATTCTGTTTTATTATAGATAACCATGTAAATTTTCTTTAATGTTCAAATAGTTTAACTACCCAGTAAACTCGTAAATCCCATAGAATATGCATATTAATCAGGGGAGAAAACCAAAAACGGAAATGATAACAAATGTTCAACAGTAAATGCTTTTGAAACGGTTTTTTTCCCAATGTTGTATTTACTGACTTTCTTCTTTCTAATGTAAACATTTGAGTCTAACAAATATTTTTCGAGGAGATAATTTATTTATTTTGTCGCTGAAATCATTTTATTTTAAAATATACTATAGAAGATAAATAAAATAAATGGTTAGTCATCAAGTAGAACTTTTCTCGGTCTAAAACAATTCTTAGACATTGTCTCGTCATAGTTGTGGTGGTAAAAAATTGTTGGGTTATAAAAAACAGTAAAGTCAACAATGTTGACCACTGAATCTTTATGTTATGTGAAAATAAAATTGAAAACTACTGTGATGATAAGATGAAAAAAAATGGATTAAAATAGTTTCAGAAAAAATAAAATGCTCTACAATTGGGTTAAATAAACAGTTTATTAAAAACTAAAAAAGGTGGTATTTATATGAATACAAATTAGAAAATATTTTTATTGAAAAAAAATAGAAACATACCTTGAATTAAGCCAAGAGAATTAATGTAAATTTTGGTAAATTGTAGTTATTTGACATGTAACAAAAAAAAATGTATTTTCCTATAGTAACGCTACCGTATAAAAGATAAGACATAAACGGTCAAGAATTTTACTTCAACTTTTGTTACTTCGGGTCGTTAGCGACAAAACTCATGGAAAAGTACAAAATTCAAACAATTCAAGTTTAATATTGAAATTACATCAAGCACCCTCAGTCGAAATTCTTAATTATTTCAACTTTTGTGTACCAAGAGTCTATATTCGACTTATTTCTATAACAAAAAAATCTTGTTTCTAATTAATTTAACAAAATCTCAATCTGTTTCAATGACAATGACAACATTAATTAAATAAAGTTTAACACTGTCAACTAAACAGAATTTACGTAAAAAAGCAAAACATCACGAATGGGATGGTAAAAAAAAAACACAATTTATCATTCAACACTTCGTAACGCCACCACATCGTATCTACTATGAAATTCATAATAAATCATAGCTGCTACAAACGAAGCAGATGTCGCCAACTCTTGCAAAAGATAAATCTATCTATGCGTGCAAATGACATTAAAGACATTTAATTACGCATAGTATTTCATTTCAATTTGACAGCTATTAATTATTAATTATTTCAGAACACAAATTTATGCTTTTGAATGCTTTTCTTAGACATGCCCATATTTATTTAAATTAAATTAAATTAAACATTTTATTATCTGATTATTAAAGTTATGATTGACTATTACAAAATGACTAAGCCACCAAAATGTCTAACACTCACTACTCCTGAGGAAAAACGAAGCCATATGAGACAGCAGAATTGCTGTGAATACCGAAGGTCAAAGACTGGCATAGGATCAAATGGAGTAGAGAAGATTGATTGGGGTGGCTTAAGTTCATCCCGAAATGAAGTGCCAATAAGAATTATACCATGGCTGCTGGCCGGATCCGGAACTAAAATAGTCAATATAATTAGTTAACTGGCTGACAAACGTAAGTTCACACATCAATGTAATGAACGTGTTTTTATAATACTGTGAAAAAAACGATGATAGACAAAATAAATAATATGGTAAATATTACATTAACAATTTTTGGTAGTGCACAGAAAGTCTTTCTAAAAGTTGGTTAGTTATGTGACTAGAAAAAGTTTCGTTAAGAAATGACAATTCAAACCAATATCACTGTTAATCACGGCCATGACAGATGAAGTAGTAAGCCAACATTTCTCACACTACACTAGCGCCCTCCTTAACCATCCAACTTAATGTTGCCAGTCTTTAGCTAAACAGATTGTTTGACTGCCGCTACAGAAGATTGAACAATCATCAACTAAAAAACACTTTTGTTTTATCACTTTATAAAAAACTCGGGTGTGTTGATTTTTTCTCTTTGAGTTAAATACCTACTTTGATTACTTTATACGCCATATTATCAAGGTTTATTTTTTACATCAGAACATCTTCCATTGGTATATGTTTTCTTTATGGTTACCTACTGAGCTTACTTATCATTTATCCATATGCGCTTAATATTCGTAGTATATGACCATCACGGTATCTCCAAGATTCTCTATCCTCCATCAGTCTTTTCTTCTTCTCATGTCATTTCAGCGTCCTGTAGCTCCACCAAGTACGTCCTATGGATAATCATCAGCTGCCTTCTACGACAAAGAGATCTATTCGATTGTTAAAAGACACAGGCGTGGACCAGAATCTCTTTCTTTATCTGCAGCACATGATCAAGTCCAATACATCGTAAATTTTTATTTTTGAAGTCCGCTCACTTATCTCTTTGTAGCTGACAAAGTCAAATCACTGTATCACAAGTATTTACCGTAGGTTCCTGTTTTCAAAGCGGGGTAAACGGTTACTTTGTGTTTTGTAATAATAATCTTCTTCTTCTTGGTGCTACAATTCGTGGTAAACTTTGGTCACTTCAATCAATGTACTCCACTCCACTAAATTCTCTGCTCTCCTACGCCAGTCACTGACATCCAGTGATACAAGTCCTGCGATACCCCATCCATCTAGCAAAGTCGCGGTTTTCCAACGCTTCATCTTTCTTCAGGAGTAGCAAATATTTTTGACTTTTTTAATAACTTGTACAGCAATAAGTATTACTATTTTTGTGCAAAGATATTGCTTTACACGTTGTATCTATACTTCTCAATAATTGGCAATCCCTTATGTTGATATCAGAAGAAAATACATCTCTTACCAGAAGACAACCGTTTGCTAAGACAACGCAATATAAATCTGTGATATATTGCCACGAGCGGAAAGTTGGTTTATTCGACGATTTGATTTACTGCCAAACAATACAAGGAAGCATCAGTGGAAAATGTAAGTTTTCGAATACAGTATCTACACGCTCTTGCGTCAGATTGTAGGGCAATAAATAAAAACACAGGATGCGAATGTCAGATGGTTGCTACGTGACATAATTTAAAACAAATTGCCATTCGTAATGAATGACCTATCGAACAATATTTATTTACTGTTCTTTCACGATGTTTCTTGTATCATTCTACTAGGAGTTATAATCAAACTTTACATTGTTGTAATACGCAAAAGTCTTTTGGATACTTTCCCTCATAATCTTTTTATAATAATAACAAAATTCTTTACATTTCCCAAACGCCAAATTCGCGAAATCAACAATAAAAATATACATTTTTTTATATACATTTTTTTCTGCACACTCACCACCATTGTATATGAAAACATTGTTTTATTTAAAAGTAGAAAATCATGCATGTAAGGGTATCATATGATAAAAATCATGTACATTGAATTAGGGGTTTTTCTGGATATTCAGATATATTAATAGAAATTATTCTCGTATGAAACATTTATTTTATAAATTATGAACGTTATTACTTGGGACCAAAAAGATGGATTGAAAAATTATCAGCAGAAAAAATTCTAGCACTTGACGCTTTGCTGAGTGTAAATTTTAGAACGGAGAGAAGTGAAGAATGGCTACGTGGAAAGGGCGGGATTATTGGGTGATTATTTACGAAAGGGTAGGCGGACGCTAGGGCTGATCGCCTAACGCAGCAAGGGAATGCCCTCATTAAATTGCCCATTAGAATGATATTTTTTGAGTTATGTATGTATCCAACGTGTTTCGTATTTATGACTAGGCACATTATGTTGTTTTAACGTAGTAGTGTAAACATTGGCCTAACGTGCAATTTCTGTGTAACATTGGCGTGTTTATCAATTATTATAGTCAAGTAACAGATGACAAAAAGAAGCATTCTAGCTGGGATTAGAAAACACATGTTTTTCATTTAATCCTCTCATTTTCGACTTTGAAACAGAAAGATAAATGGTCTTTTATTTATATTCAAAGGCAAAAGTAACTGTGTTGAATCCACACATGGACATTTTTATAAATTTATATTTCGATCTATTTATATACTACAGCGGTGTGCAGATAATGGGGGGGTTCGTTTAACTCGAAATTTCGTTGCATAAAAGTAGGTTTTCCGGATGCGTTTTTTAATAACGACTAATAATTTTGTTTATTTATTTCAAGTACAAAAATTGAGCTACTGTGCAGCTCTGTGAATCACCCGCCAGTGTTGCAAACGTTAATACTATGTTAAATGTACGAGAAGGACGACATCGTGACTCTAATTCGAGTGTGAGAGGTATGATGTGGTTATCATACGAAGAACGTTGTTTTCAAGCGGCGAATTTTCAGCTTCAGCATGTATTACATGGAAGCTTTAGAAACAAAACCGGCAGTTTTTATAATATTAAAATGTTGGAAAATAATCTTAAGAGTAAGAGGTTAATGTTAAATATTCTTAATAGTACAGCATTGTTTTTATGAAAAGTGTTCAATTACTGCCACGTTCGCCATACAGGACTATGAAAACTGCCGCTTTTGTTATAAACTCAATTTTGATTCATTAAAAATGTACACGTCTTGCCTTAGGTTTTTTTAATTAGCTCACAACTATATGCGAAATCGCTGTTCGTACTTGAACTTAAGCCCGTGAGATCCGCCACATAAACTATCGATGTTGACCAGTCTACTACTGACCAGAACATTGATATATCATTGGTTGTATTGTTTTGTGTACCAATCGGAGATGCACACTATAGTAACGAAGCAGATCGTGTTTCAAAAATCAAACAAATGGACTCTTCTTTATAAACTCGTTTTTACTACATCATAAAATATGATAGCTTGCAACCTAAGGTTGACAATATTTAATAAACAATTCTTGCAGCTACAATTTTCAAAATGTATATGCTATATATGTAGTAAACATTCGTTTCGTCTGTCTTTAGTGTCGTGTTGAAAAACCCACGAAGTGGGTTTGTACCACCAAGACGATGGTACAAGACAGTAAATGTATTATGTTGCGTTTGGAATTAACATTTTCATTAGTTTTTAAAGTCATATAATATTAAAATGTTATGTGACATGAACTAAATTAAACATATTTATTATTTTAGTCCAACAAAACTTCGTAAACTTTTAAACTTTATCAGATAGATATACAGTAAAATGGAGAAATTAATATGACTGTATTTTAAAAATATTTTCACCACTAATTTTAATGGAAATTTTTATGAGTTGCGTTAGTCAAATATAGAAAAGCTTCTGTTGATATACCTCCATTAGGAGATCATATGCTCCACATAAGAAGCGGAAATGGATTAAAAAAACTATGTTTATTATTTGATTTTATAAATAAAAATCTTAATTTAAAAGTTGTTGGTTAAAAATGTCATGTAAAAAGATGAAAATAAAATACCATGTAATAGCCTATCAATAAGTAACTCAACATATTTTGACTGATTGCGTAGCTAAGTGTTACACGATTTACACTTCGTTAACTAAACTAGTTTGAGGATGCTTCTAAAAGAAGTTAAACACGTGTCATGTATTACGATAAAACTTGTGGAAATACAAAGTTATTAAAATTTTGCAATAATATATCCATCGAAAGTAACTGCATGTGAAAAACCTATACAAATTTAAGCCAAGAAAAAACATTAAATTACTTTTCCTTATGTTGGGATATTTTTCTTGCATTTTTGATGTTTTAACAATACTTGAAAAAACTTTAAAGATAATACAAAAAACTTTTAAGGTGGTTCACTGTCAATACTTGGTGAAAAGGCCTAACATTTAAAAAAAATAACACTCTTTTGTACTAGTTCTACATGTTTTTAATATGATCATAACTGGTTTTAGTTGAAAATGATCGACATGAAAAATGGTTGACAAATAAAATATTTTACAATTCAACTAATATTAAAATTGTGTTAAGCATAGACTTTAAAATATGGCTAATATATCAAATTTGAAATAAAAGATTTAATGTCGATGTTATATCGAACATAGATGACGACTCTTTGACACGTCGCTTTCCCTTACTAGATAGATGATCACATAAACTTAATTTATGTTTCACCCTTCCTCTTCAGAGTTTTACTCCCTCTCAAAAACTGCCCTACCTCCCGCAACCTCTCGAAGCCATTTCTGTCACAGACAGATGTACTTATTCTGATTTTCCATAAGCTATTATTCATTCACTCACTTAGCGGTTGATCTTGAATGAATCGAGGTGATTATGGCACTGAAAATTTACAATGTTTTTTTTTATTTGGCATCAAATTGATTTTAAACAAAGATAATTTTGTTGCGACGATATTAACGCGACTAAAATGAAGACAATGATAATAATAATTACACATATACACAGATTAAGCTGAGATGTATATTCAAAAGTAAGATTTAATTACAGAATACATTAATTAATCAAAGGCACGAAATACGATACCAAAATGTACATATCTATCGGGAACGAATTAAAAAAATTGCAATGGTCTCGAGATGAGCTCAAAGAAAAAAGTAAGTGGAGAAAAAAACGTGATATGAGCCTTACTGATTTATTTATTTTTTTAATTATCGCTGTTGAAATATTTATGTACATTATTGGTTATTATAAAAATGTAAGAATACTTGCATACTTTTTTCCATCCAAGATTGTTTCCCTATCTATGATTTATAAAGCTGCACGTTACAACGTTGCTAAAGTAATTATCACTTTTTTATTATTATTTATAGCCAGAAGTATCTTTGTATGTCTAAAATCAAGTCCTCTAGATAAACTAATAACTTATGTGGGTTGAGGTCTTCTCTTTATTTGTATGACGCCGATTTTCATAGTCTTATAGACTATAGTTAGTCTTACCAGTAATCATATTGACGTGCCTGGTTGGTCGAATTGGATTAAATTAGGCAGCTCTTCTTTTCCACGTCCATTATGATTAGATGAAACTCACATAGATATTGTCAAATATCATGTTTGTAAAAGGAGTGTCTGTTAAATGAAATTAACTAGCTAACGCATTCATCTTTCATTGATTATTTTTTCTACCACCTAGTTTTGCAACTTTTAAGCCAGAGGATGATTTTCAAAACCTGGAATTCAAGTAATATTCAGAATGCTCCATTGCTAGTACACAGTAAACACCATCAGATTTTATATGTTTTCTCTACTTCTATATATTATTTCAAATAGATTTTACATATATTTACCGATATCAAATCTTTACACCAAGCATAGAGATTCGTTTTTTTTTATAATGAGACTGTACTCATTTGTATGCTACATAACAAGGCCACATTCAGGTAATCTTAAATAACAAATTATGTGTATACTATTTTTTGAATAGATAAAATGAAAAATGTAGATAAATCTTATAATGCCACTACTACTTTATAAAATCAATAAAAAAGTTAAAATAAAAGCTGCTGGCAGTACACTTGATTATAGACAAATCACATCATTAAGAATTTTCTGTGATCTCACTTGCAATAGGAATGTTCCCGAACACTACTCACTCCTTAATTTCCTCCCTAGCATCCCTTAAAAATTCCTTTAGCCACAATCGAAACGTGGTGGTGACACTTGGGTGTTCATATTTTGCCAGCAGGATTAATGTTGACAGTGAAACGCTATTTACGTATGAACATTTCTATCTTCACAACTTGACATAGCTTATTTATATTCAGTAATTTACTTGCCGAGATTTATGAATTGAATCTCTTTTTCTATTATCGCCTTCGTTTGTTTTGTCAAAACAAACGATTTAACATTACTTAGCAATATAAAAAAGGAACAGTCAATTGTTTGATTATTTTTTGTAAAATTATTAAGTGAAAACTGTGACATAAAATCAATCAAACTTGGACGCAACTAAGTACATAGTACTAATCTTTGTAAATGGACAAAGAAAAAAGCACATTGAATGTTTGATCTAAAATGAAAAATTCAAGCAACCGGTGTTTGCTTGCCGAGTAGAAAATTGTTCTATTAAGCACTTATATTACAGCATATATTGTAGCGTACATGTAAAATAAAAATCGTAATGGTTTTGATTGAATTGACAATTTCAGTTGGTAGAACTCCAATGTATTAAGGAAAAAAAGGGTTTTTTTAATCTATGTCTACTACCGATGTAGATCAAATGGCTACCTAATGGAGGTGTCTTTTTTTCTAAGAGAACTGGTTGTTACTCAGTTGCTCAACCTTTCTATTTTTTATGAGGTTAAGAATAGAAGGATTAAGCTAAGACAGGACTAGTGGTTAGTTTTATTTAGCCGTTATTTTAAAATTGGAATGGTGGATTGTTTATAAATCACAAATATTCACGCCTTCGAACAGATAATGTTGAAAATATGATGGTCGTACTGGGACTTTAAACCGTGAAATCAGTCACGGAAATCAACGACTTTGACCACTGCAAGACGGATTTAAAATATGTTTCTGAATCAAGTAACTAATATATTTTATAAAATTCTGTGAACGTAAAAAGAAAACCTTTTTTACGACAGAATTTGTAATACTCATACGAATCCGTACATTATTTGCGACTCCACGGGAAATAAAATGATTTTGAAACCAAAATCAGTCACACAAACTCAATTTAATGATGTTCACAACCCCTTTTCCGCATAAAATAAATATCTCCCTTGTACAATGATATCCATAAAAAGTTCCCGGATCACACGCCAAGTGGGGAATTCCACAAATGATGCGTGATTTTGACAAAACGTGGAAAAATATCTTTAGCATAATAAGGGTACCTCAGGATACTTCAAATATCACCGGATTTTAATATACGAACTGCGCGGAGGCTTGACAAAGCTGACATCTTGAACGGAAATAATAAACTTTCGTAAAAAAAATACGACTAAACATTTTTTTTAAGCTTGAGTTTAAATGTGATACAATATTTAATATCCCAGTTGTCGAGTATTCAATGGTATTTGACTTTTTTTACTCTCGTTTACTCTATTAAAAGTTCTTGACCTACAAGTTGGTTTCCCACCACCACCCGTTGTGTATATGCAGCCAACGTTTAATGGCCGCCTTCCACAACGCTATCGACAGAAAAAAAGGAGTTTACCCTCACATTCATGGCCCGAGCAGAACTGCACGGGACTGATTTTGAACCATGCACTAATGTGCTTAAAATAATAATAATACTAATAATTATAAAAGTGTGACTAGCTCAGCCACTTAAATCAAGTTGATATTAAGTATCTTGTGTATAGTCCGTATACTGAGAGCTCGTCGATGTAGACGAGCTTAATGACTCTAGAGAGGAGTCAAGATTGTGACGATCCCCATATAAATTGGCAAACTTTTCAAATGCCGTGAAGTTAGCATTGGTTGCAATCAAGTCAGCGTGGCCTATTGGGCCCGTGTGAGGACGGACCACAGCAAACAATTCTGCTCGTTCGGACTCCATTTCAGGGCAGTCCCACAGAACGTGATTAACGTCCTGCTTGGCATACCCACAAGAGCAGTCCGGCCTTAAAACCAACTTGCCCAGCGCGAATAGTTTTGCATTGAACTTGCCATGGCCGGTTAGAAATTGGCAAGTCCAATGTGATGGTGTTAGTGATTTTATTGCAAGCCTCCAGGACACGTCCGGAAAGAACTGATACGTTTGACGTCCCTTAGAGGACGCAGCCCATCTGGTCTGCCATATTGCGACGACAGTTGTCAGCACAAGCTTTTCAACAAACAGTAGAATAATGGTTAATTATTTATTTTTATTTTTATTTATTTATTGTTAAAAATTAAAATTACAGTACATGACATAACAGCTGACGCCAATTCGCCATGCACTTGAAAAATATAATAAGACAAAATATAAAATAAAAATACACAGTACATCAAATTCAACATAAAAAATCAAGAAATACAAAAGAAAAATTTATTAAACAGTTCACAAATACCATCACCAAAAATGTCCACTTCTCTAGGCAATGCGTTGATTAGTCGAACGGCCTTTGGAACTGGTAAATTATCAAAAAATTCAGTGCTCGATGTCGGTTGAGGTATTTAAAAAAATAAAACACAAATTGTGTATTAAGGACCTGGATCAGTTTATTATAAATCATCGCCACTTTTTACAATAAACTTATTCAAAACTCCTTTACGGATTGTTTATTTATTTGTTTTTTTTTTTAATATTAAATATACCAATCAATTACCTTATTTCTTTTATTCATACGATCCTTAAACATGAAATGGACATTTTTTTATCCATAAACAGAAATATCCCTTCTCTCTTCGCAAAAAAAAGAAAGTTTGAAAAACTTCGTAACAAGCAATTATACGGTAAAAAAAATAGCGAATTATTTAGTTCTACAAAAATTGTAATTCAATTTATATTTGTTTCGGCGTTATTAGCAGAACTATGTTTAAACCTGCATACGTCGAAATAGCTATAAACTGATTTAAAATGTTTGTAGAACTAAATACGTTGATATTTATACAGTATTACAATGGAGTTCTACCAAGTAATTCTATCTACAAGCAGTTATCGTAGAAAAAATATTTTGTGATCGGCTTCATTAGTGTTACATGTTATAAACAATTTTACAAGCTCTTAATGACATGCAAGTATGCAAATCTACATATCAATTAAATAAACAATATGAAAATATAATAGTTTTTAAGCTTTTAAAAATTCTAAGGTTCTAATCTACGATTTCACTCTACTGTTTTTTCCTTTCCGTCTTAATCCTATCGTCTAGGTGGCAATAAATGATTTTGGCTCACATGCCCACGGGTAGTGGTTTGTGTATCACTGGTATAAGAGGCGTCGCAATGAAATCGAAAAAGGATTCTGTATTTCTTATATAGTAAGACCAACGTGGGTACAGATAGTGAGTGTTTAAGTTTTTAGTGTAAATTACTCTTGCTTTATTGCTTAGAATAGTAAAACTTTCAATAGAGTACCATAATAAACTTTTCACTCGCCATAAACCCGACAAAGATACAGAGGCAAACCTACGGCCAAATCGATTTAGATTTTACTATGTGCTTATTTATTAGAGTCTGGTTAAAGTAATAGGTGTTGTCTATTTTGAGTTTCACTAAAGAAATTTTAGTATGCCTCTTATAATTTTTCGTAGTTATTTAGGTTATATTTAAAGATCACCTTTAAGGGTGAGTGCAACTATCTATTTAGACATTTATAATTAATAAAAATTATTAAGTGACCTGTTTACAAAAATTTGTGCTCTTAATAAAATCTAGCTAATTGGGATATTCAAAAGACCCTAGTTAAGTTTAGCATTCCATATTATATAGTGAAATCATATTTTTTCAAAAAAAATATGTATTGATTGAGTCGGCTGTTAACTTGGTAGAACTCAATATCTATTTTAGTGTATGTCTTCTGGCGTAGTTCTAGTTAGGCGTAGAAGCTAGATGAATGAATAATATTATTTAAAAAATGTTGAACTAAATAATTTGCTATTTTTCACCTTAAAATAAATTTATCTCAACCAAAACGTGCCATTTTTTTAAATACACTAGTCAGCACTACTAAGTAAGTAAAAAATGAATACCACAATTCCTTCTTTTTGAGATTTAACAATTTTTCCAGTTGAAAATATATATTTCAACATTTGATTAGCTATGAATGTTTAATACAAGCTGAATAAATTTTTAAGTTAATGTTATTTCATTATTTAAACGTTGTTTTGTTTGATTGCTATCAATTCATTGTAAGAAAATAAAAAATCACTTGCTGATCACGCCACTTGCTTTCTGTTTATTATATACAGTTAATTATTACTGGAATAACATAAAAAATGTCTTTCTTACTGGTATGTTAATAATCCTATCGACTAAAGTATCAGCTTAGTCACATAACGTTTTTTCTCATTAAAAGGTGACACTGTAGACCATTTCACTTACCCTTAAAACTAATTGGCAATTCAATATGAATTGAGACAGATCCCTTGCCTCGTAAAATAAAATTAATGCTCGTGTGAATGAAAATGGTCTAATATAATCGTTTGCCAAAAGTTTAATCCGTCTGTTCAGAACAGAGGGATGAAAATAACTTTTTTTTTTATCGATGTGGCTGACATAGTAAAGCATAATATTGCTGATCAATACAAGAAAACAAACAAGTGTTATTTAAATACTAACATTGAAACCAGAAAGCTAACATTAACATAAAGCGAAAATAATAGTTGAATCTTAAAGCTTTTTTCATATTTTTAAAATAGTTAACTATAGTTTTGTATCTAGTTATCTATTTATCCCAAGTATTGCAATGGTGCTTTAATTAAAGTAACAGAGCATTATCAGTTAATCATCTTTTATGAGTAATAATTGTTTAAATATATTATTGCTTTATTATTGTATAGATTGAGCTTTCAGCAATCGATCGGCATATCGTCGTTTCCCGCACAATATATCCAATGTGATGTTTTTAGCCAAAAAGAGTTTTTCTTACACCATTCGATTGGACTTTTTCTCCATCTGAGATACTGTATTTTATTTGAATATATTTTCCGTTTTCTAAATAAACTGATACACAATTTATATATATGTGCCGACATTCATAACTGTGCATCACAAATATGTGACAACGCAAAATAAAAAATCAAAATCAAGCATATCAGTGTTTAATTGAAAAATACTGTGTATATGAAAGTTACGCTACTTTGGTCTTTACTCTAAAATTTGGTTTGATAATTTGTATGGCTTCAATTGTTTAAGCTTAAGTTAAACGTTTCTTTTTTTAATGAATAAGCCATGTGTTTTTCATGGCATTCTTAAAAAATAACCAAACCTAATCACAAGAATCAATCGCACTGAATTTATATTAGTTTTAACATACGTTATATTAATTATTATGATTTGGTATGTTAAATCACATATTCTTTTAACAGCACTATTCTTGATAACATGTTTATATTTCAGCATTGCGTACAGGTCATCAACTTATTTTGAAAATGATCTGATTGCTTTACGTAATATTATACATAAATTATTCTCTATTGGTCGCATATTAATTTTTTTCTTAAAAATACATTCAACTTAAAAATTTACTATTCGAAATTTTATATTTATATACACACTTTATACAATTAATGAAACCGCTTAAATTTTGTTTAGTAAAGCATTTTCAATTACTTTAATAGCTTGACAAAATAATGAAAACTTGAAATCTATTAACTCATTTATTTCTTAAATTCATCGGAATTAAGATCTCAAATACGAAACTCAGAAAGAGTTAGATGTTTTAATTATTCCTAATCTAGATTCATCTGAATTGGTTTAATTGCTGGTAGGCTATTCACAAAAGATAAAACTAGAAGATATCAAGCAAATAGTTTCGGACGTTTCAAAATTACCTTTCTACAACTTTAAAATAGCTTCAACATTTGTTAACTTTATAACGAGGAAAGTTTCAAAATCCTAGTTTCCATAATCAGGTAGAAATATTTTAAGCTGTATCATCGAATGCGTTCATGCAAAGAATAAAATATTTTATAGTGAGATTAAAACGAGGCTTATTTAAGTTTTCTTATTATGAAGTAATAATTAGATATAAGTTTTCAAAGTTTCTTTCTCTTCAAGTTAGTCGGAGTACAATGAGAAAATTTTTAACAATGCTACTAGTATTATATGTTAAAATTATATTTCTTGTTAATTAATATTAAATTGAAAGTCAAATGTAACATAAATCTTTTTGTGAATTTTGTTGAAAACAAATATATATATATTACAAATTAGAAAGAAAATTGGTTTTGGAGTAGTTTAATAAAATGTTCTCCACATTCTTACATCCCTACTGTATCCTAGATAATAAACGTAGGTTAACTTTTGAAACAAGTAGTCATTTTGCAAACAAATATTGTTGAGACTTTTTATTAGAAATCTACATTGATAATTCAGCTCCATTATCACATCGAAGAATAAGCAGTTCGAAAGAAGAAAAAGTTTGATTCTTATGACTTGTATAAAGAGACAGATATTTGGTTACAAAAAAAAATATACATTTAGTGATGCAGGTTTATTTAAAGATTTGAAGAATGTATTATAAATTATTATCACAGCGTGCTTAAATTGGTTAAACCTGTTTTTTGTCAGGTTAAGTAAATCATTTGAATAAACATTCTGAGTTTGGTTTTTGGCCCGCCAATCCCAAATGTTTTACGATCTTTATGGAAAGAATGTTGTCAACACCGAAATAAGTGAAAGCAATAATGGGACATTCATATATAATGGGTAATCTATGTTAGTCAAAATAACGTTTTGCTTGCTTTTCTATTAATCCAGGTCATCGATATGACTCAATCTGAAAGAGGACATGGTTGGAAAAAAAATGCTTTAAAAAATTTAGGGTGTGTTTTCACTGAAAGCTCCCGATATCACCTTGTACTAAATTCAGTACGCCTACACAGCCCTCTGATAGCGTGCAACTCGATTTGCGAGCACCCCAAACGAGTGTGACTATTTTGGCGAGAATCGTCCCCAAAGGTTTACGGCGGCAATAAATCGCTAACAACCACTCTGTTTACGATCATTGCTTTTTGCCTATCGTAAAAACCGGCTCCGGCGAACTTTATAATTCTGCGCTTATCGTGGAGCATTTTATTCAAAGTGTTGCGCGAGATACGACCAATTACGGTAGTAGCTTCTCGCGTTGTTTCAATGCGTTAAATGTTTCCGTGTACCCCTGGCTGTAATTAAAAAAGGCAAAAGATTATCGACTGCAGAAAGGCAAAATGACGTAACCCACAAGTTCAAAAGCACAAATAACGTTTTTTGATGATTGTGGGCCAAAGTCAAAATATTAAATAAACACAAACTTGACATGTACGAAAAATAATAAGTTGGTTTTTTATTTACTGGTTGAATATTGATAAAGAAAAACTTTGAAATTAAATTAAATTGCATAGTTTTCTGGGAGGCTTAGTAGATGAAAAGAATAGCATGTTGCAAAGCATATTTACTAACAATGTTTAAAAAGAATATTTATCAAAATATAAACAATAAATGGCCTGTCTTAGAAATGTATATTTGTATTTTAAAACGAAATAAAAAATGATAGTTTGGATAACTCGTTTTCGATTATAAAGTTTACAGCAATTGCCTGCATAATATTTAAAGGATTAATAGCAATGAGATTTGTTAGGTCAAATGATAAATAAATACTTTTTATTTATTCAGGTCAAATAAGTCAAATTAATTTAAATTACCACTAATAGCTTTTCAGCTTAGTGATAATATTTTTTTCATTGTGTTATTGTGATTTAATTATATACACAATTAAATCTATTTATTTACCATTAGTTCAAGTTGGTATGGCTAAAGAAACCCGGGTCGTTAGAGACAAAACTTGTGGAAATGTACAACATTTAAACGTTTCAAATTTCCAGTTATTCTGTATTGCAAGTCCGAGGTAAATATATTACAAAAGAGATTCTAGAAAATCAAACAAAAGTATCGCTTTCTTTATTGAGATAGTCTTCATTATTAATTTGAAACAATGTAATAAAAAACTGATGACCTACATAAAATTCTTGTTAGGATCTCTGCACTGATCAAATTATGATACTATGAATGGTTGTATACATAATGCACAAGTCATGTTTTCCTGAAGACGACCCTTTTCGCATAACATGGAGTGATCGTCATTTTATTTTGATATCCGGATGCTAATTCGCCCGAAAACACTTCTCCGTTTTACCATAATAACAAATAACAAGGGCCTCGTCTCTCCAAACTATTTTTCATCCATTTTTATTTTTTGTTTTCGCTCCTTCACGCTGGCAAATTACCATAACATCGGAAATGCCAACCGAACGAAACTTTGTGCATTTATCAACACTTTTGTGCGAGGAAGATTTATATTGATGTGGTTTTTGAATTCTAAACCTCATTTTGTTGTAACACGAACAAGGAAACGTTATTTATTTTTGGAGATTATGTAATACTTCTTTTTAACCCATTTCCAACCTTAGGCAAATTTGGATATTCATAAATTTCTCTTTATTCGTTAAAAAAATAATGGTTAAGTGGTCAAAGCCGCTGGCTTCGGTTACAGTGTGGCTTAAAATTTTGGTAGGAAAAGTTTTATTTTTCAGACAATCAATGGAATTCAGATCAAAGACATGGATGTTTGCGTCGCTTAAAATTTCCTCCCACTCATCTGATTCTTGAAAATGGATAGCAAGGACCATCAACTAAAAACTAAACCTACTTTCTTCGGAAAAATAAATAAAGTTGAGCTACTGATTGACAATCAATCACCGCACTTCAGTCACATGTCACTACACTGTAATGACACGTGTAAGCAAATATTTTAATCGAGAGAACCTTGCGGGCCACGGGTTGCCGACCCTTATTCTAGAATATAGTTTCTTATCATTTTGGGGCCCGTAGCCCCTTTTGAGTCTCATAAGCATATTAGTTTTTCGAGACAAAGTGAGAATTTAAAAGGTTCCAAAATAATTTTCAATTCTTTGATAATTTTGCTCATTGGGAGAATTTACAAATTTCCTAAAATGAAAAGACGCGAGACCTTTTTTTAACTCTTCCGTGATTTGCCCGTGGCCCCTCAAAACTGAACTGTGGCTCTCTTAAAATTATGTTTTCTCAGAGGCCCTTGGTTGAAAAACCGTGGACTAGAAAAACTTTTGTTTGCTTGAACTTTATCAGCAGTTCATATGCTCCACATTAGAGTCGGACAAACTTTAAAAAAATCTTTTTTTTTTAAATAAAGTAATTTTCGCCAAAATTAATTGATAGACAATACCAATTATCTGTACAATATTAATAATTACAGTGAAAACCAGTTTCAGCTAACATCAAATTGATGCAATACTTATGTATGTTTCGGTTTTGTATGTAACAAATTAAACGATTTTAAGCCAATAGTTTATTTGATTTCAGACAGCCAGAGCAGTAACAGACACAGATGTAAAGAAAATTAAAAAAAATGAAAATTAATTCAGTGGGTAGAGATTGTTATTTAAAGTAAATTTAGATTTAGTTTTAGATATGTTTTTGCCTCCCACACATTCGATAATAATAACAGGGCAAAGCTTAAGCGATGAGCTAACCACTAGTTTTCTCTTAGCACTATATTTCTACGCCTGGTCTCTTTTATGTGATATGACATCGACGTCTATCATGTTGACTTGGATGTAAATAAGGCAAATTATAATGCATTCAAGAAAAATCACCATGTCTTATGAAAGAAAATATAACTGAATTCACGAAAAGTTTTTTTAAACTTCATTACTTTACGTATCATACTGAAGTCCATTCGACCATGTTTTGAAAAACATCTTCTCTGGATATCCCTGGAAAAATTTGAAGACGAAAACTGTTGTTACGTTACAGAATAAACCCTGGAACAACAATGTGAAACCATAGCGGTTGGTTGTGGGTAAAACGTAGAGGACCCTACGAAAACTATAAAAAAAGGTTTAACAAATAGATCTTTTAGAAAACTTCTGTTGAAATAAACTTCAATAGTCTCCTTATGCACATTGAGAGTGGACATGTTTAAAATAATCTACCAATATTTTTTTTTGTACAGTCAAATACAATGAAATTTGGACCATCGTTGAACACTATGTTCCAAAAATATTTTTTCTGAAAAATAACAAAATTCTCTATGATGCGTTCGTAAAAGTGTCATACAAGTGAAGGACACAATATATTTTATTACCATTATTGAAGGAAAAGTTTTCCTCAGCTTAGAGGGGGTGATTGCGCAATGGTTTGGAAAACCGCGATTAGGAAAACTTAAGGTCTTGTTCTCCAATAGTAACATCTCACACCAACAGGTTGGTCCGTAATGCTAAAACTTTGAGATATCTACGAATTTAGAATATTTTACACTGGTCGGAATAATTTTATTATAGTCAGAACATATTAGGTATATCCCTTAAAAAGGTTTTCTTAAACTTAGTATAGTAAACTTCTCTCTCGTTTTACACAATTTACTTTAGTTTTGCTAAAATTGAACTTTTGTTACTTGCCATAAATTGTTTTCAAGCGTATATAAAAAGTAAGCTTTTAAGATACGTAAAAAATAATTAACTATTATAAAAAATCATTGAACAATAATAACACACAGTTCACATAACTTTGAACTTGGCCAGGTATAAAATAGTAAATTGTCCCAGAAAACTGTTTGAACAATTGTAATCAATTGAACTAATTTTATATTGTATTAAAAAATATTACGATTTTGTTTCTTGGTATAATATGTTAATATGGATATCTAATATTGAATATTTAATAATGGTACCCATTACCCATATCAAAACTGTTTTTAAAAACATAAGGGCGATATAAGTTTTGAAAACATAAAGGCGACATATTGGGCGAGCACCAACATAACAACGGATTAATAAATTCCCGTTTGGTAATTGGAAATGTATAGCAAAATTAAAAAAATACATCTTTACCATAAGAATGATAGCATGTTTTCATAGAATACATTTAATTTACTTATTTTATTTATTACAGCTAGTTTGTGATTCTTGATTGGACCTTTGAGTAAATATGTTAGTCCGTCTATAGAAATAGCTATCTTGAATTTGACGTGTCTTAGACAAACAGTCATCTAACACGCTTTTGTGGTATATTTTAATACCAAAAAACTGGTATTGTGCGATTTCAAGAGATTTATTTTGATGTTTAAAAAAAACCTGGTCTAAGTTATACCTGTATTGCAATAGCCAGATCAATTTTATTTGTATACGTCAAAATTTTCGACTCGTAAATTTTAATTGAGTTACTATACTGTTTATCAAAATTATCTTAATAGTCGATTTGTCACAATTTATTCTAGAAATACCCTATAGTATAGAAAGTTAGTGTGGATCATCATATAGGAATAAAGAGATTACTACTCGAATGGATGATATTAAGGGAGAATTGAGACCCTCTTCACGGGGGTGGTATGATTGAATGCTGCATTTTGAATGATAAACTTTACACCCACTAACTCTATTTTTGGCAACATTGGCTTGTTTAGATAGGTTATTGTAATACGAAAGACTAGTTTTAGAAATAGTTGAGTTTTGTATACTGTTTTAGCAACTAGCAGTTTTTATTCGCTAGCTAAAATAAACAATATGATCAATAACTGTGCTATAAGCTCCCTATTTGCCTCTTCAATATTTATTTTAAAGTTTCACATATTAAAATATTTAAACTTCATTTTTAATATATAATTGAATTTGATAATTGTGTTGCTCTATTTTGTTGTGTTACAAATAAAATCGTGTGTTTTGCCTATTTACGAAGTATCGTAAAAAATGATTCTAACTTTTTTGATAAATATAGTACAAAATAAAATACATGGTTTTTTCCTTTTCTACTGGACGCAGGGGGAGCATGATAGTATCAAATACTAATGACAAATTAATTACTCATATTAGCGACGGAAAATCCCAAAAAAAGAAGGTCAACAATGGTGAGCCGCCTGTCTTATTTCAAATGTTATTTACTGGTTTTTAATTTGTATTAATATTTCAAAAACTCTTAAGTTGTTTATTTAGATTTTAGAACCATTTATTATTTACTGTATTAAAAAAAATATTGAATTTGTGATCATTTTCTATTAAATGATTTGCAAACTTAAAATATGTTGCTTTTCAAACATCTTACATATTCTTTTATAGATCTAGGATGGAAGTTTTTATATTTCTGCTTTTAACAAAGCAAACGAAAGAGTCCATTGAAAATACATCATTTACAACATAGAATTATATTAGATTGAAATCTGAAATAATAGTCATAGAGCTATAAGACTGGTCATGTGTATGACATAACTTTACTCAAATCCTGGACCGTCTCGAAAAAGATAGACAAAAAACAGAATGCAGAGATGGTGTTGTGTATGAATAATTAGAGAGAGAGGGTTGCATGGATGACATGATAGATAAAAAAACAACCATAGCTCAATCAAAAATAAACCAGACACAACCTGCAATCAGTGGCGGATTCAAATCTTGGGAAGTACCAGGTGCAATAAAATTTGGAGGCAAAGTTTTCCGGGTAACTTAAAAGCGTTGTTATATTCCATGTAAATTATAAATTGATATAGGACACTGAATGAAAAATATATAGGCTATTTATCATGAGGCCCCAAGCGCGTGCCTTTCGCATATAGAGTAATCCGTCAAAGTTTGGAATGGCATAATTTCATACAACATCGAATTTGTATCATTAGAAATATGTATATTTATGTGTTTTGTTAGTTATGATTAAAGAACAGGACATTTTTTCGTCTAGAAGTTCGTTCTTGTATTCAAAATTTCATTACAATGAAATTTTGTATTATTTCGAGACACGTGACTAGACATAGTTCGCCGCAAAAGTGTTTTGATTAAATATTCACTGCACGTCGCTTTTTTTACGCTTTCCAAATTACGTATTTGCACTCAGAGAGAATTGCACCAACACATTGCATTTGTTTGCATTTTGAAACGCACTATGCAAACTATTACTTTGTTTCACTGCAGCATAATATTCCAGCAAAACAAATGTTGCAGTTTTTGCGCAAAACATTCAATGTTGCTGATTAGTCCTTGTCTAAAAAAAATAATATATTCTTATTTACTCTATCGTATTCCAAAGAAACGACTCTTTTTAATCAACAAGAAATTATTACATACCCAAAGCAGTGTCACCTATAAACATTCTCTCGATACACTTGATACGATTTTAATTACATCTGAAAATTCATTTGACTCACATACTCTATCTCTGCTCATCCTTTTTCATAATGTGTGTGTGTTTCTTAACAGATATGCAAGTACATATAACATTTATTGCTATAAAAAAATGTATCTTTTTATGGGTACTTTTGCAATCTACTATTAAGGTGGATTCACGATGAATAGTAATTAGTTTTTCTTTAATCCATGTCCGCTCCAAATGTGGAGCATATGGCTTACTTATAAAGATATCTCATTTTTTTTAAATGAGAAATGTTTGTTACTCAGTCGCTAAATCTCTGTTTTAAGAAAGATAGGGCTAGGATTTGACAGGACTAGTATTCACCTTATCGATCTCGCTACACCCCAGTATTTTAGATTTTTTTTATAAGACATCATAAAGATTCATTCCTTCGAAAAAAGCCGATAAAACGATTGAAAAAATGTTGTCCGTACTGGGACTTGAAACCCGTTAAAAACCAAAAAACCACTGTACCATAGTAGAGCAAGCTCTAACCAACTAGACTACATCGGGAGACTTGTCATATATGTCAAGTTTTATTCTGCAAAAGTATTTCACGTGCATTTTATTTTATAAGAAAAAAACAAGTGTATTATATAAACAAGTGTAGACAATTTTTATCGATTTATATAAAAGAATAACTATCTGGATAAAATTATAACAGAAATATCAAACATTTAGTTAGTCACTAAAACGGTCCACCTATTATAAATTCATGAATATTGTTGGGAAATACAATATTAATATTTTATACCGAACATGCGGTTAATATTTAATTACGGCACTTGTTAGTTTTGACAACACAATATTATGAGCTCATTCACGTAGTACACAATTTGTTTTTCGAAATGAAACACGACGATTTGTCAGTAGTTTGAACGAAGTCAACATGACCATTCCCGGTGCAGTTGTTTCAATTCACACGATAGTAAAAACAAACAATAAAGTTAATATATATTATGAATTTTATTCGTCCATTATAATATGTTGAAATATAGTCATGCAGTCGATATAATTCAACTGACATTTTGGATGAAAATTTAATTCTATTCGGAAAAAACACAATAATCCTTTGTACTTTATTTCCACTTTATTTAAAAGGTCAGAACAGATTTCGCTCATGGCGAGCATTGTCAACTGCTAAGAAATATAATTTAACAGTGCTATTTGCTATACAAAAGCAAATTGAAATTAAAATGTGTAAACAACACTTGGCATTGAAAATAATTTACAAATTACGGTAGAAGTGACTCTTTATTTATTGTTAAGTTTTTAACTTTAGTAATGTAGCATTTTAGATCACTTTGTTATAATGTGTAAAAATATAAGTTGGACATTTTCGACATCAAATAGATCCTACGAACAGATTGCAAAAAATACTGATCATACTGGGATTCGAATTCCGCCACAGAAGTCACGTTGAACACTGCGCAACGGACTCAACAAATGATAGTTGGTGGCTATTTCAGACGTAAAATATACATGCATACATACACAAAATCAATATTTGTAAAACTAAAATAATTTGATTTTTTTTCACTTATTCCATATAAACTAAATAATAGTATGATAGTTTTAGATGAGATCTCTGGCTCAAACAAACATTTTATATCACGTCGAACATAAATTTATTCTTGAATTACATCCATTCTTTTAATGTGGCTTTAAATTTAAACATTGGCAGTATACTGAAAGCGTATCTTTAGATTATGCTGTGCCCACCTTTATCTTTCGCAAAAAGATAATAAATTTTATTACTTTATTCAATACAGTAAACATATTACCTAAAATAAATACTGCGGCCTTTCAATTGATCGCCCAACCCGTAGAAATATATTTTGTTCCTAAATAAACAGAAACGGATAATATTTTTATTTATCCTTGGAGTTCAAACAGTTTTCCGTAATCATATCTTTCTGAAATATCTTCATTTTCATTAGCTTATCGATCTGCAGCATCAATTTTCTGTTTGATGTTTACTATCTTTTTATTTTTGTCTATAATATATTTTGCTATGAAGTAAACAGGTATTTTCCAAGTCTACAAATAAAAAGCAAAGGATTGTATATTATTATTTTTTTATATGTAAAATATTATCGAACGCTTATGAGAACATGACATTACAGATTACAGCTGACTTCAATTGTCCATGCACTTGACAGATGTAATTAAAATAAAAAAAAACATTACATAATACATCAACATCAAAAAAATAGCATACAAACAAACAAACACTATTCCCGTAAATGTCCATATCAGTTAAACAGTCAAAATTATTTATAGGGATTGTTATGTGTTCATACTGACAGAAAAGAAGCCATTGTCTTATCACTGCTATTAACTTACAAGCAGTGATTTTATTTCTATGTATCGCGGTGGAACGTCGTTCCGACACTTTTTTTCTCGACATTTTTAATGTTTCACATATATATTCGCAAAATTTCATTTTTATTTTTCTTTAAATCTTTTGATTTTTCATGCCAAAGAACATTTGAAAATGTATTTTTAAATCATCTATCACAAAATAATAGTGAGAAATTGAAATATTCCATATAATAGTTTTTTTTAAATAACAAATAGTAATAAAAATACTTTTTACTAAAAAAAGTATTACTTCGTAGTGACTTCTGACTCTTGACGCTAAGAATCTTTCTGACCAATTTAAAATGTCACTTTTTTAAATATCATTTACGCCCATTCAGCTTTGAAACAGACATAGCACAGTGGCGACTGAAGCAATGTAAACCCTTGCAAGAAAAACTACACCAAAAAAACAAGGCACCTTGTCTCCTCTCGTAAATATACCCCAACCAGTGTTAAGATTGATTCTGCAGGAGTGCGACGTGTCGGGTTAGAGGCCCCTGGGGACGGCTGCGACCCCAACTAAGTAACCACTGGCCTCGGGCCATAACGACACGGGTTTTGGACGAAAACCCGAAAGGTTGACAGGAGATAATCTTCTTGCTAAGGCATAAGTGCCTACGTGTCTAAATTACATTTCTACCTTATTGTACATATTTGTGACCTAATTGTAATAAGGAACAAATGATTACATGAAAATTGACGACAAAATGATATTTTTTTATATGTCACATCCCGTGAACGTAAAATATGTACAGACTACTAATGAAGCATACCAACAGGAGTCGACTCAAGAGAACTGGTTTTAATTAAAACATTTAATTTGATTTGATAACTTTATTACTATGCTTGTATTACAAATTGTGACAAGTGTTTCGCTAAAATCGTTTCAAAATCTTGGCGGTAGAATCTAGACCAGGCGTGGGGAACCTGCGGCTTTCTGGCCAATTCTCTAATTCTGTAAATTTTTGTAATTTCGTAAATTCTTGGGATTTTCGATGTCAAAATCCTTGAAAGACATAAAAAAAAAGATTCCACACTGGTAATTTTGGAAAATACGCAAATTAATGGGCTTTAGAAATTAGTATGAAGTTGTTTCCGGCCAAGAATTCCCTAATCAATGTTTACTGCGGCCTTCATGTCGAATCAGAAAAATTAATGCGGCCTTAAGAGAAGAAAAGGTTCCCCACCCCTTATTTAGACTATTAATTAATTAGACTATTAATTAAATATATTATTTATTACGTGCGCACGCAGTAAATAATTTATTTCAAATAGTATAGTTGTATATAATAACATATCTAATATGCCGCCTGTGTGGTCGAGTGGTCAACGTTGTTGGCTTCGGCTACAGAGGGCCCGGGTTCAAATCCCGGTACGGACAGTTTTATAAATTGATTTTTCAATCGATTTATGAATTTCTGTTCAAAGGCATGGATGTATGTGATGTCTTGAATTCCCCTCTCTCACCCATCCTATCCTATGAATGGGGCGTATCGAGAGCGATTAGCTTACCACTAATCCTGTCCTACCCCTATCCTTCTATCCCTACTCTCTTTGGAAAAAGAGAGGTTGAGCAACTGAGTAACAAGCAGTTCTCGTAGAAACACTGTTGAGATAAACTCCATTTGAATTCCATATGCTCCACATTGGGAGCGGACATGGTTTAAAAAAAAAATGACAAGAAAATAAAATCTAGCCAATTGTATTGTATGATAGTGTGAAATGCTTAAAACGGCGCCTAAAAGTACCAAATTGTTAAAATTGTGGAAAAAATAAATGGTCACGTTACCCATACAATATATTGCTTCGCAGGTAATTAATATTATGCTTACATTTTGTTCCCATTTCGCTCATTTGCGGTAAAACGTTATGACGTAATATAAACATTGTATTCATAAAAGTCAATTAACACAATGTGACCTGTTTCATATCAGGACGGTAAATATTTCTGTAATCGCATAACTAACATAAGGTACCAATGGCTACTATTATATTAAGTATTCAATTCAAAGTAGATTACATAAATAATTTGTTTTATTTTTATCTAATGTATCAACATTGGTATAAATTTTCAGGGTTGTGGATTCGAAAGTTTTTTTTTCCGGAGACTGAGTCGGAAAGGTCTTACAAGTTTAATCCATTTATTAAAAACTTATTAAATGATGTGTATTCAAACCATAGTGTTACCAATGGATGCTAGGCTGACTAAATATGATCTGATAGTATACATCAAGGCATCCAATCCCTAACCTTTTTTGTAACCCCGGGATCGAACATTCATAAAAATTTGTGATTGAGAAATTTTCGCCCGACGATTTTGAAATTCTAGGAATTTACGGATTTCCTTAAATAAAAGGACACGACCATCTCTTATTTTTTAGCTCTCGCGCAACTTTATAAAATTTTCTCGATTCCGAAATCACAATCCTGGGGCTTCGGGATCTGAGATCTCGGGATTGGAGGCCCAACTATACATTATATGATGTAAGTTTAACGGAAATGATCATAAAATCAATTCAGAGTCGGAGTCGTTTTTTTATCCAACTCTACAACCCTGTGCATTTGTATAAGAGCACAAAACATTTTTAGACGTAAAGTTTAGGTTTACTGCGATCGAAGAATAGCGTCTTCATCTAATTCAAATGAATGTCAACTATTTGGGCTTCACTGTCCAATAACAATGCTTTAGTTGGGATAATGTTGATTACCATTGTGATTTTCATCATTGTATACTATTAAAATGTCAGTCAATCGAAAACAGATCGTTTCAAAAAAAGCATGGTGGCAGAATAATTTGACGAAAATATTTCACAAATCGATAGCGACTGAACGTTATTGAGGCAAAGGAACAATACAGGATACAGGTCGTTGAGTTGAAGGACTTCTATAGTTTCCCACGGGATAAAGAGTGGAAATATTGCGTCCATTAAGCTCGGAATCAAGACGATTCTGTTTATGAATAAAAAGGGAAAAGCAAGGAGGGGTATTGTTCTGTTTTGTTCTGTTCCGTACTCAGAATGAGAAGTGTACTTCGGATAACAAAGAAACGTGGAAATAATAAATTGTTTGGTTTTTGACAGAGGCGTCTCATGGGATATGTCATTAGAGGAGTAAACATAAATGTTAATTGAAGTACTTTTTACATTTTGTTTGAATCGGGTCGTCTCAAAATCTAAAGCATACAGCCTGCTAAAAGAGTTTATACCAACGAATATTTTTCTAGGAGAACTCCTTGCTACTTAGTTTCTCAGAGCTAAGACAAGCGTGTAACTATCGGCGCACTTCATATTTAGGACCGGATGCGAGGGAAAGAATTCCAGATACCCACAACCGTAGTTGACTACTCGACCACGGACTTCATTCACGGAATCCATCTTATGCTTGCCTCTTCTTCCGCCTAGTAGAACTCTTAACTTAAGCTTATCTTCATATGACGTACTCATAAAAAATAAACATAATTATCATGTGATGATAGAAACAGGGTTGGAAATTAATTAAATAAAAAAATGTATTACGCATTGTCAAATATAAAGCGTTTAAAAGCAAAAAACGATATGTCCAATTCGCAATAGTACAGTAGTACATGATGTTATTAACTTCTCGAATAAGTCATTTGATAGTTTTATCGATAGTTTTTGCCCCATTTTACTATATTTCCATTAAAAAACGGTGCACCTTTTATATCGTGTAATCAATCATAAATGAAATAAATATATTATTTAATTTAATCCATGTCCGCTCTCAGTGCGTGATGTATATGTGCTCCAAATGGAGGTATCTCAACAGATATTTTTTTTAAGAAAACTGTTTTGTTTATAAGTTTCTAAACCTCTATTTTTCGTAGAGAATGTGGATAGAAAGGAAAAGTATGCGACAAAAATAGTGGTTAACTAATTAATCTCGATTTACTCCTCTATTTAAGGATAGAAAATTTGAGAGAAAATTTTTAGGCGTCACAAAAACGAATGCCTTCGAAAAGAAATCGATAAATTGATTTAAAAAATGCTGTTCGTACTGGGACTCGAGCCTGTGAGAGGGACTGTCACGGAAGCCAATGACGCTACGCCAAGCCAAGTACCCAACAATTTTAATAATTCTATTGAGTCATGAAAAAGGTATAAACAAAATAAAATTGAACGTATATGAATTGAATTTATCGGTTTATGTGTGAGACTTCCGTGACTTATAGAAGAACTTACCAATGTTTTTTTGGATTTTTTCGGTTTTAAGGAATTATGTAGTTTATAATAAATTCGTGCGTAATATATTTTAAGAAAATGTGGACTAATCGATATTTGCTTTGAACTCTTTATACCAAGAATGTCACTGGTTTCTGGTGTAGAAGTTAAAAGCAAAACTTTTCTTCTGGCTGCGGTTTTAAGCTCAACTTAACATTAGTAACGGGCGCTCTTTCGATACAGTTTGGTAGAGAAGTTTTTAATCTTTTATTTTTCCGACAGTAATAACATAATGAAAAGTAAATTATAATCAGTGAAATTATTTATTTTACCATGTCTATTCCCAATATAGAGCATTTAGACTCCAAATGGAGTTTATTTCTACAGAAAAGTTACTATGAGAACTAGCCAGTTGTTCAACCTCTTTTTTTTAATAAAAAGTAGGGATATAAAAATGGTGGTTGGATAAGACTAGTGGTTAACTAATAATTTTCGTTATCGGGTTTTTTTTTATTAATACGATGGGTGGGAGAAGGGAATTTAAGACATTACATACACTCATGTCTTTGAACAGAAATCAATAAATCGATTATTCAAATAATATATAAAACTGACCGTATTGGGGTTCAAAACCGTGACCTCCGTGTTCTACGCCAACGGCGTTGACAACGTGACCACGCAGATACGAAATAGTGTCTTTATCATTTCATAAACATCAGTACATATAAAGTGTGCATTGTTTTAAGAACTCTTTGGATGGATGTTTTCACGTCAAATTTATTAAGCAAACTCTTTCTTCAACAGCTCATAGTAACATATCGCCATTTAAATCTACTAAATGATACATATTAGAAAATAGTCGTCATTCAGTGAGTCAAGGGTAGTTTTTATGATGGGTTGATATCAAAATATCTATTAAATAAACTTTGCGTAATTAAAATGTTCTACTACTTATCACAATTGCTATGCCAGAATATGCATTAACAGCGTAGAGCTTGCAGAGTGCTTGGATCCTAGAAGGTGGTTTAGACGACACATATATACTATTTTTAAAATATACAGTCAGACTTCCTGTTTTAACTGGTTGTTAAGATTACAACCTTATATTTTTTTCAACATTTTTATTTCGTTATTCTGTACGCAATAGTTACGCCACTGCGAATATATATAACGGTATTAGAATTCGTACACTTAATCTAAATAAAATGTTTTTCTTAAACATACGAAGACCACAATAAATTAAAGAGTATCGATCTATTAAGATTTATGGAAAAACTCTTAATTATTTTTACATTAAACACATATATCTAGAAAGCAGTAGAATTGAAATATTCATTCGCTTTGTCTATTTGATAAATTGCTTCTATTCTTTTAAAAAAAATCTTTTCCAGAGATAATTCTATGAAAGCATTTGTTCCGAAAAGATAGGGTAACCATCGGTTATGAGTCATCGCTCTACAGGTCGGCACTCTCCGCTGCAGAGATCGCAAACAAGTCTCATATATAATCAAATAGTTTTGTTAATATCTGTTTCCAATTTGATTTCGGTTACGATGCTAACGGACAATATGCCTTACATATATTTACATTTAAAAAACCTGAAACTCAAGGCAGCATGAGAAGTTTCTTAAAAAAATATTTGCTGATGCATTTTTTGAAAATTTTATATAGGCTTAGCACTGGTTTCGTTTTCGTGAAAGTTTTTAACTCAAAAGAATTACAACAATGGTCAAAGCGTTTGATGTTTTTGAAACTATAAATTATAATTCACCGTGGTAAAAGAGAAAAGGTAAAACAAATAAGAATTGGATAAGCACGTTAAAGGTTTTCACTGTCAATTATTGGTTGAAAGGCATAATAATAATAATAATTTAAAAACCCATAATTTATTTAAGATTAGTCTAAAGGGCATGTTTTAAGGTCTTGTGAGCCTAAAGTAGACTTAATCCAAAAAGGTTTTATTATTTTTTTAAAATAAATTACTCCACCAAAAATACGAACGATATTCCGCTATCATCTAAAGACGCAGTGTATTTTTTTCACAACCTTACATTACCCGATTTTCTCCTTAAAACACCATAAACCTATTTTGATACGGCAATACAACTTTGAGCTTTTAATGCATTGCCTTTCTAGAGATGTATACTATTTAATTAAAAAAAAAACACTTGAATGAATTAGATTTCACGAATCATGGTAATTTTTAAAGATGCATTCATGAAACAAAAACAATCAATTGAGAAGTAAGATTGTTAAAAATTTTGGTAAAGTATTCATGGAGCAATGGTTTATGATACCTGATTTCAGGCCATAATTTATTCGCAGATATTCGGCGGCAATGTTCCGCTTCATAAACTGATTATGGTTGACGCAGAGTTATGACTTCCCCTGGAAGCTTTTCATATGATTTTCACTACCCCTAGCTGCCACGTTCATATGGCTTGCTTATAAAGGTCAGTTTAGGCGCTTCTGTGTAATAAAATGGGCACTACTGTAATAATTATATTATGTGCGTTTTAACGAACGTTAAAACTATGAAAGCTGACATTAAGTTATGATATTACAGTCTTCATATTGGCAGTTTGTAGGAGAATAATGCAAGCTTGTTTTCCTACATAAAAATTTATGAAGACAGATTTGTATCTATAGGTTAAAATAAAACGCTAAATTATTAAAGCAAGCGGTGAGTTCCTCTCTCATCATTTTCTTTATATAGGTTATAAAAACACTACACACATCCATATTTTATGTAGAAATTTTAGAACTAGAATGTCGTTTTATCAGAAAAAAATTAAACCTTTAAGAAAAAAACGCTGTAATATTGAAGTACTGATTCAAAAAAACACAATTTAATTTTAGGCGCCGCCAAAAGCTTCATAGTTTCCATGCAATTAAAGGTCAAAATATGATTTTATAAAAGTGTGTTTTCCTGTGCTTAGGAAAAATGTGGATCTAGTCATTTTTGATCCCAAGCCCCTTATAATATCCATAGGGTGATTCAAGTCTTTTAACGTGCAACTATTGTCCAATATCTTTATCACTTTTTATATTAGTTAATTTAATATAAATGTACATATGAATTCAGATATGTTTATGTTTGAATATAAAAATAATAAACACAAAATTTACTAGTGATTAACTCAAATATAAAATACATCACGAGAATACATGTCTAAAATCACAAATTTAAATCATAAAAATCTAATTTTGATATTGACCTTGACGGGAGTCACGCCAATACCAATTTGAAAACTGTTAAACAAAAGAGTAAAACCAGTTTGAAAATAGTTTTTACTTCTAGACCACCGAAGAAGGCAATTTTTGGTTAAAAAATAATTGATTTTAACAAACAAGAATATTGTTTTCATTTAAAAAAATAAATAGAAGAAAGTTATTGACTTTGTGTTCAGTCGAAAAAATCGTACTGCGACATATTTCATTTCCTTGCTCCTAAATAAACAATTAGTTAGGTTATCAAAGCATGTATTTATTTATTTAATAAAAGGCTTTAATTTAATAATAATATTGTGAACCTTCGTAGAGTGGCGGTAATGATGCGCGCGAGAGCACGCGTGGATTAAATTTGTGTGGGCAGGATTTACCGTCTCGCCTGGATCCTTGCCACCTTTTTCTGTACAGGGCTTAGGTAAACTGTAACAGGGATGCACCTTGTGGAAGGTTTTAGTTTGAATTTTTTACTCTATGCTAGAACCGCTTAAATGATAATTCATAGATACAGACATTTGACGTGGCAGACCCGGCAGACCCGGCAAATATACACATAGAACCATTGAGAAATTATTATATGAGTTGAAAATTAAACCATTTAAAAAAAACTTCAAAATAAGCGCACAGGGCATTAGCGCGCAGTACGTATTAGTATTTTATAATCTCTCAATTTCTAAATTTTTCGTCAGTGATCTCGAAAACTTACATACTCATAATCACCACATAATATTAAAAAAAATATTTGAGTGTTAAAATGTACTATAAACATTGTTAAAACAACTACCAAAGATCACTACTGTTGTCCAAGCTCATATTTCTCAAATGTATAATATGATACGGTAAAAAAAATCAATTGGCGATCGCGGTGTAATAAACTAATTGTATTTATTTTCACTTATGATAAATATTCATGACCATTTATAACGTTTTTAATAATTACAAAAAATGGTGCTCCTATGGTTTTTTTGCGATTTCCTCAAAACTTCATATTTATAGAATGATGGTTTTGAAAGTCTCATTCTCACTCATTCAAAGAGAGGCACCTCGTTGAGAGCATAAATCATTTTTTGAATTGTAACAACCATTACATCTGCATCGTTCAAATTATTTACATTCACACATAATTTGAACGATTCAAATTTAATATTGAAATTTCACCAAGCACCTTCAGTCGAAATCTTCAATTGTAACAACCATTATTAAGTATTTATTCGTCACCCGCTGTGGTCTAGTTGATTAGAGCGCGCTCTACCGACCAGGACGGTCTAGGTTTGATTTCCGGTAAAGTCAATATCACATTTAGATTTTTCAATTTAAATTTGAGACTTTAGGCATGAATTTTTGTGATGTCAATTTACCTCGAGTGACTTTCAATAAATTATCATTGAGTTTTTCTTGAATTATCTTTCAAATTTAAAATATTTGGCACATTGGCATTAACTGTATTGCCAAATATATAATTTTAATAACTAGATAACTATCTGATCTGAGCAGTTTTCGATGGTGAAACAATGATGAACAAAAACACGTGTGTTACGTTTGGCGTCCCTAATTGATACAACCTCAGTGGCGGTGCGTAACAAAGGGTGGTTGGAACGGCAAAAAGTGAGTCGGGACGGAAGTAACGCGCCGCTAATGTACCGGACGACGTAGTACGGGGAGGGAGATTACAGAACACGCAAAACGTTCCGCTGTACGTCTCCACAATATACGAGCAGGCCTAACCTAGCTCACGCATTATCAAAATAAATTATTGTTTGTTTTCCGAATTACTTAATCGACACGATTAACTTGAAATTGTTTCCTGGAAATCAGCGTGTTTTTAACATAATGATAGACATTCAAATTCCATGTTCCAGCAACTAGTCTAATACGGAGTTAGATTGAGCGTTAGATGAAAGCTTTTTATATGTATGTTAAGGAAAAATTGTAGAGTGCATGTATATAATGAATCTGTTATTTAAATAGCATTTAAAAAGCATATTGACATGACTTGTAATTTTCCTCTGAGTGCACTTAACCAATTTGTGTGAAATAAGTAAATGAAACACACTGCCATACTCGCCGAAAGGCGAGCCAGCGATGGTAGCGAATTAGAAAAGAAATTATGCGTTTATTTAGGGATTCACAATCATTTTATTTAAAATTATACAAATAAAATTTTAATTACAACAATCAATATCGCCGGAATGAATCGAGAATGACATTACAAAAAAAAAAACTATTTTTAACAAAATTTTGTCGCCCGCGCAGGCTTGCGATTTAATTGCTACATCGAAATACGTCTTTTCAAATCGACGGCTCACAAAAGAAGGAAGATCCTTGTCGATTTGCAACTACTCATTTGCTGACAGTTGAGCGTCAAAAAAATACATCGTTGTCTTTAGACAACGTTGTCAAAATAGTGTTATCGGAAGCAAATCGCAATATCTGGAAATTAATACATATTATTCTTTTAAAATCATTAATTAAACTAAAATTTTTACTGTCGCCTGCTGTCATTACAAAAGGGATAGTCAGAGTTTCTGCTTATACAACTGGTACCATGTCAATATATCATCGGTATACTGCTAAAAAACGTAAAATCAAAAATTGGGTGTGAACGAATGCAGATCGATAGACTTAAACCGCGGTTTAGTTTGAAAAAACGAGCTCACTCATAACACATGTATTTATTTCTATATTTAAATTTTGGCAGAAACCTATAAACAACTTAATGCTTATCAATGGTACAGATTGTTTTATTCTTAAAGTAGCCAAAAACGATGTCACGACTAAACGTGTTTAAGTTGTAAAAGTTTTGGTCAGTTGTTGTTTATTCATTTGTCTTATTTTTACGGCCATGTTTTATTTCAGTTCACTTCATGATATTTGAAAAAGTCGTTTATTTCAAAACAAGGTTTTTCAACTTAAATTTTTTTGGTACTTTACCGACGATACTGTTAACGCATCAAAATGGCATCGTGAAAATTCTTTGAATGACAGTGAAACAAATGAGTGAATTATCTAAATAAAAGCACTCCTTGTACAGATTTAAAAAAATATTCAGTGTTTCTTCCTTATAAAAAATTACATTCAACAATATTTCTATTGTGCATTTTTACTTCAGTAATATTTTTTTATTACTTTATTTTGAGCACAGAGGAATAATCAACGCTGGAGTTTGCTTGCCCGAAGAAAGTTCACTCAAAATGTGTCGCTTAGTAAATTTCGATATTAATCATTTTTATTTTTTGAAGAGACAAAACACGTGTTTACACAACAACTGAAAAAAAATAATCAATTTGGTATTTATAAAAATTTACCACCGAATTTATGGATGGCAACAATTTTTTTCTTTAGTAAAGAGAACGATATTTACATACAAAAATTTAATAGTGTAACGTCATTATTTGGGACTAGATTGGATCCTCTGACGAGTTTTCACATGAAAAGTCTCAAATGAAAATTCCAAAAAACAACACAGGGTCAATTTTAAACAGCATTTCTGGCTGCCAAATTTAATCGCTGCTGCCAAATTAAATTTTGACCCTTTGTTTTATTTACCAGAATAAATAATTGGGACAGAGAAATATAAATTACCGGCATGCACGTATGTATGAGTGATGACTCGCTTGTAGGAATATTCTGGAGGGTAACTAACAAAATTTATTCTGGTCAGTTTATAATGTTCGTCATGAGCGAAACCAGTCCTGATTTTGCTTAGATAAAAGTGGAAATAGCACAAAGGAATATTGTGTTTTTTTAATATAGACAGATCATTGATAACATTAAAACCAAACATCGCAAAAAAATGTAAAAAAATACTAATATTCGACTTAAGTATAAATCTAAGATTTCTAGTATATATTACTTAGTTTAAACTAGTCATAATTACCTTTTTTCTACATTTTAACCATTTATTGACAATGCGTACAATAATCTCTAGGGATGTGTTCTAATTGTGAAGACTTTTGCTCTAGCGATCAGGCAGGTCATATTCCAGCTTAGTTTTCCTAAATTAATATTTCAGATTCAAAAAATGGATTTTTGTGATCTAATTTCTTCTCGGGTTGATGTGGAGTGATCAATAAAAACTCACATTATTTTAACCACGTATGATCTTTTTATTTATAAAAATATTTGGCATTTCAATCATTTAAAAAAATAATTTAGAAAACAAATTAATAAACATGCCGTTAATATGCCACGTATTTTTTTTATATATTTGTACAAAAGCTTAGCTTTATGTTTTCATAAAATTATCTTCAAGTATGGATGTATTATTCAATAGATCTGAATTTTCCCCCTAATATTCCCATAACGACTCCGTTCGTTAATTGCTATCGAATTCGTAGAACTTATGGTGTAAAATTCAGCGCCGCTAATGGCCTATGGCGTTAAGCTGATGATTTGAGCGGTGGAAATTGCGAAAAACGCACTCTGTTTCTAAAAATTATGACTTTTCGTAACAGAAGAAGTCACGGTCCACCTTTTCACTGAAGTTTATAAATATTTTGATCAGCTCAGCTCAAAATTGTTTCAGTTTATAAAAATGAAAAAATGACGGCATCAAAAAGGTAAGTTTTGGTTACAAATGCATTTGTAACAGAACAATTAAAAAATGTCGTCGATATATACACTCACTTCTAGTTTTAGCTGAAGCTTACATCATCGCAATTCATATTCACTTTGACAAGAAAAAAATATAATCTAATTGACGAGAGTTAGAGAGAGTAGAAATAACATTTCGACTTAGGTTAGATGGGGTTAAGCTAAATATGTTGTTAAGTAAGAGGGCGAGAATTACAGCAAGACATTCTAAATGTTGAGGTTATGTGTGCTTTTATATGACAGTAACATACAACAACTGTGAACAGCAGTGGACAGTGCACGCGAGATAATTTTTAAGTTTATGAACACATTAATTACGTCTACAAAGTTTGTCGTATCCATGGCACAGTGGTCAACGTCGTTGGCTTCCATGCCAGATCGCATAGGTCCAAACCCTAGTACGAAAAGCATTTATCAATCAATTTTTCGATTTCTGTTCAAAGGAATGGATGTTTGCCATGTCTAAAAATTCTCCTCCAGCATTCCAATTGTTTAATAAAAACTGTAGCGAGAGTGATAAGCCAACCACTAGTCTTGTCCTGCCCCATCCTTTTTACCCCTGCTACTTTCTTAAAAAGGAGAGGTTAAGTGACTGAGTAACAAACAGTTCTCGTAGAAAAACCCCAGTTGAGGTAATTCTATTAGGAAGCCATATGATTTACATTAAGAGCGGACACATATATAAATAAATTTGAAGTAAACGTACATACTGACTAGTTAAACTATAAATTTGTTATCTCCCGTATACTTGTCTTAAATGGACTGTGATAACATCGACTAATTAATTTATGCATTGACTAAGTGCATCCTTTAACTGTAACATATACATAAAAAGAACTTCTACTTACTAATATATATATATATAATATATATGGTACGGAAAAGAAACTTTTATACATACACCTGAAAAATCTTTTTATGTACAACTGTGACCAAAACTGTCCGCTGGATGTATTTCATATTTTTTCGCCTAAAAAAGCTATTGTTTTCGAATAACTGCATTACTTTTGCAATGATGCATTTGCGCTCCCGAGGCGAACAAAGTTGGAATGTTTTCATCTATTTTGAAAATTCACGTTTCATCCGGTTCGCGCCCGAGCGAGAATTTACGTTGATAAAAACAATGGGTGTTAATACTTTTGCGTGTTTGTTTGCTCATCCGGCATGAAAAATCGAAAAATGTTTCGGGAGTGATCGGTCTTTGGTGATTTTACAGGGGATTTGGAATTTATTATGTTATTGGTCATCAGCTACATTTAAATGGTTAAGTCGGAAACGGTGACTAACTTTACTAGACGGCTTCTTCTTTATAAGGTATCTGATTGTATATTTCTCAAATTATTCACAAAAAGATGCAAATAAATTGAATAGTCTAACTTAACCATATTTTTACAACACACAATTTTGTACAATTCTTGTTCTCTGAAAGGAACCAATAAACTTAGTTTAATTATTTATTTTAAGTAATGATTGCAAACTTATCTAAAATATTCTGAATTTCAATTTGATACAGAAGTCAAACTGACATTTGGCATAACTTCTGTCTTATTTGCTGTCTTCCTTTTTTACTTAGAAGGAAAAATCTCTAAAAGTCATATTATTTATTATAAAAAGAAAACTAAATAACTTCAAACTACCCGTTATGCTTAAACAACTATTGATTTAAATATGGATAATATTTTAATAGTAAAAAAAATGCACAAACTACGAAATTTAATTTTTCATTTCTGGAAAATTACAGTTGGTTAATTTTTGTTTCATTCAGCCCATTTAAAGGTTTTTGTATGACAGACAAACACGGGTATTGTATGAACCCATGAGAAGTGAAGTGAGCCAAGTGTAATGAAGTATCTTCTTTTAAAATAAATCAAAAATCTTAATGCTAGTAACTATGCCTAGTATAATTTAAACGTTTTAAAGACCGCGCCCCATGATTGTTTACATCACGGAACTGAATTCTCAGCTGGTCTACACAGGTTCAACAATGAATAAAAATGAACAGACTAGCTGAAACAAAAAGTGACTATCAAATCGCAAAAATCATGAATCTAACAATATTTTTGTGCACTGCGTATTATAATGTGTTCTATGCAGGGCTAAGAGTCGTGTAAAAAAAAACGACCCTGACTAAAGCTTCAAAATAAAGAACGACTCCGACTCCGAAGAAATTTTTCAATAATTTAATTTGAACATATATATATATATGTATTCCATCAGATCATCTTGAGTCAGCCAAGCATGCAATGTCAACACTATGGACTATTGTGGTTTGAATACACGTTTTTTTTTTAAAATGTTTCGAGCCGCTCATTTTCCACAACTTTGACTCCGGCCAAAACACCGCGAACTCCACAGCCCTGGATACATGGGATAATAATTACGATAGACTTTTTGTCAGTGACTGCTGAGCGTCTCAAATTTAAAAGAGATTAAAAAAAATATCTGTTAATTTGATCCCCAGACCAAAAAGCAATGAATATGAACATATATAAAATACATTCGCACACTGTACTATCACGAGACATCCTCGTGTAAAATGAACTGGTTAATAAAACGTTTTTACCGTCAAAGCGTTCTGTTAAATCTTAGACACATCTAATTAAATTTCTTCAAATTGAAGAAAGATGAAAAAAAGCTACAACGATTTTAAGCATTCAAATTTATTCCGTAGAAATAGTTACTTAATTAAGATAAGCGAAAAGCTTTTATATACGTATGTATTTGTTCTACGTACACCATCTATTGCTTGAGCTTTTTTTAAATGGTGTTAAAATATCACAGCGTGTTTTTTTCACATGTTTTACTTTTAACGCAGTACTTCATGCCTTGTTTTTGTTTCTTTTATTCACACGAGTCAAGATTTCATTTGAATGCGTCTAACGTTATTTCAATTTCGAATATGAATCGTTCAAGTTTTGTAAATTTAAACACTACAATACCACTTTGCTTAAAAAATAATTATGGCAATTCGGAGATATTTTTATGTTGAAATATCTGGGAAAGTAATCGCATATTAATTTTTTTATTTAGGTTTTCAGAATGGCCTGTCATTGTCAACACTGCTAATCGCATCTCGTCACTTGTATTTTATACATTATTTTATTCTACCTACAATCAAAACCTTTGCACTATCAGAATGAAGAATTACACAAGAGTTTCTATTAGTCCTGCTAATGCAAAAGATTGATAAAGGCCGCAAACGGAACATGTACACATGAAAATATGTATTATAAACAATTTATTTTATTTGATTATCTCAACACGTATTATTGCATTATTGGTAGAGAGGCTTCATTGTCGAACATCGTATTTATTGATTAGTAATGTCAGAACGTTCAGCATCTACATCCTTATTGTTGATTCACGTGCTCTTCATTGGTAGCTGATATATAGTTGGGATAGAGTCAAAATAGTGTTTTTTTTATACTTAATGCTTTAATTTACGATCCAAAATGTGTCTTTAAAAGCAACATTAAAAATTTACGTATATCTATTTTTTCACCCTCTGTATAAAGAAACCATATCCATGGCAACCAAAGTCCCGCGAAAGAAGAAACGATTTGAAATTTTAATTATCTTAATATTAAAAAAGTTTTTAATTTTGTATTCAACCCATTGGGGGAGGAGGGAGACTCGAGCCGTAAACTTGTTAAACACCCTCAAACCCGGCGTTATGAAATATGTAACTCGCTTTAAAAGCATTTTATTAATTAAAACAAGAATGGCTACGACCGCAAATTAAAAAGGGGGTTCCCTTCTTCGCGCTTCTTCTGTTCTTCTGAATGATTAGTAAAAAGCTGCTACGTTCAGCTCAATTATGTTTACAATAAAACAAAAATCTTTCTTCACAACAAAACATCTCTACCAGTAAAGAGGTTCTTGGAAGAAAATAAATATAAAAAAAACGTAAAACACTAACTAACCACTGCAAGCTTTATTTATATATAACTATATAAATTGACACAACTTAATAAATGATCAAAATTGGTTATTATTGCTTGATAAAGCTTTGAAAATTGTGAAAATAATAACCTTTATTTATATAAAAATAAAATAGTGTCTTTTTGGCAAGAATTTAAAGTTTATATCATAATACTGGTAATATCTTTCACCGCCAAATATGAAATCAAATTATATAAATTTCTTACTCCACCTGTAGTGTTACATAGTATAAAACGTGTTTTGCTTCATTGAGAATCAGATAGGCTTACAAATAAATTAAAAACTGATGCAACTTCTTAAGTTATAAATTATAAAATGAAGACGAGGAAGAACAAGAATCAATTTTTAGTTTAGTCGTATATCTTGCAATATTCTGTCTAATAATTCTTTCAAAATAAGAAAAGCACGTGTCACACTATGTAATATAACAAGTGTTGTAACACTGCTATTAAAATTAAAATAGATAACGACAAAATTACCGCCAAATCCACAAAAAAGCCTACTAAGTTCATTTGTTAAGGTTATGAAATAAAACATCCAATTTCAAAAAAATGTTGAACGATCACAGCCGATTTTGCTTTTTACAAATAATTTAGACTGATTAAAAGATTTTTTACACTACTACTAAGAACTTTTTTATTTCACGTAATCACTTCATTCAAGAATAAACATTGACTGCTAAAACCTTTTCTTTATATTCTTTTTATTTGAACAACAATCGTTAACACCTAGTACAAAACGCTGTGTTCCCGAATTAAGATAAAATAAGATAAATTTGCTTGGAAACTATAAATAATAATAAAGACATTTCAAAAAGTACTTTTTAAAAATGTTGTCGACCGCTGATGTGGAGCTTAAAGAGAAATGGAGAACCTTTTAATTTTGACTGGATCGTTTATTTCTCATCCAGTAAAACCAATATTAGAAAACTAAGAGATATACTCAAAAATATACTAATATTATTTTTGAAAATGAAACGGAAAATTTAGCTTAGAAAATCTATAAAGCTGTAGTTTTCAAGCTTTTATGTAATCACGTATTTTTTAATTTCATTTAATTCATATTAGTTTGTTATCGACTTTTCGTTAAGATTTAAAAAGAAAGTAGCTACGTCGCTTAAATTCAATTTTATTAAATTTCGAAGATCGATTTGTATTATTGGTCATATTTGAACAAAATTGCTTTCATTCTTTGGGTAAAATATTTATTTTGCCAATGCAATCGATGCAGTTTTATACTATATAATAGCAACCGAATACTTCACTCATTTAATAAACCTCTGCTGCAACGAAATAAGACAGTATATATATTTAAACGAAAAGCAGAGGGCACTCAATAAACCAAATTGACGTGTATTGGGTAAAGGTGTAAAATGTGGAGGAAAGCGCACTCCCAGTTTGAGATGTTGAAACCAATATTTCTCATAGAACTGACACTTCAATTTCACAGCGTAATCAATGGATGCCCTATCGGATTCAAAGATGTTGAACCCATGGAAAGGATATCTTTTTAAAAAATACACAATAAAAAATAAACACATTTAAAACACATACATAGAAATTTATTGTATTTACCGTTAGTTTGGTTAACAACTTCAATTTATTGTTAAGCCCTGTTTAAAAAAAGCTTAATTTTTTTTTTATTCCAACATCACTTCATTTTCAGAACTATTTTCTTGTCTTTTTAGTATATTTTTGACGCCCTGAAATAGTCAAAACATAACTAAGTAATAGAAACTTAATTTTTTGCTTTTTTTAAATTTATTTTTATTAACATTTTAACATAATTTTAGTGTTTTCACTGTCAATATATGACGAATAATCGTTATGTTTAAAAATATTTAATTAAAATTGTACGTTATTTATTTGGTATCAGGACCAGCTTAATTTATCGCGAGCGTTTTTAACTGATAAAAATGTATATTTATACAGACCTATTTACAAAAAACGAAAAGATACAAAGATTTAAAATAATTTTCTAATTAAAAATGTGGGAGAAATGCTAAAGAGTATTTAAAAAAAAATCTTTCCCTACTTCATACTGATCTTTTAAGCAATACACATATGAAAAATTGTTTATAGACTGATTTAAAACTTAAGTGGTTGGTTTGCCAACTTATCGGTTAAAATGGTAATGGTTATGGTAATGAAGAAGTTCTCTCGTCATTCCTTGACATTATTTTACAGTAGAAAAAAAATATGATGAATATATTTTTACACTTAGCACTTGGAAAGTGAAAAAATAATATCAAAAACTTTTTAAATCAATTTCATGGAATGTATTTCGTAAGTCGGGTTCGTCGCCTGGCTCTGCCGCCGTCTCCGCCCCGAGACATCTTCAGTTAAGTTTTCCAATTTGAATCTTAACCATTGCGACTAACCGCTGCTCTTTTTAAGGCTTCGATGGAAGGCTCTTCAACCCGGTTAGAGTGGAAAACAAATAAAACTTGCTGAGAAGAAAGCTTCGATTGCAAGGGTGAAATGTATCGTGAAAACAAATGGCGTACAATAGGTCTGGTAGACAGTCATTTTAAATTAGTTTTTGGAACTAAATCGCAAATGAAAAACTGTTTAATTGTAACGAAAACGAAGCAGACAATTACTAATTGTATTTTATAACTAGATACCTAATTAGAATTAAAGCCAATTCAAATCATAGTAAATTAAATTTAAATAACAGCATACCTTCAGACATTTAAAACCTTATATCATTGATTTATTTGAATAATGAAAATATATTTTTTTTCCGCTCTCGATGTGAAGCATATGGTTTCTTAATGGAGGTATCTTAACTGATGTTTTTCTGCAAAAGTGCTTGTTACTTACTTTCTCAAACCATCTTTTTTTTCCAAAATAGACTAAGGATAAAAAATATAGGACTAGTAAAAGACTTATGAAAAAAAAAAATGCCCAAAGTATCTTTTATGATGACAACAGTGAAGTTCTTAACAAATGAAATACGACAACCACGAATACGTGCGTAATTGTGTTATTCCAACGGTCAAAAGCTATTACAAAAATCAGAACGTTCGACGTGATGATGTTTCATAATTCAGTCTGTCCAAATTAAGTGTATTTAATAAAGATTCATATGCACATAAGAATACCACCGACGGACTAATAATATAACTAATTCCATCATTAGTTTTTTTACTAGAACTACTTTCTACAACGTCACTTAGTCTCTCATATTGTGGAGAATGAAGATAGGTGGGTAGACTACTAAAATTATGTTTATAGTCTACTTGTTGAATAATAAATAAACATTTAATGATGTAAAGCTATTGAATAAATTGAAATGTTAAAAATTTTCAACGCGCGCTACTGGCTGCGGGGTGCATCATTGTAGACCCTTCAAAGTTTGGCTTTTCTATTTATTATCAAGGGAGAGTTGACAGCGATCGGTAATTCAAAGTTTTCCTCTCCCTTCGCTCTCCACTGTTTTTCAATTGGTCAATTTCATCTCCACGGTGAAATTCTTTTGAAAAATCAATAATGCGGTAAAGCGGTACATTGGTTGTTTGTTTATAACTAACAAAGTGAATAAATTTATCTTTCGATAAAGCGTAAGATAAATATAAATATCAGATTAAAATTTAAGCTCTCGGGGTAAATCCGTTTGTTTTCTTTGAATCTTTTACAGAACAGCAGTATGATTATATTATATAAAAAATAGATTTATTTAATTGGACATAAATTGGGAGAACTCTATTGTAATAGGGTTAAAAAACAGCAAAGTTTTTTAGTTCTACAATATTTACTTTTTATATAGTTAACAGATATTTTTGCGTAAACTTACTTTTTACTCAGCTCTAAGAATGATAGGATAAAAGTCAATATTTTTTTAATTGAAATTTACTTGGTAGAACTCCATTATTGTACGGTAAAAAATATCAACGTATTTAGTTCTTTGTAGGGTATATATTTTTCAAATTAATGTACTTACTTAGCCGTTTTTTGTTTTAGTAAAGACTAATAATTTAGGACTAATCTAACTTGTCAAGTCCTATGGCGCAGCCGCTAGCGTTGTGAGCTTCCGTGCCAGACCTCACGGGTTCGAGTCCCAGTACGAACAGCATTTCTGTTCGATGGCATGGGTGTTTGTGATGTCTCTCCCACCATTTCCGGTCCTTAAACAACTGGGCGTAGCGAGAGCGACAAGTTAACCAGTAGTCTTGTTTTAGCTGTATCCTTCTATCCCTATTACTCTCTTTAATATATCTCCGTTAGGAGACCATATGCTCTACATTGGGAGTGGACAGAGATATGAAAAAAAAGCTAATGCTATCCAAAATAAGAAAACGTTAAAATGTAATGTATAAAGTACTCACGCCATTGTAAATCTACCCCCGTTAAAAAAACATTTTTTTATATAACAAAATCTGACATGCTTAGAAATCAAAAAAATATATTTATATTATAAAGTAACAATAGCTTAAAAAAGCTGTGCTGAAAAAGCTAAGAGCGATTCCCCGAATGCCAAGGTCGTTGAAAGGTCACAAGAAATATAACCTGATCACAAGGATGATAAAAAGGCAATATCTTCTTCTCATAGCCTCTACTTCCGCCATAATATCCGGTCTCTGGCGGAAATACGTCTCACGCTTTGACAACGTTCTGCTTTAACGGCCTAAAAGTAAAAATGGCGTCGTCTTTTTGTGCCTCTGCTGAGCTTATCAACAATTCATTTATTTCCGCGATGGAGATTCGCTTGTCAATAAGCCGTTACAACGAAAGCTTTACTGTCAAATCAAATAACTTTCCAAACGAATCATTTTAAATTCGTTATTCAAATTCAGTTTTCGTTTAACTTCGCTTTGTATTATAAGAAAATATTATGTACAGTATTAAAAGCTTTCAATCATTTTTTTTCCAAATCAATATTATAAATATTTTTTCTTTACAATGTCCGTCTCAAATATGGATTGCTTAAACTGTTTAAATAATACTTCTACTAAAGTTGTTTTTAGTTGCACAACGTGCTGTTTTCGGAAAGTTTTGTGACAAGTAGGGATTGTATACAATACAGATTGTTCGATATTTCTTATTCAATACCGGTATTGTAGATATAAACACCAGTATATATTATTAAATAAAGCAATAAAAAAATACGGCCAATTTGAAACAATTGGTTGTACCGGATGAGCCAATCAAAATCGATATTTTATATAAAAAATATTATTACAATAAAAAACGGTTGATTTCCGTAAAAAACATACGGGTTTTTAATAATAATAAAATGATACATCGTTATAGGTTTATAAGCTCCAAGACTTGCCAATATTAATAATATTCTTGGCAGATTTAAAATAATCGCGTATATAAAAATATCGCCTGCTGAAGCCCAATTGGTTAGAGCTTGCTGGTCTGAGTTCAGGTCTGGACGCAGGTCTGGGTTCGATTCCCGGTCAGATCACAGTTAATTTGAGATTTTTTCAATTGCGATCGAAGACTGGGTGTTTGTGATGTAAATCCACATTATTTCCTCTCCTCCCATCCTTCTGATCCTTTATTAACTGGGTGTAGCGATAGCGATTAATCTAACCACTAATCCTGTTCTAGCCTTATCGTTCTTTCCCTACTACTAAGTTGACTGAAAGAGTAACAAACAGTACTCGTAGAAAAAACTTTTGTAGAGATACCTCCATTAGGAGGCCATATGCTTCACATTGGGAGCGGACATGGATGAAAAAAAAAAGTAATAAATATTATGGTATATTATATAAAGATAAAACACAATATTCTTTTTTAGTAACTTCATTTCCACTTTATTTATAAATGTCTGGACTGGTTTCGCTCATGGCGAGCATTGAAAACTGATAATAATTATAATTTTAACAATGCTATTTATACAAAAACAGATTGAAATGAAAAGGTGTGAACTACAATTGACATTAAAAATAATTTACAAATAACAGAAAAAGTGACTCTATAATTACACTTAATTAAAATGCTTAACACCTCTAACATATTATTAAAAATAAGAACAATAAAGAAAAATATATTATATACATTCAGAATTCGATGTAGGCTAATTTTCAATACCGAAAATCCAGTATTTCGGTATTTAAAAAAACGCAATAACTTGTAATGCTCTAATAGTTAGATCGTCTATATTACTGTGTTATACTTTTTGATAGAATGAATGTTATAGTAAGCTAAAATTACTGTTACAATGCCATGAAATACAAATTTATTAATCTATTAATGAATCTTATTAAATTGAGATTTGAAGCCAATAGCGTTAGCCTCTCGGCTACAATTTTGGACATTTGTTTAAAGATTCTTAAAGAAATGATGCTATACCAATTGAAATGTTGCTTTTTCTAGACATAAATTGATATAAACTGATATAAATTTGAATTATAATCTATATAACAAACATATTGTTTTAAAATTTCTAATTTTATTTATTTTTTAGCATTCCAATGTGGAACATATGGCATCCTAATGAAGGTATCTCAAAAGAAGTTTTTCTACGACCACTGCTTGTTAACCAGTTACTCAACCGAGAGGTTTTTCGAAGCGTGAAAAGATAGAAAGATAGTGGTTATGAGAGAACTAGTGGTTAACTAATTGCTTTCGCAATAATGTGTTACTTTGGAATTGGGAGGGTGGGAGTTAATTTTTAGACATCGCAAACACCCATGATTGTAAACAAACTCTTTGTACTTGAACCCGTAAGATTAGTCATGGAAGTCAACGATGTTAACCAATGCGCCACGGACCCGACAAAAAAACAATTAATAAGCAATGTTTTTCACAAAGAACTTTTATCAACAGTGTTTATCGTTTAATTGCGTTTTTTTATTTTAACTAAACAAAACAAAAAACGAACTAAAAATAAGAAAAAGTCTTTTCTGTTGTCTCTGCGTTGAATTGGTGGTCATTATATTAAGTTGCTGAATTAATGTTTGGCAACTAGACACCATTCTTAGAACAAAATACTTTTTTAGCAAAAACATGAAAAACTAATATTGTACACAACTACCCCATTACAGAGTGAACCAATTGCAGGCGGTTAGAGCTTAAAGCTGTGCGAAAAGCGCTCCGGTGCTTTCGTTGTACACAATATGTCTCTCAGGACTTGGCATAACAGCCCTTAGGGCGACAGCCCTTGTGCTTCGAGTGCCCTTCGGCGGTTCATCTCCTGGCTCAACACATCTGCTGAAGACAAGAATCATGGACGGTCTGTCTTTTGCCAAAAACATTTTTCAAATGTATTTAGTTTTTTTTTTAAATTTACACTAAATCTGTTCTGATTGAAATATTTTCTTTTTTAAACTAATTCACAATAGAGTACAATATATCTGAGTCTGAATTCTAGGGTACTCGTTGAAAGGAGCATATATATATTAGGCTTTCACTAATAATATCTGTTTATATCATAAAATTTAATTTAATTTTTTCAATATCGACTTGGAAGGAAAAATGACGTTACAGGAGACACAAAAATGTGTTTTGACGATTTTGGGCAAAAGGAAAATAACGAAATATACAAAAACCTTTAAATGCATAGAGATTTATAAACTGATTTAAATTAACTTTCTCTGATATTAATAGAATATTTAAAAAACTTAAAATCTGAATTAGGATACTAATACGACATATTCAGCGTACACCCTTTTGATAGGACGTGTACCAAGTTGTATACATTGCAATTACTGAAAAAAGCTTTTTTGAAAAAACTGTGGGTTACGTCCTGTTTCCTTTCCGCAGTCGATATTTTATTGTTTTTAATAGTATTCCATTTTCTAATCATGTACCAGGAAAAATTGTGTTTATTGACTGTTAATAAATTAAAAATAGTATTAGTAATTTATTTAAATTGTTTTCCATTTGATGTTTTTGATCGATTTAGCGATTCTTCTGTGAAAATAATTTCCAATATAAAGTTAATAACTTAATTATTCCACTTCTAAGTGAATTTTGCTTTATCATGTGAATGATATGACAGTAAAATGACGTTTAATTTTACATATATACAATGCAATTAGTCAAATTAATATCTCAAATTCGACACTATACGAATGACGTGAACATCAGTCATCCATTTTATAATTTATCAAAATGAACATTAAATTTTACATTCGCTTCGTATTTTGACATGACATAAATATAAAAAAAAACGAACACAATACAGAAATTGTAGATAGCAGTTTGACAGATAAACGCATGTCCTTTTGGAATTTACCCAAATGTAATTACTGGGAGTATTTTTATTCATACATGTATGAATAACTCGTTAAATATTTAGAATGTTGAATATGGAAAAATATTGACTTAACAACCATTTTTCCGTCCTGTTTTTTCATGTAAAACTAACTTAGTATGCAAAATACTTAATTTTAAAAACACGCTTTAGGGTGTTCACTGTAAAAAACTTCGTACAGAGGCATAACATTATGAAAGAAAAATATTCCTTTGTACTTTTCTACTTTTATTTTCAAAGACCAGAATGATATTGGTAAATAAAAGTGGATATTAGTACAAAGGAATATTGTGTTGTCCTTATTAATAAATGTTGTTTTGTATGTGACAATGCTTCAACGTAATTTTATTCGTTAATTTATTTTTCATCAAACCTTTTTTTAAATCCAGATCTGCTTCCGATGTAGAAGAGCATATGTTCTTCTCATCGAGATATTTCAACAGAAGTTTTTATACGAAATTTAAACTATTTAATTGTTTATTGTCTTTAATTTTTTTAAGAGAGTAAAGATAAAAGATTGGACTAATCTTTTTTTCTATAAATTCTATCACTTTATGTGTATCACCTGGAATTTATCTACGGTGTTAAGTAAAGTGCTTATTTTTTGTATATAAAATATAAAAATTGGCAAAAAGCCTGCTCCTGTTTTTAAAGCAACTGTCTAAATTGATATTAAAAAAATTGTTTGCCGAGTTTCAAATTCACAAAAACGTTACACATTTACGATCATTTTAGGTATAACAATGGAAAATGAATATTTGACCGAAGGACCTGCTTTTTGCTGGTTACTAAATACACAGATACATGAAATAATAATAAAGTTTAATGAAACATTCGTTGTGTTGTTTTGGGCGCCAGAAAGCTAATGAAAGAAATAATGTCGGGTTTTTCTAGTGCCGTTAGCGTCCGATACGGCCATTTGTTTTGATTTCGGCAAACGGGGTTTTCCCGAAAGCACCGGAAACCCGCGCCTTGCAAAACAACTCCATTATACTCCGACGGTGGGTATTCGAATGAGTATTTATAAATTTTGAGTGCCCATATTGATGTTGATTCAAATTTACTAACGAAATTTGTTTCGATTAAAGCACTTATTTGGCTTAGTAAGTGCAATCTACAGTAAAAATGTTTACTCTGCAAAATCTTTTTTACCAAATTTTACAGGATTAAAAATCGTCATCCATAACTTTTCATAAGACCATATAGGTAATCTATCTACTTTTATACTACGAATTTAAAAAGAATAGTTCTGTTTTGGTAAGCATATTGCTTTTGCTACGCCCCGGTATTTTAAAACTGAAAGTGTAGGAGGGAAATTTTAGACATTAAATCAGGGCTGTGGAGTCAGAATCGGAGTCGTGGTATTTTGGCTGGAGTCGGACTCGTGAAAAATGAGTGACTTGATATATCTAATGATGTGTATTCAAACAAAATAGGGCAAAGTGTTTACATTGCATGCTTGGCTGACTAAAGATAATCTGATGGTGTACATATATATATATATATTAGTTAAAATGAAATAATTGAAAAATTTCGTCGGAGTCAGAGTAATTAATTATTTGATAGCTGGAGTCGTAGACGGAGTTGTCTTTTACACGCCCTGCATTAAATACATCCATTGATTGAAAAAATACTGTTCCACCTGGGGCTTTAACCCGCCAAACCGTCACAGAAACCAATGACGTTGACTTCTGCACCACGAATCTGACAATTTTATATTCTAAATAATATTTTTCTTTACAATGCTCTTTTCAGGGAGAAGGGAGTTTTGAAAGTTTTGTGTGCTTTTTCAATTTATGGACACAAAATTTTTAACGAATAGATTTTTTGTAATAAGGTTAAACATATCAAAGTATTTTTCAAAAAATTGTAAAACTAAAATTGTAATGGAGTTCAACCAAGTAAATGCCAGTTCAATCAAAGGATTTTTCATAGTTTAAAGATTTAAATGCTTAACAATTTTAAATCGTTTTATGTATTCACATATGTTTATATTAGGACTTTGAAATCGAAAACAGTGTTGGCAAATAATCACGGAAGTAGCAATGGTTTTAGTTGATAGTTTTTAATAACAGAACAGTGACTTTTTCGAGCCTAGACTTTTATAATTCTTTTAAAAATAAGTTGTTACTAGGGATTCTGAAGTCTCGGGTTTTTCAAAGTCCCGGGACACGAGACGTGATAAAGTCAAAGTCCCGGGACTTCCCGGGACTTGGGACTTTTATTTCCCCTTTAATAAAATTATAATTTTATTAAAATTAAATATTTGTATGTACTTATGTACTAAAAAGGGATGATAACGGTTCATGTATTGAAAAAATAACAATGAATTGGATAAAATTATGACCGTTACTTCACAAATCACAATACAGCTTTTATACCTTTTTTGTCCTATTGAGACATTGGTAACTTTGTAGAATAGTGAAAAACATTTGTAAATAAAACAACATCAGGCATGAACCACTTAATTATAATATTTTTTAATTTGTTTTTGCTACAGTTATATTTTTAATACGATCATGAATTGATTTAAACAAATTTCTAATAACATAAATGAAGATATCTTTCTCCCAAACGTTTTTTAATATTTCGTTTCAATTAAACTATTTTTTTGAGCGTTTTTTACGCAGTTAGACGTATTTTTTTTCATGCGTACTTTAAAAGGGCGGCGAAAGTATGCGTTAATTAAAAAAAGTACATCTTTTGAACACATTTATTTATTAATAATAAAAATATTAAATTAATTCAATAATAAAGTCACAACCTCAAATCATACATAGTATGTATTATTTACACAAAAGTTTTATTCTTGCTTATCAAAATATGCTTTTAAAAATAATAATGAATTTAATGACGAATCAGACAGCCGATTTCTTATTTTTTGTAATAAACGTTGTTGCTCATCATCATTGTCAGTCGATGTTGCTTAAATGTTATATATATAAAATTATCTTTGTTTCCGTTCTCCAGTTGATTTTAAAATCTTAAATTCGTTTAGTTTTTAATGGAGAAATCTTTTGTTTTTTTGTAATCTGTCTATTTAATTCTTCTTCCAGTGACAGTTCTGCAATATTTTTCTCATCATCGATATTTTCTTCAGATACCTCGATATCTTTTTCCACGGAGAAAAGACGTTGTAGTAAATTATCTCCGTATTTCAAAAATATTGTTTTGGAGCATTTGTCAAAATCTTTCGTGTATTCTTTTCGAAAATCAATTAGTCTTTGCAGAACGGTTGGTAATAAAAATTTATAAGCCGCCTTGATTTATAACATAATTTTCTAGAAATAACTATTGGTTCCATTAATTCTTGGAATTCTGTGCGATTATCCCATGCTGCAAAAATAGTTAAGCGAACACGTGTATAAGTTTTTTTTGTCTTTCTCTACCGATTAAAAATGGTTGTTTCGTATTACAATAAATAAATAGATGTTATTTGAAACTTCAACAATTATAAATACAAACAGCTGTTTCTTTTATAAGATTCCTGTTATATATGCATACTTAATTTTGCTAAAACCCCGGCCTTTAATCCTTAGCCTAAATATAATGCATTTTTTTCAAAACTGATTCCGTGGATAGACACCAATGTAACTTTAAAATTAAATTTTTAGGTCACATTAGCGATTGCTTGCATCCAATTTTTATTTGTTAGAATGGTTTTTTCAAAATTAAAAATGTACAATTTGGCTGTCTTAAGTCCCGGGACTTGGTTGTTAAATGTCCCGGGACTTAAGACGGCAAAAAACCTTAAAAGTCCCGGGACTTTTGTCCCGGGACGTCTCGACACAGAATCCCTAGTTGTTACAGAACAATCATTTTTCGCACACTGAATTTTTACAAGGATTGTAACAGTAAAGTTAATGGTCTTCTTTTAAAAAAATGGGTGGAAAACTAAAGATGATTATTTTAATTATCTGTTTTTTTATTACGTAGCTTTTTAGGTTTAACGTTTTGATAAAACGAAATAAGAAATAACAAGTAATATTTTTAATTAAATTTATAATTCTACTTTATTTTGCTTTCTTCCTAACTACTGCCTATACAAATTGAATAGAAAGAAGAAAGTTTATTTATATAAAGTAAAAATATTTAGTCAATTAAAAATTCATACCAAGACGTTAAATAATAATAACATTATCAGTATTGATATTGTTATAAATAAAGTGGCATTTGAATTTAATTCATTCTATTAAAATTAACTCGAATCAAATAATTTCTTGAACAAATATACAATATTATTGTTCTAACTCGTCTGAGGTTTTTTCAATGACTCAATAGGGAATATTTTTCTTTCGCAGAAAAACTATTCAGGCTCTCATAATGCCCAGGAAGTACTTCCGGTGAAATGACCCTGCAACTTGGAAGCTTTTGCAATATTGGGGTCTGTAATGTACAAAACGGAACCCGGGCCAAATGTTTATTATTGAAGGTATACAGCAGGTATCGTCAACGCTTAATTAAGTTTTGTCAGAGTAATATCTAATGATTTTTAACTATACAAAAACCGAATATCTATTAATTTGAAGAACCGTTGGGGTTACGTTAGTCAATGTCTGTTTAAAGTAAAATCTATGCTCTGTAAATTAAACTCTAACTTATTTAACCGTCCAAGGAATCAAACATGAAACTTTTATCTACTATTTTACACGTTTATTGTATCACAATATCACATTTAAAGTGTCAATTTTTTTCGATTTTCATGTAGTACATAGATATTAATAAAAACATGAGTGAGATTTTTTTTATCAACCCTACCTTTATACAATATGTTTGAAGAAGCCGTTGAGTGATCAGCTATCAATATTAGCATAAGTATATTATAAACCTAAATGAAATAAAATTTAAGTGATTGATTCATGACAGCTAACAGACGATTCAATTAAATGTTTTTTTTTTAATTTATTTTCCATCACTAAAATGGAAAAAATTCGGAACAACGTATTGAAACATCAACAAGTTACAGCATTTAAGAAATAAATTCAAAATAAATTTAGAACCATGTAAATCATTGTGTTTTTATTTTTTGTCACTCATAACTAGGGATCCCAATGTGGGTTATACTGAAATTGGGAATCCAATATTATTGGGTTGTTTTAATACTAAAATATCGTTTTTGAAAATGCAAAAATACTGGTATTTCTTCAGTATTAAAAATAACCAATAACGAATTCCAAAAGAACAGAAACCATCACGTACTGTAAAATAATTTTCATCTGCCAAGAGTTGCAACAATATTGACATGTTCCAGAATTGATGAGCTTTAAGCCTTTTTTAAGCTAACACGCGTTTGTAATTGTGATATATTTTAAAATATGAAATTTGATGTACTACTCCGGTGTTTCAAACTTAACTGACCGCATTTTTTGCTATTCTCAGGTTTTTTTTGTAATACCGGAATTAATATTTGCAATATCGGTATTGGTATATTCGCCCGGTATTACAATCCCTGCAAATAACTGAAAACATGCGTCAACTAATTGAAAACCTTCATCAATTCTCAATGTCTATAATTGATTTTCTGAAAACAGAGGTTGAGTAAATTATTCAAAAGCAGAACTTATTAAAAAATCAGCTTGAGACGTTCCATGATTAGTATCGAGTTCATAAATGGTTGTAAAACGAAATTGGATACACCTGAAAAAATTCCACCGCGCCAATTCTATTTCAGAATATAATAAAATTACTGTATTCCACGTTTGCAATCGCTGAAATAGGCTTTCACGCTGCTAATGCGCAAAACCTTTACCTGGGGGCGCAGTCCTAAAAGGGCCCCTCGCTACGCAGGCGAGCCTTCATTTCTCATTATTTCTCATTTCCGTGAGCCGTGTACATTTCCGACACGTTCCGCGATTTTTATGGGAAGCAATCTATGATTCTGCGAGTTTGGCCAACCGTCATTTGAATACCGTGGAGCTACCGTGGAATTTGGGGTAAATGAAAAATATACGCATGGAATAAAATTTACGGGGTAAATTTTTTGCCCTCCAATCATGCTTTGGTTTCTGAGTGAGAAAATAAATACCGCTCGGTCAATATTAATTTTGTACGTGCCTGCAATATGTTATTGAATAATTTTCTTAACCAAATTCATTAAATACATGTCGATCCTTTTGCCTATTGGTACGGCCGAATAGCAAAAATTTATTCTTTGGTTACTCCATATAATCCAGAATTAAAATCTCTACGTTGATCTGTTTTTATTATTCATTATCTTTATGGTCGGTAAATAATATTCCAAAAATACACCGGCAAAGAGTTCTAATTTAAAAGCCATGGATTAAATTTGAAAATAATGATAATTATACTACAAATGTAAAACAATTTAATTGGAAAAAGTATACGAGACAAGAAGTATGAAAGTGTAAAATGTCTATATCCATTGTCTTAAAATAAATTAAAAAATGGTAGTAAAAGTTAAGAGGTGGCCTTGCCATTAGTATTATTAGTTATAATGATGTTTTACTTAAGAAACGAAACTGTCAACGGTAGCCATTTTCTTTTCAGAGAAATTTAAACAGTTAAACAAAAGCCTTCGAAATCTTTCATTGAATTGAATGATGTCTTGTATATACTGCATTGTTTTTGGCTTGTTAAAAAATTCACCAATTTTCGTGCAATAAATCCTGAAAACGAAAGGCAAAATAAAATCAGCATTTTTTCTCTAGCCTTGGAAACGCTGACTGGCAATATCGGTAGCAATAAAACCAACCGTACCATCTATGACAATATTCAAATATTTTTGCTGTGATGACCTGCGTTTGTCCGTTATTTATGAATAAGGGTGATGCGGTTACTCTGTATACAAGAGTATTTCTCTTGAACTATACCTGAGTATACAGGGAGAGGATACTTGACCATTGAATATTAAAATCCACGTCCGCTTCCAGTGTGTAACATATGGCTTTCTAATAAAGGTATCTTAACTGAAAAATTTTCCACAGGAAACGTATATTACTCCGTTATTTAACCTTCCTTGTTTTAAGAGGGTAGGGATGAAAACAATAAGAATATTATATGACTATTTTAAATCCATGTCTGCTCCCAATATAGAGCATAAAGCTTTTTAATAAAGATAGCCAACATAAGTTTATTATTCGGTTGCCCAACCTTTCTTTTTCAAAGAGGTAGGGATTTAAGGATATAACTAAGACAGGACTTGTGATTAACGAATTTCTCTCGCTACGTTTAGTTATTTAAGGATCGGTAAGGTGGGAGAGAATTTTTAGATATCACAAACACCCATGCCATCGAACTGAAAACCGATAAATTGATCGAAAAAAATGCTGTTCGTACTGGGACTCAAGCCCATGAGTTCCGTCACGAAAGGCAATGAAGTTAGCTTCGATAATGAAGATAGCTAAATTTGTCTAAATATATGTAATATACTTATATCGCATCGTTTTTGGTCCACTGCTTTTATTTTAATTCTTAGCAAAGAGATATTCTTTTAACAATATCAAAAAACTAAGCTTAATATCAAATTATTTATATTTTCTTTGCGAAATTAAGTTCAGTTTAGTAAACTTAATTTTTGAAATGCGTAACGCAATTTATGTTTCTTTGTTTACAAATATGCAACGTATGGTTGGTTATTTGAAATAATTTTGTTGTATCTTCTGTTATGTATACACAGCATTATAGCATAGAGTGCTATGTTAAATTATCTATGACAACTTGTAACAATAAACCTATATCGATATCCGATTCCTTCTTTTCCTTTCTCGCCAGTTTCAATCGAGAGTTCAAATCGAAAGGTTGAGAGCCAAGTAGAAACTCCTCGATACTCACATCGTTATAATTTTGATTAATAAGATTAAGTGATTTATTTATAAAGTGTAAAATACATATATGGAATAAAGTTGAAACAACATTGAATTTAAATTAAGTGTTTTAGTAATAATATATCCATAAAACTTCCATCGGTTAAGTTATAATTGTACGCTGGAGAAGAAAATTGTATAGGACAAAAATGCGGATGACTTTCCTGTTACTAAAATTCTTGCGTCGTATAAATGTTTTCCAATACTAACTGGGTACAGAAATTGTCCATGTGATAATTAATATGATAACAAAGTTGGAAAATGACACGCATTTTTCATGCCGGTTTGTTTTTGAGAAGGTTGTAAACCTTTTCGAAGGGTTGTTTTTAATTAAAAATATTTCACGTCGAGGCTTTATCAAATTACTCTCCACCACATAACAGAGGTGTCGTGCTCATTTTCGAGCATTTAATCTCCCTTTGAAGTTGTGTCAATACTTCCCGACGTGTCTCCCTCAATTTTTTGCATTAATCCCTTTCGAAAGCTTTTTTTGTAATGTAACTCCCTTTTGAGTGCTCAGTTTTCGCATAGAAGTTGAAAAGCCTTTAAAACTACCATTTCAGGATTAATTCACGCACTGAAAGACTTGCTACTGTATATTCAGATGAAGCAATACATTATGTCACCCGCTGTGGTCTAGTTGGTTAGAGCTTGCTTTACCGACCAGGTGGGTCTAGGTTCGATTCCCGGTAAGGTCAATGTCAAAATTGGATTTTTTTCAATTTTAATTTGAGATCTAAGACATGGGTGTTTGTGAAGTCAATTCTCCTTGAGTTTATCTCATGTGACTTTTAAAAATTCTCATCGAGTATATCTCGTATGATCTTTCAGCTTAAAAGTATTTGACGCATTGGCGTAAGCTGTAATGTCAAATATTTTTTTAAAAAGATTTAAGATAAATAAAAAAATAAAAATAAAAAAAAAATCATTTCAACAAATAGTTGGCATTTAATATTTTTTTTGTTAATGTATTGTTATTGGTTGAATTGGAATTTACTTAGTAGAACTACATTGTAATAAAGTGAGAAAATAACAAATAAATTTATTTCTACAAATATTATTTTATATAAAGTTGATTTTAATACTATTTTGGCGTATACCTTCATCAGAACTATGTACATTATGTTTTAACTTACTTCAATTCAACTATACATATATATTGGCTTAAAAATATACAAAATATATTCTGACATCCACTCTTACATCCTAATTTATATTACAAATTATAGTTTTATATTTATTAACTGAGTTTTTTTATTAAAATATTTCGTTTTGTATAAATAAGAGGTCGCATTTCAATCACGCCACTGGCTCGCTGTTTTTAATATACAGTTAACTGTTAGTGGGATAATATAATAAGGAACTTATTGGAACAACACACACACTGCAAAATTAACTTGCTTTTATCAATTACACGATTTTTGCAAATAAGTCACATCATTTGTTTATTAATATATGCCGCTGTATACCGTTTCCATGACCTTTAATATAAAATATAATAATTTAATATCTTGACGATTAATAAACATCTTTGTATATAATATCATCAATATAGTTGAAAACTACAATATTATCAGGCGAATAATGTCTTGAAAGAGCTTTCGTCTAGACGTGCTTTAATCTATTCGCTGCACTTATTAAATTTATTGCAAATAACTGATGCAAGTGTATTTTTGAACTGGGCTTCACAATTATTAAATATTCAACTTAAAATTGTACTCAATCAGCAAGTGTGAATTGTTTATAAATATAATGTCTTGGTGATTATTAGTTGAAATTTTAAGATTACATTCAATGTGAAATATAACCATCAATCATTTCTTGTTTGAAGTGTTACACGTGAGACTAATTTATTTCCTATATACGTATGTTTGTAAACACCGTCACATGATTCATTAGCGGAAAACAACGTAAACATTTTTGATAATAAATTAATTTTCCCTCAAAACTACTTTCTGACATGAAACTTATATGGTTATGAGTTTGACATTTAATTAATTATGCGTCAATATTTTTTATCGTGAAATTCAAATTCATTCAACGGTAAAATATTTAATAACAAAGTCTTTTCCCGTAGCGTAATATTTGACTTGATTTATTATTGAAGAGTTACCCTTCCTACTATATCCGCATCTAATATTTAAATTATAGATTCCAAATAGTAGTTAACTCAAGATTTGTTTTCTTATAAAAACTGCTTGTTATTCAGTTACTCAATCTCCATTCTTAGAAGAAATTAGTTGTAGATAAATATAGATATTACACCTTAAAATTACTCCTTTATCTTTCTTAGTGTAGCTCAATAGACGCCATGACTAGAATCGAATTATGATATAGTTTTTGATGAAACTTTAGTAATAATAAATGTTATTACTTTTACTCTTTCATTTTTAACAGCATTCAACAATTAGTTAAGTAACTATCCAATTAAGTGAGTATGTTGGTATAATATGGACGTTTGCCTGATATGTGGAAGTACTGCAGTAATATTTGTGTACTAGAGCAGTGCTTTCTAAGCTGGGGATTATTTTTTTCAGACTTAGGGGCTATTTTATGAAAAAGTTTGAAAAGCACTGTACTAGAGCATCCAATCATGAACTTTACATAAGTGATCCTGGGATTTTGTGTATAAAATTAATAATTCAGTGCTTCGGTTAAAAATTTTGTACATCACCGAATTATACAAACAAATTCATCAATTTTATAAAGTACTTTTATATTATTCTTTCTTAGAATTTTATAATAAATATTTAAAGTTTATTACTAAGTGTTCTTTATTTTCAGTCGGTTTTATATTTAAGAAATAAAATTCGTCCGTATTTTTTTTTTGAAGGAAATTACGAAGCGGTGAGTACTTAATCAGTTGAGAAGACTTCAAAAGGAAATAAACAAAGAAAAAAAATCCCTTTAAAATTATGCGAACAAGAAATGAGGCGTCTCGCCTAGCATAATAATGGATTACAAGGGTATTTATTTTATTTTTTCATTTTTTCCAAGAAATATTTTAACTAAAATTGGATGTATTAGGTTTTATTTATTGAAAAGTCCTGCGAGGCTTTCCAAAAATGTCTTTACATCAAGACACTAATTAAAGGTAATTAAAAGTTTTTTCGATTGATATTATATAAATGGAATAATTGCGGTCATGTTCACTGTTGTTATAGTCGATATGTTTGTTTTTGTTCTTTAACCCGTGACTAGCCGTCATAAAAAACTGTGTTTCCTGTCATGATGCTGACTCAGCCTTAGTTTTGAATAGTAACTATTGAAACCTATTGTATAAGCTTAAAAACATTTTTCAAAATATACATATATCGGGCATGCACAACATTTTTCTACGAGTGAGTCGCATAAAAAAATATAATGGATTCGGGCAGCATGAAAAAAAAATAATTTGATCTATTTATTAACAAAAATGTTTTTATTTTGAAGCATTTATATTTCGTCAGTATACTGAAGTCAAATAAACAACCTTCTTTTGAAATAATCGTCATTTTTGATAACTATTAAATTTTAACATATTTATTTATTATGCACTTGAGTAACATTTCTCAAGTAAGCGTTTTTTCTTAAGTAACCGTTCTCAGAACAACATGAAATTCAATTCACATATTCACTAACGTATAGTTATTGATAGTTTTTTTCGGCCAAAAATAACTTTAATCGGTATTGAATTGATGTATTTTATTTTGAAGTTATGTAAAAACACATACAATATGGCTGAACTTGCTTTTTTAGAAGATACAGTGGGTTAAAATCTATACATATCTGTATTACTAACTTAACCTTACCTAAACGTCTTCTGCCAGTATACTGACGACTTTTTTTGTATTTATAATTCAAAAATGAATCCGATCTTTGTCTTTGTAAATATGATGCTACATTTTTATCAGACACCGCGAATAGCTCTGAAATTAATCGAATCTCTTGTGAGCATATTGGCAGCCTACCGTTGAATGTTATTGTATATAATTTTATGATTAAAATCGTATTTATAGCTTATAACAAATAAATGGACTTTTTTACTTAATTGTCAAAGAATTAGGATTATATTATCGACTTCAAGTTAATAATGTGCATTGATTTAAATTAACCATCCCTTGACAAATCTGAAATCTTTAATATTTGTTATGAATAATAGTCACTCGTTTTCTTTTATGGAGATATAAGAATCATTAGGAATCTGCAGCTATTCGGCTTTTTACTCACTACTCTATACAAAACAAGTAAAATTAGTAATAACCGCAAAGATTGTTAGATTTTATTAAATTAAAATAACTATCAAGTAATTATTAACTTAAAACAATGTTCTATTCAACGTTGCGCCTTGAAAACATTATTGTGTTAGATAAATTGAATCCTGCTCTGTGTTCCGACATTATTGTTGATACATGAAATAATTTTATTAGTGAACATTATCTTTGAAAATTAGGAGCAATACTTTTAAAATATCACAAACCAGTATTCAAAGCAATAAAAACAAAAACAATCTTTTCCTCTTCGCATCCCGACTGTCCAATGGCTTTATTTAATACTGCTATCGAAGCTTTTACAACGCGGAATGAAAACGGGGCAAAAAATCTCCTGCACGTTTGAACTGGGGTTCATATTTTTAAGATGCTTCGAAATTTCACCGCCAGATGCTGCCTGTCAGGTCTGGGAAACTTCTTTGCCGACGATTCTCCACCGGCATTTTTCTTTGCGCGCAATTTGACAGCAGCACTCGATTGAGCCACCAATTTGACAAAACATGGATGGCGGATTAGGTGACAATTCATCTTCGATATACTGGTTATATTTATCAAAACCAATTTAAATTTAAACCAAAATATACGGTTGATCATTAATTTATCACCATCAAACTGTTAAATATTGTATATGCATTCATTATATATCAGATATAGTAAAATCTATGTAAGTTTTTTAATGATGTACATTACAATTCACATTCACTATGACAATGTATGAATAAAATATAAGTGTTTAAACTCACTGACGAGCGCTAGACAGAGTATAAATGGCATGAGTTAGGTTATGTTAGATATGTTGAATAGAAAGAGAGCAATACGTTGAAGTTTTGAGAGTAATGTGAAATGTCAGATGACATTAAAACACAATAATAGCAGTGAAGAGTGGCTGCAGTAGTATGAGTACTCGCGTGATTATGATAAACAATTTCCACACGTGTAGGTAGTGTACACGTTGACTCGTTTAAGTTAATTTATTTTTTCTACTAAAACTATTTAACTTACTAAAATGGACAATTTGCATATTTTATCAGTGATATATAAACAAAATGATACCTCATACATTTTTATATATCGAAACCGATTTAAAAACAATAAAGTCGTTGCTTTACATTATTAGATATATACTATTATATCGACCTTTTTGGTTTTGTTAACAATACTTTTGCCAAGCTACAAGAATATATTTAAGATCTTCAATCCATTGTGATGTTTATACTTAATGACAACGAAAGTAACGCTAAAATGATAAGAATAAAAATGGTTTCTAAAGAAGACAATAGTGCAAATTGCTATTTTTATTATTTTTTGAATATCACGTGTTTGAAACAATAAATTATCGACCAGTCTATTTCGATATATAGCTTTGGCGTGTTTTTTCTTGAAAATAAGTATTATCTCTTAATTTTCTATCGATCAAAAGACTTGTATGTAATTCTTGATATTCCGGAACCTATTCTTTTGTTTTGTATGATTCTATCCACAGCGTAAATCAGGGTTTGGGTGTAATATAAAAAATTGCCCGTTTAATATTTCGCCATGAAAATAATTAAAGAGTGTCTAAAATTTTTTGCTATGTTAGTTTAAAAAGTGACCAGTAAATAATTTAATTTTTATTTATGTATTATAAGCCCGGAGACGAACTATTTCCGTACCGTTTACCTGTCATGCCGCCATGCCGCTAAGATACGTTAGTCGCGCGCATGGAAAAACTCAATTGTCGTATGGCACAGTAAAATATGACGTTGGATAGCGAACGCTATTTTCCAGATGGGATTCAAGTTCGTCTATTTTCTGTTGTTGCAGTAGATTTAAAATTTCATTCAGTTTCAACGAGCCGGATGGCCGTGAAAGTTTTGTCAGCCGAGAATCACCAAAATTGATATTAACAAAAAAAAGAACATTTTAAAACTTTATTTTCAAATAGCTTTTATTATATCCAGCTGCAGTGTTCTGTTTTCAGCTAATATATTTCGTATATTTAACGATTATCTAAGTTGCGTATATAAAGCTATTATCTTTCAATGTTGCAAATGTACATTATTTGAATGATTCAAATTTAAAAGACAAGATGTTTACACTACTTAATCACTCATAATAATATAAAAACAGAATGATTAGCATACAAATAGTCATTTCTAACCACCATTCTTTCATCGTATACAAGAAAAAAAGTTTATGCTCATGCTAGAAAACCACTTGACAAACAGCTTGCTTAAAAGCGGAAATGGTTGTAATTTTTCAAAATCCAATACATAAAATATGTTGACATGATCACTTTTAGGGTGTTCACTGTCAATAATTCGTGGAAAGACATTATATTCAGCCCTAGCTACGAAGATGTTTTTAGTAATGTGTGATTGGGTGGGAATTTCCCATTCACGTATTCTTACCAAAGCTTCACTATACAAAAAATACAATATAACACTAATTATTACCAGTATTTGAAGCAGAAAGTTGAATTTGTTCGTTCATAGTACTTATTACAATTTGCCACTATTTCACGCTCTCGTGAAATTACTATGCCGTGATTCCCTCGCAAATACTCGTGCCAAAACAACACGTGGCCACGCGCGAGTGTTTGACATACACAAACATGAAAACGCTGACAGAATTCATAATAACTACCCTATTGATACTTTAAGGGGATGTTTGAGTTAATCAAAATACTTTAGAGATCAAAGGCTTACAACCTATTACCGGGTTTGTGTCACAAAACATTATCAGAATGTGACATTTGATTGTTTCTGAAATATTAAATTTTGAAAGTTTTACCTTTTTTTAAAAAAAAATACGTTCACTCGCATTACGGTTTTGCTTAAGTATAACAAGAACGATGTAAATTAAGTATGAAATAAGTAAATTAAAACAAAAATATCATTATCAGATATTTAATTATTTCACAAATTAAGAAAATAGTCATCAGATAGAAATCAGTTTTTAGAAGATATGTATATATTTATTAAAAAATCTATATTTTTAACTTTATAAAGCCTGCTCCTAATAGTGTTTCAATGTAAGTGATTAGATTTTGTTCAAACAATACCGATTTGTTTTTGCTGAAGCTTTTCACGAATAAGACATGAATGTTTGCAATAATAACTTCACACCCACCCGATTCCTAAAAACGGGTAATAGCAGAAGCGATGTGAAATAATACAACAATCAGCTCTAGTTGAAAAATTGCTGCTAAGATATGCTTTATTAAGAGCTCATAGAATAACACATTGGGAGAAGATACTGGTACCCGGTAAATTGCTCGAATAACAAGATAATTAATTTGTTTCCGTTTGTTCTGTCTTAGCCCTAGTCTTCTATGTTTTCTGGAAATATATAGAAACAGTTTGAGTAACTAATTAATAAGCAGTTCTCGTAGAAACACTTCTGTTGAGATAAACTCCATCAAAAGATCATGTGTTCCGCATTTGGAGCGAACACGGTTAAAATAAATACTTACGAAAATTATTTTTATATTTCACTCTCTAAACAAGTGTCGTACAAGATAAAAATGAAATTCGTAGAAAAAGTCGTGCAAAATCGTTTAAATAACCAAGCAATTCGAATAATTTGTAATTCGAGCAATTTCCATTCAAGAAATTTACCGGCTCCCGTAGATACTGAGGCAAATAAATTCACCGTTTCTAATTATTGTTTTAAATGATTTTATCAAAAATATTAACAATCAAAAAAACTATTTTGAAAGTGAGAAATATCGGTATTTTGGTTATTATATACGTGTAATGTTGTACAAAAACAATTCATCTAACAAAACTGAAATCGGCAAGGGTTTTTTGCATTCGGAATGATTTGAATTTAGATACGATCAATATCAGCTGATCTTTTTATCCATGCCCTCTTGTAATATGGAACATATGGTATCCTTATCGAAGTTTCTCAACATAACTGAACAATAACATAACAGAACTACCAGATCTCTTTGTTAATCAGTTGCTCAACCTCTCTTTTTCCAAAGAAAGTGGTAGAAATAGATGGATAAGGCTAGGACAGGACTTTTGGCTTATTAATCGCTCTCGCTACGCCTAGTTATTAAAGGATTGAAAGTGGGAATTTTTAGACATCACAAACACCCATGTCATCGGACAGATATCGATAAATTGGTAAAAAAATGCTTTTCGTACTGTGACTCGAACTCGTGAGATCCTTCAAGGAAACCAATAACGCTTACCGCTGTGTCATAGGACCCGGAAAACTGATATACAAGGATTCATTATGATGTTGAAATTTTAATGAAAAATGATTAAGTTTAGTTTTTTTATGGCACATTTATTTTTATTTATTAAATATTAAAATATCACTATTCATTAAATTTTATAATATTGCTATCCCTATATTGCTTATTTTTATATATTTCTATTAGTACCGGGATTGACACTAGCCAAACTTGTATTTAGTATGGGCAAACCGAATGCCAGTTTCTATAATATATGTTCGTGTGATATTTTCATCCCTAAAATAAATTATACTGCAAAAATAATATGACGGTATGGGGTTAATTTTCAATGTTTGAAATCTCTTCCGAATTTCATAAGTTAACGTGTTCCTCGCACAACAATGCTTAAAAACCGCACTGTTAACACCATGGGCCCCGTGTCTCGGAAAACAAATTGCATTATAACACGATTACCAAGCGGGAGCAAATTTAATATTAATTTTCCGTCCACAGTCTGCCTCTTTTTACTTCGAGGCGGCATCCTCAAAATAATAACATCAGCGAAATATTTACAAGAAAGTGCGTTTTTATTCATTTCATTAGATTTTATGTGTTTTACATTAATTAAAAAGGGATTATACGATTTTTTAATACTCGTTAATTTTTTAATTCAATTTTTATCAGATTTTTTTAAAACTTCATCATTTTAAACTGAAAGAAGAGATTTTCTGGCATGAAAATAAATTAGTTATGTGCCCAAGGCTATTTTAAAAGGTTTACATAAAACTGTAAAATATCTTACTAGCTTCCTGCATTGCGTATCAAAAAAACGTTTCTTCTTCATCCAAATTTATATTAAAATAAGGTAATAAAAATAAAAATGTATAATCCCCATAAGAAGTGAAGTGATTCAAGTAGTAAAATGGTTAAACTATTCTATTGGACTTTTAAGTACAATGACGACTTCACTTGATGTTTTGGTCGATTGCATATTTTTATTTTAGGGAGATGACACTATTGCAGTGTTTAATTGAGCTTCCTTCACTTTTACTATACTTTAAGAAATGTTAAATATTATAGCGCATTAAACTCAATTTTTCTTAAAATACCACTTAGCTCGTTATGGGCTCATATGATAGAACTACCAATTATCGCTTACATTCCACAATATAAAAATCGATTGGCTTTTTACTTAATAGTATTAGTGTGAATTCCTTCAAAGAAATCGATCTTTATTCGGTTTCTTGTAAAAAAAATATATAATTAAAACTTTATGAAACCACAAGTATAACGCCTATAACCTTTGAATATTTCATCACCTACATTTTAGGCGCAAAACAACAAAACAAAAGTCAGTAAAATATTTAAAAAAAAAATATATGGTAATGAGAAGTACAGAAAACCTAATCGACAAGAAAGCTTCTGGGGATTGTCACTTAGCCCAAACACGCCAAACAGGTTTTTATATAAATATGAAAAATTTTGAATCAGCGACACTGTATAAACGTTTTGATGCAACTTTTAATTTTTACTCTAGACGCTGAATATAAAAAAAGGAAAAAAGTGTCTCGTTATAAATATTATCTGAGCTGATATGGTTTATATAATATAATGTTTTATTTTAGAAAAACTTTCTAATTAACAATGCAAACACATCACGTCAAGCCTTTAAAAACATACTCATCGAATTTTAGCAGACATCTATAAAACATCGTTTGTACATTAGACATAATTGAACTTCAAAGTTTACCTTTTGGCAAAGAGTAAACGGTTAAGAAGCTTAGAGCTTTTGCATACACGAGACGAATGACCAAAGAGCTTTGATCTGTTTACCGTGTATCAAACGGAATAATGTTCTCCCAGACTAAACAGAGAAAGAGAATATCGAGTTAGTGAATAGTATCAGCCTAGGACTTAAGCAACCTCGGTAGAGTATTTCAGACATAGTTTTGTTTAATTATGTTGTACTCATTATAGAATAATGATATAATTGTTTTGCAGTCTACAAAGTTTGAGAGGAGTTCAGCAAATCAAAATAATTATTGCAGTGTTTGTACAAACGCTGTTATATCCATTGCAACTTTTATTCAGAGCATTTGTTCGTAGACAATAAAGAATAGATTATTTTACAAAAAAATGATAGTCTTGTAATTGAGTAATCACTAGGGTGCTATGAGCGTCTATTCTATTCCGTTACATTGACAAATGTGTTTTAAATTGAATTAATTTACTGATGTTTCAATTGATTAATGATTTGTGGTATTAAACAACTTAATAGATAAATAAGTTTAAAATCTCACTCCGAGCCACCAATCCGATTCAAAACTATTTTCTAATTTTTATTACATGATTTGGACTGGTTTCGATCATAGTATACAACTTCAGCCGATGTAAAATAAATAATATAACAAAATAACTGTTTATGTAAATTTATATACTACTAGCGAGTACCCGGCATGCGTTGCAATGCCACTCAAAGAAATAACGTGCTTGTTTTTTAATTCTGATTATTAAAGTACTTTTGGATATCTTTTGTTTTTCCGTCTGATGCGTATACGAATAGATCTGAAGGTTTTCCAACGGGTGAGCAGGTCACATACAGCTGTCCATGTGAGAAGCATAGATTTTATAAATTTAGTCCACACCCTTGTAGCGATTGTCCCTGTGTTTTGTTGATGGTCATTGCAAATGCGAGTCACACCGGAAACTGCAAACATTTAAATTCGAATGGCATATCTGTTGGAATTATTGAGATGCTTGGAAACAGTACATTATCCCCTTTAAATTTTCCTTTTAATTTGTTTAGCTTCAATGATATTGTGCATTATCTTTTTTACTGAATGTCTGGTACCGTTGCAAAGTGGTGGATTTATATTTCGGAGAAGAATGATAGGTACGCCAATTTTCAAAACGTGTAACGGCATGATTGGCAAATCAAGTGAATTTAAGAATTCAGAAGAATTAATTGCGATATTTTTGGGAAAACTTTGTGAATCAATTCTCTTATTGTTTTTGTAATTTTACAGAAATTTGTTGGCAATGTAATACATTGTGTGGATTCATCTATTTCCAATGTTCCATTCCCAATATCTAACAACTATTTTGCGAAACGTTCAGCGGATGTGTCATATTGTAGTTCTACACGCATGCTGGCCTTGAAAACCAATTTCTGCACGTGTCGCCATAAAACTGATGATTTGAGACATACATTTAATTCATCAACAGCTGTTGAACGTGGTATAACTGGTAGGGTTTGTCGAAAATCACCAGACAATAAAATAAGTGCGCCACTAAAGACCACTATTCATTTCCTCTCAAATCTTTTAGTGCATAGTGTAGAGCTAACAATGCCTTTTTGTGCGCCATAGTACATTCGTCTCATATTATGAGTTGGCATGATTGAAGTACTTCACCTATTACGATTTTTTTTTGATATTGCATGTTAGTGTCTCAGTGATTTGCATTAAAATGCAATTTCAGTGCTGAATGCGCTGTTCGACAACATCCAAAAATGTTAACACCAAAGGAACGCGAACTGACGCTAAACTATATGAAATACACACATTTGTTAAATTGATAAAAGTCACCAGAAAAGGCGATAATTATTAGAAAATGCGCCACAGAGAATCCTAAAAATAGCCAATCAACGGGTCCAAATTTGACTTTTCGTGACCTATGATTTGCCATGAAACTGATAGCCGTGGCACGCAGGTCGCTTTATTCGGCGAAATTTCTCATTGTAAAATGGCTGCACTCTGGGGTGGGCTGGAAGAAGCTCAGAGGGGCTTGCGCAAGCATTTTGTGAAATTTTGCTAAGGCCAGCCAGCTCCTTGTTAATCTAAGAGAAAACAATATTCTCAAATCAAATGAGTTCATAACTGCAATTTCTGACTTAAATATTACATCTATGACAGCATCAGTATACACAGTAGTACATTTTCGGCCATTTAAATTGATGAGTTTACAGTAAATTGCATATTGTTACATAATGTAAATGTATTAAGTAAAAATCGATTGCTTATTTAAGTAGTCCATCAGAGTGATAAAAACCCCACTTGTTCCCAGAATACCGAGAATTACTTTGATATAAAGCGAGCCCCTTGTAAACGCATTGGCAGCCTACCGCTGGCTGTGATAATTTAGAAAACTTTAAGGGCGTTCGCACAACAAATCATCAAAGTTTTATTGCAATCGAATGAACGGTATAGATACAGGAACGCATAAAGGAAAAACTACAAAATTACCGTATTGGCAGCCCATCGTTGTATGTTTTGATTCAAAAACCTTTGCTGGTGTCCGCAAAGCAAATCACCAAAGCTTTATCCCAATCAGATGAACGGTATAGAAACGCATACGGAACAAAAAAACAAATTAACTTATTGGAAGCCCACCGCTGACTGTATTTATTCAGATACCGTTGCGAGTGTTCGCACAACAACTCACCAAAGTTTTATCGCAATCGGATGAACGGTATAGGAATAGGAACCCATAAGAGACAAACTAACAAATTAACGTATTGGCAGCCCACCGATGATTTATATACATTTGCGGCCATCTGCACAACAACTCACCAAAGTTTTATCGCAATCGGATGAACGGTATAGGAACGAATACGGTAAAAAACAAAAAAATAACGTATTGGCAGCCCACCGCTGATTTATACACATTCACGGGCGTCTTTACAACAACTCACCGAAATTTTATCGCAATTGAATGAACGGTATAGGAACGCATACCAGACAAACAAACAAATTAACGCATTGGCAGCCCACCGCTGATTCATAAACCTATTCTGGCGTCCGCATAACAACTCCCCAAAAAAATTATCGCAATCGGATGAGCGGTATAGGAGCGCATAGGTAACAAACATACAAACATTCATTTTTATATATATAGATAGATAGATAGATAGATATATGGCTTGTCGGGTCCGTATCACAGTGGTCAACATCGTTGGCTTCCTTGATGAATCTCAATGGTTCGAATCTCAGTACGAACAGCATTTTTTCAATCGATAATTTTTCTATTCGAAGGCATGGATTTTTATTCTGCATAAAAATTTACTCCCACCCTTCTAATCCTTATAACGGCAAGGGTAGCAAAAGTGATTAGCTGACCAGTAATCTTGTAGTAACCCTCATATTCTCTTCAAAGAAAGAGAGGTTGAGTAACTGGGTAACAAGCAGTGCTCCTAAAAAGTGAGATAATTTTCTTAGGAGGTTATATACTACACATTTGGAGTGACAATGGTTTTAAAAATACTTGTTAAATGTTTATTTAAAAAAACTTCAGATTATTTACAATCAAATGTTCGCATCCACTTAATAATTAATAAATACCGTTTTTTAATCAAATTATAAAGCTACAAAAAGATATATTGTATGAAAGTGTTTGTATGGAAAAAAAATATTTAATTTGAATACCAACTTCAATAGAAAGTTGGTACGTAAAGTGAATGGGATTTTTTATTGTCTTACGAAGACAAATATTTTTTAAAAAATAAAACAAAATACAAAAAGAAATGCCGTTTTTCCGTATGAAAGAGTTTCTTTATCCCATCAAATCTATATATTTTTTCGAAAACTTTCATTTATTTAATTCAATAGATATTTTTTCAACATGGAGTGTAATTCAAGAAAACCTTCTTGTCTTATTCAAAAGCCCCTCAATCTAAAAAGCCACTTTGTAAAAAAATAAACGTTGCCTACTTGGAGGAAAAATATCGGGGAAAATAATATCGATATAACCGATTCAATTTCCTCAAACGAGTATGCGATTAGTCGGTTGGAAAAAATGTAATAAGGGAAGTGGTGGTTCGGAATGTTATCATTTATCATGTATCTAATATCAGGATCGGTAGGGAGGATATTTATCAATAGATACGGTCATTCAAACTATGATATGGTATTTCTAAAATGATTTACCTTTGTCATTATTTTCGGTATGTTTCGTACATAGCCTGAGATGAAAGATGCGACACTGCACTATTCAAAATTTAAAAAAAAACGTATCATAGCTATTATTTAAAATTGTATACGAATTTTAAATGAGTGTCATTTTTATTTTTAGTAAATACTTAACCGTTCTCTTTCAATAAATCAAACATTACCTTTTCGCCTAACATGATCGTAAATTGTGGCGTGGATTAGTACGAATTTCAAAAAAAAAATAGTCCAAGGGCTTAAAAATATCTCTTTGCATCATTCCTCATACACTTTTTTATAAAAATCTGTGTTTTTTTTAATAAATAATCAGATTTTAAGTTGCGCGTAAAAAATACGTCATCCCAGCACACATATGAATTTACAACTGACGAGTGTTCTCAGCGTTCTAAGTTATCTTACGAACAATCGTTATCGCGGGCGCTAATCACCTGATAAGCGTTATCGCGTATTTATATAAACTACAAAAGGTCCAAAAAACTATGATATAAGAATACCTTAATTATAAACATTGTATCACCCATATTTAAATAGATATTTAAGAAAATGTTGGTATTGGGGTCGCATTTCTTGAGCTTAGAAACGGAAAAGTTAAAAAATATTTTTTTATTATAAAGAAGTAAAAGAGCGTGATAAAAAAGCTTGACTAGATTTTTAATACAACAATTCTTACGTTAGTAATAAATGGTTGTTTATTTTTTAGATTTATTTAAAAAATCCAATCTTTGCCTATATTTTTGTATATAAAAAATATATTTTGAACCTTTTTCTCGTATTCCGTGTCGTTTTTCGAAGAATCACTTTTAAAAATTTATAAGTATAGATATTTTATCAAATGCGTAAATTATTTACGTTACTAATCAAGCGATTGCATTAATGTTTAACATAAATTTGCTTTTAATTTTAAATTTCGTAAAGCCAAACGAATACTCAGATTAAAAAAAATCGATTGTTTTTATTTATTGGGTGTATATGTGCTTTATTTTATATGAATTAATACGTGTCCATATCGATTAAAAGTGCAATGACATAACTACTGTTTCATAATTTTGAGTAGAGAAGCAGTTAGGTTTAAGCTAGGACACCTTAAATGCTTTGCTATACTGCTCCGGTTTTTTTTAATTGCTAAAATTGTCATCCTGAATTTCACTAAAAATATATGTATAAATAGTAATTTTCATTATTTTATCATATTTAAGAAATTGCAACCCTAAAATTATTTCACATATACGACAACACTGCCATCAAATATAATTAATAATCAAGTGATTATTTTCTGCGTTGAAATAATTATTTAGAACGTATAGGCAAACAATTATCGATGTTTTGCTGCCGTTCGTTTTTTTAATAGTATATGTTAGAATCAATTACGAAAGCAGCAATTAATTAATTAGTCCAATTATCTTTAAGCTTGTTCATATAATTGAATAATTCAATAAATAATCAGCACTGTTCAGAGAATTACTTGAATACCCGAGCAAAGCCATTCAAAACATTATTATTTTCCGAGTCTCTCCAGAAAATAATATATTCTATTGCATTTTTAACAGTGGCTGTAAGACGTCTTCAATTATAAAACATATGTTAATTTTAAATATAACAAAATAGGTTTAAAGTTTGTTTTATTATTGTAAAAATACGGAATATTGATTTGAAATTCCACCAAGCCGAAATCTCAAATTAAATTATCTTTAGTTGGCTATTTAAGAAGCTAAGTTAAATCACGGAAAAAAATTGATTTATAAAAGTCTAATGCTGATTGTTTCATTGTAAAAGACTGTCACTTAGTCGAGTTTTATTCCGTATTCAGTGTAATTTCGAAAAAATCTACATTTACCCAATAAGCTTTGCATATAGAGAATTTTCTCTATCCAGTCATCGTTACTGCCCCGAATGTTTCTGAATTGTTCTCCGTCTCTCTCTCGATTGATCCACTCTGATCCAAGCCGAATGTTTATCATGTATCGTTAGTCGGAATTCGAAACAAGAGCCTACTTGTTCTACCAAAACAAATAGCCTTCTACCCCCAATCTAATTCGCATTCAATACAGAGCGCCTTCGTTAACTTCTTTGCTTCAAGCGCTTTGATTCCTTCCCGCAACGGTTTGCAAACAGTATTCGATTTACTAAGTATCAAAATCAGACACGAATACTTACTTGAAAATCATTGTTAGTCAAAACATTTTTTTAGTGCTTCTGTGCGCATAATGAGGTCGTCTTTGTTGTTTAATCTGCATATTCTACCCCTAATAAAATTTTAAGTATCATGTTCGTATTTTGTAGCATTTAAACTGTAGATTTAGGTTAAGCATCTATTACAGACATTTAATATAAAATAAAAATCATTTAACATCGATACTGTTCAACACAATTAAAATTATCAACATGATTTTAAGGCGAGTCGTGACAGTTGAGTAAACAGATGTGTCATTAGTCTTAAAAATAAATAAAACTTTTTTATTGTGCTTAAAATATGTATTCATATTAATCAGTAAAATACATTGTAACACAATATAATACCTAAAATATCAATTAGATAACATGCAAAAAAAAACATTTCACCCTTCCTATTTTTATAGCCATATACATATCGACTGTGGAAAGGAAAAAGGACGTAACCCACACATATCAAATTTTACAGGAGGTGCTAAAAACGTGTTTTGATGATTTTGTGACATATGCAAATTATGAATTATACACAACCCTGAAGTGCACGGAGACTTCTAAACTGGTGTTAAATAGACATAATCTAATATTAATTAAAGAAATTGTTTAGGGAAAACCTTTATTTCAATCCTTTTTCTTGGTTTTAATTTTTTACAAGGTCATTTTTTCAATCTTAAAAGCTAAATTTAGATACTCATTCGGCATTTGCAGCTTGCATCCTTTTGATAGAACGTGTATCAAGTTTTATACATTGTGATTATTGAAAAAAACTTGTTTTGAAGAAACTGTGGGTTAAGTCCTTTTTCCTTTCCACAGTCGATATGTAGAAGCATCATCATCTTTTGACTAGTTATATATATTTTTTAAAACATGTTGAGTTATAATTCCTTTGCATTTTAAGGGTGATTGGCACACATTTCATGCCGAAAAATTGGGTTTTTTTAATTTTTTGTTCTTAAAAACAGTATTGAATAACAATGATAAACATTGTAAACAATGATAAATATTTACACGGATTTTTTTTAGCTTAGCTTGGGTCGCAATTCAATGATTAATATCTGTTTTGAGTTGACAAGGTGATCAGCTAAGATTAAATTGTATTTACTTAAACATCTTTCAGGGTTCCCAGTAAATTGCTCGAATAACAAGATAATCAATTTGTTTCCGTTTGTTCTGTCTTAGCCCTAGTCATCTATGTTTTCAGGAAATATATAGAAACAGTTTGAGTAACTAATTAATAAGCAGTTCTCGTAGAAACACTTCTGTTGAGATACACTCCATTAAAAGATCATATGTTCCGCATTTGGAGCGAACACGGTTAAAATAAATACTTACTAAAATTATTTTTATATTTCACTCTCTAAACAAGTGTCGCACAAGATAAAAATGAAATTCGTAGAAAAAGTCGTGAAAATCGTTTAAATAACCAAGCAATTCGAATAATTTGTAATTCGAGCAATTTCCATTCGAGCAATTTACCGGCTCCCATCTTTCAGTCAGTAGTGGTCGACACTATTCGTATACTATTTATATTGGATATTAGGGTATCCAATCCCGGACCGCTTTTGTGATTTGAGATTGACAATTTTTCCAATCCTAGGATCCCGGGATTGGGAAATTTCAAAAATCCAAGAATTTGCGGAATTCCCAAAATGAAAAGACGTGAGACCTTTTTTTAGCTCTTCCCAGAATTTTAAATTCAAAATTTTAGAAATTTACGGAATCCTCAAAATTAAACGACGCGAAACATTTTTATATATCACAATCACCGTTCCGAGGTAGGGGGGCCTAATTTAAAAATCGCGATGATAATTGCAGTTTGTCATGTTTTAACCCACTTTTCTATAGTATTTAGATTGAAAATAGAGGAAGAAGTGATTGATATTTCTACATAAAAAAATGAATGAAAGAAAGATGCCAGATTGAAAAAGCATCCTGTTAAGTAAGAATTTACGAACAAGCCATGCACAACATGTTCCAATGAGGTGTACCATAGGACTCGGTACATTTTTAAATAATGTATTTTTAAGTAATGTTCTGTTGGAAACACTTTTATATTAGCTGTGGGTCAAGTTCTATTTCATTTTTTTTCTCGTGAATCATTTACTCAATCAGGTATCATCTATTATACCTTTTGTTGGTATTGTATTATTCAACGGTACATAATTTATGTGACAATTGACTTTTTGACCACAGGACCTATTTCTACGATTGAAAACCTTTGGTTTGGTCCAATCAGTCGGGGCCAATTAGGAATAGGAAGGGCCATTAATCTTATTGGCGTACCAGGCAACCATCTTGTGAACCGCTAAGGCTCGACCACCTCGACACAGCATACGACCTAAACACATTCTATATATATTTATTTTCAAATATATATACTAGAGTATAAAAAAATAAAGTAAACTTTTGTAATAATTCCACATTTATTTATAAATACATATCAGGATCAGTGTACATAGAGAACAATCTTTTGTGATTTAAAATGCAATACCCTCGCATTACTTTAAAGACTTTGTAAAGTGTGCTAGTGAAATGTGGTTTTATTGCACACAGCTCGTTCGAAAATTTCCATCGACTTTGACGTAGATGCAATCAGGATTTTTCTTTTCCAATAAATATCTGGTTTATCTTCGAAGGGAAATAAGGATTCCATAGGGGAATTGAGGTTTACACGTATGTCAAAATGATGTATAGGACAGTTGTTTTCAAGTTTTGTTTGCAATTTAAAAAATAATGATTAAACTACACAACGAAAAGATATTATAATATTCATAAAAAACTTCAAAACAAAAAAAAAAAAAAGATGCATTAGTCGGCTTTACACACGGTGATTGTAAAACGAAATAAAACGTGATTAAAAATGATAAAATCTTTTTCTGGCATTCATTTTCTCTCGTTTTAAAGCGTACATTTTACCCAATAGTACGTGAAAGAGCTTGTGTGTAAATACGGCTTTTGAACAAAGTTAAATGAAATAATGGTTCCATTGCATTACACTGTATAAAAATAAGTGATGCAAAAAAGAGGATTAGATGGTTATGGTTCGTTACAAATTAGTTAAAAATTGAATCTTATATTTCATTTTATAAAACAATTAAATTTGAATCGTTCAAACTATGTACATTCTCACAAATTTTGTCACTAACGACCCGGGTTTCGCCTTTCGGCATCTTCAGGCATTCAAGTGCACGGATGAACTTGAACTGACTGTCAGTTCAAGTTCATCCGTGCACTTGAATGCCTGAAGATGCCGAAAGGCGAAACCCGGGTCGTTAGTGACAAAATTTGTGAGAATGTACATAGTTTGAACGATTCAAATTTAATATTGAAATTCCACCAAGCACCTTCAGTCGAAATCTTAAATTATAAAACAATATTCATTTTTAAAGTATTTTTAATTTTACATTAATTTGGAATGATATTTTGAATGCTATCAAGTCAGGCTTGAGACTGATTTATTAAAATACTTTTAAATTTTATTTTTAATTGCAATATTACATTCATGATTCATGTTTCAACAATTTTGAATGAGCCGGGGTAGCAAAATGTTTATGAAATATATTTATATTTACTTAGAACTATCATATATGGTTTCGCTCATCATAAGCATTTTTAACTGGTAAGAATACATATTAATACAGTGCATTTTATAATAAATCAAGTAAAACTAATAAGGGCTTAAAAAAATCAGTAATAATTTAAGATTTTGACTGAATGGTGTGAAATAGTTTGATAGATATACTTAACATATACTTAATTATGTAAACTTCATATAAATATTATATTATATTTGTTTTTATTTAACCATTTTGAAGTTTTTTTTATGAATTGAATATGTTTGTTGTATTTTATCGTGAGTGTGTGAGCAGTTGAAAACCACTTACATGTCAATAAAAATGACATCGATGTACAAAAATGTTATTCTTAAGCAAAACGCATCAAATGCACTTTAAGGTTATAGAATTTATGCAAACATGTGAAAGTAAATGCACCTGATATAACGTCAATCTCTTACAATACAAAAATATATCGCTCTGTCTACAGAGTCGCTTATTCTATTTAAATGCTATTTACTAATGTTTTATTTCTAATAATGACTTTGTTTCCAAAAACTAAAGGTTATTCATTAACCTTTAATTATTTAATAGACAAAAAATTTCAACATTTTTATAATTATTATTTATTACTGTACTGTCCGATGATACTTCTTAAAGTGAAAAATGGCGTAAGACAAAAATCGTAACACAACAATTTGAGTAACAAATTTATCAAATTTTAACATCATGAAAATGGCTCTCTTTCGTTGTCTTATTTCTGTATTATATGTGTATGTATGCGCATGTGTGTGTACATGCATGGATATGCAGTAAAACCTTTTACGCAAAATTTGGGGCCGCGTGATTAGGAGTTGCGTAATTGGAGGAGTGAATCTCATACAAAATAAGGAGCTCCGCAAAAAATGCAAAACTGCCAAAACTAAGAACAAATGAAAAAATGTGTGAACTATATTTGGTTACTTAGTGGTAAAATGTATGCACCACACAGACAGCCGCCCAAGTGTGTACATCAGCATCGACAATGGAATGCGACCGCGCAATTGGGAGAGTTGCGGGGAATATTTCTGTTCGGCGCGTAATTCGAGGTATCTTAATTGGGGGTTCCACTGTAGTATGTGGGGAGGTATATATAATGTGATTTGCAAATTAATGCATATGATGTCCCCGTGAAATGGCTTTACTAAGTATTAATCATCTTTGTAGTGACCACGCTCTTCCGTCGGCAACGATGGTTAGGTAATGCAAACGACCATTAGCGATGAAAGAGTAGCGAAAGATTTTGACGCTAAATATTATATAATAATGTTATAAATTTGATATACAAAAAAAAACAAATTTATTTTTTATTATTATCATGTGCAATTATAGTCGATTTAAAATGATTTCGTTTAGTGAAAACTTAACCTCTTATTTTAATAGAGTTGATAGTGTGATAAATCATTTAAATTTTCCTTTTTAATACATAATCTATTTCTTCCAAATCAGTAACGGAAATGATTAAAACAAATTAACAATTTTACTCATTGGTCAATTCTACTATAATATGTAACGCATACGCAAAAGCGAAAACAAAACCTAGCCTCGATCCCTTTTGTTTGTTGGTTCACAATTCAAACAGACGTCAAACCTTTCAACATAATAACTCATATCCAATAGCACACTAAATGCGTATGGCTTAGCATAGCACACTTGAATTTCCGTCACTAAAAATTGTTCTGATAATTACGTTGCGAAAACTATAAAGCATTAAGTTTGCAGGTCATTAGGGCACCGGATAACATCATTAGAACGTATACGGAAATACGCGCCACGTAGATTTTCTTCTTTTAAAATGAAAAACTAATTTATCAGCATACCGACTGATATAGTTTCTCTCTCAACGAGAAAAACATTACTGCTTTGAAATGATCTGTCACGTACTGGGTAATCTTTGCACACAGAAATGCCATATTATAATTATTAAAAAAATAACCAGAGAATACTTATAACAATCCCAACGCTACTTTTGAATACACGAGGGACGCATAAAAGGTGGAAATCTTTGAGAAGTGATATTTAAAAAGATCGTGCTTCCATATTTAATAATACCAAAAACTATGTCTTTAATTATTCGTTTTGTACGAAACATGTTTTTTTATTAAAATAAATTAAGCCTATTTTGCTATTTTTGTGATCAGGCAGGTGATCCTTTCAGATATTATTTAAGATAAGTAGTAAAAACAGCTTTATTTCTCATTTAATACATCGTTAAGCACACCGCAAAAAACCGACTTTATCCGGTCTGTGGTGCAGTGGTGAACGTCGTTGAATTCCATGGCAAATCTCAGGGATTCAATTACTAGTACGATCACCACTTTTTCAATTGATTTGCTGATATATTTTTGAACGCATGGGTGCTTGTGACATATCTGGCAAAACAAAATTAGCACGAATAACGTTCTTACGTTACGGAATACACCCTGTACAAAATGTGTAGCGATAACGGGTGGTGGTGGGGACAACGTTGAGAAACCTAGGGAATCTTACGTTATATCATATTTTAATTGATTAGTTGAAAATAAACTAATTTTAATATTTACCATTGTATTGTTTATTTTTTATTTACTGAGGCTAATTTAAAACAAATAGCAATATCGTAAAAAATAATGAAGTACAATGATTTAATTTTTTCTAAGCGTCAGTTCAAGTTCATCCGTGCACTTGAACGCCTGAATATGCCGAAAGGCAAAACTCGGTTCGTTAGTGACAAGACTTGTGTGAATGTACATAATTTGAAAGATTAAAATTTAATTATTTTTTTATTTAATTGGTAGAACTCCGTTATAATTTACTGAAAAATATGAAAGTATTTTCATTCTACAAATATTATTTTATATATGGTTTATGGCTATTTCTACGTATGCCTTCATAGAACTATGTTATGTTCAGTCAATATCAGAACAATATGGACACTCGCCTAAATAGCTATCAACAACATTTATAGAGTTACAAAATAATATTTATAGAACTGAAATATGTACATTGGTATTTTTTTTATCTGGCATATAAATGAAGTATATTATTTATGGAAGAAAACATTTAAATAATGACGCAGTATCGTACTTTCTTACAAAAAAGTTGTAAAAATATAAAAAAAAAATATAATAGAACTAACACTTGTAAAGACGGGAAACGTCCACATCATTTTTCTCATTGAAATGTGGCATTAAATCGTTCCACAAACGTCACTAGAATTTACATATTCATGTGAAACCGCATTCATGTCTAGAGTCTGTCATTAAAGTCGCGTTACAAAGTGAACGACCCTCCCCCCACAGTTCTGCCCGAAGCCCCTTCTCATTGTAACGTCACTGTGCTCTTTTAAAGGAGAAATACATTTCCCAACCAGTGGTGTACCTCTAGCAGTAACTATGCAGCTCTATTCATTCATTTTATATATACTTTTTGTTTCATCGTAGTATTTATCGTAGAACAGTCTTTACAGCAAAGAATAGTAAAAAGATAAATTTTCAACTCTTAAAGTTGGATGGATAAAAAAACAGCACAAAATAACAATGGATTAAGGTTATAATTGAGCCGCCTGTGTGGTCGAGTGGTCAACGTCGTTGGCTTTGGCTACGGAGGTCACGGGTTCAAGTCCCTGTACGGACTGTTTTATAAATTGATTTTTCAATCGATTTATGAATTACTGTTCGAAGGCATGGATGTTTGTGTTGTCTTGAATTCCGCCCTCCCACTCATACAACCCTATGAGCGGGGTGTATCGAGGGCGATTAGCTAACCACTAGTCCTGTCCTAGCCTTATCCTTCTATTTCTACTCTCTTTGAAAAAAGAGAGGTTGAGCAACTGAGTAACAAGCAGATCTCGTAGAAACACTTCTGTTGAGATAAACTCCATTAGGAGTCCATATGTATCACATAAAGAGCGGACATGGTAAAAAAAATGTTATAAATTGTCTATGTTATCAATGTACGTGTTTGCAAACTGCGAACGGCACATTTAAAGCGTTAAATTATGAGTAAATGTTATTTTATATTTCATAGTGAAAATGTGAAATTTTGTCAATGTATTGATTCATGTATGTATATTTACAAGCAGTTTTTTTTGTTAAAGCATAAATCGTACAGATTCACATTTACTTTAACTATTCAATGGTTAAATTATCTAGTTAGTGTATAAGCTCACAGACAGAGTAGAAGTTTGGTTAGGTTAGATATATTGAATATAAAAAGGCGAGTATGTCAATAAGACGTTGAAATTTTGGAGGTTTTTTGAAATGTTAAATATAAAAACTGCGTGACGCGCAAAACAGAGAAGAGACACAATGAGTGCACGCACACATGATTATTTTTAAGATTATAATATTTTTTTTAATTACGTCATGTAGTTAATGTTCATAGTGCTAATTTTGTTCACATTTTTACTTTAATGTAAACAATTTTTCTCCTCAAAAATGTTAATTTCATGAAAACTAAGATATCTCATAACTGCTTAAATCTAGATAGTCTGTATGTTATTAGACATGCGATTTGTACTCCTATATATACAGTAACTGACAAAAATGGTCAAAAAAATGACAAACTGTATTGACACATAATATGTATAGTGTGAGGATAAAACTAAAACCCTTATTTTACATGCTACAAGACTCCACTGTTTCCCAACATGCTCCACTTCTCCACATGTCCTTTGCTTAATGCAGCGTGAAAATGTTTAAAGTTTTTCTTTTTTTCAGTATCTACATTCGTATTTCCTTTCCGTTTGAGTCTTGATGTGAATACAAAAATTTCGAAATAGTACCAGAATTGTTTCAAACATCGAACGTTATGGAAACATTGTTTACTATTTGTTTGATAAAAAAATATTTACTCGCTTCTTTTGTTATATAACGCAGATTTGTTTTTTGTTTGAATTATTCATGTAACATCATATTGCTGTGCGGAAGAGTTATAAAATCGAAAAAAAATATTATATTTTTTATGCTGAATCATTGACTTTAATTAAAAAAAAATATAAGTCCAATAATTGATTTATAAGTTGCAACACTAATGACTTTTTCCTTTCTTCAACCTATTTATTAGAGTAAGTCATTTTCTATTGTTTTTGAAATACAACGTATAAAATAAAGCAAACAATAGAATGACTATATATTTAAAGCATTTAATTATTTCATAAAACGGTGTAATAAACGTGTAAACTTTATTTGACAACGTTTTTGGTATTTTAATTTATTATTGTTTGATTACGATTTATACAAAATAAGCCTGCAATAATTTTAGTAACATATTGCTGGGTTATTCTCATCGTAGCGTTGTATACATATAGATAACATGTTTAGTTAAATTTGAATTGTTTGAATTTTGTACTTTTCTATGTGTTTTGTCGCTAACGACCTAGGTTTCGCCTTTCGGCATCTTCAGGCATTCCAAGTGCACGGATGTAATTATTTTACAAATGAATCTTAGAGATTAATCAAGCTCGGCTCAACAGTTTGCCAATTTTAAACGAGAAATTTTATCTACCAAATTCTCGATTGTTGTACCCCTTTTAAATAATTGTAATTTTAATAATAATTCAAGCACTTGCTATCATTAAATATTAATTCAAATGCTTAAAAACAAATCAACTCAGGATAATAATAGGTCGGATAAAACCCTAGATTTATTTTAAACATTCCTATGTTATTATCTGGTCATTAATATTTTCAAAAAATCCCCATAATTATAACAAACCCACTTAATTCATTGAAAATTGTATACATTCAATTTTCGCTAATTTACATTTTAATAGCCTTTTAACTTAGTGATCTACTTATATTTTTGTATATAAACGATACAAACTGTTTACTACGCGTCAGTTCAAGTACATCCGTGCACTTGGAATGCCTGAAGATGCCGAAAGGCGAAACCCGGGTCGTTAGCGACAAAACTCATGGAAAAGTACAAAATTCAAACAATTCAAATTTGATATTGAAATTCCATCAAGCACCCAAGCACAAGTCGAAATACTTAATTATGTTTAGTTAAGTAGTAAAAACGCGTCTTATTGCGTTTGTCATTGCAAGAAGCAAATCATTTTTTTTATTATTTCAATCTTGACGGAAAGAAGTAAAAATAATTGGTAACCCGTTATTGTTTTTGATTGTGACATTAAAAAGGAGTTCTTGGATATCACAAACATCCAATACTTCGAACATAAACCAATAAGTCTATTGAAAAAATGCTATTTGAACCCGTGAGGTACTGCATGGTAGCTAACGACGTCGACCACTGTGTCATGTACCCAATATTCATAAAATATATACTTGTCTTTCATGAAAATTAATGTTGTTTGAATGTCACACCAACTAATTGCTACTAAATTAAGATGTTAGGAATATTCTAGAAGTATAGAAAGATTCTATTATATAAAATCATAAAAACTCAATGTTGTGTATGTTTCTTTGTCAATTTTTAACAATTAAGCAGTTTTATTGATAACAAATTTTCATATCAGTTTTGTAAAATAATTAAAAACGTTGTCTAAAAAAAATGTTTTAATCTTCAAAGTATAGTCCTGTGATATATACAATAAAGTTTGACAATTATCTGTTACACGTGCCTTTTCCTGGAAAGAAGAGATCAATATAAATTATCTAAATAAATAATATAAAATTTACTGATTGATTACACGTAAATACTTCAAGTAAAATAATCAAAGGTGTCATAGTTTTACTTAAAACATTGCATAATGAGATTGGGACATAACAGTACGGTATTTTCTTTTAATGTTATTTTGGCAAAATCAAAAACCTAACGCCCAATAACTAATGAAGCAAATAGAAAGAAATATATGATATTATAGCCTTTAGATTGTGGTCTAGTGATATATTCACCACCCATGAGTTATGAGAGAAAACAGCACAAAAACCACTTTTACAATAATATGTTGGTTTATTATTTAGTTTGTAACTAATATTGGCTTTATGGCGATGTGGAATTATTTTCGCGATATTTAATGAAATATTTAGTCACAGTAAATTCACTTCTGCAAAAAGCCTCTAGTCAAATCGCATGAAGATTTTAAACGTTAGCTACAAAGACAGACAAATCCGTCAAACGAAAAACGGATTACCGAAACGTTTCAAACACTTTAATATCCATTTCGCTTAAGCCATAACTCTTCAGCTGTAACGCCAACACGCTTTTACGATACTGTTTTCACCAAATAATTCGAAAAAATATATTGTTAAAAGTGTTTCTTCGAGAGATTATAAACATATTTACTTAATTGAAATAAACACTTTTGTTGAATTCGGTAGATAACTTGTTGAGTAACAAATTTTAGCACGTGTTTTTGCCTTAAAGTCTATCTTATGATTTCTTAAGAGCCGAAACACGTGTCTTAACTTGTAACACAACAAGTAAAGTAGCAAAACTGTCATATTTAGTTTGTCAAAGTATTTATAAAAAAACTCGAATAATAAAAAGATTGCAAAGTTTTGAAATTTATATCACCTATAAATACTTCATAAACTTCATTAAATAATGTTTTCCTTTATAATTAAAGTAAAATTATAATGAATTTCAATGAAACGAATAGTAATTTATTTAATTTAACTTATACGGAAAGTTTTCAAGGTTTTTGTATCATATAATTTAAATTATTTTTAATATGACTCGCGTTTCATTGAGAGTTACATTTTTTATACTTAAAAATTGTCTTTACATATGGTGTTATTTATTTATGGGTCAAAAGCTTTCCTTTATAGCATACTAGCCGGTACCCGGCAAGCGTTGCAATGCCATTCTAAGAAAGAAAGTGATTGTATTTTAATTCTGTTTATTGAAGTGCTTTTAGATATCTTTTTTCCGTCTAGTGCGTATACGAATAGATCTGAAAGTTTTCCAACGGGTGAGCAGGCCACATACAGCTGTCCATGTGAGAAGCATAGATTTTCTAAATTTAGTCTTCACCCTTGTAGCGATTGTCCCTGTGCTTTGTTGATGGTTATTGCAAATGCGAGTCGCACCGGAAACTGCAAACATTTCAATTTGAATGGCATATTTGTTGGAATCATTGAGATGCTTGGCAACAGTACATTGTGCCCTTTATATTTTCCTTTTAATTTGTTTAGCTTCAATGATATTGTGCATTATCTTTTTCAGTGAATGTCTGGTACCGTTGCAAAGTGGTGGATTTATATTTCGGATAAGAATGATAGGTACGCCAATTTTCAATGTTAAAACGTGTGACGGCATGGCTGGCAAATCAAGTGAGTTTAAGAATTCAGAAGAATTTATTGCGATATTTTTGGGAAAACTTTTTGAATCAATTCTCTTATTGTTTTTGTAATTTTACAGAAGTTTGTTGGCAATGTAATACATTGTGTGGATTCATCTATTTCCAATTTTCCATTCCCAATATTCAACAATTATTTTGCGAAACGTTCAGCGGATGTGTCATATTGTAGTTCTACACGCATGCTGGCCTTGAAAGCCAATTTCTGCACGTGTCGCCATAAAACTGATGATTTGAGACATGTATTTAATAAGTTGAACGTGGTATAACTGGTAGGGTTTGTAGAAAATCACCGGACAATAAAATAAATGCGCCACAAAAGACAACTATTCATTTCCTCTTAAATCTTTTAGTGGATAGTATACAGCTTACAATGCTTTTTTGTACGCCATAGTACATTCGCCTCATATTATGAGTTGGCATGATTGAAGTACTGCACCCATTCCGATTTTTTTTGATATTGCATGTTAGTGTCTCAGTGATTTGCATTAAAATGAAATTTCGGTGCTGACTGCGCTGTTCGACCACCATCCAAAAATGTTCACACCAAAGACACGCTAAACTTTATGAAACACCCACATTTGCTAAATTGAGAAAAGTCACCAGAAAAGGCGATAATTCTTAGAAAATGCGCCACAGAGAATTTTAAAAATAGCCAATCAACGGGTCCAAATTTCACTTTTCGCGACCGATGATTTGCCATGAAACTGACAGCCGTGGCATACAGATCGCTTTATTCGGCGAAAATTTTGATTGTAAAATAGCTGCACTCTGGGGTGGGCTGGAGGAAGCGCAGAGGGGTTCGCGCAAGCCCTTTGTGAAATTTTGCTAAGGTTGGCCAGCCCCTTGTTAATTTAAGAGAAAACAATATTCTCAAATCAAATGAGTACATAACTGCAATTTCTGACTTACATACATTATCTATGACAGCATCAGTATACACAGTATTACATTTTCGGCCATTCACATTGATGAGTTTACAGTAAATTGCGTATTGGTACATATTGTAAATGTAAAAATCGATTGCTTATTTAAGTGGTCTATCAGAGTGATAAAAAACTCATTGCTTCCTAGAATACCGAGAATTGCTTTGATATAAAGCAAGCCCTTTGTAAACGCATTGGCAGCCTACCACTGGCTGTACTAATTTAGAAAACTTTAAGGGCGTCAACACAACAAATCATCAAAGTTTTATTGTAATCGGATGAAGGGTAGAGAAACAGGAACACATAAAGGAAAAACTAACAAATTACCGTATTGGCAGCCCATCGTTTTATGTTTTGATTCAAAAACCTTTGCTGGTGTCCGCAAAACAACTCACCAAAGCTTTATCGCAATCAGATGAACGGTATAGGAACGAATACGGAACAAACAAACAAATTAACGTATTGGAAGCCCACCGCTGGCTGTACTTATTCAGATACCGTTGCGGGTGTTTGCACAACAACTCATCAAAGTTTTATCGCAATCGGATGAACGGTATAGGAACAGGAACGCTTCAGGGACAAACTAACAAATTAACGTATTGGCAGCCCACCGCTGATTCATATACATTCGCGAGCGTCCGTACAACGGCTCGCCAAAGTTTTATCGCAGTCCGATGAATGGTATAGGATTGCATACGGAAAAAACAAACGAATTAACGCATTGGCAGCCCACCGCTGATTTATATACATTTTAGGGCGTCCGCACAACAACTCACCAAAATTTTATCGCAATTAGATGAACGGTATAGGAACGCATACCAGACAAACAAACAAATTAACGCATTGGCAGCCCACTGCTGATTCATAAACCTATTCTGGCGTCCGCATAACAACTCCCCAAAAAAATTATCGCAATCGGATGAGCGGTATAGGAGCGCATAGGTAACAAACATACAAACATTCATTTTTATATATATAGATACTTCATATATTAAGTGCATAGGTCTGTCTTTTTTTACACCTTATAAAAAAGGTCTGTGTCTAAACACAATTTTATTGAAAAACGCAGCTTTTGACAAAATACAATTCCTAGTTAAGTTTTTATAAATCACACTTTTGTGACATGTTTTGCACTGAATAAAAAACATTTTCCTGTCATTTTAATGTGTTAACTGTCAGTTTTTGATTAAAAGGTATAAGGTTAATACAAGTTTTTTAAATGATCAGGACCGTTTTTTCTCAAAAGATGAGCTATACATTTTTACAGTGAGACCTGATCGTTCAATAAAAAATAAGTGATGAAAGGACGTGTTTTCTTTATTTTTATCAATTAGGAATACTTAAATGTGTGGTTACTAGCATGGTGTTTCTATCATCTTCAAACGGGTCGCAAATCTGGCCAAAATGGCGCCACTTACGAACGGCTTTTAGCGGAAACTATATCAGTTATGCTTTTACTTTGAAATGCTTACCAAGCGTTTCTCTGGCATACTAAATTAAACATTTTAAGCTCGTTTGGTAAAAGTGCTGAGTGGGCACTCGCACCGCCAGTTGCCGTCTACTGGCCTGTTGCAATTAGCTTCACAGGCTCTCGTTCTAAGCTCAGCTAATGCATGTTTCGGTTCAGGGGTATAGCAACATAAATATTTTACGATTCAATTGAAAATATCAACTACCATTAAATGTATTGTAATCGACTTCTGTATTTGAATTCGAAGACTCAATGTGATGAATAATTTTTGGTAAACGGATTCTACCAAACACGGTTTTTTCTTACATGAATTTATATCCGTAGAGTATAATCTATTCAAGAATCCTTCGAACAAGAAAACTACGTACACCGATTCTTCCATACACAGAAACTTTCGTACATAGAAAACTCCCGACACAGTATATTCCGTAAATTGAAAAAAATACATTGTTTTATTATTGTGTAATGTCATTCCTGCCGGGTCTTATGGTGCAGTGGTTAGCGTTGTGGGCTTCCGTGCCAGTCCTCACGGCTTTGACTCCTAGTACAAACAGCACTATTTTGATTATTAGATCATTCATGGGTGTTTGTGATGTTCCTCCCTCCATTTTCCGATCCTTTAACAACTGGGCGTAGTGAGAGCGATTTGTTAACCACTAGTCATGTCCTAGCTTTATCCTATTACTACTACTCTCTTTGAATAAGAGATGTTGAGTGACTTAGTAACAAACAGTTCACGTAGAAAAACTTATGTCGAGATACCTCAATTAGGAGGCCATATGCTTCACATTAGAAGGGGATATGAAAAAAAAATGTTATTCCTGAACACTTAATAATCTATAAACGGTTTATATAATTTTTATTTAAGTTTTTCCTTGCTTCCATTTGGAAAGATCCACCTTTGGCACAAGACATTACACATAATAATAAAACAGTATTTTTTATACTTCAAATAATAAAATTTACAGAATAATCTGTATTCAAAGTTTTCTATGTACGGAATAATACGTGAACGGAAAAACCTTGTGCTGAGAATTTTTATACGGAATAATCTTTTCCGAAAGAATCACGAAACCTTAAATTTCCTCTTAGCAATAACGAAGAGCTTATCCCAAGTTCTGTGCTAGCTTTATCCGTATATTAGAGCTATTGAATAACAAGCAGTTCTCACAGAAAAATAAACTATTTTCCCCGCTCTGAGTAGCCAGTAGACATCTGAAACATAAATGATTTATTTACATTTTATCTACGCCAAAATATAAATGACTTTAAAATATCAATTTTGCGTTGAAATTAAATTTCGACATTGAATATAATTTCAGGAAAAAAATCCAATGATTGGCGAGAGTCTTTTTAACAGAAAATCTAGTCGATTTTTTTATTCATTGGAGAAGTAGTAAAAACATGTGCGAAGGATGTTAAAACATGAATTTTCGTTTAAGCCACGAATTCGTTTTTTCTTAAAGGAGTACTTTTTGAAAAAGTAACCTGTCGTTGGAAAAAGAAAATTTTTTCGTTTTATAAAAAATGTGCAAACATTTCTTTCTTCAGCAAAAACAGTTAAAAGGTGGTAGGTGTAAATTCATTTTTAATAAAAATAGATATATTAAAATCGTCATTTTGGCATAAAATAGTTATTTCTATATGAAAATATTATGAACGCTAGCCATTTTTACATCGTCATAATTCCTGCTCATTGGAAGTTATTACATATTGCCATATTTTGATAATTTTATTACAACTAAATATCACGTAGCAAATCTTATCTGCCAAAGTGATTCTTATCAAACATAGAGGTATCCAATGCATCGATCGCAAAGGTATTATATGTCGATCGCGCGGATTTATATTATATGTTAATAATAATTATATTTTTGTTGTTAATTCGATTTTCTTGTATTGTCTATTCGATTCACAATTAGATAGACTAGAACGAACAGTTTATCAATACAAAAACATACTATGTTTTATTTGTATTTAAACAATAATTGTTTTCAATGAACTTACAAATTATTTTTCTTTTGTGATATAATTACTCTATATCAGGCGATAATAATTAGTAATTGTATCAACTATTTGCTCCTAGAAGGAAAATTGTGCCCCTACTGCATATTATATATCAGTCAAATGTCTAACTAATCAAGACAAAATTATTTAAAAAACTGTTTCACTTTTTATTTGTAGCCCCTGTTGTTCGTATCAAAACTAATGCGAAAGATAAATGTTAACCTTCAAAAAAAATTAAGTTCCTTAAAAAATATTATGTCGAAAGAAGTCTTTGTGGGATTATGTTTTTTTGAATTAAAAATATAATTACAAGAGTTTGTTATCTGAAAAAAATATGAATACGCGTTACTTGTTAAAAAATAGCACTTAAATAATTTTATAATTTCTAGATTTTTCTAGACATTGCCGTAAAAATAGCAAATGCTACAAAAACATTTTTTCCACAAGAGGGTAAAAACTTAATATATTGGTTTTTCAGGGCATTTTTATTTACTTGACAATGAATAGTTATAGAAGAGCTTCATACGCACTATATGGGTGTAATTTTTTTAAAAAAATATTTAGGTTAAATAAATATTTTAAAAAAATAATGAGAAAATTTCATGACATTTGTTGTTTTTATTGCAAAAAGCAACGATGGTTGAATAAATCAACAATAATTCAACAGCTCAAGCACTAATAATAATAGAATGTACACTAACGTTGCCTTGCTATACAGTGTACATTTCTGAATAGTTCTGTTTTTAGATTTAAAATGATTTAAGGGCTTTTTTTTCTTTACACATTTTATAGAATCATAGCCAAAATTTTTAAAAAATCAATACGTTAAAAAAGTAAATAATAAAATGTTGACACTTCTTGTTTTTATGCCAGTCTTCAATTATACTCGTTGAATTGTTTGCATTAATTAAAAAATCTTAGCATAGATTTCTATGATTACCATCGCCGAATAATCACGTTGTAGTTTGTCAATGAATACCCAATGTATTCACATGTAAGTATGGAATGTAATTTTGATCCCTGCCTTCTCAACCAACAGTAGAAAACGGAGCGTAGATTATGCGATTATCTAACAACTGGTTCGGTTGACTTTTTCACCATAATCTATAGTCGTTGACTTTTTTATGGAAGTGAAATTATCTTTTCATATTGTGAAGAGTAGAAATTCGCCCAATTTTCAAAATTCATTATGAAACGTAAACGTCAACTCAAACACAAAATAATAATTTGAAAATCAAACAAATGTAACATGGCTCTGCATATAACATACTCATAATGTTTTTGAGAGTTCGTTTTTTAATTAGAATCAATTTTTCCAGCAATAATCTATTTGAAACCTGACTCTTTCTGCTCTGTTTTGTTTTCCATTCCACTATAAATAGACTTTTATAAACAACGTTTGTAATCTGTGTAAATTTATTTATTCAAAAATGATACCGGTTGGAACGTTACAGACATTTTCGTTCCTCAATCGAATGAGATTAATTCAACAAGACGTCGCAATATGTCACACAGCTCCCCACAAATTGACTGTGACTGAAAAAATGTTGCTATTTCAAAAAGCAACCTCTAAAAAACACCGTTTATATTATCGGGAGCTCTAAGATTATTTTTGTTTCGATTAAAATTCCATCATAAAGAAACAAACTTTTTATGCCAGCCTATAAAAAATATGTTTGTGGGATTATGAGCTATTTATCCTAGACAGACGATACTCATATTGCCTTAAGCTGTGTACACAAATGAATTACACTAACAGCATGCAATCTTTCATATAATATATCTGAAAGAAAAATGACTTGGTAATTTAGTGGCAGTGGTTTTTTACAAATAATAATTACAGGGCAGGGTTCAACCCCCTCATTTAAAATGAGTAATATAGAGCATCGTTATTTTAATCCTCGCTCATAAATATCAAACCATAAACAATTTACGAGAAAGCAATACCGTGCAATATCCATCACAAGGTAATAACTTCTCGTCATAGAAATTCCCCATAAGCTCATTTGTCGAGCTTTAGTGATGCAGTTGCAGAACCATTAATCAAGCCAGTCTTCGTAAAAGCTCATAATTTGTATACCTATGGATAACCTACAGATTTCTACAACACGTCTAGTTGATTGGCAAACACTACGGTGTACGACGTTTATTTCATTTGTATATATTAGATTGTCTCACAAGTCTTTGCACATTTTGGACGTATTTTAAAGAGTATAGTAGTAGCCTATGTTAAGAAAAATATTGAGAAAAAAATAACAGTCGATGAAACTGACGTAAGCATATCACTTTTAAGGTGTTAACTGTCAGTACATGGTGGAGAGGCTTTATATTAAATAAATATAACACTGATAAGAATATGTAAGAACGTTAGACGAATATGTAAAAACGCTCGTGATAGACGAAACCGGACCTGATCATAATAAAAATATGGAAGTATAATTGTGGAAAAAGAGTAGATTTTCATTAAATTTAAGTAATACACGAATTTTTGATTATCGGAGTTCAGCTGATGAAATACATATTCATACCTATACGCACACTCACTTCAAATGTATTAAACAAGCCATGAACGGACCATCACGTTTCATTAATCCGAATGCACATGTGTCCTCCCGAATACGAAGATGAGATACTCTAATCCAGATAAATCCAATACGATGCATTTGCCACCCCTTCATGCCATACAGCCTCATTTATCTCTCAGACAGGGCGCTCTACGAAGTAATTTATTTTTTTCGCGGGACACGAATATTACCTTATATTTCGAGCTCTAAGATCTATCACACTTGAAAGTGCAGGCAAAAATATTGTGTGTCATACAACGCAGAAGAGCTGTTTTGCATTCAGCATTAAATAAATTCAAAGTAATACATACCAGCTTACCAGTTTGCGCCCTTTTGTAAATATGACTTGGAATACGATACTATTAATCGTCAGTATACTGCCAGAAAACGACATATCTAGAATAGTATGTTTTGAATTATGAAGACAAATTTATAGAGCTAAACATTGTCTGAAAAATCAAATTCACTCATATATATTACATTTATTTATTTCAATATTCAAACACGCATGAAGAATTCAATTTTTTGGCAATTATTACTTTCAAAAACCTTTAAATAACTTAAAGCTTTTTAGCTGTACAGGTTTTCTATATCTATCCAAAAAAGATTAGACGACTAAAGGTGTTTTAGCTGTTAAAATTGTGGTAAATTGTTGTCAATGCATTTGTTTTATTGTCTACGACTACTACGACCACGCTACACTTTAGTTTGCTTCCTGATATTCGAAAAAGTCGATTATCTCAAAATAATGTATTTCGACTTAACGTTTTCCGGCAGTATACCGACGTCTTAAATATAAATAATAAAATGTACACATACTACATTTTATATATAAAAAAATATCAAATGAACTCTTGGTGAAGTATAAACCAAATAAAACATTTTTGAATGTCGTATTGAAATGAAGACTTTTTTGTATTTCATTGAAACGCTATTAAATCAATTTCATTAAAAAAAAAAACATAAAAACTGTATATATATAAAACGTGGTGTTTAAATAAATATTGAAGATTAGAAAATAATGAAGTGTAATAATGTCAGTTTTATCAATTTATTTTGTTCTGTCATCATCATAAGATCCATCAATATTTTCGCTATTTTGACCTTACGAAAACCAAATGCTGCTGGTAGTGAATCATGGAACCTGCCGAACACTTGAGACTAGAGACTATCGTCACATATTGGAGTTTTTTTTGAAGAATTCGGGGATTAGAGAATTTACAAGACAGTACCCTGGTACACCAGTGTTCACAGAGAGATGTTAAAACTAGCTGGCTAACGAGCTGAAGATAAATTTGGAAAGACTTAATTCTTTTTGCCTCATTTTCTGATCGGTGGTACTTCGGCCTCTTGGACGGCCGTTGGGTACTATCCATAGGATGTACTCGGTAGAACTGAGGAATGCTGGCATGCTATGTGAAGAAAAAAATCCATTGGCGCGAGACAGTTCATCATGGAGGTGCCACGTGCTTCTCATAAAAAGCGAATAAAGCCAAGGAATAGAAGATCTAATGATTATTTATTAAAAACAACACTTTTATCTCTCAAGTTGTTAAATTAAATTAAGAATATTTGTATTAAGCGGATTATGAAGGAAAGTCAGTCAGGATGAAACTATTTGTTAAAATTGTAACCAGAGCTAATGACGGGGTACACTTAATATTTCATTATCACATTAAAAACATTTCATCTTTACTCATATCCAGCATTTTTAATCTTCTCTCATTCCAAACATAGCGTGCGGAATCTTTTTTTATCCCGTTACAAAACGTTTTTTTTTTAGTTATAAATAACCAGAGTTTAAAAAAAGTTAATCAATCGCTCACCTCTTCGTTCTACGCAAACAAATTACGAGATTACTTCCAGAGCATCGTTTTTAAATGGCATATAAAATTCCCAGAAACATTTCATTAAGTTGGATTCACGAACAACGACGGATAAATAATAAAATGTTTTTTTTTCTGGTTATTATCTTTGCTGTTTTGTCTTATCATTAGCTTGGTCATTAACATCCAACGGATTCAGCTCATTTGCCAAATCTTGAAATTGTATATTGTATGCCAGTGGTATTCTACATAGTACAAACGTATCCACGCCAAGCATATCTCTAGAACATGTTTCTAAAGTTTGTTGGTCTTCATTGAACGCTCTGATTAACTTCCTCTGATGACCCAATATTGTTATCTTGCCAAATGCTTTGAAGTTCTTTAGCACAACTGCGCTGAGCTCTTTTAATCGCATAGAATATCTCACGAGCAATGTTACAAAATTTCGTTTGTATGTAATAAATATGTTGAAAAAATTATTATAAAAAATTGAGTGAATATTTTTACAGTACATATTATATATCAATTTCACAAATCTTAAAAATCAATTTGATAAATCACTTCAATAAAGTATTTTGTGACATCAGCTGACCTCACCGTTTCAAAACTTTTTGGAGAAGAAGTGTATCGATTTTTATTTTAGAAACAGCAGTCAACGTCGTTGAGTTTTATGAGGAATCTCACAGGTTCAAATCTTAGTTCTAATAACATATCTTTTTAATCTTTAAGTGCTTATGGAGTCTAGCAATGCTTCCCAACTTCTTAATCATAAAATAACGAAAGAGTGAAAACGATAAGCTTACCACTATTTCTATCTTAGCCCAAATCTTTTATTTTAAATCTCTTTAAAAAAAGAAAAAGTGAGCAACTACGTAAAAAGCAGTTCTTGTAGATAAACTTCTAATTAAGTAACTTCTTAAGGAAGTAATATTCTCCACATTAGGAGCGGATAAAAAAAACAATTGGCCTGGTTTAAAAAAATACTAATAGTGCCCCAAAAAGCTTTAAGGTCATCATTCTCTGCTCCATTACGACAGTATTACAACAATGCAAACATGTTGTATTTTGCAGAGCTTTGGCATGTATGTATCACTTTCATTTGAGCTATTTAGTTGGATGGTAAGATATATCAAATTACAATGCAATAACCTGCTTAAATTAACGCAAAGCAATTAAATAAGACAAAAAATAACTATTATTTTTGAGTGCAATAATTTAAAATATATTTTTTCTGTGGCAGTCATCTCAACTTTGGAGTGTAAACTTTAGTGGACGCTATCTTATCATTGCCCGCGTAGAGGCAACTTTTTCAAGCTGCCAAATTGTGTCGCCGCTCTGGAGAGGTTTTTTGCTGCTTTTTTCAAAACATTTCAAGTGGTTATCTTACAGGTGAGGAGGTTAAACCAATGGTTTTACAACTCTATTGCAAACAAACTCAATAATATTTCAGACAGCACGTTATTTAATTTCTAATTTCTATTCAATTATAAACTATTACGGAAAAAAGATTACCTTTGAAAGATATTGGCTAGTGGTATAGATTTGTAAAACATTAAAAACATTTCTATCGCTTTATTACACTTGTTTTAGTAAAAAATTTGAATTGTTGGAATTTTGTACTTTTCCGTGAGTTTTGTCGCTAATGACCCGGGTTTCGCTTTTCGGCATCTTCAGGCATTCCAAGTGCACGGATGTACTGAACTGACGCGTAGTAAACAGTTTGTACCGTTTATATACAAATATATAAGTAGATCACTAAGTTAAAAGGCTATTAAAATGTAAATTAGCGAAAATTGAATGTATACAATTTTCAATGAATTTAGTGGGTTTGTTATAATTATGGGGATTTTTCGAAAATATTAATGACCAGATAATAACATAGGAATGTTTAAAATAAATCTAGGGTTTTATCCGAGATTTATTTTAAACACTGAGAGTCAGTTCAGTACATCCGTGCACTTGGAATGCCTGAAGATGCCGAAAGGCGAAACCCTGGTCGTTAGTGACAAAACTCATAGAAAAGTACAAAATTCAAACAATTCAAATTTGATATTGAAATTCCATCAAGCACCCTCAGTCGAAATACTTACTTGTTTTAGTATTTAAAAAAATACTTTGAAAAGAAAAATGAAGCGTTCTATATTGTATAGCATTTGAAAGAAAAACGACAGACTAGTAAATTCTATATTACTCAGTTTTAAAATGAATATGATACTTTTCTATTACGTTTTCAAAACTTTTGATTGTTAAATTTTAATTGAAGCGCATTTAAAAAGTGATGTGTAACCATTTATTTGAAAAAAATAATTAAAAATACATACAATTATTACAATAACATTAAATCACGGCTGCGGAGACGGAATCAGTAAAATCTTACGACTTCATCCCATTTAAAAATATATATTTAACGATGTGTGCTACTACCACAAGGGTCTATATCAGGCGTGGGGAACCTACGGCTATTTGGCAAGTTCTGTAATTCTGTAAATTTATGTAAATTCGTAAATTGCTGACATATTCTGACCGTAAGGTCCTGTTTCCAGCCAAAGATTCCCTAGTCAATGTGTACTACGGCCTTATGTCGAATCAGAAAAATGAATGATGAGCATTGTCAACTGATAAGAAAAACAATAAAACAGTGATATTTATACAAAAGTTAAGTGATAAAAATAAGGTATGACAAACAATTGGTATTACAACCTAGCAAAAGAATTGAAGTAAAATACAAGGAAAATAAACTATAAATAAAAAGTTGAAGACCACTTAGCAATGAAACTATTATGACAAAAACCAATTAGGTATGAATTATCATTACCAAAGTAAAAACCAACAATTAGTGTATATAATAAATAAATCTTAATGTCTGTCAACCAAATTGAGTTTGGAAAATCCAGTAGAGTTTAATCCAGCAAAATTGATTCCTGCGAAAAGAATAAAGGCAATATCAATTCTTACAAAATAAAAGCAAACTGAGAAAATTAAAATTCTAAAGAAATAAAACAGTACAAAAAAGGAAATATAATAGGCTAGAATTATGTTAATGAAACGGATATAACAAGGGTGATGATGCAAATACAAGCTGTTCATTTAATAAATTAGAGTCCGGCAAGAATTTATGTCTATTTATTTCTAAGATCTCTTGTTTATCAAGTTTAAAAGATTACATTTGAAAGATATTGGCTAGCGGTATAGATTTGTAGAACATTGGAAACATTTCTATCGCTTTATTACACTTGTTTTAGTAAAAAATTTGAATTGTTTGAATTTTGTACTATTCCATGAGTTTTGTCGCTAACGACCCGGGTTTCGCCTCTCGGCATCTTCAGGCATTCCAAGTGCACGGATGTACTCTAACTGACTCTCAGACAATTCAAACAATTCAAATTTGATATTGAAATTCCATCAAGCACCCTCAGTCGAAATACTTACTTGTTTTAGTATTTAAAAAAATACTTTGAAAAGAAAAATGAAGCGCTCTATATTGTATAGCATTTGAAAGAAAAACGACAGACAAGTAAATTCTATATTACTCAGTTTTAAAATGAATATGATACTTTTCTATTACGTTTTCAAAACTGTTGACTAATTTTAATGTTAAATTTTAATTGAAAGTTTTCGCATTGTGATTTGTTCAGCGCATTCAAAAAGTGATGCGTAACCATTTATTTGAAAAAAAGAATTAAAAATACATACAATTATTACAATAACATTAAATCACGGCTGCGGAGACGGAGTCAGTAAAATCTTACGACTTCATCCCATTTATAAAATATATATTTAACGATGTGTGCTACTACCATAAGGGTCTGTTACCAGGCGTGGAACCTGCGGCTATTTGGCCAATTCTGTAATTCTGTAAATTTATGTAAATTCGTAAATTGCTGACATATTCTGACCGTAAAGTCCTGTTTCCAGCCAAAGATTCCCTAGTCAATGTGTACTACGGCCTTATGTCGAATCAGAAAAATGAATGCGGCCTTTAGAGAATAAAAGGTTCCCCATCCCTAGTCTATAGTGTTACCACGGCATTCTAGGCTGACTTAATATGATCTGATGGTATACATATAAGTAAATTAAACGGAAATGATTTTAAAAAAATAATTAGGGACAGTTTAAGATTATTATTATTGAAATTAGACGACTGTGTGGGAGTCGTTTTTTTAACCTGACACCACAGCCCTGCAATAAATAAATAATACTGCGATAATGATCTGTCTTGTCCTTTTTTAATGATATGAACGTTTGCTGTATTTCTTTTTTGTTACTATTGAAGTTCCTCGTTTTACAACATCTGCTTGTTACTCTTTTTCTCAATCCGCACTTTTCTTGGAAAGGATAGATGAGGCCGAAAGCCGAAACAGCTATCAATTACACATATATACAATACTATTTGTAAAACTTAAATAATAATAAACTTTTCTTACCTTAATATAACGGAGTAAATTACAATTCAATCAGTAAATTATCAAATGCTCTAGAAATGATACAGACATCCAATTTTTCAAACAAAAATCTAAAAATAAATTATCAAAACGAAGATGCAGCCCCGTCAAAATTGAAACCGAAAAAAAACAACTTGGACCAATCGGTTGTTTACCCGATAACAATCGGTATTAAGATCAATTATTAATTTTATTTTTCTACAATATTTTTTATTGGTTCAAATTGGTTTTCAAATATTATATAAATATTTTCTGCTGTATTTATGTATAATATTTCAATTTGAAAATAGAAAGCTATTTTTAATGGAATTCATTAGTTTTCGAAATTGCACTTTTAAAACTTGTAGAGGCTCTACGTCGTAGCGTCTACCGTTGAGCAAGATGAGCGTAAGTTTGTAATCCATTATCAGTCACTGTCGCGCTAAGATTAGCGACTCCGCCGTCAGGGTGGGCTGGCGAGCTTTTTTAGCGCCTATTTCCAGTCGGGCTTTTAAGGGTTCTCCTTATCCGGGTCAGTGGTATACTTGTGTGCTGAAATAAATCTAGAATTACCAACTCTTGCTTACGTACGCTTGTAACAAAAAATATTTTTGTATTTACAGAGGTGATCTATTTAAAAATAAATACCTCACTTATGAATGAGAATAAGACAGTTAAAATGAAAAATAATATAGACACAAATTTTAATATGAACCATAAATATTAGCACTGAGATTATTCATTAATTTATCGATAGATTTTAAGATTTGTGTTTGATAGCATATATATTTGTAATGTCTTTAAAACGGACACTTACAATCGCACTTGTTTAAGCCCTATCCATCTATTATCGCTCTCAAAGAAATAAGATTATACAAATGAGAAACAAATAGTTTTCGTAGAACCACCACTGTTGAGTTTTCGTTTCTCACGGCTCACGGTTTAAATACCAGTACGGACAGTCCAATAAATTGATTTTTCAATCGATTTATTGATTTCTGTTCGAAGGCAGTGTTGAATATGATGTTTAAATTCCATCGCACATATTCGATCCCAAAAATAGGTCATAGACCAGGGTTTCCCAAACTTTTTTTGCAATGGAACACTTAGCAAATTCGGAAATTTAAACGGAACACTTAGCTTATTTTTATGGTTGGGTAATTAATTCATAATGGTATAAATACGAAAAAATGCTAATAAAACACTTATAATTTTAAAGTGGTTCTTAGACATTGCAGCATAGAAATAAAAACCTGCTTCGCATAAAGAGAAGGAAAACAATCATAACTTGTTTTGACGCATTGGGGATTCTTCTAACAAACTCACTTAACAAGAATTTATATCAGAATCACTGATAAAGCAGTCAGATTTTCTTAAATACTTTCGCCGAATTAAGCATGCTGGTTTTACTGTTACAGAAAATGGATTTAAAACCAAGAAATCATAATTGCTAGTGTTTCGAAAACATTGAAAAAAAATGATTTTGAAGTTATGTGGGTGTTAGCGGAACACGTATTCAAGGTCTGTGGAACACCAGTGTTCCGCGGAACATAGATCGGGAAACCCTGCCATAGACAATGAAATTATTCTTAAGAATCCTAATAATTATTCATTAAGGGAAGAAGATGAAACTATTTTTGATAGCTTCAAACGCCAATATTATTTGTTGATGTATTTGTATAAAGTTTCAGCTGTATAATTGAAGATGTTAAGGAATTATAAACAAGTTGACCAACGTTATACCTTTTGCTTCTACGCTGACGAAATATTATAATATCGTGATACGCATGCAATCACACTTCAAATTTTATTCTTGCCCCGGGGCCTGGTGAGGTTCAGTGACACTCCACCTGGGAATTACTCTGATAGCACGTCTGGGCAGTAATGTACCGCAAAATATCTATACAGTGTATGCTGTATCTGAATATAATATATTGCATTGTATCGATTACTCTGAGAACCAGTATTTTGTTCTAAATGCAAATAATTAACAATTTACTTCAGGTAAAATATCATCTATGAATATTGAAATCAAAGTTTTTCGCGTTATATGTTAACATTTCACACATTATTGGGTGATCTGACGGTTTTTTTTTTATTTCTGTTTGCTTAAAACAGTTTTCCTCTTTTTTGAGCAGCGACATATCGTAATTCATTGCATGACAAAATGAGTTTTCACACCCCATATGATACAGACCAATCTATGAGGAATAACTTTTTTTTTTGAATTATAAAATGCATAGTCAAAAATTTTAAGTTAACTAACTCATCATTACTTTTAAACATTTTTCTAGAAGCTATTACTTTGATTTTGCATCTAGATCTTTTTTTGCTCTCATCTGTATACATGTGACGCTCTCTACAAACGTCGATTCTAGGAAGAGAATAATAACAAATGGAATTTTACGCTCAATATTATGACTTTAAAAAATCTTTTATTCGTTTGCAACACATAATAAAAATAATGTAGCGTCTAAAAATCACTGATGGATGTGTCTAGTATCCATATCTGAAGAAACAACAAAAAATATGAGAGTGACGATTGATAATAGATGACAAGATACTTTGACATATACATATACTTTGGTCGATACTCATAAATTAAACTAAACATGTTATCATATAATATTTTAGAAGTAAAATTTGTTGTACTGAAAAAACTGTATTGTCAAATACCAAAAACATTATATGAAAATCAATAATGACATTAAAATATTCCAGTAATTGATATTAATTGATAACAAACTGATAAATTATGATTATTAATATTGACTGTGGAAAGGAAAAATGTCGTAATCCACACATAACGAATTTTACAGGAGGCACAAAAAACGTGCTATGATGATTATGGGCCATAGGCAAATTACAAAATATACACAATCTTAAAGCACTGAGACTTGTTAACTGGTGTTAAATAGTTTTAACCTAATATTAATTTAATAAATAATTTAATAAACGTTTTAAGACTTTTTTTCTGGTTGCAATTTTCACAAGCCTTTTTTTTTAAACTTAACTGCTAAATTTAGATACTTATTTGGCACTTTCAGTTTACATCGCTTTGATAGAGCTTGTTTCAATTTGTATACATTGTAATTATCAACAAAAAACACTTGTTTTTTTAAAACTGTGGGATACATCCTTTTTCCTTTCCTAAATCGAAATCACATGGTATTATACTTTTCTTGGATGTCTAATTGATGGAGCTTTTAGTTTAATTAGAGTTATTAATATAACATTACTAAGTCAAGGCCATTTTTTCTGTTTTAGAAGAAGCTATGGCATCAATTTATCTTCGACCAAGAGTTAACAAAAGTTTTGATATTTTTGAAAAGTATAGTTTTATTTATCATATAACGAAAAATTCCACCAAAAGTGCTGTATTGTGAGCACTCTATTTCTGCGGTGTGTATCAGTATCTACTTTTCCACTATCCAATATGCAAAGCATAACTCACGACGCAAATCATTCCCCAATGCAACATTCAATTTTCATATGCGCCCAAGTAATCGAAGCGTCCAACACAATCGATAAATCCAATTTGCCCCACGGACCAATGAACAGAGATCGGCTGCACTAGACTTAGGCACGCCTAATTCATTTGATACTAACATTACCGGAAGATATGGTTTACCGCTGGCCTAGACTGTCTAGGGTGCAAAGCTCAAAGCTCTACGTGATGGCAATTAATAATATCACTGAATTTAATTAAATACGATACTTAATTTTTAAAAGTAACAATAATACATTAAAAACTTTATACACCCGATCGCTTTTTTTACAGGAGATACGTTTCAAAGTCTACAGTGTAAAAAAATAAGGTTTCTTTACTTTTTTGCTATAATTTCTCAAACAAAAATAATAAATTGAATCTTTTTATTATGTATGCATAAAAAAATCATAAGTTGCATATACGATAAAATACAAAATCAACATAGTTTTCGATTTAAATTTTACTTGACAATAAACATGACCATAAGCTGTTGTTTTTTGCTGGAAGTATTTAATGGAGAAATATCTTCGGGAATATCTTAAATAATGTAATTTATTATTTTTATTTTTACGTTATTATGAATATATTGGCGGCAGTTCGATGTATATTTTTTTTCAATAAATGTATGAACAAAGCTTTCGCTATATGTATTAAGTAAAGAGGGTTTTGTTAGTTCACTTTTTTATTTATTGAGTATTTAAAATGAAAACAACATATGTTTTAAATAGCAGGTACAATAATGTTTTTTGTTAAAAACAAACTTAAGATTATTGAAGCAGCTTTGTTGATCATTTGAATAGTCGAAATATATAAATTAAGTACATTTTTTTACAGTTCCATAGTTTTAAAATAGTTAAATCTCAACTTTAGTCGTACATTTTAAATAAATATAGAAGAGTTTTCGGTCAAGAACTTTAAAAGGAAAACTACGAAACAATCGAGAGAGCGAGCTTAACGTTACCAAAGAGCTTATTTAAGCTCCAATAGGGATTTAGGTCCGACACTTTATCAGAAAATATGTTATTATATTTTAGAAGAAACTTTTTTGTGGACTTTTTTACCGACAAGGGCAAGAATTTTATAGGAAAGTGACATGTTATTTATCGATAAATTACTTTTTAAAATCTTTTACATGATAAGTTTTTCATTGATAACTCTTTTGACCACTATTATCACATCAATTACAATTACTACTCTGACTCTTACTCTGGCTGTTTTTTCTATCATCCCCTCCTTGCCTCCCATTTTTATTTGAATTTTATTATAATATATCAGAATAGTAAAATTAAAATCATTCGTACTTAAGCAAGCATTTGCGAAAGTAGTTGTCAGAAGATGCCTCTGAAAGAGGCCAAACACGTGTCACAGTTTGTTACACAATACGTGAAATAATCTAAGTTATTTTATTTTATATAACTCTTATTACAATTACTACTAACAATCAATTGAGAATCATTTTTTAAGAACTTTGCGTACTTGGATTTGAGCCCGTTACTTATATAACCTACCACTTTACGTAACGTTTACCACTTGACCACAAAACCGGCTATAATACAAAGTAAAATCAATATGTGATCATTAGATATACAATATTTTTTTGTAGTTTTGCTCTCGTCACCCAAAATATTATTAAATGTTTTCCGTCACTTTGTTCAAAACAATATGTTCTCTCCTCAATTTAAATATCTTAAATAGAAAAATATTTCTTAACCAGTTTATAATTCATATGCTATTTTCAATGGATATAAAGTATACAAGAACCATGCGCGGTATGACCAGTTTGAGTTTTAGTCATAATATTGAAAGTGCATATCTGACGATGAACTTGTATGCAATTCAATGCACGTTACCTTCGGCGCCAGCCTATACATGTTCATACAGTTCATCGTCTGTTTGATTGTAAAAAAAATATAACTATTCATGTATGACATATTAATATCCAGAGTATTAAATTGTTATCATTATAAATCAAATTAAAATTGATTTATTTAATTTAATCCATATCAACTTCAATAGTTTCTTACTTAAAACATACATGTGTTACTTATATATACACAATACACTTATTCACCAAGCTTTAGCTCAAGTTTATCCGTGTATTTGAAGGCGAAAGGCCGAAAGATGAGACTTCGGTCGCTAGCGACACATTTTTCACTAACGAATACAATATTACATTTACAAAATTTTAACGGTTCAAATTTTCTCATAATATTGCTATATTGGGAGCGGACATCAATTTAAAAATATGCATAAAGAGTAATGAATATATTTTTTTCTCATTTCATAAATTAAAATGACGAACTGTCAAATTTTCTCACACGTGACATAAGCGTTGCACTTTGGCGCGCTTTCCCCAGCCTCCTACCTCCTGCTTCGATAGGCTTCTACGACGATAGACTATCGGCTTCTACGATTTATTGTAGAGGCGCGTACTTTGCAACCAGCTCTACGATGAGCTTCTCAACTATGCGTTAATATTTCATCGCTTTAATAGCAACCCTTTTCAAATCAATTTGCTGCACAAACGAAACAATGTTTCTCAATTAGATTTCCGAGCATTGAATTATCTTGCTTGAAGAAAAAACATAATCTCTAAATCGGCTTCAGCCACGAATAGCACTTTTTTGAGACATTCACACTATACAATTATTTAACCATCAAGCTGAATTGAGCATTCACTTACGAATAAAATAATCGGAAAGTATTTTTACAACGAAAATAAATAAATCGGTTGAAAAATCCTATGTTTACTAGGACTAGGAGATAAATCACGGAACCCAACGACGCCAACAACTTCACTACGGACTCAACCGTTTTTATAACATTGAATGAAAAAATGAACCATTTTTTTAACGTATTTCTGAAACAAAATTTATAATACTTTTTACTGATAAATCATTAATAATTTGAGTTGTATTCGAAGCAAAAGACGTTAACCACTGCGCTACGAACCACGGACACAGTTTTCTGATCGAAGACATGAGTGTCTAAAAATTCTCTCCCAATCTTAAAATAAAGAGGGGGACACGAGAGTGATCAGGTAACCATTAATCTTTCTTTAGTCCTACCTACATACAACTCTCTTTAAAAAATGGTTATTGAGAAACTAAGTAACACAATTCTCGTTGAAAAACAACTTATATTGCCAAAGTACCAAAAGGCCATTAACTACACAAATTGAGATTTTAAATGGATTAAAAATATAGGATTTCAAGCGTAAGTGGATAATATTTATTTTAATTATGTCATAAGTCTTAACATTTTTTGACGGGTCTACGTAAGCTTATTGTAAATAAATGTTGATGAAACACTGTTCAAAGACACCAGGGCATCGTAGCAGCGTAGCATACAGGATGCGGAAGTAGATAGAGGTGCTACGAAGGCGCTTCCACTATCTGTAAACTGTAGAGAGCTGCAACATTTGCAGGCAAACTGTTCATACAAAATCCTACATACGTAAGGTTATCGTCAATACCAGCGGGTAAATCGAACTTGTCGATGCTTATAATAAATTATGGCCCACCCAAGTATTATGGTGCATCAAAAGACTGTATTCAATATTCCACATGTGCACCCTCTAACTTTGATAGGTTATTAACCAAAGAAGTTTACTTAAAGTTTTCTTTATAAACTATAATATTTATCGTTTGCAGTTGGATATATTGTATATAGAGCTTCGTTCCATTCTGTATAGAAAGCAGTTTAGAATTGCTATGAGGTATTATTTGGTATTTTATGTCCGCTCGCAACGTGGGGCATATGGTTTCCTAACTCGTCTTTCAAAAAGAGTACTAGGGGTATAATGATAGGGCAGTACATGACTACTGGTAAAACACGTCTCTCTCAACACGTCGTTATTTAATGAGTGAAAGAGTGGGAGGAATGTTTCAGACGTTGATTAAAAGAGTCGTTGAATAAGTTGATTAAAAAGAGTGTTTCGCGTACTGGAACTCAAACTCGTGAGATCTTTCACGGAAGCTAATGACGTTGGACGAAAATCCAAATTAAGATGTCGTAAATTGTTTTACTGTACAAATTTTCGAATGGAAATATGATATAAACTATTCAACTTGTAAACACATCTTATTATTTACTATTTTTCACTATGATGCTTAAACCGACTGAATTAAATCGAATATCTTTGAGATGGCTCAAAGCTATTTTCATTACATCCTTACAACTGTCGAAATACCTCATTATATCTTCAACCATTAAAAGCAGAAATTGTTAATTATAAATAATGACTGTCAAACCTTCAAGGAGAAAAGCTCTACAACTATTCAATAACATACATTTCTACTATTAATGGTATGTAGACGACATCTTGAATTGTTGGAAATTTTCAAGACAGCTTAATAAATTCTTAGATGAAACTGACATTCCTCTACCTTTGAAACAATTAATTTTCTCATCGTCGCTCTTATTGTATCCGTTTTAATATCTATTCTAGTAAAATAATTGTATCTTCAAGAATAAATACTGGTGGCTTAGATCAGCGTTTCCTAAATAGGGATCTGCGACATAACTAGTAACGTTGCAGATTTTAAAAATTAGCAAAAATTTAAATATAAATAACGATTGGTACTGTGATTGTGTTATGGAAGAAAATCACAAAACAGCGGTTGCGTACATACAGTTGCTAGTGATGGGACAACTCACTTGTCAAATATGATTAGAACTACAGGCAGGTTTTAATAAATGTATTGAAGAACGTTTACCTACGAGTAAATGTTTATAAACTGATATTACTAATTAGAACATACAATGTAACATTTTTGTATGAATATACACACCTTTTTCTCGATTTTACACGGTAAATACGTCCGCGAATAATCGTGTTAATAAAAAAAAGTTGGTAGTCACAAAAAATATATATTATCATAATTTGTATGTTGCACGGAGGTGTATTCCAAATGTTTTCAATAATATTTTACACAACCCTTCTATAACGCTTCATGCTATAGAACAGTTTGTTATGGTGCGTGCTCCAATCCCTCCTAGATCACCGTTTTATACAAAATGCAAAAAATTTACGGTTAAAAATTCATATTTCATAAATATGTAATATAATACATACAATTTTATTGTGGAAATTGAAAGAAACAAAATATAACACGAGCGCTTGTAAACAAATTGAAAATATAATAAGGTATATTAACACTTGCTCTATGGTTCTAAAAAAAGACTTACGATATGTTTCTGGCCCTTTAAGAACCAAGTGAAAAGCATGTTTTTTAAATATACGTCCTGGGTTTTTAACGTCCATCAAACGGTAAATGTTAAAACATGTTTTTTTCGCTTGGTTCAAGGGCCAGCACATCGGAAGTATGTTTTAGCTCCGTAGGCGAAGTGTTAAATAAAATAAGTAAGTAATGAAAATAATAAAAAAAAGTGTTGATCTCGTTTAATTTACAAATACAACTTTAAAAAAACTTTATCTCAATTTTGTATAGGTGCTTAATCCCCTACCGGGAAGATTTCTTTTGCGTGGTACTTATCTCGGCACTTAAGAATGGTTGGCTGTGTTTTAGTAGAATTGTATTTAATATTTTTTTAAATATTACAATTTTTATTTAAAAATCCACCGAAAAGATACTGCGTTGGCTTATTACTTTTTGCGTAGACAATAGGTTAATTAAAAACAGCGTATTTAATGTAAATTTCGTTCAGCAATACTCGCATCGAATATAGTGCTATTTTTTTTTAATAATAATAAATTATATTTTTATATTTTCGCTTTAGCATACAACATTTTTGTGTCTATAAAAAAGCACTTTCCCAGCAAGTGCATGAACTTTTGAGATAACAAAGCTCCAACGTTTACCTGCCCATTCGGTTGGAATGAGTTATGCCCGAATGGAGACGTCATAATATTACATTCACACAGTGACGCGCGGTGAAATTTATTTTAAAATAACACAAAAAAGTTTATTTTTCATCGTTATGAAGTGAATTTGTAATTTTACTGTTACTTTTATTCGTATTGAACGACAATAAAAAAAATAATCGCCCACTGTTTTGCAGTTGGTTAGAGTTTGCTTTACCAACCAGGCGGCTCTGGGCTCGATTTCCGTTAAGGTAAATGCCAAATATAGATTTTTTTTTAAATTTAAATTTGAGACCTAAGACGTGAATGCTTGTTAGTTCTTCCAACTTTAGAATATTTAGCGCATTGGTATTAGCTGTAATGCCAAATCTTTATAAAATTTAAGTGTTTTTTTTATTAAGCTAGGGCTGTGGAGTCGTGTAAAAAATAGACGACTCCGACTCCAGCTTAAAAATAAAACACTAATCCAATTCCGAAGAAAATTTTCATTCATTCAATTTTAACTTATATAAGTTTATATTCCGTCAAATCATCAAGCCAAGTATGCATCTTTAAAACTATGGACTATTGTGGTTTGAATACACATCATTAAATATATTTTTTTAATGAGTCTGAGTCACTCATTTTTCACGACTATGTTCACGACTCCACGACTTCACTACCCTGGTTAAAACTGCCTTATTTACGCCATATAAGAAGTAGTGAGAATAGACGATTAAAAGAATCTAAGATACCCTGAGGAAGATTGTGAAAAAACACTTGTCACTTATTAAAAATAAGTTTTAACAGGTTTTATGGTCGATTTTTTAAATTCAACAAATCATCCCACGCCATTGTCTTGCCTCGATATTTCTTAATATTTCTGCACCCCCATCTTCACGTTACGTGATGTGTTAATAAATTATCCTCGAGAACCTATGACGTCATTCGTGTGCATCGTATTGTGGGGAAACTGCATCAAAATATCCAATGACATTCTGTGTCCCATGCATATCAATTGACAACTGAATTTATAAACAATTGTAAGAAGTAACCAATGATAGTATATTTACGTATTTTTTATTCTTAGAACTTTTTTTACCACAAGATAAAACGCGTACAATAATTATAATGTAACAAAATAAAATAATATATTATATTGAATCTCATTAAAGACGATAATTACCAACGCGCCAAATGTTTTTTTCTTTTTCACAATAGGTAAACTCAGTGTTTGTTTAAATGACTTACTCGAAGAATGATATCTCAAACACCCATGTCCAAAACTTTAAATGTACTATTCAAATAATCAAAAGTAAATAGTGACTCAGCTGGGAATTAAAGTATCTAAGAGTATGTTAAAGGATAACGTTTATATTTTTTTAATGACGAATTTGTGGAATCTTTAAAACTGCAGCTACTCACAAGGCTGTGAAGTTAAAATCAGAATCGTAAGAAAAGGGGTCCGACTGCTTTTTTTGTAAGTAAAGTAAAATACAAAAAGGTCCGCTCCTAATTCGGAGTATTACGCTTTCAAATTCTGACATGTGCATATTTTCACAAAATCCGATTTTTGCCTTAAAAAACAGTATAATAATTATAACAAACAAAAGAAAAACTATAATGATTTAAAACGCTCTAGAATTGTTGTGCAAGTTTTATATTTTTTTTCGATGGCAGGCATTGTAATTCGTTCTGTATATATTTTTGAATATTTTGAAAAAACCACAGCAGATTTTGAAAGCGCAACGACGTAGTTTATTAAAATAAAAATATGTAATCCACCAAAACACAATGTTAAAACGTGGTTATATTTGAAAGTACAAGATATTTTTTTGGCATTTTACTAGTTGGCTCATTTCTTCTCTAGGGGGCTCATTTAAAATCATACAATGACTAAAGGTATACTTTACTAAAACTCCGAGTTGGTTTCGAACTACTTTTAAATATCACAGCTTGAGTTACGGTTTTTTGTACGACTCAAAGCCTTGGTTATTTGTTATTTATCAATAATATTTTTTTAAATCTTTTATGTATATTTTTTTCATATCTAGAACGATAACTCATGTCGTTATTAATAAAATCATCAAATCAATAGACACGAATAAAAGTACTAGTGTGTTTTCTCGTCTATAAATATCACCAGTGTTATTTCCAAGACCTCTTCTCGCCATGACAATCGGCCCTTCAGTTTCCCGCCGGTCAATTAACCAGGACAAAATGGCGGGCCCATCTTTTATCCAGGCACGGCTGCACAGATACCCGGCCACCGCAATATGGGAAACGTTAACGCTTTGAGGAAGGAGAGGAGTGATATATAGGGACGTTCATTCTCCTCTTGAGAAATTTCCTTCCTGTTGACTGACAACTCACCTTGCGATGAAATCTTTGAATAGAATAGTTTTCAGATACTGAGTGATATTTTCGCAGTTTATTTCAAGCTTCACGTGATACATAAAATTAAATCTTAATATGGGCCTTATAAAGGTGAAGTGAGCCAACTCGTAAAATGGTTAAACTTTGTTTTGAACTTTTAAGTACAATCACGCTATTATTTGGTGGATTGTTTATTTTTATATTATGCAAATAACACTATAAAGTGAGGTTTTTTCACTTTAACGATGCTTTAAGACGTGTAGAATACTATAACGTATCTAACTTATTTTTTTCTAAAATACCACTTGGCTCACTTCACCTCTAATATACTGTTCAACTATCAACTATTCAACTATTTTTTTTATATGACGCTCGCTTTTAATTTTTTTTTTCAATACACGGTGACGAAATATTATATAGTATGATGCAGTTTATACAAATAAAATAGAAAAAGTTTACACGGAACGTAAATAGTTTATTTAATTTATTGACTTGGCATTTACTTGGTAGAACTCCATTATAATGGGGTAAAAATAGTAACGTATTTAGTTCTATAATTTTTATAATAATTAGGTGATAGCTATTTTGGCTTTCGTCAGAACTATATTTCTGGCGATGGCGAAAGCCGAAATAGCTTCCAACTAATAAATATAAAAACTGTAGAACTAAATATAATACGTTGCTTTTTTTACCCTACTAGTTTATTTAAATTTGAATGCATTGTTCAAATAATCATTTCTCCTATTTTACAAGACCAGAATAGCTATGCGCTTTACGCTTTATTTTTTTAGCCTCTTATATGTTTGTAATTCGTACTTTGTTTGCATTGGTGAAACTCTCTCACGCGCATTGTTAATTCTTACACGAGCGCCCCAAAAGCGGCGAGCGCCATTCTGGATGGCGGCCAAATACCTTTTTGGAAAGTTTACAAATTGTACGCCAAAATTGGGCAATTTTACAGCCTGGTCTCCTATACACTAATTTTACTTACGCAGAGGCCTTAACACTTTCCAGTAAGTCTACACGAACCTTCACCCGATAATAATTGTTATTGGGCCAAGCTGTGTGTGCTAATATCGCTTATAATTACCTCGTTTACATTTAATAATAAATACAAAAGAAAAACAGTTCAAATAAAACATTTACATGCATTTTATATTTAGCCAAATGGACACTAAAGATTCTGTGTCGAGATAGAACGAAAATAAATTCCCAAGAAATCGACGCTCTTTGCTCATCTCGGTTCCTGGGACATTTTTATAAAACATCCCGGGCATTGAGGCTAAAAAAATATCACGATTATAATGTGTTGACGACTTCTGATCGATCACATGATTCACGTTATTTAAATATCTATATTTAATGACTATTTTATTAAAATTTTGTTTTAAAACATAAGTTCTCATAGTACCTACACAATTTCATGTTTTTTTTTGTTTGCACTTTTTCATTAAAATAATTAAAAATTATAATACCCAGAACATCATATTTAAAAGTATTACGATTATCGTTTTTAATTAAAATTATATACCTTATTTTAGAGCGCTCAAAATAATGATCACCTTGCTTAAATTTATTGACATCGCTCAATGGAAAGTCTTTTGCACTTCTTTAGTAAAATTTAATAAATAACAAATTCACAACAATACGTATGTGAAATTTGCAAAAAAATATGTGCGAAAATTGAATATTTTTATAAAATGAAAAAAAAAACGAAGTTTCAATTTTAAATAATTCTTTGTATGTAAATTGAAAAAAATATAATATGCTTTACTTTTGTAATAAAAAATTTCCACGACGGTAAAAAATACATATTTTTGTATTTAAGGAACAAATTGGATTTTACTTCTTAGAAGGATGAAAAGATTAAAATTTGTTTCATTCGACCTCTACACAAATATTATTATTGTAATAAAACTCCCAAAAAGTTTAACCTCTACTGCGATTTTCTGATTTTGACATATTTTATAGAAGCAAACATCCCTCGGTACTTGGTACGTATAATATTATTTTTACAAAAGTTATACATATATTTTTATACTATTATGAAAACATACATAAAAATTTACATCTCGCCTATTATTATTATACATTTTTCATTTTTATAAGATAACGTAAACATAAAAGTTTCCTATTTATCTTAAAAAATCAGTTGTCTCTTGGAGATAAAAAGAAAAAATACTAATTTATTTCTTTCAAAAGACTTATCTTAAACAACAAAACGACTGAAAAAAGACGGAATAACGTTTTCCACATTTTTTCAAAACAGTTTTTATTCAATAAGCACAATGTATACAACTTAATACACAAAAGCATGCAAGCTGAAAATGTTGAACTACTATCTAAATTAAGCTTTTGACAATGAACAAAGAAGAGCATGTGAAAATTGCGATCAGGAAAAAGGACTTACACGAAGTTTTTTTTTTTGTTTTTTTACCATGTCCGCTCCCAATGTGGAGCATATGGACTCCTAATGGAATTAATCTCAACAGAAGTGTTTCTACGAGAACTGCTTGTTACTGAGTTGCTCAACTTCTCTTTTTACAAAAAGAGTAGGAATAGAAAGAAAGGGCTAGGACAGGACTAGTGGTAAGCTAATCTCTCTCGATACGCCTCGTTCATAGGATAGGATGGGTGGGAGGGGGGAATCCAAGACAACACATACATCCATGCCTTTGAACAGAAATTCATAAATCGATTGAAAAATCAATTTATAAAACTGCCCGTACTGGGATTCGAAGCCGTAGCCTCCGTAGCGGTAGCCAATGACATTGACCACTCGACCACACAGACGGCGAGTTTTTATTTAGGATCTTATTAAGCTAATATTAGATTGAGGAAATTAAATACCAGTTTATTATAACCTTTTTAATATTTCGACTTTAGCCCAAAATCATCTAAAAATGTTTTTTTGTTCATCTTTGCTCAGTGCGGGTTACGTCATTTTGCTATTCTAAAGTCGATAAAGGTATCCGCAGATGGTAATGTTGAACATTGTTTAACTTAGTTTATATTTTATAACAAAGAAAACAATAATGTAAGCATGATACTAACTGCACTAAATCTGCAACACATGCCCCGATAAAAAGAAACACAGAATCCGGTGATCAGTATCGACGAAACTTTTTTAGTAGTTCGTTCGCTTACTTAAGTGTAATGGCCCCCAGTATAACGTGAGCTTAAATAACTTTGGCTCACTCTGTATGCAAAGTTTCACAAAAGCTCCTTCGACAGAGCATTAAACCATTGAACGGGGAAAAAACTTTCCCCAAACTTTAGAAATAAAAAGAAAAGTGCATTTTCATTACGGAAGCTTAGCCGTTTTGATGACGTTTAAGGCTTACTGACTCGAACTTCTGTTTTTAATGGCTTCGTAATTTCCTTTTTTATAAATTTATTATCAATTGATTTTTTTCAGGAAAATCCAACTGTGTGTTTATTTAGTCTTTTGGCTGCCGTAGAAAAAAATACGTCTTTATCACGCCGGCTATAATTTGCAATTATTAGTTTAATTAGTTGTTGACAAGATAGTTTGTCTCTGGCGTGTTGAGCACGAAAAATTTGACGACACATCTCGTCTGTGGCAGCCATTGAACTAAAAACGTCGACCTCTATACGAGTAAAAAATACCCATTGAATTTACATCAAAATTAACTCAACTGTCTTACAAAAAATGAAAGATATCCTGATGGCATTATAACAATATCTAATAATGTATTGGCTTACACGGATTGTAACTTCGCTTTCCCCAAAATTCCCTGCAATATAAAAAGCGCCCCCGTTCACAAACACTGACTTACATTTTTATTTAACACCATATTCCTCCTTTTTTTATTGAATAAATCAATGTGCCATGTACGAAGATGTTGATAAAATTAACTATGGAGATCGACGTAAATGAATTTTAAGAGAACAATAAAAAAATATATATATTGAAAACAGATCATTTATACAACCGATCAAACCGACAAGAAAATGGTAGGTACTGTTGGTAGTCTTAGTTTTCTCTATTTCTGTGAAATAATCCTTTGTTTATTTTTATCTACTAATATGTGAATCGATTCTATCATCAGAGTTCACAGTGAAAAATAAACTGAAAAGATCTAAAATAATATGCCAATGATAAATTACATTAAACGATCCAAAAACATCAAATTAACGACACAAATATATAAATGTATTTCAGAACCAAAAAATTATCATAGTAATCTTTAAATCAGCCTATAACTTTCGGATCTTCAGAGCTGCAACGTCAAGTTGTTTTGATTTGTGTGAAGAGTAAATAGTATGATAAGATCGACCAAAAATAATTTCGAGATCGACGCACTGGCCATCCTTGGTAAAAAAAAAACAACTTATTCAACAAGTAAGGAACGTAAATAAAGTATAAATCAATATATTATATTTCACACTAAAGACTATTTTAATAGGCAAGATAAATTTACACTTCGCCCCATCCAACGCTAGTTACTTATTATCAAGACACATTAAACTTTATATATTATTTCTATTGAAAACTTCTGGTACTAATTTATTCCGGAGTAATAAAACTTCGCCGATAATTTTTATGTCTTATAACATAGCACATCAGTTCACGGTTTTAGTACGATACCTGCTTTTATGACACATAATATTCTTTTCTTAATTTATTATCATCGTAAACCTCTTTTACTTCTTTCAGTTTATGTGCCCCTGATACTCAATCTTATTCTTGATATAAAAATGTAAAATTTATTTTAATCACAAAACCGCCAATACGTCATAAATTATTATGTTCTGTGCTTGTTAACGTTTATAATTTCTTACTATTAACTACTGAAACTATTGTAAATGTAGCCTTTGAAGCAAGGTTTTTTAAGGTTTTTTAAAACCCCATGTCTGCTCGGCAGTCGTTTTTCTGCCAGAACTAATCTTACTCAGTTTCTAAAATCTCTATTTTTCGACACGAGAAGAAAAAGAGTTAAGGAAAAAGAAAGGATTAGGTCACGACAAGTGGTTAGTGGTTAGTTAATTCATCACAATTATCCATGCCTTTGATCAGAAATCGATTAATCGATAGAGAAAAATGCTGTTTACACTGGGATTTGAGCACAATCTACCTTCTCTTGGTAAGCAAGCATCAAAAATTACTCATGGCCGGCATTTTTACTGATGAAATTGACAAAACTATGGTTCGGCAACATTTTCAGGTAGTGTGCCCATACATCTGAGCAATATGCATCTTAGAATGGCTGCAATTTTTGTTATGTTTCACTATGTTTCATTTACTCCCGTTGAAAGGCGCCTTTCGGTAAAACGACACATTAAAAAAGAATTAAGGTTAGGTTGAAAGAGGGGCTGAGTACAGTGATCCTCCCAATTACGTGAAGGTAGAGACAGCATTGTTGGAATTCGCATAATTGGGATACTGAAGCTCATACAAAAATAAGGGTTACGTTTTTTACGTTTTATTACGTTTTTGTGTAAAATTCAAAACTGTGAAAACTAAGAATAAATAAAAATATATGGATGAAATATTTACTAGGCGGTAAAATGCATAGTTTCCCACCATCGTTTGACTGTATGCACGACACCGACAGCCGCCCGGCTGTGTGTGCACAGCTGCGCACGTGCCGAACGCATAGCAACGACGATAGAATGCATCCGCGCATTTGGAAAAAAAACAGCCACGAATATTTTTAAACGTAATTAGAGGATCAATGTTGAATTTGAAGCCGTGTGAATTCTTAACAAACGCGCTTAAGATATCTCTCGTCAAGATTTGTATTTAAATTTATTTTTATTGATTCATGTTTTCATTTTATTTGTGATATTTTTTGCAGGTTCTACGATCCCTTTTGTAGTTCAAAATAACAATACCGAAGCCCTCGATAACATTTTCATCGACAATTTGATAATATTATAAATAAACCCATAATAAATTACGATGCGTACAACCGTTTACTCTTGTGTGTATATAGACTTATCAGACCCTTCTCGAACAACCTTGAATATTAAGTGGTCACTGGGTGGCGGGGCGTAAGGGATGCTTTGGGGAGATGACCACAACATCTACCGACCACTTAATTATTGACGTCCCGTGCGCGTGGTGGTGCGGTTACAATAAACTTATTACGCATTACAAAAGCATTTTGTTAGCAAATGGAAATCATGTGTTTTACATTTGAATCCGGAAATATTTATAAAGAAACATATTCTTTTTTTAACACATACAAGTCAAGTGAGAGTTCACACATGCACTTCCATGAGTCATGCGTGACCAATATCCTAGTTGCTTTCTATTTTTGACTAGAACAGCGATACAAGATAAGATTTTAAAAAATATATAAATTGATATATAGAGTTTTGTCCGAAGGCATGGATGTATGTGATGTCTTAAATTTCTAGCGGGCGTAGCATAGCAATTAGCTAACAACTAGTCCTGTCATAGCCCAATCTTTCTATGCTTACTCCTTTCGAAAAAGAGAGGTTGAGCAGCTGAGTATCAATCAAACAGTCGAAAAAAACTCGTAGAAAATCTTTCGCGCCACATATGTGAACATATGTTCCACATTGGCAGCAGACATGGTTAGAAAATATATATAAGACAGTTCACATAATGCCGTATTATGCATTTGCCACAAATGGCACTCAAAGTACCCCATGCGTATCACCGCCCTAGTACCCAATTACAAGTTATTCGCAGACCACATTGAACAGCAACGGAATAAAAACTGTCTGTCAGAATATATCGAAAATCTATTTTTCCAACCGACGTCGTGAAAAACAGATAATAAGGTAGTAACAGCGTGCAGAAGAAAATAATAAAAACACTAAAAGATCAAAGAATCAAAGACATAAACTCTCTGAAGCGACAGATGCAAATCTAATTCTTGTCATAAAAAAAATATCCGACGCGGCCTCATAAAGTTTTCTTCTTCTGTGATTGATTGAATCATTCGACCGACTGGCACAACCGACGATACCTTGACATTTTGGACTTGCGAAAAAAATACGAATTACTGCAGCGTCTTTATTGTATTTAATCTCTTTCTCTTGGCGCTTATAATATACATTTGTTAATTCGATCAATATCTGTATAATACGACACATGTCAAATTGATTGTTTGTATTAATTATATTATGTAAGACTGTCAAAACAGCTTTAGTTTGCCTAGTGGTGGTGGAAGGTTCAGTTAGTGATTAAAATATAAAATAAATACGATATTAACAAAAAAAGTCTTTTCTAGTTGGAAATTTCTAGCGATGAAACCGATTTACGCCCAATCTCCCATAAAGGTGAGCGTATTTTGTCAAGAAATATTTTTTTCATGAATAAAATACATTATAAGCGTGAATAATATTTTAAATATTTTTTTGTTGTCTTTTAATAAATAACATTTTTTAAACATGTTTTATATACTACAATGTTGTTCTTTTTTCACATAACACGGTGTTTTTGAATTTATAGAACCAACCTTGAATTTTTCAATGTATGCAATCATTTGTATACACAGTTTTGAATTGTTTGAATTTTGTACTTTTCCATGAGTTTTGTCGCTAACGACCCGGGTTTCGCCTTTCGGCATCTTCAGGCATTCCAAGTGCACGGATGTACTTGAACTGACGCGTAGTAAACAGTTTGTATCGTTTATATACAAAAATATAAGTAGATCATTTTAAAGTTTAACATCAAGTTTAAAGGCTATTTAAATGTAACTCATGGAAAAGTACAAAATTCAAACAATTCAAATTTGATATTGAAATTCCATCAAGCACCCTCAGTCGAAATACTTAATTATGTATACACAGTGTTTAGTAGAACAAGTCTACCGTATAAAAAAAGAGTTGAGTGTATCTGGTTTATCTTCTGAAAAGGTAAAACACTTTTTAATAAATTTACTTTCTGATACATGATTTTTTTGTATTTTCTCTTCAAGCAAACATATCTGATGTAACTATGACAGGACCCAATATAAAACATGTGCATTAATTTTTAGATAATTTCACTTTTTTTAAATCCACATTCACTCCCAATGTGGAGCATTTAGGAGCATTATGAAGGTCTCTCGGCAGATTTTTTCTACGAAAACCGTTTGTTACTTAGTTGCTCAACCTCTCTTTTTTGGAGTCATATAAAGACGTGTATTCTATTTAACATAAAGAAGGAGTATTACAGAACAAGTGATTAACTAATCGCTTTCTTTCCACCCCGTTATTTTAGGATTAAAAGGTTGGGAGGGAATTTTCAGATATCACAAGCACCCATGCCTTCGAACGTGCTGATTTAACCCGAGAGATTACTCACGGAAGCCAATGTCGTAGACCACTGCACCAAAGACTTAACAATCGGTCGCCAATATAGATTTAAAAAACACACCACTTGAATACCAAGCAGTGACAGGTGTCCGAAACATATGCAAGCGAACACAGATGTCCAAGACATTTAAAAAATTAAATACTTGGTATTCTAATAGAATGTAAGCAATATTTTGATGAATGTGTGTAGTGCTATCTATAATGAGTTAATGGAGGCTTTTAAAATATCGAATTCGAGTGTATATTAGGCAAAATTATTTTTCTCAAAAACACACAGTATCTCTGGGACAAATTAATGATTTATTTGCGCGGTATTCAAACGGTTAAATAATGTTATTGAAATAGTGTGGTCAAATAAAAACAACCAATATATTGTATTTAATAAAACTTTATAGATTGTTTGTATAACTAAACAAAAACGCTTTGCTTAGTTTAATAAACCGCTTTTTAAGAAAGCCGATAACAAACATTCAATTGTACAAACAAACAAATAAGACTGCTAGACGAAAAAAGGAATTGAATTTGGACCGCCATCAAAAGTTGCAATGTCGAATCTACATAAACTATAACACAAGGAATGAGTCGCGTAAAAAGTTTGCCACAATTGATCTCAACAAAAGAAGTAGGTTTTATATCTGTCGGAGTCGAACTTTCCCAATATCCGCAGACTTTTCCAGTATGACCCGTTCACTGAGAGTAGCCGCTCGTCGACAATTCGTCTTAAATATTATTATCTTTCCTTTAAAAAAATATTTTACTAATTACACATTTTCAATTTAATTTCAAGACTTTTATCTTATCACGAGTATGATCAACTGATGAAAATATAAATCAATACGGGTTTATACAATACTAACAATACTTAATGGCAGTGCTTTTCCTTCCATGTAACACGGTGGAACGGCGTCCTGACACCTTTTTCTCGGAATTTTAATTTTTCTAATCAATAATCGTAAAAAAAAAATTGCTTCGAAAACTATTGAAAATGTTATTTCATTATGTACAATATAAATTAGCAAATGAAAATCTATCTTTCAATGTTTTAAAAAGTAAAATAAATCTCCAAGAACGAAAGGGGTCATATTCTTCATTCTACAAACGCAGAGCTTCATGTTCAGGTTAAGCTCTATTCGAAGCCGTGAGTGTCTGTGATATTCAAATTCTCTCCAACTCTTCGAATCCAAAAATTAAACGAGCAAAGTGAGAGCTACTAATTAACTACTTACTGGATTTATTAACCACTAGTCCTGCCCTAGTATTATCTTTATATCTTTTATCTCTTGGAAAAAGGAAAGTTGAGCAACCGATCAACAAGCAGCTCTCATAAAACAAGTTCTTTTGAGATATCTCTATTAGTGATAAATGTGAATAGGTACAAAAAAGTTTTTTTTTTTATTTAACGTTGATTCACCAAGAATTGACAGCGAACACATTTAAAGTGAATGACTATTGCCAAAATCATTTATGTTTGTATGAAAAAATGCGAATGAAAACATCTATCATAATTGCAATAAGAATATAATACTTTCTACGACCACGATTTATAATAATGTAACAAAGTCTTCATTTCGCCGAGAAAAAAGCATGAATTAAGTAAAATACAACGAAAATAACTCGGACTTATAATTAATATATGTAATAGATTACAATTGCTACTTGAGTATAAGTTATCAGCAAATTTTACGTAGAAAACAAATTAGTTTGCTTCTAACACTATAAAAAGATTCACGCAACAAAGCTAGCCTTTTTTCGTCTTAGATTCAGTATTTTTCTCCCAATAATCACATATTTAATTGCGTTCTAAGCCCGGTGGAAAACAGGCGGGAAACTCGCAATCCATAAAACATTTAGAGTGATAGAGCGCCATCTGTTATTTGCTTCCCAAACGAGTCTTTTAAGGGATTTTCTTCTAAACTGTATTCTTTGGCTTCGGAAGTACGCAAGTCTTTTGCTGTGTTTGCTCATAGTGGGGGGAAAAAAAACTTAACCGATTGGAGAGATATATTGAGTGGTCGTTTCTATCAGATATACGTTTGTAAGTCGCGCGCTGTCATTTAATCAATCAGGCGAGATTGATGCTTTATTAGAAAAACCGCACCAAAGTTACTTTCTCTCCCGCAAAAAAAACACATGTTATTTATCGCCTAAGCTTAGCTACTAGAATACAAAATCGGATGATTTTGACTTAATACGATTTTGTTGACTACGTTCTATTCAAATATAGTATAAACGCGTGATGAACTAATCAAAAGATTTTTGAGACATTTCAAAAAAAAAATCAAAAATAGCCGGTCAAAATTTTTACGATAAAAATAATTATTATTACTAGACACTATTATATCAATGGCTCAGGCCAAGTCTTAAACTGAGTTGTTAAAAAGTGAATTATTATCTGTCTCATCTTTTTAGTCAATTATGTGAATTCAATTCAAATTTACTTCAAAGTTGACATAAACCATATAGAGATATTTCAAGTTATATATATTATATATTATATATGAAATTGACTTTTTTATTTCCATTATGCAAGTATTTGCCTACTGAGAGAAAACCAGTGAGTATTTATAGTTGTCCTTTTGTAGAGTTTTAGAAGAGAGGTAATCGAAAATAGTGGGTAATATAAGTCAAAACATTTATTTTTACTTATCGTTATATGGAACTGGGCCATCGACATGATCAGCGTTTCGTTATTTTTAATTTCGTACCTGTCAGGTTTACCGTCAAATATGTTTAAAATAATACATTATTTATTTGTTTTAATTTATCGTTCACTAACCTTTCTGTGTTATGAAATAATAATGTAAATAAAATTAATAAAAAAAAGACTTGACATAATTTCATTCATTTGATTTTTTTCCTGTTTCTCTTGCCTCAGTCACAACATTTATCAATGAAACTATTCACTTTGCCGTCAAACAAAAAAGTAAGCAATTATACTGTTGGGTTATCTAGAATAGTATAAATGAGCCCCTAATAGGTAAAGAGATCTAAGTTTTGTTTAAGTAAAACATGAGTTAGATGCATTATAATATTTTAGAGTTTAGAGTATCGTAAAAGTTTAGTGAGCACATTTAATACACACTGCAATAATCTTCCTAAAATAAATATATGTAATCCACCAAAACACCAAGTAAGGACGTGATTGTACTTAAAAGTTCAATGGAATAGTTTACCATTTTACTATGTGACTCACTTCACTTCTTGAGGGCTTGTTAATTATGTGTCTTAATATTATAAAATTTAAATGTCACACTCAATAGTTATATTGTTAAGTTATGTAAGGTTTTTTTTTAAATATAATTTCAATGATGTCTCGATAGATTAGGTAATTATCGAGCGTTTTGTTATATAACTCTATTTTTGTGTTTCAATTAATTTAAGTATAATATATAAATTGAGAATTTGCAGTATGTTAATTTTTAACGAACATTGATTTAATAATTCTTATAGGTGAAGAATTGCCTAACGGTAACTTTTTGCAATCAAGGAATACGTGCCTTACTTATGAAATATAACAGTTTCTTAATGGCTTTGTAGCAGAATCTAGTATATATATATATAGTAACTAGTAATATAATTCCTAATCTGATACTATTATCGAAGCTATCAGCACTTGGTCACAGCAGTCTTGCAATCGAGCATTATCGAAAAGACAGACGCTCTGCGGTCAAATCGTTCAGGACACAAGAAGATAGCTTTCAAAACATTTATTAGTTATTTTTATTTAATATTATATTATACGTAACATGTTGTTATTAATTACGAGAAAGCAAAAGATTTTGTGAGTGTCTTTGTTCATATTACATTATAGCGAAGTGACAATTGAAAAAACAAAAGATCTGTTTCATTCTATTTTTGAAAAAATTCTTATTTGAAAAAAAAACTTGACAGATATCGAAATTTTACTAAAATATTCAGTGTTGGAATTTACATTGAGTGAAATTTTTGAAAATTCAACAGTATAACAGTGATAATATAATGATATGGTGTTCGTTCAAAGTGACAAAAATAAATGAAGAATTTAAATCACGGCAAAGGTTATTAACCCAAGTTTTATTTTTAGTTGATTCATCACACGACATACTATAGACCGCTTCATATGACACAGTTTGTATAATAATTATATAGAGTGAAAAAAAACCCAAAGTTGACGTGATTCCTTTTATTTTGAAATGTCACACACCTTTAATAACAATATATAACTACAATTTTACTATAAAAACCGCTTTACTAAAAAAATAATTAACTTAAAGTAGGAAATTGGTAAAAAATACTTCACAACTTCTGTGTTCTATATATTCTATATATTATTTATTCGTTATCAGTCAAAATGACCACGTTCTGATACAGACGATGGAAACGAAAGTGTTATATTTTGAATGAAAACACTGAATTTTCATTTTATTGCTGTTATTTAAATGTATTAACAAAATAATGCAAATTGATTTTAAATTATTTTAAATGTTGTTTTTTGTATCTATATTATTTCCAAATGTAATGTTTATAGATTTTGAATGGAGCTTGTATCAGAAGAAGTTATACAACAAAAACTGCTCGTCACTCAATCTTTTTGAAGACAGTATGGATAGAAGGGTTAAGCGAGGACTGAACTAGTAGCTAGCCAATCACTCTATTACGTCCGTTGGGTATGATGAGTAAGTAAATAAGAACAGAATTCCATAAACCGATTGAAAAATCAATTTATGCATCTGTTTGTATGATTCGAACGCGTAAACACTTTATTGTGATAGATTAGGTTTTATAATATAAATTAATGTCAATCTTTGACACAAGTTTCCAGCCCATGAACAATTTTTTTAACGGTGTTAAATACTCAACACTCTCACGTTTTGGGTATACTGTCTTTCCCATGCAATCACGAGTTGAGTATTTCAGGCCGTCTAAAATAAGTTCTGGCGCGGAGAGATTAACAATGAATAGAAAATAAATCACCATCTTTTTGAAAGTTCAGTGTTGCCTTATCCCTTGAGAAGCTGTGGTCAAGAAGAATTGCGATAGTGTGATCATTTGTTACAGATGTTGGCAGCACAGCGAGTCTAAGTGGCAACACTTACCCTTCAGCTGTTACTCACAATGACGGTAGATGGGCGCAACCCCCAGACTCTATGGAACGCCACCCTAACAAGAACTAAATTTAACAGCACACAACTACTTCATATTGGAAGATTCTTCTCATATACACTTAGTTTATACTTAAGTTTTTTCTAAATAATTTTTATAACCACAGTTTTTATTTTATGCATAGTTTATTTTAAATCTAAAAAAACAATTAAGAAAAAAAATCTCATATGTTTATATCAACACTACAACTAAATAATTTTATTTTTAAATGTTTTTGAGATAGCTATTGATTAGATGTCACATTTCATTCTATAAAATCCAATTAATTATTATTTAACTGTTACCAACAAGGCCGGCTCGTGGATTTCTACGCCTGAACTATGCTATATAATTGGATAGTGCTAAAATCTTAGTGCGGCGCCTGTGCACCTGTAAAAACCGCTCATGCGCCCCTGGTTACTGATTAAAAAAACGCTTTTTTTTTATTTTAGACAATGATTACAGCTTAGATGTAAGTAAACCAAATAATTTAAAAAATATATTTTTATAAATAAAAAGTCTTGGGGTGGCGATGTTCTTGCTGTAAATTGCTATTTTTGTTATATTTTGATATTGAAAATTTTGTGTTTTTATTTTATGTCATTACAGAAAACAAATTCAAAAGGGTTCTGAAAAAAAGTGGTTAAACAATGAGCACATGTTTATATACAAGGCTTATGAAATTTACAATAATAAGGTATATATATTATGTTACTAAAACAAATATATGATATAAATGATTGATCGATAGACTTGGTGTGGCTTAACGCAATTCAAATCATTTGCAATCACTCGTGGAAATTCTTTTAACTATGGTTTCATACTTGCCATATAGGAACTATTATATTTAAATGTATTTCAACAAAGTTTATCCCGTAATATCGAGTTTGAATGTAGTACTGTTTTATTTTTTCGACATGAACGTGCTAGCTTTTCTCAGTTGCAAGTTGCAAGCAATTGAACATAACCCTAGTTTTGGATATATCTTATTATCCAGATCAAAATGATTGCAGGGTTCTGTTGTATTGGGGTGGGGTTTTCTTTGACTGGTGGGGGAGAGTGGTGTGGAATTGATTGCCAGTGATATGTCTCAGCCGGATTATCTTCACTTTTCTTGGATGTCTGTTTTCCAAGAAGGCTTATAATATAAAACAGATGACGACTCCTTAACACCGTATGCTTAAGCACATTCTATTATCTACCTGAATTTTTATTTTGTTTTCAGTCTCGCTTTCGGCTACTCTTATATCTACTGAGATTGTAAAAGTAGAGTTTATAAATTATTTATTTATAATTAAACTAATTTAAGAATTCGATTGAAGGTGCTTGGTAGAACTTCAATATTAAATTTGAATCGTTCAAATTATGTACATTCACCCAGGGTTGGTCGTTAGTAACAAAATCTGTGTAAATGTACATAGTTTGAACGATTCAAATTGAATAATTAAGCGTTTATAAAACATATGTTGACATGTAAAATTAATAAAATTTCAATTATCGCTGGATACGGCGGTAACTTTGTAGAAATTCTTGTTTAATATTCTAATATAAATTCATGTATTAATAAGTGTGACACTTGTTTCGACGTTACGATAGAGTTAGTCTAAATATGCAACTTGAAATGGTAAAACACGTTTCGCTAACAGTTACACAACAAGTAGAATTACAAGTTTTTATTTTTTAATATAAATGCTGCAGCGCAGCAATGGTTCAAACACTGCGTTGGAAATTTGAAATTAAAATTCATGACTTTTTTTTCTCAACTTGTTGGGTAAGTAAATAGATGTTCCTCGGAATATTTTAAATATTGAAAGCTTAGTATTACAAAAAAATGACATCGAATAAAAAATATCGGTTTTGTCAATTTATATTCATAAAAGTAGATTCGATATCTTGAATCTGATTTTTCCGTAATTCCAGAATGGTTTTTATTATGATGTTTTTATTTTAGTCAAGAAAAGTTCTTTTGCATTATTCAAATAATGATAAAAGTAAAAAAAAAAAAAAAAATTATCACTCATAATGTGTACACTGTCAACAATTTGTGAACATTATATGAGCCCATTAGAGGTGAAGTGAGCCAAATAGTATTTTAGAAGAAAAAAAAGTAGATGGGTTTTAATATTCAACACATTGCAATAGTGTTATCTCAGAAAATAAAAATATGCAATCCACCAAAACACCAAATAAAGACGTGATTGTACTAACGAAGTTTTGCCATTTTACTAAATGGCACACTTCATCTCTTGAGGGCTCATATGTTAAAACATGTGTAGACAAAACTATCAAATACATTGCGAATCGGAATATGTTTTATTAAATTTGACCGAAATGGGAGACAGATTTCCAAATCCAATTTTCAAAGTGGGTTGAAGTTTTTCTACTAATAAAAGGAGTAAAATCAGGAAATTATTAAAAACATTGTTTTTTTTCTTTTATAAATTTCAAATAAATAGATTGCTTTTATAACAATTTAATTTTATATTGTGTGACAAAAGTCTAAAATAAATTTTGGCCAACCTGCGGAAAAATCTTACCATCTTTATAAGAAATATGTTTGATTGAAGATGTCTGGTCAACTGATACTAAAATCAAAACTACTTTCCGACAGTACACTTTACTCAAGTATTTATTACTTGAGATAACATAAAAATCTTCTTATTTTTATAATATAATAAATGTATGCCCGGACAACATTTCTTATACTCGAGATCGTAGATTATATACTATGAGAGATATCTTAAATATAAAAGTATTTTTATAACAAAGCCACCATATTTACGTATTCAGTAAGATTAATGTGCACAATAAATTCAAGACGAGATGTTAGAAACAATCCTTTACTCTGGACAGTTTATCCAGAAACTTATCTTGCAAATGACATAGTTTCATGGATGACGTAAATATTTGCGTGAGATAATTCTGAAGCACCAATAATCATGCACGTTATCTAAAGATATAAAACTGTTATTGTAAGCGGTCAACTCTTTATGACGGCAAATGGAGGAAACAACAATTTTTTTACTGTTGATTCTGCCTTTTTAACGTGATGAATAATCCTTTGGAGATCAATTTTGTGACCCTGACCACTGTAAAGATTTGTTTTTTTTTTTAAATAAAAGTTGAAAATACACAAGAGATTCACATTTCTTCTAACAACATTGAATTAATTTAATGGCTGCCTTAAGCATTGAGAAATATGTTTTTTGGTATTGTAAGACACTGTCTACAGGAAAATCTGAGCAAATAGATTGTATGTTTATCTCAAAAATTCTCTCCAAATATGGTAAAGTTAGAGAGATGTAGATTATGTACGTAAAATAAAGAATATACATACGTTTATGTCTGAAGATGTTTCTCAAAGAGACACTTGTCATAACAACATTTGTAATAGCACATTATCTGGATTGACAAAGTGATAAATTTTTATTTCTTTTCAAAGAATTAATCTTTCTTTATATAATCGTTTTCTTTACACCCTATTTTCAGAATCGAACACGTTGTGTGGGAAGGAGTTAAACTCATTAACTCAGAAAGTATCAATTCTAGGATTTGAATAGTTGACCACGCAACTGAATATTATATAAAAGGTTATGGAAATGTTTTTCACAATTGGCAATCAAATGAGAAAAGAGGTTGGAAATTATTATAATTAAGAAGGTAAATTGAGAATATTTTATACCTTTTAAAATTAAATCTTTTATACTTTTACGGTTTGTAATGTGTATTAAACAGATTATTATAAAACCTTAAAAACCAATACAATAACGTAACTGATAAATGTATCAATTACGTAATGTATTAGTTTTGTTCGAAGTATGTATGTAGATACAGACCGCGGCTATTAAGCTAATTTCTGGCTAAACTGATTATCTTTGCCTGGTTGCATTAAAAGTTATGTTATATCGTAGTGATACTTGCACTTAGGAAAACACTTTCCTATTTCAATATCAAATAAAATTTATAAACAAATCTATTAATTTAATAACTTTATTTACCAAACACCATGACTGACTTGTCACAAGAGAATTAGTTAAGTCAAGCTGGTACCTTATTTGGGACTTTTTTTTTTTTTTACTTATCTATGATAAGTTTTAAGTAATGAAACAGTGACCTAATTCGGCAATGGTTGGAAAAATATGCATTTTGAAAATCGAGCCAGTTATTTGGATTGTAGTCGTACGTAGTCAGCGGGTTTTTTTAAATATCTCTTGAGTTTTGTCAAAAACGTTTGCAAGATAGAAGACATGGTGGCGTATGCAATGATGATACGTGCTTCGTGTCTCACTGCGGAAGTTTGCAACACAGAGGCGTATTAAGCCATGATACAATTCGCACGCGACCTTATTTTCTGGTGCACCGACCGCGCGCCGTTTCACGGGGGGCGCCATCTGCGGCCGCTCGGGCCATCTGTTAGTGTAATCAACTTGCACAATTTATTAAGTCTAGTTTAATTTATTGCCTTTGTATTTATTATGCCCAGCGAGCAGGCGAGAACTACTTTGGCACTTCACTTGCCTGCCACTTCTTGCACGCCATACGAATTATATCAACCTGCACTTGCAGAGATTTATCGCTGCTGCATGGCAGAGCGCTTCAATAGTTTTCGACTTTTCTTTTATGTGACAAACTATATCGTGTCTTTGAATTGTGTTAGTTTTTTCATTTCATTTTTCAATAAGCATTTCCGACATCCGACAACCATGTGCTACTTTTTATATCGTTACTTGATTTGTTTTTACAATTGCACGTATTATATGCGTTTGCAAGCTTTATGAATGCTTTATAGACACAAAGAGTGATTAGGCTTAACCGTTTTAATACCGTGCAAATAAATCATTTATATATCCCAGATATACTGTGTGTTTTTGAGAAAAATAATTTTGCCTAATATACACTCGAATTCGATATTTTGAAAACCTATATTGACTTAGTATAGATGGCACTACACATATTCATCAATATATTGCGTATATATTCTAATAGAATAATTAGTATTTGATTTTTTAAGTACTTGAAAATCCGTGTTCGCTTGCATATGTTCCGGACACCTGTGTCCGCTTGGGATCCAAGTGGTTAATAATATCATAATAAAAAAATACATATCCAGATAATGAATGACAACAGGAAAATGATTTCAAAAATAAAAACCACAGTTTACAGCAAGTGTTTACAAGTACACGAAATTAGACTTAATACCGAGAAATTGGACAATGTAAAAACTACTTGTATTGTTTTCGTTCGGTCATATTCCAGAATTCAAATTTAAAAAATATGTTTCATATGGTCATCGCACTGTTAAACTGTTAAACAAAAAAAAGTTTAAAAAATTACGTACACAATTATATTCTTGGATATCATTTTTTTATTATTGGTGCAGATTTACAGACAGGCAATTGTCACTGTCTGTTAATTCTTTTTATTTATTTGTGTGGGTTTGGCATAAATCCATCTATATTTTGGTATTACAGATATGTATGTAACAAACAATATTGGTGCTGGAGGCTTTGCCTTAACAACTATAAATTTTCATTTTATGTTTACTCAGCACTCTCAATTTGTAATTAACTTACTTGTGCTAGTAACACGACGATATATCAAAGTGTATAGAGTTATAAATAAATATTTGCACAGAGATTATTGCACTTATTTCATTCCTTGGAATCGCCTCGCTCGTAAATACGTTTCTAAAATTAGTATCGTGCTTCTGTAGAGATAAAACGTTTTGAATTTGACCGTGTATCAAAATTATATTAATTTAATTAGGATTATAACTGTACAATTTTTTTAAAATAAAAATAATCGTTTTAAAAAAGTGACAATCGTGTGACAACTTTAAATTTATGAAAAGCTTAAAATAAAAATTTAGTCAAATTTAGGATTTAATTTTGTTGTTTTCATCCTGACGTGACATTTTTAACTGTCACCGAACACACATACTGATAGTACCTGACGCTCGCCCAGGTTATCGGAATCCTACTCGTCAAAAAAATTGGCGTTAAAGTTTTCCAAAGGTATCTGCGGTACGTGACCTAGACAGTTTTCAAACTGCTATCCATAACCGCAGTTCCATTTCTAATCAAGCTCAGTATATCGTTTTTTCAGGTACGATGATTCACCACCGCAAAGCAGCTCTGCTACAATATGTTTTTGTCTGAATTGACTAAAGGTTATGTTACATAATTCTACTCAAACATAACCAAAAAACGTACATTTATACAATACTCTAGACCTAAACTCTGTCAAGTCTCATATCTCAAACTTATCAGAAGAGGTGTATATATAATATTATACAAGAGTGGTGACATTCATTATAAGAGAGTGATACTTTATACATAATCTTACTGCCATTGAAAGATTCGGTGGAGAATGTGTAGAAGTTCATTTTGAATATAAAATTAAATTTGATAACTTTGTTATTCCACTTGCTGTGCTACAACTTGTGTTGTACAACGAGTTCCGCCTATTTGAGAAGTATCATCAGACTATCGCAACGTTCTATCTATCTGATGATGCTTCTGGAGTAGTGAAACACGTGTCACCAGTTGTAGCACAGCAAGTGGAATAACAAAGTTATCAAATTTAATTTTATACTGTTTCATTTTTTATGTTATTAATTTAATATACTCGGTGAAAAAACTATAGCAATTAAAAAAAAACGTCGGGCAGATAACAATTAATTATCATTTCCAAGGTAATCGAATGGCATTGAAAATTTTCATTTTATAAATTGACCTTAATTTATTAACTATACCAAAAATTCACCTTGTCACAATAATAAGCACATGCTGCGTGTATTTTCAGGAAGTCATTAATTGACCACATCGCATTATCGTGCTAATATGCACAATATCAAGGTAAATATAAAATACCCTTTTAACCATGCTCGTTGCCGATATAGAGTATAAGCGCTCCTTAAATGTCACCTCAGTTCTCAACAGAATATCTCAAATGAAAACTAGCAGTTATTCTTCGAAAACAAATGAATAATAATGTTAACGAAAAACCACCTGTAGGGTATTCACTCTTTTGTGATACGAGATTAGTGTATTGTAATGAAAATTCACAACCTTTGAATACGTATATTGCAAATCTATAAATCAATTAAAAAATACATTAATGTTTTTCATTTTCCAAAGATTATATTGTAGCTAATGCTAATTCCTCAAATATATTTTTTTTATATAGCAATATCATACAGAATAAAGTCGATGATAATATTTAAAATTCACTAGATATCAACAGGAGAAAAAAAAATCACAAATACCCACGACTAATAAATAAAATTTTAATTTTGTATTGACTTTATAGGATTTGAACCGCCAGGGCAATTCTTTTACCAACCAAACCTCAGAAGGTGACAATATAAATAAATATTCACAAAATTCAGAAAGATGGGCGACAAAGTAATATAAATGTTTGTATTCGGCGTTTCGAAAACTTTAATTGGTAACTGAGTTGAAAAAAAGTTTAGTAAAACTACGTGAATTAAAATGATATCAAAATTAATTTTATAAAAAAATATTAAAATAATCCGCCAAAAAGGGGTTAAAATAGAAAAGTATTCAAATGTGCTGATTCACTTACTTATCTGATTAGCCTAGATATCAAAATAGCAAAATATATAGTATGAACCAGTGAACCTATCTACAATGTGCTCAATCTCAATCTAGATAATTAAAAGGATTTCCGCAAATGAATCACACATTTGAGCACTGCGGTTTCAGATAAAAAAACAATTTTTAAAAAATGTACAGTAATTCTAAATTACTCAGGCTTCTCAAATAGTATTGCGCTGGATATAAATTATAATATACATTTATAAATGATTATTCATAATATACGTATGTATTTAATAAATGGCTGATCCTAGTTTTCATTGTAGCGTCAAGAGTCAATTAGTGAGGTTTAATTTTTATAACTGTGAACATTTTCCGTGTAAAGCGAAAATTAAAAGAAATTTTATTAAACTGAATACGTTTTATATTAAAAAATAATTAAAGATAACGTTTAGTATTGTTTATTTGCTTGAACCATGTTGTTTACTGTCAATGTTAAATTCAATACATGAAAAAATAGGCTTATTTGATATCAATTAATATTACAACCGAAAAAAATTTCAGAGAAAACTCTTTACTAAATAAAAATAGTTACAGTTAATTAAGAACTTTTTATAGAACCACTGGTTCAATTTTTAAAATGGCCTTCATCGGTAGCATTTTCAATAGTATCAATTTTAAGAAAGGTGGATTGTTAACTATCTTCTAATTAATAAATACCCGGAAAGTATCATATATATTATATTAATCTCTACTATATTACCTCACACATGATATATTTTTATTTTTTATTTCATTTCCACTTCCAATGTGAAGCATATGGTATCTTTACAAAAGTTTTTTATACGAGAACTGTTTGTTACTCAGTTGCTCAATCATTGTTTTGATAAGAGTTTAAGGATAGAATGATAGGGCTAGGATAGATATAGTGCTTAGTTAATCATTCTAGCTAAGCCCCTTTATTTTAAGATTATAATGGTGGAATTTTCCGACATCATAAACATGCATGTCTTTGAACAAAACTCGATAATTCGGACTTGGATTCAAGCCCGTGAGATCTGACACTGAAGCCAATGACGCTCACCACTGCACCACGAATCCGACAAATGGAAATTATAGCTGTAAAATATTGTACATATTATTTAAATATTTTGGTTGCAGCTCTGCAAAATTGTATTGTTTTTTTTATGGAGGCACCCTCAAAAAAAGCACAATTCACAATTTTAACTTATCAATAAAAAAATTGAGAAGATTAAAATTCATTGTTTGGAAACATTCACCCAAACTTTTATTTCAAATGCCAAATGTGTTTTGAAAGATACTAGTTGCTCGAAATGCAAATTTGAAAATTCATATTTTTGTTTTCCATGTCCACTCCTAATGTGGAGCATATGGCCTCCTAATGGTGGTATCTCAACAGATTTCTTTCTACGAGAACTGTTTGTTACTCAGTTCCTCCACCTCTCTTATTCAAAAATTATTATTCAATCTATACTAAGACTAAAAAATAAAACAATAAATGATATAAAACTACGGCCCACCGTTTAAGCAGCCAGTCCAGCGGCTATTTTGATGAAATCATAAGTGGTTTTCTCATCCAAACCTCTCTTGGTGAACTTACTTATTATTAAGAATAGATTTTCTTACAATACTTACAGTGCGTGCGCCGAGTGAGAGACACATTCCAGCAATGTCTCCAAGTGAGCTGAATATAAATAAACCTAATCATCAATAATTAATTAAACTATAGATACCTTTAGTTTAAAAATTAATTGACCTAATCAGTTGATTTTCAGTACATTATATTTGTACTCTGTGGCTCTGTGAGTGTTGATACGTATAAGCAAACATTTTAACCGGACTTTCTTCTAAAAAAAAAAACTAAACAGTATTGTAAGAAAAAATCTTGAAATGTGTAGCACAATTAGAATGAGTTGCTTAGTTTTGCTGTTTTATTTTGCTTGCATTTATGCAAGATCTGTCTTTGAAGCTCCCAAAATAATTTACTGTGATGCTGATAGTATTGTGGCGTATAAAATGATTTTGAAGACTTTTTGGACGGAGAAGAATTTCCCTAAAGATTATCCGACCTGGAGACCACCAGCGCAATGGTCAACTGTTTTTGGTAAGTTTGTTTTGTAGATTAGCCTGTGATAACGAGTTGTATAAATTCAATAGCTTTGTTTCGATATATTTATTTTTTAAATAGCAATTAAATGTCGCGTGATGCAGTGGTCAACGTCGTTGACTTCCGTTAATGGATCAATTCCTAGTACTAAAAACATTTTTTAAATCGCTTTTTTCGTTTAAAGGCATGGATGTTCGTGGTGTCTGGAAACTCTCTTTCACCCTTTTAATACAAAAATAATGTAAACAATAATAAAAATAATACAAAGGTTATTTATGAATATTATTAAATATTTGTAAACGTAAGTAAATGAACCGGGTATAATATGGATGAAGAGAAAATAATAATTTACTCAGTCAATCAAATAGAGTTAGGCAAGAATTTTTTTCTATTAATTTTTCATACTTCTTGTTTATCCATTTTTAATGATTTAATATTTGAAAAGTTTTTAATCGTATGAAATGTATGTTTATTTATTAAATAATGAGTAGTAAAAAATCATAAAATATCACTTTTAACTATTCACTGTATATACTTGGTGGAAAAGCATTATAATAAATAAACAAAACACTCTTTTTTATGTAATTATTCCACATGTGTGTAACATGATCAGAATTTTTGAACACCTTTTCACCAAGTACTTACAAGTACACACAGTAAGCACCCTTAAAGTGAGTAAATTGTATATTTAAAATGATACTTTATATCTTTAATTTAATATAAATACTCTAAAATAATTTCATTCATTATATTGAAGCATATAATAGTATGAGTCGACATTGTATTCATTCACAAGGAGATGATTCGACATCAGAATAATATCATCATTCATTGACTTTATGAACCGGTTTTTGTAATTTGCATATTGTTCGACTAAATCATTCATGACTCAACATGTTAAAGATATCTGACTCTGTCAAATGTGCTATCACAGTAAGTCGGGAATCAATTCATTGGAACATCTGATATAATAAACATATATGTGTACAAACTCACTGCGTCTAGGATTTAGTGGTTACATAATCGAATTTATTACTCGTTGCCAGGGGCTACAAATCGTTTTGTTTTATAAAATTACGTTAAATCATAGGCAGTTCTTTCGTTTAAACAAGTAGTCACATAATATATGCCTTACCGGTGTCCTATTTGGCAGATAAGTGTACGTACATGCTCGAATCACAGCACGCGAAGTTTCATCCAATAGATTTTTGCACTAAAACGGACAAATTTGTCCATTGCTTTCTGTATATGGGATTCTTAGAGCAAGACTTTGTTAGAACGATTAACTAATAACATTTTCTTGTTCATTTTTTTTATAGTTACTATCTCAGGAAAATAGTGCTTGAACTACTGAATAGCAATCAGTTTTTGTATAAATAACTTCTTCCGTATCTTCCATTAGCAATCTATGTAAAGTTTTAATATTGTTCACATACATTTACGAAAAGTTTAGTGTTAACGTCGTAAAAATAATATCTTTTGAACAAATACAAATTTTACAGTTTTTAAATGTATATTATTGAATCTTGTGAATTTGAAGAAAATTTTAATTTCAATATTTTTTACTATACGTCAAAAAAGATAGCATGCGTTTAATTTTAAATTAATAGCATAAAAGTATTTTTTTCGACACGTTCGCAATTTATTTGAAGAATTAGAATTCAAATTAGTTAACTTTCATGAAAATAAAGAAAATTGATTGATACCGAATTGATCTAAGCCCTGTTTTTTTATGATATTATGTAAATGAATTGGAAACATCATTATACCCTGGATGAAAAGTTAAATTTTCAAGCATTAAACTGAATATGAACTCAATGCAGATTTCCAATTATTAAAACATATACTGCAGTTCAATGGCACTGTTAAGCAACGTTCAAATATTCACTATAAAACTTTTTTTGAAAGTTGTAATTATTGGGAGAATGTTTTAAATAAAAAAAAAACATTACAACTCCCAATTATGAGGTCCCCTTCAAATGAGTCATTGAACACTGACTTGTCCCAAAGGCAATCGCTGACAAGCCCCTGGTCTGATTCCATTAGCAGTCGACACGCGACAGCCGACAGCAGACTATTGCCATCACCAGAACATGTCCCAATTAATTGCGCGAAGCCAATTTACATTTCACCTGCGAGAAACGTCATTCAGAGGCACCGGAGACAAAATGTTTGGGCAGCGGTGGTTTTCAAATAAAAGTTTTTTTATCTTATACACTCATTACTCGACCGTGAAACTTTTTATGCTTTATTTCTATATTTATTAATATTGGCACTAACTTGTAATATAATTTTATTTATGAAAGTTTGTCTCTTTGCTGAGTTGAAACCAGCGCAATTCCGCATAACACTTTTTGCCGAAAATACATATTTGCTTTTATAGTAAGTTTTAAACAAAAATTCGCAAACAAACTAATAAACGTTAACTAAATGATGTTTTTTGTCAACATCTTAGCTTATACTCAATTTCAATAGAGACTCATTCATACTTATATTTTCTTATTGCTTCATTCAATTACTGATCACATAAAAACTGGCCATTTGTAATATCACCTTTTTTTTTACTAATTTTGCTCGTTATCTTTATTTTTAAAATAACAACATTTCCCGATAAATTCATTAGTCACATGACCGTAGTACTGTTGTGTTTTTTTTTTTTAATATTTAAATAAATGTGAGTTTTTATTAAGTACACAACCAAAACATGACAGTGTGCACATTGAATAATTACTTACCATTTGTTAATCCCATTGAATTTAGTAAATAAGAAAATGATCAAATAATACAGGATCTTTTAAACATATGTTTCCGTTTTTCGAATTGTATTTTTACCTCGTTTAACAAATAGTAAGTTATGAGTTATTGAATATTTATTTAAGGAGTTTGAAAGCAAACACGTCTAAATCCAGTTTTCAGAGAATAATGAGATAATCGCTATAATATTTTAGAGTGCTGATTTAAAAGAACATTATTTATTTTTTAACATCGCTAAAAGCTTTGTAGTTTCCATGCGAAAGGGGCTTAAAATATTACCTTAAATTCAAAACTAGGTATATATGCGTTACGTTCTTTACAACATGCTACTTTTTGTTTCTTTAAAAGTCCATTTAATCCCACAAAAAACAAAGCGATATTATGTGAAGCAAAAGACTCAACTTTAGAATCCAGAAAACCGATAATTCATGTGAATTGCGATTTTTTTCTACGAAGGTTCGTCGTCCATATTTCTAATTTTTTCTATAGTTTTTTATGAGAAGTTATATTTGACATGTTATGTTGATCACTTTTAAGGTGTTCACTGTCAATACTTGGTGGAATGGCATTATAATAAAAATAATAAAACATTTTTAGTACTTTTTCCACATAAAATTTATTAGATCAGGACCGGTTTCGCTCATCGCGAGCAGTTGATAATGCTCGCGATGAGCGAAACCGGTCCTGATCTAATAAATTTTATGTGGAAAAAGTACTAAAAATGTTTTATTATTTTTATTATGTTATGTTGACTTTTTCAAACGGATATATTCGTTTTCGGGTAATTTATCGGTTTTCCTGGCTTCCATGTATGAGATTTTGACATTTTAATATTGGTATTGAAACTGTTTACAGAGCTGCATTGTAATAAGCATAATTTTATTATTTTCATTTATAAAAAGAGTAACATAGGCATATTTAACCAGAAGTGTGTTTTTCTCTGTTCAGGAAAAAGTGGATCTGGTCATTTTTGTTCCCAAGCTCCTCATATATTGTAGGGTGAATTTTAGTTGTACCGTAAACTCATACAGAGAAAGCACTCTCTTATCCCATATATTATATTATGATAACTATACTCGCGTAATGAAACAGTGTCTTCATTAATATGAGATCTTACGCAAGCTTACTCAAGAGCATTTAGAATTCTCTAATAGAATAATATATCCATGAACTTCACGACTTCATAATATACAGTGTATATTTGCGCGAAACGGAAAGGAGCTTTTATAATATTCTACACTAAAATAACACTGAATAAAACAAAATGTAAGTAAAATGTTTCCGAAATCTTACACTGACAAAAAAATAGTTCAAGGATATGTATGTTTAAAAATAAGATCGTAATTTATTCGGTAGAACTTTTGTATAATAAGATAACAATGATAACAGTGATCAAAATAATGAATTCCACAATAATTTTCTAAAATTCATTTAATAGCTATTTTGGCATTGCGTAATCGTTAAGACTATACATTAAGGAGGGGTTTTGTTTATATAATATATCTTATAAAAGCAAAGTGCATAAATGAGAGCTCTGAAAAAATATCTCATGTTTTGTCGAAATTAAGTTTGATATGAAATCGTGTAGAACTATAAAAAAAATAGACATTCATGTAGGTTTTCGAAGAATTCAAATCAGTTTTGTAACAAAAACAACAGTTTGTGTAGTACTGTATAGCAAACGCAGGAGTTATTAAGCGGGTTTCACAAAAAAATATAAATTATATTAAAATAGCAAGATACAAGAATATTTATCATCACTTTTTTAAGAAATTTTATCTGTAAAAAAGAGCTTTTTATTGATTGACGAACGTTTATAGATTATAAAAACTGCACTCTTTGATTTTGATCCCTAATATAATGAATTCTACAAAAAAAATATTAATAGACGTTTTAGAGAGAATTTCAATAAACAAGCTTGTAAAATTTTCAAGACGATAGAAATTGTACTATATTCAGAATAAATACCTCAAGAAACGTATTTTAATTTAAAAATCATAAAACGCAAAGCTACATTCGTAAAATTATTTTCAATTGAAAAAAATCATGAAATTTTGCATGATTACCCTATTTCAAAGATTTTGCCTTAATTACTCACTATGAAATGTGAAAAAATATATCGTTTTATTGTCGTAAGTAGAAACACCAAATATAATTCATTTCCATTTTCGCCTAGATATCATACCTAGCTTAAAATTGTTTTTATTTAAGTTTTGACATCAATTCGCCATTTAACTTAGGTAAAAAAAGGCTTATGACTCTTTTTTCGGGTAGAACAAAATCAATGATAAAAAAAATAACAAACATTTTTGAAAATCTTTTATTATTTGAAACACATAAATCGTTTAAATTGCCAAATTCCTTGTTCCAAAAAGGAGAGACTCCAAATTACTTTATGACTTATGAGTACTTTATACCTACATTAATCGCGTAAATATACACTTGCCGTTTAACGGATGAGCAACGATAAGAGCATTTACCGTTGTGTGCATTGCATATGCGTTAAGGATTTGGCTGTGTCCTATATATTCGGTATTACCACAAAAAACAAAGTTTGATTTTCCACGATTTTTTTCGCAATTAATTACTTGCGAAAAACAAACCAAAGCGTCAGTTTGTGTGGCAAATCATTTTTTAATAAAAAGTTTTCCAAGTGAAATTACTTTTTCAAATGCGTAATAAAATAAATATATGTCTATTTATTGATTTGGCATTTACATGGTACTAAGAACTCCATTATAATAGAAATAACTATCGAACGATTTAGTTCTGACAATGGCGAATGCCGAAATAGCTATCAACTCATAAATATAAAAAAACTGTAGAACTAAAATACGTTGATATTTTTAACCTATTAAATATGGGAGCCGGTAAATTGCTCGAATGGAAATTGCTCGAATTACAAATTATTCGAATTGCTTGGTTATTTAAACGATTTTTCACGACTTTTTCTACGAATTTCATTTTTATCTTGTGCTACACTTGTTTAGAGAGTGAAATTTAAAAATAATTTTCGTAAGTATTTATTTTAACCGAGTTCGCTCCAAATGCGGAACATATGATCTTTTAATGGAGTTTATCTCAACAGAAGTGTGTCTACGAGAACTGCTTATTAATTAGTTACTCAAACTGTTTCTATATATTTCCAGAAAACATAGAAGACTAGGGCTAAGACAGAACAAACGGACAGAACAAGCGGAAACAAATTTATTATCTTGTTATTCGAGCAATTTCCATTCGAGCAATTTACCGGGAACCATTAAATATATGTCCTCCAAGTACAAAAAGGGGATTCTCGTTTTTGTAGAACACATCGTTCATCATATTTTAAATAACGATAACGTCCATGCTTGCAATACTTCAAAATGACTGGTATGAATAAGCGGCTATAACTTCCTTACGAATTAGAAATGTATGACATTTTTTTTGTTTCCGTTATATATTATAAGTATAAAAAATAGCACCATAGGCTTTCATCGTTTGAGTACAAATTGAGTACCAGTTGCAAAAAATCCAATCAATAAATGCCTTAAATATGATAAAGCAATGTTTAAAAAATCACCCTTAATTAAAAAACGTATAATGATTACATTCATCGCTTTTCAAGCAATCATCGTGTGGCGAATCGATGGGCCACAGAAGCACAGCGAGGACGCAACTCAGCGAAAGTTTTCAACGATTTGTCGTAGCACGTTAACCCAGTTCTAGAAATAACCGTAATTTTGTGAACCGTACCAGAGCGTCGTTTAATTTAATGGATACTTGTAACTTCTGTTTATTCAAACTCCAATGTACACCATTAACTAATGTTCCCAGAAGGTGTGCACGGTAATTGAGTGATGCATTTGGCAGATAATCCCCCTTAGATTTCAAACACCAGTATTTTTCATCGAAAGTTAAGCAAAGCATTCAACCAACGGTCTCAAATTACTTCAATTATCTTGCTAACACTTGATTTATGAATACTTATTCTATTGCCGTTATATTCCGTATGTTTTTAATTGTTACTTTGTAGATTTTTCTATCAAAATGCTCGACTGTGGTAGTTTTAGACGGGACTGAGGCTTTTAACGCAACTGTTTGTAAATCACTTGCTCAATAATGATGTTTATATAAGAAACAAGGGTATAAAGATGAAAGTTAGGAAACAAATGGTTGTGAACTAACTAATCGCTTGTCTAATTGTTCTCTCACGCGTCATAAATCGAAAACCATGATAATAGTATTTTTTATTGGATTCATAAAAATAGTAATGAGTATTCAAAATAACTTCGTTCATATTGTTGAAGTCGTTGCCGTTTTTTTTTAACAAGATTCAATGACTTACCAAACACAGAAGTTACTTTTAAGAGACTATCGAATTCGTAAGATCCAGATAAAATAAGAAAGGGGTTTCAGTGGAAGGATGTTAGAAATTTGGATGTTTTGACGTGGCGTGATTTTAGGCTCCAGAAATGATGGCGTCCGGAGAAATGGCGACACGTTGGACAGTGGAATAATTTTCATAAGCACGTGAGCACGTCTCTCTTCATTTGTTATTCAAACGAAGGCTGACGAGGAAGGTGTCGGCGGAATTTTAAAAAGAGGTTCGCGGCCTTTGTGTTTTTTCGCCCCGCACGAACGCGTGATTCGAATCCGGAAGCCGGATTCCGGAAACGGGAATATTTAATTGAATATACGGGGGGTGTCGAGTGGGACGCGTAATGGCGGACGAAGAAACTGAAGTGAAATCTTTCCGCGAATTTTTTAAAAATTCGCGGTCTTTTGATTGTCAAGCTATAAATATTATACTTGTTGCTCACAAAGAACATTTATCTTTATAAAAGTTTTATTTTTTATTTAAATTTACATTGGTTTTAAGCATATTTTTTTCCAACATTATTATCGGGCTATTTTAATAAATTTATCAACTAAAATGACAAGGGTTATAATTTGATTTTTTATTCAAAGTAAAAGTTAATTGTTTTGATATTCATCTCTTCGTTTCTGAACTGGTTAAGTATTTACTGTCAGTAAACAAAAAAAAATGAAAAACTCAAATAACTGAAGGAGACAGTAAAGGATTCTAACAATAAATCAACTTTTAATCTATTTCATTTTACTGCGTCTTAATAAAGATTTTAAAATAAAAAATAATATACTAACAGTTAAACCCCAAATTTGCATTACCATTTGATTTACAATTGAATGTTAATTGCGTCGGGTTTTTGCAGTCCTGCTTTATTCATTGCAGTACTTTTCTTTCTAATCGCGTTAAATATTTTAGTTGATAAATTAAAATTGAATCTATTGCTGCTTTATGTTGATAAAAAGGCGTATTCCCGGCTGTATACGAATGCACACGCGGTAATATAAGCTAAGCATTGAATGACAACAAAATTAACATATGTTATAGTAAAACCGTCACTATTGCGGTATTGCATACCGAACAGTAATAATATTATTATAACCTTAATAGTAACAAGCCGACATCACGAATAAATAAATTGAACAATTATTTAAAAAGCAGCTCAAATAACCTGCGAGGGACGATGACGATTTATTAGCATTAAAATAGAATGTATGATATGATTTCCAATTTAGAACGCAAACAAATTATTCATTCTAAATTTCCGTTGAAATTGTTATACTTTGCTTTGTTAATAATGCCAATTAAACCTTGTTTATTTTCAGAGAAAAACAGCATCAAAATATTTAACAAGGAAACGTAATATTATAAAATTATAATTCCTGAGAGCAGATCACAACAACAAATATAATTGCAATGCTAGATGTTTGCCATTTTCCACAAAAGCTAGCGAATTCATTAAAAATAATAATATTTATTTTGTTATCCATCGTTTGGCTGAATTAGGCAAAATGTATTGTATTTCTTTCATTACAGCGCTGTTATTCAAGAAAATAATGAATAATTCAATTCTGAAACATGCTAAGTGTCAAAGTGTACTGAATTATGTATCCTATCATCTCAATTTGAAACAAAATCAATATTTGTATTTCAGTTTAAAAAAAACAACCAGGATTTCGATTTTATTATTACCAATATTTAAATACGTAATGAAACCTATTTTAGAAAATTTTCACAGCTATTTGTATCCATGTAACACAATATGGCTGAAATCATTACAAAAGTATCATTCTAAATAAATTCACGATTACCTGAAGATGAATGTTATCTCTATCCATTCATAAAAACCCAAACAATGACGCAGTAATTATTCCGAAGGGCTGGTAATAAATCGACCTTTGTAATAATAAGCACAATGAAAATCTCAGTGTCTCTGGAGTTAGACGAATGAAGTATGGTTACGTCATCTGCAGCAATTAATTGCACCAGGATAAGCTTCGTTAAAGGTGTAGCGACGAACTCCTAATACAGCCTTCAAGCTACACTTCTTGTAACACTTGCGGTGACAAAGCCATGTGTAAACATTGCAAATAAGATTTTTTAGAATTCTGGCCATTTTTTTAAAATTCAAAACATATAGATCAAAAAAAAATTACCAGTTGCAAACTTATAATGTCAAAAAACAATAAAAGTTTAAGAAGAGGGGGCTAAAATTAGGTATACTTTTGCATATTTCTCTATCTATCAACCTCATTTTGATAATTTTAAAGTCTGTGTTGAATGGTATTCAGATATATGGAAAAGATAATGAAAAATAGCATATGTTAAATTTGATATAAAAATTCTAGATTTCTGTAGCATTTCGGTGAAAGCTGCGCTTGACGATTAGAAGAACCCAGTTTAAATTCTTAAATATATCACATGTTCTTCAAGTTATCTTTAGTTGATTTCGTTAATTGTATCACCTATTAGTTTATATCGTAAAATGCTAGTTTAAGTTTTAAATATATTCTCTGCTACAAATGATTTTAAATATCACAATATGATAATTACTATTTACTGTATATCAGGATTTTGAAAAAAGAAAAAAAAACAACCTCGTGAGATAAAGTGATATATAAAATAAGACAATTTTGCAAATAAATTCTAATTAATATGATTAAGTTTGAAAGAAAAACATCTAATTTGTTTTTAAAATAACTATGTCCGCTATCAATATGAAGCATATGGCCTCTTTATGGAGGTAATTCATGTTTCCGAAGTAGGAATAAAAAGGAAAGGACTAGTGGTTAGCTAATCACAAACATATTTCTGTCTACGAACAGAAATCTATAAATTGATTGGAAAAATGATGTTTGTATTTGGATTCAAATCCGTCACATCCGTCACGGAAACCATCGACGTTGAGCACTACACTATGGACTCGACCGTTTTTTTTATATATTGGCACACAAATATAGAATCAAAAAAATATATTTAAAGAACACTTTTTCTGAAACTGAATGTATATCAATTTCTTATCATCTTATAATTAATCATCACATCACACACCCTGATTTGATAAAATAATCATACACTTATTATTATTTCAATGTATCTATTGCCTATTCCAGATTCGCAGTGTTAACAAAGGAGACTACGTTACCTATAGGTAACGGTCTACTCACGCCATCTGCAGAATTGTATTCCATTTAAAAAACGGATCGTTCTAACGGATCCAACGGATATAACGGCTGCAGAATGTTGTGCTGGATTTATTTATGCTTCTCGTATTTTCGTAAAGTGTATTTTCGCAACGGATTTTCAGATATTTTCACTGCACACGTTTGCGATAGTATCTATTATGCTTTTATATGGCATAAAGTTGTGAATTAGATTTTGTTTATAGAAACATCTACTCCAGCTTGCAAAATAGCAATGGAAATACTTAAATCTTTAAATTTATTTTTACTATGTCTTCTCCCGATTGGAAGCAGTAGACTCATAATGGGATATTTCTACAAATATTGTTTTACGAGAAATGATTTTTATTCATTTTTTTAAAACAATACGGACACAAGGGTGTGACTTTGAAATAATCTTGAATTTGTTAATTATTGCCAATACCAATACCGGTATTACAAAACTGGAACCACAATACCGAAAGTGTAAATCTAAGTCGTTACTTCTTTTGTTATGTCATATAAAATACATTATTTAATTATTATTAATTTATATTTAACTATAAGTAAAATATTATTTTCTACAAAATTCCAGAAGCTATAAATGGTAAGTAAATTTCAAGTGTCAATAGCATCATGAATCGCTTAAATATGCTTCGACAATAATTTATTTCCATATAAAAAATATGTACATTTTTCTAAAATAATTTAAGAAGCTTATAATAATGTTCTAAAATAAAGTTTAACTTTCATCATTCCGATGAATAGGCGTCTCTTTGTAAATCTGATAAACAACTTTTAAGTTCCTTAAAATGACAAAAAAAAATAACTTTAATGTGTAAGAAAAAACTTTTCCGACGACCATAAATATATAAAGACGTTTGGAAAGAAATTTGAATAATTTTAACTTTTTAAGTATCTGAAAAAATACGATAAGAGTGTGATTCTTTAATATTTTGTTTTAAAAGCACAAAGAAAAAGTACAAACAAAAATTAAATTATTCATTATAATAGTGTTTTATAATCTTTTGAGAATTGGGTACGCAAAGTTTGACATAATGTATAAATTTCACAGAAAAAACATTTTTTTTAATTTAATAAGTTTTTCCCAGCGGAGTTAACATATTATTTATTTTAAACATTAGAAGAGGAACAAAAGACCTTTGTTGAATTCAATTAATAATTAAGCAGCCCATTTTTTGCTTTAAATTGGAGGTGTTTTAAAATGGAAATGTTGAGTGGATGACTAGGGTTATATTTTTATAAACATTGGAAACAGAAAAATTTGGCAGTAGCAGTTGTAAGCAGACTTTATACATGGATTTATTGGGAAAAATAGTTTTTTTCTAATGACGATTTTAGATATGCAAATGATTAAATCTCTTTTTTTAATAAAAAAATATTATAAAGTTGAATGTAAAGTATTATGAGTATGATCATACGAGAATAATTCGATGTGAATGTTTTGTAAGTCTCTCGAGATTAATTCGAGAATCACAAAGACCCACGTTTCATAAGATCTGACACCAACAAGATTTTAAAATTAATACACATGGACAATTGCCTGAATTTAAGCCAGCATTATTAACAATTTAAACTAAAAATAAATGCTTTTTTTGCAAACTGATATTATCAATGCACTTACTGAGTTTTTTCAGACAAAGAATTGAAGTCAATGAATATCTTTGTGTTTTTAACTCGTTTGTTAGTTTTTTTGCTTACCAACTTACCAACTTACGACAGAAAGGGGACGATATACTCGATAGAAACCAGTGACGGATCTAGGTACTGGGCTAGGTGGGCTAAGCCTGACCTGCATTTTTCACCCAAAACTTTAGATGGCTGAATAAAAATGAACAGCAATTCGGCCGCTGAACAAAATAAATACATTTATAAGCGTAACTAACCTTTCCCAAATGAATATAATATCTTTGTTTAAATTTTCCTCTGTCAATATAAGACAATGACATGTCTACCTACAATAATATTCTCAATTGTGTTTTCGTTTTGTATTACAATTTTAAATTGAGCCGGCATAAAAAAAACAATAACTCTAAAAATACTTCATAGAGAACAGGCAACGTGACGTCAGTCTGGCAACACCTACGTATTAACGACACAGGGGCTAGAACATTCCGGCCCGCAATCACAGATAATATTGGATAATATCCTGCAATATTTCTTTACACTGGAGCGCTATCAAGCACGATTATATATTTTTTGAATTTGTATGTACGGAAACGTCATCAAACTCACACGACTGTGTTTAGCTTCTGTCATTGGTTGGGGGCTAAAATGAATTTGCCCATGGCATACACAAATAACAATACACAAATCCCAATATCCTTGTGTTGTATGAAAGTGACAGGCATTGAATATCCCTGACAGCTCTGTATCGCTTTTTGTACTTGTTATTTTACTTTGAAAGAGACGAATTTAAGGTCACGTATTATTATTTCTTACTTACATTAACATTGATCTTATTATATAGTAATTTATGCTTTGCAGTAGTGTCGTAGTATTTGTTTATTTGCTTTTAGATTAATGTATAAGGTGAAGTGGAAGCATGCAAAATTTCGTAAATAGTATACAATGCTATGCTTTTCTCTAGCCCACCCAATATTTTAGGTCAGGAACCGCCACTGATAGAAACTATTTACTTATCGTCAGTGTAATAACCCGTGAAACCTGAAGATGACGAAAAGCGAATCGGGGGCCGTTGGTGAAAAAACGTTAGGAAATGTACACAATTTAAGCGATTCAGATTTAATAATTGTAAAGTTGAATAACTGGATTACTAACTAATTTGACTGCGACGTTTCCGCATTTGGGCAAAAAATAGCCCCTGCATGACAATCGGGGTGGAGATAGAGTTAATTTAGAGCATCCCAAGAGGATTATAATTTCGCTTGCCTTATCTTGAAAGCTAAAAAAACCCACTGGATTAGTTCATTTACCCGACGTTAAGTATGTAACCCCACTAATTGTCCTCGTGTGAATAGTGCACAGTGTTAATACTCCAAATCCATTTATTTAAAACGCTTAGTATTTGTTCAAACTACATATATAAACTCTTTCACTCCCAAAGCTAAGTGAGTAATCTTTTGAGCTCTTGTCCTAATTAGTAGCGTGCCTTAGGGTTCCAATCCTTTGGTGGAAACGTACATACAATAATAAATAATTGTATGAATAAATATAATTCAACAACAACAAAAAAACACTCTTTTGTACGTATTCCATTTTTATTCAATATGATCATGAGCTTCAGTTATAAAATATCGTTATAAACGAATCTAATATTGATAATATTAAATGCCTTTCAACCAAGTATTGACAGTCAACACGTTAAAATTAAATAGATATTATTCATAACATTTAAACCAGCGTTTCTTAACACTGTGCCCACAGTGCACATACGCTCGCACAGCTATTTTTGTGCATCCTTACAAAGTATGTAACAGCAAAAAAAATACATTATTGTTTACGATTCAGACAATCGTCTTACACTCTCAATATTGGGAAATTAATTGGTGAAATGTATTGTCAAAGATTGCAGTAATTTTTCTTGATATTTTTTGAGATATTGTAAAACTGTATTGTACATATTATATCTTTTTTTTATTTTTTTAAATGCTTTCATAGGCATATAAATGTAAATGAAAATATAATTTACCGAATAATAATATAGTAATTATAACACATATTATTGAATTCGTGTTTTTTAGAAATTTGGCGTGCGCCTGCGACGATTATCCTAAAACTTAAATGCAACCGTTACCGCAATAGGGTTAAAAACTCTTGCTAGGCAAATGAATTTGAGATTATTTTTTTTTAAAAACTTATTTTTAGAAATAAAACACATTTTCTGTTGGTTGAACACATTTTTCGCAAATAGCCAGCGCGAACATCATTTTAAAATGCTCACAATGCCACGAAAAACCAGTTCTGATCAATACTCACATACAATTGTGGAATCAGCCCAAAACATTGTATTTTCTTTAATGCTTTTCCACTAAGAATTGACCGTTGGACATATCATAACTGAAGAATGTATTTAATTAGACCCGTTTCTGATCCCGACCCTTTTCAGAAATGAATAGAAGGTTTTGCAACGTAATAAAAATCTATGCCCTGCCCCATATCCAGGTATTGCAAGCAAAGCAATTAACGAGAAACCACTCTGAATACAAATACATAAGTCTAATGTTTTATCGATATATCGCTGACACCCCGGCAAAAATGATTTTTTGAAAGTATACTAATTTTAAATAAGGCAATGTTGAAAAATATATTCATTTTCAGTTCCATTATTAAAGTTTTATTTTACATAATCACAGTTACAATATTTATCGACTAATCAATGTATGCATTAACTATTAAGTATAATATATGCACTCAATCAAGCGCTAAAGATGACATTACGGCTTAGGTTAGCTTATGCCAGGTTATGTTAGGTTAGATTAGATATTTTGAATAGAAAGAGAGCGAGAATGTCAACAAGGCGTTGAAATTTTCGAGGCTATGTGAAATGTCAAATGACAGTAAAACACAACTGCTCCGTTATTGCGCGCTCATAGCAACGAAGAAAGGCTTGTAACACTATTTGTGCACGCGTGATTATTATTTAGTTTATAAACAATTTAACATTGACTTGTTAAAGTGTACTTTGTTCTCTCTTTTGTACTTTATCTAGAAAATGTTTGCATTGACTAAGTGCATACCTTAACTGTGGCATAAACGTGCAATTATACAATTTTGTTTTTGAAAAATTAGCTACACCAAAGTGTTTGAACTCGTGGGAATGTTTCCGATGGATTCGGAGATAACTTTGAGGAAGTTCATTTTTAAATAACATTTCATTTGATGACTTTGTTATTCCAAAGATTTATTCAAGAGTATCTGTTCATTTTTCAACCACTGCGATCTATTAATGGGTGATCAAATATGATTGAGATCAAATCCATGCTAACTGGATATTAAATCATTTTACACAATATGTGTTTACGAATAACAAAATGTATAAAGCTGAAAACCTCGAAAGGGTCACTCAAAACCGTAAATCGGGCCAAATGTGGCCCGCGGGCCAAGGATCGGGATACATTATCTAAAGCATTGGCTCATAAACCATATTGCTTAACATTTTGTTTGTATTATAAAGATTTTAAGAATACGAAATTGAATTGAAATTTTAAAACAATCTCATTTTACGTATACTAAATATAGTCGTTTTGGATAACACAAAGTACGTAACTATTTCTGCGTGTACACAGACAATATCAATTCAAACTCACGGTCATAAACATGGAATTTTGTTTTTTTGATACTACACACATTCACGAAATAAATTATGTAATCAGTTAAGTTATTTAAATGGATTACTTTAAGTAATAATTGAAACTGTCTCCACATGAAGTTCATTCAATTTATAAAAGTAATGTAGTTGAAGTGGGTTTTTGCGTAAAAGGTTAGTGTACCATTCATAGTAGTCAGTGTGGGGAAAATTATTCAGGCCTTTTCCATTGAAATCATTACTGGTGAAATTATCGCTGTTTTAAAAAAGGAAACGTTTGCAGCACAAACTAAATGGCTTGGAAATACTGTTGGCTTGCTTCTAAATTACTTTTTATATAACTAAGAAAAAACATATTTTATTTAATATATTATTAAACATGTTATAGAATATGTATATTATATCGTCACAGTGCTGGTGATGTTGATAAATTTCAAATTGAAAGTAATTAGTAATCATAATCGATATTTAATTTTTAGTAAATAATTATCGGACAATAACATATCTGACACAAATTAAGTATTCAATCAATACGAAGGGGCAATTCCTTTCCTTAAAAATCTGCATTAATAATTATCATTAGATAAAAATGTTTTTTTTAAAAACTGCTAAAAAATATTCAATAGTTTTTAAATTAAATAAATTAAATTTTTTAAGTTTTTAAATTTCTATTAAATATTTTTTTTTATCATCGTGATCGATCTTTAATGATCACGTGTAATTCCAAAAACCTAAAAAGATTGTAATTGCTTATGAGACAACTTTTCCAATTAATATTGGGCGTCTTAAATATGAAATCAATTTTGAAACCAATTCAGATCGCCATCAATAACTTCTAGACCCAGTGATAATTACTTTAAGGTGTTCACTGTCAATATTTGATGGAAAGACTTTTATAAAAATACACTTTTGTACTTATTCCACATTTAATATGATCAGGACTGGTTTCGGTCATCACAAACTTCAGCTTAACATGTGTTTTAATTTTTTCAATGATTAGTGATAATATTTTTTCTCGATCATTCTTGAGTAATACATATATTCATGAAAATTTATATTTGAGAAAAAACTAATTCCAAGACAAAATTTGAATCGTTCAAATTATGTACATTCACACAGATTTTGTCACTAACGACCCGGGTTTCGCCTTTAGGCGTCTTTAGGATTTCAAGTTGAAACCACAGATATCTTGCGACGCGCACATACAACTACGGCTTACTGGAAATTTTAGCAAAATTTCGACTTCATATTAATACAGCATGTAAACAATGCTAGAGTTGCTGAGTTTGGTTCAGTTCAGGTTAATTCATGCACTTGAACGCCTGAAGATGCCGAAAGGCAAAACCCGGTTCGTTAGTGACAATATATGTGTGAATGTACATAATTTGAACTATTCAAATTTAACATTGAACAACATTGAACACCTTTCGTCGAAATCTTAAATTAATTCCAAGACGTTACAAAGCCTATAATAAAAAAAGCCTAAAGCCTACAAAAATATATTGAAATTTCAAACCTTATATAATATGTTATTATACTGCATTAGTAATTTGTCACGTTTCATTTTCTGTATGTATTAATTGTGTATGCATAAATACATTTTTTTTTATTGTTGGTGAACCGAATGACAGCACGTAGAAATCAACTTACTATAGTTAACGAACCCATAAACAAACGAATGTTTTTAACAAAGCATTCGCGGAATAAACAATACTTAGCAATAAAATCCAAATTGCCCAAGAACGAAATTCATTGCATTATTTAAGAAAATATCTCAACAAAATACAAATAACGGCATCCTTTGTCTGGCACGGAATCTTAAAATTTTAATATTCAAGTCATCCGTCGGCCGATCAGCTTTTTGCGTAATCTGATATTTTTTTCCTCGAAAACAATATTTGAAATTCAGATTTTATCGTCTTGAGGGGGCAAAGTTTAGCACTAATTGGGACACTTTCGGGAGGGACACTTCAGCCCTCGAGTGCTTCTTCTTTTTCTTTCTTTGGAACAAAACATCTCTTTTATTATTTTCCGTTTTATTTTGTGCAGCGGAAAGGCTTTGCTAATTTTAGGAAATCGCTATAACAGAAAGGGCTCGAAAGAGTCGAAAATAAAATTTACTTCCTATAAGTAAGCGCGGTGAAAAGTTTTATATTTTGAAGTTAATTTAATTGACAAACAATAATTCAGTAATTTTTAATTTATGATATCGCCCGTGCACTAGAATGCTCGAGGATAACGAAAGAACAAAGAGTTTTTTACAGTCCAGGTCATTAGTGCGAAAACTTATTGAAATACACACAATTTTAACGATTAGTTTATTACGTAAACATTGAAAAATGACCATTAAAATTTGATGTATTTCAATTTATAGTGAAAATAGACACAATTTATCAAAAACCAGGATTGGTTTTGCACATAACGAATATTTTTTAAATGAACTGGTAGAATTTGCGCAAACAAGTAAGTCATAATATAAAATACAAAATAGCTTAGATTATTCCACGTATTGTGCTATAAACTGTGATACGTGTTTCGCTTCTTTCAGAGTCATCCTCAGACAATCTTAAGCTTGTTATATTTTTGTACTCAATAGTTTTTTTAAATCACTTGTGCACGACATGTTTACTAGTAGACCCAATTTTTCATTGCAACAAACCTAGACATTGGATATTATATTTTTTGAATAAATAACACTTTTTAGAAAATTATAATAATGTAAAAAAAGCTACACAAGCTTTGATTGTAGTTCATACCGATATAAATAATAATTAATTTTCTATTTAGTCTGTGGGTGACAATAATTGTAATTTTAGACCGCATGCCCCCTACGGGTCACGGGTTGTGCATAAGTAATTAAAATTCTTCTGGGAGTATAAAAACTTTTTTATATGTTAAGGAATTATTTTCAATGCTTTCTTTCTAATCAGGTTTTTAACCGGATAACGACTTACTTTCTTAGTAATATATAGCAGTTTTATTTATTGAAATATTGCAGTCAATATTCGTAAAGAGTTTTTTGACTGACCTTCAATAATCGAGTTTGTGAGAAGGGATGTAAATTTTCCAGTCGTCTACAAGAAAGTTATTCTTCCGTTGACTTCTACCGTCTAAAAATAAATTGCGACGTTTGGCAGTTGAAATTTTAATTGTACCCTGAAAAGTCGAAAAAATTCAGACTAACGGTATTTTATTAAATTTTGTGTTCAGAGTTCATTTAAATATGTTATTACGATTATAGTTTTACACCTAAATGATCTCCATTGTATGCTCAGACTTCTAGCTTAATGAGAGAATATCTTTGAAATGTACCTCGTGCTATTTCAATTACTTTTTACTTGATAATTTACGTTATTCCATTAAAAAGAAATACAAATCCACATTTTATATATGTCGTGAAATCTCAAGGATTTTTTTGTTGTTGAGTGTGTAATTGATATTTGATTTCGACACAGCTATAAATGTTAAAATATTCACGACAGTAAAGTTTTTATGTTGGTTTTTAATATTGCTTTTGTTATACGGAAATAACTCTTAAGTCAAGCCGCTGGTACACAGTTTGTATATCGTCGTTATTTAATCATGGGAAACTTTTTCATAAACTAAGTTTGATTTTTCGTGATGAAATATTTGCCCAAAGCGAAACCACATCTGTTATTTTAGGATCGCAAATCAAAGTTTCGCTTTATTGGTATTGTTAGGGTCGAGACATCTATATTGAACCGAGACATATCAATTTTGTTCAACTCCGGCGGGAAAACACAAATAAAAAAAAGTTTCATTTCATTTTTTTAGCGACACTAAAAATATTGCATAAAAAGTGTTTTTTTATTTGTTCTAAAACGTTGGCGTATCCACTACATACATATCGATGGGTTAGTAACACAACAATACGTGTTTTTACGATTAGATACGTATTTTTTTTAGTTTAGTTATGCAAAGGTTTTTACACAATAATACTTTTAATAAAAATCGGTCCATAAATCAAATTGCACTAGGTAGAATAAAACAGTTTACTTTTTAGTTTTCAGTTAATTTATGCATAGACAACAAAGAAGAATCGGCGAAAAAAATAATATTTTATTAAGGAACATAAAAATGGAATACAAATAAAAAAATAAGACTAGGTTTACGTATTTAAAACCTTACGTTTTGTATCGTTTATAATACTTTTCGACAGCTTGAAAGCGGATATTTGTATTGTTCAAACTATAAAAATAATATTATTTCTAAATAAATTCTGAATTAAAAAAACGCGATTTCGCACTCGTTCATTTATTATGATATACTTAATTTAATATTAAAACCATTACATTTTTTAAAAAAGGTAGTCTGAAAACAATTCACTGTTTATTGTTAACGTAAAATGGCAAAGATACTTCGCTTGTTCGAGTTTTATTAGTTAAATTATTGGAAATCCCCAAAATTTACACAAAAAGAACTTTCTATCTTTATTAAGGCTTGCTTAAAATGTATCGCTATATTTATTTTAATCCTCTGATTATTCAAATATAAATCGGGTTACACCTTGATAAACTAGTTATAATAACGGCTGTTTATAATATTTAAAAGTCAGTGCTTGACTTTGACAGAAATAAATATTTGCATAGTAAAGCTATTTATTCATAACTTGAGAAAAACAAAACTCAGCGAGCTAAAGATAGTAAAAATTATATTATGGAATAAACTATACAGCTGTGTCAACCAAAATAATAATCAAAAAATTGACTCCGACCAGATAGATCTTGACAAATATTGTTTGTTTTATAAATCCATGCCCATTCCCAATGTGGAGCATATGGTCTCCTAGTAGAGGTATTTAAACATAATTTCTTTTTCTCTCTTCTAATTGTGCATGGTTAATAATCAATATCAATTTAAAATGCAATGGATACTAATTGTTACAGGCCAAAGCCACGGAGAAGAACACACCATCTTCAGGCATGGACAATACTCGTCACCAGCTCTTCAACAATTTGCAGAACAAGGAGAACTGGCGGGACTAGTAGCGGATGAATCAGGATTCATCTACGACCAGTTCATTTCGGAAGCCATCACAGAAGGTGCTGGTGAATCGAGTCAGGACTTCTTTGTCGATGGAAATCATTCTATGGTATATTATTTTATTTTATTCACGTACACTTCGTTACTACATCAAGAAGAGCAAACGGAATGTTGACATAAAAGCTTTTTCACCATAAATAAGCCTTAATGAATAATAAATAAACCTTAATCTCATATGCTACATATTCTCTTAAGAGGCTTTCCGTGGTATATTTATATTAAATATAAGATATATGCTATATGTATCATCACTATTTTTTTCATTATTTAATATATCGCTTTTAATTAATAAAAACACAATATTCCTTTGTACTTTATTCCAGTTTATTTTTAAAAAATCGCTTTAAAATTAAGAATGGGCACTTTGTAACTAGGGCATCCAATCCCGGGATCCCGTTCAATTTTCTGAAATCCTGGGATTAAGATGGCCGCGATCCCGGGATTTCGGGATTGAGAAATTTTGAGGAAATTTCGAAAATTTACACGAAATTGGCAAATTCAAGATTTCAAATTCCTCGGCGAGCTAAAAAAAAAACGAGTTTCTGTGAGATTTCGGGAAAAAGTATACCAAATCGGAGATTTCAAATTCCTCGTTGAGCTAAAAAAAAAAACCAGTTTCTGTGAGATTCCGGGAAAAAGTATACCAAATCGGAGATTTCAAATTCCTCGGTGAGCTAAAAAAAAAAACGAGGTTCTGTGAGAATCCAAGGAAAAAGTATAGCGAATTGAGGGTTTCAAATTTTTGGGTGAGAAAATCTCAACCCCGGGATTCAAAATTAATCAATCCCGAAAACCCGGGATTGAAAAAAGGCTCCGGGATTGGATACCCTATTTGTAACACACTGAAGATTCCTGCGTTGTTAATTCTTCACTGCTAACAATTAAGTCATTATTTATAAAAAAAATACAGCATAATTATTATCTCTTAATTTCTCAAACACAATTTCTATATCTGTAAATCATACGAACTAAATCTATTGATTATTTTTTTTAAGTGACCGTCACTAATACACTTGTTTTACAAAAAAAAAAAAAACTGTAAATTACTTCTCTCCATTATCGTTACTAATCTTCGGTTTATGTTATTTTATTATGTAATTTTGTCATCTCATTGTTGATTGTAATTATTATTCTTCCCAGGTATCTGTTGTTTGCAAATTAGTTCCGTCCCCTGACTGGTTTGTGGGGGTGGACAGCTTCAACTTCTGCGATAACGGGGAGTGGGTGGACTCCGTCAGTATATCCGTAAGTAAACTTTTGACGGCAATTATTGCCAATTGCTTTATAATTTATTATTATTATTCACATATATAATGCGTTTTCGTAATTATAAAAATAATCGTATTCTGTGACAGCTACGTCCCATAATGACCCACTATAACTCTGTAGTATACATGAGTAATATCGTATAATCAAAGTTCAGTTCACACTTATTCTAAGTGTATTGGTAATTTTCGAAATCAAAATAACACATCCAAACGTACACTCGTCACGCAAGAATCTGTGCAGGTACTACAACAGAGCGCAGAGCAGCATACGCAGGTCTGTGTTTCTTCGTGTAATACAAAATCTATAATACCCTGTGCTGTACTGTGCTACGTCACTTGCATGATTGCATCTCAGCATAATCCTAGGCTTTTAGCCTTATACTTGGGATAGTTTAAGACAAATTGTCAAGTATGATGTGATGAATGATAAGTATAAGTTTATTTTAGTATATTTTATATGTGAATAAACTTCATACGCTTTCATATATTTAGTGAAATAACTGAGAAAGAGATTGATTTTATTGCAATTCGAACTTCTATTCTACTTTTATGTACATGTATTAAAAACCAGGCTTTTAACACAGCCATATAGTTTGTTTTATAAGTGAGTAGGCATACGGTATACTACATACGTTTAAGCTTTATATTCAGCCAGTCAATTGAAACGATTTACGAATGTGCGAACAACTTCTTTTCACAAGTTTTTCTATGCTGAAAAGTTGATTTTTTATTTTACTTTTACTCACAAACTTTGATAAAATTGATTTGAACTAAGACAATTTTGTTAGAAAATATACTAATATATATTTGTTGAATTTTATTGAAATCGTTTCTTTGTACGTGGCTTCAAATTAACCCTTTAATTTACTTCTTTGTACAAAATTTCAAATTCAAATAGCAATAGTTTTTTTTTTATATATCTCAAATTGTCGTTGCTTGCAGTGGTAAAAATTATCGTAAGCATAATCTGTTGGGTCTGAATTCAAGTCTTAGTAAAGTCAATATCAATTTTATTTTGTTCAATAAAAAAATGATATATTGGATATGCCGTTTCTCCTCGGACATGATTGATCATTTTTTTTTACTCAAAAAAATCACACAGGCTGATTTAAATTTGAGTGAATAATATTTATACCAAAAAAACTGTTTGAACCCCATCATTCAGAACTTTTGATTGAGAACATGTCAAATTTTACATGTTTATTTTAGGTTTAATGATAATATTTTAAGCATCTTCAGACTTTCGAGACGATTAATTATTTGACTTTAAGTTTAAGCAAAAAATATTTTTGTCAATTTTAGGTGGATCCACTAGACGCTGGAACAGACGGAGGATTAACATTCACGTCTCCAAATTGGCGTTCAAGATGGCCGCTTGAAATAACTCGTCACACTTCAAAATACCCTGCTCACCAGGCGGCTGCCTTTTACTATCCAGATCTTGAAAGATTGCCAAAAATAGCCATGTTTCAATTCATCAAGGCAAGTTGCACGTAAAACTATTACAATTAAATAGCTTACGTTCAATATGTGATCTTTCGTTACGATTTCTTGATCGTCTTTGATCCAAAATGAAACGAATTGCTTACATTACTAGCTCTTAGAATTTATATAATATGACGGGCAGCAATAATTTATTATTGGTATCATTAGGTATCAATGATAAGTCGGGTCTGTGGCACAGTTTTCAAATTAAAAATTTGTTGTATCCATAACAACAAAAAGCGTCCACTTTTTCAATTAATCAAAAATATTAAAAAATGTTCGCTATGTGCCTTTTCGCCAAGAATTGACAGTGAACAATTATTTAGAATATTTAAATAAATGAGAAGATGAAAAATTAGGTATCCAATAAAACGAAGTTTGACCCTTCGCAAGATAGTCTAAATATTTATCCTAGATATAGTGTTATGTATCTGACAGCAGGAAACTATCAATGTATTCTAATATTTTTTTTACATTAAACCAGCACTTGTGAATTTTGGAAGTAAATAAAAGAGTATGACAAATTCAACTATTGTTAACGTATCGGTTTTTATTTTTTTAGCTGGAGGATTTTTCATTAGGTAAACTTATTAATGACTCAAAAGCCACAAAGTATAAGAGTGGTCCAGCTGATTTTATCGACCCAACTGACCCTGAACTAACTGCGTCATTTGTTGATGATTGGAATGAATTTGAGGAGTCTAGAGGTCCAAATATAAGAGTGCAAATACCTAGCCAGTAAGTTTTCTGTTTATTTATTATTTATCACGCATGACACAGTGATACCGAAATCTCAAGAGAGGCAAATTGTAAAGTCAACTTGATTATTTATTTGTAATTTATTTTAGACTGCTTGTTAAAAAAATCAAAGTTCTACGCGAATTATTTATAACCTTTATTTACTGAAGTATAATCAAGTAATTACTAGAGCTGAGGAGTCGAAGTCATGGAGTCAGCCTGAAAAAAAACGAAAATCTTTGAGTAATTTTAAAAGAAATAGTATATTCAAATCGTTAGGGTCAAAAGTGGGGTCACTGCATGCTGCTAACTCTAAAAATAATTAAAGTCGTATATAAATTAAGATCAGAGTAGGAATCGACATGGTTTTATTTTGAACGATTCCACAGCCCTGATAAATATTTATTTAATCAAAAGGTTTTTTTATATTTCGCAGTATACATTTAACATTAAAAGCATCCATCTCGATTTCTCGACTTCATCTATTTTTAACATTCGAGAAATTCAACATCTCGGATTATTGAAATTAATTTTGCCGAAATTCTTTTAAATATACACTTTTTTAAAGCCTTAATCTATCTTATATACTTCGTGTTTTTTCGAAAGGGCTTTTATATGATTAAACATGCCATTTAGTCAAGTTTGTAGATGTCCAATTTCAGATATTTAAATTTATAATGAAAACAAAACTAATCACTGTAAAACAATATTTTCCATTTAATAAAAGATAATAATGCATTAAAAGGTGTCTTAAATTAATACGATATATGTAAATTAATAGTAAAGAAATGTAATAATAAAAAGGTTCAATTTTATTTTTTCTGATTTATGATGAAGGATCAGTTAGATGACTTCAATTGAAAACAATTTCTAAAAATCAATAACCTGATTTATCAGTATTGAATATCTTCATGTTTTCAGAAAAACTTCACTCCTCGCAGATAACGCTGGTGAAATATTATCCAACGTCACCAAAAGCTATCAATATGGAGAAGGTTTTTACCCTAAACGTTTTCGGTCAGACATTGATCCTGAAATACTTAAAAAGAGTAAGAATATAATATAATTCATACAGACATTTTATAAATCAATTGTATACTGTTTATGCTGAAACTTTAAAAAAAATATATATTAATTAATAAAATAAATTTAGACAACAATTTATCTTACAATCCAAATAACATATACATACGTTATTTGGAATAACTAAAACAATACAATAGATTTTTATTTACTTTAAGTTGTTTCTGTTGATAATAATTTATAAAGCCTTAATCGGTCAGATTAGAGATAATTTTATCATATGTCTTGTCTAAAATAGATAGTTTGCAGTCTTTAAAATAAAATGAGTAAGCTTTTTAGAACATTTTTAATTGCAATTAAATTTGAAAAGACGTTGACAAAAAAGTTGTTTAATTGCATTGAATTAACAAAAACGAAGTGCATTTAATATAATTTAAGATTTCGACTGAAGGTGCTTGGTGGAATTTTAATATTAAATTTGAATCGTTCAAAATATGTTCATTCACACAAGTGTATATTTGAACGATTCAAATTTAACCAAGTGCATTTTAAATTGCTTCTGACTTAATTAAATACAGTTGCAGATTAGTATCAAGTGCATTTATATGGATGTTTTCAAATAAAAACACTTATATTGAAAAATATAAGTGTTTACTATTGAATGAATATAATATTTAAAATTAATCATCAACCAAATGTAATTAAAATTTTGAATCAATTACAACATGAAAAATACCAATACTACAGTATTAAGCAACGTATATAACATTTTTTCTTATGTAAAATATTTTATAATTGTATGGTAAAAAAAATGATGTGTTTATTTTGTTATTCCAGAAATTCATTCGCCTCAAGATACAAGTAATCTACAAACATCGTTTTTTAAATACAAGAATACCAACTATAAGCCATCAAAAAGTTCATCACATTTTAATTGGTAACAAACCAAGTTACAAAATATTCTATAATTTTGTTTATATTTCTTAAACTGATTCATTTATTGTTTAATGATACTTTTGTGTGTTTTTTTTACAAATAAAATTGTTTTGAATACTGGGACTGTTTTACTCATGTCAGATCATATTTAGAATAATATTATATCAGCGTTCATTTCATAGGTGTTTACTGTCAATATGTGCTGGAAAGGCATCATTTAATAACGTTCATTTCACAGGTTTTTACTGTAAATATACGGTGAAAAGGCATTATTTAAAAAAAAAAAAAAAATTGTAGATCGTCAATTTAAAATGCTAGTGGTAAGCGAAACCAGTCATGAAGCTAAAAAATCAATGTAGATTTAGTACAATAGAGCGCTTAACTTTCCTAATTTTCAATCATATACAAATATAAAATACAAATTACTAAATTATTCTTTGCGACAATTCAATCAAATCAAACGAAAAACATCTCGTAATTGTTCGATATGTTTAAATATAGACATAATTTTTTCAGACATAATCAAAAAGCAGCAAAATTTTCGCAAGCATTAAAAAAGGCTCCGATTGAAAATGAATAGGTAGATGAGAATTTTTGTTTGCCTTCTAATAAAACCATTCTATCAATAAGAAAACACTTTGGTAAAATTATTTTCAATAAAATTTCAATACTCCATACCAATATACTTAGCCATTTCGTATTGCGCTGCGCTCATTACGGTGTATTTATTCAATTAATTTTGCTTCGTTTATTGCAGAAGCGATTGCCTACAACTCTATTACAGCGCTTCTTGTAAAGGGAGACGTAAAAAATGTGTATAAGTATCTCTAAAACTTAAAATAAAACATTTTTAATAGACTGTTAATGAATTTGATTTATTTTTATATTCGGGACACAACGGGAGTTAACATTGAAAACTTATATCGTATCGACTGTAATCGAAGGCTTAGGGTCATAGGGTACTACAATAATGTGTGATTTGAGTTAAGCTCGGTTTTGGCAATGATATAATCATATTTATTTTTGAAATAAAACTATGTAGTGTGTAATACACAAAATGTGTGTGTGATGTACAAAATGTAGTGTGTGATACTTTAACACCATTATTTTTTTAAGTAATTGATTAGGTCAAAAATATGCTTAGTAAGTTAAAATGTTGTTTTTATCCATTGAACACTTACCAAACTTGAATATTATTATTCTTAAAAAAGCTTTCCGTGCTTCATTGTATTCTAAAATTATGATCACGTGGTAATATTACCTCTCAGAATTTGCTCATTAATGTTGATAGAGATTATTTATTTGTGTTAAAAATTCACTTTACACACAGAATCTTGCCCTGCGCATTCAATAAATAACAGAGAGAGAGTGTGAGTGCTCAGGTTCACAGATACACCAAAATAAATATGAGTCTTTGAGAATGCCAAAAATAAGCAACAACATTGTGATTTTTTTATTGGACTTATACGTACAATTACGTTTTTACTAAGTGTTTATGTTGATTGAATACATTATTATTTTAGAACGATAACAATATTGTAATGTGTATTTACTAAGCTCACTTTACTTTAAGGATACTTTATGTTTAAGACATGAAGAATATAATAACGCATCGACTCAATGTATCCTTTAACATCACTTGGCTCACTTCATCCCTCAGTGGCCCATATAATATATTATCATTGCAGATGCTTACAGCTGTGATGAGTTTGAGAAACGCTACTTTGCACAACTGCTGCGCGCTTGAAACCATTTCAAATATTGTATAGAAACACTCCAAACCGTTAAATCGATCGCACTTCTAGTGCCCTGATACTTGTAAGTGCTGGAAACTGTTACAGTGGGTCGCTAGCTTCACGTGCTCGCCGAATGAGTTCCGAAACAAAGTTTAGTGCTGTTGTACAACACGGAAGTATTAACCGCATACCCGTTAAAGCTTTCTGCGTCCCTGTTGCCATTATTTCGAATTTAAATACAAACTTACTTATTTCCGAACAAGCAACCACCTTGGGGCGTGTTACTATGCCACCTATCATATAGACATTAAGAAGTGAAATTTTAAGCGTTTAAATTTTATTTATTGTGAGTGTAAAAGTTATTTATTGCATCGCATTCTGAATTACATGGTTTTGGCCATTTTAATGCACTAACTTCGCAACAGTAAATGAAAGTTGTAAAATAATATCTCTCCTTCGGATAATATTACGGAATATATGTTATAGAATCATTTTAATTTATGTTTATAACCAAGTATGTGTATCGGGCTTTCCTGATTCTTGGGTAATATAAAGGTCTAGATTTATATCCCTTACGTCTCACTTAAATACTAAGTCAAGTTGTTAAAAGAAAAATTGTGACTACTTACTGTGTAACTTCAGTAAAAAATACTGTCCAGTTTCTATAATGAAGAACTGTTAGTTTTAATATTGCAACCCGCGCAGTGAAATAAATTACAGGATTCGACGTCGAGGGAGTGCATATTATGGATAATAACACCGTTTTAACGATCTTCTATAACAGTGCTTCGCAATCTGTGGGCCGTAGGGTTTGTCGTGGGGGCTGCAAAAATATTCAGTAGAAAGTACAAATATTTTTCCACATAACATATTTAGGGTATGTATATATTTAAGTCTGTTAAATCAGTGCTTGGGAGCCGCCGCAGGATGCGATTGAAAATTGATCATTTCAGCAAAGCAAATCGAGCATTTCGAATTCGTCAATGAGCTAAAAAAAACGAGTTACGGAGATAACTTATTATAACTTATTTAATACAATATATTAATAACGTTGGTTTATGTTTTATTAGTTTCAAATCACTGTATTTTTTTGTATTGGTGTAACATGCTGTTTATATTAAAATGTTTTTTTTATCATGATAGTTTATGTAATCCCGGTAGCTCGATGATGGCTGTAAAAATAGGACTTTCCCACCTCCAGAAAAGGACGTGAAGCAGAAGACTGTATTAAGATTAACAAAAAAAAAATTTAAAAAAAGCAAACAGAAGAATACAAAAGAAGAAGAAAAGAATCCTCGATGACGAAAAAGCTTTCTTCCCGCTGTATCTTATGTTATTCAAGAAAATAAAGAATCAATTCTAAATGATTTTGATAAAAAAAAGGAAAGAACATTATTAGGCCCACAATAAATTTGTACACAAAGAGTTGATGGAAGATGAGCAGAGATGGAAGCAGAATAGATAGTTAAACAATTTTTCTTTAATATAAAGTGAAAAAACAATACAATAATTATCAATAAAATACAAATTCATCAGTTAAACAAGAAAGCACTCTAATACACTTTGTGTACTTCACTACATCTATTTTTATTTTGTTTTTTCAACCATATCCACTCCTTAGTCGGAGTATACGGTCACCAAATGTTTCCTTCAAGATCCTCTATCTCCCACTAATCTTCTTACTTCCTCCCATGTCATCCCAGCGTCCTGTAGCTCCGCCGACTGCATCTTATGGATGGTCATCGGTGGCCTTCCACAATAAGTTTGTTTAAATACGCTTTTCCGTGTTTTTTTTTAATTACAATTATCTACAGAAATATTGTAATATATTGGATATTATGTTGTATGTGTGTGAGGACTCAGGAAACAAATGCGGCAGTTTTCATAATCCTGAAACACTAGCAAATCAATTATCATGTTTTTTTTTATTTTATAAATAAAACGTATGAAAAAAAGTATTTTTTATTAGTACTTTCTTGTTATTTGAATATAATTTACATTGTTATGTGAAGTTTGATTATTAATTAACATTTTTGCTGTACAGGAAAAGAATCTACATATATAGTAAACTACCATTTATATATGTGTTATAAACTCGATTTTAACTATTCATGTTAGATCATTATTCAAAAAATTAAATAAATACAACTTTATGCGGAACCATCAGGTCTACACGATGACATAATATCTAACTCATTTTCGAAAAAATATGTCATTGTTTTCAGAGCACTCAAGTATTCTCAATCACATAAAATAACACAATGATTTGTTAAAATAACAATATACTTGTTGGTAATTTATCCAGTTATCAAATCGAATATTATTGTTAAGCAGATAATATTTTATTTCAGAGAATTTTAATGTTGACGAATTTTTGTGTTTTGCCAGACGGTTTTTTGAAAAATAAATATCTTCCAAAACAAATAGTAATAAATGGTTTATAAATACGAGTACGATATTCTCTGCTCTGGGAACGAGTTTCACTAGAAAATAAATGTTTTTCTTTTTTTACTTATATTATTTACATTACGTTATCAAATGAAAATTTTAATATTTTATTTAGATATCAAAACTCTGGAATAAAAAAGTTCAATATTACTAAATTTCATTCACCTAATAATTTTCATGATTGTGCTATTGTCAAATTCATATTGAGTAAATTGTCTATGTCTGGGGTATTTAATTAAATTGTCGGAATATTTGAACTGATGACATTCCAGATAATGGCAAGATTATTAAAATATTTCATGAATAGCTTTATTAAGAAATTATGTCCTCATTCTTTGTCACTAAGGATGAGAAAATTTAATCAGCGACGATAAAATTATAAACTCAGTCGGGGCAAAAAAATGTCGACTTCATCGCTTTGTGAAATTCTAAGTGTCATTGAGAGTAAATTTAAGTTATCTTGCAAGATCTCCGTTACTTGTACATTATTATTTAAACTTTTACTAAATGTAATCCATCGAGACTTTCATCAGCAGCCAAAAATTTGCTGTTGCTATTAGCACAATCCAAGGTGTCATTACACTGCTTCTTTCTGCATACTCCATTCAGACACAATTTATGACTCTATTACAATTTGTATATTCTTTATGTATTATAAATGAGGGTTTGGAAAGGAAAGGGGCAGTTTTTATAATTCAAAAATGTAGTCAAATTAATTAAAACGTTTATATATATATTGACTGTGAAAAGGAAAAAGAACGTAACACACAGTTTTTTCAAAACAGCTTTTTGTCGATAATCACAATGTATCAAACATGATACACGTTCTATCAAAAGGGTGTAAGCTGCAAATGCCAAATTAGTATCTAAATTTAGCTTTTAAGTTTGAAAAAATATGAGCTTGTGAAAATTGAAACCAAGAAAAAAGACTGAAAAAAAGGTTTTTTCTAGATATTTTCCTTCAATAATATTAGACTATGTCAATTTAACACCAGTTTAGAAGTTTCTGTCCACTTCCAGGTTGTGTATATTTCATAATTTGCATATGGCCCAAAATCATCAAAACACGTTTTTTGTGCCTCCTGTGAAATTTGCCATGTGTGGGTAACGTCATTTTTCCTTTCCACAGTCGATATATATATATATAAAACGTCTGAAAAAGGTAATTTTGAATGTTTTTATAAGTGCTATCTTGTGATTTTAACTTTATGTGGAATTTCCAGCTCCATACGATGACGTATTTATGTAATTTTCTACCAAACATGAAAACTGCTGCCTTTCCGAACCCAAAAATTTCCAACAGTTTTCGAATATTGTCAATCGATATGTAATGCGTAATGTATCAAGGCCTGTTAGGCAAATACGATAGAACGCTAAATCAGAGTTTCTGAGACGTTCAAATATTGCTACTTCGTACACCCGGATTGTATGTAAAATTAGTGAACGCCACCGAAGCACTATTTACATTTCTGGAAGGCTTATCTCTGGTAAACACTCCTAAATCCGCCTAAAGAGCCTTCTGATAGCACCCCTCCAGTAATTTGGAATTCAAATTAAAAGGAATAACGGGTTCACTAAAACGGTTTTGTATAATTATACTCCAAAAAATATCGGTACTAACTTCTAATTTAAAATAACGGTATGCAAGCACCAGCTACATTTATATATTGTAAATATTTTTTTATTTATAATTATACAACGCATATTAATCTCCGTCTTACAATTATTCGTATATTTGTTTCGGAAAAAGTTTTGATAACAATTACTTATTATTTTTTTAAATGCATTAGATTCTTTTTTTCCCTTTAGTAAAATTAAAGTACCAGGCAATTTATTATATTTTAAATATTATAATTAGTTTTTTTTCGATTGGTTACATTTAATTTGAATTAATAACATGAGATTTGTTTATATTTAAAATAAAATAATATTTCAAATTATAAATGATATTACAGAATTCTTATTTGTTTATTTTTAAGAACCATGTCTGTTTTCAATATGTACCAAAATATAGTAATGTAGAGCAGGGTTTCTCAACGGGGAGCTCTGTGGTTCCCCAGGGGGGCACAGAGATTTATTTTTATTTTGGAGAGGCTCAGCACAGCTAGGGGGGTCACGGGCAAATTTTCCGAAATCCCTAAATTTATGTGATTTTGGATTCGAAATTCTTGGAAGCGCTAAGAAAAAAGGTCCCACGCTGTTCATTTGGGAAAATTTGTAAATTCCTGGAATTTTGGATTCGAAAATTCTTGTAAGACCTTAAAAAAAGTCACATCCTGGTAAATTTGGGAAATCCGCTAGGTTTTTTACGGGCCCAATAAGGTTGAGAAACACTGATGTGAAGCATAGTAAAAGATATTGTTTAGCGATAACTACATTAGTCAGTCGCGTAACTTCTCTTTTAGTATTAGAGTAGTGCATTAAGTATTGGTTTGATTGCTTACCTTACACCATGTTTTGACATCGACGCTTTTGAATACATATTAATAAACCAATTGTAAAACAAACACATTAAAGTTTTCATCTGGTATCCCAATAAAGAGCATTAAGACAGTGCCAAAAACTATGTCGGCACATTTAATTATTTTCAGTACCTTATTGACGATTGTCATTTCTTCTTGTATGGTAATATCGACCTACATAGCGCCATTAAAGCACCGGATTGAGATATCCGTAGTAATTACGACGGGCAGTTAAACGAATGCACCAGTGCAGTGTTTTCGAATTGCATATTCAGATATTTAAGTCAAGCATTACCCCTTCCTGCGCCCCTACTCATCCCCTTCTCAGCTAGAATCTCTTTTTAATTCGCAAAACTGGTTCTTTGAACGAGCGCATTGAATGCATATTCATTTCATTTTAATTGCATATTACTTTACGGAGTATAATGACTTGCTTCATTTAAAAATATCAACTTTATTTCTGTGGGTTGTATAAGAGTGTGCGTTGTTTTTTTTATTATTAAATTTTAATCAATTTCAGTAAAACAATTATTAGTTTCCGAATTTTGAAAAAACGATAATATACGATCAGACAGTTTCATTCCAAGCGGATTGTCAAAATAATATGAACAAATAAATAAATATTGAAACAATTTAGCACCATCAATAAGCGACATTTTGGTGACCATTAGAAAGCAATATTAAACATTCAATCAAACAATTATTTGACACTTTCCTTCCTTAATCTTTTACTAAAACGAAACTTTTAATGGAATAACATTCTGAGCTCATATTTCCAGCAATATTTTGATCATCAATTCCATTTATAAATAAAAAATTTACATGCAACCCAATATATAAACAAAAATACGTCATTTAAGATTCATTTTTATTAAATAAACGTGTTTTTTTACTATTTTATAATTGAGTGACGATTGGAAGTGACAAGAAAGTGACAATTATTTGAATAAATTAACCAAAACATCGGTATTTTACTGATAAAATATAAGTCAAAAGCTATTAATGACTGTGACATTTTGTGTAACATATCACTTTTTTAAACAAGCTCAGAGAAATAAACTTTCTCACAATCATCCTTTCTATCATAAGTTAAATCTCTTAGAAGACAATTTAAATTTCTCACTAGCAAAACCAGTTCTCAGTTATCTTTCTAATAAAAACATTGAGCACATAAGCTTACTGAGTTAATATCTACACTACAAACTATAAGAGTAAGAAAAATGTATTGATATATCACTGACCAAATAGATATAGCGTATAAAAACTTCTGGGTAGACCATTTTGTTGAATATAAGGTGTCCACATAATCATCAAAGCTTGCCGGAACTTTATATTGCGAATAACTTCGCTGAGAAACAGAAGCGGCGCCTAGACACGAGTAGTTTCTACGCCGTAGCGACGCCGCCTCGTAGCACCGCGTCTCGGTGACTATTTTCAGAGCTACGGATGTAGATGTTATTGTCTAATTTGCACTACTGTTACTACAAAACACGGTGCGCTTTATAGTTGCATTAAATTATATACCTCAAAGTGATTTGCATGAGTCTGAATAACTATTATTACGACCATAAAGGACAGGCTAGCAAATCGCCACAATAGAATACAACTATTAAATAATGAACTAAGGAGTGAATACAAATAATAGCATAATATATATGATCCTTTTTATTTACTAGCGCTATTCAGGCACAATCAGTCTTTTCCGTTCTACTCACCTTCCTATGGCAATCGCTGACTCTTAGTTTTTTCTAAAGTTAGCTAAAGTTAGGTAGCTAGCGAAGTTGCTATTTTCCAACTGACCGTCTATCCTTAGGATGATGATATTGTATTTGAGGCGTTTTGAACTCGTCCACGCTTTCAACTGTCGTGTATATCCAGTCAATCGTTGAAATTAAATTTTTGGAAAAATCTGACAATTTACCAAGAGAACCAAGCTCAGCTTAATATAAAACATAATTTCCAAAAACTTACCACCTTATCCACCGAAAAAAAGGTGAGTCTGGTTTGTTGCCATCTTCGCTGATATGATCAAAAATCTTTTGCACGTTATTGCGCGTAAACACTTGCAGCTTATCAAAAATATAATAAATGATCACTTAATTTGATTTTTTCTGTTGTCTTTTTGCCGTCTTTCAACAAGCGTGAATCGTAAAAAATTGATTTTTTTACTATTTATTTAAAAACAGTTTTTTTATAAATACTAAAAAAATAAAAATACTGCTTAGGCAGGCCACTTCAATTGGCAGTGAAATGTTAAAACTGAAAAATTTTCACTTCTAACATTAATATATCATTTATTGTATTCTGAAAGGACTTTTTACGCGCAAATAAATAACGAGTACAATATAATAAGATACTTATATTCTTTGAAAAATATATACTTTTTACAAAAGATTGTAAAAAAACAATATTTTTTTAAAATCCAAAGAAAAACAAACTCCTTATTTATTAAAATTATTATTCATGCTCGTATTCATGCTCTCTTCTTTTGATAAAATATATTTTTTTTTATAAAACTTATGTTTTTTTAAAAAATAATACAATAATATAATTTTCACTAGAAAAAAATATCTTTACTAGGTCCATTTGATAGTTGCTTTACATACATGGATAGTTTGGCTTACAAAATTGTTACTGAACTATAGAAATTTATCAAATGAGTCCCATTTTCGTTAGTTCGACAACATGGAACTAAGTTGTTATAGGTGTACTCAAACTAATGATATATGCATTATTACTTAACTCCATTGCCACAAACTTTCAGTTAAACTTTCACTGTACATTTATTCACAGTACTTTTTATTTAACTTGCATGCCCGCTTTAATAATACATTGAATATCATCAGTCTTTAGTCTACTTCTATTATATTATATGTACAAAGTTTATTATTTTTAATTTCAATTTCCCTTAAATTTAGAAATACTTAAAAATAACCTATTAACTGTTCTAACGTCAACGAGGAAAAGATATGTCAATAGTGATAGGTCAAAAGTAAATCTGAAAAATTAAATCATAGTAACACTATAGTATATCTTGCCCCACAAATTAATGAGGCAATCAGTTTCATTTTATTGTCCAGGAAAGCTAAAAGTTTGTTTGACTTCTTTTTAACAAAAAATAATACTAATTATCTTGAATGACTACGAAAAATCCATAAAGTAAACACCAACTTATACAAAATACAGAATGACATTCGGCCTGCTGGCTCAAATCCTGGGATCAATAACATAACTTGCCGTTAACACTTATGATAACACAATGCTTTTAATAGTAAAATCATTGCACGGGGAACCACCTGTGCTATTAAGAATATTATTTAATAATATTTCTTTTTTGTTAAAAAACCCAAACCTCCATTTTGTAATTTTATAATTTTAAAATGTTAGAATCAATCTTGCTCCATTACTTAAGCAAACTTTGCGATAGTAAGTCTGAAGATGCCTCTGAAAGAGGCGAAACACGTGTCACAGTTAGTAACACAATACGTGGAATAATCAAAGTTAATTTAAATTTTCTATTAATTAATTTTTCACTTAATCTCCTTCGTGTGTAGTGCCTTTACCAATACGGATCATCATAAGGAAAGTAGATGACTACACAACTTTCTTCAGTGCTCTGTAAAAGTTTTCGTCTCATCCAACGACAATCCTACTTGTTATTTTTGTTGACTTGTGAATGACTTAAAACATAGACAATCTTAATAATATTACATATTCTAACATTAATAATATTACATATTCTATCATAAAACAAAATGCGTTTATTGATGGTCCGATTTTTTTAAGACATTATTTTGATCAAAATTATATATTCAATATTTTATTAACAGTTTTATCCAATGTGTGATATGCAGCACCAATCAAATCTGAAACTAACAATGTGGATATGTTTGATCGGTGAAAGAATAATAAGTAATCAGATATCAGACAGACTTTAAAATTTGTTAATCACGACTAGTTTTTGGTGTACAAATTTACAGTTCTAAGTAATTTTATAACTAGGTGCTGATTTTACTCTCTATTAAAATAAGAAAATACTTGATATAAAAAAATAATAGTCGGTAATCTGTCACCCATTTCGATCAAATAGAACATATTATGTATGGATTTTCGATTGTTTCATTGCTTTACATTTTTTTAAAAATTTTCCGTTTATAATCTATTTTTAATTTATTTGTCTCTGCTATTAAAACCATGTGTGTATTATTTATTTTTTACCATACCCATTCCCATTCCCTATTCCTAGCATGTCACCACCATTGTCTCTCAAAGATTATTTGTCCCTTGCCTGTTTCATTGCTTCCTCTTATGTCATTTCATCGTCCTGTAGCTCAACCAGAATCAGTGGCCTTCCTCGACAGCGGGATCCGTTCAGTTTTTCTTGATGCATCCACAGCACATTTTCATCCCAGGTTCATCGTCGTTACATAACTTTGGACGTGATAAAGGGATGGTTAGTCCGTTCTCTTTCTTCCGTGTTACTGACAAAGTTAAACCACTACACCCCTAGTATTCGCCGCAGAGTGGTTTCGTCAGTTGCCATGACTCGCAACCGTAAAACAGTATTTTCAAGATGAATGCGTTGAACGTGAGGCATTTTGAGTCTAAATATGGCGGCTTTTATTTTTCATAATCACGTTATTAAAATAAAATAAAATATTAGTATATATAACGCAAAATCACCAATATAAAAACACAAATTACTCCTATGCTATAGACACATAAATAATACCTTTCAAGTTAAACTTTTTTTCAATTCAGTTACCCAAAATCATTTTATAGTTATTAACGATTCCATCAATTTTGATACGTCACTGTCAGTAATAAAGTTACACCAAGCATCACATACATTTTAACATATTTGTAGTACCGTCATCCGAAACAATGTGTTGTATTTCGGAAAAGGTACGCAACTTGAATCCTCATATGGAGAATTATGTTCTGAGGCATATTACGTACTGATAATATACTCTTAGCAAAAGTTTACTCTGTTAGGGTTGTTCGTAAACCGATTCTCAAGATCTCAGAAACTGCTGCCGTGCTTGTACCGCAACTGCTAACCAATATAATTACTACACTTCCACCAGCATTGTACCTCTAAATGTGTCGTATGAGAAGATTTGTTAACAGAATGCTCTTAACTGCTTGCGTCATAATTTGATAATAGTCTTTCTAGATGTAATTTAGAAAATTATATCATCACAATGAGTCGTCTGAACTAATGCATCGCACTTTGTTTCTCAATAGCCGAGCAATGAACTCAATTTGTTATAGTAATTGATAATTTTATCACATATTCACGTTAATATTACACTGATGTTTCAATTTCCTACGAAAAAAATCATTCTTTTGTTTCTGAAATGAGAACAAGTTTTCTATATTTGAAAATTGTTTCTCCTAAATAACAAAGTGTTGCCGTGTTACTATTTTACTTACACATATATTATTGAAAACGGATTTAATTTTTTTCCTTAAAACAACAAAGTAAATATGAAAACTACTTTTATTATGTATTTTATACGTTTTTGACAATATTAAACGTGCAATACTTATAACCTATTTAAAACTCATAATTTAATTGATAAAATAAATATTTTAAATCATCAAAACTTTTAAGGAAACCAAGGCTTCACTTTACAAATAATTATCGTCATCTGCTTGAAATAAATGAATATTAACTATGAGGTGATGCAAAAGGCTTTCAAAACCAGGGGTTCGAACCGCTATTTTTTCATTCCGGTTTTCTTTCCGATTCAAGTAAAAAAATATATATCAGTTCGGTTCTGGTTTTCGTTCCGGCAAAAATAACGGTTTTTAACGGTTTTCGGTTCAGCTCGAATCCAAAAGCCCAGGAATATGCCGATTTGCCCAAAATATCTCCGCAACTCGTTTTTTTATTTAGCTCACTAGCTTTGTACTTTATACTAGCGTGAACCAAAAAAAACGGATATTTTCATCGGTTTGTTTCCGGTTTTCGTTCCGGCAAAAATAGCCGTTTTAACGGTTTTCGGTTCCGTTCCGGATCAAAACATTATTCAACTGTTAAAATAAATATTTCATTATAGGGCTGGGCGATTGTTCCAGTAGTCAGCCAGTTAAGGAACGGATGTTTTTTCGAAAGATATATTGAATTAATGAATATATGTTTTTTTCACTGGTATTCTATAAAACAGGTACTAAATAATGTAATCGAGTGAAAATAGAAACGGATAATATCGTTTTCCAAAAAATGACAAAAAATCCAGTACTCAGCCACCAAAAATCAGTATTTAGCCTTTCATAGGCATTAACTTTCAGTAGTCAGTTTATCACAAATATGCATCTTCAAGTGGTTGACTACCGCCACATATTTAATTAATTCTGTTTTTTCAGTGTCATCACTATTAATCGTGTTGAAGCTAAAAGGCTGACTATAGGAACAGTCACTCTATTACGTTATGGACAGCAAACATATTATTGGTTATTTTGTGTAATCCGATACATTCATTTTGTAAACAAAAAATGAATAGTCTAGGTATAACATTTTAAATATGTAACACAAAGCATGATAATAATTTCGTACTGTATGAATAGCTAACCTCGAGCAGCTTTCCTAAAATAAACTCTCTGCCGTTAAATTATTTGTCAGTCTTTGCGTGCGCACCCGATGTTTTAAAACGGCGAGCATTTCATATCCGGTATGGTCTAGTGGCTAGGATACCTGGCTCTCACCCAGGAGGCTCGGGTTCGATTCCCGGTACCGGAATATTTTTTTGTCAAAAACTTATACACAGACACAAATAACGATTGTATTCAAAATCTTATTAATGATAATACAAATCTCAACGTGTAAACATTTATTTTACAAAACGATTTTCATTTCAACGTACAATTTAAACGTGTTTTTTTGCTTTTGAGAAAATTAATACTGTCATTCTTATCAAAGTTTTAAAAGCGATTTACGCTGGGCTGGATGCACTTTGTAAAAGCTGAGTAAAACAATACTTTCTCTTATCACGATGTCACGCATAGTGCAATAATTAAAATATAATATTTTTAAATATATCAACATAAATAGCTTTAAAAAAATTGCTAAATTTAAAAAAAAAAGTGGTAAATAAAAACGCTTTTAGGGTGTTCACTGTCAATACTTGGTGGAAAGTCATTATAATTAAAAAATACTAATTATTTCACTTTTGATAATGCTCGTCATGGGTGAAACCGGTACTGATCTTATTAAATAAAAGTGAAATTAGTACAAGTGAGTATTTTATTTTTTGAATATAATGCAAAGAAAATATCGTAAAAATGTAATAAAGAAGATCTTATGAGTAAATAACACAAAATACTATCCATACCTACATGCTAATATACGGGGACTTTTATGAGGGGCACGACATAAATCGCTTTCATCGCTAGAAATTTCTGACACGTTAAATGTGATCTCATGAAGTCTTTTGTTTATTTTTAGTGTCTTTTTTTTAATTTTCTTGTTATTAGAAAATCCGCTATCCGCTTTTTTGTGTCTGGGAATCGTGTAAAAATAAAGTATTAGATTATTTTTTTAATGCACGGTGTAATTTTAAAATCGAGTAAATAAATATTTGCGTGTACTTATGATTACTCGCGTTTCACTTTCTGTAAAGTAAAAAGGAAAAGAAGATTGTGATATATTTATGTAATCCTTATCTTTGCATTACTTCAAAATTAATATTTAAATTGTCTCAAAGATATAGAGTTTCTTTCATTATGATTAAATTCATTTTGGTGTGCTTTGTAACATATACCTTTATTGAAACAATTAATATGAAACATATTCAATGAAACAATGTTTTCTATTACTGAGAAAAATATTTATTTTTGTCATGGAATCAGAGATAATAGAATATTAATACTGTAGAAATCGGTTCGTTTACTGAGCGCTTATTAAAAATGATATTTAATAATTAATATCCATCTATAATGTATGGCTACGTAAGCTTTCCTTCACCAAGTATTTAAATCCTTTGATCTACAATATGGAAGCCCATCAACGGCAAAACTCATCGTCTATAAAGTTCTGTGAAGGCGTCGTCAATTAAAAACTGTTTTTAAATGAAAATTCAGTTCAATTTATTATTACCAACAAATAAATTGAATATATACATACAGTATTGGTAAAACGATATATTTGATTAGAATATTAACTTTTTTTATTGTTGTTTATTTATAATCCCTTTAGAAGAACGAGGAAGCAAAAAAATATCTGAAGATATATAGTGTTGGTAATCTTTTACGGCTGAAATAAAATAAAAAGAATAGTTGAAATATGTATACGTTATTCTTTTGGGAGATTTTAAAAGATCAATATTGTACGTCATAAAAAAATTATCTCTCTTATTGAATAAAGATGGCATGGCAACATTTAACATTTATCAATCTCGGAACTTTACACTATTGTACTCTTAAGTTCATTTGTAAGCATCAGTACAGTTTTTAAATTGTTTCGTATTTGCACTCCACCACTGTAATTATGTTTACTCAGGGCTTTTTTTATAATGTAGCGTGATAGAACGGCGTTCCTGGACCTTTTCCCTTGTCATTTTTTATGTTTCAAATCAATATTCACAAAACGTTACTTTATTTTAATCGTAACGTAAATAACAATACCACGTTCATATACCTACTCTGTGACAAAAACCTCGAAAATAATGCGTGATTTAGTGTGCTTTTTGTGTCAAGCGAATTCTATTCGTATCAGATTTGTCTCATTTGTTCACCAAAATCCTCGGACCACCTTTGAAGCTTTTCGATCCTTAAAAATACGTTGATCAGTGGTTACTCAGAGTAAGGCAAGGCTCACAGGTTCGAGTCCTAATACGAACAATATTTTATTTAATAATTTTCAAAATTTCAATTTATCGACTTTTCGGGTGCTTGTGGCATCTAAAAAAGTTCTTCACGCCCTTCCAATCCTAAAATTAGAGGAGCGAAGCGAGAGTTATTTGTAAACCACTAGTCGTGTGCTAGCTGTATTCTTATATCCATAATATCTTTGAAAAAAAGTGTTAGTAAATAAATAACAACCTGTTCTCGTAAAAAAATATGTTGTGATATCTCCGTTAGGAAGCCAGATTAATTAAAAATCCACTTTGGGAATGGACATGCATTAAAAAAAAATCTCTAGAAAAATGCTTGACAAGAAGTGAGTCCGGCAACTTTTTTTTTAAAAAAAAAACCACTGTGTTTACTTAATTGTAAGACACGGTGACAATATCGCTCACACATGATCGATTATTTTTAATTAATTAGACAAACTGTGTCATAATTATTCCATAAACATCTGATAAAGAATAATGTTTACTTCAATCAAAATATCTTAATTGGAAATCTTTTCGTTAGTAAAGTTGCCATAATTCATTTTTGTGTCTCTGATTAATAAATATTATAATCATAGTGTCACATCGCTACGCACAGATAAAACTTTAGCTTCTAGAGCCGTGCGTTGGGTATCCGCGGCTGGGACTGCCACACAGCGAGTAGCGCCATGACAGCGCGGAAATTAGATATTACAAACTTGTTTCTAATTCAAATTACACCGAAAATGTTCGCGACATTAATAAATGCAATGTAACTCCGCGAGGAAGCAATATTTTAAGCCGCCATGACGTTTAGCGGTCCCAAATAAGATACGAGGATTAAATTTAAATATCAAACAAATTAATTTTGCCAAAATGAGCACTTCAAAAAGCCGCGTAATTTGGCGTGTTAATTAATTTACGAGTAAAATACCTTAAAACATGTGAAAGTAATGAATATAAGCGGTGGATTGAGCAGTGTTTTTTTACAAGTTGGCTTCATTAATTTAACATATTAAATTATATTAATTATGTATAATAAATAAAATGATATTATGACTATGTTTAATTTAGATTCTCTCATATCAAATAAGCTAACATTTTTGAATCTCTACTAAGGCAACTTAATTTTTTAAGCTTAAAATATTCACACCAACAAATTCTTTACTGTGCATTAAGATATTTATGAGAAAATCTATGCCTCAACAACATATAAAGATATAGTAAAAAGTGCTAATTAAACAATCGAAACTTTTTTTAAAAATTATAGTTTACTTTATTATATATAAGCATGTGCATTTATTGAACTTTTTAAATAATTGTATGCTTCTCAGTTCAACTATATGTTTTTCTAAGCTACAATATATTATCTAGTAATGTTAGTAATTATCGCCATGAGAATGTCAAGATCAATATGCAAGTCTTCAAAAATAACGTGTGAAAATACTGAAATGATTCACAATATATAGTAAGAATGCTTTTGTAAATTTAAATAACATATCTAGTCTTGTTTTATAATTAAGTATTTCGACTGAGGGTGCTTGATGGAATTTCAATATCAAATTTGAATCGTTTTAATTTTGCACTTTTTCATGAGTTTTGTCGCTTACGACCCGGGTTTCGCCTTTCAGCATCTTCAGGCATTCCAAGTGCACGGACGTACTTGAACTGACAGTTGACAGTTGACAGTTGACTGACTGTAAACAGTTATTATCTGGTCATTAATATTTTCAAAAAATCCTCATAATTATAACAAACCCACTTAATTCATTAAAAATTGTATACATTCAATTTTCGCTAATTTACATTTTAATAGCCTTTGACTTAGTGATCTGCTTATATTTTTGTATATAAACGATACAAACTGTTTACTACGCGTCAGTTCAAGTACATCCGTGCACTTGGAATGCCTGAAGATGCCGAAAGGCGAAACCCGGGTCGTTAGCGACAAAACTCATGGAAAAGTACAAAATTCAAACAATTCAAAAAAAATAGTCTTGTTTTACTTATTCAAATTTACTTTCATTCTTAAGAATAGAAAATTCAAAAATGCGCAAACAAACAATTTGAACAACTAGCTGTTTGCTTTGTTGTTGTTACGTTCTTTTTACGTTCTTTTTACAAATAGTTATTTAAGTAAATACTTTAAAAAAAATATTCCGGTACCGGGAATCGAACCCGAGCCTCCTGGGTGAGAGCCAGGTATCCTAGCCACTAGACCATACCGGATATAAGAATTATGGCGATACAAAATAGTCAGTTTGGTTTGCTTGTTTTTATTAAAATGACAATAGTAATGTGTAAACAGAAAATTTATTTAAATTAACAGTTTTATGACCTTGTTGGAATACTACAGTCTCCGAGGTTGAGAGTTGAAACCTACTCGCTTTCCGTGAAAATGTACAGTTTTAATACATTATTCAATGTAATTCGCTATCATAGACATTAAGTCGTGCTTCAGACCGATTCTACACTTAAGTAACGTAACATACTACTTGATTATGTCTTTGCATTCGTCGTCCATCTTCTAACAATCACAGACAATGCGATCAGCATCTTGCATTTTGTTGCCACATTTAGTCATTTGACCGAGTGGGCATGCGTTTTTACAAAAAATTTGAAAAAAAAATTGATCAATCTTTTGGGTGATGTGTAAAAATCTTCTCATAGTTACCACCGCTATGCCTGCTAGTTGCTACATATAAGTGATTGTGATTATCGGCTTTTTTCATGTCCCCGGACACAGTGCCGATGCGAGTTTATTTGGCGCCTTAGGCAACGGTTATTGGCGCGCCCCCTTTTTTACAAATTTCCCCATTTTTCTTTCGAAATAATGAAAAATAAGCAATTTGGTATCATAAGAAATATTTTTTAAATATCCATGTCCGCTCCCGATATGGAGCATATGGCCACCTAATGGAGGTATCTCAACAGAAGTTTTTCTCCGTGAACTGTTTCGCTCAACCCCTCTTTTTCGACTCATATAGAAAAAGATACATAATTACAACGAACAAATACAAACATCAAAATAAAACAAAATATACTATAATTTATTATTATTAGAGCATATAAAAATAACATTAACTCCATTTAAGCGCCCCTTAATGGTTTGCGCCTTAGTCGGTTGCCTATTTCATCTGTATTGTGGCGCCGACCCTGTCCGGACACTAGACATAAAATTGAAGACATTTTTGAGTCCAGAGACCGTGGTACTGTATTTTTTTACGAAAAAATGTTTAAACGAATGTTTCAACAATATTGTACTTTAAATACTGCTTTGTATTACTCAATCATCCGAGAAATGAATTTGATTTTGCCGATAAACCTTGTCTTTCAAGAAATAATTTTGCGTGTCTGTAATTTTATGGTTATTGCAAACTAGCGTTAGCCTCACGTATTAGTGTAAGATTTTTAAATATGATCACCTTTTTTTATTGCCTTCTAAAATTTACGTAGGTTCTATATGTATAGAGATTCTCAAACTATATTTGTAGTTGATGAATAAAATACTACTGTTTACAAATTTGATTAAAAATCTCAATACCTTCAAGTCTTGAGTGGTTTTATTCAAATGTCCCAGGAAACGAGACTGGCAAAAGATGCCAATTTGACTGAATTTATTCTCAGGCTGTTTTGACACAAAATAAATTCTCCTGGAATTTTCTCCTTATTTGGAAAATATCAAAATCATTAAGTTTGCAGTTGTTTCATATATAAATCTCGAAATAGATAAACTTGCAGTTACTATTGACCACTCAACCATTCAGATAGCATCCCGCTCATACTACCGCTCTACTCATTAAAAAAACTGAGAAACAAACAGTTCTCGTAGAAAACATTCATTTGGAAGGCACATGCTTCATATTTGCAACGGACTTAGATTCAAAATATATATTTACACTCGTTGTGCGATATTTTAAAAAAATACTCTCATAGTTCTAATTGTTTCGTTTTTTATGAAATTAGTAGTTTAGTTTTGTAGAAGTTTTGCTGTAGTTTTTTTCATTTCATTGATAAGCACACCTGATTTTAAGATAATTCCGCAAAAGTACTTTGTACCCATGGGGTTGCTGAGGCACACATTGTTTTCAGCTCACGAACACAGTGCTTAGTGTTAAGTCTAGACGCCATTTGTTACAATAGTGAGCTTTTTTTTTAAGAAATGTGCAAAAGTATTTGAGAGCTTTAGAAAGTTTTCGTTCGAAAACTTGTTCATTAGGTAACTTGTAAATGGTCTGTAAAATATGTTTCTGAATAGAAAATTATTTTTCAGCTTATCAGGTTTTGGGCGTGCTTAGAAAATTGCTTGTAAAGTGTATCGCACACGATTTATTGTGTTAAAGATACTTACATTCCCTCTTACTTGATGTTACCTTGAACACAGACATGGAAGAATTAAAAAGAATAATTTTCTACAGACTTCTTTACAAATAGGAAATCTGTATAAAATATCTAGCGTATTTAGCAAATGTTAACTGGTAGTACTCCTACTTGGTGTGTGTGTATAACATACATATTGATTTTTTGTGATATCCAAAGGCAGTAAAATACTATTTTGTAATTATTCCATAATTATTAATTAAGATCAAGACCGGTATCAGAATCAAGTAATGCTCGTGATAAGCGAAGTTGGTCCTGATACTAATAAACATTAATAGAATAATTAAAAAAGAGTGTTTTATTATAATATCTTGCCAGTGAAAAGTGTTATCTAAAGGCTTCGTTGTCAAGTAATCGGACTTTTTTAAACTCTTCTTGCAAAAGTGATTTAATAATTATGTTTCTTTTTCATTTTTCATCTTTATATCTCTATTCCATAATCAATCTAAAAGTAAAATTTTGACTTTTGGAACGACAGCAAATCGTCTTTGAAAAGTTCCAAGGGTCGTAATGTTTTAAAATAAAAATTGTTACCCAAAATCTAGCACTTTAAAACGTTTAGTAAAATTTGACATTAAAAAATCTTTAATTATATCAGCACTTTCAAAAAGAAAATATTTCGTCGGCCGCAACAGTCGGTATTACACAGTTGATTAATTTTAACCGACAAAAGCTGTTTCAGGGGTCCATTTATTTAAATCTAATCGCTATCAGAAAAATCGAAAGCTCTCATCGAAAAAGCTCTCATTATGATTATTCAATTCGAAGCTCCCCCAAATCGACGCCGACTCAACCATCCCTTCGCTTTGCTTTGAGAGGCTGATATGATGTTTGACAACAATTCACCAGTACACTTTAACTTTCATGCTGAGAAAAATAGCTTATTTTTGTTAGCTTATAAATTTAATTATTAAATTTAATTGAAGTATTTTGACATTTTTTTAACAAGAACTTCCTTCGGCTTGCCAGAATTACGTCATCGACCTCTTCACGTAACCAAGAATTCAAATCTCTAATTGGATTAACCGTGGATTGTTTTAAATAGATATATAGATTTAAATCCATTGGCATTCGTGCCTGTATTGTTGGCACGTGTTCTCACCCACCTTTTATGTGATTTTAAAAATAACGGGTCTACTAAGCAATTGATCAAATTTTGGTCCTTTCAAGAATAATGTGAAACTACAACGATTTTAAGCCATCGACTACCTAATAAAGAAACAAGTATTAGCAATAATTAAAACATAGTGTAGTATAAATAAAATTTACTTGCATATCAAATGCGGAAAGGCAAAATAACGTAACGTACACTTAACAAATTTGACAGGAGGCACAAAAAATATGTTTTGGTGATTTTTGGGATGAAATTATAAAATATACATAACCTTGAAGTCAGGGCTGTGGAGTCGTGTAAAAAGATGACACCGAATCTATGTAGCTTTAAAATATTATAAATAACGACTCCGACTCTGGGGAAAATTTTCAATAACTTCTTTTTAGCTTATACATATATATATGTCTGCCAAGCATAAAGGTCAAAATGTTGGACTATTTTGTTTGAATACACATCATTAAATATATATCATTACATCATATATATATACATATACATCATTAAATATAAAATTTCGAGCCGCTCAGTTTTCACGACTCAGACTCCACAGCCTTGCTTGAAGTGCACAAAGACTAATGAATTGGTGTTTTACTGGCATAAGCTTTTTGTAAGTCAATTTTTATATGTTTTTGTTTTTCAAACATGAAAGCCAAATTTTTGATATTAATTCGGCATTTGCAACTAACATCTTTTGGTAAGATGTGTGGTTTTCGTTGATTTGCCTCATTAGAGTCGATATAAAAAGTGACCATGAAAACCTATGATGTATTTCTCTTTCTATGATTTTGTAAAAAAAAATCACTGCATACTCAAATCTATTTGAAAGTTGTGACGAATTGTTGGTGAAGAATCGTCCGTATTCCAGCTCTCAGTATTATTAGACACAATTCTCGGCTTACTTGCAATTTCGTAAACGATTTCTAATTCCCCCGATGGAGCGGGACACATTATAGACTAAACAAGATTAAATCTACCCTCCGCGGCAACCCTCACAAACTTATCTCAGCGCTAAAGAAAAATCCCCACCAATACAATAATATATACGGTTTGTTATTCAAAACCGGAAGGGCTTAATCGGGTTTTATTGAATGTTTTTGTAAACATTAAATTATGAGATGTGTATAGTTTATTCCAGCGCTATGCGATAATTTCATATACGACCTACTTAACGAGGTTGGTTACAGTAAGTTCAATATCAAATTTAGATTTTTCCTATTGTAATTTAAACAAAAGGAACAAATAACACCATTAATAGTATTAGCTGTTCCTTTTGTTTCGCAAAAAATCTTCACTCAAAACCTTGTAGTTCTTGGGTCAGGGTGGGTGTTTGTGATGTCTATTTTCATAGAGTTTATCACAAATGATAATCAAAATTCAAAATATTTACGCTATAACTGTTAGCTGGTATGCTCTTTTTTAGTATGAGTAAATAGAACCAAACTGTGAAATTCCAAAGCACAGCGATTTAATTTTGGTAAGTAACTTCTTTGACAACAAAACAAATAGGATAATATTATGTTATGTTTACTAACTTTCTTATATCATAAGCGATGACTATAACCTTTCACATCACTTGTCACATAATTTATCGTATGTACACAATATATCGAACGTGGTAATCGTGATTATTCATCTAGATAAGTGTCTGCCTGCCGTGTGCCGCAAGAAGTCTCAGGTGTGCCGCGGTAGACAAAGCCTTAAAAATATTAATTTTAAATAATGCCTATTCATTTTCTTTTTAATTTTTAATAATTTCAACATCTACATATTCAAAAAAATATTTTTCATGTTCATACATATTGATCAACGCGACACATTTTCCAAATTTTCTTTTTTAAAGGTACATTTCCATCTTTATTTGGTGTGCCGCGGTGCAAGTCCCATTCACCAGTGTGCCGTAAAGTAAAAAAAGTTTGGCAGACACTGATCTAGATACAAATCAATAGAGAAAATATCTTTAGAGATTAAACCCCCCTACTATTGGACATTGTGCAACTCAAAAGATTTTTTGAATTTATTTCCCATATAACTCTCTAAATAAATAAATCTTTTACCCAATTTCAGAACCGAATACTAAAAACATCATAATAAAGAAATTAAGCACGTTTTTGCTAATTTTACATTATTTGTTTCGTTTTCAGTTGATCAGTTGATCATGCTCGCCATAAATGAAACCGCTCGAGTTTTCAAATAAATATTGTGTAATTAGAACAAAGGTGTTTTTTTTTAATATAAAGCAAATCCACCTAAGATTGACAGTGAACACTTTAAAAGTATCAAAAAATAACTGCAAAGAGATTGATCTAAATATACTAAATCTAAATATTGAAAAACCATTTTAGCCACTCTGAGATTGAACTTAGTATAATGTGAGTCTTAATCTTTGCCCAGATGCACTACATTTAACCCGAGATAAAATTGCTACGCACTATAATAATATATAGACTTGCTTTTAAAAAATACATGAACAATTCCATACAGTGGTGCCCACTGGCTTACAATACAATTTACTAATAACTATGAATTATTAATGCTTACATTTTCAAGAACTACGGCGTTGAGCAGTAATAACTTGAAGATTTTTTTATATATCGCACACCAAGTTTGAAACTATGACAAAAATGGAAATGGGATAATTGGATTTTAGAATTATTTTTTTTTTACTTAATCGTAACTGATTGCTAAAATCATGTTATCTTATAAGTACCTTCGATATAATTTAATATGTATTCTTATTTTCCCAACACTTTAAAACCCTTTTAAAAAAAGCACATTCTTATTTAGACATTGCTTTTTGTGTCATGGTATAAAGAACTATCAATACCGTTTACTTCGCTTGGCAGCATGAAATTTTTCATGAAGGTATGACAACATGTTGCTAAAGATTACAAGCCTGGATTTTCGACATATTATATTTAATATCGTTATGACAAATATTTATTAATATATATTTTTTACATAAAAAAATATTTTCAAAAAATGATTCATACATTACATACAGTTTATTATTACAATCTTGGTACCGGAAAATTACTCGAAAACAGTATTAAGTTACATGGAATCAGGAACATTCAAGTATTAAAATGTATCTTTATGGTATGTGTAAAATTCTAAAAATACACTTTTTAGTTTAATGTTTGTTTATGTTAAGAAATGACTTCAAAAAAGGCAATTTATCAAAGCGGGTATCTGAGAAACTTGATCGGACTTTCTTGCAATAAGTTCGGCAAAATAAAATCAAAAACCTTTCAACGTACAACGCTTATATGACAAACAGTCAAAAATTAATTGTAGTGTAATATCAAAATATTTTTTTTTGCAGTTTATAAACAATCGAAATTTCGGCATCTTGATTATTCAATAAAATTGTGTAACCTTAAAAAACGAGAGTGACAAAAAATTATATAAAGGTATAATCTTTTGATATTAATGATTTGTTCAAATAAGCTGTTTTGTAATTGCATAATTTGGGACATTAATTCATAAGTTTCATTACATTCCCAAATTAAAATCAAATCCCTTGAGAATGACAAAAGATATTCAGATATTGAATGAAGCGGAAACACACTCTAGTATACTGACTGTTTGTCTACGTTGCGAAAAACGTTGCAGCATCATAAAACGAGCTAATATTAAAGACAAAAACTTGTAGATATTTGATAATAGAATAATAAATTTAATTCAAATAGCAAGTATACATTTTTTTATGTAATTCATTTTATTTGCTATGAAGTAGATACGTATTCAAAAATACTGAAAACTTATTATTTATGCATTTTATTACATGTGATGTTTAGATTAAAGTTTTGACTGTCAATTTTTATCTGAAAGATGTTTCAAAATGAATCAAAATATAGCACAATGTTTTGCTTTTATTTCACAATTTAAAAACAACCCTTTTTATCTCGCAGCGAGCGTTTTCAAATGAGTATTTTGCCAGTAATATTTAATACAAGGTATACAAAACAATAAATAAAATTATAATGACATGAATATATGTACTGTAATAATTTATTATTTTTTATACCAAGTTGACTTCCAATGTGCACTTATTATTTCTTTTAAGCATTTAAAAGAAGAAGTATCTAATTATTTATTGAATGCATGAGCAAATACGGTCAGTGAATTTGACAATCGCATTATATGTAAAAAAAAAGCTCAGCCAGGCTCAGCTCAAGCCAGGCGTTCGTCTCAAGTGGAAAATGAAACCGAGCGGAAGAGTCAGACGGAAAACTTGGCGAAAGTGATTTTCCGGCCGCCGTCGCGACGTCTCTTATTGCACTATTGTACATTATCTATGCTGTGTAAAAGTATGTGAAGTATAAAAATGGATTTTAAATATACAAGCTTGCAGTAAATGAATGATGAAAATTTTTGCGTCAATCAGCAATCAATTTAACAATTTATTTTAGAATTTCGACTAAAGAAGCTTTATGGTATTTCAATATCAAATTTAAATCATTCAATTCTTGTTCATTTCCAGGATTTTTTTGTTACTAACGACCCGGGTTTCGCTTTTTGGCCTCTTTAGACATTTAAGTCCACAAATAAACTTGCACTGACAAATAATAAATAATTTTTATCGTGTAAAGAATATTTGGGAGAAGAAATTATCACTAAGCTATTAAGTTATGCTGCCTGCTGTGGCCCAGTTGGTTACAACTTACTCTACCGATCACGCAGGTCTGGGTTCGATTCCCGGTCAGATCACAGTGAATTTGAGAATTATTCAATTCGAAGTTGTGATCGAAGACTGGGTGTTTGTGATGTCAATTCACATAATTTCCTCATCTCCCATCCTTCTGATCCTTTAATAACTGGTAAAGCAATAGCGATTAGTTAACCACTAGTCTATTTTATTATTTTTAATTGAAAAAGTAATTGAAAAAACTCTAACGATTTATATATACGGTTTTTGAAATAATATGTGGTCATTTAATATTTAAATCAATCAACATTAAAAACCAATCCAAAATGTTTCAACATAGGAACGCCTGCAGATTTGAAAAGGGTGGGTATTATCTGACACCACCCCTTCACGTCAGTGGTCATGAAAATACGTTGGAACTTACGTTGGTAGAATTCTGGCGTCCTAGACCATCGACGGGTACTATCCATAGGATGAACTCTGCGGAACTGAGGGATGCTAGCATGTCATGAAAGGAAGCAAAGCAATTGTCGGGAGACTGGGTCATATGATCCACATGGGGAGCGAATATGTTCAAAGAAGGGCACTTATTTTATTTTTTAAATATATATTTTAATTGTTTAATATAATAATTATTCTTCAACCACCTAATTTTACAAAAAATGTTAACGTGTATGTCCGCTCCCAATGTGGAGCATTAAGCTTCCTAATGGAGGTATCTCAACAGAAAACTGTTTGTTACTCAGTTGCTCGACCTCTCTTTTTCGAAAAGAGTAAGGATATAATTATATTGCACAAGATATAGAAGACAGGACTAGTGATAAACTAATTGCTCTCGTTACACCCATTTTAAGGATAAAAATATAGCAGAAGGGAATTTAAGACAAAACATACATCCATACTAGGGCATCCAATCCTGGGATCCCGTTCAATTTTATGATCCTAAAATTCCGAGATTGAGATGGCCGCGATCCCGAGATTTCGGGATTGAGAAATTTTGAGGAAATTCCGTAAATTTACACGAATTTGGCAAATTCAAGATTTCAAATTCCTCGTTGAGCTAAAAAAAAAAACGAGTTTCCGTGAGATGAGATGGGAAAAAGTATACCAAATCGGAGATTTCATATTCCTCGGTGAGCCAAAAAAAAAAAACGAGGTTCTGTGAAAATCCAAGGAAAAAGTATAGTGAATTGAGGATTTCAAATTCCTCGGTGAGAAAATCTCAATCCCGGGATTCAAAATTAATCAATCCCGAAATCCCGGGATTGGAAAAAGGCTCCGGGATTGGATACCCTAATCCATACCTTTGGACAAAATATATAAATCAATTGAGAATCAATCTATAATAACTGTCCGTACTGGGATTTGAACCCTTGTCTTCCGTAATTAAAGCCAATGAAGTTGACCACTAGACTACGCAGCCGGCTCAATTACATTATATATGTATATATATATATCAATCACCAAGTTATTCCAGGCAGACTAAATGCAGTATGACGAATTTTAATAACATCGTATAGTCAAATTAGCATAAATTTATGTCGAAGTGATTGCATACAATAAATACCATCCCCCTTGCAAAGATTCTCACAAACGATTCGACAAATTAGGCGTCTAGATTATTAGAAAGGATATTATTATTTCGATAGCTACTGGCCAATATAATTGAGAATCTTCACTCCCTTCTTCGTGTTAGGGGATGATTTCCAATCCCATCAAGAGCCGTTGATGCGAGAGTGATTAATGCAACTTACCCCTTGTAAAAACACCCCAGTGTTTGTGGTCATTGTAGGTATTATCTATTCTTATATATTAGGGTGGAAGTTCAGTGAAATCAGGAGTGAATTAGTGCATTATACCATCAACATTACTTACAAAGAGTTAGTTGTCTTTATTAATTCGTCACTCTTTTTTTATCGGTGACCAAAGACACATTTATAAAATTGTATTAAGAGACAATCAAAGTTTATTATAATTGGAACAGAATTAATTTATGATACGATTTATTTGAAGATGTAAATAAAATGAGTATTTTTTATGACATGATATTTCAATCCTTCACAATAAAAACTTCAACAGTTTCTAAACGATGGATGACTTCAATTCTTAACATTCAAAAATAATAACGTTATTTATTTTTATGCGTTTTTAAATAAACTTTAATTATTTCTAGATACAAATAAGGTTTATATGTATGTATTTTTTATTACTGTATATGAAATAAACAATGCAGCATTTGACATACTTGTCAATTTTCCGCTGTTAAGAATTCTCGAAAAATACCCCGCTCAAAAAATCGTATTTCATTTGTTTTCCAGGAATTCTTCTGATTGTAATAACCGAAGGCTTATGTATATATATTGTTCGGTAAAATTTGATCGTAAATATCCAAAAAAAAATGTAAGTAAGGTTTAATTCGCTTCTCAACAGCGGCAAAAAGATTACTGCCAAAGCTGTAAAAAAAATGAACATATTTACATATGTACATCCCCGGTCCCACACTGCAAAAAACTCACTGGCCCTGGTATTTGCTTTGAATTCTAATATGCACCGTTTGCACTTTCAACAAGATTTCCACATTGGAAATGCAATCGATTTTTTTTTTTCAATTACTTTTTCAAGAGGTGCGATTCCAGAATTTCAATCAGGGGATCTTATTTGACTTTGCAAGTGTTAGAAAATGTACGACAAGATTTTATGCAATTTCATTTCTTGCTGCGTTAAATGATAAAAGTTCTGTAGGGTTCCATGCCTGCGTTTTAGAAGCGAAATTTATTTTTAATATATGTCTTTATTAAAATTATTTGCTACGCTTTGATACAGTAATAAAATCATTTTAAATTTATACGTGTACTATTAAACTGAACTTTTTTTTTGTATGATATATCTTTTTTTTATATGGTGTTCACTGTCAATACTTGGTGGAAAGGCATTAAGGTATTAAGAAAAACGCAATATTTTAAACCATGTCCGCTCCCAATGTGGAGCATATGGACTCCTAATGGAGTTTATCTCAACAGAAGTGTTTCTACGAGAACTGCTTGTTACTCAGTTGCTCAACCTCTCTTTTTCCAAAGAGAGTAAGGATAGAAGGACAGGGCTAGGACAGGATTAGTGGTAAGCTAATCGCTGTCGATACGCCCCGTTCATAGGATAGGATGGGTGAGAGGGGGGAATTTAAGACATCACATACATCCATGCCTTTGAACAGAAATCATAAATCGATTGAAAAATCAATTTATAAAACTGTCTGTACCGGGATTTGAACCCGGGCCCTCTGTAGCGGTAGCCAACAACGTTGACCACTCGACCACATAGGTGGCATTCCGCAAAACGCAATATTCCTTTGTACTTATTTCCACTTTTATTTACCAAGATCAGGATCGGTTTCGCTCATGGCGAGTATTATCAAGTGATTAGAAATAGAATTTAATTATTATAATAAAGTTAAAGTTACTCTTTGATGAGCTTTGTAATTACATGTTAGAGGTGTTAAGCAATTTAATTTGTGTTAATTTAGAGTCACTTATTCATAATTTCTACTGATTACATTTATTGGAAATTCTTTTCAATGCCAATTGTTCACTACACCGTTTTATTTCAATTTCTTTTTGTCTAAATATCACTGTTAAATTATATTTCTTATCAGTTGATAACGTTCGCCATGAGCGAAACCGTTCCTAATCTTGGTAAATAAAAGTGAAAATAAGTACCAAGAAATATTGTGTTTTTCTAAATATGATATATCTGTAGGGTTTTTTGTTTTACCGTCGGACTATAATATAATATTGATTGATAGCATAATAATCAAAACGCATATTTTTCCAACATTATCTAACAAAAAAAACTACAATATTTTATTGCTCAGTTATAAAGAACTAAAAGAATCAGAATCAATATCTATATTATACAATTGTAAAAAATCTTTCGATAGCATTCGTCAGCATTTTAAAGAATATAATATAAGCACTTACTCCCGTCTTTTAGTAAAACAACCATATAAATAACAAAGTTGTCAATTTTAATTATATACTAAGCTTCTACCGCTCGTCTATTTGCGGCGCAGTGTCTAAATCTTAGCTCAGCTGACATTAATCCACATTTGAAGTCATTTTGCCTAATTGAGCATACAAAACGAAGAGATATATATAAAATGTATGCAAAATAACTTGGTACACACCCCCCTGCATCAGTTATCTACGTCTGCAGTGATAATCTATCATCTGAAGGTGGTTTAGAGAGCTTTTCAAGTCGTGGTTCCTGGGTGGTAAAGTTCTCTGTAGAATTAATGACTCCCTTCAAAATGTCATATAGTCGCGAGCAAGGACGTGCCCTAAAAATACAAAAATTAACCTCAAATTTATTATTCAACATAGATAGATAGAATTATCTAACCTCTTTGTTATCTAAAATTGTAAAAAGTTTTATATTAATGTGGACTTAATGACTCTTTATTTTTAGTAAATGATGTTTTACGATAAATGGTAAATCATCATACCTTTAACATTTAATTACCGAGAGAGTAACGATTTAAGGATATGGCTATGCTTAAAACTTTTCAACAAATAATGTAACTTGGCCGCTGGCTGGAATTGGAAATACAATAGTAACTACAGCTTGTAGCTTTCAAACGTAATTTTATGAAAAATGTTTATATAATTATAATGTGAAAATAAATACGATAAGCAATGTAAAATTATTCAAAAACAACTATTAAGAATGTGTGAGAAGTACAGGTAATGACAGGTAAAGTAGTATGTCAATATTACTTCCGTGACACTAGCACCTTTTCTAAGCGAACATAATATGACGGATTGTTTTCTCTTAAAACTATTAAGCTTATCTTTCTTTCGGCATACTCTGCTAGAATTTAAAAAATGGTCAGAACAAATTGAAGCATCACAGACACCCATTCTTTTCGATACAATTCTTTAAATCGATTGAAAAAACCATAACCAACACATAAAAAAATTAATAGATTTTTGTAACAATTAAAAGTGAATTTGAATATTGCCTTAAATCAAGCTTTTCAAAAACCCCTGTTCTCTTCTTTTGATTGTAGAATAAAACCAACAACCTTTTGCCATCACAACATCAATAAGAAAAATGATTTTAATTTCACTATTGTGCATAAAAATTTGTGCTTAAATCTATTCAACGTAAAAAAAATATGTACTTTTCGTATGAATACAGTATGCATTTAAGGTTTTAGTTTTGAGTTTGTATGTAGGCACTGCACTGTTGATGGGTTTACTCATTGGAAGAAGTTGTTTAACATGTCTGAAATCCTTTAAACTGACAGCGTCAGTGTTATACTTACATAAGATTTTCTCCAGAACAATAGAATTGGATAAGGAGTGATTGCTGCCTATAGATTATTCATAGTCTTAATCGTAAATCATTTCACAGTGATTTTTACAAGTTGTTCTTAAAAACATCGTAATAAAAAGTATAAACGTTAAATTCAAAGACAGTTTTTAACATTCTGGGTTCCTCGGTGAACAAATGAACGTCTTTATCATGAAACAGAAATTATATGCTTCTTGCTGCTTGTGGCAAGAACTTCCAATTAGTCAACTCAACATTTTAAAAAATACGAACGCTTGTTCGTATTCATTAATTAAAACTTTTTTCAAAGTCAACAAAAAAGGATATTGATAGTTTTTCTTTTTATAACTATGTCCGTTCTCAGTGTAGAACATAAAGACGGTATTTCAACAGAAGCTTTTTCTACAAAAACTGCTTGTTATTCAGTTGCTCGGTTTCTTTTTTCCAATATAGTAGAGATAGAAGGATAAGGCTAGTTAGTACAGGACTCGCGGTTAACTAATCGCTCTCGCTACGCCCAGTTGTTTTAGTATTGGAAGGGTGGGAATCTATTTTTAAGACATCACAAGCATCCATACCTTCGAACAGAAATCGAATGCAATGTTCTGTTCTTACTGGGAATCGAACATTGACCGCTGCGCCATGGACCAAGCATTGGACTCCTTACACTTAGAACTTATTTCAACAGACACTTTTCTATGGGAATTGCTCCTCGATTTTTTTTAAAAAGAGTAAGTATGGAAGAATAGAGTGAAGATTACCGATTAACATATTGCACCCGCTTCTCCTCGTTTTCAAGATTCGATGGATGGAAAGAAATTTTAGACAATCATACAATTGAACACAAATGTATTGAAAAGTAATTTTATTAAAACTGTCTTACTGGGATTAGATCTCGCGAGTTCTCTTAACAGAAGCGAATGACGTTCACTTCGAAGCTAAAGATCCATTATTCATTCAAAAAGAAATAACGTAAAGATTGTATCAACTAACCATCTTTTTTTTATAACACAACTCTTTTAAAAAGCAATCGATAATTATAAAAAGATTTCCATTTTCTTTCCCCAGTCGTTTACGACGATGATGTAAAAATAATTAGATTGTTGTTAAAATGTTGTATTTATCAGCCTTCTCAGAGTCAATCGACAACTTAACCCTGGATACAATTGAGTTACTGAATTACCATAATGGTTTGATTCCTCAGATAGTTCAATTATTGTATTATATGTACATACGGGCTAGTATTCAACAATACGATAATGCTGTCAAGCCAATTATTACATCCAACTAGATACACCGAACTGTCAAAATTTAGAACACATTGATTTGAATAATATATTTCAATATTGGTCACAGCGTCAATCAAAAATGTGGTTTAATTTGTATATAATAATACTACTCAATCAATCAAAGTCAGCTAAAAGCCAATATTTTCAAAAAAAACATACTATTCTGAACAATGAACTGTATTGAACTATAGTTTTTTTTGTTTTCAAAAAAAAGTGTTTGATTATTGCGATTCATGACACCATCAAAATATAAGACTATTATTTTTGTAAAAGATATTTCATAGTACATAAATAATATGTAACGCTGTTTTTTTTATGATAACTCATATAACTTAATAATTTTCTATAACCTCAAATTATGACCCGCGTTCTTCCTTTCATATTCTGCCGGACACAAGAAAGCGGCTAGATACAAGTAATTGTTCTCATAACAATAACATTATTAATTAAAAATTATTTACTTGTCATTGGAAGAGACAATTCTACAGGAAATATAATATATTACAGTGGTGAAACACCTTTTGCCTCTGTCATAGAATACAGGAATAGGCAAATTGTCAAATTGTTGTCAAGTAGTTCTCCTAGAGAAACCTTCTGTTGATATATTTTCATTAGGAGGCATATGCTTTACATTGGGACCAAAAATAGACAATATAATGTATATATATCGACTGTGGAAAGGAAAAAGGACGTAAACCACACATATCAAATTGTATAGGAGGCGCAAAAAACGTGTTTTGATGATTTTGGGCCATATAAAAATTATGAATTATACACAACCTTTAAGTGCACGTAGACTTCTAAACTGGTGTTTAATTGACATAATCTAATATTAATTTAAGAAATTGTCTATGAAAAACTTTTATTTCAATCTTTTTTCTTGGTTTTATTTTTTTACAAGGTCATCTTTGTCAAACTTAAAAGCTCAATTTAGATATTAATTTGGCATTTGTAGATTGAATTCTTTTGATAGAACTTGTATCAAGTTTGATACATTGTGATTATCGAAAAAAAAACCTGTGGGTTACGTCCTTTTTCCTTTCCACAGTGGGTTAGGGTATGTAGGCAGATAAATCACAGACAATGAAAATGAGATACCTACATAACCAATCGACCAAAAAAATATTCTTTCGTTGTGTGTTCTAGGTTATAGTATTGAGAAGATGCATTTCCAGTTTAAAAAAAAAAGTTTACCTGGTGTGTTTCCAGTCAGGTTTTTTTATCTTAGTTTTTCTGTATCTCAAAATGACAATTTTCGACATATACACACCCCGACTCACGATATATATTAGCAACGGACAATGGATGAACCTATCCTATAGTTACGATACTGCGAAGTTGATTATTCCTGCGCTGGCATTACTAATTTACGCATATATGCGTCCCTCGGGTTTGATAGTCTGACGTGAGAGGCGACACATCGTTTGAAACTGTGATGACGATAATGCAACCCTCACTAACTGAACTAACATGTGAAGTATGAGAGGTTGCGTAAGATAGTAACTATTGACACTGCACGTTATTTCGTTAACGATTATGTTTTGGGACTTAACGCGGTGTGCCACTTTCAACGTCGTCATAGGATACAAGACCCTAAGTAGGCAAAGTGAATGGTATCCGTAATATTTCAATGAAAACACATGTTACTAAAGGGGTTGGCAAATTGACTTCCGCTGTCTAAGAAGTGTGACTTGTCTGTTTCTTCTATATGCTCCACTGTTCTAACAAAAGTTGGTTAGTTACAGATTGATAGTTTTGGGTAAACAGCAAATGAATAATTTCAGCTTTTAGAATAAAGCTTCTAGTATCGATATTTTTTATGTTACATAAATTATTATGATATCAAAATATATATGTATATGTATGTATATAAATATATATGATATGTATAAATATATATGTATAAATGTATAAATATATATGTATATATGATATGACACAAATAAGAGTTAAAAATGAAAAAACAGGGACAATTGTCCGCCTTTAAATGAGTATGTGCTATATGCTTTTTTTAATCTATTTACGCTCCCAATGTGGAGCATATAGCATCCTAATGGAAGAATCTTAACAGATTTTTTTCTACGAGAACCGTTATCTACTGTCAAAGAGAGTAGTAGAAATAGATGAATAAAGCTAGGACAGAACTAGCGGTGAACTATTCGCTCTCGCTTCGCCTAGTTTTTGGGGAACGGATAGAGTGGAAGATTTTTTTTAAAAATCGCAATCGCTCATGCCTTTGAAAATAAATCGGACCGACAAAATGCTGTTCGCACTGGGACTCAAACCCGTGAGATCCGATACGGAATCCCACAACGCGAAACTCTGCACCATAGGACGCTAATTTATTATAATTTCCTTTAAATATAAATGCTTTTTTTTGGCAAACTGGTGTGATTTATAATTCTTAAAAATATATATCGAAGAATCTCTTTGTGCCGCCTGTGTGGTCGAGTGGTCAACGTTGTTGGCTTCGGCTACGGAGGGCCCGGGTTCAAATCCCGGTACGGACAGTTTTTATAAATTGATTTTTCAATCGATTTATGAATTTCTGTTCAAAGGCATGAATGTATGTGATGTCTTGATTTCCCCCCTCTCACCTTTCCTATCCTATGAACGGGGCGTATCGACAGCGATTAGCTTACCACTAATCCTGTCCTAACCCTATCCTTCTATCCCTACTCTCTTTGGAAAAAGAGAGGTTGAGCAACTGAGTAACAAGCAGTTCTCGTAGAAACACTTCTGTTGAGATAAACTCCATTAGGAGTCCGTATGCTCCACATTGGGAGCGGACATGGTTTTAAAAAAAAAAAAAATCTCTTTGTATACTTCACTTTTTTTAGTCAGTTTTCTTAGTTACCAACTTCTGACATAAAGGTGACAGTATGTGACAATTGAAATATACAATAGGACCAGATTAAGAACTTTATAGGCCGTAACCATTAAAACGATTTTGGTCACTTTTAAGAAAATATATTTTAAGCGATTTCCACTCCCGATGTAGTGCAAATAGACTCTTCAAGAACACTTTTTTATATGAGAACTGCTTGTTACTCAGTTGCTCAACTTTTCTTTTCGAATAAAGTAGGAATAGAAAGATAAGGATAGAATGATATAGCTAAGACAGAACCAGAGATTAGATAATCACTTTTGTTTTATCAATTATTCACAAGTGCGGGAAGTAAGTAATAACAAATCTGAGTAATACTCAATAGTAGTCTGGTTGTTATTAATGAAACGTTAAGCTTGATATTAATTGATTAATGGAAAGAAGTTCCCGGAAGTTCTTATAACTTTTCACATTGAAGATCGTATTTTTTGTTGTGTTTGTCATGTTTAAAATAAACAACAGATAGAGAAAGAGCTTTCAATAACAAAAAAGAAATATTAATTATAAATTTGATCCAAATGAAATATGGAAATATGACAGTCATTTAAATTTGTTATGTAATGTTAACGAATTGTTGTTGCACTTGCTCAAGTCTTCTCAAAATCGCGCGGTTTGTTAAATGAAATAAATATAAAGAAGACTAAATGAAACCATTGGATAGAATATGTTGATCATTTTGTATTACAATGGATATCTCGAATTGTCATTCAATGTCCTATTTGATCTGCATCATACCAATTTAACTTTTCCGGTTCTTAGCTCAAGAAATGCGACCCCAATACCCACATTTTCTTAAATATCCATTTTTAATATGGGTGATACAATGTTTATAATAAGGGTATTCTTATATCATAGTTTTTTGGACCTTTTGTAGTTTATATAAATACGCTATAACGCGATAAGCGCCCGCGATAAGCGATCGTTCGTAAGATAGCTAGGAAAAACTCGTCAGTTGCAATTTTATATGTGTGCTGGGTGACGTCTTTTTTACGCGCAACTTAAAATATGATTATTTATTAAAATAACACGGATTTTTATAAAAATGTATCAGGATTGATGCAGAGAGATATTTCAAAGCCCTAAGACTATTTTTTTTTTAATTCATAAGAATAAGGCCAATAATGAGGAAACCACTGGGGTCCCATGGGCAGAGAAGTATTTTTCTAGTCTCTGAGCCGCGAGAGTTAATATCGTAGCAAGTCTCAACTATAGTACACATCAAGTACCAATCAAACATTCCAGGCTTTGTTTACAATATAATAATACTTCATTTTAAATATTTTATGAATATGTATCGAGAATTATTCACAATATGAATGTTGAAAATCTATTAGGTAAAACAAGAATTATAAATATTACGACTGGCGAACTGGGCTAAGATTTACATTCCCATTTGAAAAAAATGCACATGCGATTGCCAGTCGCCATCTTGCGCTCGCAAATCATCAACAAAAGCAATATGGCTGCCGGGCACGTCCCGAGATATGCAGTGAATGCTACTTGCAGGCGACGCAACAACTGTTCTGTAATATTGCAAAACTCTTAAAACTTTTTCAACGCAGTCGTTACACGACACTTAGTATATGGAGATTTTATGTTGTGTATAGTAAGAACTTTTTTATCCCGTAAGAAAATAGTCTAAAATAAAATAGATTAATATCTTCTTGTGTAGAATAATACAACGCTATTTTATTAAACATTTTTTTTCGTATTGAAATGTTACAGCTATTTCTTTAAAACAAAAATGTATATAATATGAACTCTTTGTGGACTATTCGAACAGACGGTGGTGAAAACAACTATTTACAAACAGTGCTAAAATTCTAACAACTGGGTCGCACCTTGGTAAACACCAAACTCCAATTTGTATGCATTTTTGTTTCCAAGTTAAAAAATATATGTTTACAATACATAACAAAATGATTTATTTACATCAATTCATTCTAAATTACATTTTTAAATTGTATAGCATATTTTAATCCTTTATGTGCACTATTGCAAAATTAGACCCCGGAAATATTTCGGGAAATACCAAAAATAAAGCTACAAAGAGACCGACTACAGATGACGGTATACCGACTATGCAAGCAGACTTGATTTTGTCCCGATGGCAGTATACTGGCTAACGGAGCGCAATACGTTAATTAACCGTGACGGGTCTTATTCTTCTATCATCTGCTGTGTGATGGTGACCTCTGAGACATAATTTAACAAATAGTGTGGATTCATATAAAGTCAGTTGCAAACCTATCAAATTAATGGTCATTAAGTCTGATATATATCAAATACTCACATACGAGTTCCTTCATAGATATATGCAAACAAAACGTTTGCAAGTTTTTACTTAACCTATATCGGATCAAGTATTGTGTTTGTATAAGAGTTCGATCTTGGAATTACGATAATTAAAAAAAACCTTATTTTAATAACCACCTCTCCAAACCAAAATTATTTTAGCAATTGGCACGAAAGAGCCGGTGCGAACCCATAGCAGCACATCACTGATTACAACCTATTTTTCAGAGATGGTAAAGATAACAGTAAAAGCTTAAGAACACACTAGATGTCATTATAATCTAGGTTCCCGTCTTCGGGATTACTGGCGGCAAGAAATGAGAATATTGAAAAATAACTAATTTGTTTGTATTTTAATTTTATGTGTAGTTTTCTCTATCAATACACCCAAGTTTTTCCACTTCTCCACAGTTTATACCCGGCATTCTTTTTGCATACTACTATATCGACTGTGGAAAGGAAAAAGGACGTAACCCACAATTTTCCAAAACAACTTTTTTTCGATAATCACAATGTATACAACTTGAAACACATTCTATCAAACGGATGGAAGCTGAAAATGCCGAATAAGTATCTAAATTTAGCCTTTAAGTTTGAAAAGATGACCTTGTAAAAAAATAAAACCAAGAAAAAACACTGAAATAAAGGTTTTTCCGAGACAATTTCTTTAATTAATATTAAGGTATGTCAATTAAACACCAGTTTAGAAGTATCCGTGCACTTCAAGGTTGTGTATAATTCATAGTTTGCATATGTCACAAAATCATCAAAACACGTTTTTAGCGCCTCCTGTAAAATTTGATATGTGTGGGTTACGTCGTTTTTCCTTTCCACAGTCGATATGCTGTGCATCCGTCAATAAGTTATTTAAGATATTCATTCAGTGTCGAGTCATTCCACGTGCTGCCCCTGACTTACAGTTCAACACATTCATATTAAAAAAGTTGCCGCACCACACTGCACTGCAATGCTGTATGACTTTATGAAAAGTAATACCACTGCACAATGAATGCAGTACACTTTATTAAACAAACTACTAAAATTGTTAATGCATTTATTGCACTCATGGTACTACAGATCATTAGCAGGAATTAAAAGAGGATTTTATTTATAAATTGAATATAATTATAATAACATAAGTTTTGAGAAAAAAGTTGGGGTCTCAGTTTTTCTTAACAGATGTTGTTATAATTATGATGACTAGCTGTAAGCCCGTTGCCCAGCAACGTGAGATTTTTGTTGCATAGTATTTAATTTAATTTAATTTTATGTTATTTTATTTTATGGTATTTTATTTTATTTTATTTCATTTCATTTCATTTTATTTTATTTTATTTTATTTTATTGAATTTAATTTAATTTAATTATATTTTATTTTAATATATTTTATTTTTATAGTTAGCAGATATTTCGTAAATTATTTAATATTTGGAATAATGTTTAAGTTTGCTAACAACAATTTTTCGTATTAGCAGAAACTTCGTAAATTACTTAATTTTTAGAATAATGTTCAAGTTTGCTGACAACTATTTTTCGTAGTAGCAGAAATTTCGTGAATTATTGAATTTTTGGAAAAAAAAAGTTTGATAACAACCATTTTTCGTAGTAGCCGAAATTTCGTAAATGATTTAATATTTGGAATAATGTTCAAGTTTGCTAACAACCATTTTTCGTAGTAGCATAAATTTCGTAAAATATTGATTTTTTGGAATAAAGTTTAAGTTTGCTAACAACCATTTTTCGTAGTAGCAGAAATTTCGTAAATTATTTAATATTTGGAATAATGTTCAAGTTTGCTAACAACCATTTTTCGCAGTAGCATAAATTTCGTGAAATATTTAATTTTTGGAATAAAGTTAAAGTTTGCTAACAACCAATTTTCGTAGTAGCCGAAATTTCGTAAATTATTGAATTTTTGGAATAATTTTGAAGTTTGCTAACAACCATTTTTCGTAGTAACAGAAATTTAGTAAATTATTCAATTTTTGGAATAAAGTTTAAGTTTGCTAACAACCATTTTTCGTAGTAGCAGAAATTTCGTAAATTATTGAATTTTTGGAATAATGTTCAAGTTTGCTAACAGCCATTTTTCGTAGTAGCAGAAATTTCGTAAATTATTTAATATTTGGAATAATGTTTAAGTTTGCTAACAACCATTTTTCGTAGTAGCAGAAATTTCGTAAAATATTTAATTTTTAGAATAATGTTTAAGTTTGCTAACAACCATTTTTCGTAGGAGCAGAAATTTCGTAAATTATTTAATATTTGGAATAATGTCCAAGTTTGCTAACAACCATTTTTCGTAGGAGCAGAAATTTCGTAAATTATTTAATTTTTGGAATAATGTTGAAGTTTGCTAACAACCATTTTTCGTAGTAACAGAAATTTAGTAAATTATTCAATTTTTGGAATAAAGTTTAAGTTTGCTAACAACCATTTTTCGTAGTAGCAGAAATTTCGTAAATTATTGAATTTTTGGAATAATGTTCAAGTTTGCTAACAACCATTTTTCGTTGGAGCAGAAATTTCGTAAATTATTTAATATTTGGAATAATGTCCAAGTTTGCTAACAACCATTTTTCGTAGTAGCAGAAATTTCGTAAATTATTGAATTTTTGGAATAATGTTTAAATTTGCTAACAACCATTTTTCGTAGTAGCAGAAATTTCCTAAATTACTTAATTTTTGGAATAATGTTTAAGTTTGCTAACAACCATTTTTCGTAGAAGCAGAAATTTCGTAAATTATTGAATTTTTGGAATAATGTTTAAATTTGCTAACAACCATTTTTCGTAGTAGCAGAAATTTCCTAAATTACTTAATTTTTGGAATAATGTTTAAGTTTGCTAACAACCATTTTTCGTAGAAGCAGAAATTTCGTAAATTATTGATTTTTTAGAATAATGTTTAAGTTTGCTAACAACCATTTTTCGTAGTAGCAGAAATTTCGTAAATTATTGAAATTATTGAATTTTTGGAATAATGTTTAAGTTTGCTAACAACCATTTTTCGTAGAAGCAGAAATTTCGTAAATTATTGATTTTTTAGAATAATGTTTAAGTTTGCTAACAACCATTTTTCGTAGTAGCAGAAATTTCGTAAATTATTGATTTTTTGGAATAATGTTTAAGTTTGCTAACAACCATTTTTCGTAGTAGCAGAAATTTCGTAAATTATTGAATTTTTGGAATAAAGTTTATGTTTGCTAACAACCATTTTTCGTAGTAGCAGAAATTACGTAAATTATTTAATTGTTGGAATAATGATTAAGTTTGCTAACAACCATTTTTCGTAGTAGCAGAAATTTCGTAAATTATTTAATTTTTGGAATAATGTTAAAGTTTGCTAACAATCATCTTTCGTAGTAGCAGAAATTTTGTAAATTACTTAATTTTTGGAATAATGTTTAAGTTTGCCAACAATTATTTTTCGGATTTTAAATTATTTAACAATTATTTCCAATAAAAATCAAAAGATCAAATCCAATTTTTCAATAAAAAATCAGTTGCACATTTTGTCCAAGTGTATGAAAAAAGCAAAATATTATTCTATCATATATCCATATCATAATTTGAATATTCTTAATGTATTAAAGAATTCTAACAGATTTTCAAGGTCAGACGTGAAAAGATTCATCATTATGATTCAATTGATCAAATCCGCTCCAAAAAATATTAGTCTCACATCGACTCACACGATCAGACGATTCATTTCGATAGCCCTATAATCATAGTTTGCAATAGTCGAATTAAAGTCTTTGATTATTCGAATATTATGATGTATGGTGATACAATACTTTAGCTCTACACCAAGAAATATCAAATTTTCAAACGTGGCGATATCAGAACATTCACGCCCGGTTTAAAATAAGCCGCTCCCATTGGATAGAACAACATTTCAAAAATGTGCTGTTCAGAATAAATCGAAATCATTGGTCTGTACCTTACTGCGGACGTCCTTACAGACAGACCTTATCGGCTATTAATGTTAAGATCATTGCTAAAATCTGATACTTTCTCTTGTCATCTTTGTCTATTCTTTTGAAAAATGTTTTTTTGCGTCAGCGTATTCGAATTGTTCTTTATTAAAACCAGCTAAATACAAATTGACACATGTATAGAAAACTCATTGGACATTATAAATTTAAACGATAGTGTAAGCTCCTTAACTCGTTTTTATTGTGGGGAAGGCTGTTACCGTTATCTCTCGCGGCTTGGAGACTTAAAAAATACTTCTCTGCCGATGGGGATCGTTTAGGGACCCCAGTGGTTTCCTCATTTTTGGCCTTATTCTTATGAATTTTAAAAATAAAAATAGTCTAAGGGCTTTAAACTATCTCTCTGCATCATTCCTCATACATTTTTATAAAAATCCGTGTATTTTTAATAAATAATCAAATTTTAAGTTGCGCGTAAAAAATACGTCACCCAGCACATATGAAATTGCAACTGACGAGTTTAGCCCAGCTATCTTACGAACGATCGCTTATCGCGGGCGCTTATCGCCTTATCGCGTATTTATATAAACTACAAAAGGTCCAAAAACTATGATATAAGAATACCTTAATTATAAACATTGTATCACCCATATTAAAACGTGTAACGAGAGTGATACGCTTGTCACTAATTCTTGCCTAGCACTATCCTCCTGTCTCTACTCTCTTACGTAATAGTCAGGTTGAATAACTGCGAAACAAGCAGTTCTTATAAAATTATTTATTTTTAGATACTTCCCTTAGGATTCCATGTGCTTCATATCTGGAGTACTCTGCTGACACTATATGGACTCCAATGCTATATTTGCAATGAGTGTGATTTATAAAAGTTCGCAGAGCTCAATATTGGATTCTTCGTTTCACCTTTTAGCATTGATATTGAGTCCGTAGACATATTTTTTTTCAGACTTTAGATGCTTGGAATATATTATTATGATATTGCTATATTTTTAATTTTTTTTAATACATTTATTAGCTCTATAATATTTTTAACATTAACATAATTATTAGGTCTTTGAAAACGAAGTTGACAGTTTTTATAATCATTAAATGTTGGCAAATATACTCTTTTTGTGTGGTTTATATTTTCTCTTTTGTGAAATCTGTTGAATAGCTGCTGTGTTTCCAATACATGCATATGTTAACAGTCGCTTTAATTATTTGAATATATACATATTGCAACATTATTTTAATAAATTTAACTAACCCCTTCATGCGAAATTGACAGCTCTACACGATGACATATGTCAGCCAACTCATTTTTGACAAAACATGGAGACTTCTGACACTGTTTTCAAGATCCATATATTAAATCAGTCATTGAGTATAGCGTATTGATAATATTATTCTTACAACTTTATGATAAAAGTACTTAAAACTATTTTAGGTTAGAAATATTACCTCTAACTCTCAACTGTTTATCCCGGCCAAGTTTCGTAAAATCGCTTTACAAGCGCAATAAACCGATCCTTACTTTATATTCACAACAACCCGTTAGCCAAGAAACAATCAAAGTAATTGCAGACCTTAGAAACGTTTTGAGTGCCCACAATCAGAATTGAGTATCCGACGTTGTGCCGTGATTGCGCCCACAAGTTTTGTGTATCAAAGTCATTTGTCAGGTTGTTCGAGGATAAGTTGGTCGTGAGATATTTACGTTTATTACACTTGCAGCTCGGTTTGCGAACTTTGCGATCTAAACTTCGCCCCAACAAACCGACGAGGCGATGATTCCCAAAACGGTTTTTGTCTCGCAGGTAATCTCGAATATAAATTATTATACGACGTAGCACGCTGTAAACTTTCAGATGTTTAATGTTTTTCAAAAACTATGTAGCAGTCTAGCGATTTTTAACAGAAGCAAAAGTCAAATAAGTAATAAAACTGATACTTCTCTCACCTTTTCATTCTCTGGAAACACTTAATCTTTTGCAGCAACTCTTTTCTTTTTTTATCTCTTTACATTTTTTTTAAATTACCTAACACAAAATAGCATGTATATATTTATAATTTGTTGTCTTCTTGCTAATAATAAAACTCTTGTTAAAACAAAGGTAAACAAATCTCTTGTGATCTATATTCATGAATGAAACAACTTTGCAAAATTATGGCATTGTGACCGATCGCTTATACTGCAGACAGCAAAAATGTTTTTTTATGTTGTCCAAACACCTTCATTCAAGTATTATTTTACAGGTCAACAGTGCAGAAATTACCATTTAAACTCGATGAGCGTTTTATTCCATGATACCATTGAATACACCGTAATAATTTTGTATACTTACTATTGCACGACGGGTAGGGCAGAATTACAAGCTGTACACATTATTTTATGGGTCTCCTGTAATGTGATGGGAAAATTTTATTTCTTATGTGCAAAGCATGTAAAAAATTTCGAAAAAATAATAAACAAGCAACAAAACTCCTCAACATATTAGAAAGACAGTGGAAGGTTTAAAAGCGGCGTTTACACAAAGCTGTTTGAATTATGAAGAATCAGACCGAGCATGTTTTTAAAAATGTGAAATAAGAAAAGAAAATCGCTCCTTAGAAGCGGCTGAAACACAAAACATATTAAAATACAGAAAATAATAAACAATATTCTCATTTTTAACTTAAAATCAAGCTCTTCTTTTCTTTTTCTTGGCTTGATGTGTTTCGGATGCCATATATATTGTTATTATGATATCATAGTATTATTTTGCTTTCTTCTATCCCATTTTTTCTTTGTTGCTTGTGTTATTATTGTGTAATACTCGTGGAAAATCTTGTCCGTTTGTTATTGATGTTTTACGTTTTTTCATGTGAAACGACCAAAAAAGAAAATATTGAGTCAATAGCTGTGTGCCACGTCGTTTTCTTCTCTTGAATCGTTCACCGATTCGAGTGTTGGTTCACAAAGATTCATACGTATTTTTTTCTTCCCAGACATCTTTCGAATTATAGAAACGGAGCGTAGTCAGAGTGACTATTCAAGCCCATGTCCTGTTTTGATCTCACAATTCTTTCATTACTCACAACAAGAGAGAGTAATTGTAGGACTGTGTAACAATCAGTTATTTGTAATCAACGCTGTTGAGATAAACTCCATTGAAAGCTCATATGATCCACAGTAAAACCAGACATGGTAACAAAAGAAATAACGGTAAATATGTCATTTGTTTTCACATAGACTGTATTTTAACATGTTTGAGTAACATCAATGTTTTGAAAAAAACACATAGAGAATTATAGAAGCGCAACGACGATATATTGTTGTCCTCGGCAAAATCGATATTCTTATAAAGCTCATTATATCATAGTCGATTTTTTCCTTGCGGGTGGGGCAAATTATTATATTTTTTCAATGCATCATTCAACAATCCGATTTCGTGAAAATATGCACACACCGGATTTTGAAAGTGCAACGAAAATATTTTAATAACTTCGTTATATTTATATTATATAATGCCTGCAATACAAAATTTTAAGACTGGATGCCTAGATTTCATGACATCAAAATAATGATATAATATATCTACACTGTCAAGAACTCGTAATATTTTAAGTATCACTGCTCAATTTATCGATGCTAAGCTTCAAAGGAAAATTATGGTAAATTTAAAATTCAATACTTTCTTAGAACCATTTTGCAGCGTACTACAATAATAAAGAGTGAATAATAAAGGAATTTGATTAAGCGTGTACGTGATTATTTTGAGTAATGTTTGTGTATTTTATTGTTTTAATTCTTTAGAGACGCTCAAAATCAGTAATTGCAATACTGGACGAATATATCAATATTAGTATTTTAATAAACAACCAGCTTTTTTTGTTTAATATGAATACCGGCTTTACAAGAATAGATTAATACGTAGTCGTATTCAATTTGGTACATCTCATATCAAATACCTTCATATAAAATAAATTACGAATCTATATCGTAAACATTAAAAGCTGATTTTCGTGAAAACCTTAAATGTATTGAATCTCTGAATAATTGAAACACCGACATTGATTTAAATTTATATGTAGCTCTCCTTTGTAATGATACATGCAAAGTAACATGTCTGTGTAACTACACAACTGTAGATTCACCTTAATATATCATACCAAATTGGATACACCTTTAGACTTTACAAAGAGAATTTTCCAATAAATAATGTTTATTGGCTGTTCCAATTTTGAATAACTAAGTAATTCTCATTTAACAAGTGAAGTGCGTCTAAACTTCATTACACCGCTGAACTATACACACATAAATAATTTAACGGATCATATTTTCAAACACCGTCTGCGTAATATTAATAACGCTTAAATTATGAAATCTCTATTTAAACTGAAGCATAAGTCTTTGTACACGATCTTCAGCAATTAGATGGGCACAATGTTTATTTTGGTCTGCTGCAATGAAGCCTGGACGTTCAAAAAATGACTATTTATATGTATTTGGGTTTTGTATAGATGTATTAAAAAAAACGCACATTAGGTTTCATTTAAGAAGGTAATAGACAGTTTGTTTGATAAATTATATAAGCTTCATTAACTATGAATGAAAATGACTTGATGCACTGCATTGTATGGCTTGTTAAAATATTTGAAGATAATTTAGCACACAAAATGCGTTGCATGATGATGACAAGAATAAGACAGATCCAAACTGTCAGTGCAAGTATATTTAACTATATATGAGGAGCAAACATTCAAAAAGTGTTTTGTCACACAAATATAAAGCTTGGTAAATGATGATTTAAGTGTTGCAAAAGTGACGGTTTGTATGAATGTGTCAACTTTATGATTTCATTTTAATATGAAAAAAAACCTTTTTGAACACTAATTTTGATTTCCATTCATAGGTTTTATTATGGGCTATCAGAATTGATATAAAACGCCATTTTTCAAATTTGTGACAAAACACTTTTTGAATGTTTGCTCCTCATATAGGGCCAGCGTGACCATACAGGCGAAATAAGTAACCCCCTAGGGCGCAAACCATTAGGGGGCGCATAAATGGGATGCTACAATTATTTTTATATACTCTAATAATAGTAAATAATATAATGCGTCTTATTTTATTTTGACGTTTGTATTTGTTCGTTGTAATTATGTATCGTATTCTACATATATGATTTGAAAAAGAGACGTTGAGTGACTGAGTAACAAACGGTTCTCGTAGAAGATCTTCTGTTGAGATACCTCCATTAGGAAGCCACATGCTCCACATTGGGAGTGGACATGGATATTTAAAAAAAATATTATTGTAAAAAAAAGTGGGACGATTTGTGAAAAAGGGGGAGCGCCAATAACCGTTGCCTAGGGCGCCAAATAACCTCGCGCCGACACTGACAATATATCAAAGAGTTTGTAACAATATGCAGCAGCCATAATCATGTAAGTACTAAACACAATTATTAATAAATTGTTTATTTATTCCAAAACATAATACTTCATTGTATTGATCAAAAAATATGTCAACCTGAAACATTGAAAAAACTACGCTTTAGATTCTTAGAACATAATGAATGGTAAGGTATCTTAGCTGAAATTAATGATCAAAATACAACAGTTATTAAATGAAACAAATGACGTAATTAATAAACATATTTTATTATTAGGAATTATTTAGATTCGGTTCATGGACCTGTGTTCACAGACACAGTCAAATTTAGATACTTATCTCGCACGTCCGATCATAAAAACGGGATGAAGTGAAAGCGACTAGCTGACAACTAGTTCATTTATACTCGTCTCTCTTAACTATGTCCAAATTTTAAGCAGCTGATTAGCAAGGCGTTCTACTTCTAGTAAAACTTCTGTTGGGATAATCTCTATTACGCCAAGTCAGGGGTCGGCAGAATTTCAAGTGAGAAGAGCCAAGGAAACAGGATAGCAAAGGTAAATAAAACAGGACTGTCATAAATATGAAATTGTTCGTATGGTGCGACTCAAATTATGTATTTTTTACGCAGTTAAATATTCACAATTATTTTTGTAGTATAAAAATATATATGTGTATAAATTGAGACAGTGAATTTATTTTTTAGAATCTTTATTCGGAGTCCCATTCACTTCATACAGGCAGCTATAATTTATGGAAAACAAATGGTTATTAAAAGAAGTGAAACTTGTCTGTGACCTATGATGCTGAGGGATATATTACCTGTAATATTTGTTTACCATGTTCAACTGTTAATATCATAGTTTAAATGTTGCCCCACTAACTTGCCGCTGGTCGTTCTCATAATAGGATTCAGTACATCGACTATACCTACATCACAATATCCCAGACGGCTGATTGGTAATTTACGATGGCAAGATGGCGTGACGTCACGAGGGTCTGTCGCCAAGGTGTGATTAATATTGATTACTTAGGCCGGTCACTTGGCTTACTATACCCTTGCCCCTGCCTATTACAATTGGTCTGACTACCGACAGAAACTTATACCACCCTGGTACTTTGAATACAATACAGCTGTATTAACAACGGCTGTGGTCTCTTTATTTTATTAGATTTAAATGGACCGTATTATTTTTTTCAGACTACACAAAACACATTAATCACCTGATTATTTACATCACACCATTGCCATTTTGGGGCCGTCCTCCAACTCAGTGTTCTTCAACATATAGTTCGCAAACACTTTCATGTTTCAAAAAAATTTCGACTCTAATTTCTACCTAATTTTGTACTGAAAATCAGAAAATTTAATGACAAAAAGGGAGCGATAAATGTCGCACAATTTTTTTTAGCGTGAATTTGTGTTGACGTGTTAATTGTCACTTTTTGAATTTATTATCCTGTACAGTCAATTTTCGACTCGCCACCTTGGGTGTAAGTTACAATGGCAATAAGTCGAATATCTTATATAAAATAAATCCAATAAATGGCATTAAAAATAAATGTGTTCAGCTATATATACGTCGAATTGTGATATTTATATGGGTCACCAATAGGGCTTGTCGGTTTTAAAAACCGGTTTTTTTGCTAAATTTGTGAGATTCGAAAACCGGTTTTTCAACTTCGTAACCGATTGTGCCGAATTTTTCATAAACGAGTCTATAAACAAAAGGACAGAAAATTTGGATTTTTTTTTAAAGACCATATGCCCCACATTATTATCCAGCGAAAGGGTATTTTCGATATCGGGAAAATTTATTACAAAACGATCAGTGGACGCTTTGTGTTTTCTTAAATATTATTTTCTGACGAATAACACCAAATATTTTTTTGTTGTACATTATTATGTACAACAAAAAATAAATAAAAAACTGAACTTTTTCTCGCTATTTTAATTGAATTATCCATTTTTTGTAAATCTTCGAATACCGGTTTTTTCAAAAGTCAGTTTTTGTATAAGCCTTAGTTACCAACAACCAAATTATTATTTTATATAATTTTAGGCATAAGCTGGAGAAAAAAATAATTTTACTAAATTATAATCCGTCGTAAGTTCAAATAGTCGAAAGTAAAAAAACTGACTGAATAAAATTATGTGTATCTGGTTCACGCCGGTCCGCAAAACGTTTTCTCATTTTTTACCGGTCCGCGAATGTAAAAAGGTTGAAGAACACTGCTATTACTCTTTGATAACATGCTGTAATACCGTCAGAATTTTGAAACTTGCTTCCCTTATTTGTTTAACACTTAAGAGGTATATCTACATTAGGATAGTTTTTTTTAAAATCTGTGTGTGCTTACTATGTGACATCACAATTATAACCATACCCTACCCCTTTGTCGTAAAGGGTGCGATTTGTTTGAAGTGAGTGTGACGTCATATTTATATGGAGCGTTAATAGCTTCAACTTACTTCATAGGATTTGATTTAGATATTGATTATCCCATTATATTGAATGTAAGCTGTAAATGTGCTGATGACGGTGTTTGAGTTGATTTTTATCGTCTGTATGAAGCGTTATTTAAAGAGCATCATATGCCAATAAAATACCATTAATGACACAAAGAATATCCCCGCATCTGTTTTCCACCAAATCGTCACATCTCTTCAACGTCAAACAAACCGTAAAATCAAAACGGATCCAAATCCTAATTGCTCTAAATCCAATTACTTCTATCGCATTATAAAGCCTTTCGCAGTCTGCTGAGGTGTGCCTTCGCATCTAGTCTCTCATCGTAACACCTACCCGATTTTAGGGATGTGCTGTGGGGTGCAACATACTTACGCAAGGTCTACGCTGATATTATGCATGCCATTGTTACCATAGAGCTAACATTGTTGTGTCAATTTTTATTTAAACCTGACAACTTTTTGTTTTGGATGTCTTATGTGCTTCACTGAATTAAATTTGCGCAAGGTTATTGTGGAGCTATTGAGAATATTTTGTAGTTGTATGTAAATTCATGAAGGGTTTACGTTTAAGAAAAAAGTTTGCTTAATACATTTGACGACATCTGCGAATCTTATACGATGCGTTGTAGTTAAGTCGCTAGAGAAAATTGGTGTTCACCATTTTATTCTTTAGTATTTGATTTGATGTTAAGCTGCCGCGTAAAATATTATGCAAGACACGACCTCTATAATCGCTTTATAGTATGTGCATTGAATACATTTATCATTGTTTAATATATAGTAAATGTTAAAGATGCAAACTGCTTCTGAAAATACTGCAAAAAACCATCACTTCAAGATTTAGAAATAATATCGAATTTTAGCAATGTTTAATATCAAATCTATAGCATGTGACACATGAACGTCGTCCGTTATGACTCAAGATCATCTTACTTAACATAAAGGAAAACAGTGTGTGTTAATTGTAGAGTAAAAAGGGGTGAATAGATAACTTAGGATGAAGTAATAACTCAACTAGTTATTCAAAATCCAATAATTCCTTTTTTTTAGTTGTAAATTTATAATAACATACAGTTTTTAATTTTCAGAACAGAAATTCACGCAGCGATTGCATGTACAACTTAACATATTTCGCAAAAGTATGAGGCAATGATCGACTATGGACTGTGAAATATGGAGTTATCATAGAGAAGCCTGATGACTAAATGTTTTTTTTTGATTATTTAAGTTTAACAACAGAGTGGTTGTTGAACTCTTAGGTGTAAATATAGCTTCAGTCATTCTTCATCAGTTTGTATATTTGTATGCAAAATCATGGATAAATGTAATTTTTCATTGCTCTTCATCCCGATTCGACATCTCGTGGAGTGAGCGATTACCTTACGTTCCGTTTCTTTCTAAGCCCATCTTTTACTGAAGGGAGAGATTGAGAGACTTACTCAAACTGCATAAAACGCATTGTTAAACATCACGCATGTTGAACAGTCATTTTAATAATTGTACTGTTTTATTCAAAACTTGTTTGGTGTTAAAAAAAAAAACAGCTTAAATAATGCTATTGCAATCCTGATAAACAACTATGTATGTAGGTCGGCGACTAAATCGTTAGCGAGCTCTTTGTTGGAGGAAATCAGGGCATCTCTACTCGCATTTATACATTTAATTCGATAATTGAATCAGCGAAGATCTCATGGTGAACGGGTTTTGTACTCGTTTGAACATAAGCACCAGGGGCGCAAATTTATTTGTCGAATAAATATGACTGTAGAGTGTAGAATATCTTAAATTTTCACGTTATTTAAGACTCAAGCAACACCGATATAAATAAATTACTGACTGTGTTATCGCTATGAACAAAAAAAATATATTATTATCATTACAATACAATCCTTATAGAGCGCTTATATTTTAATAGTTCTGGAGTTTAGTAAGAACTTCTTATAAATCAATTGCTGAAGGTCATTTTTAACATAACATGGATTCCAAACTGAGCCAGTGATGCTTTATTAGTTAAAAAATTGTAGGTTACAGGTATTATTAACAAATTACACATTACAATCCTTCCATTTTTATATTTTTCGCGGACGTACAAATTTTTAATTTTAATGAACGCTCACCAAAAATGTTAAAAACTATCGATTTTCGAACCAGCAATCAATATTTGATGTAACCTAATATTTATAATAACAGTTTTAAAAAAATGCCCTAGCGCTAGGAATAATTATTTTTTGGCGACTATTGGAAAAATACAAATGACTTAAGATTGCACAGCTAAATCACGTTGTGATATTTTTTAGTGATCACAATAATTGAATAAAATAATAGCATTATTATTTCACTGGCTGTGAATCAAAGATGAGCATCCTATCAAAAGTAACGTAACTTATATTAAAAATATGTCTCGTTGCTGTATATACATATCTGTATGTGTTCAAAAAATATTTAAATTGCTCAAACTATTTTGCAATCACGAAAATATGAACGAAACTTATAAAAACTATGCCTGAATACCATTGTTGACATTCATATCAAAATCAGTTGCTTCGTCGTGTCACTTATAACGTTTATTTTTAAACATATTGGCAACCCTAAATATGTTGAAAAGTGACATTGATTAGGAGTGATCGTGGCGCGTTTACTGATTATTCTGAAGCAGGTGAAGTAAGCCCTGCGGAAACAGTTATCTTCGAGTCAATAGCCATTGATTAATAGACCCTGATATCATGAACAGGTGGGGAATGCGAATTAAAAAGGCCCATCAGTTTACCGCTCTTATCACGAAACGTAATTTTCATTTACAGAGATATACAAAATACACATGTCTTAACAACAGTTTTGTATTCGATATTACATATTAGCGCATTAAAAATTAGGTGACGCTTGTATTAAATTAAATAACTGATTTATTAATAATATTGTTTATTCAAAATCTGCCTATTCTTATTAAGTTTCAGAAAGAATCGACAAAGAAACCTGACAATATTGAAAATTAAAATGATTTTAACCTTAATCTAACAATTTGAAGCTAAACTCATATAAGCTTTCCCCAAAACAATATTTTGGATCGTCAATCACCTGTATTTTTAGAAAATTTTCAAACCTCACTCTCGAGAAAGCTATATACAATCTGTTTTTTTTTACATCAATTTGTAAAAAAAAGATAGTGTTATATCATTTTATCTTGTGGATAAGTAAGGGCTCAATTCCTGGTATAAAAATTTTATGTTTTGTTTTTCAATCATTCAACGATGGAAAGGAAAAAGGACGTAACCCACACATATCAAATTTTACAGGAGGCGCTAAAAACGTGTTTTGATGATTTTGTGACATATGCAAATTATGAATTATACACAACCTTGAAGTGCACGGATACTTCTAAACTGGTGTTGAATTGACATAACCTAATATTAATTAATGAAATTGTCTCGGAAAAACCTTTATTTCGTTGTTTTTTTCTTGGTTTTATTTTTTTACAAGGTCATCTTTTTTAAACTTAAAAGCTAAATTTAGATACTTATTCGGCATTTTCAGCTTCCATCCTTTTGATAGAATGTGTATCAAGTTGTATACATTGTGATTATCGAAAAAAAGCTGTTTTGGAAAATTGAGGGTTACGTCCTTTTTCCTTTCCACAGTCGATATGAATATGTAGAATTTATTTAACATTGCAGAAAAATTAAATGTGTAGGCATTATTTGAAATGACCAGTTTTGAGCATTCTTCCTTCGCGGCACACAGTTTGGCAGACACTGTTAACTTTTCCGTTTCTAAGCTCAAGAAATGCGACCCCAATACCAACATTTTCATAAATATCTATTTTAATATGGGTGATACAATGTTTATAATTAAGGTATTCTTATATCATAGTTTTTTGGACCTTTTGTAGTTTATATAAATACGCGATAACGCTTATCAGCTGATTAGCGCCCGCGATAACGATTGTTCGTATGATAATTTGGAACGCTGAGACACTCTTCAGTAGTCAATTCATATGTGTGCTGACATGACGTCTTTTTTACGCGCAACTTAAAATATGATTATTTATTAAAAAAACCACAGATTTTTATAAAAAAAATTATGAGGAAAGATGCAGAGAGATATTTTAAAGCCCGTAGACTATTTTTTTTTTTGAAATTCATAAGAATAAGGCCAATAATGAGGAAACCACTGGGGTCAAAAAAGACCCCCATCGCCTGCTAAGTATTTTTCTAGTCTCCGAGCCGCGAGAGTAGAATTACCATTATATATTGATTGGTATTATTTTAAAATTGAGGGTTACGTCCTTTTTCCTTTCCACAGTTGATATATATATATAAATTACTACGATGCTATTATCATTTTCTTATCTATCTAACGTAATCCTAAAATTATTAGTATTCGGTTACTTCAAATTCTTGCAACATTGTTGTATTCAAAACTTCTGTAAAAAGAAAACAACGTTGGGAGACTGATTTTATCAGTAATTGTTAAACATTTACTAATGAAATGCTCCATTAAGCCTAAAGAGTCTGCACGCTTCACTTTGAAAGAGAAAATCAATAAAAATAATATCGTCTTCTCGCCACAACATATAACCAATGAATTTGAAAATAAAGTGTAAGTATGAAATATTGTGTCATTGTGATGCAGGTAAAAGTATGTTAATCAACTAACGAAATCATATTGTTGTAATAATACCAAAGCCTTGTCCTCGTTGTATCATTATGTTCAAAATGTATGAGTTTGTACTCTCAATAAATATTAAAATGAGCTGTCACTCAAATAATACCAAAACTGTATCTGATTGTGAGTAATGCGTGTACATAAAAATGTCTAACATATTTAACCGTCCCGAATCATGTCAATGGTATGTCAAATAAATGCATCATATTGTATAAATTATATTGTCATTGTCCATCTGCCAGGACGTTGAATGAATTGCAACCGGTTTATCGCGTGCCGCGGCATTATTCATTCGAATTCATTCCCGCTCGGCCATTTTGTCTTGCGGCGAGTGTCGGCCATTTTATATGGATGCGCGGGAAAAAGAGGACATCCGGCAGCTGCGCAGGTGCAGAGCGGGATGCTCTGCGCACATTAGAATGCTCGCCTGCCTGTCTGCGGTTGCCAGGTTTGCTCTCAAACTTTTTTATTCACCGTCTGCAATATCTTTGAAATCATTGACATCGTAGTTTTGTCCTCATTATGACACTTAACAGCCAGCCACAGAATCCTGAAAACTTCGACCATTATCTCTTATTTGAACATCATAAGAGCACTTTAAGTCGAGACTTCGCAAATGCATTATGACTCTTGTAATGAAAACAGGTATAAAATTTAAATACGTTTTTTTTTTTAAAGTATTGAATAATAAACACCTATACTTTGTTCGTAAAACCTAGTACATACAACGAAAAACTTTAGCCCTTCACGATGATAACACTGTAGTAAAGCTTAAGCCGTTAAAAATATGGTAATTGATAATATTTAAAATAGAAAGTGAAAGAGACATTGCATACATCACGCTTTTCCATAAACCAGAATTTGAAAATACCGACACAGGCGTAAGTATTTTTGTACTTAAAAAATGTGTGTCCCACACTGTGGTGACCATTTTTTGTCAAATCAATCATTTAATAGCATATAAAACACAATGACGAGTTTTTTTTAAAATTTGAATTGTTTGAATTTTGTACTTTTCCATGAGTTTTGTCGCTAACGACCCGGGTTTCACCTTTCGGCATCTTCAGGCATTCCAAGTGCACGGATGTACTTGAACTGACGCGTAGTAAACAGTTTGTATCGTTTATAAACAAAAATATAAGTAGATCACTAAGTTAAAAGGCTATTAAAATGTAAATTAGCGAAAATTGAATGTATACAATTTTCAATGGATTAAGTGGGTTTGTTATAATTATGGGGATTTTTTGAAAATATTAATGACCAGATAATAACATAGGAATGTTTAAAATAAATCTAGGGTTTTATCCGACCTATTATTAATGAGTTGATTTGTTTTTAAGCCTTTGAATTAATATTTTATGATAGCAAGTGCTTGAATTATTAATAAAATGACAATTATTTAAAAGGGGTACAACAATGGAGAATTTGGTAGATAACATTGCTCGTTTAAAATTGGCAAACTGTTGAGCTGAGCTCGATTAATCTCTAAGATTTCTTGGTAAAATAATTTAAACTCGCCCCTGTTAGTATGTAACAAATCAATACCTGAGTCAAAATTAAACGTATGGTTTTCAAGAATTAAATGATTGGCAAAGGTGGAGGTATCTTTTTTTAAGCGAAAAGTGGCTAAATGCTCAGCCACTCTTATATTTAAGGTTCTAGCAGTTTTACCAATCTAAAATTTGGGACAATCACTACACTGCAATCTATGACGATGACAATGACGAGCTTTCGAATGTTGAGAATCTCAAGGTAAGTTCACTAACATAAAACAATGCAAGAAACATTATTTGGTATTCGTGTGACGTGCGTAATTGTTTGAAAAAGCTTGGAAGCTTCCGCCGCCTTTTACTGACATCTGTTAATAGCGTCTGCAACTGGAAACCATTCGCAGTGCTGAATAAGTGCTATGTGCTGCGTTGTCAGCGTCAACGGAAATTCTTTGATCAGTATCGAAACCGAACAATTCCAGGATCGGTAATAAATTTGCTCTACAGAGGATATGAATTGAAATGGATTTTTTTCAAGAAAAGGGCATGCAGAGTGTTATTGAATATATATATATACCTAATTACCTTCTAGAACTTTTATAAGTAGGCCTACGAAACAGACTGCTGAATATTTTAAATTCTAAGGTGAAGACAATCCTTATATCTGTTTCCTGAATGTTTTCTTGCTAAGTATTATGTCAGTTAAGATTCTGTCAGATGAAAGTTTTTAATTGATTAAATAAACACTAGTCATAAAGCCGAGAAGTCAACACTTTTGGGAATTCGTCATATTCTCTTGCGGTGTTTGCTGATTTGAGTTATTGTAAATCTATGATGAAATCATCTTCAAATCTACGTTGTTAATATTCTCATTCACACATTAAGTAACTTTTCTTATGTTAACTCCTTAATTGTATGTATAAACAATTCAAAAAGTGATCTTCCAAATAAGAAGCACTTTTTGAAACAATTATTTATCTTGAGATCCTTTACTAATAGTTCATATGTGATACGTTTGGAGATGACATGGTTAAAAAAACAGTCTTACAGCCACCGTGACGCTACGTGGCTTAAATAAACGTGATACAATCCTACATATATTCAGTGGTGGATAAATCATATGGGATGCCCAGACGCAATAAAATTCGGGGGGCCTTTTTTCGGATAACATAAAAACTTCAGAAAATTCTAAGTAAAAATATATAAAAATCTGAACAAAAAGTATACGGGTTTTATTATAAAATATATTTTTTGAGGCCCTTTAGATTCGTAGGTCCCAAGCGCGCGTTTCATTTGCTTATAAGGTAATCCGCCACTGTATATATTATCAATAAGTTTAGCAGGTTTCCGATTTCAGTGTAAATTTATTGAAAAGAATAAATAGTACTTAAATTATTCAGCTTTACTAGACTTTTTTCTTTAGAGTGATATCAATTCTTCTAAACACTGTTTAAGAGAATACACTGATATGAATGGTGCGTGGATATGACGGAAGCATTACATTATGCCCTTCATCATTATTATAAAATATGTTCAACGTCCGGCGAAGACGGCTGGCTGTCAATATTGACGAAGCGAAATTGCTTTCCGGTCGCCTCATGTTTTATACCCTAATGCCGCAACCACCTTAAACCTTTAAAAGGTTATTGAGATGAACGCAGTAAGCCCTTTTTGAATCCATTAGTGTCTGCTCTCTCCAAAATACTTATTTTTGTATTCCAACAAAATTATAGATGGTTTTTCATCTGATAAGAGGCTGTTGCCGAAAGAAGACCAGTAAACCAACACAGATACGTAATAAATTGTTTTCCTTCCATCTGTTCATCATTTATTTAAAACTGATTCAAGTATGCTTAACAACGTTTTTTTAAGTTTATTTATACACAAGGATTAGACAAAAATATTAAAATTAAAAAAAATCAAACATTACAATGAAAAAAATCCATTACTTGATTTATGTTCCTTGGATATTTTTTATTGTTTAAATCAGGGCTGTGGAGTCGTTTTAAAAAAAGACGACTCCGACTCCAGCTTAAAAATAATTAACGACTCCGACTCTGAAGAAATTTTTCAATAATTTCATTTTTACTTATATATATGTATACCATCAGATCATCTTTAGTCAGCCAAGCATGAGATGTCAACACTTAGGACTATTTTGTTTGAATACACATCATTAAATATATTTTTCAAAAAATATTCGAGCCGCTCATTTTTCACGACTCCGACTCCACAGCCCTGGTTTAAATAGTATGCACTCCTAACCAGTGGCGGCTGGTCAATGTTGCATTGGATCAGTGCAGCCCTTTTATATGCAGGGGTGGTTATATTTCATGAAATAATATTCAAATATAAAATTTATACCATTCACTCATTTTAAAATTCTTCGTTGATTTATTGTCTATAATAAATACTTTATTATCGTTTAATTAAATCCCCCCTAGCACCTACACCATTCCAATCATTAAATAACGGGGTGTACCAAGAGTGGTATAGCAACCACTAGTCCTTTCCTAACCGTATTTTTTCTATCCCTACTCTCTTCAACAAAAAGAAAGATTGAGTAACAGTTCTCGAAGAAAAACTTCTGTTAAGAAGGCCATATTCTCCACGTTGGGAGCGGACAAGGATAAAAAAAGCATCTAACATAATAATTTGATTTGTAGATATACCCAACCGTATCTTCCAAATCATTATATGTACGCTGTGTGTCACTACTAAACATGATTAAGAAAGGCATTGCTAAAGCCTAGCTTAACTCAAAACACGCATATCCGAAGTTAGGCCCCTGTGGTCCTAGGCTTTTGATTTGCTTATCTCGTCAATAATACTTCAACAAAATATATTTTATTATGCAGGAAATAATTGACACACTCATGCGGTTTTATGGAATAACGTCATGCAGGTGGAAAGTTTTCCGGATTTTAAATTACGAGTTTGTTTCCACCCACGTAGGAATAAAAAAATTCACTGCAACAACCAAATGGTTATCATAAAATAGCTCAACCGCGTGAACATTAAAAATGTTTTTCCAATATTCTCGGAAATCGTTTTTTAACGCAAAACATTGCACTTTATGGGATCACTTACAGAAACGCGAAAAACAGTATACCGTTATCTTTAACAGTGTCACCTGAAAAACGTTCTGTTTATTCGCATTCAGTAATCTTTTTTCTATTATTTTGACGACATATTCTTTGATTATAGTCAATAAATTCAAACATTTTAAGCCATATCTTGACAGTGAAATGCGCTCAAGCATCATTTGAAAAAAAATTAAGCACAATACTAGTGTCATTTTGAATGAAATAAATGTGTTACGTATTAATAAATATCTAGCGATAAACAAGACAAGTGCTTGCTTTTTGCGTTATCGTTTTATTTTAACGAATTATCAGAGCATCATATCTAAATTTTTTTCAACAAGATCTTATTTAAAACCAGCCGCTCAACATCGCAGTGCGTTGACAATACATTTACAAGAGACTCAATTAATGTCAAAACTATGTATTCACGGTTTTCTGGGAAAGGGCTGGATTTTTTATCACTCGTTTACAATTGTATACAATATTTTTTTAGCCTTTTGGCTGCCGTAGAAAAAAGTAAGTTTGTACATAGCACGCCGGCTATAACTCGCGATTATTAATTTAATTAGTTATTGACGAAGTAACTCGTCTCTGGCGTGTAGAGCACGAAAAATTTGACGATATATTTCGTCTGTGGCAGCCATCCAGTTAAGTAATCGAATGTTTCTTATTTAACGTAACAATACGCAAAATACTGTAAAATAATTGATATCAATAACTTAAAATTTACTACTGTATACTTAAACCGTTAAAGATACTGATTTTATTTGAGAATATTGCCTTTTCTTATGTATATAAGAGGCTCGCCGGCTTAAGACAAAATTAAAGGGGATTCGTGCTAGCCACGACTTTTCAGAGACTGAAAATGTAAAACGATGGCATCATGAAAGGTTTATTAGTTAGTTCTTTACTTTTTCCAAGATCATAGAAGGTGGACGGGAAATAATTTTAAAAAATCAGTTACATAAATTCTATTTGGAAACAAATCTAAACATAGATTGAAAAAAGTGTAAAATACAAAAGAGTTTATAGTTTAAGAGAATATAATTTAAGTTTAATTTAAGATTTCGACTGAAATATAAGATAAAAGAGTGGAGAATTTGGCAGATTTAACTGCTCATTCGAAATTGGTAAACTATTTAACTGTGCACTATTTATTTCTAAAATTTCCTGGAAAAATACGATACATTTATTTACTAAACTTCAGTTCAAATTCATCCGTGTACTTGAACGCGAGAAGATGCCGAAAGGCGAAACCCAGGTCGTTTGTGACAAAGCTTGTGTGAATTTACATAATTTGAACGATTCAAATTTTATATTGAAATTCCACCGAGCACCTCCAGTCGAAATTTTAAATGAAAAAATATATGTATTTTGCTTTCAGAGGTGTCACCATAACACACTGTAGTCATATTCGGTGTATCGGAAACCTTGTGAGATAAAATTAATTCAATACCGCAGATACCTGATCTTAAAATAATGTCACAAGTGAATCGTTCCATTGTACCGAAAGCCTTCAAAACGAACGCTATAAAATCCAAACGACACTTTTTCCGATAGAATTCCTTTGGCCCCACGCCGCGCTGACATAATGCGGTCGTAAAAGGGATGGATCCCGTGCGCCACCCCAATCACAAAGGGCCCCCTTTTCATTTTTCTCCGTGATATTTATAAATACGGTCGGCCGGACGACAACGTCTCCATTTTCTCGAGCCGGCGACGAAAAATTCACTGTGACATGTTTGGAAAATATTAAACTTCAATCGCATTGGCGACCGGTGATAAAAAAAATACTTAAAAAAACACATGAAGTTTATTTCCTAATATATACATGATGAAGTGAATATCACACTATACCAACTGAAAAAAGAAACACAATAATCATGTTGAGTATTAAAGTCCCGCTTAGCTAGTGTTTAGAATAGTGATAGCTAACGTTTTTGAGGAGTGGTACAATTTTTTCATAAATGGTGGGAGGTAATTTGTAGACATCAATCCGATTCTTTCCCGATCCTTTAATTAACTTTTCCGGTTCTAAGCTCAAGAAATGCGACCCCAATACCAACATTTTCTTAAATATCTATTTTAATATGGGTGATACAATGTTTATAATTAAGGTATTCTTATATCATAGTTTTTTGGACCTTTTTTAGTTTATAAAATACGCGATAACGCGATAACGCGATAAGCGATCGTTCGTAAGATAGCTGGGCTATCTCGTCAGTTGCAATTTCATGTGTGCTGGGATGACGTCTTTTTTACACGCAACTTAAAATATGATTATTTATTAAAAAACCACAGATTTTTATAAAAAAAAATGTATGAGGAATGATGCAGAGAGATATTTTAAAGCCTTTAGACTAATTTTATTTTTGAAATTCATAAGAATAAGGCCAATAATGAGGAAACCACTGGGGTCAAAAAGGATCCCCATCGGTAGAGACGTATTTTTCTAGTCTCCGAGCCGCGAGAGTAACTGGGCCTAGTAAGAGCAATAAGTTAACCACACTGCAGCCTCTTGGCTACTCTGATGCGGCCTTTCGACTTGTGTCCAACGTTCTCTCTAATTTTTTTATTGTGTGTGCGGACCATCAACTTCTGTGAGTAGTAAATTTTTAGCAAAATAAAAAATGTGCGCAAATATAAAAATTTGGTGAAACAAACTTTTTTTACAATATTTCTATATGCAGCCTTGTGCGACGATGGAAAAATGTGTGCGGGCACATTTTGGGAGGTGTGCGCGCGCGCGCACCTTAGCGGGAACATTGCTTGTGTCATTTTTTTTCAAATAAATCTGGATATTTTTTATATAAATGCACAATTTTATAATGCAATATATTCACTTTGATCAAAAAACTATACGCAAACGTTTGGAAAAAAGAGCGTAATCAACCTATTATATGTTCGACATAAAGATTTGAAAACAAAGGGAGGTTTTTAACTTACTACAGCCTTATGTTGCATCAGATAAATGAGTGTGGCATTTAGAAATGAAAAGGTTCTCCACCCCTGCACTACTCCTATCCCAGCCTTATCCTTCTACCCCTACTACTTTCTTTGAAAAGAGAGGTTGAGCGACTAATCAGTGTGTTCAACTAATCAACTAACAGTTCTCGTATAAAAACTTCTGATGGGATATATCCATTGGTAGGCCATATGCTCCACATTGGGAGCGGACAATAAAACGTCAAGGATGAAAAAGTTAAATAACCTCATTTTTCTGAAAAGGAAAAATTATATTATCTAATATCTTCGCCATAAAGCGATCGATGTATTTGATTTATCTTGCTTAAGGATGTGCGAGTGCTATAGATTCTTATGAAGCAAAATGCATTGATTTTTTGTTTTGCTCATCACACTTTAAATTAAAGACGAAGAAAGAAACATTCAATTCAATCTAACGTCGCTAAGCCGAAACAGATTACGGTTCTGTAAGCACATTTGTAAAGGGTGGTAATGCAAGGGTTGTCTTGGTATCGACAATAGAGCGTAAGCCATAAATTATTAAGTTTCTCGTCTATCGACGCATATAGACTGTCAATTAAAATTCTGTATTATAAAAATGATTGGCCAGAAAAATCTAAAATATATTTGGCATTATAAACGTCAAATATGTTATCAAAACTGATTAAAATGTTACTGATTTTGTTACAGTTAAACTTGTTTTTGTCCAGATCAGATTCTTATCTGAGCGAGTTTTCGCGTTATTTTTAGTAAGCTAATGTTCAGAAAAACACAATATTCCTTTGTACTTATTTCCCCTTATATTTATCAATATCAGGATCGGTTTCTCTCATGGTGAGCATTGTCAACTGACTGACCAGTGCAAGTTTTTTAAACAACTTTCTGATACATATATGCGTGAAAGAATTACAATATATACAGTACTGTACTTGTTATAATTTGTTATTCTAAGAATCAGTAAGTTTATGTAATAACGCATTGTTAACAATTTCATGCCGGAGACGAATTATAAAATTAACCCAGTTTCAATTAGGTACTCGGCCGTTAACAGAACATTAATGTAACACATACTTTGCAATAATATTACAGCAGCGATGTAATTACGCTTACATGAATCGGTAAGTCAATTTAATAATTATCGTTAGTATGGCAAAAGCATCGATCGTGAATAATTATTATTGTCAATGCTAATTGAAAATAGTTCCGGAACACGCATGTTCTTGGGATACATTTATTCATTTGGCTTATTGATCAGATGTAATTGAAAATGTGTGTTTTTATAATTGATTGATAATTTAACACATTCATTTCCGAAAAGCAATGACCTTGCCAGCGGTGGGCTCCAAATACGTTAACAAAAAGGCACACTTAATATCAAGACCAGGCGTGTGGAACCTGCGGCCTTTTGGCTTCTCTGGTGCGGCCATCTGGCCAATTTTGTAATTCTATAAAATTACGTAAATTCGTAAATTCCTAACATATTCTGACCGTAAATCTCTGTTTCCGGTCAAAGATTCCTTAGTCTAGGGATGGCGAACCTACGTCCAGTGCAGATTGGCAGTGAATACCCTAAAATGTTAAATTTGATACATTACTGCAGATTACTTCCAAAGCTATCCACGTAACTACCTTCTTCAACAATTTAAAAAAAAAACATAAATTCACAAAGTACCAACTATGGAAAGTTCGCTTTAGTAAATCATTCAAAAAATTCTGTATTCAAGTATGCAAAGCAAATTAAAAAAGAATAAATACTTAGATTAAAATATTTCTTCCAGGCACTGGAATATAAGGTATATGTTCACAGTATTAAAAGCAGCAAGTGGTGGATACGGCGAACGATCTTATTATATTGGATGTTACACCTTTCCCCAGATCTCATACAGGCCCTTCGCTTCTCATAAAGATACCTTCAGAAAAGCTGCACTGAACCTTTGAAATATGAAGCTTATTTATTTTAAGTCTCAACTCTAAAGAGAGGCTAAAACAAGTTTAATTCACTAGTCGCCAGTGTTTTTAACCGGAATGTCTTGTACCAGACTCTACTTTTGATCTTTTAAAAGAACTGTCATCATCTTTTTGAAGATTTTGAAAAACATAACTACTTTCTTAAAAAGTGTGTTTTTAAAAGGATTCTGATAACCGTAAGATCAATTAAATCATTTGAAAACTATGAATAAACAACCAGTTATTCTTTATTAAACAGCTTATTTGATTTCTTTGTTAGTATCGCTGTGTTCGAGCTTATCTTAACTTCAATAAAATAAATTGTGGTGAAAATATATAAATTATCTACAATTTTCAACTGAATTTTTTAAAACAGTATTTACTTTAATTTCTACGAATCAACAGTTGTGTTGTGGAAGTCGGCCATAAAACGTTGGTTGCGTATACACAACGGGTGGTGGTGGGAAACCAACTTGTTGATGTGTATTTTCTTAGTAATATTATATGAGTATTTTCAATCTTTAACAATTTTGTTGATATGATAATAAAACAAAATTTATATTTTAGCCGGCATTCAACAAATACTCACAAATTCTATCATTGCAAAAAAGTGTTTTTTTGTGTTGTTACTGTCCTAGAATCCTCGTCACTTTATATACACAAAATTCATACACTTTTCTTTAATTATGGATTGGTTTTGAAATTTAATGTTTAAATGGGATGAATATTTCAATAAGACTATGATTTTATTAATAAACGATGCTGGTTCAAAAAATTGCTATATGCTAGCAAATTTTCGAAAAAGTATCTTGCAAAACTAATCAAGTTGCTGTTTTTAATTTGATGCAATAGATTTCGAGAAAATAAATTTCAATATTATTACCAAACCTAAATTGTCACTTTATTTTTTTTAACACGTTTATTTTATTCGGTTGTGGTGTCAACGCCCTTCGGATGAATTAGTTTTGCATAGTTCGCAACGGCATAGTCCTTTCCCAACCAATCCAAAAATTAAATGTAGCGAAGGTAATTGGCATAGTTCTATTGGCAGAAATTAATAAATAAAAAAATGTCAAAAACAAGGTAAGTACACAATTAAATTTTTAAATGCATTTTTTTTGTCTGGAATAACTCAGTTGGTTAATTTATTGAAACAGTTTGAGAAAAACAACCTTTTTATGCAGTTGGTAGTTCTTGTCCTATGGCGCAGCGGTTAGCGTTGTTGGCTTCCGTGGCAGATCTCACGGGTTTGAGTCCCAGTATGAGCAGCATTTTTTCGATTTCTGTTCAAAGGCATGGGTGTTTGTGATGTCTAAGAATTCCCTCCCACCCTTCCGATCCTTTAATAACTTGGCGTAGCGAGAGAAATTAGTTAACCACTAGTCCTGTGCTAGCATTATTCTTCTAACCCTACTACTCTCCTTGAAAAAAGAAAGGTTGAGCGGCTGAGTAGCAAACAGTTCCCTTAAAAAAAATCTGTTAAAACACCTCTATTATGTGACCATATCGACTGTGGAAAGGAAAAAGAACGTAACCCGCAGTTTTTTCAAAACAGGTTTATTTTTTTCAAATCAGGATGTGGAGCATCATTTGGAGTGGGCATGGATAAAAAATTTTGTCTTTCAATTTATAGCTTTCTTTATGTTAAATTGATCCATTAATTTTTCTATATTAGAGTTATCTGCGAAATATAAAATATAAACTGAAGGCTTTATCGTAATTTTTTTGGCGTATTTTTTTTTTGTTTTACTCAGAACTGTCAATTTGTTACTCATCAACTTCTTCCAGTACAGTGACTATATGCTATACCACGTGGTTAAAAATATCATAAAAAAGAATTTTCCTCAAAGTAGCCGTCGATTTTATCAATATAACTACAACGTCATAAACATTGATACTGTTCAAATGAGATTTGAAGTTTAATATTCAACAAAAAAGGTTTCCCACCTTTTCTTAACCCACAGGTATATAAGACGGCTCGCACGAGCTCACTTCTCTCATATCGTAAACCAGCAAGGGTCTCTAATGCAGTATAGAAGTATTCCAGAGATATTACGCCAGCAAAATTTAAGAGGTTCAAATACACCTCAACAGAATTTGATGGCTCACTCACACAGAACCAGTGTCATAATGCTGAAAGAAATCTCTTAATAAAAGTATAAAACAAGGGAAACCTTTCACCTAAACAGATTTGAAAATGATAACTCTTACCCAAAGCTAAACTGTTGCGTAATTGAACTGAATATAAAATCGAACAACTCTAAGCCACGATTAAATAATATCGAAAAGGGAATTGAATATTCGAATCTATTCATCTCCTTTTTTTAATTCGGATATTCGAATATTTTATAAATTATACGAATTATAATACTATTCGTTCATAAGTTTGACGTTTGATAAAATGGTATTAAACGCGGTAAGATAACGTGTCACGGATTATTTCATCGAAAACCTTCACAGTGTAAGCTTAAACCAACACCATAACTTTGTTTTTAAATTGCGGACTTGATAATTGAAATGAAATCGCACTTTATTACGAAGATCACTGATAAATTATGTGAACAACTTATTGCTCTACATCTTCACTATCAACATCCAAACTCATAGACCTGCTCAGATTCATAATTTCATCAATACAGGTTGTGACGCAAAAATCTGAATGTCTCTTTTTGACACATTCTGGCCGTAGTTTTTTCCAGTTTGAGATCGTTGCTTTGGAAGACAGCTCCGTTTATTTTATCGATTATATTGTCGTACAATAAATAATACTAGCTGTAAGCCCGTTGCCCAGCAACGTGAGATTTTTTTTGCATTGTGTTTAATTTTATTTAGTTTAATTTAATTTAATTTAATTTTATTTTATTTTATTTTATTTCATTTCATTATCTATTAATTTGAAAATTTACGCAAACAAAATACATTTCGTAGAAGAAGAAGTCTCGAGGACATCAGTACGCACACATTTGTGAAAAGTGAAAAGCGAGTGATTATTTTATCGACTTTTAATATATAAATTTAGTATGAATAAAAAAATGGAGACTGGAAGGTGTGAAATCGAGGACACCTTACACTCACTCAAACAAACAAACGGACCTTATCGGCTATTAATATATAGATTGAAATGATATTTCAAAAATTCCTTTGGCTTAAATAAGCTCTCACAGATTTATCAATAAAAAATATATGAAAGTATCATTTTCAGTATCTGAAGACTTATTTTATATTTCTCACTGTGTATAAATAAGTTATTTGAATAAAAAACTTAAGAAAGAAAATACCATATTATTAATAAATAATATTCAAGAATTTTATTTTTAGATTAACAATTGCAATAACAGACAATACATTATCCATCAAACGTAGGTATAATAAATTTCGTTTTTTTATGAAGATTTCATGTTCTTTTATAAATAACATTGATGTATTTATATTTTGAATTCAACCCTTAAATGCATGATATAATATTTTTTTATAAAAAAACAAATAAATTGTAACATTTTGTTTGATAGAAATTATTATGACAGTTATGTTCATATTTTATCGTTAATAATTAATAATCATGTATTAAAATTAAGAAATGCGGTGATATTGTTTAAAAAAGTTATCGGTTAAAAGTGAATTTGAATATTCTCTAAAATAAAGATTTCCAAAAACTCCGACTGTCTTTCTTTGATTGCAGATTCTTATAACCAACAACCTCTTGCCACCATCTATGTTAAAATATACTGTTTTCCAAAACAAAAAAACATTTTTTTGTAATTTTCGTAGCACAGTATGTATTTGGTAACCGGATAAAACAGAACATGAAAAAACAGAACATCACAAAACATACAATATATCTTTAGAAAACACTAGTATTGATATGTTTTACAATCAATTAGTAATCTCTATGTCGTATTAGATACAATAAATAAAACAGCAATCGTGCATCACTTTCAACCTGTAACACTTTCAATCTGAAATTGTCGTAAATACACTTATATTCGACGATTATAATAGCACCATTGACTGATAAAGTAAAGCGCACGTTATAACATACTGTTCTGAAATTATTAACTGTATGATATTCAATTAACCTATAATATTTTTCCAATAAATAGTTAAGAAGAAACAGGTATCATTCAACTAAAAATTGAATGTGTTCTGAATTGTCTATGTTATATGTTCTCATGTTCTGTTTTATCGTGTTCTGTTTATTCATGGAACCATGTATTTAAGGGTTAAAATCACATGATGTTAAATAATAAAAAACGAAATACTATGCTAACATTCAGAATTCATATTGCATATTACGCTCATTTATTTTGAATTCATATGTTCGTATTATTGTACGAAACAAATGAGATATTATTGTTGAATCAGCTATACGTGAAACACAAGAGCCATCTAAATTTATATTTATCCGGGTTGCTTAAGCCACAGAATGATGAGATGACTCATTCCTAGATTTAACTCACTTAGATCTACGAGTGAATTAGGGTTGACACAATCCATCACTCGAAGAGCGCCGCCTTAATACTGAATCAAAATAAGTTTAGTCTGGTGGAAGATTCACATGTATTTTTAAAATAAAAATATTCCTACGACTAAGGAAATAATTTAATTGTAATAACTACATATTTAAAGAGGTAAATTTTTTCAATCTTAAATGCTTTAGATAAAACATAATAAAGTATGTGACAACTAAGAGAAGGAAATGATAGTAATATCGTGTGGTCATATAGGTTTTGAATATTTCATAATGAGATTATAAATAAGAAAAACCGTGTATGTGATTCAAATCTTCATTTTTCAAATAATATCCGTAATCAACGGGAAAACGACAAAACAAATGTCTAAATGTATAATAAAACTTACTGTTTTCTACTTGCGTGTGCATAAAACAAAAATGATTGACACATAGTATTCAAATATTATATACCTTTTAACCGGATCTCTGCCGCAAGCGAGTTTATTCGCTCTACAATTCCGTGTTTAATGGGCCGTCCATACAAAATGAGCGAATTAATACGCTCTACTTTATACTTGATTTACAAGGCCACAAGAAACGTATTTAATAATTTTAAAATATCATGCATATAGTGACATATCTTGCAATCATAGTATGATACTTAAACTTTAAAGATATTGTTTTTTAATCTATAATACATCGATTTTTAAAAAAAGCTTTTTTGTTGTGTTCAAATGTGTTGCTAGCAGGGCTAGGCGAATATGGCGGTAATTTTCGTTTTTGAAACATTTTTGGATAAATGATGGCGGAAATGACCCATCGTGTATTTATACGGTAAGTGTTTGTAATTTACTATTATTATTTGTCCAAAAAGTACATATTTATCAGGTTTTTTTTTTAAAGAAAATCACGGCCCTTCATGCACGGCCATATTAATACCGCACGGCACATATCAGGTTAAGATCTTGCAAATCATTGTTAGTCATACGTTATTAAAAATACATCTTTATCAATCGTTATAATTTCCTTAGTTAACATTTATTTTTAGTATGTAGTAGTTTTTAATAAAATTATATTCGATACCATATTTGTAACTTTCTTATTTCCACATATTTGTAAAGCTTTATTTTATTATGAGAATTGTGATACGTACGAAAATACCAAATATTAGTATTTTTTGCCAATATTGAGCTATGGTAGTAATTTTAGTAGAAGTATTTGGAAACTTTTATTGTATTTAAGAGAACGGCTCTTGCAGGAAAGGGGCTTTTTGAATATGAGGACCTCAATTTCAAAACCTACCAAAGACCATTTTGATTTTTTTCAAATGTTGATGCCAACTTGTTCTCTATTTCAATATCTAAACAATAAACTTCCTATTTAAAAACCTCTCTAAATACAGAGAAAACGCATTTACAAAAACGTGTTTAGTCTCAAAACCTACTCAAATTCAAAAAGCCCACAGCAGTTTTTTGCACTTTGTCAACAATTTTGGTTTTCGAAATTAAGTAGGTTTTGAATCTAAGGCGTTCATATGTACTTACAAAACTCGAGGTGCCTTGTAAATTTCTGGCAGCCCTGAGAGAATTCGCGAATGGCAACACCCTCGAGAAAATTAATTACACTGTCATAAGGGAAACATTCTCAGCGCTGTAAGCCGTTTTACCGTAAGGTAAAGTCCTCTTCCCGCGATATCTTATTCCGATGACAGCCAGTATCATTTCAAAATGGCTGCCAATGGCTACATAGACCCTTTTAACAAGGTTTTTGATACTATACGTTAATATTATTTAAAGTAAACTGATTCAATTTTAAAACGTACTCTCTTTACAATTATGAGATAATCATACTTTAATAAATGCTCACGTCGCGATGACACCGAATCATAAATTTTAAATTGCCTTTTATCTTATGTTATTTTAGACTTAATTACTTAGCGAGTCTCTAACCAATAATTATATACTCAATTTGATAAATAGACAGATAGTAATTATGTATATTTTGAAAAATATTAGTTTTTCTGCAGTAAATTTAAATAATTTCTTTACCAATCAAAATTTCATATTTTCTTGTCTTGACCATGTATATTTCCATTGGTTGTCTTTCTCAGAAAAAAGATGTGATAAGTTCATCATTCGGTGGAATTTTTAAGTTTTGTTTTTTTTGTTACGACACTGTATTGAAAATGAAGACTAATTTCGTGCTCTTAGCAAATATAAAACAACAATTTTTAATGTTAAAGAAGCTATAGTCTCAGGTCTCAGCATATATATATATATATTTTATCCATGTCCGCTCCCAATATAGAGGATACGGCCTCCTAGTGGAGGCGTCTCAACAGAAGTTTTCTACGAGAACTGTTTGTTACTCAGTCGCTCAACCTCTCTCTTTTCACAGAGAGTAGTAGGGAAAGAAGGATTGGGCTAGGACAGGACTAGTGGTTAACTAATCGCTCTCACTACGCCCAGTTATTTAATTATCGGACATTTTAGACATCACAAACACCCATGTCTTCGAACAGAAATCGATAAATCGACCGAAATAATGCTGTTCATACTGGAACTCGAACCCGTGAGATCCGGCACGGAAGCAAACAACGCTAACCGCTCTGCCATATGACCTGACATATTTTAAAACTTTATATCAGTGATCCGCAACCGCTGTACCGCGATACATAAGTGTGCCGCAGCGCATTACTTCAGTGAAGAAAATATCAAATAATTTGGTCAAACAATGATCAAATCAAAGTTGCCTAGTTGTGGTACTGAGGTGGCAATATATATCACACAATTGAGAACGATGTCTAATGCTATTTTTTCACATATCCTTATGTCCATGTACATATATGCATATTTGAAGGGGGCTGGAGAAAATTTGACTGCTTATAAATCGAAAAACGATCACCATTCGTCGCCGCTAGAAGCAAATCGCGAGCTGAGTACTACAAGGTTCTAAGTGTCGACTTTTGGCCAAACTAAAGTAATAATGAGGCAGTCTTAAGCGTAGCATTATCTACATACTGTATTAATATGAAATCGAAATTTTGCTAAAATTTCCACTAAGCCGTAGTTTTATGTGCGCGTCGCAAGATATCTGTGGTTTCAACTTAAATGCCCGAAGATACCGAAAGGCAAAACCCGGCTTGTTAGTGACAAAACTTGAGTGAATGTACATACATAGGTTGAATAATGTCTTTTATATTTTGATTATTTTATTTCTGAATTTTTTTCAATTATCTGATTTTGATCAATTATTTTTATTCTTCAGCAAAATGGTGCTATTTTTTACCATTATGATGTTTTACTCTTGCAGTGTAATATTATTACATTTTGCAATATTAACTTTGTACATTAATGATACCAAACACAAATTACGACAACAAAAAAACTCCTTTTCCTATTTATCTTCCATTTTTCATCAAATATTTTCTCCGATAATAATGATCACAATAGATATCTTCCATAGAATTCTTTTTATTTTAATACAAAAAGCGTATGTGTGTTTTTTGAATCACCTGTGCTTTCATACAAATTTCAGTTAGAACCTTGTAGCAATGGCGGTAGAAATATCTAATTGAAATTTAGATATTTCTAATTAATTATGAAGAAATTTAACAGTATTGTATTAATAGTTATATCATGCCAGTATTATCGTTGATATATACAATCAAAAAGAAACTTGGAAACATTCACAATTTTCAAAATACAAGCATTCAAAATTTCAAATGCCCATTTTGCTGCAGCTGTCCACATAGAGCCTTGTAGCACTCGGCTCGCGAAATGTAAGTTTTCATTTTAAGGAATTTGTGATCCATTTAGGTTAATTGACTTTTTTATCCCTTGCGCAAGATTATCAACATACATTCCAACTTACCTTGCTTGTTTTTCTGAATGAGAAATCTTTGCATAATAAACATTTTTTCTTTCACATCAAAAGACCGTAAATATTTGAATGAACATAGCCTTTGTTAAGACAGGATTTTTTTCTTTATGCTTGACCCTCTGGTTGCCAATAGCCTTTCACAATTTTATCAAGAGTTGTCAAGGCCGATTGGCTCTGACGCTATCATTGAAAAAAGTAGGTCATCATCCATAGCACTTGACCCAGCCAGTTCCAACGTCTCTACACAACCACTGACGTGACAGGGCGCTGTCTTGTACATTCCCTTATCTCCGAATTCCTCACAAAGTCAAACCACCTCACCCCCATTAACCGACGCAAGTATCTGTTCTCGAAGCTAAGTATACGATTTTTCTGAGTCTTCGTCAGCTTTCGCTACCGTAAAGCAGTACTGGAAGAATGCAAGCGTTGAACAAGTGGCATTTAGTTTTAATCGAGTACAGCTGTGTGTTCCAGATAGTCTGGATTGAGTTGAATGTGGCTCCAGCCATTCTTAGACGAATAGCGAGCTCCTTTTTTGTACTACCGTCTTCGGGATATGTATGCTGAGGTATCTAAAGCTGTTGAACATCTCGATGGTCTGTCCCGTGTTTGTCAGGGTCTTATCAGAGCCATGACAGGTTTGGTTACACATCACACTGGTCTTACTAGTATTAATTTTTAAGCCAATGTGACCTGAGTTAGTTCCTAACTCATCAATAGTCTCCTGGATGCCTTTAATAGATTTGTCGGATATGACAGCATCAGTGGCATATTCAAGGTCACACAGCTTCAGACCGGGACCAACAGGTTAACTCTGAATTAGAAAAAAATGGTAGCTCTTTCAAAGGAGCAGTGAACTGTATTAATAATTAACTTTTGTCAAAAATTGGATAGAGCAGGGCTTGCAACTTGGTAAAACAATTATCCCTGCTGGAACGATTTCAAAAATAACGTCTTTCGAAAAGAAACTTCGTAGCGCAGTGCCGGTGTGTGACGTTTATTGAATAATAAATAAATATTGAAAATTGGTTTCTGTTATCATATTATTATTGATAAGGCAAAACTGTCATGTATTGTGTATTCAACAGTTACGATTTTCAACATCTCAAAGTATTCAAATACATATAACTTAAGGCTTATGTTAATTTTTTCATCCACCACTACATGTTTGGTTTGTGTTCTCTTCTATTAAAGTGTATACATAGTAAATATGTTTTCGTAGTAAAATGTTGAAATGATTTTATAAGACAAAAACGTCCTCCACCCATGGCTCTGAACTTGCAAGTGCCCTTGTCATTCAAAAAATAATACAGACATTCAAAAAGTATTGAACACATTAATAATTATTTATGATTATAATTGCAGGATTTTTCAGACAGAAATCCCTAAGGCCTGGCAACCAAAGAGTTAACAGTTTCCACTATAGTTGTATATTTTAAATGTTAAGGAAAACAGTTTTCATATTTCACAGATTTAATATTTGCGTATTCAAGTTTAATGAATGTTGTCTTTACTAATAACAGCTGGTTCACCCTTTCCCGTTCATTTCATTTGGTCAGCTTATTCAAATTCTTCCAAAAGCCATTTCAATTTTTTTCATCCTAATTTTACATTTATCACTTTAGCCAAGTTAGCACAGATGGATCTAGCTACCAGGCGGCTCATGAAAAGCCTATAAAAGAAAGCATCGTTATCTCATTAAATTTAGTATATTTTCAACAGTAAGGTAAATACTAATATCTGAATATATATTTTTTTTGTAGCAACGCTTTTTACTGCCTCGACTTATGGGTATTGTCCTTATTTACCTATCTGTACAAGTTTTACATCACGGCCGAAAGTAAATGTTGATTATTTCAATTTAACATTGAGATCTGTGAATTAAGATATTTTTTCAACGCAAGTGTATATCAATTCATCGTGTTGTATCTTGCGTTTCTATCATGCAATATATTTTTTCATTATCTTAATCCCATTACACTTCTAACAGATTTATTACTGTGCTATGCCAAACATTTGAATGCATTGCAACGCTGAAGGCTTGCTTAAATGAAGCCAACTTTATTATTAATTACTAAAACTGATAACAGTTATTTGACTAATGTGTGGGTTAACTTTCTTCATCCATTAAAACAGTTTGTTGTAATACTGAATTCACTGATAAGTCTATTAAATTGTTTCCTAAGAAAAAATCAGTGGCAATAATATTAGTCTTTCCACCCCATTCGTTTTTCACCCACTGCGTGAGATTCCTGTTGATTGAATCAGCCATTTTCCTCAGATTGTTCCCAGGATTGAAGAATATATCTAAAGCGGACGGAGTCAACTGAGCCATGATAGCCCATAAAGGATTCCGTTGCACGTGCAGCATGGGATGCGGTCGCGCTATCACGCTATAAATGTAGCTCTTTAAATCTGATGGTGTTTGTTTATCTCCCCACATCTGTTTCAATGGCGGCCACAGCCAACTGACACCTGTAAAACAAATACAATGTTATTTAAAAAAGTTATAAGCTTTCTTATGACAATGTTCAAATATGCTCAATTAATTGCTGTGCTTGGTTTTGTTTGTAAATTTCAGAGACTGATTGAGTCTTCGACAATTACATCTAGTCAGCTAAGTCCAGGCCTGCCACACTTTCCAGGTTTCTTATTTGATTCAATTTCAACCACACGGTATACATGATTCATCCAAAGCAGTCGTCCTACTATGACTGATTGTACTGAACTGGTAATGGTTATTGTTTTGGATAGTGGCATTGACTCAGCGGGGAATTTTTCTTTTAAAAATATTTATCACACCCATCATATTGTCCAGGTTTCCAAGAGGCAAACGTTGAATAGCTTTAAAAGTAGCCTGTAAAGCGTTCACTTGTTTTGTTTATTTACTCTGTGCCTCATCGTGTCTATTAAAAAATAAATCGTGCTTATCATGAAAATTACATGCATATTTAATTTTGATGCACATTATATGAACTCAGCGCATAATAGTTTATTTCTAAATTCATAATTTTGAGAATTAATCTGTGTTCTTACCTCGAGAAAGAGATTCTTCAGGGTAACAAATTATCAGCCGTTTTCCTGAATCCCATAAATCTTTCATTCTCAGTCCATTAATGAGGTGCAAATTCAGCCTTGAATCAGGCGTCATTATTTTTTTGAAGTCAATGGCTAAGTCTCCCAGTTCTTTAAAAATAAAATTGACTAGTGATTCATGTCTTTTATGACGCATTGCTCCATTGAGAAGATAGAAGCCTACCGGCAGACGATGTATGTCAACAATCACAATCTGCAAAGCGATGAAATCTTTTTTATTGTTTGAAGACAAAGTTTGCTTGTGGATGGTATTAAATAATAATGAACATAGACGACATTTTTTTATCAGCTATCCTTTTTAATTTGATATATTTCATAATATTGTTTTTTACCTATTTGGTATATTATAAAAGTCTAAAATTACTGGAAACCGATACTGTAAGTTAACAGCAGTAATTTTGAAATATTTATTTTTTAAATAGGGTGACTGGTTCATTCCTTAAACTTGCTTGCTCTCATGATTTCTCAATTGATTTCAGATCTAAATAACATGATAATCATTTCAAAATAATATTATTGGTGGAAAAATCTTTTTCCAACAGTGTGATAAAACAATAGATTCTACAGTAAAGTATCAACATTCAGAAAGTGAAAAACTACATGAGAAAAAAAACAAAAACAGAAAGAATAGAAATACCTCGTCTTTTGCCACTTCAACAAATTTTTTAATATCGCTTAATATTGGAAGCAGCGGAGCAATCTTGAACAAATCGTGATTCACAAAGAAGCTAAAATGATAAAAAGCATTATTGATTCTGTCTGGGAAAACATTTTTGACGTTATAAAACAAACTTGGTCATCTCCAATCAGTCATAATATTTATTTCAAACATGCTTACATCCTTATTATTTGCTTTAAAAATTTAAAGAAAGCATGTGATATTTTTCAAACTTAGTCATCTCCATCAAATATTTACATGAAAAATGGTTAGTTAATTAGGATTAAGGCTTTCTGGAGGCATCCACAACACGTGACCCATTAAACTATTAAAATATTTGAAGGAAAATAAACTAAATATATGATTTCATTACTAAGAGAGAAATATTTTCAACATAGCATAATGAAGTATTATGTCACATTCAAATCGCTTTTTGTGACCCTGGTTTCGCCCTTCAACATCGTCAGGCTGTAGATATTATTCCTAATAGCACGTCATAATCTAAACACACCATGTTGTTTTATATATCCTACGATTCATCACACATTTTAATGGCAATCGAACTAATGGTTGAGAAGTGAAAGTGAAGTGATTCTTATGGAACTCGCTCCAATTGGAACTTATATGATTTTTCATATGGACTCCAATGATAGATCCATAGTCAAGCGTAGTTCAGACCAGAGAAACATAACGAGTACGAAACACAATCGGATTATCAACTGGTTTGCTTTGCCTAACTTAAAGCCCAAGAAGTTTGCTAGCACGTAGTTCTTTAGAAGTAATATGCGAAAAAAATGTAAAAGAGATCAAATCTTAAACTAAGATCAACAACTTCAGAAAAATGCTGAAAAGCATCATTAGATATCCCATTAGATATAGATATATATTGAAAAAGAGAAGGAAATGCAAAATATTTTTTCATGTCATAAAAATGGCTGACCAAACCAGATAGGTATAAGTCATATTAACACTGTTATTCGGGTATTGTAAAGTCTAAATAATGAGAAAGTTTGTCAAAAAACATCGATAAAATTAAGCCCTCAAAAATCATTTTTTTTAGTTACCTGTCTTCGTCATAATCATCTGAAGATTTTATTTCATCACTCGTGTTGAGTTTGTTTTCAGATGAGGAGTAAAAACCAATTCGCAAGTCTAAGTATCTTATTCCAAACACCAACTGAGTCCAAACATCATAATCTTGTGTGAGTACAAAGCTTTGAAACCCTTCTTCTTTTGTTACGGAATTCACACTGGCAAATGATCCAGAGTCGTGCGTTCCAGGAATCAGCAATTGAGAAATAGGAATACTTCTCATTCTTTCTCTGAAAAAGATATTTATTTTAGTATAGTTTTGTATATATTTCAGTGAAAATTGGTGGTTACAATTTATAAATAATACGAGTTTTATTATGCCTCTATGACAATCTGGTCGAAAAGTCATCTTCGGTTTGATAATAGGTATTTTGATTTTATTTCTTATTATTTTACCTTTTGAAACACTCAATGCCATGAAGGTTTATAGTTTATAATCCTACAAGGTCTAAGCAGCATTTTGTGTTCTCCTTAACTATCACATATAATTTTAAAAGATAAATAAAAAAAACTTTCGACAATGAACTGATATCACAATACCTTGTGAATAGTCCTGCCATAATGAATTTTGGATTATGCTTTCATGAACACATTGTCTGACTCCATCTACACATTTACAATTCAGCTTACACATTTTTTGTCAGTTTACACAGACTAATATTTGATATTTTATTGGTTCATATTTTATGTATTCGGCATCCACTGATTACGTTGTCAGTGCATGTGGACCGTTTGTATCACTTGTTTTTAGAGTTATGATAGAAGAATGCATTTGGAAATGCTAATGGTTACCCAATCGCTACGCTGTTTCCAGGAAAGGATAGATAGAGTAAGGTGGAAGGTACAAAACATCTATACTTTTGTATACAAATAATTGATTTATGAAAGTGTCTTTTCGTGAAAGTTTTTTGGTGGCACAAACTGGAGAATGACATTTAATGATTTTTATCAGCACATTATGTAAAATATGGAAACACTAATACAATTTAATTTGACTTAAATGTGGAAAAATTTTCATGTACATGTTTGAATTACACATATTCTCTTTTATGTAGTTTAGAAACAACATACTTTTGTGAGTTAAAATATTCTCATAGATACTGACAGACTTAATGCTGAATTCCCGGACGCCCTGATTGAGAATGAACAGAAAGAAGTGATTGCGCACATGGTTGTGCACAAATATCTACAGGTAAAGAAAAGGTAAATCATGTGGATGTACGAGTAGAAGTGAGTACATAGCTGGTTAGCTAAAAAAATATAAAATAAAATAAACTAAAATTTAAACACTATAATATACAGAAAACAGATTTTTCATTTGTGATTAGTTTGTACTAATAAATATTCAGGTCCTATGGCACAACAGTTAACGTTGTTGGCTTCCGTATCGGATCTCACACGTTCAAGTCCGAGTCGAGTGTTTGTGATGTCTAAAAACTCCCTCTCACCTTTCCAATCCTTCAATAAATGGGTGTAACAAGAGCAATTAGTTAACCACCCGTCCTGTCCTAGCCTTATACTTCTATCATTAATACTCTCTTCAGAAAAGAGAGGTTGAGCGACTGACTAACAACCAGTTCTCATAGAAAAAGTTCTGTTTGAATGCCTACATTAAGATGCCCCATGCTCCACATTGAGAGCGAACATAGATTAAAAAAAATCATTTATTTATAAAACATGCTTGGTCTAAATGTAAAGTATATAATTTTCAAATGGAGCTCACCTCCTCAGAAGTTATTCTATAAAAACGACTTGTAACTCAGTCACAAATCAATCTTTCTAAATTAAAAGTGAGGAGAGAATGATGAAGCTAGATCAGAAAATCAGATCTAGTGATCACTTAATTGCTCTCATTACGTTCCGTTTTTAAGATTGGACAAACCTTCAATCACAAATCCATAAATTGATCGAAAAATTAATTTATGAAACTGTCTAAGCTGGGATAATAATAATTGATTAACTCACAAAGAAATCGACTCACTGAAGAACATTGAGGTTTGTTCATCATGACATAAGAAAAATTTCTAACTGTGAACCAAATTTTGAATTGTGAATTTCAAATGATAAAGATCAAGGGAATCACTAATGTTAAACATGTACCTTGTTTAACTCCCAGTTCTTAAAAAACTTCATTTGTAAAAATGTTATACCTTTGATCTGCCATCCATGTTGGTTGAATTTTTAAACATGTAACCTCTTGTATCTCATCTAGTACAAAACTTGCTATCCAAAAAGGTAAACAGTGCGGACCAGGTACGATATGTTCTCCAGATTCTTCCGACTGTAATGATTAAAGTTATTATGTAACATTAAAAATAATATGACATAAAATTGTAAAAGCTATTATTGTCAGTAACAAGTAAATTAATTTATATTGTAAACTAGTAAATTAATTTAAGCCAGGGTTCTCTAAACTTTTTAGTCTACGGGTCACACTGACTCGTCCACTAAGTCTCAAGGGACCAAGACCTAACTAGTTAATACATTAACAAATACCGGGCATGTCCGGCACCGCCAATTCTCGCTACCCTACTAGTTTGGAGACTCTTGCTGTAAACAATCAGATTTGGCAATATATATATTTTTTAAATCATTCATAATGGTCACAAGATGATTGGATTTAAGAACAAGTACGTTGCAAGCTGGTTAAACCTGTAAGGTAAGTCTGGGCAAAATACAGCCCTGTGTGTATTTGGCTGTCAGTAAATTCGTAGTTGCTTATTATTGAATCACTCTTAACTTCATCACGTCTAACACATTGTTTTCGGGAAACATAAAATTACGTTTTTCACAGACTGTTAGTAGAATGCAGGACACATAAAATTATTTTTTTTGAACTGTTGGTTTAACAAACAACGTTTCCGCCAAACGCCAGATACGTAATATCACACAATATCACGGGGGACAATATCATGAGTTCTACTACTTTGCTAGATATATAGACTAGTTTTTTAAGGAATGCAATGATTGCAACGTACTCTTTTGCTTAGTGTCTGGCATTAAGTGAGTAGTTACTATTCATCCTTTGCTGTTTAGATATATTTTTATTATGTTTAGTTAATTGTAATAATTTATATGTAAGTATATAGGAAGAGAATTTTAGATAATACATACACCCAAGGCTTTTTTTACCCTGTAACGCGGCAGAACGGTGTTCCTGCACCTTTTTTTCTCGAAATTTTAATAAATGTTCGTAAAATTTATTTTTTTCTATTTTAAAACTGATACTTTTTGATCTTTCAAAATACGTTGATCAACAGTTACTAAGAAGAAGACATTCGGCCACAGCAGGGTTGCCAGATTTCTAAAAACACAGATCGGGACATTCACTCTTTCGTCGGGATTATAGAGGGACTTGCAATGCGGGACTCAGGATTTGTCGATTGAACTCGGGACAGTCCCGCTCAAATAGGGACGCCTGGCAACCCTGAGTCACAGACACCAACACAAAAAAAAGAAATAGGGACCATTTACCTGAAGAAAATTGGGAAAAACTGTGGAAATCATTGTAATTAGAATGTAATTTTGGATAGCATTTTTAATAAATTACATATTTTTTAAATGTTATGTTACATAATGTATGTAATGTTCATTGTTTAATTTTCATTTGAAATTTCTAAAATAAATATAAAAATAAGTATATTTTGTTTTATTTTCTATGCATTATATGAAAAGCCGCCTTTAATTTTATCAAAATGATATTCGAATATATAATAAATAATATACTTTCTTAGAAAATGCTCGAAAAAAGTGCGTTCTGGCACCTTTTTTTTAAAAAAAAAAGCACTGCATACACCTATATTTTGTGATAATTAAAAATAATGATAATAAACAAGTTGCGTACATTGATTCATACGTTTAACGGTTTCTTTGAAATAGCTGCTGCAACCGTAAAATTGATTAATATTTTGACAGATAGGCAATAATCAACATGAGTTATTATACTCTGAAATGTGTATATTTATTATTTAAAAAATAGCTGCATGTGTCTTTTTTTTACATCTATGTACATGCGCAGCGTAAAATTTCACACTTCCAGTGATTTTAAGCTTGTAGGACTTGTGTGTATATATTATTATTTACTTTATAATTATGTGGTATGGATAAATATATAATGTGTTCAATATTTCAGATAGCGTGTGGAGTACCGTTTACTGAATTGATAACTGGTTTTTATACTTAGTATAGAAATGTCATGAAATTATGCTGTAATTGTTATTTTTTTTCGAAAGGTTAAAGTCGGTGATGACTTCCTTAAAAATTTCAATCGAATAATATAAGGAAATGAGTGATTAAGTAATCACCTATTTCCGAATTATAATATTTGCGAATTTTGACACCTGACGAAGACTCGTAACCGTATACTGAGCTTTGAGAATAAATGCTTGCATCGGATTATGGGGGTGAGTTGGTTTGATTTTGTGAGAAACTCGGAAATTAGAGAATGTACAAGACAGCGCTCCTGGTTATGGAGAAACATTGAAACTGACTGGGTCACGTGCTGCGGATGCTTTCAAAAGGCTTTAATCCTTTAATGCTCATCTTTATTTTTATAAGAGAGAAAAATAGGACAAGTGTTAACTAATTGCTCTTGCTTTGCCCCGTTAATTTTTGGATTGGAAGGGTGGAAGAGAATTTAGATGGACACACCCACGTCTCTGAACTTAACCTACGCCTGAACCTTTGAATGAAGAATATGACCCATTTCGTTTTTGCTAAATAATGATTAAAAAGAATGTTTTCAATCTTCTTTTATCGTCTATTTATTTTATTTTTTTTGGGAAAAAAAGCACTGAATATATATTTATCTTTACATCTAAGTTGGTTTAAAAACTATCCATCTATTTTAGAAATCATTAAATAGACAGCTGTGATCAATTATGTTTCAATATTTTATGTATTTACATATTCATAAAAGTTTTTGTACCTGAGATGTTTTTATGACTTCCCGCTATCTTGAAACAAAGAGGGTATAAATTGGGATTAAAAATTAGAAACACAGATACATTAATTAGATGGTGCTTTTAATGTTTCTAGATATTTTCTGGTTACCTGCTTTTGCCAACCTCCAGGAAAATCTAATGGTCCCAAAGATATATTAGTTCTATAAAATCCCCAAGGGTGGTCGCTTATTCTTTCATTGATTAATGGTTTGGCAGTTCTAATAAAAATCGGGTCAACATCATACAGCCTAATCTGAAAATAAAAAAATAGCTAGCTATATTTAATTTATAGTAACAAAAATTACAAAATTATTAATGGGTTGTGCAAGATACCCTAATGAATAAAAGTATTCCATTGAGCTCTCGTACAATTACTTCTATGTACAGTTAAATCTATTTCACCAGGATGGATGGAAAAAAAATACCCCGCTTGTTCCAAACATCAAATTAGAGAAGTGTGAAAATAAGCACTGTTGATTATCTTTTGACAGCTACAGGCTTACAGCATGTTCTACTCCTGTGCGCAGATTGTCTCAACATCAATAACCCAAGAATTAGTTGCTGTATGCTAAAGTGTGCTATAAAATGACAGAATGCAATGGTAAGCTGCTGTCAGTGAATAACCGTTTGCTGTCCCTTGTCGACTTAATTCACCCTCGCAGACATCAAGTTGCCTTGATTGACTTGTCCCCGTTTCTGTTTATTCATTATCACTATATAACTTGCTTGTAATTTAATGTATATATATATAGAAAATAAATATTGTTACCATATCAGGCAATTGTTCACATCTTGCATCCCAATTCAGTTCCAATTTTCCTACACTCTCTCTGCGAGAAGAAATTGTTATGTGTACTGCTGGACAAAATGCTTCTGTGAAAATTAAATAAACATATTTTTATTCATTCACCATTTTTAGAACTAAACGACTGTACTGAATATTATATAGTGTTACTGGCTACTTTCTTATGTTAAGTTTATCCTTTCAATAGACACTCATATGTATCATATTCAAGTGTATTGGTTTTTGGTAAGCAAGTTGCATTCAAAAAAGATAACAATACAGTTGCAATATTTTGGCAATAGCCCAATAGTATGCTCTTCTTAACAACAAAACATTTGGAGATAATATTTCATAAATAGTTAAGCTTAAGTTTTTTTATTGTAAGTAACATTTGGTATTAGTAGTTATAGATCAATACAGTTGCTTTACCAGTACCCATAATGCGAAGGAGTAGAGGACTATAACCTGATGCTTGCAAGAAAAAAAGTATCATTAAAATATATGAAATTGTTAAACAGGAATGAAACCCATCGAAATAATATTAAAGAGGCTTTGAATTTTATTTACTGTATTGCAAATATCGATACCGGTATTACAAAAATGAAAAAAATAGCAACAACGTAAGGACAAATGGGATTGCAAATTTAAATGAGTGTTACAGTACTTAATAAAATGAAACATAGGCATTAAAAAAGATATCTTAATCATAAACGAAAGATTTTCTACAACTTGGTCTACAACTCTTGATAATCGTTATCAATTTTATTAAAATAATATGTAATGGTTTCTATACATTCAAAATTAGATGTTGGTTAATTTTAAATTCCGAAATTCACCCAGTCCTTTTTTATCGAGTTTTTTGGATGGCTCCATTTCTTTTTTTAACGTGATTTACTCGTTAAGCATTTTTTTTTTCCAAAATATTTTTTACAGAAGAAACGGTGAACTTCCGCAAAATTTTAACAAGATTCAGAAAAAAGACATCAAAAACTTTCTTCTGAATCTTGTACATTTATTGAATTCATAAAATAGCACGTTTTGGCCATAAATTTTATCTAAACACTGAGAGCTATATCAGTATTAAATCTACTAAATAAATGCACCCTAGAAGTCTCTCGGTTATTTTAAAGAGAAATAGTTTCGATTTTGAATTTGAACAACATAAGGAGTTTCGGGGAAAAGTATAGAAAATCGAGGATTTCAAATTCCTCGGTGAGCTAAAAAAAAAAGAAGTAATTTCGGAGACAATCCGGGGAAAAAGTATAGCAAATCGAGCATTTCAAATTCCTCGGGGGGGCCGCCTAGTCACATGGCTTTTATAAAAAGGGGTCACCACCCGAAAAAGGTTGGGAACCTATACTGTAGAGCAGTGGTTCCCAAAGTGGTTCATGTGGACCCAGGGGTCCGTAAGACCGCTGAGAGGGTCCGTGACAAATTAAAAATCATTTGGGGGTGCGTGGACAATGTCAGGGGGTCCGCGGAAGAATAAATATTTTTAGAAAAGAGAGTTTGAGCGACTGAATAACAAACAGTTCTCGCAGAAAAACATCTATTAATTAATATACCTCCATTGGAAAGCCATATGCTCCACATTTGAAGCAGACATGGATACAAAAAATACCATTCAAGGCGTAAACTTTATTATTTCACTTGGGGGTCCACGGTCAGGTTTTTGCTTTAAAAGGGGTCCACGAGCACAATAAGTTTGTGAATCACTGCTGTAGAGAGATAAAGAGGCTAATATACAATACATTTTGATCGGAAAAGGTTATAATTTAATCCAAGCTTTCATCAAAATGCAACCCCCCCTTCCCCCAGCCAAAACTTGTACAAAAACCGACTTATAAAAAAACTGATCTTCGAATTCCAATACATATATCAAAGTTTCACAAAAAGGATAATTCAATGAAAATAGTTTGATAATAAATAATGTTACAATTTATTTTATTTAGTGATCGTATTTGGCGTTGGAGTTATTATATTTACCCCGTACTCGAGAAGTGTAACAGAGTCAAAATTTACAACAAAAATATTTTTAAAAAACCAAAACATAATGTTATGAAAGCATTCATTGATATCTACTGATAATTGAATAAAATGTTTATTCTCGTTTTAATTATATTATAACTAAGGCAGTTTCAAGCCAAAATACCCACGCTTCAAATTGAATAATGGTAAATCTATATAAATAAAAGAAAGTGGGGTTTGTTACACCACGTATATCTTGGCTATAAGTTGGCTGATTTTAATGATCTTTGTTTTATTAAATTCGTATCCGCCTAGAATAGCAGAATAAGCATTAAAACATCGGAAAAATATCACGGAAAATAAATTATGAAGAAAATTAATGTCCTCATACAATTTGTTTTTTTGAAAAATACAAATGGAACGTGGACATTGTATGACACGTTGTATGCTGTTTTCCAGTAAATCCACCAGATGGCGTTAATTACATTATACTTTGACAGTTGACTGCTACATGCGACGTGATTTTGAGTTTTCATCGATTTTCATTAAGTTTTAATTCCGATAAATCATTTTGATGCGAAAATTTATTTATCCAATTATGGTCAAAGACGGGACGCATGAATACTAGCGGAAATAGTGTATTTTGATTGGTTTGTCCGGGTAGCAGTAGTTGAACAATTTCTATCCATTTCAGATTGCACGTAAAGATGATGAATAGATCTTGACGACCGTAATGAAGATCAGGTTATCTTAAAGAATAGCGTCGTGAAGCATTTGACGTTTAATCGAAATTGCCGCCAACACAGAAATCGTTTGTGAATTATTTGTTTTAATTAATTATACAAATCTAAGAAGCGTTATGATCTTTGATTACTGTCAGAATAAATGTATATTCAATCGTACCGATTTCGCCGCGAAATCGTTAATATTGGAAGCTATGTGTAACTACTTATACATCTTAGTTAAGATACGATTGAAAATACATTAATTTTTTTCATTTATTCTGACAGTAATCAAAGATCATAACGCTTCTTAGATTTGTGTTATTAATTAAAACAAATGATTTCTGTGTTGGCGGCAATTTCGATTAAACGTCAAATGCTTCACGACCCTATTCTTTAAGATAACCTGATCTTCATTACGGTCGTCAAGATCTATTCATCACCTTTACGTGCAATCTGCAATGGATAGAAATTGTTCAACTACTGCTACCCGGACAAACATCAAGTGATCGGCACGACGTCACCGCACGTGTCTTCAAACAAAAAATCCGGTCGCTGATGAACTACATTTCTTAGCATCGCGTCTTTGGGGATACTCGAGGCTGGATGTATTCGATTAATTGGCAAAAACGAAGCTTGCCGTTTGCACGCACGTTGTTTTACTCTGAGATGCAGGGTTATGGAGTCAGACTCGAGGAGCCGCGGTATTTTGGCTTGGCTGACTAAAGATGATCTGATAGTATTACATATATATATGTTAAAATGAAATTGTAGAAAAATTTCCTCAGAGTCTGAGCTTAATTATTTTTAAGCTGGAGTCGGAGTCGTCTTTTTTTACGCGACTCCACAGCCCTGCTAAGATGGCACGTTATTACTCTTGGAACGCTTCATCGAAAAAATTTCAACGTCGAAAGCAAGGCAATGCGGTTCCTGATCATCCGGATGTGCGTTCTACTGATGCTTTTGGTCGCATTAACAGTGCATCTGTAGAATGACGAATGCTTCTATTTGCGGTTGTTGCTGGTAAATGTTCGTGGGCCGACATCATTTGAATCACTTCGAACTGTCAATGGCGTAGTGTGCCGATATCTCAATTTGCTTGAAAACGATACTCATTGGGACATGACAATCGCTGAAGCAATTTTTACTGAATCTCCAAGTCAGATACGCACATTATTTGTTATAATTATTTTGACATGCTTCCCATCGAATCCATGAGTTGCCTTACGTGCGGCAGTTTGTTAGTCAAGTTAGGAATGCCAACGCCAGATCGTGGAATGAACGACGCTTTCAATCGAGAATTGGAACGTGAACGTGAATATGATCGAGATGCATTGAACCAATCAGTTCGAACGAATGTACCACTGTTGAACCCACAGAAGAAAGAAGTGTACGATACGTTAATGAATGCAATTGATGATGGGAATGATGGCTTATTTTCCCTCGACGCACCCGGTGGAACTGGGAAGACATTCCTCATGTCATTGATTTTGGCCACTGTTCGTGCGAGATCCGAAATTGCTGTAGCAGTTCTTTTTTCTGAGATAGCGGCTACGTTGATAGAAGCATGCTGTACGGCTCATTCAGCGTTGAAATTGCCGTTAAACCTTCAAACCACGGAAAAACTGACATGCAAGATTGCGAAACACTCAGCAATGGCCAAATCTTTGGTAGCAAATACAAGTATCACCTGGGATGAATGAGCAATGGCGCACAAATGCGCATTGGAAGCACTCAATCAAACTATGAAAGATCTGTGCAATGACTCAAGATGTTTTAGAGGCGCAAAGATTCTAATATCTGGTGATTTCTGCCAAACACTACCAGTCATTCCAAGATTGACCGCTGCCGATGAAATAAACGCTTGCCGCAAATCATCGACTCTGTGGCGTTATGTGAAGAAATTTAAGCTGGCGACAAACATGCGAGTTGCATTACTAAACGATCCATCTGCCGAAGAGTTCTCGAAGAAATTGCTGACTATTGGTAACGGTCGTGATGCTGTCGACAAATCGAACGGATTGATTTAGTTTCCGCCGATTTTTTGCAATTTCGTCTCAACGAAAGACGACTTCATCAACAATATGTTCCCGAACATCTAATCACAAAAATCTCAATTGGTTGATTGAACGAGCAATTCTTGCGGCAAACAACAAAGGTGTGAATCATTTAAACTTCACAATTATAAATCGAAGCATTGGTCCACTGCATTCCTTCAAATCTATCGACCGTGTAACAAACGAAGACGAAGCAACCAACTAACCAACTGAATTTTCAAACTCATTGGATCTGCCTGGCTTAACACCGCACAATTTACAACTAAAGGTTGGCTCGGTAGTCATCATGTTTCAAGTTATCAAGTAAACACAACACTTATTGATTCTGAGGCGTTACGAAGTTCGTCGGGTCAGCTAGTACATATATATTAATTCTATTACTTGAAACAGCGTTACCAAGTTTTGAAAAACCAGTTTTCAAATATCGCGAATTTCGCTTGAAAACCGACAAACCATCCGCTAACCTTTTATAAACATTGATTCATTTACGCGGCAGACGTTATATTATGTCAATTCCTAAGCCAAGAGTCCAACAAATTTTTATATCTCAGAAAAGCGTTTTCCGATCATAATTTAGTTTTTTTTTGTTTTAATTTTAGTTAGCCCAGAGTCGTAACTTTGATGCAGTTTTAGCCGTAAGCTTTCCCGGGTTCCATACCGATACCGATTATTTGAAAAGTATCAAAGCTAAATAGAAAAAGTATTCATAATTCAACATCATAAGACGTGAATAACTAAAATATAGAACTTACGAATTTGCTCTACGCAAAGTGGAAGTTATTATTTCGAGTCTACTAGTTATAACACTCTGGCAAACTTCATTAGTTTTATGTTTTACATTTATTTGGTTTTATAGATGACACCTTGAACGCCACTTCTTTATTGGAGAGAAAAAATTGAACGCCGATACACAATAAGATTTTTAAGTAAATATTACGAATCATTTTTTTTCTAAAATAAACCATATAAATAAATAAAATACACATATAAAATAAGTCAAATTAAACAAATGCATTGCATTGGTATTTATGTTACTAACTGAATTCTGCAACTGCTACATGGTGATTGGAAACGATCGTAAGTATCACAATAAAAACCGCGACTTTACTTTGCAATTGAAAAATGGAAGTCGTTTCGCGCGGATAGCTGACAGCTGATTTCGCTGTCATGTTGACAGTTTTGAGGTCGCACGGTCACTGATCGTCAGAGTTGTCACTCAGCACAGGATCTGAATGAGGGACGTTGCGAGGAAACGGCCAATTTACGAGAAAGACCAGTGGCGTTTTAATAACAAAAAAAAAAATATGCCGGTTAGGATCTTCAAAAGGCTTCCAGAACAGCTTTAAATGTTGCAGACATCCTTTCATAACAAGTTTCGCCACTCTGGTTCTTAAATCAGATACATAACAGAAAAAGCGTTTACTTCCAGTTTTATAATTAGGTGTATTTCGCCATGGATATACATTATCTGTGGAAGCGGTTTTATGATAATCATATTAACTTATACAATGTTTAAGAATTGCTTTTCTGTTCCACATTCTACTGGCACATTTCTCAGAGCAGCGTTTTATTTAGTAACACTAACTTTCTTTGGAGGAATTTAGGTTCAACAGACAAACCCAAAGCATTCTAAAAAAAGTAAATAGAATAAATTAAATGAAATGGGCCCACAACATCTAAATTAGAAGAAAAAAATATATATATTTAACCTTAGATGAAAGGGAGATTGGAGCTCGGCTCCACAGTTCCCCGTATAAAGATGAAATGACACTGATGATGGAATTTAGGTATTGACGTTTATATTTTTTTCTATACAATTGTAAGCAATATGTAAAATAGCTGACAAATGCACGATGCATAGTTCAATACAACAGTATATTATTTTACTTTTTATCGAATCTAAATCAAAAGGAAACCGGTACATTTAAATATTATATAATAGTATGGTAAAATTCTGATCTATCTTACCCGCATTCATTGTTTCTAAACAATTATTATTATAAGTTTGAAGCGGCAGTTTTTGGTAGGCGCTACTGATTTGTTAAATTATAAATAACCTTGAGATTATAATCTAATAAAAAATAAAAACACTTTTTTTACAATGCATTTACGACTCTAAAATAAAGCAAATGAACCGGTTTATACCAAACATTGATTTGAGATCGGAAATTTATACAATATTTTACTAAGTAATAACACCGTTCGATTTGTTTTTTTAATGGTAGATTAATAACTAGGCTCTAACTAATTGATTAGTTGAGTTTGTTTTTTCACTGCATCGAATATAGAGGAAAAACAAGAAACATTGTTAATGTAATGTTAATTTCTTATGAAGATTGTGAATTGCCCTGAAATAAAACGGTGATTAAAGACAAAGAAACGTGTGTTTACTGCCAGCAGTAAATGTTTAAACTATAAAATCTTACATCAGATCTAACTACATGGAAGTGTGTATTTTTTCAATGTTTGTTTGAAGATAGATTTAAACGGGCTTTTTAAAGTATAAACTATTGTGAGGCCCTTAAGATTTGGAGGCTCCAAGCGCGCGCCTTTGGAGCTTATGAGGTAATACGCCACCGCCAGTGGATCGAGAGGAACGAAAATAACAGTGGCCCATGATTTGAATACAAATGCATTATAATATATTATCAATATATGAGAATTTACAATCGAAGATTCGAATCCTCTAAGGCCAATGAATGTTGATTGTTGAAAAACAATAATGTTTCTAGGATGTGTTCCATTTTTGTTTCATGTATGTTTTAGTTAATTAATCATTTTTTTTCAAATGACTGGTACGCCATTGTTTTAATTTGTAAATATGTCACGTCGTACCTTTTTATGCTTATTCACTTAATATCAGTGTAAACATGCTATTATTAATAATGTGTCTTGGCTTCACTCTTAAAGCAGTTTTTTAAACAGCAAATTGATTCATGGAACGAACTTAAAAATTTAAAACAATTTAAAACAATCATGGATAACTCCATTGAACCACTGCTGGTAGACTGATTAGTTATAAACAAAAACATTGTACTCAGACAGACAGTTGCAAACTGTGTTTTTTTTACGTATTTTTTTTAAATGGATGAATATTAAAATCAAGCTTGATTATTGTCATCTTTGTCGTTCTTAACTCTTAGGCACTATTCATAAAACGGGTCTAATCTTACAATATTAATGTCGCCATCCATTTTGTCGAAATTGATCTACTTTGATCGAATATAATTTATTTTTATATCACTATTACTAAAAATACATGAAAGTATTGTTTTAAATACGCTGACGTCAAATAATGACTTAAATAGATTCTTTAATACAAGTGGGATTTGGCGCGTTTGATAAACCAATCGTGTCAGCTATTATTTTCCTTGTAGTTTGATCAGCTGTGTAAAGAGTATCTTTTTTGTATTGCGCCTAAATATTATATTTATCTGAGTCATATTTTTATTGATACAGGATAGAGTAGTTTACAATTTAAATATTATATGCATTTCGTCTCGAGTTTGTCATTCAACAGTCCAGTTGATTGAATCTCAACGTCTCCGATTGATTAAATGTTTATTCAGTATGTATGACTAAAACGGCTTACATTGCAATTGTGTGGACTGTGGGGGTTGTCCAGGACAACTGTGTGTCCGATGGTTACATATTATAGTGGATAAACATGTTAAAACTGTGGTTGTGGTCGATTATAATATAATTTAGGTGATTACATTCTTGGATACGTTTACTCAACACAGCAAAGAAAGTGTGTGGCGTTTTGTCAAAGAATTCATCCATCATCATACCATTCAAAGAATAATTCAGTCAACAGGGCTTTAAAATTGACATAGAGATGTTTTATACTTAGCAGTAAACGTTAACACCTATGTATGGCCTTCATAAATATTTAGTCTAGCTAGGTACCTACTTACTTTACTACTTACAATATTACTATCACTATTTAATTCCATTCATTTTATAAAAGATTGGTTTGGTTTATTTTGTAATTCATACGTGTTATTAGTAGCGAAAAAAGCAATAGGGATGCCATATTTTTCAGATAACGTCACGCTCTAAGTAAATTCGTTAAGCACTGCAAACTTTCATGAAAAAACGTTTGTATAAAAGTTTGCAGTAGCTATCGAATATGATAAAAACGTAACGTTTCGTAGCCCTCGGGTAGGATTTGGAAGCCGCAGGAGGGAGCTTTATGCGCTTAAGGCAGCGATTTTCAACCTGGAAGGCGTAGACTATTGGAAAGGGAGGCGCAAACAGCTTAAAATAATTATTTACTCTTTAAAACGTGTCTTTATTACCATAAGAAATATAGGATGGTGAGGCGCGAAGTTTAAATCGCGCATCATAAAGTTTGGAAGCCACTGGATGAAGGGGCAATCCGCAACTGCGTGTTATGCGTGATAGTATTTAAATATATATATCTATCGCAATGGCACGTCGAAACAATAAACAACAATTCTATTTTTACTAAAATGTACTTATTATAAATACGTGCTCAACATAACCTGCAATAACAATTGAAAACATTGCAATAACACGCACAAATAGATCATTTCTTTGAGTCGAGTCTGATTTCAATCGAGTGTCATAAAAGTTATAAAATAACAGTTAGTTTCAAAAATGTTTGGCTGTTTTATTATTATGATCATTTTAAATTTACTGTTACAGGGGTTCCGGAAAACTCATTATAATTAATACTAAATTAAACGTTTTACGTAAAACAGTAGGCCGTGCTGGCGCGAGGTTATTTGGCGCCCTAGGCAACGGTTATTGACGCGCCGCCTTTTGAACAAATCGTTCCATTTTTTTTCGAAATAATGAAAAAAAACAATTCGGGATCATTAGATTTTTTTTTTATATATCCATGTCCGCTTCCAATGAGGAGCATATGGTCTCTTAATGGAAGTATCTCAACAAAATATTTTCTACGTGAACTGTTTGTTACTAAGTCGCTCAACCTCTCTTTTTCAAATCATATAGAATACAACACATAATAACAACGAACAATTAATACAAACATCAAAATAAAATAAAATGTACTGTTAGTTATTATTATTAAAGTACTTTAAAAAAATCGAGTATTCCAATAATGCGTCCCCTGATGGTTTGCGCCCTAGTCGGTTGCCTATTTCGCCAGTATGGTGGCGCCGGCCCTGACGGTTGGTAGCTAACTTTAATTTCTTCGTCCTTCAATTATTTATTCTTAATACCCCGTATACTGGCACTCGAGTAAGGTTTATGGACTTGGATGGAATGATCCCAACATTATTGAAAATAATACCTTACGAACGCAAAATGATATGCAATCAACTATTCAAAATAACTTTTAAAGGGATTTTTTTTAATGTGATTTACGCATAAAAAGGTTTTGGAGCAGCTAACAAAATTATCTACTTCTATTGTATTAAACATCTTGTACAAAATCAATATTATTAAATAAGGACCGGTTTTTCTTATCGCAAGCATTGTCAGCTTTTATACCAAGAACTGATGGTGTTAAGCGTGTTGTTACTGTTGTAACAACTGAAATACTGTGACGGTTGTTACAACCAGAGGGGGGGTGGGGGCACTACGACGTCACAACGGTATGAGTAAAAATTAAGTTAATCATTAGAGGGATTTATAATAATGAATTATCATATAATATTGAGAATACTTTAGTTCAGCGATTTTTGTAGTGTAAACACATCTTTGCTTAATAATAACAGGAGTTGGGCTCAACTATAAGGTATCAGCACATTGTTTCGGGATGTTAAATCCATCGCTAAATAACGCTTCGTTTTGTTATACATGTCTTCGTTAGAGTATGGAGTTATGTTAAATTAACTTTGATGCCACAAATTTAGATATAATAATGTTCGAGATATGTTTTGTAAAAATATTATATCTGTTGCGTTTAACTATGTGTTATTACCGGCTTTTTTCGAAAATAAGACTGTGACTTTTTTTGTCCAAAATATATCTCAGGGCTTATTTCCGTAATGCTAAAAAAATGTATTTATCAGAATTTTATTAAGTTCAATTTACATATCATACATTAATAAAACATTTGTAAATAAATTTATTTGAATACAGTAATGTCATACTTTTATGGAATATCGTCATAGCACTCATAGCTTACCAAATTCTTAATTCCGACCTGAATTTTCCGTTTATTTTTTGGCTCTAATCGCTCATGTTTTACAATATGGGCTAGTTATTTTGAAATAAGTAAGTATTCTATTAGTAAATAAAAAAAACAATTCAGTTATTTTTATCATTAATTCTTCAACCACTTTACAACTTCTTGTAGGCCAGGCTTCATAAATATTCCGCGTTTATTTCTTTCCATTCTGTTCTCAATATATTCATTGATTGACTTGTTTATTGCAATAGCAAGTGTCTGGAGATAATCAGTCATTTCTGGGAGAATCATTATTTGATCAAACCTCCTTTCAGTAAAAAGTTTTTCATTTACTTAACGCGGTCAGTACTGGTTGAATCTTAAATTAACAAACCTTTTTGACGGCCTAACAAAAGAGGTGATAGCATAAAATCGAACAAATTTCTTATCACTGCTTGTGTGGACCAGGTTTATTCACTTTCAAGGACGTAAATTACTAAAACATGTTCAATTTTGCATTTCCTTTCATTTGCGATGATAAGCGGTTGAGTTTTCTTCGCATCCATACAAATTACCAAAATATAATTAACACTTGTACTTTTTTAACGAGTGAATGAAATGTAGACTGGCAACGAAACAATGTGATAAATCGTTTGATATTCTAGGCGTAGAAATACTGCAGTGTCATTCATCCATTGCTATCATGTTAGACATCAACAAAATATTTTAATTGTAAGAGTCACGCTAAAGTTATTGTCAAATTACAATGTAAAAAGTATTTATATTCGTCGTAGTAAATCTTAAGGTAGTCAGAAAAATATTTTTAATTTTTTAAGTTGATTAATAACTTTATTATTTAAAAAGAAAACAAAAAAAGGCTTTTGTTATTATCTTCCAGAATATTAACAGCTTGTTTTTTGTCACTGATTTAAAAACTTAAAGATAGTTCAAGAATTCATATTATTTATGCCACTGGCTAAGCGTTTGGCTTAATACGTAATTAATACTTTATTTGGATTTGAAAAACGCCAACGCCAATTGTATATTGCCCAAAAAGATTTTTGTGACCTGATTATTTATACAGACAGTGAATTCGAAATTATTAGATTATATCCTGATCCGGACTTTGAATTAACAGTTTTACAACATTTGACATTTTTTTTATAGATATGCATTTCTTCCAGAGCTTGCTGATAGTTTTATTCAACGAGGTATGAAAATTCGTGAACCGGTGAGATATTATGATATGCCTGTCGTAGTATAAGTCTAATTCAATATGTCCATCATTCTAGTTCACTCCAGTCTATTGGTTTTTATAGGTTCGAGTCCCAGTACAAAGTAATAATACCTATACAGTATTTTAAGCAGGGCACAACGAATTCCCATAAGAGTCTATATCAACCCGGAATCGGCAGAACAACGTAAGCGATGATTCATAAATTTCTACAGGAATGGTCTGATTTTAACCATACCAAAAGTTTTGTTGACTCAAATGCGGTATTAGGTTAATTAAAGTTTCTTTTTACGATAGGAAGTTAAAAAAACAATCTTCTTCTGTTGATATGCCCACATGGGGACTAGTCATGGATAAAAGATCTTGCTCCTATTCGTTCATATATCTTATATAATAATAACATACTAATAATAAAGGATAAACTCAAATACTATAATTTGCAATACAAATCAGGATGTTCGAGTGGATGACTATTGACAGGATATATTGTGTATCTCTTCTTAGCCAGTGTATACCATTTATAGCTGAGAATATGTAAGTTTAAACACACTTCTGACGAAGGCATGTGTTGAAATAGCTAATAACTATATATATATAAAGTAATATTTGTAGAACTAAAATACTTATTATTAGATTATTCTTTAAATTTTTTTTTTCACCTTGTTAAAAGCAACATGTCTGTGTTGTAATCCGTTAATCCATTTGAATAACTGCCCTTGCCTATCATTAGTGATTGGCAAGGTAAAAATATGTAACAAATAGTGCCCCCCCCTTAAGCTTAATATTTGCCCCTTAGTGGTGTTTACTTTTATGCTTAATAAACACTGATATTGAAACGTTTTCTATATTATAAAGTTGTTCAATGAACTATTTATTCATTGGTTACCTTTGATATTTTTGTTTAGTTAGTGTTTTCTAGTTTCTTTGGTAATTCTTCTAGACAAACATGATCGAATCACCTAAGAATCGCTCTGCACTCGGGGTTATAGCAACGCTTGGTTCAATTTAGGGTAAATATGGCATATAGTAGCACGTCGACTAATGCGGCGAAAAACTTCACAACTACGCTAAAAACAACGCCACGATTTAAAGTTATTTTTTGAGAACTTAATAATCGTGTTAAAACCACACATTATTACGAAGAACACTGATAAATTATGCGAAATACGAAATATTTTTCAGTACAGCGCCACTGTTTTCCAATGGAAAACAGTGGCGCTGTACTGAAAAATATTTCGTATTTCGCATAATTTATCAGTGTTCTTCGTAATAATGTGTGGTTTTAACACGATTATTAAGTTCTCAAAAAATAACTTTAAATCGTGGCGTTGTTTTTAGCGTAGTTGTGAAGTTTTTCGCCGCAGTAGTTGACGTGCTACTATATGCCATATTTACCCAGAAAAGTATTGATAATTGCGTCATAATACATTTTCGATAGAAAAAGATAAGGGATGCTGTAAGGGATATTTACCATGTGTTTTGGGTGAATTTTATTTAATATCGATGCAAATGTACTTTCATGTGATACTCGCTAATTCATGACTGTCTAAGCTTGCGAAGTTACATTCATCTGTCAAACCGACATTATATTATGTCAGCTTGACAGATACATTTTGTATACAAAATCCATAGACAACGATCGCAAAAAATATAGAAACTATGGCGCTAGTTCGCGTCAAAAGGTAAAGACTTTTGTATGAAATTCGCCACCATTTCCTACTAACCGTCATTATGGATGTAACCTTCCCGGCACGCTTAATGACTTTATTATCTTTCAGTTTAAACATTGTTGTCGATCTTCTTAGAGCATAGGCTCCCAACCTTTTTTGGGTGGCGACCCCTTTTTATAAAAGCCATGTGACTAGCGATCCCTCCCAGGTATTTGAAATCATCGATTTACTTTTTACCTGGATTGTCTCCGAAGCTCTTTTTTTTTTTTTAGCTTACCAAGGAATTTAAAATTCTCGATTTCCTATACTTTTTGCCCGGATTGTCTCCAAAATTCTTTTTTTTTTAGCTCACTGAGGAATTTGAAATTCTCGATTTGCTATACTTTTTGCCAGGATTGTCTCCAAAATTCTTTTTTTTTAGCTTACCGGGGAATTTCGAATCCTCAATTTGCTATATTGTTAAAATCTAAAAAAAGTTGGCGAACCCCCCCCCCCCCCCCAGGTTGGGAGCCCGTGTCTTATAGCATCTATTTGTTAAAAAATCCTACACTATCTATTTTTTCACATTATTTCAATCAGGGCCTATTTTTGGGGGGGAGATTTATATTCCAAAAAAATTGAAAATCATGCAAGGGCTTATTTTCGGAGGATGTCGTCTTTTCCGAGAAACACGGTACGTACGCAGTTACAAAAACCAACTATTCATACATGCGCAGTCAAATTACTGGCAGTATTTACTTTTTTTGTTTACCGGTTCAGTGGTTGGTATTAGGGCATCCAATCCCGGGATCCCGTTCAATTTTCTGATCCCGAAATTCCGGGATTGAGAAATTTTGAGGAAATTCCGTAAATTTACACGAAATTGGTAAATTCAAGATTTCAAATTCCTCGTTGAGCTAAAAAAAGAAAACGAGTTTCCGTGAGATTCTGGGAAAAAGTATACTAAATCGGAGATTTCATATTCCTCGGTGAGCTAAAAAAAAAAAAAACTAGTTTCTGTGAGATGCCGGGAAAAAGTATACCAAATCGGAGATTTCAAATTCGTCGGTGAGCTAAAAAAAAAACGAGGTTCTGTGAGAATCCAAAGAAAAAGTATAGCGAATTGAGGATTTCAAATTCCTATGTGAGGTAAAAAAAAAAACAAGGTTCTGTGACTATCTGGGAAAAACTATACCAAATCGAGGATTTCAAATTCCTCGGTGAGCTAAAAAAAAAACGAGGTTCTGTGACAATTCAGGAAAAAGTATAGCGAATTGAGGATTTCAAATTCCTCGGTGAGAAAATCTCAATCTCGGGATTCAAAATAAATCAATCCTGAAATCCCGGGATTGGAAAAAGGCTCCGGGATTGGATACCCTAGTTGGTATTCATAAAATAATTTGTAGACCATAAGCAATCTTAGCCGTAATCATTTATATAAAGTTGGTATACGCTAGTATTATACTATGGCTAGTATTGTCTCTGGTATTAGCGGCCGCATGATAACTGTCAAAATAAAATTGTTTTTGCAGTAACATAACCTCAAGTCTGAAACGTGTATAGTAAACATGGCGAAAACTCGTCACCAAAAGTTTGTGAAGTCAGAGAAGTCGAAAGTGAAGCTAAAAAAGAAGCAAGAATTACCGAAAGGTACAAATGTCACCAATACTGCGTTCAAAATTAAGAAGATAATATTACCTTCTCAATTGAAAAGCGGACCAGCCGGCCAACCACAAAGTAGATCTAAACTCAACATTAAAGAGCTCCTTACTAGAGTTCAGCATTTTAATACAAATATGAGAAGCGATGCATTGAATGGCTTGAAAGAATTGCTCTCATCGTATGAAGAACAGACTCTGACATCGCATCTCGGTCAGGTTCTACTTGGGGTTTCACCTCTGGTTTTGGATAGAGAAAAAGTTGTAAGTATATATCTGGGTAAAAGTGTAGGTAATTGTAAGGTATAGTCTGATATACTGATAAATAAATTGGTAAATATGTCATTCAGTAGCACCAAGTAGCACCGACTATTGCGGCGAAAAACTTCACAAACTAAGCTGAAAACAACGCCACGATTTAAAATATTTTATTGAGGGCTTGATAATCGCGCTAAAACCACACGTTAAAAAGAAAAACACTGATAAATTATACGAAATCTTCGCCTCTATTATTCGTAATGGGCGCGCGCGCGGCAATAGTCGAGGTGCTACTAAATGACATATTTACCAATTTATTTATCAGTGTTCTTCATAATAATGTGTGATTTTAACGTGCTTCCGGGATGCTTCAATGAATATTTTAAATCGTGGCGTTGTTTTTAGCTTAGCTGTGAAGTTTTTCACCCCAATCGTCCGTGCTAGGGAGTATGGCAATTTTACCTTATATTTTAAAACTATTGTTATATTTACGTTTTGATGAGATGGAATTTTTGTGCTGGCTTTCATCGTGTTTACTTACTCTCTCTCTTTTTCAATTTTGTGAGGTTTCAATAAGGATTTGTGCCTGGACACCACGTTACTAAAACAAGGTTGCTCACTAACTCACTCACACTTACTATGCAGTGTTACTGTATCCCTGTATCGCGTCGACATCTATGGATGCACGTGACAAATATTTATATGAATATGTAGAATTTATTTAACATTGCAGAAAAATTAAATGAATAGGCATTATTTGAAATGATCAGTTTTGAGCATTCTTCCTACGCGGCACACCTGAGACTTCTTGCGGCACACAGTTTGGCAGACACTGATAATAGAATTACCATTATATATTGATTGGTATTATTTTTGTATGGATTTATTGGATAGATTTCTTCTTTTTCTTCGGCCATGTTTGCTCCCTATGTGGAGCATATGGCCGCCACGCGGCACCTCCTTGTTTCCCTGTCTCCCGCCAATAGCTTTGCTTCCTCCCATGACATGCCAGCATCCCTCAGTTCCGCCGAGTACATCCTATGGATAGTACCCGACGGACGTCCAGGACGCCGGAATCCCACCGGTCGAAAGAAGAGGCAGGCAGGATTGAGGCTTTCCGGAGGCATCCGCAGCACGTGACCCAGCCAGTTCCAACGTCTCTCCATAACCACTGACGTGACGGGACGCTGTCTTGTACGCTACCTTATCTCTGAATTCCTCACAAAAACAAACCACCTCACCCCCATTATCCGACGCAAGCATCTGTTCTCAAAGCTCAGTATACGGTTTTTCTGAATCTTTGTCAGGTGCCATGATTCGCAACCGTAAAGCATTACCGGCAGAATGCAAGCGTTGAACAAGTGGCATTTGGTTTTAATCGAGTACAGCTGTGTGTCCCAGACAGTCCGCATTGAGTTGAATGTGGCTTCAGCCATTCCTAAACGAATGGCGAGCTCGTTTTTTGTACTACCGTCTTCGGGGATATGTACGCCGAGGTATCTGAAGCTGTCAACCCTCTCGATCTGTCCCGCGCCGGTAAGGGTCCTATCAGAGTCATGACAGGTTTGGTTACACATCACATTGGTCTTACTAGTATTAATTTTTAGACCAATGCGACCTGAGTTAGTTCCTAACCCATCAATAGTCTCCCGGATGCCCTCAATGGATAGATTTCATCTTGGTAAAATTGTCTTGTAGCGTGTCACAGATTATTTTGGTGATTACAATGCCATGATTTAAAATCTTTTTTTGCGGACCATATAATGTTTTGAGCTTCATTCCTTTATCCACATCTCCAGAACAGACCGTTGCCAGGTGCATTAAAAATTACCGGAATATTAAGAGGCTTATTCAGAATTATCAGTCTGTTACTTACGAAATTCTCCCAGAATATTGGCGATCTAATGTTATTTGGATTTCCTTGTAGAGATTTTAACCCAGCTCCTGCATAGATATTTTGATTTGGTTGACCGGATTGTTATATCAAGGTGATTCCTAGAATATAATATACACATATCAACATATAAATAACTATATTCTTGAAGCGAAGGTTTACTTTTTTTTTTTTTAAGTTTTTTAGTCCATATCCGCTTCCTATACGGAGCATATGGTCACCACGAAGTTCCTCCATGATTCTCTATCCCCAGCCAGTCTCCTTGCTTCCTCCCAGGTCATCCCAGCGTCCCGTAAGTCCGCTGAGTAGATCCTGTAGATCAGCGTTTCTCAACCGGGGGCCATGTGGCTCCCTTGGGAGCCACAGCATGCTCCAAGGGGGCCACAGAAGAAAATATCAGTTTTGGGGAGCCACAGCAGACTTTAGGGGGGCCACGGCCACTCAAAAATATAATGAACTAAAATTTATATTAAAATCAAATGTGATAAAGTAGGATAATAATACATTGTAGCAGAAATAATGTATTTATTATACATACTCTTTAATATTTTTTCAATGATATTTAAGGATACCATAATAACTGCATCCAAAAGTAAGTGTCGACAATATTGTATTGACTATCTTGTCCACGGATTTCTTTCGTCACCCCATGATATTATGAAACTCGTGTGCGTTAAATATGTTTTGCTTCACTAATGCTACTATCCATTTTATACAAAACACATAGACATGAAAGAAAAGCCATTTTAATAATTCAAAAAGCTTTAAGAAGTTTCCGCAACAAAAAAATAGGATTTATAGTATTCAGTGAAAAATTAGACACTGGTTTAAATAATAGTTTCTTACGAAATTTCTAAATTAATTGCAAAAGCTAGAAAAACGCATTATATTTTCAAATATTTGATTTTGCGATTTCAAGAGTTATGAATCAGAGTGAAAATGCAATTATTCAGGTGATTCCTTTGAGCAATTCCGTTCAGTATCAAGACGTATGTATGAGATAGCAGATGATAAAAAAACAACTAATTGAACATTTTGCCTTGCAAATTGACTAACCTAAAACGATGTGTCAGATTTTTGATGACGAAAAAGTTAGTTAAGATAATTTAATGCTCTTTACCAAAAATCTTAAGACACTAAAAGTGTAACGATTGAACAAGGAATAAAGATTTTTTATAAATAAAAAATATAACGCTTCAATTAATGGAAGTATTGAAGTTTAACTATTTTTTTTGAATTCCCTGTGAGATTCATCGTCAACATTGGGTTGTAAAAATTGGAACCTTTGTGTAAAACCCTTAATATTGTAATAAACAGTAAATTTCATAAAATCCCATTGACTTCAAGAATGTCTTTTTCGAAATTATTTTTTTAATCAGCTCGATGCAAATACCAAAACGCAATACTAAAGACCAAAACTGATCATTGGCAAAGCTTTCTCCCTTCGCTTAGTGGCTAGTGTCTTTAGGGTCCTCCATGGGGCTGCAAATTCAAGTAGCACCCCGGGCGGGAGGACCCTTTCCTACACCACTGCATATCATTCCAAAACTTCTTGCGTGGTAGGTATTAAGTAATTGAAGCCTAACACCCAATCCATGAGAGTGGCTGGTAAAGTACGAGATACAAGGTTCGTAACCTTATTTTCTTACAGAAAATTCTTCTTACCGAATAATACAGTGCATTGGTAGTCTTTACATTAAAGTTCAAGGCGCAACAGCAATGCTACATAATGGGTGTCAAATGCCAGGTGAGGATAATTCTTTGACTGTCTTCTTCTCGCCAGACCCTTCATTCTTAAGGCCCACAGAACTGTGGTGCACAGTATTGCTACAGACGCTGCTATGCGAATTTGGTAAAATTGATGGGAAATTATTTTAAGGACAGGCATTCTTATAAATTCTTTCAAAATTTAAAAATGTGAATGGAGACCAACGCTTCGACTCCAAATTTTCGGATAGACCAATTTATAACTAGCCATGATCACTTCACTGCCAAGCTCTTCTAGGTCAGGTGATTAGTAAATAGCTTCAGAATGCTGATCGCATTTTTGAGAATGTCCAAGCATGAACAACGAACGGGAAGATTACAAAGCATTCAAAGAAAAATTACAAAGCATTCAAAGAGTTCACGGCGTCTTATGAAAAACGAAAAGAATTCATTTCATAAAAACTCTTTTGATAACGTTATTTTATTTCATTTAGCATTCTGCAACCTGCAGTGCATGCAAACTAGTTTTCAGAAATGTATGCATAATACGCGCCCGTAAGAATAGTGTGAACCATAGCGGGCTGTGATGGGTACAACGTTGGGTACCCTAGGGATTTACAAAAAAATGTAATATTATAAACTATTTTGTAAACATATTTTTTTTAACAAACAATTTTATTTTATTGTATTTTTTAAAAATAAATTTACCTACTTTTTTTTCATTTTCCCGAGCCCCGAAAATTTTACTACTATGGTTAGGGGGGCCACGGAAAAATATGAGACTCAAAAGGGGGCCACTGGCTTAAAAAGGTTGAGAAACTATGCTGTAGATGGTCATCAGTGGCCTTTCACGACGCCGGGATCCATCCGGTTGGAAGAAGAAACGGGCAGGGTTCAGGCTCTCTTGAGGCATCCTTAACACGTCTCCAAGCCAAGTCCATCGCCGCTTCTTTATTTTGGATGTAATAAGAGGCTGGTTAGTCCGCTCTCTAATCTCCGTATTCCTGACAAAGTCAGATCATTTCACATTATACACCTCTGAAATATTTGGGTATCAACAATTTAATTACCTGTTTCAATAGAAATCATGAGCCGAGTTAAATTATGAACTCCTTCCAAATGCATGTATAGCCGTCCAACACTGGTCTACTTATTTTTATAGTGATTAAATGTGGCATTTTATTTTGCAGGTCCGTCGAGAATCATACAAAGTTTTACACATGATACTATCTCCTTTGACGATTGATAAAATCGCCCCATTTTTTGACATCCTTTGTTCATATCTACGCTGTGCTATGACCCACATTGATACGCGTATCCATGAAGACTCGTTGCTTTATTTTGATATTCTACTGACCTGTGCGCCCGACTTGGTAGCATTGAACGTTCACAAGATATTACCAAGTTTTCTTGATATGATTTCTAAGTTGAGACTGGACTCCAAACCAGGTCGTACTCTGATGGTAAATTTAGGCAGCAAAATGACTAGCGTCAAATGGAGGACAAAGGTTCTACTGAGGATGTTGCAGTTTTTAGAAACTCTTGCGAGCGTTAAAAATAAGTCTTCAGATTCTATTAAAGAATTCGAAGTTAAATCTGTGGATATTAACGATAGCAACAACGATGTTGCGTGTATTTTTAATTATAAAGGTGAAAACTATTATCCTCTGCATCGAAAAATGGTGATTGGAAAATTATCATGCTTTTCCCGAGAACAGACAGTGAGCACGGGTAATGAAAATGAAGGAGAAAAGTTGAAATCATACATAGAGATGCTGTTACCTCTTCTGTTTGAAACGTGGTTAGAAGTAAGGCCAGCAGGATCAACCGATATTCGACGGGTGGAATCAGTTGTGTCTGAAGAAGCGGCGATGCTACTTAAATACTCTCTACGTATTTTTATTTTACTATGGAATCTAGTTAAGATTGCTGAAAAGGAGATGCGTAAAACAGATATGACCGAATGGTTCATGAATAAATATAGAAGAGATTTTACAAATCATATTGCGTCTTCGTTTCCATATAATCTAGGTACAAAACAAAGAAGCAAAAAGTCTAAGACAGACTCTAACATACCTGAAATAACGGATGAAAAATTATTGGAAGAGAATCTGGTGCTGTGTCATATTTACATTAAATTAAACCCAAAACCTTCAATGCAAGGTCACCAAGAGGAAGCTACGAGAATTCTAAATTATATTGAATGGAGTTTTGGACAGATATCGACAAATAATAATGTATGTCAAACTTTAATAACAGAACTATTAGAAGCTATTCTGTCATCGGAAGGGTGGTCCAAAACGAATGCCATGATATCTCTATTGAACAAAGTAATATCTGCATATTGGGAAACCGATATAAATGCAAATTTTAAAGAGAAACTGTTCACAATACTTTGTGGTGTTTTATTGAACGATCAACTTTTGTGTTTACAAGAAGCTAAGAGCTTTCAGACATGGTTAAGCAAGCTGCCGAGTTTTATTTATGATTCCCAACAAATTTCAATCGAGTCCTTTAATATAATTACAAGATTCGCCATTCAAAACAATCTTTTATTCAACAGCAGCATTAAGGGTAAACTGAACTTGATACTGGAAAACTTACCTAAAATAAATATTACAGGTATTTCTGGCGAGCGTGAAATTCGTCGTAAAGTTATAGGCTTACTTTATTGGGTGAAATGTTGGGATACGGAATCTTTAAATGCTTTGCAGAATCAATTGGAAACTAATTGTTATGACATAGATTCTAAAGAATTTCTGATTGACATATTGAAACTGAAAACTGAAGGAATGTATGCAGCTTAGAATGACAAAGTAATAAAGATTTTAAAAATATTTGCGTGCTTTATTTCAGTAGAAAGATATAATTACAATTCATCTTATTACACTAAAATATTTTCTGGCAATGCTTGAAATGTATTTATCCCTAACTAGGTTTGCAATCTCCAACAGAATCACTTGTTGATTTCACTTTCTTTAATTCGATTAACCATGCAGCTTCCAGTTCAAGCAGTTCATTTGGTTTCTTGTACTAGAAATATAGATAACAGCAGTAATTCATTACAAGTAACAAAAATAAACACATGCACGCATCTTTTTCATTTATCAATTACAAAACACTTCTGTGAAACACAAAAATTATATAAATAAGTCCACATGGTTGGCAAAATTGCCTTATTATACTGAAGTCTTACGATAATGGTAAAAAGTTCCACCGATTAAAATAAAATACGTTGATACATTTGCCTTAAAAGTTTCACAGCTTTTTAAATCATCAGAAAAAATGGATTAGTATTAAAACTTACAGTAATAATGAGAGTTCCAAATTTGTGGGTGAATTCAATATTTTTTTGTACTGGTAATATTCCAATCCTTTCTAATTCAGGTATGGACAACTTTTTAAAATACTTTTTATTGGTCGTTCTAACGATTATGCATTTTTCAGAGGCATCTGCAGCAACCGAATATGTTTCTATGGGGTAAGGAAGATTTCTGATACGCCATTCTAAGTTCTTTCTAGTGTTTCTTCGTGCAATCGTCGGCTGAAACATATCCATAAACATTTTTTTTTACATGAATGTTCTCTTTACGATATTTTCTCACAATGTGGAGCATATAATGAACTGCCCGTGAAGCTTCTCTTTTTCAGAGAGAGAGTAAAGATAGGATAGGACTAGTAGTTCCCTTGTTCTTGCTACGCTATGTTCTTGGAATCAGATATGTGGTAGGGAATAGAAACCTCAGATATCCATGCCTTTGAACATAAATTCATTTCAGAAACATTCAGCGTTCATATTTAGATTCAAATCAATGGACACGGCAATAGAAGAAGACCAACACCCAAAAGCATTCACCACTCATCTCTGAACCAGCAGATAAACAATACACAGGTTTTGCTTTAAGTCAACATAAAAGATGTATGTTGCCAGTGAGTATGTAAAAGAATTTTAATATGATAAAATCTGAATCGTTCTGAAGATTCCGAAAGTCAAACCCGGGTCGTTAGTGACAAAACTTGTGTGAATGTACATAATTTGAACGATTCAAATATAATATTGAAATTCCACCAAGCACCCCAGTCGAAATCTTACACTTAAATTATGATAAAATCCATTTGTAAATTTCTAACATTCTCTTATATAGATTCCAGACTGGGTTGTCAGATTTCCAAAGACACAGATCTGGACATTCACTATTTCGAAGATTTTTATACATGTACTCATTTTTTTAAGTCTGGATTTTTAGATTGACTTCTGAGCGGACTCGGGATTTGTCTATTGAACTCCGGACAGTCAATTCTTATTTTAGATAAAGTTTACATTTTTAATGAAAATGTCCTAAACAAATGGGCACCACCTCTACACCATTATCAATGAACCTGGTGTAAAAAATATTAAAATTCTCTTTGATTTAGGTGTATAACTATACCATCGAAAATATGGATACTTTATATTATTTGACGTGTCACTAAATTTCGCACAAATCATTGATTTTTAAGATAAATTTTCAGTGAAATCCCAATTTATTAATGCAGCATTTAACATATACTCTTCGGAAGGGTCCACAGACATTAAGCAGGATTCCACTGTTTTTAAATTTGATTGCAGTTTTGAAAAATGATAACCTATAGAAGAATTTTTTTTTTGTAGAATCACACTAGAATATTGTCTTACTTGCTAGTTCTAGCCAGTATATTTTATCAAGGTATCTTTTAAAGCAAGCGAAATCAGGTTACATTTAACAAGAGTACTCTTGATTGCTCTAAAATGCTGACTAATGGCTTTAAGATGTTTCACAAATATGAATTAGAAAATGCTCCAGAAATAATCAGTTCGAGAAAATTATCGAATCTGGGTATAAGTATTTATTTCTAGTCTTAAGAAATATAACATATTGACTGTTGTCTGCAGCGGCATCACCAATAAACTACTGTAAGTAAACCAGCATTATAGCAATGCAATTTCTTTTTAATATCAACTACGACTCCTTTTACAAATCGTTTTGTGCTTCTTGTATTTTGCATGAAAGAAATATGTGCTTTTATAAACGGATGTAAAGTTACATTTCACATAATAAATACAAACCGTATCATTGCTTTCTTGAATACTCTCACATGGATTTTCATTGCGGTCAAACACTTCTGGGTCACCTACTTCAACTTCCCACTTTCCTTCTCCGCCCAGCTTTCCCGGTTTCTTCCAGGCGCGGCGAAGTACGCATGAGGTATCTACGTTATATTCTTCAACCATTTCTGAGGAGTCTGTGAATTTATAATGGACTTTTTGGATTTTTTCCTGAAGAATTGAGGTTTTTTCTGCATCTTTTAATGATTGTAACCATTCACTGGGGGAAGGCATTTTGATTTTTTTTTGAGTGTTTTCAGATTCGATTATATTTGTGTGGTCGATAATTTCGATTAAACATTCTTTTTTTCTCTTCATTGTTTACATGTTACTAGGTTACCTGTCAAACTTGTCGGAAAGGGTTGCAAGTTAAAAAAAAAATAGTCCATATGAAATATTTCAGTTACTTCATAGAGGTTGATAATTAATATAAGTAAAATAATTGATGTATTAATTCAGCACGAATCATACAGTAGAGACCCCCGTTGAAAAAAGACTAGAATAAAAATGCTGTTTTTCTCTGTTTTACCTCATATTACTTTATCCATTTTTTGAAAATATAAATATTTTAACAACACACCATAATATGGTAATATGTATAACAATAATTTCTTCAGCTGTTAGCGCCGCTCAAATTTATTATGTCAGATTTAATTAATTATAAATAATATAGTTCTTCAGCAAGAAAATGAATAACACACACATTATAAAACAGACCAAAAATGTTTTATATAGTTTCACATGTTTTACAAAAATATTGTCATCGTGACTTTTCACAGACAATAATCAAATAATATATTATTTTCTCTTCATGACGCTTTCATATTTGCATATTAAGTACTTGCATAGTAATTATATGCTATGAATTATATTATTAACAACAAACTTATAGCAGTAAAATAAAATGTGTTGTAGATTCGAAAAAGATAAAATAAAAATTCAAATCAGTTGTAGGTAAGTACTTTAATTTATTTACTTGCCTTTTACTCAGTAACTTATGAGAAGTTATGTATGTATGTTCATTTTACAATACATGTATTGCGAATCTATGACAGTAGGTAAATTTGTTTTTTTTTTTTTTTCTTTTTACTTTTATTGTATTCGTTAAATTTAAGTCATCGATGAAAGTTTACTGAAATATAATTTATCTAAAATAAATAAGAATTTAAGTTTTGTGAATTAAGCAAATTAGAGCTAATCAGCTTGTTGTGACTTGGATATATGCTTTTAATCTGTTTATTTTTGAGTCAATTTAAATAACAACAACTTTGATCTGTAACGCGATGTCAATAAGATTAAAATTAGTTGATTTATCGACATTAAATTGAGTATTGTAAGACAAAGTTGACCGTATGTGTTAGCGATACCAATTAAAATTCCGAATGGGTTAAATTTCCGGTCACATTGCCGCTTCGTGGTTACGATAATATTTTCCAAAGTACCGTCCTTCTGTCTATGTAGCCAGGGTAGTTAGCTGCCCAAAGGAATGCCTGGACTGTGACAGTGGCACACCTGAAAATGTGTATCCAAATTAACAATTTTTTTAATGGCGTCAAATAATATCGCTGTCTGGAAGTCAGATTTTTGTTTGTTAAAAATTTCAGTTTATAATCATGCGAGAAATGAAATATTAAAAATAAACATTTCTTTAAAATGGAATATACGAACAGTTTCTTATTTTTAAGCGCGAATCAAATTTATATAACGAGTATACTGATGAGCCAAATTACCGATGAGATTTTTGAGTCCTGTTTAAAATTATAAACATGTTTCTCATTCAAAAAACGCAAAGTTCACATACCTACCTTATTATTTTTACGCTCAAGTTTCACGCAGCGGTGGGCTACTAATACGTTAACAAAGAGCTTGTTGAATCTCAAAGGAATTCTCGGTGTTACGGGGAAGAAGTGGTTTTTTTTATAACTCCAATCAATTGTTACTTAATACACTTATTATATGTAACAATATGCAATTTATCTTAAGCTTATTAATGTAAATGGCTAAAAATGTATTAGTGTGTATACTGAAGCTGTCGTAAATAATACATAAGTCAGAAACTGCAGTTTTATACTAATTTGATCTGACAATATTGTTTTCTCTTAAATTAACAAGGGTCTCGGGTGAACCCTCCGAGAGAAATTACCTACTTCAGACTGCAAGAATGAAGATTTCTAAAATTGTTGTCTATATACATACATTCTTAATAATTTTATTGAAGTAAATAGACGTCATTTAAATATTAAAATATTCCCAGAGTACCAATACCAAAGCATCGATTGTTTCGCCATTTAATCAAAGGTTTCGGTTTACGGTACAAAATGAATGTTTAAGAACAATAAATTCCGCAAAACAAACACTATTGATATCTGGTAACATTCATTGATGTAGAGAACAAAGCGAAAAGTAAATTTAAAACATATCGAAATATGAAGCTTTATAATAACAAACAATACATGTTGTCGACAAATGCATTCAAATACAGTACACGTGCGTATAATTCATTGCAGAAATTTAATAATTGGCACCAAGTTACCTTTTCGGCTGCGGCTCGCTCTTATCTTAAGTCTTATCGCAAAGATAATGTCTTAGTAATAAAATTGGGCATCGTTTATTGCATATGCCTGAACTGCCGACTTAAAAACCAACATGTTTCTATTTTAAAATCAATCTTGAAGTTTCGGGATTATGTCTTCTAATCCCGGGATAGAAATGTATCGAAAACTGTACGGGATTGGATTCCCTAATTATGGCATTGCTCTCACTCATTTTTGCATTAATGCTCCTGTCATCCTGAGACCTCGCTAGAATACAAATCAGTCTATAACCAAACCAGACATATAAAGATAATTTCAATAAGTAAATGGAGTATATTTGACCAACGGTTTTAAGAAAAATTAGAATGTTAAATCAGAAAATTTACAGCACATTTTTTCGAGTGATTGTCTTTTAAACCCCACTAGGAAACACCACTGAACTAGAGAAAAAAACAGGTTGCCAGAACGACAAACGCGTCTGTTAAAAATAGTGGAAAGATAATTTTGAAGTACTAGTTGATTGATAATGCGATGATCGAATAAAACAAGCAATGCGAGACAAAGCCAGCAACCATAAAAAGCTGCAGTAAAAGCTCACACACAATAATAGCATCAACGTATAGATTTTTTGAATTCTTGCCAAAGCTTTATCAATGAAAATACAAATATTTTAGAATATTGATCAAGATAAAATAAACATGGTCCAAGTATGGAAGATATTTATTCAATTTGATGACTTGGGCTATATATTTTTTATTGTAAAAATACAAGTTACAAGCACTTACAGTACAGCTGACGGCCATGCCCTAGATCAGTGATGCCCAACTGAAGTCACTTAGTGGGCTACGTAAAATAATGCATGTCTCTGATAGGCCACACATAAATATTTTAAACGTTATTAATAATATGATATTTTTTATATTGATGATGAACATATTTATCTACGAGAACTGTTTGTTACTCAATCGCTCAACCTCTCTTTTCAAGAGAGTAGCAGGGAAGAAGGATAAGGCTAGGACACTACTAGTGGGAAACTAATCGCTCTCGCTACGCCCAGTGATTGAAAAATCGGAAGGATGAGAGGATTTTTTTAGACTTCACAAACACCCATGCCTTCGAACAGAAATTGATAAATCAGTCGAGAAAATCTATTCGTTCTAGGACTCGAACCCGAATACTTACTTAGTAATCAATAAGGACTATTATTTCATGCTTCTAGATTTTTTAGGGTATTTAAAAATTGACATTACCACAAATAAAGGTCTGGGCGACGGAATGCGACATCTAAATGTATCTTTTTTAAATGTATTTTACCAATAACAAGATGCAAAATGTATAGAAATTTGAAAACTCCAAAAGGGCCACACGAAACGTTCAATAGGGCCACAAGTTGTCCAGGTACCAATGTTTAGGCATGCCTGCCCTAGAAATTTGACAAATAATATAACCTCAGTATATATATATATATAAACAATTGTGCGATCCTTATTGAGGATAATAGGATGAAAAAATTAAAATATTTTCTTCTTCTTCTTGGCGCTACAGTCTGGGGTGAACCTTGGCCGCATTAATCAATCTCCTCCACTCCACTCAATCCTTCGACCTTTTACGCCAGTCGCTAACCTCCGTCCCTGTGGCCCTTCTTATTGCCAAATGATAATTGGTTCTCGAGCACTCGTATACTTTCGCAAATCAATAAAAACGTTCTCTCCACATATCTTCCGATTTTATAAGATAAGTTCATTGAATAATTACCACTAGGCTGCAGCAATCTGGTAAAATATGTTATATACATACTAGTTAGTATGGGGTGGTATAAAATGGTGGAATTAAAAAAAATATGCATTTTCTATTCCCTGTATTGAGAATTCTTAAAGCACAGCAATAAAAATAATTTAAAAAATGAATAAACATGTGCGTCGATGATATTTTAATCATTGACTTTATCTATAATGCTAGAGTGACCATAAGTTTTTTTATTAAAAATAACTATTGATTAAAAATACAATTTTTATTATCATTTCCGAAGCAATACATTGATATAAGTCGGGTCAAATCATTTTAGTATCTTGTCATAAATCAAAGAAAACTTTCAACAAATCATTGCAAAATTTCAAACATCCATTTATTTAATTAACATTGTTAGTTCGCAGGTGATTAAAAAAGGCATATACCGTCCATAGATAATTAAGGTAAATGGTTAAAAATATTTTTACTCCATTGATTCGCCTCGTCTTAGGTCTTAGGAGATAATAATAAGGAAAAATAAGAATGGAAAAAACTATATATAGTTTAAGTAATATTGCAATCTTGTTTAACATGTGATTTCATGAAAGTTATTCATTTCTTTCACTCATGATCGTATGAAATTAAAAATCCAATTTAAAAGCGGATATTTGGAAAAAGGCAAAGTAATTCAAATGTGTAACTCAGTGGAGATCATTCCTGGGCATCAAATCACTGGCTCAAATCACGGAGATGAAACTTTCATGATACGAGAATGTTTTTATTTGTAATGTTAAAATTCATTCATACCTGCCCGAGATTCCGATACTAACGGAGCGTAAAAAGAGCGATTAGCTTACTTCAAAGATTTTCTATCTTTTTTTGTATCGATACCCTATTTTAAATTTATTTATTTCACCCGCTGTGGTCTAGCTGGTTAGAGCTCGCCTTACCGACCAGGTGGGTCTAGGTTCGATTCCCGGTAAGGTCAATGTCAAAATTGGATTTTTTTCAATTTTAATTTGAGATCTAAGACATGGGTGTTTGTGAAGTCAATTCTCCTTGAGTTTATCTCATGTGACTTTTAAAAAAAATTCTCATCGAGTATATCTCGTATGACCTTTCAACTTAAAAAGTATTTGACGCATTGGCGTAAGCTGTAAAGTCAAATATTTTTTTTTTTAATTTAAAAAAATAAAATCAAAAAAAAATCAAAAGAGAGAGGGGATAGTATTTATTATATTATTTTTTATACCCACAACCGATTCAAAAAGAGAGAGTGGACAACCGTGGTTTTCAATGCACGCGTTTTTGTGTGTGCTTTAAGTGAATTTGTAGTGTTTCATCAATTAATGTTAAAAAATATTTTTGTTTTTTACACCATTATTAAAATAAATTATTTCTTAATTAAGGAAAATAAAAAACGTGTGGTCAACGTACGGAATAGTAGTGGTAGTCGCAGAGTTAGCTCACTGCCCAGTTAATTACAGATAGCCTCTGGTTTAAGTATTTTGATGATGTGGAGAAGAGTGGTGTCAGCCCATGAATAACTTTCCAATATCGGAATTGTCACCTCGGTCGGTATATCATCTTAGCATTCGGTCTCTTCACGGAATTCTTCACGGAAGTGTGCGTAGTGTGTGTTATTTTTTGGGACACTTTTCTCACATTCGACAATGCTCCCCAAACATATATAATTGATTTAAATTAGATTGAAAGATATTGAACTTACACATTATTAAAATTTATTTTCATTTGGCCTTCAATAACAACACAGATTCCAAAGCTTTTAAATTCAAGACATCTTTTCATAGAATAGAACCAAATGCACTTTTTATAGAAAAACACAATATATATGTATATAGTTTTTTGTTTAACGTATATAACTGTAACTTCCTTAATATTATGTTGCATCAAAACAACCATACACCATATTCTCGGATTCACAGCTTTAACGCCAACCTTCTTATCGTATAATATAATATTTAGTGCATTGCTTTGATATGGATACATTAACTTTAACCGAGATGTACAGATGAGAAATGATTAAAAAAGCCGAAAAGTGAAGTACGAACATTTGTATGTTATCAATAACCAGGGATGGGCTGAAGGGGGCTCGGAGAGGCTCTCGCGAGCCCCTTGTTAAATTTGGCTAAGGCTGGCGAGCCCCTTGTTAATTTAAGAGAAAACAATATTCTCAGATCAAGTTAGTATATCTGAAATTTCTGACTTATAAATTATCTACGACAGCTTAAGTATATACAATACAATATAACATTTTTAGCCATTTAAATTGCATATTGCTTTATATAATATTATAAGTGTATGTATTTAGTATCAATCAATTGCTTATTAAAGTATTGTACATCATTGCACAGGAGTGGTAAAAAAATCGCTACTTCCTCAGAACACCGAGATTAAGCGAGCCCCTTGTTAGCGTATTGCCAGCCCACCGCTGTCAATAACCACACTTCAACTATAAAATGTCAACAATGTTCATAAAAGATATTATGCTCCAAGGAATCGTATAAGATAACGGAACCAACGGAAATCTAATTATGTTTACGAAAGCCGAGAACTAGCTAATTTCTGTTCGAAGGCATGAATGTGTCTGTGCTGTCCTATTTCATCCTATTCTAAAATTGGGGAGTAGCGTGAGCGATAAACTAACCACTGGTTCTGTTCTAGCACTATCTTTCTATATCGAAGCAGTTCTCATGGAAACACTTCTGTTGGCATAACAATAAAAGCAGATATGGTTAAAAAATTGAATTCTGATAATCAAATATTTTGTTAATTTGATCAGAAAGCATTCAGGCTACATGAGAAATTTGGCAAGCTCATTTGGATGTATTTATGTAAAATGTAAAATTTATAATATTATTTTTGATTATTAAAAGTTTGAAAGCCTTTTAAGTAATAATATTGTTTACGCATGAAAGTGTGTTGTACAAATAATAGGTATTGCCGTGGTACCGAAGAATGAGTGTGGGAGTACAGACTTACCTTCTTTATCTTTAAAAGCAGTTTGTCTCAAAATTATTTATACTCACACTATTATCAAAAAGTAAAATGTCGTAATATTTAATCAATCATTTAGCGGAAATTATCAGGGATTATAATAATAATATATTTAATTAAATTCATGATAAACTAATGAACAAAGATCGCGATTCAGATTGTTTCTCATTTAATCGCCATTATGTATTATTTGTTTTTATCGTTTTCAAATTTAGAACTCCGAAAGGTCAAAACAAAAAAAAAATATCAATTCACAATTTTCAATATATTGCATGCATTACGATTCACGTACAAGTATTAAGCTTAAAGAATAATGAAATTCTATTGAAAAATAATATTAAAACAGGTAAATATCTTGACATTACTCGTAATTTATTTTTGATCGAGTTTCATTTATTGTTAGAAATTTCTACCATTGTTCACGATGTTAAAACCCAAGAATAAATCCCCACTAATGAAAGTCATCACGACAAATACCGCTTGCTTAAGCTCAGCGTCAACAGGTAGGTAGATATGAAATAAAAAAATCGCTCTACTATCACGAAAACGTTTATTTAGAAACTTGCAATCACCGAATTAATTACATATAATATTTTACAAACAAAATTTTGAATTATTACAATACACAATAACTATTATACAACCTAGCTTGCTCACACGATTTTATAAATGTTAGAAAAAAAATGATGTTTAACTCTGCGCAGAGAACAAAATGGAATTTAATTTTCGTCGAAATGGAAAAATATTATTTCTTTCATCTCGGGAAAAAAAACAAAACCACAAAAGAAAAATAACTGCAAGTGAATTTACAACTAAAGGTCTCTGGAACCACGTTTCAGAGGCCGTAAAGTATCCCACACACACGTCATGTGCGGTTCGTGTCCCAAAGAGCAAGAAAGAAGGAAACAAAAATCACATCGGTATCTAAAAACAATGTTGCCATTTAAGGTCATTAACAATAAACAATTTATATTACGGGTTACCTGATAACAAAATTCAAACACAATTAATTTAGCTACACATTTTTTTAAATCCTGCCAGTTTTCATCACAAAAGTGCTAGTGGAAGCGGGTGGCAATAAACCCTACCGTATAAATCTATTAAGTGATTCACGGGCAAGACAAATCGTTAATCATTTTGAGGAACAGAATTGGTATGTGAATTAAAAATATTAATTTTATGAGGGATTTGGCTCAGCTTAAATTTAGCAAGTAAGAGGTAGTGGACACACAGGCACCGAACGTCAGCACAGCTCATGGCTACAATTATTTTTCAATGGATTTTAACCGTTTGAATACCGCGCAAATAAATCATTAAAATATCCCAAAGATATTGCGTGTTTTTGAGAAAAATAATTTTGTCTAATATACACTCCAATTCGATATTTTAAAAACCTATATTGACTCAGTATAGATGGAACTACAGATATTCATCAAAACGTTGCTTATATTCTATCAGAATATCACGTGTTTGATTTTTTAAATGTCTTGGACATCCGTGTTCGCATGCATATGTTCCGGACACCTGTGTCCGCTTGGTATTCAAGTGGTTAATAAACATGAGGTGCTCGGTGGACGCGTTCGGTCCAGAAGCTGCTGTAAATGCCGGCGCTCGTCGCTAGCGGTTGCCACTAGCCGTCGAGCATATACGCATTATAGGCTGAAATGCCGGCGTATCTCAGTATTTTTGCAAGAATAGCGAGCTGTATATATGTGCAAGCAGGGCCGGCTCGTGGCGTGTTTAAAGTGTGAGGTGCACAAAGGTACCGCACAAAGATTTGAGTACTATCCACTTCTTTACTTATAGTTTTTTAAGGCCTCGCACACAGGTGCAGAAATCCTAGAGCCGGCCATGTATACAGTCGATCAGAGTTTCTCAACCGGGAGCCTAGTGACCCCCCAGGGAACCACAGCGTGTTCGAATGGGCCACAGATTTTTTTTAAAGTTTAGGGGGTCCATGGGAAAATTTACCGAAATTCCAAAATTTCTGCAATTCCGCGAATTTCTAGAATTTTAAATGTTCTACGCTGGTTTTCTGAGCAAATCTTCTTTCATTTATTTTTCATTGAATATAGTGAATTGTAATACCTAATAGCATTCGCTAACGTTGATTTTCCACCCCTTCCGAATATTACTGAACCCCGAAAGCTGGGTATAGAAAAGTTGTCTACAACTAGTAATTTTAATCACTTCCCTGCAATATAATACTGGAACTCATTTCTATTAGAGCAGCGTTTCGCAAACTTTTTTTCATAAAAATAGTGCTTTTTGTTTTAATAAATATCATTTCGCTTCTCGATAAAGGCCTTTCTAGATTATCCCACATACAATAATTATATCATCGTATAACCGACTGGTTAATGAATGCTATTGGTCTATCTCCCCTACTTTGCTTTACAATTTATTCGTCTGAGGGTTTGATTTTCCATATTATTTTATGTTTTATCATATCTGCAACTGTGATTTATTAATTTCAGCTGAACGTTGAACGGCTGATAATAAACTCAGCAAAGAATGAAGATACGCCATGTGAGGAAGATCTATAAGGACTGTTCGTAGGATATTGAAAATGATACGAAGGTATGACCGAACCCATTAGCTAATTAGTTGTGTATATAACGTAGGAATGCAGCGGCCCGTTTAAATTGTTTGCGGACATTTTTGTTTTATTAATTTTCGCTTGTCTACTGACGCAATAAATAAAATATAAAAATTATCGGTTCGTAGAATTTGAACAAAAATAACGTTTTCGATTGATTAAGAGCAAATTTGAGTATTTAGTTATTTAGGAATTTATTTGGGTTTTACTAGTGACTTCCTAATGATACCTATGCAAACTTAACCCTCCAGAGACGAGAGCTTTTTTCCGATAAAAAAAAATATTTTCTAAGCCATATTGAAGTCACGGATAACTTTTATTCCTATCCAAAATTTAAAAAAAAAAAACGCAAAGTCGTTGTATAGAAACTCCGCATGACTATATGGTCATGCTCATCCTTTTATTACCGTGTAATATTGAGTACGGACAGTAGTAAGGACAAAAGTGACCGTATGGGCTTGCAAACATTCGGGGTTGAAATATAGCTAAACGTGATTTTTTTAAAAATATTTACAATTTGACCTCTTTAGATCAACATAATTTCAAAACAAATATATTAGCAAAATAACTGTAAATAATTTTATGTTTTTATAAAAAAATATCTAACAGTTTCAAAAAGTAAATTAAAAAAAACGGAAATTCAAAAAATCACATGTGCTTTTGGAGACCGTTCCTGTTCCTACGGCTGATGATTTACTGTAGTCCGTACCCTTCTTAACCAAATATGAGCAAAAGCAACGATATTCAGGTAGAAAAAGTATGAATAGTGGGATCAATAGACAACGGTGTTTTGTGTGACCATATGGTGACGCTCGTCCTTGGAGGGTTAATTCAGAAACAGCTATTCGCGCAAACCTTTTTGACAGTACAGTAAAACCCCCATTTACACTTAATTCGGATCAGTGTAATTCGGGGTAGTGTAATTGAGGGAGTGAATCTCATACAAAATTTAGGATTTGGTTTTTTTCCGCAAAAAATGTAAAATTAAAATTTCCCTTAGTTTTGCAAAAAAAAACATGGTCGAAATATTTAGTTACTAAGTGATAAAATGCAAAGCGCGCCAAAATCCAACACATAGACAGTCGCCCAGCTATACGTGTATAGCCTGGCACGTGTTCAATACACATACGCTAGCAAATATTTGCCTGTATGCGCCGCCGACGACCGTCTCGTAGCAACGACAATGGAATGCGACAGTGCAATTGGGGGATTTTTGGCGAATATTTCAAGCCAGCGCGTAATTCGGGGTAGTGTAATTGTGGGTTCCACGATATATACATATATTTTTGAGCAAGATTTTTTGTTGACAAAGCAGAATAAATCGGTTTATAGAAATATTAGATCTAATTCGAAACGCTATTCTTTCCTCAAATTTACAAAGACAAAAATCGCATTAACTTTTAAATTAAAAATACAACACGCATTAGAACATTTTTCGTAAATGAGTCCTTAAAATTTATTTTTATCTTGTGAGTCGAGCCCTGTATGATATTTTTTATGCAACTCATTTGAGTAAAATTGATTATTTCCTTCGAATTAAATCGAATTGATTTTTAAATTTTAAATTAGTTGTCTTACGTCATTCAAACGTAAAGCGGGTTGTTTCAGTGCAATGATAATATAACTGCTAAATACAATCGTCAGAACTTTGCCTATATGATTTGTACCTTTATGGATTTTAAGTTTTTATGAAATTAAAGCTATGATGCTTTTTATGTTATTACTGTGTCGATAATACGGTCTCTTAAGAGGAGACCTCGAGTTGCGGTTTTCATTGTATCGGCATAAATATGTTAGTATGATCATACAACCTTATATCCGTGCAGAATCGGTATAATAAGATTCAGAATAAAAGCTTGTCCATGTAAACGGAATATTGCTCAAAAGTTTTCAGCAAATAACAAGAAATCATCGATGGAAATGGGCATTTGTTTTTTGGGAAAGGATTGTGTAATGCAATTAGGCAGCCGCGCTCTGCAAACTTCGATTGGGTCGATCACATTTTGAGTGACAAAATTTTGCTGTCGCTATTATAAAAAAGAGTATTTTTTGCCATTTGATGACACATTCACATTACATTGTACAGTGTATCCCTCATTAAGCCACCGGTTGTCTTAAGTCTGTTGTATGTGTTTCATTAGTTTTACTTAGTATATTCACTAATTTTGATATTTTTTGTAAAACCTATATCATCCATTACACTATCTATCTCTTATAAAGTTCACAGAGCAGTTTTTAGGTACGATGTCACAATAATGTATTCATAAATTTATGGTAAATAGTAAGTCTGGAAGTATTGTATGTTCCATGTGGTAAAATCTCTTTTAAAATAACTTATTTCAGACAGAGAGAAACAGTACAACTTGTTCACAATTGGACTTGGATTGCAATCTTTACTACCATTTGTTTGAATGACGTGAGGGCAGATGCATGCTTCGAGATGTGGCGTATTTTGACAGGTAATTGAGTCGCTATTGACAACATCTGACAACCTTTCATATGCCATTATGCCAACACATTGTATGATTGCAAATGAATCACCATAAATCGGATACTTCATGTCGTGGAATCTAAGTGGAAATTGCATTTTGAATTGAGCTATTGTCATTGACTATTTCCCAACCGGATGAATCGTAAAAGGAAAGAGTTTACGATTCTCATAGCATGATTTCAAATCTTTAATTTTCTGATATCCGTGCTGGGTATTATTCCTGGAGAAATGTCAAATGAAAACTGAAAAATAAACGAAAAGCTATTGATATTTCATTTTTTTAATGTTTGAAACATTTTTCAAGGTGTTTTGATTGAGATGAATCAATTTATTTTAAACAAATAAGAGCATTGTGTATGAGAACGTTACTGGCTCTCTGTTCATTATAGAAAGTAAACTGTTAATGGAATAGTATAAAAAGAAATACCTATATATTCATAATTATATTCAACTAGATTTTATTAATTACACGAATGTTTGCAAATAATTCACTCAATATTTTTTCTTATTGACAGGTGCCGCTGTAGACCGTTTCTCTCACGCTTAATTGTGAGTATCACCATAGTGATATTCAAATATTGTATAACAATTTTATTTACGCAATGTATGAAGTATCTAAATATATTTTTTATTTGAACTTCTTATGTTCTACAAGCAATTGTTTCAATGATTTATAAGTATGGGTTTTTGTTCGTAATAAAACGATTTTATTACACGATCCTTAGTGCATTATCCTAGTTGTTCATGAATATTAATGGCTGCTATAACATCACGAGTATTTTCAAAAGATCTATAGTCCTTAAATTAAATGATAACAAGCAATAAATTTTATTGTACACCTCAATTTTTATTTCTCATCTGATGTTTTACGCAGGATAAATAATAACATCCTTGTTCTTTTTGTTCACCTTTTCTCACACGTTATAAAACACTGTAATCAAAATGCACGCGTTGAGTACTATAAATTTAAGTAGTCGATTTCAGGCAAATCTTAATTTTTAACTAATATAAAATATCTTTTGTCTTAATATACATATATAAGACATTAATAACAACAGGTTTATAAGAGTCAATACTGACTGTTTCTAGTGGCTTAGGATGGATTAAAAAGTAGTTAAAAATATGAAAAAAGCGGATATTAACAAAAGATGATTTTACCTATGAAACAGGCAAACTTTTTTTTGATTACTACTGAATATGTTCTTTGTTGATATATCATACTGGCAGAAAGCCCAGCGATATTTGGAGGAGAAAATAAGAGCATCGAAAAATTTCATGCAATCTAATATAAATACTTTAAATCTGATCAATAATGTAAGTGTTTTATAAAATTAGATATTTTTGAAGCCCTTAAGATTCGGGGGAATCGAGCGTTGCCTCATTTTCTAATGGAGTAACGTTCATGCCCTGACAAAATCATTATCAATTATTGGTTTGTTTAAATTAAGATTTAATCTCATAGACATTTGTGTTTTAGATTTCTTTGATTGTAACAGTGGTTTTTTTAAAAGTGGTTAAAAAACTATTGGATGTATATTGCATACAAAAAAGTTTCAAGTATACTGAAAGTTAAAAGTTTGTTAGTATTGCGTTCTGTGAAAGAAGTTCACAATCAAGTTATTATTTTCTTGAGGAAGAATATCTTGTTTTACTCTTGTCAATTGAAGTATATCTGTCAATATATCTCGAAAAGAGCTACTGAGGGCGTATGGAGACTATATAGCTCACATAAGTTTATTGTGGAAATATTTCATTTCGTAAACCTGCCATTGTCCAATCACTCTCCCTCCACCAAATCAACAAACAAGTTATTGAAAGAGAGCTACGTAATACAAGATATGTAAATTATATTTTTTAAATATGTATGTTTAATCTAGCTGAAGTTCCAGATTATAACAAAAATGAAAACAATGTTGTCAACTGGGCAGAGGTGATTGATTTTATAATTGGCAGTTGATTGTATGCAAAATATTATTTCCAAATTATGATTTCTTTACACAAAATTCAATCATTCATTTAACAAAATGTTTGGTACGACAACGTGAAGTGCAAATTCGTTTTGTTAGCATAATTGTATTGACTAGAGTTCAGCGGTTGCAGAAACTAACATGGCACCCGTTGTTAGTCGGCCATGTTTGATGTTTATTTTAAAATAAACCATTTAACTGGTACCAACGAACTAGATACAGCGGTCACGACGCATTTATTCATCAAGTATGTAATATGCGTTTGTTTTTATATATGAGTTAGTGGTGAGGGGGTAGCGATTACGAATGCGTGGAATTGAATGAAATTGAATCAAATTGGCGGGAAATTACTGTGTTTTAAAACTCTATGCACTCACCTCCTATTATAAGAAGTGTTGTCTATGACTGTTGTCAGTGGCGGGTTTTGATTTTTAAAATGGAAAGATAATAAGCCAGTGCAAAGACAAGAGTAAATTATTAAAATAAATATTTGTGGATAAGTTGTTGCAAAAAGGTAAATGTATTCTGTTGAACAGATAAAATTGATTGCAAATTGTGTAAATTCAAGTAGTCAGTTTTGTATTCAACAATTCAATCCACATCGCGCCACTGATATTTTATTTGAGTGGAATATTTAGAAAAGTTTGAATTATAAATACGAATTATTCATGAAAGATCGAAGATTAAACAGTTACATAGGGTAAAACCTACTATTATTGGCCAGCTTCAATTATTGGCCACTTGCAGATAAAATCTAGTTTTATAAGATATGAAACTAATATTTCCACTCGTTGACTTAATAAGGAAGTTCATTAAGTATTCCTCCGTTGGTATAGAAGATAACTGTCATTTAAAGCATTGTCAAATAACCTTAAATCCGATTTTAATCTTACGGTTGAAGCGTTGCCGTGAAACAAGTGAGATTTGTTGTAATCACAAGGATTTGACTTCCGTGTAACGGTAAATTTAACGTTTATATTTTCATTAAATGAATTAAAAATTGATTTGAGTAGTTTGTCTTTAGTGTATTCATAAATCATTCACTGACTGAATTGGATATTTTTTGTATTTATCAGATTTTTTCGACAATCCTATATAAATGTTGGCAAATAATTGTTGTTTTGATGGCCAATAATGAATTTGTTTTCACGCAATAAAGTAAACATCATCAAAAGGAAGCACTACAGTTATGTTTACTTTTTCAGCCAGCGGTAGAGTTTTTGATCCTCTTATTGTGTTTGAATATCAAAAATTAGTAATGGAAAAACAAAATCTTTTAATAATCAAGTGATTATTGATAAAATAAAGATTGAATCAAAGATGAAACAAATTGAAGTGAAAAAGCAATTTCAAGGAGTTGACAATAAAACCAATATACATATCTGCATTATCATTAAATACAGATTTTTTTTTTTGAATAATTGAGAGAACATTGATTATAAAATTTCTAAACCATGTGACATCAGTTATTCAGACTCATCATTAGATGAATTGATTAATCACTTCAATGATAATGAAGAACTTGCATTATTAAATTTTGATAACATCGATTTTTTAACATAGGTATTTCCGATTTTGAAATTTATGTCCATTCAGCTTGATTTAATGAAAACTTATGATTTTTACATTAAATGACATTAAAGTTGCATTAATCACTTAATTTTACGCTTTTTATTGATGTGGGAACATAACATTACATCATTAGTTATTATTTTAGTTTTTAATAATTCATTTAATAAATCAAAATATATTTTTTACACGTTTCGATAATTGATTATCATCAATAAATAAGCAATTTGACGTATAATATTTTTTTATTTCACCTTTCTAATGATACGTGTCCTTAAATAAAGAACATAGTTGAAAAATTCCCTAAGTGGCCAATAATTGTATGTTTTGCCCTACATATCTTTTCTCGAGTATAGCTTCTTAGAGTTGCTATTAAATACATATAAAGACAAATTGTTCTTAAATTTTTGTAAATTTTATGCAAAGCAGAAAAAATAAGTATGCAATCTATAGGGAGACGTTAGGTTTCTTTTTTTGGTTGTGTGCAGTTGTCTAAAAACGATATTAAAATTCTGAATAAACAAATGACACACATTTAAACGATAATCACAAGTGTATGTAATTGTAATGTAATTTATTAAATAATAAACGTGCCAAGGAACTTTAACAGTGAATATCAATATTTAGTATTTGGTTCCTCCTGATTGGTTTCAGTGTAATTAGACCGATATTGATTTTTACTGTAACTGTCACGCAGAGTTACCATATTTTGTAAGCATTACATAGAAAAAAAGCTAATTTGCTAAGCCCTTGTTTGAGGATTTTTGACTGTTGGTAGTTTGCTGAACTGTCAAGTGATTAATGAGGTTATTTTATTGTCGTTTAATCAATGGGTCAACGATCCGATTACTGGAATGAAAACATGACTCTTTAATTAATTTGTGGATTTTTTTCAAACACTTGAATGTCTGTATTTTTTTCTTATCATCTCATAATACTCAGACACTGAGCTTTGAGAATAGATACTTGCATCGGATAATGGGAGTGAGGTGGTTTAATGTTAAAAGAAACTCGGAGATTAGTGAAAACGTACACGATACCGTCTCGCTCGTAAGTGATCATGGAGGGACGTTGGAACTGGCTGGATTATATGCTTCGGATCCCTCCAGAAAGCCTTAATCTTCCCTATCTCTTCCGACCGGTGGGATTCCGGTGTTCTGGACGATCGTCGATTACTATCTATAGGATTTACTCGGTGTAACTGAGGGATGCTGGCATGTCATGGGAGGAAGCAAAGTAATATGCTCCAACATAAGTCAAAAAAGCAAAATACTTATCACCTTTTATTCGATTTTGAAAACGCAACATACAGAGAGAGAGATTAGCTATGTTTATTTGAAAGCTCCAGCGAAAGCCTGATCTTTCATTCTTGCGATCATATTTTTCTCTACATTTCAATGGTTCCACTGTACTCTTTACTCTATCTGAAGTGAAAGGTTAAACTGCCTACAAACAACATCTGTTGAGATGATAATATTTTGATCTTTATGTTTCAGATCGCTAGATTTTACACCTTGCACTGGGGATGCTAAAGATGCTCTTAAGAGACCCTCAAATATTTATTATTTATTAAAGCTCATTGAATGGGCTTATGTCCTCTAATGATATTTCAAAATATTTTTATTAGCTTAATTGTGTAGAAACTTTGATAAATCCCTGAAATTATCGTCAACATGGCCAGCCGTGGGCGAAGACGAAGATTTGGTATGAGTAACAATTTAAAGAATTATTGTTTCAAAAGTGATACAATGACTACCGCTCGACGTATATTTTAGCGGACTTGTAGTTGACATCAAATTAAGCATACAATAGAAATCGAACTACCCACGGGCAACTCAAATTTCGTTTGTCATTACGAGACATGACTGGCACTGGTGCAGCGGCAGCCCGCGCAACTCGACACAGAGGATCAAGATTTTCGACTAGAATCTTGTGATTTATACCACAGTTCGAAGACATGCGTATTTTTGATGTCTAAAAATTCCCTCCCATCCTTTCGATCCTTCAATAACTGGGCATAGCAAGAGCTATTAGCCAACCGCTAGTCCTATCCGAGCCTTATCTTTCAATCCCTTCCAACAAAACCAAAAAATCAAACATGAATTTTGTATAAACTTAGTATGTACAGGCATGAAATGAGAGACGATATGTAAGTGTGGTTACATCAAAAGACGAATACAAAGTGTTAGAATGTTTTGTACGACATCATGTATCATAGGAAGTGTCGTAAACTCGACCAAAACAATAAAACCCCTGGTTTCACTTTATTTTTCGTCGAATGTCGAGATGAACTTGAGATAGCTACTATTATGATCAACTGTACCGGCACCCTTAACTGATAATGAAAATATTTTAAAGTATATCGTGTCCGAAGACAGAAAGGTATCGTTAGTTCATACATCCCTATTTTCAATATAATTTGATTACATTGAAACGTTATTTGTTTCTTGTTTCAGTTATTATGTTTGTAGTGGGGTCTGACATTTTTATCCAAAATAACCATTCGACATATTTCTACTGTAACTGTCACTAACAATGCTTTCATCGAAATTGTATACGTGTTTTAATCAAAAAATAATACTTTATGATGTCAATCACACTAAAAATTTGAAAGGAATTGATTATTTTCACCTGTAGTTCAAACTACCTCATAATGACCATGCCTGCCTAAACTATAATCTCAGTATAAAGGAAGTTATCTCCGGCAACTCGAACTGATTTATTTTTTGCCAAAACTCATCCTTTAACCACTATTTTTCTCATCATAACATGTATAATATTTTCGTAAATTTAGGCAATCTTAATTTTTGAACACGGTCTACAAATATTCCGATGTATTAAAGTAATATTTTCTACTTATGACAATACAAAAATTGTAACGTTGTTTATGTTATATTGTTGTCGTGAGATCATATTGAAATACGCATCATCATTTATTTTATCAATGCTGATATAGTGAATGATTCATATGTGATATGTTTCTACGTTTACATATTACTATTGTATATTAGTATTGTTTTCGATAATGTTGGCAGATACAACTCGACAATGTCAGTCAATATTAGCCATTTCACCGCAAGTTGACTGCTCGTTTGTTTTACTATTTACACGAATCCACGATCGATATTAATTTAACTAATGTTGTTTCAACGTTTGCTAGCCATGCCTATATCTTAATTTAAATTTAAATCTAATGTACTATTTTGCAATCTCGCCAATTGTTGTGAGGAACTGAATGACTTGTTTTTTTTGTATACATTTCAATTTAAGTCATCTCAAGGCGGACGGCAATGAACGGATAATATAATATAATATTGTACAATGTAAAAATTCCTAATTGTATGCAACTATCTGCTTTCTTGTATAAAATTAACGATCAGGTTACAGTTGTGTAGAAATCAGCTGATTATCATTTAAAATTACAGATATTTTCGGTACAATAGAAAGCTCTGCAGACAAAAGTTGAATTCATGTTTATTTTGTTTTATGTATTACAAAACATTCCCATTATCCAGGTATTCATTCTGTGCTCACATGTGTAATATTATATGTGTACCTTCAGTGTTAAATAGATACACTAGCCTAGGGTTGTATTTGTATTGTATGGTATAGATAGGCATTGAGGCAAAGCGTTTAAGTATCTACCCATAAACATGTTAATGAGCTAAGAAACTGACAAGTCTTTAGTGAGGCAATAAACTTCATTAAATGGCTAATTGGTTACATTTATAGACAATGCATTTGTTTCAGGTAACTTACTTAATAGTATTATTATATATTGTAGAACAGAGATTTATTTGAAAAGATTACAGGACATAACACTATAGACTTTTTGAGGAAGGCAAATGTTGTATATTTATATTATATTATGTATGCTATCGGCATCTACACTATATCAATCTAAATGTAACTCACTGTTTGTGGGCATTTGACTCTTCGAAAATAGTCAAGATCAAAATTTGTACAGAAATTTATAGATATACATACTAATGAATCGCATTTTTGCAGCATTCATAACTATATTGAGCTTTTATAATAAACTATCAAAAAGATCAGCAGTGTAAGCTTTGGCATTCATCTTTCATTATTTAATAAGTGCATTTTTATACACATCCAATTTATAACTAACTATCAAATTTGAATCATTCTGTCACCAACGACCCGAGCTTCGTCTTCCAGTTTTCTTCAGACCTTCAAGTCCATGAATGAACTCGGTAAGTACCTATGACAGGATAAGTATTCTTGCATAATATTCAGTGGCGGTTCCTGACCTGAAATCTTGGGTGGGCTAGAGAAAAGCATAGCATTGTATACTATTTACGAAATTTTGCATGCTTCCACTTCATCTTATACATTAATCTACAAGCAAATTAACAAATACTACGACACTACTGCAAAGCATAAATTACTATATAATACAATCAATGCTAATGTAAGTAAGAAATAATAATACGTGACCTTAAATTTGTCTCTTTCAAAGTGAAATAACCAGTAAAAAAAGCAATACAGAACTGTCACTGAGATTCGATACCTGTCACTTTCATAAAATACAAAGATATTGGTATGTTTGTATGGGCCATGGACTAATTCCAATTTAGCCCCCGATGAATGACAGAAGCCAGTAAATTTGAAATACAGTCCTGTGTGTTTGATGACGTTTCCGTACATACAAATACAAACAAAATCGAATCGTGCTAGATTGCGTTCCAGTGTAAAGAAATATTGTCTATGGTTTTGGGCTGGAAAGCGGTAGCCCCTGACCAATAGCATGTACATAGGTGTTGCCAGACTGACTGTAGCATCGCCGGAAAAAGTTATAATATATAAAACAAGTGAATTGAAAAGGGAATTATTTTACATTTTTTTTTATCTTGTCAGGTTTTGAAAAACGGCTGACCGTATTCAAGGAATCATTTTACATCTTCAGGTTAGCATTAATTTAAAATTAATTTTCTTCAGTGTTTGATCAAAAAAAATAAAAATCTTTAGTTTGTATAGTAGACACACAATTTTAAAACTTACGGTAATTATAAAATTAGTATCTTTCTGCGTATTGTCGGCATAAGTTAGTTAAGCAAACATCAATCACGGAACAATTAACGATCGTTAATCTAAGCCCTCGGCACCTGTCAGTTCCAAAGAATCCGTTTGGTTTCCACGCCGCAGACTTCAACTCCACAATCTGCCCTAACGATATCGTTAAACTTCGAAACTATCTCGCCATACACCATGGAGATTTTGGGAAGGTTTCGAATACGGAATTAATCCTCGAGAGAACTCTCTATAAACGGTTTTTTTAAAGCACTGTGTAAAGTCGAATATTGACGCACACTAAATGTAAGTATATTTTAAACAAAAAAGGTTTGCATCATAATAATGGGATACATTAAATGAATAAAATGTTGTACATTAGAAGAGTTTCAAGGAAAATATGATTTCAATTAAATTGCATCGGGAAAACATTGTTTTTTACGTTCCATTGTTCAAATCAATATTTGTTTCAACCGAGAAAGGTGTTGAAATGCTCGCTCCCTATCCTGAGATCCCGTAATCCTGGGATCTTATTAATACCCGGGATTTTGAGATACGCTATAACATTTAAAGAAATCAAATTTTAAATATGAATGCTTCTTGATTTGCAACCATATTTAATGATAAAATAGTTTCCTACAGTTTACTCAGTTTGTTTATGTAACATACGTAATAATGTTTGTATAATAAATAAATTAATTGTGGTCTTATTCCCTTTCATATTTTGTAACAGTTGTAGACAAGATCAGTTAATTTTACTGTTTTTTTCTCTTTTAATCTTATACAAAATTCAGTTGCCATCAATTCTTTTTTAGGGTGCAATCAATGACATTCTGACAGTGAATCATCTGTCGTTATTAAATATTCATTTTTTAATTGTCAAATAGCTAAATCTCTTCTTCTTTAACGGTTGTCGGTTTCTTGATAAATTAACGAAAAATCATTTTAATGGCCAAAAAAGTATATTCAATAATGGACACAGATATTTTGATTTTCGCGGTGTGTCTTTTTCGAATTGATTTCGAGCAAGTGTGGATTAAAATTTAAAAAAATGTTTCCTTGGCCGTTAGCTGTAATACCAGATATTTTTTTAAATATTGATATATGATTGATACCGGGATTGTAAAATCGTGAATCTCGAAATCCCGGTTAGTAAAAAAAGTTCCGGGATTGAAGGCCATAGATACCACCAGAAGAAATTTCTACTGCACTAATTACATCTGAATAGTTTCGGTTTACTTTTTATAAAAATTCTTTAATTTATGTTCTACTGTGATATTCCTAAGTTAATTTGGCAGTTTTAAAAACCCACACAGCTTTGTAAATTTAAATCAATTAGTAGAAAGTGAAAGATGCTAAAAATACCTATCTACTTTATATATAGCAGCGTAAATTTAATGTTTGAATTTAAAATTCTATTTACGACATACCATGGCGATTAATTATTAGTAAAAATAACATTTTGGCAAGACAAAGAAGAAATGTTGGGACAGATTATGCGATGAAGGATTCTACTCGATCTGCAATAATTGCATATAGTGACGTTGCGATTGAGTATTTATTCCAAGTTCACAGTTAAGACTTGAACATCGTTAAGTTTTTTTTAACTTTTTATATTGCATATTACAATCACATAATAAGTATGTACGATATTTCACCGCATAAACGGTTGATGTTCTGCAATTTTGTGGATGAAAATATGCACCCGTTGTTGTACCTATGAATAACGATGTCAAAAACTTGTCATGAGATTAAGAATCGGAAAAGTTCTTACATTTTCTTTCTGGTTAACGGATTTTTCAAATAACAGATATTTCACCAAATGCAGTGGTTGGATGTTACAACCTAAACAAGAAAAGTACATAAATTCGAATATTACATTTATAAAAATAATAAAACATTTTTAGTACTTTTTCCACATAAAATTTATTAGATCAATGATCTAATAAATTTTATGTGGAAAAAGTACTAAAAATGTTTTATTATTTTTATTATAATGCCATTCCACCAAGTATTGACAGTGAACACCTTAAAAGTGGTATTACATTTATGTAAAGTCGAAAATAAAATTGTTCGACGAATACTTGCACCGTTACGAAAAGCCCATGGATAGCGCATCAATAAAAAATATGAGCTCTTCAACTTCTTTAGGACCTCCATCACTAACAAGGAGAAGGTATACTATTTCATATCAGATCATGTTGTCAGTCGTGAGACCTCCAAAGCTTTTCATCGGATATAAGATGAAAATTAGGCAGACAATATCTGAACCGCCGCCAACATTGAAAATGCTGATCTAGTCTAGTCAATGTGTCTTGCATTAAAGAAAAAGCTCGTGATTGTGAGAATGTTGGATCTGTTGATCATATAATTGGAATTTCTGATTTATTACTTACTAAGAAACCTTGTTAGTTAAATTAAAAAAAAAACACAATATTCCTTAGTTTTACTTCCACTTTTATTTAAAAATATAAGAACCGGTCTCGCTCACAACGAGCATTATCAACTGATAAGAAAATACAATTTTACAGTGCTATTTATAAAAAAACAAAATGAAATAAAAAAAGGTAATAAACAATTCGTATTGAAAATAATTGACAGTTACGTTACTATTTAATATGATGTTAAAACATTTCTCGTAAATGTTTAATCTAGAAGAACATTGTTTCAATATTCTCTAAAGTCTATAGAAATGGATGCTAGTAAGCTCTGCACGAAATTGAGTAGTCTTACCATAGTTAATTGGAATTATATTACGTAATTTATCTACCCATTGAAAACGTAAATATTGAACAGTTTGCGAAGCTGTCTTTTGCCACCAGTCAAATAAACTCTAAATATAGAATATTCTGGAAACGTTTGTTTGAGATGCAGCGGCTTATTTGACGCCGGCGCCTTCACAGCGTATTTACTTTTCGTTCTACAGTTCATTAAGATTACGTCTTTCTGTTTTCCTGCATCGTAAAATCGCTTTAAAACTACTATAGAAACCTCAAATTCCAAGAAACATTGGGTACTCCGCAGAGCAATGTTGATAAAGCACTATTTGCCAACGAACGAGGATTCTGCTAAATAGTGCTCAAACTTTTACGTCTTACGCTGGTTTGCGGTTCATTACGGATATTGGACGATGAAGTTAAGTTATTCAGTGCTTTGCAAACTTTTGGTTTTATCATTTTGAATGCGCGACATTTTTTCGTTTTATATTTTTAATTAAAACTGTCGATTGCCGTATTTTTAATTAAATCGTGATCTACGGTTCGAATGATTGCACGGAGACTTCCATTCATCAGGCTAAGCGTAGGTTGAGACTTGAGCCTCCAATCCCGGATCCCGAAATCCCGGGATTAGTACTGTCACAATTTCTGGATTGAGAAAATTAAAGAAAGTTGAGCGAAGGGTAATAAAAAAAGGAAGGGTTAAAATTTTGGCTCATTTTGGTTATTCCGTATGTTGCTATGTTAATATTATAGTAAATCCTAGAAGAGCTAAAAAAAGGTCTCACTTCGTTTTGTTTTCAAAACAAAATGCCGACCGTAGTTGTTCAAGCAATGTGGATACTTTGTACTTGGTTCTATTTTCATAACAAAACATATGACTTCAGCTAAGTAAAATGAAATAATGCAAATAAAAGAGAAACTATGCCGAATTTCAGTTTGGTCTGTATAAAATTAATGCTTAGATATTTTGGACTAGTTTCCATTCAAAACTCAAAACACTTTATTTTTATGTATTTTTTGGCTCTCCTGAAAAGTAAGACTTTTGTAGATAGTGTTGCTTGATTTTAACCTTTTAGCTGTCGTAGATAATTAATAGTAATTACCTAGCACGCCGGCTATAATTTGCAACTATTAATTTAATTAGTTATTGACGAGATAACTCGTCTCTGGCGTGTTGAGCACGAAAATTTTTACGAGATATCTCGTATGTGGCAGCCATCGAGTTAGGTTCTCGAAATGTGACACGTGCTTCGCTTCTAAAATAAGCATCTTTAAATTAATTGAACCGTAAAATTTGTACGTTTAATAAAGTTATTAGTTTATATCTCTTAGTCATTATAAAAAAAAATCAAGATTGCAAAAAGTTTTAAATTATTCCAAACAAAAGAACGATTGATTACGAATTTTGAGAATATTCTAGACGAAAATTTGTCGTCATTCGTCTGATTTCGTAAGACACAACGACGTGGCGGATACTAAGTGAGCTGGTGTCATTAAATTGGAACTTAGGCAGAACGTTATCATTATATTGATGTAAGAGCCATGTATGGTGAAGTTAAGTAAGTGCTTTTTCATTAACGCTGATATTTCTGATAGGAGCGAGTACTCCAGGATGTTTCAATGAATAGCTTCATAGCTTGTTCTTAGAAATTTTAGATCCTCGATCAATAATTGGTACATGAATTCTTTACTGTACTCGAATAGCATCAATCCGTAAACATTGGTTTGCGGGATGTATCGAATTAAAAATTTAATAGTTTAAATGCACAGGTTTTAAATGAAGTCAATATGAGGAGTTTTAAATAATAATTCTTAAAATATAATAATACTTGACGCACGGGTAAAATCGCTCAAGACGATACAACTATCTGTCGGCCTTGTCGATCATGCCGACTTGGTTGCATCCAAGGCAAATTATAAGGGCTTTAAGGAATTCACCCTGTAAGAAGAGTGTTAAGCCATAGCGGGTGGTGGTGGGTACAACGTTGAGTAATCTAGGGAACGGTGTCTCAATTTTTTTTAAAGAATTAAAAATTTAAAAATATTTTGGAATCTTTCAACATCTCACTTCGTCTCGAAAAACTTATATGGAAGGAATTGTTTGGACATCACAAACTCTTCGAATAGGAATCAATATTGAAAAAAATGCTGTTCGTACTGGAATTCGAACCAGTGAAGTTCGGCATGGAAGCCAACGACGTTTAACACTGTCCCATGGACCTGACTAAACATATATATCCTTAGCTATATAGCTTTGCAAACAAATGCTTCATAGACTACTTACTTTACAGTCGGATATTTTTTATCGTTTCGGGGAATACATAGTCATTTTTTAAATAAAATAAATTGATATTTTTTCATCTTATTATGACGGAGTTCAAGTAAACGACAATACAATCAATCTTATATTTTTTTATAAAATACATATATAATATTATCAATAATAATGATTATTACACTTTTGTCTTTAGTAAAGTCAAAATGTATACGAATGCATAAAAGGTTTGCAGAACCTGCATAATTAGTCACTCAGCTAAAAATAAACTATCAGCAATATACAGCAATATTTATGGCTCTCTTAACACTTTATTATTAGATAATTTTTGATTTGTTTTGACCATAAAAATACTCAAATATTTATGGCGCCAAGCACGTAAAAACCACGAATACACCGTACTACATCATATAATAGCGTTATTTTGGATTTTCCAATTATTCAACAAAACATTCTTTGTATATATGTAAATTAAATAAATGAAAACTATTTATACACAAAAAATGTAGAGTAAAAAACAACGTGATAATTGATTCTCTTCTTAGTAAATAAAATAAGTGATGACGTTGTCATTAGTTAAAGATTTTTTTGGTATGTTTTTGAAACGGATTTCAAGAAATTATTGGTAATTGATATCTTATGACCTAGCTGCTAGCGTAAAAAAGGGAATGTACATAAACTTGTTGTGTAAATGGACGTATCGATAATGATTAACATATCGTTTCTTTGGAAAAACAACGACGCAAGTGCAAATTTTGAAATTTTTAAAGCTACCTGTGATTACACACTGAAATAGGTTAATTTACCAAAAGCAATTTAATGTGTAAATTTTTGTAAGTCTTTAGTCAATTAAATCGGTTATAACTAAGGTATCCAATCCCGGGATGCCGTCCAATTCTGTAATCCCGAAATTCCGGGTTTTCGGTATTGAGAAAGTGAAACACGGGATATTTTGTCTGTTGCCAAATCCGAACTTTGTTGGGATTTTGTATTAAAAAAATCGAGTCATGCTGATCAAATATTTTGTCAACCCCAAATCCCAATTTATACACGATGCTATCTATGTTCAGTGTTCAATCCCGGAATTCCGAGATTGAAAAATTGTCAATTCCGAAATCCCCGGATCACAAAAAGGGTCCGTGATTGGATAGCCTAGTTATTACTATCATAACATATTAAATTGATATGTTTTAAAATGTAACGATTTGTCAAAGTAGCCGATGAATACTTTTACAAAACAAGCTACAAACAAACGACCCGAGGAAAAATTATGCCATAACGATTTAATTGTCACTTATATGTATGATAAAAACTATGTCGCGATTTCTGTATAACGAACTATACCATTCGATTCTGTAAATGTTCTTCCGGAGACGCGATAGATTCGTGAATGATTATTTTGAATAAAGAATCGTGAAAAATATCAATATGTATTTATATGAACTTAACATCCCCCCCGTGAACTTAATATACATTAATGTTTAATATTTAGCTAAGTGTGTTGTAGTTAATTGTTATGGTTATTATGTTTTAGTTCTCCAGAACAGGATCATGGCACGTCAAGACTTGCAACATCTTTTAAAAAAATGCTAATCGCTGTCCAAGTCTTTCATACATCCTTTTATACATATATTACATGACCTGCATCAGCTTTCATGTGCGTTATCAATTGTTAATTACAGCACAACTTGAGATCTCTCACCGTAGTGGGCGACTGAATACAAAATTGTGTAAGGTAACGTCGCCTTATGTGGATAATTGGTAAGAACTTTAGCCTAGTGATAGTTTAGGCCCAAGTCCCTGTAATATTAATAAAATTTTTAGATTCGTTTATTTTTCAATTTAAAATCTTAAAAGTAGGCCTGCATTATCAACTGATGGTAAATAATTATTATATCGTATTTTGCAATATTCGAAAGGCGGAGGATAAACTTAAGATATTGATACGGTATGGTTTATAGTCACCCGCTCCCACCATTCGACATCTTCAGGCATTCCATGTGCACGGATGTACTTGGAATGCCTGAAGATGCCGAAAGGCGAAACCCGGGTCGTTAGCGACAAAACTCATGGAAAAGTACAAAATTCAAGCAATTCAAATTTGATATTGAAATTCCATTAAGCACCCTCAGTCGAAATACTTAATTATAAATTAATTGTGTTTAAATTTTGTTATCAGGTAACACGTAACATCAATTGTCTTATTGTTTATGGCCTTAAATGGCAAGTTTGTTTTTTGATACCCGATGCTATTTTTGTTTCTTTCTTTCTTGCTTTTTGGGACACGAACCGAACAAAACGTGTGTGGGGGACACTTTGCGGTCCTGGGACTTGCTTCCAGAGACTTTAGTTGTAAATTCACTTTTAGTTTTTTTCTTTTGTGGTTTTTCGTCCGAGATGAAAGAAATGATATTTTTTCCATTTCGACAAAAATTAAACTTCATTTTTTTTATCCGCGCGGAAATTTTAACATCAATTTTCTTAACTTTTATAATATTGTGTGAGTACGCTAGGTATTATAATAGTTATTGTGTATTGTATTAATTCAAAATTTTGTTTGTTAAATATTGTATGTGATTAATTCGGTGATTTTAAATTCCTAAATAAACGTTTTCATAACATGTGAGCGATGGCTTTTATTTTATTTCTACCTACCTGTTTTACGTCGAGTCATTCAAGCTGTTATTGGTCTGAATGACTTTTATTAGTGGGGATTTATTCTTGGGGTATAACATCGTGAACAAAAGTAGAAACTTATCACATCAAATGAAACTCGCTCAAAAATAAATTACGAGTAATGTCAATATTATATTGGAAGGGTTTTTATTAGTTATCGATGGATTACCGCAGATTGACAACGCGCCATAATATCACCACCCCAAAACCACATATACATAGGTGAGTCTTATTCAATTATTATTAAGGAAATAAAATTATGATTGATTTAAAATTTAAATGAAAAATTGTGTTAAATAATTTTCAACTATTCTCTTTATCTTTAGTCGTATTAATTAATATCTATGTTAAAATCATTGAATGTCAAGCTACCTAGTTGTACTATCGAGGTGGCGATATTTGTCCAATAATTTAATAAAAACTCCTCTAACACGCCATAGTTGACATTTCACAAAATTGAGTTTTCAATAAGGATTTTATTTGATACTAAATCGCTTCTAATCGGGGGAGCTTAAAGTCATAAATAAGTGCAATAACTGTCAGCTATATAGATTCATTTGCCTAATTATGCCATTATGTTTATCTTATTCATACTAATCACATTAACACCTCAAGCATATTCCGATAATTATTATTGATAATATCATATTTTAATTTATTGCAGTTTTGTATAATTGCCGGTGATCAATATTTTCGATGCATAGTTGTGCTGGTCACCAAATCTTTCATTTAAGAATATGGCTCAAAATAATAATAATTGAACTGTCTAAGCTTATGTATTTTTTAGTATGTTTAAGGTGTCGATTGCTGGGCATTGAGTTGCCAAAAACGAATAATCATCGATGCTTTTTTGAGATGTAATTTTAGACTACAGAAACTATAGAGCTTTTGAGAACAAACGGTCTAGGACGGGTGGGGAACCTTTTGTTCTCTAAAGGCCGCATTCATTTTTCTGATTCGACATAAGGCCGCAGTACACATTGACTAGGGAATCTTTGGCCGGAAACAGGACTTTACGGTCAGAATATGTCAGCAATTTACGAATTTACATACATTTGCAGAATTACAGAATTGGCCAGAAGGCCGCACCAGAGTAGCCAAAAAGATGCAGATTCCCCACGCCTGGTCCAAGACGATGTGTCAGATAAAAGACGCACAGGGAATTTGCCGAATAGGCGAAGAGAACAGGCAAAATACTGGAGGTAAGAAGGGGTAGAAGTGGAACAAGTAAACAAGATTTAGAGTTCTGCTGTGACTTGTGTTCCATCATGGATAGTATTCTTGGACACAGTGAAACTTGATTTAGAATATTGATAAAAAGATAAACATGATTGTATTTTGTCTATTATTCTAAGTCGCATTTACCTAAGGAAAAAGTCTAAAAATCGATGATTTAACGTCTTTAGATTTAATTCACAAATAACAGCTTTCTAATAATTTGTAAAAATGTATAAAATGTCAAGTATTTCCGTTGGTTATATGGTGATTGAGAGATTTTAAGTTTCATAATCATATCAATTTATTTCACAGTTTGGTAGACGTTATCCTTACGTGCGAAGCACAATGAGTTCAAGTCTCAATTACAAATAAAAAGCCATTTTGTATTTTTTGTTTTAAGTTTTCGATGTTATAATATCGTTAATTTATGATCACAGACATATCGCATCGAGCCTTCTGGACATTAACGGTTGTAACATCAGACAAAAAATGGCGTAATCGTGTGAAAGATCGTGTCATAAATGTGTCACTAAGAATTATTATGGCGTAACTCCAGTTATGTACATAAGTAGTAAAATAAACAACATGTTTGCTATACATTAATATCTTACATGTTACAGGATTTTACAAATTAAGGAAACAACATATTTCTTATCGTAATAAAATATTTTAATAGTCAATATAACAATATATACTTAATCATTATTTTGACTAAGATTAAAATTGTTTCGGAGAGCAGATTTTTTTACCATGTCAGCTCCCAATGTGGAGCGCATGGACTCCTAATGGAGTCCATGCGCTCTTTGTCTATATAAACTGCTTGTTACTCAATTGCTCAACGTCTCTTTTTTCCAAAGAGAGTCGGGATTACTATGGAAATTCAGTTAGACGATATCAAAATACTACCCCGGGAAACTGTAACACTGTAAATCAATTATTGTATACGGGTTTTATTATTTTTTCGTGTTACTGTGAGATGACTAACTGTTTTTTGTATTTTTTAAAATGTCACAAGTGTTTTGAAGACCAACGTTTAAGTTTGCCAAAAATATATCCAGAATTCATTAAAATGGGGAGAACTTTCTTTAGATAAGAAACGATTATTGCTTTCGGTATTATTTACGTATTCACTTGATTTAACAGCGATGAGGTAAAAAAAACCATCGATGGGATTTCGGAGTTACAGAAACATGAGTCGTCTCGAAGAGACTCGTTGTTTTGCCCCATTAAAAAGGGATTGATAAGGAGAGCCTTCCGTCTTGATGCGGCAGTACTTAGTCCCATGTTTACATGCCTCCGACATGAGGAATGCCTAAGGATAAATGAGTATCATTATTATTTCTTGGTTTATTTGTAAAAATCGATTGCATTTACCATTGGCGTACAGTCCAATAACATTCAAACATGTATTATTTATTTGCGATCTGATTTATTATATTTTACGGTGGAAAATCGTCGAGTCCGTGTCGCAGTGGTCAACGTCGTTGGATTACGTATCGGACGGGTACAGTTCCCAGTACGAACACCATTTTTTCAATCGATTTCCGTTCGAAGGCATTGGTGTTTGTGATATAGAAAAACTCCCTCCTCCTTTCCAATCTTAAAACAACAGGGCTTAGCGAGAGCGATTAGGTAACCACTAGTCCTGTCCTAGCCCTATCTTTCTAGGACTACTCTCTTCGAAAAAGAAGGCTTAAGCAACTTAGAAAGAAATAGTTCTCTTAGAAAAAATCTGTTGAGATAGCTTCATTAGGATGTCAAACGCACATTTAAAGCGTGGATTAAAAAAATATATTTTACTGTAAGATTCTGTTTTTTTGGTTGTAGCAAGTGCTTAAAATATTTATTGTTTTAAATTATTTTCAGTGAAAGCTATCGCTTAACGTATATTTTGGATTTTCTAGAAGGATGACGGTATAAATTGTGAATATTATTCTACGCTATAACTTAGGTTTATATATTTTTCAGATAATGGTGGACACTCTTGGGTACGGTCTTACTTGGTAACGTGGCCATTGCTGTGCATCTTCATTGTTTCCTTTTAACGATTTAAACGGATTATGAAAATAGTACATAATTATAATGTTTGATCTCTCCGTTTTGATTTACGAATCATTATAACGAAGACTTTGATGCTTGTAATGTATATATCTCCTCATTATTTCAACACTCTTTTATTTTTTATATATATTGAAGTTTTGGGTGTAAGTGTATTATTCATTTTATAACCGGGTAGGTAAGGGGTTAGTTCGAAAGATCTGAGAGTCGAACTGTACATAAATTTATGAAGAAAAGAAGCTAAGTAGCGCTCCCCCTTCTCACCTCCTTCACTGGCCCTGAGGAGATATCGCCTTCTTAGTTGATTTTAACTCATTAACAGTACTCCGGGGAATTCCTTAGATATTATTGACATAAAAGCGGTTTCAAGGAGAACTACGACGTCTTTATGTAAAATGATTGCAATTTCAAATAATACTTACATCACTTTAATCGAAAGTTTTATTAGAAAACTACAGGGGAGCAAATATACTAATAACACATAGTTACAGTCAAGGATTACAGAATATGAATAAAAAAGTATTTCAAAAATATCATCTACATATTTTTTTATCATTTGCCACTGGTCAGTATAAAAGTGATCAGTTACTAAATTAATCATTTCGTAGTAGTAAAATCATATTAAATATCTATAATTTATAAAATAACGATCAAAATTTCATTTCGATTAAAATTGTTTTAAGAAAATCTAACCTTACCTTGCCAAGATATAGTAAGCAACAATAAATTATTTATCCATTGATTGGTTTGTGGAAGAAATAGAAAAACATCAAATGAGTAAGTAGCCTTGAAGCATATATGGGCAACCACCGGCCCGCTGACTTATTTTGTCCGGCCCTGATTCATCTCGGCGAAGTAATAGAGAAAGAAATTAATAGTTCCAGGGAGCCAATATTGCTAGTCTCGTAATTCAAGTTCAAGGTCAATCTTCACAGATTTGCCGCCTATTTGGTCGAGAGGTCAACGTCGTTGGCTACTGCTACGGATGTCACGGGTTCGATTGCCAGTACGGACAGTTTTATAAATTGATTTTTCAATCGATTTATGAATTTCTGTTCAAAGGCATGGATGTTTGTGATGTCTTAAATTTCCCCCTTCCACTCATCCTCTCCTATGAACGGGTCGTATCGAGAGCGATTGGCTTGCCACAAGTCTTCTTTTAGCCCTTTCCTTCTATTCCTACTCTCTTTGGAAAAAGAGAGGTTGAGCAACTGAGTAACAAACAGTTCTCGTAGAAACACTTCTGTTGAGATAAACTCTATTAGGAGTCCATATGCTCCACATTGGGAGCGGACATGGTTAAAAATATATATATACATATCAAATGAGTAGCCTTAAAGAATGAAGCGCATTTTTTCTAGACATAAAAAATAGATTAAATAGTACATTCTCCCCTTAGCTACTTTACTTAAATCTATGATTTTGAAACATACATTATTAGACACATAAAAGTCATATCATGCTAAAAAATATTTTTTGAGAATTCGCTGTAAAAAAAATTTTGACAGTTTATAGAGGAGTCTGCAAGCAAGAGAGTGCACAGTGTTAAACATATAAATGTTGCTCTTTGGCGTTGAAAGCGATTTTAAAAATAATAAAAGTTTTATGTTTACATCTTTTTAATTAATTTATACAGACGTTTGTGTGTTGGCTGCCATGCAATAACGTAGGGCTTTATTTACTCTTATGGTGCCTTGTACCGCAATGTATATATATATTTATTTGATATCATCCATACAAAAACGGATCACATTCAACGAATTGCACATTAAAGGTAAAATTACTATCTGCCAGCTTTCATAAATTAACAAATTTATGAGAAGAGTGACTTCACCACAGAAAATCGCCAACTGAAACACTTTTGACCTTTTGTTCGTTTTTTTTTTGTTTTTTTTGATAATTTAGGAGGTAATTTTTTTTACGGAACAGCGCAATTGAGTATATTGAATATATCAAAACCGATATTTCGGGATTTCATGATTTGCAAGTGCCAATAGGTATTAAGAAAAAAATAGAAAAAAATAAGATTAAAACTAAACATCATTTGCTTAACTCTTGAATTCTATCAGTGCTGCCTTACAGTAGAGAATCATGGTACTTGATAACGTATACTGAAGTTTGAGAATAGAGCTTGTGTCAAATATTGGGGGTGAGGTAAACCTCATCGATTAAGGAACCTACGGAACAGAGCCCTATTATGGCAGTGGTCGTGGGGAAACGTTGGAACTGGAGAGCTTTAGTCCTGCTTGCTTCCTTATCCGACCGGTGGGATTCCAGCGTCCTAGACGAGAGTTAGATACTACCCATAGTTTGTTCTCAGCAAATCTAAGGGATACTCTCATGTCATGACAGGATACAAAGCAATTGGCGGGAGACATGGAATCATAGAGGCGTTATGAAGCAGTGAATTTGATCATAGGGTGTAGTGAAGTATAAAAAAATTGAGTAGTTCTGTTATAAGCAGGGCTGTAGAGAATAAAAAAAAATATTCTGACACCGAATTCAGTTAAAAAAATAGTAAATATTATTTTTTTCTTCCCTTAAAATGGTTTTCAATTTTTTAAATAGTTTTCTGTCCTTCTTGTACATATTGTCATTATATTGACATTCATTACGATGAATAGGCTAATTTTGGAATATATTTGGCTTACTCTTACTATATATCGACTGTGGAAAGGAAAAATGACGTAACCCACACATATCAAATTTTACAGGAGGCGCTAAAAACGTGTTTTGATGATTTTGTGACATATGCAAATTATGAATTATACACAACCTTGAAGTGCACGGATACTTCTAAGCTGGTGTTTAATTGACATAATCTAATATTAATTAAAGAAATCGTCCAGGAAAAACCGTTATTTCAGTGTTTTTTCTTGGTTTTAGTTTTTTACAAGGTAATCTTTTTCAAACTTTAAAGCTAAATTTAGATACTAATTCGGCATTTTCAGCTTCCATCCTTTTGATAGAATGTGTGTCAAGTTGTCAAATATACATTGTGATTATCGAAAAAAGCTGTTTTGGAAAATTGAGGGTTACGTCCTTTTTCCTTTCCACAGTCGATATATATATGAGAAATAAATTCCTGAATATTAATAATATTACAAAATAGTTTAATAATTATTTTGAAAGAGTTCCGGAAGTCCAATATATTTTTAGGCTTAGTAGCACGTAGTGGCGTTACTTTTGACTTTAACGATTTGTATAATGAAAAAAGGAGTACGAATCATTAGTTTATTTCATATCACTACTCCGACTCCATAGCCCTGACTATAAGGACTCGAATCTACCAATAAATCCGACACCGTATGACTAATGAAGTGGTGTCGCCATCACGTGCTAATTTTAATTTTTTCACTTTACTTTATATGTTTAAATGAATTTATTTTTATGTCTTTGTCACCGCACTCTGGAATCCAGTCTTTTACGAGCACATCGTTTATTGTGATTATTTATCGAATATTAATCATATGTACCGCGCAATTTTCTCTTTGTATTTATTTGTTTTCAATTGCCATAAAAATAAATTATGAATTTGTTGAAACTCGCTGACATTGGTTCAATTGTTCAATATAAAAACACTTCAGAATGCTTACATACGCTCCGGACTAGGGCATCCAATCCCGGGATTGATTCATTTTGAATCCCGGGATTGAGGTTTTCTCACCGAGGAATTTGAAATCCTCGATTCGCTATACTTTTTCCCAGATTCTCACAGAAACTCGTTTTTTTTTTAGCTCACCAAGGAATTTGAAATCTTGAAAATTTCGTGTCAATTTTCGGGTTTTCCTCAAAATTTCTCAATCCCGAAATCCCGGGATCGGGTCCATCCCAATCCCGGAATTTCGGGATCAGAAAATTAAACGGGATCCCTAGATTACGGGATCCCGGATCCCGGGATTGGATGCCCTACTCCGGACCCACATCCGAGTGGTAACGCTCTAGAAAGAATATGGATATTTGGATATTGGCCTTATATGGCTTTTGGATATTCATTTTTCAATAGATTTATCATATTTTTTCACTTTTAAATCCTCATAACGAGCCGTCGATAGAGCGATCATTCTTGTCTGAAATTAAGCACTACGTATTCGTTTAAAAGACCGTAGTATGTCCAAATGATTCACACAAATATCAGATATAAAACAACAGCAAACACATATCAGTTAAACGTTGAGATTATTAAAAAGCAGGCCTATTTTCAGTTGAAGATATATCAATAAATCTGGTCAGTATTTGAATCAACCTTTGGACATTATTTGATGTAAGATATTCATTATTTATATTATTGATCTGTATTTCAACCTCAATAATAGTTTTATGTTTATATTATACAACCTAACCTAACTACAGTTTTATAATCACGACTATTGACCAAATTTAAGAGAAATACTGACCTATCTGTGTTTATACTGATCGATTTTTATACATACCAAATATTAGATTTTACTGACCATTAAATATTTAAATTCTAAAAAAAAATGTTGTCAAAATAATTATTTAGTATATTTGTTTAAAATCGAATTATAGTATTAATTGACAGCTATCCGTCTTCTGATTACAATATTTAAAATATTAAAAAAGACTCTCATAGGCTTAGAATCTAGTCACATGAACGTAGAAGTATATATTTTTTATTTAACGTTTTATTTATTTAATTCCAAAACAGAAATACAAAAACAATGCCGCTTGCTCAAAGATCACTGTGTTATTGTTTAGTTTTGATGGCGTAAATGTCTTTGAAATTTGATATCTACAACGTATTAAGGTAATTGACCGTGTTATATAAAAACGAGGCAAACAATATTATTTGTGTATACAATAAACATACAAAAATTACATGATTTTTCTTATTTTGGTATACTAAGGCAGAGTTTGATGACCAGAGTTTGATGAGCAATTTTTTGATGACCAAACTCCATGATTTATAAAGGAAAGCATAAGCTGTTTCAAATGGTATGCAGATACAAATAAATAACTAAATCTAAAAGTTGACACCATACACTATACAATATCATTTGGTTGTTATTGACACTTTATTAGAGCGAAAAGAATAAACATTTATTGTGATATGATAATTATTTTTAACATATTTTTTTAGGTTCTTAAATAACAAAATCGATAATCGATATGGCCCCGTGTTATCGTATTGGCAGCCCACCACTGTGGCACAATTTATATTATATCGAAAACTGCCGTCAATATTGTTTTCTGGCGCATAAATTAGAATATTCAAGAATTTCATAGTTTAAAGCTATACAGAACAATCTTCGAGGGGCTAAGGCAGGGTAATGGCATAATAAAATGCACCCAATATGCTTGAATATTATTATGATGATTAAAAATGCAACTGCATTTGTTTTAGGTTTCAGTTACCTCTGTTTATTCGGACAAGAGTGCTGGTGCACTCTCTCGAAATGCCATAAAAACATAAAACATAAAGATTTCTTTTGTTGTGAAATTCTCTCACGTACATTCGCAGTGCATACAAGTTCCGAGTACATACTTTATTTACTAGTACACCTTCGCCTCAGTCTGCAATGTAATGTGATCTACTCTTTGACATGTGCACAAACCATTGAATACAATAATATAGCGTGCATAATAAGCATTGGAACTTCAATTAGAGATGCAAAAAACCTGAGAATTTTGAAATGGTGGAAACACCGTGAAATTGGGAAAATTAGGAAAAAAGCGCAGCACCAAGTATACCTAGATGTCACTAGTCCAAATCATAGACTATCCCAAGGATGTGGAACCTTTTCATTTCTAAAGACCACGTTCATTTATCTGATTCAACATAAGGCCGCAGTAAAGAAAACGTTAACAGTGGGGTATCCAATCTCTGATTAATTTCCCAGGCGATTTTGGCAAGAATCATGGGAGTTTGAAACAATTTCATGTCAATTTGTAAAACCCAGAAATTTTTGGATTTCCCAAAATTAACAGCGTGGGATTGCTATTTCATTCTTTTGCATTTGCCCATCTGATAGAAGAGGTTGAGATAGATTTGTTGAAATGCTTATTAAGTGTCAATATGTTATCGAAATCGGATATGGTTAAATTTAGGAATTCAGATTGTGATTAAAAACCAAATATCGGCGATATTCGTACGGTCGTTTTGTTTGAAACAATCATTAAAGTCACCACCATACAAAAAACAAGATTTTTGGAAGCCATTAAGAATAACGTCTTCTTTTGTAAGGGTTTGATGTTTACAGCTTTTCGTTGAATTAAGTGCCCCTGTTTTTAATGTTGGGCCACCTGAACTAGTATCTGCCAATCAGCAATCAAAGGCGGCATGATAATGCAATCATTAGAAGGGTTCGATTTTGTTTAACCTTTTCGTCGCCACTGACAAATTCTCCGTGGCTTATGATCTGCAGAACTGTCGTAATTTGAGACAATAGATTTAATTTGTCAATAAAAATGAAAAGATAGTTTTCGGTGGAGCGATCATATACAATTAATAAAGTCATATTCAGAATAAGTATTTCATATAATTGAAATTACATATTTTTCTGTTAATCTGTAACCCTACCCTCTTCTTTCTTACTTTTGATGAATCATGTTATATATAATACTAAAATTTAATAATCATACATACTCAGTTTCATCAATTCATTTTTTTAAATAATTTTATTGTTATTTTATGCTAAAGAGATTTTCGTAGGTTTCATAACATTAAGTAACATTTTTTTTATCCATGTCCGCTTCCAATGTGGAGCATATGTTCTCCTAATGGAGATATCTCAACATAAGTTTTTTTACGAGAACTGTTTGTTACTCAGTCGCTTAACCTCTCTTTTTCGAAGAGAGTAGTAGGTATAAAAGGATTAGTCTAGGACAGGACTAGTGGTTAACTTATCACTCCCACTACGCCCAGCTATTATAGGATCAGAAAGATTAGAAGGGAATTTTTAGACATCACCAACACCCATGTTTAATTTATGACATTTATACAGTTTAGCAACGATTTACACGTAGACAGCAGAAATAATTCGAAGTTCCATTTTACAAACTCAAGTGATAAGATGATCAAAAGGAAAGTGCTTTATACAAATATTTAGTTTAATACATACAATATTATATATTTTTTTAATATTTTAATATGTTAGTCTCATATGCAGTTATCATTTTAAGAGTATACAAGACCTGCGCTACTAAAGGGTTAACCAACCATCTTTACAAAACCACTGAGTATTGCCTAACTGGCATACGTATCTGTGGTAGTAAGTTTTTTCCCTCATAGACCCCCTACCGCTACCAATTAGTTTAAAAATTAAGTAATTAAGATATCCCGCTTTCTGATTGTTACGGCATTTAGAGGGTCAATTACTGACTGGCTGCAGGCTTCAATCTGAATTGATACGTCCTTTGATTTATTGAAAGCATTAATCTTTTTTTAAGGCAGACATATTTGCCTCTAGGGTGCAATATTTGATGGCGATTTGTGAAGAGATTGGTCTTGAATATGAAACCGTTTTGAAATTTTCACGTTGGATCTAAAAATATTCAAACGCGCATGCCTTTAAGTATTTAGGAAAATTGTTATTGTATGTATTTTTGAACTATGCTCACCTGAAAACATATTATATGGATTCCATATGAAGCATATCGACTGTGGAAAGGAAAAAAGACTTTCAAAACAGCTTTTTTCGATAATTACAATGTATACAACTTGATGAACGATCTACCTAAATAAAATATGTAAGCTGACAATTCCGAATTAGTATCTTAATTTATTTTTTAAGTTTGAAAAAAGAAGGACCTGTGGAAATTGCGATCATGAAAAAGGAATTGAAAAAGTTTTTTTTAATGTTAAATTAATATTGGATAAAGTCAATTGATAACCAGTTTATCAGTCTCCACGCACTTCGAAAAGTTTCGTATATTTCATAATTTGCATTTGACCCAAAATCATCAAAAAACGTTTTTTGTAAGTCCTGTAAAATTTGTTGTGTGTGTTATGTCTTTTTTTCTTTCCACCGTCGATATGAAAATAAAATTTTAAGCAGAGGATGTGTTTACAAAAGAATTTATAATAAAACTATTCACATTTAATATGTGTTGACTAAACAATTATAATTTATTTCAGTTTATATTGTATTTGTGTGTATTTTGTAACCGTATCCACTCTTAATTGACACCGTTTAGAATGTTAATTAAACACTTTGATATAGTATATTGTAAGCAAATATGTTAAAAACCAGTCTTTTAAACCATTTTCTTTCGTCGTTTATCAATCGGTACAAAAATAAACAAAGCTCGAGCGATTAACTCGGTATAAAATTCAGCCACTATAGAATCAAATATGTACTCCTTAAAAATACGCTTTCGTTTATTCAGGAAGATTATTAGATACAAAAAACGATATTGGGCGATCTAGTACGTCATTCAGAAAACCTTTTGTTTTAATAAATTTGAATATAATATTAAAATGCATTTGTTATGCGTCACCTAGATTGAGTGTTTCTGGTATCATTAACCGGTAAACTAGAAAGCTAATTTAATACAGTGAAATATTCAAGAAAACTATTTTGTCTTTCATAACACAGCAATGACTAGTCGACGTGCATTTTTTCACACCTACACCCTTCTCGCAATATAAATATCTAATAACCGCTTCAAGTTCAAAGCATTTCAAATACAAAAATATTTCAATGTTAATTTTATGATCAACGACGGTGAAAATTCTTTACGAACATTATGAAACTTTAGAGGTAAACGTATTGTAATTTTAATCTTTGAAGGCACGTGGCCCGCACAAAATAAAGAAACCACGTTTAAAGTATGTTTTTCGGAAGGTTTCTGTATAGTTTTCGGAGCATCTTGCTATCATAACGTTACTTGCGTTTGCTCATTTTTACAGAAAACTGTTAGTGAAATGGAATAATTAGGAATGCTTAACTCATGTAGGAGTTTTGTAAAATACTATTTAGCTAAACTAGTATTTTAATAGTAATAAAATTTATCAATTACACGCGGTAAAAAAGTCTCTTAAAAAAATGTCTTAATTATGTACGTCGCTATAGACCAGAGATGGCGAACCTTTTCGGGTCCGGGTGCCAAAAGCCCTCAAATATTATTTCTCAATTGTGTGGCGTTCCCAAGCAGTACTTTTTTTTAACAAAATAGAAAAAATAAAAATTGATTTTTTTTAACGATTGTCGTTTATATTGGGAAACATTTGGAAATTAATAAAACTGAATAAATTTATAATTCACGGATTATTTAAACAACATTTATTTTTTTAAACTAAAAAAATAAATTCTTTGAACTTGGAAATCGTTCGCGTGCCATCCAATTTGAATAAATGTGCCACTTTGGGCACGCGTGCCGTAGGTTCGCCATCCTTGCTATAGACCAGTGCTTCCCAACCTGTGGGACGTAGGATTTCTTGCGGGGCCGCGAAATTCAGTAGAAAGTACAAAAATCTATATATTTAAGTCTATCAAATCGGTGTTTTCCATATTGGGGGCCGCGGAGTTTCTTAAGGGGGCCGCCGGATTGGATTAGATAGAAATTGAATTCTGGGGGAAAAGTATAGCAAATCGAGGATTTCGAATTCGTCGGTTAGCTAAAAAAAAAACGAGTTTCTGTGACAATCTGAGGAAAAAGTATACCAAATCGCAGATTTCAAATTCCTCGGTGAGCTAAAAAAAAGCGAGTTTCTGTGACAATCTGAGGAAAAAGTATACCAAATCACAGATTTCAAATTCCTCAGTGAGCTAAAAAAAAATCGAGTTACGGAGACAAGGATTGCCGTGGATTATTTTTTTTTAGATTTAGGGGGCTGTGGAACAAAAAGGTTAAGAAGCACTGCTATATACTGTTGCGCTCACACTCGGCACTTTAAAATCCGATAGAAACAATATTTTGGTTGTAACTGATTGATTAGAACAGACCTAACGATAGACGAATAAAGAAAAAATAGTACTCACGAAAATTTTAAGCTGCAATCATTCATTTTACGATGTTTTCGCTTAAACCTTCTAAAATGTTTCATCCCTTAATAATTATTAATTAGATACATTCCTACAGCTATTTTTTACTCAGTCTTTAAGACTTAGACGAAATTTTGTAATTCAATCAAATGCTTTCCCGAACGATAAAATGGTTTATATAAATGGCTATTCACCTAAACGGCAGTACTAATTTGACGAGAAACCCGCCGATGTAATAAATCTATCAAAAATGACGTAGAGAATCGGTAGAGAAGGAATAGAATGGCAGCAAACGCGATACCGAAGACTAGGGATGACTTTAATTGGCCGCACAGGGCTTACTCGACTGTCGTCAGTGGCGGCTATATTTTTCATTCATAAAATATTTAAATTTTTTCAACTCTAACTCATTTGAAGTTAATCCCAGCCTTTTCTCTCCGGAGATTGTAAGTTAACAAGAATGCTATTTTCCGTATGGACTACAATTTACCTAGTTGATCAGTGAGACAATTTTGTAGAAAACTTTTATGTTATATTTTAAGAACATTTTCTTCATGATTCTATGTTTATAAAAACGATTTCAATGTTTACAGCCAAAAACTTTTAAATATTTTATACTGGTATTATAACCCGTGACCTCTATAATCGAAGTCTAAAACGTTGACCGCTCGACCACGCAGCCGGCTGTCTATTATTTATCAACATTTTTTGTGTCAGATCGGCATAAACGTATCTATATTTTGATGTTATAATGATTTATCTTACACAACATATCGATGTTAGCGAAAAAATCAGCTTCATTCTAGAGTTGATTTTTTTCATTAGTTGTTTATCTAGTATTATCAATATGTAACTTGCCAATATAAGCTAACAGGCTGACAATATTATATATCAAGTTATTTTATAAAACTAATATTTTTAATTCAGTATTATTGGACAAACGACACCACTGGTAGATAGCTATTAATGTTTTAAAAAAAGGAAAAATATCGCGCTCCTCTTTAGTGGGGGCTTTTAAAAAAGGAAGCATTAGACAAAGGGCACACCAAATCACCATCTCATCTCTGTAATTATAATTGAAATCATTAAAAAAATACGTTCCTCTAACACCCATTCAAATGTGCCAACCCTCAAAAACAAGGTTGTGCAAAATATTTATAAAACTCCGCAGATTATTCGTAAGCTTTGCGAAGTTAAGTCTGATTATGCTGCTCAAATAAACGAAGCACGTGTCATATTTTTTAATACATAAAGTGGAGTAAAAAAGTTATCAAATATAGTTTTATATTAAAAATCAACTACCACAAAGTTATCGCTGAATCTATCCAAAGACAAACGAATACTATGTTACTGTTTCGTAGGAACATTTATGTACAATATGTGATTAAGTTTAACTAAAAATATAATTGTATACATAAATGTATAGTTTCTACAAAATCAATAAAATAATTTATCAACACTTTAAGTATAAGAGAGTATCGAAATTCGGGCCGTTAAATGTTTAACCCCTTTAAAAATGTTTTTTTTTATTATAAAATTATATATTAGACCAAAGGAAATGATACTTTTAAATTGTGCTGTGTGGTCCAGTGGTCAATGTCATTGACTTCGGTTACGGGGATCACAGTATCGAATCCCAGTTTTTACAAATTATTTTTTAATTGATTTAAAGATTTCTGTCCAAAGGCATGAGTGTATGTGATGTCTTGAATTCCTTCTCACTTATCTTACTCTAAAAATAGGCGTAGCGAGAGTGATTAGCTAACCACTAGTCGTATTATAGATATATGCCTAATCTCTTAGAAACAATATAGGTTGAGTAATAAGTAGTTTTTGTAGAAACACTTCTCTTGAGATAAACTGCATTAAGTGTCCATAAACTCCACTTTGGGCGCGGACATGGTAAAAAAAATACCATATAATGATATCAATACAGAAAACAAAATTTCTACACCATTCATGTTGTAATTTATGTTTAATATAAATTGATAATTTATACAGAATTACATACATTTTTATTCGTTTCTTTGGCGAAAAACACTTATTCTATTATAAGATTATTAATTTGTGACATGTACTATCCAAATGATAGGCTGGTGGAAAATCGGTAGGCATAAATAATTCTTTGAAAATCAATTAACAGTCCATGTTAAACATTAATTAAGCCTGGTAGTCCGCGCCTGGCCATGTCGCCAGGACTGAATTCGATTTTAGGCTTTCATCTCGATATATAGGGCGCGCTGTTAGTTTGGTAATTGGCCGACCGACGGGGCTAAATACCAAGTGAGATATATATTAAAAAGGTTAGCTTTATTACTATGTATTGAGTGGTTCAAAAAATGAATATGCCTTCATATAATATATTAATATACATCAGATTTTTTATCATTTTTTTTGTATATTAAATATATTTTGGGTACACGATCATTAAAAATAATCAATGATTTTGCGTTATATTTGAGATAATTGTTTTTAAAATGTATAAGACTTAATTAAAAAATAGCGTGATTAGCAATAACTGGTAAAAACTATTTTAATCACTTTTAACTGTTCACTGTCAATACTTGGTGAAAATGCACTATATTCGAACAACAAAATATTAGTACACATTTGAGGATATCAGTTTCAAAACCTACCTAAAGACCATTTATGTTTTTTTTTCAAATTTCGATGCCGACTTGTTCTCCATATTAATATCTACACAATCAATAAATTTTCAATTTGAAACCCTCTCAAAACGCGTTTAGTTTCAAAACCTACTCAAATCCAAAAAACCCACAGCAGTTTTTTGCACTTTGCCAACAATTTTGGTTTTTGGATTTAGGTAGGTTTTGAATCTAAGGTGCTCATTTATTTAAAAGGATCATAGGCCGGTTTCGCTCATCACCAGCATTTGAACTGATAAGAATATTCAATAATATAACGAGATAAAGATACAATATATGAATAAGTGACAACAAAACTGACTACTATAGCTTTTAAATCCACGACCACTCTAAATTTGAAGAATATTATGTATTTCTTCCACTCGATTTTTTTAAACAATAACTGGTTAATGTTTAATTAGAATGATACTAAGACTTATTATTTTATAGTTGGAATGAACGTATGAGACTAAAAAAGAAATAGTAGTTAGCATATCGCTTTTTCACCACGTTCATTTTTGAGGATATTATAGGACGGATTAAATACCACATGCATCTATCTATGCTTTTGGATACTAAGCCATGAATCAACTTAAAATCATCATCATACATGGTACAATATAATGCTACATATTATTTGGACCATACGGTAAAAATCAGTTCTCAAAGGTGCCGATACGTCCGGGGGGTCGCTCTGGTCGCTGGAAGGGATGTTTTGATCGCTTGATTAGATTAAGATGTTTCATACTAACCATGCAAGCCATTTTCGATTAAATTTATGATATATTTTGCAAATTCGATTATGATTTTTTTTTAAATATTTTATGTGATCTTTAATCGGTGAGATTGAATCATTTCAGAAAATCCTTTCGAGCCCACTTTTTGCAGGTGATTTTCAGAAGTCACATTCAATTGAGCAAGGACGTCAAGAAACAGATGCATTCATCCATTTTTTTGCACTAATCAAATAATGGACTACATTTAGCATGATATCATAAAATATATTTTTACATACATATATATATATATATAATATTAGCCCTCAAGAGGTGAAGTGAGCCAACTAGTAAAATGGTAAAACTTTTTCTTGGACTTTAAGGTACAATCACATCTTTACTTGGTGTTTTGGTGGAATGTATATTTTTATTTTACGGTTTTAACATTATTGCAATTTGCAATGTGTATTGACTGAGGTTACATCACTTTTACGATATTTTAAGACGTGTAGAATGTTGAAATGCATCTAAGTTTTTTTCTTCTAAAATACCACTTTGTTCACTTCACCTCTAATGGGCTTATATGTATATCGTAATTTCTGCTGTAATTATTTTAAAGCAACAACTGCCTGTTACTCAATTGCTCAACCTCTTTTTTTTCAAAGAAATTAGTATAGAAGGATATAGCTAGGACAGAACTAGTAGTTAGCTAATCGCTCTCGCTTCATTCGTTTTTAGGATAGGATCGGTGGAAGAGAATTTAAGACATCAGATACAGCCTTCGAAAAGAAATCTATAAATCAATAAAAATCAATTTATAGAAACTGTCCGTACTAGGGTTCGAGCCTGTGATCTTTGTAACCCAAGCCAAAAACGTTGACCGCTCGCCCACGTAGTCGGCATAATATATTCCTATGATAAAATATTCATGCCATAATAAATTTATAAAGTTGCCAAATGTATATCTCGACTTTAATTTGTAAATTTGTCAAAAATAGCAATTGGTATTTAAAATTCTACCATTTCAAAAGAACAGCAACTTTAACTTTAAAGCAGAATTAAAACAGCATTGAATATATACATGCAATCTTTTTTTATAGTTTTATGATTAGCATGGCTGGCGGCGTAGTCAACAATTACAATCAAACGTCTCGTGATGAGTTGATGAGAATCTAATATAAAAAAAACGAATCATGCGCTGTTCTATCAATTATAATATCATAATAACAATTTAATTTAAAGGCTAGGTGTCGGCCGAAAGGGTTAAATGAATGAATAGATAAATGGAGGCAGGAGTGATCCGTTTGAAAAGATCATCAATCATCAAAATTGATTCTTTTATCTTATTAGCGTTTCAATAAGGGCCGCCGATTATATTGTATATTGGGATACAAAAGAAAAAATGAAAACAAACCCATTGTAATTATAAATTTCATGTTATTATAATTTAAAATATGTATAATACACACAATATATAATATTTCTTCAAGTAAAACTGTAAGAATTTCGCATACTTGTTATGATAAAAGTGTTTAATTAGATAACTTACAAAGAATTAATATATTCTAAATTAAAATATTTTTTCGCTTTTATCTATGGTGATATTCAAAATGGTTGCTTTCCAACAGCTGATGACTGTCAGAGTATTTAAAATTTAGTATACAGCAAACTAACATAGAACAAAGTAACATTTGATACAATTATCTTAGGCAGAATTGGCGCTAAAATTAAATCAATTTGAAGGATAATTAGCCATTATACAGAAGCCGACTGCAGTCAATTTAAAGTGAATTAAGTATTCGTAATTAGTTCGTCGATGCTACACTAAGTGCACTCTAATTGTGTTGAATATTGATCGACGTAAATATGTACTTGAAGTATTTTAGCTGGTATAAAATTATGTACTCTTAGTAGACTGTTGCAATCATGTAATAATTTTGTACAAATTGAATCTCATTGCTCTTTTATCACCCTCTGTGATTTGAAAACAAAATATATAAAATTATACTGGGAAATTTTCACCGTCGTTTTTGTGAAATCATTGACCAAGCATATTTTTATCGAAACAAACATTTTTTCTTTTCAATAGTGACATTATATTATTTTTAAACTGTCATTGAAAATAAATTTAACTATTGTGTAATGACCAATGAAATCATAAATAATCTTATTCAACCCCTGTGTTTAGGCATAGGCTTCTACTGTTGGGTAAGGTTAAGTTAGACTAGGTAAGGTTATATTTGGTACTGTGTACGCGTACATGTATCAGTCAAATGTATTGTGCTATTGCAGTGGTTCCTGACCTATGAGCCGTGACCTGAAATTTGGTCGATTGGCATATTTATTGAGTCGCGAAAAATTATTCTTGCTATCGTATATAAAACCAAGATTTAATGATCTCGCGAAACTCTCCATAATCAATGTTCATATTTATATGATATTACGTTACAAATACTGCCGCTTGTGTGGTCGAGTGGTCAACGTTGTTGGCTTCGGCTACGGAGGGCCCGGGTTCAAATCCCGGTACGGACAGTTTTATAAATTGATTTTTCAATCGATTTATGAATTTCTGTTCAAAGGCATGGATGTATGTGATGTCTTGAATTCCCCCCTCTCACCCATACTATCCTATAAACGGGGCATATCGAGAGCGATTAGCTTACCACTAATCCTGTCCTAGCCCTATCCTTCTATCCCTACTCTCTTTGGAAAAAGAGAGGTTGAGCAACTGAGTAACAAGCAGTTCTCGTAGAAACACTTCTGTTGAGATAAACTCCATTAGGAGTCTATATGCTTCACATTGGGAGCGGACATGGTTAAAAATAATAATAATAATAAAAAATACTGTATTTTGCTTTATAAAAATAAATCTAATTTTTGTCTCTATGTGTCATTAACTTAATCAATTTGATCTTGGGTCGTGGTGTTCTTTTTCCAATGTAAATATATTGACCCTAGTGAAAATTTAGTTATACATAAAATACATTTGACATTTGATACAGGAAATAAAATAAGCACTAGGTACCAAAAACAAGTGAGTGTGCACAAATGTTCTGTTTCACATAGCACATTTCTGCATACTTACGTTTTCAATATTTGTTGGTACTTATAGTGCCTATTTTACTTCCTGTAGTCATTAATTCACTGACGCTTACTATTGATTATAATACTGATACATAGAGATTTTTAGTTGACCAATTGCACTATACAGTATTCGGAGCAGTAGCTAAACTACGTATTAAATACATAATTTATTTCTCCAAATCGTCTCTGATACCCACATGCATTTAATGAGAATCAAACGTACATATTGATATTCAATTACCCTGAAGGAATGTTTTGGAGTTATTTTCAACATGATATCCCAAAGTTAACGGCTCGAGTCTTGTAAATTCAAATGAGGTGTACTGTTTTGGACGATGGAAGCCAGGACTCGAAGTGTATAGCTAAAAGAACACGGCACAGGAGGATGTCATTATTTCTCATCAGTCACCGTACTCCATTGTCACAATGTACACGGTAGACCGAAAGCACTTTACTATTACAAAATATCGCATTCTTAAACCCAAAATTGTTTTAAAATATTGATAACTGTTTTACTATACATGTGGCTAAGAATAACATTACACACATAAAAAAAAGATTGTTGAAACCATCGATTTTTTTATTCAATAGAAGGTCTCTTTTGTAAAGCCTGCTAAATTACACGCAGAAAGAATACATATAACAATTTTTATTTGTTTACTAAATACCTATTATATATCAATCGAGTATAACAAAAAGTTTTCAAATAAAGCAACAAAAATACAGCGTATTTTTTGAATTGGCATATACTTGATAGAACTCCATCTCCAGAAGAGATACACAATTATGATACAGAATGTATTGTGTATCTCTTCTAAGCAGGCATATATATCTCAGTAAATGAACCTGACCTGGCTTGGAAATGCGCTGCGGATGCTACAAGAAAGCCTGAATTCTGCTCGTCTCTTCTAACAACCGGATGGATTCCACCGTCGTGGAAGTCTACTGATTACCATATATAGGATGTACATGGCGGAGCTACGGGACGCTGGAATGACATAAGAGGAAGCAAGAAGACTGGCGGGGAACAGATCATCTTGGAGGAATCATGTGGTGGACATATGCTTCGACTAGGGAGCGGATATGGAGAAAAAATGTAAATTTAAACATAGTTCTGATGAACTATGGCATATTGCCGCATGTGTGGTCGAGTGGTCAACGTTGTTGGCTTCGGCTACGGAGGGCCCGGGTTCAAATCCCGGTACGGACAGTTTTATAAATTGATTTTTCAATCGATTTATGAACATCTGTTCAAAGGCATGGATGTATGTGATGTCTTGAATTCCCCCCTCTCACCCATCCTATCCTATGAACGGGGCGTATCGAGAGCGATTAGCTTACCACTAATCCTGTCCTAGCCCTATCTTTCTATCCCTACTCTCTTTGGAAAACGAGAGGTTGAGCAACTGAGTAACAAGCAGTTCTCGTAGAAACACTTCTGTTGAGATAAACTCCATTAGGATTCCATATGCTCCACATTGGGAGCGGACATGGTTAAAAAAAAAGAAAATGGCATACGCAGAAATAGCTATCAATTGATTTTTAAAAAAATGTAGCTATTTGCTATTTTTTACAGTATATATAAAAAACAGCAGATTGGGATTAAAATACCGAAAGAGTAAACCAGAAAGAGAGAACCAAAGAGAGTAAAAAGAAAACAGTTTTATCAAAATATGTGAAAATTTAGATATTAGTTAGATGAACCATTTAGAAAGAATTAAAACTTAGATGTTTACATCGTTTTATAAACATAATTTTGAAACCTACTGTGTCACTAAGAATCTATTTATTTTATTGTAAGATACAACGAACCAATATCTTATCTACTAAAGATTGAGTAGCTATCAATAACAAAGCATTGTATTTGAGAATAACGTTAGCTTTTTTTGTTCTATCGTTAATTATTTTGGGAAATAAAATTACACAATCATGACAACACTAACATTAAGATAAAAAATATGTGTTTATGTGAAATAGTATTATTTAGCGGAGTGATTATAAATGAGAAACGGCTTCTTAATAATTAGATCGTAATCTTACCGAAATGATAAAGGATAAATCGGTGATACGTCAAGTTTATCAGTTACCAAACCAGTATTTGATCTATTCAGAATCAGCTACTGTAATGTATGCCTATCCGTCTTTTTACATACACATCCATACAACGGAAACAATGGAAAACACGATTACTTAGAATTATTAAAATTTGATATCAATATTACATTTTTTTCAGGAAAGATAAAAAAAAACATTGAAACTGACGTAGTTTTATATAATAACATTTAATTTTACTGTAAAAATATGTGTGCGAAAAAAGAAAAACGATACTTCTCAGAAGATTCTAGAAAAAGATTTGCATTTATATTACTTATGTAAAATGTAATTTTTCAGCGTGAAACTGGCTAATTCAGCAAAACTGATGTGACTTCTTACTCTTGTACACATACACTCAACTCTTTTTTACACGGTCGGGACGTTCCATAAAAAAAACCGAGTAAAAAACGACAATGTGGTGTAAAAAAACGTATAAAAAGACCAATAAAGTAAATTACACAAAACGGTTTTCATATGTATTTCATTTTAGAAAAATAATACTATTCATCGTCACTTCATTATATACTGGGACTTTTATAATGGACTGGACATAACTCGCTTTCATCGCTAGTAATGTCCGAGACGTCTGATGTGTAAGTATCTAATGTAGCCTTTTGTTAGTTACTACTGTCTTGTGTAGTTGAATATCTTTTTATTGAGAAATCTGTTATCCGCTTTTGTATTCTTTGTATCTGGGAATTGTGTTAGAACAAAAAATATAGTGGAGTGTGTTTTAAAAATCGTGTATTTTTTTTAAATATTGTAATTAGATAAAACTTATTTGTTATACATATCGACTGTGGAAAGGAAAAAGGACGTAACCCACACATATAAAATTTTACAGGAGGCGCTAAAAACGTGTTTTGATGATTTTGTGACATGTTCAAGATATGAATTATACACAACGTTGAAGTGCACAGAGACATATAAAATGGTGTTTAATTGACATAATCTTATATTATTTCAAGAACTTTTCTAGGAAAAACCTTTATTACAGTCTTTTTTATTGGTTTTAATTTTTTACAAGGTCATCTTTTTCAAACTTAAAAGCAAAATTTAGATATTAATTCGGCATTTTCAGCATGTACTCTTTTGATAGAACGTGTATCAAGTTTGATAAATTGTGATTATCGAAAAAAACCTGTTTTGAAAAACCTGTGGGTTACGTCCTTTTTCCTTTCCACAGTCGATATGTATATTCATTATATTCTAGAATCTAGATCAGCCATACTCAACCTTTTTTCCTCCGGGCCGCATTCCGATATTTGTTTCTCTACGTGGGTCGCAACATATTTATGGTATACTTCTTTTTTTTTTAGCTCACCGAGGAATTTGAAATCCTCGATTTGGTATACTTTTTCCCAAGATATCTCCAAAACTCCATTTTTATTTTTTAGCTCACCGAGGAATTTGAAATCCTCGATTTGGTATACTTTTTCCAAAGATATCTCCAAAACTCCTTTTTTTTAGCTCACCAATGGGAGAGCTTACTGGGCCGCAGATTGAGTATGGTTGATCTAGATGGAAATCTTTAAGCGTTATTTCATTTTTTATTAATATGTTTTTACCCACATCCGGGAAAATTTTTTGTCTGAAACGAAAAAATAAAAACAAATTACAGCGGACCGTACCTTATATTTCAAATTTAAGATTTATATTATTTTCCATAGAGAAAGGGGAATTTCAGCATAAAAATAAGTGATTTCCATAATCCAAACAATTTATTGATGCTATAGTGAACTGCATAAACTTATACGCCGGGCTACAGTTTGAATCTGTTTTATTTTTTTGTAACAAAATTTTTTAACAAAAGAGTGTCAATTCTTTCGATGGTTTCGGCGGTAACTTTGTGGAAGTTCATTTTAATAGAAAATTTAAATTAACTTTGATTATTCCACGTATTGTGTAACTAACTGATTGTGACAAACAATCGGTAGGATTACCTATGGGTGGTCCTATTTCACCTTTGCTCGCGGATATTTTTATGGATTATTTTGAGAATAATCTCTTTAAGTCAAATCACACGTTACTTAAAAATGTAAAAACTTGGTATCGTTATGTAGACGATATCTTTTGCATTTGGACAGGAACAGATAGACAGTTAGATACCTTTTTACGTCATTTAAATTCATTGCATACAAATATTAAATTCACACTAGAAATCGAACAACAAAAAACCTTAAATTTTCTTGACATAACAATAAAGAAAAATAATAGCAACAGATTAGAATTTGCCATTTACAGAAAGCCTACTTATACAGATGTCGTCATTCACCATCAATCAATTCACCCGTGGTCGCAAAAACTCTCATCATTCCATGCAATGATTAATAGATTAGTTAACATCCCTCTCACTAAAGTCAACTTTGAATTAGAGTTAAACATTATTAAACAGATAGCTGTAAATAATGGTTACAACACAGACGTAGTAGTTAACTTACTTAAACGTAAGCAAGTTAAACAACTCATAGTAAATAATATTTTTTCAGGAGAGAAGAAAGCAAACGATAATATTAAAAACTGGCGTAGAATTATTTATTTAGGAGACATCTCGTCAAAGATAGTTAAATTTTTGCCAGACAATATAGAACCCGCGTTTTATACAGTAAATAATTTAGGTAAAATTTTATTGAACAGTAAAGGTCGCGTAGATTCATCGTCACAGAGTGGTATCTATCGACTCTCTTGTGGAGACTGTCAAGCGTCTTATGTTGGACAGACAGGTAGAAACTTTAATATTAGAATTAAAGAACATATAAGATGTCTAAAAAGTAACAATTTCTCTGAGTTTGCCAATCATTTAATAGAAAATAATCATAATTTTAATCAGATTTGTAATTTAGAAATACTCCACCGAGTAAATAAAAAGGGTTTAAAGATGAATAGCTTAGAATTTTTAGAAATTAATAAAACTCTTAACAAAAAAGAAATATTATTAAATAATATTCTTAATAGCACAGGCGGTTCCCCGTTACTAAAATTGTTTCCAATTAATAGAGTAATCACAAACCTAGATGATTGATTGTAGCTCATTAGTTTTAATAGTTTGTAATGTTTAACGTCATTAGTAGTATGATTAAATTTGTTTGCATTTTATAATCCCCTCTTTGCTTCCATTAAAAAGGAAAAATCCCATTCTGATTGTTTACAACTCATTAGTAAAATTAGTATCATTATCTGTTTGCTTTATTTCGATTCTACACCCCCCTCCTTGCTCCTCTTAAAAGGAAAAAAAACCCAATCCATTTTGTAATTTTATAATTTTAAAATGTTAGAATCAATCTTGCTTCATTACTTAAGCAAACTTTGCGATAGTAAGTCTGAAGATGCCTCTGAAAGAGGCGAAACACGTGTCACAGTTAGTTACACAATACGTGGAATAATCAAAGTTAATTTAAATTTTCTATTAGAGTGTCAATTATTAAACGGAATGTGATTTTTTTAATTAATTTATTCAACTATTTAACAGTTCATATAAAGACAAATGTAGTTTATATAAAACTTTAAATCAAAACAAATTAATCTTCAACCACTTACTTACCTTCACAATTCAGAGTATGGAAAGAAAAATAGTTGATGCAGAGGGCTAGTGATGAGCTAACATTTCGTTGTTAATGACGAATAGTCTGATTTCGGGAAACTGCAAACATCTTTAATGGTCAGTGGCGAATCGAGCAATTCAGAGGCCTCAGGTGTAATGTAATTTTAGGATTTTATATTTCGGATAATATAAATACATAAAAATATGCGTCATTTTTGTGCTCCTAAAATTCGGAGGCTCAAAGTGCGTTTCTGGTGCGCTTATGGGCTAATCCGCCACTGATAATAGTAGTGAAGTAGATATATGATCTATATCGACTGTGGAAAGGAAAAAGGACGTAACCCGCACATATCAAATTTTACAGGAGGCACAAAAAATGTTTTTTGATGATTTTGTGACATATGCAAATTATGAATTATACACAACCTTGAAGTGCACGGAGACTTCTTAACTGGTATTTAATTGACATAATTAATTATTAATTAAAGAAATTGTCTAGGAAAAACCTTTAATTCAGTCTTTTTTCTTGGTTTAAATATTTTACAAGGTCATCTTTTTCGAAAATAAAAGCTAAATTTAGATACTAATTCGGCATTTGCAGCTTACATGCTTTTGATAGAACGTGTATCAAGTTTGATACGTTGTGATTATCGAAAAAACTGTGGGTTACATCCTTTTTCCTTTCCACAGTCGATATGTATATGTTCCGTTTTAGGATTGTGGTTCAGAATGGATGGGAAAGAACGAACACACTACAGAGAACTATTCCATTGTATTTCCAATCCCACACAGTTATTGGAAAACAAATGTTTGAACGTGTCCATTGGGTATCGAACTCTTTACCAGTTGTGCGGAGAAGAATGGAATGTAATAAATAATTATTACTTAATTATTGATATAATGTTCGGTCGAAAGAATTGTATACGCCTTTCAAATTATGTCCAGTGACACCCACGTCTTGTCTGATTCGGTTTCGGTGATATACCGTTGACAAAACCCCCTTTTCTTACGGGAGTAATTGATTTCCAATGAATGGGTGTAAGTCACCGCTATCTGACGTCATTACTCGTCCATAGACCTCTGCTGGACACTGAGTTATGTCACACTAATAAATCTGACCTCCATGTCAGTGTTGCCAGTGGTGATCATAAGAAAATGAATAAGATTTTTTTACTATCATAAAACCTGCGTTTTCATACATCTACAAGTTGTATGAAGATTTGAATATAGTTTTTCACTATTAATTTATTAATAATAGTTACTATACATGCAACCGATAGATTCATGACAGGACTTTCGTCCTGGTTCATGATTATTCGAAGTTTTGACTCTTTCGGGCCACATTGATTAATGAGTAATTGCTTTGTACACACCAAAGAATGAATATAAATAATAAACCTTTGCATATTTGGTTTCTTTTTTTTACATAATCAAAAGTAAACAACACAAAACTATTATATATAAATAAAGTAATATTTTTTGTACTTTAATAATTCATTTTATAATTTAATTATGTTTTCCATTCTATTTTTTCATAATTCTATATTTTTATGTAATGTTATCTTTTGCGTATTGGCATCAGCTGTATTTTTATGTTTTCCGTTTCTTTTAACAATAAATTAATCAAGTAAAATATATTATTTCAAAAAAATAAAATATTTTTCTATTATTTTACATTTTTATTTTAGATCAGGGCTGGCTTCGCTCATCGCAAGCATTGTCAACTTGTGTAAAATAAAAAGATAAAAAAAATATTTCCACCAAGAATTGAAAGCAAACATATTAAAAGATGTATTAAAGTTATCCTATATTACAACCAACCCTCTGCAATTCTGAAAACAGATTATAGATAAGGTAATTTGCTGTTAATGAAACTAGGAATACGAAAGAAAGATTTTCATTTTAGATTGGGTGAATGAATGAACAACTTGTTTTATTCTTTACATATCTAAATATTAGCTGTTACGAAGGTTGTTTTTTACTATCGTAAAAGTTGTGTTGGCAACACTGTTAATTTCACAGTAGGTTCCAAAATTGACCCCTGCGTGTCTTTTTATCGTAATTGTGTTCCGTACGATACACTTTTATCGTACATGCTGTGTTCTATATGCTTTATTGAGATGTCAGACGATGTATTGAATACATTATCTCAATGGCGTTGTTTCCAGAGTCAAATACATGATTATTCTAACGGGTTTGGATGTAAATTATTGTAATTAAAATGCCGGACTGTGGTTTTATGGCGTATGAAATGGTAAAACATATAAACACAATATATTATGAATTTTCAACACTTCTCTATGCCGCAACCAACATGGTATCAGAATGCATAATTAATATGAGTTTCAAAGAGCCAAGTGGAATTATAATAAATACACCAATGGTGATGGACAAAATTTCACACAGAGCAATAACAATGTTTTGAAATCGAATGCACACAATACTATTGAAAAATTCCCTGCAAAAAAAGACGCTTGAAAAGGTGTATTTTGAAGATGTAAACTGTATACTTGAATCGTTCAAATTATGTATATTCACACAAGTTTTGTCACTAACGACCCGGGTTCCGCCTTTCAGCATCTTCAGGCGTCCAAGTGCACAGATGAACATGAACTGACTGACGTTAGTGACAAAACTTGTGTGAATGTACATAATTTGAACGATTAAAATTTAATATTGAAATTCCACCAAGCACCCTCAGTCGAAATCTTAAATTACACCGTATAAATTTTCTTAAGTCGGGATTTTTCGAGGGACTTGCAATGCTGGACACGGGATTTGTCTATTGAACTCGGGATAGTCCCGCCCAAATAAGGACGTCTGGCAACCCTTGTGGGGAGGCATATTAACATAAAGTTTGGAAACCACTGTTCTGACATGAATATTTTCAAAGGATTAAATTCTAGTTAGGAACAAAAGCGGCAGTTTATAAAGTCATATATATCAAACACGGCAGTTACAAATCAGCACATTATTTCACCGCTTTTCCGTTTTATACATATTGGGTGTAAAAAAATATTGGTGGATAACAAGACCTGGGAGTTTTCAGAAAAAAATACTTTAATTATTCATAGTAGGCAATAAAGTTTGAAAAATGATTTGGAGAGATTTTATAAAACTATGTCAATTATCTTTAGATTAATAATAATATTTAACATCTCTTTTTTCAGAAATTCTAGCCTTCTTCCTCCTGGCTAAATTAATATTATAAAGGGAATACAATGATTTTATCGGTTGGGTAATATTTTAGTATTAAGAAAACCGACGCCATTGTTTCCCGACCTCTCAAAAATTTTGTTTTTAAAATAATAATTCTGAGAAAAGCTATGTAATTATTTTTTCAAAACAGAAAACATCCGATGAATATTGTGAAAGATCACTCAAAAATATGTCACAACTCTTTTCAAAAACATTTTCTTGGAATACATGTACAACAATTTATGGCTATCCAAATGTTTTTAATCCGCGATCAACACTAAGAAATATATCACACGATTCGAATTAATTATTATTATTGTATTGTTTAGTATGATTCACGCTAATGTTATATGCAATATGAGAAGTGATCTCTGATTCCAGACCACAATCTCATACTGTAAAGTGATATACTGCAGAGATAGGCGCTATCTCCTGTACATCTCGAAAACAACCTTCCAGTCACAACACTACGTTTTACACCCAGATTAACAAGAGGTGATTGATATGTGATTATAATTTTTTCAACATTATTATGACTACTCTGACGAAGCGGCTGGGAAATATTCGATGATGAAGAATTATGAAATGTGACTTGGAAACAAATATTTTGATTGAGATTATTTACTAAACATAATGTGAAAAAAACAGGGCTGTGGAGTCGGAGTCGGGAGTTGTAGAGTCGCAGGCTTAGTCCGGAGTCAGAAAAATCTTACAATTTAGATCCATTAAAAAAAAAAATATTTTTATGTGTATTTAACCCACAATAGTCCATAGTGTTGTCATTGCATGCTAGACTAACTAGGCATGCTATTATCTGACGGTATACATATGTTTATAAGTTAAATAGACATGTTTGAAAAAAATCTTTTCAGTCGGAGTCGAAGTCTTTTTTATTTTAAAGTTGGAGTCGGAGTTGTCTTTTTTTTACCCGACTCCACAGCCTTGGAAAAAAGTGCAACATTAACGATCACATTTAGTTTTTTTTTATTGATAATTCGTCTATTTGAGAAGCATTTTAGCAAGCTGAAAGAAGGAAAAAACAAGCTTCAACATTAGTAACGTAACCAAAGAAATCCCAAAATTATGATTTTTTTTAAATAAAAAATAATTTCCTTAAAAATACGATTGAATACTTTAAAAATGTATTCGTTGAAGCTAACATATTATTATTGTAGATTTTAATTTACGCCGTATCAACACTCAAATGTATCTTTAATTTATTATTGTTATGAGATACATTTAAAAAATAGAGAGAGAAAGAACTGAAAACTTTGGTTACCTCTAATTGTTGCTTGAGCAACAATAAGGTGAAAAAATGTGTTGTTAAATTTCTGTTATTCGGCAATCTGTTTCCGTGTTTCTGAAAAATGTGTTACGACAAATAGTTAGTGTAAACATAAATTATTCGTCATTATAATATAATATAATATAATTATTATAATATAATTTATCTTTCATTGCTCTTTGTACGTGGAGCAAGCTATGGGCGCAACATATAACTCATGGCACAGTGCCGTTTCTTAGCATTTGACAAATGACTTATGAGATTTTCGATTAATCGTATCTTCGATCGTAGACTTTCACAATAATATCATTATTTAATAACAGCGTGTCAACGATCTACGGAAGGTGTTGTTGAGAATGTTGTACAGATACTGACATTGCCTATTTAGGCGAACTTATCCGATAAGACAACATAGTAAGATGCCCATAGTATGTCAATTCTAATAAATTTTCACCAATATAAATATTATGAAAATCTATTTGTGGATGTTTTTAACAGACCAACTAAAATCAAAATTTAAATTTGACCATATGATCAACACGGTAGGAAGACCAAGGCTCAGTATAAAATAATAATTATAAGTGACGTCATAGTTATAAGTTATGTTTTGTGTTAGACGGAAAATTAAGCAAGCAACACTATTTAATGTAGCTTATTGTCACCAAATTTGAATGAGAGTTTTCTTGCATTTAATTCTGTTAAAAAATGTCATTTTTGTTTATCGTTATCACTGTCAATGAATAGATGTTAATAAAAAATCCCTTTATCAGTAGATCCACGGGCTACGATTTCATAAACTAGCTAAATATTAAGCCAATTATTGATAGCAAATATAACCTTATTGTCATGTTGAAAAAACCTTTTTCATTTCATCTCAACAATTCGCTAATACAAATTTAAACAGAGTTGTTCATATACCTACTCTACCAGTGGCGGTTCTAGATACTGGGCTAGGTGGGCTAAGCCCGACCTGCATTTTTCACCCAAAACTTTAGATGGCTGATTAAAAATTAACAGCATTCGGCCGCTGAACAAAATAAATACATTTATAAGCGTAACTAACCTTTCCCAAATGAATACAATATCTTTGTTTTGATTTTCCTCTGTCAATATAAGACAATGCTATGTCTACCTACAATAATATTCTCGATGGTGTTTTGTATTACAATTTTAAATTGAGCCGGCATAAAAAAAAACAATAACCCTATAATACTTTCGATGGTTTCGGCGGTAACTTTGTGGAAGTTCATTTTAACACTTAGGAGTCCGGGCGAACATATGTGTGCATCTCACTTTCAGTGCGCAGGAGTCCGCGCGAACATATCTGTTCGTTTTGCCGAGTGTAAGTTTACACAAAAAAAAGGTACTTTGTGTGATGATTTTTTTTCTTCACATTTAACATCAAGGTTGCCAGTGATATTGAAATTGATAATGTCAAACAAATATATTAAACATATTTTTTTTTTAATCGTAAATATAGAAGTAATTCCACAGTATCACCTAGTAAATAATATTTTTTGTATAACGTTTAACGTTTGGTGTAATATTATTTTCATGGAAAAATGCATCTTTTTTTGTTAGATCTTTTGCTTCGTTTACGTATATAAATATGGGTTAAATTTTCGGATAAGTTTATTTATTGCTTCTTTGGCCGCTTCACAATTCTTTACAAAAAAATAAGTGTTTGTTCTATGGGATTTTTACGAAAGTGAAATTAGTCATGACAATAATTATATAACACAGATCCATTGTCTCAGATTCATTTTACATCTGTATCCTTTTTTTCTTTTGTAGACATTTTGCAACTAATTCTTGTTGGAAAGTCAACCCTAAATTCAAAGAAATGAAATCATTATTTTACTTCGAACAAAGCACCGCTTTTACTGAATATATGTTTGGCTTGCCAATAGCAATAAATTATGTAATTCTTATTGCCCTTTTCGAGACGCTGTTGACAAGGATCTATTTTTTCTGTAAAGTTTATGGCTCTGCTGTGAAAAAAATGTGACCCCAATGCTTTATAATTATTACACATATGAATGGCCACCATTCATTAATAGCATATACCTGCACCATTCTAACAAAAACAAACGATTCTCAAAGATTTAAAATATTTAAATAATTGAAATATAACAAGAATTATTTAAAAATATCTGAGAGTTGCGAATAAAACCTTACGATATAGAACAGATGTTTATTTTCGGTTTTACAATATCTCAAAAAAACTAAAATAGTTGTCGTTACTGAGAAGAAGGAGATGGGGGGGGGGGTTAGTAACCAGTAACTTTATTTTAAATTAGTGTATATTATTGCAACTCTTTATAGCCATTTCTTACTAAATAACTTTATTTTTAAGTTGTTAAGACTCTTTATATGAAACCATCGGTTGAGAAACACTGATTTAATCATATTTTCATATGTATAAAACCATACGAACGCTTTTCTGAAAGAAAAAAAAATATACATCAATCGGTTAAATAGTTATCGCAATTTAAACGTGAGCGCAAAAAAAGTTCCATTTCCCCAAAATTCGGCCGGCTCCCGCGCATGTTTTAGTATGCAAATCTGCGGACCTATATGTGTTAATAGAAAATTTAAATTAACTTTGATTATTCCACGTATTGTGTAACTAACTGTGACACGTGTTTCGCCTCTTTCAGAGGCATCTTCAGACTTACTATCGCAAAGTTTGCTTAAGTAATGAAGCAAGATTGATTCTAACATTTTAAAATTATAAAATTACAAAATGGATTGGGTTTTTTTTCCTTTTAAGAGGAGCAAGGAGGAGATTGCATACAAATTTTGCATACAAGCATACAAGGTACAAGGATTGCATACAAATATTAAATTCACACTAGAAATCGAGCAACAAAAAACCTTAAATTTTCTTGACATAACAATAAAGAAAAATAATAGCAACAGATTAGAATTTGCCATTTACAGAAAGCCTACTTATACAGATGTCGTCATTCACCATCAATCAATTCACCCGTGGTCGCAAAAACTCTCATCATTCCATGCAATGATTAATAGATTAGTTAACATCCCTCTCACTAAAGTCAACTTTGAATTAGAGTTAAACATTATTAAACAGATAGCTGTAAATAATGGTTACAACACAGACGTAGTAGTTAACTTACTTAAACGTAAGCAAGTTAAGCAACTCATAGTAAATAATATTTTTTCAGGAGAGAAGAAAGCAAACGATAATATTAAAAACTGGCGTAGAATTATTTATTTAGGAGACATCTCGTCAAAGATAGTTAAATTTTTGCCAGACAATATAGAACCCACGTTTTATACAGTAAATAATTTAGGTAAAATTTTATTGAACAGTAAAGATCGCGTAGATTCATCATCACAGAGTGGTATCTATCGACTCTCTTGTGGAGACTGTCAAGCGTCTTATGTTGGACAGACAGGTAGAAACTTTAATATTAGAATTAAAGAACATATAAGATGTCTAAAAAGTAACAATTTCTCTGAGTTTGCCAATCATTTAATAGAAAATAATCATAATTTTAATCAGATTTGTAATTTAGAAATACTCCACCGAGTAAATAAAAAGGGTTTAAAGATGAATAGCTTAGAATTTTTAGAAATTAATAAAACTCTTAACAAAAAAGAAATATTATTAAATAATATTCTTATTAGCACAGGCGGTTCCCCGTTACTCAAATTGTTTCCAATTAATAGAGTAATCACAAACCTAGATGATTGACTGTAGCTCATTAGTTTTAATAGTTTGTAATGTTTAACGTCATTAGTAGTATGATTAAATTTGTTTGCATTTTATAATCCCCTCTTTGCTTCCATTAAAAAGGAAAAATCCCATTCTGATTGTTTACAACTCATTAGTAAAATTAGTATCATTATCTGTTTGCTTTATTTCGATTCTACACCCCCCTCCTTGCTCCTCTTAAAAGGAAAAAAAACCCAATCCATTTTGTAATTTTATAATTTTAAAATGTTAGAATCAATCTTGCTTCATTACTTAAGCAAACTTTGCGATAGTAAGTCTGAAGATGCCTCTGAAAGAGGCGAAACACGTGTCACAGTTAGTTACACAATACGTGGAATAATCAAAGTTAATTTAAATTTTCTATTAATAACCCTATAAATACTTCATAGAGAACAGGCAACGTGACGTCAGTCTGGCAACACCTACGTATTAACGACTGAAGGGCTAGATCTTTCAGCCCGCGATATTTCTTTACACTGGGGCGCAATCAAGCGCGATTAGATTTTTTTGTATTTACGGAAACGTCTTCAAACACACACGACTGTGCTTCAAATTATCAAGCTTCTGTCATTCGTTTGGGGCTAAATTGAATCTGCCCATGACCCATACATAAAACACAAATATCCCTGTATTGTATGAAAGTGACAGGTATTGACTCTCAGTGACAGCTCTGTATTGCTGTTTGTACTTGTTATTTCACTTTGAAAGACACGAATTTAAGGTTATTATTTCTTACTTACATTAGCATTGATTTTATTATATAGTAATTTATGCTTTGCAGTAGTGTCGTAATATTTGTTTATTTGCTTGTAGATTAATGTATAAGGTGAAGTGGAAAAATACACAATTTCGTAAATAGTATACAATGATAAACTTTCCTCTAGCCCATCCAAGATTTTAGTTCAGGAACCGCCACTGTACTCTACCGCATCTTCAATTGTTGAATAATTTACTGACCCGACATTTATGATAGTTATTCGGTTATAAAGCGTTTAATACTTCCAATAAATCAATCTAACATACAGATCTCTGAAAGACTTAACGATCAACTCGTTTGTATTAAGAAATTTATGTTTATGATGTTCATATTAAACTGCAATCATATGATGGTAATATTGACTACATTCTGTAAAAAAAACGTCAAATTGAAAACTCGTATTTTATGGGAAAATATGTATTTATTTAGATTAAAAGACATTCTCGAAATCGACCTGGTTTTTATTCAATTGCATCCGTTCTCTATGTGGAACATAATATGTCTATCATGCGATGCCTCCAGTGTTCTGTCACCTTCCGATCGCTTTGCTTCCTCCCACGACATGCCAGGATCTTTTAGTTTCACCAAGAGCACGGCAGTCTTCCAGGATGCCGGAATCATACGTGTCGTGCGAAACCTGGCTGATAGTTGAGACTTTCCGGAAGCGTCCCAAACATATTGTGTTCCAGACAGTTCTTTCGTCTCGCGAAATTGCTGTGCAAACCTTAATATTTCCAGAAATGTATATTGAATATAATATTACGACAAATGTTCTTAACTTTGTTGTAATAACGGCAGCGTTTGAGAGCAAGGATAATAATTACGCAATTTCTATAAGTCGGTAAATTATACATTTATTTGCTTTAAGGGCATTTACAATATAAAATACAATAGAAATTAGAAAAATATCTTCAAAAATACAAAGCACAATTGGTGCGATCACGTTGTACTTAACTTACTAATGTTCTGAAGTTGAGAGTGTAAAATGTGTAAGCAATGATATTTTTTTTGGTATTTTTGTTATTGCATACTGACATTACTTGTAATTTATTTTAGAACGAGTTTCATTTAATGTGAGAAATATTTACTATTGTTCACGATGTAAATCCCCACTAATAAAAGTCATTAAGACCAATACAGTTGGTATGAACTCGACGTAAAACAGGTAGGTAGAATGAAATGAAATCATCGCTCGAGTATTACAAAAACGTTCATTTAGGAATCTACAATCACCGATGTTAATTACATACAATATTTAACAGACAAAAATTTGAATTATCACAATACAAAATAACTATAATACAACCTAACTTGCTCACACGATTTTATAAATGTTAATAAAGTTGATGTTAAGCTCTGCGCAAAAAAACAAAACGGATTTTAATTTTCGTCGAAATGGAAAAAACTCAGTTCTTTCATCTCGGACGAAAGGTCACAAAGAAAAAATAGCTGCAAGTGAATTTACAACTAAAGGTCTCTGGAACCAATTCCCAGAACTGGGAAGTGTCCCCCACACACGTTGTGTTCGGTTGGTGTCCCAAAGAGCAAGAAAGAAAGAAACAAAAATCACATCGGGTATCGAAAAACAATGTTGCCATTTAAGGCCATAAACACGAAAACAATTGATATTACGGGTTACATGATAACAAAATTTAAGCACAATTAATTTAGCTACACATTTTAAAATTCTGCCAGTTTTCATCACAAAAGTGGTAGTGGGAGCGGGTGACAATAAACTATACCGTATCAATACCTTGTAAAGTCGCATGAAAATAGCTCCGCGGGTGCATTTTTAAATACATACAATTCAATCAAAACTCACGCTCTCGCACATATGTACAATACTTTTATCGTACGAAAATGCTGCCTTGTGCTATGCGTAACACAGATAAATCAAGACTAATAATTATTGAAATTTACTCTGTACTCTGTGTAAGTGTAGGGTTTATTTTTATGTTCCCGACAAAACTAATCTTTTGATTGCTTGTGTGTTGTTTTGTGCATCTGTTTTGATTTAACTACAGAATTTACCCTCTGAAAAAAATCACATGTCCGTTTTACGACAAAGTTGATTGCTGTCAAGCACTCTATCATCGATAATATGGATGTGCCATTAAACGCGAGATGAAGAGAAACTCATCACAAAGTCAATTTATCAACCCAGTTGGATTCACATTGTGTTATCTGGAGCATTTTCAGTAGGTGCCCAACATTACTGGGGGCTGTCACGTTGGATTCTTCAAACCATAAACAATCGCCTAAACGTCAGATTTCTCGATCTTTGATCTACAATAATAAACAGTAGCGCTGGCCGGTCTTCATCGCCGCCATAAACTGGAGTTATTTATCTCCGTGGCTTGTCTATGGCGTGGAATTAGTGACTGACGTGGTCATAAATCAGCTGACGGTAATAGACAAAACAGCGGCTTGATCTGATGCCCTTCGGAAAAATACCCGACTGACACTGCGATAGACTGTTGTTTTAATGAGATGGCCTATATTGTAATTTCATTTTCACTTCGAAACGCCAGTATATTAACTGATTATTATGCAAACTGGCTCATTCCGCTTGGGCAAATATTCCAAGACATTTTGGAATTATTAAAGTCTATTTGATAAATACTACCACTGCTTTTTTTTTCACAAAAAAAGTCACGGAACTCACTTCTTGTCAAGTTTCTTTGTCAAGCAAAAAGCACTGGATATTAATATATTTCTTTATGTCCAAAAAATTCCGAAGACCAATCCGTTTATAATGATTTCGCTTACAGTGACTAACCATTTTTAGCGATGTAGATATATAAAATCTTAAATTACTATGAAAATAAATCAAATTAATGCAACGTCCGATTAGCACGGCGTTATTTCACCTATCCCTTGACCGTGGTTATATTCTGATTCTACTGCAGTTAGTTTTCAGATTAAGCACTAAACGGTATTTTTTTAAAAATTGCTTGTTAGAATTAAGTAAAAATATTCAACGCTTTGATGGTTTTACCTCTACCTATCCATTGAACATGAAAAAAAAGTCTTCAGCTTCTAAAATAAATATGATTTTACAATGCTTTGTAAATTAACAATATTCGATGGCCAAAAGTTTCTGATATTTGTTTTATTATCATGCACAGCAAAGTCTGATTAGTCATATATCCAAAGATGGCATATGCTGAAACTCCTTTCGAAATATTTGGCAACCCTTGATAAATTTACTACATACATTTATTGTTTACCCGAATACAATGGGTTTCTATTGATCTACCATTATAACTTGAACACCGGCTAAATTTGGAACTAAAATAGGCAATAGGAGGCATGTAGCTGTCAAAAGTTTGCTTTCGAGTGGAATTAATGCTGCTTTCATTAGTAATATTGGAGAAATAAATACGATAAGCAATGTCGGGTGTTTCGAAAATAGTTCGCGAGGATGTCGAGTTGGCTATTCTAGAAGTGCGACAATTCTGTGAGCACGGTAAATTTAGTGTCAAATAATAATTGATAAAGAAGTATGACAACATTAGTCCCGTGACACTAGCGCCGTTTCAAAGCGTTTAAAGATCGATCTATACTAAGTTAACGCCAATTCAATAAACGACACTTTCTTTAGAATAGTGTTACTTATTCCGGCTCGCATATTACATATTAAGAAGATTACAAGACCAGTGATCATTACAAACATGAAATCTTTGGATAGTTCACTATTTTTTGAATTGGCCAAAAATGTACGAAAATATGACGCAATATCCATTTCTGACGTTAAAATAACGACCAAAAAACGATGTATAAGATTGAATAGAAAAAAGTGCAGAAGATTGGCTAAATTTATGCATGCATTAGTGTCAAGCCACTTGAATGTGTAGCTGCCTATTTTATGAGTGGGTCAAGCTTAGCATGTAGCATTTAATTTATGCAACTATTCGTCGGTGTATTCGTATGAAAAATGTTGTTTTTAATTGAGACTTTCACATTTTTCACGGTTGGTTTTCCATTGTACATAAAAAAATGCTATAATGTAATTTATACAACCCACTGGATATATGTAAAGGCAGTTGACAGTCATACTGGACTAGCGTTATTTCAAAAGACTGTTGTTTTTTTTTCTGATTTTTTGCTAGAATATAATAAAGATATATAGAATATAAGGTACCTAGTTTGTTAAAGTAGTTGATGACTGAATTTGTAATTTATTTTTTAATAACTGATGATGCTAGGTAGAAAGACATGATACTATTTAAAAAAAAAAATACTTGACAGGGTGAATGCAATATTGCTGGGACACTTAAGAGAAGTACTTTACTTAAAAGTACTTTAACTTCAAAAATATAGGTATATAGGTAACACCAGATGTACGCAGAGATGTGGAATTCATTTACTAAGCGTCAGTTCAAGTTCATCCGTGCACTTGAACGCCTGAAGATGCCGAAAGGCAAAACCCGGGTCGTTAGTGACAAAATCCGTGAGAATGTACATAGTTTGAACGATTCAAATTTAATATTAGACGGTTTTAAATAATCTTTTATAACTCAAAAACGTTCCTAATATGGAGTATTTGTTGAGAAAAGAATATCTACAATTATTTTTACAAAAATATGTTTTTTTTCAACTCATCACTTACTAGAAGAAACGGAAAGAATGGGCCAATAATGTTCAATTCACCCTATGTAAGTGCTTGTCACTGACATGTGCAGAAGTCACGGAACCATAAAATATATACATTCATTTCCATTAAAAATTATATACATTTCCAGCAAGTCACAAAAATTTAATTTTAATGTGCACATTTATTGTCAGAAATTATCGCGTGAGATAATACAGTTTCGTATACAACGCAATAATTGGGACAATGAGGGCTCGTTTAATGGTTTTTATTGGCCATAGCGAAGATAATAGTTTGCCTAAATATCGCCTTATCAAAATACTTATCACATCTGTGGCAATTGAACGAAAAGAGTCCACTTGATTTATTGCCCATAAAATTCTTGAACAATTATCTACACAGATGATTGCTTAGTTGATTAATGTATTAAAGAATTGTTTCAATGAACAACACGCGACAAATTTATATACTAAGATAAATGGAAGGTAGATAAACATATTACGTACAATGAATAAAATACGATGTTGTTTTTGCAAAAAAAGAATTCTTGTATACACAAAATAGCATGATATTTTCAAACAATATCGTGAAAATAAAACTTGAAATAAGACTGTGAATTTTTACTCTTCCATTTGTAGTTGTCAAATTAATCAGTTTGAAGAAAAAATGTTAAGATTATTTTTTAGTTTTACTTTTCTTTAACATGTCCGCTCCCAATATGGAGCATTTGGACTTATGGAGCTTAGGAACTTATCTCAACAGAAGTTTTTCTATGACAACTGCTTGTTACTGAGTTACTCAACCTCTCTCTGTTTCTAAAAGTTGCCGTACTGGGATTCGACCCCTTGACATCCACGGAGGTGGCGAGTTGTACTTAATAAACAATATTTTAAAAAAAATGTTCATTGGTTATTGCTTTTTTTAAATACACACAGTTCCTCCGAGATTCTCTATGTCCGTCTACGTAGTATATCAGTATTGTCTTTACGATTTACCTTCGAAAGGATTTTATTGGTGAGAAAATTTAAAACGAGCTCATTAATAGCAACCCATTTGATATGTTATAACATCGCGGATTTTTTATTGTTAAATGCTCACAAATTGGTATAATTTATTTTCAATAGATAATAAAATAAGATTATTTATTAAAGAAAGAAACACGTGTCAGTGTTCTTTCTGTTGACAAATATATAGATACATTATTTATTACCGAGAGTTTTAAAAACCTTTTTACTAAAAATAAGTACGCTGCATAAACACTATTTGATACTTTGTTCTAAGTCAGTTATTTGGTGACAATGAACAATTTAAGAAAATTTAAATGGATACATTAACCTTATTCAGATCGGGTTAAAATGATTTTTTCTTCATTTAAAACGAAAAAAAATAAATCTCGTAAAAATATTGATATACACGAAAACATTGAGTTTACAAATCGCCCCACTATTTCGGCAGCATTATATTGTAATAAAAATAATCTTATTACGCAAAATCTGCAATAAATACGACGTTTAAGTGAAATAATGTCGATTTAATCGTAAATGGTGTGTACCCCTGGAGTGCAGTGGTCGCGATACTATTATGATAGGGCCGCGGGCGGTACCGGTGGAGTGCGAAACCTTTGAATGTCAATATTACATTATTCAAAGTTTTTGAATTTATAAGATCATGTGGAATATGTAATATTGTCCTTCTAATAAAGGCAGTGGTTGATTTTGACATACTTTCAATCAAAAATACATAATGTTTTTCTTTTCTAATTTTACTACTGTATGGAAAATGCATTAATTTCGAAAGGAAAAAGTACAAACTATAATAAGAGGCGGCACTGACTGCCTTTTTGATGAGAAAACAAGTTGCTGTCTACTTGCAAATGAATATATGTAATTTGGATATATCATGAAAGTCACGCAACAAACATACATTAATTTTACAAACCTTGCAAGTAACTAACTATCTTTTTACTTGGAAGGACAGTAATCAGTAGATTAAGTTTTTAATTCTAAATACCGATATCTTATTTAACATTTCCATTATTTTTTTCATTTTTAAAACATTTTTTTCATATTGTAGTGACAAATTCAAATACTCATACATGATAGATTTGAAGAAAACATCCTGCAAGAAGAGTGTGAAGTCATAGCGGGTTGTGGTGGGTATAAGTACCATAGGGTTTTTCTTAGTATTTTTTTATTTAACTGTTCCCGAGCTTAAAAAAAACTAATTAGTATGGGTAAGGGGGTCACATGTTCAAAAAGGTTGAGAAACAATTGTTAAAAGTCTACAATATACAGCGACACAAAAAAAGACAAATTTTGAAGTGACTTATCTACAAACATTTTTGTAATTGATGAAATCTATGAAATGAAAATTTCGGCCCCGGCCCAAATCAAGTAAAATTATCTCGTGTGCCCGGCTTATTTTTGAAGAATTTATTTTTTTCTTAATGACTTACTAAATAGGCTATAGCTGTGAAACCACCAGGTCAAATCAAATGAAACCTTTTGTGGTTGCTTGAAAGACTATTACTATTCAATTTTGTATGGTATTATAGCTAGAATTTTCTGATATGGAAAGCTATATTACAATGTTTGCACATGCACCGAGTCTTGCTCCATATTTTGCTTGGCGCCCACCTTGCATGTTCAATTGGGCTTATTTACTTTTTCTTGCTGCTATTAGTACCAAAGTATTTATAAAAATGCTTTTTGACATTCTTTTTTTATAGAATATTTAAAGCTTTAATTGAAAATGAGCTCAGTGACTGCACCATCATGTAATAAGGACAAATGGACGCATCAAATGCGTTATAATATCCTTAAATTTTGGTTGGTAAAATCAGTTACTATTTTTAATAAAAGTAATAATTAAAAGACTGATTTAGAATAATTTGAGTATCTGTTATAATGATTATACTGAGTCATTTATACAAAATGTTGCTTGATACCACAATGATGGCTCTATTTTAAAGCATAGCCCATCACGTGAAAACACGGTTCCGGGACTCAACGCTCGGCTAGCTTATCACGTGAAAACATGGCTCCGGGATCCAACGTGTTAACAGGATTTTCAAAACATGGCAGTTGTGTAAAGTATTTCTTATTATTATATTCCAACAACAATTATCAGATAAAAATGAAAAGGGAGCCAGCGGCGTGCTTAAGTACTGACCTCCTATTTTTTTCAATAAAAAAAAATCCTTAAAATCTCAACCAAAACGCACTATTTATTTTTGAAAAATTTAATAAACGAATACATTTACACAATAAAATACATTAATATTTTCATTTATTTTTATTTTTACTTTTAAGTAAAAAAAAAATGCAAAGCGTAGTAAAAGGTTTGCCCATCCTGGCGTCGAAGCCTTTGCAATACAAGGATACAAATTGCTACCATTATAACACCGGGAGTTTTCCTTTCAGAGCAGCCAGCGAATTATTGTAGCAATTTTTCGACTACAGCCTCTTAATTTTTTGCTAAAGAGTGTGCCTCTTTGTGTTTATAATAATTATTATTGCATGTATTATTTTTGAAACACGGTTTTTTCCTAATGCCTTTAAATCTATTGTTGTGTTATACATGTTAATTTATTACTGGGGTACTTACTAGCTTTGCTGCCTGACTTTGCCTTGAATTTAGATTCAGATCATATTGAGAAGGGAACAACGTAGCTAGTTAAAAATAGTAAATTTATTAGGAATGTCAATTTCGTGACACTATATATCACCACATGACACAGAGTATTTTCTATTGTATGACTATGATATTAGCTTGCTTAGCAGTCAACGTCATTGGCTTCCGCAACAGATCTCACGGGCTCGTGTCGCAGTACAAACAGCATTTTTTCAATCAATTTATCAATTTCTATTCGAAGGCATTAGTGTTTGTGATATCCGAAGAAATTCGTTTAATATTTTTTTTAAAAATAAATAGTCGTTTTGGTTGAGATGCGATTTTTCATTTTAAAAAAATAGGAGGTCCACTGCTTAAGCACGCCACTGGCCCCCTGTCTATTTTTTACTGATAAATTATATCGGAATAGGTTAATAAAGAATGCATAACACAACGGGGATATTTTAAAAATTCTATTGAGCTTTTTTTTAATCAATTACACGAATGTTTGTAAATAAGTCACTTAGAATTTTATTTTAATTATATATGTCGTTGTAGACCGCTACACTCTACCTTAATCTGTAAAGAAGATTTGAAGATTCGAACGGGTAATAAAAATGTGAGGATATTACAAAAAATAAATCAGAGATGGGCTTTCAGTCGCGCCACATCAAAAACGGTGTAACTGATTGAAATTTCGATACACTTTAAATTCGCGTAATAACACGGCTATAAAATTGTTTACCTTTTTCATCTCGTCCCGTGTAATGATGCGCCGCCATTTTCTCTTCACACCGTCCATGTTATCATCATCCATCAATTCTCCCCAATAGCGCCGATCATTATCTCACCGAAGTGGTACCTAACTGCTGAAATTCCGTACTACGAATTTGCATACTCTTTTGGTGCGTCATTTTTGGTCGCTTCTGTATCAAATTTGGATATCATATCAACAGGGACATATTATACCAGCCACCGTAACGATTGGATGGTTGAGGCTTACATCCTACCAAAATCAAAAGTTTATTTTAAATCCTTGGCATTGGTGTTTGTAATGTCTTTTTGTCACTTCCTTCTTAAAAAGTTTGTCTTAAGTAAATTATTAAAATATGATGCGCTTTTTTTAAATCATCTCTACTACTAAATTTACATAAGATATCACTAACAAATAAATATAACTTCAATTCAAGTTTCGAAATATCAGGACTGTCGGAGTCGGAGTTAGAGTCGGAGTCGTGGAGTCGCGATATTTTGGCCGGACTCGGAGTCGTGAAAAATGAGCGGCTCGATTTCTTAAAAAAATGTATATTTAATGATGTTTATTCAAACAAAATAGTCCATAGTGTTGACATAACATGGTTGGCTGACTAAAAATTATCTGATGGAATACATATATATAAGTTAAAATGAAATTATTGAAAAATTTCATCGGAGTCGGAGTCGTCTTTTTTTTACATGACTCCACAACCCTGCAAAATAGTCTTTTATGTAGCGTTTCGTCGTTTGTGTTCAAGCTTGTTGTATGTAGATAGTATATCTTGGACATAGCAAAGAAACAATGCATGTAGGAATCACTCAACAGGACAAAACACTTTTCTGCCACCTTCGACGTAGATATTACGTAGATAGTAAATAGTATATGGACCCACTCTTCTTTGAGGACCAAGAAGCCTTCAAAAACTATCCTAATACGAGGCATTCACCTAGAATTGAATCAATAACTGCTGATAACAATCTATATCATTGTTTATTGTTTCTATTAAAATTTACCAATCCCTGCTCTTCGCTGATCAATCGTTTATTTTAAGATAATATCATATATTTTAAAAAAATATATATTACTTCTTTTATTATTATATAATGTATTCTGAGAGCATGACTAATGTGACCAGACGTCCTGTTTCACCAGGACAGTCCCGTTGTCAAGCGGCGTGTCTCGGTGTCTCGAACACAGCTTCAATGTCCCGTTTTCGAAAAGAGTAACAATTATAAAAAAAACTTAGAATCTAGACTAGTAGATGATGGCGTGGGTGTGCGCGCGCTGTAAATAATACATTTAAATGTATAATAAATATTTTATTTTCTATATAATTTCATATAATATATTCAATATGACATGAAAAAACATTACTATCTAGTCCATTCATACTCAACCGAGCTTACTGGGCCGCATGGCAAATCAGTCGCTAGTCGCGACGCCATTGTACATCATTTATACATACATATGTATGCAGTTATAGTATGTGCTATATTTACAGTTTACTATAAATATGTTGCGGCCCACCGCTCACGTAGAGAAGCAAACATCGGAATGCGGCCCGGAGGAAAAAAAGGTTAAGTATGGCTGATCTAGTCGATTGTATTGTATGAAAGTGTGAGACGCTTAAAACGGCGCCTAAAAGTGCAAAAATGTCCCGGTTTGGGGGAGAAAATAAATGGTCACGTTAAGCATGACTGAATAGATTTGATTTTCGGTGTGATGATTAAAAGTATTTCCAAAAATAAGTAAAAACTATTTTAAATATCATGGCATTTGTCGGTAACATTAAACAACAAAGATATTTTCGTAAAATATCACAATGCACATGTCATTATTTCAAAAATAGCCTGTTCTTTCAACAATAATTAGCACAATTATAGAATGAGGTTATGTTGCCTCTTGCTGTTAGAGAATATTGACGTGGGACTCTACTACTTTATTATCTTTAATAATACTATTATTGGCATTTTTAAAACAACTGACAGATGAAAATGTTTAGTCGGGTCCACTGGTTGAGTGAATTTGCAATTGGCATTCACCGTCTTTGCAAGTCATATCTGAACATAAATTATTTTATTTATTGATTTACTGACAGATAAACATTCAAGTCTGTGTTTTTTACATTCAGAATTATATGACGTATGACTTTAAAAGTATGAAAGGAAAAAAAGCGGGTCTAAGTAAAGTGACAGCTGTAGCTTAATTATTAAAATCGGGCAAGTCACATGGGAGAGTTTCACTATTTCCGGCCAACTATACTAAGCTTTTAAAATGTTCAAGGACATGAATTGAAATTCTGTATTCATTACATTAAAAAACTCAATACTGACAAAAGTTGAAATACGAGCTTGTATTAACAACGGTATGTCTTCTAACAAAATTCGATAAATCTATCCATCATGAAAGATCTAGAGATCCGCCGCGGAAGCCAATAACACTAACCACTGCACCACGGCACCGACACAACCAAAAGATTGTGTCAACATATTTTAGAAAAAATCATCTCTCGACAAAACGTTTATTTTGCGCTGGCCATATCTCCTGTTCGTAATTATCATTTTCGTATTTGTATTGTCTTCGATTGTTATTCTTTGCTTGGTTTTTTATACAACATATTATTTTACTGTGTGACACTAACGTGTTCTGTAATACAGTTTATTGAAAAATTTTCAACTCTAAAACCTAATGTTAACGTCTCAAATATCGCTTCAATGAATTATTTCTTATGTCGAATCAAATGATAATCTATTGTAAATCCAAGGTGACAGAAATAATTGAAGAAAGTTGAGCTGATCACACTATCTGCTGATTTATCATCGAATTGGCGTCGGATATCCATTACTGACTGCGTTTCGCCATTATCAGGCAGATAGGGGTAAAATATCGCTATTGATAATTCAAATGACTACAATATTGCAACCAAAATAAGAAATATGTGGATAAAATCAACGGAAAAGTTTCCATCTATCTTTCATCACGTGACAGTGTTTCATATACAGAAATTCTCTTTAAAATATTGTTTGACATAGTAAAAAAATTGGAAACTGCATGAATGAATATTTTTAACGTTAAAAAAAATATATAATTCAATAAATTATACAATCAAATATATTAATTGATTTGGCATTTACTTGGTAGAACTCCATTTATAACAGATTAAAATAACAAAGTATTTTAGCTCTACAGTTTTTAATAATTTTATTCGTTGATAGCTATTTCGGCTTGCGCCATCGTCAGAACTATTCATGAATGTCCTGAACCGGCTACGACAGGTGGCAATTAATCATACGAATATCGACTTTATTACACATCACCCTTAATTTTTAAAGATTTTGCCACGTTTTTGTGTATTATTCAAAACATAATAGCAACCCAAAATAATCTTTTTGCCAGTAGAAAACAATAAATTTCAGTTTTATATTTTAAAATTTTAACACCAATTACATCTAAAACCGATCTTTTAATTTTGCGGAAATTTGATATTGTAATAATTAAAACTAGAGAATTCTGAAGAAATTCCTCTTGAAAATACTTAATTCTTCGTCTGGGATCGAGAATCTCTGAAACAAGCAGTTTCGTAGAACAATTTGAGAAAATCTAAATTAAAAGTTAATAATATACTCCAGACCAGATATGGTTTAAAATTTATCATTGTTTTTGGGTTCGTAAATTAAATAGTCTCAGAGTTCATACAAATAATAAAGGTTGGCTTGATTATATAAAGTAAAAGCAATGCAGAGAAGTTTGTTATCTTCTTGCGATATTGCCCACGCAGTTTTAGCAATATTGCAACTGTCAAGACCAGCCTCCGTTACCGCGTTATGGTGAATCAATTAAGTGTGTAGAGTTGGATGTCCGTATCACTCTCTTATACCATGGTAGTATTTTACCTTGCTATTGTTGTTATGGGGTTATGGGACAGATGTTTTCGCTAATGCATTGTACTGCAATTTACCTATGAAATATTGCAGCCGAATGAAAGTATTTATGCCCTCTATAAAAGCATAATCAGCGAACCCTACATCGGAAACATAATGTGTAAGCTACCAATTATTACGGTTTGATAGAAAAGTGTCGCGAAATTGGTTTGGAGTCAATTGTGATTATTTGTGGGTTTGTAGGAGTCAATTGATAAGTTTGAATTAATTCGATATTACAGGCGTCGCAAAAAACGTTTTGTGTTGAATGATTAATGGAAAGAAAATATATGCAAACAAAAATAGTAGTTTTAATATTTATCAAAAAGTTAAGCCGCATTGAAAAATTCAAAAAGACAATCCGTATAATACAAACTAGGGCATCCAACTCTGGGATCCTGACCAATTTCGCGATCCTTACTCCCGGGATTGTATTTATATCGATCCCGGGATTCACTACAACATGTAAATAATCAAATTTAAAATCAAAATTTCTACCATATATAAAACCTACCATGACAAACCAATTTGCGTCAGTGTACCTCAGTTGGCTTATTTAAATATTATTGTATAATATCTACATATAAAATAAATAAATTGTGGAGATTTTCCTAATATTTTGTAGCAGTCGTAGATAGGGAAGAGACAGTTTTTTTGTCGTAGTTGTACACAAAATTCAGTTGCCTTGGTCGATAGCTGTAATGCCAGTATTTTTTTTGTATTAAAATTAGTAATTTGTAAAAATAAATAAAACATGACATTATGGTAAATATTCAATCCCGATATACCGGGATCACAAAAAGTGTCCAGAATAGGATACCATAATGCAAACTTATGATGAAGTATATTTTAAATTTGATGAATTTTTCTATATCGCTTTCAGCAAACAATTCACCAGAAAGGAATTTTGTAGACCTATTTCTATAATATTTTACCCACAGATAAAATTTATTTTCAACCTATATCAACATTTTATAATAGGGATTATGAAACGAATAGATTTTGAAATGGGGGTAAGTATTATATTAAAATATAAATTGAAAAGAATATGTAATATTTCAAATAGATCGAGTGGAATTAAAAGCTTTATTAGGGATGCATTACATTATTTAAAAAATAACGACAATAGGTTGTTATTATATTATATTATCATAGAGACGTTGTGTGTATAAAAAATAAATAAGGGTTTTCGTTACTAAATAAATCTACTCATCTGTTTTATTATGAATGAAATGATTGAATTAAAAAAATAATTTATATTATAGAGTAACTCAAGTAAAAATTACCAACGTTTTTTTTCTTAATTACACTCATTGGAGAACGAAAATGATTCGGCAAAAATAATAAGAAATAAATATTTATTATATATATGTGATTTATTTCACATGACTAATTTATTCATCCCCGTGCACACACCTGATATTTGAATCATTGAATTGCAAAAACCTTTCTAGACGAATTTTTTTATAAAAATGCCCCATAGACGCTATATTTTTCATTATCTTAAATCTTATCTAGTAATGTGGGTGAGAGCTTTAAATTTTATCATATTTGTTGAGGACAACATTTCGATTTGTCATTTGCAACAAACAAACCACAGTTTCAATTTTCAAATTTTTCATACATGTTATATAAATATAGTTTAAGTGTGTATAATTCATTTTTCAACACATTTTCCGACAATACCAAAAAAATTATACATTTAATGTTAGGTATTAAACAGCAGTTTTTGTCATTAACTCAAAACTTGAGAAAGTTTCTAGAAAGCTTTTTGCAATTCAATGAATCGTTTAACCTGATCTGTGCCGTGCGGTATTAATATGACCGTGCATGGAGGGCCGTGATTTTCTTTAAAAAAAACCTAATAAATATGTAATTTTTGGACATGTAATAATAGTAAATTACAAACACTTACCGTATGGGTCATTTCCGTCATCATTTATCCAAAAATGTTTCAAAGACGAAAATTACCGCCATATTCGCTTAGCCCTGCTAGCAACACATTTGAACACAACAAAAAAGCTTTTTTTAAAAATCGATATATTATAGATTAAAAAACAATATCTTTAAAGTGTAAGTATCATACTATGATTGCAAGATATGTCACTATATGCATGATATTTTACAATTATTAAATACGTTTCTTGTGGCCTTGTAAATCAAGTATAAAGTAGAGCGTATTAATTCGCTCATTTTGTATGGACGGGGGCACGCAATTGTAGAGCGAATAAACTCTCTTGCGGCAGAGATCCGGTTAAGTAAGCCTTAACAACATCACGTATTAACTACATATACCCTTATCCTCAGTGAAATGAAGTTGGATTTTCGATAAAGCGATAATCTCAATGCTATGATAATAAATTATATACTTGTATAATTGATACTTGTAGGGTAGTAATACAACTAAAATATAAAAGAACAATGATATCGTGGAAAAAAACTTTCCATTGTATATAATAAAATACATGGATTCACATGGTGACTTAATAGTGATCCTTAAACTAAGGGGCTGACAATTAATACAAATTTAGCTCACCAATTATTATACCACCCCATGATTAGATATGACTTGAAATGTTTGAACACGAATTGTCAATAAAAAACTTGATGGTGTATCGATTGCATACATATGTAGGTTTTTTTTTTGCCGAAATGTTATTGAATTATTTTGTGCCGTGGCTGTAAATATTATTATACAAAGGTAAATTAATTTTGTTTGTTCAGTATCAAAAATAAAATGGAAAAAAAATCAATCTGTTTGAGAAATCTAAAAGAGTTTTTGTATAAAAGCATATAACGCGAAACATTTTAATATAATATATTTGGTTGTTATAAATAAGCGGTAGGCGTTGAGGACCAGAGGATTAAATCCGATGTAAACATTTGTGATAGACCTAGGTCTATCACAAACGGATGTCTCAAGAAAGCCTGAATTCTGCTTATCTCCTCTACCAACCGGATGGATTCCGCCGTCGTGGAAGACCACTAATAAGCATCTATATTCTATCAGGGTTTCCCAAACTATGTTACGCGGGACCTAAGTAGGTGTTCCCTGTAAATTTGGAATGGTAATATACTCTTCAACATCTTCTACTTTACATTAAAAATCGAGTGATAGTAAATCTCCACTGATGTTAAAAACGTCAAATATTTAGGTACAGGCGGAGATTTTAAATCACTAAGAGCTTTATTTAGTAAAAAATTTATGTAACGTGTTTTAAAAAATGTTAATAAATAAATAATTATAGAAATAATATATACTTTTAAATATTTTTACAATTATGAATTACCTGACCCTAAAAAAGCTGTGTTCCGGTAACATTTCCGGATTTACGAAGTGTTCTATTTTATAATAAGTTTGGGAAACCCTATTCTATAGTATGTACTTGGCGGAGTTATGGGACGCTGGAATGATATAGGAGGAAGCAAGAAGACTGGCGGAGGACAGAGAATCTTGGAGGAACCATGTGGTGGCCATATTCTCCAACAAGCGAGTGGATATGGAAAAAAAATCATTTGCTAATTTAAAAAGATTTAGAAACGCTGTAGTCGATTTTTAAAAAAATAGAACAGGATCATAATGCATTTATACACCGTGGTATTAAAAAAAACGCGCGTGGATTATCACTTCCGTATGCAAAACATGTCGCCGTTCGCGAAATAATAAACATAACCCTAAATTATCCCTTTTGTAATGCTAGCCCCGCTCCGCTTTAAATAATGTTATTTCAAAATTATTATTCAAACCTTAATCAAGTAAGTAACTGAGCATTCGTTTTCATGGTTTATCGTGTGATTTATGTGGGGTGCGTGCTGCTCATACGAAGCGGCGTGTGCCCCAAACGAGGTCAATTTCACGCCCGGGACTGGGGCAATATAATTGGCGACAATGCCGTGTCAACATGAATAGGCCATATCTATTCAAATAATTTATATTGTAGATTCTACATTTATCAATGTGGTTTCATAATTTTACAATAGGTGTCATCGTGTACTAACATATTTCTGGGTATTGGGTCATGAAGAAAAAACACAATTTTACAGTACTAATGACCTGGACGGATTTTGCTTAGCGATGGAGCGTTTTCTATCTAAATCAGGAATGTGGAGTCAAATTTGGAGTCGGAGTCGGAGTTAGATTCGTGAAAAATGAGTTGCTCGAAACATTTTTAAAAAACGTGTATTCAAACAACAATAGTACATAGTGTTGAAATTGCATGCTTGGCTGACTAGAGATGATCTACATATAAGTAAGCTCGAAGATAGTTTCAAGCTTGAAGCATTTTTCTCTTCTCCTTCCGGGCCGAGTTAATAATCCTGAAATTCTCATGACTATTAATTTGCATGCTCCCAATTTATTCTTACGTGGGGGAAACTATGAGCAAAAACTTTTATTTCTAAAAACTTATACCTCGCTTAGGAGGTAGAGTCACCAGTTCCAAGGGCCGTTCGATTGATCAACGCATTGCCTAGAGAAGTGGAAATTTTTAGTGACAGTATTTGTGAACTGTTTGTTAAATTTTACTATTTTATTTCTTGATTTTTTATGTTGATTTTGATAGTTTTATTTTATATTTTGTCTTATTATATTTTTCAAGTACATGGCGAATTGGCGTCAGCTGTTATGTCATGTACTGTAATTTAAATTTTTAACATTATTATATAAATAAATTGAATTAAATTATTGAACAATAAAAGAGTCATCTTTTTTACACGAATCAAATGACCACGAGCCCTGATCGATATACTGTGTTAATATATCTTTTTAAATCATCTACGCTCTTACTGTTGGAATTATGGAATCATATTTATGCACGTTGACGGGAGTAGTTAAGCGAGGTTTTTTTTAAATCCATGTCCGCTCTTAATATGGAGCATATTACTTTCTAATGAAAATAACTCAATAGAAGTTATTCTACGAAAAATTCTTGTTACTCAATCTCTCAACCTGTCATTTTCGAAGGAGCAAAGTTAGAAGGTTATGAGAGGGTCTAAGACGGGACTGTTTGTAAATAATCGTTGACGCTACGTCGCATTATTTTAGGATTGGAAGAGTAAGAGGGAATTTTTAAGCATTCCACAAACACTCATGCCTTTGACCAGAAACCAATATTGAAAACAATGCTGTTGGTATTGGGATTTGGACGTCACGGAAGGTAATGACTTTGACCACCTCGCCACGGTTCCGACACTGCTTAACGGTACCTGGTTGATGTCTTAACATCCAGTCTCTATCTTCGGAAAGTGTATGGCAAAAGAACCACGTAGTATAGAAAGGAAAATTCGTTACCTAGTCATTTTCGCTACACAACATAATTAATATGTGATAAAATAAATGTATGTTTTTATGCTTCTATTCGAGTACTCCAACTTCAAATAACAATATTAGTGGTAAATGACAAAAATGTAAGTAGGATTTTTTTATCTTTCATTGCTACACTTATTATTCGAATTAAAATGTACAGTTTTATATATTTTAACTTTATACATGAAATATGAAGAAAAATGGTTGACGGCGGTATTGTGGATTGTGATGTACACTCAACTCTTTTTTTTAATGTTAGACTGTTCCACAAAAAACCGAGTGAAAAATTGTTATAAAAAACCGAAAATTTTAAATAAAAGCAACATTGCGGTCTAGATAATCGTGTAAAAAGGTATTAATGAAGACCCAATAATTAGTTAATTACCCAAAATATTATTCATAATATCGCTAACCGAAAGCAACAGTGGGATAATTAGGAAATCTGTAACCGTGTTTTGTGTGTATGGGAATCGTGTTATACGAATAATTAGTGTAAAAAATAGCGTTTGTTTTTTTAGCGAACCGTGTAAAAAAGTGTTGAGTGTACAGGTTTTTTTTTAGTTGGTCATATTATATATATGCATACTAGAGGTCGGCACGGGCCTGGGCTTAGCTCGTGAGTAAACGCAAATGAGATTCGGGCTCGGGCCGGGCCCGGGTAAGGAATTCATTTCTTCAGAAAAATATTTCAGACTATATTCGTGTCATAGTCAGCCATGATGATTTTAACTGTTACCAGCTCTATAGAAAATCGTAAATTGTTGTAAATTTGTAAAAAACGTTTTTTTTATGGCTGAGGATTATAAATCTCGGCTTCGGGTCGGTTTCGAGTATCATGTGTGGTATTGGACTCGGAACCGGGCCGGGTCGGGCCTGAGTCTTTCGGGCTCGGACCGGGTAATTTTGTAAAATTTCGGCCCGTGCAGACAGACCTCTAATGCATACGTTTTTCATCAACGTAATTGAAAAAAAGAAATAATAGACGTCCCAATCGTTTTCAATCGATTGAACATTTGAAATACAGCTCATAAATTGAATTTTATTGTACGCTATTTCTTTATTTTAACAATTTATTTTTAACAACTGATATATGTATTTAAATGCATATATAATATGCATTCGCTTGTTTGTGTAATGAATCAACATAAATTATTCAGGTTGTCATTAGATATGTATATTTTTAGTATCTTTTGATTAGGTTTCATTATGAAATTCGCAAAATCATTGCGCGGCATGATTAAATCACGAAATAAGAGCATCTGCCGCCGCGAATGCATTATCATATTTAGGTAGGGCTGCCAACCGAATAATTATCCGAGACCCGCATAATTTTTAAACCTATTCATTCCCACTATTGACAAATATTTTTTAAACTGTTTCAACAGCACTTAAGTTACTCTCGTAGCGGCTACATGGAGTAAATATACTAATTATTCAATTGTATGTTGAATTACAATCGAATGTTTCTACAACGTATCGACAGTTTATTCAAACTTGTTGTGTAGTTTTAAATATATACAATGCATCATGTATTTTTAAATAAATATTAGCAAAAATTAGTCGGGTCCTATGGCGCAGTGGTTAGCGTTGTGAACTTACCTCACGGGTTCGAGTCCCAGTTCGAATAGGATTTTTCGATCGATTTCGATGGGTGTTTGTGATGTCCTTCCCACCATTCACAATCCTTCAACAACTGGACGTAACGAGAGAGAAAATTTCACCACTATTCCTGTCCTAAATTTATAATTATATCCCTACTACTTTCTTTGAAAAAGAGAAGTTAAGCGACTGAGTAACAAACAGTTCTCGTAGAAAAACTTCTGTTAAGATACCTTCATTAGGAGACCATATGCTCCACATTGGGAGTAGACATGGATAGTTTTTTTTTTAGCAAAAATTGTTTTTTAATAAGAAATCGTATTCTAAATCGTAAATCGTATTTTAGCCACCTGTGTGGTCGAGTGGTCAACGTTGTTGGCTTCGGCTACGAAGGGCCCGGGTTCAAATCCCGGTACGGATAGTTTTATAAATTGTTTTTTCAACCGATTTATGAATTTCTGTTCAAAGGCATGGATGTATGTGATGTCTTGAATTCCCCCCTCTCACCTATCCTATCATATGAACGGGGCGTATCGAGAACGATTAGCTCACCACTAATCCTGTCCTAGCCGTATCCTTCTATCCCTACTCTCTTTGAAAAAAGAGAGGTTGAGCAACTGAGTAACAAGCAGTTCTCGTAGAAACACTTCTGTTGAGATAAACTCCATTAGTAGTCCATATGCTTCACATTGGGAGCGGACATGGTTTAAAAAAAAATTCTACAACAGTTTGGATTTAATTATCATATATTATTAAAATGATATAAAATCGTCGTTATGTTGATAAAAATATGATACCAATTTGACATTTTCAGATTACATCCTTTTGATAGGTCGTGTATCAAGTTGTACACAACGTGATTATCGAAAGAAGTGTTTTGAAAAAATTGTTTGTTACGTCATTTTTCCTTTCCACAATAGATACGTTTTTGCTTCAATGTCGTTCTAAAAGTGTATACAATCAACTTTAAATAATGATTTTATTATCAAACGTGGCCAACTCGAAGACATCCTGTTATTATAACTGCCAAATCATTCAAAGCCAATCCGATCCCAGGATTTTAACCAGCTGACTAATAAATTCCACTTAAAATTTTGTATATAATGTAATCGTTTGATGTTTTGTATCTTGGCTTTGATTGATACTGAACGCTTCATGGGCAAAAAGTGTGTAATTATCACAGAGGAGTTTTTGACAGCCCTGTTCATGAATTGCATCTGCCAATACCTACCCGGCCTCGGCGGACGCAACAAATTGCCCATTAACGCCATAATTTATGGGACTCCTTTTAGGGTGGCCGAATGGTGAGAAAGCCTGCTCTCAAACTTGCGACCACACGTTCGGAGAAAATCACCGTAGCGGAATTCATTTACACTGTGACATATCATATCGCCGTTACAATTTGGAAATCTCGTTAATGTAATTGCACAGAATATTTTAATCGTATAAAAGAGCTTTCGTTTTTTTAGTCCTGGCATGTGACATTAAAAAATACTATTTGTCGCTTTGATTAAGTACCGGTAACCGTGTCAACTTTTCCTAACACTGGTAACTTTGCCTATCTATGGCTTAACCTTAACCGACCCCTGATGTTGAAAATACATTTAAGTATTAAGTTTACATAAACACTACAAAATCTTACTCAGCTTACTTTAAAATCGTTCGAGTCACAGTCTTTTATTAAAATCTGAATATTTACTGTTTCATTTACACCAAAAAACTTTTGAGTGTGGAGCACAAACTATTAAATGATACGAGCTGTAAACCCGTTTTCCTCAACGGGGGGGATTTTTTTTACATTTTGAAATAGTCAGAAAATTTATTGGCGTGAAAAATAAATTGCAAACCTATTTATTGAATTAGCCAGATAATCTAAGCATAATTAATTTTCTAAGTGGATTTTTTAGAAATACACCCAATTATCTAAAAAAACTAAAATATACCGGGTCTGCAAAACAAAATATGCAAATAGCGGATATAATAAAATGTATTCATAAAAATCATACTTGAGCTGCCCTGCTGATCTACTATATCTAATATCGGTAATCCAAAGTTATGTGTTCGAGCCTGACGCGCGGAATTTTTTTGTATGTGAAATGAAAGATTCAGCGATTTTCCACAACACAAAATGTGCTTCTTCAAATCTCTACACATATATATCAGTGTAATGAAAAAACATGTCTAGTATGTATAAAAAAATGGTGACAGCGGGGCAGGGGAGGGGACCATCTTTCTTGACGTCATCGAAAAGGCGAAATCGCAACCATACAAACAAACATTCAAACGTACCTTATCGACTATTAATATATAGATTACTACACATTATAGAAAATGTTTTCAGTAATATATCGACCTATAATAGGCAGAAATAGTAACTAACAATTTATAAATTTTACAAGAGCAGGATTTTTTTAAATTTCTCTAGTAATGGGTTCGATAAAAGAGTTCCTTAAATGCGGTATAGTAATATACGGTAAATGCTTATCCTAATATATATTCTATTCTGACTATTTTCAGTTCTCTAGATCGGTGTTTCTCAACCAGAGTCTACGTAGAACAAACGATAACCAGTCAAAACACTAAAATGCACTGCCCTTAAAATATCAAGCGAATGAGTTAACGATAAAAAAAAATTGTCACTGACGCCCTAGGTCAGGGCTTACCAAGCCTTTTGAACCCTAGAGCACATTCTAAAATATTGGTAGGGCGGCGGGGGACCACATTTTTTCAAGGTAAAATAACCCAGGAATTTAACGATTTGCCCAAACTATCAGCGTGACGCGTTTTATTTTTTAACGAGGTTGGTAACCCCTGCCCTAGGCGATATTTTAACATGTATTGGATTGAAACGCAATTCACCTGATTGTGTCGCTAAAGATCTTTTGCCGATTATGGGTCGATATATTTGCAATTGGATTTTAAATAGGTGAAATTGTGAAAATGTAATTATAGTTTTTTTTATTTGTGTTGTTTTAAACAACTAAAAATATATATATTGATGTTTTTTTATCTACGTTAAGTGAAACTGCATAAATCGAGGTTTTGGTGTATTCATCTCTATTGGAATAAGTGTGTGCATATCCATGACTGAGTCCAATATTTAAGTTAGTGTCATTAATTAACAAATATAGTATGTTATATATCGGTTCGATATATTGTAATAAATAAGTGGTGCATACGTATACTACACTATCGGAGCAGAGATGAAAAACATATAATAGACCATGATTAATACATATTTTTAAAATTGGATATTAGATGCGAGGCCTTCTTTATTATTCATTAATTCAATTATACACTTTGTAAGGTGTACAAAACATTAAATTTGTAGGCTGTATGTTTTTAAAAGAACAATGTATAAGTAAAAACAGCGCCTGTCACTGCTTTCAAAAGGCCACTAAGCATTACGGGATGCATTTATTCAGAGGCGTGCATAAAAAATCAATTTACCCCACTAATACACAACCTTGTTTAAAAAATGAGTATATACCGTGAACGCACTGGAAAAAATGATGTTTTTAACAACAGCGACTTTGATATTGTAAAAAAAATAAATGGACATTATACTATTTGAATTTAAGCCGTTCTATAAAGTGCATTGCTCATATAGATAGATATTGTACATCACACTGATATAATATTACGTAGTATTTCAATAATGAGCGACGCTGTCTAACTGATTGTTAGTCAATTATTTTCGCCCGCTGTAGTTTAGTTGGTTAGAGTCTGCTCTATCGAACAGATCAATGTCAAATTTAGATTTTTCTATTAAAATTCGAGACCAATTCGTGGGTGTTTGTGATATCAATTTACCTCGAGTGACTTACAATAAATACTTATCAATTTTTCTCGTATGATTTTCAACATTGAAATATTAGCAGTTATACAAAATATTAAATTAAATTAATTCATAACTAAGCATGCCGAGAGATGGTGATAATCAACAAAATTAGATTACATTATATGTACGATTATACTAATCCCTCAACGCTCAATAGTTGTAGGTATGATAAAAGTGTAGTGAAGGGTTCAAAATATCAGAGACACCCAATATATATATTTTGTCTTTGCTTTATTTTACATATTATTTTACAAAATCGTTTTTTTTTAAATTGTGTTTATTTAATAAAATATCTTCAACCCCTACACGATAAAAATCTGACGCCCGCCTTTTGCGTTAGTGCATTAGCCATAGCACCTGCGTGAATATTGAATTATTAAAAGGATCCTACACGAATTAAATTGATACGGTAAAAAAAAGCTACTATACATAATTTCTTTGATTCCAAACAATAAAAAGATTCTTACCCATGACAGCTGTATTCATATTTTATAACCTTTATTCCATTTGAAAAGGACCTTCAAATTGTATATTTTATTTTTATATCCGGATGCAGCTAAAACCAAGGAAGTGAGGTTTTTTTTTAATACCGTTTATTTTGGTTTAATAAAATATATACATGAAATGGTAGTGTAACAGTGTCTATCAAAATTCACTCTATTTTGACTTATGTATATCTTTTGATCCCACAATTCTCGATAAAAGATTAAGATTTTTAAAAAAAAACACAATTTATTGATATAGTAACAAAAAAGCTCCATCAACGGTTTGCACATTTTTAACTGATCAGTTCCAATCAGTTGATCAGAAATAAAAATGTTCATTAGCTGTGTGGAACTAGAACTACTGATATTTGTCTTATGCGGAATAAGTAAATCGGTCTCTATGGTCTAACGGTAAGAGCTTTGAAACTATAGCAGTCATATGGTTCCAGTTTCATGTCTCATCATGGTCAATTTCATTTTTTTTTCAATTTAAAATTTTGAGATCTTGAGCATGAATTTTAGCAACGTCTATCTCGAGACTATCTTCACATGATTTTTTTGAAATCCATTTCCGCTCTCAGTGTGAATCATATGGCCTCATAATGGGGTTATCTCAAAAGATTTTTTTATACGAGAACTGTTTGTTACTCAGTCTCTCAACTTTTATTTTTCAAAGAGAGTAGTAGGGATTGAACAATAAGGCTAAAACAGGACTAGTTTTTAACCAATCACTCTCGTTACGCCCAGTTTTTAAAGGATCGGAAAGGATAGGAGGGAATTTTTAGACATCACAAACACCCATGCCCTCGAACAGAAATCAATAAATCGATCGAAAAAATGTTGTTCGTACTGGGATTCGAGTCCGTGAGATCACATCGCTAACAGCTGCGCCACAGGACCCGACTGGAAGTCACATGAATAATCAGACATAAAAAAAAACTTATTTCTTAAAAATCTGTCAATCGTTGATGTTATACCATCAGAAAAAACTTAATACAAAAAACATGTTGAGTATTAGAGACTTTCGTTAATTGCTGTCTAGATCAGTGGTTCTTAACTTTTCGAATTCACGAAGTACTTTTCATCACGGGGGAAATTTGCAGAGCACCTAAAACAAACGGCGAAAAAAAATATGTCGACGGATTGTTTGGCTTTCATAATTTTGATCGAAGCACTTGCAACAAGTTCGCTGAGCACCGGTTAAGAACCACTGCACTCAGCAATTGCCTCTTAAAATCATAACTAGGTTCCACACTTTGAGCAACACTGCTATAATACATCAAGTCTAATATTTATTCCCAAACAAAAGAAAAGATGGCGCTGCCGCCGCGCGTTTGACATTCGATAGGCGAAGAGCGGTCCATTAACTCCTCAAGTCCCGGCCCTGGGTAAACACGGAACCCTGCCCGTGCGTAAGGACACGCGGGGCCCTTGTAATATGGGCATTACTTAAGTACAATGACTTCTCTATGTCTACTACTCGAAGAATTCCAGCGGTATTCCACCCGATATGTGTTTATCTTTTTGTTGTAACTTTGAACTATTTCCGCGTCTGAATGAAGCTCATCTTCACAGAAGTTCTTTTATGAGAGAAGCTTTTTATCAAGTAGCTCAATCTCTCTTTTTTGATGATAGAAAGAATATAACGATACAACTAGCGCAGGACGCGTGGTAAGCTATTCGCTGCCTTCCATCGTTCTAGGATCGAAATGGTGGGAGGGAATTTTAGACATTGAATACATATCGACTGTGGAAAGGAAAAAGGACGTGACCCACACATATCAAATTTTATAGGAGGCGCAAAAAACGTGTTTTGATGATTTTGGGCTATATGCAAATTATGAATTATACACAACCTTAAAGTGCACAGAGAATAAACAAGTGTTTAATTGACATAACCTAATATTAATCAAAGAATTATCCAGGAAAAATCTTTATTTCAGTATTTTTTTGGTTTTAATTTTTTACAAAGTCACATTTTTCAAACTTAAAAGCTAAATTTAGATACTAATTCGGCATTTGCAGCATGCATCCTTTTGATAGAACGTGTATCAAGTTTGATACATTGTGATAATCTAAAAAAACCTGTTTTGCAAAAACTGCGGGTTACGTGCTTTTTCCTTTCCACAGTCGATATGTACATCTAACTTTCCCTATCGAAAAACCAATTTATAAAAAAATCCATACTGGGATTTGAACCCGTGAAATCCGCAACTGAAGCCAACAGTGCTGAATTATCGGCTATATCATGCAATTATTATTAGAAAACAATTGTGTTTGCCATAGCTGAAATTGTTACTCGTTAAAAATATATAAATTAATTATATTGAACTACGTACGGAAAGAATACATAAAAATACCTTATACATTTTAAATAGATTCATAATAAAAAAATATTGTATACAGAGCTCAAAATATCCGGAAACCAATAGCTGTTTTTCTTTTATGATCGAACTGGTCATCTAAACTGACAGAAAACAAATTTGTCAGGAGAGATAAAAACATTTTTTTTTAGTCATATTTCACCTAAAGTGTTTCTGAACTCACAAGCAACTTCTATTTATTAAACCCTCGATAAAAGGAATTTATCATTTTTGTCAGTTATTGTTTTTTTTTTTAAATTATCTGTTAAAATTACATTACATTGCATAATCCATTATTACTCTTAGTCTAAGTAAAGGGTTCTCTCCATTTTGTTTAAATTTAACCCGGGGTGGGAAACCTTTTCTTCTCTAAAGGCCGCATTCATTTTTCTGATTCGACATAAGGCCGCAGTCAAGATTGACTAGGGAATCTTTGGCCGGAAAAAAATTAAACCAATTTCTAAAACCCAGAAATTTGCGGATTTCCCAAAATTGTCAACGTGGGACCTTTTTTTTAGGTCTTCCAGGAATTTACAAATCCAAAATGTACAGAATTTGCACCAGGGTAGCCAAAAGGCCACAAGTTCCCCAAGCCTGTATTTAACCATTACATTCCATCCATCATTATTTTTTACTATGCATGTTTAATAATTAAGGAGTCGGAATCAATGCCTACAATGCAGATTTGTTTACTAATGACAAAGCGTGAGCTTTGCTCGTTGGGGTTGTCGATTTCTGTGCTAATTAAATAATATTCGTGCTATTCTTTAAGAACATTTTACCGGATGGTCGATTGATAATTTAAATATTGTATTTATTATTCTTGCTGTGAAGCTCACTGATTTTTTATTTGTGTTATGTTAAAAGACCAAAATACCATGTCGTTTATTTAATACTCCTGTTCTAATGGACCCTAATTCTTGCGTTCACAAACAATGTTAGCGACAAGATAAAACAAAAAAAGCCCTCCTGACGCGAAGCGGTCCTTGAAAAGCGATTTCCCTTTTTGTACCAATATTTGACGATGTTTTTTTCGTTACAGCTTCCCTACTTCATGAAAGAATTTCGAGAAGGAAAAAATAAATTCATGTTAAATTATGTGTAGCTTTCAGCTATATTTATATTTTAAGAATCATACATATGACTAGTTTTCACATTTGTGTTTGAATTGCGTTTAGCCGTCAAATCTTATGTGAATAATAATTGTAAATTCGATATCTTCTTCATCTTCCTTTTATTTTTACAGTTAGGAGTGAACTGATTAGCCGCCTCAACCAACCTGCTTCACTCTACTCTATTTTCCACCAGTCACTGATTTCTAGCACTCCCAGGTCCTGTAACACTGCATCCATCCAGCAAAGTCACGGTCTTCCAACGCTGTCTTTCATCAATAATAGTAAATGTGAGAAATTTTGTTGGCTTACATTCATTGTTAATTAATGATTAAGATTCGAATTTTGTGTTTTTTAATAATTAAAAGTTAACTTTCGTGTCACATTATAAATATTACACTGTGTAAAATTCGATTTCCCAGAGTGATTTTAAAGTGACTACAAAAACTATCACAGCTGAAATAGTTAACTTAATGAATAAAGAACACTAAGACGGAAACAGTGAAAATATTAACGAGCTAAATTTTCAATTAAAAATAATATATCTAATTTAGTTAAATAAATGAAAGATCACAATGAAAAGTATTACAGCAAAAAAATGTTATATGATGTCATAAATTTCACATCTTTACAAAAATAATATATATATTTTTGGGCAGAAAAAATTATTTATTTCATAACAAGAAATTTTAGCCAAGTTAGTGCCAACCAATATGTGTTATTTTAAAAAATACACTTTTCCATGAGGAATTGACAGTTAATTAGGAAAACTTGTTATAATGAGCTTAATATCGATGAATATGTGTTTATGTATTGTTATATTATTGCAGTGTCAAATAATTTAACTAAATTCCATAAACTTGTCCGACATATTCGATTCCTGTTTACGGCATAAAAAGTTAAACTTAACAGGCCTTACCCTTTCTTATTTATTTTAAGGATTCCGAAACCCGCTCTAAGTTGTATTTGACTTTCTTCAAAAAATCTTTTAATCCCGGGAATTTGTAACAGAAGTATCTCGAGACCCCTATCGAAGTCATGCTGAGTGGCTAAGTGATTTGTGAGTAGGACTTCGGAGTAGGGAGAAAGGGTTCGGTCTCGCAAGGGGTATTTTATTAAATTTCAAACATCATTCCGCGGTTTCTTTCTTTCATATGAATAAACATCGGTTAAGTCCTTCATATAATAACACCATATTGTTTTTTCTTGTATCAAAACGTACATGGAATATTTTTATTAAAATGTTATGTGTACAGTGTTTCTATAAAGGTGGTTATCATTTAAAAATAACATATTTTACTTAATAAGGTTTTTCAACATTTATATGAAGTTGACATTTTTAACCCATAGTAAATATATTTTTTCTTCCATGTCTGTTCGCAATGTGGAACATGTATATGTGGAATTTTTCTCAACTTAAGTGTTTCTACGAGAACTAATTGTTGCTCAGTTGCCCAACGTCTATTTTTTGCAAGGAGAGAAAAAATATAAAGATAGGGCTAGGACAGAACTAGTGGTTGGCTAATTGCTCTAGCTACTCCCCGTTTTTAGAATAAGATGGGTAGGAGGAGGGAATTCAAGACATCGCAAACATCTATGCGTTCGAACAGAACCTAAATTGATTGGGGAAATTGCTGTACGTACTGGGACTTGGACCTGTGAGATCCGCCAAGGAAGCCAATGACGCTAACCACTGCACCACGTTTTACATCTCAAAAATTCTAGCTTTAGCTAACCACTAGTCCTTTTTTTTATAAACCTACTCTCTTCAAAACAAAACAAAAGACGTTACTTAACTGGGTAACAATCAGTTCTCGTAGAAAAACTTGTGTTGGGATACCCCATAAGAAGGCCATACGCTCCACACTGAGAGCCGACATGGATACAAAAAAGTGTTTGTGCTATCAATATTTTTTTGTGAAAACAAAGTTTGAGAAGCAGACGGCACTAAAAAATAATTCAATAAACAATTTTCTCTCTTTCTCGGAAGCAATGGTTGTCATATTTTTATTGGATTTGAGATATATTTGAATTTGTATGAAATCAGATACCATCTTCATGTTTCTATGCCATAAATTAAATTTACACTTATGTAAAATGAAATGATTCACTTAGAATATTCCAGAAAGATTTGTTTATCATTTCTTTACTTGCACTGCCACCATAACTTCAAATTCTGAGAAATGTGTTATATAATGAGAAAAGTATTTTTATACATACATGATATTACATATATATTTTTTTATAAAATTATTATTATTCAAAATCTATGCTAATGAGTAAAAATCTATAAACAAATAAAAATCAATTCAATTGTTTCAGTGTCTAGAACAGGCGTGGGGAACCTGCGGCCTTTTGGCCAATCTGGTGCGACCTTCTGGCAAATTCTGTATTTTTTTTAAATTCGTAAATTCTTGAGATTTCGGATTTGGAAATTCCTGGAAGACCTAAAAAAAGGTGCCACGATGTTAATTTAGGAAAATCCGCAAATTTCTGGGCTCTAGAAATTGCCATAAAATTGTTTCCGGCATAAGATTCCCTAGTCAATGTTTACTGCGCCCTCGTATCGAATCAGAAAAATGAATGCGGCATTTAGAGAAGAAAAGATTCTCCCTACCCCTGGTCTCGAATAATATGTGAATCAGTCTCAATATTTTAAATAGTTGAAAGCTGTTTGAGCGTAACGCCATTGTTAATTATACACCAAAAATAATTTAGTCCTATATTATATGAGCCGTCTAGAGGTGAAGTGAGCCAACTACTAAAATGGTAAAAAAAATCTTGTCTTGGCTTAGTGTTTCGTATTATTGTATATTTTTTTTTACCGATATAACACTATTGCAATGTGTATTAACCGAGGTTGCTTCTTTAAGACGTGTATAATATTACAACGCATCTAACTTTTTCTTCTTATATACTACTTGGCTCACTTAACCTCTAATGAGTCAATATACACTAAAACTTACCTAGATGATATAAAAATATTCTAATTTATTTTTTTATTCTTAATTTTTTAGCTTATTTATATATTATATAATTAGGTGTATGCTGAAAATTTCGTGGAAAATTTGCATACACACTACGGTCCGATTTATTTGACGAGTAACAAGTGCAAGATTTATCGTATTCTGATTGTAGACATGGCCCAAGGGTGTATGAGATGTCTTTCCGTCGAAAAGTTTATCCATCCTTCCAATTCTAAAATAACGAAGCGTTGCGGGAGTTATAAGCTCACCACAAGTCCTGTTCTGTATGTAAATACTCTAATAAATAATTAGAGACGTTGAAGAGCTGAATAGCAAGTTGTTGTCGGAAAAACTTATGTTGAAATACCTATATTAAGAAGTTCACATTTGGAGCGGACATGGATAAAAAATATTCGTGTGCAACTGAACTCTTGGTTATTTTGTTTTACATTTCTATAATATAGTTATATCTAGTAGATCCGAATTGAACTAAAAAAATTAGTGAGCACCGTTTTTGACACGTGATTTTTATGTAGTGTTAAGGTTAAGAGTTTGTTGATAAATTATTTAGCAAATCCTTTGCTTCACCTCAAAATATTTCAATCTTATTTGCCTATATTTGATTTGTTTAAGTCCACCTTATGGTGCCTAGAAAGATCTATTTAATCTATCCCAAATCATGTCTGCAGTCTTTGAACAATCAAATACTTTCGTAATTGTACGTTTTTACACGTTCTGTCACTAACCATCTGCGTTTCGCATTTCGGCATTTTTTAACACATAACAATTAATTCCGAATGCCATCAATAGTTTTTACTTATTGATTATAAATTTTAATCTTATAATATATACACGATACATTGTTTTACCAAGCGTTAGTTCAGATTCATACATGCACTTGAATGCCTGAAGAAGGTGAAACGTTGGCGAGGATTGAAACTTCATTGAGGAATCCGCAGTTAGCAACTCACACCAGGTGTGTCAGTGTTACTTTCTCCTCACCACCGACGATATAAAAACTACGCCTTTATATTCAGCCAATAGTTTCGGGGTTCTAAGTTCTAGAGGTCAGGCTATAAGTGGGTTTATTAAGAAAATACAATTTAGCAGAAATTCATCACATAATTTATTTCTCGTCATATTTTTCCAAATTATCATAAAACGTGGTTTTTCAGACTCGGAATGTTTACAAGTACAATTACATTTTTCATAATACATAATTATATTATTACAATACAATAACTATTTTATACATATAATATTATTATAAGGAATACAATATTAATTTTAATGTTTATATTAAATACTTTTGCCACAATGCAATGCATAACGGCACAGATCTTACATACACGACGTAGCTAACGATTAAAATTAAAATATATGGCCAAAAAATGTCAAAAAATGCTCGAATTTGGTTTTAGTTTTATATTTCATACGATGTTAATACCTTTCACATTGAACTATAAGTAAGTGTCAGTTAGTTAGGTCGCCACTGTCTATGCAGCCTGGCGAAATTTGTATGCTAATATTTTAGTTCAGAAAAACACCACCCGCTTATTTACAGTTTCAATAAAGAATTTTAAAAACTTTATTTGAATGTTATATCATCATTACAAAAAAAGGCAAACTACTCATTTTGTATGAAAGATATATTTTTTCAACACATTTTTTTATACTCAAATTGGATTTTTTTTTATAAATTAAATTAAAACATTAATTTTGATCCAATCAATAAATATTATTGAATGTTTTACAAGACAATATTTTCATAATTAATTTAACAATGTCGTTCTTTTTCATCCCTAGTGAGTAGTTATATTTTTACAAATATTTGGTTTCCGTACATTATTTATTTTTCGTGAAATAACGGTAAGATGAAAAGTTTTCAGGGTTGTCAAAAATTTATTAGTATGTTCATACATTCAAGACGTAATGCTGATAAGTAAGTTACTTTTTTTTATTTTTTAGAATATTGTTTTCTATCGTTGAATACTTAAAATGTGAAGATTCTTCAGTAAAATTTGTAACATATTTTATATAATACTTGCATTTAAATTTGCAGTATTGTAAAAATATATGTTTAATCTTAACGGTTAGAAAATATAATAAACGACTTTATTAAAATAATCTCACTGGTAAAATCAGTTAATAATTTAATTTTCTTTATTACGACATAAAAATTTGGCAACCCTATGTTATTGCATGATTTTTTTCTGTATAATGAAATTAACCAATGTATTTATTTTAATGAAATCGCATTGAAAATATTTTCAAAAATACGTTTTTTTGCAATTTTGCAATTAATATTTTTTGTGCTTGATGATACGAAATTGAGTAGTGATGGCAACGATTTATTATACACAAAAAGTAAGTACGTATTTACGTTAGTAGAATTTAATAATACTTGTCACAATAACCACAAATTATTTTCAAGCACGTACATTTTTTTTAAATAATTCAATTTAGAAACGTGCTTTTTAATATTAGTATTTGCCAAACAAATTATATTTAAAATGAGTTACGTAAACAGTTAAAACACTGAATATTAGGCGCTTAGTATCAAATATTACAAACTGCACAATATGAGTAATACAGATTTTTTCTAAATTTCAACACAGAACATACATTTTTTTATCAGCAAAAGATTTTTTTTTACTTTTTAATAAATCTAATATTGCTTAGATCAGTGATATATTTTTGAATCATAACATTGTAGACATTTATTTTTATTGAAGTATTTTAGACACATACGTTTTTTTTAAATCATTGTTTTGGAATTCATAAAAATGTTAATAAATTAGTTGGATATAAAAAATGAAATCACAATAAATAATACAACTTAATTTGTATGTTATAGTGTAAAACGAGGTTTAAATCGAAATAACAACAGAGTTACATGGTTACGTCAAAAAAACTAGGAATAATTAGCGGTACCTACCTGAGTTGTGTCAAATGAAGAAACAATTTTTTTATGATATACTTCTCATAACGTTAAACAAATATACGATCGAAGAAACGTACATAAAATGCGAGCTTTTGTAAACATTTTTGAAAATAACGGTTTTGTACAGAAATCGTTTTAAAATAATCAAAAAATATGGTAAATAACCGGTCTAGGTGTATTTTGAAACAAAAAAAATATACAATAGTAAATTTGTCGAGTGCAAACAAATATCATGGATGTTATATGAACTAATTTTCTGTCGAAATGTGCACACATTGTTGGATATTCTGAATTATTTAGTTTACAGAAAACTATGTTGTCACGATTATACTGTGTTACGAGATTTTAGCCATTTTTTTTTGATCAAATAAAAGTTTTAATTATGTTAAATTTGATCTCAAAAATCGAAAAAAAACAAACATACTTAGAGTGAAAGTAGAGAGCATATCCTACACTTAAGTTACTCTTGAATTAGTGACTGGAAATATATGTATAAATATGTTAACTTTTTACAATGAAGTATAATAATAATTTAAAAGTTTATTGTTGTTATAACATAACAGTTAAAGTTTTCTTGAGTGTTATGCCAGAGAATTATTCACTCGACGAAAACTTGAGCAATACCATTCATTACTCAACTAGAACACATACGTGGTAACGGAACTATTCTGTGTTACTGTAAACATTTTAGAAATAGTTTTTTAATATTATGATAGTTTAGTTCATAAGTCAGAAAGCTGCAAATAACCTGATAGAAGCAATTTTCAAATGGTCACCATAAATCAAGTATTATTCATCTGTGGCCAATATTTATACATTTTATCAATTGGTTATGAGATTAAGTAGTAAGAAATACAATATTTTATTTTATTTAAAAAATATATATTTGGAATTACAGCTCATGCGCCAAATGTATTGAAGTTGGAATATCATACGAGATAATCTCGATAAGAATTATTTGAAAGTCACTCAAGATCAAATTTAAATTGAAAATAATCTAAATTTGACATTGACCTTACTGGGAATCAAACTCAGACCAGTCTGATCGGTAGAGCAACCTCTAATCAACTAGACCACGGCGAACGTGTGATAAAATACCAAAATTGTTTTAAATTATTTGTAGGATTATCGGAATTAGCATTTTTAACAATCTGATTAATGCACCCCATAAAGCACAAAAATGTTTACCTTGTTAAATATTTAACTTCGATTTAGGTTGTTTGGAGTTGTCTGACTTATGAAGTAAACGATCGATATCGTCGTTATTTCGTAAAAGGGGGGCAAGGTTACCATTTTAGCAAAATCTAGATACATGTAAAAAAAAAAACAACATACAACAACATTCACAGGACTAATATCGTTTTATAAAAACGAAAAAAACTAAGATTTTCTCACGGCTTTTTTTACTAACTTTCAGTAAATTTATTATCATTCGTTGATACTAATAAATTAAATTGAAAATCATCAAAACTTTTTGCTAAATAGCATAACGGTTAATATACCTTCATAACAAAACACTCATGATACAGTCAGTGGTAGTAAAGGAGAGTAGTGAAAGAAATTAAATAACTGTTTTCTTGAGAATGGAATAAATGATATTATTGGAGTATCTTATAGTAACTGACAGTGTGTATGTTGTTAGTTAACTAAATAGCTAAATTGACATAGTGTAGCTTGTTTTCTATTGAATACTGCTGACTAAAAACTCTCGTCACATATGGCGGGTCAGTGAGGAATTTCACAATTCATACTCAACTCGACAGAGAGGGAACATTGAAAAAACATTATTTTTGTTTGTTAACACCAAACGTGTTACGAAATGAAGGTATACTTGAGACAAGGAAAAGAGATGCTCTGGATATACATTGAATGTTTTACTTTAAGTAATTTAACAGTGAATTAATGACGTTTGTGTACACACAAATAGTGGTAATGAAAAAAGTTAATTGAAATACACTCATCTCTTAATTTACGCGGATTCATTTTAACGCGTTCAAGAAAGATGTTATTTGTAAATCCTAATTTCAAAGAGACCTACGAAATCCTTGTGCAAAATTTGAAGAAAAAAATAATGAATTTGCAAAAAATAATAAATATTTAATCAACAATTCAGGATCAGTTGATAATGCTCGTCGCAAAGTTGTGCAAAGGAATATTGTGTTTTTTTTTTAAATACACCTTTTCACCAAATTGACAGTGAACACAATACAAGTGTTCTTTTAATAATAAAAAAACAACTCACGATAACACACATTTTTTTGGTAATTTCTAATTGAACTGTCCAGTTATTCTAATGACGATGAAAACGATTTTAAACCTGTTAATGAATAAATTTTCGTGTTGTTGCAAGTTTTTTTTACAAGTATCGCAGATTTTTTTATATAATGTAACCCATCTTACCACGTACAAACATTTTCAATTAATTAATTTGTATAGGCATTTTTCAATATTTCTCCACTGATAAATACAGTAAAAAGTATGTCAAAGTAGCCAAAACTGAGTAAATTTCAAAATTATATATAAGGGTGTTCACTTGAATGTTCGCGTTTTATGTATTTTTAATGATAAGACGTTTCCAGTTTATATCATAGTAATTATTTTAATCTGACAAATAAACTCAGGTTTGATAAGTATTTTATCAAGATTACTCAAACAAATTAAAAATAGCCGATTTGTTTTTTTTTTTTTTTAAATTTTAACATGTCCGGTTTTGTGCTTTTTGATTGAAGGAGGGTGGTGGTTGTTTCTTTATTTTAAAACATGAGTTAACGATATCGAGTATCTAATGCCATACCATAATCTATTCCAAGGTTAATTGTCCGTGCAATAATACTGAAATATTAATTAATTACTTTAACAATAAGAATAGTAATATACATCAATAATAAGTTACGTTACATGTAGGGGTAAATTTTAACTAACATTATTTCTGTTTTGCAATGAGTACAAATGAACTGCACTTGTTGTTGTCCTATAATGTATATAAGCGTATTTTTATATTATATTCTTGTGCAACAAGGCATGTCTAATCTGTATGCGTCTGCGATGCTCTACGCTATCCACCGAAGGCTCTTAATATTTCTTCATTTTTGTTTTATAAATAAGCGCACTTTAAATTTAGACGAAGCTTCCTGTACGGGTATTTTACATAGTCAGTTACGTGGTTACTTCACTGGGAATCCACCGATTGAATACATATGTCCGTACCGACGGCCCACTGTTCACAAACATTGATAATAATTAGCGTTTATATTATTTCGCATTGGCAGCAGCGCACTATCACTAGCCTGAGGCACTAAAACAGCATCTTTCTGAAAGCTTGATTAACAGAAAAGAAATATTCTTTCGCGGCGACATAACCACCTTTGCCATTTTTGAATACGAGAGCCACAATCGATTACGCTAAACAAAAACGTAACTTTTCAAACCATAATTAATCATTCATTTTTATTAGTTTATTTAAGTATATCAGCTATTTGATATTTAACGTAATAAAAACACCAGCTAACGGAAATTAAAACACATGCAGGGTAGTTAGTTAGCTTTTGAAGCGATTGGTTTAGTTTTTTCGATGATTAATAATTCCTCTTGTTTTACAGTGGTTCATTTATAAAATGGCAAAGGGTGGTACTTAAAAATCGTCCTTAACAAAGTGCTTCATCAGTCACATTTTAAACGACACCGTTTCGCTGAATCATCTCCAGGTCTTTCTCACGGTGCGGTCTCTTCTTGCGGGGGTGGCGGGAGTTCTCGTGGCGCATCTTTTTTCGCTCCAAGTTCTTTTGCTTTCCATGATGCCTTTTTGCGGGAGTATGGAAATTTTCTCCGGCGACTATTCTGTTGTGATCCGCAATTGAGAAGCTGCTCATGGAGAGGAAGTTTTGGCAGCGCTTCATCCCCGGGGAGCGGGCTTTCTTTTGGCCGGGCTGTGCGCCCGCCTTGTTGAAGACCATGTAGCGGGAGGGATGATACAAAGAGTTGTACATGTTGTAGCCTTTCACCATGGTCTCGTTGAATAAGCATTGTGTATTTTTGAAGGCTGCATTTTTTTCCTGAAACAAAGAAAAAAAAACCATTTTAAATAAGTGTATAAATTTTTTTATTTTATACATTGTTGTTTTTTCGATTATTTAATACAAAATAATCTACACATTTTTAAAAAATCACGGGAATAACGCAAAAAAAAAGATTTATTTGACATGTAAAAGTTTGTATTTATATAAACTAAATATGAAACATCCAAACTATATAAATATGATTCGTATAAAAATTGTAAAATTTAATTTTTACCATTCTGATTTTACCATATATTTTAATCGACATGAACATGTAAAATTAATAAAAAAAAGATTCTTACATACAATAAATACTTAAGTTCGATAGAATCAATAGGTTTTGTCTTAAGAGTATATACATAGTATTATATTATGTTGATTGTCCCATATTTGTATCTTTTATCAATTTAACATTTCGATTTTCAATTATGTCGTTTTATAGTTTAAAAAAATGTTAAATATTAGCATCTTTTTTTTTAACATAATATTGAAAATATAGATAAAAAAAACATTTATAATTATAAATGTTACAACTGAATACTAGAGACCGTTTAATTTTTCATTATTAACAACATCACTCGAGCACCAAATTGATTTAAAAGCGCACAACCAAACTCATTAAACGATGTGGAGTAGGCGACACGTCGTGTGCATTTACGTAGTTGCAAGTATAATAATGTGACTAGAGTTTAAAATCAATAACATACTATTAAATTACTACTTTCGTTTAAAAAAATGCTAATTTTGTCATTTTACGATTTCAGGAAAATTTACATGTATTGTAAATTTAAGTATCTGTCGAAAAATACTTAAAATACGGGTCTCTTCTCTTATAAGAATATTAAAAATATTTAGGCACTTACTATTTTCCTTCCAACCAGTTTCCATCTGTTGTTGAAGCACAGGTACATATCCGCTTCTGGGGCATAAATCAGTAGCTCTATCTGCATACTTTTTGATATAAATGTGAGATTTTCTGTGAACAAAATTAAAAAAGCCGATAAGTTGATAATATAGCATAGGAAGATTCAATGGCTGGCTGGGTGTATGGAGATAGTAATTATTTATTTTTCTTTCAATCTTGAAATTATAAATCTACATTTTTGTCTTCAATAATATTATGCAAACCATTTCATAAATATATCCTGTTAAAAGATTATTGCTAAATTATTAAGTAGTTCCTAAGTAAGGAGTAGTTTCTAGTTGTCTTAATGTATGTATTCTATTCATGAAGAAATAATTAGCATTGATATAGAATTGATAAATTAAGATTAGAAGCTTTATAATGCAAGTACACGTTCATATATTTGACATTAGACCAGAGTTTTTCAAACTACGGCTCTTACAAACACACATCCTATTTTTAATATTATTGAACCAGAAAATCAAATAATTTGTATGAATAGACTGTTTCAAGAACTGTTCAAGTGAAAAAAAAACGTTGGAAAGCCAAATAATTGTGTGTAAAAAATATGTATTTTCAATATCAAAAATGATTTTTATCTAAAAACGGATTATGTGTTAAAACTGTACTGTTTTCTCACTTTGGAACATATGGGCTTTTAACGTAGTTTATTTCAACATAAGTTTTTCTACGGTAACTGCTTTTTACTCAATTGCTACACCTTTAACCTTCTAATAAAGTAAGGATAGAATGATAGGGCTAATGGTTAACCAATTGCTTTTGCTACACCCTACTTATCGAATGGGTGTGAGGCCCGATAGCCAAGCCCTGGCCCGTGCAGACCTCTACTGTGATGATTTTATAATAGGCGAAACTCGTGTCACTTTTGTTACACAACAAGTCTAGTAACAAATATTATATATCAAATTTAAGATTTCGACTGAAGGTCCTTGGTGGAATTTGAATATTAAATTCAATTCGTCAGTTCAAGTTCAAGTTCATCCATGCACTTGAACGCCTGAAGATGCCGAAAGGCGAAACCCGAGTCCTTAGTGACAAAATCTGTGTAAATGTACATAATTTGAACGATTCAAATTTAATATCAAATTTAATTTTATATTAATGGGAAATTTAGCTTAGGGAGTTTTTTTTTAAATTTTTGTGTCACTTGTATTTGCCTCTTTTAGACTTTGAAGACCTCTGCGTTAGAGTAATGGATAGCACTTATAAAAAAAACACACGAGAGCTAATTATACAGTGACACGAGCCAATCTCAGAATTGACACAAATGAAAGAGCCATAATAACATTGTAAGGATTAAATTTAACGCTATTCTCATTGTAGGCAACGTGTTTTCGCATTAAATTTGTTTCCGTATGTAATGAAATGTAATTCTAATCTATGGACAAAGATAATAAAAATCCAAGTGAGTCGCATGTTAATGACAACGAGAGCTGTATTAACAGGGTTGGCAGACGTACCTACATATTCCGAGTTCAACAGACAAATCCCGAAACTTACATTGCCTTTGAAAATTACAACAAATTTGTAGATGTAAAAAAATACGTATTACTACAGTTAACGAAACTCTCATATTTTTTTATATAGTCTATTTATTATACCATCTTTAATGGACATATTTTTTATCACAATTGTTCTGACTTTCAAAAAAATTATCGAGCAAAATTTTGTAACAAGCTTTTGGAAAATACTTTTATCAAAACTTTTATGATGGAATTTATTTTTCATTTAAATCAAAATTTAATTCGTGCTATTGTATCCAATCAATGTATTTTCATAAATGTAATTCGTGTGGATTATTATATGACTATTTTTTACATGTTCACTTCTGTATACATATCGACTGTGAAAAGGAAAAAGGACGTAACCCTCAATTTTCCAAAACAGCTTTTTTTCGATAATCACAATGTATACATCTTGACACACATTCTGTCAAAAGGATGGAAGATGAAAATGCGGAATAAGTATCTAAATTTAGCTTTTAAGTTTGAAAAAGATGACCTTGTAAAAAATTAAAACCAAGAAAAAACACTGAAATAAAGGTTTTTCCGAGACAATTTCTGTAATTAATATTAGTTTATGTCAATTAAACATCAGCTTAGAAGTATCCGTGTACTTTAAGGTTGTGTATAATTCATAGTTTTCATGTCACAAAATCATCAAAACACGTTTTTAGCGCCTCCTGTAAAATTTGATATGTGTAAATTACGTCCTTTTTCCTTTCCACAGTCGATATTATTACTGGTTCAATTAAAATTGTGTACTTTTTTCTTTTTTTCTCCTTAAGTTCAAAATAGTAATTGTCCCGATCTGTGATTTTGGTAAACTGGCAACCCTCCCATTTCAGGATTTTACGAAAAAAATTGTGTCTCGTTGTTTAAAAAAAAAGCTTTAACATCATAGAAGATTGCTAGGGTGCAATACTTTGCTAAATGCTCGACCACTTAATCAAACCTTAATAGGTGATTTGCATTTACGCAATATTCAACACGTCTTAAAGTGTAGTAAACTCAGTTAATTAATACACATTGTAATGGTGTTATCTCCGTAAAATTAAAACATTTAATCCACAAAAACACCTACTAAAGACGTCACTATACTCAAAAGTGTATGAAAAAAGTTTTACTATTTTACTAGTTGACTCACTTCATCTTTCGAAGGCTCATTTTACGTTTATATCTGTAAGAAAAAACTAATTTTACAAAACGGGTGACTTTCTTTCTAAAATTATATTACAGTTATACTTTATGAAAAAAAAATATATTTTCAATAACCTTTGTCTTTTAAAATATAAATTGTATTAAAACTGCGAAAATCAAGATTCGCCCATATGTTATTAAGTATGCGATAAATAATCAACGGATAAGGTAGCGTTGCCCTATCGTATACCCTTTCCATAGTTCACAATTCCAGCACTGCAATTATGGGGATATATAATATGAGTAACGTTAATACTCTGGCATGAATGGTTGGTTCACTGTCCCTCTTCCACTTTGTAGAAGTTTGTTTGCTTGCGACCGACTCTTATTTGAATAACTCTCGAGTCTGAGAAGTGGAGACCGACTCGGCCGTGATGATGTGGTATGTGCTGTGTGAGCTCACTGCTCAACTCTCTCAAGAACGGCTTAAGACTAGGGCTTATACAAAAACCGACTTTTGAGAAAACCGGGGTTCTAATAACAATATTTCCTAAAATTTGGCCTAAACTGTTTTTCGAAGTTTAACAAAAAATGATGATTCAAATGAAATAGACAACAAGATTCAATTTTTTAACACTTTACACTCTTTTACTCAATACCAATTGACTACTCTGGGTTCAGAATGTACTCATATTATCAGCAAATTGAATACAATTTTTAATAAAAATCAAACGTATTTTTGAGACAATCTGTGAAGCTCCAATGGTGACCAAAATAATACGTATCATATTTGGGATACTTTTCTTCGAAAAAATTAATAAATTTTACAATAAGACAATATTCACTTAGCTGTTGTGAATTGCAAAATTAACCATTGTTGTATTATTTAAGGCGATATTTTGAAATTTAGTATAGTTTATTTCGTATGCATTAACATTGTTATAAATTAAACTTTAATTTACTACAATTTTATTTGTAATTCTTTTTCAAGAAAAGAATTATTAAAAAACACAAATCAAAATGCATACCAAAAATATTTTCAAATTAACCTGAATATAATGTTTTCAACTTATTCATTGGATGTATACTTTCTACTAAGCTACATATTTCATCTTGTTTTATTTGAAGCCATGACGGTTGTAAAACATAAAAAGATTTTGATCAAATAATATAAAAAAACAATATTCCTTCAAATATTAGAAACAGTTTTGCGAAATTGAAAAAAATAGCATTCGAATGTCACAAATTTAACTTCAAATACAGGTTTTTTAAAAACGGCTATTAAAAGATTGACAAGCCCTACAACACGTCTTACCTACATGTACATATACTTTGTCGGGAATACATTTATTGCTATGTTACTCGTAGGGCACCAGAATTGTTTGCAATTTCATGATTTATTTGAGGCTGGTTTTGATGGGTGTTGCATCAAAGTTGCAAAACACGGTTATATATTATATTATTTTGCATGTATTTATATCGCTACATCAATGCAACATTAATACAATCTGGATTTTTTTGTGGTAATGACAGCTAAGGTTTTTTGCTAAATCTAAAACACTTTTACACAGTTTTAAAAGTGTTGTTCATTTCTGACTGGTATTTTCGTCTAATATGTTGTTTCACTTAGGTATTATTCAGATTAAAAATTGTATATTTATGTGACAAAGTTTAGTTTTTTGCGTTGCTCTTGCACTGTAGTATATTGTTATTTTTCTGAATGTCACTGTTAGATAATATCCGTGTTGGTCGTACTTTAAAACTGCATTGCATTTGATTAATCATTTTAATACATTTACCTATAATAGCATTCATAGCTCAAAGCGTTACATTGATTGTTCGATGTATAATTTATATAATGAAACACAATCTTCTTAAGCAAAACTGGTATTGATTAAAATTGTAGAATTGGAAACAAAACTGTGGTATTTTGATTATGAATTGAGTGACTTTCTCCCTGCAATTGATGGTTAACATCATTTAAGCGAATCTATACAATTAAACATTCAAAATTCTTGATTGATGTAATTAAAGTGTTTCAAATATTATGCTGGGTCAGGTATTTATCACACATTTGCCTCGATTATTGACAACTTCTCCAAAGACTAATTTTGTCTCAAGTTATACATAGATACGATTCGGATATTTATTATTAGTTTTTCCTTTTATTTGGCGTTCCTTTATGGTACTATGGTACATCGAAGGTATGGCTGATTTACAAAAAGCGTTTTTTACAAATTAGTCCGATGTTATTGAATTGTATGCGCTACATCGTTTTATACCGCATGCGACAGCAATTCAATTAACGGAATTTGAGTTCACAACATCATGGCTCCGATATTCGTGACTACAGACTAATTAGGTTAGGTTACATCTGCAAAAATGGAGCTTGTTTTTTTTTCGTTTTTAGCCACATTATTAACGGTTGGTAGGTTATACTCACTTTCCGTTTCCACATTGAATTATGTCGCACAAATAAGATGCATTCTCTCAAAACCGAGTTAGTTGAAGCATGAGGAGCAAACATTCAAAAAGTGATTTGTCACAAATTTAAAAAAAAAATGCCGTTTAATATCAGTTCTGAAAGTCCACAATCAGGGCCGGCCCTAAGCGTGTGCGAAGTGTGCGACGCACACAGGCACCGGCTCTAAAAGTGATCAGTGGGGCGCAGATTGGTGGATCGCTCCATAATTAAATACATGCCATTTGACCGCCGAAGGCACCTCGGACACAGGCACAAGAATCCACGGGCCGGCCCTGTCCACAATAAGATCTTTGAATGCAAAAATTAAATCATAAAGTTGACACAATCAAGCAAACCGTAATTTCTCCAACACTTAATCATTATCAAATTTAGATTTGAGATCTAAGACATGGGTGTCCGCGATGTCAATTTACCTCGAGTTCATCTCGAGTGACTTACAATACTAAAATTCTCATCGAGTTTTTCTTTGCATGCTTTATAACATGCTACACTTTTTCCCTTAGAAAATTGACTAAATATCGCTAAAAACAATTTTATTTGCTAAAAAGTTTAATTGAAGATACGAGACTATCAAAAACTCAACAATTTGTTGCCATTTTTTCTATCAATTGCTCTAAAAAGTTCCATTTGACATATCGTGGCTCAGACTGGTATAATCGCATTTCTCGTAAATTATCGAGTTCCCTTATTTTCGTGTATGTGCACTTAGCATTTTTCTGTTTGTAATTAAATTAACTGCAAAGCTGCATTGTTATAAGTGGCTTTTTTTTAATGTTCAGGTAGAAAAACAGTAGCATGTTGATAAGCAAATATTTTCTTTCGAGAGATTATATTATCTGTATTGATATGTAATGACCGTATTTCTTATGGATATTTATGAAAGATCTTCATATATAAATTCAGATTAATTTCTTTCTTAAGATGTATTAAGTTGGTTTGAGTTTAAAAAAAAACGTTACTAGGGTGCTTGTCAAAATTTCTAGTAGCCCTACTACGCTAGACAGAGTAGGTTTTTCGAATAAGATGAGATTTTCACCTAGAAAGCTTTCAAACTAAGATTTTTCATATCCGTACTAGTGCTGATTGCAGAATTGAAACTTGCAGATTTAATGTTAAATTTGCAATTTACGAAGATTTGCTCACCCAAATGATTTTTTTTTTAAATAATAAGATACTTCATTCGAAAAATATTTAAGTCTACAAAAAAGCGAGGTAAATTAATAAAGTGTGTAGATTTTTTATAAAAACAGTGCCGTAGCTAAACTATTGAAACTTGGTCAGATTTGTAGTGGGCTCATTATACCCTTGAAAAACTTTAATAAAACATTGTGTTCAAAATAAATAATCGTTTGAATGAATTAAATATTAAAATTTTCTCTAACCATTTTATTAATATTCATTTTAACTCAATCAAGCAGACTGCCTGATTGAATGTCAACATCGTTGGCTAAGAACACGGGTTCGAATCCCACTACGGACAGTTTTTATAGATTGATTTGTCAATCGACTAACACATTTCTGTTCGAAGGAATGGATGTATGTAATGTCCTCTTAATTCTCCTCTCCCACCCATTGTATACTAAAAAATGGTGTGCAGCAAGAGCGATTAACTAACTACTAGACCTGTCCTAACCCTATCCTTTCATCCCAACTCTCTAAAAAAGGTTGAGTTAGAACTAAGTAACAACCAATTCTCGTTGAAACTATTTTGTTGAGATATAAGTCCATATCCTCCACATTGTGAGAGGACATGGTAAAAAACAAACATTCTATTAAAAAACGTCAATTAAGAATTTATATTATTTTAGTTGAGTCCTAGCCCTAAACTTCTATCTCTACTCTATATGAAAGATTGAACAACTGAGTAACAAACAGTTCTCTTTGAGACACTTCTATTAGGATAAACTCTATAAGAAGTCCATATGCTCCACATGGTAAAAATACATATATGTATTCTGCTTAAAAAAAAGCCAATTGTGAATTTATATTATTTAGTTTCTGGAGTAAAAGTCAAAGCACTACTTAAATTAACGCTAAAGAAAAAAATTATCACACCCATTTTCCGAACAGGATGTGCGGTCAATTATTTGCTCGATAAATTGTCACAATAATTCGCAATAGAGAAAAAAATTATAAATGACTTCAGGTATTTTGAGTGTTAATAATTTAAAACGGTTTCGTTATGATTTATCAAAAAATGTCCGCCACGATAATACCTTAGTCAAATATTATTTTCATATAAATGCCGAAAGTAATAATATTTTTGTTTACTCAATAAATTTTAAATAACTTTCATTGACAGGAAAATAAAATTTATCAGCATGCAATAAAATAATTGATATCTCGTTTGCCTTTAAGAATTGACTTATAGATGTAAACAAATAATAATATATATAGGATTAGTGCAGATTGGCACCAAGTATTAAAAATTACTTATTCATATTTGCATTCAGATATTTTCACGACAGATTCATTTATATTGGCGTGATTCGGTGCACGGTATGTTCTGTAATATTTATGTTAAATTATGTACATATTTGGAAGGATTGATTTTTTTGTAGTTTTGGCTAATCTATTTACTCAAATATAACATACAAATGTCTTTTTTTATTGCATTAATTAATGAATATTAATAGTTTTTACTAGATTCAAAACGAATTGAACAGCCCAAACAATATCGTCACTCAAAAGTACCAATTGAAAAACACTGTAAATATATAAATCGACATATTTTTTCAACGTATAATAAATTTTATTCCTTTTTTATAATCATGTACGCTCCCAATTTTTAGAAAACGGACTTCTAATTGAGTTTATCCTAACAGATACCTACGTTTCGACGAGAACTGTTTATTTAATGTCTTTGAAATTAAAAAAATAAAAACATCGATAAAATTTAGGATTTCGAACGAAGGGACTTGATGGAATTTCAATATAAAATTAACTTTTTCGGTTCTAAGCTCAAGAAATTCGACCCCAATACCCACATTTTCTTAAATATCTTTTTTAATATGGGTGATGCAATGTTTATAATTAAGGTATTCTTATATCATAGTTTTTTGACCTTTTGTAGTTTATATAAATACGCGATAATGCGATAACGCGATAAGAGATCGTTCGTTAGATAGCTGGGTAAACTCGTCAGTTGCAATTTCATATGTGTGCTGGGATGACGTCTTTTTTACGCGCAACTTAAAATATGATTACTTATTAAAAAATCTCGGATTTTTATAAAAAAATGTATGAGTAATGATGCAGAGAGATATTTTAAAGCCGTTAGACTATTTTTTTTTTGAAATTCATAAGAATAAGGCCAATAATGAGGAAACCACTGGAGTCAACTAGACTTAACTAAGCTGTAACTAGACGATCCCCATCGGCAGAGAAGTATTTTTCTAGTCTCCGAGCCGCGAGAGTTAACGACACGGGATTCAGCTTTTGGCAACTTTGGGCATTAAAATTTACCGTTAATATGAATTGACAGTTAGTGAAAAGTTATTCTTTTAAATTTACCTTTGTTTTGAAATTAAATTAAGTATCACTTAGCATCGTACAATTATCATAAATTTGACAGCAGTCCAAATAATTTATTCATTTAATTTATGCATTATTTTTCATGACGAATATACTAATAGCGATATTATATATTGCTATAAGTAATATCATCTATATATTACCATAAATTTTAATTACAAATAAGACCAAATCTTATCATTTTTTTTATCCCAATAAAAAATAATAACAAAAGTAATGTTTCGTAGAATTCCTAAACTATTTACAATTTAAAATTTCCTTAAAACGTACAGCGATCCGTGTATGATATCAGAATTCCTCAAAAAATATTTGGCACTCGGTTGTGCTAATGAAGAAAATAATATGTGCCAATTACTTCTCGTCTCTTCTCTTCATAGGCGCTCGCTAATATTTAAAGTTTTAGCACCATTAAACAATATCAAAACAATCATGAGTACATGATCGAATGGAATCATCAGTCAATATTAAATATATATATATATATAAAACTGGTTTTATTTTGAAGTGCAAATTAGCAAAGATTTTTTACAAAGTAAAAGATACATTTCGTAAGAAATTCCAAATTAGATTTTTATCTTAAACGTACATAACGATATTACATAATGATATTGCAGAATATACGATTAGTAAAGCGCTGGGTTCAAATCCGGGATCGGAAATAATGTTTTTTTTTTCTAAAAACGTAAATTAATTTGATAGATTAAAATAGCCATGATAATTTTATTGTAATGTTTGATACTTCATTATAAAACACACAGTCGCCTTTATAAAAAAATAATAATGATAAATATGAATACGTTTGTAGTTTCAGGTTGACGGGGGTGCCAATGGTAAGGTTTGTAATATAAATTTAAGTTTTTTCAGTTTTATTTTAACTATATCAGAAAATTTAACAAAAAATTAACTCACGTCATAATTCATGTAATATGTACGTATTTAATCCATATCCACTTACAATGTGGAGAATGTGGCTTCCTAATGGAGGTATTACACCACTAGAGTGACTGTTTTTTATGGTGAACTAATCGCTCTTGCTACGCCCATATATTGATTGATCGAAAAGGTTGGGAGGGAATTTTTAGACATCACAAACATCCATGCTTTGAACAGTGAAATCCGGCACGGAAGCCAACAGCGCTAACCGCTGCGCCATAGGACCCGACAATATCTACCTGTATCTATACTACGATTCTGGCGTAGAATGGCGATTTTGTATCGGCTGGTTTATAAAGCAATTAAGCTTTCATCGCAAAAATCATACCTCGGATCGATCTGATATAGACGTTAGATCGAGTAAATTTACTTTGCTGAAGTAATCATATCAAAAAAGAAACCACTTTGACGCGAGAAAAACGTTATTACCTCACGTAGAAGCTATCCTAATTATGGGCCGAACGATGCCCACCGCCTTGTTATTAGCGCATATAAATATGACTGACTACCAGATAAAACATCGAGCCGACGGGGCCCCATACTACGTCTATCAACTAAACTTTTTTAAATTTTATTTTGTTGTAATAATGCAATTATTAAATTCTAATCATGCTTCTTAATAAACGTTATTTATGGCTTTATTACGTTACCTTGTAAAATATTTAAAAAAAATAATCAGCCGCTAAAGATGAGATAAAAGTTAAGTAACGTGAGTTATTTAAGATTTTTTTTTAAATGTTTTGATAAAGAGTTTGATGAGAAAATTTAAGTAAGACTCAAATGTTATTCGTTTAAATACACTAACATGATGACAACATTGTGTATTTAAAATATATAAACATATTCTCTTCAACCCATAATACTTTAAAAAAATATACATTTTTAAGAAAGTTTTTTTGCAAACCATCTTCATTAATTATTTCATTTGAAGAATTTATGATTTAAAAGAATAATTATTTATTATATATCGTCAATATATTTTTAGTTACTCTATGATTGTGATTTGCAAGAAGTTCCCGTTGAGAATGATAACATTGATTTGAACTGTTATGAGCGTTCACTTGTTATCAATTAAAATGAAGACATTGTTTAGTATTAGTATCACAATATTGAAGTTGTTTATTTATTTATCGACAGGCAGTCAGCTTGTTGCAGTGGCGGATGATCCCCTAAGCCAGGGTTTTCCAAACTTTTTCTGCAGTGGAACACTTTGCAAATCCGGATATTTTAACGAAACGCTTGGCTTATGACAATATTTATGTCGGGTAATTCATAATAGTATGAAAACATTTAAAAAAAAAAACTTGTGCTTCGCATAAATAATTTATACAAAACAGTAGTAAAACAATAATTAGTAATATTATATTGATATGAGTGTCAATGTTAGATGATATCTGTAATGGTCATATTTTAAAATTACAGTGCTTTTGTAACGCGGTGAAACGGTGTTCTGGCACCTTTTTCTTGCAATTTTTAATGTTTTAATTCAATATTCGTAAAATTTTAGTTTTATAAAAAAATTGTTGATTTTTTTATGGAAACCATTATGTTTGTCTCTTTTGAATGTTATGTTCATAAAAATTCTAGGTTCATGCACTTTCTCTATGAGCAGAACCATGGGTCTTATACTTTATATATTGTTTTGTTTTACAAAATTCGCTTATTTACAACACTTTTTCTCAAAAGTCGGGCCTTTAGCACAGTGGTCAATGTCATTGAATTTTGTGGCAAATCTCACAGGTTTGAATCACAGTACGAAGCAAAGCGAGAGCGATTAGTTAACCACTAGTCCTGTCTTTACTCTATCCTTCCTTCCTTACTCTCTTCGGGAAAATAGAGGTTAAGCAACTGAGTAACAATCAGTCCTTGTAAAAAAACTTCTGTTCAGATACCTTCATTAGGAAGCCATATACTTGACATTACGGCTTATAAGACCCGGCCACGGGTTATAAAAAATCTTGCCAAGAAGTGAGTTCCAATGGCACACTACCTGTAATGCCATTCATTGCTCAAACATGTCCTTTGTCGATTTTTCAACTGTTTCATTATTGTAGCAATATGTAACTAAAATATTTAATATTCAGATTTCAGTACTAATTTTTAATTAACATTACATTTTGTGACACTTTTGTGTTATCCGTAAAACAGGGCCTTAAAATTTTATTGCGCCTGGGGCTTCTTAAGTGTTTGATCCGCCAATGTGTTATAGCGCCTTAACGATAACAGCGTAATCACTCAAATGATTGTATAATCTTATCTGTGGCATGATTCGATGGCTTTCATCTCTAATAATTATTAAGCGTCTGCGCATGCCTCTGTCGTATCTGATGCAGAAATCATTGCACTAATGTTCTGCAGTATTCCTATGTCAATTTACAGGGGTATATAAAAGTTTTAGTGCAAAGATATTGGTATGTCCAGTTCTGCATGTTTTAAGAACATCGAATTCAAATATTTTTTTTGCATGCTAAATATTGTTGAAATTTACATATTATGTTTTCGAATGATAGATTGTCTTTTCATGACTGTATTTGAACGTACAGTTATTTTACAGCATAAAGATAAAATGCACCATAATGTGTATGTAAACTCAATTTAGACGAAAACTAGGCATATAAATATATTTACACCAAGCCATTGAATAAATAATTATGATGGTATATTGAATACATATTTATATGAGATTGCTTACATTAATATGGATAACGTGCCACAGAAAATAACTTCTGACGAAAGGAATGATATACATAATGGGAATAGCGGCTAGTACACACAAGCGCTTTCACATACGATTTATTAGTTACGTATGCTTTAAAACCAAAAACGGTGTGTAAAAGTTTTTTCTCTTTCTACAGGATTACAACTACCCAATTTACTTTAGAAAAAACTCTTAACTTGTTTTATTTCCACACATTCCTCTCGTTTTAATTTTTTTTAAGCCAAACGGAAGTGAAAGTACTTGTGTGTAAAGCCGGCTATTGATTGTTCTTAAACGAAATTTTAAATGGTGTTTGTCCGTTTTTTGCATGCAGTTAAATTTGTATATACAGCAATAAAAAAAACGTATTACTAACTGTTTTAGGTTTTATATGAAGATGTCGTATTTGAAAAGGAGTTGGCACGAGCTTACTCGTGTGTACTCATTCTGGCACAAATGTATGTGTTGCATAAATATCATCAATTGATTAATTTTTCATAACCAACGTGTCCTTGAACATATATCATATGATTTGATATGCTTCACCTAAACAAAACGTAGTTAAATTTATTCATTAGCAAAATTACTGCTAAGCTAATTAAAATTCTACATAAATAGTGTGTAAAATATTAATTAGCTTATTGTATATGTAAAATGTTGTAAAACAATATTAAGTTTCTTTTAGTATTGTAATAATTAATGTAGACATTTGCGCATTCAATAATTACAATAGTTACTATATTGCATGTTAAATAACATACGGGCGTATCAACATAGATGATATTCACAGTTAGATATTACAGTTTTACTGAAATGTACAACTTTAGTATTGTTGAAAATATTTTATTTTTTTAAAATTTTTACACAATTTTCAACAATCTATGTCCTCAAAGATACAAATGTCAGTAAAACTACAATATCTCATATGTAACTGCAAACAACTAGATACGCCCATATGCGATATGTTTGACATTACCAATATTAAATTAAAAAAAATTAAAAGATGCCAAATTTGAATTATTTTTATTCTGTACACTTCCATAAATTTTGTCGATAACGACCCGGGTTTCGCCTTTTGGCATCTTCTGGTTTTATCTAGTGCACGAATGAACTTGAACTGAAGTCTTGAATATATTATAATGGCAAACTTTTGATGTCAACTGTATTGTTTTGCCGTTAAATATTATATCATAATTCAAAATTACTTGAACAAAAACCGATTCCCCGTTTTCGTATTTAATTAAGCATTTTTTGTAGTTTCACCTGTGTCAACCCATGCCACCGAAATGGTAGTATAGTTTGAGCAATTTTCCCATTTGACAGTATTTTTTTTTGGTTTTTAAGGGTTGTGATCAGCATCCTAAAAGAAATTGCCGCATTTACATTTGTACTATCTTCTAATTATAGCACTACGTGACTTCGACAGAAAACTAAGTCAGTCCCACATGAGTCAGGAGCCTGTAATGTAGATGAAAATCCTCACGTTACAATACTTTCTAAATGCGGTAGTTTTTTTTGACAGATTTAGATTTAAAAAACGTTCTCATAGGATCTTACCTTAGCAACAAGGAAAGCCTTGCGGAATTTCGGTTTAACAGAACAATGCAATACAATCTTATCATTGTATAATGTCTGAAACATTACTGTTTTATCTCACGTATATAAATTTGTTATCTTATAAGAATAAAGAGGAGTAGTGTAAAATATTACGTAGATTGTATCCATTTTAGGCGTTAAGGCCTGCCTAAAAACTTATAATAAACAAGATAAGAAACATTTAAAAGACGAAGAAACAAAAGAACGATTCTATTATATCATATTTAAAATTTAAAACAAAAGAACAACACATTATGTTTTTAAAACTAAGACTTTTTATTTTTATTATCATCTGATAAATTGAGATCAGCTGTTTTTAGTAAAATAATAATAATAAAAACGGTTGTTTACATGTCTTAATTATTTTCAAATGCCGGAAATTAAAACGCTAAAATGACAACGTTATCTTTAGTGATAAAAATATTTGCCAAGTACCGTTAAAGCTTAAGTTTGTGCAAATGCCTTTTTTCCGTATTCCGCAATTCGATACTTTCATAAAATCTAATGCAGTATTTTTTCGACGTGTTCTAATTAAATATAAATATTTTTTGTTTTAATAGCTTACTTTAATGATTTAAATATGTACAAACAAAATTTAAGATACTTAGTTGTTTTTAGTGAATGCGGATTAAATTCTACGATTACAGCGGACTACGTTATCTGTAAGTAATATTTTGCAGATTTATGTTATTATATAAGACGAATATTACAGATACGATTCTGGGCTTCTTATCGATGCAAGATAAACCGAGGCGTCCAGTATCAAAAACGGCCGAGTAAGTTTCAAGAAAAAGTTTGTTTGATTACATTTAAACGAAATTTTAATCCGAATTAACGTCAAGCGTAAGCATTTGTTTTACATACTGACTGACATTCAGTCAGCTGATTCAAATCCTGTGACCTGATTGGCTTTGAACGACTTGCGATGTATGATAACAAGATTCTTAGGACTTGGCTACTTTTGTTATTAAAATAAAAGTTTTTCAACGAAAACTGCTTGTTACTTAGTTGCTCAACCTCAAACATAACCAACGATAATAAATCGGTTGTTATGCTTTTTATACATTTTTTATAGACATGAGCTGTGCCTATATTGCTAAAATTAATACCCAAACAATGGGTACAAAGAATATAAGTAAAAAGTTTATTCTTTTGAAGAAATTTTCCTAAACCGAATTTCTTTATTCGCGGATTTTTTTCCATGACGTATGTTTGAAACGCGGTAGTAAGTAATTTATTTTTCGTTTATCTTAATAAGCCAGCTATTTGACAAAGAATTATCTATATATGTGCGTGCATACATCGTTGTCAATATTTGCTAAAATAATATAAACTTTAAATATCAAGTTTGTTTTAGATTTGGAATTATAATAATGATTATGCTAACTGTGATTACGACAGTGTTATTCTGCAGTCGTTGCAGCCAAGCCTTTAAAAATGCCGAGCATGATTTATTGCTGTATTGAGATAAAACTAATTCATTTTAATTTATATTGTATTGCGATATATGAAATAAATAATTCTAAGGAATGTAGAAGAAGACATTTTTTTATATTAAATAAATCGGCTTTGACGATTGTTATCATCATGAGATGGCGCATATTCAAAATAACATCTCAAAAACGGAACAACTTAACCCTTCGAACCCAGATGACGTCCATTTATAATAGCAGAAATTAACAGATTTTATTCGAATTACTTGATTTCTTATAAAGATTAAAATGAAGTTTTTAATCCAAAAAAAATATTGACTCTTAAGAAATATATTTTTTAAATTTTTGATATAAAGTTTTGAAATATTGTATAATTATGGTATTTGACACATTCTAAGGAAATATTTTTATGAAGCTACATATAAACACAAATGGTATTTAAAAATGTGTGTTTTTTTCGGTTACTACGGTCAGAGTTTTTAGCGTTTTTATACATCGCTAATACGTCGCCAGGCTGTGAGTAAAAAACGTAGTTATTAATTGATTTGGCATTTACTTGGTAAAACTCCATTATAATAGGGTAAAAATATCAAAGTATTTTAGTTCTACAGTTAAGTACAATCAACGCATACAAATTATTAAAAACTGTAGAACTAAAATACTTTGATATTTTTACCCTATTAAATAAACATAGCTTTGAATAAAAAAAACTTGACAGCCACTGGTTTCAAAATTATTTGCTTAGAATGTATTAAAAAAAAACAATGGGCAAAATTGTCCGGTCCTAATATGAAACATGTGAACATCTAACGTAGCATCTTAACCGGTTAAGAACCGTTTATTATTATGTCTTTCAAACTCTTCTGTTCGACTAGAAAAGGATATAGGATGAGAGTTATTTTCGGTTAGATAGAAGAGGAGTCTTTTGAAAGAAAATCCACAAACCGACTGAAAAATCAATCAATTAGTATTTTTTGAAAAATTAAGTTTTTTTGGATTAAATGTTTGTGATGTATTTTTGTACAAAACACCAAATGATCACATGTAATTTCAAAGAATTACAGAAATTGTATTTGTTTATATGATTATTTCCCTAATCAATTGAACGTAATTTAAATTAAACATCATTAATAGCTTTTTATCTTTAAGATAATAAATTGTATTCTTACATAGCATATGTATACATAAATGATAAAAATATTTACTAACCTTCCATTTAAATTTAAGTTCATCCGTGCAATTAAACATATGAAGATGGCAGGATATTATAAGAAGATGAAACTCGGGCAATTATTGACAAAACGAGTGAAAGCGTACACAATTTGAATAATTCAAATGTATTCAGTCGAACTCTTGGATTATAAAACAACCCTGTTTGGATTAACAGGGATGTTTCATTTTCGATTCATGCCAGTTATACGACATTTTAATGTGAACATAATTTTTAAGTATTTATCCGAGTTTCCAAATTTTCTCCCCATTCATGCTCACATAGTAGCTTGGGTAAAGATCAGACATGGCGCGGATTCATTCAGTCGAGTGAAGATTTATATATTTAGGCCATATCCGATTGACGTAATAATTCCTTACAAATGTGCTCAGTTTATCTAATTTTAGTACATATTTGGCCAAGCCCAAGGGACGGAATTCAAAAGACTTACCGGACCGTGCATTCAGTACGTAATTTGTCGATCCGTATAAAGGCTGTAATACAGAAAATTTGATTTAAATGCTTCAGCGGGAATATACCCCGGGAAAGTATCGTAGACCACACGACGCAGGAGGGTTATGAAATATCATAAATAAATGGCGGAAACGACTTGCAAAAAATAACTAAGCTTATCAAACTATTTTTATATCATAAAACCAACAAAATGTATGTATTTTAATTATATTTTCGTTTCCCCACTTTGAGAATTAGGTATATATAATAAAAAAACTTTTTTATGTACATTTATAACTTTATTTTGGGGGTAAACAATACTGACAATTAAAATTTTTCTCTTTTTTTACAGTTCATATTATCTGAACTCAATTTAACAATATATCGTGTTTTTAAAGAGTTTTTTTTTATCCTGCTTTAACTAAAGATTTATATTCTACATATTAATAGTCGATAATGTCCGTCTGTATGATTGTCCCCGATTTGTAAATTTATATTATTTACAATTTAAAAACTGCAGGGCTGTCGATACATGTCCTGAGGTCTATTTATTTTTTTACGAAATATATTTGTTAGCAAACTTAAACATTTCAAATATTCTAAAAATTATATTATTTACAATTTAAATACTGCAGGGGTGTCGATATATGTCCCGAGGTCTTTTTCTTTTCCTTCAAAATATATTTGTTAGCAAACTTAAACATTTCAATTATTCTAAAAAATACATTATTTATAATTTACAATTTATTTTTCATGCCAGTAAATTTTCTGACTACTTAAAAATGCAACGAAAATCCCCCCGTTGAGGTCAACGGGCTTACAGCTAGTAATATTAATTTCTAGTAAAAAGTGTGTTTATTTAGAACTGGTTTTTAATTCCCTGCTCGATCTCTCTTAACAGAGAGGCTAAATATATCTGAAACCTAATTTATCTTTCTACGGTGTGATAGACGAATAAACCACAGACATAATAAATACATTTGAAAAGAAATTTATGATACACTTGAATAATGAATCTATTAACGATTTATTATCGGAACGAATCCTATGCGGCTACGACGATTATTAAATACCTAATTTTTCATGTTTTTTTAGCAAAGTTGCATCTTTATTGTGAAGAAAAAGACTTGTATAATCAGCTTTACAACATACAACCACAAATCCAACATCCTTAGTAGGGCTTTTCCGTTATCAAAAATCAGGTTTGAAAATTCAGGTTTTTTTAGCTAAATTTGTGACATCCAAGGGTTTGTTTTCAATTCGGTAACCCGGCTTCAATTATTCAAGTTTTTTTGTTTGTTTCTGTTCCATTAACAATCGTTTATATTTTCATTACAATCATTGATAACGAATACCGACTATTAAACGAATGACTAATATCAATTACGTATAAACATTTTAAAAATACTTTTTTTCGCTATTTTATTGTATATTCAAAAACCGAATATTAGGAAATATTGTAATTCGAAAACCAGCTTTTTCGGACGCCGATTTTTGTATAAGCCCTGGTTCCTAATAAGAGATGTTTTATTTTCAAATACTTTATACACTAAAACTCAGAATTGTAAGCAGTAAAAAATATTATTGTACTCGCTTATTTAAAAAAAAAAATCTAAATGATACGAGCTTGCCAAATGTACTTATTATTATGGCTGTGCGGTGGTGATACAAACCCCAGCGCCGCAGCAAATAGTTTTCGCCCCTGTCGTATAAAAGTATGGGTTGACGACGCGAAATAACAAACAATAATATGTAATATCTCGGTAGGTTTATAAAACTTAACGAGCCGTGAAAAATCGTTTGTACTTGCCTTCTACACGAGCCATTGAAAGTTCGCCCGCTCGTATTTGTATGCGCTTTGAATAATATGCACACCTAATAAAAAGTACTGCATACCACTCTGCTTTTATTTCTTTCACAGTAAATACCAGTTTTTTTGTATTTTAGAATAAATATGTTAGTACAGTATAACATTTTTGTTTAAATCCATGCCCGCTTCTAATGTGGAGCATATGAAATAATAGAGGTATCCGTACAAAAGTTTTTATATGAGTACTACTTGTCGTTATTAGGGATATATATGATAGAGTTAAGACAGGACTAGTGTTCACTTATCGCTTTCAAACTATTAACACCTCCCATACGGTGCTAAAAAAAATACTTCTGATATTTTGCTGGCCTTTAAATAACCAAGTGTAAAAAAATGTTTTAACACTTACCGCGTTTTGATGGACGGTAAAAATCCAGGACGTACATATATTAAAAAAAAACATGTCGCTCAATTGGTTCTTTACGGGCCAGCAACATATTGGAAGTAATTTTTTAGCACCGTATGGGTAAGTGTTAAACATATTGTTCGTCACGTATATTCAACACTTTTTGGGCAAAATTCAAAATCTGTGATTTTCAGGCTCTATTTTTCACTGTCGCGCGTTAAACTTCAACCTTATCGATGGACACTTCTGAAGTAATAGAAAGTCACTCAGAAATATTGTTTATTACCGAAGTCGATTATAGTATTAACAATATCGTATGCTAGATTATTTCCAATATAAAATAGCAACCGCCGATACATCAAAATGACACAATAGGTGGCATTTTCGACATTGTATTATTTATAATAACAAATATTTGAATGAAGGATCCACGCTACCATCTTTCAACGCTGTAGGTCTTACCGCCGTCGCCATTGCGCTCTTTTTTGAACGGATACAATAATAATAATATGGCGTTCGATTTCACAGCGCGTGCGCCAGACAATGCAGCGGCTCAACAATGGCCGCCGTTGATCAGCTGAGCGATATGTCATCGATACGTCCGAATTGAGATTGATCGGACACGTTTGCTTCTGTCCAAATACAGTGGGTCGATGCAGCCGTGTTGTTGTTCAATCTAACACCATCAACTTTGGACTAGCACAACAAAATAGTAACATCAACAATATGAAGGATGCGCGATCGATATAAATATTAAAAACAGATATTGATCAAGGCGTTCAAAGAAATTTATCTTTAAAATAATAATAATTGTGATTGTTATATACAAAAGATTTTTGGAAGCGATTGTGTTTTTTTTTTTATATAATACTAGCTGGTTCCCGGCAAGCGTTGCAATGCCACTCAAAGAAAGAAAGTGTTGTGTTTTAATTGTGTTTATTGAAGTGCATGTTTTCTTTTACTGTCTGTTTGACGTTTGAAGTTTGCTACCGATTGTCTATGGTACGACACACGCACCATCTACTGTAAGGTAATTGTACTATAATCTTCGCGCAAGTGCAAGCATACGTTGTCAAAATGACCTGTATGGCAGACATACAGAAATTGATTTTTATATATAAGACCTACTGTAAGTAATTTTACTATGCCTATAACCTTCCCGGAAGTGCAAGCAAAACGTTTATCAAAGTTTTATTGCAATTGGATGAGCGGTGTGGCAACGCATAAAGTACGAACAAACAAACATTCATTTTTATATATTAGATGTTGGATGACAAACCAGTTTTATACCAATTTTTTTAACACTTCTCTTATTTAGATGTGGGGCATATATGTGTACTCCTAACGGAGCTTATCTGAATAGAAATTGTTTTAAGAGGACTGCTTGATATAACTCTATTTCTTCGGGAAGTATGGGAACAGGATGGTTGGCTAATCGCTACACTCTGTTTTGAAGGAACTCATGAACGTTGACTGCCCTGTTACAGATCTGGAGATCTACTTTTTATGTCAACGTAATATAACCTTTGTATTACGAGAAATTTGTTGAATGTTTCTTGAAGTATTGACGTAGTATTTTGTCAATTGAAATAATACAACTTCTACGGAAACACGTTTCATTGACAGTGTAAATAATATAGTACACATGAAAGTACGCAGCGTTCAAAGTTTAGTATTTATTTATCAAAGATCTGCAAACTCGTGTGAAATAAAATTGGTTGCCATGCCGCTTAATTACGAAAAATCAAAATTAATAATTCTGTATTAGTGTAAAAATCACGATATATTCGGACAAAGTATACAGTATTATCGCGAAACGCTAAAAATAAGAATGTGAGAGATTTTTGAAAATATCTTTTCTTTTTTACTATCAAATTGATTGCATTTCAAATTATTTCCAGGTGCAATATTTTTGGAAGAAGTTATCAGTCGATAAAACTCAAAATAAAGGCACATGTTTATTTATGATTTTTAAATCATTTCTGACAGTAACCTTTTTAAAATTCTGAAATCTCATTATATTAAACTTAAACTCTTTTTTTTGTTAATATCTTAAAAATATTATTTTAAATACGACATAGCATGTTCATCAATTTATTTTTCATTAAATCCCTTCACATTCAGATGGACGACATTTTTTTAAACTCTGTTATTCTACTGAAGTTTTCGTTCACTGAAATATACTTCAGTAATTTCATTATTATTTATGTTTATATACTATTGTGTACATAAATACTTACATATTATAAACAAATCGAATAAGCCTTTAGAGTAAGACTATCTTGGATGAAAGGAGGGAATGGAGTGAACAAAGTTGGTAGTCCCTGATTGTATGACCTGTATAGCTTGGAATACTACAATTTTAAATAGCATTCAGTAGAATATATTCAAAATAAAAAAATATTCTGGGTTCCAAAGTTCATATCGATTGAACAATTTCACATTTTAGATGAAAAAAACATAAAATAATATTAGCTTAATTCTTTTACTAAGTCTAAAAGAGGCGAAACACAATTGGTACAACAATCAGTGGAATAAAAAAATGTTAAAATGAATCATATATTAAAATTTAATTTCCACGTAGTAACCGCAAAAATCCACCAAAAAAGATTAAACCTATTAGTATAACGATACACGTCGAAATTCATAATATATTCACAGAAAATTGGCAATTTTTACCGATGTTATAATTTGTCTAATAATTCGAGCAACACGTTTGCTGTCGAATATTTTTTTATATTAAATACTTCGACCTCCCATACAATAACCAATACTTTTAAATTATCTAGTAACTATTTAGCGTCTACCCAAATTATACCACAAATAAAAAGGATATTGTGTGGTCTGCATCCTCCATTCAATATTCCCTATTATGTTTTTTCTCAAAGAAATTTCTCTATATTTTCTATAGAATAAGAGAGCGCCTGATGGCACACGTTGAGGTCTACCCAGCCTAATAATTTATCGCACGAAATTAATACGACTCGAAAGGTTTGGGACAGGGGTTTGTAAGCGTAGATGTCAAAATAGCATTTCGAAAAACGTAAGAATAACTCCAGCTCTAGTTTATCAAATTGACTAACAACATACGCAGATTATTATAAACATTGTTTTTTATTCGTGAATATAATAAATAACGTTTATCCTTGATGGAAATCTTTCATAGATAACAGATTCTTTGGTCCCACATCCGCACACTAATTCTTACTTTTTATATTCCACAAAAATAAATAAATACACCATCTTTTGTCGTGCTTTATTGTATAATCAATAAATAATATTTTTGATATCAATGTACAAACAGGACCAATCGGTATGCTAAAATTTCATTTAAGGAAAAATTCGTGCATTATTTTCTGTTTATCAGCAAAAATCCCGTTAATATTTTTTAAAAATTGTATGCAAATATCTCACTTAGATTTAGATTTCTAGCGGTTAATGTTCCACAAGGTTTCAGCATAGAGTATGGCCATAGACTCATAAAGCATGGTTAGTATAGAATACATTTACATCGTCACACTGATACTACAACCAGGAAATTTCATTTTAAACATTTTGAAAAATGTAGCTATAAATGTTTCCGTCTACAAAGTTCAATTAAATTGATATTATTTAACTGTGTTAAATAAAACACCATATATCATTTGTATTTTAAGAATTATTTGTAGATTTATAGTAATTAAATAATGTTTGAATTTAATTTTTCCAACAAATATCAAATCACAGTAACTCAGGTGTGGTATTAAGCGCTGATGTAATATACTCTTTCTTCGGTTATATAAGAGTACTTTAATAAATAAATATATAAATAAAAACATTTTGAATGGATTGAAAGGAAATATATCGCAAAAATCCCACCCAAGTTGTGAAAAAATAACGGCACGCAAACAGCACACGGACCGTACGTTTAGTATACCTATTATAATTTAGGGTAAGCGCACAAAAGCTTAAATGTAGCAGATTTTAAATAGGAAGTATTGACGTGTGATTTATGAGAATTGCTTTAAATTGATTTAATAAGGTAAGGATCGCAAGCAGACCGTATAATGTCTGTATTATGAAATGCATTTACTGCAGGGATAAATCAAAAATTGGGTCAGTTTAGGCAATTTAACTATTATTGTCTGCGTTCAAAATATTACAATCGTTTAATTTTCAGTTATTCTTTGTATGAGGTAAACTTGCATTTTATTTGTAATAGTGTTATGTGATAGTTCAGATTGGATAACAGTTTAAAATTGTACATTTCTGAGGCTGAAAATCAATGAATGAGAATGGCCATTTGGTAATTTGAGGTTACAAACCATATAGGGTCGAAAACTACGTTATTGCACTTTCCTCAAAACCGGTTGCGTTTACGTATTTTTTGAAAATCATATATAGATCAGTAAGTGTTCTAATATTATTTTTTGTAGACTTGATGTATATCTTATTGAATCATATTAATTTACAAATAATTATTACGTATTTTACATAGGTAACGCACAAAGTTTAAAAGTTATTACTTCTTCAGCTGTTACACCTCAATCGTATATTTATTATTGAAGTGCATCTCGTATTACCGCAAAACAATGAACAATCATACATACAATGCCCTCCATGAGTTTATAATATTTTAACCCATTCATTCATATTTACTTATTATAATGTTGGTAAATATTGATTTATAAGTAAGAAATGCTATCGGTAAAATTCCATTTCTCGGCGAGATCTGCGTATATTATAATAATAGTAGGTATTGTCATTATTTTTTTAAATGGTGTACATTAGAAATATGTATTGCATTGTTAAAGACGAGCAATTGTGTATCCTGGATCACTTCGTAAATCTGTCGAAGAAATTTCACAACGACGTGATTGATCATACTAACCCAACCTTACTTGACGATTACTTAGACCATGGTTTCCCAAACATTTTCTGGAATGGAACACTTTGCAAGTCCGGAAAATATAACGGAACACTTAGCTGAATTTTAAAGATTTTTTAAAACTGTTTTGCAGCGTATAAATCCATTCCATTTTTTTTCGGAACACCTACTCTGGCTCCGTGGAACACCAGTGTTCCGCGGAACATAGTTTGGGAAACCCTGACTTATACTATCCCTTTACTTCCACCACTCATTATCTCTCCTGCTTGGTTGGCAACGACAAACCCCGGACAGATGACACTGACCACAACTAATTATAATAAATCAAACAGGCGTTGAAGGAGGGAAAGAAGAAGAAAACGCTCAAAAAACATCTTCAAATTACAAGAGAAGAAAGAGAAATGGAGCAAGAGCTCTTCTCTCAGTAAAAGATGAAATACCCCAGTAGTGAATATTGTTTATTAATAAAATTACACGTAGGGATGTATTCATTTTTTTTGTTGGTAAAACTAATCTGAAAGAACGATTTCTTTTCAATTCTTTTATAATTCACTTGTGAAAAAAATTGCAACAATATATTATTGTAATGACATATTTTGGTTCAAAGATGTGCAATTAGTTGGCTCACTCAGGAAACGAGCATTTTTTGTTAAAACGCGTTGCTCATCCATACTAGAGTATTCAATCCCGTGATCCCGTTTAATTTTCTGATCCCGAATCCCGGGATTGATACGGCTGCGATCCCAGGATTGAGAAATTTTGAGCAAATCCCGAAAATTTACACGAAATTGGCAAATCGAGAATCGATTCCTCGATGAGAAAAAAAAAACAAGGTTCTGTGACAATCCGGGAAAAATTATACCAAATGGAGAATTTCAAATTCCTAACTGAGCTAAAAATAAAACAAGGTTCTGTGACTATCTGGGAAAAACTATACCAAATCGAGGATTTCAAATTCCTCGGTGAGCTAAAAACAAAAACGAGGTTTAGAGATAATCCGGGGAAAAAGTATAGCGAATTGAGGATTTCAAATTCCTCGGTGAGCAAATCCCAATCCCGGGATTGAAAATTAATCAACCCCGGGATTGGAAAAAGGCTCCGGGATTGAATACCCTAATCCATACTCCTAGACAAGGGTTCCTAACCAGTCGATGCAGATTTTTTATAATTTTTTGCTTCCCTATAAAAATGTTTTTTCTTTTGCATATATTTAACGATATTTTTTAATTTAAAAACTAACCTTTCAAACTAAACAACTAAAAAGTAGATCGACAAATAATCTTATTAGATTTTTGAGAGAAGTAGATTTCCATAAAACATTTAGATTACAAATACATAGCTACCAACATCTGAAAGAGTGGGTATTCTTATTTTAAAGAATGAGAATAGGGAAAATATTGACGACACAAAACAATACAATATTCAGTTAATATGCTTTTTGTTCCGCAGTTCGCTACTCTTTGTCTACCTTAAAATGAACTCAATGCTTCTAGTAACATTTCAGTTCGCAGTTCAGAATGCATTTCTGTGGGCAATAAAATACAAATATGAACACGCCAAATTATCATACAGAGTATCTCTTGCGGCTCGGAGACTAGAAAAATACTTGTCAGCCGATGGGGTCTTTTTTGACCCCAGTGGTTTCCTCATTATTGGCCTTATTCTTATGAATTTCAAAAATAAATAGTCCAAGGGCTTTAAAATATCTCTTTGCATCATTCCTCATACATTTTTTTATAAAAATCTGTTTTTTTTAATAAATAATCATATTTTAAGTTGCGCGTAAAAAAGACGTCATCCCAGCACACATGTGAATTTACAACTGACGAATGTTCTCAGCGTTCTCAGCTATATTATTAACAATCGTTATCGCGGGCGCTTATCACCTGATAAGCGTTATCGCGTATTTATATAAACTACAAAAGGTCCAAAAAACTATGATATAAGAATACCTTAATTATAAACATTGTATCACCCATATTAAAATAGATATTTAAGAAAATGTTGGTATTGGGGTCGCATTTCTTGAGCTTAGAAACGGAAAAGGTATGAAAGAAAATCAATAATTTACGCAAAGTACGAATTTAATATTAGTATGAAAGAGTCAACATAACATGTCAAATGAAACTTATTAGAACAAATTTTAGAGAAAATTTGAATTATGGCGACAATGTTTTGCTAAAATAATTCGTAGTTCGGATGAATCTTTGAAAAATGAATTTTTTATATTTACCCATCGGCAATCAAATTAACTAGGAAATCGCATTGTTTTTTTTGCGAGATTAAGTACATTTTTGGGAAAAAGAGAGAGTATGATGTACTTAAGAATAATTAGGAAAACAAATTCTTTCATAAGAACATACATAACTGCATTACAAGTTGAAAGAGAAAGCATTGTAGTTGCGCCTTGATATCGTAATGTTTTGAAACGATAAATTGTGTTGAATTTTAGTAGCTGTTACATAATTGTTTCTATTCGAGGATTCGATTTATAAGTGAGTATTGTTGATCAGATTGAATCCATTGAAGTTTTTCAAATGAGTACCGCAAGAGGTTTAGTTTGAATAACACACATAACTGGCGTCAATTACACAGTTGTTCAAGATGGCGAGAACAAATCTCCGAAGGCGGTTAACCTGTGGTTGAGTCGACCGCAAACTGCAGAAATGCATCTAAAGGCTGATAATAATTAACCGCTCCAAATAACACACCGATTCGTCAACTATTTAACCAATATGATTTGAGAGAAAAACGTTTACTGCACATATTTTGTGTGCTGACACACTTAAAATATTCATAAATTTGCATTTAGGATTATGCACTAGAACAATTATATAACATAATCAAGCCAATGAAATCCTTAATGAACAAGCAAATATCAATATATCACCGTTGCCATGACCGTTACCAGGTGCTGATGTAACCAAGTATAAAAAATCGATTACATTTAAACTAATTTGCTTTCAATAATCGCATACTAGTTTTCGTTCCGGGAAACACTAAAGTCAATTTATTAAATGTAATACTTACAATATTTTGCGGTGTAAATTAGGATTTTAGATTGAATGAGAAGATGTATAGTGTACTAAGCCAGTATAGCAACTAAGTTAATATAACTTTAAACATAGTTCTGATGACGCCGAAATAGCCGTGGAATTTATAATTTATTTAAATAGTATGTGTGGATCTAAAATACGAAAAAAAACTTGTTGATCAAATGAATGCCAATAAATATCTAAATGTGTTGGTTTAAACATTAAATATTGACTAAAAAGCAATCGTTGATGGGTCTCTCATGTATCTTAACTTAACTGATGATGACTTTCAGATTGAGATACCATATAACTTGACAATACAATGCTTAAGAATACAATTATTGTACTTTTATTTGAAATTATTCATGCATTTTTTTGCACCTAGAAACTATGACAACTTACGTGACATACAAAAAAATTCAAGCTAGTAGATTTCAACCAAAAGAAGGTTTTACAACATTATTTTCTTTCTGTTCATTATATTGTCTAGTAAATCCCCTATGACAACTCTACGTTTTACTTATTGAAAGGAATGCGAATCCGTTGCACGAGGTGGTAGTAAAATTGATTATTCTTAGAAATTCAGCAAAGCAATTTAATCTGTACTATTTAATTAACCACCTTTCAGTCAAATCAAGCATGTGGCTGTGTATCCATACGATACAATACGCCAGAATAATAAAATAATGCGTTCGAGTATAAAATACTACAGACGTGTTACATGTAGTAATCGACATTTTATGACGATTCCATGAAACAATGGAAAGTCGATTTGAGTTACCTTACGAATTGGTATTCTTTCCCTCCATGCAAATTACCGATAACACGGTCTACGATAATAAATTCAATATTATTTTACAAGAATGAATAATGGGAAATCCACAATGGTGATTTATTAAATATAATAATTACCTATTAAATTAAGTTGTATCAATAATTAATGTAGTATCTATAAACAGATAAAAAATATTAATTTATATTACACCCATACTTCGTGGTAGATAGGTTCCGCAAAATTTCACGTTAATTGATTCATAGAATACATACAAAAATGGAAGACGGGTTCCAAAAATAACCTATTTAGTGAAAGCCAAAAAATGTTTTGTCCGCAACCTTCTGGACCAGGGGTGGAGAACCTTTTCTTATCTAATAGCCGCATTCATTTTTCTGATTCGACATAAGGCTGCAGTAAACATTGACTAAGTAATAAACACTCCCATAGCATTCGCAGCACATGTCTAAGTTAGGTACATCGTCACTTTTCATCTTTGACGTAATTAAAGGCTTTTTATCTCGCGCTCTTATTTCAGTGTTTCTGACAAAGTCAAACAACTATCCCCACTATAAACGGCTACTTTGTTCTTTTGTAATGTGCCGTGACTCACAATCGTAAAGTAGTACTATCGAGATGCACGCGTTGAAAATGTGGCACTTGGGTTAGACCGATTGCAACCGTGAGATCAATCATACCAATGTTGAAAATCTTTATTCAAGTTCTGTTGAGATATCTACATTAGGAGGCCATATGTTCTACATTGGGAGTGGACATGGAATAAAATAATATTTAAAAAAAAAACTGAGAGCGCACACAGATCCAATGGAATTAGTAAATAGATCAATAATCCTTTGTACTTCATTCCACTTTATTTAATATGTCAGGACCGGTTTCGCTCATTGCGAGCATTGTCAACTGACATATTAAATAAAGTGGAATGAAGTAAAAAGGATTATTGTTTTTATTAATATAATGCCTTTCCACCAAGTATTGACAGTAAATAGATCATTGATACTTTCTTCTCTGGTCGACCAGTGTCTAACAATCAATAAAGGTCACACGTCTCATTTTAAACGTGTGAACGAACTTAATATTCAATATTTACTTATTTTCCTATCAATATGATTTATTTATTATAACAGCTGCTGGCCAATGACCTCTGCTTTTGTAGGCTATTGTGAAACGAGTCAGTAAGGCGACGCTTTACAGGTGACTCCGCGTCAATATCAAGAATAATATACACAAGTAGTGTTACTTTTGACCGACAACTTGACCAGAAAACATACTCGCTCACGGTGACAATTTTATTCCCAGCACAGATGCACAGATATAATCAATACGTGTGATAACAAAATATACCTTAAACTTCTTTTTTTATACGCGGTCCACAGAATTATTTGCAGCGATTATATTCAAAACTCACTTTTTGCATTTTTGACATTTTTTTGTTAAGTATGCCAACAACCTAAATGCATCAATACATAGAAAATTTAAATTAACTTTGATTATTCCACGTATTGTGTTACTAACTGTGACACGTGTTTCGCCTCTTTCAGAGGCATCTTCAGACTTACTATCGCAAAGTTTGCTTAAGTAATGAAGCAAGATTGATTCTAACATTTTAAAATTATGAAATTACAAAATTGAGTTTTTGGTTTTTTTTTCCTTTTAACAGGAGCAAGGAGGGGGGTGTAGAATCGAAATAAAGCAAACAAATAATGATACTAATGAGTTGCAATCAATCAGATTGGGATTTTTCCTTTTTAAGGGAAGCAAAGAGGGGATTATAAAATCGAAACAGTGCAAACAAATTTAATCATACTACTAATGACGTTAAACATTACAAACTATTAAACTAATGATTTAGATAAATAATTAAGAATCAATCTTGCTTCATTACTTAAGCAAACTTTGCGATAGTATGTCTGAAGATGCCTCTGAAAGAGGCGAAACACGTGTCACAGTTAGTAACACAATACGTGGAATAATCAAAGTTAATTGAAATTTTCTATTAAAATGAACTTCCACAAAGTTACCGCCGAAACCATCGAAAGCATCAATACATGTATGCATTTTTTTGTGTTCTCACAAATACTTAAAATAATGTTAAAACTACTGCCGAAGATGAGCATAGGTGGTCACTGCCAAAAATCACTGCCAAACCACTGCCAAAGATCAGCATAGCTCAAATTTTAAAATGAACCAAACCGTGATCTGTATTTATCATGGTATATTTTTCATTAAAAAAAGTAATTGTAATGACTGGTTTTTAGGTACTACAAACTAATGAACGTGCCACTGTGCACCTGTCTTAATCCCATACTTTCATCCTTACCCTCACCACAAAGAAGAGGTTAAACAAGGGGTAGGGAACCTTTTCTTCTCTAAAGGCCGCATTTATTTTTCTGATTCGACATAGGGCTGCAGTAAACATTGAATAGGAAATCTTTGGTCGGAATTTACGAATTTACAAAAAAATACAGAATTACAGAATTGACCATATGGCCGCACCAGGGTAGCCAAATGACTGCAGGTAACACCTGGGTTAAGCGATCGACTTACAAGCAATTATCGTAGAACCACTTTGTTCATATATCCTCCATTTAGATTTCATATGATCCTCAATGAAAGTAGATATATTTTCTTTTTATATTACATAAATATTACAGTTATCTTTCATTTGTTGGTATAATTAAGAATTTCGACATAATTTTACTGGTGTATTATTTTTGGTACTAAATAAAACTTGCCAGATTTACAAAAACATATTTACCGACACCGAAAACGTGTAAAGTATTTTTTTACTGCTTGTGGCTTTGAGGCTAAAGCTCGGAGTTATATTATAGTAAATATATCACTTACGGAATTCTTCTCTGTTTTCTGTCCCTCTCGCCAAGACAGTGCCGTTGGGATATACCCTGACATGTCCTTCGGAGCACTGGCTGTAGAGACGGACTAACCGTTCCGTTGGTACAGCACCACAGATCACCACCTGAAAAATTAACGCAATCTATCATTATTTATACGAAAACCGAGACTTGGAAGAGTTTCCGTCGAAGTCACGTACCGCTAAATATTTTAGATAAAATCAACAATTTCATTTTATGTATTATTCAAGGGCTTACATAATAACCGATTTTTGAAAAAACCGGTTTTCTAATTAGAATATTTTTTTAAAACTAGATTTAAACCGGTTTTAGAAGATTCAAACTCTATTGTATTATTTGGCAGTGGACTAATTAAAACCTGTTCCGTACTCGAGAAGGCCATTCGAGTACAAAATGCACAATGATTTTTCAAAAAAAAAATAGACATTCAACGAAATCATTGATCTGCCAATATCATTTCGTTTTTTTCATAATCATGACTGTTTTAAGTCAAAATATTAACTTTTAATTCAATATCCAATTATTAATTTAGTTAAATGTAATATTTAAAACTGGCTTACTAAGTTGAAAAAACCGATCTTGTAAATACAGCTAACAACCTGGTTTTCACACCCGGTCTTTGTAAACCGCCAAGCTCTTTCTTATCTCAAGTATTTCATGTTTTTTTAGTTGAATATTTCTCTTATCATCTGATGCAACTTTTAAATTAGAACTAAAATCTAGTGTTTTAATTTATTCCTCTCCAAGATTTGACAGTTAAAATCATAAGATTATTGAATTGAACATTCAATAGTAAACTAATCCGATAATTAAAATGCTTTATTGTATCAAAAAGTTCGCATGTTAGATATATACACGTTTCAAACACGAATGATATTTTATTCATAATTTATGAACACGGAGTGTAAACCTATTATTCTGGAATTAAATATTATTATCGGTGATGTCGTGTGGCGAATTGAATTTTGTAATAAAAAAAGTTTACATAATTTACTCAAAATTTATATTTACATGTCAAAGCGCATGCAATCAAACTATCGAATAAACATCGATTTATTATTATTGCGTAATAAAAAGAGATTGCATTTACAGCATTTGTATTGTGTCTAATGTCTAACACTAATTTATACTGTTGAGTGATTTTTTATAGTTCTTTAATGGTGGCAACATATACTTAACATATATTAATGATTACATACTTTACAAGGATTAAAACAGGATAAATGAATTCCAGTGCTAAAATATTATGTTATAATATTTATATAGATACCATTTCTTCGGTTAAAATGCAGTTTTATTGATAAATACCATTAATAATAATAAAAAATATAGCTTTCTTACTACACTTGTTGTGTTACAAATTGTGACACGTGTTTCGTCTCTTTATGAAGTACATGTCCAAAGTTACAGCCCGAATCCATCGAAAATAATAAAAATATTATTATAAAAATGAAGTCATACGTTTTCTTCAAAGTAAAAGAATGTATATTTTTTTGATATAACAACATTTTTATATATTAATTAAAATATGCTTTAATTATTTTAGAAAAACTCTATATATATATTTTTTTTCTTTTTTCATTTCCCATTTCAAATATAAAATTTATTAAATAAACCATTAATTGATATTAAGCTAACCTAGTTTGAATAATTATTTATTTTTAGAAAATAAATATAATCAAAATCATCGACTATTGGTTTTTCGTTAAGATTCGTTTAAATCAGCCTAATCCTGACACTTTCAGGTCCTTTTTTATAAATATTTAAATGTTTATATTTTTGAAATTTGGTCACGAGTAAAATACAATAAAATAATTTAATTAAAACTGTCTTATATACTTAATTATAAGAATATAAATAATAACAACTTTGTCTGAAAAATGAGACCTTTTTATTATCATTTAGACACGGTCAAAAAATTAAATTAAAACTTTGAAAAGATTCTTCTGGTTCCCAGAACATGTCAATACTTTTGTAAAATATTAGTGTCGGCCTGTTTTTATCTTTGTCGGTGTTTTTACGTCTTCAAAAACCATCCCGTTAATACCTAGGAGAATGAAATATTTTAAAATAATTATTGTCATATTTTTAAAAAAAAAGTGTAGATCAGTTATTAAAATAATTGATAAATTTAATCAGCACTGCTTTGACTGTCAAGTCTAGATGTAACGGTTAGATATATTATAATTATCTAAGTGTAAAAAATATGTTTATCTATACCACACATACGATGAAATAATAATACAAAAAAAAATGATTAATGAAGTCGTATTTTCCTACAGAAAAAAAAAATACAATTTCATTATCAATCTTATGAATTATTGTTAGTTAATTTATAGTTGAAAATTATTTTTTTATTTTAGGATTCTGTTTTGTGTCTTTGATATAATTTATTTATTCCTATTTTAAAATAATTTTAAGCTACACGTGAGGTTGAAAGAAAAGTAACGATATGTAAAAATATTTGGGTACTTCCCTGCCATATGGATACATTTTTTTTATAATATGTTAAAAAAAAACGAACCTAACCTAACCTAAATTTCTTCTTTTTCTTTATACAGCGTTAATAGTTTCATTGTAATTGTTAGTGGGGCAAGAGAAACAATGAAAAAAAGCAAATGAATGAAATAATTTTTTAATATAATATAATTGATATGTTCATATAACAGAAAATAATTATTATTTTAAATTGCTAAACGATTTTAAATCATATTATTTTAAAATACTATATTAATTTCAATTAACGTTGGATTTTAAACTGTAAATTTAATATTGGGCAACAATTGAGTTTTACAAAAGGCATGCCATTATATGTTGATTTATATATTTTTTATAACATTTTTTAATTATTTTGTAGTAAAATACACCATGATTAAATTTTACACGCTTAATGAACATTTAAAAGAACAGCCTATTGTTCCAATTGACCAAAACGAATTCCACATTTCACAAGTCCACGTTTCATTCGAATATAATAAAATATACGTATATATACATACTGTAAGCTATTTTAAATCAAACGCAACGATAAAGATGTTTAGCAAAATTCGAAAAAAAGCATACAAAAATCAATGTTCAAAAATTTTCGCATGTCACAGAAATTACACGCAGAAACCGATAAATTGTTGCGTTAAATTTTCGTTAGATTATACTTATTGTAACAATCGGTTCTTAAATTTATTACAACAATCGGTTAACTGTCTAGTAAAAATATTTATATTTTTTAATAATGAAAATACAATATATCTTGAAATCTCAAAAAATATCAAAAATTCAACAACACATCAAAGAATCACGGTGTCGTATTTTATAGTGATACTAGAGTAAAGCTATTTGTAATATTTTAAATTTTTACGAAATAAACGTATGTTTACATTTCTTTGTATTTCTGTGTAAATATTTTAAAACATACTTCCGGAAGTTGAGCAAAAAAAATATCCGAAAAAATAAAATGGTGCAGTATTAAAAAAAAATCACAAGACAAACTCGAGGCAATAAATAATGATTTTAATCAGTTTGTTTGCATTATAAGTCGGTGGCTTATAAAGGTAAGTAAGACATTTTTGCTACTCATTCTTGTAGACGTCATTAGACACATGATATTTATTTGAATTTTATACAAATTCTATAGATAACAAGTGAGCATCATTAACTAATTTTCATTTTTTTTTATAAAGATTTTTTTAAAAGGATTTCGTCCCGTCGTATATTAATTTGATTGACGGCAAAACCTTTATATACCGCATTCAAAACAATCTGAGTGACGATAGGTTAACAAAGAATGTATTAAGACAGTAGTGGCAAACTGGGCTCGCGAGCCACATGCGGCTCTTTGGCCCTTTGAGTGTAGCTCTTCCACAAAACACCAAATACAATGCGATTGTATGTACGCGCAAAAGTCATTTTTCGGTCTTAAAACTTAAGAGTTGGAAGGGGTGATCTCAGCGAATGTGCCTCAATCAGATTGAGGATCTTTTAAGCAAAAGCCAATACTCCTAATCCTCAGAAAGTTAATAATAATGTATTTACGTATATAGTTAAAGTTCATAAAATTTGGCTCTCAAAAGACAATTTAATCGTTGAATAGTTGATATTTGGCTCAATTGACTAATGAGTTTGCCGACTATTGCATTAGGGCATCCAATTCCGGACTCTTTTTGTGATCCCGGTATTTCGGGATTCACAATATTTCAATACCGGGATTGATCTTTTACAATATTTTATTTGTTTACATATCCCTAATTTTAATACAAACAATAACTGACAATACAGTTAACGGCCAAGACGACAAGTTTTTCTTTTCATAAATCTCAGTTCAGATCCTTAAAATCAATTGGAATAATAAAAAAAAACAACCGTGACCAAGTTCTGAAATTGAAATATTCTTATTGCAACTGAATTTTGTATAAAATTATGAAAAAAAAACTGCATGTTTCTGTTCAGAAGACGGTTTTTCTGAATCTTTGGCATATGTCATGATTTGCTGCCGTAAAGCAGCACTGGTGGAATGCAAGCGTTGAATAAATGTGTCTGCATAGCGTTCTCTCTCTTCGAGTTTGTGTATGAGTGCTATGTGATAAAGATAGATAGTAAATAAACAAGAACATAATATAATATTGTTATTAAAATCTCTTTAAAACGAGTTGCATTTTTAATGAAATAGTCAACCGATTGTTTTCCTACTACTGCCATCTCCAACAGCTGCTAAAATAACTCGTGCAATCTTTTGTGTAGGGAAATTCATTTGTTTTTGACTATCCTATTGTTTGAATGTCACTGGCAAGACTTTGATGTATCGTAACTTGTTTCCGTTTACTTTATATTATGGATATGAAGTGCAATATTTATGTACATTAAATTTGCTTTATCGTTAGCTATTTGCACCTTAAATAGATGTTATTGCAGATAAGACCGAGACGCCACGCCAGTTTATATCAAATTTAACAATCGTATATTTTACATTAATAAATACATTTTACAATCGCATCATAATCTAATCGAATTATTTTTTATGTGTTTACTGTTATTATTAAGAATTAAATAATTTACACTGCATTACTGAATTAGAGCAAACTAATTAAGACATTGATAATAAATATTGTTATTATTCTGGGTTTTTCACAAGTTGTGAACGTTTTTCCTCAAGGAAAATCTAACGATATAATTAGATACTTTCCTATTAATTTCAATAAATAGGTGAGGTATTAAAATATTTTTTTACTAACTTTAAATTAAAATTAATAATATATATTATACATAATATGAGGGGCTCATACAACAATCGAACCAACCCGCATTCTCGCATTTCTAAAAGTTTCCTATAACCATTTCATACGCGAAAAAAAAGCTTACGTCAATTTTTCATTGGGTCATTTTTCTGTTGTTTAATAAATGATTTTCACGGCTTTGGTCATTTTTGTAAGGTTGACAAGTTTGAAAGATCTCTTTAAACCTTCTAATTTGAAAAAGTGAAAACTTACGACCTTCAATATATATGTATTTAGATTTTCGTATATTTATAAATTATGTTGTCTTATAAGAGTTAGTAGCACACGCTAATTTACTCAAAACATTACTTTTATACTTCACTCTTTGTTTTTTTTAAGCCCTTCATATACAAGTTATGTGTATCTTAACGATATTTCACGGACTTCTTACCAACGCATATTCTTACGTTTATACAGAGTTGCACATAACTGATGATTTGACCATGCACAACTAAAAAGAAAAATATAGCAAGAAAAAAAATTATATTCTTTGATCATAACTGCTATAAAACTGAAAAATATTGACTTTTAAGATCTTGTTCGATGGCTGCTGGTAATTAAATAGCTCAAAACACATTTTATCAGACAACTTCAGGGTGAAGAATGGGTTAATTAGATACAATTTATTGGGTATAGACAACATATTTCAATGGTTACAGTTATTACTTATTAGGTGCTAATGTTCGTAAAAGGATGTTTCCACCTTCAAAAATGTACATTTCGAACCTCATACGAGTATTTCAAATAATGTGGGATATTTTACGCGAACTGCTTGTCAATTAAAATAATTACAATACCATATAAATAAGTGTGTTTGATGAAAATACGGTAAAGTTTATTTGTTATCCATTTAATATTCATGCAATATCGGTAAACTTTAATTTATTTTAAGTATATATTAAACTCATTAAATGAGATACAAATTTCAGTAAATCAAGCCAGTTGTTTTATTACTGCAATTATCTTAATTATTATAAATAAGCATGCCTCTCACGTCGTCAAATTACGGGGGCAGTATTGCCATTTATTAAAATTGATTATATCATTAAAGTGTAATCTTGTTACGTCGAGCCGTGGCCGTGCGGAAAACACCCCGAGGTCTTGGGTTCGAGTCTCGACGAGACACGAAAACGTCTCACCTAGTTACATGCTAAGCAGCGTCTGATAGAACACAGCATTGTACGAAATATAACTTTGTATAAAAAATTCAATACTCAATAAATTATTTTTACTATGCATAATGTTCTCGAATGTTAATGCTATAAAATATACATTTATTTGATCCTTAATTAATTTTTTTTTATTATTTTAATATAACTATTATGATGAAATACGATTGATGATTTGTATGCTATTTTGCCTTTTATAATTATCATCTTAAAACCAAAACATCTGCATTACCAAATTTACTTTTTATTTTATTTAATATTCCTGTGAAGCATATGGCCTGCTTATTTATATATCTCAACCAATTTTTTTTACGAGAATTGCTTGTTTCTCATTTTTTCTTTTTGGAAGCGAGTAGGTGAAAAAAAATATTTTATTAGGAGTAATTTCTCTCGCTAAGCTCCGCTATTGTAGAATTTGAAGTGTGCGAGGAAATTTTGAGACAATACAAACACCCATGTCTTTGAACAGAAATCGATAAATCGATTGAAACAAATACTGGTATTTAAAACCGTGATATCCACCAGAAAAGCCAACGACATTGACCACTGCACCATGGAGTTAACATAACAATATTTGGGAAAAAATATTAATTTTTATTTACATTTTTCTAATAATTTACCATGGTAGGAACCAGACCTCATCAAACACGGTCGTTTTTAATGCTCGATTAGAAGTTTTTTTAACTAGAGCGCAAAGGGTGACATAATAAACGAATAGATTCAAAAACATTTCAATTTGGTATGTTAAGCTCATTTGTCATATTGATGAATTTTTAGTCGTCGATTGAATGTTTATTTTGAAAGAACACCTTTATTATAATTTTAAATGATTTGATTACCTTCACTTGATTCGTGAAGTAACAGTTAATATTTTATCTTATTTTTGTCGACATGTTTCGTTCGTGTGGACGAATTGTTGCGTCGTACAAATTTAAAAACATCTTAGTGACATGTGGAATTATGGTCGCCTGGGGTAGCGCCGACGCTTCTGTTCTCAAATTCAGACGATGCGCGGATGTTGAAACGCTTAAATATTTCCTGCATGTCAGTAATTATTAATGTGTATATACTACAGGCTTAAGCTTATTTTAGTACTGAAAATATAATTTTAACAATTACACCTGGTTTGACCAAGCTGTTAAAAATTTGGTCATCGATTTTAAATTTAAATAGTTTTATTATTATAAACTGATATGTGTTATATTGATCTTGTCTGATAAAACACGCTGATTCCGTCGATAGTAGCTGTATTTATGACGACCACTTGTTAAATACTCTTGACGTTAAGAGAATATGTTTTTTTGTGGATGCAATGTCAACTTTAAACTATCGTGCTGCAATAAGCCGTAAAATTTAATTTAAAACATGTATAATATACCGTTTTTCTTTGATTATAAGACGAACCCTCATTTTTACGAACCCTGCGTCTTATATTCGAAGAATCACGATATTGAAGAGGTAAGAAGCAAAGGTAGCTAGCTATCTTGAAAAAATAAAATTTTCAAACTATGGATGCAGAATCAAAGAACTCTTCTTACTTAGTTCTTCAGCTTCTAAGCTGATATTCCATTTAAAACCGTTTTTTTTAAATTCTCCTTAGAAACAAATTCAACTTCTTGACTTTCAATTTGAATCGTTCAAATTATATACATTCACACAGATTTTGACGCCAACGACCCGGGTTTCGCCTTTCGGCATCTTCAGGCGTTCAAGTGCACGGTTGAACTTGAACTGACGCTTAGAAAATGAATGTTTCGTGTTTATAAAAGAAATAAATGTATTTTTTATGTAAATCAATTCAAATCTGTGGACATTCCCATGGCCTAATCTTTTTCGCCAGCAATGGCTTTAAGCTCAATGATACATTTATTTATATGTTTAGTATTTCAAAGCTATTAATGATTGTAAATAACATCTTATAAGTAAACGAAAAGAAATTCTCAATGGTTTATTTTCTTGAGTATTGTATAATTGAAACATTACTCGCATGTACAAAACAATGCGAAAAACTCGCATTTGAAGCTGTACTAGTCAAAATTCTTCATTTCTATGTGTTTTCAGCCGTAAAAAATATGTAAATAAAAATAATATATTCAATAAACATAAAACAATAAAAGACAAATGTTTTTCAAAAAAACGAAACACAATTTGATAATTTAAATTAAAGCATTTAATGTAATGAATAAACATATCTAACTTAAAAATATTTGTTTTTAAAAATCAGCGCTAATCCATTAGTAACAAGATACTCTAAAACAATTTAGAGCAATCAGTGTATGTTTTAACTTTTATTACTGTGGCATTGCAAGAATGTTTCGTATAACTGGAATCAGATAAAGTATAAAAACTAAATACCCAGGTGCATCGTTGTTGCCTTATTTCTTTGTGAAGTGCAATGAAATAAAAACGGATTAACACATATTTTTATTGGGTTCAAAAACTTCATTACATTCTGTGGTATTTTATTAGTCATGAAATTGTCGTTAAATCTCATTTGCTTAGATAAATTGTACACGAGAAATTTTGAGAGTGTAATGTATTTTTTCTGTTTTGATTGATTCATTGTATTTGAAAATCGTTAAATTCGTTGCGACACTATTAATGAAATAACAGTTCCAATGCAAGACGTGGCAAAACCTTTTTTTTGTATTTGATATCTAGAAGGATTTTAAGAATATCCCAGAGGAGAAAATTGTTTTTTTACTTTATTTGGACGCACACTGTTTTCAAACGCATACACTTACTATTAAAATTAATACAATCTACTTTTTTAATAGCATTGAAAATATTGATTTATGTCTAAATATGCGACAGTAAGCTATATATATTCTTTTGTCAAAAAAATCGGCAGTCAATTTGTACAACTGAGATTTGACAATATGTACAATTTGTGTGAATTGTTGTTTTATAATAAGGATGGCGTTCCTACTTAAAGCAGTGGTTTCCAACATTTATGTAACTGCGCCTCTCATCGAAGAAAAAAATATTTTCGCTGCTCTCCATCTTTTATTTCATATAGTAATAAAGACATGTTTTAAAGAGTAAATACAGATTTTGGACTGTTCGCGCATCTCTTTGCAATAGTCCATGCCTTCACAGGGCGTTGCGCCTCCCAGGTTGAAAATAGCTAACATAAAGCTAGAAGCCACTTTCCTTAACTTAAATTTTGACACTGATGATAAAATAAAAAAAATCTTTTAACATATATTATATTTAGGATAGTAAATGGAATACGTTACCACGAATTTTTTCGTGAATATTTTATAAATATTTACTCGGGTCCCGATAGTTGATTTTTTTAAATATAGATATAAAATATAATGTGCATCGACAAATTGGTTTGAAAAAAAACACATTCTTTTACTTTCGATGGACTCGACGGTAATTTTGTGGAAGCTTATTATATAAAATATAAAAATGACTTATAATAACGTGTTTCGCTTTTTCAGAGGCATCATTTCATTCATTTATATTCGAATGAAATTAGTATAGATATAATGTGATAATTAATATTCAATTTAACTGATGTGTCCGTTTTCTAAGAGCATTTAAAAAACAATTCTTACTTTGCTTTATCTCAACTCAGACGGTACAAAAACTTATCGAGGCTTTTTAAGCAGGAAAACGTGTCTGTATTAAAATATGGAAGCGAAACGCCTCGGGTCCTTTTGATTTATAGGGCAACATAAATCTAAGTAATTGACGTATTTAAAGCTTAATTTTATTATTCATTACGTTATTATTCATCTCGTAGTGATTGGGAAATGCTTTCACGAGGCGTGACTTTTCAGTTAAAAATTGGGCGGCTTGCCATAAAGAAACTCAGCTTCTATTAATTTGGTTTTGAAGTAAATTAAATTACACGCGGGCATACAGTACATACTAGTGTTAGATGACTACGCTATCTAGGGCATAGTTTCTCAACCATTTAGAGCAGGCACGGGCAAACAGCGGCCCGCGAGCAATATTATATTTTTAAAAAAGATTCTGAAAAACAAATCTTCCTGGCTGTCGATTTTGTTTAAGTTATGAATACACCAACTACTTGGAAGCGGGGAAAACATAAAACTATCATTAAGCACACTTTATTAATGTAGCATTTTATCACTTTGTCAAAAATTTCCCAAATTTTAATTATGTTTGTAATTACTTTCAATCGCCATTCTGAATTTATTAATCTGGGATGACTTTTTAATTATATGTTAGATGTGTTGAACATTTTAATTTTGTGTTATTTTAGAATCACTTTAATGTAATTGGCAATTTCTTTTCAATGCCAATTGTTGTGTATAATTTTCAATTTTGTATAAATAGCATTGTTAAATTATATTTCTTATCAGTTGACAATGCTCGCAATGAGCGAAACCTGTCCTGATCTATTAAATAAAGTGGAATGAAGTACAAAGGATTATTGTGTTTTTATTAATATAATGCCTTTCCACCAAGTATTGACAGTGAACACCCTAAAAGTTTTTATTTTGTAACGCCTTTTTAAATAAAGATTGAAAACAATTAAAATAATCGTTATTTTTGGATCAACCTATATATATATTAAGAACAAAATTTTTCAATCGTGAACCTCTTTACGATCAAACATCACCGATCATCACAAGCAATTTTAAGAATATCAACAACAATATTACCACCGAATTGGAAACAAAATGTTAAAAGACGTAAAAAAGTTCCATTCCTCTCATTATATTGTTTTTTATTCATGATAATAAAAGGTGTGTATGAAAAATGGTATTTTACTTGCGGCCCGTTGCGCATTTTGAATTCCCGAATTTGGCCCTTCATTCGAAAAGTTTGACCACCCCTGATTTAGAGTCTCATATTTTTCCGTGGTCTCCATACTCGTACTAATTAGTTTATCGAGACTCGGGACACAATTATTTCGGGATCTGGGCTTTTGGGATTGATGTCTGGGAAAAAAGTGAGAAAAAGAAAGATTCCAAAGTAATTTTCAACTTGAACAACCTTTTTTTATTTAGCAGGCTACAATTCTACAATTTTTGAAAATTGTAGCTCGTTTCTCCGAAAAAGTAACGAATTTACGGTTTTCACATTGCACGTGCAGTGAAATTTCTATTTTGATTTTGTAAAAAAATTCAAATAATATTCATATCGTTAAAAAAATATTATATATTTCAATTATTGTCATATGATTTTTTTGCCAAGACGTCAATTACTTTTGGGTGCCCTTATAAAATAAAAAAGACTTTTTTTCAAACGATTTTTTTAACCATGTCTGCTCCCAATGTGAAACATATGGTCTCCTGGTGGAGCTTATCTCAACAGAAGTTTTCTACGAGAACTGCTTGTTAACTCAGTCGCTCAACCTCTATCCTATTACAAAAAAAAAAAATAGAAAATAAGAGGATAGGGCTAGAGAAATTACTAATAGTAAGCTAATCACTCTCGCTACGCTTAGTTTTTTTGTGTTTTGTTATACGTATAATATACGGCTACGTGGTCAAGTGGTCAACGTCGTTGCTTTCGGCTACGGACGTTACGGGTTCGAAGCCCAGTATGGACAGGTTTTATAAATTGATATTCAATTGATTTATAGATTTCTGTCCGAAGGCATGGATGTATGTTATGTCTTAAATTCCCTTCCACCCTTCTTATTCACAATAACGGGTGTAACAAGAGCGATTAGCTAACTACTAGTCCTGTCCTTACCTCAAGAGTTTGAGTAACTGAGTAACAAACAGTTCTCGTAGAAAATCTTCTGTTGAAATACCTCCATTAGGAGGCCATATGGTCTACATTAGGAACGGACATTTTTTTTTAAATATATATATCGACTGTGGAAAGGAAAAAAGACGTAGCCCTCAGTTTTTCCAAAACAGCTTTTTTTCGATAATCACAATGTATACAACCTAACACAAGTTCTATCAAAAGAATGGATGCCGAAAATGCCGAATTAGTATATAAATTTAGCTTTTATGTTTGAAAATAGAAAGGCTTGTAAAAATTGCAATCAGGAAAAGGGACATTAAAAAAGAATTTTCTTGATCAATTTATTAAATCAATATTAGGTTGTCAATAAAAAACCAGTATATCAGTCACCGTGCACTTCAGGGTTGTGTATATTTCATAATTTATTTTAGCCTAAAATCATCGAAAAACGTTTTTTGTGTCTCCTGTAAAATTTGATATGTGTGGGTTACGTCCTTTTTCTTTTCCATAGTCGATATAATATATGTATCTTCTCCATTGGATAACCGTTCAATCATTCTGACGATTTTAATTTGTATGCGAAATCATAAATACCACAAAATCAGATTACTATCTGACATTATCATTGATCGTTTTCGCTTTATAATACGTACTAAAAAGAAGTTAAAAATCCCAGATGATATTTTCTGTGATAAATTAAGTGTTAAAAAAACATCCTTATCATTATTATTTTTTTTTATATTGAATAATGTAATAGGAACTAAATGTTTAATTACTATTTTTATCTTATTATAAACACAACCTTGAATGAATGTGATATTAAAAAGTAAGTTAAAATATGATACAATTTTAATAATTTAGTATATTTGTGATGACAGATTTTTTTATATATTTATATGTTTAGATCGTTTCTATTTTAAACGTCTAAATTACATCACAAAAGTTTGTATCGTATTTTTGGTATTATTGTAGAAAAAACCTGTGTAGGTTATTCATTGCAATGAAAAAAGGAAAATTTCATTGAAATACAAACAATTACTTTGGCATCCATTCCCGGGATCCCAATTAATTTGTCGATCCCGTTATTCCGAGATTATCTTAATACCGATCCCGACATTCACAAAAAATAATAATATATTAATAACACACAAAACAATCACATTTAAAATCGAAATTCTTCTTGATTTATTACTATATATTTTTACTACACATCCCCAACAGTGTGTTAAACATATTTTTGTTAAATATCTACATAATAGATAAATAAATTGAGGGCTTACTTCCTTTTATAAGTTTTAGCAGTCGTAGACAGTTTTTTTTATACTTATATACAGAATTTAAATAAATGTAAAGTGAAAAATAAATGACTGCTTATTTCTTTTTAAGGGCGGAAAAATATTTTTTTCAATTTCAATTTGAGATTTAAGACTCGGGTGTTACCAATATTATTTAACATTATTACTCGTTTAATTATACGTTATATTAACAATATTTTAAAATTAGAATCAGGTATACAATAGTTTTTGCTATATCTAAAAACGTAGATATTTATGTCACATAGGATATCTATCGGCTTTAAATAATAAGCACATATGAATAAATTACATTGTGAAAAAAACTTAAAAGACGATTAAGAAGAATTATAATAGTTTGTCAAATTATTTTATCTAGAATCAAAATAACAATAAAAACTAACCGAAAACTTAGTATGATGATAAATTCATGAAAAAACAATTGTACAAGTATCATAGATAAATTAAACATTTAAAATTATGAATAATATTTAAAAAATAATAGAGTGCAATTATAGATGACCTAATATCTCATCGTAATATATTAATAGACTAGGCAAAATAATAATTATCAGCGAAGAGAAATTTAATGGTGTTTTTTTTCGCATAATTTACGTATCAATGAAACACGTTTTTATCAGGTTTAATGGCTCAAAAAAATCAACGGAAAAAACCTTTTTAACAGCGTACATAACATCTACACGAAATAGTAATTTCCATCTACGAACACCATAAAACAATAAAAAAACTGGTTATCATTGAATATAAACTAGCATTTAATTACAGTTTTAAATATATATTTAAATATAGCACTTACAATGATATCGTTAATTTAAGTGTGTTTGTAATTAATCATACACAAAAATACACGAGCTTTTTAATTTACCCTCTTACTGTTTTAAATACTTTAATATATTGCAATTAATTGAGTAAAAAAAAATACATAGAATAGTTGATACTTCTTAAACAATGTAAATTGAATCGGCAAGTAAATAGTTTACTTTTAAGATGTTTTCTGTTAATTTTTGGTGGCTATTCACGACTTTATTTATTTATTATTTTGGACTATATTTATAAATAAATAAAAAAAAAACTATTTATAATGATAGGACAATACAGTTTATGCACGAGTCAATTGAGTTAGTTGAGTGACTAAATCGCAAGAGGTTTGTACAAGGGTCTCCGATCCCGGGAATTAGGATTCCGAATCCCGGGATTGAGACAGTATTAATCTCGGAATTGAGGGGTTGAGGGCAAGAAGTGAAAAATTCGATAAATATCGAAAATGTTGCGCTGGCCACTGGCAGTCGTAACGTTTAAAAGGAAGCCGAAAAAAAAATCTCCCACATATTTTCATAATAGAAAATTCGAAGGAAATTCCTAGATATTTGAAATTAAGCAGCGAGAAAAAAAAATGAACCAGCGAGCTAAAAAAAGGTTTCATTTTTTCATATCTCTCAATTTCTGTCTTTTTCCCAGTGATCAATCCCGTGATCCTGAAAACCCACATCCTAAATATTTATGAATCCCGAAGTTCTCCAAGAATCTCAAACAATTTTGACACGATTTTATGGTGAATGATCAATCCCGGAATCTCGGGATCCAAAGAATTGTGAATCCCAAAGTGATCACAAAAAAAGGCCCGAGATTGGATGCCTTAGTTTTAATGCTTCACTCGTTAAATTTGCAATTGTATCATTTTAACAAACCACCAAGTTTTTGAGCTATCTTTGCTTATGAATTATTTTTTATAGTGCAGTGAAACCAGAATCTAACGAACAAATTGTCTGACGTGAAATGTGAAATTGCGGACTGCTTATTTTGCGAGGTTTCCCGATGAAAAGTAGGCTTCAGCGGGGTCCCGCTATATGTTAAAAAATATCGGCCCTCAGTAAAATATTCATTTTGTATTCAGTTCCAGACAACCAATATTTTCAGACCAAGTTCGCCACTAAAAGTTTTAATTATTATAATCTGAGTCTCACCGTTTGTAACAATGTTTTTAACAATGTTTGTAAGCGTAGACCAAACGTTAGGTTCGCAACGATGTCCGCTAATTCACATATTTTCAAAGCAGTTTTATTTTTTTACTCGATGAAAATGGATGTATTTATTTAATTGTACAAGTTTAAATTGCAATTAAACTCGTCGTCGTAATTGAGGGGTGTATTCCGCTGTAAAAAAAATATTAGGAAAATATATTTAATAATAAAATAATTTCTTACGCTCACCATCAGGAGGCACAATATCTTCGCTGACACGGCAAGCTGTGGTAACCTGTAAAAACAAGATAAAAATATATTATAGTATGAACAACAACTAAACAATTAATAATTGGCAACCTTTTTGGGAAATACGCATTTTTTTGTGTATGTATCCGAGTTTTTCTGTATTCAAATCGGTAAAAAAAAATAGAATTTATTTGATGATATATATTTTGCGTTTTTTCAATCAGGTTAATTAACGCTGATTTGGATCTTATAACTTTTTTTTATTTTTTTTTTATTCGATAAACTTTTTCTTTTCTTTTCTGCATCACACCAAAGATGATATCTCCTCAATGATACAGTTAAGATACATTTTATTTAGGTACAATTTGAAAGGCAACAATAAATAATAATTACAAATATATAGATATTAATACAGGTTAATTAAATGCAAAGAATTGGTATGATTACAAGTAAAAACAATTAAATAATAATAAGCAAGAATGCTTGTTAATGGTACTAATAAACAACTTTTAATTTTGAGACAGATGTGATTAAGGATTGAATGGTGAGGGACAGGGAAGGTAAACTCTTTCTCCAAAAGAAGTAGCAAATTTCTTGAAGTGACAGAAATTTTCTGAAGACGAAACTAGATCTGGATGCCCGATAGGACCATCACGATTATTTTTACATGACAAAAACAATATGCTTCTTTCTACTGACATAATCGGACAATTCCAGAGAATATGTTCTGAATCTTGATTACTGTCACCACAAGGGCAGTGTGGGCTAAGTTTGATTTTAAATTTATGTAACTTAGCATTAAATGCACCGTGTCCGGTGATACTTATAACTAATAAATATAATACATTCAAATTTCACCAATAAAGCTTGTTTTCGAAGATATTACAACAATTGAGTGTAGTTCGTCTACTTTAGAGGCGGATAAAAAAAGACTTTTCTCCTTTTAACTGAAAAGCTTGACTTCTTATCGAAAAAATGGATGTTTTTTTTATTCTTTATTCGTTAAAGTAGCTTATTTATATTATATATAAAAAATATTTATAATATTGACACATATTTTTAGAAATAACCAAAAACAAAAACAGATTTCCTAAAAATCACAATTCCGAAGTATTTTAAATTGAAAACATAACTAACATTTCACCTAAGCGTATGCAAATATGATTTTTTTAATGTATGCATATTGGCTTTTAATTGAAGTATCTCAACAGATGTGTTTTTACGAGAACTGTTTGTTACTCAGTCGCTTAATATATATTTTCTAAAGAGAGTAATAAGGGTAGAATGATAAGACTAGGACAGGACTAGAGGTTAACTAATCGCTCTCGCTACTCCCAGTCATTAATGGATCGGAAGGGTGGGAGGGTGCTAGGGACTTTTTTAGACATTGCAGAACATTAAAACAGAAATCGAAAAAATGCTGTTCGTAATGGCACTCGAACCCGTGACCTCCAACAACGCTAATCATTACGCCATTTTTGATTTTATACCAGAATATAATTTATAAAAAAAAACCGATGTGAGCTATATATTGTAGAACCAAAATTTCAGATCGTTTCAATCATACTAATAATCTATACCACTAAACTATAAAGATAATGGCGAAATTTTATCTTAAAATATTGAAATTTTCCCATTTGATAAAAGGATTAAATCAATAATTATAAATACTCGTTATTTTTCTAATATTGTATCAAAATTATTAAAACATTTTAAGAGTATCATTGATAAATTATTTAATTAATTAACAACAATAATTATAATAACATCTGGGAAATTAAATTATTATTGAAGATATTTCAATTATCGCTCAATTGCTTACAAAATATTATATACTATTATAAAATATTTCCGAATTCTTTATCATCATTTGTTTTTTAAGCGAAAGAAAACAATTTCGTGTTAATTATAAAGTTTCATTGGTCATGAAATTTCCGTCAACTCATTGTGATTAAAAAATGACAAAACAAAAAAAGGGAATTGTTAATTGTTTTATCAAGCATCCGATCACCGTAGCCGTAAATATAAAAACATCAGATAATCAAATATTTATTTTACGTTTGTTCATTTTGGAAACTATCAAAAAATATTATGAAATTCTTGAGTAAATTAATATTAGATCATGACGTGATGTTTATATAAAAAGTAACAAATCTTTTGCGATGGAATATTTAAAAGAAAATTAAATAACTACAAGCTACGTCGATTGTCGCCAAAATTTTATTCTTGGATCTATCGTTACCGATCCCTGCATTTTAACCAAATTATATATTTTAAAAGTAATCAATTATGTGTTGATTAAATTATGTTGGTAATTAAATCATGTAGGTATACAAAATGTATTTGTGTAAGATATTAATCTGAAAATAAATCTACAGGAAATTTACCTTGTAACGAAGGTTGTGATATTGTATGTACAGATTCTTGAATGAAATGGAAAATTATTCAGGGTAACTGAAATATGATTAATGTTAATGAACTATGTGCAAATAAACATTTCTCACTCTTTTGTAAAAAAAATGAATGATTCAAATGTTGTGCACTCCCATATGTTTTGGTCATTAACAACCAGGGCTTAACTTTTTGGCATATCCATACCTTCAAATGTACGAATGAACTTCAACTGACTTGGACACAGGTGGACTTGAACCCATGAAGATGGCGAAAGACAAAACTCGACTCGTTAGTGACAAAACATATGGGAGTGTTAACAATTTTATCAATTCAAAATCTTTTGAAATTACATCGAACACCGAAGTCAAAATTTTAAAGTTATCTTTTTGAAAATCAGTTGAAAATGCTCACGATGATCGAAACTGCCCTTGATCATATTAAATAAATGTGGAATAAATACAAAGCAGTGTTTTTTTATTGAATTCAATATTTATCTTAGATTCTTTGAAAATTTAAAGTTGTTTAGTACTTCACTCAATAATGACAAGCATTTTCTTTAAAATATATCTTCTTCATTGTGTTTGTCTTTCAGACACCTCATGATAAGATTAATATTTGTAGGGTATTAATATTCTTTTGTATCCAAATTATTGAAAAATATAATCAACACATTTTATTATACAATGTGTATATATTTATTATTTGTCAGTAAATTTCCAGACAAGTCTTTCATAATTTAACATTATTTTGACATGTAAATGATATTTAAATGATATCTTATATAAAAAAATACTTTTGATAAGTTTTTACTCCACTTGTGATATAAACTGTGAAACGTGTTTCACCTCTTCAAGAAGTATTATTAGACAGAACATCGCAAAGTTTCCGAATAAACTAAAAATTGATTCGTATGTTATAAATTTTAAAATAAAAGTATTTTTATTTTTCTTTTCTTAGGAACGAAAACAGGTGGTAATATATAAACATTGAAAGCACTAATTACAAATTGTTTATTAATATTAGGTACGGCAAATCCCAATGGAAATATGCCTAAAGGTGGTAAGCCGCCTATCTAATTTAAAATGTTTCTTTTGTATTAATGACTTCATTAATTTAATATATTCATTCTTAACCTTTTATTATTTACTAGATGAAGTATCTCAACATCTTTATTTTTACAAACCATGAAAAATTATTGCTTTTTGGGTATCTTACAGTGTTCTTTATTATTGAATAAGTACAAGTAAAAACTTTAAAGCAACTTTTAATACAGCCAAACAATAATTAAAGCATGATATGCACATATCTAAAAAAAATGAAAAAAAACATCAGCTTGACGCTGAAAGTATAATATGTATTAGCTGTACTAAAGCCCTAAAATACTTTAATGAATATTTTTTTATATTAGGTATAAATGAACGTTAAAAAATATGTAATTAATGATAAAATTGGTACAGCACACTTAACGTGATCCCATGGAAAATAATGTAATGTTTGCCGTTTATAAACAGCCTACGACAGATTATTGATAATACAAGCCACTGACAAGTTGATACAAGTATTTTTCACGTACATGTGAAACAAACATGTTTAAAACAATCACCTGATTATGATTTCCAAGTTTTGCCCAATTATTTTGCTTAAAACACGGTTTTAAAAGTGTACGACAAGAATTATTATCACAATGTATGTATTGCTAGAAAATGAAACTAAATAAAAAATAACGTTAGTTTATTATGTCAATCTTATATATTGCAAATTAGGGCATCCAATCCTGAACCCTTTTTGTGATCCCGAGATTTCGGGACTGAAAAATTTCCCAATCTCGGGATTAAGCATTCAACATAAAATCGTGATATTTGGGATTCGTGGATTTTCTTAAGCCAGCATTAAGTATAATATTATTACAATCCGGGGATTTTGGGATTACAAAATTGGACGGGATCCAAGATCCTGGGATTGGAGGCCCTAGTGCGAATAAATCAAAATTGTCTATCCATTTACATTTTTGTTGTCGGTTCGTGATACACATAATTATGCAGATTGATTTTTATTGATATTTGTAAATGATAATTCTGCTATATAATAAATATGGAACATTAAATGCTGACAATACTATAGAAGTAGGAGAGAATTCGAACAGAAATCTTTAAATCGATTGAAAAAAAATTATATTGAAAATGTCTGTACTGGAATTTGAGCCTGTGACCACCGCAGTCAAGTAGAACTAAACGACGTTTACCACTTGACCCTGCACTCGGGAAATACAGTAGTGCACAGAAATTAAAATAATTTGTCAAATAAATACTTAAAAAGTGAGTTTATATTCACTTCTTCTCCGTATAAAGCAGTGTTTTCGCTGTTCAGTGCAATATTTAATTAAAGTATTTTTATTTGGTGGTCGAACAAAAGGTTTGAATACCGTTTAATGTGCTACTGTTGAATTCGTGTTGCTGTCGAATATAATTAATTGATATTTAACAAAAAAAAAAAAACATTGTGTTTAACACTTCAACTTCCCTTGAGTATATAATTCCTGTCGAGGTAATTGTATGTTAACATTTAACAGCTATATAATTTTCGTGACTACAAAAAAAATATGCCAAAGTGTAAATTAAAATATTCAAATCCAATTTAAAAAAAACAATGTTCGACTAAACGTTTGTAAATACACAAATGAATTTATTGTTTATTTGGCAATGGACAGCTACTTATTCTTCTATATCCTTCCGCTTAGATTTACTTTTATTATTCCTTTAAAAAGTAGTAATTCTAATCAAGTGTTTCATGGTTTGATTCGGTAATTGCCGAGTATATTATTTTTATCCATTCAAATAACCTTTAAAAAAATTTGGCGCATTTTATATAGACAATCCGCTAGAGAAGGTCAATTTATAAATAATATTTATTTGCACTTTGAGTTAATGAATTGCTGTCGCAAACCACCGTTTTAATTGCAAAATAAAAATAATAAATATTATTATACAGTGAAACCCCTCCATTTGCGCGAATTTTGGGACCGCGTGATTTGGAGTCGCGTAATCGGGGGAGTGAATCTCATACAAAAATTAGGGGTTACGTTTTTTTCGCGAAAAATGCAAAACTGCTAAAACTAAGAATAAATGAAAAAAATATATGGCCGAAATATTTAGTTACCTAGTGGTTAAATGCATAGCAAATGGAAAGCCTCAATCCTGCCTGCCTCTTCTTTCGACCGGTGGGATTCCGGCGTCCCGGACGCCCGTCGGGTACTATCCATATGATGTACTCGGCGGAACTGAGGGATGCTGGCATGTCATGGGAGGAAGCAAAGCTATTGGCGGGAGACGGGGAAAGATGGAGGTGCCGCGTGGCGGCCATATGCTCCACATAGGGAGCGAACATGGCCAAGTAAGAAGAAGAAAATGCATAGCGCTCGCCAACGTTTGACTGAATGCACCACACTGAGAGCCACCCGGCTGTGTGTACAGCAGCAACTACAATGAATTGAATGCAATTGATCTACCGGTCTTAAAAACTTAAACAAATTTTGGATGTATAGACACTGTCACATATTTCAATAAAATTGCTCGCGATGAATTGTAATATTTTAACTCTTGGTCTAGAATAGACTAGTGATATTATTTTAAGAAACGCTTTCATATAAAACTCACCCGATTATGATATATTTTTAAATACAGTATTATAAATGAAATATCAAAAAATTCTCATACATTAATTATTATTGAAATATAATCTCTAAACAAAAAAACACAACCTTCATTACAAGGTAGATTTCCTGTCAATTTATTTTCAGATTAATATCTTACACAAATAAATATTGTAGACTTACATGATTTAATTATTAATCTAATTGAATCAACAAACAATTGATTACTTTTTAACTAAATTATATAAGTTTGGAAAAAGTACAGGGATCGGCAACCAAAAATGCTAAAAACTCTTAATGGAGGGTCTTAACTTAACATTATATAGTTTACGATTATTAATAATTAGTTATTGGCTTATAATATTTAAAATGAAATAAAAACGTACATTAAATTCTTATTTGGTTGTCTCAATGTTCTCTAAATTTACGCGACAATTGACACTACTCGATCACGGTGATAAATCTTTCATTATTTAATTATTAATGTATGAAAAATAAAAAATAAATACACAAATTGATGTTTATACCTATTTAAAATCAAATCATGATTTTTTAAAAGTAATCAATTGATAACTGAAATATTTACGAATATAATTTTATTTCACAGGTATTATGTAACGAAGTTGACACTTATTTATGCATGATACCGTAGCTCTGAAGATGGCGTGGTTCAAAAATAGCTATCAACTATGTTACAAAAAAAAAAGTTGCAAGATATATTTTCATCACATAGATTAAGTTTTTCATAGTGATGATATCAATTACAAATGTTGTGAAATCTTCTTCAAACGTTTGAACGTCACTAGTTACTGTAATAAAACGAACAAAAAACACAATTTTATGAAATCATACTAAACCCGTCCTCTAGAAAAAATATTCAATCTTAGTTCAACTCTAGAGTGTATCTATTATAGCAGGCATGGGCAACCTTTCTTAGGTCTGGGTCAAATTATCATTCTGTATCCAAGTCAAGGGCCGGAACAAATTATTAAACAAAATAAAGTAATATTAAATGAAATAAAACACGTTGCTATTTCTTATATGGTGGTGATCATGAACTAGTAGAGTGGAGCCACTGCAAGCGCCCTTGTCATCTCCATTATTTAATCCCTCCCTGAAACTGAATTTCTTTCTCTAATACTTCGCCGAGATGAATCGGGGCCTAACAAAATAGCTCGGCGGGCCAGTGGTTGCCCATATATGTATTATAGAATGCCTTACTTAAATAAGATCGAGCTTGGGTATTATAATTATACTCGGTTGTTGTTTGTCATACCACCCCCCGTAACGTGTATGCATCCACAATATACATAATAAATATATTTTTAGTTTTATTCTATAATTATAAAAATTCATGTAAACATACATAACTCTCTTTTTACATGGTTGATACTTTCCACCAAAAACCATGTACAAAAAAAACATAATAGAATACGTTGAAATATTTATGATCTGTTCTTTAAATTGATAAAAAATGTTTTATTTGAAAAACGACTTAATTATCCGTCTTATATAAAAGGGAGAAATTGGCCTATAAGAGGTGAAGTGAGTCAAGTGGTATTTTAGAAAAAATAAGTTATGGGCGTTGTAATATTCTACACATCTTAAACTGAAGTAACCTCTATAATAAAAAAAAATATTCAATCCACCAAAATGCCAAGTAAATACGTAAGTCCAAGAATTTATTTTATCATTTTACTATTTGACTCGCTTCATCTCTCGAGGGCTCAAATAATCTAAACAAATGTATGTCTTAAAGAATAAAATGCTTATATTTATCGCTACTTGATAAAAATGATCAGAATCATGCGTGAGAAAATGCTGCGCTATACTCTTAGCTAATTACAAGCCCTCGTGAATCAATTGACGTGATACATTATTATAATTATTTTATATTGTAATCGTATTTGAACATATAATTCGTGTAAAAATAGAGTGTTAGTTCAATTTAGTGAAACGTTGTATTACAAAACTGAATAAAGAAAACTGTGTAAAAAAAGAGTTGGTTTACATATAATTTGAGGGTATGGTTTGCAAACACTGCTTATTCCAAAATGCTTAAAATATGAAACTTGAATTTCATTTTGAAAAAAATGTACATTTTAAAAGTATTTTTAGTCTTACATTACTTTGGAATGATATTTTGGAGTTTGTCAAGCTATGCTTGAGACTGATTTCTAAAAATTCTTACAAAATTTATTTTTATGTACTGAATTACATTCATGGTTAATGTTTCAACAACTTTGGAATGAGCCGGGTTTGCATGTAATACCGTCATTTAATGAAGAGCAAAAATATCACCCACATAGCAGAATGTTTCCGTCATGTTGCGCTCGCTTTCGGACAAAAGCTGATATCACTCATGAAATGCAACGATGGTCACTAAGTATGTATGAGAGATAAATTAAATATTAATAACACTGTTTATTCAACAATAATAAACAAAAACAATTCAGATATTAAGTCAATTGAGACTTAAGCGATAGCAACGGTCAAACGTGAACTGCCCTAATTTTCCCATCTTGCACAATAAACATCGAAAACCACACTTTTAAAATAAAAAAGCTTCTAATTTTTTTTTAAATATTATTATTTTTATTAACAGATTTAGTAACAAAAAACGCACACAATTTCAGTAATTTGTTTTATAAATATATTTTTTTTCACTGTTTTTACTAAACACTTTTTCACTTTTCGTAAAAAAAGTATTAAAACTTATTAACAAAATAAAAATACAAATCGAACAGTTTTTTTTTTCACAAATAATTTATTTTCACTTTCTAAGTTTTGGGCGAAGTATTTTTTTTATAAAAAAAAATAGTGTGTTAGAATAAAATACAACCATTCACGACAGTAGTCAAACGAATACTGAGTTCAGATAAAGCATATTTCGTGATATGGTGGATAAAGGTATGAGTGTATAAACATGTGTCACCTATACCAGGATATTCGTAGGTGTGTTTGATTTTTTTATACACACATTTACAAACATACACTATAGCTGTGTATGTAAGCTGGTGTGGCATTAAATACATTTCATATTAACACCTTCTTACCGTATTTGATGAGAAAAAAATGAATATTTGCTAATTAGAATATGTCTCGACGAATATCATATACCAGGTAGTAAAAACGGCTAAAGAGGTATACTTTACAAAATCATCTAACTCCATGTAAAATTGTCACTAAATACGATTTTATTAATAATAATAAAATTTGGCATTACAGCTAATGTCAATTGCGCAAAATATTTTTAAACTACATGACAATTTTTTTGTAAGTCTAGAAGAATTGACATCCTCTTATATCTCAATTTTTTATTGAATATTTTAAAATTTCGGCATTGAGTATTTGGCTTGGAATTTAACCACAAAATCGAGAGAACCAATTAGGTCATAGCCGGTGACTTATAATTTATATTATTATTTTGCAACAAAATTAGCGATATATTTCCATTACGTAAGTCACTAAATGTGGAGCTTATCAAGTTTTACTTTCGTTTGCGATATATTCTGTATGGCTTTAAAAAGTTCTTGTTTCTTTAGATATAAAAGCTTACTCTTGGGCCAGTTAAAATATGTCGTCTTAGATGAGTTGAAAATATATTTTTTTTATCACGTACGTGACGAACTAATCAGGTCAATTGACGAACTTGGTATCAAAACTCATAATATCCATTGTATGTATACATATTTGAGATAAATATGCCAACAAAAAATAAATGCATCACTTCACTACATATATCACGAAATAGTTTGGTATTAAAACTTACTTTAAAAACTGTTAAAACCACTGCCAAAAATCACTATCGGTGTCTAAGCTCACATTTTAAAATGAATAATTAATATGATATGGTTAGAAAGAATTGATTGGCGATCTGTATTTTTCATGATGTGATAGTATATTTTGCATCTTTATAAAGTGCTTCTTTTTATTTACTATAAATATTCAAGGTAATGTATATTTTTATTTTATTAATAAAAATGTGCTCCCGTGGTTTTTTTAAGATTTTCTCAAAACATGATTTTTGAATAATGTGAGTTATGGTACTAGGCATTTTTAAGGTTAAAAAAACACCACACATGTATATATTTTTTTTCCGAGCGACTTATACTAGAAAAGCTTAAATAATTGCTATGTCGCCATTGTGCGCTTTGACTTGCATGTTACTTTTTGTCGTTGCTTACATTTCGTTTATTTTTGTTTGTGTATGTGTGTCGGGCTTACGATTTCACATCAAAACTGTCTTGCCTGCATTTATCACAAATAAAAACGATTAATACCGCTGAAAGAAGAGGAAGGGCATGCCTTTTTGTGATGCTGATTAACATTTCCTCAGGGTCTTTATAAAAATGTTTTACTTTTCACTGATAGCGATTAGAGTTATGACTCTCTCCAAGCAATTTTATATTCTACTAAATATTTATAATAGTTCATACAAATGTGTAATTAAACGTATGTTTAAGCCTAGATATTGGTAAGTATATCAATACATCTAATTTTTTAGATAAATTTGCTGGACAGAATGGGGCGTAAATTTTAATTATTTATTACCATTTAATACCTTTCAATTTTAACAAGTTAAGTCAGGTCCTATGGTGCAGCGATTAGCGTTATTGGTTTCCGTGCCGGATGTCACGGGTATGAGTCTTAGTACGAACAGTATTTTTTCGATCGATTTCTGTTCGAAAAAATGGGTGTTTGTGATATCTAAAAATTCCCTTCCACCCTTTCCGATCTTTTAATAACTGGGCGTAGCGTGAGCGATTAGTTAGCCACTAGTCCTGTCCACGCCGTATGCTTATATCCTTACTACTGTCTTTTAAAAGAGTGGTTGAGCGACTGAGTAACAAACAGTTATCATAGAAAAAACTTCTGTTAATACACCTCCATTAGCCCCTCATTTGGAGCGGATATAAAATAAAAAGATTAAGTATTATTTTCAACGCAAAGTCACAACGAGATGACTTATAAATATTTAGTGGGCATGAATTCACATGGAAAAAAGGTAACCAAACATTTCGACCGAAATCAGTTATCAAGATTCGCTAAAATCTGCCATAATGTTTGACGTTTACTGAGCTACATATTTCACTTAGCGATTGTTAAAAAACATTTTTTCACTTTTGTCCCCAGCCTCCAAAAAACTATATACTGTTAAACCTTGAAATAACTGAAAACTTCACTGGTGTTGTATGAAAATATGTCAATAGTCATTTCTTTTCTTAATTATTAAGAAAAACCTGCACTGAGAATATTTAAAAGACTGCTCCCTGTCTATATTACTCCGTATTACATCGACGTTTAAATTAACTATAAATAAATCATCAAAACGAAGTATTTCACAGTAAAACAATAATAACGTATGCTTAACATTAAATTCTATGAAAACGTCCAATTTTATCACGGTGGTCCCTCTATGGTGTGATATCGAAGAATAAATATCCATTTCCTTGATATTTTAAATCCACTTCAAAATTTCCTCGTAAATTATGCAAGGTGTTCATATTCCATATTTATTTTCATTGAATATGTGAAATTCTATCCAACACACTTCGTAGAAAATGATTTGTTTTATAAGCTACGAAGCATTTTTTTATTGACATATGCAGAAACATTATTGAAATTAATTAAGTGAACTAATACGAATTGGCAATCAATAATTAATTGCTTTTGAATATGTATAATAAATTAATTATCATCTTTCTAAAGAAAGATGTGTGTACTTTTAAATTTCTTTTGAATTATGAAAATAATTTAGGATACAATATGAAATATGACGTAAAATTACAAAGGATTACTAGAAACCATTTTCAAGCAGTTTTTTGTACGGCCTAAGAGATAAAAATAAAGAAAAATTGTTTTTTCTTTTTTTATTACACTATTATTTTTTTTTTTTTAATTTGAATTTGTTTTTATTTGCTACAGCTCTATAGTAGTAGGGTAAAAAATATCAATATACTAGTATGTAACTCTACAAGCTATGCCATTTCGAATTCCTAGAAAATATACAGGAAGATACTGTGTTCAGGATAACTTTTTAATTGTTGCTTTTATTCAATTGATGTCTAAGCGAAATTATAATATACATATTGCTATGATATTGTCTAATTTTTGGTTGAATAGTAGTTTACGTTTAATTACAAAAAAAAACAGTTTTAAACATGCCCAATTTCAGTCTAGATAATATTTTTACGTAATAAAGTTATTTTAATAGCTGTATTGAAAGCATTAAGTGAATCCATGTCAATTGAAAAATCAATACTTACTATACGAATTTCAAATTACAATTTCAAGCGAATGTTTAAGAATATTTTTCCTATAGGAGAATAAAAAAATATTGTAGGAATAATATTTTTTTAGACAATTCACTGCGTAATCTATTAAGATTAAGTAGTTTTAACAGTTTCTCATTGTGTTAAGGATGCATGCACTAAGAAAATAAGATAGTTGAAGTTTTCCTTGAAACAGTAATTAAAACCAAAATTACAAAACTCATAACTGGTATTTATTTATTTACTGAGCCTACTAACCCAGCAAAATATCCGATGGAATGTAAATTTGTATAATCAATACCAGTTTATTTTCCACAATAAAATAAATAATGATCAACAATCAAAAATAATACAAGTATTATACGGTCGCAAAAAGCGAAAATTACGTAATTTTAAAAATGTATTCAAATCCGACAAGTCGTTTTGAATAATTGGTTTTCATTGTTTAGAATTGACAGTATTGATTTAAAATCATCGGGTCAAAGATCATTATTCAAATAAGTGTTGATCCAACGTTTGATTTTAGCCAAAACTTAACTACAAGTATTTCTTATTACAGGAAATAACCTTCACCAAATTACCATAGATGGATAAAAAAAATATTAATATACGGAAAATTATGCAGATGGACAGTAATTGATTTAATAATAAAACCATCATGGAATCAACATTATATATAGAAAAATGTTTCTTACCTCCTTGATTTTAAGCAAAATAGTTTAAGTGAAATTAAATTACATAGTTAATGTTAAAAGGAAGCTTATTTTTTAATTTAAGCTTGAGTTATAGTTTATTCAGACAGTTTTCATACAATTTAAAGCAGGGGGGGCAAACTTTTAACCCCAAGTTTACTCAACACCTAATTTAATAATTAAGGATTTCAACTGAAGGTCCTTGAAGTAATTTCAATAGCAATTTCAATGGTAAAAAATTGTACATTTCCAAACGTTTTGTAATTTTTGCCTTTCGGCATCTTAAGGCATTCAAGTGCACGAATGAATTTTATCCGACATCAATAGAAAAAACTTCTACTAGTATTTATTCACCTTATATTAAAATAATACCACAGGCATGCACAGCTTTTTTTCTCGATTCATGATTTACAATTCTGCAATGAGGCTATTTCCTTAGAATTAACACGGTATAATCATCGACATATTAAATTCTTTTTTAGCAAAAGAGATTATAAGACAAATACTAAGCAAATATTTTCACCGAGAATTGAATTTATTGTAACATATCGACTGTGGAAAGGAAAAAGGACGTAACCCACACATGTCAAATTTTACAGTAGGCGCTAAAAACGTGTTTTGATGATTTTGTGACATATGCAAATTATGAATTATACAAAACCTTGAAGTGCACGGAGACTTCTAAACTGGTGTTTAATTGACATAATCTAATATTAATTAAAGAAATTGTGTAGGAAAACCCTTTGTTTCAGTCTTTTTTCTTGGTTTTAACTTTTAACAAGGTCATCTTTTTCAAACTTAAAAACTAAATTTAGATACTAATTCGGCATTTGCAGCTTGCATCCTTTTGATAGAACGTGTATCAAGTGTGATACATTGTGATAATCGAAAAAAACCTGTTTTGGAAAAACTGTGGGTTACGTCCTTTTTCCTTTCCACAGTCGATATGTTAAAAAATGTATATATTATTCTACGACGCAGATACTATAAAAAAATATTGTTTCTTTATTGTGACAAATGTGGCAGTGGTTTGCAAGAGGTTATCGTATATAGTTAGCAAGTCGCATGGTAGATTAATTTAATATCGATTTCGCATAGGTATCGCCGTAGTAAATAATAATAAAAAGTATATTGAACTTACGCTGCTTTATTATACTTATATACACGTTTGCTTTATCGTGTAATACGGTCTTCGTAGTATCCACTATTGTTACGCTTGAGATGAAACGTTAGGAAAGGTCATTTTAAATGTATGTAAATGATAAAAAATATGGTATTTGTTATTACGCGAAAGCGTACCCGTTTCTATAATACTAGTGAAGTAAGTCTAAACTAGGGTGTCCAATCCCGGGAATTCGGGATTGATTTATTTTGAATCCCGGGATCCCGGGATTGAGATTTTCTCACCGAGGAATTTGAAATCCTCAATTTGCTATACTTTTTCCCGGAATCTCACGGAAACTCGTTTTTTATTTTTTTTTTAGCTCACCGAAGAATTTGAAATCTCCGATTTGGTATACTTTTTCCCAGAATCTCACAAAAACTCGTTTTTTTTTTTAGCTCACCGAGGAATTTGAAATCTCCGATTTGCCAATTTCGTGTAAATTTCGAGAGTTTGCTCAAAATTTCTCAATCCCGAAATCCCGGGATCGCGGCCATCTCAATCTCGGAATTTCGGGATCAGAAAATTGAACGGGATCCCGGGATTGGATGCCCTAGTCTAAACGTTTCGATAGATTTGCATTTTTTTTATACACGTAGTGCCTATGAATAAATAAAGCATATCGACCCGTAATCGGTAAAACAGTCAAATAAATAATCAATCACATGTAATGTATACATAATATGCGTGTATACAGTAGAAATTTTAAAAATATCTTTTTTCTGACCCAGACAACATCCAAATTGTATTGAATTCGTCGCCCGCTGTGGTTTAGTTGGTTAAAGCTTGTTCTACTTACCAGGTAGGTCTGGGCTCGACTCCCGGTAAAGCCAATGTCAAATTTAGATATTTCACTTTAAATTTAAGAACTAAGGCGTGGGTGTTTGTGATGTCAATTTATCTCGAGTGGCTTATAATAAAATCGAGATTTTTGCGTATACTTTTCAACTTTAAATTGTTTGGCGCATTGACATAAGCTGTCATGCTAAATATTTATTTTTAAAATTTAAAAATTAAAATAAATAAAAAAATATGTATTTATAAATGCGTTTATGTTTTACATATAAATACATAAGTAGTTTATAATTTAATTTCACTGTTGTCTAGACTTTTAACTAGAAGAAATGTACACCTAATCCTTTTTTACGCGATACTTGGGTCTCAGAAGGTGGCGCGCAAAAAAAAACTAAATTTCATATAATTTAATAAACCCGTTTTCAAATCCGTGTAAAAGAGTATGAAAACAACTTAACGGTGCTGTCCAAAAAAATCGCGCAAATTTAAAATCACGCAAAAATTAATCACGTAAAAAAGGATTGGGTGTATATCGTTGTGTTTTACTTCGCTCGTAAAAAGGTTCAACCGTTACATTTTGTAAATATAAATACTCTTTCTCGACCTGTTCATATATTCAACCTCTTAAATTATCTACAGCCGAAATTTATGCGTATTAATAGATAATCTTATGTTATGTTAAAAACAAGTCGTCACATTTAGTGAGAAGGTAACAGTTAATGTTTGTGAAATTGTTGATTTTTTTTGTTAACTATGTGTTTCCTAATTCTTGTGCACATCTTACAAAACTTTTAACATATTTTTCTAATTAAAATTTAGAAATTTTGTTTTGTCATCGCCGTAATGAATATAATTGGTTGTGAAAACGCTTATATTTAACAAGTTATTTATGTTTTCGTAAGAATCAGTTAGTTGTATTATTTCATGTTTAGATTCTTCTAACTATGAACAAACCTTTAGTATACAATATAAATTTGTTAGGCTTATGTTGGTATGTGAAAGCTATTCTTTTTTTATAAAAAATAATTATTAGAATAAGCAAGTATTGATGAACTAGTATGTATAATAAATACAAGACAACACTGTCGCTTAGCAACATTCAATCATCGCTCATGATGCCTTTATAAATTATATATTATACCAATCATAACTGATGTATATATATTGTAGTTTAGAATATATTAAAACCTCCTAAATGAAACAAATGTATGTGTTTTTGGAGGTAATCTACAGTTAATTTATACAACGATTGATAAAAGTCTTCAGTTCAACTACTAGTAAATTCAGTATAAAAGTATTTTTTTAGTTTGTACTGTTTTCACTTTTAAGGTGTTCACTGTCAATACTTGGTGGAATGGCATTATAATAAAAATAATAAAACATTTTTAGTACTTTTTAACCTAAATAAGCATACATTTGATATCTCTAAAAACTTTAAAATCCTGCATGTAAACAATAAATCTTTAAAACTTGATAAACAAAAGATCTTAGAAATAAATAGACATAAATTCTTGCCGGACTCTAATTTATTAAATGAACAGCTTGTATTTGCATCATCACCCTTGTTATATCCGTTTCATTAACACAATTCTAGCCTATGTTAACTGCTCTTCTATATTATTTATATGTTTTTCAAAATTTATTCCTTTTGTAAGAATTGATATGGTTTTTAAAAATGTCTTTTTCAGAATCTTCATTACTGCTGATTTTGTTGAAGTACATCATTGCTTGAAAACGGGAAAAACACCAAATCATCATTAGGATATTTACTTTAGTAATGTAGTGTTTCACTTTGTGTAAAAATTTCCCAAAATTTTAATTGTGGTTATAATTGATATCGTTTGCCACTTAAATTTATTATTCTTTGATGATGATTTTTTAATTGTTATGGGTGTTAAGCATTTTAATTTTGTGTAATTATAATGTAATTTGCTAATCCTTTAAATTGTTAATAGTTGCTTACACCTTTTTATTTCAATTTAAATTTGTATAAATATCACTGTTTATGTATTTTTCTTATCAGTTGATAATGCTCGCGATGAGCGAAACCGGTCCTGATCTAATAAATTTTATGTGGAAAAAGTACTAAAAATGTTTTATTATTTTTATTTTTATTGTACTGTTTTTTTATTGCTTAACTTTGTTTAAAATATTATCGAGTTAGACTCAACTTGCCAAATATTGTATACGCCTTATACAATTTCAGAGGTATTAAAAAAACACTTTGAAGAAATTTATAGAAATACTATTTGTAAAAATGCATTGTATTTAAAAAAAAAAACAGCGTAATTCAACAAAAACACCCTTCCTATTAAACCACATTATTTATAGCTTAAGGATGTCATGTAAATGCTTCTAGTTTTCGTAATTAACAATTCCTTAAAGTTCATTGTTAACTTAACGAGACAATTTATTACTAAAATAAGGGTGCTATAAACGGAAGCCCATTAAAATGTGGGTTGCTTAATTAGGTATCATTTCTAGTTACCAAGTGTCGAGTTTTAGGGATGAAACGTGTAATTTATTATCATTTGTACAAAGCTACCCCTTTGGTGTTATGTTGAGTATTAATTTAATTTCTTAATTTAGGTAACGAAAATTAAATGAATTTATTACTCATCTGATATATATACATAGTTGCATGTTTTTTTTATGAAAACAAAATACACTAATTAAACATAAATTATACGTTTTATTTCACGTGCTTACTAATGTCGGTTGAAATAATAAAAAACTAGTTAATAAACGGGTATAATATCTCAAAAAAAAATATTGAATACAGTCAGTATTAAAAAAAGATAAGCTCATTACGGGCAAATCAATTAAATTATAATTACAAAAAAGTGTTCATTTTAATATTATATAATTTATTTTCATGAACAATTATCATTGAACAAATTAAAAGTGACATCAAGTATTGTATCATATTGGGCAGTAGATTTGTTTTTAAGTTTTTTGACCATATCTGTTATCAACCATCTAAGACAGCCATACTTAAACTTTTTTTATTTTGGGCCACATTGAAATTTTTGCTTCATACGTGAGCCGCGACATATGAATAGTAATATTTAAATATACCACATATACTATACATAATATGGTAATGTCAAAGTTATGTTATGAATATTAATAAATATATTAAAATTTGCGAATAAAAATTATTAAGGATCAAATCACAGTTGGACAATAAAAAAATACATGAATTGACAAATTTGTACAAAATGGTCATTCGTTTATGTAAAGCTTTGTAAGCAATATCAAATATTTTAAAACGCATCTGGTGACCACGATTGTTTCCGGCCTCGCATAAAAACTGATTGGGCCGCAGGTTAAGTATGACTAACAGAATTATATTATGAAACACCTCAACTATGCAATCAGATTTGTTTTATGAGAGATGGTTGGTAAATAATAAGGCTTGTAAATAGCTTTTCTTTTTTGTTTACAGGATAAAGGCGGCTGAGAAAGATTAAAAAATCGCCAATCGCCATCAGATGAGAAAATATTTTTTTGTGTGTGACACGAGTTTCTCACTTTTATGAAACATCTTCTGACAATCTAATACAGATTTACTCGTATTCATCAATTAAGCGCTAGCGTAAGCTGTTTTTAAAATTGAGGTGTATTTTTTAAACAGGACCGCCGTAAGAACAGTAGCGTAAACACATCATAACAGAGTTATGCAATGTATGCAATTCCTGCATTTTTTTCAGTGCCTAAATATTATAATTAAAATCCCACCTATGATAACAGAAAATGCCATTAAAATATGTACTTATTGTTACTTCAGTATTACAAGGATTTTTTTTTTTAAATCTTTGAGTGACACACAATTTGAGATTTTAATTTATATACGATTAATGCGATCTCAATTGAAATATTTATTGCCATTTTTGGTATTATTTTAGTTAACGAGTAATGCTATATTATCTATCCGTTTTTTCTGATGTGAATGCATTCTTCGTGAATGGTATTTATTTAGGAGCATTAAAACATTAGACGCTACATTTTAATTCTGCTAGAAAAAATATTCTTTTCCGGTATATGATATTACATAGAAGTTGTTAATTATTTATGCAATTTTTTACATGTTTTTTTATATGATATCTGTAGATATATATATCGACTGTGGAAAGGAAAAAGGACGTAACCCACACATAGCAAATTTTACAGGAGGCGCTAAAAACGTGTTTTGATGATTTTGTGACATATGTAAATTATGAATTACACACAACCTTGAAGTGCACGGAGACTTCTAATCTGGTGTTAAATTGACATAACCTAATATTAATTAAAGGAATTGTCTCAGAAAAACCTTTATTTTAGTGTTTTATTTTGGTTTTACTTTTTTACAAGGTCATCTTTTTCAAACTTAAAAGATTAATTTAGATACTTATTCGGCATTTCCAACTTCCATCCTTTTGATAGAATGTGTGTCAAGTTGTATACATTGTAATTATCGAAAAAAAGCTGTTTTAGAAAATTGAGGGTTACGTTCTTTTTCCTTTCCAAAGTCGATATATATATATATATATATATATATATATATATATAATCTCCGATAATGCTTTATATGAAAAAAAATGTCTTTGTAAATTTTCCACGACTGAGTAGTAACAAGTCTGTTTTTCGCTATTTATTATGATTCTAAATATATTACATTTAGCATGGCAACATATCGCTAATTGCATAAGCATTGAGATAATTATAATCAATCGATTATAACTAGATGTTCAATAATACCTAATCATTATTGATACCTGTAAATATGTGTATCTTTATATTCTACGCAAGTCGCATCTAATAAAAACAAACCATACATCACAATCAATAATCACTTAGATTATCAAGTTTATTCTTTTTTCAAATTATTGATGATTGGCAAATGATAAGCGAAAGAATATTGACTATCATAATTAGCCTTAGTTTAGCACCCTAGTTGTAAAATTAAAACTAAAATAACACTGATGTTCAGTATGATTTTTGATTTAATTTAAATGTAAAGAGAAATTATAAGTACATAAGTCAAAACTTTGTACACGATTCAACCAAATGCCATTTTTTCAAAGCGAATTATAGCACCTGACGAAGATATAGAAACCCCGTATACCGAGATTCAAGAATAGATGCTTACGTCGAATAATTGAGGTGAGTTTGTTTGATTTCGTGAGGAACTTGGAAATTAAGGAATGTACATGTGGTTATGGAGAGACGTCGGAACTGGCTGGGTCACGTGCTGCAGATGCATCCGGAAAGTTTTAATCCTGCCTGCCTCTTCTTCTGACCGGTGGAATTCCGGTGTCCAGGACGACCGTCGGGTACTACCCATAGAATGCACTCAGCGAATCTGAGAGATGCTGGTATATCATGTGAGGAAGCAAAGCAATTGGCTGGATACAGAAAAAAATTGCAGGTGCCGTGAGGCGGCCATTTGCTTCACATAGGGAGCGAATACGGTCAAAGAAGAAGAAAGTGAAATATTTCATTGAGATTTTATGAGGGCTTTGTCGAGAACCAGTTCGATATGTTATCGTGTTGAGTTAACAATGTTACGTATATAAGTAATTTAATTGAAAAAAAATAAGGTTCCATCTCTAGCATGTACATTATTGAGAAAATAAAAGTTCGTAACAAAAGCAGCAGTTTACATATTCATATATAGCAAAAACGTCAGTTATTCAATGGATTTCACAAAACAATAAAAAATATTTTATATATATTATATAATCAAATAGCTAGATATTACTAATAAAAATATATATCATTACTTTTTTCAAGCCATCTATCAGAAAAAAAAATGTTTAATTTCTTGTTAACATTTTAAAACTCCCGCCTTTGTTTCTTGTGCCCTCATATAATCATATTATCGGCATTTATCAAACGTTGAGTGGCCAACGCACTTGGAAAATCTTCGTAACAACAAAATCATAAAATGATTGTAAAATCAATTTATAAATTTGCGTTCGAAGTCTTGGACCTTTTTCACTAATTGAAATGACTTTTTTCATATTCATATTGACTGTGAAAATTAAAAAGGACGTAACCCACACATAGAAAATTTTACAGTAGGCACAAATAACGTGTCTTAAAGATTTTCGGCCATATGCAAATCATGAAATAAATACAACCTTGAAGTGCACGGAGACGTCTAAACTGGTGTTTAATTGACGTAATTTAATATTCATTTTAGAAATTGTCTAGAAAAAAACCTTTTTTCAGTCTTTTTTCTTGGTTTCAATTTTCACAAACCCATCTTTTTTCAAACTTAAAAGCTAAATTTAGATACTAATTTTGCATTTGCAACTTACATCCTTTTGATAAGTTGGTTACATTGTGATTATCGAAAAAAAACTGTTTTGAGAAAACTGTGGGCTACGTCCTTTTTTCTTTCCACAGTCGATATGTATTCATTTATTTTATTTATATAATAGTAAACGAATTTATGACATGTTTATCCAATAACAAGTTTTTACGAAAATAAAATACACATAATCAAATATTAATTAATCTTTTTATCCCTCGAGTTAGCTAAGTTATTGATGTTGCTTAAAAAACACACAAAACCGTTATATCAGGGAATATTTTTAGGTAGATAATGAAACTGAATAATTTCTGAAAAAAGTGTGGAATACAGCAAATATATATTTTTTAAAAGTATCACAATCAACTCGTATATTTGTACAAAATAATGTTTTATTTTTTTAATATAATGCCTTTCCACCAATGATTGTCAGTGTATACTTTGAAAGTGACTTTCAATGTATTTAAATGAAATGAGATAGGTTATATCAGAAATCAATGGGGAATATGTTCGTCATTTACCCCTTGCCGATTGTTATGTGTTGGTTGCAATACGAGCCAATGGTCAAGTATCTACTCTGCAATATCTGCATGCATGGACGGGTTTTATCGTAAATTTGATACGCGGCTAGTAAACAAATAATACTACATAGGTGAAAAGATAAGCTTGGCGGTATACAATGGTTTTTCCGTTAGTATTATATGAATGGTATCGTATTAACGCTAGAATTATCTCTTCGAAAAACGGCTGAGTAATAATTTTACTATTGGTATCAAGTATTTATGTCAGACATTTTATTCGCAGATGATTTAAAATTAACGAATAAAAAATTGTCACTGTTCTGGCCGAAGTTGGTCAGTAAAAGATTGATTGTTCTGAGTAAACAGCAAATGGAAATTTTCAACATGTATGATAAAGCCTCTAGCATCGATAAGAGTTAGCATCGATAGCAGTTTCAGACGCTTAAATGCCTATCTGATATAATAAAGCAGTGGTTTCCAACCTTTATGTCTCTGCGTTTCCCTTTGAAGAAAATATATCTTCGCGCCTCCCCATTCTATATTTCATATAGTAATAAAGACAAATTTTAAAGGGTAAATCAATATTTTGGACTGTTCGCACCTCCCAGGTTGGAAATCAATGTAATAAAGGGATTAAACTAGTGTTTTTTTAATGTGGCGGAACTCGTTTCTTGTCTACCTTTTTTCTAATCCAGGTTCGTTCTTAATGTGGATAATATGGCTTCCTAATGGAGGTATTTCAACAGAAGTTTTTCAACGAGAACTGATTGTAACTCAGTCGCTCAAACCTCTCTTTTTCCAAAGAAAGTAGGGATAGAAGGATGAGGCTAGGAAAGGACAAGTTGTTAACTAATATCTCTCGCTAGGCCAAGTTATTGAAGGATCGGAAGGGTGCGAGAGGGAATATTTTGACATCACAAACACCTCTCAACCTCTCGCTTTTTTTAAGAACGTAAGGATAGAAGAACATGGCTAGGACAAAACTAGTGGTTAATAATCGCTCTCGCTTTCCCTCGTGTATTTAGGATTGGAGTTGTGGGAAGGCTTTTTTAGATATCACAGACACTTGTTTGATGAAAATGCTGTTTGTACTGGGATTCGAATCTGTAAGATCAGTCACAGAAGCATCTTCTTCCGCTGAGTGATCACCGAACAACGTATTTTAAGGAATTGAAAACTTTCAATGGTGCTACAACGTGTTAAAGCAAAATAAAAAGAACAAAATCGAATATTGATTTGAAACATTAAAAATCCCAAGAATACATGGGGAAAAATAGCACATGCTTAAACAATAATAGACAGGGAAAATTTAAGCCAATATTAATAATAATTGCTTTAACAAATATACGGTTTTTTGGCAAACTGGTATAATCAATGGCATCAACTGAGTAATTCCAGACAAATTTGTCATCTTTTTTTCTTACTAACTTTTGCCAGAACGGTGTCGAAAACAGTCGTCAAAACAATCATTCCAGAACTAATGATTCAAAGGTTTAGGTTACATTTTTTTGTCATAATGAATTCGAGTCGCTGAGACAAATTAAATACTTAAGTCTCGTTTTTAAAAATGTTTTTATAAGTCAAAGGGAAAAATGATCTTTGTCTTTGAGGCTTATTCAATACAATTATGTTATTGATTCCTTTTTAGATTGATTCTTAAATAAAAAAATATATTCAATAATAGGAATATCGACACAATTTGTCACATATGAAACAGAATGTAATCTTGTATGGTTTAAGTGGGGCTTTGGATAAACATAAAGAATTATAATTTCAAATTTGGCTTAGTCTGTCTCGACACACTTCTTAAAATCATGTATGATAGTATCGAAGTACACGTGCACTAGGACCTCCAATCCCTGGACCCGTCAAATTTTGTGATCCTGAAATCCCGAGATTGTGATAGTACTTATCTCGGGAAATCGGAATTGAGAAAATTGCGCGAGGGAAAATTTCTGACACGAATTTTAGTAAAAAAGGTCTCGCGTCTTTTCATTTTGGAAATTACGCAAATTCCTGGATTTTTAAAATTGGAAGTTCTGGGGAGATCTAAAACAAAAAGGTTTAGTATTTTTTCATTTTGAGAATTTGGGAATTTGGGAACATGGGAATAAGTCAGTAAAACTTCAGATTCTTATTTTTAGTGAGTCCGTCGTAACAAAAAGGATGTGGAAGACTATCCTAGAGAATTAAAAAATATATATACATATACGGTTTGCATAAAATTGATGTACAACTATACATTATTTGTCGCTATGGAGAAATCTCTATTATGTTATTACTGATTTGTTAGAATATCAAGTGACTATACCTACTTTAGATGGCAAAATTTAGATCGATTAAAATTGAAAAATTAATGATAATCTATCTCAATACACGAAGATATAAGAACTCACGTGAAATATTTTCTTATTTTTACATCGTTCATAATCAAAACAAAAATCAAGAGATATCCTATAAAATACTCGATTATCTAGCCAATATCGATTGCAGGAATTTAAAAAAACACGCAACAAATGCTTTCTTTCTAAAAAAAATAACAGATATTAACTAATCATTATACAAAACAATAAAACACAAAATTTATCTCTTGCTATGCGTTTCTCAAAATATTCCGTAATAATATTATTATATAACGTACAAATTGTATGATTGAGCGTTTGCTGGTCGTCAAAAAACTTCAAACGGTAAATAAACACTTGGGTTAATTATGTATTTCGACTGAGGGTGCTTGATGGAATTTCAATATCAAATTTTAATTGTTTAAAATTAAACACTTGGGTCATGACATATTATATCTCATTATGATAGAATTACTCAGGGGTTAGACTGTTTTCAACTTCCACGTTCTTTATTTTACCGAGCTATAATTACAAAACAAAAAGTGCTCTTATGAAGAAAGTTGTGTAAAATTAAATTGATAAGATAGCTTAAGATTTCGACTGAAGGTGCTTGGTGGAATTTCAATATTAAATTTGAATCGTTCAAACTATTTCACTACGTCAGTTCAAGTTCATCCGTGCACTTGAATGCCTGAAGATGCCGAAAGGCTAAACCCGGATCGTTAGTGACAAAATTTGTGAGAATGTACATAGTTTGAACGATTCAAATTTGATAAGATAGTTGCTCTACAAGATATGTAACATGTTCCTACACATGTTTCGTCTCTTTGAGAAGCATCTTCAGACAAGCCATTGTAAGATTATATACAAATAAACAAACAAAATATGAATGAAGGTTGGATTTCCTTTCTACTGGTCGCAGGGTGGTGGTAAAAGATACAAACATTAGAAGTATGATTTAAAGTAATAAATACAAAACTAAATATTTAAATGATGGGTAAATCCCAAAAAAAATATTATAATGGTTATCCGCCTGTCCGATATAAAATATTGTTTACTATTTTTAATAAATTTGAATAGAACAGACGGCTCACCATTGCTAAAATTATTTCCTTAAGAATTAAAATTTCTCATAAAAGTAATTAGTACTAAACGTGTTTGTTTCTTATCCCATTTTGCGTTTAATAGAAAAGAAAAAAAGCCCTAATCTTTATTTAGTAATTTTATACGTTAAGAAGTAGAATCTAGTTTTAGTTAAATTTAAGATTTCGACTGAATTTCAATATTAAATTTGAATCGTTCAAACTATGTACATTCTCACAAATTTTGTCATTAACGACCCGGGTTTCGCCTTTCGGCATCTTCAGGCATTCAACCTTCTCTGACACTGTAATCCATAAAAATTCAATGCACCCATTTTCTTATAAACTAGCCGCTTTTCATTCAGAAATACATAGACTTGTGAGTGTTCCTTTAAACGAAATGAACTTTAATATTGAATTGAAAATCATCAAACAAATCGCCATAAACAATGGATACGATATGTCTCTTATAGACAATCTTTTATCAAAAAAACAAGCTAAACTTGCAGAAAAAATGTTATTTAAAGGTATAGTGTCAAAGGACATAGATCATACTAGGTATTGGCGTAGAATCATTTTTTTAGGAAATACAAGTCTCAAAATTAAAAAACAGCTAGCTGATAGTGTTAGACCTGCTTTTTACTGTAAAAACTCTTTAGGCAAATTATTAATTAATAATAAAGATAAAATACATTACTTAAATAAATCCGGGATTTATAGATTGCAATGCTCTTGTTGTACAAAGTTTTATATCGGCAAAACAGAAAGAACATTGAACATCCGAGTTTTAGAACATATGGCAGCCTTTAGATTGAAAAAAGACACGTCTACTTTTGCTAATCACTTAATTTCGGAAGGACACGTGTTCAATCAGGAACAAGGGATAAAAATGTTACACCCAAATACGGACAGTCATAAGCTCTTTTTCCAAGAAATTTTAGAAATCAATAAAGCACAGTTGCAAAGTCTTCCGATTTTAAACGAAATAACAAATTTTCCCACATCTCCTCTTCTATACCCTATATAACCATAAAATCATATAATCATAAAACCTTTGCCGACAAACAGATTATATAATTCTTGAAACTGCTCACTACACAAATCTGTTAGCATTCCCATGAGCTCATCCTTTTCGCCAGCAATGGCTTTGGACTCAGTGATGCATTTGTATCTTATATAAGCACGAAACTTTTATTTGCTAAGCGTCAGTTCAAGTTCATCCGTGCACTTGAATGCCTGAAGATGCCGAAAGGCGAAACCCGGGTCGTTAATGACAAAATTTGTGAGAATGTACATAGTTTGAACGATTCAAATTTAGTTTTAGTTTATTCGTAAATAATATTACGATAGTTTGTCTCGAAATGATTCTCAATGAAACGAAACTCGTGTCAACTTGTATTACATAAATTTATAGGATATCAATTTTAATTTTATATTAAAAATGAACTCCCACAAAGTTATCGCTGAATCCATCTAAAAGAGTAAAAAACTATAGCAAACAAACAATACACAACAATACACAACTACAACAACGATACACAACAACAATACACAACAACAACAACGAAACAACAAAAATAATTAAGTACTTATAAGTCTGTTCTTTCATTATTCTATAAGATCTTTAAATAAAACGATAAAAGAATATGCATGTGTATTGAGAAACGTGTAAAAAAAAGAAATAAATTCTATTTATAAAAAGAGACTTTGATTTAAATTTTTCACAAACAATCGAAAAACAATCGTAAAGATAATTGCAATCATTTATCGTAGAGACATTTTCTCATTGACTGCAAAAAAAACAGCTAGCTGTAAATGTATAACGATGAAAAGGTTTCTTATCACTACATCACAAGAATTTAAATTTACGCAATACAGGATTGTCCCACAACCACTTGTTTTGTGTATGCGGTCGTTGTTTTTACGGCTGGTTTCCATAACGCCATAACGATCAATAAAAGAAGCGAATTTACTCCTCATATTCTTGACATGATACAGAGTTGCACGGCATCCATCTTTTAACCACGCACCAAGCAAAAAGATATACATATATCGACGGAAAAAAAATAAAACGTGACTTGCTCAGATAAGTGATAGGTATCCTGTGTATCAGTATACTGAAAATTCACTATAATAATAATTATTTATTAAGACTGATATTTTGCAAAAACTAGATGCCGTCAATTAAATGAAAGACTACAGGTTAACTTGAATACGGGTCTGTAGCCTAGTGGTAACATTGTTGGCTCCGGTTCACAGACTAGAATTCCAGAGTCTTATTAATTGATTTTTCAATTGAATTACGGATTTGCGTTCCAATGCGTAGATTTCTGTGATATCTATATTTCTCCCCATTCATCTGATATTCAGTACAAGGGCTTAGCCTTATCTTTCTATCGATGTTTTTTCCGGGAAAAGGAGGTAGAGAAATAACCAGCAGTTATTGAATAAAATTGTTTGTTGACCTAAGCTTCAGTAGGAGTTCATAAGCTCCACATTAAAAATGGAAAAATGTATTTTTTTAAACTTCACTGCCCGTTGGGATTACCCAACGTGCAGTAAAGAGGAACAAGGGGATTTCAATACCGGATGAATCCATCAATACCAATATTTTGGAATTTATTATGTATCGATATTGATTTGTTCCAGAATAGCAGATTGAAAATATTTCAATTTACCTGGAACAGTTTTATAAAAATATGTGATTTTGGTTAATTCCACTATCGAAATAACGCTATTTATGCTGGTATTTCGATACTGAAAAACCCGTATTACAATTAATAATACACACTATTATAGCAGCATTAAAACGTTACCATTCGAAAATGGCGATCGGACAACTGTTAACATTGCCGTTTTCATATTAGTATGTAAAGTTCCATATAAAAAAAATGCAAACAGGTATGTCAATACAAAAAAGGAAGGATTAGTAATCTTTAAAATTTTAATCCTAACAATGTTAAACATCACTACCACGCATAAAAAAAGTTGAAATTGATTGTTGAAATATGGTTTATTATGTTCAGTTATTGTTTTGTTTATTATTGAATCTTATCATGATAAAATTGTTTAAAACTACTTACAATAATCATAAAGATCGTTGGCAACATTTAAATCCATTTATTGTCCGGCGACCATATTCTCACTTCTAAACAATGATTATTTTTCACGTGGTTTTAATGAATCACAAATTTTTCTACGATCAAATATTTTGAAAAAAAAATAGCCCAGGTGCAAAAGTCAATGTTACCAAGAGTGTTTGTTTAGTATGGAATTTTATAACGCAACACATTATCTGTTTAAATATTTGTTTACTGTACTAAAAATCTATCAAACAAACCTGAGTCGCTCTTGATGTTATCTGTTAAGTATTTTCCTCGTTTTTTGACGTTTCAAAATGAAAACAATGTATGAGATGATAACAAATGTCGATATTATGAGATAGTGAGATAGATAGATCAGTTTCTTGTGTGGTAGAGACTGTTGGATGTCACATTATAATTCAGCTATTCTAAGCCAATAAAATATAAGTTTCACAAAAAACCGTGTAAAAAAGTGATTAATAAATTCATAAAATAATTGAAAATATTAAAATTAAAGATTTTGAATCAAAAAAAACCTTGTTATTTAAAAAAAGACACAACATTTTTGTACATAAAGTTGTGTAAAAAAAGGATAATAATGATGACCCAAAAAGAAATCTACTCAAAACATTATTTATTATATATATTTTAATATAGAAAAAAATAATACTTTTAATCGCTGTTTGATTGTATACGGGATACTTTTATGAGATACGTCTATATATACCCAAAACAGTTTTTTTTGATTTACTTAAGACTCAAAAAAACTTCCAGAGCGGGTTTAGCAACTCGGCGCCTCAATTGTTCAATACAGAAAACTACATTTATCCTTGAAAAGGGAAATAAACAGATAAAATGCATATAAATTACTATCAATAACTCGTACGCAACTATAATAAATAAACGATTTGAATTTAAATAAGTATGCTAACACTTGAAACCCCAAGATTCAATTCATTTGTCGCTGTATTCAAGCATTATGAAAGACATAAACGATGTAAGTATTTTCCATCTTCCAGGAAAGCGCAATTTGTCTTACGTGTAGAGTGAATAGAAATGAGTTTTTCTCGGTAGGGTCCTTTAGAATGAACATATCGCATGCAAGCTTACCTCAACGTTATTGTCATGACAAGTCGTATCTTGTTGAGAAAACATAATTCCACATATTATAATGTAGCTGTGAAAAGTCAATACGGCATTATAGTTTAAATTTTATTGCACACTTGGCTTCAAAGGCATACTGAACAAGCAGAGGCCAGACGGTTCAACTGTAACTCGTTTTAACGAAACACATTTAATAAATTACTAACGATATTTTCGCGCAATTTGTACATCTAATCGAAGATGTCAATAAATTGAAACTTAACCGCGGTTTTCCAAAGCACTGTATATTAATTAAAGGTGCCTCGTTTTAATTAATATTGCCACATATAAAATTCATTTATTTTTTACTAACACTATAAACAACAATTACTTAAAAAAAAAATGTTTATTCACTTCATTTATACAAAAAATATTGTTTGAACAACAAACACAGCAGAAAATGGTTTTAGATTATTATTTAATATTACACAAACGTCTCTAAGTGACGAATAGTTCAATAGATAGCAACACTGTTTTATGATTTTTATAATATTTATTCCATACAGATTTCATTGACCTAACATATAACAAAGCTTTTAAGAGTATTGTTTTTACTTTGTTATGAAAACATAACATTCGAAGAATTTATTGTCAGTAAAAAAAAGATTTAGTTAATTTCTCTTTTAATAATTATAAAGCTATTTGTATAATGTATTTTTTAGAAATTTATATTTATTGTGGAAAGTTAAAAAATTAAGCAATTTGCATTACGTTATATTATTTTATGTAAATATGGGTAATTATTAATACATTGTAAAAATACGTTGATAACTTTTAACACTGCTTTATTAACCATTGATAGAATAATTATTAATTCACTAAAAACGCAAACAATTGAATGATTAAAAATAAACCATAACAATACGGTGGTTTAAAAATCCACGTTAATTAAACGCGATGAAAAAGTTTCGAAATGTTTTTATGAACAATTAATTGATCGAATTAAAATGTTTGCCCATGCGTATCCTTCTACAAGCGACAAAAGACTAAAGCAAGACATAAACGTAATGTGTTCACTGGGCTTAATTTTGTGCTTACCCATTAATTCATTGGCACAGTGATCCGTCGTAAAAATACACCATTCTGGGACTAGTGATATGATAAAAAATGTAATTAAATGAATCAACAGAGTGATACTACTGTGAAAACTTAAGTTAGAACATATTAGCGGGCTGTTCACACATGCGATTTTGCGTAAGATTAAATGGTTACGTATGCGTATTACTGATGTTTACTACTCTGGCCACTGATTCACGAAGTTGCACAGCAGCTTAATTTATTACGCGAAGAGCATTGATGGATTTATTACATTCAATATGCTTAAATTATAAATTACAACCGAAACCATCTGTGTAAATTTAACCTTAAAATATGGACAAACGAAAATATGTTTGTATTACACACTTTCAACTTTAACAGATGTTCCCTCACCTGCATTAGTCTGTTATGACGAGATTTCACCAGTGATGGATTACCCAATAAGCCAGTACTTTCCAAACTGGGGGGCCACTGCAGAAGATGTTTTTTGTTAAGGTGAGCCACGGATATTTTTTTTCAGATTTAGGAGGCCGTTGCATGAAAAGTTTGGGAAGCACTGCTATAAGCAAATAAGGCGGCTTAGGCGCCTCAAAAATGGCTTATATTACATAACCCGTCATATTTTTTACATATTTTTAATGGACATTCATAACAGGGCCTCCAAATTTTATTGCGCCTTGGGCCGCCCATGTGCTTAATCCGCCGATGGATTTTACTGTATTACTTTTCTTAGCCCAGAACGAAAAGACAACGTATTTTAATTTGTAAGTAAATAAACCGCTTTAATATTATTACATTGTCGTTAAAAATATTTCTTTGGTCACAATCAAACTAAGCATTGCGGTTCATTGTTAACTTTTCATTAAATGTCGATCTTTATAGAAAAACATTATGTATAATTAAATTACATGGGTGTTATAGAGATTTGTTGAATCTAACCCCAAAATCCTTTTCTTCATTTTAACGAGTGTTTGTCCAATTTACTTGATGAAAACATTGCAATAAACTTCAGTATCCTTTGAGTTATTTTATTAGCGACATCTCTTATTACCTCAATAAATATAACGGCTACGTTAAAACTTTTTGATACCAATCATTGAAAGTGTTTGTCTAGCTTGATGAGAAATACACTTTTGTGAGATGAATATCAAGAAATAACCGATATAATCTATCGCGGTATATTTGACTGGCATTAAATACAGTCGGTAAAATAGTAATCTGTTGTAGTAAAGAACGGAGTCGAATTTTTTACAATTATCTTAACTTAGTATAAATGGTTATTCACAAGTCTAAGTGAAAATGAATTATATTAAGAAAAAAACACTCGCTTGTACTAATTCACTACTAATTGTACTACATTTTTTAATAAATATTAGGACTGATTTTAAGTAAATAACGCTTGAAATGAGTAAAACCAGTCAAAATCTTACAATAAATGTGGAATTCTTAAAAAATAAAGTTTTATTTAATTTCACAATTAGTTTATTATGTAAAAATAATTAAAAATATCGGCGTACAAAAACAAGTGAGTAGCTCGTTCAAAAGTTTTGATCTCTGAATAAAACATATTTGTACACATTGATTTAAGGATTTTTATACTTGTTTCTTGGATACCGAAAAAAAACAATGAAAAATCTCTTTTACTATGAAATTAAAATTTCAAATTATCATAAGCTAATTCTATGCAGAATGCATTCTAATATGTAAAAAAAATGGAAGTACAATTTTCTTGTTCTACTTCAACATTTTTTTAAATTGATCACGGTGAACATTTTCGGCGACATTATATTATATTTTTAAACATTAATTTTCATCAGTTATTACTTTTTTTTAACCCATGTCCACTCCCAATGTGGAGCATATGGCCTCCTAATGAACGGCTTGTTATTCAGTTGCTATATCTTTCTTTTTCAGAGAGACTAGGGATAGAAGGATATCAATAGTGGTTAGCTTATAGCCAGCTTAGAATAGGATGAGTGGGAGGAAACTGAATACATCACATACATCCATGCCTTTGGACAGAAATCCATAAATCGATTGAAAAATCAATGTATAAAAACTTTCCGTATTGGAATTAAGTCAATTACATTGACACTCGACAACGCAGTCGACAATATTACTTACCTAATTGTGGTATAACAAACAAATGAGTTTCCATTTTTATGAGTATTAATGCAATACGTATTACAAATTGAAAACTCATTTCAACAGAAAACTCACACCAGCTAGATTTCGTGCCAAACATACGATGGCTGGTTTCTCAGCTGCTTAGATTATTCTCAATTAAACATTGGATGTGATTTGACAAGATCACGTAAAATGCATGTGTGAAGATGCGACAAAAAGAAATGTGTATTTTGTAAATTTCATTGAGTTCCAAAAAGAATATGCCAACCAATTTCTTTTTGTATATCACTATCACATTATCAATAATATTTGTGGGTACTGGAAATGTTATCTAAGAAAAAAAAATGTATAGTTATGTATGTCGTTGCTTGGTTCTTAGTCACAGTGCTCCAGTATCAATTTTGATTAGTAATAAGATGGACCGACGCCAATATTTTCTGGAAAAAAATATTTTCCTTGACCGTGTCCGGTGACGAATAGCGTATGGCGCGTAATTTTTTTATCCCGATTTTACTATCGCATTCAGAATACTTGAATCATTTCTTCACAAATACTCTGTTTTGAATAATCTCAAGTGGTACAATCATTTTTGTCCCCAGTGATGACTGCTAGCGTGTGATACGTCCTTAATAATAGGGATTGTCAACATTTGATATACGCATTCTCACGTTAAATTGAATTTAATCACATATTTTCTGTCTATATTTATTTTTAGAAAACGTATAATATTATATATACAGTTATTATGTATTTTTTAAATATCATATCGACTGTGGAAAGGATAAAGGACTTAACCCACAGTTTCTTCAAAACAGGTTTTTTTCGATAATCACAATGTATTAAACTTGATACACATTCTATCAAAAGGATGCAAGCTGCAAATGCCGAATTAGTATCTAAATTAAGCTTTTAAGTTTCAAAAAATGACCTTGTAAAAAATTAAAACCAAGAAAAAAGACTGAAATAAAGGTTTTTATTAGACAATTTCTTTAATTAATAATTAATTATGTCAATTAAATACCAGTTAAGAAGTCTCCGTGCACTTCAAGGTTGTGTATAATTCATAATTTGCATATGTCACAAAATCATCAAAACACGTTTTTAGCGCCTCCTGTAAAATTTGATATGTGTGGGTTACGTCCTTTTTCCTTTCCACAGTCGATATGCTTAATTATGTATAGATATATGAGCCTACCTAAATTACTACCAATCTAATTAATATTCTACACACATAAACAGTATGGGGATTATGGTATCCAATTATCGTTATTGTGATCCCAGTATTTCGGGATTGACAAAATATTTGGTCAGCGATTATGAAGTCATGAGATTTTTCTAACAATTTCATGTAAATTTCAAAAACCCAGAAATTCGCCCAAATGATCAGCGTGAGACGTTTTATTTAGGTCTTCCATGAATTTTTAAATCCAAAATCCTAGGAATTCACCGATTTGCCCAAATTATCAGCGTAACACTTTAAAGTTGACGTTAGCCAAGTGGTATTTTAGAAGAAAAAATAATAGATACGTTGTAATATTATGCACGTCTTAAAGTATCGTAAAAGTGGAGTAACCTCAGTCAATACATATTGCAATAGTGTTATCTCTGTAAAATAAAAATATGCAATCCACCAAAGCACCAAGTCAAGACGTCCAAGAAAGAAGTTTTACCATTTTAATAGCTGACTCACTTCACTCTCAAGGGCTCATATGTAACACTAAGAATTTGTTTGTTAAAATTAATCAACTTACGAAACGATCAATGATAAAACAGGAATCTACCCAGCCATACTAAGGCTATTAAATAAATAATAACTATACGAATAAATGTTCTCTCGATTGTGAAAAAAAAATTCAAATCTTTGTAAAAATATTCTGAAAGTATATTTTATGCGAAATATTAAATGAATACTGCAATACTAACACAAAAAAAAATAGTTTTCAGTTTGATAATTTGTGTGTGGAAATATACTTTATTCTAACTAAATTAATAGAAGTCGTCGACATGAAAACATATGACCAGAGCATGACTGTGGAGTCAATTTAAGAACATGTGCGAAATTTGACATATGGTCATTGAGTTTTTTTAAAATATCTAATAACATGCACACATTTTTTACGACTCCACTTCTCTGAGAATTACCAAACCCGAAACGTTACTTATCTTCTATTATTATCATATTATATTATATATCACTGTTTTCAATCGCTGAATTATGCTAAAAGGCGTCTAAAATGCGACGCACGCCATATAATACAGACGCCATTTCTAATAGTTCAAGATAATGGATATTGTTCAACTAAATGATCTTGAGAGATGACCTATCATATTTTTTTTAACTTCAGAGAATATTCCTGAACGAGAATTGTCAACACGTGAGATATAAATTACAGTGCTACTTAGTAGGTAATAAATTTGTTCAAGGCATCTTAACGAATATCAGGATAGTATTGTATAAAATAGTAAGTACCTATATATATTAATTTAACCCCAGCTTTACAAACATTAACCATAAAGATTATTGTTTAATTTATTTATGATTTTTTCGATAGCAGTCTCAAAACATAACTTGAATTTATAATATTATATAATTAAAAATAACGGTTTACTAAACATAATTTTAAAATGTTTATTTCTTTATAAAATGTAATTCAGTTTGTATGATTCATTGCGGAAATAATCGGATTTGTAAAAATGTGTTAGCATCATGTAATAAACCACAATGATTATTAATATAGGTAACTCAAATTACGTTTTCTAATGAAATTCTTTTATTAACATTTTTTTTCATCTATTTTATGTTGAAGGTGTCAGGGGTGGTCGGGAAGGGAGCTCAGAGGGTCTCGCGCGAGTCTTTTTTAAACTTTACTGAGACCGGCGAGCCCTTAGTTAATTTAAAATAAAACAATATTCTCAGATCAAATTAGTATATATCTGTAATTTAAGATCTATATAGTATCTACGACAGCTTCAGTAAACAGAGTAGTAAATTGTTAACCATTTACATTGATAAATTTCTTACTATTATATATTATAAGTGTATTAAGTAACAATCGATTGCGTATTTAAGTATTGCATATAGTTTGACTAGAGTGATAAAAAAAACCACTCCTTCTCTAGAACACCGAGAACTGCTTTAAGATTGAGCGAGTTGCTAACGTATTGATAGCGCACCGCTGGACACTGTGCGTATCTTTATTTTGTTTACGGCCATGTGCACATTAAATTCGTCTACAAAATAATATAATATGTGGTAATAGTTACGTGTGAAAAATAAAAAAAAACGTAAACCTAAATCTGAAAATCAGTTGAATGTGTCAAATTAACAATACATATGTATATATACGCAGAGAAATAAGAAGATCAGTAAAATCAGGTTAGTTGAATTTGTAAATTTCACGTTGAAAAATCACATTTAACATTTGAGTTCTTATAAATGTAAATCTTGTTTTGGCTGTCCTGAAAATTACCGATTTAATAATGCGTTAAAATTAATTGTACTGTGGATTGGATGGTTTTCAATGGTACGAGTGAACTTGATTTTTGATTTTGTTGAAAATATATATTTTTTGTTATTACAACCATCAGTGCATATAATATTTTATTTTAATTCAAAAATAAAATATTGTAGCCAAACAGAGTGATATTAAGAGCTACACTATAAGTGAAAATCGTCTAACCGAAATTTCATTTAATTATAAGCCTTTAATAATTAATAATACGTTTTTTTTTGCACACAGAATTTATCAACATATTCGCTCATATCTCTGAATTTATACTGTAAATTTCTTCGTCCCGAGCGAAAGCTGAGTGTACTAAGAAGATCAATTCTAAAATGAATTCAGTCAAACAAATATTGCTTTTCAGATGGTAAACTTATGCAATAAACATATAAATGAGATTCGATTCATTTGACAACGCCAGTGACGAACATTTTAATGTATGACAAAACAAGGAATGAACATGTTGGTATAATTGACTTACAAAAAATATAGACTAATTGTATTACATATTTTTGTGAGTTGTCATTCATTCTATTATAGACTCAGGAAATAGCAGCTTAAGAGTTCATTCACGACTTTTTTTTTTAAATATATATGATGAGCAATTTTACTACGTATCTTATTTTGATAAGAATGAAACATTTTTTTTTAAATTCACGTCCGCTTTTAATGTGGAACATATGGCCTACTAACGGAGGTCTCTCCACATATTTTTTTTATACGAAAACTGTTTGTTACACAGTCGCTCAATCTCTCTTTTTCCAAATAGAGTAGCAGGGATAGAATGAAAAAGCTAGGACCGAACTAGTAGTTTAATAATCGCTCTCGCTAAACCCAGTTATTCAAACATATTAGCAAGTGCTATATATATTATATTTTGGGTGGTCAACGTAATTGGATAGGGTGTCGGTGCTCACGAGCTCGAATCCCTGTACGGACAGTTTTTATAATTTGATGTATGGAGTTCTAGGATTTCTGTTATGTCTGACATTTCCTCCTATCCATCCAATCCTAATAATGGACAGAGCGATAGTGGTTAGTGTACCACTATTCCTGTCCTAGCCTTATCCTTTTATCTCTTACTCTTTTCAAAAAGTATAGATTGAGTAACTGAGAAACAAACAGTTCTCGTAGAAAACTTATGTTGAGATAAACTCCACAAGAAGTTTATATGATCTACATTGAAAACAAACATGGTTAAAAAATATAAATTTATAAACTTTTAAACGTATTTGTATACGAATAAAATATGATGTACTATATTTTTTTTTTCATCTTCTGAATTTATTATTTATATGTTTTTATTTATTTTTTAATTTTGTTTTGCCTATTCATCAGGTATTAACAGTAAATACGCTTAAATTAAATATTCAATTGTTAACAGTTGAAATTTAATTCCCTATTTAAATGATTCATATCTCACAGCAGAAGAGTGCTAAACGTGCTGCTCCAGCTCGAATTCCGTCAGCAAAATTTGCATACTATGATTATAGAAAAACACAATGGATATCATCAGTCAGTCGTAACTCATAACCAATATCAATAACTCCTAAGGACCCGCAATAACACGTAATAGTAGTAAGATAAATCCTGCCGACAATATCCTTAATATATCGGTTGTATTTTATGGTTACGGAATCTGCACGAAAATAAAAGGCATGTCTTTTAAAATTTTGTACAAAAGCAAAGTGATTTATAAAATAAAATAACATTTACAATGCCATAACACATAAAATAATGTAAAAATAATATTATATTGAAGCCTTGTCATGTATTTTATTGATACAGTGTTTTTTTCTCTCGTCGTGTATGAATTAATATATTAAAAGAAAATAAATAAAAACTTAGGTATACAGAAATAAATACTTTTTTTTTTGAAGAGTCTGATGCAGATATTTTATGTAACACCTGTTCGCGAAAAAAACGGCAAATGGATGCATTTCGCTATTGGGCAATTTGGTTATTAATTGCACCTGCTTTCGTGCAGCCAATTTTGCTATTAATAAAATAAAATTTAAAAAAAAAATGAAAGAAAAAATCTTATTCAGCGATTGTAGTACAATGAATATGTTGGGCTATTAATTTGTGTTTCAATTTGTATAAGGCATAATAAAAATTAACAAAACCAGTTTCAACTAATTAAAAAAAGAGATTAATGCCTGACAAAAAATAAACTAGCAGCATGTTACATTATTAATTTAGCATATACATATATTTAAACTAACATTATAATATAGAATTATTTTTTCAAATCATGAATACAAATAAAGTACAATACAAACTGACCTACAGTTTAATAATTGAATTGGCATATACTTCGTAGATCTACAATCTATATACATTGTAATGAGGTGAATAAATATAAAAGTATTTTAATTCTACTTATAAAACTTAATCTGTGTTTATAAGCTATTTCGGCCTATGCTCTTATTAGAACTAGTACTAAAAATTGTTGTTAAAAATAGCTTTTTTCACACTTAATAGAACTTAATAGACGCTCTATCAAAAGAATGAAATCTGAAAATTCCGAATTAGTAACTAAAATTAGGTTATAAGATTGAAAACTTAAGCGCCTGAAAAAATTGTGACCATGAAAAATGACTTAAGCTAGGGTTTCCTTAAACTACTTTTTAAAGTATTATAACATTGAGTAAATTTTACACCTGTCTTCCCACACTTCAAGGTTGTGTCTATTTAAAAATTTGACATCTGTTAAATTTGTTCTGCGTTGGTTATGTCCTTTTGCCTTTCTCAAATCAAATTATAATGAATTTTCAGTAAGCTTTTATTTAATATAATGCTATTTCTCATCATTTACTGCCCGTTTAGTTTAGTAACTGACTACACACTCCTTTTTATATATATATATTTTTTCTATGTTATTGACAACTTATATAATTTACTGACCGAAATTTTGATGTCGGCAATAACAACCTGTCTGTGTAGAAAATATGAGTGTTTTAGTTTTATCAAGATTTTTTCGATGTTTCATTTTAAAACTGAAGTCAATTATATTCTAGTCATTTAAAACTTTGAATTTGGAGGTAACTTTATGAAAAATCATTTGTAATATCAAAAAAATACATACATTGTTATTCCATCGGTTGTGTTACAAATTGCAACACGTCTGTTGTCACTTAGAGAAGCATTTTCGGACTTTTTTGTGATGCTATTTATCGATATAGTAAACATTGATTCCGATTCTTAACATATAAACTAATAAAAAGAGACGGGTGTTTTTCTTTCTGCATTACACAGGAAGGTTACTTGATAAAAACTACAATCTACAATCTACATTTATTAAAAATTGATTACTTAAGTTTCGCTGGGTAAATCCCACAGGAAATAAATTTATCTCCGATGGGAACAGAAAAAAAAAACATAAATATTGCAATACGACGACCGGACTTCCCCGTGATCGGCTTTAACTAATTGAAATTAAATCCTCCCAGACAATGTTCTTAAAGCGATAACCGATTTTATGCAATGTCGAGTCTCGAGTTACTGAAATAAGAATGAGTGTCATGTGAAAAGTCTCATATTATAAGGTGACAGTTTATTGGCATGAATGAGTTTGTTGCTAGTTCATACTCATCTGTCATCATAGTCACCTGACTACAATAAATTTAGTACACATTAGTATTATTATACAAATAGACAGGGCCGGTGCCACCATACATGCAAAATAGGCAACCGCCTCGAGCGAAGACTACATAGGGACGCATAAATGGAGTACTAAAATATTTTTGAGTTCTTATTATTATTTTTTATTGACCTTTTTTATTATGACTGCAACTATTTCAAGGAAACGTACTAAGCTCAATGCAAGATGAAAATGACCGTTTACACTTTTACCGCAAAAAATTTGCATTTTATCATTGTAAATTCATAGATAATTGTAGCTTCAAAAAATAATCATTTAAATTTATCAAAACTATTTGCTTTTATCAATAAACGTGTCATCGACATACTATTGTATTATATCAGTGATCGCCAAACGGTCGCTCGCCGAGGCTTTTTCGGTAGCTCGCGTAGAATATTTTATCATATTTATAAATTTGCGTATAAAGTTTTAATATTGAACTCCGAAATAAAAAAAATCGAATGAAAGCATTGTTTTGTTCTACCTACTTATGTGAATCAACTTTTTCTATTATGAAGGTTATTCAGAGTAAATATAGAAACAGACTCACAGATGTACATTTTGATAATTGCATTCGGATGGGAGTGACAAGGTACTCACCGAGAATTGAAAAAAATGTGGAGGAAAGTGAATGCCATTCTCATAACTAATTATTTTTACTCGATATTTTTATATTTATTTTTACTCAAACTTATTTTTCAATTATTATTTTGTTTATATATAAATAATTAATGTAACACTCAACGTCTATCATTTAAATGAAGTCAGGATTGACAAGATGAGCTAGAAAAGGACTAATAGCAGAGCCGTTTATAGCTACAAAGAAGCTAAATAGGCTAAAGCTCAAGGCCCTAAAAGGCTCCAGAATCGATCGATTTGTTATTAATTTGTATTTAGAGTAAATCAATATGCAAACATTTAAAAAAAAATGTTGAAGTTATCTTTCTATAAGATCATTTATTCTACGGTTAGAGTATTTTACTGTTTTATGAGACAGTAAATACTAATAAAATTGAACTAAAAAGTTACTAACTGCGCGAAAAATTCTTAGGCTTAGGTTGTCAAAGAAGAAATTACAAAACATTTTTTTAAGAAAAACGTAGGAACAGTTTCTTTTAGTATTTTTTATTGAAAAAAAAAATGTATTTGACGAGAAAAATACAGTTGAGAGATCAAAGGTTTCCATATTTAATAATATATATTTTTTTAAATATAGTACCTTTATACATAATATATAATACTAAATAGTGAATGATATAACAGATGGTAAATAAATCTACCGTAAATTTATAGTGTTCACAAATTATCACAAATACATTATTTTTCATTTTTTCTTAAATAAATTGTCCCATGAATCATAAACGCATTTGTCCAATATTGGTTTTACTGTAGAGGTCTGCACGGGCCGTAATTTGATGAAATTACCCGGTGCGAGCCCGGCCAATTCAGGCCCGACCCTGTCCGAACGCAAATTCAAATACTACACTTGTTACCCGAGCACGACCCAAAGCTCAGGTTTATATTTTTCGGCCTAAAAAAATATAAAAATATATAATACATTGTAGAACCGTTATTTTATAAGTTTACAAGTTTTCTGTTACGAATGATGAGTCAAAAATATTAAAAAATAATGAATAATATTCAGTGGTCAATAATTATAATAAAATAACTGAATACGAAAATCATGATTTCAAATATATCTAATTTAAGTCACACAATTGTATGTATTTCTTAGTATTGTGTTATCGAAAAAAATATTTATATAATGAAACCATATGATGGTCCGGTCCAAACATAGTTCGTAATATGCATCGTGCCTAGGGTATCCAATCCCGGAGCCTTTTTCCAATCCCGAGATTAGGATTTGCTCACTGAGGAATTTGAAATCTTCAGTTCACTATACTTTTTCCCCGGATTATTTCCAAACCTCGTTTTTTTGGTATATTTGGTATACTTTTTCCCAGAATGTCACAGAACTTCGTTTTTTTTTTTAGCTCACCGAGGAATCTGAAATCCTCGATTTGCCAATTTCGTGTAAATTTTCGGGATTTGATCAAAATTTCTCAATCCCGGGATCGCAACCGTGTCAATCAGAAAATTGAACGGGATCTCGGGATTGGATGCCCTAATCGTGCCCAGCTGACGGGCCGGGTCGAGTACGAAAACGCGGGCCCGTACAGAGCTCTAGTATACCAACTTTGAAATTGATGGCACAAAAATACACATTCTGATATCTATAAATCATATTAATTATTACAGCTGTCGTAAAAGTATGTATTTTTTAATATGCATAATAATTCGGCCATAAAACGATGTCTTGTAAAATAATCAAGTATCATATTTGTAAGGAAGTATACATTTTTACGATCTGTCAAAATGGGTTAACCGCATACAAGAGATGCTGAGTGTTTATTTTGTAAATGATTATACCACGACTATTATAATTTAGCTCTTACACATTTTTATATAGACTCAACCAAACTGGTTTTGAGATTATTTAAAAATTAAACTGTGCCTACTGTTCATTATGTCTTGTGAGAATTGTATGCATCAAATGCTGCGAGATTTAACACCATAAAAACTGACTATAGAAGCGGTTTAATTTCTACCTAACATTTACATCATGATATATCGTCGGTACACTGCCAGAAAACGTTAAGTCAAAAATAGGATGTTTTGAATTATGAATGAAGAACGACAGAGTTAAACACGCTCTGTCGTCTGCGAAAAAAATCTCATTGATATTACATGTATGTATTTATTTTGATGTCTAAAGAAGTAATATTTATCTTTTAGGGTGTTCACTGTCAATACTTGGTGGAAATGCATTATATTCAAATGAATGAAGATCATAATAATCAGTTGATAATGATGGTCATGAGCGAAATCGGTCCTGAGTTTATAAAATAAAAGTGGAATTAGTACTTCATTTTTTGAAGATAGGTAAATTTCGTTTGATAGTTATTACTGGCAGAAACCAATAAATAACTTAACGCTTATTACCCCTACAGATTTCGTATTTCTACAACTACCCAAAGACAATTAGATGACTTACCGTTTTTTAGCTGTAAACCTTTGGGACAGTTATTATTTATTTATGTGTTTTATTGTCTACGGTCAAGCTACATTTCAGTTTGCTTCATGTTATTCGAAAAAGTCGATTTTCTAAAAATAAGGGTTTTTGGCATAACGTTTTCTGGCAGTTTATCGACGAATAGTCAAAACGTTTGCTTTTTTATGTATTTTTTTTTCCTCGTATTCGTTTGTAACAAAAAGCAAAAATAAAAACCGATTATTTATTTTTTTGTAATCCATGTCCGTTCCCAATTTGGAGCATATAGCATTCAGAACAAGAATGTTTGTTACACATTTGCTCAACATCTATTTTACGAAGAGTAGTATGAATAGAATAACAGGGCTAGGACAAGACTTGTGGTCAAATAATCGCTCTCGTTAAGTCCCTTTATTTTTAGGATTGTAATAGTGGGAAGGATTTTATTATTTCAAAGCTAAATATTCGTTTTAGAAATATAATATAAAAGTTGTAAAATAATAATATGCACGGGATTTATTGGGTCAAAATAATTTGCTCATTAAATAATTCTGACTACATATTATATATTAACTTTATAAGTTATCATATATTATATTAAGCCATAGCTATTTTTGGTGATGCAATTGTTGTTAAGTCAGTTCGCGACTTAAGACATTATGACGTAGACACCAGTAACTGTTTGCAATTATTAAAATAATTATAAGTGTAATTTGATTTTTTTAATAAAAATTAAAGTAGTGTTTAAATATTTATTTAAAAATATTTGTTGTAAGGCACGTCAGAGAGCACGCCGTTTAATTAATGCCTTAATTATTTCATTATCTCAAAATTACAAAATCAATATAACTAAAAGCTGTCTGTGATGATAATAAAAAAAAACACAAATATTTTCATGTATGTAAACTTTTTTTTATTTTTGTTGATTCTATAAAATTGTTGATTTACATTCAAAAATTACAACTAGACCTTAACCGCTTTAATACCGAGCAAATAAATCATTAATATGTCCCAGAGATACTGCGTGTTTTTGAGAAAAATAATTTTGCCTAATATACATTCGAATTCGATATTTTAAAAGCTTATATTGACTCAGTGTAGATAGCACTACACATATTCATCAACATATTGCTTATATTCTATTAGAATACCAAGTATTCGATTTTTAAATGTCTTGGACATCTGTGTTTGCTTGCATATGTTCCGGACACCTGTGTCCGCTTGGTATTCAAGTGGTTAAAATAGTTGTTTTTGCTATATATTCATATAAGCTAACAGCTTGTTAGAATACACATATTTTATTATCTATATTCTTTACGTGACGGAAAAAATAAATTACAAGTTTTATTTATTAGAGGTTTTTATTAAGTGCTTTAAAATAATTATAGCCTAAATTTATATCCCTATTGTATAATTTTACTTTTAGTTTATAATATGAGTTATATAAATAAGAATTTGTACGTTGTTATTCCACTGATTGTGTTAAGATTTGTGATTAATGTTTTATCTATTTGAGAAGCATCATCAAACTTATTTATTAGTTAATTAATAGGTAAATAACAAAGTTATTCAATTTATTTTAGATTAAAAATGAATTTCCATACAGTTACCGCTGAATCTGTCGAAAGTAAAACAAGGTTTCTGCTATCTCCAATCATTGTCAAAACTTTTTTAGTGTGCTACAATAAAAAGCGTGTTGTATTTTTCTCTGCAAAATTGGTCTGTATCTGTCACATACAATCGACATATGAATACCAGAAAAAAATCTTACTATTGTCTAAAAGCGAACGAATCAAATACGCGACGTTAGATTCGCACTGTGTGTCGCGGACCTCAACGGCTGGTGAATAATTCGGAGGGGTTATAGTTGGTTCGTCGAAGAAACCTTTCAAGGCAGTGTCAAATAGAGGGGCAATTGTAATCGATGTATCATTATTTGATAGCCGATATCCGATTACAATGTCTGAGCTGACGATGGGCTCTATCAACTTATACTGTAATAATATATACCTACAAATATGACATAGCAGTGCTTCCTCAACGATAGTCCGCGAACCGGCGCCTGTCCATCAAAATTTTCCGCCAATTGCAAATTCGTATAACCCAATGCCGTTCTTTTTTATGTTTATTGTAAGTGAGTTAACATTTTTCTCCCTTAGGCGCAATTAGGACTTCCAATCTCGAAGAATTTGGTTATCCCTCAATCCTAGGATCGCCCTAGTACCAATCTCGGGATTTCGGGATTTACTATAGTACGAAAAATAAGTGAAATAGAAATTTAAAAAAAAACTCAACACTTAGAGCTGTAACACCTAGTCATTGACTGACGTAACTTTTTTTTTAAAAATGGATTTAAAAAAAATAATAATCTTCAAGTTGAGATATTCTGGAATCTATTATTTATACACTTTTTTTAATAAAAAATATGTCGCTATGGCCGTTGGCTGTAAAGCCAGTTATTGTTTTAAAAAAAATTAAAACATGAAATTATGGTAAATGATCAATTCCCGGATTCCAAAGATTGTGAATCCCGAAATCCTGAGGCCACAAAAAGGTTCCAGGATTGATTGCCTTAGGCGCAATATGCAATTACTTCTTACTCTAATCTTATTTTTTAAAATGTTAAAATCTGACTGTTTCAATATAAGATTTAAAAACTGTAACAAAAAGTACCATTCATCATATAATACTTATAAACGCTATTTTTGGTTAGCCATCCGTGAAGCAATTTATTGTTCTTAAGGTCCGCAGGTTTATAAAGTTTGGAGAACACTGCGCTAGATTACCAGGTATAGCCAAATTTGACACTTAAAGCTGCCGTATATGTAGGTACATGAATAATTATTTGTACGGTACCACCAAATTATATGCTTTGAAGGATTTATATAAGAATATGCAAATCCAGAAAAATTTCACAGCTAGAAGAAAAATCGCTAGTTTTGACGGTTGATATACATAGCATAAATGTGGCTATGTTCACTGTTGTTATAATAAAGTAAAATACTTTTGTTTTCTAGAGTCAAACTAATCAAGTAGCATGTTGTAAAGCAAATGTATCTCATTAAAATCATTCTTTATATGTATGTACATATAACTAGTTGACATTTTATTGAGACAAAAAAAATATAAGTATAAAAAAAAGTTCGGTTGATCGTTTGACAGATCGACAGTAACAACAATAAATTATAACATTTATTATTTATGTTATACCAATTGTAAAAATAAAATACAACAATCATGTCAGGAAAAATAACTTAACTTTGTAGTTATTTCCACTTTTATTTACCAAGATCAGGATCAAGATCTTTGATGATCTTTTAATTTCATGTAAGCGGTGTTAAGCATTTTAATTTGTGTAATTTATATTCATAATTTATACTGTATTTTTAAAATTCTTTTTAATGCCAATTGCTTATTACACCTTTTCATTTAAATTTGTTTTTGTATAAATAGCACTGTTAAATTCTATTTCTTATCAGTTGTAAATGCTCGTCATGGGCGAAACCAGTCCTGGAAAATAAGTGGAAATAATTACAAAGAAATATTTTGTTTTTCTTAATATAATGCCTTTTCACTAAATATTGACAGTGAGTACCCTAAACGTATTACTTAGAAACTTCCCTTAACCCTCCAGAGACGAGAGCTTTTTTCCGATTAAAAAAATATTTACTAAGCCATATTGAAGTCACGGATAATTTTTATTCCTAAAAATTAAAAAAAAAAAAAAAACGCAATGTCGTTTTATAGAAACCCCGCATGACTACATATGATCGTGCTCATCATTTTATTACCGTGTAATATTAAGTACGGACAGTAGTATGGACAAAAGTGACCGTATGGGCTCGCAAACATTCGGGGTTGAAATATAGCTAAACGTGATTTTTTTAAATATTTACAATTTGACCTCTTTAGATCAACATAATTTCAATACAAATATATTAGCAAAATAACTGTAAATAATTTGATGTTTTTATAAAAAAAATATCTAACAGTTTCAAAAAGTAAATTTAAAAAAAACGGAAATTCAAAAAATCACATGTACTTTTGGAGGCCGTTTCTGTCCCCACGGCTGATGACTAACTGTAGTCTGTACCCTTCTTAACCAAATATGAGCGAAAGCAACGATATTCAGGTAGAAAAAGGATCAATAGTGGGATCAATAGACAACGGTGTTTAGTTTTACCATATGGTGACGCTCGTCCTTGGAGGGTTAAATGTGTTAAAAGTGTCTAGATCTCAATAGGCTTAAACAAAGCGCCGAATCCTTTTTTTTTAATTAAAGAGTTAAATATTTTCGTAAGTCATCTAAATTTTATCATTTTTTTTACTGTAATAGTAGAATGTAATACAAATCACATATTTTTCGGCATTAAAATTTAGTAAGTTGTGTTAATGAAAAAAAACAACAATACGACGTTATCGATCAATACTGTTTTCATTTGAAAGTTATACGCAATTTAAAAAAAAAAATGGGATGTGGCTGTGTCATGGACACGGCCGTGTGTTTTACGTGAATACGTCTCGTAATAGGTGATATTACGCCCCATTTTTACGTTGCCGGCACTGCTTGATTCGGTCATATAGTGTTTTAATGGTACCACTCGATTTCTCTTGAAAAGCCCTTTCCAACCGTATGCGATCTTTGTATTTCGACTTGGCTTTTTGAAATTATATATATATATTTTTTAACACCTAATTATAGTCACAGTCACAATATTACACTCATATTTTATCTATAATTGATAGTTTTTGTCGAGAGCTAATGATTGAATTTCAAACGAACATCGTAACTTCTTTGAGTCAAAAGTTATAGTAAATAGAAATCTCGATACGCAGTAAAATGGCCTCAAAGTGTCGGCGCTTTCCCCTCCACCCCGCGCGTTGTATCATAGTCCTTACATAACCCAATAAATTCTTTGATTCTTTAGTTTTCCAGTAGTGCAAATAAATTTTGGATAGCGATGATAGATATAAGGCTGCAACACCAAACTGTATCCCCCGATTTTGTTATCATTCGTTTTTTTGAATTGCCTCCCTATAGAAGCAATTTTGAAAACGTATTCACGTCAAAATAATAATAAACGATGCTGAAAATAGTTTCATACATGATGATCAAAAAGGGAATAACAATAAATATTTATAACCAGCCGGTAGTTTATGGCGTATTAAATAAAAATTGACGTGTCCGTTTAATCAAATGAGGAGAAATGTCATCGAGTCTAGCCGTACTTAATAATATTGATGTCAGCTTGGAAATTTTATTTTTTTGTTATGAAGCAATAAATAGTTCGGTATCGAAGGATAAAATATTGGATCGTACGTTCGATTCAAATTGAATAATTGAAATTATAATAAGAGCAACATTTAATTCAGTACTTTATTTTTACAAAACTTAATTTATTTTTGATATCAGTTGAAAATGCACAATAACTGAATACATTCAATATCCCGTTATTTAATTATGTAATGTTTTTTCCATGATATATTTCCCATGCCTTTTCGAAAATTTTGAGCATATTTTCACATTCAATTTGGGGAATACAGATTTTTTTAGACCATCATAACAGAAGGTATTTTTTACTATCATTAGTTAAAAATGATCACTTTATAATCGCTCACAATATTTTTTCGGTGAGAATAAAAACAAATGTATGAAAATGAGAAATTACTGAAATTAACGTTATCTCGACATACGCAGTTTGAAGGAGCTTAGACTATAACAAAAAAGCACTCGCTAAATTATTGAAAAGTCGTTTTCATTAAAACAACCATTTTCAATTATGTGATTTAGTTGTTCTGATACTAATGGTGTGTTTTAAAATAATGTCTTTGCAAGAACTGTTTGTAGTATTTCCAGAACTGGATATAGGCGGAATCGATGAAACATCTTTTTGCCGAAGCAATTTTTTTTTCTTTTACATTCTCAACAATTACAGTATATGTACATATGTCTGTCTTTAACGCAAAGTACATCACTGATTACGCACGATGCGCAGTCAACGCGTGAGTGTTGAATGAATGTTCTCTGGGCGTAGCACTGCTATCTGGTGTGTAATATTACTAGTGTAGATATCGACTGTGGAGAGGAAAAAGGACGTAACTCACAGTTTTTTAAAAACAGTTTTTTTCGATAATCACAATGTATCAAACATTATACACGTTCTATCAAAAGGATGTAAGCTGAAAATGCCGAATTAGTGTCTAAGTTAAGCTTTTATGTTTGAAAAAATATGAGCTTGTGAAAATTAAAACCAAGAAAAAATACTGAAAAAAAAGGTTTTTCCTAGTCAATTTCTTTAATTAATATTAGATTATGTCAATTGAACACCCGTTTAGAAGTCTCCGTACACTTCCAGGTTGTGTATATTTCATAATTTTCATATGGCCCAGAATCATCAAAACACGTTTTTATGCCTCCTGTAAAATTTGCTATGTGTGGGCTACGTCTTTTTTCTTTTCCACAGTTGGTATATATTAAAATAATACCATTATTTTATAAGTATAATAATATATTATCCATTCGGCCTTAATAGGATGTTGTGATTTGTGCATCTTGTTTTTCTTGGCAATTTAGACGTATCGAAAAGCTTGCAATGTTTACTATTATTTCATTTAGATTTATGGTGAGTTGCATTTTTTTAATGCGAGTTTTATACGAAGATGATCATAATTTATTCGTTATTAGGCTCGGCGCGGTATTATTGATTGAGCACATCGGTGAAGGTCGGGAGTCAAGGGGCTAGGCCGCCGACACGCCGTGCCTCAAGATTGATTACGCGTCCGCGTGCTCTTATCAGGATCATTTACCTCTCCGTCGTTCTGTGCTCCTGATCAGAAGCTGCAGAAGAATGCCATCTATCGTCATGTCTTTGAAACATCACGAATTGAATTACTTTCGATATTTGAAATAATATTCAATAGAACGTTGCAAAACTACAATGTATAACATTTAAATACCTCTTCGGTTTTCTATTTGCCTAATCATTCAGGATTTGTTTGTTATATTTATCTACTACTTTTCATGATTCAAAATCTGATTTTCGTTATTCTGTTCCCCTAATACCTAATACGTACATACCGTTATATAGTATTTCTTATTCATTCTGTTTACCTAATATTTTTAAGAACACTTTTTGTATTTATCTTTTACTCTGACGTCCATTTATGGATTCGTACTTGTTTATACTATGATTCCCTGATCATTCAATACTTGTTGTGTTCATACAAATGCATTTAATGTATGATCTTATAGTCACAAAATATTTTGTTTGTACAGAAAACTAACAGCTGTGCGTTTTTCTATCGATTTTCAATTCAACCCATGTTAGCTGAATGTACAATACATACTGCGCAAAGTACAAAAATTTCGATGTATAAATACATTTACCTTTTCGCCATTCTATTTGCCTAATCATATGGCATAGTAAGTTTGTTCTGAATTTAAACAATGTTATGAATAGATTTTTTTGCAATGAAATTTAAATAAATTAACATTTTTGTTGCATTTCAAACAATCTTAAAATTCATTTTGGCCGAGAAACTATAATCAGTTTTACGTGTTTTAATAACTGTACCTGTATTTACCTCTTCATTATTATATTTGATTTTTTATTTAAAATATTCTGTTCGGTTGTTTCAATATCTCCTCTCACTATTCTGATTCTCTAATAATTTTGATTATTTGAATCATATAATAGGCATTACATTTTAAAATTCACTACGCCATAATATAATTTAACGCACACGACATATTATATATCTCCTCATTATTCTGTTAGCCCAATCATCTTATTTGTTTGGTTTGAGTTAATATCGTGTTGTTTAAACAGAATCATCTCTCTATTCTGATTCACTAGTGATCAATGAGTATTGAGCGCCTACATATTACTTTTCAAAATGAATTCATTACGCGTGTATTCTTGATTACATAAAACATTTTACCTCTTCTTTATTTCGCTTTCCTAATAATGTACTGTCCGATTATCATTTTACTATTTTGATTTCACAAAGAAAAACACCTTTTCGCTATTCTGTTTCTCTAATACCCAATAGCTGACTCGTGTACGGGCGTTTTTGTGTTAGATACCTAAATTGAAATATTTGTAGGCACTGTCAAAAGAAGAGTATAATACGGTTTATTCACAGCTAGGGAAAGCGCTATAGTCCCGGACCGCACTCCTGTTTTCATTTACCAACTTTTTGGAGTGTTAAATTAGAGTTGAATTATTATAGTTTTCAATTTGCAGTTGATTTTTATATATGGTCTCTTAATAGAGGTATTTTTCTACAAAAACTATGTTCAACTTTTATTTTTCGCAGAGAGAAGAAGGGATAGGATATGTCAAAACTAGTGGTTGACAAAACGCTCTCACTACGCTCCGCTATTTTATAATTGAAAGCAGGTAAGGAATTTTTAGACATCACAAACACACATGCCTTCGAACGAAAATCAGAAAAATGCTGATCATACTGGAACTAGAACCTGTGAGATCCATCACGGAAACCAATGACATTGACCTCTGCATCACATACCCTACCTGTTTTGTATCACTTAAAAGTGTTTTCATATTATATCACCTTTACGAAACGCTGCGAAGAAACAAATACTCTCTGCAAGGTCGAGCCATTTTCCTAGATCTGCTGAAACACTCAATCTTCCACAACATTGACACAAAGAGAGTCGTCATGAAAGGGAACAAAGTGTCGAATTCTCATGCAACATCCATAAAACGTGTCTAAGCTACTACCACTTCCGAGCATCCACAAGCGATCATATCGAAGTTTTCTATTTTCTATAATCTGCTAAATACATGTATTTCCTCATCTTTCTGGTAGTAACTAAAACAGACAAAAAATAGTTAAACATACAAATATTCATTGTTTATTATTATTTATGATGATTAAGGGCAGGCAATTGTCCCTATCCATTAACTTAAGGCCATACTTGTGTCGAATTATCATTTTTGCATATATGTATATTTTGATATTATAATTATTTATGTTATATACAATATCGATGCCAGAGACTTTCAGAAAATATTTACTCAGCTATTTACTGGTACCAGAACAATGACGACTTAATTTGTGTTAAATCTCTGATATTATTGAGAATTTATATAGTTATGTTATCATCGTTTGAATAAGAAAGAAAAAGTGGCAAAAACAGGAAGGAATACGAGATAGAGAATAGCGAAGAATTTGTTTTCTCAAAAAACTCGTATGCCTTTGAAATAAATTTTACTTTTGAAGGCTTACCGTGAAGCACCTGCATGTAACAAATAATTCTCACAGCTCGGTACAGCGTCATAGAACAAAATAAAAAACAATACAAAAGATGTGGGAATACAACATGCTCATATAATATTGGGGACTTGAAAATTATTACCTATTGGATGTCTTTGATAAGAATGCAGTCAAACTGGTACTCAGGTCGCGCCATATCACAATTTCCTATAGATATTCCCATGGATGGGCCGCCCGAATTAATATCTAATATTTCTGGTTTTCATATATTAAATAATAATCCGTTCTTGTTCTTTTTAATTGAGTATTGTGTAGTGAGCTTCGGAGGCCGCTTTAATTAGGCGAGCTTTATAATCGTCGTGGGCGAACGTTCGTGTACTGGTATCTGATGGACGCATCACTTGGTCGGTGCATTCGAATGCATTGATCGGCGCAATGCCAACAATTCGTATGGCAAAAAACATCATTTTAATTATCACATGAGTAGAAAGATTTCATTAATTTCTATCGCATTTTATATGTAAAATGTTAAATTGTATGAATGTATTCGTCAAATAAAAATCGATTCGTTCAACATATTTTTGACTGATCGTAAATGAGCGGTATATTTTCATAGTGAACTTATTCGACTTAAACAAATAGTCGGCAAATACCAAAATACTGTTTATGGTGTTGATGTCAAATATTTTCTTCTTAATTCTGTTGTGGATTATATTTAAAACATTTGACAAACTAAATTGACTGTTTAAATGACAAGACGATTTTGTAAATACACTTTCCTCCTTAGTCGATTTAAAATTAAACAAATGTTACTAACACCGGTTTTTTTAATTTTACTATTAGATTGCATTCTTTAAAAAAAAAATTCACAAAAAAATCTTCTGCACAAAATTTGCTTCTTTAATATTTGGCATTCTTGAGTCAGTTCAAGTTCATCCGTGCATTTGAACGCCTGAATATGTCAAACGGAGAAACCCGGGTCGTTAGTGACTAAACTTGTGTGAATGTACATAATTTGAACGATTCAAACTTTAAGAAATGTTTATTTATAGTAAAAATATAAAACGGTATTTCAATTCACTCTATATATGGGGTTTGAGTAATGAAAACACCTTATACGGTCATCACTTTTTGATACAAATTGATTCAACTGAAACATATATTTATGTAGTTTTTATAAGAGATTTGAATATGTGATACCACAACCAAAATAAGTTATCATTCTACTGCTGTGTCAGCTTAAAACAGTTGTCATAAATTATTTGTATAAGAGCAACCTTATTATACGGTTGGAATAGGAGCCAGTTGGATTTTAGATTAATTGGGGCATCTTCAGCACGTGTCTTAGCTAGTCCATTTTTTTACCACACGTATGTCGTTTAAAATATTATTTGTAAGCGATGAACTGTTGGACAACATCATGTTATCGTTTCTAGTCTACAAACTGAACTATTATATCATGCGCCGTGAAATTTATATGAACGAGTATTTCAAATCAATACTAGACGAATTATTTATTTACGTCGGTATTATTGCTTCAGAAATCGATTTCACATAACATTTTCACGGCTAGAAGTTCACAAGTGTGTCTTTGCTGGAACGACACTGCGAGAAGTGACACAAAATAATTGATGGTGTGAAAATTTACACGGAAACACGCGTACCAATTACCACAAATAATGTTTGCTTAGAATTTATTCGTTTTGAAATGTAGACACTAATTAATCTACATGATTATTTTATTTGTTTATTACTTCAAAAATCAATTCGACATATGTTAAATAAACAACAAATTTCAATACACTCAGCTTTTAAACGGTAGATACGTTCCACAAAAAAACGGGTATTTTTTTTGAACGCAAAGAAAAATTGATTAGTGATTTTCTGAGTTTCAAAAACCGTGTTATTTGAAAAAATAACTACATTGTGTTATAAAAAATCGTTTGAAAGGGTTAATAAATAATGAATACCCAATTATAAAATTACACAAAATATTACTTATAATATCTAGTTTAATTAAAAATAATACTTTTATGATAAACTGGACATAAATTGCTTTAATAGCTAGAAATTTCTGAATTGTCTAATGTGTTAAGCAACGTTTTACCTGGGTGAAGTCATTGCGAACACGTTTGGAATACGGTTTAAAGCGAATCAAAACAGCATACAAACTGATCGCGGCGTACGTTTTTTCACGTAGGACACTATAACGGCGGAGACCATTTTATATTTTCGTGCCGCACCGAGTTGCTTTGCATACGTTTCAATTGTTTTTGATTCAGATTTCGTCGATTTCGTCCTCGTAAGACATACAGTCAGAATTTAATAAAGCCTTTTTTCGTTATTACTGTTTTGTGTTGTTGAATTTCTTTTTATAGGAGATCCGTTATCCACGTTTTTTTTTGTCTGAGAATCGTGTTAAAACAAAATAATCGTGTCTCAATATTTTTTGTTTCTTTTAAGTGGACCGTATTATTTAAGAATCGTGTAAAAAAAATTTGAGTGTACAATCAATTATATGATAATAAACCAATCATTACTTGTATATATCATAGTTTTATCAATAAAAACAATAATCCTTTGTACTTCATTCCACTTTATTTAATATGTCTGGACCGGTTTCGCTCATTGCGAGCATTGTCAACTGATAAGAAATATAATTTAACAATGCTATTTATACAAAATTGTAAAAGTTATACACAACAGTTGGCATTGAAAAGAAATTGCCAATTACATTAAAGTGATTCTAAAATAACACAAAATTAAAATGTTCAACACATCTAACATATAATTAAAAAGTCATCCCAGATTCATAAATTCAGAATGCGATTGAAAGTAATTACAAACATAATTAAATAAAGTGGAATGAAGTACAAAGGATTATTGTTTTTATTAATATAATGCCTTTCCACCAAGTATTGACAGTGAACACCCTAAAAGTGATAGTTTTATCATACTAACAACTATTTTTGTCGTTAATTCTCACAATCCCGTATTTCAATTATAATAAAAGAATAGTGAAAAAAACTAGATGGGCTGTTTTTTGTATCGTATTTTTTATATGAAAAAAGAAACATTCAATACAATAGTTTGCTTTAATATATTGGCGGATTTATGTAAAAATACGAAGTATGCGTCGTAGAGCGATAAACTTAATACCAGTCCTCTGCCAACTTAAGTCCCTTAAAGATGGGCGACTGAATAATATCGCAAAAACAGCTCACATATTGACCCGTAATAGGCAGAAAGCCGTAACCGACAATTTATCAATTTTACCTTAGAAGGTTTTTTAAAATTACTCTCGTACTTAGTTCGATAAATAAATCACTTAAATGCGGTTATTAAATAGTAAAACATGATCAATGCCTATCCTGATAATATACTGACTACTTTCAGTTCTCTAAATCAGACTTTATCAACCCGGGTCCACTTGTAACAAACGATAACAAGTCAAAATACTAAAATGCACAGGCCCTAAAAATGATCAGGCGAATGAGATAACGTTCTAAAATTGTAATCACTGACGCCCGAGGCGATATTGAACAATTATTGGCTTAAAGCGCAATTTACCTAATTGTGTCGCTTAAGCTTTTTTGATAATTATGGGTCAATATGTATGTATTACATATCGACTGTGGAAAGGAAAAAGGACGTAACCCACACATATCAAATTTTACAGGAGGCGCAAAAAACGTGTTTTGATGATTTTGGGCCATACGCAAATTATGAATTATACACAACCTTGAAGTGAACGGAGACTTCTAAACTGGTGTTAAGTTGACATAACCTAATATTAATTAAAGAAATTATCCAGGAAAAACCTTTATTTCAGTCTTTTTTCTTAGTTTAAATTTTTTACAAGGTCATCTTTTTCAAACATAAAAGCTAAATTTAGATACTAATTTGGTATTTGCAGCTTGCATCTTTTTGATAGAACGTGTATCAAGTTTGATACATTGTGATCATCGAAAAAAACCTGTTTGGAAAAACTGTGGGTTCCGTCCTTTTTCCTTTCCACAGTCGATATGTATATTGATATGATTGAAAGACGATTAAAAGCATATTCGTCATCACGACGTCGTCTACGCACAAATTCATGAAGATGCCGTGATATCGAAGTAGCTATTAATTAAATCACACTTTTATTTATTTTTCATAATTCCTAATTGCACACATCCCACTTCTTTTTGAAAATAAATATAAAACAAATATTTCAAACTAGATAATCAAGTACTCTATTGACATTGGATATTAATGTTCCTTCTTCGATTGTTCTACCCGCCTATCGTTCATTATTTTCATAGTAATATAATCTGATGTTGATTAAATTTACTAATATTTTGAGCGTGTGCAAATATTATTGATTTTTATGCTAAATATAAACGATATAAGAGGAAAAAATAGATTCCAAGAAAACATACTCCATTTAGAAATTCTTGTTATTGATGATTGACCAAAGTTCAATGTAATTCTTAAGAAAATCATATCGTAAAACAAATAAAATGTATAAGTCAACCGTTCAATTGTAAATTAATACGCTTAAAATTGTAATGAAAAATTAAGACTGTTACAACTTTAAAATTGTAGTTTACTTAAAAGACAACTCACATTTACTGTAATATAATCTATGCTTTAACAATTGAAATCATTAAATTAAATTTATAAGGTGTTTTTTTAGATGTTGGTTTTTTGAATTTGCAACAATTTTTCCAGCGACAGACAATTTGAGCGCGCGGTGTGTGGCATTTTGTTAAAACCACAGCTCTTCCACATAAATTAAATTCAATTGTAAAATAATAATATCTGTAATCATGGATCTATAGCGCTCTCCGTTGACTGTGACGTTTTGGTCGGCATCATTTTTAAAGAAATAAATTTGGACAATTTGCAAGCGTTGTTATGGTGTAAATCTATTTATTGTGAAATGGCAAACAAAACTGAGCTCAAATCTATTGTCGACTGTCAAATTAACTGTTGCTAGAAAAATTGCTGCTAATTCAAAAAACATACCTCAATAAAAAAAACTCTATAATAATAACCCTGCATAGATTTATCTTTAATCAGTTGATAATGATCGAGATCAGATAAATTTTATTCTTAAACACAAAAACTTATAAACTCAGAGACTGTTTTTTTAATAATAATATCTAATTTGACGTATGTCATTGTTTCATCCATAGTGCGATATCAAATTGCGCGTAATTCTCAGCATTCTATAAAAAATGTATTTAGGAATCTATTAACAAAAAAGCTTAATTTACAAAGCATGTCGTAGTTATTCACAACAATAATAAATAAATTTTATAGAATCTGCATAGATTACACCAACTCATAGAATATCTACTCATAAAATTAATGTCATAATAATGTGAAAATAGTCTTAATGAAAAAAATAATAATCACGATGCGTAACATGAAATGTTTTATGAAGTTGAAATCTGTTTAAAATTTTTATAGAATAAACATGATTTACAGGCAAAAAAAACTATATTTTTTATACACCTGATATTTTTTACCAAAATAAGTAGTGCAAGTCTTGCGATTCTGACAGAATCTGTTTAATTTCTTATTCCGTGGCTTAGCAGAAAATGTGTGAGAGTAATCAGGTTATAGCTTTGAAATTAAAAATCTATACTAGAATTTAAGGTAGGGCATTGCTTAATCAACCCGAAAAGTAACGTCTAAGAGATTCTTGCTTTATATTAATTACTTCATAAAGCTAAAGTTTAAATGATTGAAATAAAGAATTAATTTCAACATAAATAATGCGGTTCTTACAAATTTCAATTATCATTTGACAAGAAAAATATTGATTGAAACATTTCAATTTAATTCAAAACTCGCAAAACTGCGTAGTGCATATACCAGCTGTTATAAAAACGTTAATAAAAAAAATCAACTGACATTATGTATGGTCGATAATATGTGTACAAAGTGGCAATAAATTCACCAAAGACTTGGACAAAGGGTTAAATCAAAAACAATACAATTATTGTGTATTATTTATTTTGAACTATGTTTTGTTACTTATAATTCATTTTTTTGCGTGCCTCATTTTTAAAATATCTGCTTACAAATAATAAGCAAGCGAGCAAAAATGATGCAACTTTAAAATGAACTATTTTTTATTCCAAAAAAACACATTAACAATAATGTAATATGTATTTAAAAAGGGGGCCGCGTGAGGCTCGCGGGACGTGGATTGAACACGCCTAATATACAACACCATACAAACAATACTTATCTTAAGGAATGTATAGAAGATATAAGTTTCATTTAAGAGGTAATTACGTATTTATAATATTCGTTTAATAATGCAACTTAGGTCAAGTATCAATCAATATTGGCCGTGGACAAACCATGACACGGTTTTTGTATAAAGGACCAGCAGAATACAGGGTCTTTATTACGTGCGTGACATTGCATTTTTTCACACTAACTTGTATAATAAATCGTAAAATTTATGTTTGGAAGAAGAAGGCGGATATAAAAAAGCATTATGTATAGCTGATTTATCCTGATATATTACGTTTTATATGCTATGACATCATCCAGGGTAGAAACCACTGAAGACCTTGCACAAACACTGTGTTTGTGCAATCTTGACTATCTCAAATTTAAATGTATCTATATATTATGACGTGATAAGAGGCTGGTTAGTCCGTTCTCTTATCTCCGTGTTCCTGACAAAGTCAGACCATTTCACCCCTAGCATTCGTCGCAGGCATCTGTTTTCGAATATATAGAAACGGCGGTGGACCTGGCTTGGACACGTGTTGAGGATGCCTGAAGAGAGCCTGAATCCTGCCTGTCTCTTCTTCCGGCCGGATGGATCCCGGCGTCGTGGAAGGCCACTGATGACTATCCACAGGATGTACTCGGCGGAGTTACGGGACGCTGGGATGACCTGGGAGGAGGCGAGGAGACTGGCTGGAGATAGAGAATTGTGGAGGAGCTTCGTGGTGACCATATGCTCCGTATAGGGAGCGGATATGGATTAAAAAAAAATAAATATATTATACATTACTTTTTTTTAAAGACTATGTCCGTTCTCAATGTAGAGGTTATGGCTCCCTAATGGAGGTATCTTTACAGATATTCTTTACGAGCACTGATTGTTAGTCATTTACTCCAACTACCTTTATTAATTTTAGAATTGGAAGAGTAGAAAGGATAGATATCACAAATAACAACCAACGCCTACGAACAAAAATCGATATTGAATGCTATAACTTTTTTGCGAGATCGTGAAAATATAAAAATATTTTGAAAAAATATCTTTCGGAATAGAAGATCTAAATTTTTCAAAAAATAATAAAATTTTGCGAATAATGATTTGAAACATTAAAAATGTCGAGAAAATAGGTGCCGGAACGCCGTTAAACCGCGTTACATGGGAAATATCACAGTATTTATTATATATCTAGGGAAATCCTTTAACAACAAAAGCTCTTTCTTGTAGACTACAAGGCCTGCATAATATCATTAGATTCGGTCGAGATGGTCATCATATACAAGCAATATCAACTTATTATGTCTCTTCTCCTTAAATCGATTTAGATTGTTTTAAGTAACTGGTACATTGAAAATAAACTAAAACGCTCTAACGAAATCATATATATTTTATATATATTATTAGATATTGTACATTACTTTTAATTAATGAATTTAAACGATTTAAATATATGTTTTATATCCATTTTTTCGTATATTTGATGAGATGGTTATTTTGCATATTTTTAAAAAATACATTTTTTTAATATGCAATCATATTCAGGTTATACCATCATAATTCTGTAAACGTGTTTAAAAATTCCACCTAAGATTATTTATTAAAAAATTAAACATTATAAATCAAATAAATACAGTATAATTTATTTCAACGATTAAATAAATTACCTAAAAACAAGCAATTTAAATATTTGAAACAAGGTTTATGATGTCATGTAATTGGAAAATTATATAACACAATTCTTATGTTATTAATTATCATATTAATACAAGCAATGTATCTTGACTTAATGTCAATTTAGCTTTTAAATATTTGTACAAGTCACATTGGAATTTTATCGATTAATATATCACAATACAATATCCTTCAAATCACAATATTTATAAAAAAAAAATGTCGCCAGTAGATTTATGAGATTGTTATAATCGTAAAATGAAAACAATACACGTTGAATAAAAGTGAAAATAACTAATAAATTATATGTTAAATAAAAAATAAAAAAAATTACTTACAATTACGTATGTTCAAATTAAATATATTCGGTAGAATTAAAAAATCGTTGTTTACTATTTATATTCCTTAATCAGTGATACACAACTAACTTAACATGTGGGAAAATTAAACCGGTTTTCTCGAGTCTTAAGTCTCGGAGTTCTTAAGTCTCGGAAAATTTAGTATTATATTTCGTCAGCGCAATGCGTTAAATGTCGCATGTGGACCATTGATCGCGGGTTGTGTATCATTGTTCAAAAGAATGAATCCGGCGAAACTAAGGGATGCCGGCAATCTGGAATTGGCGGATAACAGGCAATCCCTTGGGCGCCATTTAATGGGGTTGTCTCCACAGCAGTTGAATGAGAATTTAAATTAAAAGTCTAAGCGTGCTTTCTTCGTCAACCATCTCGAACACTGATACGTTGAGAACGGTTGACGAATTAAGATTTATTTAATTTGAAGTACGATTCCAGAATTTTACTTGAAGTACAATTAAGTTCCAGGTCTGTAGTCAAGTGGTTGAACAGTTTAATGGTTTATATTACTCATTTCCACCTGCATAACACTTAGTTACTATTGGTAATAAAATAGCTACATCAACAGTTATATTGATTTTGATTAGTATTTTCAATAATTAAAGCTAATTGCTGAAATAAAAACATTTTTTTTAATGCTTATTAATACAGAATAAAAAAAATATTCTTTACACATAACAAATGTGTATTATTTGGTTCTAGGCATGTGTTTTAAATTATTCTAAAAAAATCCGACGCAGCCTCTAATATTTTTTAAAGTTAATTGTAAAAAAAACTATGTATAATAATGTATTTCACCTCAAAACCCTTAAATGGGAGGCATCCAAATTTCTATTATTTAATATTAATATAATAAAAATAATAAAACATTTTTAGTACTTTTTCCACATAAAATTTATTAGATCAGGACCGGTTTCGCTCATCGCGAGCATTATCAACTGAATCATCGCGAGCATTATCATCAGTTGATAATGCTCGCGATGAGCGAAACCGGTCCTGATCTAATCAATTTTATGTGGAAAAAGTACTAAAAATGTTTTATTATTTTTATTATAATGCCATTCCACCAAGTATTGACAGTGAACACCTTAAAAGTGAATATTAATACACTTAAATAAATTACTTAAAAATAATTTAAAAGTGTGCCACAAACTTTTGAATTGTATATATTATTTATATCTTAATTTAATTTTCACTTGCAGCCCGTGGCCATTTTTTTTTTTGATACGGCCCACTTAAGGTAAAAAATTGTATATGCCTGGCTTAAGTCCATTGCTGGAATATAAGGTCTCTCATACCAGTATTGATATTTTATTTTAATGATGTTTCATTTAGCTCATTAGCACTGCCATTACTGGCAATAACATTGTAATAATTGAGAGCATCACTGAACTTCAGATCGACGTGATAACACAAATGACAAATAATGGAAATATCTGTATTTCTAGTTCCCGGAAAATATTCATACTTATTAGATGATTCGCGTATTATTGATTTGCCAATGTCGTTAATTTTAAAACTATTTGTGGCACTAATGTATGGCCATTGTATGTTTTCTATGGAAAAATATTTGGCTAAATTGTTTCGCAAAATAAGGTGATATTATCGTTTATCAAAACATTCTAAATCTGATTAACACTTCAAGTTATTTTTTAATCTATTAAACATGCAAATACTGAAAAATTCTAAGCATCAAGTGTTTTCTGTCGGTAATACTATTGTTATGCAGTTAAAGATAGACTGGGTGCATCATTTGATATACAGTGGAAATCCATTCTACCGTTCTTCGTTTTCCCGCATGGATCGTTTAGTTTTCACAGGACTGGCCAAACACTCATAAGAACAATGTTAAATAATCCCGCATTATCGTTCCACGTTCTATCGACTTCCCCGATTTATCATCCAAATATTATGGTCCCATCACAAATAAAATCTCGATTGACAGGTTTTGCTGGCCGTTTCTTTTTTTGCTTAAGAACATTTTTGCTTCACATCTAAAATGCCTAAATTAAAAAAACTAGACATCCAGCTGAATAAAATGAAAACAATTGACGAGGTTGATAAAAATCTAGGAGAAAACGAATAGACATAGCAAAATGAGCAAAAAGAACTAAGAAAAGTATGCGAGTTTGAAGGGTCTTTGCAAAAATTTAAGTGCTAAACTGCAAATTAACAATTCAGTGTGTATTTAGAAATTTAATAGTAAATATATAGAACAGCCAATAATTTCGGAATGAAAACTTGAAGAGCATTCATTATAAGTGACATAAAGTCGAGCTGGACTTCTGAAGAAACTGAGCCTTCATTAACATTTCATACAAGCAATCAATTTTCGTTTCAGATGTTTAATTAAGTGATTTGTTTGATACTGTTACTTCTTTTGCCATATGCACTTCTTGTTTGAAGCACTACAAGACATCTCTATGATTCTTCGTCACTTCACTTATCGCTTTTCTTACTCTATAAGATGTCAGTGTACTTCAGTTCTAATTGGTCACTCTATTCAAAAGGTTATCCAGAACGCCTGAATCCCAACAGCTAGAAGAAGAGGTAAATAAGGCTAAAATTTCTGAAGGTAGTCCAAAAAAAAAGTGCAAGAAAGACCAATACAATAGGGCGTAGTTACTAACTTGAGAAATAGTCCTCACCTTCAGATAGATATTTTGAACTACATATTTCAGAAAGATTTCAATCCAATACGGACTATCTTGGCGTGCAGACGTACTTGGTTAAAACTGAATGCCCTTTATTTAACGTTCGCGACTTTGCTTGTGAAGATATTTGAACAAGAAGAGATTTTTTTCTGATTTAACTACCTATCACAATCATCAAGAAGACTGGTAACTTAAAGTTATGCAAACGTTAGTTTCGACATCAACAACAATTATTCAAGTTTAAATCTACCAGAAACGAAGAACATAAAAGGTATCCATCAATCGGATCAAAACAAGTGAATAAATTATGTGATTAAACCTGTCCAGAACTTGAACTCAGGACCTTCTAAAACATTAGTCTGACATCAGACATTGATGACCACAAAATACTAATTCATCGATCAAACAGCGGCCAAGGTGGAAGGCGCAGACAGCTCCGCAATAAGCCGCTGGCACTTTTAGTTTGTTGACGTGATTTATTTGGAAAACTTTCCGATCGGCGCCATTTACGTTTCAATAAATTTGAAATATCTAGTCAGTGACGCATCACTCAACTCTTGCAGTTCTCCTGGCACCGCACCTGTTTGTTTGTACCGGTGTCTGGCGCCAAATCTTATTCTTCTTCATAATCTCTAATTTGAATAACCACATAGTAGATAATCATTGGGACAAATATTACTTTTCCTAGTGTAATTTATAGCAGTTGAATGATGGCAATCCATTATATCTAGGGTATCCAATCCCGGAGCCTTTTTCCAATCCCGGGATTTCGGGATTGATTTATTTTGAATCTCGGGATCCCGGGATTGAGATTTTCTCACCGAGGAATTTGAAATCCTCAATTCGCTATACTTTTTCCCGGAATCTCACGGAAACTCGTTTTTTTTTTTTTAGCTCACCGAGAAATTTGAAATCTCCGATTTGGTATTTTCCCAGAATCTCACAGAAACTCTTTTTTTTTAGCTCACCGAGGAATTTGAAATCTTGAATTTGCCAATTTCGTGTAAATTTTAGGAATTTTCTCAAAATTTCTCAATCCCGGGATTTCGGGATCAGAAAATCGAACGGGATCCCGGATCCCGGGATTGCATGCCCTAATTATATCGCACCTCCAATAAAATAAACTCACGAGTCTTAATGTGTCATCTTATCTGAGAGCTATTTGATATTTTCAATCATAAGTTAAATATAAAAGAAATTTGAATGCATTTTGATAGGGAAAGCCTGACGTCTTTTCGGACTAGTACTATCACAATCCCGGAATTTCGGAATCTCAAAATTGGACCTGCTCCCAGGATTTGAGGCCTTAAATGTAGTTATATAGAAAGAAACCAGCCTACAAAAAAAGTATGATAGAAATTCGATGCGTGAAAGTTTTCTGCTGTTTTTCGATTTCAATACAACGAAATTTATCAGCTATTGATTTCGGGTAAGCGAAGTCCCAAACTCTACTTTCACGGCTCCATCTATAGTGCAAAGAGTGATCCTTCGACAGCGTGTAAAGAGTGCGGTTTACGATTTTCATAAGTAATGTTTACAAATGAACACTGTGGTCAAAAACTTCAAGCTTATTTCCATATAGGAAACATAGATGGTAAATAATTTAAAACAATACAGTCAATATTGGTTTAGACACGATTCATCAATAATTATGAACAACTTTAATGTTTATATTTTGGCGCGAAATATAGCCACAAAATATCTAGTCAACAGGATAAAATTATATTTTACTTTTTTTCATATTGACAGAATTATTTATATAATTATATTTACAAATATGACAATAATAATAATACTATAGCTTTATCCTTAAAATACAATTCCAATTATTAATTGGCTCAATATTTAATTTAGAGAATAAGAGAAAAGAAGACTAGTTGGTTAACAGTTGCAATGCTGACATGATTATCATTTCTTTTAATGTTTTAAATTATTTAGTATCAAATGGAGGCTTTTTTCACTGGTGAACTGGTTTCAATTACTGTAAGGTACACTAGTTAATCATTTAAGGCTTAAATATGTTTCAGACAAGACAAAAAAGTATAAAAGTCGTCGGAATGTGGAAAGGAAAAAGAAAAAACCCACACATAACAAATTTTACAGGAGTCACAAAAAACGTTCATTGATGATTTTGGCTAAATGAAAATTATGAAATACACACAACCTTGAAGTGAACGGAGATTTTTAAGCCGGTGGTTAGTTGACTTCATATAATATGAATTTACTATATTTTTTAGGAAAACCCTTTTTTCCTGGTCACAATTTTCACAAGCCCTTCTTTTTAAAACTTTAAAGTTAATTTAGGTACTAATTCAACATTTGCCTCTTACATCATTTTGATAGAACGTGTATCAAGTTGTATAAATTTTAATTATCGAAAAAAAGGTGTTGGTTACGTCATTTTTCCTTTCCAAAGTCGAAATACTTGTATGTTAAAATTCTATAAGTATGTATTAAAATAAAAAAACACTGTTTTGTATTAATTCTACATTCGTTAAATATTATCAGGACCAATTTCTCCTATGAAAAGCGTTTTCAACTAATAAGAATACACAATAATACAGTGTTATTTATACTGAAACTCAAAATAGCACTATTAGTATGTATTTTAATTACTTGAAAATGCTCGTCATGAGCGAAACCGGTAATGATAACATTAAATAAAAGTGGAATTAGGACAAAAGAGCGCGTTTTTGTTGTATAATGCATTATCACTTCTTACATTGACAGTTAACACCTTAAAAGTGATTTAAACGTATGTCTGTTATTTGTCAATATGAAACAAACGGACTCGTTTTTATATCAGATTGAATAATGGATTTAGTGTAAGCCCTTGGTTGAACACAAGACCCAAAAATCGAAGTGCATTTTTTTCTCCACACGCTGTGGTCACACTCAATCGGCAATAATTTAATATTAAACGTTTTGTCAAAATCACAGGTATTTCTCATAAACAACTATAATTAATTTCGAATAATTTTGTCGAATTTATTCCTCGATTACAGTACTTAAAAATTAGCCAAGGGTCTTTCGTCATTGCAAACATAATGTAATAAAAAAATGACAGCTGTAATTTGTATAATATTACAGTTTAAAAAACAATTTATGAATACATTAAATTAATAACCATAATATGAACAATAATGGGTGTGAAATACGTATATTAATTACGTCTGTATTTTAAAATACAATAATTTTAAGCCGGCGTTGTGTTGTAAACATGGTACATAGGTCCATTTGGATGTAACATTTGAAAAAACCTCCAATGTAGCACAGTCAAAACTTTTGAGGAGTAAAACAAAAATGTATACATCAAATTTCTTCGATCTTCTCACCATTACAGGCAACCATTTATTAAAGTATTATAGTATCATGTTAATTAATGATCTTATTTTCATCTGAAAACGCAAATAATAAAATCTCTTAATAACGGAAAATTGAAATTAAAAAGTGAAAAGTATCAATGTGATGATTATTCACATTGGAGGTTTTGTAGTACTTTTTTATTTAAGCGTGTAACACAATTACATTTGAGAGTTATACTGTTATTTTGGTGGTAAATACTACAGCATTTTTTTGATATTATGAAGAATAGTAAAACATTATACAATACAACAATTGTCATAAATCGGTCACATCAAAGATATTAATATATCTCAACAACAACAAAAAAATATAGAAAACGATGAAATATGTTTTAGGATGCTATTTTTGCTCTAATATTTATAAAAATGGTAAATATGTCATTGTGTTACTAACTGTGACACGTGTTTCGCCTCTTTCAGAGGCATCTTCAGACTTAATATCGCAAAGTTTGCTTAAGTAATGAAGCAAGATTGATTCTAACATTTTAAAATGATAAAATTACAAAATGGAGGTTTGGGTTTTTTCCTTTTAAGAGGAGCAAGGAAGGGGGTGTAGAATCGAAATAAAACAAACAGATAATGATACTAATGAGTTTTAGTCAATCAGATTGGGATTTTTCCTTTTTAAGGGAAACAAAGAGGGGATTATAAAAAAAACACGTGTCACAGTTAGTAACACAATATGTGGAATAATCAAAGTTAATTTAAATTTTCTATGGTAAATATATCGTTTATAAAAGTTATTTAGTAGATAATTAGCTTCGATAGCTCTAATTGGTCGTCGAGGAAATTAATTAATGATTCTTTAATGCGAAGAAATAATCCTTAAAGTTATAGTTTTTTTATGACTTCTGGGCGAATGTAATATTAATATTCCGTATTATTTGACTTGATAATTAACAAAGAAAACAATAACAAATAACGTATAAGTATTTAAAAGCTGGCGAGTGGGATATTTTCTGCATTTCAAGCCTAGTTATTCACAATGGCAACAGTGTAATAAGCAGTATCGAGTAGTCGTTATATCGACTGTGGAAAGGAAAAAGGACGTAACCCACACATATCAAATTTTACAGGAGGCGCTAAAAACGTGTGTTGATGATTTTGTGACATTTGCAAATTATGAATTATACACATCCTTGAAGTGCACGAATACTTCTAAACTGGTGTTTAATTGACATAATTTAATATTAACTAAAGAAATTGTCTCGGAAAAACCTTTATTTCAGTGTTTTTTCTTTGTTTCAATTTTTTACAAGGTCATCTTTTTCAAACTTAAAAGCTAAATTTAGATACTAATTCGGCATTTTCAGCTTCCATCCTTTCGATAGAATGTGTGTCAAGTTGTATACATTGTGATTATCGAAAAAAAGCTCATTTGGAAAATTGAGGGTTACTTCCTTTTTCCTTTCCACAGTCGATATAATTGTATCATTCTATACGCATACGACAATTGAAATAATAATGTTCTTTCTTTTCTTTCTAATGTGGATTAAATCGGAAACAAATTTCTGTGAGCGGTTGGTAAACAAAGATAACCTTGGATATTGGTAAACAAAATGTATTTATTTTTTAAATAATTTAAGATTGATTATAATATTATTCATATAACTGTTACATGGCGCCGTCAATTTTCGTTGTATCGTAATAATATTCAGAGTCAGCGATTTTAAAATAATGACTGCAATATTTTCATCTATTTTTGGATTTAATTATAACACTCAGCTATAAACATGACTTAAATAGCAAAGAAGACCTTGACTAAAGTTTGGCGCCTTCCAAAATTGACTCATCGCACTGTTTTGTTAAATATTGAAATTACCGATACTCGAAAATGTAAAATAAAAACTACAGGCGGTTTGTTGTTTGACAGTTTTTTTAAATTTTGTGGTGGCGCCATTGTATTTAAATAAGTATAGGTCATAGATTTTATTATTATAAGCAAAGTCAACATTACATAATGAGAATTCTAAGCAACTAATTTTAGATAGATCCATGTTAAACTCGCAGGCGTTGTCCACTTATTATTGCAACATATTTGTTGAAGAGTTCAGACCCAAGAATATACGAAGATCTAGAAAGTAGGACAACAATCTGGTGAATCATTTTTTTTATCCATGTTCGCTCCCAATATAGAGCATATGATTTCTTATCGGAGGCATCTGAACAGAACTGCGTGCTACTCAGTTGCTTAACCTTTCTTCTCAAATAAGAGTGGAGATAAAGTGATAGAGAGCTATAAGTCAGGAGTTAAGACTAGTATTTAGCTAATGGCTTTCACTACGCTCGAATATTTTAGGATTGGAAGGGTAGGAAGGAATTTTTAGACATCACCAACATCCACGACTTGACATCCACAAATTACTAATTGAACAATGATATCGTGGAATATTACACAAAAAATGCTTCGGCCTATATCTTTTCCACTTTGATAAAACACCGTTTGCGCTGAATACAGCAGTAAGTCGTATAGTAGGGTGGAGGCGCTTGGAGTATCGCTCACACATTTTTTTAGCTATTTAGAAGTTTTGCTATATTTTTTTATTTAAATACACTAAAATGTTTTTTTTAAATAATCTATTGGAAGAAAGTTTTGTTCGAAACTTATTCGTGCGGAAACAGATCACTGGGGTTCGAGAGCATTGAAATATTTTAATTCTCCCAGACGTTTTTTAGTTTTAGCAGTATTCCACTGTATAGCATGCAATAAGAATAATTAAATGTATATTTTGTCACTATTTCAATTCCGTAAGAGTAATTATTTTACTGTCATTTCGGTATCCATTTAAAAGATGTATCTATGCTAATAATCATTTTATTTTTAGGCATAATTATGGTGTTTGTTTATTTTGAGACTTCACTACTGAATTTCGTTACCGGATTAATTTATTAAATTATACGCTTTTAGCGTCATAAAGATACTGATCTATGCATTGTTTATCGTTATTTCATTGGTCAGCCTACTTGGGTGGCATGCTTTACGTCTGATTTCCGCGGATATTGGCGCTTTGGATCGATTGAACTCCAGTGGACGCGAAGATAAGAAGGCCGCATGGATGCTGGCGCCGTGCGGCACTGCGTCTGAAGTCACCAACTCCGGCAGTATTGCCACAAGTGGGCGACGTCGGCGCCTCTCTTCGCTGCAGACCGAACCCACGCCGGAGCGAAATTTGCCGCAGGAAAATTTCGACATCATCTGCCTCTCCAATAACGTACGTGTACACAAACGGATGGATATTTTGACAAAATTCAATACACAGTTCCGTGCTTACTGTCATACGATAGAGTCAAATTGATATTACTCAATTGACAAAGTAATATAAAATTTTGCAAATCGAGTTAATGATACCTAACGCGATTTCGTCCAAGATGTTATATTGATTTATTCCAGCCATACTCAACCTTTTCTTTCTCCGGACCTCATTTCGATTTTTGCTTCTCTACGTGGGCCACAACATATTTATAGTAAACTGTAAATATAACACATACTATACTGCATACATATGTATGTATATGATGTAAAAATAAAACTATTTTATTTTACGTAAATATATACATCTGTATACATTTATGTATTCATGTATTTTTCAAAGTAAAAAATACGTGAAAAGTACACAAAAATACCAATGTATCCAAAATCTTAAATAGTTTACTTAAAAATTATTGTAAATATTGATATTGTGTCAAACTTTTAACTATCTTCGTCATTTAATATTTGGTGACTATAATTATTTTGGGCCGCACATTGCCGCTGATTGGGCCGCAGGTTGAGTATGGCCGATTTAATCTTAAGAATAAGACAATATTTCTTTGTACTTATTTCTACTTTTATTAACAAGATCATGAGAAAAACCGGTCCTGATCTTACAAATAAAAATAAGTACAAAGGAATATTATGTTTTTCTTAATATAAAGCATTTCTGTCAAGTATTGACAGTGAACATCCTAAAAGTGATTGATTTAGTTTATTGATGAGCACACATATTTTTCTGTATCTTTCATTAAGCTGTCAAATAAATTAATAAATAAAGTAGATATAAAGTACAAAGAAATATTATTTTTTCTTATATTTGCCTTTCCACCAGGTATTGACAGTGAACACCCTAAAAGTGTAAAAAAAAAATCGAAATCAAAGCGATTGGTTATGTCAGACAAAATAATAATACATTTTACACTGCATATTATATTTGTATTAATTTTCGTTGTTACTTTTGATTTGTATTGATCGTTATAATTTATTCGTTGTCAAAAATTAACGTGTCTTTTTAATCATTTCTTGATTGAAAAATATATCGTCATTTGATGTATATATATATATTGTGCTATACGTTAATTTTACATAAAAGCTGTTTATTAAATATAACGCAATTTAAGTGAAATTATATACGACGAAGAATGGTGATTTTTTTACAATGTGTTATATTCGAATGTGGAAAAGAAAAGGATGTAACCCACACATGGAAATTTTTACATGAGACACAAACAATGTATCTTGGTGATATCAAACCAAAGGCAAATTATTAAAAATATACACAACTTTGGTGTGCATGGAAACTGATGAACTGGTTTTTAATTGACTTGACTTAATAATTTTTTTAAGAAAAACATTTCTTTACGTCACTTTTTTACTGGACGCAATTTTCACATGCTCTTTTTAAAATTTAAAAGCTAAATTTAGATACTCATTCGGCATTTCAGCTTACATCTATATGATTGAAAGTGTGCTAAGTTGTATTGAAAGTGATTTTCGAAATAAGGTGATTTAAAAAAACTTTGGATGACGTCTTTTTGCCTTTGCAAAGTCGGTATTATATACATATATGTTGCCTTGCGATTTTTTTATAAAAACTTTATAAAACAGGTTGTATGCTCTAAAAAATGGTACAACTTTACGTTTATTTCCTTCTTCTCGTTTGATTCACAAAAAATACTTTTTATATAAGTAATTATTAAATTTAATATTCAAAAACTTCACTACTTAAGCCGACTGCCTCAAATAATTTAATGTTGAGACATTTCTTAAAGTTAAGCAAAGTCTTCTGACATTCGCATTTTTTTTGTTTGCGCCGGTTACGTTAGTTGCTCCAACGATAAATTTCCCTGATTACTTTTCTACCACTTTTTTATATAAGATCTTTAAAAGTATGGCCGAAATAACAGCGAACCTTCGGCACGATTCTCACGTCTAATCTTCGATGAACATAAATTTAAAGTTTGCTATTTGAATTCGATTAAATTAGATGTCAACAATTTTTCAAGGACACACATGATAAATAGCACTGTCTTACACATCTATAAAATTAAAAAAACGCATAAAACATTCGATTAAAACTTGAATCATGTTTAATATATGGAGAATTAATTGGCTTATGTATTTTTAAATTTATTTATTTCCGTAATACAATCAAATAGCTATTTATAATCGTTTGTTACAGTTATGGATGGTAGTTGTCAAATTGAATTATATTTAGTGTTGGTTGTTTTTTTGCTATTGGTTAGTTAAATTATTATTTTAACAGACCATTTTTAAACGACCACTTGCACGATTCACATTTGCACACTTAATTCCAACCTTATTTTCAAATATTTTGCTATGTATACTGAAGATAAAAGTGATCATAAGTGTCAATGCTATATTAAAATTTGTATTGATAATATCGACTGTGGAAAGGAAAAGGGACGTAACCCATAGTTTTACACGTAAAACAGATATTTTAGATAATCACAATGTATCAAACTTGATACACTTTCTATCAAAAGGATGCAAGCTGTAAATGCCAAATTAGTATCTAAATTTAATTTGAAAAAGATGAGCTTGTAAAAAATTAAAACCAAGAAAAAAGACTGAAATAAAGATTTTTCCCAGACAATTTCTTTCATTAATATTAGATTATGTCAATTAAACACCAATTTAGAAATCTCCGTGCACTTAATTAAAGGTTGTGTATAATGCATAATTTGTATATGGCCCAAAATCATCAAAACACGTTTTTTGCGCCTCCTGTAAAATTTTATATGTGTGAGTTACGTTCTTTTTCCATTCCACAGTCGATATCTACACTCAATTTGATATTGAAATTTCTTCTAGAACATTCGTTTTCAGAAACATTTACCGCTATATCACCGAGGCTGATGAACTTAAAAAGACCTTATCAACTCACCAAAAATAAATATGTTTATTAAACAGCAATTGTCCCTTTTTTCTGGTTTCGCTTTCTCGGAATGAAGTTATTAAATTATTGTGTAACCAGTTGCTACATCAGTTCCTGGCATACCCTCACATGTTTTGAGATTCTCGTTTAAAATAAGCATAGCTTGTTAATACCACAAATTAATAACACAATAAAATGCATGTTATATGCGGTATGCGAACTGAATGTATGTTTTTGAAATTAATATTTAGCATCGTGTTCATCAGATACTTATCTCTGAAATGGACGTCAATCTTTTGAGAATCTGTGTCATAAACAATTTACATAACTGCGATTCGAATTATTATATTATTCTGCTATACTGCAGCGGATTTTTTACGTTGCTTAATTACAGCGAACGCTTTTTCCACACATTATCCAGTTATCCGTTATTAGCGAGGAATAATAATAAATAAGTTAGTTTTTCCATTTTTACTAGTATTCATCCAAGAATTATACGATTTTATGTTACTTTCAGTAATTTTACATTTAAAACAAGTAATTTGTCATAATATAATACATGATGTAACTTTTTAATTTCACTTTCAATGATGAATTAAAAATTAATATAATTTCACTGCTGACTGTCAGTGAAAATATATTTTCAACAGTATAAATACATATTTATACTGTTGTCTGTGTGGTCGAGTGGTCAACGTCGTTGGCTACCGCTACGGAGGTCATGGGTTCGAATCCAAGTACGGGCAGTTTTATAAATTGATTTTTCAATCGATTTATGAATTTCTGTTCAAAGGCATGGATGTATGTGATGTCTTGAATTCCCCCCTCCCACCCATCCTATCCTATAAACGGGGCGTATCGAGAGCGATTAGCTAACCACTAGCCCTCTCCTAGCCCTTTCTTTCTATTCCTACTCTCTTTGGAAAAAGAGAGGTTGAGCAACTGAGTAACAAGCAGTTCTCGTAGAAACACTTCTGTTGAGATAAACTCCATTAGGAGTTCATATACTCCACATTGGGAGCGGACGTGGTAAAAAAAAACATGTTTTTTCAAAGACTGGAAACTAGTCGTCTAACATATGAAGAAAATTATATTTAAAAAAATCGTTTTTAGAAGCGTTGCTGCCGAGGATAAAAATGATTGGAGAACAACGGTTGTATGATTTGAAAGCTTTATATGTCGACAATTTGTTTCATGGTCTTCTAAAATCTTCGGTCCTTTTACGCGTCGTTGTCAAAAAATCTTGCAATGTATACGATGTGGAATATTAGTGAGATAAGAAACTTCGGTAGCGAGTCAAAAGCCTCAAGTGTTTCTCGGAAAAGCCAAGGCGCTTTGTATGATATTTACAATTTACAAAAGAATCGGTTGTTTTGGTTTAGCGTCTAGCTGTCAATGGCTTTTCTGACTGACAACGCTTGTTATAGAAAATAGGAATTTATGTCTGTATACTGTCCGCTTAAAAGCTTTTAAATACTATGGGAAAATTCAGGTTCCGATAGATATGCGAATAACTTGTGCTTCGCACAACTGACTTCACGAATGCCCGTCTGAAAAGATATTTACTTGAATCTCGTGATGTTAAATTAATAATATATAAAGTATTTTTAAAAGATTTACAGGTACATTTATATACACTGTATATGAAATACATTTAAACAAACGATGATTAAATTGTTATTTATGGATTAATCGAATAATATATAATGAATAATCTTCTTTTTAACAGTCTCAAAATATAAAATTAAAATTCATTTTCCATTGGTTGTGAAATTAATAGGAAGGCCTTTTTGAGACCGAATACAATCATTGAAGTAACAAAGTTATTAATTTCATGTAAAGTTCCGCAAAGTTTCCGCCAAACAATTCGAAAGTATAGTTTTCTCTCATATTATACTGTTTATTGATTGTCATGAAAATAATTTTAATATAATATAAATTATATTTATACCATTACGAAGATCCGTGGTGCAATAGTTAACATCGTTGGCTTCCGTAGCGGATCTCACAAATCCGGGTTCTAGTTCGAACAACATTTTTTCAATCGATTTGTTATGTCTAAAAATTCACTTCCACTCTTCCAATCTTGTGATAACGGGGCGTAGTAAGAACGATTAGCTAATCAATGTTCCGTTCTTGACCCTATTCTTAATATGCCTAATCTAAGAGATTGAGCAACTGAGCAGTTTTCGTAGAAAAACTTCAGTTTCGATATCTTCAATGGGAGTAGGGCATCCAATTACGGGATTCCGAATCCCGGGATTGATACGGCTGCGATCCCGGGATTTCGGGATTGAGAAATTTTGAGCAAATCCCGAAAATTCACACGAAATTGGCAAATCGAGAATTTCAGATTCCTCGGTGAGCTAAAAAAAAAAACGAGGTTTGTGACAATCTGGGAAAAAGTATACCAAATCGAGGTTTTCAAATTCCTCGGTGAGCTAAAAAAAAAGCGAAGTTCTGTGACAATCGGGGAAAAAGTATACCACCAAATCGAGGATTCCAATTTCCTCGGTGAGCTAAAAAAAAAAACGAGGTTTGGAGATAATCCGTGGAAAAAGTATAGCGAATTGAGGATTTCAAATTCCTCGGTGAGCAAATCCCAATTAATCAATCCCGAAATCCCGGGATTGGAAAAAGGCTCCAGGATTGGATACCCTAATTGGGAGGGCATAAGATCCGCATTGGCATCGGATATGGATCTCAATATTGGCGTAAATATTCAAACGCTGATTTTATGTATATGACACGTTTCCATTGTGTATTTTATTGTTATACAAGTACCACTTTGTTTTGTTCATCATATCCGCTCCTAACCTGAAGCACATGGCTACTGCACGATGCCTCCGCAGCAGCACATTTCTCAGTCAGATCTTTTATCGCCTTTTCATTTTTGACCTCTGACAAAGTCAAATTCACCGTAAGCATTTGTTTTTATAATTAACAGTAGTACTCTTTAAAAATAATATCATCATAAAATATTCCAAAAGAAGTGTCACTTAAAAATATTTTTTTTTCGGTCGTTCAAAAAATTGTTAGACATCGATAAAAGCGCTTGGCACTTGATATGATATGACACTTGATTGTACGAGTTATATAAGGTTTTTAAAAATTCACTTGAGAAGATAAAATATTGCAAATCATCTCGATACAATATGTCTCTTCTTAACTGTTATATTATTAAGCGTAAAAGACAACGCAATGTAATCAGTTTTATTTTATACTCTTGCCTACCTGATGACTAGGGACAGGTATATTTATCATTTTGCTATAGATGCTAAAATTCTGAATAGATACGAAAATTATAAAATATGCAAATACACTCGGAGCTCTACTTTCGCACAATTCGCAATAACGCACAAATGAAAGTGAGGAAGAAGAACCAGAAACAATCATCAAGATTTTAACAATAAAAACTATGAACATAGCTTTTATTAATCTCGATACATTTTGAATATTAACCCTTTGCATACGGGCGATCGCTTTTGCGACGATCGTTTCCCATGCGAAAAGATCGGGGAATCGCTTTTGCGACGATTGGTTGGTGTCATATTGCGTGGCTTAATGAACGTATATTTATGCGAATATCATTTAATATTTTTGGTGAATATATGACTAATGATTGTTAAATACATAAATTAACTTATTTTAAAACATTTTTTTTACTTTATTTCATTCTTTTAATGATTATAAAAAGACAATATTTTTATTACTAAATTTTTTTTTTATCATTTTTTTCACTTTAACTTTTAAAATTAAGCAAACACTTTCTAGATATTTTTTTTTAACTTATGTATAGTTTCTGAAAGGATCTTGTTTTTTTACGTAATACACGTGGAAAATTGACAATCGGTTTGAATTCCTGCTGTATTGATTGAACTGCCGCAATCAAAATATTTTGGAAAGAGCTGGGCGAATAAAATATATGCATTTTGCAACAATAAAACGTTGAAAGGTTGAATGTAATATAAAAATAAATATGCACTGATGATTTATTAGAAAATATTTTATCGACATGCATTTCTCAATAGCATTTATTATTTGACGGGGAAAGTGGTGTAATTGATTTTATACGACAATAGTCAATGTGTATACATAGAGTCGAAATGTATCTGTACTGCTATTTTTTTTAAATTCTATGTCCGCTCCCAATAGAAGCGGACTCAATGTGGAGCATATGGCTTCTTTATGAAGGTATCTCAAAATTAGTTTTTCTACGAGAACTGATTGTTATTCAGTCGCTTAACCTCTCCTTTCCTAAGAGAGTAGTAGGAAAAAGTATAGGGCTAGTACACGACTAGTATTTAGTTGATCGCTCTCACTACACCCAGTTATTGAAGAATTGGAAGGGTGAGAGAGAATTTATAGACATCACAAACACCCATGCCTTCGAACAGAAATCGATAAATCAATCGAAAAAATGCTGTTTGTACTGGGGCTCGAGTTTGTGAGATTCGGCGTGGAAGCCAAAAACGCTTACCACTGCGCCGTAAGACCCGACAAAACTGCTATACTTCTAGGTTAATTTATTTTAAAATTAATAAATTAAACTTGTGATTCGGTTCTGCAGTGCAGTGGTCAACGTCATCTACTTCCGAGACGCTTGGTTCGAATTAGGGCATCCAATCCCGGGATCCCGTAATCCCGGGATCCCGTTCAATTTTCTGATCCCGAAATTCCGGGATTTCGGGATTGAGAAATTTTGAGGAATTTCTAGAAATTAACACGAAATTGGCAAATCGAAGATTTCAAATTCCTCGACGAGCTAAAAAAAAAACGAGTTTCTGTGAGATTCCGGGAAAAAGTATACCAAATCGGAGATATCAAATTCCTCGGTGAGAAAATCTCAATCCCGGGATCCCGGGATTCAAAATAAATCAATCCCGAAATCCCGGGATTGGAAAAAGGCTCCGGGATTGGATACCCTAGTTCGAATCACATTTCAAACAATTTATCATTTTTTTCTAAGGCAAGGATGTTTGTGATGTCTGAAGATTCCTTCTTACCCTTCCAATTCTAAAATTACAGGGCGTAGTGAGAGTAATTAGCTGACCTATAATTATTGTTTTAACCCTATACTTTCTATTTGTTTTCTCTTCGAAAAAGATTGCTTGAACATCTGAGGCAGTTCTAGTAGAAAAAAAGGTTGGGAGCTGACATGAATAAAAATAAATGATTTTTAACAGTATCTAACAACGTCTCAAAAAAAGTATTGGCGGCTTCCCCAACCTTCATAATATGAAAAAATAAAATGAAATATTTATACAGAAATATAAGAAAATTCAAGTTACAATATGTATACGTTAAAAATAAATTTTCCTAAGGACCGCACATACATGCAAACATTATACAATAAAAAAAAAATATTTTTTATTACAACGAATTTCATACCTATTAATATTTTTAGTACAATAAATAATTTGAAAGCATTCAATCAGTGTAATTGGAAAAAAACAATACCACAACTAGATGTGAAAAAAACACGCATTGAGCCAACAAAAAAATCAGACACATCAAAAGAATTTGCATTTCATATTTTTCACGTAATTAAAAAACGATATTGGCTTACTACTAGTTTTAAAATCGCTGGTGTAAAGTGTATGATTTCGGCTAAGCATGCAGCAAATACAATGACACATAAAAAGATAAATAATATTTCAATCATTTATCCGAGGACTTGCAGAACAGAATTATGCATTTCATAAAATTTACATGGCTCAAAATATTGGGGATTCACTTCGCAATAAAAGTGCTTTCTTTATTTTTGTAAAAATCACTGCTTGAAATCTGGATATATCGGATGTGGAGAGTTTTACTGTGGAGTCGTGTAAAAAAAAGGCGGCTCCGACTCCGACTCCAGATTTAAAATAATGAACGACTCCGACTCCGAGGATTTTTTTCAAAATTTATTTATAAAATTTATTTATATAATATGTATACCATTAGATGATCTGTAGGCAGCCAAGCATGTAATGGCAACACTTTGTAATATTTTGTTTGAATACACTTCATTAAAAATATTTTTCCAAAAAAATTCGAGCCGCTCATTTTTCACGACTCCCACTCCGGTCAAAATACCGCGACTCCATGACTCCGACTCAACAGCCCTGGTATAATACCCATAATGCCAAATCATTCAAATGGTTGAAGAAAATCATACAGTGACGTAATCCAGCCGAAAATTCGCTGATAATTACAATTGTGGAACAGATTTTAGTAAAATTTTAATGACACTTCCCCCTTGCCCATTCTATTTAACGAGTTATTATGACTCCAGCATTCTCATCTAAAATCAGTTGAAGCCATTTCTTACATCAATATTTTTTTAATGCTCAATTGTTGAACATGATAACCATTGAAACACATAAATATGCTTATAAGATACTAGAATACATTCAAATAAGATGAAATAATGAAATCCGATAACTGCATCAACTGCTGTTTATATCAGTTATTTTGAAAATGAGCATTACATGACAACATAAATAATAATACATCTTGTTGGACTAAAAAATCTCGCGAAATATATATATCGATGTCCTAGTTTTATAAAACGATAAGTCAAAAATTTGATGTTTTGAGTTATATTACCTCTTTATATTCGAATACATCTTCTATAGATTCACAAAAGAACATCTAGAAAAAAATACTAGTTTTCTCCCGGTCGGCAAAAGTTTGCATAATGGAAATAAAGAAATATAAACAATATCTCGGTTACATGTATAATATATACGATTCGAAATATCATTTTATGGTTTTGCCAAATTTTCAATAAATTTGAATTGAAATGAGATAAATAACAAAATGATTCACTGAAGATATGAGACAAACAATAAATATCACTTTTCTACAACTCAGTTTAGATGTGTCAAAAAATTGGTCAGCCAACCATATCTCAAAATTAACTATTTTTAGTTGTAGCAGTATGGAACTAAGCCATCGATATATGTAAATATCAATTCGTAGTCGGAGTCTTAGTCGCTTTCAATTTAAAGCCGAAGTAGGAGTCATTTTTTATCCGACTTAACAGCCAGTAATAAAAGCGTTGAAAGGATGGTAAAACGCATCAGTGGGCTGCCAATACCCTTGCAAAAGGTACGCCTAATCACAGATATATTCACAGTGTTCTGTTCAATGGGCAGATTTCTTTATCAATCTTATACCTACAATTTTACACAATAAATATTAAAACAATTAATTTTTACTATACTTAAATTTAGTAATGATATGTAATATACCGTAAAATTATTAATATCTATAGCTGAAAAATGAAATTACCTACCTCAGATTGCAAGAGTGAAGAGTTATAAGATGGACGCAGAAATAGGTACTATTTCTTTCAGTCAAACGTTATACTGAAACCGTTGTAGATAATATATGGGTCATAAATTGCAGTTAAGTACTGATTGAGCCAGAAAACATTGTTTTTCATAATTTAACAAAGGGCTCGGTGACCCAACTTAAAACTATCAAAGGGCTCGCCCGAGCCCCTGCGAGCCGCCTCCAGCCCACCCCTGGTGAAACGGTTAAAGTATATTTCCATAAAAATTGATAAAGGTTTGTATCCGATTTACATTGAGGACAATAAATAAAACATGTTTGTGGTTTTTTTGTTGCGAAATAATATAATCCTTTAAGAAAAAAAACGTAATAGTTTTTTAGTGATACGATAATAGTCCAGGTAATTTTTAAGTGATTTTAGATAAAGATAATATGATTTCGCTTCGTAAAATAATCATAATATAAATTATAGTTTACAATGCTATCAGTAACATATGAATTATGATGTAATTTGAGACAAAAACGAAAGACGCTCTATGATCTTACGTGACGCTTATTCCTTTTTATGATTGTATTATTATGAGGAGTATGGGATCAAATACGCCCAAATTCAGTTAAGAGAAAAAAAAAATACTGCTATAATATTGGAGTACTGATTCAAAAGAACAGAATAAAATTTTTAACGTCGCCAAAAACCTCTTAGTTTCAAATAAATTAAGGGTTAAAATATGACCTAATAATCAAAACTGTCTTAGTTTTTTATAAGAAAAGTGTGTTTTTCTACGTTCAGGAAAAGGTGGATATGGTCATTTTCGATCCAAAACTCCTCGTGATTTTTTTATGATGATACTAACGATAATCCATACTATTGATTAGCATAATTATTAAATACATTTTATTCTCTTATAAAGCATATATTTTGAGTGAAAGTCGAATTTAGGGTATAAGAAAAACGTTTTTTTGATTTCATCGCTTATTATTATTTATAATAAGTCAGATAATTATTCAATTTACTATAAATTCGCGTAGATAATATTGATCTTAGCACGTTATGAAAAAAATTGATAAAATGGATTAAAAAATTTGAGATTTACGTTAGTTTTTCCAAAACACTGGAAAATTCCCATTTTCTTACCCGTTTTTTTCGCACATACCTACGAAATTTCGCCCGTAACCAAAGGGTTAAGGAATAATTTGATACCAGTGGAGAACGCATATCTCAAGTGCGTAGGGCGATCCATAAAAGCATTGCATGTTACATAACTCTCTATGAAGAAAAGAAAAAAAGAGTAAAATGCAACTAACTCTTGACAAGTTTATTAAAAAATATATTTTTTATCAAATACATAAGTAAATTTTGATAAATAATTTTTTTAAAGGACAATTTTTTTGGTGTTTTTTTGACAATACTCTACTTTCGAACATTTAAAATTCGCACACATTTTCATGAACCAATTGTGTGCGAATGTGGAGGTCCGCTTGTATATGCCAAAATCACAAATAAATGGAATAATCGAAATAATTTTGAATTTTATTTTAAAAAATGTAATACAAATGCTTTTGTTTACTACTTAAAACAAATAATAAAGTTAGAACATAGTCTGAGGATGCCTCTGAAAGAGGAAAAACATGTGTCACAGTTAGTAGCACAATACGTGCAATAATCTAAGTTATTGTTAATTTTATGTGAAAAGAAAATGAACTTCCACAAAGTTACCACCGAATCCATCGAAAGTATTAAGAATGTTCGAGTTATGTATTAAAAAGGTTGCTTAGAAAAGCCTCGTCAAACTTGAATCGCATTCAATGTTAAATTGTACAAATTTTCAGGTTCAGCTTTTTTAAAAACCTTCCCTTTTTTCACGCATTGACAGAGGCTCTGTTTTTGGAAGTATAAGGTAAAACTGAAATAAATATCATTTTTTTGGTGCGCCACTTTGAAATCAGTATGTTACCGGTTGCCGTTGAGTTAACACGTCAAATACACAAATACTCAAATATTGGAATCGATGCATTCGACCGTAATTGCATCAACTGAAGTGTTAGAGAACTGTGACTTTGCTGGATGGATGGGTGTCACAGGACCTGCGAGTTCTGGTGGTCAGCGAGTAGCGTATGAAGGCGGACGATCAAGTGGAGTGAAGGAGATTTATTGAGGCGGACAAGATTTACCACCCAACAAGAAGAAGAAGTTCATAAATTCTTCCTGACAATTAACATTGAACAACATTAAAATTGTCATTAGTTTCTTATGTCTCACCCTTTTGTATTAACTGTATCTAGACTTCTTTACTGTGTGGAGAGATGCTTGAGTAATTCACTCGCAATATTTCATTTGAGGAGGAGGATCGAGAACGGGTATAGTTTAAAGAAGCGATGATAATGAGACACAAATAGTATCACCTGCTACGGTGCAGGGTTACAGCATAATTTGTATTAAAATACCAAAATATCTTCAAAACAATTTTGTTAAAAATTTACAGTCAAAGCAGTTGAAGCTAGAATCATGAATTAGCACATTGTGTTTGCATTAATTATGATTTTCTATTTTTATGCAATTTTATGACGGTATTTTACAAAATCGTGAAGCCTCTCTTATCCATTATAACCTTAACTTTCAGCGGGGGGCAATGATATCATATCTGATCATATCCGGGTGTTTATTGAGTACACTGGCGTAGCTTTTTTTATTTAAATAGAGGAGGATGCGTAATATGAAAAACGGACTCCTCAATCGGTAATGTGATTCAACGGGCAATATACAAACCCTGACTGAGAACGAATAATAAGTAAATGAGATGTTTGTGTTTCACGTCTAAAGTTTTCGCTTATAAACGCCTAAAGTTCGAACTCATAGATGTTTGTGACGTCTTAAAATTCTCTCCTACCCTACTAATCCTAAAATAATGGGGTGTAGCTAAAGCGATATGCTAACCAATTGTACTGTCCTAGCTCCATCTATTCTATCCTTACTCTTATCAAAAAAAGAGAGAGTATGATTAACTGAGCTACAAGTAGTTCTCGAAGAAAAAACTTCTGTTGAGTTATCTCCATTGCTGGATGGCCATATGTTCTACATTGAGATCGAACATAGATTTAAAAATATATAATAAAAAATAGGTGTCTGATTCAGCGCAAAACATTGAAACATTACAAGCATGTTTTCCAAGACAACTTATTATAGTTTCTACGACAACTAATTGCGTTACATTAAAAAACTATACGATGTCATACGGAGAGTAGGTAGATCTGAAGACATACAGGTTTTATATTATTATAAATTATATAGAACCGAGTGTAAGGTTATTGTTCCTGAGAAACTTTTGATAATCATTTTAAAACATTCACACACTATAGCGGTATGTAATTCCATGGTAGATGGTAGCGTGCAAAACTTTGAGTACCCTTAGAAAGGTAAAGTAGAACGATATATACAAAGATAAAACAATTTAAATATCAATATATGAATATGTTCGTATCGAATATTTTTTAATATCCTGACCCTGCGTATTTGTACACCACTGCACCAATCCTTCTCGTGATGACACTATCGATAACTTATTATTATTGCTTTTCAAAAAAAACGTGACGCAATCAAAGTTTATATTAAAATTTACTCAGCGTATACAGTTTACCCATTCGGTACAGTTTTCAGGGAGCACTTATATTATGTGCTTTCATTAACACTTACTTAAGAATAAGGTGACAGTTATAAAAAATAAACAAGTTTTTTCGTAAACATTTTGGACTACGTATAGAGGTTCAGTTTTGAATAAATAGATCGGGACAACTGTTTTTTTAGAAAATAAAAAGCAACATTTTCTTAACTCACTTTCCTAGCGGTTTTTAATTGACATGAGTGCCAAATACTGCCTATTTCACCGACTGTGCTATTTAAATACTTAAATATTATGTAAAATTCAAAGTTACGATTTTTCAAAATGACGAAGTCAGTATTTTTTTCTAAATATTTATAAGGAACTGTTAATAAACACAACAATATCTGCTCTATATTCGCTTAAAGTTAGTTATACATTCATTCACCGGTGGGCTGCCAATACGTTAACAAAAAGCTCGCTTAATCTCAAAGCAATTCTCAGTGTTCTGGAGAAGGAGTATTTTTTTTTATCACTCTTATTCAGCTATATGCAATACTCAAATAAACAATCGACTGTTACTTAATCCACCTACAATATGTAACAATATACAATTCATCAATCTAAATGGCTTTAAATGTAATACTGGTGTCGTAGATAATATATAAGTCAGAAATTGCAGTTATACACTAATTCGATCTGAAAATATTGTTTTCTTTTTAATTAACAAAAGGCTTGCCGGTCTAAGTAAAAAAAATAACAAGGGGCTTGCGCGAACCCCCGCACTGTAAATTCTTGGTGGAATGTTATTATATTGAACAAATAGATAAATACATTTTAACACGTTGTAAACAAGTTCAACCATATTTTACGTATTTTTCCATAATTTGAACAAAACATACATCAATTCAATTTCACCTGTAAAGTGATGAATGTGCAACGTTAAGTGAACATAATATTTAAAATGTATTTGTATTGACTTTATTAATTAGACGTTATCAATGTTTTCAAGATGAAAAATCTTTTAATTTATTTATTTTAAATAATGTTGTACATTCAGAAATATTCAATAAGTTTTCAAAAGTGTAAACATTTCAAAAATGTGCTGGAGAAAAGTCTGATACAATATGTTTTAAATCCGCTTGGAATCAGTTAGAAATAATATTAATTATTTAACATAGTAGAGGCTATTTAAAAAAATAAAATTACGTAGAATCGCTATGAGAATATTACACTTCGAATGAAAGATAACGCACATAGTACATAATAGTTTAGTTGAGCATTTCCAATAACATTACAAAACATACTAACTTAGCACAGTTTGTTTACAGCTAACATTTCAACACTGATTTAATAAATTGCATAAGAGACTTTTTTGCGCAAAATATTGAGTACATGATAGAATAAATTACAAATAGTTACCGAATTCATTATTGAGAACTCTGTAAAAAGACGTCAATCTTAAATATATAATAATGTATATTACATCAAACTCGATAACAATCATTGGTAAAAATCTATTAATCAATGAAATACAGTGGAACCTCTCATAACGAGCACCTTTTATAGCAAGTAATTCCCATAACGAGCAAAACAGATTGTGAAAAAATGCTCTCTTAACGAACGAAATTTCGCATAACGAATGACGCAGAAAGAGAAAGTCCCATCTTCACGTCACCCACCTGTGAGTGTCCACTCTAATACCATGGGACTGGGTGGATGACAACGATATTGGTGAGCTTGTAAAAGAGCACAGTCAAGAGCTGACCACCGAAGAGCTTATTGAGTTATTGAGAAGAGTTTGTTAGTGGGGAAGGAGGAAGTAGCAGATCAACAATCTCCTGGCGCAATAAGAGAAATGCTAAAAGCATGGGAAACTGTTGTATCGTACACTGAGAAGCGTCACCCTAAAAAGGAGGTGGCTATGCGTTTCACAAATGTATTCGATGAGAATGCTGTGTCAAATTTTGAAGCGTTGGCAAAAACGAATGTCTTTAGACAGCTTTCTAGTGAAAAAGAATTAATTATTTTTCATAAATTCACACTGATAAACTAGTCGATTTTTTATCGTTTTTTTTTTGCAAATCGAAATCGCATTCCAGGTTGTTACGCTTACAATTTATAAGTATGTTATTTTATTTTAATAAACGATAAAAATTGATTTTATTTTAGGCATGGAACGCATTATTGTATTTTACATTGTACATTGAAAAAATGTTTCGCATAACGAGTGTTTCACATAACGAGTAAAACTCTGGAACGAATTAGACACGTTATGAGAGGTTCCACTGTATACGTTTCTAGTACTATACTATCTAGTCTAGATACTATCTACGATTAGAACTCTGCATCTAATTCGGACTACAAAATAAACTTCCAACAGAGCATCGTTATTCATGTTGTAAAAAAATGACCTGATAAAAACCTCTTGTTTTTACGGAAAATACTTTTTTTCATCCCAAGATTGCCATAATCACATTACAAATGTTGGGCTTTATCATCCGTACCACCAGAGCCTTTTCGGGAGTTAAAATTCTAATATTAATGTACAACGCTTTGGTTCGAAGCAGACTTGAGAGTGGGTCAATTGTTTGGGCCCCAAGATGCTCGAAATATACCCTTATGGTGGAGAAAATTCAGAAGAAATTTTTGAGACTTCTCTATATGAGGGTGTATGGATATTACCCATGGCTTTATCTAACTGACTTTCTCTTAGGCATGCTTAACTTCAATAGCTTGAACGTTCGAAGAGAAATGTATCTGGCCATATATTTTTTTCGACTTATACGAGGCCAAAATGAGAATTCCACCATTCTTGAGAATGTGAATCTAAATGTTCCTGATTATTTTTTTGACATGAATTGTTTGTTCTTCCAAGGTGTAGAACCAGCCTGCCAATGGGATGCCACTGGGGAGAGCTTTAACGGTGTTCAATAATATTGCTTCGGAAGTCAACATATTCCACGTAGACGTGGGTGAGTTCCGACGAATACTATTTTTTATGTATTAAAGTAGAGTTCGTCGGAGCTAACTCAGTTGACTTCCTTGCCATTTTTTTTCTACTGCTTTTAATATTAAATTGTATTATTTTTTTTTCTCCATTGTAAAAGTTTTAAATTAATAGTTTGTCAACCTTGTGCAATATTAATTAAATAAATAAAAAAAAATATCATGCCACAATTGCTTGAGATCATTACGGAAAAAAGTGGGTATTAAGAGATTCCAGAACTCTACAGATTCTACAATTATTAAAAAGTCAGTGACCTATTTTTTAACTCCATCATCTGAAAAAGTTATGAATTGACAGATTCTACAATTGTTCAGGAGAGACTTTTTGACTCGGTTCTTTGAAAAAGGTCTGCCAGAGAGGTTAGCACATTTTTCGTTTTTAGCTCTAGTTAGGGATTTTTACGTTTTATAGTGAATCCCGGGATTAGTAGTAAGTTACTAAGTCACACGATCACGGGATTGGAGGCCCAAGTAGTTACTAAGATAATATCTGCTTTTTATTTACCCCATAATACAACAAAAAAAACTTAATCAAAATATCAACTTTAATAGAACGGATATTTGGAGACTCAATTTTACATTGATGGTTGCTTAAAATAAAAAAAATAGTTAGAAATATTTCTTTGAATTGTAATGTTAACTTCACTACCTGTGTGGAAATAAAATGTACGTCCATCAATTTACGAGCCAGGATGTTACTCTTTTATGAAATACAACATTTAAGTCTATATATTCTTTAAGGATCATAAAACGAAGACTTTCCTTATCACGTCAGGCGGCGGAGATAATAAAAGTCAACATATTGCTCCTTTTGTACTGCTCCTCTCTATTGTATTGCAAACGGATGTGTTGTATATACTTTCATTTACTGCCAATATGTTACATACAGCGTTTTCTATTATTACATTATTTAATTGCGAATGCTTCACAAATACAGATAATCCTTTTTTTATGCGGTTGTTTTTTGTGTAATTTCAAAGTTATGAGGTTTTTTTATAGATGAATTTTTTTTAAATGTACCATATAACGTACAAAATATTACTTCAAGAGTACGTATCGTTGTATTTTGGATATAATAGATAATAAATCGTTGACACTGGCATACATTATTACTTGATGTATTATACTTGACTGAGGTCAGTTCAAGTACATCCGTGCACTTGGAATGCCTGAAGATGCCGAAAGGCGAAACCCGGGTCGTTAGCGACAAAACTCATGGAAAAGTAGAAAATTCAAACAATTCAAATTTGATTTAATTATATTTCTTAAATTAAAAATATTTCTTTTAATCGTAATAAAAACATCATAATAAATGTATACACAACGCCAGTGAAATTCCTGTTGATGAATACAATATGAATAATAGTGCACGTGAAATCATTGGTCGAATCGCGTTTGAATTTCAACATCTCTGTTATAATCGTACACAGAAAATTTTATTTACTGTGAGGCTTAAACATGCTTTACAAATAACAGAATGTTAAAACAATTTTCACTGGATTTTGCTGGGAATTTTGTTCGCATTTCGTTAAGTACATTACTGTACTTACTTAAATTACACATCAGTTATTCATCAAACAGACTTATTTAACTACGAACTGTGTTTACTTTAAAACGCTTTCAAAGCACTGGCGTCTGACACAGTATGTTTTTAAGATTGAGCGAAATATGTATGTGCAATAAAGGACTTTCTGCAGAATTTCTTTCCACGACTGAAGTTGGAATTCCTTCGCATTTATAATGTATTGTGCTTCGTTAGCCACCATCTAGTAGACGACTGTTTTGAGTGGTGGATTTTATTGAAAAACGGTCGATGAACTCTGGCAGGGGTCACCTACTCGGTCGACAGGTTGTGAGCTACTGCGTACACCAGAGGGCGACAACCATATATATTACAGGGGTGAAATTTTACCAACAAGTAGTATTTTTGTGATAACTATGGCAACAAATTCTAAATGCATCACTTCATATATCAAAAAAATATGCTAGATATTGAAACTTACTTTAAGCAATGAGAAAAACACTGCCGAAAATCACTATCGGTGTCTTAACTCACATTTTTAAATTAATAATATTTTATGGTTCGAAAGAACTGATCGATGATCAGTATTTTTCACAATGTAATTTAAAAAAGTATTACTTTTCAATCAAAATAACTTTTTTAATAATTTTGGAAAATTGTGCTTCTGTGGTTTTTTGCGATTTTTACAAAACTTGATTTTTGAAGACTGAGTTTCCATAAAATAAATATTAGGCTCGTCATATAATACACTCGTTTTTTACAATCCTTTTTAAGTGATACTCTTAAGAAGTCCACTAAAAAACAGTGAATGGTGTGTTACACGAGTAGAGAAAATTTTATCGCCAACACTCAATTTCAAACAGTTTACCGCCGCATTAATGATGATAACATCCCTTCAAAATTTCCAAAAAAATATAACCACTGCTTAAAGCAAAAACTTTTTATAATTTAGTAAAACAAATATCACTGTTTCTAGAAATTAAAAGATACCAACGATCATTTTTAGCCTTGTAGTTTTTTATTCGATCAATTGAAGCAGCGGTAAACTGTAAGTAATTAATTGCTTTAAGAATTTGTTTTTTTTTTTAAGTTATCATGTTGAATCAAATCGTAAAATTGTATGTTTTAATTAATGCCGACTCTCAATGTGGAGCAAATTGATTTCTAACAGTATGCATCTCACTGCACAATCTGATTTTTCCAGTAAAGGGCTAATGTTAAGTTGGTTATACACAACATAATTAATATCAACATGATTTAAGTGGCTTATCTAGTCACATTTTTATTATTATTATTTTTATTTTAAGCACATTAGTGCATGGTTCAAAATCAGTCCCGTGCAGTTCTACTCGGGCCATGAATGTGAGGGGTAGACTCTTTTTTTTGTCGATAGCATTGTAGAAGGCGGCAATTAAACGTTAGCTGCATATACACAACGTGGTGGTGGTGGGAAACCAACTTGTTTAGTTGGTTGCCACACCACAAATTTTGTATCGTATTAGAAGGATTTTTTACATCACAAGTTTATTTATTAATTGGGTAAACATTGATAATAATTAACAGATTAAAATAACCAAGTATTTTAGCTCTACAGTTTTTAATAATTTTATTCGTTGATAGCTATTTCGGCTTGCGCCATCGTCAGAACTATAGTTCTGACGATGGCGCAAGACTGTAGAGCTAAAATATTTGGTTATTTTGATCTGTTATAAATGGAGTTCTACCAAGTAAATGCCAAATCAATTAATAAATTGATAATAATTCTTAACATATGGAGGTTGGGGTTTTTTTCCCACTGTATGTAGGAAGAAAGATTGATCCAAAAAATAATGCACTAATTAAAAATTAATTACTTGTATTATGAAAGGTCTTATCAAAGGAAATAATTTATAACTTTAGAATTATTTTAAGAATAAAATATGTATCAATCAATTTATTATCTAGGGTAGTGCAGCGAAGTAGGCTTTGATTCACAGTCAACACAATGAAATATTAAATTTGAATTGTTCAAACTATGTACATTCTCACAGATTTTGTCACTAACGACCCGGGTTTCGCCTTTAGGCATCTTCAGGCGTTTAAGTGCACGGATGAACTTGAACTGACGTTTAGTAAATGAATGTTTCGTGTTTATATAAGAAATAAATGTATCATTGAGTTCAAAGCCATTGCTGGCGAAAAGGATAATAAGCTCATGGGAATGCCCACAGATTTGAGAAGTAAGTAGTTTCAAGAACTATATTTTATTTGTTTGTCGGCAAAGGTTTTATGATTATATTTATATAGGGTACAAAAGTGGAGACCCAGGTAGGTTGAGTATTTCATTTAAAATCGGAAGGATATGCAATTGTGCTCTATTAATTTCCAAAACTTCCTGGAAAAAGAGTTTATGACTGTCCATATTTGGGTGTAACATTTTTATCCCTTGTTCCTGATTGAACACGTGTCCTTCCGAAATTAAGTGATTAGCAAAAGTGGACGTGTCTTTTTTCAATCTAAAGGCTGCCATATGCTCTAAAACCCTGATGTTCAGTGTCCTATGAAATATGTTTTTTCATTAATCATTTATAAGGAAAAAAATGTGTGCATATATCGCACGCCAGCCGCAGGTTGCGGATCGGTGATTTATGTGCAAATGCTTACGCATGACCCCATCCCATTCCCATAAAATTAATTTCAGTACAACAAAAAACGTGCATTTTATTACGAGGTTGATGTAGGTGCAATGTTTACCGGGCGTATTAAACTACGGTTTTGCCTTTTGATGGGTCGATCGAGATAATGAGAGATTTTCGCGACGCATTCCTTTTACGAACATCTGATTCGCTAAATTGGACATGTGTAATTGCCTGTTGCCGTACTCTGTGTCCCCTAATTGTTGTGTATTGCTAATTGTTTCGCTGTTAATTGGTTTTATTTGGGATTTATTAGGCCATTTTGTATGATTAATTTGTTGTTTGATCTTTCAATTAAATCTTAACCCTTTAGTAATGAACAAACCGCATCAGTTTCTTCTCCAAATAACGTATATTTTTTTAAAAAAATATATATCAAGTGTGGAAAGGAAAAAGGAAGTAGCCCACACATAACAAATTTTGCAGGAGGCAAAAAAAAACGTGTTTTGATGATTTTGGGCCATAGGCAGATTATGTAGTTACACAACATTGAAGTGCACGGAGACTTGTTAATTGATATTTAATTGACCTAATCTTTTATCAATTTAATTGATTGTTTTAGAATAATCTTTTGACGCCTTTTTTCCAGGTTGCAATTTTCCCAATCCCTTCTTTTTTAAATCTTAAAAGCTAAATTTAGATAGTAATTCATCATTTTCAGTTTACATCCATTTGATAAAACGTGTATCAAGTTGTATACATTGTAATTATCAAAAAAGCCGATTTGAAAAAACTGTGGATTTTGTCCTTTTTCTTTTTCACACACGATATATTATACGCGTAAATGAGTGTAAGATTTTTAAATGACTCACATTTTCTACTTCTAATGGAATGAAGCATCTGAAAGACTGCGCCTTTGCTGGTAGATATAGCATTAAAAGACTTAACTAATGATGGAGGTCAGCGAATGACGGAGGAAGATGGAGAGCCAAGTGGAGTGGATGAGACTGATTGACCGATTGACCAAGAAAAAATCAAGGGAAAAACCAAAGTACAAATAAATATAGTCCAGATCATAAAACAGAAAGTACATGGGTATAACTGCCTACGGTGAACAGTATAAACGTGCATTTTCACGTGTCATTCTGGTTGGAGTTTCTAGGTCAACTGTTTTATTTTCAACTTTTAAAGATATAATTAATTTATTAACTTTATTTTGTGGGTATTTATGAAGGACGGTCCACGGCGATATTTTCAACTTTCAACATTATCTATCCAGGGCAAAGCCACGTAATATTTAGTAGTTATAAAATATTTATATATCAGTCAAACTCGGTAATAACGATCACGGAAATAGCGAGATGTCGGACGTTATGAGGAAACATTCGTTGACATTTCACTTTATGGTTTTCTCCATACATTTATTCACTTTTATAACGAGCTACTTCTCGAGCATACCGAGGAAAAGTATCTTTAATGAGAGTAATATAATGAAACAAGCATCAATTTTAAATTTTATAAGAAAAGTGGATTGTCACATTTATACCCAATCAGTGAAATACATTATATCAAAAAATAAACGAGCTTAAAAAAGGTGTGTATTAAAAGAAAATTTAATAAACAAGGCAATATATATTGCAATGGAAACTAGACTTAATGACGGTCATATAAATTTATACACTGTAAATTTTAATTATACAATTAAGAAAGTTGTATAATTCCGAGACATTATACAGTAGAGCAAGTTGAGTTACGAGAATTCGCAAGTTTGCTGTCGATTTATTAATGTTGCCATAATCGGTGGGCATGATTCTTCGTTAAGAAGCTCATTTGTTTTGTGTCAGCCACCCAGAGTGCTGCTAATATGTTTTTAATAGCAACACTACGAGCGATCTTGGAATAGTCAGATTTTAATGCATTTTGATTGAAGAATACTTATACCCAAAAAGCATAAATTTAGATGTGTAGTTTGACGAAGATGATGGATATTTTCTAAAAAAATCAGTTTTGATTAATGTTCTATCAAATATGTATTTAAAGATATCTCTTATTTTATTAATTTATTTAAAAATTTCAAGAATATATTACAAGACGTATGATTGGTTATTTGGGTCTGTGTTCCATTGGTCAACGACTATGGCTACGGTACGGTGATCAGGGGTTTGAATCCTAGTACGCACAGTTTTTATGAATTGATATATGGATTTTTTTCTCAAAGACATGCATGTCTGTTACACCTGAAATACCTTCCCATAAGATCAAATAATTTACCACTAGTCATCATCTAGCTTTATCCTTTTATCCTCTTCTCTCTTCTGTCGTCCGCTGTGGTGTAGTTGGTTAGAGTTTGCGACCAAGCCCGTGGGCTCGATTCCCGGTAAAGCCAATATCAAATTTAGATTTTCCAATTAAATTTGAGACTTAAGACGTGGGTGTTTGTGATGTCAATTTAATTCAAGTTGATTTCGACTAACAAAAAATTCTTATCAAGCTTTTCACGTATGAGCTTTCAACTTTAAAATATTTGGCGCATTGGCATTAGCTATTATGCTAAATTATTTTTTTCTTAAAAAAGGGACGTTGAGAAACTGATTAACAACCAGTTCTCATAGAAAACTTTTGTTGAAATACCTTCATTAAGAGGCCATATGCTACTCATTGGGAGTGGACATCGATTACAAAATAAATACAGATGAGTGGTGTGAAGAAAGGATTATTAATCAAAAGAAAATCAAGGCTTTCTATGACGATCGACTTGTTTTCTTCCTTTACATAAGTCCAGGTAACTAAGTCAGTCATTTACCTCAGATGTGTAATGTAAAAAATACTGATAACGTGGTGGTGGTGGGTACATCTTAAAGTACTTTTTGTGATTTAATAATTTAAAACATAACTACGTTAGACAAACTTTTTTTCAACGATTCACATTTAATTTTATTATACAACAAACAATATAGAAATACCTGAAAATTTTCACCGTGTTTTGTTTCAATCAAAAGTTTATTTGGTATGCGTGTTAAGTGAAATCTGCAGCGTTGTAATCTTTATAATAAATTAAACAGTTAAATAATCGTTTAGTCTCGAGCTTCATCTGCGCGAGAGGAGAAAAATTAAGACATTTAAAAAATTAATAACGAGCGCTTTCGCCTTGCACGCAATATACATTTTAGCGATATCGTGCGAGCTTTTAAAAAAAGCACCGCGTGGTTACATCAGATAACTTAATACAACATAATTATATAATATTGAGATGTCGATATAATAATCATACTAATTTATTTTTGTTAATATAGTCTCGAATGTGAATTTATCAAATGATTTATTTTTCTACTTACCAATGAACTTTTAATTAAGTTCATGGAATATTAATTGACAAGTAATTCGTCAAACATTTGATTTTATGTAGGAATGAATAATCTAGCTATAAGGCTGATACTGGAGGAAGACTACGTCCTTATATGTTTTTAAACGCGACAATTAAACTATGTGTATCCAAACCCTTTTTTTTCATACCAATTGAACTGTCGCAAAAGCAGCCTTTTACCGATATATTTAATTTTACCAATATACGAAATATATTTTTTGTCTATAACTCAGTATCCATCTTTCTTTGGACATCTATCGAATGAAGTTCTATCAATTTTCCTTGAACATTTTATATGCAAAGTGGTTTGATGTCTCGTAATTAAATTATTTCCTAATGTACGTTTTCTGAATAGGCTATATCAGCGTTTCTCAAACGATGATACGCGTACCGGGTCGCAGAAAGCGAAATGCCGGGTCGACAATTTTCTAAAATAATTCTGTATATTTACTTTATAATTTCGTAATACCTTTCGTTGATAAATTATTGGCACATTTGATTTCTATATAGATTTATCAGATTTAATTATTTTGTATTATAACATATAAAGACTGTATGGACATAAATATACTGTTTTATATTACCTATAGGTAGGCCATAACAAATTTAGTTGGTCACTAAGGAACAATATTAAAATTACCGGGTCGCGGGGGGAAAAGTTTGGGAAACGCTCGGCTATATTAATGTAATGTTAGCTCATTAACGATATTTATATAAATACTTATTTCACGTAACTTATTTTTCCTGCTCCGTGTTTGTTGGATAGTTTCATGACCAGAATACTATTTTGTGTAAAATAATATTTCGTATCCAACAACATTGCTACAGGTAAGTTTTTTATATATTCAGTTTTACAATGAAAAACCACAGGATCTAGCGAAATATAGCATCACAAAAATGATTCTCTACTTGCAGCATATGCCTTTATTGTTAATTTTGTAGAAACGATGTCTCTAATTCCACATAAACATAGCAAATGTGATTAGTGTATTAAAATTGGTTTATAAAACACAGTTTTTAACTGTGAAATAAGAAAAAATATTATATTTATACAACAAAATTGGCGATAGCTTTTTCATCTTCTGTATTTTTTTTGTCGTATAGAATATATTGGTTAATAATGTGCGACATATGTACTAACATAAAAAAATGTTAATGTATAAAACAATCAAACTTTGGTTCGATATATCAACAGAAAAAATCTGTAGTAGACATTTTAATTACATTTATTTTATGATCGAAAATAGTGCTAGAAAATAATTGTAATTGTGAAGAAGTTTTACTTTATAGAGTAAGACTATCATTCAATCGAATAAACTAACTGCAGACAAAATGATTACGCCTCCCTTTCAGTGATTAAAATGCTAAATACTTCTTTATAAGGTGGAGCAGTCAATTCTTTGTACAATAATAATAATTAATAAGGAGGTTGTACCGTTCAAAATGCAACTCTTGTAAAACTGCCCGGTCTGCCCCCATTCTTCGACACGTCGCGTTGTGCAGTCTGCAGCCATTAATGTATGAAGCGACCATTAAAAACGAACTTGTATTGCAATGCCATAAATTAAAATTCAACATAAAATAGATTCGATAAAAAAATTAACAACGTTATAAAATTTATCAACACTTATATTGTGGAAAAAATCGGAAGTAACAATAAAGTCAAAATATATGCATAAACTTCTGTAACTAATGTCATTATCCTGGACTTTCTTGTTGATGACAGTTATTTAAAGTTTATCCACCAAGTAAAGTTTTCAGTATTCTTAGTAACTGCCTTTAAGAAGTTCAATCAAATTAATTTTATTGCAAAATCTTACGAAATTCCAGAAACTCACCGGCTGTAAGATGTTTATGGTTAAAGCATTCCTGAGAGATTCGCAGTATGTTTACAGGTTCTGCCCAACTTATTTTCTTAGTTTCCAGGTCTTTTTTTCTTTATGTCTGGATTCCTACAAAAGTAATACCGTTTGTAAGCTTGTATCCGGCGCAAACGTTTCCTCCACGTGGTTTTCCTCGTCTTTATTAACTACCGAAAACCATGCAAACAATTAAAGAATAGTTTTTTACAAATATACAAAGTAGATCTAGAGATAAATGAAGTATATGAAGATCATAAATTCTGATCAAAACAATGAAGTCTCTTGGGACCAAGATTTTCTTGTCGTAATATATTGTCTACCAATCAAACAGTCAAATAAAAGTTAATTATTTATTATATTAATCATACACGGATACTTTCGATGGTTTCGGCGGTAACTTTGTGGAAGTTCATTTTAATAGAAAATTTGAATTAACTTTGATTATTCCACGTATTGTGTTACTAACTGTGACACGTGTCTGAAAGAGGCGAAACACGTGTCACAGTTAGTAACACAATACGTGGAATAATCAAAGTTAATTTAAATTTTCTATTATACACGGATAGTTTTGCCATATTATACACATATTTTTTTATCCATATTCGCTTCCAATGTGGAGCATGAGATCTCTTAATCGAGGTATATCAAGAGATTCTACGGAAACTGTTTGTTATTCGGTCGTCCAACCTCTCTTTTCCAAAAGGGATAAATCTTGGACAGAACTAGAGGTTAACTAATCGCTCTCGCTATGTCCAGTTATTGAAGGAAGGGTGGGAGGGAATTTTTAGACATCACAATCAATCAACCACCGGTGTTACTTGTAAAACCTACGAATGAGAACTAATACCACCACAAAAACAAAACGAAAACCAAAGACCACGCACCCGCCTACGCACAAGTAAATCCAGGACGCTACGCGGGAAAAGCAACATCAAAATACACCAGATGAAAAGGAAATTGGAGCACGGCTCCACCGGCCCCAGAATTAGATGTATAGATATCAATCATTCAGTCTCTCAACTTCTCCTTTTCAAAGAGAGTAGTGGGGAAAGAACGATAATGCCACGATAGGACTAGTGGTTAACTAATCGCTCTTGCTACGTCCAGTTATTAAATGATCGAAAAGGGTGGTAGGGAATTTTCGGAAATCACAAACCCGCATGCCTTCGAACAAAAATCGATAAACCAATCAAAAAAATGCTGTTCGTACTGGGACTCGAACCCGTAAGATCCGGCTCGGAAGCCGACAGCGCTAACTGCTGCACCATAAGTCCCGGAATTATTCACATATACACACACTTTTTCTCAATGTCTGTTTTGGTGTGCAATATAACATACAAATATATCAAGGCATATGTATATGTGATGTAATTCCATTATATATTTCAAATAATTAAATCGATCTCGTTGCATACACACGCGGCATAGTTAACAACATGAACGTTATAATAACGGAATATTCTAGAAATATTTTTATTGAATTGATAAAAACCTTATAAATAGTTTAGCACGTACTTTAGATTTAAATAATACCGCCAATTGTATTTACATTTTATTATCAATTTTCATCTTGATTATATTTGATCTTCAAGAAATGCAGTTACGACAGCTGGAAGGTAACGGCACAAAGTTACATTTACAATATCCTTAAGATTAGTTGGATATCTGTAATAAATTATTTGCCAACATTATCAGTCAGTGTGCCGGCAACAAATTTTTATGAAGAAATTAAGTTCTCCGTAGCGATTGGCTTAACAAGTTCTTGTGGTATTCAAGAAGTCACTGTACGGGGGAAAGCTATTTTACATTATGTATGAAATAAAATGTATTCAATTAAACTGATAATAATTTACTATATTGTGAGTGTAAATTGAGATTGTTAACGGATGCAACTCGATTGGTAATGCTTTCACCTTTCGTACTGACGCCCAAAGATCTTTTTATCCTTGTCCGCTCCCAATGTGAAGCAGTTGGAGAAATAAATAACTTAATGAAGGTATCTCAACAGACGTTTTTCAACGATAGCTGTTTGTTAATCAACCTCTATTTCCCAAAGAGAGTGGTAGGAATATAAGTACATATAAGGCTCGGACAGGACTAGTGTTCACTCTCGCTACGCCCAGTTACTAATGAATCGGAAGGATAGGAGGGGAGGACATTTTTAGCCATCATTACATTTCAGACATATTGATAATACTACATATATTATGTCAATACCTATTAATAATAGGGTAAAAATATCAACGTATTTTAGTTCTACAGTTTTTAAAATACGTTGATATTTTTTTTTTTTTTTAAACCATGTCCGCTCCCAATGTGGAGCATATGGACTCCTAATGGAGTTTATCTCAACAGAAGTGTTTCTACGAGAACTGCTTGTTACTCAGTTGCTCAACCTCTCTTTTTTCAAAGAGAGTAGGGATAGAAGAAATAGGGCTAGGACAGGAATAGTGGTAAGCTAATCGCTCTCGGTACGCCCCGTTCATAGGATAGGATGGGTGAAAGGGGGGAATTCAAGACATCACATACATCCATGCCTTTGAACAGAAATTCATAAATCGATTGAAAAATCAATTTATAAAAACTGTCCGTACCGGGATTTGAACCCGGGCCCTCCGTAGCCGAAGCCAACAACGTTAACCACTCGACCACACAGGGGACATTTTTACGGCATTTTTAGGCTGATATTTTTACTCTATTATAATGGAGTTCTACCAAGTAAATGCCAAATCAATACCTTTTGTTTATGACACCTTTTTTATTTCATTATTTTTTGTATAACACGGTGAAATTGTATTTTCTTATCAGATGATAATGCTCGTCATGAGCGAATTCGGTCCTGCTTTTTGTAAAAAAAATAAAAGTTGAAGTAGTACAAATGAATATTGTATTTTTTAAAGAAAAACCTATGCTAAAATCAATTTTCGGTAATCAAAAATAAACAATATTTGTAATTTTCGTAGTACAGTATGCATTTAAGGGTAAATACTGGCGAATTTTTAACTATCTGATTTTTAGGTAAAGGTCTCTCCACCAGACCATTACTATTTTGGGTGCTTGCATACTAAAAGATATCATGAGTTTTTTTAATTTATGTAGAAGTAAGTATATTTTTTCTTAATAAAATCATATTAAATAACATTCGATTGATTTCATAATTATTGCGAATCATCCTATAGGAGTGATAAAATAAAAAAATAGCACCTCGAATATCTCTCAGGTTAACCGAGCCCCTTGGTAACATTTTGGTAGACCACTGCTCTGAGTTGTCAGGCTTAGTTTGACATGCTTTAAAAACAAATGAAACACGATTTTGTATTTACAATATAATATGTAATTGAAAATTTTATATAACTATTTACGCTGGTATGCGATACATAAACTTTCTCCGAGTTTTGCGGATCTGAAGTCGACATAATTGATATGGCAGCAGGCGAGGAAGAAAACCATGCCAAGACGGTGGTAACAAGTTTTGGCAAGAGGCGGTACCTCGACAATTTCTGCAGCCAATGAGCTTATTAAATGCAGCTGATTATGTATAAGTAAGCGGTATAATAGTATGGCATTTTACGGGAGCCGTTTAAATGCCTATAACGGTTCTTCGAATTTCAAGTCTAAGTAAAAAAGGTGCAATTCTCTTTAATGGCGGATAAAACCGTTAATTTAAAAAGACAAATCTAAAGAACAGTAAATGTATTTTATAATAAGATTAAAAAATAAAATAAAACAATAAGATTTTGATTAAATCTAACACAGTTACTACGCAAAGTTTTTAAACTGAAAAATAGCATTCAAAATAAAAGCAAATATAAGTTTAAAATTTCGACTGAAGGTGCTTGATGGAAATTCAATGTTAATTTAGAATTATTTTCATTTTGTACACTTCCATAAAATTCTTGGTCGAACACGACCCGGGTTTCGCCTCTCGGCATCTTCCGGTACTAATCAGTGCGCGAATGCACTCGAACTAGTCGAAGTGTACAAAATGAAAGCAAATATAAGTGTTATATTATGATACTGACATCTTTTTTCTTCACTTTTAGGGTGTTCACCGTCAAAACTTGGTGGAAAGGTATTATATAAATAAAAACACAATATTCCTTTGTACTTTATTCCACTTTAATAAAAAGGTTAGGACCGGTTTCGCTCATTGCGAGCATTTTCAACTGATAAGAAAAGTATATTAACAGTGCTATTTATACAAAAAAATATTAATCTTTGAGTGGTGATTGAATGATAAGGCTTGAATAGGAAGACTAGTGAGTAACTAATCGCTCTCGCTACGCTCTTTTATTTAAGAATTGGGAGGGTGGAATGAATTTTAGATATAACAAGCACCTATGCTTCCAAACAGTAAATTATAATCGATAAATTAATTGAAAAAAATCATGTTTGTACTGGGACTTGAGCCCGTGAGATCAGTCACGGGAGTCACGGAATTTAATAGCAGGCTTTAGACCGGGACGCAGTTATGCACGATTAAAGGGGGTGTGTGTTCCTTATTCGTGTCAAAAGGAATATACGTCATATTGCCTTGCTTAAACCCATTTGATCTAGTGTAATTCTTGCCTCTTTTTGTGCTGTTGACATATTTTGTAAGTCCATTTTCCAGATTAAGCAAAGCCTCCCGCTGAACGAAACCATGCTTAATCTTGACCGACGAAACGACCGAGATTTGACCTGTGAATCGTTGTTTAATTGCATAAAATAAACATAAATTCTCTTTCAATCGTTGCTTGCGAAAAGGTTAAATAAAACGATAACTTACGACAGTCATTTAATTCACGTTGTCACACTATGATGTAGTATTTGAAAGTTTAAGCTAAATTCTTACCTGTGGGCTATAAATCACAGCACGAAGTGGGTAATCCGAACAGCTTTACGTATTTTACCGAAAAACTTGTATTAATTTGAAGAGGAAATGTCAGAGGTGAAAGTACTTAAACAATTTGTTTCTAAGCTCCAAGTTAATAATCTTTTGCTTACGGGGATAGCTAAAATAATTCTTCGATTAGCAGTTTCAGCTGAGAATAATAAATAAGTCATACGAATAAGGTAATGGTATTTTTAATAAATTAATGACAGTAATTATTTATTCGAATGGAATATTTGACTGAGGTAAATAGATATCTTGAAGTAAGAACAACATTTAGACGTAAAAAAACATTAAAACAATTTTATTTTTCAAACCAAGAAAAGTCATCAATTACGTTGTCATAACACTGACGATAAAAGACAGTATACAGTTTACGGCAATAACAATATTCTGAAAATTGAAACTAAATTTGAATTGTTTGAATTTTGTACTTTTCCATGAGTTTTGTCGTTAACGACCCGGGTTTCGCCTTTCGGCATCTTCAGGCATTCCAAGTGCACGGATGTACTTGAACTGGCGCGTAGTAAACAGTTTGTATCGTTTATATACAAAAATATAAGTAGATCACTATGTTAAAAGGCTGTAAAAATGTAAATTGAATGTATACAATTTTCAATGAATTAAGTGGGTTTGTTATAATTATGGGGATTTTTTGAAAATATCATAGGAATAATAACATAGGAATGTTTAAAATAAATCTAGGGTTTTATCCGACCTATTATTAATGAGTTGATTTGTTTTTAAGCCTTTGAATTAATATTTAATGATAGCAAGTGCTTGAATTATTAATAAATGACAATTATTTAAAAGGGGTACAACAATTGAGAATTTGGTAGATAATATTGCTCGTTTAAAATTGGCAAACTGTTGAGCTGAGCTCGATTAATCTCTAAGATTTCTTGGTAGAATGATTTAAACTCGCCCCTGTTAGTATGTAACAAATCAATACCTGAGTCAAAATTAAACGTATGGTTTTCAAGAATTAAATGGTTGGCAAATTGAAACGTTTAGTTTTCTAATAAAGCGCGTGTTTATATTTTATCCCGAATGAGTAATCAATTTTAAACGGAGTAGACAAAAAATCATTCTTTCCATTTGCTTTGACTAAATTTACTATTTTTATAAAGAATGCGTGAAATAAAATAATAAATAATTATAGGTATGCCACAATTATAATCGAATTTTTATCATCGTAGTTTTAATTTACAGTGTACATAGGTTATGATTCCGGTATTGACACTTTCATAATTTGATCGATTTATGGATTAACGTTATCTCATCTACTCGCTTTTTATTTTTTGAATTATTTAAAATATTAATGTTTGAACATGCTCAGAAAGTGTGAAATGATTTTTTTTTTAAAGCGTTGGAATCGTTAATTTCTTTCGAGTCCAACTCTGGTAAATATAGTCCAACTCCACGACTCCACATCCCTGATAAAAAAAAACAATCATTTCATTCACACTTGGCATCACATTCATCAGGATCTGGCGACGTAATTTCGTAGAAGAACTCTACGTTTGACAGCTTACACTTCATGAATCCATAAGCGGTGCTAAAAATAAACTATAATTTATTGAGCAATTTACTTGACACCTAATTGCGGCAAAAGTACATTAACGTCGCATTATCTTAGCGAATTTTCACCATAAACGACGATTATATCAGAAATTGTATTCTCGTATCATATTCGAAATCAGAAGTTATGCACCCCTTCAACCTTTTAAAAGTGTCATAAATTTAAACTATTATTTTCATCAGATAATTTTTATAGCATTGAAGATTTATTGATACATAAAAAAAACCTTTTAAATACAACACTTTTAAAGTATCATCTGTCAATACTTAGACATTATATTTAAAACACACTCCTTCCGTTCACTTTTAGGGTGTTCACAATCAATTCACCGTCAATGTCAGTTCACCGTCTGTTAAAACCCTTAATGTAATTAATAATAAATATTAGTATAATTTATCCTAATTTACCTTGAAAAATCCCATATTGCAAATTGTTTTTCAAAACACTAAAGCCATCATAGTTGATAAATTTAATGTAATGTAATTAATAATAAATATCAGTTTAATTTTATCCTAATTAATATTTTAAGGACAAAACCCAGTTTGCTTATCATTCTTTCAAATACTAGAATCACATTTAATAAGTGTAATATTGTAATTATAATTTGAATTAGGATGTTAGAGTGAATAATTTGATGCATTGTGTATCTCTTCAGAGCCAGTATATATAGCTGAGCAAAATGTAAGTTTAAACATAGTTCTGACGATGGCGAAAGCCGAAATAGCTATCAACGCATAAAATTTATTAAAAACTGTAGAACTAAAATACTTTGATATTTTTACCCTTTGATAATGGAGTTCTACCAAGTAAATGCAAAATCAATTAATAATTCACTGTCAATACTTCACTGAAATAAATCGATAATATAATACAAATTTGAATTGTAAAAGTACTTGTGCTATTTTATTAAAATTCATAACGCTATTTATTCTATTCTCTCTCAGATCTGCAATGTATGTATATACAAATAAACGAATTAAACACTGATTTTTACTGACTCCACTTATATTAAATATTATCAGGACCGGTTTTACACTCATGACGAGCATTATAATCAATTGACAATGCTGTTCATGAGTGAATCCGGTCCTGATTTTATTAAATAAAAATGGAGTTAGTAAAAATAAGTATTTTATGTTTTGAACACTCCTTTATATTAATACTAATGTAGACATGTATATGATCAAGACCGGTGTCGCTCATCACAAGCATTTTCAATAGATGAAGATATACATAAGTATTATTTATTTGTAAAAAGTATTATTTGTTTTAATTGTAATTAATTAGGGGACACTTATTCATATTTTGTATCTTAAACCGGAAAATTCTTTTCGTATTCCCACTAACAATTGTTTGTTAAGCCCTGAATAGTTTTACTTGGCTTAAAATAAAAAGCCGTGAATAAATATCAGTTGAAAATGCTAGTCATGAACGAGACCGGTCCTGATCATATTAAATTAATGTAGAATTAATTCAAAAGAGTGTTTATTTAAGATTTCTACTGAGGTTAGTTACTTCGTGGAATTTCAATAATAAATTTGAATCGTTTAAATTATGTACACTCACACAAGTTTTGTTACTAATGAATCGGGTGTCTTCTTTCGGCATCTTCAGGCGATAAAGTTCAGGAATGAACTTGAACTGACTTTGTTTATTTGTTTGAATTGTATATACATATGTTTTTCTGAGAGAGAATGGCTAAAATGGCTTTTTGTAAATTTTAATAAAATAATACAAGTTCTTTTACACATCAGACTTATAGAACATAATCGACTCATATAGAGCAGGGGTCGGCAACCTGCGGCCCGCGTGGCGTCGTGGTGCGGCCCGCAAGGTTCTCTAGATTAAAATATTTGTCTACACATGTCATTACAGTGTAATGACATGTGACCCAAGTGCGGCGCGCACTAATCCCCATCTAAAATATTTGGCACTTTTACAACAAAAGGTTGCCGACCCTTGATATAGAGCAATTATCTCAGATACTTACTTACTTTCAAGGAGTTCAACCAATCGGTTTATATTTCAACTCCCCTGATATAGATTGTAATTACTACATACTGAATAAGCAATTAAAAATTATATCGAGACTAACTAATGAACAGTTCTTGGTAAAATATCTGGCTCGGTAACTAATTCCATTCACGTACAAATCGATGGGTGTTCTCCTCGTATCATCGAAGACTTAACATATTCCTATTAAAACCACTTAAGAGACCAGGGGTACGTTCTCATAAGGTCAACGAGTACCATTAAGGTTTTTTAAATGCTGCAAATTAATATTGAGAAAACATTTTGCAATCAAGTCATTAATTTTCGTTACAGTTAAAGTGATGCAAGGAAACAAAATTTCAATAAATAAGGGTCAGCCAGTAATAACGTACCATATTGTGTGCCAATGTATTTGGCATTGTAAACATTGGATGTATTTACTACTTCTTCGCGAGTAAGCAACGCGTTTTTCGCATCGATAGCGGTGCGGTGCCTACTGGCTCGAATCCACGAAAGATCATTTTTTCCAAATAAATCGATTTACAGTCAACCCTTCTATAGCATCCATTTCAAAACCATTCCAAGGAAACCAGCCCTATAGGAAACTATTCAACCATACCAACTAAATTTGAATCGTTCAAATTATATACATTCGCACAAGTTTTGTTCGTTCGTTCAGTTCAAGTTCATCCGTGCACTTGAACGCCTGAAGATGCCGAAAGGCAAAACCCAGGTCGTTAGTGACAAAACTTTTTTGAATATACATATTTTGAATGATTCAAATTTCAAATTGAAATTCCACCAAGCACCTTCAACTAAACCAACAACTAAATTTAGTATTAAGGTTTTTTTGCGTATTTTGTAAACTCCACAGGTAGTTTTTATACGATATTTTGAGGACACACAATTAGTTAATATGTACATATGTATAGTATTACATATTTACAAAATATTTTGAAAATTTAGTGTTTTGTTGGAGACAAGAGGGAGTGATATACGAAAGATTGCCGCTCGCGCTAAAGATAACCGCTTTATAGCAGGGAGCGCTGTAGAAGAGTTAACTGTAAAGCCTATTTCGAAACAGTTTAACAAAAGACTCCCAAAGTATGTTACATGAACCTCCAGGTAAATTTCGACTTATAGGGGGTCTATGTCAACTGTAAAAGACACACTTGAAGTTACTAAGGTTAAGAAAATTCACTATTAGGCAGGTTGGGGTTGGTTCTTGGGATTCATTTAGTTAAACCTAACAATTAAATATTGAATAAGTCTGTTTTATATATTAAGATATGTTTCTTAATAATATAAGATAGATTTCGATTAAATTACACTGCATATAATAGAGTTTATAAATTTTTATCAATTGTAATATTTATTGTTTAATATCAACAAAAATACAAGAGAAAATTAAAAACTAGTGTTTTGCAGTCTTACTATAGGAAAATAAAAACTTTTCATTTCTTAAAAAGCTCTGCATGAAAAGTTTGCGTTAACTTTATTCAAATAATTACCTTGCAAGTGAAGGCATTACTATAAGGCACCGTGACTTACACACTCCCTCTTTGAATCCTTCTTACCTCATTAAAAATTGCAATAACATTTATACAAGTGCTTAAAAACCAATAAAATATTTTATTTACTCTTGCAACACGTAAAAAGAGTTAAAATAATACGGTTAGCCTATTAATAATTAATTAATAAAGAATGTTATCATTGGTATGATTGATCTCACGGTTGTAATCGTTCTAACTCAAGTGCAAAATTTTCAACGCATGCATTTCGATAGTGCTGCTTTACGATTGCGAGTCACGACACATTACAAAAGCACAAAGTAGCCGTATATTGTGGGGATAGTTGTTTGACTTCGTCAGAAACACTGGAATAAGAGCGCGAGATAAAAAGCTTTTCATTACGTCAAAGATAAAAAGCGACGATGGACTTACGTCTCCGCGCAACCTCTCTTTTTCAAAGAGAGTAATAGGGATAGAAGGATAAGGACTAGTGATTAACTAATCGCTCTCGCTACGCTTAGTTATTGAAGGGTCGGAAGATTGGGAGGGAATTTTTAGACATTACAACACCCTTCCCTTCGAACAGAAATCGATAAATCAATCGAAAAAATGCTGTTCGTACTGGGACTCGAACCCTTGAGATCCGGCACGGAAGCCAACACCGCTAACCGATGTGCCATAGGACCCGACAACTAAAGTAAGGAAGGAATAATTAATCAGTAAATCTGGCCCTGATCTTTAATATACACTATGGGATTAGTAAAACGGCGAAACATTTGACAGAATTTGTAACTGTAATAAATTTTAATGTTTTATTAGAAATATTGTATTGTATTCTAAGTGGCTTATATAATATATAAATAATAATTGATCCCTCGTCTTCAAAGAGTTAAGAGCTCATAAAAATATAAGGCATTTAAATTTAAAAAGATATTAATTTAAATTGATTTACTATCTGCCAAAGAGTAAAAATAATACAATATTAATTTATGTTATGTGAAATACATTCGTTTCAGTTATGTATGAACTTAAAACATTATCAATTATCTGTATGGATATTACATAAAATTAAAAAACCATTAAAATAAGCACTGTCCAAAGATTAACATTTTAAAAACGATCGTTAAATTTTCTTGCCAGTGTGCATTTCGAAATTGAAAATTGTTTATGGATTTTAAATAAAGGCTTTAAAAATAATAATTCAATATCTTAAGATACATTGTAGTATGGTTGAAGGAAAAAATATTGATCGAATTCTCGAGTTCAGTTATTGGTGTAATACAATTTAATCAATTATTTGTCTTAAGCAGTGGCGTAGTGGTAGATAAATAGGTACCAGGTCGGTCATTGATTTCTTCCCTTTTTTGTTTTTTTATATCCGTCCGAAGTGAAGTTTTCACAATTAAATCAATAAAAAAAAGATTTTAAATATATGTATGTACTTGAAAATTAGGTTACAAGTCAAAAAGGTGGCAGGGTGCCTTCCTCATTTTCAGGTGCCAGGTCGCCGACCTGGCCCCACTACAGCACTGGTCTTATAAGTTAAGGTACAATTAAAAATAAATGTTCATTAACACGACAATGATTAACGTTCAATTGATTTTAACCAGATGAATTAATGATAAAATTAATGATCAATTTAAGTTAAAATGTGAAATATTTAAACTAAGAATAAATCTTGTATTCTTTGAAATAGAACTATTATAGAATTTCGACTGAAGGTGCTTGATGGAATATCAATTTCAAATTTGAATTGTCGGAATGTTGTACTCTTCCATTAATTTTGTCGTTAACGACCCGGGTTTCGCCTTACGGCATCTTCGGGTTTTCTCAGTATAATTATACTGAGCGATTCACTTTTAGGTTTGTATATAAACGATACAAATCGTTTGCTGCTCGTCAGTTCAAGTGCATTCGTGCACTTGAAAAAACTGTTATAAGAATAAAATGAAACAGCTATAATAAAATTAAGTGTTTTAAATAAATCCATAGCGTATTCACCAAACTAAAAAATTGATAAAATGTTCAAGCAAGTTAGTTTATTATTTGAAAGATAAATAGAAAATCTTGTGATACAAGAAATTAAGCTATAAAATTTAATTCAAGCATATTAAAAATATGTTGAACTTGAGCTTGCTTATCGCTGACATCTAAACAATATTAAAAATAACGGAGTTAGTTGTACAATAAAGTAATAAAATTATTCATACAAACAGTTGAGAATGTGGGTGTTTTAAAATCTAAAACATTAAACAGTTTTTGCTCTAGGCTTCGTTTGTACATGCAGAAGTTTGATAAAGTGCATTTACGGCTATATTTGACCACATTTAACTGGAGATCGTGGGTGATAAAGTATTTAAATTTGTATATGTAATTATATCTTCATTTTTATGGTTAAATTATCTACAACTTAGGCAATGTTAAACGATACGATGAAAAAATATTAATGTATTTTAGTTCTACAATTATATAGTTGAAATTCCTCCCCACCTTTTGCGATCCTTCAATAACTGGGCGTAGAGAGAGCGATTAGTTAATTACTAGTCCTGCCCATGCCTTACCTTTCTATCCCTACTACTCTTTGTGAAAAAGAGAGTTTGAGTGACTGAGTAACAAACAGTCTTCGTAAAAAAAACTTTTTGAGATACCTCCATTTTTTTTTTAAATATTTGACATTACAGCTTACGCCAATGCGTCAAATATTTTGAAGTTGAAAGATCATACGAGATATACTCGATGAGAATTTTTCAAAGTCACATGAAATAAACTCAAGGAGAATTGACTTCACAAACACCCATGTCTTAGATCTCAAATAAAAATTGAGAAAAATCCAATTTGACATTGACCTTACCAGGAATCGAACACAGACCCACCTGATCGGTAGAGCAAGTACTAACCAACTTGACTACAGCGGGCACATGAGGCCATATGCTCCACATTTATAGAGGACATGGATTTTTAAAAAATATATGTTTATAAGGGTTAACTGGTTTCTCAAGTTATTTTCATACTTTATCTGTCGCCCTTTTTTAGGTTTTCTCAGTGAAGTTAAAGATTCCTTGATCCACGGTTCTGTATATAAATTTGACGTCTTCTAAAAGAACAGTTTTTTATTATTATATTTAGCCACGTGATTTTTTGCATCTTTCGCACGTGCTTTACTAATAAATATAGGTTAAAAGTCACGTGTTTCAATAAAAAGTAAATAGATAATAAAAAATCGCTGATTTTAATTTTAATTAAATTTATTTTGTCAGGTTAATAGCCGTATAATTGATTGCATTCTTGAGCCGGGTTATTTGTGGAATATCATCAAATAAATTATTGGCGTCAAGGCGAAATAAATCAATGTCCAATATCCATAAATAAATCAATTTACACTTAATTGATTGATTGACTATTATCAGACTTAAGATTTATCTATATCTTAAAGCTTAAAGTAAAAATACTTTTACTAATCGTTAATTTTAGGTCGTCATACGTTGATGGTTATTATTTATTTTTGAAAATAGAAAGTAATAACAAAGAAACAGAATTACTCCTGACTTCTTATAAAATTGTCATGTTGAGTTTTCAATACGTCTACGATATAATATTATTAAGTTTGATAACTTTTTTACTCCAATTGTTGTTTTGGACCTGGCCAATGAATCTTTGCTAACCACTTGATTTCATAAAACCACCTGTTCAATGCGGATGATAGGGTTATAATTAGGGTATCCAATCCCGAAGCCTTTTTCCAATCCCGGGATTTCGGGATTGAATTATTTTGAATCCCGGGATTGAGATTTTCTCACCGAGGAATTTGAAATCCTCAATTTGCTATACTTTTTTCCAGAATCTCACAGAAACTTGTTTTTTTTTTTTTAGCTCACCGAGGAATTTGAAATCCCCGATTTGGTATACTTTTTCCCAGAATCTCACAGAAACTTGTTTTTTTTTTTTTTTAGCTCACCGAGGAATTTGAAATCCCCGATTTGGTATACTTTTTCCCAGAATCTCACAGAAACTCGTTTTTTTTTTTTTAGCTCACCGAGGAATTTGAAATCTCCGATTTGCCAATTTCGTATAAATTTCGAGAATTTGCTAGAAAATTCTCAATCCCGAAATCCCGGGATCGCGGCCATCTCAATCCCGGAATTTCGGGATCAGAAAATTGAACGGGATCCCGGGATTGGATGCCCTAGTTATAATGCTACAGTTAAGAACATACTAGCTGTAAGCCCGTTGCCCAGCAACGTGAGACTTTTGTTGCATTGTGTTTAATTTTATTTAGTTAAATTTTATTTTATTTTATTTTATTTTATTTTATTTTATTTTATTTTATTTTATTTTATTTTATTTTATTTTATTTTATTTTATTTTATTTTATTTTATTTCATTATATTTTATGTTATTTTATATTATTTCATTTTATTTTATTTAAAAAAGTGGAGACTGGAAGGTGTGAAATCTGGTCGGACGGACGTACATACGGAAATTATCGACTATTAATATATAGATGATCACAAATTGTGTTTCCTGGAAATTTCAGAAATAAATAGGGCACAGTTAAATACCAATTTTGAATGAGCAAGTAAATCTGCCAAATTCTCCACTCTTATATCCTATATGTAAATACATAAATATAATCATATTTTTTTCCCAGCAAACAAATATATATAATTCTTGCAAATACTCACCATTCAAATCTGTAGGCATTCCCATGGATTAATCCATTTAAATCATAAACTTCGTGATACAATTATTTATTATATAAACACGATACATTTATTTACTAAACGTCAGTTCAAGTTCATCCGTGAACTTGAACGCCTGAAGATGCCGAATAGCGAAATCCGGGTCGTTAGTGACAAAATGTGTGTCAAATCCAACTGCAGTGCTTACAATTGTGACACGTGTTTCACTTATTTACGATTATTTTTAAGCCCTGCGATATGCTGTCTGTCACAATATGCAGCTCAACAAGTTATTAAAATTCTTATGTATTTAATTAATTTAATTAAAACAGGTTGCAGGCCTTTGCTATCCGTTCGTTTTCTTTTAGCTCGCCACTTTTGTTCAGAAGGTCTCGATTCTCGACGGGTAATTAAATATGTCCTGCAAATTATTTTGTTTTGCATTGCTGTCATAATCGTGATTCTTGGTTACATCTAATGCTAATTATTATTTTGCTTAGTAAGTTCATAGTTCCTTTCGCTTTTAAGTGACTTCAGACCGTTGGTATGCTCATTTACCTCAAATCAAAGTCAAATGAAATTTTTCTTCAACGACATACCGACCCATAATCGGCAAAAGATCTTAAGGGGCACAATTAGGTAAATTGCGTTTTAAGCCAATCATTTTTAAAAATCGTCTGGGGCGTCAGCGACAAAAATTTTAGAACGTCGTTTCATTCGTCTGATATTTTTAAAACCTGTGCATTTTAGCGATTTCAATTGTTTGCACACTTCCATATTAATTAGGGATTGTTATCAAATTTGTGTATGCTTGCTATATATTTTTATCATGTAACTTTTTAACCCTATCAGATCCTGAAACTCCCAAACCCTTCTTTGTCGAAATTAAGAGGTAAGTCTTTAGTGTTTAGGCCAATAATGCACAATCCGCGTCCTGTTCAAATTTTATTTTGAACCATTGAATGTTTCATCTTAAAATTAAAATAAAGCACATACTTTTTAAAAGTAAATCAATGTGAACAAGATTTTTCATCGACAAAGCAGAATAAATCGGTTCTACAAATAGGCTTGCTTACTGATGAAAAGTTGGATTTGATTTTGCAGTTAAATACTTAGTAAAATCTTAATTTTTTTAAGTGCCGCTTAACAATTAAAATTAATTATATTTTTTGAATTTGTGGGTTTGCAGATTCACAAGAAATCGATATAGTCCACAATGAGAACGAACATGATTAAAAAATAAATTTATATATGTATTATATATTTATAAAGAAAAATGTTTTTACCTAACAAACAACGTGTTACAAATGCGTGAAGAGTCATGCACCTGCTGGTAGAACCTGCAGGGCAGGGCTATGTTTGAGAATGGGAGTCGAACGGGGACCGTGATAATGAATTGTGACAACTTACTTGCTCTCAGCAGAAAGCTGACGCGGCGGTCTCTGTACAAACATTAAAATGCATTCCGATTCTAGCCCTTTGAGTTTAGACGTATCCAATGCAACAAAGGTACCATTGACCTATTTCATACTCTGCATTATATGAAGAAAATAGTTTGATAAAACACTTTTTAAGTAAGGCTGGGTTATAAACAAGAGTGAATTGCACCCTTCTGAACAAAAGACGAAAATCATTTTATCCTGATATTTTATATTTTGAATATAGTTTTTATCAATTCAATAATCTTTGACTGTGAGTTTGACTACTGATGGTATATTCTTTAAAAATAATAAAAAAAATTAGTACTTTTTCCACATAAAATTTATTGGATCGGGACCGGTTTCGCTCATCGCGAGCATTATCAACTGACTGCGATGAGCGAAACCGGTCCTGATCCAATAAAGTTTATGCGGAATAAGTACTCAAATTGTTTTATTATTTTTATTATAATGCCATTCCACCAAGTATTGACAGTGAACATCTTAAAAGTGATATATTCTTTGTTTACCCTTTGAGAAAATCCAGCATATTTCATATTTACTTTGAAAGTGTTCACTGTCAATTCTTGGCGAAAAGGCATTGAATAAATAATAAAAAAACACTTTTCCTATTAAGTCCACATTATTTATCAAAATCTGGTCTGGTTGCGACCGTTATCAACTGATGATGCTAATGTGACTAATAATCAGTTGATAATACTCGCGATGAGAGAAACCGGTCCTGAACTTGATAAACAATGTGAAATTTATAATAAGCTTACTAATAAAATAGTCATGTCCTAACCCAGTGGTATCAAACCTTTTTTACGTGAGCGTCAACGTGCCGAGCAAAAAATAAGTTTATCATTTTTACCGAGTTTTGATAATATATATGTGTTACATCATACAATAGTCTTTAATTATTTTTATCTTTAAGAGAGCTACGTATTAATTTATTGACTAGTTGAAGAAAATCTTCTTTTGAGAAGGATATTTTTTTCTGCAAAATTTTCGGCTCGGCAGGCATGCCCAAGGTTTGCCAACTGTAATCTAAGATTAACATTATTTTCTCACTTTTTTTCGAAAAAGAGAATTTCTGCGTTAAAATAAAAAAAAACAGTTCTCTTATTGCAATTTATGTTTAGATTCCTTTATTGAGAGACTTATTTTTTTTTATATTTATCATTACAGCTAATATTAGTCAATGTGCCGAATATTTTGAAGTAGAAAGAAAAATCAGATCATGATTTTTTTTTTAAATCTCTCGAGATCAACTTGAGAAGCATCACAAATGTCCACGTTTAAGATCTCAAATTTAAATTGAAAAAATCTAAATTTGACATTGACCTCACTGGGAATTAAGTCCAGACCCGCCCGATCGGTAAAGTCAAGCTCGTATCAAAAAGACTACAGCGGGCGACAAGAAAATGCAATTCGAATGGCAAAGGTCACTGATAATAGGTTAATTTTTGTCATTCACCATTGGCGTGCATTGTTATCTGTTTGATTGTAATTCCATTTCATGTAAATCAAGAAAACGTATTAAACAGATATCGACTTTAGATGGCGACACAATATCTTTTATTGAAACACTGCTATCAGCTCTGGCATCTAATCTAGAACATATATTCAAACATCGCATTACCGACTTCCTACAGAGTATATCAATTACCGACTTGTGTCGAATCAAGCCGACTACACGCGATAGAAAGTTTCATAAGCAGACAATAAAATTTTACATAAAAATACTTAAGTCAGTATTTTTGCTTTAGGCATAGTTTTAATGTTTAGTTTTATTTTTCTACGTGTACATTCTTTAACATTTATTTTTCTAAATATTTATCGCATTAATTTGTGTAATTTTGTACATAGTAAATGGTGTGTATGTTTTTATGTAAGATACCTATATTCAGCGGTAACTTTTAAAAATTTAAACATGTTGCTAACTGTGACACTTTTTTTTGCATCTTTCACAAGCATTTACAGACTACAGTTTTTTTACTATGTAATTCGTCTGAAAATGCTTTTCAAAGAGGTGAAAAACTTGTCACAATAATAAGGCACGGGTTTTCTCATTTTGTATTGCTATTACTGATGTCTTATTTCACCATATTCGCTCCATATGTGGGGTAAATGACAGTAACGTGGCTACTGATTCCATGTTACCCGCCAATTGCTATTTTTTCTTTAAAGATATGCCGGCATCCCTTAGTTCCACCGAGTAAATCACATGGATAACACCCAAAGGTGATCCAATATGCCAGAGTCCCAGTAGTTGGAAGACGAGGCAAACAGGGTTGAAGGCTCTCCGTAAGCATTTGCAGCAAGTGACCTAGCCAGTTTCAACGTATATCCATGACCACTGATGCAACTAAACTATCTCACCTCCAGTATCTGTCTCAATAATCTTTTTTCAAATCTTAGTATACGGTTATATTAAATCTTTGCCGAGATAAAAAAAGGTAAAACAGAATTGGTAGAATGCAACCGATGGACAAATGGCATTTTCGTTTTAACTTTTAATCGCGTACAGCTGTATGTCTCAGGCAGTCTGCATTCAGTTAAATGTGGATACAGCTATTTATTCCTCAATACAAAGCGAGCACTTCCTTATGTTATGTTACTAATGTGTTGAATCGAATTTTAATTGTCTCGTGTTTTTTTACTGTTTTCAATTGTTTCAGTACACACTAGTGTTTATAGGGCTCATACACCTAGGAACAAAGGTCCCGAGACATGACCCTAAACATCTGCGTAATGTTTCAGGACAATGAAAATATAATTATTTTATCATCCACGATGACAGCTTATGCTTATACCTTAGATAATTCCAATATAACTAATTATTGTCTATGGCTTATTTTGACAGCTGTCACATAGGGAGACATTTCAAAGTCAAAAATAAATAAAAGACGCCCGAGTTGATGATTTGATGTCGTCGAGTGCTGCCTACGTATATATTCTCGCAAGTAGTATTCAGTTTTTTAAATTATAATTAGATGTATCCCATACTACGTTATAACACTGGTATGAAACAATGGCGAAATATACTTTGACAATTCGTCTACAGCTGCGCGACCATGCATGTTCCCCGGGTTTGGCGTTTGCGCTCGCCTCCAGAGCGTAAACATGGGAACCTATCTCGGGGCATGTGAAATGTTCCACGATCGGCGTGAACACGTGAACTTTGTGTTCCAGAACATGTTCTGGAATCATTTGTTCCTTGATGTATAGCCACCTTTACGTTCACAACCAATATTCACATATATCATAACAACAATAACAGTGAACATGACCGCAAATATTACATTAAAGTTATACATACTATCATTAAAAAAGAGTACAATAATCATGTTGATTTGTACATCCGAATAAATTTCATAATAGCCCCGCTGTTCTTTTAACTCTAAATATATGAATAGCGTTTTTTATGAGCATAAAAATAAAACGAAATATTGAGATTCTCTTGTTTTGTTTACGACATTGTATACACCTTTTAATAAGAAAGAAAACAATGATATTGCAACTGTTCAAATTCCGTTTTACTCAATAATATCGATCATATAAAATGATAAATCGTCTCTAAGCAAGATAAGTAAGTACGCCCTACAAATATAAAATTCACTTGACAAAAATTCTAAAAATACTTTCGCATGTGATGATTGATATATCAATAATAATTTTAATATTATCACACAATGGCCGACACTTAAAATTATGTGCTATAAGTGTTTTATGTTACTTGTATTGACGCAATTCCGTAGCATTTAGACATTGTAATAAAATTCTGAAGATTAAGTAGGTACCCAATACTGCATAATTATCTCATGCACTCTATTTGTTGATAATTTATGGTTTTTTTACACCACTGTTTGCACCGCGGACCCGCGGACCCGGTTGAAGGACACAGCTATAAACTGTGCTACAGGCAGTAACCAGCTGCACATATGCGTAACACTGGCATTAGTAAATGATACTCATCAGTCACCAGCGATCATAGGATGCTAGAAGGAAAATAGAGTGTTTCATTATATAATATACAGAAATATGTATGTTGTAAAACAGTAAGTAAGTACCAGTTTTGTTTTATTGAATGTGTGTATTTGACAGAGATATCTCATTTCTTTCAAATGACAGTTATAATATACCTAAAGAATGTTGGTTATGAACTAACCTTGCATTTTTAATGTTTATCTATTTTTTAAACATTTGGCATCACAGCTTATGTAAATGCGTTTAATATTTTGAAGTTGAAATATTGAGAGACATTTAACTCAAGGAAAATCGACGTAAAAAAACATTCATGTCTTAGATCAGCGCTTCATAAATTGGGCTTTTCTTCCGGGGCCGCCGCAGAACATGTTTTGTATTGAGGGAGGCCGCGGATTATTATTTTTCAAACTTAGGGGGCCGTTGTATGATTTTTTTTTTGGGAAGCACTGTCTTAGATTACAAATTTAAATTTAAAAAATGTAAATTCTACATTGATATTACCGGGAATTGAACTCAGACACGCCAGGTCGATAGAGACAAGCTACGACTAACTAGACCACAGCGAACGATAATGTTTCTTCTGATAAAAATTATGCTGAAGAAATGTGAAAAATGTTTTTTGTTTTGTAGGATTAACCGATAAAATTTTGATAAGAAATTCTGAAATTACATAGAAGACCCTGAAAGATAATAAATACATTACAATTTAAGATGATAATAATGAGAAAATATTTTATATATGTCAATTCTACAATCTTATATTTTTTTATCTCAACCCCACCCTGGGATTTGTTTACGACATCAGGTTTGTAAACTAAAACAATTATTTAAATAGAGGAAAAGTTATAGAGACATAAAGTTTGTCGTGTACCAATGCGCCAAATAATTTGAATTCTAAATATCACTTGAGATTTTCTAAGTCACTCGACATCAATTTGATGAGAATTTATATTACAAACACCCACGTCTTAGATCTCATATTGAAAAATCTAAATTTGACATTGATTGACCTAACTAAGAATTCAGCTCAGACCTGCCTGATCGCTCTTCCAAGAATTTTGAATCCAAAATCACAGAAATTGACAAATTTAGGCTTGTTGCACTCTGGAACTAGGATATCGATATATACAGAGCAGAAGCCTTACAAATATTATGCAATTGAAAGATTATAGAAAGTCACAAAATGTAGTTGCACTCCTCGGACAACACCGCAATAATCCGAAAAGTGACGGTTTTAATTGTTTTTAATTCTTGATCAGTATCTATGTTCTAGCAGCTAGATAGTACTATTTGTTAGTTTTATGGATTGTTCCTGTAATTTAAAATATCTGGAACAACACTGTCATAATTCAAATATAGCTATGTTCATATTATTAAAAATATTATTTATACACTCGCCAGTTGCCATACGGTTAAGTTTGGTCCAGTTAAGTTGTATTTATTGAGTGAAAGAAAATTTGAAAACTCTAAATGCGATTTACTTAGAACAAGACATTTGGGATTGTGGCGTTGTTGTTCTTTGTGTTCAAAATTATGTATACTATGAAGTTAATTTCACTTGCTCACTGCATTTCGAAAAAAATCAACTAATTTTATTTTCTTCGTCTTAATCAACGCTGTTTTAAATATGTTTAATTTTAAAATTGGCATCTTGTCGATAAAGTTTAAGAAACTCTGATATATCGTCTCCAATGTGAATACAACGTGTGCAATCATTCATTTGTGTTTAAATTAATTGAAATTATATAATTCAATTTAAAATTGTATTTTTATTGCGGAATTTAAGGCAACTAACTCACTTCACCTCTTTACGGCTCAATTATCAATAAAACAAATTACAGTGATAATAGCTACATAATCTGGAAACCTTATTTGAGTGTTGTAATTTTATAACTGATCACCGCAATGATTATACGACCTTGGCACTAAGGAAACGCAAACGTCAGACCAGGTAAACCTCGTATTACGTAATGCAAGTTGGTGAAAGGTTTTCGTGACTTCTAACACTTTATCGCACCAATTGCCAAGCTTTACTTTATCCAATTAATTGAAGCGTGCACATATTGTTCCAGTAACCCAAATAATATATACGATGCTAGCTGTTAACTTTTTTATGATTTTTATTTGAGCACATTAAAAAAACTATTTAAATCAAGCTCAAACAATATTCGAGAATCGAAGTGTAATGTATGCGATCTGATATAACCTTCTGCTTTGATTTTTGAGAAACATTGAAATCTTAAAAAAATAACTATTCTTTGTTAATATTTTGTATGTAATTTTGTTATAACAATCTTAAGAGAATACAAATTTAAGTTCTACGCGATTGAGCGTTTCATTGGTTGCTCTCTTTTTTGTGATAATAAATATATACATATCGACTATGGAAAGGAAAAAGGATGAAACCCACACATATCAAATTTTACAGGAGGCGCAAAAAACATGTTTTGATGATTTTGGGCCATATGTAAATTATGAATTATACACAACCTTGAAGTAGACGGAGACTTCTAAATTGGTGTTTAATTGACAAAACCTAATATGAATTAAAGAAAGTGTCTAAGTTAAACCTTTATTTCAGTCTTTTTTATTGGTTTTAACTTTTTACAAAGTCAACTTTTTTAAACTTAAAAGCTAAATTTAGATACCAATTCGACATTTTCAGCTTCCACCCTTTTCATAGAACGTGTGTCAAGTTGTATACATTGTGATTATCGAAAAAAACCTGTTTTAGAAAAACTGAGGGTTACGTATATTATATCTATGTTTCTGCTTTTAATATTGAATTGTATTTTTTTTTCTTCGTTGTAAAAGTTTTAAATTTATAATTTATCAACCTTGTGCAATGTTAATTAAATAAATGCTTGATATTCTTAGACTATATAATGCTGGGTGGTCAACGTCATTGGCTTCGATTATAGTGCTCGCGGGTTCGAATCCCATCACGGATAGTTTGATAAAATTGATTTTCAATCGGCTTAAAAAATGAGAAGATAAGCAAGTAAGTCACTCACAGTTCTCGTAAAAAAACTCCCGTGAGAATTGTAATGCTTCACATTGGAAAAGGACATGGATTAGTTTAGTAATAGGCTTGACAAAAAGTGAGTTTTGGCAACTTCATTTTCCAAAGAAAGCACTGATGAAACATATCCATTAGACATATTATACTTATTCATGCATACGTTTTGAAAAGCGATAAACAAAATATAAATTTACCACTATCGTATTTTCATATCAAATAATTGAACCATAATAAATAAATGTTTCTTATATAGATTTGTCTACCGACCATTGAATGAGTATACTGGCCTAGATTTGTAGATGAAAGGATAATATTGTATTTGGGTTTCAATAAATAAATCTTCCCTTCAAAAGCATTAGTGTCCACTTCAGCGGATCGAATCTTCTGTGTAAAATCAACGAAGGAAATAATTCACCCTATTGAGAAGTGAGCTGGTAACTCTCTTGTGTTAAATAATAAATATTTACATTAAACTATAATCATAGAAATTTTGAACATCAGTTTAGATATTTGAGACATGGATCAAAGAAAGAGAATGATTCACTCTCTCATTCACGGTTTCAATTGGTCTAAATGAGACATTAGTGTTCATTGACTGCATTCATGATATTGTGTAAACTCTAATTTTTATTATTTTTCACAATCATCTTATTTTTATTTTGATTGAAAAATATCTAAGGATTAGAAGGGTGAGAGGGAATTTTTAGACATCAAAAAAAATCCGTTCGTCGACGGCATGGAAGCCAACAACATTAACCACTGCGCTATAGGACCCGAGTCAGGTCGTAAAATTGGTCGGGTTTATCGATTTCTGTTCGAAGGCATGGGTGTTCGTGATATCTAAAAATTTCCTCCCACTTTTCGATCTTTTAATAAACTGGGTGTAGTGAGAGCGATTAGCTAACCACTAGTTCTGTCCTAGCTTTATCGTTATATTCCTAATACTTTCTTTGAAAAAAAGAGAGGAGTAACAAACAGTTCTCGTAGAAATACTTCTGTTGAGATACTTCCATTAGGGATACATATGCTCCACATTGAGAGCGAAAACGGATAACTGAAATATCTAAAAGGTTATTTTTTATTAATACGTTTAAAAATCAGTGATATAAAAAATGAATCATACGATAAGAGTGTTATAAAAAAACATTATTTAGAAATAGGTCATTTTTATGTAGTACAAAACAAGGAAACCACAATATTACTAATATCACAAAAGAATTAACCGAAGCTGTTTGAGAATCAATGTATTTTATGATTCACAGCATAGAGCCGATATACCGTATGTCTTCATTGTCCAGATATATTCATTATTACGGACATGGAACAATGTTTTAAGCAGAATGATTGAGTCGGAATCGTGGTGACCGTGTGACAGCTAAGTCGTGAAAAACGGACGACTTCAGCTATTTTTTTTAAATTAAAATATAATAGAAAAGTTATGAATTTTAGCAGATATTTCATTTGTCGGGTCCGTCGTACAGTGGTCACCGTCGATGGCTTCCGTGACAGATCTCACGAGCTCGAATCCCAGTACATACAACAACATATATAGATTTCTGTTCGAAGAATGGTTGTTTGTAATGCCAAAAACTCCTTCTCTCTCCTGCAATACTAAAATAACAGGTCGAAGTGACTAGTACAGCCTTATCTTTTATACCTTTACTCTCTTCCCAAAAAAGAGAGCTTGAGTGACATATTTTGAGATACTTTCATAAGGAGGTCATATAATTTAATTAAACACATTAAATTTTGCATTTTTTTAAAATCGGAGTTCGAGTCGTAGTTGGAGTCGCTGTTTTTTCGGACTCCGTACAACTGGTTGTAAGTTTTATTTAAAAAATATATCAATATGACAACAGTTTCTTTTTACGCTTTGGTATACCAAATATTTATAAATCGTCTAGGCCAGGCCTCGGCAACATATGACCCGCGGATCACCAAGTGACCCATTTGATTATTTAAAGTGACTGTAAAATATGATATGAAAATACCCACTTACCCGAATAGTCTTCTTAATAGTGACAATTTTTTTTTACTTTGACCATCAGCCGAACAAGGGTGCCGAGACCTGGTCTAGGCGCTATTTTTTTTTACATCCATCTCTATATCTCAGATTAAACAACTGAAAATCCAATATTACTTAATTTGGTCCACATAAGAAGCGGATATGAATTTAAAAAAACACTTATTAATAATACACATGCAATAATATGCACACTAATGTTTATTTACCTCTCCATAATAATTTCAGATAATGTAGAATTCTCCGACATAGCAATCTCTTCTCGTAATATCAAAGGATTAGCATCGTTTTTTTTATTACATAAATAAAACGACTCGACTTTATTTAAACATATAAATAGAATTATCATATACGCTTTTTATTATTAATAAGGTATCAAACAGAAGTGCTTATGTCGCCATTTGTAAATAATTTATGTATATAATATCGCATCTCCAGTCGTATACTGCTACATCTTCGATTTGATATTATTGAATTATAATTGTTAATAGTCTGTATGAATGTGAAAGAATCTTCAAGCCGAACTAACAATTTTAATTTCAATGAGTAGAATGAAATAACTTAAATACTTGAAACAAAACTAATATGAATTTAGAGTTGCAGCGGTAATTTACCAGGGATGCAACATATGCATTTTAGTTAACTCCTCCATGCTCATGATGCATTCATAGCTAGTTGAGCCATTAAATCATTCAAGCATTTATAAATAAAATGAGGGTGAAAATTAGACCTAGAATATATTTTCAAGCATATATACATTTTTTATTATACATAATTATTTTTAGCTTCTAACATAAGTTTAAATACTGTCAATAAACAGTGAAACTGAGATGCCATCATGGCAGGGAACTTGATTTTTTAGGATGGCATGTTACGGGTTAATAACGCTCTTGCACTATAAATAAAGGTAATAATGATATTAAATAGCTATATAACTGACAATGATAATATAGCGATTTTGATAAGATAAGAATTATTGAACAATGTTATGAAGTCAAATCATTGTAATGTGGAATGATAGTATTTATTTTATGAAAATTACAATTCTGTTCTACCTGTTGTTACCCAATATGAAGAGGATCATATGGACTGCTATTCGAGTGTAATAATAATCTATATAAAATATTAATAATTACTACATAGAATTTCTGAAATAGAAAACGTCGATTATCTGGATTTTCGATTATACCGATTTACGAATATACTGCTACATATGTACGTGTTTCCGATTTAATGTCGACCACTAAATTGTCACGTCTGTAATTAAACCAAAATATCATAGTATAATAAAATTATAACCATTATATACAAAATAGATGGTTCGACAATTATTGCTTGCAGACGAAAAAAAGTGAAGAAACTGTTAGTATAAAAACTGTTGCTACATAACAGCGGATAGTTAATATTCTTTAAATGTGTTAATCAAAAGATCATTAGTAAGATCCAGCAACGTAGTAGAATTTTATGAATTGTCGGGAATTTTTTTACGACCTCGTCTCTCAAAAAGTACAAATTTTCAGGTGACATTTAAATGTACTTTATTCTACCGCGATCGCATTCTATCGCTATAAAACATTAATAAGTAAGGATGCAAAGATGTGTTTATCCATACCATTCTTTCCGTCATGCTAAACATGTCAAGTGACCATATCGACTGTGGAAAGAAAAAAGGACGTAACCCTCAATTTTTCAAAATAGCTTTTTGTCGATAATCACATTGTATATAACTTGACACACATTCTATCAAAAGGATGGAAGCTGAAAATGCCGAATTAGTATCTAAATTTAGCTTTTAAGTTTGAAAAAAATGACCTTGTATGAAATTAAAACCAAGAAAAAACATTGAAATAAAGGTTTTTTCCGAGACAATTTCTTTAATAAATATTAGGTTATGTCAATTAAACACCAGCTTAGCAGTATCCGTGCATTTCAAGGTTGTGTATAATTCATAATTTGCATATGTCACAAAATCATCAAATCACGTTTTAGCGCCTCCTGTGAAATTCGATATGTGTGGGTTACGTCCTTTTTCCTTTCCACAGTCGATATCATTAGCCAAATATATATATTTTGCCAATTTTTTTATATAAGGTTACATAAAGAATAAAATACTTGGAAGAATATGTGTGTATTTAAATTTCGAATTCATTACATCAAAAAGCTCAAAAGAGACAAATGTTAGAGACGTGCTTGTAGAAAATTAACGTAGTATATGAGATATCACGTAAATACAACAATTGAAAAAATATTTACCTCAGTGGAACAAAAATCAATAATTGATTTTTTTAGTAAAAATGTATGCTTACTTAGCACCGTAGGGGAAGTGTTAATATATCTTGTCTTTCCCTGACAGTTAGAACGTTTTTGATTATCCGAATTTTTCACTATCAAAATTTAAATTTAAAAAAAAAACAATAAGTAGTTCTAAAATTAGAAAAAATGCTGTATGATGATGGATTCATTTTCATACGATTATTTTTGGAATTTTTTCGTAAGAATTTTGGATCTAACTACCCCTGCAATTCCATAAATCTACAACTCTACTACTGTATAATCAATGGTTAGTTTTGGTGAAAATAAAAAAAATCACATTAACATTTTTGGCACTACAACTAGGGTTGCCAGGTGTCCCGGATTGGCCGGGATTGTCCCAGAATTGGAATCGCTGTCCCGTATCCCGGATGAGTACTAAATTTTCCCGGAAATTTAAAGAAAACTATTCAACTTCGATTCGAAAGTCTCGGAAGAGCTAAAAAAAACGAGTCACGCTGATATTTTGGGTAAATCGGTAAATTCCTGGGTTTTTGGATTCGAAAGTCAGCAAATCGGACAAATGTCCTGGATTCACATGCAAGAAATCTGGCAACCCTAACTACAACATCAATGTTGAATTTATTTCGTGTAAAACTAAATACACACTTTAACTTTAATTGAATAAAAAAACAGTAGTTTAGAATCATCTGCCGCAATAAGATACCCACATTTTGGTGCATTCTAATCTCTGATTAAAATCTCGCTTATGTAGGCATATCACCTCCAATCACGGAATCACGATAAGCGTTAGGAAGCGCTCAATAAATCGCTTCAACGTCAGCGTTAATTACGGCTGCGCAATCAAACGCTCAAAGATTTTAACGTCATTAAAAAAATAATTGAAATCGAGTGTATTCCTAATGAATGACTAAAAAAGGGTAAGCAATGTTTTTAACCACGCTCTCGCACATACAAATGATTGGGGTAGATCAGGGATGCCCAACTGAAGTCACTTGATGGACCAAATAAAATAATGCATGTATTTAATGGGCCACACATAAATATTTTAAACATTAATAATAGTACGATATTTTTATATTAATAATAAACAAACACCTTACCTTTGTTACTCAGTCGCTCAACCTTTTTTTCCAAAGATATAAGTAGAGATAGAAAGATAAAGCTACGACAGGACTAATGGTTAGTTAACCACTAGCCCTTTCGTAGTGAGGGCGATTAGTTAGTCGCTTTCGCTACACCCAGTTATTAATGAATCGTAAAGGGTGGAAGGGAATTTTTCGACATCACAAACACCCATACCTTCGGACAAAAGTTGGTAAATCGACGTGCCGGAACTCACTTCTTGTCAAGATTATATGTTCAAGTACTCATGTCCTAATTTATGTCCGTTCCCAATGTGTAACATATGGATTACTATTGGAGATGTTTTGTTACGTGAACTGCTTGTTAGTTAGTTTCTCAACCTCTCTTTTTTCAAACAAGATTTATATATTTTTTTTAAACATTGAAAGATTGATGCTGTTCAATTACTTTTTCGCGAGATAATAATTAAAAAAAAACCTCTTTTTCGGCTTAAAAAATCAAAATTGATTTGAAGCATTAAAATGCCGATAAAAAAGGTGCTGGATTGCCGTTCCACCGCGTTACATGGGAAAAAAAACACTGTATATTTTCACAATATTACAATTATTGTATTGTATAAAAACAATGAAAGGATGCATTAAATTAACTAACAAGTGTTCTTTCCGTTTAAAGGACGATCAACTATAAATTCTTTTTTAAACACTACCTCACGCATTCATGAATGGAATGCAATAAAAAGTCCACAGTCACTTTAGATGATGGCCTTTTTTTCTTACGTACAAATTATCATTCACTTATTCTTCTATTTGTAAACTATGTAAACAAACTTGAAGCAACCTATCCAAATATCTCAGGTTACTTTAAAGTCAAACTACTAAGTAATGTTTAATTGATTTTTTTGCTTGTCATGTTTTCGTTTTTTTGTGTGTTTTGTAATGAAATTTTAAAATAAAAGAACCGCGATTTGTTTGTATTACTTAAAATAGTGTTTTTTGTATTGTTTATTATTGATAAATGGTGGAAAAGCACTATTGTAAATAAAAAAAAAAGAAATGTATTGTCATTATTTAATCTTGAAAAAAACAGAACCGGTTTTCGCAGTTAGTGAGTTAAATTGTTGTAATGTGTAAAAAATGTATAAATACAATAAAATTAATTGTATGATTTAATACAACCGAAATATCCAATATATTGGCGATATAATTTGAGAGATAAAAATAATTTAAAAATAAGATAAACTGAAATAATAAAAAATAAAAATTTAACGTTCCATTACATTTAGCAACTCGATTTCAGTAAGGAATAACTTTGCACATTTGATTTTTTCTGTATGTAATAATATCTTTAATTTATCTTTAAATGTAATTTAAAAAAATGAGTTAACTAACAGTTGGGTCCGTAGTGCTGCGGTGAACGTCCTTGGCTTGCCAGTACGAATAGCATCTTTCAATCCTAAAATAACGAGGCGTTGTGAAAGCAGCGATAAAGTAACTACTAGTCCTGTCTTAGCTCATCCTTGTATTTTTACTTTCTTTGAAAAAACCGGTTGATCAACTGAGTAACAAAACAGTTCAAACAAACACTCTTAGTTATGCTGCGATACCTCCATAAGTAGGCTATATGCTTCACATTGAGAGCGGACATGAATGTAAAAAAATGAACAAGGTTTTGAATTCCAAATAATTATTCATTCCGTCTTCTAAGTTTGCTTTCTGACAGTAATAATGTATGACAATTATTTTTGTATCATTTGAATAGTCATTTTATACCTAAAAAATCGGCAGTGAAAAACAATTGGACCTTGTAAAATAGAACAGTGCAAAAAAAGGTCGGATGTTCTCAGAGATCACAGATTCAAACACAAACAAAATATTTGAATCGTTCGATTTGTGTACACTCCTACACGTTTTGTCACTAACGACCCGAGTTTCGCTTTTCAGCATCGTCAGGCATTGAAGTGCACGGGTGAACAACTATTTATTAAATAACGAATAAAAATGTTACAAGATACCTGGAAAAGGTCACGATAAAAAAATTAAGCTATATATTTAATAAATTATTCAACATCAAGATTGTTTTTTAAAAACCTTTGAGCACACTCTGTGCTGGTTTATTTAAAATTAAATAAAGACAGAATTTTGATGATTCACCAAAGTATTTCTTTGTTGGTCCGGCGACATATTGCTTTTAAGGAAAACGTGTATCGAGAAATGTCCGATTTAATTCACAATCATTGATTACAAACACTTACATCCTCTTAAAAGCCTACATACGGAATATTTCCATTCATAAATACGTCAAGGATTTTTATCTTTCTTTTGAATACAATACTCTGTTTCTTTTCCGGCTTGTTTATTTTTGTAACTTAAAAACGTGATTCGTTTTTCTGTTAAACATTCAAAGTTTGTGTTTGGTTTTATTTAGGTATATTGACTTTGAAACATTACAGTTTGTTATTTAAACGGGTATCGTGATATAACTCAAAACCATAAATATGTTTTAGTTAAGCTTCTCGGATCCAATCAAATTAATGTTACAATAAATTTTAAAAAACAACATAAACTACGCTGTGAATATAAAATTTACTATCCATCATTTGGCAGATTTTTTATCACTATAACAGTTTTTTTAATTAAGTTTATAATTGTAAGCTAGTAAGCCAAGTGGTGAATACTCTAGTGCTTACACTGCTAACGTTCCACTCGGGTTTTTAGTTTAGGTTTCAATCGCCAAACCAGTTCATATATAAATACATATTTTAACATTTTCTTTGATTTGTATCCAAAGGTGTGAGAGTTTTAATTTTTATTTATATTCATTCACTCGATTCCACTACAAAAAAATGTAGAATTATAATGCATTAAATCTTATTATAATGGAGTTCAGCCAAGTAAATGCTAATGCGATCAATAAACAGATCTTTTTAACAAACTTCTAGATCTATTCTCAATCAGAAACATTTTTTTTACCCTCCTAGAGAGATTTAAATAGATTTACAGCTAGTTATCTTAAAAATGTAAATAAACATGATAAAATAAAATAACCGTTTATTCTTTTATCGTTTAACTATCACGCAACCATAACTGTGTTTAACATAGTAGTATAAAATTATCTATGAAAGATATTGTTTCCAATTATAATTATCTTTATCAATCTTAATATATTCATTAAAAAAATTAAAACACTCTTTTGAACTAATTTCACGTTTATTTTATCTGATCAGGACCGGTGTCATGAGCCAGACAACCATTTTGAACAAAATATAAGTGAATATAATGTCTTTCCACCGAGCATTAAAAATGATCATAGTGTTATCAATGAGAATTTCCACGTGTTACGAAACTAAAAATATGTATTTGTATTGAAATAATTTCATTTTCGTATCAACACAGAAATCAATGATCAATAGCAAGCAATACAATTTGTAATAACTTCGTAAAATTGTTTAAATACTCGATGACAATAAAATTTCTCATGTGCATTCACTTGGATGTACAATTTACAAAAATGTGTAGACCAATAAATCATTGAATATAATAATTCTCCCTTTTCTTTGTGATTCAATAGTTATAGAGGACCATTTTCACTAGTCAATGCCAATAAATAAACTTAATCTGACGCAGTTCGTTGAACACTTGAATATTGCACAAGTTGCGTGGAGAAATATTTTCGGCTGCAGACCGAATGAATACAATTGTTAGAAATTTGGCAAAGATTCGTGAACTAAAATTGACTTTTAACTCTTAAGAGTCTTGAGAAGGGACAATTGTAACATAGAGCAGCGATTTGCTTAAATTTTCTGAATATACTGGTTTATCCGTTTATGATTTAATTATATTTATAAATAAAAGTTTATTAACCTTTAAACGCCCAGCGGTCCCGTACGGGACCAGTGATTATGGTACATTTCGCTATCGGATTACACTGATTTATGATAATAGTATTCAAAATATGAATATTAACTTACATAAATGATGACTTTGAAATACCGATCCATATTTTTTTTTTCAGTTTCGATGTATATTTTTAATATTTTAGTCATATTGAGTAATATAAACTTCTGCGTTACAAGGTCGACTCTTGTAATATGCGTTGTGTTAGGTGGACCGTAATAAATCAGCTGTATCCACACCATACAACATATTTCAATGGAGATACAGATTTGTTTCCATACCTAGAAAATTCTCTATTTTTTTGTAATTTGATGGTTCAATTTTTTTAAGTTTTGTCTAATTTGTATTGTTTTCATTCATTAACATTAATGTATAATAATATAAAAATGTTAAAAATTGTAAATAAAGCTTTTGGTAATTATAAACAATCTTTTATTTTGCTAATGCTTTTTATTTTACCCACATAGGCTGACTAGTTTTAGAGATATAATTATTTTTATAAAAGCTACGGGTCATGCAAATATTTCGCAAAAAGTTCACCGGCGTTTAAAGGTTAATTAATGGTGAAGTCCATCAATTTTAATATGTTTACACTTTTTAATACCTTCTACTATATTATTACTCGTATTATTACGAATACGATTTCTAGAAATAAAAAAAAATGTTTCAATTTTGCGCAAACTCAAAAACGAAGACATGAGACTTTTTTTTAGGATTGGAATCGTCGGGGGGAATTTTTAGACATCTCAAACATCCATGTCTTCCAACAGAAAAGCGAAAACCTCATGCAAAATATACATATAGATATTTAATCCACTTTCACTCCCAATGTGGATAGAAGTATCTCAACAGAAGTTCTTCCTACGATAACTGTGTTAGTCAAGTGCTCAACCTCCTCTTTTCGAAGAGATTAGTAAGGATAGAAGGATATGCACTTTCGGCCCCGGCCTATAAATCAAGTAAAATTGTCTCGTATGCCCGGCTTATTTTTGAAGAAATGCATTTTTTCTTAATGACTTACTAAAAAGGCTATAACTGTGAAACCACGAAATCAAATCAAATTAAACCTTTTGTGGTTGTTTGGAAGACTATTAATATTCAATTATGTATGGTAGTATTGCTAGATTTTTTTGCTATAGAAAGCCATATTAAAATGTTTGCACATGTACCGAGTCTTACTCCATTTTTTGCTTGGCGCCCACCTTGCAGGTTCAATTGGGCTAATTTATTTTTTCTTGCTGCTATTAGTAAAAGATTTAAAAAAATGCTTTTTGACATTCTTTTTTATAGAATATTTAAAGCTTTAATTGGAAATGAGCTTAATGACTTCACCATCATGTAATCTTCAGAAGGAATAATGGACCCATCGTTATGGTATCCTTAAATTTTGGTTGGTAAAATCAGTTATTAATTTTAATAAAAATAATAATTAAAATACTGATTTAGAATAATTTGAGTATCTGTTGTAAGATTATAATGAATCTTGTATACAAAATTTTGTTTGATACCACAATGATGGCTCTATTTTAAAGCATAGCCCACCACGTGAAAACACGGTTCCGGGACTCAACGCTCGGCTAGCCTATCACGTGAAAACACGGCTCCGGGATCCAACGTGTTAAGGACAGACTAATCGCTATTGCTACACTCCGTTGTTTCATGAATTTAAGCGTAAGGATTGATTTTTAGGCAGCACAAACACCCATGCGTTATGATTTAAAAAAAGCTCTTCAAACTGGAACTTGAACGGAAGCTGACAGCGTTGACCGCTGTGCCACGGACTCGACAATAACATATACTTCGCCAAACATAATGACGTCTGAAAAATACGAACAAGTTTCCACCCCATTGGGTTTTACTTGCGCTTTTTGTTAAACAAACAAACTGTGGAGAAAGTTTTGATCAAATGTGGATAATATATTGAAAATAACTCACAAGGAAAACAGTTTTCAAACATCCAAATCGGGCAAAAAAAGCAATTTATTTTGAAATATATATTTCACATACTTCATAATCTTTATTTATTTTCGTCGAATTAGATAACCTTAAAGTCTCGCGACAGTTTTATCTAGTGTTATTAATTATTTTTCCAGACAAATAAATAAATTCGTTTCGATAGGGTGCCGCTTTTTATATTTCACTGTTTACTATAATTTACACACAAATTTTCTGATGGCTTATTCTAGAATTAGAATGACATAAAACGATTTAGTTCTGTGTATATAAATAAACATTGTTTTCATAAAACGCCGATGGTCGGTGCCGAGTTGCAATACCGCGGTAAATGGACATTTATTTTTAATTGTTTTTTTTTATTTTGTTTAAGATGGATAAATTGATTATTAAAATGTGGTCTTAATTTAATGTCTTTATTGTAAACACAAATACTATTTTTCACATAGTGACGTCACAGTTAAAATATATAACTATTGAATGATGAGAAAGTCTAGATTTGAATTCGTAGAGGGTCTACGAATACTACGTAGATATAAAACTGTTAGCTAATATGAAATATGAAATTATATCACATTGTTATACTATTAACTATAATTTTGAATTGGAAGGTGCTTAATGGAAATTTAATGTCACATTTGAATTATTTTTATTCTGTACACTTCCATAAATTTCGACATATCGACAAAATTTATGGAAGTGTACAGAATAAAAATAATTCAAATGTGCATTAACTATAAATTTACTGTTCATGCTATAATTCTATTTGCTCTATTTGTCTGAAGGAGATTAAATTATTGTGTGTTTAACAAGTATATAAATGATTGAATTGGCCTACACTTAGTTTTTACTCAATCATGTTTTAACAAAAACTTTAACGTTTTTGCCAAAAAAATCACTAATTTCGACCAATTATATTAATTAAATTAGTTGTTTAATATATTTTTTAGTTAATATATATTTATACGTGTTAATGGAATTTGAGCGTTATCATCGAAAACTTTTATCAAACGTGTTAATTGGGTGATTAATATTTTTGTTAAATTACGCAGCACACACAAACTGTGCGCGTATTTTGCTAATACCCTGCCACCAGGTAATAATTTCTAGTCAACAATAAAAGCCTAAATAAGAAATTTATCGCCTGCCTTGGAACGTAATGAAATTGTATACAAAACATTTTTCTTACATCTATTAAACGCTGTTCAGCTGATATGAATGGATGTCTGTCTCTAGCCGGCTCACTTAAAGACAATAATAATTCTATTATTTCTAGCCCAATGGCTATGAATAACATTTGAGGATCAAGGGTAATAATATACACGGAAATTAATGTCACATTGTGTTATATATTAGAGACGTGAACTTCACGGAGCGCTCTCAAGAGAGAAAAAAAGAAATAAATTTCAATTCAAAAATGCTAACAGCTAGCATATACGTATTAAGCATTTAAAAGCACTAAACCTTGGGTTTGGTCGCGGTATAGAAATACGTGTCGTCGAATTTAAAAAACATATATTCCTTAATCGTATATTCCGTGACATATGGTAGGCGTTATAAGTGTGATACGAAATAAAGACAATCGGGAATGATGGTTATTGAAATTAGTTCCGTCAAACGGCGCGGCGCCATCGGCCTCTGCGGGCGGTCCTGCTCTGATTCGTAAACTCTACGCATTATGGACGAGCTTTGCCACGCGTCACTGCGATTCGTCGCTTTGTGTTGAGCTTTAAGCTGTGGACCAAACCAAGGCATTATTCAGATTTACATATTGTACGTAAAAAGAACTTTATATTCGTATACTGGCTTTTAATATTACATTCATTATTTTGCCATATTTTTAAGCACAACCAGGATTTGGTGCAAAACGGTATTAAATAAACTAAATGGTTTTCATCGAAGCTAAGTACCAATGTACTAGATCAGCGGTTGGCAAACTTTTTGGGCTCACGGACCACCAAATTCACAATTTTAATCTAGCGGACCACTTACTGGACTTTTGTTTATTGTCACTCTTTTAAAGCTTTCTGTGTTCCAGGTCAATGTTAGCGCTCTTAAGATACGGATTTTAATCTACGTCGTCATCAAATTGGATTTGTCCTTTTTTGGCGCATTCACATGTCGAGCTCAAATTTGATTCAACGCTCCTTAATAAATCTTTTTTTTTTAATTTTGGACACATATTTTCATCACTGAGAACATTGTATTAACTCTGTTTAATTATATTTTTTAATCGTAAACGTGGAGCATATGGCCTCCTAGTGGAGGTATCTCAACAGAAGTTTTTTCTACGAGAACTGTTTGTTACTCAGACGCTCGACCTCACTTTGTTTCAAAGTGAGTAAGTAGGAAAGGAAGGATAAGGCTAGAACAGGACTAGTGGTTGACTAATCGCTATCGCTACAACCAGTTTTTAAATGATCAGAAGGATGGGAGGAGAGGAAATAATGTGAATTGACATCACAAAAACCCAGTCTTCGATCACAACTTTGAATTGAATAATTTTAAAATTCACTGTGATCTGACCGGGAATCGAACTCAGAATTGCGTGATCGGTAGAGCAAGCTCTTGCCAACTGGTCCACAGCAGGTCACAAATATATTGTATTAAAAATTAATGAACCGATTTAAAAAAAAAAAACGAACAGCAAAATTTGTTATACAATCATTTATGTAGAAAATTCTTACGTGTATGATTACGGTACACGTATCGCTTATATTTTGTACTTATTTATCAATATAAATGAAAAGTGAATTACTTGCTATGTGCGTAGAACTAATCTCTATTAATTGGTAATTCATTAGTGCGCAAATACGTTAATAAAGATTATAAATGATAATCAACAGTCTGACAGCAAACAAAGCATACAAGTTTTATTGTGTGGCTTATAGGATTAACATTACTTGATTGAATATAAATAGTACTCGCACACGGTTTGGATTAACTGCTTACCTTATTAATCAACAGATTATTTATGGACTCAAAAAAATCAACATTACGTCGTTGATCACTCCGCAAGACTGGTCTTGATTTGCGTTGTTGATACCAAGCCCTATCTCCCTAGTCTCCCAAGTAATGATATTTTAACGCCCTAGAAAATTCTTTTATATATTGCACACAAATCGTAAAAAACAGAATAACGTTTAAAAAAGATATAAACAGTGGCGGCTCGTGGATAAAATATCTGAGGTGATGCGGCAAATAAATGAAAAAAATAAAATATAATCCAAATGTCCTTTTTAACATTAAAAATTATACTAAATGTGTATTTTTATTTCACTGTAAAATTCACTCTTCTGTCGTTTTTTGCTTGAAAAAAGTTCTGTCACTGTGGTCGCGTCGCTTGTACTGCTGAAGTGGCAGTACGAACTAAGCGTTTAAGCCCCGAACCCTCTTCTCGCACCACTCCTTCGCGTACGCGAGCATATTCTATCGAACACGGCACTGTACAAAATTTAATAGCAAAAACCGCCACAATCACTTCGCGCAGAAATATCAAACCAACGCCAGTTGTCACGTAGGCTTCTCTATACCGGCGGTGAGCGTTTGATATATTCATTTCGCGCCCGCTTCGTCTTCGTCCACGTAAGACAGTGTTAAACTTGCAGCTTACACCGTCTGATGGTGAAAGACTGAATAAAATTTAAGAGAGTACATAAAACGTGAAGCTGATACACATTATACATATGTTGTCAAAAATATGTTATGGTGTAATTATATTAAATGCTCGCTTATATATAGAAATATTATCTTTCCAGAAAGTTATAGATGACAGTACAAAATCACACAGCCCATTTATATTGTTTTATGTACTATATAACTATCTACACACGTTTTTGTTTACGTATAAAAAAGCAACGTTTATTTACAGCCAGACTATTAACATAAAAATAAAGATAGCGTTACTAAGTTCCTAGATATCAATTAAATTTATCTGTGATTAAAATTGTATATCTCTTATATCCAACAAATGCTGATTATAACTAGTATTAAAAGGAAATCGTTAAATATGTAACAAGTGATATTTTTTTTCATACATTCATATCAAAATATAATAAGTAAACTTTAACTATGACCACTTTATTTTGATGCATTTTTCTTTGAAGTTTACTTTAAATCAATTATTTATTTTTGTTAACAGTTGAATGACTTACATCGCAAATGTAGATTTCTTGTTTTTTAAACTGATTATTTAAGAAAAATAATACACCCATGATTACCTTATTTATATAATCACTAATAATAAATCGCGGTTAAGTTAATATTATTTTTTTAATGTTGCAAGAGAGGATATTGATTTTCTCAAAATAAAATAAATACTCTAGTGTTTATTCATTGAAAACGAAATTATCTTGAACTTCCCATGATACATAAGACAAGTCAGTAAATTGACATAAAAGATCGAAAAGTTAAAAAAAAATTAGCGATCTTACCGGATAAATGTTTTGAAATACATACTATTTTTTGTTTTTTTACCATATCCACTCTTCATGTGGAGCATATAGACTCCTTATAGTATTTATTTCAATAGAAGAGTTTCTACGAAAACTGCTTGTTACTCAGTTTCTCAACAGAGTATAGATAGAAGGATAAGGCTAGGACAGGACTAGTGGTTAACTAATCGCTCTTGCCACGCCCCATTTTTTTTAAGATAGGGTGTATAGGAGAGGGGACAGGACATCTATGCCTTCGAACTGAAATCTATAAATCGATTGAAAAAACAATTCTATCGATTGAATTAGCTTTTACTTGGTAGAACTTCATTATAATTAGGTCAAATATAATAACTTTTTTTTTTCTAAAAAAAAAAAAATTTATAGCTATAGTCAGAATTAACTTCTATTATAGATTCAATTCAAAGTGGAGTGGTGAGAACATAGGAAGTGAAATTATTCTCTGTTGTCATCAACATAATCAATCAAATTTAATATTGAAAATCCACCAAGCACCTTCAGTCGAAATCTTAAAAAAATAAAACATAATCATAAATTGAAAGTTTTTATATTATTATTTTACTTACTGAGTTTTATAAAAAAATATTGTACCACAACTAAAACGTTGAAAAATGTCAATTAATTAGTAAAAATTTTCAATTATTTATTTTCGAAGCTTCATTATAACTACTTTATAATTATAATTTACAGAAATAATAGGATTAAATTGGATTGAAATCAGTGACGTATTACTTGTTTAAAATTTATTAACTTTATTGGGAAACACAGTATGGATATCACAGAATATAAATGGAAAACAATATTGAGTTTCTCACTTATCATAAAACCATGCTTGAAGTTTCTTTTTCTATGAATTTTTTATATTTGCAGTCTGACAGAGTCAACGCTTGCACTATACCAAGTGCGGTTTATGAGGTGACTGTGTTCGTGAAAGCTTTTTCAAAAGCTGGAAAACAATCCCACTTACCAGCTCAACTTTTAATAAAAACTTTAACCGCAACACAAAACAGCCTGTTCGTAATTTTAAATTTACGGCCAACGCTTTAGAACTTTTTATTATAACAATTCAAAACACTTTATGGATCGGGAAAATAAAAACAACTGAATTGACTCGGTTAACATTAAATGGGGCTATCTAGAAAAAAATGGATTTTTTTCTTATCTATAAGAAGAGTCCCATGTATTTGTGTTGAGTTAAACAAAATGGAAATATAATTCTTTCGTCTGATCATTACATAATCATGTACAGTTGCGGTTTATGAACGTGGGAGGCCCAAGGCGCAATCAAATTTGGAGGCCCCTTTTTTTGGATAACCTAAAAATGGCAGAAAATTACATGTAAAATAATACAAATACATATCGACTGTGGAAAGGAAAAAGGACGTAACCCTCAATTTTCTAAAACAGCTTTTGACGATAATCACAATGTATACAACTTGACACACATTCTATCAAAAGGATGCAAGCTGCAAATGCCGAATTAGTATCTAAATTTAGCTTTTAAGTTTGAAAAAGATGACCTTGTAAAAAATTAAAACCAAGAAAAACACTGAAATAACGGTTTTTCCGAGACAATTTCTTTAATAAATATTAGATGATGTCAATTAAACACTATTTTAGAAGTATTCGTGCACTTCAAGGCTGTGCATAATTCATAATTTGCATATGTCACAAAATCACCAAAACACGTTTTTTTCGCCTCCTGTAAAATTTGATATGTGTGGGTTACGTCCTTTTTCCTTTCCACAGTCGATATATTTAAATCTTAACTAAAAGTATGCAAGTAATAAGCTATATTCGAGGCCCCTAAGATTAGGAGCTCCCAAGCGCGCGCCTCATTCGCTTATAGGATAATCCGCCACTGAACATGTATAGTAAAACAATACAATAAAAAGTTGCCCAAATCCATTCCAGTCGAGCGAAAAAACACGAAGATGTAATGTAATACATATATCCAAAATCGTAATACAGTTAGTGTAAATTTGTTATTAACTACTTTCGGGAATTTTTCAATGGAGATAACCATGATTTATTATCATTGCGAGTTGCGACTAGGGCATCCAATCCCGGGATTCCGTTCAATTTTCTGATCCCGAAATTCCGGGATTGAGATGGCCGCGATCCCGGGATTGAGAAATTTTGAAATTCCTAAAATTTACACGAAATTGGCAAATTCAAGATTTAAAATTCCTCGGTGAGCTAAAAAAAAAACGAGTTTCCGCGAGATTCTGGGAAAAAGTATACCAAATCGGAGATTTCAAATTTCTCGGTGAGCTAAAAAAAAAAACGAGTTTCCGTGAGATTCCGGGAAAAGGTATAGCGAATTGAGGATTTCAAATTCCTCGGTGAGAAAATCTCAACCCCGGGATCCCGGGATTCAAAATAAATCAATCCCGAAAACCCGGATTGGAAAAAGGCTCCGGGATTGGATACCCTAATTGCGACATCTAGATTTTCACATTAACAATTTTTATACTGTCTATACTTTATCACCTTTAAAGTGTCCACTGTTAATAATTGATGGAAAGGCAATATATGAAACAACTAAACACCTTTTGTACTAATTCCACATCTTGTAATTATTTCATGTTCACCTCAGCGTAAAATATTTATGATGAGCAAAAGTGGTCATGGTCTTAATAAATAAATGTAAAACTTGCACAAATTAGCTTTTTGATATTTTTGGTTTCTGTAGACAAAATTAAAAAATAGTAGAAACAAGAACCCGCATGTCTAATTATGACCTGTGTGATCTAGTGGTGAAAGCTGTACCCCAGCGATCTGATAAGTTTCTGTTCGAGTCTCGGCATGTTTAATATCATGTCTTTTCTCCATAAGTTGACCTCGCGTGTCCTCATCAAGTTGATCAAGTCATCTAGTCAGCAATCCAAATATTTCATATGGCCCATTAGAGGTGAAGTGACCCAAGTAGTAAAATGGTAAAACTTAAGTACAATCACGTCTTTATTTAGTGTTTTGGTTTATTTTTTTATTTAACAATATAAACAATCATCAATTCAGTAACAAAAGCTTCACTTCAAAAAGATTGATTGCATCTGAATTTTGTAAAAAAATCATGAAAAAAAATCAATAAAATTGTCTACTGTTGTGTACGGGTGTCGCAAAATATGTGAGGGAGCAAGACTACAATTGGGCCTTCGAGAGGTGAAGTGAGCCAACTAGTAAAATGGTAAAACTTTTTTTTGGACTTTTAAGTACTATCCCGTCTTTAATTTGTACTTTGGTGAATTGCATATTTTTATGTTACGGAGATGACACTATTACAATGTGTATGAAATGAGGTCACATAACTTTTACGATATTTTAAGACGAGCAGAATATTACAACGTATCTGACTTTTTTTTCTGAAATACTACTTGGCTCACTTCACCTCTAATGGGCACATATATATTTGTATTAAATTCGAAAGTGAACTCTCAGTGATGAGCATACGGCATTCTAATGCAGATATCTCAACAGAAATTTTTCAACGGTTATTGCTTGTCCCTAGCTAAGCCTCACTTTTTCTAAGAGAGTATGAATGTAAATATAAAGGGTACGATATGATTAACAGTAAACAAATCTTTCTCACTACACCCTGGTATTAAATGATTAGAAGAGTGGGAGGGGTTTTTTCACAATATAACCAACACCCATACCTTAAAACATATTACAATTGAACCCGCGAGGTACGTCACGGAAACCTAAGACGTCGAGCATTGCTCCACTGCCCCAAAAAAATCATTATAAATTTTAATTATTTGGACTGATATTCGCTTAAGGCCGGTTGTTTTATTGTCTTATAAAACAACGACTATTTCATTGAACAAAAGGAAATTAACCGCTTGACTACCGGGCAAATAAATCATTAACATGTCCCAGAGATACTGCGTGTTTTTGAGAAAAATAATTTTGCCTAACATACACTCGAATTCGATATTTTAAAAACCTATATTGACTCAGCACTACACATATTCATCAGAATATTGCTTATATTCTATTAGAATACCAAGTATATGATTTTTTAAATGTCTTGGACATCCTTGTTTGATTGTATATGTTCCGGACACCTGTGTCCGCTTGGTATCCAAGTGGTTAACACAGTACAGGTGTGTTTTTACTAATCTTACACTTTTTGTGACGAATGTAATTGATTTAATAGCGTCCGATAAATACGCCGATGATAGCATATTATTGGTAAATCAGATTTCCCCATACGGATTTCCCACATTAAGAAACATTTACACATAGCTGACCTCTCAACCCGAAGACTTTATTTTATAATATCATACAAAATAATAAAAAAAAAATACTCTTTACAACGTAACAATATAAAAATCACGATCTGTACAAAGAAAACTTGAGGTCGTTGAAGATATATCATAAATTTAATGGCCGTTTTATATACACGCCGGTAATTATTTTATAGAAAAAATGTCCTATCTGAAATTTAACATAAAAAACACAATGAATTATCAAGGTGTGGCATTTTATACGTTGAATGATGATGCATTTGAATTACGTGAGCGTGGAAATATTGTGTAAAGTTGTTTTAATCTTTTATGTATATAAATATAATACAAAAAAAACACTAAATCTCTTTATTTCAAAAACATTGCGAAAAAACACATTTGCGAAATATAATATAAATACTTAGTATCACATGTGTAAGTACCACATAGGCACTTGCTTAAAGATTTTTTATAATTTATTGCATCATAATAATAAAATATACGTTCCAGGTCAATTATCGAGTGGTCAACGCTTAAATTTCAGTACGGACAGATTTCTGTGGTGCCTTAGATATCTTCTCACCTATTATAAAAACGGATGTTACGATCCAGTGGCGGTTCAAACCCCACCCTAAGAATAATTTTAATGTTCCATTTTTCTAATTTATTAAAACTTGGGAACAAATTAAATTGTCAGAATTTAAATCAATTTTTCAGAATATTTTATAACCATCATGGTTAGGAAATTATGACTATTTATTTTGACAGATATATTATGACCATACGAGCCTTAAAACTTTATTGTGAAATGGGCTCTTTAATTGTTTAGTTTACTATGTTTTATAGAATACATACATAATTATGTATGAAGTAGTTTTATATATATATATATATATATATATTATTTTAAATCATCTATTTTTTAATTTATTAAAAAAAAATATTTTCAAATGGAATTGCCCCCTCCTGAGAAAATTTCTGGATCCGCCACTGTTACGATCAGTGGCGGCTAATCACATTGGAGGTTCCAAAGCAATTAAATTTAGAGGTTTTTTTAGGATAATTTATAAGCTCTAAAAAATTGCATGTATGTAAAGTAAAATTAACATAGAAAATTAATTTTAAAAATATATTTTATGTTATTTAACGTACATGCTTTTTTGAGAACCCTAAGATTTGGAAATTGTCGGGTCCTATGGCTCATCGGTTAGCGGTGTGGGCTTCCGTGCCGGATATCACGGGTTTGAATCCCTGTACGAAAAGCATTTTTTCGATTGATTTATCGAATTCTGTTTGAAGGCAAGGGTGGTTGTTATGTCTAAAAATTCCCTCCCACTCTTTGGATCCTGTCATGATTAGGTGTAGCGAGAGAGATTAAGTAACCACTAGTCCTATCGTTCTATCCTTACCACTCACTTTGAAAAAGAGAGGTTGATCGACTAAGTAACAAACAGTTCTCGTATAAAACTTCTGTTTAGATACCTCTATTAAAATTAAAATAAAAAAAAAGATTCGGAGGCTTCAAGCGCGCGCCTCATCTGCTTATAGGGTAATGCGCATCTGGTTACGATTAGCTAATATCTTGCCCAGTCCTAGCCTTTTCCTTTAATCCATACTCCTAACGAAAAAGAGAGGTCTAGAAACATTTTTTTCCATTCAATAATTAATTTCTGAAAAATTTTGAAAACAGGATTAGGCCGAAGCTTAGGAAATATTGAAAACCGTTTTTTTTATTAGCCCCTACTCAATACATCACAAACATCTATGCCTTCAAACAGAACGCCATTAATATATTGAAAAAATTACTTACCGTACTGAGATTCGAATTCGTAAACACTGCAACCACTCGACCACGGATTTATAATATAATAATATATTTTTATTAATTAGTATACGAAATATATTTCTTTCGAAGGAATAAATTAATTTAAACATTGACAACATTTTTTTACACACAGTCCGTTTTTTGTATGCTATTATTATACGTGTACCGTACAGTCGACATTAATACTATTGTCGATTAGCCAATTTGGTTCTCGACACGCGATGTCATAATAAATCTATAAATAAACACGCATAATATAATAATAAATTATTGCCTACCCAATCTATGAAGTTAAAAAAATATATTCATATCCTAACAAATGTAGCAATACCTCGTATGAAGAGTATGATTTTATACATATAAAATTAAAAATATTTTTTTATAACTATAAAAATTAATTATTATTAACAAATTAATATTTATATTTTCGGGAGAATTGAAACAAATGTAAGAAATTTTAATAAGCTAATAAGCAATGGCGGCCGGTCAAAGTGGCATTGGATCAATTAATATTTATATTTTCGGGAGAATTGAAACAAATGTAAGAAATTTTAATAAGCTAATAAGCAATGGCGGCCGGTCAATGTGGCATTGGATCAATTAATATTTATATTTTCGGGAGAATTGAAACAAATGTAAGAAATTTTAATAAGCTAATAAGCAGTGGCGGCCGGTCAATGTGGCATTGGATCAATGCTCCCCTTGTATATGCAGGAGCGGTTATATTTCAAGAAATAATATTCAAACATAACATTTATACCATTCACTCATTTTAAATTCTAAAATAAAATAAAATGTTATAAAATATTTATTATAGACAAATAAAAATACATGAAGGCATGATTGGCTTTTTTCTAATTTTTGATGACATTAAACATCGATTATTCGTAGTAATTGATTTTATTTCTATATAATCTCGCACAGTCGTTAATTGTTGTCGTCCTCCTCTTTGATTGCGCTCAATTTAATCAGTTTCTCTGAATTTCTTCAAAAAAAACTAATACAGCCGGAGCACTGTATCCTACACATTTCGAAATTTTATTAATGGAAATTTTTAGTTCAGCGAAAGCCAAAATTTTTGATTTCGTCGCGAGTGTCATACGCTTTGGCTTATTCATTTTTTTTAACCGTATTGACGCAACCGCAATTCACACAAAACTGGTGAATAATAAAGAAACAAAACTTGTTACAGTTGAAAGCCAAATATCACTGTACAATAGAAAAAAATAGTAGGGGTTTGTAACTATTGAATTGCGAGAAACCGAAAAACTCAAAGTCGCAATGTCGGGCGGTTACTTGCAATTAACAATCAATTGGCCAGCACTGTATATGTGTGTGATATTGCAAATTTTTTACCCTATTTAAAACCCTTTCGTGTTATTCTTTGTTCTCTTAGAAAAAACAGGAGAAGAAATAAGGTAGGGAAAAAAAATATTGAGATAAGTTTCATTCATACTTTATATGTTCTACATTGAAAGTGGAGTACAATATTCATTAATATATTCCAATTAATTAAGTATTTCGACTGAGGGTGCTTGATGGAATTTCAATATCAAATTTGAATTGTTTGAATTTTGTACTTTTCCATGAGTTTTGTCGCTAACGACCCGGGTTTCGCCTTTCGGCATCTTCAGGCATTCCAAGTGCACGGATGTACTTGAACTGACGCGTAGTAAACAGTTTGCTTTTACCCCTTTTAAATAATTGTCATTTTATTAATAATTCAAGCACTTGCTATCATTAAATATTGATTCAAAGGCTTAAAAACAAATCAACTCATTAATAATAGGTCGGATAAAACCCTAGATTTATTTTAAGCATTCCCATGTTATTATCTGGTCATTAATATTTTCAAAAATCCCCATAATTATAACAAACCTACTTAATCCATTGAAAATTGTATACATTCAATTTTCGCTAATTTACATTTTAATAACCTTTTAACTTAGTGATCTACTTATATTTTTGTTTATAAACGATACAAATTGTTTACTACGCGTCAGTTCAAGTACATCCGTGCACTTGGAATGCCTGAAGATGCCGAAAGGTGAAACCCGGGTCGTTAGCGGCAAAACTCACGGAAAAGTACAAAATTAAAACAATTCAAATTTGATATTGAAATTCCATCAAGCACCCTCAGTCGAAATACTTAATTATAAAACAAGACTAGATATGTTATTTAAATTTACAAAAGCATTCTTATTATATATTGTGAATCATTTTAGTATTTTCCCACGTTATTTTTGAAGACTTGCATATTGATCTTGAAATTCTCATGGCGATAATTACTAACATTACTAGATAATATATTGTAGCTTAGAAAAACAATTAGTTGTAGGCTTATTATATTTATAAAAATGCGCCAATTTAAAAATCGGCACATGTTTCATAGGAGGTATTTTAATTGCATGAAAAAAGTTGTCTATTGGTATTTGTAAAAAATAATGTATTTTTTCATACCCGAATGACAACTATTCGATATTCTAAAATGAAAACGGGTTTCTAAAAATAAACACTGAAAAAAACTCGTATTTCATCATGAATATTTTTTTATTTATTGTCGTGTCTGGCCTAGAATAAATAAATCGCGATGGTATCGAATATTGAATTAATATTTTTCGTTACAAAGCACAATTATGTTATGTTTGATGGTATGGCCGTAAAAAACTTTATTGTTTTTATTCATACAGATAGAGTAGGCATTTTAAATATTCTAACTTTCAGATATCAAACATTTTGCACAATAAACATTAATAAGCCGCCTGTGTGGTCGAGTGGTCAACGTTGTTGGCTTCGGCTACGGAGGGCCCGGGTTCAAATCCCGGTACGGACAGTTTTATAAATTGATTTTTCAATCGATTTATGAATTTTTGTTCAAAGGCATGGATGTATGTGATGTCTTGAATTCCCCCCTCTCACCCATCCTATCCTATAAACGGAGCATATCGAGAGCGATTAGCTTACCACTACTCCTGTCCTAGCCATATCCTTCTATCCCTACTCTCTTTGGAAAAAGAGAGGTTGAGCAACTGAGTAACAAGCAGTTCTCGTAGAAACACTTCTGTTGAGATAAACTCCATTAGGAGTCCATATGCTTCACATTGGGAGCGGACATGGTTAAAAAAAAAAATTAATAAAACAATAAATTTAGATAAATCTAGTGTAATAAGTATACATTTCTTTGACCGAACACTTTTGTTTTGTAGATCATTATATATTTTTTTTTTCATATCATCCGTTTCTAAACAGGATCTTAGGAAAACCCTAACCAAGAATAAACATTCATTTCAAGAGTAAAAGTTTTATATTAATCGTATTAATACCAGGGCATCCAATCCCGGACTTTTTTTTGTAATACCGGGATCCCGGAATTAAACATTCAACATAAAATCGGGATTGAGAAATTTTTGCTCGGCGATTTTTCTAAAATAAATTTGTCGATTTTAAAAACCAAGGAATTTGCGGAATTCCCAAAACTCCCAACATTCTCAAATTTTCTCATTCCCGGGATTTCAGGATCACAAAATTTAGCGGGATCCCGGGATCGGAGGCCCTAATTAATACTTATTTTGTAAACGATTGACGAATACTTTTACAATACTCATGTTCAATATGGTAACAAACTTAAAATTTTACCAAAATTTCATTCTAAATGTTGGAAATAAAAAGCTAAAAATTGCTTATTTTACACCCCCAAACTCAACAATTATACACCATATCTGTATAATATAAAAGTACTCTAGAACAATATAAAGCCAACCATAAACGACAATAAGTTGTTCTTTATTCAAATTTTACGAGCAGTGCTGCGAGCTACCAGGTCAAATTTTCCAAACAGTTATTGCCAGACGCGAAAATTATATAACACGAACTACAAAATGATATCTCATCTCATAACATTCATAAACGAGCGTTTTCTTACAAAATTTATGAGACACATTTAAAAAGAAGAATTTGTATTACATACCATGCCGAAAAAATTAAACTTGTATAAAAAATAATCTGTATGTCTATTTTTTAGATGTTTTATCTAACTAAACTTTAATAAATTTAAATCGTTCAAATTCTATACACTCCCACATATTTTGTCACTAATGACCCGCGTTTTGCATCTTCAGGCATTCAAGTGCACGGATGAACTTTAGCTAATTTTTGGTTAATAGTTGTATTGTGTATATATATATATATTCTCATGACTATTAATTTACATGCTCCCAATTTATTCTTACGTGGGCGAAACAATGAGCAAAAACTTTTATTTCTAAAAACTTATACCTCGCTTAGGAGGTATGAGTCACCAGTTCCAAGGGCCGTTCGACTAATCAACGCATTGCCTAGAGAAGTGGAAATTTTTGGTGATGGTATTTGTGAACTGTTTGATAAATTTTTCTTTTGTATTTCTTGATTTTTTATGTTGAATTTGGTGTACTGTGTATTTTTATTTTATATTTTGTCTTATTATATTTTTCAAGTTTAGGCGAATTGGCGTCAGCTGTTATGTCATGTACTGTAATTTTGATTTTTAACAATAAATAAGTAATATATATTCATGTGTATAATAAATATATATACGGGTCATATGACACAGCGGTTAGCGTTGTTAGCTTCCGTGCCGGATCTCACGGATTCTAGTCCCAGTACGATCTAATTTTTCAATAACTGGTCGTAACGAGAGCGATTAGTTAACCACTACTCATGTCTTACACTTATCCTTCTATCCCATCTACTCTCTTAAAAAACGAAAGGTTGAGTGACTGAGTGACAAACAGTTATCGTAGAAAAGTTCTGTTGAGATACCTCAATTAGGAGGCCATATGCTTCAAATTGGTTGCGGACATGGATTAAAATGAATAAAATTGACTACCACTAATTAAAAAGATATTTATCATATACTATTTAAATGTCGTTAAATTAATTGGTGATGTGATCATATTAACAAATACAATTTCTATTCGTCTAAAATTACAAGTTATTAACGTTAAAATGTCATAATGTGAAAATGGCTACTGATTAAAAACGTGGCTTTACTTTGATAAATAATATGATCACTTTCTCTGTATTGCTTAATCTTTGTTGAAATGTACAAAAAATCAAGCTATTGACTTGAATATAATAAGGTCCTTGAGGCGACCTTAATCTAGCTGTAAATTGATGGAAATACAAAACATGGATGACGTACATGCTCGTATTCTTGCTTAAAAAAAACTATAGCTATTCAGACATTCAAAGAAATATCTTTTGTGATGAGATTCATAGAAGATCTATGACGAAATGCTTACATACGAAATTAGTATGACATTTTAATTAATTAATTAGATGGCATGAAAAGATTACTGCAATGTATCTAGATTTCATGAATAGATGGATCAAGCAATTGTTTTATATAAGTATTACTGAGAATTTTAAACATAAAAAATCGTTTTAATCCCATTCTAAGAAGGTTTCTTGCTGTAAATTGTTTTTATTGATTACGAATTTCCATGTATATTTCCAGTAATGAAAAAATAATACATAAATTTACAAAAGATTTACGTCAATATTTTTTATCTCTAGCGATCTATTCAATGAGATTGAATCAATTGCTGAAATATTTTGTATATATATGTTATGATTTTAAAATTAATTTATGGATTTCTGTTTGAAGGCATGGATCTACATTAGTGATCTCTTGAATTCCTCTCTCTCACCCATCATATCCTTACAGCCTTGGAGCGTAACGAGATCGATTACCTAACTAGTGCTGCCTTAGCCCTATCCTTCTATCTCTACTCGTTAACACTTACCCTACAGTGCTAAAAAATACTTCCGATATGATGCTGGCCCTTAAAGAACCAAATGAAAAAACACGTTTTAACACTTATCACCCTTTGATGGACGGTAAAAACCTAGGATGCATATTTTGAAAAAACATGTTTTCCACTTGGTCCCTAAAGGGCCAGTAACGTAACGGGCTGAAAGTATTCTTTAGCACCGTAAGGAAAGTTTTAAGAAAGGTTGAGCAACAGTAAGTAACAAGCAGTTATCGTAAATACTCTCCTATTGAAATGAACTCAATTAAGATTTCATATGCTCTACATTGGATAATTTCGTTCCATAAAAATTATAAAATATATCACTTTTAGCGTGTCCACTGTCAATACTTGGTGGAAAGGCATTATATTAATAAAAACACAATAATCCTTTGTACTTCATTCCACTTTATTTAATATGTCAGGACCGGTTTGACATATTAAATAAAGTGGAATGAAGTACAAAGGATTATTGTGTTTTTATTAATATAAATATAGTTACTAATAGTTTGACATCACTGCCAACTATTTTTTTGCGATAATTCTGTTGGAACTAAATACTATGTTATGTATATTTTTTTTATATTAATTTAAAAATTATGAAAGTCTACAAATTAAAAATCTTAGAATTACATAGATCAGAAAATATTCTAGTAAATGTCTTAAACATTTAGAATTTAAATATACAAGAACTTTTATTAAGTCAATTATCTAGAAGAGAAACGCGGTAATGTTTTTCGACATCTTAGATTCTTACATGTTTTGAAGTTTAAATTAATAAGATAGTATGGATTCGAAAACATACGAAATTTAATGTTTTAAATTTCGTGTATTCAGGACAAATAAAAACAAAAATTCGTGAACCCATGATCGCATCCCTAGACATCCCGCAGTTGCGATATTCATTTCACGTATATATTATATTATCTTTGACTGATAATATGCGCTGATATCAGCGATAACGTAAGGCTGTAGTCAAAAGATAATCACATCGTATTATTTTTACACCCACGGTAAAATACTGCTTTACAATTAATACCTGCGTTATCAAAACGACGCACACAGTGGTGACCAGACAAAATTTTAGGTGCGAAATTTCGTATGTGAAAGTCAATTAATTGTATATCTCACACCACTTGCCCGCTACTATTTTGAACAAGCTCAGAAATGATAATTTGAACATGTTTTCAATGATTAACAATAAATGAAGTAACAGATGTTATGTAAAGTGGCTTAATATGTATTTTTAATCCAATTCAATCTGGTAGAGAAATTTTGATATAACGCTTAATATGTTACGATGACAGTTCGTCGTTTAATTTTCTGATACACGATCATAAACATAATGATATTACATGAATAATCTGCTTAGAAATGATATTCAGATGAAAAATTCACTACAAAGATTCTTAACTAAAACATTTAATATATGTATGTTTATCTTAATTTTCCATCCAAAAAGCACTATCAGTTTTCTCTATCATCCGATAGTCAGGATAAACGTATTCTGAGACGCACGCGACGCAAAGCAGAGCATTGGAGAAGTGGCAGATGAAGCAGACAAGTGCGACCAACGTATGCTGTGACAGTTACCTCACGCAAGTGACAATATGATTGACAAACAATGTTCCTCAATAACTTTTTTAATGTTTTTAAGATTAGTCTACATCGTATAAGTAAAGTTGAGTTCGCACAAATTCATAAGTTCCTCGGACATTTTCCTGTGTTTGGCTGCGTTTTAGCATACGCAGACACGGATCCCTTTTCATGTAATACAAAATATGTGCTGCTCTCCATACACCTGATCTCACTTTGCTTAACGTTAGGCTTTAGCGTGCATGTTAAACAATGTCTGGACACTTACATTCGCGGAGCACGTGGTTAATGTGCACACTGCATGCGACTCTCCACAAAACGCTGTCCATTGAGGCACTATTTACTCATATTTTCGTATCCAAGGACGCCAAAATCTCACCGGTTTCAGAAGTCCTTCAGAAAAATCCAAAGCACGTGCTCCTGCCAATCAAACTGCCTTACCCCCAACGTCCGACGCAGAAAATCAAAATAAGTTACTTATTGAATGCAAACGCTGAATAAATGTCCAAGTAATATGAAAATGTCCTTCAAAAATAACAAGAATTATTTAATATAAAATGTGTATAGTTCATATGGTAAATAACGGAATATCGGCTAAAATGGTATACCAAAAAATTACAACATAATAAAATGACTACAGTTTATCTGTACGACCGTGAAGGAGCACCACAGAAAATAATAAAAAAACATTATTTGGCAGAAATAAGCGAGAACCGGCTTAGGGTGAGCTCCTTGCCTTGTCTGACAAATTATCGCTCATTTTCCCCTTTGAGCACAATCCTTTATGTCCAAAGATAACAATGCGTGCAATCACTCAGCGATCTGTCACATCTTTATTTAGATTTTGAATGACTGAGGTAGACTTTACGGAAGGGGTTAGGTTTCACTGGTTAAGTCATTATAAGCACTGGTGCAAGATGAATAAGTAACCCTTTCGGTGCAAATTTCGTATTTGCAAACATGCATAAGGAATTATGTATTAAAATATTACAATTTGTTTTTTGTTACATGTTACTTCCTCTTTTTCAACGTATTAAATCGAATGCACATTTATTTGATACATGTGTGGTAAAAAAAGACTTTAAAGTAAAACTAAAGTGATACTATCATCGTTTAAAATATTATGTTTAATTTAAGATAGTAAATACATTTACGTTTTTTTTTCTCTTTAATGGTTCTAGATATAAAGCGAAATCGTAGTAAACAAGTTTAACAAAAAACTTAAAATATCTGATCGAACTAGTATTATAAATGTGGTAGTGCCACCTGGGCAACATTCTATTAATGCACGTGATGTAACAACACACATATAGAGAGACAAATTGTGTGTGTATCTTTGTATTTCTGTGTCTGTGTGTGTTGAACTGCGAGTAGAGGAATATATCAAAATAGTAATGTAAGTTTCTTATTTTTATCATAATTTCTCTTTATAAAAAATCGCAGAAAATGAACGCTTGGTGTCGATGCCATCGGTTAAATGTATTAAATTATTTTGTAACTTAATTATTAGATTAAAAAGTATTAGTGGCTCATTTCTTCTACAGTATAGTTACATTAATAATTTGTGGACGACGAACGGTTCATGATTATATTATTGTCACAAGAAAACTCTCTCCTCAGAATAAGATGTAAAATGCGGTGCAATTCCAAAAACTTTATCTGCCTTTTAAATTTTCAAAACAATGGATTCATTCATAGACTCAAGAGAGGTGTGAGAAGAAATGTCTGGTTTTTTTCGAATAATAAATATATAAGGGTCTTTACAATATTTCACATGAATCTCACTTTCTCCCCGCTCGAAAATTCTCGTAACAATGGACATAATTGCGAAGGTAACAAAGAATTCTTGCTATTATATTGTGTTGTATTTTTGAAATCGCCGTGAAAAACACAAGGGAAAAGTAATCGATGACCATTTTAAGTGTGTTAAATAATAAATATTTTTTTTTACTTTTTAAAGTTGTACTAGTTGAAACCAGGCCTGTAGAGTCGTGAAGAGTTAAGACGACTCTGGCCATAGCTTAAAACACGACAATGATTATTTTTTAGCCTTACTAGCATGCAGTGACTCTACTTTTACCCTAGAGATTTGAATTCATTTTTTTCTTTAGATGGATTCGAAGTTATTGGTCTTTATTTATTACGGCTCCAGTTAAGGCAGTCCGAATCCATGACTCCGACTGCTACTGAAAATCCTTGATTAAAACAAGTATGACAAATTGTGTTTTAAAAATATAAATAAATGATGTTATTACCAAAAAATGACAGTTTGTAACATTCAACTAAATAATTTCAAAAACATTTACTATACCGATATTTATCAATTTTCGGGTACATGGTGTAATGGTCAACGTCGTTGGGTTCCGTGACGGATTTCACGTGTTTACCAGAATCGAACCAATCTCCTATTTTTTCTTAGTACTACTATTCTGGTCGAAATTTTCATAAATATTACGAATTGTTTATTTAGTAAAATTTTCCTTATTTTTGTCATGAGTCTTAAAAATAATATCGTGTTGCTCTTTCCAGCGGTGGGCTGCCAATATGTTAACAAGGGGCTCGTTTAATCTCAAAACAATTCTCAGTGTTCTGGTGAAAGAGTGATTTTTTTATCACTACCCTTGGTTCTTTCGTGTTGGCCTCCATATTTATGAAAAGATTGACAGGCACATATGAAATTGTAAAGCTGAAAACATAAACATAAGACTTATGTAAGTAAAGTCTTGCTTAATATAAACTTTTATAATACAAACATTATCGGTAATATTTGAAATATTTTCAAAAATAAACACCTTACTTAATACATAATAAATATATTTATTATGTATTAAGGCTGTTCTTCCCAGAGGTCCTTGAGTTTTTACAGCCCGCACTTTATTTCAAAGCTGTTACTTTCCGGTAGATCTTTATTCTTGGCACTCTGACCAAAGTGATCTTTACACCTTCTACAGGTATAAATAAGCTTTGTCAGAGATGCGGGAAGGCGCTACTGACCATTGCTTTCTGGTCAGATATGCGTGTTAATTTTTTTCTTCCCAAAGCCATTTTTTGTATTTCTAAGACCATTAAATTAACAATATTTTTAAACTTTACTAACGCCAGTTGAACAAAGCTTTTGAGCTTAAAATAGTTCTCAACTTAACTTTGGTTATAGACAGTGCTTTTTATAAAGAAAAGGTGCCGGAACTCGCTTCTTGCGAAGCTTTTGATTTTAAAAAAAAATTGTAATCCATGTCCGCTCCCAACGTGGAGCATATGGATTTCTAATGGAGGCTTCCCAACAAAGGTTTTTTTACGAGAACTGCCTGTTAATCAACCTCTTTTTTAAAATATATCAAGCATTAGATTAGACCATTGGTTTTGGTCATAGTGTAAGTTTATGAACCTGGCATTCTTTTGTATAATGATATTTACTAACGAGTTTTTCGGTTCACGCCACAAACCATTTAAAAGCAACCTTACTTGGTGATAAACAGGCGAAGGTTTCTAATAAAAAAAAAACACGCAAATACTGATTGGAAACATTAAAAATGGCGAGAAAAGCCTTTATTATAGATGTTTTATTTTGATAACCGCCTATATAGTAAACATTCATCTCATTGTTAACAATTAAGTATAGAACACACATTTTATTATAAACATTTTTATTATTAATTATTAATTATTGTATAAATGTTATTACTTTTTAGAGTGTTCATAAATGCTTATACTGCCACTATACGATAATATTCTAAATCTACAAGTTAAAGTTAACTATTATTTAATATTAAGCTTTTTTTAAAAAATAGTATTGATGAATATTTATATTTTTGCAATTGATTAAATATTTAAAATGAAGCTCTGTTATAAATTTTACCATTGATCCACAGGCTTATAATTAAGCAAAAACAACATTGAGTCAAAAAATCGTTAGTAAAAAATGTTTATTTTACGTGAATTTTACGTACATGAATTATAGGGTAAATTCATAAATAATCTGCATTAATTAAATGTTTGTACATTGAAAAGTATAAATGTATATTTCGAAGACCACGTCAATAAAGATTCTCGAACATTCGTAAAATCTAAATTAAATACCAATCTTGATTAACATGTTACTCTTCGCAGAAAATTAATATTTTTTTGCGCCCATTCGGTTCCTGCATCCTAAAAATTAATTAAAAGGTAGCCTGATAGGTTTTCAGCCACGCCTGTTTTTAGTGAAAGTTTAAATGTATATTTATTTTTCTTAGTTCAATAAACCCATCTGCATTTTTTCATATGTTGTCTGCCATAAACGTTTTAATTTGCACGCAGTTTGTTTTCATAAAAAAAAATTCCGATAGTCATAGAACACGGTAACGAGGTATCTTTTTATTTCACCGCTCATTTGCAAAGATAGTAAAACCGGTAAAACGTTTAAAGCCCATTATGATCGCTAAGCACTTTTAACATCAGAAATATATACTTACTTTAGTCAGCTGTTACTTTTAGAAGAATACAACAAATTACTTTTACTTTATTGAAAATGTATAATTCTTAGGTCGACCAAATTAACTTTGTATTTATCGTCTCATTCAAGCTTTTTTTACTTGAAAATTTTGATGAGTAAAATAAATACGTTGATCTACCTTACAAATTTCTAGTCATGAGGGAAGACCATGACTTCGCTGCAAGACTTGGGAATCAAAAAATCGCTTGAGTTCAACAATAGAAGGTAGACATAAGGGTGAAGTAGAAGAGGTTGATTAATGCATACAAGGTTATCCTTGCACTTTGCGCTGGAGAAGAAGGTTATTAGTAAATATTCGATTGTTTTCGGAGAATCAAACGATATTATAAAATAAAAACAAGATTGAATAAAATCGTATTTTCCACTATTCTCCATTTTGCGAGATGTTGCCAGAAAATTTATCGTCAAATCAATTGTACCCGATAATCATATACCATGAATTTATCAAGGAAAGATTATTATTTCTTTACAAATATCACTTTTCGCACACAAAGAGGATCTATTACCTTTAACGTTCTTTAATACAATATTATACAGCACTTGTTTGACACTTTCATTTACGTCTTTTCGCACATAATGGCTAATAGAATTAAAAGGGACAACCTTTGGGGGGTCATAAATAAGCTTTTGATCGAGCTTTCTTGGGAAACATTTCTTTAATGCGACTCTGAATCGGCGATAAATAAACAAGTTTGTTGTGAATGACTTTTAAATTTATTTTTTTAGTGTCGGACACTCATTAAAAACAAGCGAATCGAAAAACAAAATAAAATGCGAATACACTGGCAATAAAAAATCCATAAATCGATGCTGAATACTTCTGTTCGTGCGCGTCGGATTTTAAAACATATACAGGATGGGAAACAACCTACACCCAGGGCCGGCGCCACCATACAGGCAAAATAGGCAACCGCCTAGGGCGCAAACCATTTGGAGGCGCATAAATGAAGTATTAAAATTATTTGTATTTACTCTAATAATAATAGTTAAAATTTCGACTGAAGGTGCTTGATGGAAATTTAACGTTAATTTAGATTAATTAATAATATTAAATTAAATTTAATTTTGATGTTTGCATGTGTTCGTTGTAATTGTAAGAGTTATAATGCAAATGCCGCCTATGTGGTCGAGTGGTCAACGTTGTTGGCTTCGGCTACAGAGGGCCCGGGTTCAAATCCCGGTACGGACAGTTTTATAAATTGATTTTTCAATCGATTTATGAATTTCTGTTCAGAGGCATGGATGTATGTGATGTCTTGAATTCCCCCCTCTCACCCATCCTATCCTATGAACGGGGCGTATCGAGAGCGATTAGCTTACCACTAATCCTGTCCTAGCCTTGTCCTCCTATCCCTACTCTCTTTGGAAAAAGAGAGGTTGAGCAACTGAGTAACAAGCAGTTCTCGTAGAAACACTTCTGTTGAGATAAACTCCATTAGGAGTCCATATGCTCCACATTGGGAGCGGACATGGTTTAAAAATAATGCAAAACGTACTGTTTCCAAAAATCTTACTTTTCAGTAGAGTCAATCGAATAACACAATAACACAATAACACAAACAAAATAACATTTGCATAAAAATATGATTTCCAATTATAAAACGACGGTGTTTTAGACATTTTATATTAAAATTAATAGTACCAGTCGATTTCTTAGGCTTGAATTTCCCTATCTGTATACCCAACTCAATATCGCATATTTTGGAAATAGGACGTTTTGCATTATAGCATTTATAGCCCCACAATTATGTATCGTATTATATTGGTATTATTCGAAAAAGAGTGAGTAACAAATAATTCACGTAGAAAAAAATCTGTTACATACCTGCCATATGCTACATAATGGGAGCGGACTTGTGAATATACAAAACAAATCTAATGATTCCAAATTGTTTTTTTTTATTATTTAAAAAAAATGGTTTTGTTAAAAAAGGGGCGCGCCAATAAGCGATGCATAGGACGCCAAATAATCTCGCACTGTCCCTGCCTACACCTTCATAATGGGAACTTTAATTTTCCCATGTACTTAATTGGAATATAAAAGCTACATTGTAGAATTTAATCGGTTCAGGGATAGTATCTATGCATGTGTAATGGTTTTAACTTTACTTGTGATTACAATCAGGGTTTTAAATGCGAAATTTGACATCTCTCAGAATACTTTCTGGTTAAAATCATCAATAATACTTTAAATATATTTAATACGTCCACAATATTTAATGTCACATCAAATTACCAACGTTATGTAAAATCTTACACGACATTAAAAAACCGCAACAAAAAAAAAAGGTTGGAATAACAGTGATGCAAAGATTGCCATACTCTATTAGCAATAAAAATTTAAGCAACAAAGTTTCCTATATATGAATTAATTTTGTCGTTCTTCTTCAAAGGATGAAGATTAAGATACGTCTAAATTCAATATGTATTCAATTAATAAACCAAATATTCTATTTTACAAAAATTTTACTACTTAGTCCACTTTTTTTTTTACATAATACGATTATGACCTGATTCGCTCGGCGAGTAAACATTTCCAAACTACCTAATTTCATTTTTATTTAAATATTCAATTTTGTTTCATCGCCAAGCTGTAATAGTATAAATAATATATTTTTGTAGAATTTTAAACTTGTAAAACTTGTTGACCTTATTAAAAACATACAAATTAGAGAAAAAATAATAAAAAGTATATATTTTAATGGTGAGGTACCTAGAGCGACCCCATCGAAACCAAATAATATACGAAATATGCTTTTTTACAAAAAAAAAACATTTTTTTTACTACTCAGTCCACTTTTTAAAATAAGACGATAAGTAGCGAAATATGTTCTGATCATATTATAAAATCGTGAAACGTATACTGAAATTATAATTTATGTTAAAAGTATACATAGTAAAAATAAAATACAAAAAATATTTTGCTCTACAGGTAATTAATAATAGCTAGAGTGCTAGATATTTTGAAGTTTTTAGCTGTGGGATTACCTTACTAATTTACCGAAAATTAACTCAACACTATTAAAGTGAACCAAGCTTTATTCGACATGGAACTAACCTATTACAAGAAAAATCATCAATATGTCCAGAATGTTCAATGACTAATTAATCAAGTCATTGAAAAAATAACACGAAAATCTGATATCTACTTACGTTGCTCCTGTGTGTATTTTTTAAGACTTGTAAGAACGTATACTTTGAAATAAGAAGCAAAGTTTGTGCTTTTTTCGTATTATCGTACATACCATTGTCTATAAAATAAATTTTATTGTCAGTGGTGTGTCTTGCTTCTTCGAAGAATATCATAAATCATTTGCTCATACAATGCTTACAAAAGCTTTAAATAATTGGAAAGAAAACATACAATATTATACAAACATAAGAAATGTAACGTATGTATAACATAACTACGAATCTTTTTTTCAATTTGAAAGCTTGTTTTGTGTTACTTTGAAATGGAAATTTATACACAACTTTTATATATGCATGTATTACATTCATTGGGGACGTTAACCTAATTCCAACATTGTCATTCTTTTGCATACTGCTATAGAAATAAATACTTAACAACGTTAAATTAATCATTTCCATTGATATTATATATCGTTACATCATATAAATAAGATCTTTTTTATGGCGAATAAAAGATATCTATAATATACGTGTGTTGAGTCCGTAGTGCAGGGGTCAATGTCGCTGGCGCTGGAGATCGAATCCCAGTACGAACAGCATTTTATAAATCGATTTATTTTTAGATTTCCGTTTGAAGTCATGGATGATTTTGATTTCGGCAATAGGGGGCTAGGACAGAACTAGTGGTTAACTTATCGCTCTCGTTATTTTAGATTTGGAAGGGTGGGTGGGAATTTTTAGACATCAGACATTCATGTTTTCGAACAGAAATCAATAAATCACCTTTGTCACTATCGACCCGAGTTTCATCTTTCGGCATCTTCAGGCGTTCAAGTGCACGGATGAACTTGACCGCCTGACGATGCCGAAAAGAGGAAACCCCGGTATTTAGTGACAAAACTTGTGTGACTGTACATAATTTGAACGATTTAAATTTAATATTGAAATTCCACCAAGCACCTTCGGTCGGAATCTTAAATTTAAAAAAATACGTTCCTACAGGGATTCGAGTCCGTTTGATCCGTCTTGGAAGCCAATGACGTCGACCACTGCGCTACGCATGCGAGAAATATAATTAATATTAAAAAAATTATTACATATTTTCTACATTTTGAATATTTACAGAAAATATATAATATTTCGAATTGGATTTACGAGCATTGTAGATCTCCAAACGATGTAAATCCATTTTTTAATAAAATATTCAATTTTGCTTTATCACCAAGCAATAGTATATATTATATGTAACATATATTTAAAGAATTTTAAGCTTGTACGACATGTTGACTTTATGTAATACATAAAAATTAGATAAATAATAAAAAAAATGTATGAAAGGTGAGTGACCCGTATCTAACACGATTTCACCGAAAAACACCAATCCCACTTATTCCAATCAATCACAATCTGATAAAGGTGCGTCGACACGAGAGATCCAATAAAATGCATCACATACATACTTTATCGTTCCTCAAATATACCTACATGCGTCGGGCTATTGCATCGAGCATTACTTCAATAATAATTATAATCTACAAATCTATATCGCCAGGTGAGCTCAACTGATGCGTCGTAATCGATAACTCCTTTCAATAAACTGTTAAAAAATACCAGCGGTGCTATTCCTGCGTACATACTCTTTTTTTGGACTGTCTGAAATATTCAACACGTGATTGTTATGAGTATTTTACAGCGTTCAAAATAAGTGTTTTTCACGCGGGAATAGCACCCGTAGGTGTCACAATTTACATAATAAACCAGGGTTTCTCAACGGTGGGCCATGTGGCTCCCCAGGGGGCCACAGCGTGTTCTAAGGGGGCCACAGAGATTTATTTTCGTTTTGGGGAGCCACAACACAGTTTAGGGGGGCCACGGGTATTGATAAAACGATACAGGGAAGAGCATAATGGCGGACGTCACGCAGCTATTTGTTGTAAATCTGTAAATAAAATAAATTACTGGCATTCTAGATTCGAAAATCTCGGAAGAGCTATAAAAAAGGCGGGTTTTTGAAATTATAATTTTAATGGAAAGAAAAAACCATAGTATGGGGGCCACAGAAAAATATAGACACTCAAAAGGGGCCACGCTCCCAAAAAGGTTGAGAAACACTGTAATAAACAATAAAAACACTCGGCGCATGCACTTGTAAAGAGAGTGTGTTTGTGCTATGGGACAGATAAATCATAACAAAAATATTTTCTCTTATATATTTCTTAGCTAATTTTGGCATTAGTGTTTTTTTTAAACCGTGTCCGATATCAATTTAGATCATGTTGACAACATTTTTAAAAAATACGTTAACGTTTGTTATTCTGTCGTCCATTTTTTTTCTCTAAATAAAATAAAGGTTGATGTATTCGCAACTCGGTATTGAAAAGGTGGCATAAATACCGGAATCCCGGTTTCAGTAATACCGATTTTACAATACTTAGCTGACATGCCGTGAGAGGAAGGGAAGCGATTGACCCGAACGGGGAACATTTGAGTTACAGCGCGATTGTCGTATGCTCCACGTATAAAACGGATATGGATTAGAATGAAAATGATTACAAAACAGCTTGATTGAATCTAGGACATTTATCTAGGCCAGCGGAGGGGAACCTGTGGCCTTTTGGCTGCCCTGATGCGGTCTTTTTACTTTTTTTTTAATATTCACTTTGATCAAAAAATTATAAGCAAACTTTTTAATTTAAGATTTCGACTGAAGGTGCTTGGTGGAATTTCAATATTAAATTACCCTATATAAATATAATCATAAAACCTTTGCCGACAAACAAATAAAATATAGTTCTTGAAACTACTTACTTCTCAAATCTGTGGGCATTCCCATGAGCTTATTATCCTTTTCGCCAGCAATGGCTTTGAACTCAATGATACATTTATTTCTTATATAAACACGAAACATTCATTTACTAAACGTCAGTTCAAGTTCATCCGTGCACTTGAACGCCTGAAGATGCAGAAAGGCGAAACCCGGGTCGTTAGTGACAAAATCTGTGAGAATGTACATAGTTTGAACAATTCAAATTTCTAAGCAAACGTTTGGAAAAAGAGTGTAATAAACCCATTATACTTTCGACCGTCTAAAAAAGGGGTAGGGGTGTCAACGTTTTTTTTTACTGCGGCTTTATATTGAATCAGATAAATGAATTTGGGCTTTAGAAAGGAAAAGGTGCCCCACCCTGATTTAGACATTAAAAGAGTTAATGGCTTCTTATGGAAAACAATTTATAAATGCTTTTTCGTGTTATATTTTTTTTCATTTAATGTTCTGCAGACAACAATGCATGCAACCAAGTTTTGAGAAATTTCTTCTCAGACATTCCTGGCAAAAAATTGAAACATGGATAACGTTTTTTATAGTTTACCCCCACTCTTATTTTGTAATTCATAACGTATATAATATATTAAAATTTAAATATTTTTTTAGTTTATTCGTAAACCTTGTTATGTTGTCTGATAATGCTTTTTAAATATGCGAAAAACGCATCACAATCTGTAACACAACATGTAAAGTAGAACCAGCGTTTAACAAGGGGCTCGCGCGAACTCCTTGATAAATATGGCCAATGCCAGCGATCCCCGTGTTTAATATGACAAAAAAACAACATTCTCATTTAATACAAAAATACCTAACTGCGATTACTTACATATATTATCTATGTCGGTTTTAGTATAACGTTCAAAATACAGAATTTGAACAAAAATAATAGTGGAAATCTATATATAAAATTTTGAAATTTTTATTCTTGCATTTAGAGATTGGTAAATACATTTTCTAATATTGATATTAATTAATTAATAATTTCGTATTATTTGATAATATAATTATATAAAGTAAAATACATCTGATATAACAAATATTACGTATAATTCTTTAAAAGTAATAAAAAATTCAGGACACTGCCAATAAAACTCTTTGTTACTATTGTGGCACCCCAGCACTGAGTAGAATCCTTTAAATTGCCAAAAAGAATAAAAGTTTTCTAATATCTAATTAAATAATAGAAGTAGACAATGTTGAGAAATTTAATTTTATATTAAAAATAACGCTGCGAAATACACCCTGTAAGAAATGTGTGAAACCGTAGCAAGTAGGATATCCAATCCCTTTTTTTGATCCCGGGATTTCAGGATCGACAGATTTCCAAGCGGGGTTTTTTTTAGCTCTTCCAAGAATTTTCGAATCCAAAATTTCAGGATTTTGCGGATTTACTAAAAATAAGAGCGCGACATCTTTTTTTAGCTCTTCTGTGTTTCATTTTCTCAATCCTGAAATCCCGAGAGTAGTACTGTCGAAGTCCCGGGATTTCTAGATCACAGAATTGAACGTGATCCCGGGATTGAATGCCCTAGTAGCAAGTGGTATATAATGTGTGGGTAAGACGCCAAGTATCATATGAAATATCAATAAAAATACCCAACAAAGATTATTTATTTAAAAAAAAATAAACAAATCCAAACTTAAGAGCTGCTGGATTTGACTATCTGATGCGGTGGCGGATAATAAATCTTTTAACGAAACGGTTGGCGCCGCTACATTTTACAATGTGTCAAATTCGTACCAACAGTCAGTGCTCGAATGAACTATTTTACTTTAAAACCGTAACGCAAAACCCAACTGCTGACCTACGCCCACGCTTAACTAACAGTTCTAATTGAAAAACCTAGTGGGTCTACAAACCTTTAAAAAAAACCAAAACAACACTAGTACAACCGACGTTCGATTTGGTCGTTTTTTACGGTTTTGAAATTGTACGTTGTAATGAAATGGAAAATATTTTCATTTATTTTTGTTCACTCCATCTTCTTTCGTTCGATTTTTTGCTCGGCCGTAAACAATAATGGTGGTTGGGGGACAACCAAAAGGTGCCATAGGTTTGAACTAGGGTATCCAATCCCGGGATTGGGATTAAGTCACCGAGGAAATTGAAATCCTCGATTTGGTATACTTTTTCCCACATTGTCACAGAACTTCGTTTCTTTTTTTTAGCTTACCGAGGAAATTGAAATCCTCGATTTGGTATACTTTTCCCCAGATTGTCACAGAACCTCGTTTTTTTTTTTAGCTCACCGAGTTATTTGAAATCCTCGATTTGGTATACTTTTTCCCGGATTGTCACAGAACCTCGTTCCCGAATCCTGGGATTAAGGGATCAGAAAATTGAACGGGGTCCCAGGATTGGGTGTCTTAGTTTGAACTAGGGCCTTCAATCTCGGAATCTCGACCAATTTTGCGATCCCGTAATTATTAGTACTAGTAATTAGTAAGGATTAGTACTAAGACAATCCCGGGATTTCATGATTCATTATAACACGTAAAAAACCATTTAATCCACTAAAACGATAATTTTGCGCTGGAGTCACCGGCAATTGCGACTCTTTGAAAGGAAGGAGCTAAAAAAAGGACATCAAGTTGAGAATTACTCGTTGCTTTTTTGCTAGAATTTTTGAAAACAACGATAAGTGATCAATCCCAGGATCCCGAAATCCCGGGATCAAAAAGAAGATGCATGATTTGATGCCCTAGCGCAGTGGTCGGCAAACTGCGACTCTTTGGCTCATTGAGTGTGGCTCTTCCACATAATACCATATACAGTGCGATTGAAATTTTCTGTCCCACGCGCAAAAGTTGGTTTTCGGTCTTAAAATGTAGAGTTGAAAAGGGTGATTTTAGCGATGGTGCCTCAATCCAATTTAGGACCTTGCAAAAGCCAGCATAAGAGTACCCTAATCAAGTTAATAACAATGTAGCATTTTTGGCTCTGAAAATAGAAGAAGAAGAAAAGAGTTTTTAGTGTTATACCGGGTTAAAATATTCTGCAGTTAAATGCTGCCGAAGTGAAATATTGTAATATGTACTAGACAACTCTAGGGTTAATTTTCTTATAATATAAACAAATTTAATCAGAAGAACTATTTTACACTTTGTATAACTTAGTAAGCTTTGCGCTGTTTAATACAGGATTGTTCCTTTGTAATGTAATTAAAACGTTTCGCGAAATATTAGAGGAATTTCGTGGAAGTTCTGAATAGTGACAAGTCGGCATGGTATATCAGAATTAAATGTTTTCTAAGGACTCTTTCTCACTATTCTTTTATAACGGATTTCTCGGAAAATAATATCGTTTTTACTCTGACACAATGTTTGGTGTGCGGGTAATGCAGAATGTTGGAATTTCGGCCTGATTTTTTTAAAAATCCATGACCGCTTCTAATGTTAAGCATATGAACTTCTCGTGGAGTTTATCTCAAAAGAGGTGTTACTAAGAGAATTGGTCAACCTTTCTTTTTTCTAAGAGAGTAAGTGATAGAAATAATAAGACTAAAAATGAACTAGTAGTAAGCTAATCGCTCTCACTAATAATAATAAAGAGCGTTTTTGAATTGTTTTAAAATATTGGATGATATTTATTTATATATGATTTATTCTTCTTTTGGAATAATCCATTAAAGTAAGATATGTTCAAATACTGAATACCAAAAGGTTCTCGTAAAAACAATTCTGCTGAGATAAAATCACTAGGAGTGTATATGCTTCACATTATTCATTAATTAAGAGGTTTAGTTCCTTAATCGTCGGCATACTGGTAAAAGGCGATAAGTCAAAAATCGGCTGTTTTGGGTTATGAATGCAAATATTTAGATATATAACACGTATATATTCTGTAAAAAACAAATTTAACCATATTATTGCATAATTAAACATAACATATTATACATCAATACAATTATGATTAAATTTACTTTAGGCAACAAAAAAACTTTAAATAACTTAAAGATTTTTCATACTAAGCGAATCGATTTCGAAAAGATTGATAAGTCAATGCCAACGTCCATAAATAGAGATTTAAAAATTTCATGATTATCGAAAATAACAATTATCTCAAAACAAGTTTTTTGACTCATCGCTTTCTACCAGTATAACGACGATATATTCAATTGTAGAATAAAAAATCATTTCACTTTCACTTCGCTCAAATTCAACCAAAACATAGACAATTTAACGGAAATATTTCATCTTGGAATGTCACTTTTATTTACACAGTCGAACTTGGTTATTAAGAAGAAGATGGGACCAACTGAATTTGATCGTTATAAGCATTACTCGTTATATCAGAGAATAGGTATTTTTAAATGTTTACAAACATACCCATCACACGTCATGAATTATCTGGAGCGGTCAAATAACACAAAAAGTCGCAATTCAAACAAAAATACACAATTAAAATTTACTTACATTTTTCTGTTGATCCACTTTTATTATAAAAAAAATAATTGATGCTTCTTAAATTTATTTTCACTCTCATCGACGATATTTTAGTTCGGTATACCCGAGAAGTAGCTCGTTATAAAAGTGAATAAATGTAAGCAAGAAAACCATAACTAAAATGTCAAAGAATTTTTCCTCGAGATCTCGCTATTTCCGTGATTGTAATAACCGAGTTCGACTGTATATTCATATGACGGCAGATATAAATTTGCGATAATTTTTCGCCAAATAATCTGTTGTGTGCAGTCATCTTTGGGTATGCGAGCTAATTTTGTGGCCGCTTTGTAAAGCCTGCCGACATCACCTCGCCGATGATTTATACATCTTATTTTTTTTCTCTAAATTGTATTATATTATTTTTAACTTAATATGGAAATAGAATATTGATTTAGTTTACCTGAGAGCGTTTTCTCTTTTGTTTGAAATATATTTTTCGAGACAAAATGGCGTATCACGTGGAGTTAATGTATTTCAATGTATCTTATTGATTTTTTACATTTTGTTTATGGCATCGTTTTATAGAAATAAAATCATTTTAATACCGCTTTTAATTTACATAATTTAATAATCCAAAACATACCACAGATATTATTTCCATAAAAAATAATTTATTCATAAAAATATAAATGTAGTTTTAACAATATCCGCTCCCGATATGCAGCATATAGTAACATAATGAAGGCACTTAAACATAAGTTATTAATTAATTGATTTGGCATTTACTTGGTAGAACTCCATTATAACTGATTAAAAATATCAAAGTATTTTAGTTCTACAGTTTTTAATAATTTTATGCGTTGATAGTTATTTCGGCTTGCGCCATCAAATGTATAAAATAATTGTATAAAAGTCTGAGTACCGGGATTTGAACGTGTGGTAACCGCAACCAAAAAGCACAAGATTTATCACTCGGCAAAAAATACAGTATAAATTAAATCGTGTTAAAAGTGTTTTTTTCTGTAAAATTTTATCGCGGAAACTATCTTTTTTCTACTTTTTAGATTCTCAGTCTTTACTGCTTCTTTATTAACGAAATCACTGATACATACATCGATTTTCTTAATTATTTTTAAAAAAGACCCAAATATTTTGCACTAATATGAAACTTTTTTTTTAATAAATTGCTGTAAAATATTTATAAAATAACGTGTACCTATTTTTCAAAAAAACATTAAATAAACTAAATTTTAATATTATATAAATTATATTTTTAATGATCACTTTTCGGGTGTTCACTGTCAATACTTGGTGGAAAGCATTATATTAAAAAACACAATATTCGTTTGTACTTTTTTCCACTTTTATTTATCAAGATTATGACCGGTTTCGCTCATGGCGAACACTATCAACATGAGCGAAACCAGTCCTGATTTTGATAAATTAAAGTCCAAATAAGTACAAATAAATATTGTGTTTTTTTTTAATATTTTTATTCCAAAGGTCTCCGCTCTCAAAATGTAAAATTTCAACAGAGGCGTACAAAATATAACTGGATTTGACAGTTACTCAACCTATTTCTCCAGATAAGGTAAATTAACACGATGGGGTTGGGAAAGGTTGCTGTTTGTTAGCTAGCGGCTCTCTAGTTAAGCCTTGTTTTCAGGATTGAGTTGAATGCGTTTTTAAGCAACGAAAACATTACAGCCACACCTATACTCATTGGATAAAAACGATAATATATTTTTTTTAATAATGCATGAAAAGGTCTATTTCATATTTTTAATTTTTGGCCGCACAAACGACGCACGAAAACTTTGCCACTCGACTATCGAACAGCTTTAACTCAAACTTTAATATATTCATAATATATACAACAATGTTATATAAAGGTTGAATAAAATATTACTTTTTTAAAATATGGTTTTTAATTTAAGACGACATAAAATTTATTTAAATTTATATGTATGTGTAATAAAAAAAGTATATTTATACGAAATTTGACAAGTCTATATTCGATTTAAATTTGCTGCATGCTTAACGATGAACGGTTATAAAGTATGCATTTATTCGAATTGATAAATGGGAAACTTTGTAATAAAAGAATTCGTAAAGAATGTTATGTCCAAATTATATCTCGTGAAAATGAAACCAATTAAACAGAAAATTTGATAATTAATCACAGACATTTGTCATAAATAATATGATTTTTTATAAAGTAGGAAGTAAAATAAAAATTACAAGTATTGTACCGTTGTTAAAATCCTTAAAAGACGCTAATGTAACTAATTATAAACTGATTTGCTTTGAATAATCCTATATTTCCTATCGATGAACATTAGCGTCAATTTATTGTATATAAAACTAAATTTTATAATATAATTAGGATGCTAGAGTAGATGAGCTAATTAATATATTGTATAATTGTTCTAACCCGGTATTTATGGAAAAGTTTAAAGATAGTTCTGATGAGGGCATAAGCCAATATTGTATAAAATATTTTTTGTAGAAATAAAATACTTTGATATGTTTTCTTCTTATCACTAGCGGTGGGCTGGAAATACGTTACCAAGGGGCTCGCTTAATATCAAAGCAATTTGTGGTGCTCTGGGAAAGGAGTGAATTTTTTAAATACTCTTTTGCAATTATATGCAATACTTTTGCAATAACCAATCGATTGTTACTTAATACACTTATAATATGTAACAATGTGCAATTTACCGTAAACCTATCAATCTAAATGGCTAAAAATGGACTACTGTGTATACTGAAGCTCTCGTAGATAATATGTACAGTCAGAATTGCAGTTATATACTAACATGATCTAAGAATATTGTTTTCTCTGAAATTAACAAGAGGTTCGTCGGCCTTAGTGAAATTTAGCAAGGGCTCGCTCGAGCCCCTCTGAGCCCCCTCCAGCCCACACCTGCTAATTACAGTGGAATAGGTAAAAATATCAACGTATTTTACGTTGATATTTTTACCCTATTATAATGGAGTTCAACCAAGTATATGCCAAATCAATAAATAAATTACAATGGAGTTCTTCCATGTCAATTATTCAATCAATATAAGGTAGCTTTTATATCATTCAAAACACCAATATTATTTTAAAATGACAAATTTTAGAACAAATCAATTTATAATATTATTTTTGGTTTCATCATTTGGATTGAAAATTTCCTGACAAACATTTTATTTATTCCACCAATATCTGTAGAGATAATTTTAATGTTACATAATAAATGGTCAATTTTCCTCCTCTAGTGGTTTATGTGTTGGTAGTTAAAAATTTCTTTCTGTAAAAATATATTTTTAAAATCAATAAAGTTAGTTTTATAAATGCAATGAGGACTTACGTAAACAGCGTGAGTATCATCCAGGCCTTGGCAACCGCGCTCGGAAGCCACCTAAAGTAGCAACCATTTAGCGCGATATGCACATAATATACTCAACACCGTGCTCCTGTTCAGCATCAGGGAATCTCCAGCCATCGGTCCAAGTCACAGACTGATCATAACCAGATTGGGACCCCCACTAAAAGACCAAAACAGTCTTAAACGCACAAAAAAACTTAAAATCACAACACGAAAACGAAAGTAATAATAAAACACAAATTTGTTTCACTTGTTAATAATTTTTTGTTTGAATCAAAAAAGGTTACATTAATTTTAAGACTGGATAAACTCGTTTTTATTGTTAACGCACCCTTTCGAATGGGGTGGCGATGCAGGAAGTACTTAAATACCCGCGAAGATTGGCAATGCTTCGCGGCCGCGGCAAGTGTTCGCGCGAGTGATCGACGCCTCTTAGGGAGGTTCTTTATGCAGGCGTCGCTGACGTCGATTCGCACTTAGCTTTTATCTAGAATCATTCTACGACGACGAAACATTGTAGACCTTTGCGAAACGAGATTTCAATTTTTTATCACTACACACGTATTAATCTTACGCACAAATCTTCTGGATTCTTTTCTACAAACGAAAAATAATCTTTGAATCACATCTTATGACAACTTAAAATGCTCTAATTCAATTTTAAAATACAACAAGCGCCTTTATTAAGATAGCTGGTGTGTACCTCACATTATCTCAATAAATAAATATGTGTACGCATTAATAAAACAGTTTGTTTGTCAACTTTTATCTTGATACAAACCGAAGAAAGTTTTAAAAAGTATCTCTTTTATTTCTATGGTTTGTTAGTTTTCAAAAGTAAATGTTTTTCTTTGATAACATTTAAGGTATAAAAAAGTTTTGCATTTGTAAAATTACTGTTATACCGATAACGGGAAATAAATATGTATTTATTTCAAGTTTTTGGGAAAAACATCACAGTCAAAAAAAAATGCTTTTACTAAAGCTGAAATAATTTCTTTAGTATATATTAAGTTGTTATTTCTATTCAAATGAAATTGAGCACTACTCCGGAAAGTATTTTTTTAATTAAAAAAAACGTAAAAGCGCACAAAACAGTTAAAAAGTCATGCTAAAAAAGCGACGGCACCATTATCAAAAACTTAAAATCCACAAAAGTCATCGATGATACAAAACTAGTCGTACCAAAGTTTAAACTATATAAAGCACAAATAAACACAAAATAATAAGCTTTTAATTGTTATAAAAAAGCGGCAAAAAACACGAGGGCACAAAATAACACATAAAATTCCGAAATACTTCTAAATCCGGCTTAGAATTTTTCGCCGATTATACAGTTGTTTTTCAGCGGTAAAAGTTTATGTGCTGAAAATTTTCGCTGTGATACGTTTTACATTACGCGGAAAGGGTCATATAACAATGGAGCTCCGTGGCTGTTCCCATTTGGTGCAAGCGTGTCGGTAGCCCGCAGTCGACTGTGTTTAGAGGCGTGCTTTGTGGGGCCGGCGTCCCCCCTCCCGCGGAGAAGCGGACCTCAGCCCCCGCGGCCCCAAAAAACCGCCACTTTACGCGAGGGGAGGCCCCGGCGAAACCACCCCGTCGGAGACACTCACTCGCGCCCCACTGCGGGACACAATGGGTGCCAATAGTAACAGGAAAACTATTCAACCGAAAAAAGCGTACAAGCTAATTTGACGATTTTTTTTTCATGCGATTGAAATAAATTAATATGAGTATAGTTGAGTAATACTCAGTTTCAATCTTGATTCTCTTATCATATCTTCCTGTTTGTTATTGGGTGAAATTTTAATACTGAAATTAATGTAGTTGCGAGTTAAGCAACTCGCCAGATAATGACATTTCTTTTTTTACGACCACCCATCGTTAAAAATTGCAACTAACTGCTAAAACAAAACGATTTTAATTTAGAATATTGAAATCATTTTTACACAAGTTGAAATTTCGAACATGTTTATTTTTTATATAAAAGTTATTTAAGTATTCTTGATATTTTTTATTTTATAATTAAATAACTCTTGGCATGCTTTCATTAAATTTACTTTAAAACTTGATACTATCATATGGGTATAAGGCGCGCCGACGTTTCTATACTATGTTTTAAGTAATCGTTTCCTTAGATTTAAAAAAAACGAAACGATATCGACTGTGGAAAGAAAAAGGACGAAGCCCACAGTTTTTTTTCAAAACAGCTTTTTTCGATAATCACAATTCAACTTGATACACGTTCTATCAAAATGATGTATGTTAAAAATGCCAAACTAGTATCTTAACTTAGCTTTTATGTTTGGGAAAATAATAGTCTGAAAATTTCAATTTGGAAATATGACTTAAAAAAAGGTATTTTTTATTGAAAAAAATATTTAATTAATATTCGATAATGTCAATTAAAAACCAGTTTATCAGTATCCGTGCAACTCAAGGTTGTGTGTATTTTATAATTTTCCTTTGGCCAAGTCTCCTGTAAAATTTGTAATGTGCGGGTTACGTCTTTTTCCCTGTCCACAATCGATATGTTATGTACCTTACAGCTACAAGACCTGTCTCTGAATATTTATTGTAATTTCGTGTAAAGTTACGATGCAGATAGAAAAACTATTTTTGAAACAAATATTATGAAAAATAATCAATGGTTTTGTCGTGCTGCGGTACGTTATCATGAACACATATTTTTGCCAGCTATTTTGTGTCACTGTGCGGCGCACGAAATAGAGCTACCCCACCGAATTGTAGGCCTGCGGGCGATGCAAAGAAGGCGAACCGCGATTTCCGTTTCCGACACAGTGCCGCGAGTCGGAAAAAAGCTTAAAAAGCTATGTACTCTATAACTAACTGTACAAAGCTTTTTGATGTTTCCGAGGTTATATCTGCCCACTTTTAAAAATACAAGACATGTTTGCAGATCCTTTCGAGAAAATTTTGTGATGTAACGCAGAGGTAAAATAAAATATGCTAAAATGAAAGTTCAGTTATTTATTCACCATAACTTTTAAAATAGTATTTGTTGGCGTTAATTAATAATAAATGAATAGCACAACATACGTATATATATTTTTTTGTCACAATACTTTCAATAATGATACGTTAAGCGAAGTTATCGTATCCACATTTAGATATATGCGACAATGGAGTGAATTTCACATTACACACTCTCTTATATATTTATTTATATTACTTGTCTTTGACTGCAAATGAATTTTTGTTTGTTCGCACTTCCGGGAAGGTTATAGGCATAGTAAAATTAACTTACAGTAGGTCCTATAAAAATCAATGTTTGTATATCCGAATACAGTTCATTTTGACAACGTATGCTTCACTTGCGCGAAAATTATAGTACAATTAACTTATAGTAGGTGGCGCGTGTATCGTACCGTAGAAAATTGGCAGCAAACGTCAAACAGACAGAAAAAGAATACATGCATTTCAATAAACACAATTAAAACACAAACACTTTCTCTCTTTGAGTGGCATTGCAACGCTTGCAGGTAACCACAAACGGTGACAATTGTGATTTTTTTGTTGAAAATATTTAATATTAATAAAAAGTAATTAATATCGCTTATGCCCTCGTTCATGACAACGCCTCCCCTTAACACTTCAGTCAAATTTAGAAATGCTTTAAAAACAGGATTAGTAAGTCCAGTTACATCAAAATACAACCCCTTTATGAATAAATTAAAAAATCTGAATGAAGATGATATTGTACAACTGTACAATATGAACACTATAGTAAAATAAGGACTTAGCTAAACTGACGTAAGTCATCAATTATGAACTACAGAACTAAGTACATTGCATCTCTATAAGTAAGGGTCAAATTTGACAAAACTGTTTCGCGTTGTATAAAATCGTTTGGTATAAAGTTTTTACTATCAATGACTATATTATTTCAGTCATTGTTTCATGTTGGTGTATGTATTTTATACATGTTACAGTTAAAGTATGAACATAGTAATTTTACAAAATTAACTAATCAATGTACTCGCTGTCAATTTTTAAAATATAAGACAGCAATTTAACCACGTTAATGTCATCTGACATGTCACATAACCTAAAAAAAAACAACTGTTTTGTTGTCATTCTCAGCCTATTTCTATTCAAAATTTTATAAATCATCCAACATAAGCTAAGCTGTTACGCAATTTTTAATTTGACTACTGTTTGTCAGTATACTAACATAATCAAGCCCGTAATTCCATTCCTACACTATCTAGTAAGATGTCAGTGAGTTTATACACACACTAGTTTATTCATACATTAATTACCAACTAGAATTGAATTTGAATTGTAATGATGAAAGCTTCAACTAAAACTGGTAGTAAATTGATACAATGACTAGTGAATGATTATATTTACGAGATTTCACACATTAACTGTGACATAATATATACATTTACGTTTCGTAAAAAACGATATACCCCTATTCAAATGCGATAAAACCTGTACAACAAAGATCATACATAAATTATAAATAATATTGAATGTGCAGATAGCTTCCTGTTATTTCTATTGTGGTAAATAGATTGTTATTCTTCTCAAACAAATACTTTACATGGTCATATTTGAATGGCGCTTTTCATGTGTCAAAGATCTCATTATAACTTTTGTATCAAATAATAAATAAAAACGTGTTTGCAGATAGGTTGTTGTTTTTTATATTGTGATAGGTTCTAACACGTGCACTTATTTGTAAAGGTTTTCATTTTATGTGTCGTATATAAAATATTTTTATATATTGATGTATTATCTACTGTTTTTTAATTTAATTATACCTGTTTAAGTTCATAGTAAATTGGCGTCAGCTGTAATGCTATGTGCTGTCCGTCTCATTTGAAACAACAAACAATACATTGCAAATAAAAATGTATTTGAGGCATCCAATATCAAACACGACCAAGTCAGTTTTTTTTTATACATGATTTATATTAAATCCAGTAAGATTAACTGTACCGGCTTACAATATAAAATTTTGAGATCACGATAAGTATAAAAAATATGTTCAATTATAAGAAATTTTGCTAAAACGTTTTTGAATACTTAACCACATTTCGTCACCTTTCTGGAAAAAGTTGATCACTAACAAAATGAGTTAAGGTTCTTTGGTATTAATTATTTGTGTAGAATAACTCAGTTAGTGCATTGATTGTACCTATTCGCCAAAAAAATCATTTATTTTTATATGCAATTATTATTTATGCTGGGCTGGCAAATTTCCTGTATATTATTTTTAAACTCTTATTTGTGTCGGAATTTATGCATCTATATTTTGATACTATAATTATCTTTGTAATCCTTTGTTATCCCAAAAACTGAAATTCTTTATTTGCTGATTACTCAGAACTATTAATCTGTTACTTACCAACTTTTGCCAGAACAGTGACGATTTATATTTTGCGAGTCTATATCGTTTATATATTGATGAAATTCTACATCTTTGCGTGTATATCAGAAAGTGAAGCCATAATATTTGAAAGTGCGGAAACCGATAGAGAATTTTCTTTGCACTAAAACAACGTGTTTTGTATGACTTTAAAATGAGCAGAGCCGCATTACGGTATTCTGTTTGAAATAAAACATGTATGCAGGCACTCCAGTCAGTGGGGCTTCGAGTGTGTGCATTTTAACATAGACCATGTTGACAGAAGTCATCTTGTGAAAAATAAACGTCATTACTTGGCCGGTCGATCCGTTTACTTGTCGAATGCACCGTACATAGATGTTATTTCATTCATCCAGTCCAGTTCGCGCCAACCCTTTGTTGATATTTTAATTACAACGTCAGTAAAACTCGGTATACTTCGAGCTTCAGCACAATTAACAAACCAGTGGGAAATTGCGTTTGAAAATTGCTGCAGTTTCTGACATATATATTATCTACGACAGCTTCAGTATACACAGTAGTATATTTTTAGCCATTTATATTGATGAGTTTACTTTAAATTGCATATTTTTATTGTAAGATTTATAAGTGTATTAAGTAAACATCGATTGCTAATTTAAGTATTTACATATAGAAGTGACAAAAATTACTCTTTCCCCAAAACACCGAGAATTGCTTTGAGACTAAGCGATCCCTTTGTTAGCGTATTGGCAGCTCACCGCTGAATGGAATTATCTCAACAGACGTTTTTTCTATAAATCATGCCAAAAAACAATATCATATAAACATACTGTTAATTAATTTACTAATACGTTTTAAATCATTGAATAACAATTTTAAATGGTGTCGCCTCACTGCATTCGATAAATACCTACTTTCCTGTGAAACAGGTATCCGTTCAGACAAATTATATATAAAAATACACACAAGTCGTGTTAATGTGTGTTTCTCGCATATGTCCGTCTTCAAAAAATTCAAAAGACTTGCTTTTTATTACTATTGTAGTGATACAACAAAAATATTTAATGAAAATACTTGGGGTAATGACTTCATTCATCTAATAAGTATCAATGCAAATATTATTTGTTATTGTAGGTGTATAATAAATCAATTCGAGTCAGGATAGTTACGTAAATTATTAACATTGTAGATGAATTTTTTTATATTTTAAAATCAATCTTCGACATTTGTAATTGATAAAAGCGGTCAAATAGTTTCTGACTCATATCTTGGACTGTTTGCGATGTAATTTTCCCTCTAGTTTATCTCGTGTGATTTTATTTTTGTCGGATTCTTGATGCGGTGGTAAACGTCGTTGCCTTCTAAAGCGTAGATCATGGATTCGAGTTATAGTATGAACAAAATTTTTCCAATCGATTTCTGTTCGAAGTGATGAAATTCGCGAAGACAAGCACATCTTCGTGTAGATTAAAAGTACATTAAATCATTTTCTAACTGTTATTGTCAATTATAGGCAATGCATTTTTTTGTCGGTTCTATGGCACAGCAGTTAACGTTGTTGAATTCCGTGCCGGATCTCACGGGCTCAAGTCCCAGTACGAACATTACTTTTTCCATAGATTTCAGTTCGAAGGCATGGGTGTTTGTGATGTCTAAAAATTATTCCCAAACTTCCGAACCTTTGATAACTGGGCGTAGAGTGAGCGATTAGTTTACAACTAATCCTGTCCTAGCTTTATCATTCTATCCATACTACTTTTGAAAATAAAGAGGTTAAGCGACTGTGTAACAAACAGTTCTTCTAGAAAAACTTCTTTTGAGATACATCCATCAGGAGAATATATGCTTCGTATTGGGAGTGGACATAGATAAAAAAATATATATTATCGATGGAAAAGGTTTGCAAAATTGTAATTCCGATCGGATTTAAACCGTGTTAGTAGACAGAGGCTGATGATGATCATTTAAGATAGACTGACACTGGACCTTCACTGAATCAACACATTCATTGTAACAGAGAAGTCCTCATCTTTTTGAAGCTAAACACATTAGTTGCAGAAAGATGTAGGAGTTAAAAATAAATACTTAACAAAAATTTTGTTTTTGTTGCACTCGTTGTCTGATTCAAGAACCACTTTGAACTGTTTCCTGTATTTGAAGGTTGCTAACTGGTTATTACTGGACACATAAATATTATACTTAATAGAAATTATGAAATCAATATTAATACGCAATAAGAATACAACATAAATATAAACAATACAAGTATCTTTGTATTCAATTTAAAACAAATATTTATTTTGTAATAATCAAATACAGACGAACGATTATTAAAACAATTTAATTCTTGTTTAAATAACTAACACATCTGTTTACCATCAAATCATTCTAGTTACTATAATAATTCTAGTAGATTTCACCGATCAATATGATGAATAAACCAATCATTTTTCAATATTTTTAAATTATTTTTCTCCAGTTTTTCCGACTACCAAATTTACTATAATTAATTAAAAAGGCCAGTCAAAAAACATATGTTTACTGTACAATTAACTGATGCTTTTAAACTCAATATTTTTTATCAATTCCCAATTTTATAAGATGATTCAGTTTTCATTACACCATAATTAAATACAATAGTATACGTTATTAATTTTATTCGCTGTGATTTAGTTGGTAAGAGCTTGGTTCTTCCGATCACACGTGTTTGGTTGAAATTCCTGATAAGGACAATGTCAAATTTAGATATTTTTCAATTCAAATTTGACATCTAGGAAGTGGGTATTTGTGATATCAATTCTTCTCGAGTATATGATATTGAAATATTTAGCGCATTGGCATATGCTGTAATGCTAAATATTACAATACAATATGAACTCCAAATATCAATGTTATTTATATGATTGATATTTTTGTTGGGTTAAATACAAAAAGTATTATATGGTAAAAATATCAACGTTTTTTAGCTCTACAGTTTTTGTTGTACTCAAAATACGTTGATATTTTTACCCTATTATAATGGAGTTCTACCAAGTTAATGCCAAATCAATAAACAAAAAGTATTATCTTCATGATTTTTTAAAAAAAAACCCGATTGGTAAACATTCTTTTGGGTGACTGACCCACAACTCACAGCTAGATCTCAAGCTGAAATTCCACATAGAGATCTCTACCATCAAAATAATGTTCAATTTATGAAAAGATTGAATTTTATAATCTTAGTCGAGTTCAACAACGATATTATTTACTCCAAATTATTTCAATTGAAACGACAGCTCAATCAAGGCTCTTAAATCTAAGATAACTCAGTTAAGTCGGCATAAGACAGTCGATAAAGATAATAATATAATAAATATACCTGGCAGCTTCTCGTTTAAAAATGTGGCAATAATGTATATCTTAACTGGAAAACCGAATTGCGCAAAAAATGTTCCAACATGTCAGTATCTTTACGGGCTATTGTCGAGTTAACTGGAGACATAAATAACTGAGAAATTTGGCACTAATAGAGATGACTCTGGAGGCATCTGTCCCATAACAAAGCCACACCACGTGCCTTTAACCAGGTAACGTCAACTGACAACTGAGCGGTCGGCTTAATTCCCATCTTAAGATTTATGTAGAGTGATATGTTGACGTTTATCCAAATGTAAAAAGTGTGAATCATCTTGCATCGTACAATTCAAGCAATTGAAACATTAAATTATTTGTATTTCACTCTTCCCCTACGGTACTAAAAAATACTTTTAACATTTACCACCCTTTGATTAGATTTGAGTATTTTTTAGCGCCGTATGGGAAGTGTTAAACAGGTTGGTTTCGATTGGTATAGCTTTACAATATCGAAATCAAAATACAGTGGAACGCATTTAACACAAGAGAAAAAAGAGTTTTCGTAAAAAAAGTAAGTATGATTATAAACAAAAAAATCAGTGCACGAATAAGTGAGATATTAATTAGGCAAGGCTATCAAATAAATAGTATTGTATTTTTTTTATTTTCGGAGTAGAGCAGTGATAGACGTCGTTAATCTCGTCGTCTATCTCGTGGATATTTGTGATATCTAAAAATTGACCCTTCCACCCTTTCAAACTTACAGTAACCGCGAAGGGTTTTCTGGGTGTTCGCCAACTTTTATCGGTTTCTGAATCGAGAATTTCAAATTCCCCGGTGAGCTGAAAAAAAAATAGGAGTTTCGGAGGTAACCCGGGGAAAAGTTATAGCAAATCGAGGATTTCAAATTCCTTGGGGGGGTCGCCTAGTCACATGGATTTGATAAAAAGGGGTCGCCACCCGAAAAAGGTTGGGAACCTATGTACTAGTCATATAATAGCCTTGTCCTTTTTATTTATATTCTCTTCGAAAAAACGATGTGTTGAGTAACTGAATCAACATGCAGTTTCGTAGAAAAGTTTATTTTTGAGATCCCTCTATTACGATGCATATGCTTCACATATGACCTCATAGTGGGTATAACACAAAATATGAAAAATTGACATTAATCTCGCTAGAATTTTTTTAAAATAAGACCTCTTGCAAGTAACTCCCTCTAATTTGCAATCATATTAAAAAAACTCTTAAGTATGAAAGGTTATAAATAATTGTGGAATAATTACAAAAGAGTGTTTTATTATTGTTAAATATAATGCCTTTCCGCCACGTTCACGATCACGACATTGAACGAACAATTAATCTCAATTAACATATTAAAGTTTCTCTATTATTGCGTATCTTGAAAACTCCTGATTTTACGACAGACATAACTTAGCAACACATATAAATTACCTGTAAAGGTGACAGTGTCCTCTATCTCTTATTCTATTCTAAAAGGAGACGTCCCCTCAATCTCATTCACAGGACACCAAATATAATAACAGCCAAGCGAACTGACCGGTGGGTCCTTATTTTTCAATGCTCAAATACTGTACGCATTTTTTTACACTGTCTTTTTTTATTTGACATTTTATTCGAAGATTTTGTAGTACTTAAATTACTTGTCTGGATAATTTCACGAACTGCATTATGTTGGCGGCGTTAATTCAAAATGTAACTTTACTTGTATTGCACTTTATGAGTATTTAATAAAATAAAAATTTACAGTAAAAAGCATTATTTTTTAAGCCAAGGAGAGAAAATTAACAAACTATAGATTGACTATGGACTCGTGAAAAAAATTCTCGTGCATAATAATAAACCTTCAGTCGAAAATTATTATTTCTTTATTTCAACAACATAATAATTTGTTAAGCATAAACAGCAATCGGTGTAGCGAGAGCGATTAGCTTACCACTAGTCCTGTTCTAACCCCATCATTTCAATTCATACTCTCTTCGAAAAAATAATCCTTGAGCAACTACTCAAAAGCAAAAACTCTGAGATATCTCTATAAGTGGGCCATTTAATCCACATTGGGATCGGACATGTATTTAAAAAAAGGCAGCAATAATCAATAACATCGTATTAAGATATCGTCTTACATGGAAACTCGAGAGGTGAAGTGAGCCAACTAGTAATAAAATATTAAAACTTTTTTCTTGGACTTTTAAATACAATCACGTCTTTATTTGGTGTTTTGCTGGATTTCAAATATTTTTTTACAGAGATAACACTATTGCAATGTGTATTAACAACTGATGCTTTAAGACGAGCAGAATATTACAACGCATCTATTTTTTTTTCTTTTAAAATACCACTTGGCTTACTTCACCTCTAATGTCCCCATATAAAAAGAGTGGAGTGGAGCAATTGTATTTTAAGAGAAATATGGATGTCGTTCGTAATTTGTATTTATGATACAATTTTCAGCGTGTTTTTTGATTAACATCGAGCAATAGGGCGTTAAATTTGATGTGTTTTTATTATTTGTTTTTTTCTTGTTATCAATATTATTTGATGCCTCAATAAACTGGAGCCTTTAGACGGATTCACTTTCTTGATTTTTGTTGAAAACTTCGTTATCTAAAAAATGATTTTGATCGAATATAATTGTATTCTTAAATACAAAAATAGCCTCTTTATTATTGTTTTTTTTTCTTAAATGACCGTTTTGTAAAATTGAAATTTTCCTATTATGGTGACGTGTCTTATGTTGCTTTAATGTAGCTCTAACTGCCTTTGAGTGTGGCATATCTGCATTGTCATTTTTTACGATTCCCATAATGCGCATTAACAACATAGTGGAATCATGCAAATTTTGGTAACCCCTTGTTTAAAAATAATGTAAGTTGAGATGCATTCAAAACCAAAGCTTTTATTCCGCTTTGAGCTTTTGTTGTTCGAGTTTTGAGACGGCCACAGAAAGACGTTTCCGGTCAATGGGCATTCAAAAAGCTATCTGACGATGCCCGGTAAACCTATTCAATCAGATAACCAAAGGTAAGCGACCGGGTATTTTTTTATTTTTCTTCTTCAATAATAATAAATGTCCTTAGTGTATTGCATTTGGATATTTTAATAATATACCTTATCAAATTAAACATGATGGAATGATTTCACGAAAAGGGTTAATATTGTATTATAAATAATCTCCGATGGTGTGGCCAAGTGGTTAATGCTTTTGGGCTTACATCCTTTTTTATCACATCAATATACGCTAAAAGCAAACATGGAAAGAACTCAGAAACTACACGCGAAACTAAAAAACAGTTTTTTTGGTCTGACATGATGAACTGTTTACCTTAATAATATTGCATTTTTAAAAAAATATCTTTCCTATAAATTATATAATACTACGTTAAGTAAATCACTATTTAAATGATGAAAAAATAGACAATTAATACATATTTTTGTCGTTTCTTCCTTGTCATCTTAAGGGCCTGAATCCACGGTTGGAACTTGGTCGCTTTTTCAAGTTATGTTTCAAAACTTTAAATGTAAGAGATTTGGACTCTTAGGGCATTTTAGCACAATACGTTTTTACTTTAATGCTGGCCATTCACCTGGGAACAAATGACCCTGAACATCTACGTTATGTCCCGGGAACAGTGTCCCAGAACATTTTCGTTCACCATAAAGAGACGTTTGAACGTTGGAAAATAAGTATCTAATGAGTTTATGATGATCAGTGCTGTCTACGTATATATTCTCGCAATATACATATATCGATGAAATATGAATCCTAATGATAAAATAAGAAACGGCCAATTTTGATTGCAACATCGATTGGCGATTAAATCTAAATCTGTATTTTGATGCCCGCTCCCAATGTAAAGAGTATGACCTCGTAATGGACGTATCTCAAGAAAAGTTTTTCTACGAGAACTGCCTGTTGCCCGGTTGGTCAACTTCTGTTTTTTATCAATGAGAATAGAAACAGAAAGAATAGAGCTAGTATAAGATTAGTGGTTGGTTGATCACTCTATCTACACCTACACGTAGACGTGAGTGAGTTCAGACGAATAATATTTTTCTGTGAATTACATTGAAATTTGTTATATCTCACGCACTTGTCTTTCTTGTCAATTTTTAATGATTATTTTTTTACTGTCACTTGTTTTACAAGATAATTTTCTATCTTTTGTTACATTACAAAAGAATTATATTTACATTATTAATGAATAAGTAAAATCAATATTAGTCAAATGTCAATATTAGTGAAACTCTCTGCAGATTTAATATATTTAATTCATGGCGAACAATTTTATTCAAATAGGTGATTGTTTCATACATTTAAAATTAGATTTTGGCCAATTTTTAATAGCAGTATTTTTCAATTTCAAAATCGGTATTTCGGTATTGGAAAAAAACTCATCGAATACCGAAATCCCAGTTTCGGTAATACCGATATTGTAATTCATCAATATAAATCAATTATTTAAAAAAAAATACGTATAAATAATATCAGCTACATTTCATATAAGTGACGCAGTTGATTGATATAAAAGCAATAAAGTCATATGTTTATTATAATAATTCTTAGAACTTCCGATATAAACTAATTCAGTTGATTAAATAATTAAAATGGCAAACATGTCCAATAGCCATTTATAATATTTTATTTACTTATTATAGGCACAAACGCGCCGCACAATAAAGTGTCAGACAGTGTGACCAAAGCAAATACGCAACGGATAACGATACCCTACAATCACATACCTGTGGATTTATCAATCGATGATAACATTGCATCATCATATTTTGCTCATAAATTATTTAATAGATGACGTCAACATTGTGAGATTTTAAAATTAAAAATAAAAACGTATTTTTTAAATATATTTTGAATAGCTTTTGTTTATCTTTGATCCACTCAAGTTCAAATTTGGATAAAGTACATACTCGCAAAACCTTGTCTAATGAATGAGTTTTCAATATATGTACTACTGTTCATTGAAATCTTTAGAGGGATTTCGAGCTGTGCATATATGTTTTCAAATTAAAATTAAGGGTATTATTACGACAAAAAATAAAACACTTAATATTGTACTAATTCCACATTTATTTATCAAGATCATTAATATAAGACTATGTTTACAAAACCAAATGAGACTTATAAGGGAGTTACAAACATATATATTTGTATCTGTTAAATATGCTTGTGATAAGCAAAACCGCTCTTGACCTTATAACAAAAGAATAATTTATTTTTAATATAATTCCTGTTCATTGACAGTGAACACCTTATAATGATTTATTTATTGATTTGGCATTTACTTGGTAGAACTCCTTGGTAGAATTTACTTGGTAGTTCTGACGATGGCGAAAGCCGCAATAGCTATCAACGCATAAAAATGATTAAAAACTGTAGAACTGAAATACGTTGATATTTGAGGAGCAAACATTCAAAAAGTGTTTTGTCACAAATTTTGAAAAATGGCGTTTTATATAAATTCTGATAGCCCATAATAAAACCTATGAATGGAAATCAAAATTTGTATTCAAAAAGGTTTTTTTTTATATTAAAATGAAATCATAAAGTTGACACATTCATACAAACCGTCACTTTTGCAACACTTAAATCGTCATTTACCAAGCTTTGTATTTGTGTGACAAAACACTTTTTGAATGTTTGCTCCTCATTTTTACACTATTAAAATATTTTTTTACGGCTTTGATTTGTTTTCCATTGCCATAATTTCATCCGTTTAAATTGATTTTGTCGCCTGTGTGGTCGAGTGGTCAACGTTGTTGGCTTCGGCTACGGAGGGCCTGGGTTCAAATCCCGGTACGGACAGTTTTATAAATTGATTTTTCAATCGATATATGAATTTCTGTTCGAAGGTATGGATGTATGTGATGTCTTGAATTCTACCCTCTCACCCATCCTATCCTATGAACGGGGCGTATCGAGAGCGATTAGCTTACCACTAATCATGTCTTAGCCCTATCCTTCTATCCCTACTCTCTTTGGAAAAAGAGAGGTTGAGCAACTGAGTAACAAGCAGTTCTCGTAGAAACACTTCTGTTGAGATAAACTCCATTAGGAGTCCATATGCTCTACATTGGGAGCGGACATGGTTTAAAAAAAAGTGATTTTGAACATATTAGTTAATGTAAAAAGGAAAAAGGAAGTTTACTGTGGTGGTAAATAAAAATACTTCGGAGATAATTGAATGAAAAAAATCATCTAAAATCATTATCATGCGACAAACATACGTACATATAAAAAAAAATCATATGAATTCTTTACTTCAACTGTCGAAGGGTAATTTGGTAATTTGCTCGATACTTATCACATTATTCTTAAGAAATTTCCAAACACAAATTTACCTAAATTATTTGAGTAAAAAAAAAATTGAAAATCTCGCACACCAATAAAAATGGTTTATATTAATATGTTGAATTCATTTGTTAAAAAGTACTAAAAATTGTGTTTTTTCTGGGCTGTAAAAGGAATGGGTGACTCTGACTTTTTAAAATTATATTAAGTTATATAATTAAAATTTATGCATTTTAGTAGACCAAATGTTTGTATTTTAAATCGCAGTGGGACCATTTGTAAATGCTCAGCAAATAAAGCGTGGTACGGGCTTTACACATGGCTACAATGAACGCATCAACGCATCGATTGAGCTGTTTTAAAATTGAAAGAGTAAAAAAAACACGCACATATTTGACTAAAATCTCTTATTATTTCCTACATTATCAATTTAAGAGAACTCGATTGTATAGAAAGGGATCGCGTGTCATAATTTGCTAATGACTGCAAAGATAGAAACAGTTTATTATTATTGTGATTTCAATTAAAAGGTGCGTATTGATACGGCGCTAAACTTCATAGGCACGCGAAACGTTTTGTTTACAGTTAGTTATTTTATCTGTGTGACATGTTAAGTCGCTTAAGTAATCCATGGCGCCAATCGGGGAGTCTTTGTTACATTTCTCAGAATAATTATCAACATTTATTTAACGCATTATCGGAATAATTAATTAACTACATCGAATCAATGACCTTGTGTAACGGATAAGCTTCTGTTTCAAAATGCATTTCATCAACAAATTGTTCAAATTAATTCATTGGAGATATTCTAATGGACTGTCTATTAACCTAATTGAAACCATCGTCCTCTACTCTGCTGAATATTTTTTTAGTGACAGGCAAAATAAAGAACTGTTTGACGATTCTCGTATAAGATATTTGTCCATATCCACAATTCGGCTACATTTCTACAAGTTTGTCTGTCGTCCTCCATGCTCATTACTTCCTTTGAAATCATCCTAGCGTCCCATAACGCTATCGAGTACATCTTATGATTCGTCGCCAGCAGTTTTCCATGGTAACAGAATCTAATTTGTTAAATGAAAATTCAAGTAGAGTTTCGTATCTCCTGGATATACCATACCTTTGAGTGAGACTATCTTGGGAAGGGGAGGAATTATATTTTGAACGATGGTGAAAGAGGGGAATGGAGCGAAGAAAGTTCGGATCCTCTAGCTTAGTCAATAAGCTCATGTTGAAGAACCTTGCAAAATATTTTGCAGTCTTAATGAAAATGAACACCGCGTATTTAATAACAAAAATGCTTGCAAAGTAATGCCACTTCTGGAAGATGCAAATGGATTAATAAGGATATGGAATAACGCAATGTAGAGATGCCCATTAGAGACAGCCAGAGGTTTACTTTTATATGTAGCACTTATGATGACAATGCAAAACCTCGTCGTAAAATATCCTAGATGGAAAAGATATACAAGCATCTAAGAAGATCGAAGAAAAAAACGCAAATCCAGATAAGGAATTTTACGCTTGCAGCAACATGTTCAAATTTGATATCCACATTCCAAAAAATATGATTTGACGCTATTTTCTAAAAAACTCGTGTTGCGAATTTCTGTGAATAATAAGTATCACGATTAAATTGTGTGAATTATCAACTTGGCACTTTTAATTGGATTTCCCATTATTTGAGCATTACAAAATAGCACATTTGATATTGTTTGTCTAATAATGAAACGATTGCTCTAAATATGCTGATTAAAAAAATGTGTAGTGATGACACAGACGCTGATATTAAATGCATTAAAAATTTAAACAATTTGATACTCTAATTACCAATTAGTATTTGAAGACAAATACTGTAATGCTCCATATACCAATTATGTTTACAAGTACCCTTGCAGAATACATCTGAAAGTAATTTCTCAATCTCATCGCTTTGTGTTTCAATGAACATTAAAAAAATACATGTCAATCTTCTTTCTGATCGTTTTCAACATTTCTCATTTCAATTTCTTCTATCAAATCTTATTCCTTTCTCAGAAAGCATGCTTTCTTTTTGGTCCATTATGCGTCCAGATCTTAAACATAGCTGCGTATAGCACCACTATCCATATTTGATAAAAGAAGCATACTTCAGTGTAAGGTCTTCAATCCCGGGATCTTGGGTCCCAAAATCCTGGAATTGCGACAGTATTAATCCAAGGAATTCAGAATTGAGAAAGTAACAGAAAGTTGAGCGAGGTCAAAAAAAATAAGAAAGAAGATTCCAAATTTAGGTATTTTTTGGTAATTCTCTAAATTCTTGGGTTTTTCAATTATCAAATACTGGAAGAGCTCTCGCTGTTAATTTTGGGATATCCGCGAATTCCTGGGATTTTGAAATCGATATGAAATTGACCGAAAATTTCCAGTATTTCAAAATCACCGAGCAAAAATTTTCTCAATCCCAATTTATACACGATTTTGTGTTGAATATTCAATCCCGAGACCACAAAAAGGGTACGGGATTGGATACCCTAATCATCCTAAATAATACAATTTCAAGATGATCACTCCTCTTTTTATAGCAACGGTAGAAATTGACTTTACCATACTTTTCTTAACCCTTCCCTTACTATGCAAAAAAAGCACAAGTTCCTGAGCTGTGTGTCTGCTACACATCAGACAAACGGGAGTGAATCATGACAATTATATAACACTAATACAGCAGTACTAAATATAATTGTCATGATTCACTCCCGTTTGCCTAATTTGTAGCAGATACACAGCTCAGGAGCTTGTGATTTTTTTTCATAGTAAGGGAAGGGTTAACAATGTCAATTGAATTCTAAAATTACGAAATTCATTACATTATCGATCCAGTTCACTGAAACCATTCCTCCGTGCTATTAATAAATCAGCTTAACGACCGCACGTTTATTTTTATAAAATTTCACCTGGTGAAATAAAATTTTGCGAAAAATTTTCAAAAATTATAATTTTACTAAATTCACTATAATTTGTAAGCAAATTGAGATATCTTTACAAAATTTAATTTTCTTAGCTTCCAGATACTTCGCCTATACGCATATATGTGTCCGCCGGCCAGCAACCTCTGTTTTTCAAAAACTCAAATACGCGTCCACGGTCGTTAAGCTGTTAAAAATTATTTAAGAACTTTATGTAAATATTATATTTAGATATATCTTCTTACTTGTAGTCCAGTCGTAAGAACATTACATACGTAGATCAGGTGGGTATGGGTTTATGTCCCGAGAAGGTCAATATTAAATTTAAATTAAATATCATGAGCATGGCTGTTCGTAATGTTTTTTCTCCTTGAGCTGATCACGAGTAAGTTTATATTTTTATCTCGTATTAAAAATATTACTCTCTAAATTTACGTCGCATAGACTTTTGATTTCAAGAAATTAATTTTGTTTTAATTAAAAAATAATTGAGGAGCAAACATTCAAAAAGTGTTTTGTCACACAAATACAAAGCTTGGAAAATGATGATTTAAGTGTTGTAAAAGTGACGGTTTGTATGAATGTGTCGACTTTATGATTTCATTTTAATATGAAAAAAAACCTTTTTCAACACTAATTTTGATTTCCATTCATAGGTTTTATTACGGGCTATCAGAATTGATATAAAACACCATTTTTCAAAATTTGTGACAAAACACTTTTTGAATGTTTGCTCCTCAATTGTGTTGCAAAAGAAGTATCATTCTAAATTTCTTTTCTAGTTTATTAGTTATCTAGGGCAAAAACAAATACAAAGAAAAATTAAATACATTCTCATGCGTCAAAATATGGCGTATTGATTTGCATAGTAATATATTTAAAATTATTACGCATTCATGTAAAAATATTATATAAATTATAAGTCACGCTTTACCAAGATATCAAAAATAATTTAACATAAAATTCATAATCATAATAAAAATGATGAATTATGTGGTTAAGTAGTAAAAATAACCACAGACTATTTCTGCGTGGATTGAGTAATACATATGAATAACATTTTTAAATATAGTTTATTTTTTTTCCACTTATTTTACTGTAAATAACGTTGAAGTGTTGAATAATAATATCTCTCTTGTTAGAAAATGTGAGTCGAAAATGTATTTCCTATGATTTGTATGTCATTTTTTTTACGAATGAGACAAGACAGTCATATCCATATTAAGGCATATTTAATTGACGAGGTCACGATTATAAATTTGTTTGTTAACAATTCTTTTTGGTTAAATTTTACTTAAAAAGTTACACAAAAGTATTTAATCAAACAAGATGTATTTAAATTTGAATCGTTCAAACTATGTACATTCTCACAAATTTTGTCACTAACGATGTATTTAAGATGTATTTAAAATCATCTCAGCAAGCAATCTATTTAAAACACATGTTCAACTGATAGATTATTTTATAATGTGGTTTTTAGCAAAGATTTTTTGACGTATGAATTATTAAGTTTTTTCATTGATTTGTTATTTATTTGGTAAGTTTCAGAGATAAAAAAAGAAAGGTATTAAGTTCTCAGCCATGTATGTAATTTCGTCGAGACACTGATGGAAGTCAAAAACCGGAAAACAGACAGATAATTTTTAAAATTATAACAGCTAAAAAAACATGTAGTTTCTAAAAAGTATTTTGTTTTAATTAAAACATTTTGCTATTTTAATTTCATTTCTTTAAAAAAAAAATTAGCAATACAGCAAATGCCAATGCGACAAATATTTTTAAGTTGAAAGATCGTACGAGATACATAAACTCAATAAGAATATTTGTATGTAAGTCATTAGAGATCTACTTGAGGAGAAAAATTGACATCGCAAACAACATCGTCGAAAATTTAAAATTTGACATTGACCTTACTAGGAATCGAACCCAGACCCACCTAATCAGTAGAGAAAACTCTAAGCAAATAATATTTAAGTTAATCGTACCAATATGTAGATACGATAACTGTGCTTAACAAATCAGAAATGCAAATTGCAAAGGTTATCAAAAGACTCGAATGCTTTTTATTTCATTCATGATTTCTCGAATGTTTTTTGTTTGAAATTCTTGGATTTATCAATTAATATTTATTTGCACAAGGACTCAAAGAGCTAATATTCATTAGACAGATATTTCAAATCCACTTTTTTGTGTACTCAAATTCATTGATTATGTACACTGAGACCCACTTGATTGAGGTGGAAGCAAAGAATGTATTGCAATACTTGATCGTTGAAGTCGAATAACTATTGACAAATATATTTTATGATATTATGAATAGTCTTAATTTAAGTCTCAATAAACCAATGTTGCACCGTTACGAAAGACGCTAACGATAATAAATTATTCAATAATATTTAAAAAATAATGATATCTCTTTTCTGTCGCATTGTATCAAATATCTACAAAAACAGTTCACTGTAGAATTTTTTTATCAGTTGTATTTTTTTGTAAAAAAAAAAGGCACTACAGCTGATGCCAATCAATACGCCAAAAATATGTTATGGTTGAAAGATAAGAAGAGAAAACTCGATGATAATTTATTGCAAGTCACTCGTAGTCGTGATCAACCCGAGGTAAATTGAAATCACAAACACCCACGTCTAAATTTACCATTGACTTTACTGGAAATCAAACAGAGACCCGTCTAGTCGGTAGAGGAAACTACCCAATTAAACCACAGCGGGCGACACTTCAATATATCACATGCTTAACAACATATGGTCGAATTTAGATTTTCACAATTGTGAAATATCGCAGTTTTATTGTTATTTTCAATTTAAAAATAATGTGAAATTGTTGGACATTTCTACTTTATTTACAACACTCTATTTCAGATGTACATTTCAGTAAAAATCTCATATCTGTAAAAATCTAGATACGCCCATATGTTATAAAGCATGCGATATTATCTTCTTCGAATGTTGAATTGGGTACATTCAACTTTCCCGTTACACATTTCCTAAATTGAATTACTCTATTTCAAGACTGTTACTACCCTACATATTTTACTCGGAAAACTTTTTATTGTTTCTAGAACATCGCTTATCGTTGAAAATTTTTGTACGAGACAGAAGTTGCTTTCTTTAAAATAAATTGAGTAATCATTCCATTTTGAAGTGACACAATTTATTGCAATCATATTTGAATACGAATCGGGAAAACTTTTTTTTCCATTGGATTCAGCAAAAACAAAATATTACCAATTTCGGACCACGGAAATATAATACTAGTAATCTATGCGCTTTTTGGGTTTTGATAAGCACTGTGTCAAAGATATGGTGTAACACGTCACACGAAAACATTAATATACAGTGCCGGCGTGAGATTATTTGGCGCCCTAGGCAATGGTTATTGGTGGGCCCTTTCAAACAAATCGTCCCATTTTTTTTTTATATATTCATGTCCGCTCCTAATGTGAAACATATAGCCTCTTAATGGAGGTATTTAGACAGAAGTATTTCTACCTAAACTGTTTGTTACTCAGTCGCTCAGCTTCTCTTTTTCGAATCATATAGAATACGATACATAATTAAAACGAACAAATACAAACATTCAAATAAAACCAAATGTAAATGTTAGAGTAAAAAATAATAATTTTAGTACTCAATTTATGCGCCCCCTAATGTTTTGCGCAAGGCGGTTGCATATTTCGCCTGTATGGTGGCGCCGGCCCTGAGTAGTAACTCTTTCTATGAAAGCCTTATAATTCACCTTATGCATAACATCTCTAAAGTATCAACAATCTTCGTTCTTTGATGTCGAGACTTACATGGCATACAAAACTTCGCAAAGCATCAGTTTCTGGATTACTATATAGTCTAGAGGATTTGTTTTTAAAAATTTAGAGCTCGCCAATCAATAGTTTGCGAGAAGGTGCTTGGTGGAATTTCAATATTAAATTTGAAAAGTTCAAATTATATACATTTACACTAACGACCCTGGTTTCGCCTTTCGGCATATTCAGGCGTTCAAGTGCACGGATGAACTTGAACTGACGCTTAGTAAATGAATGTATCGCGTTTATATAAGAAATAAATGTATCACTAAGTCTAAAGCCATTGCTGGCAAAAAGGATTAACCCATGGGGATGCCTACAGATTTTAATGGTGAGTAATTTTACGAATTATATTTGTTGAGACCCGGGTCGTTAGTGGCAAAACTTGAGTGAATGTACATAATTTGAACGATTCAAAATCAAACTGTATTTGTTCAAATTTATATTTGAGATCCTGTATATTCGTAGAAAAATTGAAATATTAATTAATAATATCTCAAAATCGTTCAATCACATAATTTACAACAGTTATTTATTGGCTTGAGATATAAATGTTTTCAAATAGTTAACTTATTTATTGATACTGTCAATTATTCAGCGAATCGAGTAATGACAAGAAGCTTGTTTAACATACGAGACATTTTTTTCCATTTTCCGCAATTTAAAAAAAATATTGCTTCCATATAATTAAACCAGACAGTACCGGCGCGAGGCAATTTTCGCCCTAGGCAACGGTTATTGGCGCGCCCCCTTTTAAGCAAACTGTGGAATATTTTTTTTATTCCGTTCTTAATTTGTACCATATGGCGGTATCTCAACATAAGTTTTTTACGAGAACTCTTTGTTACTCAGTCGCTTAATCTCTGTTTTTTGTAGTATATAAAATACTATACATAATTATAACGAACAGATACAATGTTATTAGATTATAAAAAAAAATGATTACTTAATTTATGCGCCTCCTGATGATTTGCGCCCTAGGTGATATTGCGCCTATTTCGCCTGTATGGTGGCTTTCATGACAAGTAAAACCCACACTTGCATTTTTCAAAACTAATATCTATAGCCCGAAATATGTACTTTGCCGTTGTATCACTTTCACTGAATTTAATCAAAGTAGATCTTTTGAGCGTAGGTAAACGGTAAATCATCACTTGTATGTCATTTTGACATTGAAGGCTATCTACGCAAATAAGAAAAACGTGCGTATGCCATTTTTATTTCAAACAATGCAATAGTTCAATTAATTGCAGAAATGTGTTGACGCTATCTGCGTAAATTACAATCAAGATATAATAGATAAATTTTAAATAGCTGTTTTTTCTGTGAAAATACAGCTACAAGAAAACTATCAATTTGTCAATCTGATCCGCCAATATCAGTCGCTGATTAGTGATCAGCCATTTTTAATGTTTGTTATATTTTGAAAGAATGCTGTTGGCACTTGGCGCCGAAAGATAACATTGGAATTTCGAAAAGTACTTGCTCACTTATGCAGCAATACAAATAATATCGTCAGTATAAATGAACTAACACACAGTGGAGTTCTAAAGTAATTAAACATTATTGTATTTAAATTTTCGTAACTATGTATTGTCAGGTCTGTGGCCAATTTCGTTAGCTTCAGCTATGGAGCTGCGGAGTCGAATCAAAGCACATGAAGTTAAATTAATTGATTTATAAATTCGTATTAAGCTACATAAATATCTAAAATTCTCTACCATCCATCTATTTTAAAATACAAAACGTAGCCAGAGCGATAAGCTTACCATAAGTCGTACCCTTATTTCTCCACTCTCTACGTTAAAAGAGAGGCAGAGCAACTGAGTAACAAACAGTTTTCGTAGAAACACTTCAGCTTAGATTTTCTTTAATAACAGTCCATACTTTCCATAGTCTATATTAGAAAATATCTGTACTTAATCATTTTTAAAACAGAGTTTCCTCCATTTGACCCACTTATAACATCTTTGCGGAACATGGGAAAAATATTATTGTATGTGAAGCTCAGTCTACGGGTTATCAAATTGTATATTTACAAATCATACTCAAAGAAGCGATGGATTATAAAACACAGAATATAAAATTAATGAATAAAATTATGGGATGACGACACGAAAGAACAGAGAACGCGTTAATCTCATTTCATTAAGCCATACATTCTATGCACCGTCATTTTTTTATCTCAGGTTTTTCTTCCGTGGTGAAGGTTACTACGATATTGATAACATATCGATACATTAGGAAATGCACTAAGATAAAAAAAATATAAATTGTGCAACAAAATTGAATCTCTCAAGAAATTCGGTTTTGGCCGGACAATAATTCATAATAAACTGTAAATTTCAAATTGTACTGTTAACGGTTCCTAATAAGAATTAAGCACTTTTTTTACTTGACTTCTACAAGCTTATTTTTACGACAATAGGGATTTATTTACTTACCTTACATATTATTTTTTCAATCTTGCCATTTTTTGTCTCCTATTTAAAATATGTATACATAATAACATTAGATATTACACGCTGTGTTTTTCCAAAAAACTCTTAACAACATAGTGATAACAATATGATATATATATCTTCCAACAGATACGATAAGAGCTTTGACGAAGTATTACATAGATGTGTTTATATATCTAAATTTATTGTATTTAAAAAAATGAAAAATTATTGAACTATGGATAATGGTATACTGTATTTAAAAAAAATGAAAAACTAGGGATTACGATACCATTATTACCGAAACCGGTGTTCGTGGTATGACTGAACCTAAGTAAATATTTAATCAGTTCTAATTCAAAACATTCATTTAATCCGAATACGATTTTTATATTTCAAAAAAATACGCTAACAATACAAAGTAATATAAGCAAATGAATCAAGATTATAAAATATTACATTTACCCCAGCGGTTTAAGTATTTTGATACTCCTCTGTATAAAACATGGACTTCAGCAATCATTATTAATGCTATATTGTTCGACTATGTATAAATATTTAGCATAATTTGTTGCTAAATCGTATGGAATGCTACTACTATGGTTTACAAATCATTCTTCTTGGAACAATGTGTAGTTATGAAAATGATTACTTACAAGGAATATTTAGAAAGCATACCACCATTTTCACGAGAACAGTAACGGCGTAATCAGTAACAAAGGCTAAAAACGCCAAGTATCTTAACACCTTTATATAATGAATATCTTACCTTAATCACTATTTTCAATATTGATGTATATAGCAAACAGGCCGCAGGTTCCCTTCTCCTGTTTTAGACCATCGGTATTATGAAAAAAATGTGTGGTCGAGTGGTCAGCGTCGTTGGCTTTGGTTACGGAGGTCACGGGTTCGAGTCCCAGTACGGACCGTTTTAAAAAATTGATTTATAAATTTCTGTTCGAAGGCATGGATGTATGTGATGTCTTGAATTCCCACCTCCCACTCATCCTATCCTATGAACGGGTCATATCAAGAGCGATTAGCTAACCACTAGTCCTGCCATAGCCCTATCCTTCTATTCTTACTATCTTTGGAAAAAAAGAGGTTGAGCAACTGAGTAACAAGAAGTTCTCGTAGAAACACTTCTGTCGAGATAAACTCCATTAGGAGTCCATATGATCCACATTGGGAGCGGACATGGTAAAAAAAAATGAAAAATAATTATCAATAACATTTTTTTCCCCGCAACCCATTCTCCAACTGTCCAATTAACTTATTCTCAATTACTCAATATTAACTATGAAATTAATATTTCTCACTTATTTGAGGAGGCTTCTGTGAAGTTATCTTGTTCTGTTTAACATAGGACAAGAAAATGAAATCAATATGTTTGCAGTTATTTTAAATTAACACTAAAGATTTGGATTGTAATAAATGGAATTTTTTAAATAAACAATTGATCAATTGAGTATTTAAAACGCTTTGAATGGAGCTAATTTATTCCTCTAATATAATTTGCATACATTTATAAACATAAACGTGTTTTAATTGATCATACTTAACCGCGGATCGTGGGCAAATATTTGGTTAACTTAAACTGTTATGGAAAAACACTGATTATATTTAAGTATTTTTTTTTGTAATGAACAAATAAATATACCCTTTACAACCAGTTTTCGGGGCCGTAGATATAATTTGAAAAATTAAGGAGGTTCGACAAATAAAATAATTATTTTATTTCGTGTGTTGTGGTGAAAATATTTTAGTATTATACCTAATTAAAGAAATTTTAACAATTGATTGATTTGAAAATTCATTACAAACACGACTTTAGAAAATTGAGAAGCTGACGTTACGCATTCGTAAAACATACGGCCGCCTGTAGCCTGTAGCCTGTAACTCGATCGCTGCCACAGACGAGATATCTCGTAAATTTTTTCGTGCTCAACAAGTCAAAGACGAGTTATCTCGTCTCAATAACTAATTAAATTAATAGTTGCAAATTATAGCCGGCATTCTAGGTAATTACTACTAATTATCTACGGCAACTGAAAACTTAAAAAGCGACTGTTGTCGCTGGTTTTCTATATACACTCAGTCAATTTTTTACGATTTTTTTATACGCGATTTTGATTTAACACATCCTTAACACATCCCTACCAATTTCAACTGAAATATGTCGTGTAAATAAATCTACAGCGTTGATAAATTGTCAATGGGCAAAGCTGGGCGACACGCTTACCGGTGAAGGCAAAGGCTTATACGGCATAAATACAGACAAATCATTCATTGTGAGTGCTAAATTTGACAGGCCGATGATGTGCAAACAATTATATTGAACCGCTGTCCGTTTTGCACCTACCTACCACACCACCCGGCACTGTTTACATTACGAATCAATTCAATATCACGTACTTATATATTTTAATTTAAATAAACATAAATTATTATTACGTGCTGTGTAGTAAGATCGTTGGTCTAGAAAAGGAATTAAAATGTCTGTTTTTTCTTAATTGTGAGAGAGCCCCAGCGAGTCTCCTACATCCCAACTTTTTATGATCATTTGGTCGCCTTAATTTTTTAATATTAACCAATTTGACCGAAAATAACATTAAACTAATGGCTGATTTTTTTTCTTTAATAGTTTATAAGCAGTAAGATTGTATTGATTTACTTAAAAATAAATTATTAAGGGAACTATTTATCAACAGAAAATTCAATCATTGAACTTTAAAAAACTTTCAGAACGACTTTTATGAAAATTTTTCATAAGCTTAAATTGTATCTACTTAGACGGGTGGGAGCTTTGAACTCCATCTTAAATTCCAAGGAAATCTTTTCAAAAATTTGATTCAATTGCATTTTTTTAAATCCATGTCCGCCCCCAATGTGGAGCATATTCCTTCTTATCAGAAGTTTTTTTACTATTTTTTTTTGTTATTCAGTCGCTCAACCTACCTTTATCGAAGAGAGTAGTAGGGATATAAATATAAGGGGCTAAGACATGACTAGTGGTTAAATAATCGCTTTCGTTACGCCCAGTTGTCGAAGGATCGGAAAGGGTGAGAGGGATTTTTTAGACATCACAAACGCCAATGCTTTCGAACAAAAATCTATAAATCGATTGAAAAAACGCTCTTCGTACTATTACTCAAACCCGTGACGGAAGCCTACAGACAAATTTACAGTTTGGAAACTGAGTTTCTAACAATTTTCAAACTTTCGATACACGTTATCTGCATTTAAATTAAATGGTTACATAACATTTTCTAACACATATACAGACAATGCCAAAAAAATAATACATATAATGTTAGGTTAGGTTAGGTTAGAAATGCACAACAGTTTTTCGTAATTTAATTAAAATTTGAAAAAGCTACCAGTGTGGTTTTTTATTCAAACTCAGTGATTCAAATCGTACTCAATGTACAAAGGTCGAATAAAATCTTTTCATCAATATTTTCGAGATTAATATTGTATTTGACATTGAGATATGAGGGCAAGCGTGTTTGTGGCGCTTTTTTAATTAAACTGTTTATATTAGCCTTAGTTTAATTCTTATTGAGTTAACCTTAAGTGATTCTCATTATGTATATAATAAAGCAATTAAGTCCAAAACCAAACTAGCGCGCCACCAAAAAACGTAAGCACGCTTAACCTTATTTTTTTAGAAGTTACTCTAGTTCGGCTATAAGATTTAATGTGATATCGAAATTTTCGAATCAACAAAGGCTTTACAATGAAAATTAAAAAACAAGCTAGATAAATATCAAGCGACAAACCTAACCTATTTTATAACGTGCAATATTTTTTTTCAATCTGAAGACTCGCGTGTTCGCGATTTATAAAACTTCTCTCCCATCTTTCCAATCAGGGCCGGATTGTGGCGTGTACAAAGTATGCGAGGCACATAGTTACACAGGCGCCGCACTAAGATTTTAGTACAATACACTCATTTAGTTCTTTGCCTTCGGCGCCTTGCACACAGGCGCAGAAACTCTCGCGCCGGTTCAAATTTCAATCCTCAAATAATCCTTGTTAACCGCTAGTCCTGTCCTAATACTCTTCTTATACTCTTATTTCTTACTACTTGTTGATTAAGCAACTGAGTAACAAAAGTTCTCGTTGAATAAACGTCTATTGAGATACCTTAATTACGAGGTCATATACTCCACATTGGGAGCTGTCATGTATTAAAATAAAATTATTAAATGATTTTTACTTTTACCTACGAAACTTAAACAATATACTTAAGTATTTTTTTTTAAATATTTAAAGTATGAATAAAATTAATTAAATTATGACTTAAAATAAGCAGTTGACGTTTTATTTTATCTAAATTGTACGATATAAGATGTTGTCTAATTATGAGACATTTAAATTAAATCGTATTTATTGTATTCCTCTTTCATCCATCCTAGCCTAAGAACGAGGCGTAGCAAGAATGATTTTCTACCCACTGTCCCAGCCTTATCCTTATATTCCTACTTTCTTTGGAAAAAAGAAAGCTCTCTTTTGGAGCGAACATTTATAAAAAAAAACCCATACCGTTTCATTTCTAGCACTGATAAAGTTTCATCATTTTATGATAAAAAAAAAGACCGCATTGTTAATGGGTGAGTAAGCTTTGAGAGACGCCTACCTTCAAAGTGCAGCGAAAATACCGTTTACCTACGCAGTATAAAAGTGAATCAGCTTCCCGATTTTTTTTGCATGTTTGTTCCCCACTAAACAAATCTGGCATCCGATGATTGATCATTTCAATTGAATTCGGGATTACTCACCCGCCTGACATTAAAGGAAGAGTGGGTGTTGACATTTCTATTATCAAATTTAACACTATTATTATTTATTTATTGTCAAAGCACTTATGGGTTGAAAAATGTATCGTGGCACGATTGTGATTATTCTCAGAATATCGATCACGGTGACATTAACTCAATAGAACAGCGTTAAGCCCACTTAAATTCAGCTGTGCAGCATTTTTGTATTCGATAAATAAACTGGAACACTTCGAATATTATACTTGTTATGTATATAGTTTACAACATGCTACTCTTTTTCTCCCCGAAAGTTGATTGAATCTCGCAAAAATTAATACATTTGTTTGGAATGTTTAATTGTGGATACGAAAACATCAAAAAAACTAACGTTAAAATCAATAAAACTGGTAATTTAATCTAATTACGAAATATTTTTATGAAAATTCGTCGACCATATTTCAAATTTGCTCTATAGTTTCCAATGTAAGATTATTGCTTCTTAATGGAGGTATCTTAAAATATTTTTTTTACGAGAACTGCTTGTTACTCAGTTGCTCAATCTCTCTTTTTTCGAATAAGGTAATGATAGGAGTACAGGGCTAGGATATGACTAGTGGTTAACTAGACGCTCTTGCTTTGCCCCGTTAATTTTTGGATTGGAAAGCTGGAAGGATTTGTTTAAGATACTACAAATTCGTTAGAACCTAAATCCATTATGCTGTTCATTCTGGGTCTCGAATCTGTGAAATCTGTCACGAAAGCCAATTCTTCCTCTGTGTGACTTCTAATCAATATATTTTGAAGGATATACATGTGATAAAGGTCCACTTACGAGTTTGGTGAACAAAAATGACAAAACTATTGCAAATGGAATCCACGTGATACAAATGAAGATTTATTTTACAACCCTGGTTCTGATCGAGAGTAAGATTATGGACGCGGTTTTGTTTTGTATTTTGACACCTTTTATAAGTGTAACTATACCAGGTACATAGCATTAAAAAAGTAGCTAAAATAGGGAAATTGATCTGAAACATTAACAGTGCCAATAAAAAAATGCCGGAACGCCGTTCCACCGTGCTACATGAAAAAAAGCACTGGTTAGAGTCAATACATTTGTGTTACACCAACAATCAAAATCTTACACCAAAATCATTACGTTCCATGTAACGGTGATGCATTTCATAAGTCCAAAATAAGTATCTACTAAGTATCTACCTTACGCACACGAGATAGTTGACATCATTGAGTTAATTTATTGCACGTAAGTCGAAAATTAGGACAAGCGACAAATTGGTTTTTAAATGTAAATGAAATGAAACTGTATTCATGATATAAAATGTAAGTTTGTTTAAAATTGCCAAGATTGAAAAGAAATATTTTGAAATAAGAAAACTGTTCAGAGTTGTTCCATTTTCCTGGAGGCTACATTGAAAATCGCCCACGACATCCCACGACGGCAGTCAGTCATGTTGGCTTTTCGCCAACCACCAAATACTTTTCTTTCATAAATACCAATCTGTAAAAAAATCTTCATAAAAACAGATATCGCTTATATGTATGTACTTTATATATTGTTAGAGGTGACCCTCAAATAGTTTGCGTTAGTACTTGATTGTGTTGGTGTTTTTAAATCAAAAGGATATGACAGAATTTTTAACAAAAACGTGAAAACAGAAAATTTGAATTCAGAGAAATTTTTGTGTAATCAAATGTCAAAGTTGCACGAGCGATGCTAGAATTACATTATTTACAAATGAGTATTTTTCGTCTTATTATAATAGATAACATATTATTTATTATGTAGTATCTTTACCGTTTTTTTAAATTATAATAATAACTATTCATGAGCAGTTATTGTTTTTTTATTTGGATGGAACCTTTCCAAACCTAAAATAACGGCGGGAGCAATTAGTTAACCGATAGTCCTGTTTATAGTGAAATTACTCGTAATTTATTTTAGAGCGAGTTTCATTTATTGTGAGAAATTTCTACGATTGTTCACGATGTTAAGCCCCAAGAATAAATCCCCACTAATAAAAGTCATTAAGACAGATACCGCTGGTATATACTGGACGTTAACAGGTAGGTAGAAATTAAATGAAACCAACCGCTCTACTATCACGAAAACGTTTATTTAGGAACTTGCAATCACCGTACTAATTACATACAATATTGAACAAACAAAATTTTGAATTATTACAATACACAATAACTATTATACAACCTAGCTTGCTCACACGATTTTATAAATGTAAAAAAATGATTTAAAACTCTGCGCAGAGAACAAAATGGAACTTCATTTTCGTCGAAATGGAAAAATATTATTTCTTTCATCTCGGAAAAAAAACAAAAACCACAAAAGAAAAATAACTGCAAGTGAATTTACAACTAAATGTCTCTGGAACCACGTTCCGGAGGCCAGGAAGTGTCCCGCACACTCGTCATGTGCGGTTCGTATCCCAAAGAGCAAGAAAGAAAGAAACAAAAATTTCCATTTATTCCAAAAACATTTAAGGCCATTCACAATAAACAATTGATATTACGGGTTACCTGATAACAAATTCAAACACAATTAATTTAGCTACACCTTTTTTTTTAAATCCTGCCAGTTTTCAAAAGTGCTAGTGAGAGCGGGTGACAATAAACCCTACCATGTCAATAGCACCTTTCTTTATATTCTTACTCTTTTCGCAAAAGACAAGTTCAGCAACTGGGTAACATTCAGTTTGTAGAAAAACTTTTGTTGAGACTCCTCCATTAAGAGGCCATACATTGTGATCAAACATGGAGAAATAAAAATGAGCGCCGATTAAAGTGCAGGTATTTTAATGTCTCGTTAAAATTAACTGTCGTGTTTCGTGGATCTCGTATAATTTTTTTTCGAATAACGATTTTGTTTCATAGTTATTGCTATTTTAAGATTTGTTTTGACTTCTTTTTTAGATTTCCCACAATCTTATTCAAGATCTTATCGTCGAGGAAAGATTCGATCGAACTTAATTCGCAAAAGATCTGACGGTTGCATGGTACCTACGTCATACCTCATCGATTATGCCAAAGTAACTACGTACATAACTGACGACTTTGATAATAGACGAAATAAAACTTTGCGAATACAATAAAAACAGTACGTTGGTTTTAATTTTCCGGTAACCGTGGCACAGCTAGGGGTTTCAATACCGGTATTACTGAAACCGGGATCACGGTATTCATGGTTGTGTAAATTTCATAATTTGTCTTAGGTTCTGACATTTAAGTGTCAGAAGACAGTAAAACACAAAAACTCTAGATTGGGGAAACATCAGTGGAGAATAGCTGCAGCGGTCGGCTGCCAATACAGTAACAAGGGGCTCGCTCAATCTAAAAGCAATTCTCGGTGTTCTGGGGAAGGAGTGATTTTTTTATCACTCCTATGCAATTACAGTAATACCCCGCTTTACGCGAGGGATACGTTCCGAAAAAAATCGCGTTAACTGAAATTCGCGTATATCGAGGTTTATGATTAAACATAGTCAAAATTTAATACAAAAAATACAAATCATTTTAATCAATCACTTTAATTCTAAGAACACTTTATGCAATACATACTCTTATTTTTTACGGAAAAATACATCTATTGTCTTTTGGGTAGCGTTTTGTTTACGTTCTTGTAAAATACGTTCATAACACCCAACACTGTTTTTAATTGTTTGACACACGGTCAAGACACGGTCATTATTATTGTCTATACTCTGCAATATGTCCAAACCTGAATAAATTTTTGAAAGTGCATTTTGTATTTCCCCTGAAGATAAAACTTTCTCTTCTACCTGTTCTTCCTCATCGTAGATAGGACGGGGAATTCCCAAATCTTCAAAGAGAATATTCAGAGAAAGCGGGGATCCCGCGACCATAGAGAAGTTAATGACTAAATATGTTTATACGCACTCTTTCGCGTAATGCGAGGCATTTGAGCGCGAAATTTGAAATTCGCGTTATAGTGAAACCGCGCTTAACGGGGTCGCGCTAAGCTGGGTATTACTGTATATGCAATACTTAAATAAACAATCGATTTTTACTTGATACACTTATAATATGTAACAATATGCAGTTCACCGTAAACTTATCAATCCAAATAGCTAAAATTGTACTACTGTCTATAGCTATACTGAAGCTGTCGTAGATTATATACGAGTCAGAAATTGTAGTTATATACTAATTTGATCTGAGAATATTGTTTTCTCTTTAATTAACAAGGTGCTCGCCAGCCTTCACACAAATAACAAGGGGCTCGCACGAGCCCCTCCGAGCCCACCCCTGAATGGCTGGCATTAGTTTTATTTGTGCACGTATTTTTCAGTTCGTAAACAATTTTTTTGAACATGATAATGTCAAATATTTTTTTTAGAAAAAAATATTTGACATTACAGCTTACGCCAATGCGTCAAATACTTTTAAGTTGAAAGGATCATACGAGATATACTCGATGAGAATTTTTAAAAGTCACATGAGATAAACTCAAGGAGAATTGACTTCACAAACACCCATGTCTTAGATCTCAAATTAAAATTGAAAAAAATCCAATTTTGACATTGACCTTACCGGGAATCGAACCTAGACCCACCTGGTCGGTAAAGCAAGCTCTAACCAACTAGACCACAGCGGGCGACAATTTAACTACGCCTGTGTAGTTAATGTGCACATTGGCAATATATTCATTTATTCAATGTTAGTATTGACTAGTAAATTCATACATTGAGAAAGTGCATACCGTAACAGATACACAAATTATTTATTATATTATATCATACGATCTAATTATGATCCAACTCACAAGATTTGGTGCTATATAAAGTAATCACTCGACCACTGTGATCAGTTATCTGTATTATATATAATCCGCACGTTTGTTTTCATTTTGAATGAAGTTTAAGTTAGAACTGACTATTTTTAAGATAAAACTCGTATATGAAAAGCGTATTTGCGCAATATATAACAATGAAATCGATATTTTTATCAGATGAATGAAATAAGTGCGTGGGCAGGCGTCATTGAAGATAGCCATCCATCAAATCGGAGCACACATATGAAATCAAACAATAGATTCGATTTCAAAGCCAAAATATTTGTCTATTTTTTCTGTAGACTACCACAGATGTTGAACAAAGCTTTGTTCGATTTCGACGAGACTTATTTTTATTGATTATTTATTCGACAATAGATAAGAACAATAACTATTCACATCGCTTCAGATTAAGTTTGGTTTGTAGAACGTTACGAGCCAAATATCAGTTTAAAAAAAATACTTTTATGCAGTAATTAGTAAAAACCATTTGCCCTTTACAATAAATGAATACAAAAAATGAACATTCACACAAGTCTTATCACTAACTACCCGGGTTTCGCTTTTCGACATCTTCTGACGTTCAAGTGCACGAATGAACTTGAATTGACGTTTAGTAAATAAATGTATCGTGTCTATATAAGAAATAAATGTATCACTAAGTTTAAAGCCATTGCTGGCGAACTGGATTAACCCGTGGGAATGAATACAGACTTGAATGGTGAGTAATTTCATATCCAACAATCTCATTGTGTACTTTATTTATTTTTGTGAACTCTGTTACTTACCAACTTTTGCAATCTCAGTGACGTTCAATTTGTCTTGGTTTATCAGCCTATAACGCATTGTACAACACAACACGTACACAGGCGTATTCTCTGGCTGTACATCGAGATAATTTTGCCTGGTAGCACTGCTAACCAGTGTAATAAACTATATATATATCGACTGTGGAAAGGAAAAAGAACTTAACCCACAGTTTCTTCAACACAGGTTTTTTTCAATAATCACAATGTATCAAACTTGATACACGTTCTATTAAAAGGATGCAAGCTGCAAATGCCGAATTAATATCTAAATTTAGCTTTTAATTTTGAAAAAATGACCTTGTAAAAAACTAAAACCAAGAAAAAAGACTGAAATAAAGATTTTTCTTAGACAATTTCTTTAATTAATATAAGATTATGTCAATTAAACACCAGTTTAGAAGTCTCCGTGCACTTCAGGGTTGTGTATAATTCATAATTTGCATATGTCACAAAATCATCAAAACACGTTTTTAGCGCTTCCTGTAAAATTTGATATGTGTGGGTTACGTCCTTTTTCCTTTACACAGTCGATATATATGTACATATATGCGTTTTTGTGGATTTTACATGAAGTACACGGTGATATTATATCCTTTTTTCCATTATAATAACGGCATAAATACGTTCATATCCGTTGTATTTACTTGGAATTTGAATACACCCGAAGCAAAGCATTTTATATATATGAGACTAGCGTTATGTTTTTTATAATCTGTTTATAAGCTACCGTGTATCCAATTAAAAGTGACTTAATTAGTAATTTGTGATTTAGTAGTAAATTAACGTGATATTTACATGTCATTAATGACTGAAGAATTAGTTAAAATTAATCTTGCCGGGTAATAAAGCTAGTATATTAAATATTACAATATGCGTTTTTGTGAATTTTAATGAATTTGACTAACCTGATTTTAGTGTAATTGTAGAAAGCTGAGTTTGACAAAAAAAAAGTCAAAACTTTGAACAAAAAGTTTTCGATAAAAAATATAATATTTTTATCAAATTAATCTTTTGAAAATGTAAAACATTTCGTAAGAATACCATTATTCGTATTAAATGAAAACTCAAACGTAGCCAATTTTCATAATGAGGAAAATCATTCTTTGAAAATAAACCCGTACACTTAGAAGCTTCCTTGAACTGTGACATTTAGTTGGACGAACAAACAAATTTTTGCCACTAGATAGTGAAATTTCAACTATGTTTAGTTTGTTATTTTTGTGGGAAAATTTTTGAATGGATGACATTAAAACGTAAGAAAATTTGGAGCATTATGACGATACATACTCCCACGATCTATTTTATAACCTCCCACGCTCAAGCTAAGGTTTACATTGTTTTCTCAACTCGCCCCAGTCAGAAATTGATAGTTTTTGGGAAAAATAATTTTAAGATTGATTATAATATAATAAATGATGTTAAAATGTATTTAAATTGCTAAAAATATATCTTAAAAACACGCTAAAATTGATCAAAATACGGGTATTTAAGTATCACGTTTTAAAAACAAGAATAGCAAGTACCCTGCATGCGTTGCAATCCCACTTAAAGGAAGAAAGTGTCCTTCTTTTAATTCTGTTTATTGCAGTGTTTTAGGATACACAATACTTTTTTTCCGTCTGGTGTGTACATGAATAAATCAAAAGGTTTCCCGACGTTTGAGCAAGGCTAAATACAGCTGTCCATGTGAAAAGCATGGATTTTCCAAATTTAGTCAAAGTTTAATCCTTTTGCTTTTTTAAAAGTCATTGCAAATACGAGTCACACCAGAAACTGCAGACGTCTAAATTCGAATGGCAATTATTGAGATGCGTAGCAACAGTACATATTCTCCTTTAAATTATCCATGTATAATTGTGACCATTGTAAAATAGTTGTAATTATTCAGAAACCTTAACGGTGGTGCATACCACAACAAACCAAAGTTTCATCGCAATCGGATGAATTGTATAGGAACGCATACGGGACAAACAAAAAAACATTTATTTTTATACACACGTTTAAGGAGCAGTACAAGAGATTCTAATTTATTTACCCGATATAGTGTTTAGTTGGAATTTCGACTGATGGAATCGCCATATCATATCATAATATTATATAATACGATATTAGTTGATAAATAATACTGCAAATACTAGACCGAGCGACTACCCAATAAAAATGTTTAATATAAATATGAGTAAGTCGCTAAGTTGACACTGTGGACATACGATTAAACTCCCTAAGCCCACACACTTTTATATGTAACTTACCCTTGCATTAAATTTGGCGGGTGTTATCGAGTATTCGGTGGTACATATTTACACATTTTGTCTATGGTTTTGAGCGTGGGCAAAAGTGATGTATCGATGAGAGTCTATTTCTGCTTCGCTATGCGTCATTAATGTTTATGGTTATTGCATAAGTTTTTTTTCCATAATTTTATCGGGAAATTGAGATAAATATAATTAATAAGTCGTGAATAGGAAGTGATTTACGGGATTTATTTCAGGGCAATTCGTATGTGTATAGATAAAATGTTAAATAAACTACAAAATAAATGCGCGTCTCATCAAATATGTTTGAAGTAAATGAAAATCGCTTTAACATCAACGTTGACAACGTAGCTTGGTTTGATATTGGCGATTATGTTTTAATTAAATTTTGAACTTTTTTTATCCATATTCCGCTCCTAATGTGGAGCATATCGCATATGGTCTCCTAATAGAGATATCTCAACAGAAGTTTTTCTACGAGAACTGATTGTTACTCAGTCGCACAACCTCTTTTATTCATAGAGAGTAGTAGGTAGAATGATAAGGCATGGGAATTTTGATACTTAAATGTAATTAACCAATAATGATTTATTTTATTCCATGTTCCGCTCCCAATGTAGATCATATGGTCTCCAAATGGAGGTTTCTCAACAGAAGTTTTTCCACGAGAACTGTTTGTCACTCAGTCGCTCAACCTCTCTTATTCATAGAGAGTAGTGAGGATGAAGGATCAGGCTCGGACAGGACTGATGGTTAGCTAGTCGCTCTCACTACACCTAGTTTTTAAAGGATTGGAAAGGTTGGCAGGGATTTTTTTAGACATCACAAAAACCCATGGCTTCGAACAGAAAACGATACATCGAATGAAAAAATTAGATAATAGATGATAATTTTTTAAAGGTATGGTTGTCAGTCATTCGTTGGAATATAATTCTACTGTATTTTATAAAAAAAGTAAAATATTATTTTAAATGATCAGGGCCGGTTTCGGTTAAGACGAGCATTATCAACTGATTAACACGTAGATTCGTTGGATTAGGCGATATCTTTGTTTGAAGTTCATTTTTCATATTAAATTAGATGTGATAACTGTGTTATTCCTCGTGCAGTGTTACAAAATGTGACGCATCTTTCGCTTCTATGAGAAGCAGCATTTTTTAAAATAAATAAATTAAACATCAGTTAGTAAGTTGATCACCAATGTTGGATTTATTGTGGCTTGATACTTTACCAATCTAACTGAAGAAGCCCTAAAAGTATTTTAAAGTAGCCATGTAATTTTTTTCCGTTTCTTTTTTCGTATATTTTTGTTAGAGATATCGGGAATTTAAAAACAAATAAAAACAAATGAAGATTGAAGCGCGTGCATCTTGCTAACCACTATGTCAATTTTGTTTAGTTCCAATGTAATGATTTTGTGTTTACAGTGATGAAAAACTTTAAATAATATGAATTTAATATTTATAAAGGAAAATTAAATATAATTTTCGAAGACGTCATGATGAGATGCATAATTGCAAGCAACTGGTTAAAATGTAATTACACTGCATTAGCTTAAAGCAATATAAATAGCAGAAAGAGTTCATTTTATTTAAATTTCAATCAAAAACAATATTTTGTTTAAATTGAAAAAAAAAATTCGTTCATTCAGGTATGGCAAACAGTTTCGTGTAAATTAAATTGTGATCAAAGATCCGACTCCGACTTGATTATTCTTTTTATCAGTTGCTTAGCTCAAAAAAATTAATATTTGTGTAATGAACTTTTTTAACATATTCAATTCTATAATCGACCATTTAAACATAGTTTAGGTGGTGTAGAATGAGAGCTTATTTTACGAGAAGATAAGGAACAACAGATGGATCCAATAAAGGCTAACAGTTTGTTTTCAACGGAGTAAGTGGCTTCTTAATGCAAGTATCTCAACAGATATATTTCTAGAACTGCTTGTTACTCAGCTTTTTTTTGAAAAGAGTAGGAATGGAAAGAATACGGCTAGGAGAAGACTAGTGGCAAGCTAATCGCTCTCGCTATGCCCCATTTGCGGGAGCCGGTAAATTGCTCGAACTACAAATTATTCGAATTGTTTGGTTATTTAAACTATTTTTCACGACTTTTTCTACGAATTTCATTTTTATCTTGTGCGACACTTGTTTAGAGAGTGAAATATAAAAATAATTTTCGTAAGTATTTATTTTAACCGTGTTCGCTCCAAATGCGGAACATATGATCTTTTAATGGAGTTTATCTCAACAGAAGTGTTTCTACGAGAACTGCTTATTAATTAGTTACTCAAACTGTTTCTATATATTTCCAGAAAACATAGAAGACTAGGGTTAAGACAGAACAAACGGACAGAACAAACGGAAACAAATTAATTATCTTGTTATTCGAGCAATTTACTGGCAACCCCCATTTGCTTAGGGTTGGAGGTAATTTTTAGACATCACAAACATTCATACCTTTTAAAAATAAATTCATAAACCGACTGAAAAATGTTGTTCGTACTGTGATTTGAGCCCGTGAAGTCCGACATGGAAACCAACGACGTTGACCACTGTGCACTGTTCATATTTATTGGAGGAAAACAGCAATATCATAATGCTTTTCGCGATATACTCCTCATTTTATCTACAGGAATAACAAGTGGAAAAAGAAAATACTATGTGAGATCTGTCACTAATATGTTTTACAACAAAATAAAAATGAACAAAACTTACAGAACAAAAGACGATAGTCCAAGAGTATTGATAATTTTGTTATGGAAATGAATTTGGATTTAAAACAGTTTATAGAAAAATGTTTTCTAAGCAAATTCATTTTGAGAGATTTTTAATCGGCACATATCTTAAGGAAATGTTTTCAATCGCTGTATTAGTCGATCATATTGATCATCGTCATTCGTCGATCCTCGCAGACCACCGGAATAGTTGTTACCGATGACTCCTTTACAGACTATGTGGTAAGAATGAGTGTTGCCTGAGTTATTGTGCCACGTGCCATCGCCTCACCACGGTGGCCGAGTGACTCATTCATTATTGACAATATTTGTGGTTAAAATATCACACCTACGTATAACGAATCCCGAAATAAATTAAAGCCAAAAAAACGTTTGAATAGATAAGAAAAAAATCTACTACGAGACTAGTCATCAACGTGTGTCATTATTATAAAAATGAAGAAAAACATTTCTGTTGTACTCGGCTTCCGCTGGAATAAGGAGTCTGATTCAATTGCTTTTAAGATCTTCTCTCCGGACTCTTTGCGGAAAGGCGTTGTATTAAAAAATCACTTCTATACTGCCCCTTCTTCTCTCTTTGAAAAAAGAGAAGCTGAGCGAATGAGTAACAAACTTCTCGTATAATAAAAATAATAAAACATTTTTAGTACTTTTTCCACATAAAATTTATTAGATCAGGACCGGTTTCGCTCATGATGAGCATTGTCAACTGATAAGAAAAACAATAAAACATATATGTATACAAAAGATAGTGATATTTATACAAAAGTTAAGTGATAAAAACAAGGTATGACAAACAATTGGTCAACCTAGCAAAATAATTGAAGTAAAATACAAGGAAAATAAACTATAAATAAAAAGTTGAAGACCACTTAGCAATGAAACTATTATGACAAAAAACAATTAGGTATGAATTATCATTACCAAAGTAAAAACCAACAATTAGTGTATATAATAAATAAATCTTAATGTCTGTCAACCAAATTGAGTTTGGAAAATCCAGTAGAGTTCTCTAGACTCGTAGAAAAACTTCTGTTAAGATACCTCCATAAGAAGGCCATATGCCCCACATTGGGAACGGATAAAGATAAAAAAGTAGTCTAGGGTAAAACGGGAAAAGGTACTCTTTACAATCAATTAGTTATGAGGATTCTTAAAATGAATTTATGAAAACCATGTCAGTTTTTTAAAGTGAAAGATTATATTCATCAATTAATGTGTTGAATAAATAGAAAAAAATACTCTACTGAACTCTACTCTAAAAATATGTTTGCACCAGATATTGCGCATCGAAAAACTTCTTTTTATGTCATGTTTACAGGAAAGAGCGATGTCGCGTCGACGTAATAGAAAATAAATGCAATTTTTGATGCAAACAACGTAATAAAAATCAAAATCGAATCATTCGCTAAATAAACAGGTTTGTCTAGACGCTTCTATCCGAGAATGTGCAACGAATGTTTTATTAATTTTATTCAACAATATATAATACAAAATATTGGCGAATGAGTAACAAGCAGTTCTCGTAGAAAAAAATTATGTTGAGATACCTCTATTAGAAGGGCGTATCACATTGGGAGCGGACATGGATTTATAAATTGTAATCAAATATGTAGTGGGAAATCGTGAATTCTGAGGACTTCAAATCGGGTTTTCACTGCATTGTCAATTGCTTCCAGATAATATGTATGCTATTATTATTCCTTTCAGCTCATGGTTGTGACGAAATAGAAATTGATCACTCGACAAGTTGCAAGCATTTTTTTTCTCAACGTTATCTCAGTTTCTCACGTTGTTTTCGAAATAATAGTATTTCAACATAAAATTAATGATTGTATTTAGAGACGTAGTGTGGATTTTAAAATCCGTTGTTTTCACATATTTCATTCAGAAAGATATCAAATATCGTCTTCGATTGCTTAATACACAACAGCATTCTGATTAATATTTTCCGTTCATTGTTTTATCTTTTTCTCTTTATACGTGAAAAACTCGCGCTTATTTAATAAACACAAGCTCACCATGACCCTTAACCCATGCACCTATAATCATGGTTTCATTTGAAATTCTCTTATTTGTTTATTTTATATAATAACAGAAAGTTCATACTTAGACTTATAAGATATTCAAATCATCCATTGCAGGGCTCTGGATGCAACGTTCAAAATAGGTGCTTGCATAGTGCATACGAAAAATACTTAAACATTTTACTGGGTTCGTAAAAATGTTAGAAATACTTTCGCATCAGAGTTCTCGTTTTTCAGCAAGCTTTCACACACTTTGGTAAAAGTTATAAGGTATACTCAAACAATTCGTCGTAACATAAAAAATCGGATTCTAAATTCATAACATAGTACTGGTCAAAACAAATCAGACAAGATTACGGTAATTGGAAATTGTGATGCTTGTACTGTTTGGATTGGTGAGTAGAAGATACATCTACGATGTATGAATCTTTCTGTCGCAATCATTAAAATGAGACATATAATGACGACTAATTTATCACTAATACTTTCTTCTAGCCCTGTCTTTCTATCATCACTATCATCAAAAAGTTTTGGGCGAGAAATTGAATATAAAGCAGTTTTCTTAGAAAAACTTATGTAGAGATAAAAATACTTTGTACATTCTCCATATTGGGAGAGGAAATGGTCTAAAAAAAACGTCCAAACTATTTTGTTCACCCATATTTTTGATAGATTCGGCGGCAACTTTGAGAAAATTCTTTTTTATTATATTAATAGTAAATAATATTTTAAATTTTACAGGTGGATCACCATTGTTGAATTTATTCTATTTGGGTTTTGCCACAAATAATGAAAATAAATAGTTTTTAATTAGACCTATCAAAGTTTCCATTTTGCCCCCTCGCTGCATCCAGTAGAAAAGGACAAACCCCAACATTTATTTTGTGATTTATAACATAAGATTTGAAACAATTTGTAGTTTATTCGTAAATGTTGCGATAGTCTGATTATGCTTCTCAAAGAGGCGAAGCACGTGACACCAAGTTGTACCACAAAAATTTATCAAATCTTATTGTATATTGTTTCTTACACCTTTTGGATTTTCAAACATTATTTCTGTATAACACATATGTAGCACAGTTTTCGATGTTTTCTGTGAATTCCGTTATTTAACGAACTTAGAGTTTACGTGCAGGCAATACAATTATTTACTTGGGTTAATGCTCTTGTTTGTCTGCATTTCCAGCGACAGATACTGCTAAACTTTTCTATTTTCTATGAAGAAATTCTCATTTTCAAAAGAAAACTCTCACGCGAATTATGACTCTTTCGAAATCGCTCTATTAATAGTTCTAATTATTATTGGTCAGATATGGCACAACACTTAATACGGCGGGAAATGTTCGAATTTATTGAAATTATATGATTCTGAAACGCATATTTTTATTAATTTGTGTCACATGATCGCATAACCCTTTGAGGGTGAGTTTATTTTTACTGAATTTGTTTTTTCTTATATTCTGATTATTTTTACTATTTCTACGGACAAAAAAAACATTTTTTTGGATACCGATCAATCTGGGAAGAGTATAGATATATTTTTTTATTATAAAACGCATTATTTAAATCGTTTTAAAATTTGAATTGTTCACACACAAGTTCTGCCACTAACGAGTCAGGTTTCGCCTTTCGGCACATTCAGGCGTTTACGTGCACGGATGAACTTGAATTAACGTTTAGTAAAAAAAAACATTTTAAATAACACTTAGCAATCATGTTAAGTGAGTTGTGCAGTCGATTCTCGACTTTCATCGGGTTCAGAATTGCCACGGTCATAAGTTGAATTTCATACAAATAAAAAAAATGTTTAAAAATAAATCCAATATATGGCATTCAAAATAAATATATTCAGCTATATGTATGTGGCATGTGTGGTCGAGAGGTCAACGTCGTTGGCTACCGCTACGGAGGTCACGGGTTCGAATCCCAGTACGGGCAGTTTTATGAATTGATTTTTCAATCGATTTATGAATTTCTATTCAAAGGCATGGATGGATGTATGTGATGTCTTGAATTCCCCCTCCCACCTATCCTATCTTATGAACGGGGCGTATCGAGAGCGATTAGCTTATCACTAGTCCTGTCCAAGCTTTTTCTTTCTTTTCCTACACTCTTTGGAAAAAGTGAGGTTAAGCAACTGAGTAACAAGCAGTTCTCGTAGAAACACTTCTGTTGAGATAAACTTAGGAGTTCATATGCTCCACATTGGAAGCGGACATGGTAAAAAAAAGTGTTTGTATGTATATATATAGTCCAATTTTGACATTTATATGGATCACCTGCGGCCAAATATTATTTAGTGAAATATTTGACAGAAACTGAAGAAAAGTCGATAGATGACTGTATGCGGGTATGAGATCCTGGCTGACGCTCGTCCGCGAAATATTTTCCCGAATTTTACCGCTCCGCAGATGCAAAAGGTTGAAGAACGCTGATTTACATGACCTGGTCACCCAAGCTTTCGTCTAAGAGTTGTTCTTAAAAATATAAAGTAATATTAATATTAATCCAACGTTTGTTATCATGATTCGTGTCACAAGAATGATCATTTATATAAATCTTAACGGTGTTATTTTAATGAACATTACAGAAGCAAAAGGGGTCGCAAGTAGAAAAAGATCACAGCGTGACATTTAAAAATACGGCGACCATCAACAGGATAACGTAATAATAATTTTTCACTAATGATAGGGTGACTGTTAAACCAAAAATTATGAACACATCGTATTGATATATTTGTTTGTAAAAAATACCCATAGTCAAGGTCAACTTTTTTGTAGGGGCCAAATCATATACAGTTTATATATACGTCTAAAACACAAAAATGTGTATTGTATCTGAATTCAATTTGAATCGTTCAAACTATGTACATTCTCACAGATTTTGTCACTTACGACCCGGGTATCGCCTTTCGGCATCTTCAGGCATTCAAGTGCACGGATGAACTTGAACTGACGTTTAGTAAATGAAAGTTTCGTGTTTATATAAGATATAAATGCATCACTGAGTCCAAAGCCATTGCTGGCGAAAGGGATAAACACGAAACTTTCATTTACTAAACGTCAGTTCAAGTTCATCCGTGCACTTGAATGCCTGAAGATGCCGAAAGGCGATACCCGGGTCGTTAGTGACAAAATCTGTGAGAATGTACATAGTTTGAACGATTCAAATTTAATATTGAAATTCCACCAAGCACCTTCAGTCGAAATCTTAAATTGTATCTGAATTCGTTCCAAAAGGGAATTCAATTCAGAAGTTCTGATATATAATTCAATGTCAACTCGTCTTTAGAAAAAGTTTTTTATTAATTGTACGAGACGCTAATTGGCTGGCTGACTTTATTGTGTATTCTATGTGTATATGTATAATATGTGGGGAGGTATATATAATGTGATTATCAAAAAACGCATATCGTGTTCCCGTGAACTGGTTTCACTGAGGGTTACTCACCTCTGTAGCGATCACGTGCTTACGTCGGCAACGATGGTAAAGGAGTACAAACTAGACAAAACATTAATGATGAATGAGACTCGAAGAACTTTGAAGCTAACGCGACCTAGTATTTAAAGCTCCATAAATTTGTCGCTATATGAAGAGTTCGAATGGATAATATGTAGTATATAAATACATTGATGTAATGTTGTTTTATATTATTATACATTTAAACATCTCATTTACAAAACAATATTTTTCTTAGAGAGGGATCGCGAACTTTTACTTTAATATAAAATGTTCAATACCTCTGTTGCGTAAAATGTATGTGATTTATAATTTTCATACATGAGTCATATATAGAGTATATCGCAAACCCAAATATCGTGTTATGATTTTTAAAAAAGACAATATTTTTTTTATTACTTCCGCTTTGATTTTAAAAGGTCAGGACCAGTTACGCTGATGACGAACATTATCAACTGAAAGACAATACAAAATTACAGTGTCATTCATACAAAACAAAATGAAGTGCCTTTCCACCAAGTATTGACAGTGAACACCCTAAAGTGATTGTATTATGATTTTACCAGTCAAGTCAACCAATCTTTTAAAAATCGTTGAGCTACAATTATTTTGCTCTTTTGAAATATGAAATACATGAATCTTGTCTTGTAAATGCTTTATGAAAAATTGAATATCATAAATTATTATCAGATTATTATGCTTTTAGAATAGTTTTTTTTAGTTATATATATTTAATAAATGACGAAAGAATTACATTTTTCCGACCACTATTTTTTTAACCAAAAATTCTTCATTCTTTCTCAATTTTACGTATTTGTAATACCAGTAATGCAAAAATTACTTTTTACATAGTATTTATTGTGAAATTTTGAAATAACAACACCATAAATTAAATATTTTGGTTGCCATAGAAACCGTGGTCACTGTATAAATAAAAGATTGTTAATGGAGATACAGTTTGATCATTTAGTAACATTTAGAGATAACAATTATAAAAATTACATATTTTATGCACAAAAAACTGAAAACGTATGAAGTTATGCTGGTGATTATCACTAGTGCTGGTGAAAAAACGTTAAAATCTGGTTTAGACTATATACGTTAGAATATGTTTATGTGGAATTTTAAACCCTTCATATTAAATGAGAATGTTCGTTATGAAATAATAATTTTCTTAATAATCTCGCAGACAAATTGCAACTCTTCTCGTTTGTTATTATCTCTCAATCAAAGTCACTGTCGACAAGGTTTGACAACTGGAATGCATTCTGCAAAAACTCACCGAGTCAAAATAATTTATAGCAACATAATTCAATTCAACGCTCGTCATTTTTTTTGAATTATCAATAAAATGAATTTGAAGTGCGTTTTATACACTCAATAATTTGTAGATTTTATTTTCACTATTTGAGACATTTTAATTCTTATTATCCGCTATCTTTTCTATATATTTATTTAAATTTTTCGTTTAATCACTTTTAAGGTCTTCACTGTAATTACTTGCTAGAAAGGCATTATATTAAAAAATAAAATGCTCTTTTGTACTAATTTCACATAAATTTACTAAGATCAGTCAGGACCGGTTTCGCTCATAACGAACATAATTTAAGTATGTCTTATTCGTATATTTTTTTTAAATATTGTATTAAAAAATGTTTGTACACCTTTACTGTAAAAAATAAATGTAAACGATGATAGGATAATACTAACCTTATGTCTGCTCTCAACGTGGAGCACGTTCACTCTTGATGGAATTTATCTCAACGGATGATTTTCTATGGTAACTGCTTGTAACTCAATTGCTAAGTCTCTCTCTTTAAAGGATAGTAGGCAGTGGTGGATTATTTTAAAAGCTAGGAATGGTGAACCTATGACACGCGTGCCCGAGGTGGCACGTTTGAGAATTTGGATGACACAAGAACGGTTTTTACAAGTACAAAATTTTTAAGTTTCAAAAATTAAAATTTTATTAAATAATCCGTGAATTATTAATTTTCAAATGTTTCCAAGATAAAAAACAATCGTTCACTTTTTATTTTTCATATTTTGTTAATTTTTTTTACTGCTTGGGCACGCCACACAATCGAGAAAAAATATTTAAAGATTGTTGGCACGTGAACCCAAAAAGGTTCGCCATCCCTGTTATAAGCGAATGAGGCGCCCGCTTGGGGTCTCCGAATCGGAGGGATATCAAAAATGGCTTATAATATATTATATAACCCAAATGATTTTTGTTCAGGTTTTTAATGTGTTATGGAATTTTCTGACGTTCTTATGTTATCCGAAAAACAGGGCCTGCAAATTTTATTGCGCCTGAGGCCTCCTATGTGCTTAATCCCCACTGATGGTAGGGATAGAAAGGTACTACTAGTACACGACCAGTGATTGGCTAATAGTTCTCGATACGCCCTACAGCTATGTCTTCAAGTAAAAATCCTTAAATAGATTGATAAATCTGCTCGTACTGGGATTTGAAACCGTGAGCTGGGCAATATTTGCCCAGATCCGCTATCAAAATATACTTTCGCAAAAATAAGCATGGACTACAGCTGTTTTTGTAGGCTTCTCGTCATTTTAATATGCAAATGTAACGTCCTATGTGCACACGTTGTCGCTCTGTTACCGGTATATCTATTAAAATGTACTAAACGGTCTCAGTTTATTTAGTACGGGACCTCTTTTAACATAATTAACGACATCTACAAAGTAATAGACTCTCCCTTATATGGCTGTAAATTATAATGAGACATTTTATAGCGTAAAGAAAAAAAAACGAATGGTCAATCTGCCAAGATCATTGCCTTGTTAAGAAGTTGCCTCACAGATAAAATAGCACTCTTCATTTGTATAGTAATTTAGAAAATAATGCATGTCGACCCGTAATAGGCAGAAAATCGTAACAGACAGCTTATATATTTCATGGGAAAAGTTTTTTTTTAAATAAAGTTTGTTAAAGAACTTTTCTAAGTTAAGAGTGCTGTAAAATTTTAAGATTTCTACACAACAGTGCAATTCTTTTATGGCAAATCTGGGCTGTGCAAAAATACACGTCAGGCCGGTATAGTAAAATACAATTGAATCTCATTTTTACTGCTTTGTTCTCTTGGAGAAATTCTGTAAGATTAGGGGAACGTATTGGAATCTTTAATTTTTAATAATTTTAAGTATTTTTTTTAGTTCAATTATCAGATTTTAAATATACCATGAATAGCTTATATTAGTTTTGGAACATATCGACTGTGAAAAGGAAAAAGGACGTAACCCACACATAGCAAATTTTACAGGAGGCACAAAAAACGTGTTTTGATGATTTTGGGACATATACAGATTATGAAGTATACACAACCTCAAAATGCATTTTTAAGCTGGTGTTTAATTGATATAATCTTATATTAATTAGAGAAATTGTCTTAGTAAAACGTTTTTTTTTCAGTGTTATTTCTTGGTTTAAATTTTCACAAGCTCATTTTTTTTCAAACGTAAAAGCTAAATTTAGATACCAATTCGACATTTACAGCTTACATCCTTTTGATAGAACGTGATACATTGTGATTGTCGAAAAAAAATTGTTTTGAAAAAACTGTGGGTTACGTTATTTTTCCTTTCCACAGTCGATATGTATATTTTTTCACATTACGTAAAATGGCGCCTAGAACACGTACATATTCTTTCTCGATTTTAACAAAGTGTGTATCTATCGCTTTTTGTAACTAGATGTCTCCTATGATAAGGTGTTTTTTATCTCAAAAAATAAGCCATGCATCTTTTTTCATTTTTAAATTCATTGAAGTAATATTTATAATAACATCTATCTCTGCAGTAAAAAAATCTTTGAAGTAACGGTTCGGAAAAATAACAAAAATAACTTAAAAGATAACAATTATAATTGTTGTTTCATTTAGACATCTGCAGCTAAAATTTTCAACACGTAATATATTATTAAAAATGCAATCATCGTTCTCATAATAATAAACTTTATACGTGTTCACGTATCGTTGCATCGTACACAATAACTGCACATAACATGCAATGAAAAGAAAATTTGACACGAAGGTTAAACTTTTCACTCTTGCTAGATATAAAAAATTACACCTATCTTATTTTATTTAATGACTCAATTATTCATGTAGAAATTTTGGTATTTTACTCAACTAAAAAAAATCAACTCCCATCAATAGAAAATTAGTTGTCCACGAATTTATGATAAATACTTTTTAATTTTCAAGTCACGTGAGATTCTTCAACTTGCAGAGAAAAATCGTTACAAACATACATTGTGATTATCGTAAAACTGTGCGTTACGTCCTTTTTTTTAACACATTCAATATTATAAATATAGCAAAGGAAATCAACAATATTCGAATCCCGGAAAACCAATGAATTATATTTTTTGCTGATGGATTCACACCATGATATAATTTTTCATAATCAATTATTCTTATATAATATTACAATCCTTATTTTTGTTTAAAATAGTTTCCATTATAATTTATTATGACTTGGTATCACTACATTTTTGTAGATAAATATATTCAGTTATCTGGTTTCATATTATGTTGTATTAAACTTGGGAAGAAGCAAAGCATTTGGAGGATAGCAGTAAATCCCAAGCATCGCAGTCTTGTCGATCTTCAAATTCATTAATCAGACAGCACTAGGGTATCCAATCCCGGGCCCCTTTTTTCCAATCCCGAGATTTCGGGATTGATTAATTTTCAATCCCGGGATCCCGGGATTGAGATCAGCTCACCAAGGAATTTCAAATCCTCAATTTGATATACCTTTTCCCCGGATTATGTCCAAACCTCGTTTTTTATAGCTCACCGAGGAATTTTAAATTTTCTGATCCCGAAATCCCGGGATTGGATGCCCTAGACAGCACCGAATAATTTGTTTTGAGATAATAGAAAAGCAATATTCAAATTTCCACCATAAATGCTCGATATGTAAACATTTTATTAACAAGTGTTAGAGATTAGGTAATTATATCGCGATCAGAAGTAGGATACCAAGAAATATTCTTGTAATAACCTAAGCACAATAGTTCAGTGCTTCCCAACCTTTTTCGTTCCACGGCCCCCTAAATCTAAAAAAAATATTCCGCGGCCCTCCTCAATTGTCTCCGTTACTCGTTTTTTTAGCTCACCGAGGAATTTGAAATCCTCGATTTGCTATACTTTTCTCCCAGAATCCAATTTCTATCCAATCCAATCCGGCGGCCCCCAATATGGGAAACCCCGTTTTGAAAGACTTAAATATATAGATTTTTGTACTTTCTACTGAATTTCGCGGCCCACAGGTTGGGATCCACTGGTCTAGTTGGTTAGAGGTTGCTTTACCAACCATGCGGGATTGGGTAATGTCAATATTTAATTAATAAAAATCAATTTAAAATTTGAGATCTAAGACATGGGTGTTTGTGATGTCAAATTACCTCGAGTTGATCTCGCGTGACATACAATATACAATCATCGAGTTTTTCCCCTTATGATTCTTTAAAATATTTATAATGTCAAATATTTTTCCTAAGGATAGAAAAAACATTTTGTTTGATTCTTCAGAAGTTTATTAACAATAGCATTTTATAACTATCAGATGTCTGGTAAGCTGACTAAAGATGATCTGATGGTATACACACAATATATATAAGCTAAAATGAAACGATTGAAAATAATCTTTGAAGACAGTGTCGGAGTATTTTTTTATTATAAAGCTGGTGTCGGAGTAGGAATAGTCTTTGTTCACACGACTCCAGCTTTACACATTTTGATAAATATTTTTTTTACAATCGATATGTTCTACATAAGACTTCGGGAAGATAAAATAAATAGGTGAAAAAATAATTAACAGCCTTTAAATTATTTATCACAAAGTCAAATAAACGTATCCAGATTATCTAGCCTGGTGGCAGTGCTCGTTTAGATCTGTTCCTCTATGGAAAATATTTGTAATACAAATAGTGAGCAATGATCTTTGTTCTTGAAACTCGGGGTGTCAAAATATGCAATTTAACACCTTGTTAGTAAATGAGCACGTAGGTACAGCACACACTCTGAGGTAATTTAACGAACATACTATGAGTGCCCTTTCACGCTCGCCGAAAGCTTTGCATGGTGTTTAAAATTTATATGGAAAACGGCTATAATTACCACGTTTGCTCGAAAGTAATATATCTTTTTGCCGTGTTGAGCCTGTCATACACAGTAGAGAACAGGCCGGACGAGCTGCATGAGATTCATTTAGAAGCCTGATATGTACATACAACACTATTTAATATTTTTAAGATGAAATTCAATACAAATAATTATGAATAAAAATAAAATATATATTCCTTTCAGCAAACGGTCAATGCCGTCGAACGTTTTGAAGTAAATCAATAAACCTAACTCGAGAATAACCAAAGAAGAATTGACTCCAAAAAAGTTATTTAATATATTTACTAGTAATTATTGGCGGGTGACGGTGCCACTTCTCAACATTAGTTTAATACACTTGATGCTCAAACATAGAGAAGGGAAGATACTTCTACAATAAATTATTAAGTTTTTCTCATATGCTCTTTCAACTTTAAAATATTTGGCGCATTGTCTATAGCTGTAATGTCAAATATTTTTTCTTAAAAAAAAAAAAAACATTTTGTTTGATTATTTAGAAGTTTATTGGCTATAGCATTTTATAATTATCTGATGACTGGTAGCATGACTTAAGATGATCTGATGGTATACACACAATATATTTAAGCTAAAATTAAAGTCAGTGTCCGAGTATTTTTTTATTATACAGCTGGAGTCGGATGTGTTATATTGTTTATATACACGATAAGTTTTCCACACAAATGTATTTTTTTAAAGCTACTGTGCGTGCACGGGTGAACGGATTCTTCCGAACACAAATTCTCCAAACAGAATACAATTATATAAAATTCGGGAATAAAATAATGTAAAAATACTGTGTTTGTGAATTTTCAATTTTATATACTTAAATATGCATGATATTTCCTTTCAAAATAATCAAAAATATCGACCCTATTTCAGTACAGAACAATTTTTCTTAATTAATATGCCAAAATATGTATTCAATGATAAACTGTACGTATACATTTTAAATTAAACTTTTGCTTTTTTAAATTCTGGAAATACTTGATACAATTGACAATAGACATGTTTATTCTTTTAAGAAAGGTCACTTGTCTTTTCATGTTGGTAATTCCGTTAACTCCTGAGTTTTTTAAATTGACATTTTTTTAAAATCTCTGCGAGAGCTAAAAAATTCAGGAATTGAAAATCACCTAGCAAATTTTTTTCAATCCTCTATCCAAAATTTATACACCATTTTATTTGTGAAAAAAATGTAAATCTGGAAATCCCGGGATCACAAAAAGGGTTAGGGATTGGATGCTTTACCTTTCACTGCATCATGAAGAAATCACCTCTTTTCTCTCTCCACATTTCTAATATTTGCACACTTTTACTTTGTCAATAATACTTTATCCCCATAGAACAGCGATTTTCTACCTGGGAGGCGTGGACTATTGTAAAGGGAGGCCCGAACGGTCCAAAATATTGATATGCTCTTTAAAACGTGTCTATATTACTAATTACTATATGAAATAGAAGATCGGGAGGCGCTAAGTTATTTTTTTCTTCAAAGGGAGGCGCAGTAACATAAAGGTTGGAAACCAGTGCCATAGAATTTTTTTAAGCTTTTTCTGTCATCCTCCTTTCTAATATAGGTATACCTATTCCGCTGATGTGTGACTATGGTGATGACTGATGTGTCAGATATGACGCATTGGAGAGAAGGTGAAAGAGTAATCCTTAATATTTCCGATTACATCCACTTCGCCGACGCTTAGCATTGCAGCGTGTCACGTCATTAAAATGCAGTATTGCAGCCCGCTCATTCAGCGCATAAATGCTGAAGAACCGCCCTCTTTCAGCACGATGTTAGTTAAATATCATAGCACACCATTCGTTAGAAATAAAGCACGATTACTTACTAACTCACCGCCTCAGAATGATATTATTTTCTCTTCGAAGCCCATTACATGTTATGTGGTTTTATTCGATAGTATGTTTTCAAATATTTTTTGGTTGATATTCAAAGAAAAGCAAAATTTGAAATATAAGATGAGGAGAGAAAGGGGTGATTGATACTGATTCAAATTCAGTCTGTGTAAAGTTTCTCATCTCATATTACATGATATTTTTTTAACTGATTACAATCTTTTTTTCAGAGAAATTCAATAAATAAATATTTTTAGATCAAGAAAAAGTTTATTTACTGTATAAACAATTACACATTTTATACATTTTGACACAGACAACGGTGGGCTGCCAATGCAATACAATACAATACAAGGGGCTCAGTTAATCCCAAAGCTATTCGCTGTGTTCCTGGGAAAGGATTTTTTAAAATTAATCTTATAAAATTATCCGCAATTATTAAATTAAAAATAAAATAATAATAAAGCAATCGAATGTAATTTTATATTTTTTTAATATGTACGCAATGTCAATAAATAAGCTTTAATAAGAAAGTGAAAACTCATTTTTATATCTTAAAATCTAATTTACAAACATTCAAATTCATTTTTTTTTAAACTATGGTTTATGGAGGTACAATATTTCAATTCTAAGCTATCAAGTTATCATCGTATTTTCTGTGTGAAACGGAAAATCCGGTCATTGAAATAAAATTGTTTACTTCAACAAAATATAAATGAGAGTCGACAAGCAATCATTTGCATTTGGCTGAGCGAAAAAATACATTTTTCCACCGTAATATAACAATAGTATAATATATTAAATTTATGAAGACCATAAATAAACATGCTACGTTGGTTTTTTTGAGTATTTTTAAGCTATTTTCAGCAACTAAGCACTCCGCTCCCTCAACAAGTTAATCAGCTCAGAGCTTTGGTAATATGACAGTGACAATTTTTATTTCATTAGACTTTATCCGGTGTCCATTGGCGCTGGTCAGCGGTGCACTCAAAAGTCGGATTATATTGTGATTACTTATACAGATTAACGTTGTAGCGATAACATTTTTAATGTGCCGGTTATTAACCGAGTGATTGATAAAATCGTCAACCTGGTAATCTGACAAGTCACTTACCTTGCCGTGCCAGTGGGGCACTCTTGTGCCACTAGCGTGCTCCAAAAAACTTAAATAATCATTATAACAAAAACACATTTCTGCTACTTTTAAACAGTGCAAAAACCAAATTAATTCTTTTTTCCAGTTACGAAAAAATTAAAACAACTTCAATTACGTACTTTTTTATCTCACGATGGAGTCAAAAACGATTTCATTAGAAAAATCCGAAACTTCCTATTTATTTTTTATTTTTTTTTACCATGTCCGCTCCCAATGCTCCACGAATATGGACTCCTAATGGAGTTTATCTCAACAGAAGTTTTTCTACGAGAACTGCTTGTTACTCAGTCTTTTTTAAAATTCCCTAGGGTACTAAACGTTGTACCCGCTACGGTTTCACACTATTCTTATAGGGTGTATTCCGTAGCGTAACAACGTTAGTCGTGTTCAAAATTTTGCCAGAAATGTCCCGAGAAGAAATTCTTCAAGACTTGGTTGCATGCACTACAGTGTGCAGAAATTAAAAGTTAAATAATAATTAAGTGCAGTTGAAAATATGAGATTTTATCTATTTAACTCAACTTTTTTTCCAAATGACGCGGAGAATTCTTTAAATGCCCTATAATTTGCCTTCGATGCAACCAAGTTGGCATGACCGACGGGGCCGACAGATCCGACAGATAGTCGTATCGTCTTGAGCAATTTTTCCCGTTCGTTATTTAAGTCTGGACATTCCCAAAGGATGTGATCAGCATCCTGAATCATATATCCGCATTTAGATTCAGGGCTATTTACTAACCGGCCAAGCTGGAAGAGCTTGGCAGCGAAGTAACCGTGGCCAGTTATGAATTGTTACTCAGTTGCTCAACCTCTCTTTTTCCAAAGAGACTAGGAATAGAAGGAAAGGGCTAGGACAGGACTAGTGTTTAGTTAATCGCTCTCGATACGCCCCTTTCATAGGATAGGATGAGTGGGAGGGGGTTATTCAAGACATCACATACATCCATGCCTTTGAACAGAAATTCATAAACTTCCTACTTATTGTCATGTATATTGATTAAATTGGCATAACTCCATTGTAATGTACGCAAAAGCAATATCAATCGATCACCGTTGCTAACACCCATACTAGATGCTAATGTCATTAATTATTAATATCTACTTTAATTGAAACTAGTTTGATTGGAATAACGTTCAGAGAAACACTAAAGTCAATTTATTAAATTGAATACTATATTTTGCTATACAAATTAAGATATTAGAGTGAATGAGAGGGTGTATTATGTATCTCTTCTCAGCCAGTATAAATAGCTAAGTTAATAAGGGCATAAGACGAAATAACTGTCAACCATATATAAAATAATGTTTGTAGAACTAAAATATTTTGATATTTTTCACCCTATTATTATCACGTATTCGGCAATTACATCATTATTCCTTTTTTTGCATTTTCGTTGCTCACACACTCAGCTCTATAAGTAGGCATCGAAAAACATTGGGAAAAGAACCTACTTCATTTTTTACGTAGAGTATGAATACACAACTACTTGCGGTTGCTTAAGTTTTGAATCTTTGATACGCTCTCCTATGTTTGCCGACACAGAATAATTAAGCACCATGGTAGTGTATAAAACATGAGTTGGATGCGTTATGTATGTCTTGAAGTATCCTAAAATTGAAGGGAGCTTAGTAAATACACACTGCAATGCAGCGGTGGACTGCCAATATTTTAACAAGGGGCTCGCTTTATCTCAGCTATTAGCGGGTTTGGTTTTTTTCCTCCATTGTATAATTATACGGACACCATCACGTTAGCGCCAGCGGTGTATAGCTAAATCAAAAAGTCACGGGATGCTCCTTATTTTTATTGGTCTTGAAACCCGAAACATTACGAGAAGTTTCAAAAAACAACAATCGTTAATATTTCAAAAAGGCAACAAAGTTCAATATTTCATAATACAATAAGTGCTCATTTAAATTTAGAATATTGCTTTTATTAATTTAACAAAGGGCTCGCCGGCTGCTGTCAAAATTAACAAGGGGCTCGCGCGAGCCCTTCCGAGCTCCCTCCAGCCCACCCCTGCTGCAATGGAAGCACAAAAATTCAATCGACCAAAACACCAAGTAAAGACGTGATTGTACTTAAAATTACGATAGAAATGTTTTACCATTTTACTGCTTGGCTCACTTCACTTCTCAGGGGCTCAATTGATACAGAGTGTCCAGTCGTAATACAATAAGAGATTTAGGAACGGTTCAACAAGTACACGCATACAAAACAAAATTGCACGTAAGTTACCTACTAGGGAAATCTTCAAATCTAGTAAACTTATAACACAATTAAAAACGTCGCTTTTGTAAGGTTTGTCGTTTGTTTTTGTATATTATTTAAAATTCAATCACATGTTATGATTTCCCACACATGTTCTTCAGTTGACCAAACTCCTCAGCACACTATATGGAAATCATAATAAAGGGTCTTTCGTTGGGGACGCTCGAAATTTGTTAGGTTATAGCAGCCATTTTGTTAAAGTTACCCCTGTCAATTTTTTTGCCAATTTTTTATGGCAAATTACCATGAAAGGTTATAGCGTTGAACGACGTGTGCAAATCATCACTTACTTAAAATCTAGCGTAAACTCTAGAAAATATTTTCGTAATCTATCGTTTTGACTGTATTTATTTGGTACCTTCCAACTTAATTTATAATTCTTAAAAATCATGGTAATTTTAATAATATTAATGATGATAGGGACGTGGTTTGGCTATTATAAAAATGTTAATGATAATTATTAAAAAAAACTACGTCACTGGCAATAGGTAGTTGCATTTTAATGGTTGAATATTTACACCGATAATCGGCCAAGATAGCTTTGGTGTCATAAAAGATTGTCAGTTTAGTTCTCGTTCTGCCAGGAAATGTCTTCATCACAATTTTATCTAATGTACCAACTCAAACTTGGACGCCTCATAATCAAAATCAACAATAATCCAAGGACACTATAGCGCATATCATTGAATTTGTTTATATTATTTACAAGCATTTTTATCTTAGGAATGTTTAAAATATTTCATATTGTCTATAATGAATATGGTATGATAATATCATGTAGGAAATATTTCGTCTATAATATTAGGAAACGAGTTAGAAGCACTAATACAAATACCTACCAAATCAGATTTAAAAAATAAGGAACCAACTAATTGCCATGCTATTTCGTAAATATTTTTAATTTCATTACACTTCAAAGAACGATGGGAAAAATAAAACATAATTATGCCGATTCGCAGCCGCCAAAACGAAAAATATGACGATTTTGCTTGAAACATACCAACGTTATTTTTTTCCATAATAATTTGAAAAATATTAACTTTGTACAATCCTTTTATGTAACATTTACCGGAGCAGTTGTCAACTTTGTTAACTTCCGTGACGTATCTCACGGGTTGAAGTCCCGGTACAAACAACATTTTAAAACTAATATATCGGTTTCTGTTCGAAGTCATGGGTGTTTGTGATATCTAAAAATTCCCTTCTTCGTAGTGAGAACGATTAGTTACCACTAGTCGTGTCCTAGCCCTATTTTTATATCTCTACTCTCTTCGGAAAAGAGAGTTTGAGCAACTGAGTAACAAGTAGTTGTCGAAGAAAAACTTCGGTTGAGATGTCTGCATTCTGAGGCCATATCCTCCATGTATATACATGAAACATAAGCAATAGGATTCTCTTCGTTTTATTAAATTGTTTAGTTGTCACCACTTGACACATCGTCGTTGATTTTTTACAAATACGTATCTGAACTTTTGTCAGTTTTGAATTTTTTTGTAATGAATTCAGAATTTCAATTCACACATATTCTTTAAACTCTTATCTAAACATTTTTCAATGATATTTTATTAAACCTAATACAATTAATTCGGTAATGTGCAGCGGTAGGCTGCCAATATGTTAAGAAGGAGCTCACTCGCTTAATCTCAAAGCAATTTTCGGTGCTCTGGGGAAGGAGTGAATTTTTTTAACACTTCTATGCAATTATATGCAAATAAGCAATCAATTGTAACTTTATACACTTATAATATGAAACAATATGCAATTTACCGTAAAATTATCAATGTGAATGACTAAAATTGCACTACTGTGTATACTGAAGCTGTCGTAGATAATATATAAGTCAGAAATTTCAGTTATATACTAATTTGATCTGAGAGTATTGTTTTCTCTTAAATTAACAAGGGGCTCGCCGGCCTTAGTAAAATTTAACAAAAGGCTAGCGCGAGCCTCTCCGAGCCCCTTCCAGCCTACTCCTGGTAATGTGCCATGCTTAGCATGAAGGAGAGGGTAGGATAGATGTAACGTCTTTGCTTTCTTTCTTATTAACTTCCTCAAATAAATTGAGTACAAAACCATTCCAGTGGTGTTTTATAGCGATGGAAAGCGATAGCGGTAGAATAAAGTACATTTATGTGTCTCCTGAAAACTTGTACTTTTTGGAAAACGCGGTTGTAAAAAAATACTTACCATACTACATCTTTAATTACATTTTATGTAAGAATGTACATATGTTACACGTTAATCACATATCTTGTAATTGTATAAGGATCATTAAATTTTTAACGGTAGCGATTTGAAACGCGACCATGAAATTAATACTATGCGCTTGTACTCAGCGGGTGGTGATGGGGAACCAATGTGCTTTAAATCAAAAACTTCAACCTAAGTCTTGTGAAATTTCTTTGAATAAATTTAACGAACGGCACCTGCCGGTTGAGAGCAGTAATCAGTTACTAAAATCAACAACTCAATCAATGTGAAACCGGAATGGACCGAATAGATCAAAATCTATTTGTAATCAACTTAACACCTTATTAGCTTTTTATCTAAACGCCGTCATCTCAATAATTTTAATTGCACTATGCAGCGGGTAATTACACTGGGTGCAAAATCAAATAAGGTAAATTGTTGCTTGTTCAATTTCTAAATTTTGATTATAAGCTAGAGCAAATCAAATTATGTTAGTAATTTAAAGTTAATTTAGAGGTGCGTCTATCGTTCAAGTAAATTATAATGCTTCGCTAGTCAATTGTTTATTTATTAGGTTTGTTTTTTTGTTCAAATGAATAATAATTATCAATTAAATAAATTTCATTTTCAAACTTTTATTTAGTGATAGTTTTCTATAACTGTCTTACATTAAATGTTGTACTTAACACAACTATTTTATAAATCTTCTTTTCACAATAAATAAATACTTGTATGTTATATCAAAAAATAAAAAATATTTTTAGGATCAATACCGAATTCACTTATCACTATCATTTTGTTGATAAAAATATACATTGATACAGGACTACTTATACAAAAACAAAAAAGACTAAAAAGGGCGTAACAAACTATTGGTAATATAAATATGAAAATAATATATATATATATGATAATACGAAATATATAAATGCTACTATTGTAATTAGGTATTTATCATTTAAATTTGGGCATTGGTGCTTGTGTCGTTTCAGTAACTGTCCTTGAATAGTAATTTGATACCAACTAAGTCTTGGAAAAATTAATAAAAACAATAATCCTTTGTACTTCATTCCACTTTATTTAATATGTCAGGACCGGTTTCGCTCATTGCGAGCATTGTCAACTGATAAGAAATATAATTTAACAATGCTATTTATACAAAATTGAAAAGTTATACACAACAGTTGGCATTGAAAAGAAATTGCCAATTACATTAAAGTGATTCTAAAATAACACAAAATTAAAATGTTCAACACAACTAACATATAATTAAAAAGTCATCCCAGATTCATAAATTCAGAATGCGATTGAAAGTAATTACAAACATAATTAAAATTTGGGAAATTTTTGATAAAGTGATAAAATGTTACAATAATAAAGTGAATATGCTTAATGATATGAATATGCTTAATGATAGTTTTATGTTTAACTATCATTAAGCATATTCATATCATTAAGCATATTCACTTTATTATTGTAACATTTTATCACTTTATCAAAAATTTCCCAAATTTTAATTATGTTTGTAATTACTTTCAATCGCATTCTGAATTTATGAATCTGGGATGACTTTTTAATTATATGTTAGTTGTGTTGAACATTTTAATTTTGTGTTATTTTAGAATCACTTTAATGTAATTGGCAATTTCTTTTCAATGCCAACTGTTGTGTATAACTTTTCAATTTTGTATAAATAGCATTGTTAAATTATATTTCTTATCAGTTGACAATGCTCGCAATGAGCGAAACCGGTCCTGACATATTAAATAAAGTGGAATGAAGTACAAAGGATTATTGTTTTTATTAATATAATGCCTTTCCACCAAGTATTGACAGTGAACACCCTAAAAGTGATCTTGGAAAAATACTTCTGAGACACTTTTAGCAATCAATATAATGTGTTTAACGCTGCACTATTAGAGGATTCGCCAGGACTATTTACTCGTAGTGGGTGCAATGTTGAAGACATAAAGACCCGGACACAAATTATTCAAAAATTGATAGAATTGGCATTTATCAACGAATTTAATTCTACAGGAATTGTATGAAATAGTTAATAGCTTTTTCGAATTTCTTCTTTTTGTAGTTATGGCAAAGTAAATAATTACCAATTTAATTTCATAATCCTTTTACAGCTTCATATTTTTATAGTTTTATCTTATTAAATCATTCAAACTACTTTTTTATGTTGTTTAAACTGCAATAATCATTTTTTTTAATTCAAAGAAAACATTTAATAATCGTTTAAAATCAGTTTAAAATTACGATCGATGGTGACAAAGCTGTTATTATATTGAATTTATTTTATATTGTATAAGCCAGACCTTTTTTGTATAAATACCGGTTGAGTCTATTTTATGAACGTATGTACAAAGTAATTTATATAAGTGTATAATTAACTCTCTTATCGAAAATTGAAAAAACAAGAAATTTGAATACCATAACATGCAGTTAGTTTTACCAGGCCGCGCTACGAATTGGCATCGGGGAGGGGCTGCATTTTTTATTGCACCGATATTCGCATATTTCACTACCATTGCTCAAGCATTCGACGAGCAGTTCAATATTGACCGATGATTTTGAAATAGCATATTACACTCCATATTTCGATTCGGTAAATATGCTTTGCAACATGCTACTCTGTTTCTTCCCGAAAATTATTTGAATTCCGCAAAAAAACAATGCAATTTGGGACTTAATAATAAAGCTTGTCTGTATGAAAATATTACAAAACTAAACTTTGGAATTAAAGAAACAACAATTTAAACGAATCACGAAAAATTGCCGTCATTTTCTGTATGTGTTTTTCTAAGAAGTTTCATTTGACATCTTATGTTGACTTTTTTATACAGGTTTCATATTCGTATTTCGCGTAAATTATAGGTATTCCTATAGTTTATTATATTTGTCTTATTTTTTTTAATAATGAATATGTCTGCCTTTTGCTGCAGTGCAACTCTCTTTGAATTCGTCTATAAAAAAATGGCATTTTATTAATTTTATTGATATCGTTAATTGGGCATGTGTTAATTGAACCTCCCTTGATTCGTCAAGGCGGCGCTGAAACTAATTACAGACTCGGCCTGTCAACGCAGCCGCTTGAGCAAGTGGTGTGTGCTAGTTACTTGCACAGGTACACGCTTCAGCGTTAATCGTTCTTGGAAAATAAATGGAGAGAAGGGAGTTTTTCGAGGCACGATCAACTTTAATAATTATCATTGATACCTACCGTTTTATGAGCTTTCTTAATGAGCTTTTTATATAGAAATACAATACTAATATTAACATAAAATAAACAGTATAGTCAATACGGGTAACTTTGGCCATCGATCTAACAGTAGCCCACTACAAGAAAAAAGGTTTTAAATTATGCCGTTATAATGTTATGGCCATAGCATTGCTACATGTATATTTCTAAGCAAAGTAGTGGTATTGTGTAGCCCTTTGGAGGTAAAAATATGAATTATAATGCATTATATTTGCTATATTGTGAGATTTTGACAGTTGTCAGATAAGTATATATCATATTTGAAAAATCTTCGGTCGGTAATATTTGTAATTCGTTTTCCTACTCTATAGGAATGCGTTCTATTTTTTAGCCTACGATTATGTAGAAAATACATGAATTCGTGGAGAAAAGTTGCAAAGGCCTTAAAATTGTTGAAATTATGGTGACTATTGTAAATATTTGTGGCATGGGCCAAAGATACCCGATATGGGCAGCAAACTTTGGCCCACATTGTATTTATATATCGAGCATTTAAAAAATCCAAAAGTATTCGTAAGGGGTTAATTTAACTCATCGGAAAAGTTTTGAGCCATGATTCGGAATACTTATGTCGAATGCAATCCAGACAATAACTAAGCTAGTTACGGAGACCCTGTCTTTGAGAATCTACATCAGGCATGGGCAACCTTTCTTAGGTCTGGACTCTGGGGCCAAATTATCATTCTGTCTCCGAGTCAAGGGCCGGACCAAATTATTAAACATAATAAAGTAATATTTAGTTAAATAAAACACGTTGCTAATTATTTAATATTAATAGTCTATACTGATTACAAAATTTAGTGTGAAGATTGGCTTTGTACTTGAATTACGAGACTATCAATATTGGTGTTGGTATTGCTTAAGGATAATCGCATAAAAATTTTCTAGATTTTCATCTGTTACTCTCGATCGAATTTTCGATTTAGTGTCTTTCATCCTCGAAAAAAACTGTTCACACGTATATGTGCTGCCAAAAAGACAAATGATTTTTCTTACAAATGCGCGTAAATTTGTATATTTTTCTTTCACCAAATAAAATTTATAAAAATCCTTCAAAGCAATCACTATTGTGATTTTAGCAATAAATCCCCCTAAAGTTCAATAAGTTTCATCTGTAAATTTGGTGGCTCATTATTTACATCGGCATCCATCAAACGAGCAAATATAGCGAATGTGGTGTCGGCAGACCTCTTATAATTTATTTCTCTATTACTTCGCCGAGATGAATCAGGGCCGGACAAAATAGCTTGGCGGGCCGGTCATTGCCCATATATGATCTACATACACTATAAGTAGAAATAAATAAGTATCATATGATTCTAGCTTTATCATTCTATTAAAAAAAATATATCTCTTTTAAATGATCCACTTTTTAATTTAAGAAATATTTAAGATATTATTATAAGTAGGTGATAAGTTCGGTTTACTATAATTAACCATCATTTATTATTACACATTTTCATGTAAATTAAAAAATATATGTCACTTTAATCATTTAGTAGCGAGCAGAAGCTTAGCCGTTATTTTTTTATATTATAATTTATACTACAAAAAGTGTTGTAAATGTCATCTAAATCATTTAAAGCTATTAACAAAATCGTGTTCATGTACCGAAATGTTTACTGAAGAAGAATGTTATGAAAGGAAATCTGATACCCTTACAAGAGCTCATAAACGGCACATTAATAAAAATTACATTTTAAGTGCCTGTCGCGAAATTTTTCTTCGTGAAGACATTTACAAGGCCAAAAATAATAATAAAATAAACAAGTGAAATCTTTATATTGTTATATAATATATTGTATATCAATTTATTAATAGTTCTACACAGGGGTGGGCTGAAGGGGGCTTAGAAGGGTTCGCGCGAGCCTCTTGTTAAAATTTAGTAAGGCTGGCGAGCCCCTTGTTAAGTTAAGAGATATTCTCATATCAAATTAGTATATATCTGGAATTTCCGACATATATTATCTACGACAGTTTCAGTAGACACAGTAGTACGTTTTTAGCCATTTAGATTGACAAGTTTACGATAAATTGCATATTGTTACATATCGCTTTGAGATTAAGCGAGCCCCTTGTTAACGTATTGGCAGCCCACCGCTGGTTCCATACGTTGATATATATTTTAATTTGTTATTACTACTAAGTATGCAATCTTTACTATTGATCGTCGTGTCTCTAACTAAAGAGTGGTATGGAGGGAAGGTATTGGAAGCAATCGAAGTAAATATAATGCAGTGTACGCAAGACATAGTATTTAAAAGTAAAAAACACAATTATAATATAATATCTAATTTTCTATAATTTTTGTGTTGTTTTAAAAACAGGGTCTCCCATGTGTTTAATCCGCCACTGAATATGGCGGTGGGTACAGCGTTGAGTACCCATGGAAAATTAAAAATTAATAAAAACACATCGGTGAGCTTTTTTTTCGTTCGTACACTTAAAATCTTGTTGATGTCTCGAAGGTAATAGTTTTTAAAATAACTATTTCCTTACGAATAAATTATGAGATGAATAAACTTCATGTTGGTGCAGGCTCCGTAATATTATTGATAGTTATGTGTTTAAATCCTTACTTACACATATTAATTTCATAACAGTATAATATGAATTGAGATGAACAATAAAATAATTTGTTCCGACATCCGCGTGGAAAAAAGTTCAAATGTCAAAGAGATGAGACCCATCACGACGTTTCTTGAAATTGATATCGTGTTAAAGCCAGGCATATGATAACTCACGTTTTTAGTAATATCCAATTAAAATGACAAAACCTTCAAACTCTGCCATCATTTTCGATTTTTATTTGAAGGTATTTCAATACAGTGTTGTTTTACAAAATATTTTTTTTTCTCAGGGCTCGAAGTTTGCCGGTCGTAAAAATTATTTTTTTCCGAATCTAGTTATAATTTGTTTACGATTCTATCTAAATAAAAGTGAAATTTAACATTCCAATAAATACAAAACAAGCATTTGTTTATTTTTATTTGTAAAAGAAGTATAATTAAGCGAGTACAAAGTAGTTACGTGAAATATTGCTAAAAGTGTAATGTTTCCTAAAAAAAGCTCTTGAGATATAATTTACTATACATATATAAACCATTACCATAATATTCATGTCGTCCTTCAGTGGTAAGGTGGAAAGAGCTTTACCCTTAAAATCAGATGGGTCCGAGTTAAGGTCCCGGTAAGATTATATCGAAAATAGATATTTTTCAATTAAACATTTTAACTTTTAGTAATAGATTTTCTTGATAATCATATACTAAAACGTACACATGTTAATTAAAAATAAATAAATTCTAACATCGCTAAAAACACTACACCATACTTCGACTCTCTGACTTTACAGCCCTGGAAAATGCGTGATTAATAAACATACAGGTTCCAAACATTTTCATTCAAATAATAATGATTTTTTACTTAATTTATCGTTGCGAGTAAAGCTCACAAATTTTATATTTAAATTTATAAAATATATCTGAAATGAAGTAATGATTGTAGATAATATATTGAAAATTCTAATATAATGTTTAATTATAAAATAAAATAAAACATCGCTTAGAATATAAAGTGTCAACCAAACGGTTAAGTATTTCAAAATCAATCGAATACATTAGATAAAATCAATTCTCAGAGTTTTGTATTTTGAAATATACATATTTATGTATTTGGAAATGTAGATAACTAACTATGTAGCGTTTATATAAATCAACACCGTGGGTAGGGGTTCTAGTCCCATTACGAATAGCATTTATTTTTCAATCGATTTCTGTTTGAAGTTCGTGATGCTTCGTGTCAAAAAGTTCCCTCCCCACTCTTCCAATCCTGAAATTAACGGAACGTAGTGAAATCGATTAGCTTAAAATTGATTATTAAAATATTATGAATTACAGCTAATATACTAACGCGTCAAATATTTTTATGTTGAAAAGTTATACTAGAAAAACTCGATGAAACTTTTTCGTAAGTCACTCGAGATTAACTTGGGGAGTTATGTCACATCAAAAATACCCACCAATTTGGTCTCAAATTTAAATTGAAAAAGACCACTTGATCGGGAGAGCAAGCTCTAACTAACTGGACCACAACGGAAGAACAAATTGCTAAATTATCCACATGTTTTATCCTAGCCCTAATCTTTTCGAAAAAGAGAGTTTAAAAATTGAGTAACAGGCAGTTCTATTAGAAAACTTCTGTTAAGATACCTTCATTAGGAGACCCTATATTATAGTTCTACATTGAGAGAGAACATATTTTTTTTATAAATATTGGTTGAATTGACATTTATTATGAAATTATACTATAACAATAAGGTAAAAAAACACAAAACATTTAGTTATGCAAGAATAATGTGGTAAAGTTTTAAAAATATTCTTACGATAACGTGGTGCTGAAAAAGGTATTATATTCAATGTAAAATTATAAATAACTACATATTTTTTAAACAGTGTTCGTAGAAATTTTTTTTACCAAAAATACATCGAATAATCAATTTCCGTATGAAATAAGTAATTGCGATAAATACTTAAGTAGCTATAATGAAAAACGCAAATTGAATTGAATTTCTGAGAAAATTTGATAGCAGGTCTTAGAAATAATAACTAGTTATTATATTTTAAAATACTATTAACGATTGTACATAAACTTTTATTAAAAACCACAGTTAGATATAATTGAGAATCCAATTTTCGATATATTATGCAAAGCACCTATTTATAATTTTATGTTGGCATGGAGAGGCATTCAATTACAGTAATAGCATAATAGTCGGTCAGAGAAAAAAGAAAACTTATAATGGTATGAAATTACTTTGAACGACTCGGGAATAAGGATGCGATGACGAAAGTAAAGTAACGATTGATGAATCGGATACTGGTTTCGATACTTACTGTATTTCATAATAAATGTTCAATTATCAATCACCGAGGCTTCATTAAAGGTAACAATATAGCACTTTTGCTTATTTTTTTATTTCATCGACCTATTCACTCACAAGGGAAATAAGAAGCAAATTAATATTAGAAACTATGTCCATCCATGTTTTAAATTGTGATATTAGGTATACTCAGCATTTTAGAAGTTTGAGCGATGCTTTCAGAACAGAAGTATAGCTTACAAAGATTTATTTGTATTTAGTTCAGTTCAAAATTTAAAAGAGTTTCTAGATATTTAAGGTTTTGTCAATATGGTACGTTTGGCAAAAATTATCATTCAAACCGTTGTTATGGTAAACATTTAATGTGGTAATAATTAGGTCAAACAATATCAATGGATTTTAGTTATACAATTATTATTTTTATAAATATAATTTAAAATTATTTCGGCTTTAAGCGCTCGTAAGAACATTGTTTAGTCTAAGATAAATTAAGCGTTATATTCTGGTTTAGAAAGATACACAAAACTATTCTCAACTATTGTTATATCCTTACTTGTACTGAAAAATATTAATATTTAATTGTTAATATTAATACTTAATACTTAATTGAAAAATATAGTTTTACAATAATAAATTCACATTCAAAGCTAATGTCAATTCAATCAATATAAACAGTTAAGCTTAAAATATTATTTTGTCAATAAAACACAATTATTAAAAAGTCATTTCTATAGCCGATTGGCTAACGCTCGTATTACTTGGTTGAACTTTAACATTAATATATTGATTTTTCAATCAATTTAAAACCAAAAATGTAAAAATGTGTTTGCACTTCTTCTTCGCCACTTTTTATCCAATCAATCCAAAATAAAAGACATAGAAGCAGAAAGAGAGAGAGAAAATATCCATAAATTTCTTAGCTCAACCTTTTTATTGTTACTTTATCTGGAAATCTAAACCAGTTTTCAAAAAAGTGTGTTGATTTACTTCAATAAGAGTTCATTTAACTTTTTAATGGGAGCGGACATGATATTTAAAAATGTTCATCAAAAAATACATTTTCATCAAGTAATAAAATTGAAATCTATTTCACTTAAAATATTTTACATGTTTTTGCATGAAACCTTTAATTTGAACGAATCGTTGTAGTTTGTCAAACGATAGAGATTAAAAATTTAGCTTGCGACTATAAATAATTAAAAATACACAGATACAGTATATTTCAAAAAAATCGACTCAAAGTATTGATATGATCAAAATGTTGAGCACATCCCTGCTGCGGGCTACTTATTTGGTTAAATATATTCTCGGCAAGAACTATTCGATAAGTGATACTATTTCTCAATGTTTGTTTATAGAAAAAAAAACGTTACGTAAACATTAAACACTGTCATTAATTCCTCGGATAATTGATGGGAAATTTTGTGTATTCTTTTGTAGTAAAAAATGCACTATACATATATTATTATAGTACACATTGACTTCCAGGAAAAAAGTATCTAGTAATTTGATTCTTTTGGGTTAATGACACCGCTATATTATTTTCATGAACGGTTCTAAGAATCTTTGTAAAAATGCACTACATTTAAAATTTCAATCGTAGTTAATGTCGAATTCATCGATATACTATATTAAAGGCATATGTTGAGGTGGATGACTTTGGAAATATAGGTTTATGATTGTGTTTCTTTACATAAACTAGGAAAAATTTTAATATGTGAATAATTAATAATAGCGCTAAAATACATAAAAACATTTTCATATAAAGAGTTTTTCTTTTTAGTATACATATGTATGTATAAAAGGATTACGTGAACATTAAACAAAGTTAAAAAAATGACAGGCCATATTTTTTTTAATACAGCACTTCAATAATCCACTTCATCGTCCCAATTAAAATATAGTTTTTTTAAATCCATGTCCTCTCCTAATGTGGAGCATATGGCCAACTAATAGAGGTGTCTCAGCTGAAGTTTTTCTACGAGAACTGTTTGTTACTCAGTCATTCGACCTCTCTTTTTTGAAAGAGAGTAGTAGGGAAAGAAGTATAAGGCTACGACAGGACTAGTGGTTAACGAATCGCTCTCGCCACGTCTAGGCGTTGAAGGATCGGAATTTTTAGGCATCACAAGCACCCATGCCTTCGAGTATAAATTGATAAATCGATCGAAAAAATGCTGTTCATACTGGGACTTGATCCCGTGAGATCCGGCACGAAAGCCAACAACGCTAACCGCTGCACCATAGAACCCGACCGAAATATAGTTGAATTGACTTTATTATAGCAGTTATTCTCTTTGTCGTAGAGTATGTGTAGGCAAATGTCTGAATATAAAAATAAAGTAAAATCAAACTTCTTATGTCAGTGTTAGATAAACACAACTTGAAATGTCTTTTAACGGTTTTGTCAACTTTGCAATTAATTTTAATTGAGTTGAGATAAGCGACCGCACAATTTCCTCCACCACCCACCCCGGCCATATATCTCTGCACATCAGACGTTTCCCGTGGCGTAACGGATGTTATGATGCATTGTTCAGTTTTGGGCTAAGATTGTCCCGGAATAAATTTGACCAAGAATTGGCGGCTTGCACTTTAGTGTGCGAAAAATTGACCTATAAAAATATCCGGAACTACTATGAGTGTAAATCAACTCTGTCTCTGTATGACTCCGCAAAATTATGAAATTCTAAGTAGTTTGCCATAGTAGCTAACTTTGCACTAGTACAGAAGTGTAGAACCTTTTCTTTTCTAAAGGTCACATTCATTTATTTGATTCAATATAAGACCGCAGTAAACATTGACAGGGAATTGAGTAGGGAATTTTATCTAGAGAATCAAGATACAGAAATTTACAAATTTCTCAAAATTCCCAGCGTGGGACCTTTTTTTAGGTCTTCCAGGAATTTCGAAATCCAAAATCTCAGGAATTTGCGAATTAACAAAAACTATCAGAATTGGCCGATCAACTCAAAAGGCCGCACCAGAGTAGCTAAAGGGCCGCAGGTTTCTTACGACTGCACCAGTAGATAAACGAACATTAAATTATTCACTTAAAATATGATACAAATAAAAATGATCACTTTTTTACATCTCAATTTAGATGCGTCAAAACCTTGGTCAACCATATCTCAAAACTAATAACTTCTAGTTGTAACACTATGGAACTAAGCCATCATGATTAGTATGTATCGAGTTCAAAAGCGGTGTTTTCATGACAAACCATTCTGATTGTGACGTTATATCGAAGAAATTTTAAATAAAAACTGAAAAATATTTAATGAAGAAAATAATTAAATACTTGCAAAGTCTCGAAGCAATGCGAAAGCGCATGTCAAAGAGGGCGTCGGGATGAATACGAAATTTGTGCCGACAAAGTAAGCGACAATCTCAGGTAAAAATAGCCCCTAGCGTCCAGTAAAATATAATTACGCGGGTAATTTGCTTGGTAAACAAAAAATGTATTTTGCATAAAGCAATAAAGCCAGGTCCACGAAGGTGCGAACAAGACGGGATGGTTTAACACCTCGGCCAGTCAATGACGTTGGATACTTAGGCAGGTAATACAATGATAATATTACCCAGTCACACCTGATTCCTTGACAGGATTATCACAAGTCTGAGGAATTACTTGACGAGCTTAAAAAGCTTTTTAAATTGTATTTTACGATTGGTTACTCGGCCGATAAGGGTAGATAGATAGTGGGGCTTGTTAACTACAGTGGTGGAGATAGAAAATATTTTATTTTCATTTTAAGTAATCAAACTCGAGAAACAGGATAATCGTTTAATGTTTTAATAAAAAAAGATTGCAACCATGGAAATTCTATAGATACACAAACATGCGTCAATGCTTGTGTAAAATACATTATATAACAAGTCAATTGTAAAGTGAAAAATGTATATATTTTACCGTTTTAAAAAATAGTGATTATATTGAAAAACAAACATGATTATTTGATTTCATTAAAAGTTTTAGATGGTGTAAGACTGTAAGTGGTGATACAGATCCAATAGTAATATAGTTGGCAGTGGCAGATTAAGCACTTGGAAGACATGCACAACCTTCATCTTCTAGCGGGCCGCAAGGGAAAAAATAATTTAAGGTACGCTCAATCCTCTTCTACACGGGGGATACGTTCCATATAAAAAGGCCATACAAAAAAAGATTAAGTGAATTTGATATGTGATTGATAGGTTCCATTAAATTATTTTGACCGCATTATTTCGAAAACATGAAATTAAATAAAACATGCAAAAAGAGGATTATGATTATTTGTTTATTACAAATATATTTAATATGAGCATTGAGCCCGAATAGAAAGTTAAGTGTACATTTTGGAATCAAAGCATTTTGGTAATATAAATATACATATATGAAAATTCAACTTATTTAATTTAATAAAATAGTTTATTAAGCTTTTGGTAATACTGATCGCACTTTTATTTATCTAGAATTTCAACAATATTATCTTTATTAATTTTATATTGTTTCGTTGTCATAAATTATATTCATGGAAAAGTGTATGCACTACACTGGTTGTTTCTGACTAGTAAATGTCAATATTCTGGGAAGAATGCTGAACAACTGAATGAATCTTGTTTACAGAAGGATCAAAGTTAACTGTCCGGAATAAGCTCCTGCAAACTTATGGGATAAGCTTAAATAAATAGTACCGAAAATGCTTAAAATGAGATAATAGAATAACGTACGACAGGAATAGAATATAAGAATAAATATAATTATTTTACCTATTCAAAATTAACTTAAAATATGGTTTAATATTTATTTTAGTGAAACATTAATTAACATAGCTTTGATATCCGTTCTGAATAATACAGTATAAAAAATATCGTTTTCCAGCTATCATTTAAGTATATATAATAACAAACAAGAATTTTCTCTCTGACATGTATATAAAGCAAGCTGATAGGAAATTGTAAGTGTTACAAAAACTAGTATTTAATAGCAAAATTAAAGTTTTCTTTCATCCAACTAACCTTTCACCTCATCGGTAAATTACCTGTCGAATTCAGTAAAGCCGATATGACTGCGTTAGTTGGTTTTTTTTGAAACACATTAAAATATGCCACGAAGCAAGGACGCAACGTGCAAACTTTTATTTTAAAAAAACATTATTGTGCAGTGAATTTGCAAAAAGAAACCTTTGAGGCAAGATTATAAATTTATTTCAAAACGTTAAATAAGCTATACATCGTAAATCCATTAGTAATTTTAAGCACATTGCAAAAGAAAGAGAAATCAAAATTCCGGCTAAGAACCATTATTCCAAGTATCAGTTTTACGAGAAGCAATCATTTTTTAGCATTTTATCGTAACTTCTATATTAAAATTCATATTTTAATATAGAAGTTACAATATTCATATATTTTCGTAGTAAATTTAGTATTATTACTACATGCAACATCAATGTTATATTTCTAATGTCTTTTATAGAGATGAGTCAATCACTAATGAATTGCAGTGCTTAAGTTTAAGTTAAACTTCAAACATTTAAGTGTCTAATAATTTATAAATTTGCATGAATAGAATACGTCTTGCAAAATGACACATCTTCAGAGTACTGGAAGAAGACGCTAAGTCAAAATAATGTATTATGTAATTAAAATGTCTATTATATTGAAATTTGTACTTTATTATTTGACAAAAAACAATTAACATATTTCACATTCAGATTAAACAAGAAGGTGATCCCTTGAACAAACAGTAATGCTCCAACATTTTTTTAACCACCAAAAAATTAAATAAACCACATCATTTATTTTAAATCAGTCGATTATAAATTAATCGTAGTAAATTTTATATAAATAACCCTGAATCATTTTATAATTCGTTTGTTGATATTGTTTTCTCTGAGCAAAATCGGTCTAAATATACAATAAAAAATGTGGAATAAATACAGCAATGTCTTTTTTTAAGTTTAAAGCTCTTTCCCCAAGAACTGACTTATTAGAAAACCTTAAAAGTGACTTCATTAGCATTAGTTCGCGATCGACGTTGTATAATAATTACTAATATACATATTCTTGCCATAAGGTAACCACTAGTCTTGTCCTAAGCCACGTCCCTCTATCCCTACTCTTTTTGAAAAAAAGAGAGTTTGAGCAACTGAATAACAAGCAGTTCTTGTATAAAAACACATTGTGTGACGTGTGTGTGTTTCATTTTTTTCAATAGTATAACAATATTATTTTAGTACATGTTGATAGGAATAAATGAGCAAATACAAAAAAATAACTTTCTTTTGAAGTATTGAACTTTCAATTGACATTTGAGTATACAATATAGTCATAAAATACAATAGAATACTTATAAACAACAACATTGTGAAATGAGATACTATATATTTTTTTATAAATACAAATTTATTCAATTCGTGAGTTTTTCAATGCCTGTGGAAGAAGTATTTAGTTAATGATCATATTATAGTGGAGTCCATCAAATAAATGTCAAATCAATAAACTATTTCAGTATTGACTTATACCTTCCTGTCAAAATTCCAACGAATATAACTTTACTTTACAATTGTTCAGGTAAAAATTACAATGTTGAGAACACTGAAGAATATTTGAAGTGCGCGCCATGTTTTTTTTTACACTGAGATGTAAAGAAAACAACAGTTAAAGAATATGAAACATTCAATGAAAATTTTATTACACCTTTCACAGCGCTTTTAAGTCCCATGTGTCTATTTTGTTTCGTTCGTTCGAAGAATGGTTATTTTTAAATGATTCAAAGAAATAATAATATTTCTTGAAAAGCACGTATGTTTTGTATCATCTAATTGTTATTGTCCTACGGTATAATAGAACAACTGAAGATAAACGCTCCGTAGATAATAATATGTAGAAGTTGCGTGCGCAAACATTATAAGCTAGGCGCGACCCTAGAACTAGAATACAAGGTTGCTAGTAGGGGCCTCCAGTTCCGGGATCCCGTCCAGTTTTTTTTATCCCGAAATCCCGATATTGTGATGGTACTAATTCTGGGATTTCAGGATTGAGAAAATTTGAAAGAGTTGCGTGACAGCTAAAAAATTTTTTTTGGCAAAACAAAAGCTACAATTATGCAGACTTATGTACCATTTATGATATTTATTGTTACTTTTTTTCGTTTTTGTAACTAGAGCATCCAGTTCCGGACCCTTATTCTGATACTAGAATTTCGGGATCAACAATTTTTCCAATCCCGGAATTTAACCTTAAAATCGTGTATAAATTCAGGATTCGGAATAGAGAATTTTTTGATCGATGATCTTAAAATCCCGGAATGCAGGCCCTAATCACAATTTTAGTGAAGGATAATTCAAGAAATATTTTATTTTTTACTATTTTTTTAAGGTTATTCACAGATATAGTTTTTGTCCACTGAGGTTGGCTGATTTTTGGATAATTTTGACATTGATTTTTGCATTATTTTTAAAATCACATACTCACAATTCGTCCCATTCTAGATATTGTATATCGACTTTGGAAAGGAAAAACGACGTAACCCAAACATAACAAATTTCACATTAGAAACAAGAAAATCCTTTCGATGATTTTGAGCCAAATGCAAATTATTAAATATAACAACCTTGAAGTGTATGAAGACTAGGGAATCCAATCCCGAGCCAAAATGTTGATAAAAAATTAAAAAATGATAACAAAATGTTGAATATTGGTGAAAAATAAATTTAAAAAAATATTCTATATTATATGACCAGCTGTAAGCTGCCAATACGTTACCAAAAAGCTCTTTTAATCTCATTTATTCGCTATGTAGAGGTGAATGAATGGATTTTTTAATTACTCGAAACTAAATTACTAAAAAATAAGCGAAAGCATTATTAAATTAACTTAATATGCAAAAATACGAAATATAACTTAAAATGGCTAATTTCGATAGCTGAAAAAAGCAATTACCTGCTTCAGACTGCAAGAAGGAAGATTTCTAAAATTGTTGTCTATATACATACATTCTTAATAATTGTATTGAAGTAAATATACGTTATTTAAATATTAAAATATTCCCAGAGTACCAAAGCATCGATTGTTTCGCCATTTAATGAAAGGTTTCGGTTTACGGTATAAAATAAATGTTTATGAACAATAAATTCCGCAAAAAAACACCATTGATATCTGGTAACATTCATTGATGTAGAGAACAAAGCGAAAAATAAAATATCGAAATATGAAGCTTTAGAATAACAAACAATAAATATTGTCGACAAATGCATTCAAATACAGTACACGTGCGTATAATGCATTGAAGAAATTTAATAATTGGCATCAAGTTACGTTTTCGGCTGCGACTCGCTCTTATCGTAAACTCTTATCGCAAAGATAGAATCTTAATAATAAAATTGGGCATTGTGTATTGCATATGCTTGAACTGCCGACTTGAAAACCAACAAGTTCCTGTTTTAAAATCAATCCCGAAAGTTTGGGTATCATGTCTTCTAATCCCATGATTTAAATGTATCGAAAACTATACGGGATTCCGGATCCGGGGATTGGATTCCCTAATGGGGACTGATGAACTAGTTTTTAATTGACATTATCTGATATTAATTGAATATTAAAAAAAACATTTTTTAAGTCTTTTATCCTGATATACATACTAACTCATCATTTTCAGTTTACATCATTTTGATATAACGTGTATAAAGCTGTTGTATGTACTGTGAATTGTTATTATCGAAAAAATGCTGTTTTACGTCCCCTTTCTTTTCCATAGTCGATATGTCTAATTTAAGTAGTAGAAAAAGTGCGTTTACCACCCAGCATAAGGACTGGTATACATACTTTAATTTTAGAGTAAGTTATTAAAATATAAAGTAAGTTAAAACGTGACCGCTCAACCTTGTCAACGTTTGAATCCGAACCCGTTACTCAACGTGTTTTATATCATAAATGACGTCCGCTCAATTATTCCTAAGTATGTCTGTCCATTTTCAAAAGCTCTTTATGTAAGAGCTTATAAAAATATTACAAATTTGTTAATTTCGCCATGGTAACCCATAAGTCATGATAGTTGGTAGTTCCGTCGCTAGCAAATGTTTCCGTTCGCCGCTTTGAATTGTCTTTTATTCTCTTAAAGTGCTGAATTCCAGCCATTAAATAATAATACATTATTACTTGTGATTCACATCATATGTGAGATTTGGCAACAATCCGGCCTATCTCTGGAATAATGCCATGTTGAATATCGATGGTTTCATTACTAACTTCACCATAGACAATTTATTTTTAGGTAGCCATACGTAAAATGATGAAAATCCAGTATTAATCATACAACTTTTACTTATATTATTATTTAAGAAACAAGAATAATTATACAAGTTTCATTGTCAATTTTTTTAACCATACCCGCTTCCACGGTGGTAGGAGTGACTTGGAGGGGGCTCGTGCGAAACTCATGTTAAATTTGATTTACGCCAGCTAGCCCATAATTAAATTAAGAAATGAAAAAAGAACTATATTCGCTGATCAAATCAGAACCTAACGGCAATTTCTGAGATATATTTTATACATACAAATCATGGCTTAGTTACACCCTTTTCTTTATAGGACGTAATATATGGAAGGCTCTTAGGCTTAATAGGCGTGCTAAACCTATTTGGACTATACTTTCCCTTTCTTCGCTTGGAAAACTGTAAAATATTTAAAGAATGTTAAGATTTTATATGTTTTCTAGTATAATACAAATATTTCTTACCTTTGCAGTAAATATTCACATTGGGACAGGTTGCACTTCTCACCAAAGTTGTATGCCCTGCTAAAACCGATAAACTTATTTCTGAGATTTGAGGCTTTCTAATACTGTGTCAACACACAAAACAGCAGGTACATGAAACCTTGGCAATAGCGATGAGCTATCATTGGCACGCCCATGATAGCTGTTAAATAACCAAGACAAATGTAATTAAAAGTTTAGAGTAATGTTGGTTTTTTCGTAATTTACTGCCAAGCAATTTATTCAACCGGACGATTAAAGAGTTTATACATTAAATAAATAAATCCAAATTCTATATTACTTTTACTAATTGCTTGTCACACTTTGTTATTAGTATATTACTCAAATTTGTAGTTTTTCACAGATCTACCGAGTTGTTGTTCTTAGACTTAAATATGTTGCAGAATTTTATAACATCTAGCGCATATATGGGCAACCACCGCCCCACCGATCTTTTTTGTCCGGCCCTGATTAATCTCGGCGAAGTATAAGAGAAAGAAATTAATAGTTCCAGGGAGTGATTAAATAATGGAAACGAGACGGGCGCTTGCAATAGCTCCACTCTACTAGTTCATGATCACCACCATATAAGAAATAGCAACGTGCTTTATTTAATTTAATATTATTTTATTATGTTTAATAATTTGGTCCGGCCCTTGACTCGGAGACATAATGATAATTTGTCCCCGGACCTAGGAAAGGTTGCCCATGCCTGATCTAGCGCATAGATTTATAACCTTTTTAGGGTAGCGACCTCTTTTTATATTTATTTTTTTCGCTCTTCCAAAAATTTTTAAAACCAATATCCTAGAATACTGATTTGTCGAAAAAGATTGAGAGCCTGTGATCTAGCGTATATTTCAGTGGAATTTTAGTGGATTCAATACAATTCGCTTAAGTCTAGAGTATTTAATAAAAATACTTTATAAAGCAGTGATACTCAACTTGCGGCCATCTGGTATTGTTTTAAAATACGTAAAAAAAAAATATTTTGAATAAATTAATATTTTTTTGTACTTAAATGTTAAGCCACTTTATTATCTTTAGTATGTGGTGAATTTACTTATTACTTTTGATAAACTGGCATGCGACCCATATGGAAAAAAAGGTTGACTATCAATGTTATAATGTATCGATTCATACTAAATGAAAATGTCTGGTTTTTTTTAATGCAGCTTTTTCATTTTTTATTTAAAGAACTAGACATTTTTGTTCAGCTTTTAAGAGTTTACAAATAGACGTGTGACACATTATGCTCAAATAAACATATACAACGCTTAAACTTTTCTACCGGACTTTTAAGTACAATCATATCTGTACTGGGTGTTTTGGTGGATTGCATATATTTTTTTAGGGAAATAAGACTATTGCAGTGTGTATTCACGAAACGCTCTTCACTTTAACCATAGACATGTAGAATATTAATTACATCGTATCTATTTTTTCCATAAATACCACTTGGCTTACTACACCTCTCAGGGGCTCATATATATCCGCCGGCGGCGGAATGTCCAGCGCCAGTTGAGGTTGATCATCTAATTAACAAGCAGTTTTCATAGAAAAACTTCTGGTGATAAAAATCCACACTCTTCGAATTTGAAAAGACATGGCTTAAATATATATTTATTCAAAGTGTCAGTAATTGATCACCTATCGTGAATCATTCACGAAAGGTAGACTGCGAAATTGCATGATAACAATAGTATTTAAAAATAATAAGGAATGCACTCAATGTATGTGCGGTTTCTGCTTGCACCTTTTGAATAGACACAACAAGTGAGTGATAAAAAAACTAACTCGAAAAACATTGATTGTCAAACTATTTCGAAAAATATCTTTACACAAATCTAATTTCTGCATTCAATTTGAATTTTAATATCAAAGAATCAGTTGTTCAACGTGGGTGAAAGGGCTAAAATTATACATCAAAACGAGGGTGAGCATAAATTATTTTACCAAGAAATTAATAGGGCAAAGCTAAGTACTTAAATCAACTTGTAGATCTTTAAAATTCACCCTTGCTATATTCTTTACATGAATATTAATATAATTGTAAGTTTCCAAGCGATAAAAACAATATAATTCTTGAAAATATCCACCACTTAAATCTCAAGTAAGCGATCTCTTAATACAAGATTTTAATGATACGCGCATGTAATTTCAAAGATCAACAGATTTTTAGTTGATTTCGTGATTATTTCCCCTACTAATTGAATTTCATTAAAATCAAACCATTTGTAAAATAATCCATATTTATTCTTCAATAGCTTTTAGCTTGGTGATGAATACATTTAATTATTATATAAAGACACTTATTTACCAAGTGTCAGTTCAAGTTCATCCGTGCACTTGAGCACCTAAAATGCCGAAAGGCGAACCAATTACACAAAATTTGAACAATTCAAATTTAACATTAAAATTCCACCTTCAGTCAATTTCATTTTTTTTCTTGTAATTAATTTTGCGTCTTCTGCAAACAATAAAGCCGAAGAAAAAACATTTTGCAGTGGCGATATTAACATTATAGTTTTAGTCGAAAACCGTCACGATCGATTTCATCTGCCGATGTTTATTATCAGAACTTCGATTTGGTGAGTATTGCAAACATCGTCAAGAAGTTTTGCTTATTTTTTCACAGCGCAGAGGAAAAGTAAAAAGATTGGGAAGGAGTCGATTGGTTAATAGCTTAGCCGATGAATAATTGAAACCTGTTGTGCAAGTCTTTGAACAATTATTGCTCCTCTCCAATTGCAGGTAAGGCGCACATAGCCCTATTTGTCTTTGGCACTCAGCGGGCTACCACTAACCATAGTTTAAAATAGACATTACCTGTACATCCTAACAGATATATACATATTGTCAATGTGAATTACATTTTCTGTAAGGATACTAACAACGCTTCTTTTTCTTTGATATTGACATTTGTTGACTAGGATATTAAGTAGGGCTGTGGAGTCGTGTAAAAAAAGACGACTTCGACTCCGAGGATTTTTTTACATAATTTCATTTTAACTTATATATATATAAGTTAACCATCAGATCATCTTTAGTCAGCCGAGCATGCAATGTCAACACTTTGGACTATTTAATTTGAATCATGAATTATATTGAATTAAATTCGAGCCGCTTATTTTCGATGACTTCGATCCACAACCCTGATATTAATTATTTTTACGTAACCTGTAATATGAAGTTCATTATATATTTTTTTAAATCACTTTTCTTTAATCCATGTCCGCTTCCAATGTGGAGCACATAGCCATCTAGTAAGGGAATCTCAACATACGTTTTTTTTCCGAAACTGTCTGTTGGTCTTTGGGATAGAATGATAAGGCTAGGACAAGACTAGTGGTTAACTAATCGCTCTCGCTATGCACAGTTATTAAAAGATCGGAATTTTTCAGTCATCACAAATACCCATACCAGTAATCGATAAATCGATTGAAAAATATTTTTCGTGCTGGGAATCGAACCCGTGAGATCCGACACAGAAGCCAACAACGCTAACCGCTGAGCCATAGACCCGACTGTCTAATCACTACACGGAGTTTTTATATGTATATTAAAACAGAAAATATGTATACTAAATTTACGATATTTATGATAATGAGCTTGTTAGTTGATAAAACTTTTAATTGGACTTAAAATCACGTCTTTACTTTGTGTAATGTGGATTGCATACTTTAATTTAACTTAGTTAACACTATTGTAGTGTGTATTTACAGATCTCTATTAACTTTTATGAAATATTAAGACATGTAGAATGTTATAAAGCATCAAACTATTAAAACTTTTCAGAACGTATTTCATAATTATAAAATATATCGTAACTTTGCTTTCTTTGTATGTAATGTTATTATTTATTCGAAATAAATAAAATCAACTATTGAAATTGATAATAACAAGATAAGACAAGAAAAGCCGCGGGATATCTGGTTCAACTATTATTATGAAATTTAACCCATCAATAATTAAGTCGAACAAAGTGATCTATTATGCGTGCAATGCATTCGAATTATCAATATTGTATGTTCCGACCAATTTGTATTATACTCGTATTTATTTTTAGTAGATTCAATGATACTTGTTTAAAATTGTGTGCTTCATTAATCAACAGAAAAAATATTATATTATTTATTAAATTAAATGAGCTATGAATACAATATGACCAGTGGTTACCGTTAAAGAATAATTTCAATTAAAACGGTGAATTATGTAAGGATGTATGGGCTCATTTATGCCGATTTTTTTGAAAGAATTTGTTCTTAGAATTTTGGAAAAATCTACTATTTACTTGATTGTGTTACCTGGGAAAGGTTAAATCGTCGCTTAGTAATGAATTTTATTCATGTAACATTATAAATTATTATATGTTCTACTATATTTTTTATCGAATTTACTTTTAGCCTTCACTTCAACTAAATTATTTTATTAAATTGTATTCTCTTATCAGTTAATAATGCACGTCATGAGAAAAACCGGTCACGATATTATTAAATAAAAGTGGAATTAGTACAAATGAGTATTTTATAATTTGAACCTAAGTATTTTTGATGTGTTTTGTAATTATGTTTTAGAGGTAATAAACATTGTAATTTTAGTCAATTGAGTGTCATTTATTCATATGCTGTTTCTGTATTTGTACATTTCTCTCAATACCAATTGTTTGCTACATTCAATTAACTGTATTTTGTTTTATATGGATAACACTGTAATATTGTATTCTCTTGTCAGTTGATAATGCTCATCTTGATCATATTATAAAAGTGAAATTAGTACAAATAAGATTTTTTTTTAAATATAATGCCTTTCCACCAAACATTGACAGTGAACACCCTAAAAGTTATTATTATTTGTTTTTATTGTTAATTCCCAAATCAGGCAATGATTACTTAAGCTTTCTTTTGTATAATAATCTTAGTTACTAAAACCATAAGCAGTATTTCGCGTTCTATGTAGAACTTGACGTAGTCTTAAAAATACGTTGTCGGACTTCATTTTTTTTTGTTTAAATTAAAATGCAATAAATCATACATCGATATGATAGTTAGTCTGGAAATGCTTTTTAAAATGTGACACATGTGTCACGATTTGTTACACAGCCTGTAAAATAACTGAATTATAATGTTTTATGTTTACTGTAAAAGTGTTTTCTTATTAATTTCCTATGTGTTTCATATAAGATTACAAACTTCTTGTTCATAGCCGTTTTTCATTCCCTTATTCTTGCCGCCAGTTTACATCCAGATATGAATTATGAAGATATATTCTTACTGTACGGCTTGTAATGAAGAGTAACATATGATTTACGATATACACAATGTTAAATTCAATAAAATTAAACGTGATACGGAACAATATATTCACGATAAAAGATAAGAAGCCGGGTTATTAAGAGTTTATCCCAGTGGGTAGACGAATCTGCGTGGGCTTTCAAAATAGACCCTGCGTCTACGAAAACTATTCTACAAGCGTCTAGCTTCGATCCCAATCGTTTAAATTTATTTGTAACTTTGTCTATGCCTCGTGTAATCAGGGGCAATTTATTTTTCGTCGAAATAAAGTATACTTCCGCTATCGAATATTATTAATATTATTTTTTTTGTATCTCAATAATACTTCAAAACGAACTTCTCCGTTTAATGTATATATTATGTCTCTATAATCAATGCAGTTTGCAGACGAAAATCTCCCATTAAATAAACATTTCATCTATAGATTCTAGAATCTAGAGTAGGAGTTCCCAACGTTATTTGTTTCAATCCCCTTTATGTTTATACATATACGAACCACTGAAGTTATTTTATTGTTGTATTATACATAGTATTAAAAAAATATTAAGATGAATTTCGATTAATTAATTACTAAGAGTAAAATAACTGTAGCATTCTCTCAACGAGAAAAAATCTGTAGATATTTCAATCAAATTTAAGTTAACGAATAAGAATCCAGCAATTGGAGTGCTTAATTCACCTTTTGGAACTATTAAATAACAGGGGAATCTCCCACCAGTTGGGAACTCTTGCTCTAGAACAGTAATCACAAAACTACGGCCCGCAAGCTGGATCTGGCCCTCCAAAGATTTCAATCTGGCCCCTGATTTTTAATATACAAATATTTTACACATACGAACAATTATTTTTTTGTAAATTCTTATAGGATTTCATCATTAATATTTTTCGTCCCCCCCAAAGTTTTTCAAATAACATATCCGGCCCATTTCTCAAAATGTTTAGTGACCCCCTGACATCATTTCATCTAGAGCAAACGAATTAAATAATTTACTGTAGGTTAAATTTTTACGCGAAAATTCTTGTAATCTTTGTTCCTTATGTATGAATTATATCAACAAGGTTTTATCTACAGGTTTAACAGCATTTGACTGCTATCAAATAAGCTTATACTTAATAAAATTTATTAATATCAATTATTTCAAGTATGACTTTGGAAATTAAAACGAAAAAAATATCGATAGACGTCATAATTGATATCGTTAACTAAAATAAATTTCCCTTCTTATCGTATCTTTGAGTTCAGGAAAAAAACTTTAAGACCAAATGCAAGATAGAGTGAACTATCCTATTATATTCAATGAAACATGGATATTGGAAAAAAAATAATAATACTACTAAAATTAAAACGACTGGAAACCTACAGAATAAATACAAAGACAATATGTAATATTTATTTATTATACTTACGACTGCAAATTTATCACCGCACGCGCCGTCAACAATCGTCAGACTTGAGACTTGACAATAGTCAAATATTCATAATTTTTAATTAAACCATAAAAACTATATCAGAAATTCGTAGTGTGGAATTTAATAGTAGCTTTATCACATTGGCATTTCATAACAATAAAAAAGTTTATGATTGAATTAAATAATCATAAAACAACTCACCTCTCTTGTTTTTTGATAATCATGTATACTGGATGACTGCATACATGAAGATGCATTCTGCCGTTTTAACATTTATTTTAATCCATTAAAAACACTTAAAACATTACAATTACCTAATATTTTTTAAACTTCTGGATTGTCTCATGTTCCACACTATTTTACACAATGTTCACACATTTTAATTTATTATTTATGAAGTTTTTTGTATTATTTTATGACTCTAATTAATAAAACAAAACAAGCTTTTACATACATAAAAAATCTTACTTTATTGAAACACTTATTTTGACAGATTAACCAGATTCATTAAAATCGTAAGTACGGTCACAATAATAACTGAACACATGTGAAACTAACATTTATTTTGTTTACCCTATCCTCTCCCAATGTGGAGCATATGGACTCCTAATGGAGTTTATCTCAACAGAAGTGTTTCGACGAGAACTGCTTGTTACTCAGTTGCTCAACCTCTCTTTTTCCAAAGAGAGCAGGGAATAGAAGGAAAGGGCTAGGACAGGACTAGTGGTTAGATAATCGCTCTCGATATGCCCGTTCATAGGATAGGATAGGTGGGAGGGGAGAATTCGAGACATCACATACATCCATGCCTTTGAACAGAAATTCATAAATCCATTTAAAAATCAATTTATAAACTTGCCGCCTGTGTGGTCGAGTGGTCAACGTCGTTGGCTACCGCTACGGAGGTCACGGGTTCAACAATTAAATATATTTTTTATAATAATTTTGAGCTTAGGAGCAGTTATTTGAAAACTTTATTTCGATAGCCATCCCTATAAAAACCCTACAACTTTTATTTCATACAATAAATAATACAGACAAAATATGTTCGTACAAAAAAATTAAAAAAAAACATAATTGATAAAATAATGAGTGTTTGCCTTATGTTATGTTTATTTTTATACATCATTTTTTTTTTATTACGTTATGATAATTACACTTATATGACATTTTTGCGCCTGATTATGTAATTGCCCCAATCTCTCAGTTTGGAAATCGCTAACCAGGGGTCGCGAGGGCCTGCCAACAACAAAAATCACTAGCTTGCAAATCTTACCAATTACAAGATAATCATGATTGTACACAATTATTATATAGATCAGGCATGGGCAACCTTTCTCAGGTCTGGGGCCAAATTATCATTCTGTCTCCGAATCAAGGGCCGGAACAAATTATTAAACAAAATAAAGTAATATTAAATGAAATAAAACACGTTGTTATTTCTTATATGGTGGTGATCATGAACTAGTAGAATGGAGGTATTGCAAGCGTCCGTCTCATCTCCATTATTTAATACCTCCCTAGAACTATTAATTTCTTTATCTAATACTTCGCCGAGATGAATCAGGGCCGGACAAAATAGCTTGGCGGGCCGGTGGTTGCCCATATATAATCTATATGTTAGTAATAGTAATTTAAAATAAATATGTAGATAAATAAAATGAATATTTGTAACCGATAATTTGATATATTTTTTTACTTTAATAAAAAATACATCTATTTGTGTCTATCTCAAAATAATATTTTTGTAGATAGACGCATGTGACCTCCATTATATACCAATAAATTTGTGTTATTATATCTATAGTATGCATATAAATATTATTTAAAAAAAAAAATGAAAGAAAAGTTAACAGAAGCATCTTCAATAGATTTATAATAATTTATATAATATATTGTACAAAATTAAACAGTGAATAAAAATCAAAAAATATATATTCTCTACGTAGATCACATACAACATAATTAAGTATTTTAAGGTTCGAACAGTTAAAAATAATAATTGATAAAAATCAGTCCCCAAATTTGCGAATTAAAATTTCTTCTTCTATCAATTTACTGCATATTCTACTAAAGTAACTAAAGTATAAGATGAGTTTTGCCGCATGACATAAAAGTTAAACAGGCAAAATGAATGTATATTTACATTCCTACGATTTAATAAAATAAATGTTTTCTTTGGTTAGCAGTAAAACGTGAACCTTCGGACATTCTCATAATAGCAGGTAACACATGTAAAAGTGAGCTTTGACACAATAATAAGCATTTAAAGTCTTGACATTTCGAAACGATTGATCTCATGCGATGACTGCATGATTTATTATGTCACATAATACCGTGAGTTCATGACATGTGCAATGGTGTACCCAAACGGCAATATTATTTTGAGAGGGGAAAGCCAGAGGTATGATACAATAAATAAGAACGTGCATCGAACACTGATCGTAGAAAAATGACTGTAGACTATCAGCCATATGGGAAACTCACCGAGCATATTCTCGATAAATCGCAAGAAAATTTAACTCAATGAATTGTCTACGTCAGTGCTTCCCAACCTTTTTGGTTCCACGGCCCCCTTAATCTAAAAAAATAGTCCGCGGCCCTCCTCAATTGTCTCCGTTACTCGTTTTTTTTAGCTCACCGTGGAATTTGAAATCTGTGATTTGGTATACTTTTTCCTCAAATTGTCACAGAAACTTTTTAGCTCACCGACGAATTCTAAATCCTCAATTTGCTGTACTTTTCCCCCAGAATCCAATTTCTATCCAATCCAATCCGGCGGCCCCCTTAAGAAATTCCGCGGCCGCTAATATGGGAAACACCGATTCGATAGACTTAAATATATAGATTTTTTTACTTTCTATTGAATTTCGCGGCCCACAGGTTGGGAAGCACTGGTCTACGCGACAAAAAATAAGAATACTCAATTTTCGTAATCGTTTACAAATATCACATTTATTTAATTTTAAATGCATATGCTTAAGAAATTTTATATCGTAGTTTTAAAAAGATAAATAATAAATATATATACAGAAATTATATAACAAAAAAAGGAAATTTAGACATTTTCGACAGACTTGAGTGACGACACATGAACGAAATTACCCACTAGCTAAGCGAAACTAGCCTTATTTTTAAATTGTTGTGTTATATTCATACTTTATTTACATATATAGTTTTTCCAGCAAACATTCAACGAAGAATTAATTGTAAGCAAAATAGCTTTTACAAGACAAAATAAATTAAATTATCAATTGATGCATTGCCATATAACTTTTTAATTCTTGTACAATCATTTATATATATATGATATTTTAGCATTACAACTAATGGAAATGCGACAAAGATATAAAAGTTGAAAGATCATACGAGAAAAACTCGATGAGAATTTATTATAATTTACTCGAGATTAACTCAAGGTAAATTAACATTACTAACACCCATGTCTAATGTCTCAAATTTCAATTGAAAAATCTAAATTTGACATTGACCTTACAGGGAATCGAACCCAGACACAAGATATGTTGATCTTAGGTCTATCACAGTTTTACTTAACTTAACACTCTTTCTTATTTATTGGATAGGAATCTTGTTTCGATAAATAAAATCAATAAACGATTGTATTGTTATAATTATTATTGACATGTCATCTTTATTGGTTTCTTTTTTATTTCTTAGAACAAATATTAATTGTTTATCCTAGACGTTTTGTTTTCTCAGCACGCCACTACTATATACCAGTGGAATATCGGGTCATTTGTGAAGATTAACTTCTATGGCATGGATACAAAAAAGAGTTGACGTTTTTTTTTAGAATAACAAGGATGCATTTCAGCTTATAAAAGAACGACTTATCTAGTATATTAAAAACGTATATTCGTCGCCAGCTTTCGAGAATCATTTTTCAATTTATCCTTACAAATGTGTAGAATGGAAACGAAGTGTTGCATTTCATCTATTCTATTATTAATAATTGTCATTTGATTAATGATACAGAAGAAATGGCTCGCATTTAAATATGATAAATTATACATTTCATTGAGACACAAAAATTTCGTCTTGTTTGAAGCATGTATGAACATTAAATAGTTTGTTACACTAAGCACTAATTGATTATTTTACGATGTTTTCTGTCACTCTACTCAAAAAACCAACACATTTTATTATTTAAATAAAGAAAGCAAAGTAATTAATTATTATTTGCTTTCGAAAGTAATATAATTTAACGTTATAAATAAATATACTTTAAAAACATCTAAATCAATGTTTTAATTTAAACAAACACATAGAGCAATATCTTTTTAATATGTGCATAAGGTCTTCTTGACCTCTTTGGAATTAATGTATATTAACTTTATATGAATATGACATATAAGCCTTCCAATCTCGGGATGCCGTGCAATTCTATGATCCAAAAATCTCGGGATTGTGACAGTACCAATTCCGGGATTGTGGGATTGAGAAAATTAGAGAAAGTTGAGTGAGGGGTAAAAAACAAGAAGGTTCCAAATTTTGGTTTAGTTTAGCGAATCCGTAAATTGCCGGAGTTTTGGATTCTAAACTCTGAGAAGAGCTAAAATAACGTCTTTCGTTTTAGGAAATTCGCAAATGTTTGAAAAATTCCAAGATTTCTCAATCCCGATCGCAAATTTATACTCGATTTTAAGTTGAATGTTCATCCCAGAAATTCTGGAATCACAAAAAGGGTCCGGGATTTGATGCCCTAAATACATATGACCTTGATTTAATAGTTAAATAATATATTTAAAAATGCCGCAGGAGATTTTTTCTGTTTTTTACACTCTTGATATTATGCACGCATCATTTATATTGGTGCACAGGCGAACACGTAACACTTATAGAAATGCTTATTTATTACACGAAACGGGTTCTGATTTTAGATTTTATATACTTCGTTCATTTAATAAACACGCCACGCTTTAAGCTTTGTATAATCAATCCATTTTATTTGAATAAAAATTGATAAAAAATGACAAATTCCATTAATTACTGTAGAATAAATAAAATTTTAAAAATATATCACTCATTCAAAAGTAATATTAATTGCAAATTTTAAAAAACGATTTATTCTATTATGAAATTAAAATAATGAAAAAAATTGGTAATTTAATTTAGCTAGCTCAAAATTGTTCTTATTTATTAAATCAAGTTCAATGAAGCGAAAGATTAATATTAAAAGTCTTTTCTTCATTTGTCGGATTATGATTTTGATCTTGTTATTTTTTTAAATAATAAAATTATTTGATATTTTGTAAATTTCACTAGACATCGCACTAAAGACTTTATTAAAAAAGTTGCTCACATATTTATTACATATTCATAACCACTAATAGGTACTAAAATAAATTTGTATAATCCATTGATAATTTAAAGGTTGTACCTAAAGCTTAGTTATTAGTTGTAGCCACGAGATGGTACCGAAGGTGACTGGACTTTTCTTCTAAGTCCAGAGACAAGTTCTACCCTCCTTGTGTGGGGAGGATCCAAATCCCAAGTTTCTTCCCCAATTTTGACAATCTCCCACCTAAGGAGAAATATACAGAGAAAAGTTTTCTTTTAAATTCTTTCAACCGAAATATCGAAAGGCACGCGTACAGTGCAAGCAAATAACTATAATAAATTGTTCACATTTTTAATGTAAACATTTGAGTTAATTATAGTTTTTTAATGTATTTAGGATTTTCTAACCTTAATGACTTGTAAAGGCTTTTTTAAAAGCATTTATTGTACTGGACTTCTTTTTTTCTATGGTTTCGAAACAGCACGGTTCTAAATCCCCTGCGTGTATTTACTACGAGAGGTTTATTCAAGTTAACCCGAAAATTTGGAAAGGAAGGAAAAGCTTCGTTTATCTCTGCTGCATGCGATTTCTTACCAAATGTGCTTAAACGGGTTCGTTTTTTGTCTGATAGTGAATAATCTTTATTATAATACAATTTAGATACGATTAACGAAAATGAATTTAATTTTTTCATATCCTGAATTGATTTTATTTTGATGAAATAAACCTATTCCATAGTATACGTTTTTTTACACGGTATTCCGTGGAACGGACCACCGTGTAAAAATGAGAGCCCAGTATATATATTCCACTGATATTCGACTGAATTATTCTTGAAATGATGTATCAATATACAATCAAAATACATTTCGCACGAACATTATATATTGATGCTAGAGAAAATTTGAAAGTGGACAATTCGTGTTGTCCATTGATTGCGCACAAATACAATACTTTGACCAAAGTCAAAAATGTTTAGTTTTCAGGAGATCCAAAACAAGATTAGCATTTATTTTAACCATGATTTTAACTATAATTTTACCAACTCATCAGCCTTGATTAGACGTGTAACTTTTCTCTTTTGCACATATACATATTTGTTTTTTCTTACGACAAGTATCTTTCTTTTTTCGCATTGAATTCATCACAAGCTTTTAAAGAAAAAATATGTTTTTAATATCATCTTCATAACATCATCATACATCAACAATTATAATATATAGGTATTTTTTATAGTACATATTACAACTTCATTATAATCAAGATGTGAATTTTATGACGTGTTTGATGATTGATTGTGCATGCATGTAGTTATCCAAAGTTTCTTCGATAAATTGTCCATGAACCATACAAAAATGTATCATATTATAAATCGAAACTTTTAATTTTCATTGCTCTGTCTGTACTCTCAGGTATAATAAGAATTCTTTAAGCCAAACTTTTATAGGTGAATGACTGGTGGCGACGTTTAACTTTTATATAATTATAATATTAAATATATGCACATATTATGTTAACCGAATTATTACATAAAAAAATAATTCGATCTTTATTTTGTGTATGTAATATTTTGTATTTTTAATATTAATGAAAAATAACCTTTTCATAAATATCCAAATGAATACATACCTGTAAATAAAATAATAAAAAGGCTGCTTGTTTTATTCTTACAATTACTATATTTTATTGTAGTATGTTTCTCGGGTCCTGTGGCGCAGCGGTTAACGTTTGTGAGCTTCCGGGATCAACTCCCAAGTCCCAGTACGAACAGCATTTTTTCAAACAATTTACCCATTTCCGTTCGAAGGCATGGGTGTTTGTGATGTCAAAAAATACTCACCCACCCTTCCGATCCTTTAATAACTGGGCGTATCGAGAGCTGTTAGTTAACTACTAGTCCTGTCTTAGTCTTATTCTTCTACCCCTACTACTCTCTTTGAAAAAGGAAAGGTTGAGTGACAAACCGTTTTCGTAGAAAAACTTCCGTTTAGATACTTCCATTATGAAGTGATATGCTTCACATTGGGAGCGGACATAAATAATGATATTTATTAAACATAACTTGTTCATAAATATCCAAATTAATACCAGTAATCCTATAAAATAACAAAAGGTAATTTGTTTCGCTCTTATAATTACTAATTTGTAATTAAGTCAAAATACATAATGAATACAACCTCCTAATCAATTAATTCAAAATAAACGTAAAATTTAAAGGGTTAAGAGATTGACGATAAAGAAGGGGTCTGGATCTGCATTCGTCAACCGTATTATAAGGGTTAAAAATTAATAAAAAAAAATATGGTGAAATATTTTGTGACGAAATGTGACAATCGGGCGAAGGAGGAATATTCGTTTTAGCAAACGATTTTTTGTAAACTTTACGACTCTCCGTGGATATTTCAGCAAAACGATGTTTACCTGTATAGTAGAAAATATAGGTAGTAGATAGATAAGCGAAGACGGCGGAACTTTTAGAGAACCTGCATACAGTTGACAAACTTTGGGGAGGAAGATATAACTGCGATGTGAAGCCGAACAAGGTGCCACGGAAATACGCAAACCATTGAGGGCGGGCACTCGACTGAAATTTATGTGTTATTGCTTTTATTTAACAATCAGGTCAGACGATAATTTATAACGCTGGGAATTCACAGAGGTAAGTTTTAGTTGCATATATGGTGTATACATTTAATATCACCGTAAAGAAGTGAAAAAACAAATGAATAGGTATGTCTATGGATTGCAATAGCGGAAAATTTATTATAACAAAAAAAAAGTTAAAAATACGACAAATTGGGTTTTCATTACCGGCGAATAAATCATAATTGATGTTTCAACTAAAATAGCGTCATTAAAAAATATAATTTAACCATAAACGGGTGATTTTCATGAATAATTAAAATATTTGAATTAAAGTTTCTTCAAATAATATCTTACATTATTAAGTCCGCTCACAATGTGGAGTATATGGCCTCCTAACGGAGGTATCTTAACCCTTCCCTTACTATGCAAAAAAAGCACAAGCTTCTGAGCTGTGTATCCGTTACACATCAGGCAAACAGGAGTGAATCATGACAATTATATGTAGTACTGCTGTAGTAGTGTTATATAATTGTCATGATTCACTCCCGTTTGCCTGATGTGTAACGGATACACAGCTCAGGAGCTTGTGCTTTCTTTGCATAGTAAGAGAAGGGTTAACATAAGTTTTTCTACGAGAGCTGTTTCTTATTCAGTCACTCAACCTCTCTTTTCCGAAGAGAGTAGAAGAGATAGAAGGATAAGGCCAGGACAGGACCAGTGATTAACTAATCTCTTTCCCCACGCTCTGTTATTGACGGATCGGAGGTGTGAGAGGGAATTTTTAAACACAACAAACACCCATGCTTACGAACAGAAATTGATAAATCGATCGAAAAAATGCTGCTCGTACTGGAACTCAAGCTCATGAGATCCAGTGTTTGTGATGTCTAAAAATTCCCTCCCAATCTTTCCGATTTTTTAATAACTGGGCGTAGCGAAAAAATGAGGTCTAGAAACTAAATAACAAACAGTTCTCGATAAAAAAAAATATTGCTTAGATACCTCCATTAGAAAGCCGTATGCTCCATATGTGGAGTGGACATGTATTTAAAATAAAACATATTTGAAACATATAATTTTAGTAGCTGTAATAAACCTAACATTCTTTTTAATGTCACGATAAGTTAACAGTTAAAATAATATACTTTTCAATAAATGAAGAACAAACATTCAAAAAGTGATTTGTCACACAAATATAGAGCTTGTGAAATGATGATGTAAGTCACTTTTAAGGTGTTTACTGTCAATAATTGGTGGAAAGGCATTATAATAAAAATAGTAAAGATTTTTAGTACTTTTTCCACATAAAATTTATTAGATCAGGACCGGTTTCGCTCATCGCGAGCATTATCAAATTTATTTCTTTTGTAAGAATTGATATGGTTTTTAAAAATGTCTTTTTCAGAATCTTCATTACTGCTGATTTTGTTGAAGTACATCATTGCTTGGAAGCGGGAAAAACACCAAATCATCATTAGGATATTTACTTTAGTAATGTAGTGTTTCACTTTGTTCAAAAATTTCCCAAAAATTTTAATTGTGTTTATAATTGACATCGTTTGCCACTTAGATTTATTATTCTTTGATGATGATTTTTTAATTGTTATGGGTGTTAAGCATTTTAATTTTGTGTAATTATAATGTAATTTGTTAATAGTTACTTACACCTTTTTATTTCAATTTAAATTTGTATACATATCTGTTATCTGTATAAACACTGTTTATATATTTTTCTTATCAGTTGATAATGCTCGCGATGAGCGAAACCGGTCCTGATCTAATAAATTTTATGTGGAAAATGTACTAAAAATCTTTTATTATTTTTATGATGATGTAAGTGTTCGAAAAGTCACGGTTTGCTTAAACATGTCAACTTTGTGATTTCATTTTAATAGAAAAAACCTTTTCTGAACACTAATTGTGATTTTCATTCTTAGATTTTATTATGGACTATCAGAACTAGGATATCCAATCCCGGGGCCTTTTTGTGATCCCGGGATCCCGGCATTGGCCACTCAACGTGAAATCGTGTTTAATTTGAGAAAAGTTTTGGTGACTCGTTTATTTTTCTTTTTTTAGCTCACCGGGGAATTTGAAAATCTCAAAACCCAATAGTGATTTACCAATTTGCTCAAAATATCACCGTGACTCGGTTTTTTTTTTTACCTCTTCCAAATTCAAAATTTTATAAATTTTCGGGATTGGATGTCCTAATCAGAACTGATATAAAACGGCGTTTTTCAAAATTTGTGAAAAATTACTTTTTGAATATTTGGTCCCCATAAATATATGTTTTAAATATCTGCCAAGAAAAATATAAAATATCATCTGTATTGCTATTTTATAACGAATAAAACATATTTCAAACAAATTCAACAAATCGTAATCAAATGGTTTAATTTTAAAATACGACTCAATAAAATTTAACAAGCGTCTGCAATAACACCATTTTCTTTGAAAAGCTGCCGAGCTAGTAAGTTGTCATATCTCAAAATAAAAGTTCAATGTCTGATACGGCACCAACTTATGTATCATTTATCTCTCTACAAAAACTTTGTTGCATTCAAACTTCATACAATAAAATAATTCAATGGGTACGTTTAGGTTTATTTTTATTCGTTTCTTCCGAAGCGACGAAAAATTTATTTTTCGATAGTATTTCTAAAGACGATTTGTCGAGAGAGTAGAAGTGCTGATAGAGAGTTTTGAAAGAAAGCGATTCTTTGGAATAGTTCTCGATTTATTGATTTCATGAAATTAATGGGAATACACTGGACTCTCTTTTTACACTTTTTAAAAGGTTTATTTTTTATTATTATCCATGTCTGCTCCCAATGTGGAGCAGATGGACTGCTAATTGAAGTATCTCAACAGGTGTTTTTTTACGAGAACATCACAAATTCATTATTGTTTGTGGTTTGGTATCTTAACCTTTAGAGGAGTGAATAGATTTATACACACCTTACTTTGATTTACTGCCTTTTCTTAACATGACAATTTTGTGACTTTTTGCCAATGAATATATGTAATTTATACTTAGAGCATATATATGCTTACAGACAGACACTACTGTGATTAGTTTAAAGTATTTCCATACTCGTTAACATAAAAATGGCGCCGACGTACATGTACGTCCATACGTTAATTTTATGTAAAAATAAAATGCAAAGATTATTCACTAACAGACAATATACGAACCCGTATACGCACTCGAAACATCCAGAGCCTGTGTTATATTTCCTTCCAAATTTTCGGGTTTACAGGAATAAACTTTTCTGCGCAGAGAACTGAGTAGTAAGTATATGCAAGGGATGCAGCACTGTGCTATTGCGAAACCGTGTTACAAGAGAGTTAGTCCGGTGGGCAAATTCCACCAAAAAGTTAGCTTTATATATTTTAACTTAAATAAAAACTTATTAATGATTTTTTCTCGAATTTTCTAAACGGGAAATTGCTGGTTTGGTTAATTTCCAATATATTACGTTCATGCATTTTACTAAAACATACTTAAAATACGAGGCAAGTGTAAAAGCTTTGCCTGATCAAAATCCAATAAATAGAAAGTGAACGTGGTACAGAAGGTCTATCATATTCTTACCACTGATTGATTGATTAAATACTGGACTATGTGAAATTCTTTCCAATATGTGTGTTCAAATTATCGACAAATCTTCACTTGTACCGACCACCACATAAGCGGCGTTAATTTGCCCTCTGTTCTGATAATGTAATCCTGCGTCTATCGGATAATATTTTGAGTTACGGAAGATTTATGCGTGAAAATTGTTTGGTAGATTGGAACCGTTCAATCATCGATCTGGAGTGAGATAAACTCACATACCTGCCCAACACTAGATAGCTTTCTATCTCTACCAACGTACGACACCAAACCTTACATATTCCTACTTTCTTACTGAAACTACCTGTGGATTCCACAGAGCGAGCCTTTATTTAATTCACTTAATTCATTACTAAGGGTAGTATTTACAGTAACAGGCTAAATATTAATATTATATCTAACCAGTGCTTAAAAAAAAATATGGCGGAACTCATTGTTTGTAAAGTTTTTTTTCTAATCCATGTCCGTTTCCAATGTGAAGAATATGGCTTCCTAATGGAGATATTTCAACAAAAGTTTTTTTACGAAAACTGTTTGTTCCTCAGTTGCTCAACCTCTCTCTCTCTTTTCAAAAAGAGTAAGGATATAAAGACAGTGCAAGGACATAACTAGTGGTCAATTAATCGCTCTCACCTCACCCCTTTTATTTAAGTTTTAGAAGGCTGGGAGAAAATATTTTATCAGTGGCGTTCCTGAACTAAAATCTTGGGTGGGCTAGAGGAAAGTTTAGCATTGTATGCTATTTACGAAATTATGTATGTTTCCACTTCACCTTATACATTAATGTACAAGAAAATTAACAAATATTACGACACTACTGCAAAGCATAAATTATTATATAATAAAATCAATGCTAATGTTAGTAAGAAATAATAGAATAATAATACTGGACCCTTAAATTCGTCTCTTTCAAAGTGAACTAACCAGTACGCAAAGCCATACAGAGCTGTCACATATTAATCTATGGCCGTCACTGAGAGACAATACCTATCACTTTCATACAATACAACGATATTGGTATTTGTGTTTGAATGTATGGGCCATGGGCTGATTTGATTTAGCCCGTAACATATGACAGTAGCCTGATACTTTGAATCACAGTCGTGTGCGCTTAGATGACATTTACGTAAATACAAATACAAAATAAATCTAATCATGCTTGATTGCGCCCCAGTGTAAAGAAAGAACTCGGGCTTAAAAGATTTAGCCCCCGAGTCTTTGTTAATACGCAGGTGTTGCCAGACTGACGTCACGTTGCCTGTTCTCTGTGAAGTATTTATAGGGTCATTGTTTTTTTTATGCCGACACGGTTTAAAATTATAATACAAAACACAATCGAGAATATTATTGTAGGTAGACATAGTATGGTCTTTTATTGACAGATGAAAATCTAAACAAAGATATTGTATTAATTTTGTTTAGCGGCCGAATTGCTGTTCATTTTTATTTAGCCATCTAAAGTTTTTGGTGAAAAATGCAGGTCGGGCTTAGCCCACCTAGTCCAGTACCTAGAACCGCCACTGTATTTCATATACCACAAACACCTATGCTTTTGAACAAAAATAGATTGAAGAAAATGCTGTTCGTACTGGGACTCGTATTTGTGTGATCCGTCACGGAAGCCTCGTATACCTCTGAGTGACCACAGATCAAAGTATTTTAAAGAAGTTAAAGGAAAATATATTTTTTTAAAAAGTCGGATATTGATTTAAATGCCAATAAAAAAACATATAAAGCAAAAAATGTGTATGTGCAATCAACTTCGACAAAAACTAGACAATATTTTTGCATTGAGAAATGTCAATTCTAGTATTTTGGTATTACATATTGATTTGCTTATTTACGGCCATTTTGAATTATAAAACCGTTTAAATAAACAATAAAATATTTTTTCAGTATGACAATACACAGTAACTTCAATAAACAATGAACGTATGTATTATTAAACACAGGAAGTACATTTAAAAGTGAATTGTACAATATGGGTCTTCTGCAAGAATCAACGCGTGATTTAACGCAAGGTATAAAAAATGATGCGTTCCCAAAACTTGATCATCAATTACCGAAATATCTTAAATGTACAAATTCGTTTAAAATATAATATTGTATCAAAACTGTTACTTGTATTATATAATGCATGTAATCGAATTCGTTATATGTCATTTCATACATCATAATAAATATTTCGTCTTGTTCGTAATATCGAAATTACCCAATATTTTATAGACGGTATTACTTAGGGCTAGTACACAATATAATATATTTACAATCGTTTACAAAAGTTGAGCTTTATTTCTTAAAAAACTTTATACATGATTTTTTGTTTTATACATTTGTATATTTTTTATCGTCAACGTACTTGCAGAATTTAGTAAGTAAAAAATTGAATAAACAGCAAATTTGAGCTTTTAGAATAAAGTCTACAGCATCAATATTTTATGTTACATAATGTGAAAATATGGACAGATTTATGTCGACACAAATAAAGTTATACATTATTAGGCAGGGACAGTTCCAAGTCTTTAAATCTGCATACACAGTCTGGGACACAGAGCTGTACGCGATTAAAACCAAATACCATTTTTTCAACAACAACAAAAAATGCTACTTTATGTTAGCAAATCATGGCACCTGATAAAACCCAAGCCATATTTTGAGCTTAAAGAATAGATGATATTGAAGCTGAGGTAGTTTGATTTTTTAAGAAACTCGGAAATTACGTAACACACTAGGCAGTGCCCTGTTACATCCGTAGTCGTGAAGAGACGTTGGAACTGGTTGGGTCATCCACTGCCAATGCCTCCGAAGAGCCTTAATCCTGCTGACATTTTCATCTGACCGGTGGAATCCTTAAAAATCCTATTAATACAGTACATGTCTGTTACTATTAATACAGTAAATACAATCAGTTACAGCTAAATAATATTTTGTTTCTAAGTATTTAATGGTAAACAACACAGCATCGTTCTAGCATTCATCTTCTCCTGCATTCGTTGTTTTCAGTGAACTTTGAAAAAACGATGAACTGGGTATATTATGACTATAAACCTGGTCCACTAAAAGAGAGCAAAATGTTTTTAAACAATAACTCACCTTTCCAAAACGGCGCCGTTAATATAGAAAGCGATTTACACATTTAAGGTTGATTAATGAGATCAAATTATCTTCTTCATTGTTTTAATTATCACACCTGTTGTCTGCATCTACGGCTGAGACATCTTTGACAGCACGTCTCTTGTGAAGTTATCTTCTATCTTGAAAAATACACCAAGTATCACTTAACATAAAGTAACTTAGATATTAAAAATAGCAATGTATTAAGTCTCCCAAGAATATTATGCAATATTGTTACACGTCACATCATCTATCCGATGACACTTACGAATGCAGATTAGTTGTAAATTTCTCGTTCACAAGATTGCACATGCATTCGTTAATTTTACGTATATTTCCATAGAAGACTGCTTCTATATTTTAGGCAGCCAAGAATCGTATTACTTTTTTTTTCGACGGAAATGCATCCGGATACCTCGAATCGAATCAGTATCAATTAGAATTTTTTTGTACCAGTTCTTTGGTGAAGTAACTGCATGGCTTGGGTAATCTTATTTTGAAATTTTGTATTTTTATAATAGACAAGGGAAGAACAAGTACATTTAATGTTTTTTTTTATTTGCTAAGAACTTTAAATATTGATTTTCGTTTAAATCTGCTATTTTTGAAGCTACCAAATCGTGTATATTATACTTTAAAGACACATGAGTTGTATTGAGTAAAATTCTTGTTGGCTCACAAACCACTTCATAGCGAAATCTAAACAGTAAAAACCTTCAGACTGTGTAGAGCCAATATTCCCCCTTCGAAAATTTCTTCGTCGCTATCTTGGTCTTGTTCTACTTAGGGATATAAGTATTTCATGAATACCATTGAAAATTTTAAATCCAGAATCATTCCCATTGCAATTTTATTACTCGCTGATATTTTCATCGTCGCATTCCAACATCACTTTCTGGTGCGTTACTGGAACTAGATAATGGTCTCTTCAAATTTCTTCAAAGATGACAGATCAAAAAATCTTACTTTCTGCTTCCATACAACAACACTCTTTTAATAAATGAATTTTCTCGTGGAAATTAATTGTTGCTGTTTTTCATATACTAGCAATAATCGTCGAAGCATCTGTTCTAGATAAAAGCGTTTGAATGTTTTTACTATACCTTGAAACATTGTTTGTATTACACACATGAAATTTGGTGAAAAGTTTTTACCCTAAGCACGTGCCTAGCAGCAAATTTGTAAAAAAATATATTTTTTTTACAATTCGGATACTTAGTCGATACAGTTTTTTTTTAAAAGAAGCCACCGGAACTCAACTCTTGTCAAGCTTTTTTTTCTAATTCGTTTCCGTACCCAATGTGGAGCATATGGCGTCCTAATACAGGTACTCGACAGAAGTTTTTTACGAAAACTATTTGTTACTCAGTTGGTCAACCTCTCTTTTTTTTCTAAGAAAGTTAGGATGGAAATATACGGTTATGATAGAACTAGTGACTAACTTTACCAATCGCTCTCGCTTTGCCTCGTCAATTTTAGGATTGGAAGAGTGAGAGGGAATTTTCTCAACCACCCATGCCTTCGAACAAAAATCGATAAAACAATTTATCAAATATTAGACACCTGGTTCTGGTCACAGATTCAGTCTATGAACTTGGTATTGTTTTATATTATGATATTAATTAATGATTGTTTAAATACAATTTAAGATATTCCAAGTTAAGGACAAACAGTCAATGGTTTCCAAGAAAACAATCATTTTCGAAGTTTACAAAGCAAAAAAAAAATAGCGTAAATTGATTTAACCCTCCAAGGACGAGCGTCACCATATGGTCACACAAAACACCGTTGTCTATTGATCCCACTATTCATACTTTTTCTACCTGAATATCGTTGCTTTCGCTCATATTTGGTTAAGAAGGGTACGGACTATAGTAAGTCATCAGCCGTGCGAACAGGAACGGTCTCCAAAAGCACATGTGATTTTTTGAATTTCCGTTTTTTTTTAATTTACTTTTTGAAACTGTTAGATATTTTTTTATAAAAACATAAAATTATTTACAGTTATTTTACTAATATATTTGTTTTGAAATTATGTTGATCTAAAGAGGTCAAATTGTAAATATTTTAAAAAAAATCACATTTAGCTATATTTCAACCCCGAATGTTTGCAAGCCCATACGGTAACTTTTGTCCTTACTACTGTCCGTACTCAATATTACACGGTAATAAAAGGATAGGCATGACCATATAGTCATGCAGGGTTTCTATACAACGACTTTGCGTTTTTTTTTTTTTTAATTTTGGATAGGAATAAAAGTTATCCGTGACTTCAATATGGCTTAGAAAATATATTTTTTTATCGGAAAAAAGCTCTCGTCTCTGGAGGGCTTTAAAAATTAAAAAATTCTAGTAAAAAGGTGGCGTAACGCCGTTCCAGCGCGGTGCATTGAAAGAAAAGCCCTGTTTTTTTATATATTCGCACTGCATTTCAACCCCTAGGAGAGAAGATTATGATTCACAGCTGTATTTGATAGAGATGTCTGCAAGACATTTTGCGGGCGCGTATGTTTATTTTTCGCCAGACTTCTAACAATATGCATCATTTACGCAACATTTAATTTTCATACACACTGTACGGCGGCGACAAAGTACACGAATTTTTCGCAATGAATGCCGTCGAGATACGGCACTGTGACTGTGATTGTGCAACCGATTCCGCTTATTTGAGAAACATTGGAACTAGAAAGTCTGAGAACAATTTAACGAATTACATTGATAATTAAACATTAACAATGTTTATATTTATTTGAAAATTAATACAAAAATAAAATAATAGGTGGGTAAATATCGTCAGTGCACTGCTAGAAAAGGTCATGTTAAAAAATCTTGTTTTGAGATATTCGACTGTTTCGAATATTATGAAGCGTGGCCGTAGACAATAAGACAAATGAATAAACAACAATTGATCAAAATGTTTACAGCTCAAAAACGTTTAGTCGTCTTATCGTCTTTGGGTAACTGCATCTGTCAACTGATATTTCTAATGCCGGTATTGACATTTTTTTTCGATGAATATTTCCATTGTTTCAGTTAGTGGTACAGTAATTATTAAACCGGTTATATAGATAAAGTATAGACTAGGGCTTATACAAAAACTGACTTGAAAAATCCTGTTTTCGAAGTTTTACAAAAAATGGATAATTTAATTAAAATAGCGAGAAAAGGTTCAATTTTTTAATGTTATTTATTTATATACATATTATTACACAAAAATAAATCATTTGGTGTCACTCTTCAGAAAATATGATTTAAGAAACCACAAAGCGTCCAATGATCGTTTTGTAACAAAATTTCCTGATATCGAAAATACCCTTTCGCTGGATAGTGATGTGGGGCATATGGTTTTCAAGCCATCAAATAAAAGATCAAATTTTTCTGTCCTTTTGTCCATAGACTCGTTTATGGAAAATTCGGCACAACCGGTTACGAAGTTGAAAAACCGGTTTTCGAATGTCACAAATTTTGCAAAAAAACAGTTTTTGAAAACCGACAAGCCCTAGTATAGACCCATCATTTTTTTTCTTCGTTTCTAGTGCGAAACCTGGAGTTCGTAGTGAAACCTAGCCAGCCTCAATTAGTATCCTCCGATTTATTCGGTTCTCTTTATCACTGGCAAACTCTGTAACACCCATAAATTCAATATCAAGTTAAGGTAAGGTCAATATCAAGTTAAGATGCTTAAATTTGAGACTTAAGACATGGGTGTTTGTGATATCAACGTACCTTGAGGTGATCTCGAGCGACTTGCAATAAATTTTCATCGAGTTTTTCTCGTATGATCTTTCAGCTTTAAAATATTTCGCGCATTGACGTGATAAACATAAATTTCATAATCGAGTTGCCCTCGCCAGATGTCATTTTTGCAGACAGAATTGAAAGTCTTTCGCTGAATCTTTCGTTAAAACACTTGTAGCTTCTGACAGTACTTGGAACTGTGTCCAGACTTCTGACCTATACGCCAGAATTAGTGTGTTTTTGTAGAGGTGGACTTTTGTAATTCATGATAAGAGGAAAAATTCGTGCAGACCTTTGCTGCTTCCAATTTCCCTTTTAATTTCCTCGCTCACACTATCCTGAACGTTAACTAGGGTCCAAGATTCACGAAATCAACGACCGTGTCTACGGCTTGGTTATCGAGTATAAGGTTGTCCATTTTGGCATCAGCTTTGTGACTAGCATATATTTAGTTTTTACATGTAGACTTTCAATCCAATTTCATCGATTTTATATTCTGAAAATAGATTCATATCCGCTTCTTTAATGCTAAAAATATTTTATATATTTACTTTATTTATTATGACCGTATCCTTTTTTGCAATTTTTTCACAGGGAGACGGCAATGACAATATTCAAAAGGCTTTAGAGCGATTTTATTTTTACGTTTTAAAAGTTGTCTGAACAATGGATGCCTAACGACCGAAGTGCCGTTAAATTTTATTTATTCGCCGCATAAAATTATGACTGCATTATGTATGGGGTTAGTCGAAAAGTAAACGAATTTATAGGTACTTCGCATTTTCTATCTTCTTGAAATCAGCGGTTTTCAATTTGACGAGACATACATTTATAGCCCGTGATATTCAAAACATTTAAACACTGAGGATTTCAATCAAAGTAATGCGATTTTCCCTACAATTTTCCTACATCTTTTTTTAACTATCCATGTTTATTATGTACCAATTAAAATATAACTTAGAGAGATTGACTATTGATTTTTATTTAAATAAATAAAAAAAAATATGTGTTAGGCCCATGGTACAGTGGTCCACATTGTTGGCTTCGATGCCGAATCTCGCGGGTTCTAAGGAATACTAGCACGATCAGCATTTTTTAAATCGATTTCTTTTCGAGGGCTTGGATGTTTGTGGTGACTAAAATACCCCCTCCCCCCCCCCCACTATTCCAATCCTTAAATAACACTGTGTAGCGAGATTAACCAACACTATTCCTGTCATTCTATTCTTCTAAAAATAGAGGGGTTGAGCTACTGAGTAACATGAAGTTTTCGTAGAAATAATTCTGTTGAAATAGAATTCTAGAATATTTGCTGTGCCAAATTTCACAATAATAGTAATTAATTATATTCACTTTAAAGGTGTTCACTGTCAATACTTGGTGGAAATCCATTATGTTGTAAAAATAAAATACTCTTTTGCAAAGTGTGTACGTTTATTTGATAGTATCATCAATAGAACCAGTTTCGCTTTCCATGAGAATTTTCAACTGAGCGAAACGAACGAAAATCTCAAGAGTTAATCTCAAAATAGCGCCTGATTCTTGTAATGTTATATTTTAAGCTTTTTAATGACAAATAATGAATCGAGATCGCATTTCCGGGATCCTTGAATCATTAACCGGATAAGGATAGAAATCTAAACTACGACAATTTCACACGCGAGTTAGTTATAAATTATTATTATCGTTAAAATACGTTCTTAGTTGTTACAATGAATAACATAATTTAATTACGATGAGCATGATGTGATATTTATTGGCCATCAATATTAAAATCATTGACATTTATACCAAACATTAACACAGCTTTATCGATTCAAATGAAATATCTCTATTACACGGGGGAAAATATCGATAAACAGGGATTATCAAGTTTGAGCATCAATTATTAAATTTGCAAACCTTATTGTAAATGTCGAGTCCGTGGTCAAGTGATCACCGTCCTCACGGGCTCGAATCCCAGTACGGGCAGTTTCATTTTTTAATCAAACAATGGATTTCTGTACAAAAGCATGTATTTTTGCAATTTATAAAATTCTTTCCCACCTGTCCGATTCCTAAAAACGAAGCGCTGCAAAAGCGACTAACTTGTTACTAGTCATGTCCTAGTCCCGTCCTTATTTTTCTTCATTGTAGAGAAAACAGCGGTTGATAAACTAAGTACCAAGCAGTCCTCGTGAAAAATCTTTGTTAAGATATACAACATGATATGTCAATATGCTTTACATTGGGTGCGAAAATGGTTTAAAAATAATTGTAATGCATTCCTTGTCAGACCAGAAGTCAAGGGGTCAACTCTTTTGAGTTATTTATACTTTTCATAAATATTTTTTAGTTATATTTTATATTCAAACTCAACAATGACTGTAACATGTGCATTATCTACATTGCATTGAATATTAAAGATGCTTTGATTGGTAATTGAAAACCCCATCTTTCTAACCTTATTAGTATTTCCAATCCCTTTATCCCTTACCCAGAAGTTTTTACCGGCATTGGATGTCCTTGTATCTACTATATACGAAAAGTACAATTTTATCGAGTTAATTACATTTATTTCTCGAAAAACGTGAATAACTGATCAGATTCTCAATTTTATTATTCAGAATTGTGAGCATACATCAAAATAAAGACGATATTGGTTGCAAAAGTTTTTCACTGTGGGCATAGAACGATATGTATATTGCAATATGAAGCTCGAATATTTATTTATTGTTTACAAAATAAAAATACAGCACATGAAATTACAGCTGACGCCAATTCGTCATGACTAATTCAATGAGAAAAAATAAAAAAAAAACACTGCATAATACATCAAAACAAGCTTAACAGTTCACAAATACTTTCACTAAAAATTTCCACTTCTCTAGGCAATGATATATATCAATTAACCCTATTTTTTATTGAAGTAATACATAAACTTTTAAAAAATCTACAGAATTGGATCCGAAAATTCACTTTCTGTGTCAGTTCATTTAGAGGTTTTTTCAAACAAACAACGTTGCAGTCCATGTGTATTTTTTAAACCACTTGCTTTTTGCTTGACTTTATAGTTTTGTTACGTTGTAAATTCTCCGAAATCACTACACTTTGCGAGTTTATTTCTTCTGTGAATATGTGACGATCAACAAAACGTACTGCGGTGACAGGTCAGGGGTCACTACATTCAGATATCACGTATAAGGACAAACAGCTGTGCTCACTATAAACAAGTATTCGTAATAATTGAGATATACTTCGAAGATATTTTCTCACCAACTTGCAGTGGTAGTGACATTGATTTTTAGTTAGATAACATTTTAAAGTTATGTTTATATTATCTAGACCAGGGAAAGCCAGTGTGTCGATCACGAATGTGTTTTTTCTCACCCCTGTTTTGGACGTACTACCTTGGAATAAATTAAAAAAAAAACAATTCGATTAATCTTTTATGCAAATATTCAGAAAACTCAACTCTTAATCGCGGACTAAATAAAAATAATAAAAATACCAAAACTGTTAACAATATCATATTTGTATGCTTTTACTGTAGGATTTTTGAATAAGAGATTTTTTTAAAAATAAATTAAGAAATTCGGTTAAGAATTAAAATATTTATTTTTATTTATTTATTTAACTAAAAACTATGGGTTTTAATCTATTATATAATAATGGAGACATTGTAAATGAGAATTCGTTCAAATAACATTTTCTTTCATTCAAAATAATCGTATTGCTTAAAATGATTCCATCAGTATGTTAAAATTAAAGGGCCCTGCGCTACTGACAGGTATAAATGTGCAAACCTAAATAAATTCACTATGTATTACGATATACGACAAGGTTATATTGAAGTCTTGAGTATATATGTTATAAAACCACATTTTATTGTAGTCCAATCACGTAAAATGACAGCTGTAGAGATAACACAAAACCTTCAACGTGTTAAATTGGTGACATATACTAAAAGTATGATAAGTATGAATGTTAAAATACTAAAAAGGAAATAGTATTTCTACAGATTATACATGCCATATTTTAGCCGCGTTGACTACCATTGTAAAATTGATGGACGTAAAAAGGATTTAAAAACCCAAAGTTATCCATACCTTTCGATAACATTTGAAAAATCAACGTATTTATTTTATTATTCAACTCAACTTCTTAAAAAGAACTTGTTGTATTTATAATTTGAGTCATTGTACACTTCAAGGTTGCGTTTATTTAATATTTAACCTTTTCCTCGAAATCATTATAAAAAGTTTTTCGTTCTTTCTGTACAATTTGTTCTGTGTGGATTAATTCCATTTGCCTGACTATGGTCGATATATTATCGGAATGGCAATCCCTGCATAAGACTATAATGAAAAACTTTATAAAGTCTAAGCTCCCATATTTTTATAATATTCTTTTCATACATAAAAAAATTGAAAATATATTATTTATTATTAATTAGATGCTTAATGAAATGTAAAGTTTAATATATATATTTTTTTTAATAACCCTGCAAAAAAATATCTCGTCCGTTTTTTAATCCCCTTGTCTAACCATTGAGCAAAATAATATCAGCTGTACAAAACCTTTTAAGCCTACATTAATATTTCTGCATGCCACATAAATTTTCATTATATTTACGCATTTATAATTCATAAAAAAAATAATCGTGAAATCCACAAGTATTATTTATGATGCATGGTTTTACAGCTTTTCTTGACAAGCACTTAGAAAATAAAATTTCAACACGCACTTAGTTGCAATATATTTTAATAAAAAAAACCTTCTGTCTAGTCGCAAGGAATCTTGACTACTGGCAACAAAAACAAACTATTTACGTGCGTAGTCGTAAAATTCCAAGCAATAATATTGTCCATCCATCGTCAACACACCGAGTGCAGTGTGCGGTGTACACAAACTCCTGCGAGAAGTATCATTCAAAACTGTTGTAACAATTTCACACAATTCGTCTTGTAACAAAAAAAAAAGGTTTATGTTAAATTGCACTAATTCACTTTTACGATATGCGATTCTAAAGTAAATATGGATGGATTTTTTTTTATTTTGAAAAAATTGCATTTTTTTAATCCATGTTTGCTCCAAATGGTTACATGGTTTCGTAATGGTGTAATCTCAACAGAAGTTGTTTCCACAAAAACTTCTTGTTAATCAATTTCTATTATTTTTAGAATAAATAATTTTTGAACATCACAAACATCCACGCCTTCGAAAAGAAATCGAGTTTATTGATACTTGAGTAAATTAAAAGGAGAGCTTTATAAAAAATGGTAATATGTGACAAAATGAATAAGAGTACGCTTAAAATATAACTGCATGAAAACTACATCTTAGAATAGGCAACTTCTTTAATAATTTTAATATCGACAGAAAGCTTCTTAATTATTTAAATAAAATGATTTGTTTGCTCATTACTTTGACTACTCACAGTAATTAATTATTTCATAAGAATAAAAAAGACACTAACAGCTAGAATCAATGCGTCAAATATTGTTTTAATTGAAAAAAAATATATGAAATAAACAATAAAGTGAAGAAATCCAAATATGAACCACCGGATCGGTATGGCAATGATCTTGTCAACTAGACTACAACGCGTGACAATTTAGCATTACAGCTTATTCATAACCCAAGAAGTATTTTAAAATTATTAAATCAAGGTAAAACACTTTTTGGGTACGGAAAACTGTTTGAATACGAATAAATAATATTGTTGTGCGCTTATAGAATAAAATTGAAATTCATTTTTAAGCACCGAAGAATGTTTCGTTCGCATCGACTCAATGGAGGTTTTATTCAATTCCAGTAATTTTACATGACACCCCTCCCAGTACACGTGTTTCATAAATTACGCCAAGCAACAGGTGAATACATACACCCGAGACGAAAGTTCTCAATTAAAGACAAAATATGTATTTTTAAATTGAAAGCTACGACGCTGCATGTTCACAGTAATGACGGCGACGATGGGGAGCTTTCAAAAGTCAACAAATTTCCATTTATAAGCATTCAATACATTCGGTATTACTTGGTATTAAACAAAGTCAACAATATTATATTGATGATCCATTTATATTGAATATTGCTAAGAGATTCTTTGTGTAATAAAATCTTTTTATTTAAAACACAACTTGAATAACTCATTCTACACATTGTATAGTTATAACTAAGGATTGCAATACCGGTGTTTTCGAAATTGGGATGTCGGATTTCATGGTGTTTTTAAAAGATTTTTTAAAGCTTTTATCATTTTGATTATTAGTTAATTAGGCTGTATCTGTCAATTCTTGTCGGAAAATCATTATATATATTTAAAAAAAAAACACATGTTGGACTTATTCCACAGTTTTATAGAAATGATCATGATTGGTTTAAAACACTCGCCATGAATTGTTTTATGTTCTCAGAACTCGATAGAAAGTGGCTGAGAGGGAATGAGAAAATCATGCCAACTTGTAATTTAAGAATCTAGCCTTCAACCATACAACCCTTTGTCTCTTGACTTAGAGATCAGCAAAATTAAAATATACATTTCACTATTTCTGCGGAATCAATTCATTCCGTCATAAAACGACGCACAGTATATTTTCAACAATCTTTTATTTGGTGACCTTCTGAACTTCGTATATCTGTACATCTAAGCGGTATTTTTCAAAAAGGGCATAACATAATATAGAATAGATTTATAGTCAAAATCGCCTGCTTAAAAGCTATTAAAAATGTGACCCACTGACACTGGAGTCTTTACACAATAGAAGCACAGAAGAACTTTATTCTTGCTCCCACAATATACTAACAATGTTCAAATTTGACCGTAAGTAATTTAACGAAATCTCTTATTTGGTAGAATATTAGTTTTTCTTATATTCTTATGATTGAACTGTTCAATGAACGAAAGATAGTTTAATTATTTATGATATCGACTATGTGTGCTTGATTTAATTTCACTGTAAAAATAAGATTGTTAAAATAATGTATATTGATATAATTTATACCGCGCATGTGTTAGTTTGGCCTGAATTATCTCTGGATTTACCTCGCAGAGAATGTCTTGTCATAGAGAAGAAATTTTTTACTACCCAGGTTTCTCCTATTGGCACATTCAGACATGTAAATGAAATTCGTGAAAATGTTGCAAGACCAAGCCCGGGTGGTTGATGACAAACTTTATGAAATGGTTCAAAATTTGAACGATTCGAATTTTATACCGTCTACATTTTTTATGAAAATAATTTAGTAAAAGCCAATTCAGGTGATACTTCATGTGCGATTATCTTCCAATTTTTTTTCACATTAAAGTAAATTCGAAAAACGAAGAAACTTACCTTGTCAGGATTTGATTGAGGAACTTACTGATCGCTAAGCTTAGCTATTACAGAGAATGGCTTCATGATATTTATTATTATTATATAAATATATATATATATATATACAAACGATACAATTAATACAAATAAGATTTTCTGGATTGGTCATTACAAAAAAGGAGATGTTTCATGACGAACCTATAAACGACGACATCTTAAATGTTACTATTGTATACTACTGCCTAATTTTACAACTGCCTTCAACACATAGTCCAAATAAAATTAAAAGCTTTTCTTGGCTTCTATACTATACTTTTAAGTCATTCAAAAGATGGCTTTTTTAAAAGATTTTAAATCCGGCCCGTTAAATTTTATCATCCTTGACATAACTGGCTCCCAAAATATATTATTATTTATTTCAAATACAATTCGAATACAGGTACAATTGTATATAAAATGCAAGGTGGTTGAACTATGCCGAGATTATTTTGTAATTTAAATCTGTACAAAAGCTTACACTTCAATGAATGGTTACGCTTCTTTTTAAAAAATGTATTTTTTTCAACTTTAAATCACATATAACCTCGTAAACGTTTATATTTTTTTTTTATTAAAAATAAGAAAGTTTTACTCATAAAAGATAAACTTTGACATTATCCATTATAACTAAGTTATATTGCTCGACGAAAACCTTGACTGCCTTGGATGAGCTTTTATATTGCTTTACTTTATCAAAGCTCGGAAAATTACTTAACTTCTGCATTTCATCCAACCATCGACGATATCAGTTTTCATATTGCATATATATTGTTTAGTAAACATTTTGATTTTGATGTGTAATTATCTTAACAAGAATAAATTAAATGTATATTTCTTTTTACTAGTCCAGTGTCAATCTAAAGGTAACAAAAAAAAATGATATTTTCATTAAATGTTCATACCATACGTTTTAAATTTTCTGTACTCTCACGACATATTATTAATGTGGAGCATATGAACTCCTAATGGACTTTATCTCAACAGATATGTTTTTATGAGAACTGTTTGTTACTCAGTTGCACAAGTTCTCTTTTTCTAAAGAGAGTAGGATTAGAAGGATAGGGTAGAACAGGACTAGTGGTTAGCTAATCGGTCTCGATACACCCCGTTCATAGGATAGGATGGGTGAGAGGGGGGAATGTCAAAATTGGATTTTTTTCAATTTTAATTTGAGATCTAAGACATGGTAGTTTGTGAAGTCAATTCTCATCGAGTATGTCTCGTATGATCTTTCAACTTAAAAGTATTTGACGCATTGGCGTAAGCTGTAATGTCAAATATATTAAAAAAATTAAAATTAAAAAATATTTATATAAAAAAAAGACATCATATACATCCATTCCTTTGAACAGAAATTCATAAATCGATTGAAAAATCAATTTATAAAACTGTCCGTGCCGGGATTCGAACCCGGGACCTCCGTAACCGAAGCCAATGACGTTGATCACTCGACCACACAGGCGGCTAAAATGAATTACTTTTCATTTAGTTCCTAGTTTTGAAATATTACTAGAGAAAACAACCAGGAGTGATAATAATGTGATGCAATTATGTTCGATACTTTAGGAGTGACATACAAATAAAAGGAGTATGGATATTCTTCTCCTTTCTCTGTAATTTTGATAAATATTCATTTACCGAAATGTAAATTTGGGGTCAATTTTAACGATTACATACAACATAAAGCAGTCCCCTTTTTAACTTGAAACCAAACTGGAATATCAAAAAACAAAAATACTAAGTGGCTAAATATTGTATGATAGCACTGGCCCATTTACCATTCGACAAATATGTATATCATTTCTAATTTTAATTTAAATCTCATCCCTGGATATTAGTTTAGGAGCGAAAGGGGGCGTCGTGAACGTGGCGCCTCCGCCCCCGGGCCTCTTAGAAGTGCAAGGACTGCTCATGTGAGAGGGTGTGCCCCATTTATGAATTATTATTAAACAGATCGCTGTTGCTTTCTCACAATCGACAACACCTCTAGTAAGTTGAATTAAAAGAATGAGAAAACGTAATTCAACCCTTGGGGTGTATTTCGAATAGGGATAATATATTAAGAAGGAGGATTATTTTCACAGAGCTTTCGACAGCTTTTTTCTTATATTTGTAGATGAAATAGTAGAAGTTTATTTTGTGTTGTTTTTAAACAGCTGTATTGTTTTAAAAATGTTGGAAGTTAAAAGGTTAGCTAATTCGAGAATTAAAGCGAGATTCGTCATAAAATGTATTATTATTGATTAAATTATTATCGTACGGTGGCAGTGCCATTCTTTTAACATACGTTCAACTTTCTTTCTCTCACACACACACGCACCCACTGTATTTGCATCGTGCGCTAGCGCAGTACTGTGATATGTGTAATAGACAAACAGAGAGGTTAATTAAAACAAGCATACATATATTGTAATTGACAAATATGATAGAGAAAATGTGTTTATATAGTCTTACGAATCACATTCTACTGTTTGTAATAAATGAAAGTTTTAAAACCTCTGAAAAAGGCTCCCACATTCGGACTTATTTATACACTATACTCTTAGGTATATTCCTTAATAGATACGGGGGGGAGGAAATAAACAAAAACAATTGCCTTGCAAAAACTAGGTTTCAACATTCCATGTACAAAAATGTGTAATCAAAGTCAGGAATAAGGTGTACTTTTTACTACGATTTCATAGCATTTTTATTTCTAAAAAAAACATGTTTTTATTTCTTTTACTGCATAGTGCTTACAGACAAAACATTTGCTCGAAAAACTTACCAACGCAGAATTTAGTATGCATCGAACAATATTAACATCGCCACAGGTTGTATGAATATGAATAAGTTCTCTTTGAGAAAACCGTGCTAATTATTGACTGAAAGGTTCTAGAAGGCGCTAGATAAATGGAATTGTTTCACCACCTTCTAATTATTATGCGACGCATGAATGTGAGGATTTCGCACACAGTTGCTAAGTGTAAAGTTTTTTTTTAATAATATATCATTAGCACGTTATTTATAATATCAACTTCCAAGGTTATGTTGTTGACGCCATAAACTATTCAGGCATATTTTTTATATAAATATCCTAGTCTCTCATTTCTCTAATATCTCAAGATTTGACTATTATTTTTCATAAAATAGTATAAAGACAAAACTCACACAAAATATGGCATTGCAATATAGAATGTTGTAACAAATTAGTAAGCTAGTAAAATCCGGATACTTGGCGAAGTGGTTACTGGTTTTTAGACGAATCTCGCGGTGTCGAGTACCAGTTCTGACAGCATGTTTTTTCGAAGACGTGGGTGTTTGTGATGTATAACAATTATTTCCTCCCATTCTTTTAATCCCAAATATCAAAGGGTAGTGAGAGCTTATTAGTTAACACCTCGCCATGTCCTCTCCATTATCCTTCTATCCTTCCTCTCTTCGTGAAAGAGTTGTTGAGAAGACATAGAGTCAGATTCCGACCAATTAAATATTATAACACAAGCTGTATCCGAAATTCCGAAGTAGAACTTTTGCCCATAGAAAGAGTAACTAAGCCGAGAGAGCTTAAGTACTTTAGGAACACTGTGGATTTTTTAGGTTTCAATTATATTGTGATATATTGTACACGCGTGATTGTAATATCTCTTATCCTCAAATTGATCTCGTACAACAGTATTTTTTTTAATTGTCGTCTTGGCTGTAATGTTACAATTATTTATATTAAAATCTGAAATTTATTTTTTGGTAAATGTCCGAGTTTAAATACCTTATATGTAATTTAGCCTAAGTATACGTTTAATAATATGACCAATACCATGTACCCTTCGTTGAATTAACGAATATACCATGGAATATTATAAAAAGTACTTGGTAAGTACAACGGTAAATATAACAAATATACCATCAGATTATAGGAGGAAATATCGATAGCTAAGTGTTCTGGAAATCCTACGGATGTAAATAAGGAAAGTCCATTGTGTTATTAAATTTTCTCCGCGTTGTTAACCACTTTAGAATTTAGCTTGAATATTATAAACCAGACGTCGTCAACACTTGGTGTAGTAGTTTGACCTTGCCACATATTTCCAGGCTTAGGGTGACAGGAGCGAAGCTAGAAAAAAATAGTTTTGAGAAATAATCAGAAACAGTTTTTGTCTAAATAGTTTTGTATTTGAGACAAATTATATTTAAGGGCAATGTATACAGTTGAGAGATTAACGGTTTGCCTTTATAGTAGTGTTGTTCTAAGAAATACATTACCTATATACAATACTAAATAAAATAAATAGTATTTATATACGGAATGAAAACGGACAGTAAATAAATAAATTATTGTGGTTTTGCTCTTGTCACCTTAGGGTGAAACAATTACAAATTTAGTATAAAATTCAAAATAAAAAACGCTTAACTCAACTGGAATACTTTAAAATTTGAATAATCTTTTTTTCAATTACATGATTGCTTGGAAATAAACCATTTAATAATTTGTCTTTATTTTAGACGTTGCTGTAGACCAGCTACACTCACCCTTAAGTGGAATAAAAACACATTTTTTTGTAGAAGGCTTTAAGCGTTAAGCATTAAGCATTAACAAATATTTTTTTCGCCTTCAATTGCGTATAGTTTTTCATGACTAAAATGAAAGACAAAAGAATATGACATAAACTTAATATGACCGTGATCTGAAATTATATTTGATAATTTCGTTACTCCACTCGGTGCTACAAATTGTGACACGAGTTTCGTCTCTTTAAGACGCATCATCAGACAGTATATCGCAAGTACTAGAATAGATGTCTAGAAGAAAAGTAAAAACCCCCAACCTTCATTTTGTAATTCATAAAATAAGAATTTTTTTTAAGCTATTCGTAAACCTTTCAATATTCTGTCTGTTGATGTTTCTTAAAAGGCACGATACATTGTGAAAAAGTAAAGTAATAAAGCCATCAAATAAAATTAATGATTCCACAAAGCTACCGCCGAATCCATCAGAAATATGATGAGTGATCGTTATTTTTAATGTTTTGGTGTGTTTGATATATGACATCAAGTTCTCTGCGTTTTTATTTTGTTTACTCAATTTATTCATGTTTAAAAATGGTTTTCATATTTATTTATGGATCAAATGGTATAGTTTTATTCCTCGTTTAATTTTATTAAAAAGACGTGCACGTCTGCTATCATCTGAAATTTGTCGTCCCCTGTCTCAAGTGAACGCAAATAAGTAAGCCCTGAACGTTCATGAATAAACTTGTCAATACCTGCTTATTTCCGGATCAACAAAACATGGACACTTCGGAATTTTATCTAATCAATTAGATATTAATATAATACTAAGAATTTGTTATTACATTTTCCGCTTGCTGAGTGATAATGTGTTTATTATTTGTTCATCAATCAATTGAACAATTTTATATCTTCACAATATAAAAAAATAACATTAGTTGAATTCATAAATCTTTGCATCTTCACAATAGTTTTTTAAATTATTTTTACCATCCTTTGTTTGTTATGACCTTCACACTTGAAATTTACGATACAACATATTATGAATTGATAAGAGCAATAGTCCAAAAAGCTTTAAATTTTATACTCCTGGGGAAAGACGAAGTGTGCAAAAACAGTGAAGTCACTAAATCCTACAATAAATCCGCTGGAAGTCCGATGTCTTTCAAGTTCTCGGTGTAGATTTTAAAGCTAGCATGTATTGGGAGATGGTAAAAGATTGTCGGGTAACATCTTGGATGGGATGTGTCATAGACAAAAGCAGCAGATATGGTGCGAGAACAGTACAACTCAAAAGACATCGTTATCGGCACTAGGGATTCAGAAGTCTCGGTTTTTTTCATCTCCCGGGAAGCGAAACATAACATTGTCATGTCCCGGGAAATTCTTGCATCCAGAGATCGTAGTACTGTAGTATTTTTCCTTTATCTGTCCGTAACTCAAAACTTACTGCAAACTTGTTTTTTACGTTAAATATTGCGTAAAATGACAAAATTTATTGTTAATATTTATGTTGTTTTTTTACTACACGTTGTTTAAGGCATAGTTTCTCAGGCTTATTTACAGGCCCCTTTTGAGTGTCATGTTTTTCCATGGCCTCGATACTTGTTTTGTAATATTTAAGTATAAGTATTATGAGGAATTTTGGGATTTCCTAAAACGAAGAGACTTTTTCGTTTAGGTCTTCCCAGAATTTCCAATTTGTGAAACGCAGGAATTTACGGATTCGAGAATGAAGCAACGTGAGACCCTTTTTATAGCTCTATAGAATTTCGAAATTTTCCCGTGGCCCTCCAAAACTGTACTGTGTCCTGATTTAAGGGATTTGTTTGATTTTGTCAATTACACCATTTCTCTCAATTAATAATCCATTGGGTCAGTAATCTTATGCTTATTATTGCAAACAAGCTTCTTCCAAACGTACGTACAGCGTTTATATTTTAAATATTAATTTAATTGAAGATTTTAAAAGTATCCCATCTTTTTTAACTGTCTTTCGGAATGTAAAAATTCTAAATATATATTTGTACATTTGAATTAATAAAATCTATTTTATACAAATGTTATTCATAAATGAGCAAGTCACAAGTTTCGTTTAGTTTCAACTCCAATGTACCGGGTACCGAGACTGACAAGAAGTGTCGATATCCCTAAAATGTATTCACTGGTTGTCTCGACCCAGAATCCTTAATTCGTCACCGTGTTTCACTAGAACTGCGACGATAGTATTGCAAGATGGTATGTGTGTTTGTGTTTCTGGTAAGCTCTTACTACAGTCAGTTGATATACTCGTTACTACAATGACGACCATTATTAACGACATATTAATCAATTAGAAAGCTGAACGAATAAAAGGTATTATAAATAACACAAGTAATAATATTCCAAAGTACTGTGCGGTCTATAATTCCGTTCGATACCAAAGCGCGATCGATTTATTTCTTAATTGTGAACATAAAACATTTACACCTCTAGGCGCTTCGCTCTCTTGTAAATTAAACAACGTTATCTCACGAGAGGCATTTACTGAGAAATTCAGAGCACGTGGGCATAATGTAATTACCCGTAAACTGCATTCACATTGCTCGGAGATATTCGGATATTAATTTCCACAACTTATTGCATAACTGAAATTGAAAATCAATGAGAAACCTGTACTGTAAAACTGTAAACACAAATTGTCATTATTCACAGATTTATTTTAATAAGATAAAAGCAAACAAACCATTTGGAAACTGAACTGTATTTCGAAACGAAAGTACTATTAAATATTTACGTATTAAGTTAAAGTATGCACTTAATTAGGGTGACTAGACGTCCTCCTCTAGGGAAAATTGTCCTCCTTGTTCTCCTTTAATCAAATTTGGGATTATTTAGGATTTGAAATTCTCAGAAGAGCTAAAAAAAGAAAAAAACACTTTAACTACTCCATGTGTACACTTACACACACGTAATTAAATTGTTCACATATTAAAAATAATCACACGTACACTCATAGTGTTGTCAACCAATATCTACCGCTGTTGCTATATTTTATTCTCATCTGACATTTCACATAACCTCAAAAATCTCAACGTCTCATTCTAGTTACATTCTCACGCTCTTTCTATTAAACATATCTAACCTCATCTAACCTAAGCCGTGATATCATATTTCTACTCTATCTAGAGATTGTTAGTGAGTTTTTACACCTACTAGTTGATTCATACATTGACTAGTCGAATTGGATTTTAATGATTTAAGCATTGAATGATACTATTCTTAAATGTATACATTAACGATTTTTCACACTTTAACTGTGACGTATCGATTATTTGAATGAAATAAGATTTTTTTTAAAATAAGAATATTACATACCCAACCTAGTGTATGATATCTATGTTGAAAATCAATTTCAGTTTAAAAAAAATGAAATAAATTTTATCATGATTTTCCAAGGAAAATCCTTTGACATAATTTGCATGTCGTTTTGTATGCAGAAAGACAATGAGGACTTAGACGGTGAAAGTGCTTCATAAATCTAAATTTATTGGTCTCCATACAAAAATTATTTACATTGTAATATGTACATGTTAAATATTGTAAGTCTCCTTGCCGAGTGATCAATCTACTCGGTTACATGATCAAGTACTGGAAGCACAGAATTAAACCTTTTTACATTTTTTAATCGATATATTTCTAATAGCCATGGATTTATGTGATGTATTCAACCCTACCCATCCACCCTGAAAAAGTGCGATAGGCCGAATTCCTAAGTAAAAATAATCAGCGACGGACTTAAAAAGAGTTTTCGTAAAAGAGTTTTTATCGAATTACTCTGTTAGAGGTACATATGCTTTACATTAGTAACGAACATGGCTTAAAACAGATATGTATTTAAAAATATGATAGTCGATATTTATTTTGTAGAATTACATGATAATTTTATTAGATAAAGTTATAAAAGTATTTAGTTCTACAAGATTTCTATGAATTGGTTGATAACTATTTTGGCTACACGCTATCATCAGAACTATATTCAAATTTATTTTCACACTTCCCCTACGCTGTTAAAAAATACTTTCGATATGCTGGCCTTTAAAGAACCAAGTAAAAAACATGTTTTTCAAAAATATAAGTCTAAGGTATTACCGTCTATCATAGCTGTATATACTGGCTTAGAAGAGATAGACACTACAATATCACCTTACTTATTGTAACATGCTAAGTTTTATTTCAAAATAATTAAATTAATAATATGGAATGTCGGTATTATCCAAACCCAAATCCCGGTATTCAGGGTGTTTTTCAATACCGAAATAACGGTTCTGAAATTTAAAAAATAACGGTGTTCAAAATGAACCGAAATCGAATTTTGAATGTATTAAAAACCATCACACAGTTTAATAAAATTGTGATGGTTTCTATGCATGAACGCAATGAATTCAAATATTTTAAAGATGCTTCGAGTTGTATCAATAATGACAGGTTCCAAAATCGACGAGCCATTCAATGATGTATTATTATTGAAACAGCAGATATGTATGATAAATCATCCGTTTATAATGATGATATATTTTTTAATAAAAGTGTCATTTTATAAATGAAATACCGAAACATCGAGTTTGAATTACTCACCCCGTATTGTGATTCCGATCGGTCGCATTTTTATATTTTTTTTGTAATACTGGTCAATCCTCTTTTTACACGGGGGATACGTTCTATGCAAAAAACGTGCACAAAAAACAGTTTAAATATATATACACGTTATGTTTCATTGGACAGTCGCCTGCTGTGGCCCAGTTGGTTAGAGCTTGCTCTACCGATCACGCAGGTCTGGGTTTGATTCCCGGTCAGATCACAGGGAATTTGAGAATTATTCAATTCAAAGTAGTGATCGAAGACTGTGTGTTTGTGATGTCAATTCACACCATTTCCTCTCCTTCCATCCTTCTGATCCGTTAATAATTGGGTGTAGCAATAGCGATTAGCCAACCAATAGTCCTGTTCTAGCCTTATCCTTCTTTCCCTACTACTCACTTTGAAAAAAGTGAAGTTGAGCGACTGAGTAACAAAAATTTCTTATAGAAAAAAATTCTGTTGAGATACTTACATTAGGAGGCCATATGCTCCACATTGGGAGCGAACATGCATAAAAAAAATTATAAACCTAGTATTTAATATCAAACGCCGATTTACACTCAATTCTCTTTTTGCACGGGGAATACGTTTCATGCAAAAAAACGTGCACAAAAAACAGTTTAAATAAAAAAAGTAAAGATATGTTATGTGTCATTGGATGGTGCGATTTATTAACAGGTCAACTGGTATTGGATAAATTCGAGTATTGCAATCTTAACTCTTGTAAAACTAAATAAAATTCTTGGGTAGCTGAAAGTTTTTAGAATTTTAATTGCTAATGTATAATTTAAAACCTGTTTTTTTAACTAGATATTTTGGTTAAGTTTGTTGATTTTTTGATTCGGATCTAATTTACTCATAACTACAGAGAGAAAACGGTAATTGACAGACATTGGAATGTCCTTTACTTCTCAAGTCACAGGTGGAAAGAGAAGATCCAAGATACCAACACAGCCTCATCTCTAGCTATCATATTCAGTTTATATTAACCTGTTTGAAACTGTCATATGATTTATGAATAATATTATTGTTGAAGATACGCATAGAGGTGTATTCTAAAGGTAGACTTAATACAGAACAATATAACTTGATAGTAAATTCTCTATACAAAACAAATTCAATAAATATTCAATTTAAATTGGTAACTTAGTTATTCCACATGTTGCAAATAAATAAATAAGCCAGCAAAAATGTTTAATTTTCTTGATTTGACAGTAAAAAGTTCGAAGACATAGGTGTTTGTGAAGTCTATAAAGTTCCTCCAACCCTTCCAATCTTAAAAAGGCGGGACGTAACAAGAGTTGTTTGTGAACCTGTCCTGTCCTAGCTCATAAATTATAAGAAAACATAAACATAGGAAATCATATTACATATATTTTTATCACCACGCGATATTCATCCATAGTAACAGAAACTTTTAAAAAATTTCACACAATTCTAACCCGACATGCAAAGAAGTTGACAGTTTTAAAAACTTAAAAATTAATTTGTTTTTTTATTTAAAATTACTCATGACCACATGTTCTGTATTATATATAAAAAGCAATATCGTAAAAGATAGAATATATTAGCATCACCATTTCCAATTTCGTTTTTACAGCGTATTGCTTACTATTGTTTTCTATCAACGGGCTCTATTTGATGACAAAGTTTGAAATGATTGTCTGGCAAGTGGATACCAACTACTGCTTCCAATCCCTGAATCCAGCCCGAGGTCCCATTCAAATTGGCGATCTCGTAATCCCGGAATAATACCGATTGCGGGATTACTAAATGCTTACCGAATTACTGCCATATTTAATAATAACTCACGTCAGTATCTTATTCACTTTCATATTTTGTAGCAGTTGTTGACAAGAGCAGATAATTATATTGTTTTTTTTTCCATAATTGTACACAAAATTTGTGATAGCTCTTCTCCTCGATTTGATCTCAAGCAAATATGGTTTAAAAATTAAAAATCTATAGTTTTAGCCGTTGGCTGTTATGCTAGTCTATTGTGTTAAAATTAGGGACGTGTAGACAAATTAATACATGAAATTACGATAAATCAATCCCGAGATTGCAAAATTGTGAATCTCGAAATACCAAGATCACAAAAACATTCAATGATTTATCGCAGGGCTGTGGTGTCATGTAATAAAAGAGGACTCTGACTCCGACTCCAGCTTTAAAACAATTAACAACCCGACTCCGAAGAAATTTTTCAATAATTTCATTTCAACTTATATATGTATATCATCAGATCATCTTTAGTCAGCCAAACATGCAAAGTCTTTTTGGACTATTTTGTTTGAATACACATTATTAAATATATTTTTCGCGACTCCGACTCTATAGCCCTGTTTAAAGTCCTAATAACAACCATTGTGTTATTAAATTAGTTATCAAAACTCAAATTTAGGATCAGATATATTTTTAATCAATTATAAATGTATAATATGTGTAATATGCTCCTCACATTCAAATGCTAATGTTTTCAAAATGCGTTGTTACTTTCTTGTACAAATTTCTTCCGAGGTATGTTTGGCATGATAGTCAAATGTAGTCTCTTGGTAGCTTAATGATTAAATAAACGAAAAAACCGGCTTGGTCCGGTGCATTTTTATTTGGTGGGCCTAAAGGGCGGGAAGCAAGACGAAAACCGCCCACTCAAATAATTGTCGAGGAAGATTACCGTTCTCCTCTCGAGAGTCGAGGTGGCGCTTCCACGCGTCTACATTGTAATGTCGGGCGGCTCGGCAATTTCAAACTCGCTGTGATAAATAGAACCAGATTCTCAGATCTTCCAGGACATACTCACTTTTGCTTCCCATAAATACCGCCTTTAAGTCCTTAAATGCCCCAATCTGGAGCTGTGAAACGTATAAATTATCTTGTCGTACGCCATTAAAAATCTCGCATATTAAACAACGTTAAAGATTTCATCTAGTCTTCGATAATTTCAATAAAACTACACAATAATAATTGCTGTCATATAATTGAAAACAATAATAGATATCTAAAATTACAATGTATTGTTTATTTTTGTCCATGTCCGCTACCAATGTGGAGCGTATGGCCTTCTAATTGAGATATTTAATAGAACGTTTTTTACAAGAACTGTATAACTTGGGAATTTTTAGACGTCGCAAACACCCATACCTTCGAGCAGAAATCGATAAATAGATCGAATAAATGATACGTACTGGAACTCAAACCCATGAGATCCGACACGGATGTCTTCAATGGTATTATTTAATTTAGAGATAAATAAACATATGTATGAAAAATAAAAAAGTTTTGAACTAATTATAGATGATTTATTGTAGGTCGTATACGGTTTCTCCCGAGGCAATCATTCTCAACTTATGAAATGTAAAACGATACAGATTTACTTATAAAAATTTGAGCAACGATTACATGATGTGACTAACAATTGGGAAAAGAAATATGAAAGATTTTAAACATATAGTCTCTGTTAATTAAATGTGATTATCATTAAAATGTTATAACATGGATAGTAAACAAAGATGACGATATTCAGTGACTCAATTAAAATTTATTTATTTGGTGATTTATACTCCGCATTCAGAACAGACAAAACAATATGGTCTGATACTCTATGTACATCAAATCATTCATTCCCCATACCACTGGGAATGTGTTTGTTTATTTCCCAGAGGAATTTCGATGCCAACCAATAAATAAATTTCCACATTCAATCATAGCGTGAGTGTGTTTCCAGCGTATCGTTAATTATATAAAATTATTGACCAGGCAATAAAACATTATTTTAATGTCATATATAATGAGAGAGTACACAAAAATGTGTCCCGGACATGTGTAGAAACGCGCTATCAGTACACGGACTTTTGGCCGGTGTCTCTACAACGGTGGGTCGCGTCAGTCTAAAGAGAATTTCTATAAAATGTCATCCAACTTTTTCATCAGCGGAAGCGGGTGACAACGAGATCGGATGACCTTCGAGGAATTCCCAAAGAGTTTTGTACTTGATACAAATATTAGATATGACGAACAAGGCACTCGATATTCAATTAAATATAAGTGACTCGGGGAGTGCAAAAATATAGTTTACTCACAAAATTTACATGAATTTTTATCTATTATTTTTTATCTTTTGATTCAAATACAGGTGGATACGCACAATTCGCTATTTCGCAAAAATGAAAGTGAGGAAGAATAACCAGAAAAAATCATCAACACTTTAACAATAAAAAATATGAACGAAGCTTTTATTCATAATATTATGAAAGAATTTAATCCCAATGGAGAACGCATATCTCAAGTGTGTAGAGCGATCCATAAATGCACTGCATGTTACAAAACTCCCTATAAAGAAATGAAAAAAAGAGTAAAATACAACCAACTCTTGACAAGTTTATTAAAAAAATATAATATTTATCAAATAAATAAATAAATTTTGATAAATAAAAGTTTTAATGGTCAATTTTTGGTATTTTTTACGTCCCTCTTACTTTCGAACATTCAACATTCGCACACATTTTCAGGAACCAATTGTGTGCAAAAGTGGAGGTCCGCCTGTACAACGAATACCCTTGCATGGGTGGCCAAAAATTTGACCTGTTCGAGCAACTTCATACTGAAATTAATCGTAGTGTTCTACTTATACCGTATGCGCTAAGTTGTCATAAAAATGCAATGTGTGTGAAGGGAAACAAAATTTATAAATAATAAAAGAATCTCAATTCTTGTTTCAAAGCATCAAACCAAATCTATAATCTAACCAGTTCTATAACCACTGGCGTAGAGGACTTGATCACATATTTCGCACTGGCAGGTAAATGGTCAAGCGATTCGTATATGTCTTGAGAGTCAATTGTGATATTTATTATCTTCGATTGCCCCAGATTGCATCATCTCTGAGAGGGTTCATAAAGAACTAATATGATTTGGATACCTGTTATAATGGAATGCACACGTTTTGAGAGCAACTGGTTGAGATAACGTATCTTATATTGGGTAGGCACTTACCTTGTTACAAAACCTTTGATGAATTTCTATACGATTTGGGAAGTAGTATGATGTGATAAGAACTTAACGAGATAATGCCGCGCTACGTTGACAGTTTACTGCGTTTTAGTTACACCTCATATAAACTCGTTCATAAATTGATTACTGATTAGAGAGCCACCATATTTTTAACGCACTAGCTTTAATTCTGTGACGACAGTTTGGAATAAACCAAAATTAAAAATGCCAGTTTTGAGGCGCCACTTGCTATGGATATTACGTTAGTCCAAACGAGGCGAGTCCCAAAACAATCATAGTCACCAGATGATTTTTCAAACATCTGGTATTTTTCGCAAAAAAAATACGTAATTTTTTTAATACATTTGTATTTTTATATGCATGAGGTTACTTTATGTGACTATATTTACGTATTTCTATTAAATATCTTGCGGCCCAGATGTAAAAAAAGTTGAGTATCGCTGCGTTAGAGGGATACGAAATCAAAATTATTTCTCTACATACACTGATGGTAACAAATAACATCGTATTCTTTTTTAATTAAAAGAATTATCAGTGAAAGGACATTTATATATGTTATACAGATAAATCAAGACAAATATAATACAGTGTAATATCAAGTACACCCAGACCTGTTTACGCGATTTTTTGGACGGCACGGCGAATTTGAATAACAAATTTTATTTATTCATACATTTTGATACTTTTTTACGCGATATTTTAATTTGGAACCAAGAACTACCCCTTACGAATACAGACTGTAAGTGTTAAGTAGACAAGTAATATTTATTTTTTAATAAAAAATGTTTGAATTGTGTTTTGCTTACTAGCAGCGTGTACAAATTTTGTAAAGTTTGTTTGCATACATAAAAAAAAATTACAATCCTCACCAAACGTACCAATATATTTACGTGAACTGCAGCATCAAAATTGAAACCAGGAAAGTTTGGCTACATGTTTGCTTTATTGAAGAAATATATTATTTCATATTTAATTACGAAAGATAATATCAATGTGGTCACCCCAGTTTCAAGTGAATAAAATTTTATGAAGTAACTTCTTACTGGCAGTGACATCAAAACAACCTTTCACAATTTTCAACCAAAATTTATTTCAAATGAAAATGTTCACATAACTTTATCCATTATTACTTGTTTAACAGAAAAAAACAGTAAAATAAAAAAGAGAAACCATCAATAAGCAAGATTAAGAAGATTTATTTGAAATTAAATCAATTTTGGTAACATAATGAGACGAGTTTAAGCGCTGCATGTCTTTGTCGATTAGGCTTGAAGCTTATTCATAGTGATTATACCAGGGCTCGAATTGAACCGGAGTACACCAACAGTCAGTTCGTAAAAATTGTGGAGTAGCAATGCAATTCGTAGGACAAATATCAAAATCTACGTTTTGGTTTGTATTTTTTTTAAATAGTCTTGTCATGAATATGTGTCAACAATTTTGCTACAACCACATATCAATTATTATTTTTTACTATTGAGCGTTCCGTTTTGCGTTTTTTTTTTCATTTTAAGATCTATATAAAACACAAATTTGTTCTTTGACTTTCAAATAAGCACAATCTAGTTTAACTTTAAAAATACATAATAATTAACAAACTATTGATTTACATACATCGTTTTGTCAATCACCAAATGTGATCAAAGTTTCAAATTGGACATCATTGGATTATTTATATAATATAAAAAAAATTAGCACTAGTCTTTTGATTGTTTTGTGAATTTGTATCTAAAAACATGTGACCCATTCAATTGTAAATTAATTTAAAAAAAGAAGTAACAGATTGAGACGAGTCAACTAAATATCTCGGCTACGATTCCAATGCCGGTATTACCGAAACCGAAAAACTCGGTTTTCGTGGCGTTTTTCAATACGAAAATATCGGTTTTGAAAATGCAAAAATACCGGTATTGAAAACAGATCAATTGTTGTATATTTATGTCTTATTTACATTTCAGTTCGGTTAATGATTTGTTGATGTTTGTATCGTGTAAATAGATTCTACACGATTCTCGATCAGTAACTTTATAATTGAAGACCGAATGCCTATTTCCTGGTGGATATCCTCTCGATTTTCGCAATTATTAAATTCTCCTCCCATTTTCGAATGACTTCCGGCCAATATTAGATTTGCGGTGCATTCACAATCTATTGGATTCTGAATCTGTAAGTGAAGTCTAAGGATTCAATAAATAGAATTATAAAAATATTGCACATCAATATTGATACACGTGGTTAACGAGTAATACTTTTACATTTTTTTTATTTTTTTTAAACCATGTCCGCTCCCAATGTGGAGCATATGGACCCTTAATGGAGTTTATCTCAACAGAAGTGTTTCTACGAGAACTGCTTGTTAGTCAGTTGCTCAACCTCTCTTTTTCCAAAGAGAGTAGGGACAGAAGGATAGGGCTAAGACAGGATTAGTGGTAAGCTAATCGCTCTCGATACGCCCCGTTCGTAGGATAGGATGGGTGAGAGGGGGGAATTCTAGACATCACATACATCCATGCCTTTGGACAGAAATTCATAAATCGATTGAAAAATCAATTTATAAAACTGTCCGTACCGGGATTTGAACCCGGGCCCTCCGTAGCCGAAGCCAACAACGCTGACCACTCGACCACACAGGCGGCTACATAATAGGGGCAGCAAATTTACCGACGAATTAATTTCACCCTATTTCGAAATTATGCAGTTGTTTTCTGAAATATTCCTTTATCATCATTCCCGTTCATAATTGCATTTAGAAGAGTTATTAATGAATACTTGAGTTAGGCTTTTTCCATTTGATTGGAGGAGGTCCCAAGAATCCCGAAATGGAAATATTCATAGATACATCTAAAGTAGTCCTGGGCAAACTACAGTCCCCTGGTCACATGCGACCTGGTCTGTTTTTTGCAGTCAATAAACTGTTTATTATTACATGTTGGATGTTGATTGTCCTACCGCCACCCGATATAAGTATGGTGCCGCTGTTTCACAACCACCTACCACAATTTACGAATTATATTTTTGATTCGATACAGAGTTGCACGGGACCTATCTTTTAACCGTGCACTGTTTGTTTTGCATAAAAAAAGTTAAATGTGGAAAGAAAAAAAAGAAAACGTGACTTGCTTAGCCATTTAGTGCTGTTTATTAAAAGACACTTTCATGAAAATAAATGATGTTTATCTAAAAATAGAACTTAACTTGCGGCCAGCCATTTATTTTGAATTTTTAATGTGGCCTTTCTCCAAAAAAAATGCCTATGTCTGATTTAAAAGCATGGTTGTCTCATTATTAAATATACCTCCCATTTTGAAAAACGAACCATCGAGAAACTCATTTTTTTTCAATTATTAACCCTTTGGTTACGGACCGAATTTTATATATCGACTGTGGAAAGGAAAAAGGACGTAACCCACACATATCAAATTTTACAGGAGGCGCTAAAAACGAGTTTTGATGATTTTGTGACATATGCAAATTATGAATTATACACAACCTTGAAGTGCACGGATACTTCTAAACTGGTGTTTAATTGACATAACCTAATATTAATTAAAGAAATTGTCTCGGAAAAACCTTTATTTCAGTGTTTTTTCTTGGTTTTAATTTTTTACAAGGTCATCTTTTTCAAACTTAAAAGCTAAATTTAGATACTTATTCGGCATTTTCAGCTTCCATCCTTTTGATAGAATGTGTGTCAAGTTATATACATTGTGATTATCGAAAAAAAAACTGTTTTGTAATATTGAGGGTTACGTCCTTTTTCCTTTCCACAGTCGATATATATTCGAAAAAGACGGGTATGATTTTTGAAAACTTTAGGGGTTTCGAAAAGAATTACATTTTTCAAATTAAGTCAATGAAATAAAATAGTATCTATATATATTTAAATGAATCGAAGAAAAAAAATTATAAATATAAAATATACATTTTTTTTACATAAATTGCAATATTTACAGGATTATTATTAAATGCAATCGTATCTAATATAAAATGACAGCTATTATGTTTATTTTCATCGCCAAATCCCCGAACCATTCCCGTCCCACCCGATAAACATAACAAAGATTAAAAATATCAATTAAAAAAAATATTTCAAAATTCGAAATGAGTCGAGTGATTTTTTTGTCGTTGGTATTTTCATATTAATATAAATAAACAGTCAATAAAATATATTTGATCTAATATCATGGATAAGCATGTATTAGTGCATATTAAAACAATAGTTGAATCGATATTTGCTCGTATGCAAAATTACGGTACATTGAACTGGAGTTAAAATAGCGGCAATAAATCGCTGCGTCGTCTTTTTCACTAGAGGTAACCAAAGGGTTAACCCTTTATTAGTGAAATGATAACTACATATTATTTACTGAAATTAATCTATTAACTAGAATGATCTGATGGTATACATGTAATAATTATGTAAGTTATGCGGGAAAGATTGAAAATCTCCCTAAAATAAAAATATGCAATCCACCAAAACAATAATTAAAGGTGTAACTGTACTTAAAAGTCTAATAGAAAATATTCACCATTTTACTACTTGGCTCACTTCGCTTCTCGAGGGCTTAATACGATTCGGTATTTTTATCCGTAGTACTTATTGTGTTTTCAATCCCGCTGTAAATTTCCATTTTTTTACTGTTTTAAACTACCTGTATTGTATCGAAATCAATAAATAAATTGACATCGTAAAATTACGGCGTGGTTGAACCGTCAATATTAATTACTCAACAGAATACTGCGTTGAAGTAAGCATTGTGTAATGTAAAACAATAGCAATAAAATCGGTTGATACAAAAAAAAAACGAAAAGGTTGCCTCTTTGTTACCATGGCGACACCTGTCACATCAATAACCTGCATTCCATGAAAGTTTCAACACCTACTACTGACTGGGTCTTCAGATTCTGGATGCAGACTCAATTTAATGGCGTTTTGTTGCGTTCATAATCTGCTATGATCTCTCATCAGTGGCCTATGCAGTGTTACCAAACAAGGTAGTATTTTCGATTATATTTGCTTTGTGCCACAGCCGAAAGTCTCTGCGAGGTATACATATTATATAATCAATACCACAATTATTTTTCAGACAGTTTTAGAATTATAAAGATTGCAATGCCGATATTAACAAAACGAGGTTTTCGATATTCTTTCAATAGCAAAAAAACACGTATGAAAATGCAAAAATACAGTATTTCACTATTGAAAATAAGTATAACAATAATTTAAGATTTCGACTGAAGGTGCTTGGTGGAATTTCAATATTCAATTTGAATTGTTCAAACTATGTACATTCTCACAGATTTTGAGCTTATCCTTTTCGCCAGCAATGTTTTTGAACTCAATGATACATTTATTTCTTATATAAACACGAAACATTCATTTACTAAACGTCAGTTCAAGTTCATCCGTGCAGTTGAACGCCTGAAGATGCAGAAAGGCGAAACCCGGGTCGTTAGTGACAAAATCTGTGAGAATGTACATAGTTTGAACAGTTCAAATTTAAGTATAACAATAATTTAAAAAAAATGAAAATACGCATAATGATAAAATTAAATAATAATAATATTCTTTAAAAATTTCCCGGTGGATTGAAACATTTTAAATTTGCTAATTCAATATTGACAGCATTTCAATTGTTATTTTAAAAATTCATCTAATTGTGTTAATGATAATTATTACTCGCCCGGTATTACGATCCTAATTTGTCGTATTTGTTTCTGTATTTGAATATATGTATAGCAAAAAAAATGCAAATTTTAACACCGGGCGAGTTAATCGAATTCAGTATTTGGATACTTCATAAAAAACACCATCATTAAAATTTTAACAAATAACTTGCCGTTTCTTATATTAATAATACATCATTGAAAAGTTTATCAATTATTGTATTACCTGTCAATATTGATAAAACTCGTCAATATTCAATATTTCAATCCATTGGAAACAATTTTATTTAAATGCGTTTTAATTCATTCGAAACGCGATTTTTTCGGTACAACAATAATGATACCGGTATTCCAATCCCTAATTGTTATACTGGTGCCGCGCAATGCTCTCTGTTCCCTTAAATAGGGTCAGTTTTTGTCATACACTGCGAAATGCTTATCTCCCGTTTTGGTTTATCTGGATGGCTACTGATTTATGTTTTACTAAAGGGAACGTTTAGTGCTTCACAGGTGAATGATTGAGGTTTTGTGTTTTTGGGCCGTAAAATTGCCAAATAAATTTTACACTTTTTTTATTGTCAATGGCGGAAACATTTTTCTCGCAATTAACAAAACCAGCCCCGTTTTTATCAAAAAATATTCCATACATTTGAAAAATTAATAAACACACCCTATACCAACACAGAATATTTAATGAAAAAATTCAACACGAATTGATTTTAAAAGAACAGATTATGAATCAATCGTTAAGCATATTTTAGCTCAGCTTTTCGAATCTATAAATCAATTTATTGATCCACTAAAAAATCAATGTTCAATAACGCAGCGGTCGGAAAACTTTTTGGGCTCACGTACCACTAAATTAACAATTTTAATCCAGCGGACCACTAACTGGACTGTTGTGTTAAATATTACATATTGATATCAAATGCGTCTAAAAATGTACCATTTTCATAAAATAATGCCAGATATCTCTGCAGACCACCAAAATTTTCTCGCGGACCACACTTTGCCGACTGCTGCCATAATGAATGTGTCCGATTGGAATTCGAACCGTTACATTGTAGCCGAATAAGACACACACATAAGTGCGTTTACCTTTGATGTACTTGATCGAATTTTTTTATAAAATAGAATTAGTTATATTTTACATCATGTGGTAGGGCCACCGATCAATATTCACTCAGCACTCAAGCTTGTGCAAAGATACCTACATTCACACGCGCAATATTGTGCTATGTTTTACAGACATAAATACATTAAAACAATTATAATATACATACTGTAACTAGTAATAATCCAATGACAGTGACACCTGAAAACTTTCACTCAACTCTGTCAACACAGACTGTCTGTACATCGTGTGTTACAGGCATTCCAATAAATTTTGTAATAAAAGATTTCCGAAAAAATCTACAAAGTAATATACCGACATTATACCATTGTTCAAAAAGACCATGGCAGATTAGGCGATGCAGAAATAATAGAAAACACTTTGGCATATCGTCGACTATTTATATACGTACGTCCAAGAGGAGTGATTCTTCAACAAGATAAACTATCTAGACGCAATAAAGATAGGGCTAGCTGTCCCATGCCGACGACGTGACGAAAAGCGGGGGCACCCTAATGAAGTGGATTCTCATGACAAGTGGAACGTCTTCTCGCATTGTTGGCTACATCTGAATGTCGCTTAAAATTTTATTATCTACGCCTGACAAATGTGGATTGTCTGCTTAACCCATCAGCGACCGAGAAACTTTTCAGCTTTCAAATACGTTTTCTTCTTTCAGAAGCGAACGGGTTTTTTTTATGTAAAACTAGTAAATAACGATCTGGCTTCGGTTACGGTGCCCACGGCTTCGAATTCAAGTACAGACAGTTTTTATAAATTGATTATATTCAAAGGCTCATGCCTACGGTCTGTGATGTTTTATAGTCCTACTCAGACACAAGCGATTCTCGTAGAAAACTTTATTTTGAGACAAACTGCCAAGGATGTGTAGTCGCTAAAAAATAAAACGAATCAGAATCCGACTCTGAATTCGACTTAAAAAATGTGAAAAATATTTTTCTCCTCCCTCGAAGTGGTCTTTCAATTTTTTCAATCATTTCCTTTTCTTATTTTCGCTTAATTATACTGTATATACTTATGGAATTCCACTTTTGATGATGAACGGGGGTGCTAATTCTTCATATCAGTATTCTTACAAAATTACATTTACTTATTAACCACTTGAATACCAAGCGGACACAGGTGACCGGAACATATGCAAGCGAACACGGATGTCCAAGACATTTAAAAAATCAAATACATAGTATTCTAATAGAATATAAGCAATATTTTGATGAATATGTGTAGTGCCATCTATACTGAGTCAATATAGGTTTTTTAAAATATCGAACTCGAGTGTATGTTAGGCAAAATTATTTTTCTCAAAAACACGCAGTATCTCTGGGACATATCAATGATTTTTTTGCGCGGTATTCAAACGGTTAAATAGTTAAATTGTTATAAATATTTATTAGGCTAAGTAGCGTGCAGTGGTGCCACAATCAATTAAAAAAGGAGTCAGTGCCGGCGCGAGTTTATTTGGCGCCCTAGGCAATGGTTATTGGCGCACCCCCTTTTTCACAAACCATCCCACTTTTTTAAAAAATATTATTTGTTATAAATATCCATGTCCGCTACATATGGCTTCTTAATGGAGGTATCTCAACAGAAGATTTTATACGAGAACTGCTTGTTACTCAGTCACTCAACATTTCTTTTTCGAATCATATATGTAGAATACGACACATAATTACAACGAACAAATACAAACGTCAAAATAAAATAAGAAGTACTATAATGTTTACTATTATTAGAGTATATAAAAATAATTTTAGTACCCCATTTATGCGCCCTCTAATGGTTTGCGCCCTAGGCGGTTGCCTATTTCGCCTGTATGGTCGCGCCGGCCCTGGTCAGCGTAATTAGTTTTTTTCCGACTCCACAACTCTGCAAACTACACATGGGATCCATATATTCCACATCGAAGACGGACATATTTAATATAGACGATCATTTTGCAACTTTTTTTGAAATGTGTATACATTTAACATAATAATAATATGGGCAACTTCCAAACACTTATTTTCAACAAAAAAAAATTTAACGAAGAAAAAAAAAAAATCAAAAAGTCGGACACGTAATATATACACCAATACTTAATATCTTACTTCAAATATAATTCCAATCTTCATATTATTTTTTGTAGTCGGAATCATTTTTTGTTATATAACGAGCGATTTTACACTTGTTGCGAATCACTCACCTTTCCGTTCTTACACTGCTTTGTCTATCTAAAAAATCTGGACAAACAACCACTGACTTTATAAAAATATTATCAGAGTGAGAAAAAAAATGAATAGCGGAGAATCCAGTATGAATTTAACCGTAAGTCATTTTTCCTACAATCAAGCATTATTTCGTCAATTATTTGAAAAACAAATGAATCGCAAAGAATCTAATAAGAATCTGTTGTTTTCCCAATCTTACATTGTTCTGTCGATAGTAAAGTAGGCAGTGCTCAACCTTTTAATTTTGCACGATGATAATAACTTACTTATTCCTTTGCCTGAGCATTAACATTAATTACGACCCAGCTCACAAAAAAATAGAACCTATATGTTTAACACTTCTGAACCATCAATTCTAGTGTTCGCATACTCTTCAAAAGATATTAAAATAAAAAACAATTTTAAAGTTGGAAATTTTTATACATAAAAAAAACATATTGCCGACATTTTAAATGAAATAATAAACATGAAATTTACATATTTAGAAGGTAGTTTCTATGTTACCAAATTTCGAATATGGTTTCTAAAAACATAACAAAATAGTATACTCACAATTATCCGGGATGATAATAAGGAGAAGGGGAACAATTCATTTTATTTTACATACTTCCAAAGCAAAATGATTTTTAACTTTCCTCGATTGACAATTATTTTTCAATGTGATTAACGATTTATTAATATTAATTCAAGGTCATGCAAAAAATTCAAAATTGATTGCTATGTGGTTTATTCACGGTAATTCACTGTAAAATACTTTAAACTGTTTACAATATAAATACCCTATTTTACCAGAACTTAACGATTTATAAAAAATATTATGCACTTGCACATTTTTAAATACACATGCATTTAAAATCAAAGAGAGCATTTTGTTATTATTATTATACAATGACTTGTATTTATTATACATTGACAAGTCAAGCAAAAGGAATCAACCCACACAAAACAAATTTTAGAGCAGGGACGAAAAACGTTTCTTAACGATTTTGGGTAAAGTCTAAAATATAAAATAAATACAATCTTCAAGTGCACAAAGACTTGTAAACTGGTGTTTTATTAATGCAATGTAATATTAATTGTTGAAGAAAACTCTTTGTGAATGACTTTTTTTCTAGTCAGAATTTTCACAGGATCTTATTTTTTCAAAATTAAAAACTAAATTTAGATACTAATTCGGCATTTGCAGCATGCATCCTTTTTATTGAACGTATATTAATTTGTATAAGTTGTGATTATCGAAAAAATATATTTTTTAAAAAATGGGTTACTTCTTTTTACTTGACTTCAGTCGATGTTGATACTAATTTCTGTAAGATTATTCAATTGTTTACACAATTACTATGCATAATATAGTTTCGTCAATCAGTTACCTTACTCATTATTGAAAATTTAGTTTTGGTCTTTTTTAGCTCTCTCGGTTATGGATATTGTTTCAGCAGTGGATCATCCGGTGTACGTCCATTATTTTAATTCATATTTTCTAAATACATCTTTTGATGTGCATCGACGATAAATACAAGGGGTGGGAAACCTTTTATTTTCTAAAGGCCACATTCTACATATGATTCTACATAAGTCCGCAGTAGAGAAAACGTTAACACCTCCCCCTTTTTTTCGTCTGTCGAACATATAATTGGTCGATTAGGTACTTTTTCCAAGCGCTTGCGTAGAATTTTGTGATCAAATTGAACATATTGCATTATAAAATTGTGTATTATTTAAAAAAATATCCAGTTATGTATTTAAAAAAAAAATGGCACACATCAAAAGGCTGCATCAGAGTAGCCAAGAGACCGCAGGTTTCACACCAATGATATATACATACGTATATTATAGTATTATACAAGTTGACAAAGTGGACTAAAATTAATTTCCTATAGTCAATGAATTACTACACCTAAAATCAACTTTACCAAAGTCGATTTATTCAAAATATACGTTTATTATGCCAGAAACAATAATTATGCAAAAAAACAATTAACATTAAAAATTTGAAAACCCTACGATAATTTATATTAATTCATATAAAATATTGACGACTCCTTATATAAAAATCGCAGTAACTTTGTTCGTCAATATTTTCTAATATATATGATATAACTAATTATGTAGCATATCGTTACCTTTCTGGCAGAATTTGAAAAGTAACAAACCTGTCTAAAATTAGTTAGTATAATGTTTAACTTTTATTTGTATATACAATTATTATTAATGTTGATTCAAGGCAGTCAATTGACTCTTGTCTATTATTTTTAAGCTGTAATTTGTGTCAGATCGACATTAATGTATCTATATTTTAATAATATACTTACTTATATAACAGAAAATATTGATACCTTAGGCTTTATCCTAAAAGCTGAAAAAATTCATTTACTTTTTACTGAAACTATCAATCTGTTACTTAATTAACTGCCAGAACAGTGACGATATTATGTATTTTTCAAAAGAATCACTGAAAATACATTACAATTGTGATAAATCAAATAAATGGTCAGTTGATTGATTTGTAAATATTCCCTAATCGAAAGTTGTGGAAACATAAATTCGCTAATTTTGACTATCGTTTCGATAGTAGCAGCTAGTGGGCGGTCCAAAATCATGCCGCGGAGGGCCACTGGGAGGTCGAAAATCATGCCGCGGAGGGCCACTGGGCGGTCGAAAATCATACCGCGGAGGGCCTCTATAGCTAGTCATTTGCTGGGGCTCATCGTAGTAATTGCTCATCACGTGATGTGCACTATTTGACATGTCATATCCTGATGCAGGGGGTCGCATACTGAATCTTTCACTGCTACTGCTGCTGCTGGGGTACCTGCTGGGGCGCGCATCGTTGTAATTCTTATAACGTTGCTCCTGGTGGATGTTACGACTCGGAGGTTTAGCATGCGGAGTTTGGCGGGAATGTGAGTATTTTGAAGGAGTGTGTTGATTTGGTTCGACTCTCTTTTCCGTATTCCCACGAATGGCGTCAACGTAATTTTTTCTCTCCATTTTGTGGCTGCGGGCTCTTTCAAACACTGTAAATGAAAATTTCAGTATGCAAATTAAAACTAATATATTATATAAAAAAACAAGTTAATTTATAATAATGGCCTGTTATTAATTGCCGAATACATAGACAATGTTTGCGCAAAGTATAATAAATGGTTTTATATCTGTGGCGTCATGTGACATGCTGGTATGTCCGTTCTTCCTTATTGGGTTTATCCTCAAAATGTATCATTTTTACGGTGTTCACTGACAATACTTGGTGGAAAATAAGGCCTCCAATACCGGGATCCCGTCCAACTTTGTGATCCCAAAAATCTATGTAAAAATACACAAAATATGGCTGAACTTTTTTTTTCAGAAGATGTAGCGTGTAAAATCTTTTCATCCACATTCGTAACAAAAAACAGCCGTTTTCTGATTTGACGTATTCCGCCAGTATACTGACGATCTATCCATTCAAATGATCCAATCAGGAAGAGTACTGAAGAATTAATAATTTTTTGAAAACTCGGTTTATAGTTCTTCAATAATGTTAAATGACATATCAGCTTGTGCCATAACGCAACAGATATATGAATACGGCAGCATTGTAAATATAAACAACTTATAGAGGTACCATCGACTCTTAACTTTATTCTCAAAAAGCTTTTCCTCTCATCTTAGAGAATAGTTGAAATTTTGTTCATATATTACAAAGAATGATGAAATTATTTGTCTTTGAAAAGTGGAGACATTCTTAATCTACTCTTGCATTATAAATAAACTTAGAATGCTCGTATAGTCGGGTTCGTGGATAAGTGGCAATATCGCTGCATTCGGTTGCGAGATTCGCGGGCTCGAATACCAGAACGGACAGTTCGTTAAATCAATTCTTTACTTTAACGCGAACAAAATTACTCTTTGTTCTCAATCATGCCAGTGCGTATTTTGTTATGAATTCCATCATTTTTGACAGACCGCAACTTCGTTTCCCATTTCCAAAAGAAGATTACATGATAATAAGAACCACTGACTTCGTTACCATAAACAATAGGAGTTCGTAAAAGAAAATACGCAAATGAACCGCGACTTACAATTAATCGCGGTTTCCGGAGTAAATCTCATCTTGTCAATCATATATCGGCATACAAGAAAACCGGTTCTGTTCAAGCCATGGGTACAATGGACTCCTATCAATTTTCCTGGAAAATAAAAACGTATACATATATGTTTTAAGTGCCGGAAAGGAAAAAAGTCTTAATTAAATACGGGGAAAAGTATATTTCAAAAACAGTCTTGCATATTTTTTTGATGTGTGTTTAGCAATAATACAATAACATATAGTGATTAAGTAAATTCACTGTATTTGTATAAGCATACGTCGCGATTATTTTTCTCAAGAAGATTTTCTCCGCGATAAATTGTCAACGCTGTAAATTTTCCATGCACCTTTTAAATTTTTCTCACACTTTTTTACAACCCTGAAGACACTAAGCCTGGCCCATCCAAAAAGGAACAATTTCACTTTTGATAGTGTGTTAACGATAAATTTCTGGCGGAAAGGCATTATGTATGGTCGTTTTTAAAAGCTTTCTTTTTTGAATTAGTAAAACGTTTACCAGTGTAAATCAATTTGACAGAGAACAACGCAAGCTAATTGTGTAAATTTATTTACTCAAAAAGAGTGCCGGCCAGATCGTTACATTTAATAGAAGGCGTTATACATCCAGATTACTGACATTTTTGCTAACCAATTGAATGGTATTTATGTGGAAGAGCTGTGGTTTCAACAAGATGGCGCAACATGCTAACAAGCGCACCAGAAATTGGTTGTCGATGGAAAGAGTGTTTCTTATTCTCTAAATACAAACACTTTTTATTTAGTTATTTAAACACCGGGTTCGCTCATCGCGACCATTCGTACAAAACGATCCTGATCATAACATACAAGATTTTTTTTAAACGAGAACAATTTGCTAACCAAAAAGTTTAGGAATTGAATGACATTAGGTATAAATGTATATGCGTATAGGTCTTAAAGGTACGTATTGCTTTAATTGGTATGACTTCGTCATAAATAACAACAACCATCAAAATACTTACGTACAGAAAGTAAGGTAACTTATAAAAGAAATCTTTATCTAAAATCTAAAACGAAAGGTATTTAAATTAACCAAAATGCACCGACATGATCTTCAATTACCTTCATGTATGTAGATATACTATGTGTAATACAATTAGGCGTATCGGTACGCCTCTTTTGGATCGAAAAAATATTTTAAATATCTTGTACAAGACCAATAAAAAAGGAGTATAATTTTATTTCTAACTGGCGTTTAGAACTGCTTTTGAAAACACCCTTACATTCAAGATATCGATGTAATTTAATATCGTCGCCATAAAAAAGAATTGACCATCAATAAAATAGGTAAATATTTTGGAGGTAACGGTTTGAACAATACGTTTTAATCAATTAAATTATATTGTATTGACTAAGTTTTTTGACAAGCGAGGGTATACCATACATACGCCGTAATAGAGACTCTTTTTCTTACCACTTATTATGTTTGTAAGACGTCAAATACTTTCTTAGTCTATTTTCGCGAAAAAATTACTTTCTCTTGTATGAAGATAATATTTTCGTTTTCTGTTGTTGAAAATAAAGAATAGTCTACGAAAACAGTTATATCATAAATATGTATTTGAACAAATACTCTATTTTTACACGATTCCCATAAACAAAGAACACAGTAGCGGTTATCCGCTTAATCGTTATCGAATTTCATAATAACAATAAATTCAACAACTTAGATCTTCACACGTTAGACGTGTTATACAGTTCTGGCGTTGAAGGCGATTTATGTCTAGCCACTCATAAAAGTATCTGTATATAATCAAGTAGCAATGAAAAGTATTTTTTTTCTTATACATAAATATATATATTATATATAAATTTTATTTAGTGCAATAATGACAAAATGTTCTCCGTATGTCATGTTTTATGCATTAACGGATGAACCTAAAAAATAATTCGGGACAAAGAAAGCAATACAAATTCCTAAAAACAATTGAAACAAGTCAAAATAATTGAATTCGATATTGGTTGTCTTCTTTTAAATATAGCAGAAAAAATATATATTACCGTTGTTGCTGTTCTGCGCCAAAAAATTATCAATGACATCGTAGAATCTGTAAAATGAAAAAAACACTATCAAAGTACAATTTTTATTTTATATTTTTTTACCGAAGCATTGCAGCAGCGGCTTGAAATGCGTAACTTTTACCAAAACCGCCAATTTATAATTATTATAACCATAAATGACGACACAGTCGCTTTCACAGTCGAAAACATGTAATATCGACTTCTTATGTATACGCTTAAGAATATATAGATAATGTCACAAAATAAGACGGTTTCCCGGGATAAGAGGCCCTACTTTTTATGTATTTGTCTATAACTCACAGCACAATACTAGAGTGTATGTATGTGTCAGCGTGTTAAGTGAATCATTGATAGATGGCATGGACACGTGCTATATAATACATATTACTAGTGTTAAAATAATAGCACAACCAATGTGTGCCGATAATATTGCGTTTTTAAAATACAATACATTATTTAATTTACACATCACAAAACCATCTTCGACAGAAAACGGGTTGACAATCACTGATACTGATGATATCCAGGAGACAATGAGCATATATTGCAAAAGATGGCACCAGGAGAACAGTAGAAAGGCAGACAGTCATTTCCGAGAAATTCTTAAGGTCGTGCCATGAGCATAAATGCTCGGACATTTGTTTGGACGTAAAAAATCAAATAAAATATTTTTATTATGGCCCGCCCGCGAATCTGGCAATATACATAAATATATATGTGGGCAATTGTGAACATCGACATGCCGAATGTCGGGACACTGGGGCACACACTTTGGGAACCGAACAATGCTCATTTCAGTCGGGAGTTTGGAAGTAATAAGTAATATTTGCTGAACAATATATTGTGCACTTGTAGGGGACGGGTCACCAAAAAAACTGTATTTTTACCAGTGTTTTTTGAGAGAAGCAAGAAATAAAAGTACGAAATAAAAATAGTGAGACTGGAGTTTCCTTGTAAAACATAAGATAGCATAATTCCAGATAATGGCAAATGTGAAATTCTTAACCAGGAATCATGAATGTCAATTGAGTTAAATTAATCAATAGCCCTCCGCTACTTTATTATAGAATATTTTTCAGGCTACAAAAGCGTGCGAGAGATTTATTCAATCCTTCAAAGTTAGGTAATTAATGGGCGATTTAAGCTTATTCACAAAATTTTACTCCCGATAATATATTATAGTTTTATTTATACGATCAATGGTGTCACAAAGCAATTTTGATTTCGGATTATGCGGCATCACTTTCCAATAAGGCAATTCATAATAACTCTAATGAAAGACGTGAAGGTCACCACGTAGCAGCCATTTTACTTCTAGACATGATAATTTCTCGTGATGAGCGAAACAAGTCTTAAAAGCCTAAAAAGTTTATAGACATGAAACAGTTTTTCAACAACAAAATATAAAAATATTTTTTTGGGCATCCATCCAAAATAATCAATTGTGAGTAACATCTTATTCCTATTTGTATACGTATGTGTGTGGACATGTATGGTTATAGTATGTGGGGAGGTACATATAACGTGATTTGCAAATTAATGCAAATGGCGTCCCCGTGAACTGGTTTCACTAAGGATTTCTCATCTCTGTTGCGATGACGCCCTTGGAAACGATGGAAAGGGAATACAAACTACCAAAACATTAGCGATGAAGGAGACTCGAAGAACTTTGACGTTAACGCGCCCTAGTACTTAAAGCTCCATAAATTTGATATCCAAAAAAAAATTCAGCTGAGAAAGTACATTATTTATAAATAAAATAACAAGTGAATTTGCTGAAGCAACACAACATATTACTGCAGAATATATATATGTATTTTTCAGTCAGAATTATATTATAAAATGTATTATTTTACGGAATAAAATTTTGTATATGGGCATAGTAAGTTCGTTCATAATACAAGAGTGGATTAAAAATGTATCCACTTTTCAAATGCAGAGAATTTGCAGAGCATATTGCAAACACTACCTATCCCGACCGGTATCCCTTTACTGTACCTCTACAAGTTACATATATTGATAATACTAAAAATATTACTACTAATTCGTCTTTGCGTACAACATATTCGTATGCTGGGAAAAGGAAAATCTATAAAATAAAAGTGAGATTGCATTATTCATATACCACACATCATGTTTTATTCACCCTGTATAGATTGGCGTCGTACATCAACTCAGATGAACTAAATGAAGTTTTGAAAACACAAGACTTCGTCGCGGTTTTTATCAGGGTCGTAGGTCAAACGATGTCCGTATTTGGTCGGCGCAGACCAACGCCCACGCCAGTCTACGTGAATATAGGGTTTGCACATGCAATGTTTAAAAAATAAAACTTTACCCAACTCTTAAATAACTCGGTAGATACGCCTCACGAAAACCGTGTAAAAAGTGTTAAGAATTAATATAATACTTTTTGGTGATGAATCTTAGTCAATATTCGTTAGGGGTTTATATTAAAAACAATTATGATAATAATTGAGCACTTGAGGTTATTATATAACTGCATACAGTATTCGTAAGGGGTTATATTATTTTTTTCTCTCACATGAAGCTGTCAACTTAGAGAATCGATATATATATATGTCGCCCGCTTTGGCGTAGTTGGTTACAACTTCCTCGTTCGGGTTCGATTCCCGGTATGGTCAACGTCAAATTAAGATTTATCAATTTTAATTTTGAAACTTAAGACATGGGTGTTTGTGATGTCAATTTACCTTGAGTTGATTTCAAATGACTTTTCATCGAGTTTTTCTCGTATGATCTTTCAACTTTAAAATAACAAAAAAAGTTTTTAGAATACATGCGTCCTATATTACATTTAATATATTAAGACTACTTATATACCCACCAAAGCAATAAATCGCCAGAAATTTCGAAGTGGGGTTTGCAAGCTTCACCTGATAACATTAAGTAAATAAACATAAGAAAAACCGTATTTATGCTTTGTCAAAATAAGTCATGGCTTCATTCATTACAAAATTCCAAAAAGAAAGAAATGTGTTAAACCAATCTATATATTAATAGCCGATAATGTCCGTCTGAGTGTAAGATGTCCTCGATTTCCCCTCCCCCTGCCCCTCCCCCTCCTCCTCCTGCCAAGCCACGCTGTCACTTTTTATTCATACTTAAGACATATTTTTCCAATATACACTGTTACTTATGATTTTCCTCGATTTCCTCTCCTCTTCCCCCTCCCCCTTCACCAGCCTCGATGTCGCCATTTTTTATTCCTACCTTTTCGATGACGTCATTATATACTATTATTTGATGGAACATATCAAATCGCTGAAAAATTGAATTCTCATACAAAAAAGCACCTTGGTCTGGATTCGAAACACGGTCCTTGAATTATGAGTTGAGAGCTTTACCACTCGGGTAAACAAACAACTGCCAGATATGATAAAATTACATTATATATATTGTATTACGTTCGAATTTTGAAACTTTTGTTTTTTATTTGAAACACAGCATATATATCCTAATTTTTGCACATTCATTAATTCCAACGTACCCGAAAGGTAAAGCGCTAGATTGGTAAGCTGATGGTCAGTGGTTCGAGTCTGACCCCGAGCGTTTTTTTTTTGGTTTATAACATTTTTTTTTTAAACACAGTACATCTTGATCGTATGAAAATAATAAAATCCGATTGATAAGCGTGATAAGTTTTTCAAAAAATAAATACCTATATATTAATATTCGATAAAATAATCACAATTAAAAATTTACAACGTCTATTTCTGCTACTACGAAAAATGGTTGTTAGCAAACTTAAACATTATTCCAAAAATTCAATAATTTACGAAATTTCTGCTACTACGAAAAATGGTTGTTAGCAAACTTAAAAGTTATTCCAAAATATAATAATTTACGAAATTTATGCTATTACGAAAAATGGTTGTTAGCAAACTTAAACATTATTCCAAATATTAAATAATTTACGAAATTTCTGCTACTACGAAAAATGGTTGTTAGCAAACTCAAACATTATTTCAAATATTAAATAATTTACGAAATTTCTGCTCCTACGAAAAATGGTTGTTAGCAAACTCAAACATTATTTCAAATATTAAATAATTTACGAAATTTCGGCTACTACGAAAAATGGTTGTTAGCAAACTTGAACATTATTCTAAATATTAAATAATTTACGAAATTTCTGCTCCTACGAAAAATGGTTGTTGGCAAACTTGAACATTATTCCAAAAATTAAATAATTTACGAAATTTCGGCTACTACGAAAAATGGTTGTTAGCAAACTTGAACATTATTCCAAATATTAAATAATTTACGAAATTTCTGCTACTACGAAAAATGGTTGTTAGCAAACTCAAACATTATTTCAAATATTAAATAATTTACGAAATTTCTGCTTCTACGAAAAATGGTTGTAAGCAAACTCAAACATTATTTCAAATATTAAATAATTTACGAAATTTCGGCTACTACGAAAAATGGTTGTTAGCAAACTTGAACATTATTCTAAATATTAAATAATTTACGAAATTTCTGCTCCTACGAAAAATGGTTGTTGGCAAACTTGAACATTATTCCAAAAATTAAATAATTTACGAAATTTCGGCTACTACGAAAAATGGTTGTTAGCAAACTTGAACATTATTCCAAATATTAAATAATTTACTAAATTTCTGCTCCTACGAAAAATGGTTGTTAGCAAACTTGAACTTTATTCCAAAAATTCAATAATTTACGATATTTCGGCTACTACGACAAATGGTTGTTAGCAAACTTAAACTTTATTCCAAAAATTCAATAATTCACGAAATTTCTGCTACTACGACAAATGGTTGTTAGCAAACTTAAACTTTATTCCAAAAATTCAATAATTTACGATATTTCGGCTATTACGAAAAATGGTTGTTAGCAAACTTAAACTTTATTCCAAAAATTCAATAATTTACGATATTTCGGCTACTACGAAAAATGGTTGTTAGCAAACTTAAACATTATTTCAAATATTAAATATTTTACGAAATTTCTACTCCTACGAAAAATGGTTGTTAGCAAACATGAACATTATTCTAAATATTAAATAATTTACGAAATTTCGGCTACTACGAAAAATGGTTGTTAGCAAACTTAAACTTTATTCCAAAAATTCAATAATTCACGAAATTTCTGCTACTTCGAAAAATGGTTGTTAGCAAACTTAAACATTATTCCAAAAATTGAATATTTTACGAAATTTATGCTTCTACGAAAAATGGTTGTTAGCAAACTTAAACATTACTCCAAAAATTAAATATTTTACGAAATTTCTGCTACTACGAAAAATGGTTGTTAGCAAACATAAACATTATTCCAAAAATTAAATAATTTACGAAATTTCTGCTAACTATAAAAATAAAATAAAATAAATAAAAATAAATGAAATAAAATAAAATAAAATAAAATAAAATAAAATACCATAAAATAAAATAACATAAAATTAAATTAAAATTAATACTATGCAACAAAAATCTCACGTTGCTGGGCAACGGGCTTACAGCTAGTCATCTTAAAGACTGCATAGAAGGCAAGAGGCGAATTAAATTCTACCAATATGACAATGTTAAAAATATAATGCGATTGCTTTAAAATGCGTGATTCAATGAGATGCGTGTGGTGTCCCTGCCACTTGAATCGGAGACGTCTCCCGCAATGTCACGTGGCCCGATGTTGATGACGTGCCGATAAAAAAATTACAAAATTATTCCCCACGAGCTGGGAAAAGTCCTGTCCGACATAACGTCAGGTCAAGCGTATGGACATTGCGATAAAGAGCGAAATGATTTACGTCCATATGGACACGAATTGTAGAATACGTGACCCGCAGGGATATCGCACAAGCAGTATTGCATTATGTATAATATCATCAGCCACAAGCATTGATATTTCTACAGGCATACATGATAGACGAGTATGCTAATATGGGTCAATTACGATCTATTCAAAGGTGCTAGAATTTTCTAGAAGTCTGTTGAATATAGGTTAAGTTTGCCTCTTTATTAGATAAAGGTCAATAGATATCTTAACCTCGACCATGACGGTTTTTAGTGTCATTTGTTAACATTGTTGAAAATAAAGGTAAAATTAGCGCATATATTTTTTTAATTCATCTACAACAGATGTTCCAAGCCTTCTCCGCTCCATTACCTCTTTTCAAAAATTGTTCAGAATATAATTCCTCCCCTACCCAAACCCAAGATAGTCTAATTCTAAAGGTATATTAGATATAATATATAATACATGTACGTAATGTTGAAACTCTTTTTTATTTAATTTAATTTATATACATAATATTATAAATATACTAGCTGACCCGACGAACTTCGTACCGCCTCAGAATCAATAAATGTTGTAATAAAAATAATAAAACATTTTTAGTACTTTTCCCACTAAATAAAATTTATTTGATCGGGACCGGTTTCGCTCATCGCGAGCATTATCAACTGAGTTATTATCATCTGAGCATTATCATCAGTTAATTATGCTCGCGATGAGCGAAACCGGTCCTGATCAAATAAATTTTATGTGGAAAAAGTACTAAAAATGTTTTATTATTTTTATTATATTGCCATTCCACCAAGTATTGACAGTGAACACCTTAAAAGTGAATAAATGTTCTGTTAACTTGATAACTTGAATCATGATGACTACCGAGTCAAACTTCAGTTGTAAATTGCGAGGTGGCAAGCCAGGCAGATAGTTGGTTGCTTCGTCTTCGTTTGTTACACGGTCGATAGATTTAAAGGAATGCAGTGGACCAACGATTTGATTTTGAATTGTGATGTTTAAATGATCCACATCTTTGTTCTTTGCCGCAAGAATTGCTCGTTCATTCAACCAATTGTGATTTTTGTGATTAGATGTTCGGGAACATTTTGTTGAATGAAGTGAAATTGCAAAAATTCGGCGGAAACAAAATCAATCCGTTCGATTCGTCGACAGGAACACCCCCGTTACCGATAGTCAGCAATTGCTTCGGCAGATAGATCGTTTAGCAATGCAACTCGCATGTTTGTCGTCAGCTGAAGATTCTTTACATAGCGCCAGAGTCGTGATTTGAGGTAAGCGTTTATTTCATCGGAAGCGGTAAATCTTGGAATGACTGGTAGTGTTTGGCGGAAATCGCCAGATAGTAGAATCATTGCACCTATAAAACATTTTGAGTCATTGCACAGATATTTAATACTTTGATTGAGTGCTTCCAATGCGCATTTGTGCGCCATTGTCCATTCATCCCAGGTGATGATTTTACTTGCTACCAAAACTTTGGTCATTGGTGAGTGTTTCGCAATATTGCATGTCAGTTTTTCAGTCTTTTAAAGCAGTGCTCCGCAAGCGGTGTGCCGCGAGGCGATGCTGGGTGTGCTGCGGCGCGAATCTCTAATAAACGAAAAAAAAAATAGTTTGGTCGATACTACAAAATATTTCTGATGACACTATCATAGAGAAGCAGAAATAATTATTTTTTGGTTGAAAGAATATGTTATATGTACAGTCTGCGCAAGAATGTTTCGCGCACCTTGCGAAAGTTCGCTAGATTTGAAGGAATGTAGTGGACCAACGATTTGATTTTGAATTGTGAAGTTTAAATGATCCACATCTTTGTTCTTCGCCGCAAGAATTACTCATTCAATCAACCAATTGTGATTTTTGTGATTAGACGTTTGGGAACATTTTTTTGATGAAGCCGTCCTTCGTTGAGACGAAATTGCTAAAATTCGGCGTAAACGAAATCAATCTGTTCGATTTGTCAACAGGAACACGGTTGTTACCGACGATAGTCGAAGATCGTTTTCAAGCTTAAAGCATTTTTCTCTTCTCCTTCGGGGCCGAGTTAATAATCCTCAAATTCTCATGACTATTAATTTACATGCTCCCAATTTATTCTTACGTGGACGTAACTATGAGCAAAAACTTTTATTTCTAAAAACTTATACCTCGCTTAAGAGGTTTAAATCACCAGTTCCAAGGGCCGTTAGATTGATCAACGCATTGCCTAGAGAAGTGGACATTTTTAGTGATAGTATTTGTGAACTGTTTGTAAAATTTCACTATTTTATTTCTTGATTTTTTATGTTGATTTTGATTCTGATATATTATGTAGTTTTATTTTATATGTTGTCTTATTATACTTTTCAAGTACATGGCGAATTGGCGTCAGCTGTTATGTCATTTACTGTAATTTTAATTTTGAACAATGAATAAATAGATAGTCAGCAATTGCTTTGAGAAATCTTCGGCAGATGGATCGTTTAGCAATGCAACTCGCATTTTTGTCAATTATTTGAGGCAAGCGTTTATTTCATCGGCAGCGGTTGATCTATCTACGTGGCTGCTATTCCAGAAGAAGAAACTGCTACAGCATTTTTTTTATCTCGCATGAACAGTGGCCATAATCAATGACATGAAGAATGTCTTCCCAGCTCCACCGGGAGCATCGAGGAAAAATAAGCCACCATTTCCATCATCAATTACCTTCATTAACGTATCGCTAATTTCCTTCTGTTGAGGGTTCAACAGTGGTACATTCGTTCAAACTGATTGGTTCAATGCATCTCGATCATATTCACGTTCACGTTCCAATTCTCGATTGAAAGCGTCGTTCATTCCACGATCTGGCGTTGGCATTCCTAGCTTGACTATCAAACTGCCGCACATGAGGTAACACATATCTTCGATCAAAGGCAAAGCCTGGTTATGTATCTCTTCATTCACCTCGAGATCGGGATTCCCCAAACTGACACGAATTCGATGCAAAATGTATTCGGACATGTCATCCTTGTACTTGTTCCACAGTTCACGGGGATTCGATGGGAAGCATGTCAAAATAATGATAGAAAATAATGTGCGTATCTGACTTGGAGATTCAGAAACAATTTCTTCAGCGATTGTAATGAGTATCATTTTCCAGCAAATCGAGCTGTTGACATGCAAGTAGAAGCATACGTCATTTCTCGGATGAACTGTGTAAGCGCGACCAAGAGCATCAGTAATCATTCGGATGAGCAGGAACCGCATCGCCTTGCTTTCGACGTTAAAATTTCTTCGATGTAGCTTTTCAACTGTAATAACGTGGCATCTCAAAGAAGAGCAACGTTCGTGCAAACAGCGTAATATTGTTGTCAAAAAAAATATCACACCTAATTATAAACATAACCTTATTTCAATATTTTCCGATTTTATTTCGTTTTCATTTCATATCATCGATTTGTTTTATTCTAATCCATACTCTAAATTTAAAATTATTTAGAAGTCAATCGTATGCAAAAGAAGCAGAAACAAATGAATTTTGGAAAAATTGCCACCTAGCGGATGAAATCTGCATACAAACGACATTTTTATTATTTCAAGGTGTTCGCCATTTGAAAACTGTATGAGAATATTAATTTTCTTAATAATTTCTTTGCCGTGATATTTTTCCGATGTTTTAATGCTTATTCTGCTATTCTAGGCGGATACGAATTTAATAAAACAAAGATCATTAAAATCCGAGCTGTAATTCTCGAGATATACGTGGTGTAACAAACCCCACTTTCTTTTATATATATAGATTAAGATGTTTTTTTACAAAATAATTACTGAAATTTTTGAAGCATATTTCAATAACCAAAAACTCTTGTATGAAAGGAATTACAGGGTACTCAAAATGTACACATGCATGTGAAGTGATTTTATAAAAAATAATTTATGGACATGTCGTGTTGAATTATATTTAAAAAAAATAGTTTCAAAACTTTTTTTAAGGGGTTATTAAACATTTTCATTAAAGTCAACTTCGTGTCACTTATTCATATTTTGTACCTTTTTCTATGAATTCTTTGCATTACCAATTGTTTGTGACATCCTTATAATTTTATTTTGTTTTGTATAAATAACACTGTAATATTGTAATCAGTTGTTAATGCTTGTCATGAAAAAAATCGGTGCTGATCATATAAAATAAAAATGGAATTAGTACAAATGAGTATTTTATCTTTTAAATAAATTGCATTATCAACAACGAACAAAAAAAGTGTTAAGTATTAAAAAAAAGTGTTTCCAGTGATCAAAAAAGTATTTACGTTACGAATATTGATCAAAATAATATACATTCATGTGATAATAATAGTATTTTCGAAATTGGCTATTAGGCTTTTTAATAACACGAAGTAAATTTTCGCAAAATAAAAAAATTATATTAAATAGTATCAGGCGATCAGAAATGATGGCAGGCAGACCCATCATAGTTAAATTAATGTTCCAAATTGAAATGCAGTAAAGAATTTTGGTAATTATTAAGTATCAGGTAATCAGGAATGACATATGATAAATTGACACACGATATTAAATATAATAAAAATCAATAACGTTCCGAATGTAAGCAATTCGTCGAAATCCCATCATCTCACAAATCCACAACAAACGAGACAGACAATCACAAATAATTCATACAATCTTAAAGTATCAGGCAATCAGAAATGGCAGCAGGTGATTGCCACGCAGAAAAACAAGTACCTTGACACCCACGCTGGTCGACGAATCTGCATCAATCACGACGGACCGTGTGAATTGGGAGAACTGGCCGCTTCATTTCGCGGATTGTTCAGCCAGTACGAGATTTTGGAGACATTATTATCTGCCAAGGCACCAAGATAATGCGGCGCAAACCTCACGAGCCGACTGAATAGTCGTTCCGAAAAAAATGGTGAGATACGAGATTTTTTATAACGGTTTAGGTTCTGTGATTTCAAGGTACTGGATCCAGTGGCAGATTACCCTATAAGGAAATGAGGCGCGCGCTTGGGGCTTCCGAATCTTAGGGCCCTCAAAAATACCTCAGATTATATAACCCATATCCTTTTGCTTCTAATTTTCTGACGTTTTAATGTTATCCGAAAAACAGGCCCTCCAAATTTTATTGCGCTTGGGACCGCCCATGTGCTTAATCCTCTCCGAATTTTTTACCGCAAATTGTATATTCCTGCAAATTATCTGTTTTGTGACAATAAAAACACAATAAAAGCTTCAATATCGAGTTTATTATTATGTAATATTAACGATTGAAGAAAATTTATTATAACTAGACTTTTAACAATTAAAAAAATCTTTTTTTGAGAAAATGTTTACAGCTACATTATATGGATTGTTTTTAAAAATATGTGTGTAATTGATAAAATATAGTTAAATAGAATAAGGAAACATTCAAGACTTATTATTATCCCATTCCAATAAAATTTTACTGTATATAATGAACAGTGAGTAACAAGGAAGAACAGTGGCTTACTTAAGCAACAATCTCTTCTTTTTTTAAACTTTTTTTATATTACTTCTACCCTTTCTCAACGCGAAGTGTAAAGAATGAATGTTTCGAAGAGAAACTGCTGACAAACAAGAACCTCTCATTATAGATCTCAAAATTAAAAAAAAATGTATATATTTATCAATAGCTGCGTTTTAGGTACAAACGACTTATTCTGATTAATTTATTAATTAACTAACGTGATAAAAACAAAATATGACGAAAGAAATAAAAATCTATACATACTTAGCATGTATTTTTAATTCTTACCAAATCTAAAAATATTCATTTTTTTTTTCAAGTCATTATAAGAAAATTGTCTAGCTCAGGGTTTCCCAAACTATGTTCCACGGAACACTGGTGTTCCGCGGAGCCAGAGTAGGTGTTCCGAAAAAAAAATGGAATGGTTTAATACGCTGCAACACAGTTTAAAAAAATCTTAAAAATTCAGCTAAGTGTTCCGTTATATTTTCCGGACTTGCGAAGTGTTCCATTCCAGAAAATGTTTGGGAAACCCTGCTCTAGCTAGTTCGTTTTTATATAGCGGAGATTTAAAATTCCAGCGGTATGCATGGTTTAAATCAGTGTTTTTCAACCGGGGGTCACAGCATGTTCCAAGGGGGTCACAAAGAAAAAAATAATTTTAGGGGAGCCACAACACAGTTTTGGGGGGGCACGTGCAAATATCCATCAAATCCCAGGATTCTAAAATCGGGCAGCTTAAAAATATTTTGAAATTCCTGTTTAGAGCTTGCGTCTTTCAATTTTGGGAAATCCTGGGAATTTGAAATTGCCCAATGACAAAATGTTTTTCGAAAAATACGAGTATGGAGGCCACGGAAAAATATGAGACTCAAATGTTGAGAAACTAGTGTCTAAATATTTAGAAACGAATTTTACGACAGTACCTTCTCTGTAACGAAACATCATTTATTTGAACTTGACTTAAGATAGTGTTCAGATTTGTTTTGTGGGTTGTTTGGTAATTAGTGTGAGTTGTTTTGATTGCTACCTCGTCGAAAAAATAGTGCAAAATTGATTGAATCAACTAAACGATTCTACTAAATTACTCGCCTATTGTTTGTTCAGACGCGTTTTGTGACTAACTGAACCACCCTTTCTTTAGCTTTAGAGAGTTTGCCACTCTTGACTACGAAGCCATCATTAAAAATGTCTTACATGTTTGTAATAATTCATACGTATAGAATGAAATTCTTCGTTTTACTAAGATGTTCAGTAAATATTAATAACACACGAAAAGCTCTTGTGAAAGTTAGCAGAACAAAAGTTAAGATTGTTTATATGATAGAGCTTCCGTTCCTAACCTCAGGCACTTTGTTTCAATATACACGGGTCAATTTCAATAAGTGTTGTGGGCTGCTGTGTTATCTTTAAAATTAGCCGCTGGTTTCTTACGAAAAGTGATATCGACACGAAAAAATCTAGCACTAAAGTTGTTACAAAAAAAAAGCCGGAAGCGCGTTATAATAAACAACGTTACGTGTAGAGTATATTTTATAATTTTCGTAACACCTTCAAAGCTTGACCTGGCAAATTCACCTCTGTTTCCTATAATAGTAGTGCTATCCCCCGCGACCATAGAACTTATTTTGAACGATTTTAAGTACATACTCAACACGTGATTGTGTTGAGTATTTCAGACCGTCCAAAATAATTTCTTTGCACACGGGAATAACATTACAGGAATCTATATTTTTGTATTGGTAAATTCATAATATCGCACACAACACACAATTCATGCGATGTTTTAACCCTTGTTTAAATAATCATATTATGTATTTTGAAATTTAAAAAATGGAATATTCGTTTTTACTTATATAACTTATATTTAATAAGAACAGGGCAGGTTTCGCTCATGACTAGCATTCATTCATTTTAATATTCGCAATTCGACTGCAAGACTATACATTTATTCTTTTGCTTGATCGTAACCTGAAAAATATTTGGTACCCTTGACCTAAAACATTAAGCATTAAAATAAAAAAATAATTTAATTATTTAAATCATTTAATGTTTGAAATATTCAGAGTCGGGAGTTTTTATGATCGGAATAATCTTGCACGGAAGAATTCATTCACCGTTTTTACTGTTCCGCGGCATCCTGGGAAAACTTGTGCCGTGGGAGAGCACTGCTCTAAGGAAAATATTGCTGACACCGGTTATCTATTAATCATATTGCATAAAGATCCTCCGTTTAAGAGGAGTGGCCATGGTTTTAAAAAAATCAATTTAACGAAAGTCGATAATTTACCTGACAGTACTTATTGTAAAAGAAATGATTTTACAAATTGATTAAATTGTATTCATAAAATATAGATATTGCATTCGTAATGGATTGAAGAATACTGTTGGCGGCTGATGATGAAGAAGGAGACCTCGTATACCTTTTATTTATGATCTCAATCAGGATCAATAACACTTTCATACTCGGACCGCCAATTAAGTAAACCGTTCGCATATCTCTGGCAGATGACGAGTTGAAAAAGAGCGCCGATGATATTAAAAGATAGCCCGCGTAATTGCGGTATATCCCAGTAATGAAATGCATACATTACTCACGTTGGGGATTCTCACCCGGGGCGTTCGCATGTGCATCGGCTCGTTTCGGGCGGCGAAATGTGAAATCGTCTCGGTGCCGGCGCCATCTGTTCGACATGTTCGGAGACCTGACGAAACGAGCGGGGCCCGGGTGATTTACGGCCAGGCACCGCCGCGATAAATCGGCTCGCGTCGGAAGATGATGGCGCATCCGCGAAATTTGTCGGCACAACCGACCGGTAAAGGTCGGTATAAGGTTCACCCACATGGGTAACGCGGAATCATTTTTCGATGTCAATGCCAGGAACTGAGTAAAACATAAACGATCGCTATTCGCCATATCTACCTGAGAATGAATTTTACGAAATAGAAGTGACGTGTGTGTGAAAAAGTAATTTTTCATTTATGCATTTGTGAATTTTTATGACTGATCCTATGAAGGCGTGTAAAAAAAGACAAGAAATGTGTATATACTATCAGATTATCTTTAGTCATTCTAGCATGAAAAGGCAACACTATTGACTATTGTGGTTTGAATACACATCATCAAATATATTTCTAAAAAATGGGTCTGCGTCTTAAGATTTTTCCAACTCCGACTCCGATTTCGGACAAAGCCCCCGACTTTACAGCACTTGTTGTGACTTGAATGATGACATTTCAAGAACGATAAAATCAGTACAGGAATTTAATTAAAAAAAAAAAAACTAAAAATACAGGAGCAAACAGATGCTATGAGATTGTATGTATCTAGACTTCTTTTGTATGCACAGATTTTTTTTTAACACTCTTGAAAAATTACAAATTTAAACTTATTTTACTATTTTTTACTTTTTTTTACTACGTTACGTAGATTTTCATATATTAGTCTTTTTTAATAATACATACAGCATTTATTTGTGACAATACTGACGATTTCTAAAATGGAAAAAAAAACATTTTGGAGTGTTAAACTGAAAACTTTCAGGGGGAAAAACTGTCTCATCTCGTGCCATTTTTGCAACACTGCATAAAAGTGAGAACATATACGTTAATTGCAACTGAAACATGACAATAATTTAAAACCAATATACACGACGCCAGTGGGTTGCGGAACACACCCAGTGAAAATGATAGTATTTGGTAATTTATGGTTGTGGATGCAACGTTAAAAATAAATTCTCGAGATTCTTGGAGGGTTCCAAAAGTTTTATATTTGGAAAGTGAAAAGAAGGATTTTTAACCTTTAGAGGAGTGAATAGATTTATACGAACCTTACTTTAATTCACTGCCTTTTTTTAACACGACAATTTCGTGACTTTTTTCCAATGAATATATGTAATTCATACTTAGAGCATATATATGCTTACAGACAGACGCTCCTGTGTTGAGTTTAAAGTACTTTAATACTCATTTGCAGAAAAATGGCGCTGACGTACATGTACGTCCATACTCCTCTAAAGGTTAATAAGTAACGTGTCATAAAACAACTATGGCTTCAACAAATTTTGCAGTATCGATCATTAAGAGTTAAAACCGTAAAATTACAAATAATATGATTTAACAAAGCCATCGCATTAAAACCAGAAAGAAACGATGTTGATGATTTTTATAGGCATTCAAATTGTATATGCAGTAATATCTTCTTTGTATCATAATTTCATTCTTCTGATACATATAAATTCAGGCAATATGCCCGAATATATGATTCCGATTGCGTCACAATGGGTTGCTATGTATTTTAAATGAAAAAAATATCAATCAAAGAGCTCGGACGGTGCGGTGCGCTCGGCCCCGAAAGTAGAATGCAATGCATACATGTTAATCGCCTACTCAAACAGATTAAACGTATAAAAATAAACATAGATAAGGATTACGGGATATTTTTCTTTTTTATTATATTTCTATTTTAATATATGAATGGGATTAATGTCACTGCTAAGAGATGGCATTGAAATAAATGACAGTCTAATGCTGAATTACGTAAAAATATATTCAATCGATCGATTCAAAGTTGTAATAAAAGAATTCGAATAAGTATGGTAAATAAATTCTCTGAAAACATTTAAGAATACGTCAGGTAACGCAACCGTAGAAAGTTGAAGCAATCCATAGCTGATTTGCAAATTTGTAAATATGATGCCAATAACGTGTGAACGTATTTTATAATTTAGCGAATACAATTATTATCATTTACAATTGCTACTTTTACAACTGAACTAACTATTTTTTTATGTGGAGTATATGGCTTTTTAATGGAGGTATCTCAACACAAGTTTTTCAACGAGAACTGTTTGTTACTCAGTTGCACAACCTTTCTTTTTTTTAAGAGAGTAGGGATATGAATGATCAGGCTAGAACAAGACTGGTGGTTAGCTAATCGTTCTCGCTACGTTCCGTACCATACGAGAATGTCGGTTATCTGTTAACGACATGTACAACACCACCCTGTTTTTAACCAATTCGAGGAAAAAATACCTTTAAGTTTATATTTATATTCGAAGGCCGTGCGATCAATTTAAGGCCAACATAAGGAAAAAATAGCTAACCCTCATTCATTTTCACTGCCTCTCTCTCTCATTTTTCTTAAGTCTACTAACGCCAGTCGGTGTATAGTAAAGTATAACAAAATATACACACATGATATACACGTCTTATAAAAATGGAAAATATTCTTTAAATTTTCAAACTTAATAATATTTTTTGTAAAAAGTATTTATCATATTGTGTTGCCAATGAACAAAACCAGTTGTTAAAATCAAACTGTTAAAATAATACATTTTGAGAAAATTGGATAAATTGGATAACATGGATAAATTAAATGACTAGTAATAAATTTTCGATATGATATTATAAATAGAAAATGAGGAATTATAAATCAATATTTATTACATGCGCGATATGATAAAAAAAAACACCACACAATAGGGTCTAAAAATACTAATAAATTATAATATAGTACACATTTTTGTAAAAAAAAACTTCAATAAGCAGCTGTGATTATTAAAAAGTATAATTAATATACTGACCGTTTAGTGAACATAAAATTAAATAAAACAAATAAAAAGGTGCACGCCCATGCGCGCTTCTGATAGAATTCGTATGAAAAAAAATCTGTGACGTACATAAATCAAAAAGAAATTATTTGGTATCTCGCGGTCCGTTCACTACCCTTGTAGTCTTTTAAGGGTAGAAATTGGTGCGGGCACACCTTTACTAACCAAACTGCAGCCCGTGTTCCAGGAGTCGAGTATCTTTGAATTGGCAACAAATGACGTTTATTTCCAATATTTCATTTTGAGGTGAAAAAAATGGTATTAAAGAATATAGTTGATTATTTTTAGATATCGCACTATCCTTAAAACACCATATTATCGCATATGATTAAATATTAAATAGAATTCCACAGCATTGACAAAAATGTTTTTTTTTAATATCACCTTCACAATGAAAAAATCGATCAAGCAAAATCTCGTAACAAAATGAATTTCGCCACTCGTAGCCCAGCTTGATGCAATACGATTGCATGCCTTTATTGTTCATTTTTAAGATACAATATCGCGTATCCCACATAAACAGAGCAAATTTACTATTGTACAAAAATTAAGTTTAATAGAAAATTTAAATTAACTTTGACTATTCCACGTATTGTGTTACTAACTGTGACACGTGTGTCGCCTCTTTCAGAGGCATCTTCAGACGTACTATCGCAAAGTTTGCTTAAGTAATGAAGCAAGATTGATTCTAACATTTTAAAATTATAAAATTACAAAATGGAGGTTTGGGTTTTTTTTCCTTTTAAGAGGAGCAAGGAGGGGGGTGTAGAATCGAAATAAAACAAACAGATAATGATACTAATGATACTAATGAGTTGTAATCAATCAGATTGGGATTTTTCCTTTTTAAGGGAAGCAAAGAGGGGATTATAAAATCGAAACAGTGCAAACAAATTTAATCATACTACTAATGACGTTAAACATTACAAACTATTAAACTAATGAGCTGCAATCAATCAGCTAGGTTTGTGATTACTCTATTAATTGGAAACAATTTGAGTAACGGGGAACCACCTGTGATATTAAGAATATTATTTAATAATATTTCTTTTTTGTGAACTTCCACAAAGTTACTGCCGAAACCATCGAAAGTATTAAAATTAGGTTTGATTAATGAAAGATTTTTCTTTAAATGAAATACGGAAAAATACCGATTTTACGCAATGGTGGTTTTTTTTCAATACAAGGTATTGTTTTATCTTGATTGATATCTTATCAGTATCATTACAGGGTCCGTAGATCAGCGGTCAACGTCGTTTAATTCCGTGACGGATTTCACGAGTTCGAGTCCCAGTAAGAATAACATTTTTGTACGGCGTGGGTGTCTAAATATTCTCATCCCATCATCTCGATCCTTATATAACCGGACATAGTGAGTGCGATTGATTTACCAGAAGTCCTGTCCTAACCCTACTCTTTACTACTCTATTTGAAAATGAGAGATTGAACAACTGAGTAATAATAGTAAACAGTTTTCGTAGAAAAAATCTGTTGGGACACATCCATTCGGAGGCCATTTGCTCTACATAAGGAACGGTCATAGATTTAAAAAAAATCATATCATGTAAAAATCAATTGCGGTATATCCAAGACCCACCGAAAAAATATATTGAATGTAGCATTAGTGACGATAGAGAACTTTTATGCCTCCTGCATTTTTTTTGTATGAAATACGAGGTTATTGTTTAATGTTATTATTATATTATTACTTACCTAACAAAATATTTTTAAAAAATCAAATTGAATTGTCTTTATAACGAATATCTTATAAGATATGTTTTACTTTTTTTATATAATTGATTTAATTACAGACCACCAAAAATGCTTAAAAAGATTTGAAAAACTCCAGGAATTTAAATCACAAACACCAGGTGATTGTTTTTCATGTTTATAAATGGTGCCTTAGCAGTTTATATCAATGGTGGAAACTTGTAAGAAATTTGGATGACAGGATAAGGTTAAGCCTCATACTGGTCTGTTATATTTGGAATAAATATAATATATTACAGAGATTAACACAGAGGGGGGCAAACTTTTCGGATGAAGGGCCAAATTCAGGAACTTAAAATGAGCGGGGGGCCGCAAGTAAAATACCATTTTTATATGTTAACTATTTATGATCATGAAAAAATTAACACTTTTTATATTCTGGTGTTAATTTCGTAGTTGAGATCCTTAAAACTGCTTGTAAATGTTCATCGGTGATGTTTGATTGTAAGAGTTTTTATTGAGGTTCATGATTGAAAATGTTTGTTCACATTCTTTGATCCAAAAATAACGATTATTTTATAATTTTCAATTTTTATTTAAAAATGCGTTAAAAGATGAAAACGTGAATCTTTTTCAAATATAAATATTGCTCGCGCGCCGCAGAAAAATACGCGGCGGGCTGCGGTTTGCCCGTGCCTGGATTAACACATAAGAAATAATCTTGGTTCGAACACGCATTATGTTCGACTTCTGCCTCCAGAGAAAAAAGCTATTGATGTTTTTGTTTTTTTAAGGTTTATCGAATGATAAAAACCACAAGTTTACAAATTCACATTTAAAATACATCGACAGCGACACGCTGTGTCCGGCGGTCATTACTCATTTGTGGAATTCAGATATAAAATAGATTTTTTTAAACGTGAAAAAAATATTACATATCGAAATATGGAACTGGTGTGTTATACAAACGGTTTGGGTACAAATGTTAATCTATTGTTTCTATGTTAGCCGTATGGTCATTTAACATAGATATATTTATCGGAATAAATAAAAGCCCAGATAAATGTCACGAAAAATAGTAAACTTATTGAAAAACAACAGAATTCTGACACAGTAGATATTTGAATTTTTCAAAAAAAAAAAACGCTGTGTTCAATATTAAAATTATTTTTATACAAAGCAACCGCTGAATCTACAAGAACTCTAATATGCAACAATATGAAAATCTCGATGGGCATAATAAAAAGTGCGTGAAGGCAAATATTTCACGGTGCAAAATTAATTTAATATTTTTAATATGCAAAATAAAAAGAAAAGTGAATTATAACGAAGGTTGGACATGCGTGTGAATAAACTCAATTAAAATCACTTAACATTAAAAATTGCATTGCAAACTAGGGATAATGTTTAACCCGCGATTACCGAATAGAATTCATTTATACCTTGATAAATATTATTAATTTAAAACACAAAAAAATGATTATTTTAACCTGCACATTAAACGTAGAATTTAAAACCAAATAATACTTAAAGATTATTCACTATCACTAACAGACACTTGAGATATCCAGACCCTGTATAATATTATTTTTCCAAATATTCGGGTGATAAACCATTTTGCGCAAAGTACTGCGTAGTAATTACATGCAATGGATATAGCACCGTGTTATTCCAAAACCGTATAAAAAGGTAGTTCAGTATATATATCAAACTTTTTCATTCTCTCATTGAGATCGAAAACTTTTTCCTGGTTATAGATAGTCGTCAATAGTCGTCGTGTTCTTTTGTGACAAAATGCTTGCAATATCTCCCAAAAATAGTAAATAATCTATATGAAATCTATAACACTTTACAAATAAATAAACAACAGTCTCTCAACCTCTCTTTTTCGGAAAGAGTATAGGGCAGCGATATTCAAGCTTTTTTTCGTCTGGACCACATGCTGGGTTTTGCTAAATTACGTAACCGCACCATATATTAACTAACACATAAATATACCATATAGTACATAACATAAATTTTGATACACAAAAATACAAATGTATCCAAAATACTAATAACTAAATACTTCGCTTACGTAAATGTTTGCAAAAAATAAAATAAAATATCCGGTGACTATGATTGTTTTGAGCCTTCCATTAAATCTGATTGGGCCGCAGGTTGAGTATCGCTGGATAAGAGGATAGGACTATGGCAAGACTAGTGGCAAGCTAATCGTTACGCTCCATTTTTAGGTAATTTATGCATATATGTCTTCGAACACAAATCAATTAATCCGTACTGGTATTTAGTCATATGAGCATCACAACGGAAACCAAATCATTTATCCACTCGGTTACGAGAGCGGATTCTTTAATTGTATACACACACTGTAGATAAAGATGAACATTTATATTTTTTTATAAACAAATGAACGAAAATAATATATCAGGGTTAATACAGAGACTCTCCCACTCCACACCTTTGGGGAGCGTCTGAAACGAATAAACTTTGTTATTATGACTGATGATGAATATCAAAAAATGTGACGTTAACAAGACGAAAACGTAACGAAACAATCTGTCCGCGTTCGCCCCCTAGGCGTCCATTCCCCCCCTAATTGTATTATGTCGGCATTTGAGGTGTATAATATGCCATTCCGGAATATGTCTGAGAAGGATATCGTGAACGTAATTAATTATTAAATCTTTATTGAATTAAGTTGAAGTGATATAAACCAGAAGAATACGCAATTAAATTCTAAATAATTGTCGGAGTCATTCAGAAGATAAAAAATATCAATTTCGTTTTAATTTAAAATGCACGTATCATGCATACGTGCATTTTAAAATTCTCAAAAACAATGATAAATTACGATCAATACATTATTCACAAATTACAGGAGAGCTCTTACTTACCATATATATATAAAAAAAACCCTTTTTAAGTATTCTTTCCTGATCGTAATTTCCACAGGCCCTTCTTTTTTCAAACATAAAATTTAGATACTATTTCGAAATTTTCAGCTTACATCCTTTTGGTAGAACGTGTATCAAGATGTATACATTTTGCCCACTGTTTTTTCTATACTCACAATCAAGATGTATACATAGTGATCATAGAAAAAAGCTGTGGGTTACGTCCTTTTCCCTTTCCACAGTCGATATGTTTGAGGCCAAGTATTCTTGATTTAACAATATGGACGTTTGTTTCGATTCGCTAGAGGTAGCAGCACTGTCGCACACGCAACCAAACGTGCATCACACGACGTGTACAAAACAATAGTTACTTCGTTTACTTTTTAAAACTTCGACGTTGCAGTCGGAGAGTTAATTAATTCGGATTAAATAGACTTTTCAGCGGATATTTTCGAAGCGAAACATGATCTAATTTTGTTTAATTCTAATAAATATAATTGAGTCCGTTGACTTCACAGGTCCACGTCCCAATACGAACAGCCTAGTAAAATAACAGCGTAGCGACAGCGATAACCTAACCAATAGTCCTGCCCTAGCCCAATCCTTCTATCCATACTCCATTTGAATAAAAAAGAGGTTGAGCAACAAGCAGTGACCTACAATTGACAGTTATTATCATACTAAGTGATTCAATATTATTTATCCGTTTATAGGCAACATCTTCGTGACCTAAAAATTAATTATGCAAATATGATTGCGACACCTTTAATGCATTGTTAGTAAAAGGTGGTGAATCAAAGAAAAACCGACATATTTTTTTATGACGAATGGCATAGGTCGTAAAAGAGATAACACAGAGACAATAACTTCACAAATATTGGTCAAATTTACGACATGTAAATTAGAAAATTCTTAGTATTTATCATTTTTGTTAATCGCCAAAGAACTTGAGTATAAAATGGCTGATCTGTGGTGGGTATGCTTGAATATAATATATTATTCAACGAAATCATGGGAAAAGGGAAAATCAATGATTTACGTCAAATATCGTTACTATTCTGACAGAAGATGATAAGTAAGATAAGTAAACAGTATTTTTTAAAAAAAAACCTGATTTGACAACCGTGCATTAAGGAATATTTTCAAAGTATTATCTGCTATTGACAATTTAGGAAACAAGATTTATATATTTGAATTTGAATTTTGAAATTTAAAAGACATAATATTTGGCATTAAATCTGATATACTATTGCGCCAAATTTTATGAAATTGAAAAATCGTACGAGTTTAACTCGATGGTTTTCTTTTTTTTGTAAATCAGTCGACATATATAACTCGGAGACAATTGACTTCACAATGTTTTAGATCTTGAATTTAATTTTACCGGGAATTATGCCTAGACAATAATGGTAATAAGCTAACCATTTGTCCTGTTTTAGCCATGCCCTTTTGTCTACTCTCTTTGAAAAAAAAAAGGGGGTAGAACAGCTAACTAAATCAATCCTCGTAGAAATTAACTAATATTTAAGAAAGCAAATTTGCCTTTATTTCTTTTCATGTTTTGGAACATTGTTTTGTGTGGTACTAAAATTAGTATTTTGGGAAAATCCGGTTTAAACCAGTTAGATGGTTTATTTGAAAAAAAAACGGTTAGTTGATTTTTACGATTAATTTAATGCCCTACTTACCACTCAGTCACAGAGGTCGACAATAATGACCCTTATTTGGATATTCATTAAGAAACAATCAAAGATGTGCAAAAAGTCAAATCAATACGGCGTGATTAATTTATTGTACTATTTTGAAGGAATGATATTATCCACCATAAAAATAAATACACATTGAAAGAATCGAAAATGTGGCCCGAAATAAAATCCGTCACACTAACTATTGTTAATATCAATTGACCGCTCAGTTTTACCAAATCGAAAAACACACTGGAATTTGATAAATTAATAATAAAACACTTCTCATTATAAAAAAAAAAATGATAAAGTGTGTTGTGGTCTTGACGTGTTGAGCCGTGAGGGAGGCCGTCATCCATCAGTTTCGCGGCGCCCCCCGACGAAAAGTATTTACATAATAATTCATTTTGTGTTCCTTAATTGCCGATTTCAGGCATTTTATAAAAGATGCTTTTAAAATAGAAATAATGAACTATTTATTTAATTTTAGAGAGTATAAATAATACCACGAAAAATAAAATTCAGTTTGTTTGCGACGTTTGCATTTCTTCCCACCCATCTCCTATCCAATATTTAATATAAAATAGACCGTAGAGCAGCGGTTTACAAACTAGAAAACTAAAAAAAGAGTCACGCTGATATTTTGGGCAAATCGGTAAATCACTATAGGGTTTTGAGATTTTCAAATTCCTCGATGAGCAAAAAAAAAAAGAATCACGGTGATAAATTCCGACACCAAAACATATCTCAAATTATACGCGATTTCGCGTTGAGTGCCCGATCCCGGGATCACAAAAAGGCTCCGGGATTGGATACCCTAGTCGGGACCCCGAGATTGGAGGTCCTAGTGTACACATCGTGTGAACCTACACGGCATCCTTGCACAAGTGTGGCCAGGAGGATAAAATAATGATGCCCGAATATCACTATTATCATTTCGGCATCGTGGATAATCGTGGTAATCATGGTGAGTGGCCTTTCATTATGTTGAGAACGCGGCGCGGGCACGTAACGTATTAAGGGGTCAATTTATCGATTCATTTTCGGAGGACCTCCGAGCTCTTCGTTTACTTATTTAATATCTATATTATTACCACTCGGCCAACTTCAATGGACGACAACTGGGATTGCGTAATATGTAAATTTAATATTGTTAACCGTTAGTTATCGTCAGTGGAATTATATTTTAATTATGATTGAGGGGTGATATAACAATAAACGACACCCTTAAAAACAAGGCTTTTTATCTATCACAATATATCTAATCCCAATGTGGACCATATGAACTTCTACTGAAGCAACATAACACAGTCATTTTTGGCAGAAAGGGTTGTTTTTGCGTAGTAAGAAGGTTTGTCAGTTTTTTGTCAAATTTGCGACATTTGAGAGCCGATTTTTCAACTTTATATCTGGGTTGTAATTATACAAAATGATATTCATTTGTATTAGTATTTAATATGAAACATTAACATGTAGACTAAGACGAGGTTAAATTAGTTGTTTAATGGCCAATCACGTCAATAAATACATTGAAAATATCACATTAACATTTATTTTTAAAATACTTTTCGAACATCGATTATTAAGGTCAAAATATGACATTTCGAATATCGAATGTCGCAAAATTAGCTAAATAGCCGAGTTTCCAAACCTGGTTTTTTTTAAATCCGACAAGCTTTATTTCCGTAGTTACATATTGTACCACCTTCCTTGAAAGAGATGTCGACTTATAATCAGTTATCGTTCGAACACCATGTATAAAATTAACACAAGGACTATTATGCATATTCATAACTTCATTCTATTATGATTTAATTTATGAAGAAAGTTAAATTGATAAATTAACCAATAATCTATATATTAATAGCCGATAAGGTCCGTATGTTTGAGTGAGTGGGTGTAAGGTGTCCTCGACCTACCAGTCTCCACTTTTTTAAATAAAATAAAATAAAATAATATAAAATAAAATAAAATAAAATAAAATAAAATAAAATAAAATAAAATAAAATAAAATAAAATAAAATAAAATAAAATAAAATAAAATAAAATAAAATAAAATAAAATAAAATAAAATAAAATAAAATAAAATAAAATAAAATAAAATAAAATAAAATAAAATAAAATAAAATAAAATAAAATAAAATAAAATAAAATAAAATAAAATAAAATAAAATAAAATAAAATAAAATAAAATAAAATAAAATAAAATAAACTGAAATAAATTTAAATTAAATTAAATTAAATTAAATTAAATTAAACCTAATAAAATTAAATTAAATTAAATTAAATTAAACCTAATAAAATTAAACACAATGCAACAAAAATCTCCCGTTGCTGGGCTAGTGCGTTGCTAGTGATTCTTATTAATAATGAAGAAATATTAATATTAACTATTAAAACTAAAACGTTCTTTCATTTAATTAAAGTTTATATAGATGTCGTAATACTACAATTTAAAAATGAATCGATAGTTGATTACTCAATAGGTAATGAATTATATGCAACGTTCAATTGGAGTGAGTACCGTCTTAGGCATATATTTTAAATAAAAAGTCCTCGTAAACAATACGCAAGGTGGTCTAGTGATGTAAACCAGTTATTAACGAACAACAACTAACTACTGATATTGTATGAAAGAACGAAATCCAGATTAAAACGATTTCTCTTCAGTAACTATTAAGAATAACGGGACGATTAACGAAATAACACACAAAAACCACGAAACTGATACGGGAACATTAGAATAAATCTCAATAATTATTATTTGCCACATTTACTACTCCTGTATGAGGTTCGCGATTTGTGACCATCTAATACAGGCATGCCAAAATGTCACCAGACATTCATTTGTGGAAATTATTTTTTTTAAAGTGTAAGTATTCAGGTTCGAATAGCGATAACATTGCTACATTTTGTGGACGTATCCCATCAACCCAGAAAATAGAAACGTATATATTAACTCGATCGCTCATTTCACTCATTGGCTCACTAGGCCGAGTACTGTACATCGCGTTCAGATTGTTAGCTCTATCGAAAGCGCACTCTGAGTGTGTAAAAGAGGCATAACGGTTTTTTCATATCCATTGAGAAAAACGGTCTCACATGTGTCATGCGAGAGAGATATTATCACATATTTTAATTTCTTAAAATATTTTTAATTAAAAATTAAATCAGGGCAATTTATACTCAATGTACAAAAAACATTTAAAATAAATAAATCTTGAAACTTCGCTATTGTAAAAGTAAAATTCAACAAACCAAATGAAGTTAAGCTGTACAATTAACATTATTAATTATGTATAGTCACATGTATCAGTCACGCAACGTGTTAAACAACCTGCCCATGGTAGGCAATCATACATTAATATATTTACCTATTAATTTGATTTAAATGGTAATTCTAAGTCTCGCTACCAATTTACTCATTACATTCAAATACGCATCATTCTAATATAGGTACAAAAAGGGACAAGTTCTGTGGATTCTTTCAATGCTGACCCACGCTCGGCGTTAAAACATTACAAACTTGAGTATCGAGATGTTTAACATTACCCCGTGCATTTCATTTGAATTTTAATTACCACACACACTGTACATGTGTAGGGAAAGCAATACAATTATCTAAACCGGGATCCCGATACCGAAAAACCGATATCGTAAATGCAAACAGCAATGAATCAGAAATGGCTTTTCCTGCAGCCCGACTTTGCAAGAAATTTTGGTTACAGTCGAGGGATTTCAGCATTGATATCATGGCTTCCCAAACTGATTTAACCCACTACCCTTTATCAGTTCAAAAAAGTACACAATGCCCCCTTTTAAATTTAACTTTTTTTTTAAATTAAATAAAGCAAAGATTTGTTTTGAACATTTTTACAAATAATATTCGATGATATGTACTTAAATTGTTGGAGTAGCGGCCGGTAGCCCACTTTGTTCATGTATATATATAATTGTTTTTAAAATTTGGCTCTATAAGATTGCATATAAATTTCTGCGGCCTCCAAATATGACCTCTGATTTATACCGATTGCAATAAAAAACCATCGGAAGGATAGTAAAGTCATAGACTACAAGAGACCACAAAGGTGCATTTACTATGGTGTAATATAGTTGTTTTTGGATTGAGTCATTCCGTGTACTATTCCGGATGTACAGAAGAAACCATAGATAACATTCTGCTATTAAAATAACGTATTACTTTGCGGTCAATACCTGTCATGAAAAGCGAACTATGTATTATAATTGAAATATTTAATCAATTATTTTAATGCTAAACCGACAATAAAGCTCGTTTGACAGCGTCATAATTCAACGGATTATATTCTTTTATAGCGCCAATTTCGAACAGCCCGACGAAGAATTTGGAGATTTACCTGAAAGTTTTTTTTATTCTCTCGTTGGCATCATGCTAGAAATTGGACGATTTTATTGGTACGCGTGGGACACTAATGTATATTGTGCAACGTGGGTATAATTTAATACTCAATTAGTTGTGTACGTTTCTCGGAAAAAAGGAAACAATGCTGAGAAAGTACATAGTTCAAATATTTGAACATAATAAAAAATAACACATGTTCTTGAAGGAATTGACAAATTTATTACACTATTGCATAGTTGCATGCAGTGGCGGATTACTCCATAGGCGCAGGTGGCGCGCACTTGGGGCCTACGAATCATAGGGGCCTCAAAAAATGTATATACCCATTATATAAAACCATTCTGTATTCAATATTTCTTCTTATTTTACGTAGAGTACGCGACATAAATGTCACGGTTTCAATACCTTACAATGTCACGTAATATTTGATTAATTGGACAGTGGGTGTATTTTTTCTCGATGTGAAAATAGTTATCATTAACTTTTTCTCAAGCGATCTCAATGGACATAATTTTCTGATAAAGATAATTGTTAAATAAAATACTCGAGATATTAATGGAATAGCGTGCAAAAATGGACAGCAAAATTACCCTGTTATAACAATATCGTTGCAAAAAATTAATCCCACGCAAAAAACGCGTGCTCAGCGACCAAAAACCTTTCACAGTAATTAAAACCCAGCTTTACTAAACGATTTATGCAAATAAGACGATCAACAAAGCATAACATTAAAACACAACAACAATGGGAGTAAAATGTTGAGCACACACGGATTGAAATATGTTTGAAAAAAATTCACTAAGCAAAATGTTGCGCCAAATATTTAAAAATATGAATTATTTGATATAAAACTTGCGGCAGAAATTATAGGTTATGATTGTTACAATCAATCGCGTGCCCCTGTACACATGGGCTCATTGTTTTTTTTTTAAATAGCTAAAAAGCAGTCTTATTTTTTTCTACATATTTTTATTTAACACTCAAGACACATATCGTCACCTTACTGGCAGAAGTTGGCAAGTGACAAAATTGGCAAAAACGAGTTAGGTAAACAAAGATTGTATTGTATATAAACTCTTTGTCTGGAATAACTCAATTGGTACATGTATTGTATCAGTTTGGCAAAAACAGCATTTTTTTAAATCAATGATTGTTATTAATGCTGATTTAAAGACAGGCAACTGATCGGCATAAATGCATCTATATTTTGGTAACACATATGTAAAAGAAAATATCAATGGTAGAGACTTAATCCTAAAAGCTATTTTTTTCACTTGCTGTTTACTCAGAATTATCAATCTGTTACTTACCAACTTCTGCCAGTACGGAGACGATATGTACAATAAGATCACTATATATTTTACAACATCACAGATATTACACCTCAATGTAAATGATTCACGAAGTATTATTGTAATTACAAAGATAAACTTTTGATTTTTATTTCAATTAAAAAGTGTTGTTAAAAAATTCAACAAGTAGTTCGCATCAACATTTAAATAAAAACAACGAGTGGTCGGCAACATGTGGCAAGTGAGTCAAAATATGGCAAGTGAGTCAAAATATGGCATGCGAACGTTTTTTGTGGCACAACATATAAAATGCAAATTTAATAAATACTTGTTTGATTACAGTGGCACGCGGATTGTCCAGTGTTTTAAAATACCCTTTTTGTGGTTCTCATATGTATTAACGAACACTGAAATAGACGATCGCAGCTCTAACAAGTTAGCCACTAAAGAGAAAGTTTATTATTTTTTAAACCACTCTATGGCACTCTTTTAATGACTGAAGCAGATAATGTTTCTTTAAAAACTTGATATAAAATAGGTACTAAACTTTTTTTTAAAATTGTCATTTTTGGACGAAATAGATTTTAGAAACGCTAACCTAGTCAAATTTTATCGGGAAGAATACATTAGTACAGTTAACACCAACGTTTTTTATTTCCTTGCTCAACATACTTCGTAAGCTCATATGAACATGTTGCAGTTTCAGGTATGGATAAGTATGTAGATAAATTTATAATAAAAATATTTAGGTTTATTGACAATATTGCAGGCAATCATTTTCTCATATGGACGTCAGACACTATACTAAAATTCAAAACGAATGAAACAAAAACACATGTTCCAAAACTTAAAAATTGACTCGAGATACTCTTGACAGATACTCCTCAAGTGCTAAGGGCCTCGTGTCAGACAACTGGCCCACAGTACAGGTGGTCCACCTCTGCCAGTATTTAATAATGATGAAGTTCATAAGTTATGTTGGTACGGACGCTTATCGAAGGTAGCTCGTGATGTTTCAAATTTATTATCGAAGGGTACTATTTGGTATAATGTTTGACAGTGTCAGGAAGGGTAAATGGGGGGTACGATAGAGAATGGGTATAGTTTTTTTTGTTTATCGAATAACGTACATTGCCTACATAACTGAAATATTTTTTACTAACCCTTCCGCATTTTTTTAAAAGCTTTCATACATTGAAAGCAATATTTTAAATTTCATGAAACCGATGCATCCTTCATAGCGAATTAAAGGTTTTAATAAATGGGCATTTTTATAGAGCATTTCAAAAGAATGTGTTAACCGAGAACTAGTTTAAAGTCAATTGAAAGGAAAGTACTATTAATCAACTTCGGTTAGGAAGGTATAAAAACAACACAACATTCATTATTCATGATACAAACCATTAAATAATTTATGATAATTTTCTTTTGAGAATTCTAACCCTTCACCAGCTAATCGAGAGTGACGAAAGCTTTTACAGCATTACACTTGACTAGGGGTGGGGAACCTTTTCTCATCTAAAGGCCGCATCCATTTTTCTGATTCGACATAAGGCCGCAACATTGAATAAGAAATCTTTGGCCGGAAACAATTTCATGCCAATTTCTAAAGCTCAGAAATTTGCGGCTTTTCCAAATCCAGCAACGTGAGATCTTTTTTTTTTAGGTCTTCCGGGAATTTACAAATTTACAAAAATTTACAGAATAGCAGAATTGGCCAGAGGCCGCAGGTTCCCCACGCTTGCACTTGACTATGGCGAACAGCTAATCAACTATTCGTATTTAAAAAAAAAAAAAAAACTACCTATTCTAAAACGTGCAATTTCCATTAATAATCCATTTATATGTTATTTTAAGGTGCAAACATATATTCTCGGTAAAACGACGTTTTATTTGTAAAATATGTATTATTTACACATTTCTTTGTCAATGCGCTAAATATTTTGAAATCAGAAAATCGTACGAGATAGACTCGATGAAAAAAGTACATAAGTCACTCGATATCAACTCGATGGGAAAAGACATCACAAATCGCCGTGTCTACGATTTCAAATTTAATTTGAAAAAAATGTAAATTTAATATTGGCCATGCTGGATACTGAACCAAGGACCGGCCTGATCGCTTAGGAAAAACTCTTACCAACTAGACTACATAGGGCGTGTGTGTTATTTAGATAATGACCGGTTTCACTCATCGCGAGCATTTCAATTCATTCGTTCAAGTAGTGCGTAAAAAATGTGTATTATTATTTTTAATGGATATCTTTTACTCTATATTATTATTAGATTATATCATATGATATTTGAATTGTTTGAATTTTGTACTTTTCCATGAGTTTTGTCGCTAACGACCCGGGTTTCGCCTTTCGGCATCTTCAGGAATTCCAAGTGCACGGATGTACTTGAACTGACGCGTAGTAAACAGTTTGTATCGTTTATAAACAAAAATATAAGTAGATCACTAAGTTAAAAGGATATTAAAATGTAAATTAGCGAAAATTGAATGTATAAAATTTTCAATGGATTAAGTGGGTTTGTTATAATTATGGGGATTTTTTGAAAATATTAATGACCAGATAATAACATAGGAATGTTTAAAATAAATCTAGGGTTTTATCCGACCTATTATTAATGAGTTGATTTGTTTTTAAGCCTTTGAATTAATATTTAATGATAGCAAGTGCTTGAATTATTAATAAAATGACAATTATTTAAAAGGGGTACAACAATGGAGAATTTGGTAGATAATATTGCTCGTTTAAAATTGGCAAACTGTTGAGCTGAGCGCGATTAATCTCTAAGATTTCTTGGTAAAATAATTTAAACTCGCCCCTGTTAGTATGTAACAAATCAATACCTGAGTCAAAATTAAACGTATGGTTTTCAAGAATTAAATGATTGGCAAAGGTGGAGGTACTTAATTATATCATATGATTAGATAAATTCAATCAAATCTTATTTTGAGTGTAAAATATAGTTATTATTGGAAGTCACTTGCTTAATACGAGCGTATTTAGATTTTTTCAGTTATGAGATATTTTAGTTTAATTGAAATATACACCCTTAAGATAAAGATTGCTGAAAATAAAGTAAAAATGTGTATCATTATTTTTTAAAAGCCTTGTCTCCTATGATGTATATTTCAGTTAAACTGTTAAATAAATGTGAAAATCTAGATACGCCCGTATGTTATTAATTAAGCAATTGAAGTAATGTGTGTGTATCTCTCATGTTAGAGAAGGTGAAACTTTAAAATCGCGTATCCCTTTTAGTTATAAATTCCATGTGAGAACAAATTGACTGCGGTATTCGTAAAAAAAAAATTATTGTTAGAGTTGTGTATTAATCTACAATACCATAATACATGCAATGAAAGCTTCCAATCATTCTGTTTCACTGATGAAGTATGCGCATGCCCAAAGCTAGAGACTTCTTTCACGAGTGAAATAAATACATACAAAAGCAGAACGAGAATAATTATTATACATTTCCAATCGAGCACACTTTTGTGCGTACGGGCCGTCGCCCAGCAGCCGAGTGAGTATTGCCCGTGTACAAACATAAAAATGTGTCAGAACAATCACAAACATATAATTTCTTAACCGAAATGTAAACAGTGCAGAGGAAATAACAGGTATCACAACGAGGAGATAAAAATATGTACGTAGCGAGGTGTACACGTGCCGATGTCAGCGGAGCCATTGATAGTATCGATAAGCGGGAAGATTTGTGTTTCGGATCGACAACGTGCGACTCTCGAGCTGGGGTTTAAAGTCGCAATGAATAGAAGGAAAAAAGCAAATCATTACCACAGTATTAAGTCTAAAAAACAAAGGCTACAAAGAAAGAAGATATGAAAGAGTGAAATCTAAAACGACTACGTTGGAAAATGTTAAGTGTTTTGAATATATTGTTGTACAAAATTTTATATCGGGAAAACAGAAAGGACGCTGAATATCAGATTAGCAGAACACATGGCAGCTTTCAGATTTAAAAAAGACACGTCTACTTTTGCTTATTACTTAATTTCGGAAAGACACGTGTTCAATCAGGAACAAGGGATAACAATGTTACACCCAAATACGGACGCTCATAAGCTCTTTTTCCAAGAAATTTTGGAAATAAACAGAGCACAATTGAACAGCTTTCCGATTTTAAATGAAATACTAAACATGCCAGGGTCTCCACTTCTATACACTATATAAATATAATCATAAAACCTTTTCCGACAAACAAATAAATATAATTCTTAAAACCACTCACTACTCAAATCTGTGGGCATTCCCATGGGCTTATCCTTTTTGGCTTTAAACTCGTTGATACATTTATTTATTATATAAACACGAAACATTTATTTACTAAGCGTTAGTTCAAGTTCATCCGTGCACTTGAACGCCTGAAGATGCCGAAAGGCGAAACCCGGGTCGTTAGTGACAAAATCTGTGTGAATGTACATAATTTGAACGATTCAAATGTAGTTGAAGTTTAAAAGAAAATCCAACTAAATGAGTAATGGAATGATTGCGTGGAATATCAATGAGAAAATAAGTAAGACTTTAAAAACCGACGAGCAGGTCAAATAAATGGTATCCTGTGGTAAATAAATAATGCACAAGAGAATAGACGTTGTAAACATTGTAAAAATTAACGGTACGTTCAGAAGAAACTTGAATGCAAAGAAAACAGGGTATAAATAATTTGTAGTTAATATGAATCAATGAGATAGCAAGGAAGGAAGGCATAGTAGAGAAAGTAAGCGAGACAAAATTTTAACTTCGGCCATGAAAGGAAAACTAGCTTATTTTAAGTATAGAGCAAATAAATACATATTGTTTCTTCTTCGATTAGAGATTGTGGTGTTAGCAATCACTTTTATATAATATAAGAACTCATTCTAGTCAGGGAGAAATAAAAATAAAGATTTTCTTCTTTAATGTTCTCCTATCTGTTCAACGTACCTTACTGATAAAGAAATCTTACCCATATACTCAAATTTACTATTGAAATCATATGCTTTTTTTCTGTAACACATTAACCCTCCAAGGACGAGCGTGACCATATGGTAACAGTAAACACCGTTGTCTATTGATCCCACTATTCATCCCTTTTCTACCTGAATATCGTTTCTTTTACTCATATTTGGTTAAGAAGGGTACAGACTTCAGTTAGTCATCAACCGCGGGGACAGAAACGGCTACCAAAATCACATGCGATTTTTTGAATTTCTGTTTTTTTTAATAGACTTTTTGAAACTGTTAGTTATTTTTTTTTATCAAAACATCAAATTATTTACAGTTCTTTTGCTAATATATTTGTATTGAAATTATGTTGGTTTAAAGAGGTCAAATTGTAAATATTTTTTAAAATATTCACGTTTAGCTATATTTCAACCCCGAATGTTTGCGAGCCCATACGATCACTTTTGTCCTTACTACTGTCCGTACACAATATTACACGGTATTAAAAGGATGAGCATGGCCATATAGTCATGCGGGATTTCTATACAACGACTTTGCGACGTTTTTTTTTTAACATTTTGGTTAGGAATAAAAGTTATCCGTGGCAACAAATATTTTTTTTATCGAAAAAAAGCTCTCGTCTCTGGAGGGTTAACACAATCATCGCGTATTAGAATAATTAAAAAAAAAACTATCATTAAAAATTACAACATAATCGTGGACATGTGATTTTCATAAATAATTATAGATCATTGAAAAGCTCATAAATTCTGACACTTGTCAATATTGATACAAGTCTTACCAAATTCAAAATATGTCAAATCATTGCGAACGATTTTATTAAAATAATATGTGATGGTTTCTATACATTCAAAGTCCCATTTACGTAAAATTTGAATACCGAAAAACCAGTATTGAATAAACGCCATAATAGGCTACCGGGCTTCGGGAATACCGGTATAGCAATCGCCATGATTAGCGATGTACATTAGTTTAAAATTTCAATGAATTAATTTCTTAGTTCGCGACACCTGGCTGATACAATAATTCTTGGATAAATGTTTCAAGTCAACAATTGGGTAATTGAAATAAACTATCTGTTGATATAATGCGCCGGTAGAAACTTAATCTGGGTTAAATTTTAATTCAATATCTCCCGTAAGTCGATATATGCTCCAGGCTGAAAAGAAATTCGAATATCGTCTCCGAAATTTCTTCCCAGTTATCTATTTATGATATCGTTCACGATAATCATACACCAAAAACCATTTCATAATATGAAAAAACTAAAGAGAGAAGAATCGATACAATAATTTTTAATATACTATAATTCTGTGACATACTTTATTTTCTTTGCAAGTCTGTTCCATTCTGAAGTGTGAGAAAGAAAATCGTTAAAGTTTATATGAAAAATATATATTGTATTATTGTAAGTTTATTGAAAATTAAGAATATCTATATAATGTGTGGTCGAGTGGTCAACGTTGTTGGCTTCGGCTACGGAGGGCCCGGGTACCAAATCCCGGTACGGACAGTTTTGTAAATTGATTTTTCAATCGATTTATGAATTTCTGTTCAAAGGCATGGATGTATGTGATGTCTTGAATTCCCCCCTCTCACCCATCCTATCCTATAAACGGGGCGTATCGAGAGCAATTAGCTTACCACTAATCCTGTCCTAGCCCTATCCTTCTATCCCTCTCTTCTCTTTGGAAAAAGAGAGGTTGAGCAACTGAGTAACAAGCAGTTCTTGTAGAAACACTTCTGTTGAGATAAACTCCATTAGGAGTCCATATGCTTCACATTGGGAGCGGACATGGCTTAAAAATATATAATATTATACATTTATTCTGCGAAATAATTTCGTATTTTTAAATATACTAATTTCCAACCATATCCGCTGTAAATGATACAAAATATTTTCCTGGTGCTTTTCTCGGATGCTCAGCCTCTTTTTCGAAGAAGGCAAGAGTAGAAGAATTGGGCTAGGACAGGACTAGTGTATGGCTAATTTCTCTTGCTATGATACGTTTTTAGGATCAGATAGGTGGAAAGGGAATTTTAACATCACAGAAATCTATACCTTCGAACAGAATTTCATAAATAGTCTAAAAAATAAAATTTCTAAAACTGTTTGTACCGGGAGTCGAAGACGTCCATCACTCTAGCAATGGCTTTCTTTGTGTAAAATGTTGTGTATCTTTTTTTATTTTTCACTTTTAAAATTTGAATTCGCATTACAATTTTTAAAAAAATTCAAAGTTATTGTTACTTACTTTTTAATAACGCCGGGGTTGGGTATTCTGTGTCCCTCGCATAAGATTTTCTGGTGTACAAGTCCTTTAGACTCTATGTCCTGTTAATATATAAAAAATAGGATAATGAAAAAACTTTTAATGACAAATAAGATAATAAAGGAGATTTTTTTATAATCAGATATAATACAATTAAGGGTTCACAGTTTTATATGATAAATCTAAAAAGAATGACTAATTTACTATACTCAGCCGTGTGCTATCAATACCATAAGAAAAATACATTATTTCGAATATTATAAGCTCGAATATGTTTACTATCAATGTCACCGTTTTTTTTAATGTTATCAAATCAATTAAGTGTCTTTTATTTTATTAAAAAAACATCATATTTGCTAAAAATAAACTAAAATATTACGAATCCAACCACATACATAACTAAAAAGAAAATATTTCAGACTTACAATATTTTACTGAACGTACTATTATAATATGTAAAAATCTTAGCAATTGAGTGCTGGTTCAACAAAATATATGGTTGAATAACCGTAGAACTACCTATGTATAAATAAATATTATATAAATTTTTACTCACTTCTAAGTCATAATACTTAGTTGAAAAGGTCAAATCGATAACGATTCCCAGTCTGGGAATTTTTCGCATAAGGTCGTCAACTTCCCATCTGTAAAATAATAATACATTTTATATAACATATATATATATATTAGAATCATTCAAAATATTAACGAGCACATATTCAAACCCCCTTTTTTATTTAAAAACACTGAAAACCATGATTTACTATTTTTTTAAATCGATGTTTAGTATTGAAAATATGATCATAATGATTGCCGATATAGTAATAAACTACGGTTGAACTCTGATATTATGATAGATTTGTTCAAAACTATCACTAAAACTAACTGAAGCATAAGAACTGCTTGTAAGCCAGTCACTAAGCCTCTATCTTCGGAGGGTGCGAAAAATATTAATAATAAGCTATTAGTTCCATGAATAAATCACAGAAGCAAACTCATCAATCAATTAAAAAATAGATGTATGGAAGTTTGCATTCCCATATTGAAACCCATCGACAGCGTCGACCAATTGGCTACAAGACAACGTTTGCGACGTTAAAATCAAAATAAACAAATAAAATTATGTATGTAGTTTATTTTATATTATAAGAAAAACCAGGTCTGTGGAGGCGTTAAGAAATGAGACGACTCCGACGTCGACCTTAGCTTAAAACGCGATTAAAAATATTTTTTAAGACTTTTAGCAATAGCATTTTTAACACATTTTTTTTCAATGACTCGAAGTTGTTAGTTTTTTTATGACCACCACTCCAGTTAAAGCAATCATACTCCACGACTCCGACTCCACAGCTATGGGAAAAAAAACACTTACTTTTCATCATCAGTGGTAATATAACTCTGAAACAAAAAGAAAAACAACATTTATATGTATAATATATATTAAGTGTTTCAAATAAACGTGTGTGATTTTTAAATTAAATTAAACTTTTGTTCCTATACTATCAAAAAGTTGCCTTTTTTATGGAGGAAAATAATAGACAACGAGGGAAATTATATAACAGAATAATATTGTATATTTTTTTTAAAATAATTTTTTAGTCACAATAACAAAAAATGTCATTTCTTTCCGTCTTACCTAATATATATAAAAGAAAATACAAACTGTAAGGTTATTAAATGTAATAATGACCATGTTTGTATTATAAAAGATATATTTTACATTTTTTTTAAATGGTAAGCAATTTTACTAAGCAATCAACAGAGAATGCTAGCAATGTGGTCCTGATCTTAATAGACAATGTGGAACAATAACAAAAAGTGTTTAATTTCTTTAATAGTATAATGCTTTTCCACCAATAATTAACAGTGAACACCTGTAAAGTGTTATAATATATAAACTTGGCGCGGCCATATAATTTTAAACCACGAGACCTTTAGATTAATTTCTTTAAATTCATGGAAACTGTCAAATATTAAGAACAAATGAAAATAGCAGTTCATTTTTTTAATCCGTTTCCGCTGCCAATATGGAGCATATGGCCTTCTCATATATATATCTCAACAGAATTTTTTTCAAAAAAAAAGCTCTTTAATCAGTGATGAATATTGATTTTTCGAAAACAGGATGGATAGAAACGATAGGGCTAGGACAGAACTAGTGGTTAGCTAATCGCTCTCGCTACGCCTTGTTATTTTAAGAGTAGGAGGGTGGAAGGAATTTTTTACACATCCATGCCTTCGAGCATAAATCGATAAATCGATTGAAAATCGCTGTTCGTACAGGGACTTGAACTCGTGAAATCCGTCACGGAAGCAGACGAAGTGGACCACTTCACCAAGGATCCGCAAAACTGGCACTATGGATCACAGTTTAATAAGAAAATACTAATATATATCGACTGTGGAAAGGAAAAAGGGCGTAACTCACACATATCAAATTTTACAGGAGGCGCAAAAAACGTGTTTTGATGATTTTGTGACATATGCAAATTATGAATTATACACAACCTTGAAGTGCACGGAGACTTCTAAACTGGTGTTTAATTGACATAACCTAATATTTATTAAATAAATTTTCTCGGAAAAACTTTTATTTCAGTGTTTTTTCTTGATTTTAATTTTTTACAAGGTCATCTTTTTCAAACTTAAAAGCTAAATTTAGATACTTATTCGGCATTTTAAGCTTCCATCCTTTTGATAGAATGTGTGTCAAGTTGTATACATTGTGATTATCGAAAAAAGACTGTTTTTGAAGGTTTTGTTTTTGAGGGTTACGTCCTTTTTCCTTTCCACAGTCGATATCTATAACTTCCTTTTTCAAATACTTAGAAATTGAATGGTGTATAATATTAAATGGTTTAATTTTACGACAACCATTTTATGAATCTGTTTATAACGTCATCATCAGCTACCGGGTGTGTTGCGCGGCGATTTTAATTAGACAATAAATAATAAACCTTTCATCAAAAATGGTAGTCCTTTATTTTGAAGTAAGTGGAGTGGATTCGACCACACACGAGCAAACTGCCCATTATAGACTGATTGAATTTAGGAACAGCAACAAAAAAAAAACGAATCTAAAACAAATTCTTTGGAATTTTAACGTCACTTATTACGAACGTGGAAGTTTGCGTAATCGATGATTTTTTTATTATTAAAAAGGCATAAAAATGTATCCGTCAGGCTGTAATTAATAAATAAACGGCAGTAATAAAAATAATCAATATTTTATACTCAATTTTAAACAGTAAACGTTACGCAAAATTATTATTTTTTGACGACTTTTGCCGTCTTATTTAAAAGGAGTTTTTGTCAGGAACACAGAGACAAAGAGCGAACTAACCTGTACCTTATTACATTCAAAATATAAAAAAATCAACAATTGACCTGGCTTGGACATGTGCTGAGGATGTCGCAACGGAAGCTGAATCCTGCCTGTCTCTTCTACTAAACGGATGGATCTTATCGCCGAGGAAGGCCAATGATGAGACAATCCATAAAATGTTCTTACTCAAGATCATATTAGCTACGGGACGCTGAAATGATTTGCGAGGAAACAAAGAGACTGCCAGGGGACAGAGAATCTTGGGGGAGCTGCGTGGTGGCCATATGCTCCGAATAGTGTAAAATTATTTTTTCTATATTTATTTCAAATCCCAGCAATGAGCTGTCCGTTTAAAAGCGTTGCCCAACTATGGATTACCGTCTGATATGAATGCTCGAATGACGATTAAGTAGCCGGAACAAAGATATAATAGAATCTCTAATAACATTATGTATATGTATATACACAAATATGCCTTCCGAACAGAGTTGCCAGATTTCCCAGATCACAGATCGGAACATAAACTATTTCGAAGATTTTTATATATGTATACATTTTCCTAAGTCAGTATTTTTAGAGAGACTTGCAATGCGGGACTCGGGATTTGTCTATTGAACTAGGGACAGTTCCGCTCGAATAGGGAAGTCTGGTGACCCTGCTTCCTAATGATTATATATTTATTCTCCCGAAAAAACGTTTTTAAAATCGACAAAATAAACGTAAATTGAGGGAAGATTTAAATTACGTAGTGAACCTCATATTTAACTTTCCAATCGATAGCCCTTTCAATTATTTAAATGGACTTGACTGTTTCACGAAAACCGAAACTCAGAATGGCGACATTACAAATAACGTATTAATAATTGATTGAATTCAAGTATCAGATAGAAATGACCGAAAATAAAATTATAAACTGTTGATCCTCTGCAGCTTTGCTCGATTTGGTTAATATGATTGTGCTAAATAAACTCATCCGTTTTTTCTAGAACTACTTTAAAATTTGAATTCACACGTAAATGGCTGAAAACGTTATTTATAAATAAGTTCTGTAGAATCAAAATCTCTAATGGAAGATTAATGTGTACTACAATATTTTATAGGTTATAATAAATAATTCTCTACAGTGATTAATTAATACATGCAACGTATTGTTACACTCTTTATACATTATTTATTATCATTATAGGTTATCGTATTGAGTGTCTCGTGGGAAAATAGAAGATACAATACTGGATATCTAGATCTATTAAAACAGATATCGAACGAGAGTATCTGAATAGTGTGGGCGGCTGTTGGGACACCTCTACGCTGAGAAACAAATAAAAACAATAGGACGGCAAGATGAGAACTATCGCAAGAATTATGCATTTTATAAATTCACCCTTATGAAGCGTTTGGACGCATGATTGATTGACAGTTACTTTAAAAGGCATTTCACAATTATTACTGTTTATAACTGGAGATTGTAAAACCCTTATTCCGGTATTCGTGGATTTCATCAACACCGGTTTTCAAAATACAAAACCACCATATACTTTAATAAAGTTGTTACGATGAATTGAAATATTTTAATCTCCTAAGAATTGTTTAAATATTGGCAGGCTCCATAATTTATGTTTTAAACAAACCACAAGTTAATTATGAAAATCACCTGTTTATGATTGAATGATCTGTACATTTGAATACAAATTCACCCTTACCAAGCTTTCGCCTTAATTATATAAGAATCCAAAAACATTTAACTACAAATATATTAAATTCATATAAATTAAGCTAATTAAGTTAAAATACTAAAGACTTGGTTTGTCTGAATTAAAAAATAATTTTAATAAATTTGTTGAAATCGAGTAGTAATAATAAAAATTACAGTAAAAAATCATGATGAAAGCAAACCCCTAATGAAAAATCAACACGCCAACTAGTGTCCAAAAAGTCACACAGTCGGACCTTTTCAAATTGCAGGGTTATATGAAGAAGAAGAAGATCTGAACTCATGCATTTTTAACCATTACATATCGACTGTGGAAAGGAAAAAGGACGTAACCCACAGTTTTTTCAAAACAGTTTTTTTTCAATAATCACAATGTATCAAACTTAATACACGTTCTACCAAAAGGATGCAAGCTGCAAATGCCGAATTAGTATCTAAATTAAGCTTTTAAGTTTGAAAAAGATGACCTTGTAAAAAATTAAAACCAAGAAAAAAGACTGAAATAAAGGTTTTTCTTAGACAATTAGATTATGTCAATTAAACACCAGTTTAGAAGTCTCCGTGCACTTCAAGGTTGTGTATGATTCATAATTTGCATACGGCCCAATATCATCTAAACACGTTTTTTGCGCCTCCTGTAAAATTTGAATTGTGTGGGTTACGTCCTTTTTCCTTTCCACAGCCGATATATTAATTGATTTAATTGCAAACCGTCAAGTATGAGGCAGTTGCTCCTGAAACACTGCCAGTTTACCCAAAGAAAATGGGTACTTCGTTGTTTTACGCCAAGCGGTGAAACCTTAATACGAAATGTGACCATACGTACCGCTTTTAGAGTGATCTATCATGCTGTCCCCAAGCAGAGCTTGAAATGACCTGTTTTCTGAATGAAAGCAATCTAATCAACAATTCAAAATCGCAATAAATCAAAAGATCAGCCAACCATGTTATAACTAAGATTCAGGAGTATTTGAAGATACTATAATACATTACACCGCAAAAAGTGAGAGAATGGAACACTCGGTATGTTTCGTGAGCAATTCTGTTATTTGCATTATAAGAAATTAGTTTTCTTGAATACACACACTATCATTCGCATATCACTGTGCGAAACCATTTGAAAACCCAACTGTGTTTCGCACGCTTTATGTTTCTTTGGTCTTAAGTACGCTTGAATATGGATCCATCATTTGGAGCCCATATGAAAGTTCATACAAGCTGCAATTAGAGAGAGTCCATAAGAAATTTCTAAGATATTATTATTTCAAAAAAATTAAATTCTTCCCCTTTGATAATTCCTTAAAGGAATACTACCTCACCAAATTTCTTTTAGGATTGTTATCGTTTCACTCTCTTGAAGCTCGAAGATCTTTTTCAAGCTTAAAGCATTTTTCTCTTCTTATTCGGGGCCGAGTTAATAATCCTGAAATTCTCATGACTATTAACTTACATGCTACCAATTTATTCTTACGTGGGCGTAACTATGACCAAAGGCTTTTATTTCTAAAAAATTGTACCTCGCTTAGGACGTATGAGTCGCCAGTTCCAAGGGCCGTTCGACTGATCAACTCATTGCCTAGAGAACTGGACATTTTTAGTGATAGTGTTCGTGAACTGTTTGTTAAGTTTTTCTTTTTTATTTCTTGATTTTGTTGTATTATGTAGTTTTATTTTTTGTCTCATTATATTTGTCAAGTACATAGCGAATTGGCGTCAGCTGTAATGTCATGTACTGTAATTTTGATTTTTAAAGAATAAATAAATAAATTATCAAAAAATAAGTCGATGTCCCGTTTTGAGGAAACAATAAATGGACACGTTGAGATAATTATCGCGCAACTAACGCCTTGATGTCGTTGTTCTGAAATCGGTCGAGCCGACGACCGTTGTATTTTTCAGAGCCTTGCGTAAAACAACGAAGTACCAAAAAATGTGCAAACGCTTAAGTTTGCAAAGACAATGGGATTCTAACTTTTATTTAAAAAAAAAAAAACAGGTATATTTCGGTAATTTTGTAAACCGTTCTGCTGCCTCTTTCGACGAATAAATGACAACATAATACAGTTATTGTGAATACACTAAATATTTCAATACGGAAAACAATAATTAAAACTTGCAATACCATTATATGGGCTTGAGCAGATTTTTTACACTGCATTTTATCGATTTTGTGTCTGCGCATCGACGTTCCCACAGTTTTTTTTAAATCTCGGCATGCACTCAAAAGTGATGCAACGGGACTCGAACTGCGGAGAATGGACCCGCATCTATCCCGCCGAAAGTGCTCATCGATCATCACTATATTTCACAACGATCGAACTCTCAACCTTCTGCTCACTTTTCGACATGTGTTTCGGAGGAGAAACGTCAAGCACCTGCAGAGAAAGATGTTCGCTATTTTTCTAATCAAAACCCTTCAACCTTCTTTACATTACACAGACTACAAAAGTTAACTCAACTAATTTTTGCATTGTTTTTTTTAATACGAAATTGAAATAACACGGTCCACTAAAAAGAACAATAAATACTTTATTTGTACACGAACTATTTGTTCTTACACGATACCTAGACAAATATACGGAAGCGGATGAAAGATTTCCTAATATCAAGAAATTCAACAATGCAACAAATAAAACGTTTCATAAGATCCTAAAAAATTAGGTGTTTAAGAAATTTCTAGCGATTAAAGCGATTTGTGTCCAGTCCCTCATAAAAGTCACAGTATATATTCAAGTAGCGATAAATGGTATTATTTTGTATTTATTAAAATACATATTATGAATAATATTTTATGTAATTTACTTACTGGGTCTTCATTACTACTTTTTTAAACAATTTTCTATTACAAAATGTTGTTAATTTTTCATTAACTTTTTTAGACTGTTTTCAATGCATTAAAACTTAACATGGCAATGTGATTATAAAAAAAGTTTAGCTTGCTTTTGTTTATGATATTGCAAGGAATTGAAATTATTTACTGAATTTTATTGAATTAATACTTCTGTCGAAAACATAGTTTTTGCTACATTAAATGCCGCTAGCTGTCTTTTATTATATAATACTTTTGGAGCAATTGTAACAATCAATTGTGTGTACATATCAGCGATGACCATAACATGGTAGAGCGTCATTAAGGCTTGCCGAAACTGGCATTTCTACTATTTTTACAATACCAGTAGTTCGGTACAAAAAAATTAAGCAACAACACTAAAGCAATTTTATCTGGTATAATTTGTTAAAATAACATAAAAAGTTGAAAAGAAATAGCATTTAAATGCATTTAGCGTAGATAAGTAGCATCACGTCACTTAAGTTCATGCGGTACAATGTTTACACTAAAAAGAGAGAAAAAAAATACAATCGCGAGGGGTGTAGAAAAACAACATATTCAAATGTCGAAAAGAAGGCAAATGTGGGCTGTCACTTTACACAAACGCGGCAAACAGGAATTTGAATAAATTGTTTTTAGCACGGCAAATGGAAGGAGAAACTCAGTACATAAGTGTGCATGCATATGCTACGTTTCACAGTTTTTGCTAGACCCCGAATATAACGTGAATGTATAATAAAAAATATATTATAGGTGAAAAACATAACGTAATATTGGATCTAATGGAGAGATTCCCGCGTGAATACACATATTTTGAACGTTCTGAAATACTCAGCACAATCACGTTTTGATTATATAGACAGTCTAACACAATTACATGTTGATTATTTCAGACCGCGTGCATAACGCGGGAATAGCACCCCAGAATTCAAATCAAGTCCCGCCGTGAGATAAAATTGTGACCATCCCTTTTACATATCATACATTCAAACTTCAGTGCAGTCATGCACGCAAATTATGTGCCTCGTGTTGTTATTCTATTAAACTTAAACTAATCTACCGTAGGAATTAACTTGTAATTTATATTATTATAAAATTATATCAAACGGTTATAAATAATTCGATTATGTGGGCCGAAATCGTGCGCCACAATAAAGCCATAAATCTGGCTAGAGGAATAAATGTGTGTGGGGGAATAAATTAAAACGAAATTCAATTTGTTTATTACAATCAAAGGTCCGCGCTGTACTTTGTACATGCACTTCAGGCGCGGTTAAATTTTCTTACTCTGGCATCGATATGAAATCAGTATACCAGTGATTAGCTATCTAAGCAGACAACTAATGCTGATGGAGATTATTACCTAATTAACTTAATATCGAAAGAATATGTTGATTGTTTTTTTTTATTTTACCTCCGTCAGTGTCAACGCTTAATTGAAGATTTTTTTTTATTTTGGAATAAAATTGGACTTCTTTATCCGAGTGTTATTAAACGAATCTCAGCAGTTATGAATTTGTAAAAAATGCAAAAATCTCATATCAGGATTTTTTACTACATCATTACGATGAGTTCACGGAGAAATAATAATACAATATCCAATCAGAAATTAATACCCCAAAGTTACGGTTTAGATGTAAAATTAGATGTTATAAAATGGAAATCCATCTCATATATTTACTTAGTAATTTTGGTCATCATTTAAAATGGATTCGTTATACGAGGTATTATTTCGGTACCAATAACCCTCGGATAAAGAGGATCTCTTTTACTAAAATGTTTTATACTCAACAAAATGAACTACGGGAAATAAAAAAAAATGAAATTGTATTTTTTATTTAATTATTTCATTGCTTCCTCGCTTACTTCGACAGAAAATCGAACATTAGATAAGTGAATTGAGCCAAGTATCAAAATGAAGAAACGTATTATTTTGCACTTTTAATTAGAATCACGTCAGTGTTTTTATTGATTGTATTTTTTTTTTACTTTATGAATAAAACACGATACTAAAAGATTTGTAGAATATCGAATTCATATTTTCCTAAAATACCACTTAGCTCACTTCACTTCACTTCTCAGCGGTTTGATTATTCTTACTATTGTAATTCGTAGCTTGATTTAATCTATTTATATTTTAGAGTTCGACAAACATATTCTTCTGTGCAGATTCTTTCCGTACACGAACTTTCCGCCAAGTGTGCGGAATTTGCTTGTACAGAGAATTCGTGCACGTACAATCACCGAACCTTATTTTATTGCATATTACTGTATATACAGTTTTAAAGAGCTCTCTTCAAAAAGCGATGAATACAAGAATGTTTCTAAACCAAATGTTATAATCAATGCGAGAACGATTATAAATTGATTTGGTAAATTTGAAAAACTTTTTCTATTGATACGAACGGAAGAGGTATAGAAAAAATCTCATGTTACGAATTAATATTGTCTTACCGAACAGTCCTATTTTATTTTTTTTGTTATCGCTTTGGAAGGTGAATGAATGTATCTAATCAGATCGTTTTGTTGTAGCGATGAAGCAGGGTAGCAGGATCATAGACTGGTAGTGGATATTTAGACCAGTGATTTTATCGGCAATAGAAGCGCCCGGAACCTTTGAGTGGCCCATAAAAGCGGGGCACCCGGCCGCCCGTTCGACGCAACAGCGCTCCCACAAAAAGTTACGGCCGCTGCTCAATTTTAAATACATTACAATCGTTTGAAACGTCAATAAAAGCCCGTAAAAGAAACACGACAGTGTTGCCAAGAAATCTCTTTTATCAACACATTACGATTTTTAAAGACGTAAAATGTTACAAATATTTAAAAGTAACTTATTTTAACCCGAATGGATTTGTTAACCGATCATTTCAGTTTTGCTGTGTATTTATTTTTTCAGTATTTAATTATTTTTTTTTTGGTCAGTAAGATGAATAATTTGTCAGTAACATGTATATTAAAATAGTCAACATGTATCTAGTCAGCTACAAAAAATGACCAGTATTTAAAATAACGTCACCTAACCAAGATACAGAAAAGATTTCATTACATACTGACCACTCTGATAAAACAGTTACTTACAGTAAATCAACTTAGATACTGACCACCATCAATGATTTTAATCGATGTTGTTGGAGCATGTTGAAAGAATTTATTTTAAGACTGGTAAAGACAGTGCCAGCTATTCGCTCAACACTTTCTCTATATAAAACGTACGCAAGCGCAGTATTGTTTGTTACTGAGAAATCATGACAAATATAAATTATAAGCAGTGCTACAGGTCAACATTTGATCAAAAGGCTTGGCGAAAATGATGCGCAGAAAGAGCGACAGAAAATGTGTGTGTGCGGTACGTACAAATTCATTAATCTGTAAAACATTACTTAAGCTCTCATACATACATACAGACAAACATACATACAGTCACAAACACGTGCACTATAGCTGTGTGTTCTCTGGAAGATAGAAGGAAAGAAAGTGTGTGTGCTACTTTACAGATAAAGCAAAACAAAAATATATAATATTTTATATATATAATTTTAAAAAAATTAAGACACCTCTTTCGATGCTGGCAACACTGCATTCGCCAGACTATATTATTTAGTAGTCAAGAAAAGATCATCATTTTTACGACACATTCATTCGAAAAACATTGAGACATTAAATCTCGAATAGTGGATAACAAAAAACATGCCCGGGAGTATTTTCAAAGATTTTTACGGGTCTCCTGGGCAGCTGAAGGAGGTGCACTCTCGTAAATACGAAACGCTCGACTGTCATGTCCGCTTTCGGACCGCGAAATTTCTAATTAAAGCCCTTGCTCAGTTAATTTTGACCCGGGAGATGCAAACGGTTACATACTTGCACTGATAATAAGCAGTTGAAGATATCTTACATGATTTTAAATGAAATTAATTTTTAGTTCAAACGGCATGCGAAGAATTTATAGCCATGTCAAAATATTTTGTTCTTTGCAACTTAAGTCGGCATCTAAAGCCTAACAGTAAGAGGTATGCTGTCAAAAAGTTGCGAGTAGGGCATCCAATTCCGGACCCTGTTTGTAAAACCGGAATTTCAGGATTCGTATTTTTCAGTCCCGGAATCCCGGGATTGAATATTCACCATTAAATCGTGGACGAATTGTCGATGTGAATTTCGTGAAATGAAAAAAAATGGAGAAATGTGGAAGCCTTTTTTTAGCTCTCGCGCATATTTCAAACATTTCCTCTCCATGCCGATTTCAAAAACCCAAGAATTTGAGGATTTTCAAAAATGACAAAAAAAAAATACTTTTTTTGGGTTTAACGCGGATTTCTACAATTTATTCTGATTGCGTGTTTTCACAAACTTTTCGACAATTTTGCACTTTTCGATCTCGAAATCACGGGATTAGTACTGTCACAATCCCGGGATTGGACGCCCTAGTTCTGAGTAAATCAATATAAAGCAATACGTATATTCTATTTAACATCTGTGATCACGAGTGCAGTGGAACCTCTTTATTCATAAAGTCAGTCATGTGATGTCGCCAAGTGTACATACATCGTTAGTATACTGCCAGAAAACGATAAGTCAAAAATTGGTTGTGTATGAATGACACACATATTACGAACTAAATCAATTTCGTTGGTAATTATTATTGTAAAAAATCTGTAAATAACTTAACACATTTTAGCTGTACAGATTTCTACAACTATCCAAAGACGATTTGATGACTATACGTTTTTTTGTATATCAATATCTGCTTAATATAGTCCACGGGAAAAATGGATAAAGTCCACGTAAAACGATCCGAGTTATTCTTTCTCGGGTCATAAACGGCGGCGCAAAGGCACGACGTGCAACAGGTCAAAGGGTCTTTCTTATTTTTCATTTTCTCGCACGCCTTTCCTCTGAAAATATCAGTTGTCATTTCCGATTTAAGTATAAGTCATTTCGTAATGATTTAGTGTGACGACGGGTGGAGAAAAAAAATCCATCACTTGAAATATGATACCGAAGCGCAATAGTTGTTTTTTTGTATTTAAAGATCGTTGGTATTTAATATGACTATAAATTTCATTACGCTTAGAGAACCCGGGCAGTAGTATTCAAATTGTATTTAAACATTATTTTATGTGTACACTCGACCCTCGTAATACACGGTTATGATTCGATGAAAACGTCGTGCACAATAAATCCGCGTTATGTGAGGTTTATTTTATACAAATGTAAGTTCACTTTAGTGGTGTTGCTAGAAATTTTATATTTAAATTTGAGACCTAAAACGTGGGTGTTGGTGATGGTCGAGAAGATCTATATATTCTCTATATAATAATGATAAACTTATTACAAATTCTCTATATTATAAATATAGAGAACTAGTAATAAGTTAATCGATTTTTCTACACATCGTTCTCAAGTCGAAGAGCGTGGGTTAAAGCGACGAAAATTTAGGATAAAAACTATAAATCGATTCAAAGTATTGTATGCTATTGTCTATCAAAGATTCATAATGTTGGCTGTTCTATAGACCAGGGCGACGACTTCTACGGTTGCGGGCCACGGCAACTCTTCATTAAAAATAATTGTATAATATTTTAAAAATATGCCTAATGTCTATTACTACATAATAATAAAAAAATAGTTATTTTTATAAATGAGATATATACATGAATAATATTATCCGTGGCGCAGTGGTCAACGTCGTTGGCTTCTGTGCCAGATCTCACGGACTTGAGCCAAAGTACGAACAGATTCTTTCAACCAATTTATCGATTTCTGTTATAAGACTATCTTGTAGATATCTAAGCGAATCCTTAAATAACCACTATTCCTGCCCTCGTTATTTTAGGATTGGAAGTCCTTCTACCACTACTCTCTTCGAAAAAAAAGGTTTAGCAATTGATTAACAAGCGGTTCTTGTAGAAAACCTTCGGTTGAGATGCCGTCATTAGGAGACCATGTACTTCATATTGGGAGCGGAAAAAATCTTATTTTTTTCAATTTAAAAGTGAATAAAGTATGCCGTAAACACGCAATTAGATAGATTAATTTCCTAAATAACCTACACAAAAAAGAGTTTTTTAGACCAACATTTGTAAGGGCTATTGTGAGGTTCTTAGCGGTAATCAAACCCTGTCATTAAAGACTCTTAATCGATCCTAATAACCAGCCCTCACTTCTACGAAGGCCAACCTCCCTAGTGAAGAAAATGATATAGTGTCAAAGGACGTGGTTATTATTACCAAGAGGCGGCGGCTGGATCCTTATTACGAAGTGATCAGTGGCTCGCCGAATTTCATGGGATGAAGGGGGAAAAGAGTAATTTAATGCCAAAACATAAATAAAACAAAGCAGTGTAAAGTCTGTGTGAAATGGATTATATGCAATCAGTGATGTGTTCTTTCCTAGGATCCGTATCAAAAATTGTTGTATTTATTTGTATTAAAATGCATAGATACGTGTGGGCTGTGGTGGTTCATACAAACTAAAGGCGTAACTTCCCAGGATATATAAATACCAGTAATTCGGTATTTCATATAAAATATCGGTATTGCAATAAATAATACCGGGTTTTTTCAAAACAAAAAAATATATCACCAGTTAAAATCACAATACTGGGCGAGTAAACAAAAACCGATACTTCATATCGACTTTGGAAAGAAAAAAGGATGAAACCCACACATATCAAATTTTACAGGAGACACAAAAAACGTTTTTTGATGATTTTAGGCTAAAAGCAAATTATGAAATATACACAGGCCTGAAGCGCATGGAGACTGATAAACTGGTTTTTTGTTGACTTGGAATAATATTAATGTAATAAATTGTTCAAGAATAACCTTTCTTAGGTCCTTTTTCCGGGTTGCAATTTTCACAGGCATTTATTTATTCAAACTTAAAAACTAAATTTTAATACTTATTCGGCATTTTCAGCTTCCATCCTTTTGATAGAACGTGTGTCAAGTTCTATACATTGTGGTTATCGAAAAAAGCTGTTTTGGAAAAACTGATAGTTGCGTCCTTTGTCTTTCCCACATTCGATATTATAAAATACTCTCACCAAAAAATATATCATTATTATTAACGGGTGATTTTCGTAATTAACTTACGATTTCTTCACATTATAATCATTGTAAAGCTCATTAATTCTGGAACCTGACAGTATTGACACAACTCTAGGCAGATTAAAAATATTTAAATTTGCCGCAAACAATTTAATTAAAATATGTGATGGTTTCTACATACTGCAGTTATTTTTCAGTACAAAAATAACTGTATTTATTCTTTTTTAAAACCGGTATTTCGGGACATTAAAAACACCACGAAAACCGACATCCTGGTTTTAGTAATACCTGTATTGCAATCCGTAGTTCCTATGCGTGATGACTTGTGCTTAGAAAAAAATGACATACTGAGCACATATTGTAAATTAATTAAACATACGATTAAGCGCACGAAATTTGAATATAAATACGCTACGTAACGCCACTGGTTGTATCGGCAATTTAAGGAATCGGCGTAGTTAAGCTGAGATTAATTGAAAACGATCGATTAAAAGGTTAATCTGGAGGATCGATTAATTTTCAATTACACCACTCTTCGAAGCATTTATCGGCTATGATTATAGGGCAATTCAACAATGAATGTGAGATACAACTCGAAATTTTTAAATGTAATTTTAGAGTAGAGGGTATTGATTGCAAGCAGTTTGGTATAATTATTTTCAGTGTTTCGGTAATTCGTTTTCAGATTGATTAATGTCGTTATTTGGCAATTTTCAATGTGCTAATTGATTTTGAATATAATCATACTATTTTCTTCAAAAAATAAAGTCAGAAAAAACGATCTGCGTGTGAAGTTAGATTGAAATTACACTGCACTTTTGTAGTAAATATCTGAAAATTTGTAAAACGTTTTTGGTGTATTTGAAGATAATCGCATTTTTCCTTGATAAAAAAAATAACAATACGTCAACGTATTTGAAGCCTGTCTTTTTTATAAGGTGAAAATAAAAAGTATTTTGGTTCTATCAATAGTGTTGTGGAGATACTCTACTCTTGTCAAGCTTTTTCTTCTAGTTTATGTTCGTTTTCAATTTGGGGGATATGAGATCAACAGTCATTGTTTATTAGTTATTAGTCAGTTTCTCATCCTAATTTCTTTAAAGAGAGTAAGGATAGAAAGATAGGGCTGGTACAGGACTGGTGGTTAACTAATCGCTCTTGCTTTATCCTCTCAGAAGAAGAATCTCTTTCAGAATTTAATAGTGGGAAAAATAGATATCACAAATACCAACGCCTTCAAAAAGAAATCGATACTATAGATCTAATCTAAGATCTAATATTTTTTTATTTTACTGTTTTTACTTCTAGTCTTACGGCATAAAAAATCGAGAGTTTTTAAAGGGGGAAAAATCCAAATATCGATTCGAAACATTAAAAATGTCTAAGAGAAAAGGTGACGGAACCCCTTTCCACCGAGTTACACGGGGGAAAAGCACCGAATCGCCATATGCTACTATTTTACAAGCTGATCAATTAGGCTTCTGAAGGGTTTGAATTTAATCTGGCTAAATAGATTTCTCCATTAAATAAGTGTGACCAATCGTCAGTATGTCAGTGGTATGCAACACCGGGTCGCAGCGACGTTCACACGCCTGTCACCCGGTAAATAATAATTGAAATTAAAATACGACATTGTAGCTATGTCCGAGTGTGTTCGTATATGACCGCCTCTCGTATTTCTCGGGTTTATGGGTGTGTAATTGCCGAGGTGTCCTCTCGGAGGCAATCCGTGGTTAATTTGAAGGTTACGTATAAGAGAGCCAGCAATATCTCATATTGTAACCGATGTATGTATCGGAATGTATTTTTTTTAAATACGAACATTATAATTGAATTCTTACACTAGAAAGAAGTATAAATATTGATTTTAAAAATTACTAACTGTCTGAATCTGTCATCTGTTTATAAATTTCGGTGTGATTAATAATTTACGAAGAAAAATATAATTATTTGATAAACAAAATCAATCCATTTAATTTAGTTTAATGCCATTTTCTTAATCAAAGCTGCATCAAATTACTATGCGCTGTGAGTCCAAACGTGCCAGACGCAACCTTCAATTTTTAAAAATCAAAGTAAAATTTTATTTTACATATGGGCCCATTAGAGGTGAAGTGAGTTTAGTAGAAGTTTAGAAAAAAATAAGTTAGATGCGTTGTAATATTTAACACGCCTTAAAGTATCGTAAAAGTAAAGTAACCTCAGTTAATACACATTGCAATAGAGTTCCAAAGCGCCAAGTAAAGACGTGATAGTAGTTAAAATTCCAAGAAAAAAGTTTTACCGTTTCATTAGTTGGCTCGCTTCACCTCTAATGAGCCCATATATGCAAATATTTCTATATACTCCTTATCATTGTAATATATACGATTTAATGTGCACAATATACGATTATACCAGTACAGCGATTGTAATGTTTAATGGGTCCAATCTAATGGGTCAAAATTTTCTCTAATTCGCAGGTCAAGTCATTTGTTCATGAATTCTCAATTGTATTAATACAATATTTCATTATAACTATCGTACATAATCAGAAAACAATGTGAAATGATTATTTAATCTATGGAGGGGCAGGAGTGATTTGTGGACGGAGTGACATCAGGAAACGAATATCGAATGATGGGACATGACTAGGGTATCCAATCCCGGAGCCTTTTTCCAATCCCGGTATCCCGGGATCTCGGGATTGGGATTACCATACAGAGGAATTTAAAATCCTCAATTCGCTATACTTTTTCCCCGGATTATCTCCGAACCTCGTTTTTTTTTTTAGCTCACCGAAGAATTTTAAATCCTCAATTTGCCAATTTCGTGTCAATTTTCGGTATTTTCTCAAAATCCCGAAATTCCGGGATCGTGGCCATTTCAATCCCGGGATTTCGGGATCAGAAAATTGAACGGGATCCCGGGCTTACGGAATCTCGGATTCCGGGATTGGGTGCCCTTGACATGACCGATCAATATAATTTTTGAATAGGACCACCTAATTCTTTGTATTTCAAATTTTGGGTAATAAAGATATCATGTATGTGTTACTCATGTGTGTTTGGTGGTTAATCACAAGGATATGGGTTTGGGTATCAGGGAAGGCAATTTATTTTATTATTTGACACATTACGTACATTCAATTGAATATATTTGTAAAAATAATACGTTTGAATATTCGTTATATAGTTTCAAATCATGTTTACAAAAGCACAACATTTTTGTATAGATGGTATTGATATGATAAAAACGGTTATTTTAGTAAGTTTTTGCTGTGGATTCAATGATCTTGAAAGAGATTTCACGTCAAATGGTAGACATGAAAAAAGACACGTTTACAGAAGCGAAAAGCGTAATATGAAAATTGAAAAGAAAATGGCTGTACACAAAAAAGATATTCCCATAACAAGCCGTCAATGTTGCGTGGATATTTTCTATGAGCTTTCTTTCTTCAACAAAAAAAACGAAAAATTTACGAAAAGGAAAAAATAATCTATACAAATTTGCTTCAAGGGCGAATCGGATAAAAAGTCTACCGGTGTGAAAGAAAATGTCTTGGAATATTACTATGAATGGAAGACTTTTTACATCAAGCTGTTCGATAACAAAAAAAATGTGATTTTATCAAACTATCTTTACAAAGCCCAGTGCTTGCTTTGTTTGCATAATAGTCCGGTACCGGTACTAATAAACAGATTAAATAACCCACAAATTTAAGTTTTATCAGCAGATATTTTCGATATTTTTTTATTACAAAAAAGATGAACGGCATAAAAAAATGTTTCTCAATAAAAGTAAGTTATACGTATGAAAAGATGATTTACATTCTTACTGTTGCAGATTTTTTAATATGACTATTACGAACTCTATTTAATGTTCTGTAAAAAGAAACATATAGAGTTTATAGTTGACAATGTTTTTGGGGTTTTCCAGGTTTTTTCGCGTAACATATCTAGTATTTTTCTACACAAATTTCTATATTCATTTTTCATTTAAACCGTGTTGGTAATTTTAAAAAAGCGGTTTAAGTGGTTATAAAAAAAGGAAATAACGTCCGTGTTTGATTTCAAAAATAAATTTTATGTCTACATTACTACAGTCAAATAAAGCTATTTTCATTATCACAGTTTTTTTAAATGTACTATTTATTAATTCTATTGTTTCTTTAAATTAAAAAAGTTATACGTCATACCAGCGGACATTTAATTCAATTGAGATAGCATAAACATAGTCGATGACACATAAAAATTTGCCATATTTCATTCATATGATTTTTTAACCGAAATGGAAGAATAATTCTAATACGGTTTACTGGCCAAATTAAAACTTCAACCAGAATTTAAGATTTCAAGTAATTTTGGCAATCCACTCGTAAAATGAAAAGAATTTTAAACTGAACATGGAAGTTGAACTCTAAAGTCCGATAAATTAAAAAATCAACGAAAGAGCACGATGGCGCAAAAAACAAGCAAATAAATCTAATATGCTTATTCAATAAAACAGTATATGTACTTATAATAGTCTTTAAATTTAGAATTTATATTAACTGTATTTAAATGTTTTTTTCTAATATTTCACTAAAAATAATGACGTGAATAGTTACCGGTGCGTGCATAATGTACAAAGCAAGCACTGGCAATATATTTTATCGAAAGCTTGGGAAGTATGTACCCATATGTGATATATGTTCATACATTTTATTTAATAAAATAATTTTTCAATAACACAACTTTATACATGGGCGGCACAAATGGAAATCTATCATTTACTTACGTCAAGTTGAATGAATTCGAATAAATAATGTAGTTGAACATATAGCAAAAACTTCAAGTACGCATGACTAAAAGTTATAAATAGTATCAGAATTGTGTTTGAAAGTAATAAAATATATTATATTTGAAATGATTTTTTTTTTTGGTGAAATCAAAGCATTATTTATATTTTATTATTTTTTACTTCTCCACACACGATCACCAATAAAATAGCGCCTTTCGGAAAATATTATTATTATTTTCAGTATAAACATAAATCGCGAAGTTTTAACACTCCAAGATTTAATTTAAGACTTTGTCTGAAGGTGTTTAATAGAATTTCAATATTTTACACAAGTTTTGTCACTAACGACCCGTATTTCGCTTTGTAGTTTATCCGTGCACTTGAACGCCTGAAGATGCCGAAAGGCCGAAAGATGCCGGATCGTTAGTAACAATACTTGTGTGAATGAACAAAAATTGAACGATTCAAACGTCAAGATTTGATTTACAGTTGTTTTTGTCACTGAAATCAAAAAAAATACGAAAATGGAAAATATGGAAAGTCTAACTAATAAAATATTACATTATAAAGAAATTAATGATGTGTAGGGGTGTAAGAAAATTGCGGTATTCCATTGACGTGTTTTACGCGATATCTAAATATGAAATATCTAGTGAATGATGACGAATGGAGAGACAAAATCTTCAGCTAATTTGATACTAATAATCTAGGTTAAATATAATAAACTTGAAACCATAAAGTAGACAAAGCAGTTCAGCCATAATTTTCAATAATCGATGATGTCCATATTGGAAAAATAGCGGACGGCCTGAGAGGAATCGATACGCGTGTGATTTATTGTGTTCGACGATGGCGCCACCTGTGATCGTGTTTCAGAGTGGGCGTTGTTGGCGACTCGGCATGTTAAGACAGTCTTGACCCAAGAAAATATTATTGCCGCGAAATAGTCACGGCATTACAATTAAACTTTTACGAAACAATCAAACAAAATGCCATGCTTTTCATGGAAATAATAACCAGAAGTCGCGCGATTTAATGGTCTGGATATGAGCTATTCCTGAAACTTTTCACGAAGTTCAATTATCACCACTGACGTATGTATGGCCGTATACAGTCTAACAAAGCTGTGTTCATGATTTTCAAAGATATTCCTCCGATATGAGTACACTGAACTCCTTTTTTACACGGTTTCGTTATAACAAGGTGCTACAATCCTTGCATGTACATACTAATTAGTACTATTGCGAAGATAAGTTTTCCCAGTAAACCCGAAAATTTGGAAATAAATATTACACAGGCCCTGGATATTTCAAATGTTGAAAGCGATATCGTATCAAATGTGCGTAAACGGGTTTGTATATTGTCTGATAGTGAATAATCTTTGTTATAATTGTTTTTAAACAAAAATTAAGATACAATAAACCATGTTTTTTTAAAAAATATATACTAAAATGATTTTTATACAAGGAAACCGATCTACCATTCTTTTATTATTTACGTATCCTTTTTTTAACACGGTATTCCGTAGAACATATCCACCGTGTAAAAAAGGAGTCCAGTATATTTTCGATAGTATGATCACAAGCGTGGCGTTTATTTTTGAAATTATGAAACTATGGTGAACGATCAATCCCGGGATCGAATGATTGTGAATAATAATAATTGTTGCCCCAGTAACAAGCAACAAAATAATCTCGAGATTACGAAGATTGTAATTCGGCTGGTGGTGAAATTCAGTACTAACTCTTTTAAGAAAAAAAGTTATTCAAGTTTCTCTGAGACGGAGACAACACATTCACGATATGGCCTGACATTTCCTAAATATAGCCACTGTCCTGTCTTATCTCATATCAGAGACGACACGTCACGTTGTCGTGAGCGAGCAGTATTTCGTTAGCGTTCTGCTCATCCGCAAAATTAGCGAGCAATTAGCGAGAGGCGCAGTGTGTTTCGCGGAGTGTCACTTCATCCGCCCACCTAAGTTACTTACCTGACTTACCTGAGAACATTTCCCTGGGCGGCTGTTCTTTGGCGCCGCCCGCGAGACGTCTCGACTCTCGACCTACTGACGGTGTTGCCAACGCATCGCCGTCAAAATTATTTATTCGTACATTCTTCACAAACACAATCGAAAATCTTTGCAATGGGATATTGAAAAGATTAAAGCGTTCAATATTCAACCCTAAGCGTATTTTCATTTATACAATTACCATTAAATAAATCTTTTATTAGCATAAATGTGCCGATCGATAGCAAATCAATATTGATTGACATAATGAAAAAATCATATTGACTAATTATCTTACAACTTGCAGTAAAACTGCGCAAAAATTAATCTGCAACCAGATAACACTAGTTTCGCTTCCTATGATAGAATACATAGAAAAAATTGATGGGAAATCAATATAAAATTATGAATAATAGAAAATTTAAATTAACTTTGATTATTCCACGTATTGTGTTACTAACTGTGACACGTGTTTCGCCTCTTTCAGAGGCATCGTCAGACTTACTATCGCAAAGTTTGCAGTAATGAAGCAAGATTGATTCTAACATTTTAAAATTATGAAATTACAAAATGGAGTTTGGGTTTTTTTCCTTTTAATGGAAGCAAGGAGGGGGGTGTAGAATCGAAATAAAGCAAACAAATAATGATACTAATGAGTTGCAATCAATCAGATTAGGATTTTTCCTTTTTAAGATAAGCAAGGAGGGGATTATAAAATCGAAACAAAGCAAACAAATATAATCATACAACTAATGACGTTAAACATTACAAACTATTAAACTAATGAGCTGCAATCAATCAGATAGGTTGGTGATTACTCTATTAATTGGAAACAATGTAAGTAATGGCGAACCACCTGTCCTATTGAGAATATTATTTAATAATATTTCTTTATTGTTAAGAGTTTTATAAATTTCTAAAAAATCTCAACTATTCATCTTTAAACCCTTTTTATTTACTTCGAAAGTATTAAAATTATGAAATTATGATTCTTAAACCTATATTAAACATACATACAAATGTTTTTCTAAGCTTATTAAAAGTGGCGAATTGCACGAATATAAAAAATGCAAATATACAGCCGAACCCATATCCAAAAACTGTTTCATATTGAAAAGTTCCGTGAACCAACGTCAATTTCATTCTGAATTAGATTTGTACACATAGTACCTATTTCCTACAAATTATTAGTAGAAACGTAGAACGATAACCGTTATGTGTTAAAACCGTGTTTAGTAGAATGTTTACGTACCTAGTGAGTTAAAAAAATCATATTTAATTTCTCTAAGCTGGAGCGTGTAAGTGAACTTTCAAAATGAATTTACGAATCCAGTGGTAATTCCGTCATAAAACGAAGAGTTTTCATTGCGTATAATCAAATATAATTTATTCAGTTTTCCTATGGGTTGGCAACATTACGCGGTGACGCAATGGCGTCGGTAACTTTAGTCGCTGAAACACGTCTGGGATCTCGTCGCAGATAAAGATACGAGAAACTTTATTGAAAACTCAGTCGCAGGTAGGTAAGAACTAGTCAAACTTTTGCGTAAGATTGGCGACACACATAACATAACATACAGGCCATATTATATGGGACAATCCAACCCAACTCGACAACTCTAGATGGCACGAAATATTTTGAAATTCTTTGAAAACGATTCACATAAACAAAATTATTGTTAATAACTACGACGTGAATAATTAAAAAATATATGATGATAGAAAATGAAACAGATACACTAGCACGACGCGATGAATGGGTTGAATATTTAGTTACGAACGTGCAGCTATGAATACTAGGACTGTGGAGTCGGAGTCGGGAGTCTTAGAGTCGGGGGTTTTTTCCAGAGTCAGAAAAATGTTATGATTGAGACCCATTTTTAAAAAATATATTTAATGATGTGTATTCAAGTCACAAAAGTCCACAGTGTTGTCACTGCATGCTAGGCTAACTGATGATCTAATGGTATACAATATATATAAATTGAAATGAAATTATTAAAATATTTCTTTGGAGTTGGATCTTTTTTTACCCGAATCCACAGCCCTGATGAATATTCGTCTTTTCGTGCAGTTAAAATATCTGGAGGTGATTTAATTTAAGCTTTTGGTGTACAATGGACTTCTATATTGTAGTGACTAAACATGATTTTTGCGATCAAAATGTTTCATTCTCAATCAAGTGTTTATTCTATCAATTTTAAATTGACTTGCGTATAATCTCACGTAATGGTATTTATGGTGTCTGTTTTTTCCGGTAAATTGATATTTTGAAATATTTGGTTCATTGGCAAAAAAGTATGAATATTCAACATTCATTATCATTTTCAATTATTTGTTTTTTACTATTTCCGCTACTGAAGTAGAGCTTTTGTGCACTCGAATATCAAAGAAACAAAACGCGACCCAGACTGACAGCAGAACAGACGCGAATTCCGAATAACGCATAACCTATCTACCGTGATATTAGAGGTTTATAGTAAATATTCTAAAATTTAAACAACTTAATAAAACAATTTGTTTATCCTACGGTTGTATAACTAGTTGTGACACGTGTTTCGCCTGTTTAAGTAGCATCTATAGATAGACATGACATGTTTGTACAGCAACAATTAAACATTTTAAACTTGATTCAACCTAAATCTTTCCGATCACTAATCGTTGCTCCAATCATAGCCGAAGATTTTAGGAGAAATTTAATGATTGCAAATGTGTGCATTTACTATACTGGGTTCCAGGAAACCGTCGTCCCATGTAATGTGGCCTGAACTATCGGTGTCGCTGTCCTTTTAACGGACCCGGAATCGCTTCCGAACTTTTACAGCAAAATGCTTCGACAGCCAAAAATCGTTGAATGGGCGGGATGCGTTTTACTGAAACCTGTAGCAAGTACCTATCACACTTTGATTTAGTAAATACTCTACGGAATTGACAGAAAATTTATATCATATTCAACTACTTGCAACTTTACTCAAATTTGGTTTGATTCCACAAAGTTGTGGAAAGAGTTTATGGAATTTGATATGTGAACCAACTTCAGAACAGAAAATTCAAATTAGGTATACTTTGAAAATAAATTGTACGGTAAAGCATTGTAACTTTACTTTATTTCTATTCGTTGCATATTATTACAATATTAACATTTTATTTTTTGATCAATTTTATAATAAATAAATTAGCAGTTAATTACTCCTGGGACACGCGTTGGATATAATTAAAAGTTTACACCGAAGCGTTACAAGACATACTCAGTATAGTGGAATGTAACTTAAAAGGGGGAAGCGGTGGACATAAGTTGGTGTATCTTTAATATGATTCAATAGCTGGTGAGGATTCCTATGGGGTGCATTGCAAAATTCTTCTTATTTCAACAATTCGCTAAATACCAATAATATCTAGCTGATATGCATTGTAACCTACAATGATACCTAAATCAATACAGTGCAAATATTACGCAAATTTGTCTTGGGTCACTTTGTACCCGGTCGCTCCCCGATCCTATTGTCGACGTTTCGGTACTCAAGTGTTAATAATTATTATAAATATTTTCTTTTAAAACCAGAAAACTCGAAATTTGTAGCATATAAAGTTGACTCTGTATGAATAAATTAATAGCCGCAAATGGAATAATTAAATACATATTATAGAAGGGAACAAGTCTCCCACCGATTAAAAATCGCCGAAGTTTTAGTAGTTAATTTTAAAACGATGTGTTAAAAGCTGGATGCTACAAAGGTATTTTGATTTTGGCAACTTTATCGCGGGGGGCGACGACACAAAGGTGCGCCCCCCTGCGGGGCCATTAATCTAAATAAAAATAACAAAATATCTTTAATGCGCTGAGCATGCACACGCGATGCATGACTTCTAGTGCGATCAGAAGCAATAAACAAAATTGACAGCCACAAAGGCTAGTCAACCATTATCTATCACCTGTGGATTTTTCCGTTCCATCCAATCCTATTTGTCTTCAAACATTGAAAGTGTATTTTTTAAAACATTTTTTGTTTTAATCAAACGACTATAACAATTAGTCGAATAGTTAATAATATTTACTCGGCGATGATAAATTAATAATCACTAATCTTAGCATCCTCTCGTCGAAATAATGTTTTAACCTATGTTAATTATATCCTAAATATTCATAAACGATGGTGCAAACTTCTTACAGCAAAAACTATTTTGTCGAACTAAATAAAAAGCAAGCAATTAAATTAAGTGTATTGGAAAAAAAATCGCCTGCGGTGCATATTTCCTTGAGTCAACACGTATTAATAATTTAGTTTGTGACGTATTCCATTGTTATATACGACATATCTGTATATACAATTTCAAATAATTACATAGCAGACAAGGACGTAACTATCTTAAACTATTTTTATCAAAACTATCTCCTTGGCATACATATTACATTTGAGTAGGTCAGAATAATTGTGGATCAAATCCATCATACCGATCCTGAGATATTTAACTTAAAGTTAAAAGCCTTTTGTAAAATCTTCTGACGTTTTTACTGTGTATACAACACATGTTTTCACAATACAAGAATGAATTAAAACAAATAGTTAAACGGAACGTTTGTTAAAAATCAATCCAAAGAGAGAATACTGGACATGGTTCACTATTATTCTGATCATTGTCAATATAGAAATGAATTTATGTTTTATAATTAAGTATTTCGACTGAGGGTGCTTGATGGAATTTCAATATCAAATTTGAATTGTTTGAATTTTGTACTTTTCCATGAGTTTTGTCGCTAACGACCCGAGTTTCGCCTTTCGGCATCTTCAGGCATTCCAAGTGCACGGATGTACTTGAACTGACGCGTAGTAAACAGTTTGTATCGTTTATATTCAAAAATATAAGTAGATCACTAAGTTAAATGGCTATTAAAATGTAAATTGAATGTATACAATTTTCAATAAATTAAGTGGGTTTGTTATAATTATGGGGATTTTTTGAAAATATTAATGACCAGATAATAACATAGGAATGTTTAAAATAAATCTAGGGTTTTATCCGACCTATTATTAATGAGTTGATTTGTTTTTAAGCCTTTGAATTAATATTTAATGATAGCAAGTGCTTGAATTATTAATAAAATGACAATTACTTAAAAGGGGTACAACAATGGAGAATTTGGTAGATAATATTGCTCGTTTATGTTTTAAATCTCATTTAGCTTCGTTTTTCTCTAAATCTTCTTTATTATTGCCACATTTCTCAGACTATCGAATGTGGTTTTGTGTATGGAGGTTTTAAACCATTGGACACACTAAAATCTTCGTATGATCTCATTTGTATCTATCAAAAGTCAGCGAATGACTATTTGCACGAATAATTGACCTGCTAAAATGGACATGATTCAATATTTTTCTGAAGGAGTTCAAAATTTGGTATCAAAAAAAACAGTTTTCTAATAAATAGAGAAAATTTGTAGTGGTATTACCAAACAAGACAGTAATCTTTTACCTATACAAAGAAATCGAAATTTTAAATATGTAAATGTGAACTTGATCCATAATTATTCTATGGTACTCGTAGAAAGGTTGGGGTGAGGTATCTTGGAAAAAAGATTATTTTTTGGGACAGATATCTTAAGACGCACCAATGAAAAGAATATAACAAATATCATTTATGTAACAATAAAATGGGATAAAAAGTCGTAAAGAATCAACAAAGAACTTGACAGATTCGGAAGAAGGAACCTTGTCCAAACAATCTTAAAGCTTGTGAAGAAAATTACATCTTGTCTTTTAGGCAAAAACTTGTTGCTGAAGTTCACATGATCAGGCAGAAACTATCTAAATATTAATAAGATACATGATAAAATTAATTTGGGTAACATAAAAAGAAAAGTGAAGTGGTATAAAGCAGCTGAAGATGACTAAGGATAAATAAGTATCGATCCACGTTCGGCGATAAAATTCTTGCCGGCATAAGAATGCAAAAACAGTTTAAAAAAAAAGTGGCGGCATTACAAAAAGAATATGAAATTAAAAAAAAATCGCATGCGATACGGATTGATTCTGAGGTGATAATTTAGTGGGGCGTCCGTGATTTTGGCCGGTCACGCGATTATCGCTCGCCAGTGGTCACCACTGACCCCTGACCAATGAGCGATGGCTATCTCTCACAGCAAACGGCGGCGCGTGCGAAAGGGGTGACTATTCAACTACAACAATTATTTTTTTAAAGATTTATTTAAGTGAAGGCAAGTACGAAAATTCGAAATATAAATCTACATAAAATACTAAGCGCATAGACACATAATGGATCATTTTAAAAGCATATTTTTAGCGATATCTATTTTTAATTTCTATGGAGCAGGAATATAACTATGGTGATAGGATGAGGCTTGTAGTTAAATGATGTCTCTGTCTACGGCCCGTTTTCAGGATCAAATAGGAAACGGGTGTAGACTGTACAGGAATAAAAACACCACAGTCATCCATGACTTTGGTCACAATTGTTACAATTTTTAAATAACTTGAAACTTAAATATGTCAACGAGGATTAGAACCACCACCTGGTAACATATTTACAAGCAGGCATTAGAAAGATAACCAAGATGCCAAAAAAATCTCTAATAAGGTGATGAAAATATATTTGTTTATTATGCTATTTCCCCCTCAAGTTAAATTAAAAAAAGCCTTCATTCTACACAGTGTAATATTATTTGTTTTTCAGCTTATTTTTTAGTTGATTGAGCTTTCGTTGCCCCTGCGATTTAATTTTTACCTCATTTAGAATTTTTAACCCCGGTTCTGCGATAACTGGTCTAATGAGAAGTTTACTTTCCCGTCATTTTTTAAACTTATTTAGTAGTCATCATTCGAATGGAGTTATAATAAATAATGATACCTTTTTTTACATTTTTTTTTTAAACCATGTCCGCTCCCAATGTGGAGCATATGGACTCCTAATGGAGTTTATCTCAACAGAAGTGTTTCTACGAGAACTGCTTGTTACTCAGTTGCTCAACCTCTCTTTTTCCAAAGAGAGTAGTGATAGAAGGATCGGGCTAGGACAGGATTAGTGGTAAGCTAATCGCTGTCGATACGCCCCGTTCATAGGATAAGAAAGGTGAGAGGGGGGAATTCAAGACATCACATACATCCATGCCTTTGAACAGAAATTCATAAATCGATTGAAAAATCAATTTATAAAACTGTCCGTACCGGGATTTGAACCCGGGCCCTCTGTAGCCGAAGCCAACACCGTTGACCACTCGACCACACAGGCGACAGGTTTTTATATTTACTTGTATTATAATTTTAACCGCTTGGACACCAAGCGGACGCAGGTGTCCAAGAAATGAAAAAAAAGAAATACTTGGTATTCCACTGTAATCTTAACATTAATAGCCGATAAGGTCTGTCTGTAAGGACGTCCGCAGTAAGGTACAGACCAATGATTTCGATTTATTCTGAACAGCACATTTTTGAAATGTTGTTCTATCCAATGGGAGCGGCTTATTTTAAACCGGGCGTGAATGTTCTGATATCGCCACGTTTGAAAATTTGATATTTCTTGGTGTAGAGCTAAAGTATTGTATCACCATACATCATAATATTCGAATAATCAAAGACTTTAATTCGACTATTGCAAACTATGATTATAGGGCTATCGAAATGAATCGTCTGATCGTGTGAGTCGATGTGAGACTAATATTTTTTGGAGCGGATTTGATCAATTGAATCATAATGATGAATCTTTTCACGTCTGACCTTGAAAATCTGTTAGAATTCTTTAATACATTAAGAATATTCAAATTATGATATGGATATATGATAGAATAATATTTTGCTTTTTTCATACACTTGGACAAAATGTGCAACTGATTTTTTATTGAAAAATTGGATTTGATCTTTTGATTTTTATTGGAAATAATTGTTAAATAATTTAAAATCCGAAAAATAATTGTTGGCAAACTTAAACATTATTCCAAAAATTAAGTAATTTACAAAATTTCTGCTACTACGAAAGATGATTGTTAGCAAACTTTAACATTATTCCAAAAATTAAATAATTTACGAAATTTCTGCTACTACGAAAAATGGTTGTTAGCAAACTTAATCATTATTCCAACAATTAAATAATTTACGTAATTTCTGCTACTACGAAAAATGGTTGTTAGCAAACATAAACTTTATTCCAAAAATTCAATAATTTACGAAATTTCTGCTACTACGAAAAATGGTTGTTAGCAAACTTAAACATTATTCTAAAAAATCAATAATTTACGAAATTTCTGCTTCTACGAAAAATGGTTGTTAGCAAACTTAAACATTATTCCAAAAATTAAGTAATTTCGGAAATTTCTGCTACTACGAAAAATGGTTGTTAGCAAATTTAAACATTATTCCAAAAATTCAATAATTTACGAAATTTCTGCTACTACGAAAAATGGTTGTTAGCAAACTTGGACATTATTCCAAATATTAAATAATTTACGAAATTTCTGCTACTACGAAAAATGGTTGTTAGCAAACTTAAACTTTATTCCAAAAATTCAATAATTTACGAAATTTCGGCTACTACGAAAATTGGTTGTTAGCAAACTTTAACTTTATTCCAAAAATTAAATATTTCACGAAATTTATGCTACTGCGAAAAATGGTTGTTAGCAAACTTAATCATTATTCCAACAATTAAATAATTTACGTAATTTCTGCTACTACGAAAAATGGTTGTTAGCAAACATAAACTTTATTCCAAAAATTCAATAATTTACGAAATTTCTGCTACTACGAAAAATGGTTGTTAGCAAACTTAAACATTATTCTAAAAAATCAATAATTTACGAAATTTCTGCTTCTACGAAAAATGGTTGTTAGCAAATTTAAACATTATTCCAAAAATTCAATAATTTACGAAATTTCGGCTACTACGAATAAAAATAAAATATATTAAAATAAAATATAATTAAATTAAATTAAATTCAATAAAATAAAATAAAATAAAATAAAATGAAATGAAATAAAATAAAATAAAATACCATAACATAAAATAACATAAAATTAAATTAAATTAAATACTATGCAACAAAAATCTCACGTTGCTGGGCAACGGGCTTACAGCTAGTTTTGATTAATATGTGTAGTGCCATATATACCGAATCAATATAGGTTCTTAAAATATCTAATTAGAGTGTATATTAGGCAAAATCATTTTCTTTAAAAATATGTTAATGCGATTTATTTGTGCGGTATTCAAACTGTTAATAAAAGTGCAGCTTCGGAGATACTCTTTTAACAAGATTTAAATCCAAAATAAAAAAAGATTTTTCATTTGAAGTTCAATACGATTCGATAGAAATCCAACATAAAATTATTTGTTTGCAATTTTGATAAATATCGACATCAGGGTTGACAGCCGCTGCGAGAGGCCTGCGGTGGCGTCGGCTACATTCGGGGAGGTGGCGCATTATTAAGGTGCATGATGCATGAGCAACCGACACGCAATATTCATTCCCGAATTCAATCCCGGCTGTGACTTATCAACGAATGCGCCATGATACGCTGCGAGTTCTTTACGCTTATTTACAGACCGTGAGAGATTAGCAATTTATAAATTTATCATTTTTGAAATATCGAGTATTCACCACTAGGGTATCCAATCCCGTAGCCGTTAGTAATCCCGGGATTTCGTGATTGACTATTTTCCCGGAATCCCGGGATTGAACACTCAACATGAAATTGTGTATAAATTGGAATTTGAAATTGACAAAACTTTTGATCTGCGATTAAGAAATCATAGAAATTTTTCAATTCAAACAATTTCATTTCCAAATCTAAAAACCCAGGAATTTACCGATTTGCCTAAAATGCCAGCGTGACTCGTTTTTTTTAAGCTCTTCCAAACATTTCCAAATTCAAAATCCTAAGATTTTACGGATTTGCTGAAAATTTCTCAATCCCGGAAATTTTAAAAATTCACAAAAATCAATGCCTGCTAAAAATGCTGCTCCTACTAGGATAGGAACCCATGTGTCCTATCACGGAAGCCAACGTGGTTGACCAGTGAACTATGAACCCGGACTTCAACGAAATCACACGTTCGTAAAGAAGGTCTGAGATTGGATGCCCTATACAGCACTGGTTACAACCACGTATACTTGTCTCATTTATCGAAATTGTACATAAAAAATATGTTTCACACACGCTGTTTGAAAAAAAACTTAAAACACACATATTTAAAAATATATACATATTATTCATAGCTCGCGTTGCGACGATCGGTTCTGTTGACATTGGAATACGTACGTGTACATGATACTACCGCAGTACGGTCGTTAAATTAATTCGATGGGTCGTGGTTTATGGAAAAAATATTTGTAAGTGTTATAAATTGCCAGTACTCAGATCACACATTTTTTATGCAAACAATAATAAATAAACTTTGAATTTGAGACAGAATAAAATAAAATAAATTGTCGAAAATGCCCAAATCAAATACCAGAAGACGATCCTCACGAAATACTATTAGACATTCCCAGTGTCAATTTAAAATGCCGTAACAAATGATGGCTGATATTTTATTTATTTGGCTGTAATAATTTCGTTATAATTTAATGTAAAAATATGCTCATTTGACAATCATAACGCCAATAAAACATTGGAGACGAACAATTGAAAAAAATGGGCGACAAACAAGCAATAAAAGACATCAATTACGCGTATTATTTTTAATTCACAGAATAAATCTGTAATATTACATCAAAGTTATCATATATAAATGCCTTCACACACGATCGATTTTTTCCGAGTGTTTGATTACAATTTAAAGTGTTAATACATACAAATCGTGAGGTATTAATTATTAGACGTTAGTTGTTTTCAGAACTCTTAATGCAAATATTTTCAATAATTGATGGAATAGAAAGATATACAGCTGGTGTATTTTAATCTATTAGTCTATAACAGCGGTCGGCAACCCAAATACATTTACAAAGTACTGGCCACTCAGCATGCCACTAAAATAAACATAAGTGACTTCCTTGAGGTTTGACTTTGGAAGCTAACACCTCAATATTTGGTTTATAGTTTGAAGTCTTTAATTTTAAATTCAAGACGTGCTTCCGAAAATCCTTTCGCGTGCCACCTAGTGGCACTCGTGGCATAGGTTGCCGGACGCTGATATATAAAATATAAAAAATATACACTTTAAAAACATCGGTGTAAGCATTCAAACTAGAATATCAGAAGACAAGCAATATAACGAAGGGAATATTTTTACAAAAACATACAAAAAGTGGTGACCTGATGACAGAAGTCTGAAAATTAATAATTTTTGTTTTTTTTTTTCATCAAAAATATTTAATTAATAACTTCTCAAAATATGGTCGAATTTAGAAAACCATGTACATGGCAATGATGAAACTTTTGACTTACTGATTATGCTTAGTCTGAAGACATATGAGAAATCATAATGGTAGAGAATTTTGGAGTTACATCAGCAGTCAGTCTTATTCGTGTAGTAATTTATATCGAAAAAAGTTTTTCTAGAGAACTGCCTGTTACTCGGTCTCTTAACCGCTCGCTTTCGGAAAAACTATATATATAAACATGATGCTTGTACTAGGGCATCCAATCCCGGGATCCCGTAATCCCGGGATCCCGTTCAATTTTCTGATCCCGAAATTCCGGGATTGAGATGGCCGCGATCCCGGGATTTCGGGATTGAGAAATTTCTAGCAAATTCTCGAAATTTATACGAAATTGGCAAATCGGGGATTTCAAATACTTCGGTGAGCTAAAAAAAAAAAAACGAGTTTCTGTGAGATTCTGGGAAAAGGTATACCAAATCGGAGATTTCAAATTCCTCGGTGAGCTAAAAAAAAAAAAAACGAGTTTCTGTGAGATTCTGGAAAAAAGTATAGCAAATTGAGGATTTCAAATTCCTCGGTGAGAAAATCTCAATCCCGGGATCCCGGGATCCCGGGATTCAAAATAATTCAATCCCGAAATCCCGGGATTGGAAAAAGGCTTCGGGATTGGATACCCTAGCTTGTACAGGACTAGTGGTTAGCTTATCGCTCTTGCTACACCCCGTTTTTAAGATCGGATAAGTGGAAACAAATGTGAGTAATGGCTTTCGAACGTAAACCGTCAATACCAGGAATCGAACCTGTGAAAATAACAATAGGAAATTATTATTGAATATTACCAAGTGTGAATACCAACAATGAATGACCCACTGAAAAGACACGATATGACTTGACAAGGTAACAAAAACAACTTTTTATATGCCGTTTCGTTTTTAAATATTTGATCATTTATTCACCGTTGTCTTGTCGGCTTATTGACTCGTGTACGGGTACCTTTAGATGTGACACGTTCGTGCCATGGCATTAATAATAACGTATCATCAGATTTTATAGTTTTGCGAAGCACATTGTCGTGTGTTTCATCGCTTTAAAATGAAAATTTTAAACAAAATTTGCATAACAATACACGCCTATAAATAAGCACACATCTCGGATGAATATTTATTTATTTATAAAATATTTTATAAATCAACATTTGTGATTTCTAAACCAACAAACACGGCGGGATCCCAAAAAAGGTGAATTAAATTATTATTAGTAGGCATGTGTATAAAAATTATTGTTGGACTTTTTTTTTTGCTGTCGTATGGAAAAATTGAATGTTCGAAACGGTCACGAATTGCCCGCGTGAGTGCTCCATTGTATTGGATGAGCTTTGGAGCGATTATTTAAAGTTTAAACACAACAAAAGGGGTTGGAGCAAGTCCGCCCCTTTTCTTTTGCGTATGACAGGTGTACCGAACTCAATCACGCGGCCCAAACCAAATCTGTATTATATCAACCAGTTACATTTTATACCGGGATGTAGTGTCACCGATCAACATTCGCACAACTCTCATAGTCACAAACACACAAACTTACACTAACTACATTTGCGCATCGTGCGTAAACGCAGTTTTGTCATGTAAGTTATAGACCAAAAGATAAATCAACACAAATATAATAAGTATTGTCATCATTCTCTACCAGACTTTTTAAAAATATGTTACATATCAGCTCCCGTGGAGCATATGGCCTCCTAATGGAGATATCCCAACAGAAGTTTTTTCAACGATCGCTGTTTGTTACTCAGTTGCTCAACCATTTCAAAGAGAGTAGAGATAGAAGGATAGGGCATGGACAGGACTAGTGGTTAACTAATCGCTCTCATTAAACCCCATTTATTTAAGGGTTGAAAGGTGGTTTATACCAGTGTTTCTCAACCTTTTTAGGCCCGTGGCTCCCAGGGGGGCAACCAGGCACGTTAAGAAACCATGGTTTAGACGTTACATTTAAATTTTAGTTACAGCTTATATACTATTTAGGAGCATATTTATGTTACCATATTAGTCCTAATGCGAATTATTTATTAAGTACTAACCGGTTCCCGGCAAGCGTTGCAATGCCACTCAAAGAAAGTTTTGTCAAAGTTATTATTGCAATCGGATGAGCGGTGTGGCAGTGCATAAAATACGAACAAACAAACATTCATTTTTATATATTAGATTTTATGAGAAGTTCAAGAACATTTACACAAACAGTAGGTCCTGAAACATGTGTACCGCCCTTTTCGACGCACAACACAACCGAAATTTGACAACTGCGCTTACTCTGGGCGCATTATCGCTCGTCAAATAATAGAGAAAAAATATGTTATAAATACGTTACACAAAAGAGTTCGGCCTAACACTCTTTCTACATTGGTCTCACTATTTCTAATAAACGGTAGAGTAGTATTTGTCAATTGCGCTCACTCTGTCCTGATTATTGATCAATGCATAGGCCTGTGTCGATCGTACATGAAATAAGATTTCAGCGCCCAGCGACTTTGAAACGAGCGCTTGTACACCCCTGCCATAATATGAGACGGCAAGATGCAATAAATCACCATAGAAAATGACTGCGGCATACACTCTCTCCATTATCACCCCGTGTTTGAATAATCGCGGGCAATTTGTCTACTTTTGGAACATTGGATGGACAGGTTTGGTACATAGGCCCATTCTTGTGCGAGGAATAAAATTCACTCGCGCCTTTTATCTCGGAGGCCTGAGTCCATTTTGATGTTCTCTGAATGTCGAATGGCTCGGTGACAAATTGCCATGGGAAACTGGGACATCGAAAGAATTTTTGTTTGTATTAAATATGCTAATTTTTGTATTCATAAAAAAAACTACCACTTGAAAAAGGATGTCTTTTACGCGTGTTGTTGTTTTAAGTGTGAAAAAGATTTCGGCCATTCTAGGCCAAATTTAATACGGTACCAAAAAAAGTTTTTTTTACTAAAATTAAAATGTGATACACAGCGTAACTCATCGGTCTTGTATCAACGCCTTGTATTTCGTCAATTTGGTTTCACGGATTCTTCTTCAAAATGACGTAAACCACAGTTTATTTCATAAATAACTTTTTCGATAATCATAGTTTATACTTGTGCTACCAAAAGAATTTAAGCTGCAAATTCCAAATCAGTATCCAAATAAATTTAGCTTTTAAGCTTGGAACAAAAACGACCATAACAGAAATTTGCATCCAGAAAAAAGGATTTACACAAAAGTTTTTCTTGAAGAATTTGCTTAATTAATATTAGGTTGAGTGAATAAAACACCAGTTTATTAGTCAGTGTGCACTTCAAAGTTGTGCATATTCAACATTTTAACTTTGGTTCAAAATCATCTAAAAACGTTTTTGTTCTTCCTGTAAAACTTGTTCTGCGTGGATTAAGTACTTTTCCCCTTTCTTCAGCCGATATGATTATAATTGACGAATTTTGCTTTCATATTTACATTTTTTCATTTGCATCCTACGGTATATATTATACATGTGTGATTTTTTAGCACTTGTTGAGTACTGGTGGTTGGTTAATCGATCTCAGTACGCTTCGATTTTATCATTGGATAGCTGTGAGATAAACATTTATGCCTTCGAGCACAAATCGATTGAAAAATATGTTTTAAAACTGTCAAAGCTTGACTGCTTGACAAAGTAACTGTTAAAATTATTATTTTACCATGGAAACCACCATCTGTCCATCTACTCACAAAAGAAGACATTCAATAAAGATCATATCAGCGTCTTAAATCTTAGCACAGGAGAGCGGCAAGCATTCTGTCTCCTTAAATCAATCTTCTGGTGTACTGTGCGGTTGCAAATGTACTTAATGTACATATGTCTCGGTACGTGTTATGTGTCTCGACATATGAATGACATCTTCATAAAATTAAGCACGCAGAAGCTTTGGGGAGCATTGCGGCACTCTGAAGCGTGACTCGTCTGAGGAATAGGACGTATTCACTTATGTAACATTATGGCTATTTCAAGGAACGCTATCCCATGAATTTTGAATTCATTTTCTTTTCGATGAGCTGCGACTGGTGTTAATTGGTAAAACGTTGCGTACCCTTGAGTGTCAATTTTGAATAACTTGGCCGCCGGCAGAAGTCGGAACTAAAATAGTAAATCAAGGGCTTGGAACAGCCTAACGTAACTATGTATTGATTTTTCATTCTCGCACACATGGTTTTCAAAAATAACCACCGCCCTTTCCCGATCCTCAATAACTGGGCATGGATAACTTACTACTATCGTCATTTTACAATGATATGTTACTAAACTAACTGCAGAAAAGACTAACCATTTAAAATACATACGTTTCACACCGGTAGCGGCATGCAGTCGGAAACGAATGATATTGACCATTTAAAAATAAAATTGTCGAAAGCGCGTGTTCCAAAAAGTTTAACTCGACTAAGTTTTTTGCTTTGATTAATTGTCATTTAATATCCTGGCATTCCACTGAAAGAAATACTGATTTTTCTTTGAAAAAAACATTGGGGTAACAACCGTATCTCCATCAGAAAATTTACATACGAGTCTACGTCAGATTGTGCGATAAGACTCTACCAGAAGTAAGCAACCCGAGCTAACGGGGACCAATGTTTATTATAAACTTTAAATGTGTCTATGTTTTGATTAAATAAGTGACTTTTAAGTGTTCACAGTCAATACTTGATAGAAATGTGTTATATTAAAAAAATAAAACACTCTTTTTAACTATGATCAGGACCGGTTTCGCTCATCACAAGCATGGTCAACTGATAAAAATATACATTAATACATAGTATAAATAGCCATGTATTAATGTATATTCTTATTAGTTGAAAATTCTCGTGATGAGCGAAACCCGTCATGATCCTATTCAATAAAAGTGACATTAGTACAAAAGGGTATTTTATTTTTTCAATTAAATTAGTGTTTTAATTGTAATCTCTATTTAAAGCTAGATCTCTCATTCAGCAAAACACATCGTGCTATATGTCATAAACAAGCCATTCGGGGTGCCCATCATAGAAAAAAGGTTGCCGACCACTTATATCTACGTATGCCTATTCGTATTACATATATCCAAAAAGATCATAACGTATGATATTACGAGTTGATTCGCGGGCGGCAGACCAGGAAGAGTTAATTACGACCAACGCCCCGGGCACCTGGCGGGGTGTCCGACGTCCAGGTTCCACAGTACGGTAGTCGTATGTCAGCTCATCTCCAGTTACCAACACTTATCACATGGAGTCGGCTGCCGTAAATAAGCCAGGAGCCGTAATCAGACGAGGAAAGGCATTGTAGTCATACGGAGAGTTGGCGTCACGCATTTCATTCAGCAATGTCTTATGGGAGAGTCCAGGTATGAACAACGAACGGGAAAAATGGTCAAAACGGTACGACTATCTGTCATCATGTCGACATGGTATCAAATTTAGTATTTTTTTTATCCATTTCCGCTCCCAATGTGGAGCATATCGTCGACTGAGAGCAGTTCTGTGATTTCTCATAAATCTAGTATTGGATTGCTATACAATTTTTTGCTATATTTTAAGGCGGTGTTTCCCAACGTGGGGGATACTACCTACCTGGGGGCAATTTCGATGATTTGGGGGTAATGCGCAAATCATTAATATTTGTTACATTTTTTTTTTGTTAAAACGCATTTTAGAAAATATTGTTTGTAGCTAATCTTAAAGCTAGTTATGAACTTTCTCTGCTAATAGCTAACTATGGGAAAAACACACTGTTAGAGAGGATTTAATAAAACCATCTATATCTATTTTCTCTGAATTTGTTAGGTACTTTACCATGAGATTTATTGAAGAAAAATGAATCTTTCTAGCAAAACAAAAAAAACACATTTTTAGATGTCCAATCAAAAAATAAAATTTTCATTCGTAATAATTTCACTTTTATTTTATATGATCAGGACCGGTTTCGCTCTTTACATTATATTATCATTATCTTTATATTAAGTAGCAAGCAGTTCTCGTAGAAACACTTCTGTTGAGATAAACTCCATTAGGAGTCCATATGCTATATATTGGGAGCGGACATGGTAAAAAAAAAAAAAAAAAAATGAACTCCACTTGTTTTGTGTTGCAAAATGTGACACGTGTTTAATTTCTTTAATGTGCGTCATCAGTTTTTTTCGCAAAACTTGCGATGTTAAGTCTGATGATGCTTCTCCAAGAAGTGTCCCATTTTTTTTACACAAAAATTGGTTAAACCAAGTTAACGATAGATACAAGTTCCATTGAAATGCTGATATGGAGGATGTATGTAAAAGAACTTCTCAAATGTATTCTTTATTATTAATCATTTCATATGCCATTTTTTAACAATAACGTATGTGCAAAAATATTTGAAAAGCATACACCACTCCTCATAAAATTAAACGCAATTCCATCAGTAGCCCCTAATAATGTTAAAACCATTTCTTATTCCTTCTTATCACTAACTAGCCTTGAATGGTGGATGAAAGGTGCACATATACGGCGCGTGGAAAATCATATCCATAACTCAACCGAGAGATCAGGAAGATAATGGCGTAACTTTTCAATCTAGATAACATTATGAATGATCTACCGTGACATTAAGCTATAAACACGATTTACTCTGATTCGTATACCATACATAATAATAATAATTGAGATGTGGACTCCCTACCATGAGAAAACGAAAGAGTAAATAAATAAATTGAGACAGAATAAGTAGGTCATATTATAATATAGGGATGGCAAAACTGCTACGTTTTTCGATAATACCGGGATAATAAAATATAACCGTTTTTACACTACATATGAACCCTCAAGAAGTGAAGTGAGCCACGTACAATCGCGTCTTTACTACATGTTTTGGTAGATTGCGTAGTTGTATTTTAGGGAGATAACACTATTGCAATTTGCAGTATGTATTAACTGAGCTCACATCATATTTTAAGACGTTTAGAAAATTATAATAACTGACCTAACTCATGTTTTTCTAAAATAACACTTGGCTCACTTTACCTCTTAGGGGCTGAATTATAATATTTTCGGAAATGGATTTATTAAAACCACAAAAGAAAATTCTTCGACTGCTACTGATTAATTGCCGTGAATACTCACTGATAGTATTTAAGCCAATCATTTTTTTATAGAATAGTAACTGAGTAACAAACAGTTCTCGTAGAAAAACTTCCATTAAAAGCAGTGATGTAGTGGTAAATAAATAGGTACCAGGTCGCACATTGATTTCTTCCCTATTTTTTTATATCCGTCCGAAGTTAAAATATCACAAGTTTTAACAATTAAATCAATACAACAAACGCGCATTTATTAAAAAACAAACTGTACTCAATTCTTGCACGATGCATTTGATGATAAAAATACAAAAAAAAACAAATAAATCATTAATACTGATATAATGCGTTTAAATTTATGAACCGTACTTGAAAAATAATTCACAAGTCAAAAGGTGGCAGGGCGGCGCCCTGGCTCATTTTCAGGTGCCAGGTCACAGACCTAGTCTGACCTGGCCCCACTACACTACTGATTAGAAGGCTATATCGTCGTTGATTTTCTACAAGCATGTCAACTTTTGTCATTTTTGATTTGTTTGACGTAATGAATTTTGAATTTCAATCACGCATTTCCATTTAACTTGTATTTCATGGTTTATTTAACGTTATATATATGGCAAAAAATAAATTGGCAAATAATATGGTCAGGGCCGGCTTGAAAATTTCTGCGCCTGTGTGCGAGGCGTCTTTGGCGTCTCAAAAAAACTATATCTTAATGCGCAGATAGTGCTTAAATCTTAGTGCGGCGTATACGCGCCACGAGCCGGCCCTGAAAATAGTCATAGGCTCTGTTTGGCATGAAGGAGAGGATGGCATAGATGGGAACGTCTTTTCTTCCATACTTATTAATTCCTCGAAGAAATTGAGGATACAACTATTCCAGAGGTGTTTTATGGCGATAGAAAGCGATAGCGGAAAAATAAAGTACATTTATGTGTCTCCTGAAAACTTGTACTTTTTGTAGAAAATTACCGACGATATGCCCCACATTGGGAGCAGACATAGATAAACTCATTTATTTAATTAATGGAATTGGTATGTACTTGGTAAAACTCCACTACTATAAAATGAAAATATAGTTTCTTCGGTCTCAAGACATTGTCAGAAAACTATACCTTACTTAGGCTAATAAGTCCTCAAAATTTACTCGATTCTTATGAGTTACACTTTGCTTATCCCTTACGAGATTTCTCTTTGCAACTGACAGATATTTATTATCAGTTTAGCTTTAACTACAAGATAAGTATTTTACAAATGGTCTTTAAAATTTCGAACGGCAATTTCACTATGAGACGCAGCTTGTTAGATTAGTGACAGCGTAACGCGTATGCCACCCTCACCTGCTGGTTTTTGGGCCCGAATCGATCACAGTATCACTTGATACGGGGAGGGATGAAGGTGTCAGTCGGACGGCGGATACGGGCCAAAGGATAAAAAAAAAACAAATGTACCAAAAAGTATCGCGTTCCATCGCCAGGTGCAATCTTGGATGTCATATCCGTGTGAATTTTAATACAAAGAATGTCTTATTTCTTTCATTTTTCATTTTAGTTAAAACAATAATACATATTACAGGTAAATAAATAAAAACAAACGGACGGATATATGTAAAGCTTACGTAAGGAAAAGGGGCCACAAGGAAAAGGTCATATTATGTGAATTTAAATATAAACTGTAAATAATTTTGAAAAAAAAAACAACTATGTATATACATACAGTCAAACTCGGTTATTGTGATCACGGAAATAAGGAAAAATTCGTTGACATTTTAGTTAATGGTTTTCTCCATAAATTGATTTTTTTTAAACCATGTCCGCTCCCAATGTGGAGAGCATATGGACTCCTAATGGAGTTTATCTCAACAGAAGTGTTTCTACGAGAACTGCTTGTTAGACAGTTGCTCAACCTCTCTTTTTCCAAAGAGAGTAGGGATAGAAGGATAGAGGCTAGGACAGGATTAGTGGTAAGCTAATCGCTCTCGATACGCCCTGTTCGTAGGATAGGATGGGTGAGATGGGGGAATTCAAGACATCACAATACACCTATGCCTTTGAACAGAAATTCATAAATCGATTGAAAAATCAATTTATAAAAACTGTCCGTACCGGGATTTGAACCCGGGCCCTCGTAGCCGAAGCCAACAACGTTGACCACTCGACCACACAGGCGGCAAATATATCGTCAAAATATTGAAACAATGAAACAAGCATCAATTTAAAATTTTATATGAAAAGTGGATCGACAGAAAAATGTAATATGTGTGTAAATAAAATCTATTTGTGTATTTTTGTTTGAATTGCTTCTTTTTGTGTTATGTGACCACTCCAGATAGTGCATGTATTAATGCGGTGGGTTTGTTTGTAAGCATTTAAAAATACCCATTCTCTGATATAACGATTAATGCATATTACGAGCAAATTCAGTCGGTCCCATCTTCTTCGTCATAACCAAGTTCGACTGTACTATGATAAAATCACCGTGAATGTTAAATTGTTAATTCAAGATTTCGACTGAAGGTGCTTGGTGGAATTTCAATATTAAATTTGAATCGTTCAAATTATGTGCATTCACACAGATTTTATCACTAACGACCCGGGTTTCAACCCGGTTGAAACCCGGTTGAAACATTTATTTATTATATAAATACGAAACATTCATTTACTAAGCGTCAGTTCAAGTTCATCCGTGCGCTTGAACGCCTGAAGATGCCGAAGATGTGAATGTACATAATTTGAACGATTCAAATTTAAATTGTTGAGAAAAATACTAAATTGTGTTGTTTTCGTGACGAGTTGTAGCGAAGTAGTAAACTTGGTTGGCAACTTGGCTTCGGAATTCACTGGTTCGAATCCCAGTACGGACAAATCGATTTATGAATTTGTGTTAGAAGGCATGGAAGTATGTGATGCTTAATAATCTACAACTCACCCGGGAAGCAAGAGCTATTAGCTAACCACTAGTCCTGCCCTACCCCTATCCTTGTAGGTATTCTTGCTCATTGCAAAGGAGAGGTTGAGCGACTGAGTAAAAAGCAGTAGTCGTATTTCTTACTAATGTGCCAGATGATTTAAAAATTAATGTGGCATTCATTAATGTATAGCTTCAAAAAACTTTGAAAAACTCACTTGAGCTCAACTTGAAGAAGAGTCGTTTGATATCAAAGAAAGATATGGAAGACATCAATTGTTAAACTGATACTATACTTTTTACCGGATTTTAACCGGAAACGTTCAAATCGCTAAGCTAAGCTTTCACCGACACGTACAACTAAATGCAAGTAATAATTGTTATAGATTTTTAATTGTTTTATTGACTATAGCTCAGTTATCATGAACTATATAATATGTATTACCCGGAATGTAATTGTCAGTTTATTTAGACTTGGAGCACCATACCAACGCACAGAAAAGAACATTTTTCATTCGCAGGGCTATCCTTTGGCGGGCCGCGGTCCTCAAAGACTATTGTCACTGGGCCGAGTGATTCATTAGACGAGACACGCACTGACACTTCAATCACGGAGCAAGCAAGACTGCTTTGTGTAAGTGTTTATTTTATTCACAATATGCCTAATATTGCAGGATAACCTGATAGTTATGACTCCATACATCGATAGTAGCAAGTACTGAGACCTCGTTAATAGGAGGTGATCATTTGCTCAGAAATATCAGTTAGTATTAAATTAAATTCTTAGGTCAGTAAATCAATTCTGTCATTATCATGTGTATAAGGATCTAGCCACCGATTTTGGACTGTCTGAAATACACAACACCGACACGGTGAACGTAATGATTTTTGTATTAGCTTTTGACAATTATTGGCATTGTCCATTACGTCTACATTCACGGTAATCTTATTTCAACTGTCAAACGCTTCACTGTTTTCACCAAAGAAGCTTAGGCTCGTGTAATCGATCTGTTAAACGCATATGAAGTCGGGAAAAGTGGACATTTACTGATATGTTAATAAAAAAACAAAATGCTCTTTCCCTTACCTTATGCCGTTCACAACGATGTTATGTATACACAACATTATAGCATAGAGTGCTATGTTAAATTATCTATGACAATTTGTAACAATAAACCTTTCAACTAAAACGATATCCTTCTCCTTTCTCGCCAGTTCAAATCGAGAGTTCAAATCGAAAGGTCGACAGCCAAGTAGAAACTCCTCGATACTCACATCGTTATCATTTTGATTAATAAGAATAAGTGATTTATTTATAAAGTGTAAAATATATATATATGGAATAAAGTTGAAACAACATTGAATTTAAATTAAGTGTTTTAGTAATAATATATCCATAACAACGACATCGTATTCGTTTGACAGATCGACTAGAACAACCAATTATATAACTCCATGTCTATGACAACAACAATGAATACAGCTGTAGTTCATAAATTTGTGTTATACCAACCTTCAAAATTAAATTTGAATCGTTCAAACTATGTACATTCTCACAGATTTTGTCACTTACGACCCGGGTTTCACCTTTCGGCATCTTCAGTCATTCAAGTGCACGGATGAAATTGAACTGACGCTTAGTAAATGAAAGTTTCGTGTTTATATAAGAAATAAATGCATCACTGAGTCCAAAGCCATTGCTGGCGAAAAGGATAAGCTCATGGGAATGCCAACAGATTTGAGTAGTAAGTAGTTTTAAGAATTATATTATTCGTTTGTCGGCAAAGGTTTTATGATTATATGATTTTATGATTATACAGGGTATAGAAGTGGAGATGCCGGAAACTTTAATATTTCATTTAAAATCGGAAGACTTTGCAGCTGTGCTCTATTAATTTCCAAAATTTCCTGGAAAAAGAGCTTATGACTGTCCGTATTTGGGTGTAACATTTTTATCCCTTGTTCCTGATTGAACACGTGTCCTTCCGAAATTAAGTGATTAGCAAAATTAGACGTGTCTTTTTTCAATCTAAAGGCAACCTTCAAAAGCCAATACAAAAAATACGTTAACCATGACGGTGTTGCTTGATACAAACCGTCCAAAATAATTGTCTAGATTCTTATGCAGATGGTATGCCCAGCTGGTGTGCTAAAAATAATTTGTATTTTTTTAAAAATGATATTCATAAATAACGTTATTTTCATTCATGAAATAAATATAATATGACTGGGATCGGCTATGATTCTATTAGATCTAAGAAATTGTAGAGCCTGAAGTATAGAAGGATAAAAAAATAATGTGATTATAAATTTCATGGCAAAATGTTAGTAAATATGTATAAATGAACGTAAATGAAAAAAATCTTAGCATAAAACATAATATATATATACATAGTTTGTATTATTAAATGTTTACGGTCCGCGCAGCTTGCAACGTTGCAACGTTGGGAGCCAATGTTTTAGATTTTAGAATAATGTAAAAAAAACGGAATGTGGCGATCGATTTCGGTGATTGCAACACTTTTATGATTAGCGGCAGAAAAAATAAAAACAAATAATTAACATAATTTAATTTATTCGTCTTTTACGACTTTACACGAAAACGAGATGCAGTGAAGATAGACGTTTTGTATGGCCGATTGATGTGTGATTTAATTGGAAGAAATTTTGACTTATTTACATGTCGCGCGGAGGGTGACAATACGACTTCAGATTTTATATGGGAATGAACGTGAACAATGAAAGGAAAGAGTAACTGTTATGAGTCAGAGTTACTATCGCAAAGTTTGCTTAACTAATGAAGCAAGATTGATTCTAACATTTTAAAATTATGAAATTTCAAAATGGAGTTTGGGTTTTTTTTCCTTTTAAGGGGAGCAAGGAGGGGGGTGTAGAATCGAAATAAAGCAAACAAAAAAGAAATATTATTAAATAATATTCTTAATAGGACAGGTGGTTCGCGACTACTCACATTGTTTCCAATTAATAGAGTAATCACCAACCTATCTGATTGATTGCAGCTCATTAGTTTAATAGTTTGTAATGTTTAACGTCATTAGTAGTATGATTATATTTATTTCAATTTTTATAATCCTCTCCTTGCTTCCCTTAAAAAGGAAAAATCCCAATCTGATTGATTGCAACTCATAAGTATCATTATTTTTTTGCTTTATTTCGATTCTACACTACGATTACTTAAGCAAACTTTGCGATAGTAACTCTGAAGATGCCTCTGAAAGAGGCGAAACATGAGTCACAGTTAGTAACACAATACGTGAAATAATCAAAGTTAATTTAAATTTTCTATTAATAACATTTTTTAATGAATAATATGATAAAGCGTAGTTTTTTCATTATTATTGCACAATTTTAACAAACTATCGGGACAGATTTCGCTTCTCACAAGCTCCGTTCCCGGTCCTGATGAATCGATTTGACAAAAAAAATATTGAGTTTATTTTTATAAATATTATTTCCATCGAGAATAATCGTCAATTAACTACGAAAGGTGATATTCACTGTCATGTAAATACTGACAGCTTAATCTGTCAACCGGCCTATAGGGCAATTTTTGTCACTTTTTTTATTCAACCATCAAACGGAAAGAAAACTTTAAATAAACGAAGTTTTTTTTAATTTCGATCGACGGTTAGATTATAATGCTATCTATGTCTCGATTTTTTTTGCAAAGCTAGTTAGATGGTTTGAAAATTAAGCAGCCGAAATATCAATAATTATTCAGAAACAGTTTCTGAATTTAAATAAAGTATGATCAAATAGAGACATAACGCAGTCGAGATTCTAAAACATAATAATGTTCGGTGTGATTTAGACGTCATGGTCACCTTATCAAGTGGCCATTAGTTTCACCTGTACCCGATTCGGCGCTATCAAACACGCATTTGATCGATAATACAATTTTTTAAATTTTACAGGTGAATGTAAAACAAAGTTAAGTTTATTACACAGGTTCGCATTCAGAGACAATATTAATTATTATATTATCTGAAATGAGTACGATATATATTTTTCATTATTTAAACGGGGCGTAACGAGAGCGATTAACTAACCACTAGTCTTGTCCTAACACATTTATCATATTCCTGCCTCTTTTCGAAAAAGAGAGTTGCTCAAACTCAGCTAGGAGATAAACTTCATTAGGATATATACGATTCACATTGAGAGCGAAAATAGTTTTGAAAAAAACTTATAATAAATCCACACAATCAATACCACTAAAACAGTTTTTAACGTTAAGCCAACGTAAAACAAAATACATGCTTCAGTCACCGTGGTAGATAGTAAAATAATATGTATTTATTTAAAAGAAGATAACGCATGAAATATTTTTTGTATCGAATCTATGTGTAATTTTAAACAGTTTTCTTAATCCATGTCCGCTCCCAGTGCGGAGCATATGGCCTCCTAATGGAGGTATCTCAACAGTAGTTTTTTTCTACGAGAACTGTTTGTTACTCAGTCGCTCAACCTCACTTTTTTTCAAAGTTAGTTGTAGGGAAAGAAGGATAAGGCTAGAACAGGGCTAGTGGTTAAATAATCGCTATTGCTACACCCAGTTATTAAAGGATCAGAAGGATGGAAAGAAAGGAAATTTTAAACAGTTCTTTAAAAAATCGAAATCTGCACCGAAGTGCATTCATTTCGAGACGTCAGGACAAACTCAAGTGCAAATAATGAGAATGTGCAATTGACTCTTCCTTTGTCGTTTTCCGAGATACAAGTGTGAAGCCAAATACGTTTGATTCGAAGAACATATTTAAAAAAAAAAGTTTTGCAAAATGGAGCGGAGCGGCTTCAATTAATTTAAAATTGATCTCACGATTTATAGTTTTATAAATATCATATTATAGGCGTGTGAATTCCCAGATTCGCCACTGTTTATAATTAAAATATTATTTTTATTATTCTCAGAATGAATCAGGTGCGGATTGCATATGAAGAGTTCTAACTCGATGGCAGCTAACGAGAATGAAAAATATTAAATGTTTTGAAAGACCGTTTTGAGTGGATCTCGGCCTGAGGGCAAAGATAAATACCACAAGTGACACTTTCAGGGCTCTGCGGGATATTTTTTCAACTTTTATTACAAAAGGTGTTTTTATATTTATCATAATATGGACCACAGTGGGAGCGAAGATTATCCATTTTTCTATTTTGTACCAAATCCACAATTTTATTAAATAATCAGAACACCATTTCGTCATAAATTTGTAATTGATGAGCGAAATCATTCTGCTCATTTCATGAAACTATAATAAAAATAACAAAACATTTTTAGTACTTTGCTGCCAATGCTCATCATGAGCGAAACCGGTCCTGATCTAATAAATTTTATGTGGAAAAGGTACTAAAAATGTTTTATTATTTTTATTATAATGCCATTCCACCAAGTATTGACAGTGAACACCTTAAAAGTGATCATGAAACTATGTTGTTTCGCAGCCATGTCCGCTCCCAATGCAGAACATGCGGACTCCTAACGAAGCTTATTTCAACAAAAGATGTTCTACGAGAGCTGCTCGTTACTCTGTCGATCAATCTCTTTGTGTTTGAGAGAGTAGGGATATAAGAATGGAGATAAGAAAAGCCTTGTAGTTACAGTTTAGGAATTCAAAAATTGATTGAAACTCGGATTTTTCCAGTAAAATTATGGAATTATTACAAAAAAAAAACTCACAGAATCTTTGGCATTTCTCCTTCAACCTTCAAATGTGTCAAGGTTGGGTTGGGTTATGAAGAATATTTTTTTCCGTTGACAGCAGACGCCATTGCTTGTTTATGAAACTGTCACTGAAGGTGTTGGTTTTAAACACAAACGCCGCCGCCCGTCTGGGCGTTCAGATAAAGCCCGACCAGCAGAGCCTGCCCTGCATTGGAGCATTGAACAGGCGACATGTTCAAAAAGGAACCAAAGCGGCGAGACGGCGATAAAAATTTAATTGAAAAAATAGAAAATGAAAGCGCAAAACTGAACGGACACGCTTATTAGGAAATGATATCAAATGAAATGAACATAAGTATTATTATATTAAGTCCATAAAAAAATATTATTCCATCGTTTCAGAACGATCAAATAAAATAATTAAACAGATTAATATGCAAAACTGCAATAAAGTGATCAAAACTATAAAAAAGATAATTTCAATAATAAATCACTTTTAAGGTGTTCACTGTCAATACTTGGTGGAATGGCATTATAATAAAAATAATTAAACATTTTTAGTACTTTTTCCACATAAAATTTATTAGATCAGGACCGGTTTCGCTCATGATGAGCATTGTCAACTGATAAGAAAAACAATAAAACAGTGATATTTATACAAAAGTTAAGTGATAAAAACAAGGTATGACAATTTGGTTAACAGACATTAAGTTTTATTTATTATATACACTAATTGTTGGTTTTTACTTTGGTAATGATAATTCATACCTAATTGGTTTTTGTCATAATAGTTTCATTGCTAAGTGGTCTTCAACTTTTTATTTATAGTTTATTTTCCTTGTATTTTACTTCAATTATTTTGCTGGGTTGTAATACCAATTGTTTGTCATACCTTGTTTTTATCACTTAACTTTTGTATAAATATCACTGTTTTATTGTTTTTCTTATCAGTTGACAATGCTCATCATGAGCGAAACCGGTCCTGATCTAATAAATTTTATGTGGAAAAAGTACTAAAAATGTTTCATTATTTTTATCAATAATAAATGGTGAAAAAATGTTTTTGACATTGAATCATACAACTTTTTTTTTATCCATGTCCGCTCCTAATGGAGATATCTCTATATAAGTTTTTCAACGAGAACTGTTTGTTACTCAGTCACTCAACCTCTCCTTTTCAAAGAGAGTAGTAGGTGAAGAAGGATAAGGCTAGGACACTAGTAGTGGTTGACTATTCGCTCTCGCTACGCCCGATTATTAAAAGATCGGAAAGGGTGGGAGAGAATTTTTAGACATCGCAAACACCCATGCCATCGAACAGAAATCGATAAATCAATGGAAAAGTGCAGATTAATACAAAAGCGCAATAGTGTGAACAAAACTTGTAAAAAAGATTCCTTCCATAAGAAATGGTGAAAAAATTGTGTCCGCTCTCAATGTGGAGCGTATGGCCTTCTAATGAAAGTGTCCCAACAGATTTTTTTTCTATGAGAACTGTTTGTTACTCAGTCGTTCAACGAATGAGCAAAAAACAGTACTCGTAGTCGCACAGAAGCCCACAACGCTAACCGACTATAAATTGCACAATATTAACTGCACAAATTAATTGCACAATATTAACTGCGCAAATTAATTGCACAATATTAATTGCACAATATTAACTGCACAAATTAATTGCACAATATTAACTGCACAAATTAATTGCACAATATTAACTGCACAAATTAGTTGCACAATATTAACTGCACCATTTAATTGCGCAATATTAACTGCACAATAATTGTTTGTCGGGTCCGTAGTGCCGTGGTCAACGTCGTTGGCTTCTGTGGCGGATTTCGCGAACTTGAATCAGTGCGAACAGCATTTATTATCAATCGATTTCTGTTTGATTAATGAACAAAAAAATATTAACGATGAGATCAATAAGAAATATAATAACATAAACACCCAATTGTATACATTTGTAAGTGTTTCTGTTAAGGGAAATATATTTATATTAATGAAGAATTGATTTCATTTCAAACATCTGTGCAAATCGAGCAAGTTACAATTTCAAAATCATCTATCTGTCGATCAATCATATTCCTAAGTAGAACTTCACTTTGTCGCAAATAAACCTCAATTTCGACCATCGACAATTTTTAGCAGGTTGAATATATTGTATAATAAAAATAATTTACATCGGAAACAGGATAAATTCTCAATAAATAGCTTTCGCGCCGTTAATTCTGTACGACATTATAATTTATTATATTTTTTTCACGCAGGCAACTAGGTACATCTATCAAGTAAATTTGTATCGAGCAACTATTTAAATAATAACTAACTAAAAAATATAAAAAATCAGCATACACAGGTGCGACATAAATTAATTAAAATACGCAACCCGCCTAGGTATTGGCGTAATAAATTACAAAACTAATTTCATCTCGTTTTCTGATTAAAAACTTCGCAAAAAATAGTCAACTTGTCCGATGAGAATTACAAAAGTGGAGCATGTTTAATAAATCCCGCATACGCGAAGCTACGTAACGGATGTATTTTAGATGTTTGTTTTTCGAATCAGCAACACTTTTTTCGGTGACAGCTGACTGAGCTGATTCGTGCTCAGTTTGGTTTGCCATTTCATCATGAATAGACTTACGCCAAAACAACGCTTGCAAATTTATTTCTTCAAAAATGATGCCGGCCAGAACTTTACAGTCGATGGAGAGCGCTGTAGATCCATGATTACTGACATTTTCGTTCCCCAATTGAATGGCATTATTGTGAAAGGGCTGAAGCCCCTAGGAATCGGAGTAAAAAATTACAAAAATAATTCCATTACAGTCTGATCTTACTTAACCTTCGCGAAAAATAATTGAATTGTTCGATGATAATTTACAATGAACATGGTTACTGAGCCCTGCGCCCACTGAACCATTTACATGCGCCCTCTACAAAATGTTAAAAAAAAACAGTTATATGTACGTGTAAAATGTAATGATTTCGCACTTTATGACAACACCGTCACATACCGAAATAGGGGGTTGCTATTTTTAATAATTTAGTCATAATTTATGATAAATTTCATACATATGAATTAAATTTTGTTATTTTCGAAATTCGCATTTTGCCCGCCACTAATTTATCCAGCATCAAATACCCGCGGGTCAGAAAAATGGTTGGGAACATCGGTAGTGAGTATCGCCGTGAATGATCAACGCTGATGGGCCTTTGTCTTGTTCAGCTGCGATGTACACAGGTACTAATGTCATTTTTGTGATGTTAATATTTCTATATCACCCATCCGATACAAAAAAGTGTATCAAGAGAGAGCGATTAGCTAACTACTAGTGTTTTTCTAGTACTATCGTTATATTCTAACTCTAAAGATTGAACGACTGAATAACAACAAATTATCGTACGAACAACTCTTGTTAGGATGTTCTATTAGGAGTTCACATGCTTCACATTGGGAGCGGACATGATTAAAAATATATACCTTTAGGTATAGTTTTTTTTTTTAATATAGATTTTATTGTCTATTTAACTAGCATAATTAAATAGACATAAAAAACAAAATATCTAAAATAGTCCTAAAATCTATTGCATATTTTCAAAAGCATAATCATAATATCATTCGAGAAAAAAATGTTCGCGGCATCCGGTCGCACGACATTACATAAATGGCAGACATTTTTTTAAACCATAATCAGGGGCGCAAACCTTCAAATATTTGTACAGCTTGAAAATTGAAATCTGAGGGGATTTCAAGTATGTATACAAATACGCCACAAAAAAACACTCGATCCCATTATTATAGAATGACAATCCGGATTATAATGTTAAAAATAAATAAAGAATACTGAAGAAGTTTATTTTATGAGGAGAGAATTTGTTGGTATATAACAATATCTTTTGAAAAACTCGTGCAATAAATTTAATGTACAGAATATATTAAACACATTAATAAAAAAAATATTGGTGTAATTCGTAGCATTCAATTTCAAATAATACAACCATTTAAATTTTCTATCAATGTTTCAAACCAATTTTGAATAAATGTTTTTCAACGGAATTTTCTTCCGGAATGTTAGTTGCTTCATAAAATCAAGTAATTTTCATTTAATATATCTGACACGACGCCCAAGCTATGAAGCAAGCGACTATTGATACAATAAATCACAACGGTAAATAATTGGCTAACCAATTATTGTTTTCACAAATAGTGCATCTCGAATGTTTTTCATATTTTTGATCCTTCAAGCAACGATCATAGATTATATTTTTCGTACTTGCAACGCTGATGACATTTTCTTCAACATAACTTTTCTAATAACAACATTAATTTTTATTTGAAAATATATTGTTTTTAAAACAAGCATTGCCATCTGTTTACCAAGTATTAAACTGTTAGAGAAATTATTCGATGAGTTGACGCCTTATTAAATAAGAGATGTCTCTGTTTAAAAAAATACACATGATCAGAACAACGATTTTACATTTTTCAAAGGACTTTAAAAACGATAAAACCAGGAAAAGTCTTGAATTGTTTTCAATCTCCCAGCTAGGGTCTTCCATTTCCAAACAGTGCAAACAAATTTAATCATACTACTAATGACGTAAAACATTACAAACTATTAAACTAATGAGCTGCAATCAATCAGCTAGGTTGGTGATTACTCTATTAATTGGAAACAATTTAAGTAATGGGGAACCACCTGTGCTATTAAGAATATTATTTAATAATATTTCTTTTTTGTTAAGAGTTTTATTAATTTCTAAAAATTCTAAGCTATTCATCTTTAAACCCTTTTTATTTACTCGGTGGAGTATTTCTAAATTACAAATCTGATTAAAATTATGATTATTTTCTATTAAATGATTGGCAAACTCAGAAAAATTGTTTGCACTGGTTAGTTTTTATAATCCCCCCTTTGCTTCCCTTAAAAAGGAAAAATCCCAATATGATTGATTTCAACTCATTAGTATCATTATTTGTTTGCTTTATTTCGATTCTACACCCCCCTCCTTGCTCCTCTTAAAAGGAAAAAAACCCAAAACTCCATTTTGTAATTTCATAATTTTAAAATGTTAGAATCAATATTGCTTCATTACTTAAGCAAACTTTGCGATAGTAAGTCTGACGATGCCTCTGAAAGAGGCGAAACACGTGTCACAGTTAGTAACACAATACGTGGAATAATCAAAGTTAATTTAAATTTTCTATTAAAATGAACTTCCACAAAGTTACCGCCGAAACCATCGAAAGTATTAGGATTCATTATGATGAAGAGATTTTATGAATTATGGTTGAATCCTACTCCATAGAATCCCGTAAATTCTTTCTGATCTAGCAAATTTTTTCACCCGTACACAAAAGTATTTTCAATATTTATATTAAATATCTATTATATTTTTACCCGTTCCACAATTGTAAATAAATCAACATGTTCGACCGGGTTGAAAAATTCAACTGATGATCATTCTGAGCAATTTTTCAAAGGACTGTATATTCTATATAATTTTTATTTTAAGCAATCGGTAAGAAATGGGCACCGAATGATAATGAAACAATTAAAAAAAGTGGAAGTATTTACCGGTCGAAGAGGAGTCTTGAAAGCAATAAAACGGGTCCCTTGAATTATAGACCCACATTTTGCGTATTTCAACCATCTAAAAAAATATATATTCATTAATTATTATTATTTAAGTTAGTCACATAAGTTTTGGTCTCATCATAAAACCAAATTATAAGAAAAGCTTCAACAAAAATATATACACGAATATACCTTCATTTTGCATAAATAACAGTAGATTCGCCATCAGTATATAAATTGTCACCAGTATATAAATTGAATATATTTTTTTAGATGCAATGAAAACACATTTAATGTATGATCCAAATTTAGTTTAAACAAAGTGAGCAAGCATATTCACTGATTTTTCAAGAAAGAAAGATTGAAGAAAAAAAAATTATGTTTTTGTAATTAAATACAAAAATAAATGGATGAGCAAAGCTTGATGGGGAAAAATGCTTTAAAACATGCCACTCTTTTTCCTCTTCAAAAATATATTAAGTCATACAAAATACAATGAAACCTTCTGGAAAATGTAATCCCAGATAGAAAAATATCAAGCGTTGAAATTGAGGAAATCATTTTTAGAATTTACTCTATGGTTTGTTCTTAGAAGTTCCATATCCATACTAATATTCGCGTTAATTATCGGTTTCTGTGTTTCCATGTATGAAATTGATTTTTTTCTTATTCTAATAAATTTCCTACAGAACTGCATTGTTATAAGCGGCATTTAGAAAAAGGGTGGCATGTTGGAATGCATATTTACCATTGACAGATAAACAATTAGGCATTTTACATTATGCTGATTTCGTGTGAGGTGGTGACCAAGAATCATTAGAAACATTGTGCAATTTATGTTATTCCCTCTTGGAGACAAAATAATAATATAATATAATGGTGATTATGGGAGCCATCATCGAGTGGTTTAATAATTAGGGAAAGATGCGTTTATTCATTGACATATAAACATCACTTATTGAATATGCACTCATATAAGCATTTATAGCAATATCTATGTTTGATCTTCATCCATAGTTTGTAGCGTGTAAAAATATAAGCCAAAAACATCTCAATCGTATTGACATATTATGTCGTGGCGAAAAGATATTATGTTGCATTATTTCAACAGGAATTTGCGAGATTTTTGCTTAAGGTTAGGTTTTTGATTTTTAGTTTCGAAATAAAAACGCAATTTCCAACAGAAACCCAACATGAAAACTTTCTAATATGTGTAATTATTGACTTATACAGTTGCCATAAACTTTTGGCTTACCTATCGGGTAATTTAGGCATGTTTACTTGTTTACAAAATTAAAATTTGCTGCCACGATTTGACAGCGCAATGACAGCTACCAATAGCCGTGAAGTTATCACACATAGCCAGAGATAATTACTACACATAGCTAGTTTATCACAGTTATAACTTTTGATGTGGTGTGTTGGTTCACCTGCAATCTATCAAACTTTCAGGACAAAAAATCAAGTATGATGATGAAAATAAATGTCTATGGAAATATAATTAGTTTTCAGCGGACCATCAGTTGTTCCATAGGAATTTATTTTAATTGTGCATTGCACGCTAATTCATTATAATCAAAGAATTTATGACCTTCGGCTATTTTCAGGAGATAAGGTGTCAGCTTGTTTTTATTACTTCGTCTAATTTGTATGTACAAAGTATTACATACAGTTAAGGATAAAATATTTGGTTTTTTGTTCAAAAGTGCCCTACCATAATATTATGATGTCCATATTTAAAATTATACTTTGTTGTTTGACCTGCAACATTTGTAAATTTATTTATATTTCTAAGCATATTTTGATCGTAATATTTATTTTAAAAAATAACAGTTAACACATTGAAATCTTTAATTGAATATTATAATATAAATCAAAAAACATGGGGGGATGTCACGGTTTGACTTGCAATAAATCTGACAACCCTGGTGATAGATAACCTATTTAGCTTGGTGTATCAAAATTCTGAAAAAGCCTGGCTTGACCTGGGTGCCGTGTCGCACTAGGAATATTTATATTTTTTGCATCCTTAGTCAATTTTATTTCATTATTAGCTGAATATCGTCTGTAAATGATGCATCATCCAAAATGTTTTGGAGTGTCACCTCTATCACGTGTCATATCCATACTTTACCCATCACTGTGCTAGGTATATATATTTTTATTTATCCAATGCATAATCAAAAATTTCTTTTGTTAAAAAAAATATTTTGGAAAATTTATTTGAGAACAAAAAAAACACCATATGTATCTTGTGCTTTTTAAAAATGAGCCTTATGAGCCTTGACACACACCTAGAGTATTTTTATGACCATTAAGTTGGGGCTCCAACCAATGGTCCCTTTGAAGACAAGAAAATAGCTGCGCGGAACGCTGCGTGTCATAATTTGTCATATTTGGTATAAAAAACAGTTTTTTTTCATTAGATAATTTACAAATAACTTTTAACAAACAGAATTCATTCTAATTTTTTACATAAAATAAAGTCAAGCACAAATTAAGAAAATAAGCAGAATAAAACAAATAATCAGTAGCTTATTATTAAACCCAATTAAAGTTATTTCAATTTAAAATAATATTATTTGAATGGTTGTATTGGAGTGTGCGCCAACCCAAAATGTGTACACGGGGGGTTTTAAACTACTGCGCAGCTCGACATTGGCTCCAATCATTATCGCAATTAAAAAGCCCATGCGTCCTTAGGAGAGTGGTCAATGTCGTGCATTTCGGTTTTGGTGTGCAATCGATATCAGATTTGTTTTAAAAGGCCCACCATCCTCTCCGAAAAAAAAATTCAATTGATTCGATTAACCTGTACTGAGATGCCTCCATTAAGAATCCATGTGCTTTGTATAGGGAGAGGTTACAATTTAATAAAAAAAACTTTATCCCAACTATTGTTTATTTAAAATAAGAAATCACATCAAATATTTGATAGATAATATTAAAATTACAAAATTTTTTTTTTTAATTAGTGGCCATTAGATGCCACATCATTTAAAAAACATTAAAGTGACATTTGAAGTCAAAGTAAGTATCTACTTAAAATTAATAAAATATTCTTTGATAATCAAAGTAAAGCACCAGTACAAAATATTTGCATGAACATATAAATATTTATGATATCTATCTGTACACTATTAATATAAGAGGTGATGAGGGATTGCTAATCACTGGATTATTACATTCATCAAGATTAATGAAAACATTGTATTTTATGATACTATTAAGATAAGATAAGACTTTTTGATTTACAGAAAGGAGAATTATAAATGTCACCAGTGATTAATCCCCCTTCAGCTTGTTTGTTGGCAGCACTGATGCAAGCCATTGTTAGTTGGTAACAGCACTGTACAACATTAATGTATTCTATGTACTTAAATTTAACTGTTAATTCCTATTTATACTTCACTATCGCATTGTATTAAAACTCAAACATATGTATGTATAAAAACTTGTTTTTTAAAAAAAAAAAGAAGACATCCGAATACTTCATCTATAAATAACTATTGTTTTACATTATAATGATTTATCTCACTTTATTTATGTCTAAATCAAACTGTCTAATTACTAACATTTGTTTTATACTTTTTCTTTTTTATACTTATATTTTTAATACTTCTTTCTTCTCATTCTTGCTATTCTATTATGTTTAATGTTACTCTATTTCAACTTAATGTTAATTTATTATTACTATTCCTCTGTATTATAATCTAAACATTAATGTATACAAAAACTTTTTGAGAATAAATGGCGAAGCGCTTTTAAGCACAAATCATCCTTGTACGCATAAGCAAGGGAGCCAAAAATTAAAAAAAAAAAAAACATTAATGTATTTAAAAAAAAAACACCGAGATGCTTTACTCTGATAAACAAATGGAGATTGATAATTAAAAATACGATTATTAATCGAGGAAGTAATTTATAACCTTTCACTGCAATATATCAATTTCACTTCTGTTTTGAATTGTATACTAAAAATAAAAAATTATGACTGATAAATGTAAGCATAATAAATCTAAATTGAGCAATACATATTATTATTTTTCATTGAAAGAATCATGGTATTTTTGGTATTTTGACAATAAATTTCTAAATATCACACTCAAAACAGAAATTCACAGTGTATGACATGAAATTATACAAAATACATAATAATAATGAGAAATAAATACCAAGAAAATGAGCTCATTCCTCTGGTGGGAATTTTCGCAAGAATTAAACTGGAACAAGCCAGATTACACAATAGAATTAAAATCTTATTCAATAAAGTAAAATATTATAAAACCTATGTTTTAGCGAATTTTAGAAAATAGTGTTTTAAAAATGACTAAATTTGCTTTATGGTCGGTGTGAAATTGTTCCTATGTAATAAAATACAATCATTATACCCCATTTTATTTATAAAAGACTGCATAACAAACAAAATGTATCGATAGACTTTACAAGGAGTTTTTGTAGAACTGGGGAAAAACTGAATAAAATATAATTTCTTTTAGAGGATAATATGCTTTTCAGACACTTTTTTAGCATTTTTCTTCATGAAATAATGTGACATTTGCATACACATGCCCATGACAAACAATGCACAAGCCGCTCTTAGACAAAAAGCCAATATTCGATTTTTAAATTTTACTATTACTCATGACATCTGAGAGCGTGTCTGATAGTTGACAGAGTAAGTTTTTTTATTAGAAGTTTATTTAGAAAAAAATAATTAAACAATAGTTTATTGAATTGAATTATAAAATTACCTTCTCATAGGTCAATTAACTACTTTTTAAAAATGCATATTGTTGTGACAACCCAGACATTTGATATTTTTACAAAATTAACAAGAAATAGGACTTTAAGTCAACTTCAGTTAATATATCATATTATGTAAGTGCTTTTTGTGCTTTATTTATATTTTTATGCTGTTTTAAAATGTTATTTAATTATTTGACCATGTCAAGTTACCTAATATTTCAGGCTGCGTTCGTAAAAGGTTATTTGAGAGTAAACTCTATCTCTTTCTTACCCCTCAACTATTTCCCTCTCTTTATACTTCTCAACTAAACAAAATCATATTTCATAACGACAACACTTAGTTATACATTTATCATTAATTATTATTGTTCTGTATTCAAAAAATAAAACAAAATATTCTTATATATAATAAGGCACACAATTATGAAAAATATGACTAATGTTACTATTGTATTGACTTACATTCGATATAATGAAAATGGACATCTTTATATTAAATCATTATCATCACAAATTTAGCCAACTGTCAAAAAATAGTATTTACTAATTAAGGATGCATGAAAAATATAGTTTACATTATTAATAATAATAATAACAAAACTAACTTGTCAGCGAAATGATTGGTAGGAATGGTTTGTAACTATTTATTTATTTATTTATAAAAAGATTAAGGAACTATCTTCGGTAACATATTATTTAACTCATTTCACAAAACGTCACCTAGGTTTTGAACCGACTTATTACACATCTTTATTGGACCAAACAATATTTAAAATAATAATGTTTACAGTGGTAAAAAGAAATAATGAAATTTCTTATATCCAAAGATACAACACTTTAATAATTGATTAATAAAGAATTTAACAACTACATTCAAATTAGAAAGCTTTGTTAACTTTATTGTCTGTGGGACTTCATGAGACTAAAGTATAATACATTTCATGGGCCCCACTTTGTTGGCCGAGATATGTTGTGTTATTGTTTAAAATATCGAAGGTGGGTGCCTTTAGGATTTTATACTGAACTTCGACGAATGTCTTAAGAAATTGCAAGCTCGGTCAGTCAGATAAATTCAATTCAACTTCAACAGCACCACAGAGTGTCACTGAAATTGAGCAAGTCTATTCAAACGAATTGTAGAGGGCAAATCCGGTAAAGGATTCTTAGCTAGATTCACTGAGTTGACTAGTTCTTTCCAACAATCCTTAATAGCAATTGGATCCTAACAACAAATGGAAGGTGAACCTGTATATGGATAGGTACAATTCTACTTAAGGTGAAGGCTCAAAACCAGTGGCGGTTCCTGACCTGAAATCTTGGGTGGGCTAGAGAAAAGCATAGCATTGTATACTATTTACGAAATTTTGCATGCTTCCACTTCATCTTATACATTAATCTACAAGCAAATTAACAAATACTACGACACTACTGCAAAGCATAAATTACTATATAATACAATCAATGCTAATGTAAGTGAGAAATAATAATACGTGACCTTAAATTTGTCTCTTTCAAAGTGAAATAACAAGTAAAAAAAGCAATACAGAACTGTCACTGAGATTCGATACCTGTCACTTTCATAGAATACAAAGATATTGGTATGTTTGTATGGGCCATGGACTAATTTCAATTTAGCCCCCGATGAATGACAGAAGCCAGTAAATTTGAAATACAGTCCTGTGTGTTTGATGACGTTTCCGTACATACAAATACAAACAAAATCGAATCGTGCTAGATTGCGTTCCAGTGTAAAGAAATATTGTCTATGGTTTTGGGCTAGAAAGCTGCAGCCCCTGACCAATAGCATGTACATAGGTGTTGCCAGACTGACGTCACGTTGAAGGTTCTCTATGAATTATTTATAGGGTTATTGTTTTTTTTATGCCGGCTCAGCTTAAAATTGTAATAAAAAACAATCGAGAATATTATTGTAGGTAGACATGCCATTGTCTTATATTGATAGAGGAAAATTTAAACAAAGATATTATATTCATTTGGGGAAGGTTAGTGACGCTTATAAATGTATTTATTTTGTTCAGCGGCCGAATTGCTGTTCATTTTTATTCAGCCATATAAAGTTTTGGGTGAAAAATGCAGGTCGGGCTTAGCCCACCTAGCCCAGTACCTAGAACCGCCACTGCTCAAAACCGAGACTGATTGAATTAACAGGTCGGATCTATATGCTATCACGTGCACATAATTCGTACACTTTTTAAATAAAATTAAATCATATTTAAGATAGTTACCAACATTTATTGATGAATACCACGTGCTACAAAACTTAGCATTTTCAAATACCTACCCAAATTCCAGTTATTTACAAATGCGGACTAAATAAATTCACCAATATGAAAATAGTGACAAGCTTGTAAGAAAGATTAAGGAAAATTTCTTCCGTGATGTTGCGAGTTAATCCAGAGTATGATATAGTTTATCAAATTATATAAATCCAGAATGAAATGAATTCTAGTTGAAAAATCAAAACTGCTATACAAGAATTTTGAAAGTAAAAATATTTTGCTGGCAAAAGGCAAATTTGTAATATATTTAAACAATACAGTATTTATTCAACCTATTAGCACCTCATACACAGACAAAAATAAGACTAAATATCCACTTTCAACATAATTAAAATAATATATCTATTCATTTGTTTTCGTACTTCAGTAGGTTTATTCTCATGTACCTAATTGGAGTTCTAAAAACAAACTCTCAATACTGTTTAGCACCTCCAAGTCCAACATAATATTGCTTTGCAGCTGTTTATTAGGTTAGTACACAGTATAATGCTGTACTAATTGCAACTATGTTCACCACCGTTATTTATTTAGCGAGTTGATCTGGTGATGACAATGTCAGTTATTGAACTGATATTGTTATAACAATAAATCTAACATAAATAATCAATATGAAATAATAAATCACACTGCTTGAAAATTTAATGTTTGAAATAAGAAAACAAAAATCAAGATAACACCACAATTGATCCATTGGTAAAAGAAGCAGGATTATTTTTGACAGTTGTTTGAATAAATTAAACTATGAGAATAAACCTGCAGGTTGCTATATCGCAACCCAAGAACAACAAGGTATAAATACAATTAATGGTACTCGAAAGACTGCCTCATTGTTACTTTTGTTTTTCGCAAAATATCTACAATTAGAACATTTCAGTACTCCGATCGCGATACAATGATAAAAGGTTCCACCCCCAACCGGTAGAGTTGACAAGTAAAAAGATAAATTGAAAAAACAACAAAATAGTTTAGTTCTACAAATATGAACTAAAATACTTTGTTATTTCTTCACCAAATTACAATGAAATTGCAATACAATGAAATTCTACTAAGTCAATCCCAATTCAATCAATAATGTAAAAAAAAGATACATGATGCACGAGTAAAAAAAAAATGATCCACTGCACAACCTCAAGTGTAACTTATTGATCATGAATCTGGAGATCATTAAATCTATGGTGAAATTACTTTCATACATTCGAAAATCATTACCCACTCAATAACTGGATAAATACTTGAATACTTTGCATTAAAAAATGTGTATCAAACATGTCAAGTGCATAAATTTGTACTTGTTCAAAAGCTTTTTTTTATCACGCAGATTTCAGCAGTCTCATGTATGTGTGATAATATTAAAGTACAGACGCCATAATGTGGTGATATTACAGTAGGTAGCCCTACATCAACACTTATATGTTGGTTTATCCGTGACCTGAAACCATGATAATACACTATTAGAGAGATTGATTCTATTTTTAATATATTTAACTGGCAAACAAACATTTATGTGAAACAATGGGACACATAGAACAATAAAAAAAAGGAAAACAAATAATGAAGTTTTAATAGGTTGTGACGGTTGGCAGTGAGTGATCTATCATGAACGCTACGCTATAAAGGGAATACCACTCCTTATATTCACATGAACACAATGTGTTAGTTTTCTTTTCAGACTGATTTATAGTTACCTTAATTATTTTTTAACATGTTGATAGCATCCGTCAGCATGTTTTGAGAATTCAAAGTCAGTTTAAGACTTCCTTCAGTAACCTTAGTCCACCTGCAAAAGGAAACAATATGTTAAAAATACTAATAAGAACATATTCAATTAAGATTCTGTGCATGTGTCGATTTTTGTTTTTAAGTGGCGCAAACAATCAACCACCTCTCAAACAGCTTTAAATATACATATTATGTACCCATATTGACCTATAATAGGCAGAAAATCGTAACTGACAATTTATGAATTTTACAGGTTTTTTTTAAATTACTCTCATACTAAGTTCGATAAAGGAATTACTTAAATACAGTTAGAAAATAGTAATATGTGGTCAATTGCCTATTTTGATATTACACTGACTACTTTCAGTTCTCTAGATCAGCGTTTCTCAACCGGGGGCCACAGCATGCTCCAAGGGGGCCACAGAAGAAAATATCAGTTTTGGGGAGCCACAGCAGACTTTAGGGGGGCCACAGCCACTCAAAATATAATGAACTAAAATTTATATTAAAATCAAATATAATACAGTAGGACTAGGGAATCCAATCCCGGGATCCCGTACAGTTTTCTATACATTTCAATCCCAGGATTAGAAGAAATGATCCCGAAACATTCGGGATTAGTTTTAAAACAGAAACGTATTGGTTTTCAAGTCGGCAGTTCACGCATATGCAATAAACGATACCCAATTTTTTTATTAAGACTTTATCTTTGCGATAAGAAAGAGTCGCAGCCGAAAAGTTAACTTGATGCCAATCATATTTAATTTTCTTCAACACATTATACGCACATGTACTGTATTTGCATGCATTTGTTGACAATATTCATTGTTTGTTATTATTATGCTTCAAATTTCTATATTTTTAAATTTATTTTTCGCTTTGTTCTCTACATCAATGAATGTTACCAGATATCAACGACAGTGTTTTTTTTTATTAAAATTATTAAGAATGTATGTATGTAGATGACAATTTAAGAAATCTTCATTCTTGCAGTCTGAAGTAGGTAATTGCTTTATTCAGTTATCGACATTAATCATTTTAAGTTATATTTCGTATTTTTACATAATGTATGCATATTATGTTAGTTTAATAATTATTTCGCATATTTTTTTACGAGTAATTAAAAAATCCACTCATTCACCTCTACATCGCGAATAGCTGAGATTAAGAGAGCTTTTTGGTAACGTATTGGCAGCTTACAGCTGGTTATATAATATAGGATAATTTTTGTAATTTATTTTTCACCAAGTGTTTTTTTTTTTTTTCTTAAAAAATGTACTGATCCCGGGATCAACATTTTGGCTCAGGATTGGATTCACTAAGTAGGACAATAATACATTGCAGCAGAAATAATGTATTTATTATACATACTCTTTACTATTTTTTCAATGATATTTAAGGATACCATAATAACTGCATCCAAAAGTAAGTGTCGACAATATTGTATTAACTATCTTTATCTTGTCCACGGATTTCTTTCATCACCCCATGATATTATGAAACTCGTGTGCGTTAAATATGTTTTGCTTCACTAATGCTACTATCCATTTTATACAAAACACGTAGACATGAAAGAAAAGCCATTTTAATAATTCAAAAAGCTTTAAGTAGTTTCTTACGAAATTTCCAAATTAATTGCAAACGCATTATATTTCCAAATCTTTGATTTTGCAATTTCAAGAGTTATGAATCAGAGTGAAAATGCATTCAGGTGATTCCTTTGAGCAATTCCGTTCAGTATCAAGACGTATGTATGAGATAGCAGATGATGAAAAAACAACTATGTACTAACTTTATTTTTCTCTCGTCGAGCCGTTTCTGGGTACCATTCTTGATCTTCGGAATTCCACCAGGACTGTGCTTGCCTCGGCCTGTAATGAGATACAGATCGATAGACTTTCCACGAGATTTGTTTGGGTCATCGATGAGCCGAGAGATGTGCTTGTCGATGAACAGGTCCAAAGCTTGCATAGCTTCGCCGAGGAACAAGTGATGCAAGTCCAGAGTAAAATCATTTTGATCGGTGGAAGTTGCCTGTAAAAATATACGATTTTAACTTATATTTTCATTAAAAAAAAACACAAAATAAAAAAATATTTCTTGCCAATTTGTAACGAGTCGAAGGGAAGGAAGATCATATATATTCCAATTTTTTGAGCAGAGTCAAAAAAATAAATTGTTACTAGTTAAAAACAATATGCACTACATATAAGATTAAAAGATTAATATTTTTTATTGGTTGACTATTTGCATTGACATAGCATGCCACGCCACTGTTATCAGTTCAAGTTCATCCGTGCACTTGAACGCCTGAAGATGCCAGAAGGCGAAACCCGGATCGTTAATGACAAACTAGTGTGGATGTACATAATTTGAACGATTCAAATTTATTTACTAATTCAATATCTTTCCATAGGTCATTTTATATTGCATCAGCGTGAGTCCTAAATCACCGCTTGGTAAGCAAAAGGTTAATATGATAGAGACCTGAATGATTCCCATGGCGGCTCTATTATTGGCGATCTCAAGTTTCTTGGAGTGCAGTGTAGCCATTTGCGAGTAGTATGATGCAGCTTGCGGCATACCCTTCGCAAAATATTCCTGAGCCTTTTGACGATTCTTATCTCGTATAATCAGATGGTGCTCAGCATGCTTCCTAGAACCAAACATAAGAGAACACCTCGCACTCAAATTCAATTTTTAAAAAACGTTAATACAACAGCAGAGTGAAGCAAACATCAACACAATTGTTTTCAACATATTTTTTTTTAACAATTTGCAGCATATTCTAAGTGATGAAATTTAATTTTAACTCAAATAAGTACAGATACAAAGTAAATAACTGACAATGGTAAATATATTTTCCAATCAATGATCAAATCAGAGCAACCTAGTTGCAGTATCGAGGTGGCAACCAATGTTCCCGCTAAGGTCTGCGTGTGTGCGTGCACACACCTCCCAAAATGTGCCCTTACAAGCCGCTCACAGAAATATTGCAAAAAGATGTTTGTTTCACCAAATTTTATTTTTGCTTCAATACTTTTACTAAACTCGCCAAATCTTCCACATCTAGCATCAGTGAGTATATTCCTACATATTTGCGCACATTTTTTATTTTGCTGAAAATGTACTGCTCAAAGAAGCTGCCGGTCAGCACACACAATAGAAAAATTTGAGGTAACGTTGGCAGCAAAATATATGTGGATTTGTGAAAAATACTATTTTACATTATCATGAAAATTTTCAGTTTTGTGCAGGTCTTTACAAAATTTATTCCATTCAAATTGTTTTAGTATAATATCGCCAGAATGGTATTGAAAATTTAAGAAATAATGATAAATGTATTTTAGGGGGTGGATTGTTTTTGTTGTAATTATTCCTGTATACTTGCCTCAAAATCATGCTTATTACTACTGTAAAATTTTAGATTTCGACTGAAGGTGCTTGGTGGAATTTCAATATTGAATTTGAATCATTCACACAAGTTTTGTCACTAACGACCCAGGGTAATCCTTTTTCCAGCAATGGCTTTAGATTTAGCGATAAATTTATTTCTTATTTAAACACGATACATTCATTTACTAAGCGTCAGTTCAAGTTCATATATGCACTTGAATGCCTGAATATGCCGAAAGGCGAAACCCGAGTGGTTAGTGACAAAACTTGTGTGAATGTTCATAATTTGAACGATTCAAATGAACTACTGTAAAAGCTGTATAATAAGCAAACATAAATAAAACCACATGAGACTTTTTTCCTACCTTAAGTATGCTATGGATGACTTCGCATCCATTTCTGAAAATCGTTCATCATCAGGCATTGCACTACACTCGGGGCCAGCATTTAGCATCATAACCTAATAGCAAAGGATTTATATGCAAATTAAAAAAAAATTCAAACAAAGCTACAAAAAGCTTATAAGACAGTAGAAAGATGATGACAAGACAACAAGCCCTTTTAGTAGTGGGCTACTTTGGGTAAAATAAGGTTTATTAATTATTTTTACTGTTACTGTACAAAAAGAGCATAAAGACATTGTTTTGTCATTCTGGGAAAGATAATACATTTCAAGTACTGTGTAAATTGTTGGAAATTTAAAATACATTGTGAAAAAGAGTAATTTATTAATTTTCATAATGATTTTCAAAGATAATCAAGAAGCTTATAGACCTGATTCGGGCCTAGATCTTTATTGAGTTCATCTGTGGACATGTGGTACCATTGCCATTGATTCAAGGAAGGAAATCAAATATAAATGGCAATTTACGCTCTCAATTATTCGAGCTACAATTTTTTTTTAGAAAAATATTTATTGGTATTTCTACCGTTTTCGTAGCGTGCTCTAATGGTTGTGTTAAGCATTAACACCCGGCATAGTTTGTTTGATATTTCTTTTTAACTATCTTACAAGGATCGATTCAAGTAAATTTCATAAAAAAAGTTTTAACTGAAGGAATAGGTTGGTCAGATTTTTTTTTTAATTCAGACGCGATAAATTTTTCACCAGGAGTTTTAATTACAAGTTTTATTTTGTTAGTTAGTTTAATTACCTTAGTTAGTTTAATTACCATTAGTCAATTTAATTACCTTTTGGTGTACGTATTATAAAATATCTTCATTACCATACTAAATATAGTGACTCACGCTGTATCTTGTTTATTATGCTTAGCAGTAAATTATTACTCGATTCAGGTTGCAAATAGCATGCGTGATTGCGCATGCATTGAATTAATGTTAATATGAAAGGATTAATTTGATAAAACAAAAACCTTTTCTTTTTCCTTGTTGGCTCTTTCGAGTAGATCCTTTTCCTGGTTCACTAACAATTTCTGAATAGCTGTCGAGTCCATTTCACTTGCATCCGACATGGAAATTTTCCCCAAAGACACAAGAAGTACCTGGTAAAATTATACAAATTAAAATTTAGTTTGCAGATAGTAAAAAAAGATCAAAATGATTTATTTCATATTCTGTACCAAATAGAATTATTTTCTTCTCCTACATCATTCCTCATAATTCTGGTACTCGGGACGAGGTCCGTAGAAGCAAGTTAACTCTGGATATCTTGGCTGTAACCTGCGATATATCCGTACTTTGAAGGTGTATTTAAATAAACTTTACAATAAACTCAATATGTTAAAACTATATTATTTTAGGGAAGCCACAGCACAGTTTTGGGGGGCCACGGGCAATGTCAAGCTCTAACATTTTTCCATAAATTCCCAAATAAAAAAATAAAATCCCTATAATCATTTTTTTTAAATTCGCAAGAGATCAAAAAAAAGGTCCCACATCTTTTCATTTTGGGAATTCCGTAAATTCCTGGGTTTTTGCGATCTGCCAGCGAGCAAAATTTTAAACTTTCTTGTAATCTTTCAAAGTAACGAAAAACTAATTAGTAAAGGTATGGGGGCCACAGAAAAATATGAGACTCGAAAGAAGCCACGGGCCCAAACGGGTTTAGAAACTATGTATTAGATTCTACAAATTTGAGTGCCAAGAATCATTGTAATTAATGCCAAAAGTATGGCATGCGCCAATGCGCTTCTTGTGAGCACGCAAATCTTTTTTTTTCTATGATTTTCTAAGAACAATGAAAACTCTTTTTAAAGGTCAGCGATCGACGAAACTGGCCAATGCTGCTCTAGAGAGTGTCGAGCCTTGATTTCCCACTGGTGGGATTCTGGTGATCTTGATTACCATCGGGCCCTATCTGTAGAATATGCCCGCTCCTAATGTGGAGCACTATTGGAGGTATCTCAACAGAAGTTTTTCTATAAGAACGTTTGTTACTCGGTCGCTCAACCTTTCTTTTTCAAAGAAGCTACCGCCCAGTTATTAAAGGATCGAAAAAAGTGGGAAGGATTTTTTTTGACATTACAAACACCCATGCTTTTATATAGGAATCGATAAATCAATCGAAAATATGCTGTTCATACTGGGACTTGAACCCATGAGATCCGGCACGGAAGTCCAAACGCCCAGTACGAACACCATTTTTTAAATTGATTTATCGATTTCTATTTAAAGACATGGCTGTTAGAGATGTCAAAAAAAAATATATACATTTCAACAACAAAAAATGTCATTGTTACCTGAACAGTTTGCTCAAAATCATTGTTATAAGCGTTCAGAACCTCCAACAAAATCTCCTTTTCGACATCTGGAAACAATTGACAAAGCTTTAGCCTTGTGAGCTTCAGAGCCATTGTGTTGGGTGTTTCTTCTATCCAACGTGACATATTGGTTTTGTAAGCCGCTAACGTCATCTCCATGTCCATGATTTCCTGCAAGTTTGGCACTTCAGGTGTCTTGCCTACGCTTTGATGTTCTTGCTCCAATCCTTCCACAAGCCTAAAATATGTATTGCATTATATTATCTAAGAAATTAAAATCTGACAACTTCAGAATTCCATTATAAATGAAGATTTTGTATCACTATAAGTTGTTTAAATTCAGATTTCATCTAAAGAGTAATTAAGAAGTTTCTGTTATATTCCATTGGCATGGATTGATTCATTTTATATTATCGTAAGTGGGCCAAGTGTTTTGTATGAGCCCTGACTATGGAATCCAATCCCGGGATCCCGTACAATTTTCAATACATTTCAATCCCGGGATTAGAAGACATAGTCCCGAAACTTTCGGGATTGATTTTCTTATAAAACAAACGTGTTGGTTTTCAAGTCGAGCGGCAGCTTACATTCTTTGCGATAAGGTGATGAGACTTACGGCATACAAAAACGTAATTGGATGCCTAAGATATCAATTTTCTTCATTGCATCTATTTGAATGCATTTTAAAACGGTAATAATTTTTCAGTACCTTTGTTTTCTAAATCTTAATGAATGTTATCAGATATCAATTGCAGTGTTTGTTTTGCCTGATTTAGTCTTTCTTTTGTTCTATTAACATCAATTATGTAATAAATCACGTGTCAACTAAAACATATTTCAGTTAGCTTTCTATATGAACAGTATGATAAATATCAAAGGTGCGCCTCCGACTTCATGCAAATTAAGTCATCAATAACCGCATATAATTTAATATATTGTCTAAAAGTTTTTTCGACTAATATTATTGCAAGAGTTTAAAATTAATTCTCACTTTGACTATTTCTATTGAATGTTCTTATTATTTTCACTGTATCTTTCTATAAAAGCACTTGTCGCCGGATATGATAAATATAAACATATATTTTATTGGTTCTTTGCACAATAAAATCGTAGACTAAATGGCGAAACAATTGATGCTCTGGTATTAACTTCGGGCATATTTTTAAATAATATTAAAATTACTTAGTGTTCTCATAAGTACTCTTGCAGTCTGATAGATAGAGCAGGTAGATACTTTTTTCAGCTATCGACATTAATTATTTTAAGTTATATTGCGTATTTTTACACAATGTAAGCATATTATGTTTGTTTAATAATTATGGTGCATATTTTTTTTATGAGTTATTAAAAAGTCCACTCATTCACCTGTACAACGCGAATAACCGAGATTAAGAGAGCTTTTCGGTAACGTATTGGCAGCCCACAGCTGGTTATATAATATAGAATAAATTGTTTAATTTATTAACTTATTATTATTAACTATTTAATTTAGAAACTAGTCCTGGGATCAAAAAATTCTAATACCGAAATCCTGGGATCAACATTTTGGCTCGGGATTGGATTCCCTAGCCCTGACCTATCCAAAAAATCTTTACCGCAAAAATCAATCTTCTACCGGGTCAGCCACTTATGGCCCGACCTTCTGTCTCTTTTTATACATGTCAAAACTTAAGAAAATATTTCTTTCAACCTAATGTTAATTGTTCACCTAAGTTTTTCAAAATCAATTTAAAAAAAATGTTTATTTCTCCTCAGAAATAAATTTAGCAGAAAATAACTTTCAATGGCTACTTATTTTGTTTCAAAGACCAGCTATCAACTGCCCCATTGAGCAAATGAGATACAAAATGATTTTTAGACGCATTGCTTAACTGTCTCATCGGTCTACCGTGCGGACACAATCTGAAAAGCAATCAATCTCACCTTGCAAATTCCTCGTCTTCCTTAATCATTGTCTTGGAAAATTCACGTTGGACATCCAGTTGATTGAAAACGGACTCCATCCACAGAGCATACATCTGGTTTGCCAGCGAAATCGGCATATGAATAATAGGTTCTAATTTCTCATGCTGTTTTATATTGGTGCCAAACATTTGATCCATCTGGTCGATGAATTCTGCTCCCATATTAATCGATACAACATCCTCGATCACCTCAATTTCGTCAGACAATTCGCTGGGCGTTCTTTCATTAGAATTACTCAATTCTTCAATAACCTCTTCAGTGTTATCGATGTCATTATTTTTAGACGGATATTTTCCTTTTTGAATTTTATTCTTCAGTTTAAAAACATGACTAGAATAATAATTATCACCAAAATCAAAATTTTCTTCCAATTGCTTTTTCAGTGACACTGATGTTTCCGATACAACTTTATCCTTCTTTTGCAATTTCACATTTTTAATACCGTTCTGTATCGGACTTATATTATTATAATCTATCATTGGCTGCATCCATTCTGTAAAGTCTTTTATGCCAGACTCATCTGTAAAGTTATTTATATTTTCGAAAGACGCTAGATCCGAATCATCTTCGACCGCGCTTGGCACGTCGACATCCATAGCACCGCGTTCAGTCTTATCGTCGAGCAGCAAATCTACGGCCCAATTTACGTCGCCTTTGCACTTACTCAATATATGCCGGATATCTTCCATAGGTACGTCCGGAAACAATTTCCGCAGTTGACGTAACTGATCGAGCTTGTCATCGTTGCTCTGCTCGATGGAAGACATTTCATCATCATAGAATATCATTGTACCTTTATCTAACCCAAATTTTGGAGGTAGACTCTGTAAGATCGGCACATAAAATTCGTTAATATCTCTATTTCTTGCCGTTAACACTTTAAAATTATTCCAGTTTGCAGGGTTCAAATCAAAACTTTGAGTATTCGTAGACACATCTGAAGAAAGAATTCGGTTCGGTGATCCAATTTGGGTATCTGATTTAGAGTGAACGATCGATTGAGCGATAGGTTTATTAGAATTATCCCAATTGGATAGCGAAACATCTATCGGTTCCCAATCCACATTATCAGAAAATGAACTCTTATTTTGTATTCTCGGAGGTTTTGAATCAAAAGAACGCTGCGGTTTAGGGGGTGGAATAACTTCATTTTGAGCGGTAGCAATTTTTACAGGACCATTAAAAATCACGGATGAATTGTTCGCAGCATCAAACGGTAACTTGTAAGATGAAGTCGGAGAGTTGGTTGGATTACTGCTATTGCTGGGCTGTGCAAAAATTTTACAGATTTCTTCATATGAATCATATACAGAAGACCCTATCGGTTGAGATGCAGTGCTGAAATTTGTGAATCCTTCAATTTTATTTATTGGCTGATTTAAAAATGCTGCCTGTTGATCAGTTTTCGGTGAAACAGGTTCAGTTTTCAAGTTTTCACTCTCCCAGAATATAAGATCTGCATCTTGAGGAGGTGCCGCTTTACTGTTAGACGGCTGTGCAACAATATCGATGGCCGTCGGGCTGTGAGCTTGCGTGACCATTACGGGCAAAAGTCGCATCTTTGGCGGCACTTTACCAGGAGGATATCTCAAGTTCAAATACTTCAATAGCGATGAGCCATTAATGCCGCCTTGATACTTTTCTAACTTCCGTTTAATAACATGCAACATTACACCGTGTGTATTTTTTTTGGCCAGTTCTACCGGCTTGAAAGCCCACGGCGTCCGGGGTTCTAAGACTTCGACCATGTAGCCGGATGCAACTCCGGCGCTGGCATAAATCTGCATTTCCCAAAATTCTATGTTGGTATTATCCACAATGATAGGGCTAATATTCTGTTTGATATATGCCATCACCCTATTCTGATTCCAAATATGAGCATCGCCCAATTTGCTAACATCGTAAAGATATTTTCCATTGATATAAAAATAATCATCACTGCTGCATATGTGCATAGCAACGTTCTCTTTAACAGTTTCTCGGAAAATGAATTGTGCCAGAGTAGATTTACCACAACCGGGTAACCCCCTCATAAATACTAAAACATTGTATCCCTTGTTAATATTATAGATAATTCTGCCCAGCTCTGGATCATGAGGGATGTTTATATTTTTCAATGGCAGCTTATTCGGGCCCCGATTGCGAGGTTTTTTTTGGTTGAACGGTTCATTATTCGGCTGTTGAGGCATATTTTGATTCGCAGTTTGCTTCATAAGATATTCTATGGATCGAGTAACTGAAATGATATACATAAAATACCAGATTAACTCGAGCGAATAACAGTTTGAGAATTCCTGGATGCAAAAATATGAGCTATGTAGGGTATAATTATGTTTTTTTTCCTCATAATTGGAGTCAACATAACTAACTGTAAACAATTCGTTCCATTTCCACTAAATACATACATCTTTGAAAACACTGATTGTATTTTTTTATTTTAAAAGTATAAGCTTTCAATAAGACCTTAACATAAAAACAACAAAAAATCCGCTTATACCATTTTCATTTTATTACCTTTCTTGATTCCATGTCTATGATTCCATACATCTGTGCAAAGATTTTTTTTAAATAATGGTAGAGACAAATAACATAGATAATTCTGTTTGTAATCCATACAATTTATTAAAAAAAAACATGAGTATGGCAATTAATATTAGACTACACAGCATTTAGACACACACACACACACACAAGTCGATACTCATCAAAGGGTTAACAACCAAGATACTAAGTTTTTACCCTCTGCTGAAAAGAAATGAGTTTTGTGACATTTGCTGTTTTTATGTCAAGGTCATTAATTGCTTTTTGTTTAAAAGAATTACTTGGCATGAATATAAGTTTTAACTTTTGTGTTCAAATCTATACAAAAATTTGATTATACAAACACGACTCAATGTATTAGGTAGGAAAAATAGAAACAGAAGTATTTCTATCACCGTTATTTTATCATTTTTTGATGAAATTACTTACAATGTTTCATTTTTATTTATGCCCATGATGAAAGAAAAATATTTGGTATTAAAAAAAATAGTTGTTTTTTTTAAAACTTGTTTATTTATTTTACTTTTTTTAATTGTATAATATATACTTAAAAAGTTCATAATACTAAGTTGCCGTCGATTTCCAGTTTAGCACTTGACAAAGAGACCCCTCAAACTCGCGCACTATTCTAAGTCAATTCATTTTTCTCAGTGTACATTTTCAATTTCTCAGCGAGTTCTAGTTTTCTTCACGGAGGGTATTTTAGTTATTGGATAGAAAAAAAAGCATAATGAAATGTGAGGTAAGATTATATATGAGCGAAATGAGAAATATTCAACAGAAATGGTTAATCAGGACACTATTTGTATGGGTCAATAATATTTAGATGAGGAATCAAAGAATTAATGCGAATTAACATCAATAAATAATGAGATATCAACTGCAGATGGATATTAGTATTGCAGAAAAAATTCCCTAATCATAATTCTACTTACAAGTACTAATTTCAGGTGTTTATTGAGAAAAAATGAAAAGAAATTGTCTGGTGTGTCATTCTTTCCTATGAATCATAAACTTCAAAGGTATAGAACGCACTATTTTGACATATAGTTTTGGTAAATATGCTTTACTACATGCTACTCTTTTTCTACCAAAAAATCTAAGCTAAATGCTGGTTATAACAAGGTAGCTCTGTAAGAAATTTAATCACAAATAGAAAAACGCCAAATTAGCATACAAGGGAATCTGGGAAACCGATAATTTACGCGAAATACGAATATAACATCACTATAAACAAACCATAGTGCAATTTGTTTGTTTTGTGATTATTACTTCAGTATTATATCAACAACAACAAAAAAACCACGGAGGGTTTGAGGTAAAAATGTCATTCAGTTGAAACCAAGAGATATTAGAATATTGAATAGATCTGGAACCTTTTGATTCTCCTATACACACGGAAAGTGTATATTACTATAACACCAGCTAATCACAGATATATTTTTTGATGTCAAGTGAAAACTTACTGCTGTTTGGACAGCGCCATATGCTTAGAAGAAACACGATTAATTAAATCATTGAGGACTTGATATGTAGTTATGAATAAATATGAGGTGAAATATAAGCTTTGTCATTGTTTGAAAATCACTCACGGTTTCCTTTGCAAAATATAGCGACCCCTCTTATCACGTCGCTATCTACAGTGGTTCCAAAGCTCCTCATCAAAATAGACACAACCTTGTCGAGATCTTCTTTCGTTAAGTGCTCCGGCTCAGAAAGATTTTCGCCATTATTTAAAGACATTTTGACGTGCTTTCAAAAGGAGGCAATTGAACGTCTCCACAAAAATATGCTTAACTTCTATTTATATGAGCTAACTTTGTTTATTTACTTTACACGGGCTTTACTAAACTTCCCTGACGTTGATTTGTGTCGTAATAGATTGCCAGGTAAAAAACTATTTTCCCCAATTCATAAATAAATAAAATGACAAAGAGTTTACATCGGCAGCTAATTATTTGGTCAGTTTCTTATTCGATAAACAGTCAGTAAATATTTAACAAATAGTCAGTTATTAATAAATAAAACGGTCAGTTTAAAATAATAAATGATAAATCATCAGTAAAAAAAATCATTTTGATCAGGATTTTTTTGGAAAATGGCAATTATTTTTTTGTAAAAAAATCAGTAGATATTAGGAGCCCGCACACTGGGATGCCGGCGTCCAGGATACGATGATGTATGTCAGAGTGTGCCGGATATCGTGTCATATAAATTGATATTAAAATTGAGAGGTCGGCGTCCAGTAAGTACTGCACGCCAAAATGGCACGCCGTCGTGTACACGCCGATAAGGGTCTGTACACTGCAGAGATAATATATTTAAAACGTATATTTAAAAAAATATTAGAAAAGGTTTGTTCTTTCATTCGCGCCTATAGATGAATAAGTATGTTTCATACGGGCATTCCAGGTGCATGGAACGAATGTAGCATTCCTAAGAGAAATTATATTTTTGAGTATTAATGCACCAAGGTTCGACCTGCAGATATCTTTCAGACATTTAAGAACATTTGAAAGCGTCGAACTGCAGTTTCACCTATTCTAAATATGCTAATAGAACAACGACATTTAAATTAAATTAATATGTTAGGTAAACATCAAATTCTGATTATATGCATGCTTTTAAATAATTTACTTTTAATCTAAACTATCGATTCTACAAAAAGTTACATCGTCTGAAATTGCTTCTCTTGCGGTTTTATTATTCACGTGGAACCTTGTATACCCAAGGCGAGGAAATAGAGCATAGATTGAGAGGCGATATCTATGGCTCACCTGCACGACGGAGTGGCAGTTTCAGGCAGTGTACAGACCAACGTTCCCTCTAAGCCGAAGGGTTAGCTGCGCGGAAATTTCAAAGGCTGCGCGCAACGATCAAATATTAATTGAGCAACTGTACTGTAGTGCGCGCCAACCCGGAATAAGTGCGCGGGGGTTTACCAACTGCTGCGCGGCCGCGCACGCGCGCAGCTTAGAGGGAACGTTGGTACAGACCCTTATCGGCGTGTACATGACGGCGTGCCATTTTGGCGTGCAGTACTTACTGGACGCCGACCTCTCAATTTTGATATCAATTTACATGACACGATATCCGGCACACTCTGACATACGTCATCGTATCCTGGACGCCGGCATCCCAGTGTGCGGGCCCCTAATTTCGATATCAATTTATGACACGATATCCGGATTATCTCTGATATCCGGCACACTCTGACATACGTCATCGTATCCTGGACGCCGGCATCCCAGTGTGCGGGCCCCTAATTTCGATATCAATTTATATGACACGATATCCGGATTATCTCTGATATCCGGCACACTCTGACATACGTCATCGTATCCTGGACGCCGGCATCCCAGTGTGCGGGCCCCTAATATAAATAATCAATACATATATACCATTACAAAAAATATGATTGTAGTATTACAAGTACATAAAAATATTGTTACTATTATTGATTTCTCTCAATTCTGAAATATTTTTTAACTTTACAATAATTGGTGAAGTTACATGGTAAAAAATAAGACTTTTATTTAATTAGTCAATATTAAAAAAATGTAGCAAATTATGATTTGTGGTCGATATAGGGCAGGGATGGCGAATCTTTTTGGGTCCGCGTGCCAAAAATCCTCAAATATTATTTTTCGATTGTGTGGCGAGCCCGAGCAGTATTTTTTTTATAACAAAATAGAAAAATTAAAAATTGAATTTTTTAAAACGATTGTCGTTTTCATGGGAAACATTTGAAAATTAATAAAACTGAATATATTAATAATTCATGGATTATTTAATCAACATTTAAATTTTTTAAACATTTTTTTTATCTTGGAAATCGTTGGCGAGCCATTCAAATTCTCAAATGTGCTACCTTGGACACGCGTGCCTGAGTTTCGCCATCCCTGATATAGGGTATAAACATAACAATTATTATTCTCCTTATACATTTGGTCAATTACCATGATTTAAAAACTGTACAATCCATATACATTCCCAATGTGGAGCATATGGCTTCCTAATGAAGGTATCTCAACAGCATTGTAGGGATAGAAAGGATAGGGTAGGACAGTACTAATAGTTGGCTAATCACTCTTTCTACATCCAGTTATTTTAGGATTGGAGTGGTGGGGGTGGGGAATTATTAGACATTACTAACATCCGTGCTTCCAAACAGAAATTGAAAAAATACTGTTTGTACTGGGATTCGAACCCGGAAAGTTCTGCATGGAAGCCAACGACGTTAACCACTGTGCTATGGACCCAATAATGACATATTTATTTAGGGAAGTTGAATTAAAAATAGCTTCTAACTATTTTTGAAGCTGGTACAAATACGTTTGTGAAACATTGCTTTAGTAAATTCACCACTTGAATACCAAGCGGACACAGGTGCCCGGAACATATGCAAGCGATACACGGATGTCCAAGACATTTAAAAAATCAAATACTTGGTATTCAAATAGAATATAAGCAATATTTTGATGAATATGTGTAGTTCCATTTATACTGAGTCAATATAAGTTTTTAAAATATCGAATTCAAGTGTATTAGGCAAAATTATTTTTCTCAAAAACACGCAGTATCTTTGGGACATATTAATGATTTGTTTGCGCGGTATTCAAACGATCAAATTGAGGTTTTTCTGGGTTTCGAACTCCTAACAAAATAACAGAATCCAGAGACTTGAGCTGAAAGCCCAGCATGACTGATGTCGTGATCTTTCCCATTTTCATGTCGCTTTGGAAAGTATTAATTCTTAAAAAGTCAGAAGACGGTTATTAAGAGAATAATAAATTTTATTTGAATATTGGGTAGCATACAAAAACAATTTTTGTTTATATTAGAGAAAATAATACAAATTATATTAGAAAAGTCATCACATGGCTTTGCAATAAACATTTAAACGACACATTATTAATCTTTTATAATTTTCAAACAGAACATATGAGAATGAAAAATATTCAAAACAATGCGAGATCACGAGTATGTTAACTCTTTAGGCCCATTTGACGCCAAAAATAATGCTGTATTAATATTCATTAATTTCATCAATATAATTGATAGAAATTTTAGAAGATAATACCTTTTAAACACACAAAAACGATAAAGTTGTAAAAAAGAATTTTCTTTTTTCATACGTAGTTTGTGAAAGATCGTAAAATTTTAAAATCTTATTTAATTAAAACACAAAAATAAAACAATTTAATTTTAAATAACTATACACCAAAGTGAAAAAAAAATATTTAATACTATGGCCAGAGATCTTCAACGTTTCAACATAGCGCCAACAAAACACCCGTCTGTGAATGATAACTTTAAATAAAAATATTGACAACCACCTGTTTCAAAATAATTTACCTAGGAATATCACCGAAAAACTTTTATATCTATTAAATTATGCATCTGCGGCTCTACTTGCCTAAAGGGTTAGGTCATTACAATTGCCTTCCTATCATAATAATATATCTATCTTTGGTAATTTTCTACAACCTTGTATCTCAAAAGTAGCGTAGCAAGTATTGCTCGCATTAAAAATGAAAGAAAACGCTCATGTGACTTTTTTACGGATTACTTAAGTTTGCTACATTAAATATGATACTTCAAGAAACAATTCTAGTAAGTGTCAATAATAATAAAAAAGAAAAAAAGTACTTCTTATAGCTTGAGCTATATTTAAAAAACTATAATGCTAGGCTCGATACCATTCGGTGTTTGCAGCGGTGGGCTGCCGAAATGTTAACAAGGGGCTCAGTTAAACTGAGAGCTATTCGCTGTGTTCCAGAGGAGGGGTGGATTTTTTATCACTCTTATAGCATGATTCGCAATAATTATGTAAGCAATCGAATGTTAATAAATACGCTTTTATAATGTAAAAATATCTATATATATAAAAAACTGAAGGCATCTTTTAGTAAGTACCCGAATTAAATGATTATCTAGAGAAATTTCCATATGCAGCAGTCTTTTGTTTCATAATACACATAAACCATATACCGCAACTACTGTTGCTCTGAGAAAACTTTTTTTACTTTAACAAGGGGCTCGCGCGAGCCCCTTCCAGCTCACCCTTGAGTGTTTGTAACTTGTATAGCAGTAATGAACAGGGGAAGGGTTAATACCTTAAATGGAAGAAAACACAGAATGGTAGGTTGTGTTGTTAGATGTGAGGAATCTGGAACTCTTCACAAAATATGATATGAAGGAATTCAAAATAGATAGATAACATGAATAGGGTTGGGGACAGAAAAATTGAAGAAAGACAGAGAATGATGATATTACAGGACAGGAATGCTTAGATGACAGTTCTAAAAACAGCTAACTTAAATGGACCGTACTACCAAACAATCACAACTTCTTGGATCATATAACCTCCCTTGGTTAAGCATACAGCCACCATCCAGCGCCTTCAAGATTTCCTGTTGCTTGGCTACTACCTATTTCATACCACTGTTCTTTATTTCTGCAGAGTTCACTCAACCACATAGTAATACTACCGCTTAGAAGAGGTAGGTCGAGTTGAGGCTCTCATTCATTCACTGCATGTGACATAGAAAGTTCCAAGGTCTCTCGATGACAGCTAATATAGTAGGGTGTTTATTACATTTTCTTCAAGTTCCTCACAAAATCAGAACCATCTTACTCTAATGTCCAAGAGTTAATCACCTAACCACCTCAAATCAAAATATAAAAAAAAACTACACCACACACTTGAAAAAAGGTATAGTAAAATACTGTACAATTATATGATGAAGATAATTTTTATTTTCCATCAAAATTGTTTGTATAAATTCTTAACTAATCACTATCCATTGCCAAGGCTTCGGCTTCTTTCTTTATTTCAATCTCATCAATTTCCTTATTTAACAAGCCTTTAGAATTTAAATACATAGCATATTGCTTGGGAACTTTCATGAACTTCTTGATTTTTGCTCTCAGTTGTTTCCACGTGTCTTGATAATAGTTTTTTCTGTCTCTGGCCATCGTTTTGTAATCATTGCCATATTTATCCATCAAATAAGTTAAATAGTCGGTTTGAGCCTTCGGTAAACTGAAAATAGGAAAAAATGACATATTCTGATGAATGAAACACAGGCAATCATTTCACCCAAACAGGTTCAGTGCAACCTTCCCTCTAATTTTTCTATTGTGTGTGCGGACCATCAACATTTGTGAGCAATAAATTTTCAGCAAAATAAATAATGTGCGCAAATATTATGTATGTACTCACTGACGCTAGATGTGGAAGATTTGGTGAGCTTAACAGCTTAACGACCGTGGACGCGTATTTAAGTCTTTGAAATCCAACATATACGCGTCCTACGTCATACATTCTATTCTATTAAAAAATCACTTGGTTAGGATCGAGTTTGATTTCATATGTCAACGAGAGATGGTAGCATACACATTGACGCAATATTTAACAAAAAAAAATCAATATTATACTAAAATATTTCGTAAAAATACCCCTAAGATGGTGGACTTTTATTTTTTCAGGTGTGATTTTTCATAGTATTATTTTACGTTCTGGTAAAAGATTTTATGTTTAAATCGTTTCTGGTTTGTTTCTCTGATTAGCGACGAAATACATACGTAATATAAGCAGGTTAACATGATGCCCAGATGCTCTTGTAGGGCCTCTTAAAGGTACGAACACACGTATCGTAGTATTTTTTTTACAACAAATTGCCTTGTGATTTATTGCTAGGGCGGGCGGAGTTCCATGCTGCAGTTCTATGGAGCAAGTGTCATTATAGTGGTCGAAAACAATTTTTGAAATTTGAATCGGGTGGTAGATAATATTGCGACCTATTCAAATTCAGTGGCAGGGGTTCTCAATTCTTAAATAATAGATATTTGTATTGAATATGTTATTATCCATAAAACGTACTTTTTTTACGATTTTTCGATAACTTGTAAATAATATAACCAATGAAGTTTTTAATATATATAAATATAAAAACAATATTAAAAAAGTAGATTTTACATAGTTAAAAAAAAAGCTTATAGTAGATTTAAGTTTTTTTGACTACACCACATAAGTATGCAACCCACAGATATAGAACCATTGCTCAAGTAGCATAGATTTATGTGCCAAAGTATCTGGAAGCTATCAAATCAAATTTTGTGAAGATATCTCAATTGGTTTACAAATTATGGTGAATTTAGTAGAATGGCAGTTTTTTGCGAATTTTTCGCAAAATCGCCCGGCCGCCAGGTCAAATTTTATAGAAAACACGCGGGCGGTAAGCTGTTAGTATAAGTATTTTACAATATTTCTGTGTACAGCCTGTGCGAGGATGGAAAAATGTGTGCGGCCATATTTTGAGAGGTGTGCGCGCGCACACGCGCACACCTTAGCGGGAACGTTGGTTCAGTGTTGAACATTAGCCTAGCATGTCATCTAGATGAGTGACATATACTTCAATTCGCTTGTTGCAATTGCTGATTCGTAAGATAACTGAGCACTGTGCCACCTATGTGAATTTAGTTCTCAGTACAGAACTATTCATCGTTTTAATCGGTTTCCTGTTGCATTTTAGGACAAAATCAATATACTACTAAATTCCACAAAAAACAATGCAAATCTCTAAGAAATATAATTGCATATGGGAAGATATCAAAAAACCAACCATGAAACTGATGGTTGGTTTTCCATTTTGTCCGCGCCGGACAAAATGGAAAACAGTGGCGCTGTACTGAAAAATATTTCGTATTTCGCATAATTTATCAGTGTTCTTCGTAATAATGTGTGGTTTTAACACGATTATTAAGTTCTCAAAAAATAACTTTAAATCGTGGCGTTGTTTTTAGCGTAGTTGTGAAGTTTTTCGCCGCATTAGTCGACGTGCTACTATATGCCATATTTACCTAAATTTTGTTACAAGGTCATCTTTTTCAAACATAAAAGCTAAATTTAGATACTAATTCAGCATTTGCAGCTTGCATCTTTTTGATAGAACGTGTACCAAGTTTGATACATTGTGATCATCGAAAAAAACCTGTTTGGAAAAACTGTGGGTTACGTCCTTTTTCCTTTCCACAGTCGACATGTTTTTTCGTTTTCACAAATCGGCGTTGTTTTCAGCTACATTCTTAATTTTTTCGCAGAAATAAACGCAACCTACGTAATGACAAATTTACCAAATATGTAAAATATATTACCGTAAAGTGCTCACTCTTGGAGCTTTTGCACTGGATTCCAATTCTTGTATTACTTCTGGCTTTTTGGGTATGAATTTTTTCGGTTCCATAGGAGTTACTGTAAAGCCTCCAGTGGCTAGACTAATGGCTTTCTCTTTTTCAAGTTCTTTGTAACTCGGTATTTTTACAACTTTATTTGGATCGTATGCTAGACCCATATCGCGAAGGTTCAATTTGGCCGATTTCTTCTGGTTCCATGCCTTATTTATCGGCTCACTGAAAAATAAAGCCAAGAATAATAAAATTATTCGCTATGTACACAGTAACCAAGCCTCAATCCTTTATCGAAATATTTCAATTAACTAACCATTCTATGTGTCCTAAATTTCGCTGCCGATTTCGAAGTCGCTTTCTGTTGATGCTTGTGTTAAATGTCTTACGCTTTTTCTGTTTACGTATTTTAGTCATATTTGCTAAGTTTTTTTAATTCAATAATATAGTAATGTTTCACTGTGATGTATAAAGACAATATAAAATTTCTATTGACAGACAGACAGATTTAAAAACATGTGCTTCGTAAAGTAGTATATTGTCTATGGTAAAGTCGAGTTGTCAAGCTGCAACACTAAAATACGAAAAATATAACATTCGGCATACTTGAGCATCATAAAACTATGTGAATTTCTATTTGGATATCTACTTAATTTGATAATACTATCTATTTTAATTTAATTCAACACATCATATAAAAAATAACATTTTACGCTTGATTATAAATTTACTCCTATTAAATATTGTATCACGGAGTTCTTAGTAATTTTTCTACTGACTCTGATGTTATCAGTAATATTTTATAAATATTGTGGAACGACATATTTGATACGATACTTTACTTTGCAATATTTTGCTTTTTTTATATTACAATTGATTTCTATCAAGTAAACTCCAACTCGATCAACTCCGCAAAATTGCTCACAATTTTCGCTCATTGTGTGTTAAGTAACATTAAAAACGCACAATCAGTGGCCTGTTCAAAAAAAATAGCAGCCCTTGAAAAATGAATATATGCGGTGCATTTTTTTTTTTAAATAAAAGGTGCCGAAACTCAATATTTTTTCTAATTCATGTCCGTTCCCAATGTGAAGCGTACAACTTTCTAATGAGAGTATTTCAACCGAAGTTTTTTGCGAGAACTTTATGAGTTTGTGTACATTGTGACACAGTTTCATATAAAACAGATTGAAGAAAATGAAGTGCCCAGGCTAATTTTTTGATTTTTTAAATTTATTATTTGCTATTCAATTTACACTAGTTATATGTAATAGAAAGCAGTATCTTTGAAAAAATAATTTAATAACTGTTGAGACTTACAAGATAACAGGTGTTCCCATATGGGCACGCTGAGCATATAAAGGTACAATATCTTCTATATATATAAAAATGAATGTTTGTTTGTATGTTTGTTACCTATGCGCTCCTATACCGCTCATCCGATTGCGATAATTTTTTTAGGGAGATGTTATGCGGACGCCAGAATAGGTTTATGAATCAGCGGTGGGCTGCCAATGCGTTAATTTGTTTGTTTGTCTGGTATGCGTTCCTATACCATTCATCGGACTGCGATAAAACTTTGACGAGCCGTTGTGCGGACGCCCGCGAATGTATATGAATCAACGATGGGCTGCCAATACGTTAATTTGGTAATTTGTGCCTTATGCGTTCCTGTTCCTATACCGTTCATCCGATTGCGATAAAACTTTGGTGAGTTGTTGTGCAAACACCCGCAACGGTATCTGAATAAATACAGCCAGCGGTGGGCTTCCAATACGTTCATTTGTTTGTTTGTTCCGTATGCGTTTCTATACCGTTCATCTGATTGCGATAAAGCTTTGGTGAGTTGTTTTGCGGACACCAGCAAAGGTTTTTGAATCAAAAAATACAACGATGGGCTGCTAATACGGTAATTTGGTAGTTTTTTCTTTATGCGTTCCTGTATCTATACAGTTCATCCGATTGCAATAAAACTTTGATTATTTGTTGTTCGGACGCCCTCAAAGTTTTCTAAATTAGTACTGCCAGCGGTAGGCTGCAAATGCGTTTACAAGGGGCTCGCTTTATATCAAAGCTATTCTTGGTATTCTGGGAAGCAGTGAGTTTTTTATAACTTTGATGAACTACTTAAATAAGCACTCGATTTTTACTTAATACATTTACAATATGTAACAATATGCAATTTCGATAAACTCATCAATGTGAATGGTCGAAAATGTACTACTGTGTATACTGATGCTGTCATAGATGTCATATTTAAGTCAGAAATTGCAGTTATGTACTCATTTGATTTGAGAATATTGTTTTCTCTTAAATTAACAAGGGGCTGACCGACCTTAGCAAAATTTCAAAAAGGGCTTGCGCAAGCCCCTCTGAGCTTCTTCCAGCCCACCCCAGAGTGCAGCCATTTTACACTGAGAAATTTCGCCGAATAAAGCGATCTGCGTGCCACGGCTATCAGTTTCATGGCAAATCATAGGTCACGATAAGTCAAATTTGGACCTGTTGATTGGCTATTTTTAAGATTCTCTGTGGCGCATTTTTTAATAATTATCGCCTTTTCTGGTGACTTTTCTCAATTTACCAAATGTGTGTATTTGATATAGTTTAGCGTCAGTTCGCGTGTCTTTGGTGTGAACATTTTTGAATGGTTGTCGAACAACGCATTCAGCACTGAAATTGCATTTGAATGCAAATCACTGAGACACTAACATGCAATATCAAAAAAAATCGGAATGTGTGAAGTACTTCAACCATGCCAACTCATAATATGAGACGAATGTATTATGGCGCACAAAAAGGCATTGTAAGCACTACACTATGCACTAAAAGATTTGAGAGGAAATGAATAGTGGTCTTTGATAGCGCACTTATTTTATTGTCTGCTGATTTTTGACAAACCCTATCAGTTATACCATGTTCAACAGCTGTTGATGAATTAAATGCATGTCTCAAATCATCATTTTTATGGCGACACATGCAGAAATTGGCTTTCAAGGCCAGCATGCGTGTAGAACTATAATATGACACATCCGCTGAACGTTTCGCCAAATAATTGTTGGATATTGGGAATAGAAAATTGGAAATAGATGAATCAACACAATGTATTACATTGCCAACAAATTCACAAAGTTTTCCCAAAAATATCGCAATAAATTCTTCTGAATTCTTAAATTCACTTGATTTGCCAGCCATGCCGTCACACGTTTTAGCATTGAAAATTGGCGTACCTATCATTCTTCTCCAAAATATAAATCCACCACTTTGCAACGGTACCAGACATTCAGTGAAAAACATAATGCACAATATCATTGAAGCTAAACAAATTAACAGGAAAATTTAAAGGGGACAATGTACTGTTGCCAAGCATCTCAATGATTCCAACAGATATGCCATTCGAATTTAAATGTTTGCAGTTTCCGGTGCGACTCGCACTTGCAATGACCATCAACAAAGCACAGGGACAATCGCTACAAGAGTGTGGACTAAATTTAGAAAATCTATGTTTCTCACATGGACAGCTGTATGTGGCCTGCTCAACCGTTGGAAAACCTTCAGATCTATTCGTATACGCACCAGACGGAAAAACAAAAGATATCCAAAACCACTTCAATAAACAGAATTAAAACACAAACACGTTCTTTCTTTGAGTGGCATTGCAACGCATGCCGGGTACTCGCTAGTTACTTTATAAAAAAGAAATTAAAACACTAGTCAATTTTATTACAAATATTGTGCTCTTTATACACTAAAAATATTATACAATATATCTTTTACAGCAGTGCTTCCCAACCTTTTTCATGCCACGGACCCCTAAATCTGAAAACAATAATCTGCAGAACCCCGAAATTTTTTTATTTCATATTTTATCACAAAGAACGTTGAAAGAAAACCGCAAAAAACTTACACTTTAATTTTATAATTTCCTCACTAAGAATATATCTAACTATTGTTTTTAAAAAATTTAGATTTTTAAAAAAAAATATATAAACTGTAGAATTAAACATATTTCATAATATTGTATTATGTTTTGGACCTATCTTGATAAATTACCAGAATATTTATAAAAAATTTAATTGTATGATTATAAATCAAATCTAAAATTATGGATTAATTACAAACGAAAATCAATGATTTATTAAAAAGAAAATACTATGGTATTTTCATTTCTACATCAAAGCCATCAGTTTTTTTTTACAACACATGTCCATTACAAACAACAGCCACTGTTAACTTATTTACAATTAGTTTCCAAACAGTTACTGGATATATTATTGATTCCAAACATTATTAATACACATTACAACATTATTAATAAACACAACAATATTAATCAGTAATCAGTTTGAGACTTACAACGCATTTCATCTCTTTTACCTAGACCACAGGCTTAAGCAGATTTCATAGATATATAAATCATTCAAAGTATCAAATACAAAATAAAACATTTTCCAATGTTTATGATTTCAATTATCTCTGCATGGCTGCAATCTGTTCCTTGACTTCATCAATAAGTTGAGCAGATTTAAGAATATTTTCATTTTGCATTCCTAAATGAATTCCAATAAGATGCATTTTTTTCAGGTTATTTTCCATATTATCTAGGGTATTTTCAGTTTGAGCAAACTCGCGGACAGATCTCATTAACACCTGAAACATAAAATATAGCACAAACACTATTACAATGTTTTTTTTTTCAAATGAAAATTCACTAAAATACAGTTTTGTTTCTAATATCCTTAAAAAAATTCACTATTATGGCTGATAATTTTTCTCAGAATCAGAATAATTCATTCAAAAACTCATGTATCTTTGCTGACACAGTGCAAAGAAAATTTGAAAAGGAAACAATTTGTTGCAGGGAATAATTTTAACACAATGTGATATTCAACACAATCTTTCTTTTTTGTATGACAAAACCACATCCAGGATCAAACTGCCCTGCACAACAAAAAAATGTCCTGTTTTATAAAAGCGATAGTTAACCAATTTCGTTCAACTAAAATGATTCATATAAAGATGATGACTGAAATTTTAGTTATAAATACTTTTTATCGTATTTTTTTTATCCAAAAAAACTGTCAAATGTTGAATTTTTTTGTTGTTTTTGGTTACAGATTTTTAATTTAATTTCTCTCATTTTAATGATGAAACTTGTATATGAGGGTATTATTTTCAAACACGGCTCGTTTCAAAATGGTTAAAAAATTAAACTTGAATTTCATTTTGTAAAAAAGTATTTTTAGTTTTACATTACTTTGGAATGATATTTTGTATGTTATAAAGCCATGTTTGAAACTAATTTCTAAAAATATTTTGAAAATTTATATTTTTTTTCTAAATTACATTCATGGTTCACGTTTCAACAATTTTGGAACGAGGTGAGTTTGCAAATAAAAGCCTCATATAGGTACGATCGGTGTAGGGGTCGTGCTGATGTACTTGTTTCTAGTAAGTGTCAATGAGTCGAAGCTTGTAGAGATACCATATAGCACAATAAATTAACAGCCTGGGAGAAATAATTTTCAATAACAACACAAAATCCCAGAATGTCATTAGATGCTTTCAAAATACTCAAATCCATTTTTATTTATAATAATAATAGTAATCACTCATTCATAATCCGTAGTAACAAAAAAAAAAAAAAAATGAGCCAACTCTTTGCGCATGAAAATTATATGCTATCAGAGTGAGCACAAGTTGATGATCAAGATTTCTTAAATTTGCTATTTTGTCCCTCAATAAATCACCAACAAGGAACTTAAACCCACAGCATAAATAATAATATGTCTTTGGAGCTGTACCTCATTCGATTTTGATCCACGTTGTATCTGCCTTGTAAGAGATGCTATGTTATTGACATTAACCTGAACTCTGTCTGCCAACCTCATCTTAGAATCAGCAAATAAACTACGAGCACTACTGGATGAAGCGGACGCCATAACGATGTATTTATTATTTTATAATGGCATTCGATATTTAACTTGTTGTTTTTGAAATGTTTAGCAAAAAATGCAATACAAATTAGAATTTCAGCTGTCAAATGCAAACGTCAAACGTGGGCAGTGTTAACAGACTACTAAATAAATACAATACCGATATTTCCTTTTTTTTCAATAAAATACTGGTTTTTGTTCTTCATTCTATAATTTTATAAAACGATTATGACCAGTTAGGTTAGAGCAGGGGCTCCCAACCCATGACAAATTCCCGTCGAAAATAATAATCGTCGAATCGCTAAATCTTTGCTTTTTTTGTAAGGTTCTTTAACCACTCTAAAGCTAACGACCCACCGGTGTGTCGCATACCTACTAACCACACACTAGAGGTCTGCACGAGCCGAAATTTTGCAAAATTACCCGGTCCGAGTCCGAAAGACAAGGACCCGACCCGGACCGGGCCCGAGTCTTATACCACAATTGTTACCCGAACCTGACCCGAAACCCGGATTTATACTCAACAGACCAAAAAAACCCCCGTTTTTTAACAATTTACGATTCTCTATAGCAGGGTTTCCCAAACTTATTCTGGAATGGAACACTTCGCAACTTCGGAAGTTTCAACAGAACACTTAGCTTAATTTTTGGGATGGGTAATTCGTAATAGTTTTTTTATTATTAAAATATCAAATACGAATTAATAAATCTCTCAGGGGAGTATAATAGTGTAGAAATTTTAAAAAGTCGATTCTTTCTATTTTATATTTTTCAAAAGTGAATTTTTCAAAATTTTAATTATTTACCGAGTTACAGCGATTTTGGTGACGCAGCAACTAAGCTGGTCCGACCGGAACAAATCGAAACTCAAAACTTTAAACGCGTTTTCTCGAAACTACTTTTTTCAAGCTAGCGTGCATAATATGTCAAGTTTTACCAAAACGATTTATTTTAAATTTTGTGTAAACTTTCTCTATACATCCTTCTATGGCCCGTAGCAGATTTGAATTTGATTTTTTTTTTCAAACGTTTTTTTTTATTTCTCCGAGGTACGGGCGATAGCGTCATTTTTATTAATTAAGAATTCGTTAAACTTTTTGTTTGGAATCATGTACGCCAGGACACCCCTTTTTTGGACCCCTCCCATCACCAGCCGATAACTTTTCGAGTTTTGAATTTATTATTTTTTTAAAATTTGTTATGTATTTTTAAAATATAAATAAACGAATGTTTAAAAAATGGATGGTAGAAAGTTTCTTTGTTTATTTTTTACAAAGCTCGAAAAAACACCCAAAACCTCATCGATCATTTCCTTTTGCCTAAATCTCATACTGCCATGGCATACATTTTTTCATGGAAATAGTAATAGTTTCAAGCCTGCATACCTGAAAGTTGACATTTGCTTTAAAACTGCTTTACACCGTGGCCGTTCTAAAATTGATTGTATGTCTACGAGATATGATGTCTTAGAAAGGATTGCAGAAAAAAATTTGCAAAATAAAGTCTTGTAGAATTTTCAATCAATTGAATATAATGATCGTACAACCATTGTTTATTTGTTATTTGGTAATACTATTTATCTAATGAAATATGCTTAAACATTTTTTCTTGTTTGTACTGTACTGCGTTTGGAAATCTATTTCGGTCCACTTCAATATTTATTTTGAAGGATCAAAAAAAACTCATACAACGTACTGTTGGCCTTTAATGACTTTGGGTGTGATAACATAATCCTTCACCCTCGGCGATAGAAATTTAGCACAATTTTTGTTGTCATATTCAATTTATATTCAAAACCTCCTCTTTTACCTAAATATTTGACATCATAACTTATGTGGAGATAGATCATCACTCGCTTTTCAATATGAAGTATAAAATGTTTAAATGTGTTGCAGCGTATAAAACCATTCCAAATTTTTGTGGAAAGTCCACTTTGACCCGCGGAACACCTACTCTGGCTCCGCGGAACACTGGTGTTCTGCGGAACATAGATTGGGAAACCGTGCTCTATAGAACTATTAATAGTTAAAATCATCATGGCTGACTTATGACACGAACATAGTCTGAAATAGTTTTCTGAAGAATAAATTCCTTACCCGGGCCCGGCCCGAGCCCGAATCTCAATTGCGCTTACCCGCACGAGCCCGGCCCGCGGGCTGGGCTGGGTAAGAGCCCGCGGGCCAGGCCTGGGCCCGTGCATACCTCTACCACACACGCTACCCACCAGTGTGTTCACCACCTCATTATTACGACGTCAGTAAATATTTTTTAGAGTTTGCATCATTGAAAAAGGGTCCGACATTTCTTAAGGACTCATAAAATGAATATTAAGTTTTCCTTTATTAGTTTTTAAAAAATTGCTGGCTTACAGGACAAAAACTTTTTTTTTTCTAGCTGTTAACGGGTTAAAGTTGTTGTTCATTGAAATATGCTTCAGTAATTAGATACTAATAAAAAATCATCTCAATAAATTAAAAATATTATGTATATAAATCAGGGCTGTGGAGTCGGAGTCGCGGTATTTTGACCAGAGTCGGAGTCGTGAATAATGAGCGGCTCGATTTTTTTTGGAAAAATATTTTTAATGAAGTATATTCAAACAAAATAGTACAAAGTGTTGACACTTTATGCTTGGCTGACTACAGATGATCTGATGGTATACATATATATAAGTTGAAATGAAAATCTTTAAAAACTTCCTCGGAGTCAGATTCATCTTTTTTTACAGGACTCCACAGCCCTGATATAAATACCTTTGTGTTAAAAAAAGAAAACAACACCAAGTACATTATTTCAAATATGTGCCTTTGAGCTAGATTATCTTGGGTAGAGGGAGGAATTATATCCCGAGCAAAGGTGTAAGATCGGAATGAAGCAAAATGTTGGGACTGATGAAAACTATAAGCGAAAACGTGAAGATGAAAAACATCAAATCTTCTTTTATTTTTATTGAAAAAAAGTGGTGTGAAAAAGTTATTCTCTTTTACTACGATCTAGTTTATTTTTCCCATTAAATAAAGATAAATTTTAATTTGTTTGTCTACAAACAGTTTTAACGTTAATTTTTTTCGGAAAGTTTCTTTCCCAATGTACATAGCATATCTTTTAAAGCTGTTAGAAATGATAAAAGTATTAACAAAATAACCATTAATAATAACAGAGCAAGCTCTAGCTAACTAAACCACAGCGGGCGATATGTAAATCTACTATTTAAAATTGCTATAAAACAGAAAAATAATTAGCAATTCTGAAACGTTATCTTGTGAAGTAGATTGTGTTTTCTAAGTATATTATGTTGGCCCACAATATGAAAGTGTGGAGACCGTAAATAAAAAGGAAAAATATTTAAGTGTGTAATAAAAAGTTAATTGAACAATCGTCACAAAACAGGAGAAGATAATTCTTTAGAGTGGGATCTTGTTATAGTGTTGTAAGATCAAGCCTTTTCAGATTTGCTGTAGGAACAAACATCAAATGAATTTGCTTTAAAAAAAGATGTGGATTATTTTTTAGTTTGCATGGCCACTTTTTTGAATTCCAACAGAAGTTCAGAGACCTAGTGATTTTTTACATTTCATGCCATTAATGATGAGGAAAAAAATGGAAATAAAATACAACATTTCAGTAATCATTTATCTTTATTCAACACAACTTCAATTATTATTCATAGTTAACAGATTGATAGTATAGTATAGTTGGCGATTCTGTGGTAAAAATAGCATCACAAGCATGCTTTTCGGGATTTCATTTATATATAATTGAAAAAAGATTTTTTTTATTCATTCTTTATGTTGCTACAAATAATATGAATATGCAAGGTTGACTTACTGTTGAAATAAGCTTCCTATCTATTGATCTATTAATGGCGGGGGTGAAATGAAAAAGTTAGTCCCTTCCTCGCTATGAGATATAATGGCATTCATTCAAATAATACATAATGTCTACTTTACCAAAACAGTTGACGAGTTTCACAGATACCGCATTTGATTTACAATTATTATTAAAGCAACTCCTTCATTTACTCAAAGTAAATAATGATATAGGTACATCACAGACACGGGTTGAGTATTTATTGGTATGTTTTAAATATGGACTTTTCGTTATTGTTTCACAATTTAACTTCAATTGTTTCAATCATTTTGGGTTTGTCATAATAGTATAATTAATAGCACAAGATACTGTTCACAAATTTACAGAATACATATTATACACAACACAATCACGGCCCCCCAAAATAATGATAGCATATACGATTCATAGCTAGCTCAATATTTGTTTACACCAAAATATCACGTAAATATTCCAAGAGCTGGGTCGCAGAACAGACTCAAAATAATCTTGGCGTTCAACTGTTTAAACAACAATAAATATAAATCTTTACCTTAGCCAATTGCAAAAATAAATTTCATAAATTTCATTTGGAGCCCTCCAAAACTGAGGCTGTCGGTGTCGATATTGCATACCAATATTATTATATATCAATTATACCAAAAAGTAATTCAATCTTCAAAACTATTGCGACGTAAATGAGTTTGGCACAAAATTGTTGTATCAAATTATGCTTGCGTACAATTTTATAAATATATGATTTCTACTTTCAAAATTATAAATTTTGGAAACAATTCTATTGAAAAAATCGATAATTTTTAATCATTGCTGCAAATAATACTATTCATTCCTGCATTACACCAAGCATTTTATAGAAAACTTTCAATATTTAATGAAAAATCTGATATAAATGTATGAGGGATCGTTCATTAACCTTTAAGCGCCCAGGCACTATGTGCATTGTTTTGCGCGCCATTGGGATGACTATTCAATCTATTTAGATAAAATGAAAGGTTTATTTTAAATTTAAAACATATTTATTATGCTATACACTACAACAGGTCATTAAAATATACGCATTTTAAGCATGCACCGATGAATCGGTAGTGAAAACATTTTAGCACTTTCTTATATCACTGATAGATAGGTGGTCTGCGAGCTTATAAACGTAAATAAAATTATGATTCGATATCTTGAAGTCATTATCCATGTGAGCATATTCATTCATATTTTTTATTATATTATTATAAATCAGCGTAATCTTACAGCGAAGTTCGCCGTGACTGCTGGTCTCGTACGAGACCGCTGGGCACTGAACGAAGTAAATCCACGATTTCGTACGAAACTGCTGGGCGTGTAAAGGTTAATGATGTCAAGCCCTATGTGCTACTTGCGGCTTACCGTATTTCTTCCATCAATTTAGTCTCGAGTTTGCTGGCCTTTATTATCAGCAGAAATAGATGCAATAAAAATTCAGCAAAAAAACCCATGTTGACATTAACATATTTGATGAGTTTTTTCTATATTTGAGGATCAAACTCATCATTATTGTGTAATAAATGAATTTTCTGTGCATACTTATGAATCATGTATATCCAGGTGTAAGTGACAGACATTGTGATTTTTTTCACGCATATTCGGATGGGATGTGGGGTTAAAATGGGACCCCTCTGACAGAAACTTTTATTCTTAAATATAATTGCAAAGTTTCATTTTTTTTATTTCAAATGATGATGATGGGAAGAAGGGTGTGGTAATGAATTCTTATTAAGTAGTAAGCGGCGATTGGCATGGAGTGAACAGAAAGTGCAATAAAATATTGTTTATGAAAAAGACTAATTTAAGATTTCGACTGAAGGTGCTTGGTGGAATTTCAATATTAAATTTGAATCGTTCAAACTATGTACATTCTCACAAATTTTGTCATTAACGACCCGGGTTTCGCCTTTCGGCATCTTCAGGCATTCAAGTGCACGAATGAACGGTCAGTTCAAGTTCATCCGTGCACTTGAATGCCTGAAGATGCCGAAAGGCGAAACCCGGGTCGTTAATGACAAAATTTGTGAAAAAGACTAACTAAAAATAGAATTGATGATTAACATTTTCTATGTTATTGTTGTAGCTATATGCTAAATATAAAAGCAACCATTGACTAAAACTTCTGATTACATTTATTGTCTGTGTGACATATTTGATTCAAATATGGCCATTGATATTTTTATTATAAAATTTAGGACCTATGACAGAAAATTGTGAAAGTGCCAGTAGATTATTTTTTAATTCAGGCTGCTTACGATAGTAAACATTGACAATGGCGTTAATATATGGTCAAGTAGCAGACCTTCAAACCACAATGTTTAATTTTTGAATAAAACAGACAAAGAGAATAGGCCCACATAGACGAAGTAAACATATACAGTGGAACCTCTCATAACGAGTAATTCGCATAACGAGCAAAATAGATTGTGAAATAAACCCTCCCTTGACAAGCGACATTTCGCATAACGAGTGATGCAGAGCTTTGGAAAGATCATTTTCACATTGTTAATTGCCTCAAGATGATTGACAAGGCGTGGAAAAGGGTTACCAAGAGAACCCTCACTAATGCTTGGAAAAAGCTTTAGCCAGAGAGCGTTGTAGAATGTTATTTTGAGGGGTTTCAAACAGTACCTGTGGAGTCTACAGTCATCTTTGGCCAATATCATGGAACTGGAGGTGGATAACAACGATATTGATCAGCTTGTGGAAGAGCACAGTCAAGAGCTGACCTCCGAAGAGCTTATGGAGTTGTATTGTTTTTCACAGCAAGAAGTTATGGAGGAGAGTTTGTTAGTGGAGGAGGTTTAAGTAGCAGAGCAATAATCTTCTGGCGTAATAAGAGAAATGCTGAAAGCATGGGAAACTGTTGCATCATACATTGAGAAGCATCACTCTTAAAAAGGAAGTGGCTATGCGTTTTACAAATTTATTCAATGATAATGCTGTCACATTCTCACCAAATTGTCAAGCGTCGGCAAAAAAAAATGTCTCTGACAGTTTTCTAGTAAAAAAGAATTAATTATTTGTCATAAATAATAAATAAGTCGATTTTTATATTGTTTTTTACAAATCTAAAAAGCATTCCAGGTTGTTACGCTCCTTAACAATTTATAAGTATGTAATTTTATTTGAATATACACACGTTAAAAATAAAAAAAAAGATTTTTTTTCAACACGGAACGCATTATTTTATTTTAATTGTTTTGTATGGGAAAAATTGTTTCGCTTAACGAGTGTTTCACATAACGAGTAAGATTCTGGAATGAATTAAACTCGTTACGAGAGGTTCCACTGTATGTTAAAATTTAAATTAGTATAGTTCATACACATGCTGATTTGTTTTAATATGTAACTTGACGGTGCTTGACAGAACTTCAATATCCAACTTGAATCACCAAAATTTTGTAAACTTCTATAAATTTAATCACTATAGACTTTGGATTCCCTATTCAGCATCTTGAGGTATTCAAGAACACACATGAACTCAAATTGATAGTTTGTATCGTTTATATGTGTATCACAACCAGACATGCTCAACCGCCAAAAATGAAATAAAACTGACTTGATTATTTCATCGTTAGTATAATTTTATGTCATGACCACATAATATGTGTTATCACTTAACCTTTTGGCTGCCGTAGAAAAAAGTATGTCTGTACCTAGCACGCCGGCTATAATTTGCAATTATTAATTTAATTAGTTATTGACGAGGTAACTCATATCTGGCGTGCAGGAGCACGAAAAATTTGACGAGATATCTCGTCTGTGGTAGCCATCCAGTTAATATTGCCATCATATGCCACTGCCATCTTTAACAATTCTTACAATGACGTACAGATTCATTCTCAGTTCCATACTTGTTCATTTCTAATAAAAAATGGTGGACATGTCTGACATTAAATTAAAAAAATATTACCACCAAGTCTCAGAACTATATTGTATTGCTATGTAAAGTGGACACAATTTTAACAATTGAAATTCAATTAAAAACATTTTTTTGGCACTTGCACTCTTTTCAATAATAATTCTTACTCAATGGTAAGTAATTTTCTTTTCAGAATATTTTTTACTTGCAACATTGCAATTATGTTAATAAGAAATTCAAAATAATGTCTTTGGTTTTATAATTATTTAGTTAGAAATAAACTCTATCGTACACTACACCTTGGACTTATATGATTCTAAAGAAGTTTTGCTCTATTTTTGATAATTTTATATTATTATTAGCGTAACATAATAATACAATTATTCATTCTATAGTTTTGCATGATTCCTGGAAAATTGGTCATAAATAGCTGATCACAATTAATCATACAAACTAACTGCATTTGGAAGTGATTTTGATACCATTGCATGACCATTATATTATAAATTCTTTCAACAAACTCAAATAACATTCTAAAAACTTCGTTTCTCAACTTATTTTGGTGATATACCTTGAGCACTTTGTACTTCAAGCAAACACATCATGCCATTATTAATCAAACTCTAATTTCAAAACCATAATAGTATATCAAAAGATCAAAATAAAGTGGCAAATTTTGTATGATTTTTTTTTATGGTAACATAGTTTATCGTCTCGAAATGGATCTAAGTAATTATCCATTTCGAGACGATAAACTTAAGTCGTTTGTTAAATTGCAATCAATTTTCTACAATCTCTTTTCTGTACAAATGTTGCAATGACAACAAAACAATAACTTTACTTTATTATTTAAGACTCATTTATTCATTCAAGTTAATTCAATAAAAAAGACAACTAATAAGATTTTTTTACAAATTAATTGTCATATTTAAATCCCTACCTGGTTATAACTCCACCAATTCTACTGTGGGTCCTTCTTGTTCCTAATGAATGAGATAATTATATATAAAAAAAAAAATATTACAAACCTGAGTGGTCTAATTTTAAAATAAAATTAATGAGATTCTACATGGGAAAATATTTATAACGATTATAAACGTATTAAGTTAGTACTATGAGATACAAACTTTTGTTTTAGTTTTTTTTTGGTAAAAAAAAATCACAACACACATACAAAGTATTTAAACCTGAAAATGATGTATTTGAAAGCAACCGCTTTTGATATTATTGGTAAAATGAGCTGAAGAGCAGACTTCTTAATCAAATATACAGTAAGCTTTCCGGAAAAAAATGGGTTCCAGGCGAAATTTTAATATTTCAAATAATTTTGAGTAAAATGTTCGTTTTCTCAATTTCCACTGTTTGAGCAAACATATAAATTCATTGATACTGCATTGTAGCAACACATAAATCAAAACGTGCAAACGAAAAATCTTACATTCTTAGAAATCATCTAAAAAGTATTTTCATTTTAATGCAACCATGTATAAAGTTGGCTTTGACACAGTCAAAAGATTGACGTATTTTTATTCATATATTGCATTTTAAATGGAATATATTAGGTATATTTCATTAAATTTTAATGCTATATCTCGTTAAAAATACATTCACTTCTGCACTGTGATAATTTAACAATTCACTATTTTTGATAGATTCTGGGGTAACTTCGTGGACGTTCATTTTTAATATAAAATTAAATTTGATAATTGATTGATTGAATTGGTATTTGCTTGGTAGAACTCCATTGTAATAAGGTTAAAAATATCAAAGTATTTAGTTTTCCTTTTTTTTATATAAGTTCCGACGATGGCATACACCAAAATAGCTATAAACTAATTTTATAAAAAACTGAATACTTTCATATTTTTAACCTTATTAAATTTGATAACTCTATTATTACACACGTTGTAGCACAGCAAGTCGAATAACAAAGTTATCAAATTTAATTTTATATGAAAAATTCACTGTTTAATTCCATGTGATTAATTACACAAATATTCAATATTGATTAATTCAAAACTAGAATATCTGCAATTTTTTTTTGCCAGAAAGACGACAATATTTTTTGTAATAGGTGATGTGAATGAGATGTATTTAGACAAGTTGTAGGCAATTAGTAGCATTCATTCTTTTTTATATGCAATATAATACTTAATATTATTGTGCTGGTAATGAATATTCAAACATTTCGGAATAGAAATAATTATGATGATGTGATAAAATGAATTTGTTCATAAATCTGCAGTTTCCTTTCAATAACACAGAAAAGGTCTGGGGTAGTTTCAAATAATATTCAGTCGACAGTAATTCTTCAGGCGCCGCATGTATTATATAAATTAATAACATAATTTTGATAATAGAGAAAGAAAAAAGACTAGAAAAGTGTGTGTTACATAAAGTCTCGACCACAAAGTAGCGTTTACTTCAAGTTATATCGTATTAAAGTATATCACAATTTGTTTAAGGGCCTCCGCATCCAAACAGTCAATAAAAGATTATACATATTTATCAAACATCATTATAAAAACAGTCACATCTCTGAAGCTCTATGAACAATAAAAATTGTGAATATCATACTTCAAAAGCCGTTGGTCAAAGGCCTGAAGCATTTAAAACAATACGAGACCTCAATGATTTTTTAAATCATTCATGTCGTCTTCCTTTTACTAGGCTTTCTACTACGAGGAAGTGTTGCAGAATTAGCAATCAGCACCTACAAAAAAAATCATACACAGTTAAAAACATTATAAGAAGATCAACATATCGATATATATAACATGTATATTTATTTCAACAAACATTGAACACTCAATCTATTGTTTTTGAAGGGATCAGTAGAACGCAATTACTGTCAAGAATAAAATAAAGATACCTACTAAGAATACTAAAATTTTTGAAAACTTAAACTCTTTTTATCACATCTTAAGGGAGTGCTCATTTAAAAGCTCATTAGAATTGGTAAAAATTTCTTTAGAGTATTAATGCCGGCCATACATTTAGAAACAAATGGGTCCTGAACATGTCATGGAACACAAAATTCATGTGTTCACGCCGTATCGTGGAACATTTCCCGTGACCCGATATAGGTTCCCATGTTCAATTTTGAATTGATTTGTTCCTGACACATTGCATTGATTTGTAATGTTTTTAAATCTTTTGATATATTTCATCGAAAGTTCTCGCATACACACAACAATATAAAATAATACATTCTGTGCACTTTTAGCAGTTGAAATAAAGGTGAGTTGAGATTTTTTAAATTATAACTTTTAACCTCTTCCCGGTCACGCCCGAGTATACTCAGGTATTGAAAGTCGTCAAAATGTACACCACAAGAAAACTCGGATAAATTCCACAAAAAAAAAACAATGAATTCTTTCACTAAATATGCATGTTTTATAAATATAACACATGTGTTTGGTGTTAAGCATAATAAGAAATATGTGATCTTTTTAGAACATCTGTTGAAATCAATTGGACCGGCAAGTGGTTAAAGGGCCAATACACGAAGGAACTTTGTTCCCGGAACTATCTACGTAATTTCTCAGGAACTATGTGCCAGAGCATGTTCTTGAACACAGGAGGGGTCATAGAAACACACGAGGGCTCATATAAGCTTTCTACAATTAAAATACAATTACTTTATCATTCACTATGACAGCTTATTTTTATACCATAGATAATTCCAATATATCTTATTATGGTCTTTGATTCATTTTGACACCTGTCACATAGGGAGACATTTCATAATCGAAAATAGATCTCTAAAACGACACCCGATGACTTGATGTCGACGAGTGCTGCCTACGTATATATTCTCGCAAATAGTATTCGGTTTTTATGATTATTATTAGATGTATTCCACAATACGTCATATGTTTGGTTTGAAGTCATGATGAAATATACTTTGACAGCTCGTCTACAGCTGCGCGCGCATGCATATTCCCAGGTTCCTCGTTTGTGCTCCGTTTTAGACGGTGAACATGGGAAACTATATCGGGTCGTGAAATGTTCCACGATACGGCGTGAACACGTGAATTTTGTGTTCCAAGACATGTTCTGGAACCATTTGTTCCTTAATGTATGGCCGGCATGGCATTATGATTATGGATATAAATATTAAATTTCAATGATTTCTCAAAATAATATAGTTTAAAAATTCACAATGTGTGACTTTACGTGAACATAAATTTTCACTGGATGTAGTATGTTACCCTTATAGGATAAATGAGACTATTGTTTGCAAATTTGGATTGTTCCAAAAAGGTTGAAAAATGAATCTCAAATTTCATTTTGAAAAAAAATATACATTTTTAAAGTATTTTTAGTTTTACATTACTTTGTAATATTTTGTATGTTATCAAATCGTGTTTGAGGCTGCTTTCTAAAAATACTTTGAAAATGTATTTTTATTTACTAAATTACAATCGTGGTTCATCTTTCACCAATTGTGGAACGAGCCGGGTTTAGAAATAATAGCATTTAGAAATAATGCAGATGAATAGAAAAGTAACAAAAATAGACATTGTTTATGGACGATCTTGTTATATTTCTGTAAAAAATAGTAGATACATAGCATCTTGAAAAACATGAAAAATACAATATTTCTCTCGAACATATTATAATAATAAATATTGAAAAATAGTCGATGGATCTCTCCGAACACAACAAAATAAGGGCTTACATGCGGCTACAAAATTGTAGAAGATACAATAGATTGAGGTTCAAATATATGTTGTTACGTAGACTTTTATGACTTATATTTGGAAAAAAATATAATATGTGATAATTTTTAATGGTAAAAATTACACATTCTTCTATTTTCTTAATTATCATGCTGAAAAGTGACACGTTTCTTTAACAGGTACGTAACTGACAAAGGGATAATTTTGTGACAACCAAACCAATGCAGAAATGATAAAAATTAACAAACTTCCATGGTTTAATATAAGCATGTTTTTGTGCAACAAGTTGTAATGATATTGCACAATAGTTACAGCTTATTACAATATGAATTGTATGTGTCCTACGTAACTAATATTGGTTCATTCTAAGCACCTTTGATGATTATTTCAGGGCATAAATTTAATGAAAGAAAAAAAAATCAGATCAGACATACTCGTCTATTACATAAATTTGTTCAATGGATTCTCTATTATCTATGGTCAACAAAAACAGCATTGTCAACGAGCTGATTTTGTATACAAAAATTATACCCAAAGTTTTACACATCTATTTATAACAGTGCAGAAAACTGGTTGGTGTATATTAAATGTGGAGCTTGGGATGAAACACCTCCAAATCCAGTTTTGAGAAAAAAATGAGATATCACTATAATATTGGAGTACTGATTCAAAAGAATAGAATTCATTTTTTAACTTCGCTAAAAACCTCATAGTATCTATGGAATTAAGGGTCAAAATATGATGAAACCTGTTTTATAAGAAAAGTGTGTTTTTCTCTGTTCAGGAAAAAGTGAATCTGGTTAATTTTTATCCCAAGCTACTCATATAATATATATATCACCAGTTCAATACTGCAACTCTGATTTGAAGTGAAAAACTGGAAAACGAAATTTATTTGATTAACCAATACCTAAATCTGTAATCATATAATTTAAGATTTCTACTGAAGGTGCGGAGTGGAATTTGAATATTAAATTTGAATCATTCGAATTCAGTACAGTTCCATACGATTTGTCACTAATGACCCGGGTTTTGCCTTTCGGCATCTTCAGGTGTACAAGTGCATGGATGAACTATTCAAGTTTAATTAAATAATGTTCAATTGAATTTTGGAGATGAAAATCTTAGATCACATTCAATAGCTATCTCAAAAACATTGAAAATCAAGTTGTCTAGTTGTAGTATATACATCTGTAACAGTGAATTTAAAACGCAGACCCACGGTCAGTATGTTATTAACTTAACAGAACTAGGGTGGAAAATGTAACCATGTCCGGTGCAGCAAAACAGCTGGTGTTGACCCACAGATATTTGAGTATAAACCATTTAACAAATTTAAGTGATAAGTGAATTTGTCTGTGATATAGAAATTTATCACAATAGATCTAACCTTTTAATAAATTACACAAATAAATTGATCTATCGACTATTATTGTAAGGATACAAACCTACCTATTAAAAAATGCCCCATGCTTTATTATGTACAATGAACCAAATTGAATTAGAATTTTAGTCGACACTTATAAATAATTAAATGCATTTGTTTTGTTATATGCGCAAAAGAAAATTTTTAGTTATTGAAAAATAGTCAACACACGGAATAAAGAAAAAAAACATAGTGCTTTTAAAATGTTAATTTAACTGGATATCTGAATGTTTGTATATGGAAAATAAAATACATGCAACTTCTGTAAGTAAAAATATTAGAATCAAAAATTATTTTATGTGAAGGGTTATAACTGCACAGTTCCACTAATAATTCAGTGCGAGAAACAACTAAGCAGTAATATTGTTATGTTGTACACCCAAAAAAGTGAAACGGATAAAATAACAAAACAAAAAAAAAAACAATCTGCGATATACATAACTGACGATCGGACTCCGAATTGTGGTAACAGATATTTAGGGAATAGTGGAACAAAGACACTTTGAAAGAAATATTTTCATAAATTCATATTTATTGAACGAATCATTCTTCGATTACCATATTATACAAAGTGTTCATTATATTGATAACATCATCGTCTGTTTTAATTTTCAGACATCAGTGCTTCTACTTTCTGTGTGCATAACCAATGAATCTACTCTTAAAGGTATATATGTATAGTCGGGTGAATTTCCAACTAATCTTTCTGAAGAAATTCTCATATTCGATTCTTTTGAAGTCAAAAGATTGAGTATTTTAGCAGAATCAATTTCTTCTTTAGGCTTTTCTTCAGCATTGACCGGACTTTCTGAATCGGAGACAATTTCTTTAGCGTCTTGAAAAATATCATCTTCATTTTCTAATTCTTTTTGGTTACTGCTATTTTTAATATCCAGTTTAATGTCAGATTCAACATCAGAAACAGATTTTTTCTCAGCTAAATTTTCACTGGAAACCTTAATGTCGACCAGAGAGCCGAAGTTACTTAAAGAAGTATTTTCATAATTCGATGTGCTTCCGTTGGATTCCTCATCTTCACTGTAGGAATTATCACCAGACACGGATGATTTTCCATCATCTGTCTTCCAGAACGCAAACTTCGAAGGCAAGTTAATTAGCTTGTTAATTGCGGACTCGTTTTTTACGCCAGATTTTCTACCAGATCTATTTTTTGGTTTATGTCTACGCTTTGCTCCAGAGTGAGGTATTTTAACATTACTTTTTCCTGATAAACTAAGACCCGACTCATTGACAATATCTGATTTAAAGTCCGAAGTTGCATTGATAGGAGAGACTTGAATTTGAGTTGATTCTACAACGTCAACACTTTGAGTGGGACTGTTTTCAAGCGACTCATTTTTGTCAGATTGTCCTGAAGAACTGATATTTTTCACCGATGGAGGAAGCGGAGCATGCCTCTTATTGTATTTCCCACCCTTATTTAATTTACTTTTAAATACAGGGGAACTGTTAGGTGTTGTGAAATCACCTTCGTCGACTGATTCACTGTCTGAACTGAAAGTTGATGAAGAAGCACTCACACTCTTCATTTCATCACTTTCTTTAATCAAAAACGGACCTGGAGGTGCACTACTATCTTCAGCATGTTTTTTTTCATCTTTTGCTTCACTTGCTTCAACGGCGGCTCCTTCACTCGAAGTTACCTTTATAACGGGAGCTTTAGAAGAGTCATTAGATTCTGTTTTATTATCGTTTAATGTTTGCGGTATAACTACAGGTTTTCCTTTGCTAGTCAGATCCAAAGATTGAGTCTCTTTACCTTTAAGAGAATCCTCTTCTTTCGAAGTAGCATTTTTTTCAATTTCCTCTGTATCGGCTTGTATATTTTTTGTGAATTTCGAATCAAAAACTTTTTTTAACTCTAAATATTTTTTATAATCAAGATCTAATTCGAATTCATCACCGATGTGTTTCACTTGAGCACTCTCCTTCATCATAAATCTTAAATAGTTTTCAAACATATCCGTTGCATACGGTAAACATATGGCGCTGTCGTTGGACGCAGATTGGGAGGAAATATTTGAGGAATTTTGCAAAAGAAAATTAGGAATTTGTTCATCATCCATTTCCTCGATGATAACTTCACCGTCCTTCAAACAAAAAAATACATCCACACAAATCAATCACCCAAATAAAAATAAAATTAAAAAAAAAAACAAAAATGAAATAAATAAAAGTCCGATACGGGAGGTGGTTACTAGCTAATTATTATTTTTCAGAAGCTGAATATTACAGTAAAATAATTGATTACACATTGAAATAAATAGCTGAATGTATGTCTACAAAAAGTAGGAATTATTGTTTGAATAAAAAGCATAAAATAATAAACAGTATTGACAATAAATACCCATATTTTTTTTTGCAATTCGGTATGAATTAATATTATGACAATAAATGAAATAAGCAAACTTATTCGTAAACAGAAAATTTAATCACAATCATGGTAATATAAAGGGGTAAAAATTATAAAGTTACACATTATCATTTTGGTGCTGTAGAAAATTTATCAATAAATTAGATAGACTTCCCTCCCCTCCCCAAAAAGCCCTAAATACCTATTAACAGCAGGGGTTAATTCTCATATTTTAAAACACTAAATATAACTGAACAGCTAATAATAATAATCATTACATTCATACTGAATGTGTTGATTACTGTATTCGTTGTACACATATTTATTAATTTGTTACACAGTAAAATCCAGGTTGGTGGCGCAGTGGTCAACGTCATGGTTTATGTGACGAATCTCACGGTTTCGAGTCCCAGTACTACCAGAAATTAAGCTGAGCCACAAAAAAGTGCATTTTATTGTGTACCAACCCAATGAAGATGTATAGAAGATGCAGTAATCATTAACACTCGCCATAAAGGTATTGAATGTAACTGTAACGGTTGTTTCTAGAAGACAAAATGAGAATAACTCCCACCCGGGCATCATACAATGTAGTGACCGCCATACAAAGCACATAAATCTTGACGAAAATGTTTTTGGTAACTTTTTAATTTTTCCTTTATATACAATTAATATTTCATCAAATGGTTAAAGCCTTAAATTGCGGTGAAGCTTATTAGACATTACTCTCCATTCTTGTAAATAGCTTTCCGTGATGAAATGCAAAATAACATGTTACAATAAATATGTCTATATCCCAAGAATAAAATTACATTTAATAGTATTTTTATATACCTGGGTGAATGTAAATAAAATTGTTTAAACGTTAGATACTGCGTAATATGTCTGTCTCAAATTCTATTTTATCACACAGACGCAGTATTTGCGTGTTTTTTGTTCTGAAAATCAAAACAAAAACATTATTGCATTTCTTTAAAAAAGCTTAACAAAGAATGAATGATATTTTATAGTTAATTATGAACTAAGAGTACAAAAACTTAAATACTATCGTAAAATGTAACATGTATTAGAAATACACTAACTTCATGGTTCTATTTTAATTAGAACATGACGGAATCAATATTTTAAACGCACTATTATGATCAAATTATTTGGACAAAACATTTCTGTACAAGTGTGATGAATAAATAAAAATCCTTAACTGTACGAGTAAAAATAAATGAATTTTAAATATCTGATTAATGTCAATCAATGTCATTATTATAACTTAAACGGTTTCCTTTAAATTCTTGTATGTACAATACCATCCGCTGAATTCACCAGAATATAATTGTCATGTAAACTCAATAACAAAAGCAATTAATTTTAACTAATAATATTCACCGGGAGAATAAAACATGTTCACTCTCGTCAACACAAATAAGAGATGTGACAATTTCTCTGCAAGATGCCAACCATAATATTAGAAATAATATCAAAGTCACAGGAGAAGGACCGGCTCGAAAAACTAATACTGAATGAGTGGTTAGTGCAAAAATCTTAGTGTGCTTGTTTACGCCACATGTGTGCCGCACACTTTACACATGCCACGAGCCAGCCCTGCACAGGATTATTCACGTTCAAACTATTACGTACATATGTATATTTCATGTTGATAGAGCATGTTGTAAGTCAATAACTAATTATATTGAGAAGGTAACATATATCACTGTGCACACTTGAGCGTAAATTTGAATCAGCATATTGATATTAAATTTGGTGAAGATATTTTGGAAAAGTCAGTGTTTTTTGAGTGACACAAGATATTAAAAAATGAACGAGAAGCTGACATAGATGACCGAGAAGAAGAAAGCAAAACACAACAAAGATGGACGCGTACATTAGCAGATACGATATACGGTAAAATTACAAAAGTGTTAAAAATTTATCGAGAAGCATTTAGGATAATTTTAACTGTGAATTATAAAAATCCATTTTGTCAGTGTGTGAACTGTGAGAGATTTTATGACCTAATTTAATCATCCTTTCTATTCACTTGTCTTAACACATTTTTGAGCATTTACAAAATTGTAAATGCCGTCTAAGACACTGTATAGATGAGCATGAGGAAAGTACTTTGTAGATGCATATTTTTAAAAAAATCACAGATTATTGTCACACCTTGTATCTTATATTGTGCGTACAAATGTGACATGGCTCCGCTCCGCCCTCAAGTGATAATGTGTATGCATAACATCAGTAAATTAAGCAACTCCATTATATTTGAAAAATGCAACAGCTGAATTGTGAAAATAATTTGATCTATTATGCTTTTTATATTCTTAGTATGTATGTCATTGAAATGGATGATAAAATTTAATGTTTTCCATTTCGACATCAATGGACGGTAGTACTGTATTGACAGAAGGGTCTTATAAATATGTACGATCAGAGTTGGAGTGATCTTGACTCTTTCAACGTGGATTTCAAGAAATTTGAAGAAAGAATTCTGACAAAACACAGTAGAAGTATGAAATGGAAGAATAATTATTTTCTATGCTAGTTGTGTGAACATTTTCAATATTGCATCGAATTTAATTATTGTCAAAATTTTTCCCGAATTTTGCTACTTGATACCAGATTTATATTTAGCAAAAAAAAATGAGTATTTTGTGACATTCCTGCAACTTCAACCTTCACCCCAACTCTGAACGAGATTTTTTATACCTGTTACGAAATACTTACACAATGACAAAAAATAATGACAATAACATAAAACATATAACTCCTTCAATCTCTGACATCCATTCATCTTATTTCAGAAAAAAAAATATTAGTAATTATCAATCAGTGCTGTGGAGTAGTCGAAAACCAACACACTCCAATTTTACCCTACAATTTAACTACGATTCTGAATATAAAAGTCTGACTTTATTCTTATGTATAAACCCGTTGAGAGATAACGAGGAGGCAATTTTTTGTATTCCTAATGCGTAGGATAATAGCATAGATGCAATTAAAAGGAGTAATTAACTAAAATAGGAATCACGGTTGAAATCACTACTTCCGACACCACAGCCCTGGGTTATAAAATCATTATAATAGATAGCTGCTTAACAGCATAGTTATTCAAATAGAGCAGTCATTTTATTGCCAATAAAAATAAATGGACATGAATACTGAGAGGATACGTTTAATCACACTTCTCCAATTATTTTCAGTCTTGTACGATAAGAGATATAATCTATTCTAGTGACGGCAACGTTGCTTCAATTCGTACTTTAACTATACATAATAATACGGTAGATTTTAACTGATTTTTTAAATCTACATTGCAGAAAAAGCAGCCCAACCACCGCAGAAGTCATTATTTTTTTTCTGTCTAGAAAGAAAATTGATCCTCTGTCTGTTCTTCTATGAAGTCACGGGTAAATTGCAAAATGTAGATACCGCCAGACCAAAGTGCAAAGCTCGTAGCACCCAAAATAACAAAACATTATATTCAGCCTATCAGGGAGATATGCTGTTATCATGTTTCTACTCCCAGAGGTGAAAGATTTACTTATTTTAAACCACTTAAATAGTAATCAAGTAATAGATGCATAATTGCATAATTATGTATCTATTACTTGAATAACAATTTATAATTATATCTAAAATATACTAAGAAAAATATGACTGGACCATGTCGTATAAATTGAGATTAATTTGTCTCTCTTGAAAATGAAAAGCAAAATGAAGCTTTTGTGCTAGCAATATTCAATAAGGCAGGCCCCTTTAGCCGAGTGGTCAACATCATTGACTTTGTTTGCCGTGCTCACATGTTCGAATCTCAGTTTCAAATATTGATTTTTCAATAGATTTATAAATTTGTGTTTGGAGGCATGGATGTCTAAAACTCCTACCCACCCCAACCAGATCCTAAAAAAGTGGCACAGTGGTAGCGATTAGCTATTCACTAGTCCTGTTCTAAATTCTATCCTTACTCTTAATAAATTTGAGCAACTAAGTAACAAGCAGTTCATATAGTAAAACTGCTGTTTGTTTAAAAAGAAAATAGTTAGTGTAATTGATAAATTCAGCTTGCTCGAATGCTAAAAAGGTGTCTGTTGATTTAGAAATTACTTATAACACTTTCTCTGTTCATCTGCTGTAGGAGGCAGTAGAGATTCAGTGGCACCCTAGAACGACTACTATTTTAGTGATAAAATTTATTTTCTTCCTGATAACATTATTCGTCAAAAAGCACATTCATACTTGAAACACATATATAAATTAAATCAAGCAAATATAAAAATGTTTAGCCTAGAGGATTGTATGAAAATCAATGCAATAGGAATAATTATTAAATTTCAAATAAAGTCAAACTTAAGGCTAATTGTGAAACATTTATTGACGAACAACTAACACTTTAATATATGTAAGAATGTCTTTTACTGACTTCGGCTGCGCCAGGCCTCTTGATCGAGGTGAATGTACTTCTGGTAACTTTGCTTCGTGTCCTGGTCGTTCCGCCGACTGATGCAGTCCTCGTTAGAGGATCTTGACTGCTCATATTCTCTGGTATATATGCAGAGCTGATGTCTTCTGATGATCTAATGTGTCTGAAAAATTATGAAATAATTTAAGGTTTCTATTTTATTTTTTTTAATTCATGTCCTCCTAATGGAGGTATCTCAACAGGAGTTTTTCTACGAGAACTGTTTGTTACTCAGCCGCTCAACCTATCTTTTAGTATAAGGGATAAAAAGGATAGAGCAGGATAGGACTAGTGGTTGGCTAATCACTCTCACTCGCCCCGTTATTATTATGGAAGAGGGTAATTTTTTTAGATATCACAAACATCCATGCCTTCGAACAGAAATCGAAAAATTGATTTAAAAAATGCTGCTTGTACTGGGATACGAGCTCATGAGGTCGGCCATGGAAGCCAATGACGTTGACCACTGTGCCGTGGACCCGACAAAAATAATACGAATATAAAATATATTAAGATTATAGACAATTGGTTTCAGTTTAGTTTTGGAACACAGAGAGAGTGAAATCGTTTGACAATGCTTAATTCCCAAGTGAAACTGTTTGATGACATTAATGTATCAAGTACTCATTTATTTATCAGAAACCTGGATATTGACTTATTATATTAACATCCAAGTATGTACAAAAATTCCATATAGATATATTTAAATTGATTGACAGCTTCTTCTACCTCGGTTCCCTAATCAATAAACAGAGTTGGGTCAATGAGGAAACGAATGAAGAACTACAGCAGCGAACAAATGCTACTTTGCACTTTTGAGGCAGTTCAATGACCGCCTATTTTCGAGGAGAACCGAGTGCAGTCCTTACAACACTTGTAAAGCTATAGCTAAAACATCCCCATCAATTACATGACATGTAATTGCACATTGTGCATGAACCTGTCCAAGTCAACAGCACATACGTATATTGAAGAAATAATAAGCTCTGGTTTATGGATCGTATGCCCAATGCCAGTTCAAACAATATAGTTATTAGTTAGCGAACCACTCAGCTATGAGGCTGAAAAATCTTATTTCAATTTATTTAATCTTGGTCTTGCAAAATTATAAACGTGTTCTTCTGTTTTTACTCACTTCAAAAGCTCAGGGAATGGTCTAGAAATGTAACTGGTATTGTCAAACAAAATTGTCAAAAAAAAAACAACTCACCCTAAATTGATATTATCCCTTCGTCCTCCGTGGCTAAGATTCGTATCCACTTCAGGAAAAAACATATCTACTCTCGATCCTCCAACGGATCGTGGACTACGACCCCGCGTGGAGACTGTTCTTCTCAGTAGACGAGAGTCCATCACAATGTCTCCCGCCTCGTCTTCTTCCTGTTGACTTCTTCCATCAGTGTGGTCATCAGCCACCGTCAAGTCTGATAGACTGTAACTCTTTCTTAACTGTTGCACTAAGCCACCTCCGCCCTACAATCATAAAAGATCAGGTTGTATAAATTAACACATTTCACTGTTTGATAATTATTAAAAGATTTTTAATTTTAGCTAGATATTTATTTATAATAAATGCTTATTATTCATTTCCTGAGAAAAATAATTAGATTGAAATTACCACGTTTGGTAAATGTGTTTTTAGGATACATATTTTCGCCTTTACTCTCAAAATAGCAAGAATTGTTATTGCCCTCTGCAATATTTCATTGAATTATATACAGTACTGAGTCTATTCAGATCAATGTAAAATTCAACGAAACGCGTTAAGAAGTACACAATTTTATTAATTTTCATTTTCCTCCTATTTTTATTAAATCTGGTGTGGATGGATGGTATGTATCTTCTATGTATGGAAAAATGTGTATTTTATAGCATAATAAATTTTGATTACAATCACTTTTAGTTTTTTACTTAATTGGCTTTCAAAGAAAAAAAAAACATCAATTATCACTGCAGTGTATCATTCAGTTAGGAAAAAAAAATTCAACCGGGCATTTGGTTCTGCTTTCACTAAGATTTGCAGTTATTTTATTTGATAGATATTCAATATTAACACTGCAATAAAAATAATCTTATAAAAATCATTTTGTTTTTCAGAACCTTAAATAAAACAGAATAAAATTTCAACACGATAATATCAATACTAATAACAAGCGTAATAATTGCAATCCCAGATGCACAAATAATTTCTTTGATTGGATTGAGTACGAACTTCTGAAATTATAAAAGCTCTTTATACTGAACCTAAACAATTGAAAAAAACTGTTTTTCTTATCATATTTACATAAATGATTATTTTAAAATCATAAATAGTATTAGAGATGGAGAAAATTCACATTGAATATTTAGTTGATGTGTATTGACCTAAAGCTAAGCGTGTATAAAACTTAAGTGCGTTCATATTAATAACATGCATCACTTACCGGAAAATGTTTCAATTGCAGAATGGAATCTTCTAGTAGGTTACAACATGTTTAGTATAGTCAGCTACCATACCAGGGTTTATTAATTAAATGTTTTGTTAAGTATGAATCCATTTCTGTCTCCAAAGAACTCACAATGTTAATCACATTATATTTGTGTGACAATGATGATGATTATACCAAGCAGGTATCACACGGCCATATGTGTATGTCATATACATAATAAATATATATCATTGATGAAATTTTAACAAAAAATGTCTATCGTTTAAAATATACACTCTACATCGGGGTTTCTCAACCGGGGTCCACAGTATGTTCCGAGGGGGCCACAGAGAAAATATTATTTTAAGGAGAGCTACAGCATAATTTTGGGGGGCCACAGAACCCTAAATACAATTAAAATAACATTTAGTGTTCGAACAAAGCATTCATTTAATTCTTAAAAACATAGGTAAATGAGCTAAAAAAAAGAAGGCCTCACCAATATTGAGTATTCATTTCAGGTGTAACTAATATTAACTAAAAATAAATGTTTATTACATGTTGAGACAACAAATTTTGTAAGTCAAATCATTTTTTATACAATTTCAAACAGTTCTAAAACCGCTGGCGTGGAGGACCGGATTGAATATTTTGCCCAGAACATGACATTCGGGATTGTAGTTATTTTGTTCTAGGAGTGCGATACATATGTTCATCTCACACAAACAAATGAATATATATTCCATTACATATATATGACATACACATATAAACGTGATTTACCCCTCATTATATCTCACTCAAGTAATTGTTTTCGGTGGAATAAGCTGGTTACTTTGTAGAATATAGCAACATCTCCTAAGTACAATATACATCTATATTGGAAGTGATTGCAATGGATGAATGGCCTATGTAATTGTGCTTGGAGTTATATTGTACCTATTATTTGATTAAAAAAAAAATGTGTATAGAACAGTGGTTTTCATGTGCGGCCACCACAGGATTTTGCTGCGGTCACCGACAGTTAAGTTTTTTGATGCGGCCACAATTACACATTTCCATAGGACCGCTGATGTTTATAATGCGGCCACAGTGAAATTTCACATGAGAACCACTGGTATAGAATGTTTCAAGAAGTGCGAAATAAATGATAAAAAAGGATTATATGTGAAGGGAATGGAATGCTGTTATTGATTAAAAGAAAGAAATGTTTTTAAAACTCTTTTTATGCATGTATAATGGTGATTATTCAACATTAAAACAACCTATAGTAACAGTGGTAAATTTATTTCAACCAGTGGCATTACTGGCGGATGCAACTACTTGCAATTGAATGGGTATCGAGAGCAAGATGCGAAGGAGCGGAATGGGAAATTTAACATATTGTTCTCATTTTTAAATAGACCATGATCATCAATTAGTTGAAAATTTTCGCCGTGAGCGAAAAAGGTCCTGATCATTACATCAATTTTTGAAATCAGCAAAAAAACTACAATGCGTTTTCACCAAGAATTGACAATTAAAACCATAAAAGAGAAGGAAAACTTTATTTCCCCCGCCATTAATTGGTCAAAATTATATATTTTACAGTACCGCCACTGATTAAAACAAACAATATTTATATCAAAATTAACTGCAATCATTTTGACAAATGTATCAAACACAATGGGGGTCAATATCAAACTGATCTATCTATAAAATTGGATGCAAAAACCTCTCAGATTATCATAATAGAAATTTAGTAATAACTAGTTCATGTATCCGCTACTTATTTTCACAATCAATATTACTAAAAATCTTAAAATATATCATAATTAATAGTGGATTCATTGAAAACCGGTTATAACTATTTTTTGTTTGTCTTTGAAAATAATTGTAAAAGCAGTCGACACACAAAAATTGTTGAATACTAAAGAAAATCAGTCTTGTCTTCCACATTTCAAATACGTCTTTAAATTCTCACAATCTTGACGAAATACTAATAATATACAAGACGCTTAGTGCTGTATGGGTTAATGATTAAAAGAGGTCTGTGAAAAATTGCAGTTAAAGAAGTTTAAAAAAAATACAATGATCAATTAATAGGAATTTTATTAGTGTTAAATTTAAGAATGTCAGTATTATAACAGGAACAATCACTTTGCACTGGAAGAGCTGCAGCCTTCAAGGGTGACCTGCCATTGTAATGGATTTAACATTTAAATTGTTATAACCGATTTTCACTTCATTAGAATCACTAATATAAATATATAATTTGAGCTGCCTACAATAAAATAATGTATAATATTATTTAATTGTCATTCATTAATTACGGTGTTTTATCATTCATTCATTCATAAGTGTTTAAAAATGAAATAATACTGAAAATCTGATCAAATAAAAAAATACAAAATTTAATTGATTTCCGTTCTATAGTTAATTTCATTAAAAATATTGACGAGCCCTTTATCTTTGCGCCCAAGGTGGGACAAATGAGATCTAAATAACAATATTAGAACTTATAACTAGAGAAAAAGTATTAAAACAAAAATTTGCAATTCCATCATCGAAATCGTTTGTTTCTTACGCTAATTTGAAACGGAATCAATTCATAAGGCCATTGAACAAATAAAAAAGGAGACACATAAAAATCCTGTACCAAAAAATGAAAAAATAAATTTACAAAGAAAATATTTTATACATTCTGATATCATTTTGACATTTATTATTAAGCATAGTTTGAATGGTCGGATTTTTTTCGTATATTATGAATCTAAAATACAGAAATAACATGCAAAATAATTAAATTATCATTTTCATTAGGTGTAAAAATTATAAGTCATGGTTTAAAATAGTGAGGCAATTTCAAAGCACTGCGGAATTATTGTCAATTAACATTGCGGCGTTTCCAAAATTTACACTAACATATCACAATATTTCCTGTAAATGCATGATAATATAAACTTCAAACATGAACGGGACACAGAGATTACTTTGATATAGTATTAGCGATTGAATGTATTCAATAAATAACATACTTTCGTCAGTGGATTCACTGTGAGAATTTGCAGTAGTGGAAGTAAAAACAATAAGCAATGATTAAAAAAGCCAACGTATTTTAACTCAACCTCATGCAGAGAAATGTTGATAATAAAACAGGGAAAATCATTCTCATTACTGTCTGAAAACGGCTCGAATCAAGATTATATGACTTATTTTAGCTGTATGTGCACACAACATACCCAGTTTTAATAATTATTAGTTTATCCCTCTGTCTGTAACGCACAGCAGAACAAAATACATGATGCGCATACTGAGAGAGAACGGGTGTTTGATCATTGACCAAATGTTGAAAGTAGTGTATAATATTACTAGTTTTCATTAATCGTCATGTTGATGATAAATTCTTGAACGTTATTTCTTATGACGTTCAGAAAACATGAACTCCTTATGAAGGCATCTCAACAGAAGCTGTTCTGGGAGAACTGCTTGTCATTCGACCGCTCAAAGGGATAGGACAGGACTTAGATCAGATGGGTGGGAGGGAAGATATTACAGATACCTGTGCCTTCAAACAGAAATCCATAAATGAAATAAAAATTTGCGTGCACATCGCAAACGAATCGGCGAACGCCTAAGGTCACTAACCAGTCAGCACCAAATATTACATCATAAAAATAATATACAATACGTTTTGAAATGTCCCTCTTCAATAATAGTTCACGACAATTTGACGAAACAGTTAGTTGTCACGCCATCACCCGTTATGTCTATGCAGCCGCTGTGACGTTTCAACCCTTTTCAATTTTTATTATTTAATATTTCAAAGCAATCTCTGCATACGGCCTGTCTTAAGCGATAAATCACATAGTCTTAATAATTCTAACCAAAACTGATTAAATTTAAAAGTTAAACATCTAAAAGTTTAGAAGAAATCAAACGTTATAAGAAAGTATCATGTATGAAAAGGAAATGCTATTAACGAAGGAGTAACCACAAATTGACTTAGACATAGTAAGGCACTCAATTTGAAATGAGCAATGAAACTTCAAAATCTAGCACATGGTAAGACTTTGTAAAATTTGTATGGACACAGGGAATTAAAAAAATAATTTGACAGCTATAAGACTATCGCCAATAGTTTTACAGTGAACAAATATTTCGATACAGCATCATGCACAATTCATTTTAGGAGATATCCAATTTGTATATTTAAAAAAAACCCTTTGAGCTGTATCAGTGCTACTACTACTGGTTACTAATCAATCGTCTCAATCATTATTTTATTAACAGACATGGATAGTACTAGGGATTCTGTGTCGAGACGTCCCGGGACAAAAGTCCCGAGAATTAGAAAACCTCGAGACTTCAGAATCCCGAGATAGTACACATCACTATCAACGATTTTTGGCAGTAATACTATTTTTATTATTTGTTACAAAAGAATATAAAAAATATTTTTCTAATATTGTCTGATTTTTTGAGCAATTTCACTTATGTAGTAGTTGGTAGTTGTATGAATATTCAATATATTCACTAAGCCCAACAACACAGAAAAAAGCTCAACACTCAAAGGGTTTAAAAATTAAGGAACTAAAATAATAGAGATATAAGTGAAAAGGTGTTCTGCAATTTGTTGCAAAGTTTATAAATGATTTAAATTTCTATTATTTTCACCTCTTGAAATATACAAATTTTAGAATATTGATGAATCAATCTCCTCAGTAGAAAAATTCATAGAGAATTCATTGAAGTTTAGTTCAATGAAGGCAGTATCGCCGTTTCCTATTCGGCTGATAGATCTCTCTTGACTTTTGTCTTGGAAACCTTAGTCAAAGCAGTCTGCCGTCTCGTTTTTCTGCTGTTACTCCTGGATCTTTTCGGTACGGCCTCCGTTTTCGTTTTTCTTCTTCTCCTAACGGGAGAAATGTCAACAGCTGGTATACTTTTATCAGGATTATACACGAGATCCGCAATCGGATCTCTCTGCATGACGACATCGTCATCCAAATGAGTCAGATCGACCTCATCCATCGACAGCGTATTGTTTTCGTCACCGCGAGCGGATCTGTACAGGATTTGTTCCATGAACTGTCCTTCCCTCCGGTCGGCAACGGATGAGATCGGTAGTCGGGCGGAAGGAGTGGGGGCGTCTACAGTACTCTGCGTGCTAAAATTCTTCATTCCGTGGGAATTTTTGTGGATAACATGGTTTCAATGAGGGTGCGGGAGAGAAATTAAAAAAAAGCATGTTAATAAACAAAAAGAAACAATAAGTCGTATTAAAGAGAATCAATGAAATTAATGTGCCAATTGTTAACGTGACATAAAACAGTGGAACCTCGTTTACCGGTTAAAACAGTGCTTCAATTACACATATATTATAGTAAGGGTATAAGGAACAAAACATTTATTAAGATGAATAGCTGCTCAAGCACTGTGACATTCAAATGTGAATCAATCATAATACAATTTGACAGTAAAAGGAAATTCATGTTGAATCATACTTCAGACACTAGCGTAGAAGTCAGTATAATTCTGTTGATAAGATCCACAATTAAAATAACCTAATTGAATAAAAAATATCCTTTATCTGTCAACACATGCACTAGTTATCCTACACATAAATATCTAAACTATATTCAACAGTAAAATTTTAATTGTTTCATTTGATTTCTGTAGCTATATAAAAAAAAGCCACACCACTAAAATGATGTGGCGTATTACATAGACATAAAACAAACAAAACGTCCAAATAGAATCATGTGAATGTTCCAACTTCACAAAGACAATCCGGACCCGACTTAGCTAAAGTCTTCTACACTGCTCACATGATTTTAATATAGCATCTAAGCAAATCTCTTAAATTTAGAATTTACTAATTATTAAAATAATGCTAGCAGATTGTAAGTATCTCAAGGTAAGTATCTCTGTAAGGTGATGCATAAAGCTCGTATATCTCAATCTTTGGTTCAACAACGCCAATATATTTAATAACATAATAATAGTGTCATATTGCTAACTTCAACACTATATTTAACATATTAGATTGATTTCATATTTCTTGCACTACTTTTACCTACATACATATCTTTATTTTTCAAAATTCCTAGAAAAAGATAAGAACAGCTAATGGCAAATATGCTGAACGATGAAATATAGACTGATTTTGGCCTTAATATTTCACTTATATGTAGCGCGAAGTTTAGTGGCTCTCGGGTTAATGTATTTAATAGCTGACTTTGTAAGTGTGATAGCAGTATATTACAAATATTCAAGAAAAGGATAGTTAATTAATTGTTTAATCTGCAACTATAGAAATGAGACTGAAATTTGCTGAGAAGTATCACATAGAAATTAATAGAACATCATGTAAAATCATAATCTTTAACGATCAGCAAATTTCTGCCAATTATTTGTGATCAAGAATGCAACGTGTAATAACTTGAGTGCTGCGCATGAATTCTTTTAGCTAAGCGGGGTTGGTTTGACAGTAATCATACTATACACCGCATTGCAGACCGTTGATGAGGAAGCAATAATTGGCGTGGTGAAGCACATTACACATTGTTACAATTGAGGTGACATACCTTGATTGCCGTTTGCATTATGACATTTGTCGCGTAGTTGACCCCTTTTGTGCCCAGATTGAGGACAGTGTGGTAGCCCTGGTCCTTGGCTTTTGAAATGTACTCGTCTATTTCCTGGAATTTAAAATACAGATAATCAATAACATGTTACAATACATTAATATATCAATATGTATTAATGAATAATAAGTGTTGAAACCGAGTAACGATCAAGGTGTTTGATGGAAGAATAAGAAAGACTACTCTTAACCCGGCCCGGCACCTGCTAACCTATCAACTGTTGATACAGCTGATCACGCTGGGGTTATACTTAAATTTTAAGTACATACAGTGATAATTAGGGAATCCAATCACGGGATTCGGGATCCCGGGATCCCATACAGTTTTCGATACATTTCAATCCCGTGATTAGAAAACATGATCCCGAAAAATTCGAGGTTTATTTTCGTATAAAACAGAATTGCTTGGCATGGTAAAATGAAATGCAGCCAATACAGACTGTCTTATCTTCAAATATAATAAACAATCTTCCATTGTTCATTATTTCACAATGCACAATTAAGATATCATATTCGAAAATAAATTCTGCCAACGAAATCAATACAATGAAACACTAGAAGTCATTTATGGTAATAAATTACGTTTTAATGAATCCCAAAAATATTGAATTCTACAGCATATTATAGATTACTGTAAGAGGACACGTTTGGCGATAAGACATTCTTTTTAGTATGAAATGTTTCTTGTTACTTTATCTGCATTGTGTATATTGGAATGTTGATTGACTTTTTATTTATTTTAATGCCACTTCGGCTTTGCTCTATCAAGAAATTTTATTTTGTTTGTTATCATTAATATTATCTGTCAAATCCAGTGTGAAGATAACTTAAGTGATAATTCTACTGTTCTAAGCATGTACATATATGACTTTTTAAAAAGTAAAATTTGAAAAGAGGTTTTAAAACAAAAACATAATAACTCTTTAAAATTAGACTCAACAAGAATTCACTCCTTTCAGCTCCTATGTAATACCAGTGTCAAAAAATATTGTTCTACGGTTGAATTTCCAAGAGACACCGAGTATTTTAATAAAATATTTTTACCCTTCAATTAAACATAAACAAGGAACAGAAATTTCGAGTTCATAAGAAAAATGATGATATAATTTCAATATGGAAACACTATTTTACGCCTGTGGATGGAGCCACAGCTAAGGGTAAAGTGTATAGTATGGTGTTAAAAACTGGAAAGGAATCTACAAAAGGTCTGCACACGCATTTATTTTCAATACACAAAATGAAAATTCATAGACCAACTAATTCATTTCCATCGAATAAAAGTGGTTCTACAACAAAAACCACAGGCTATTTTTTAACTAAAGAAGATCGATCACTCGACGACTCACTGTTTTTTCAGCAGCAGGCTTCCTGAGTACAAAAATAAGATCCAGACGAAATGACGAAACACTCGATGCTTTGGTGTTTCTTTGAGCATATTATTCAAATTAAAATTAAATTGTGAGGCGTTTTATTTTAAATGTACATGTTTGTTTCATTTTTTATATGATTTTTTTCACAATATCATTTATTTTATTTAAAAATATGTCTAAGATTGTATGTACATGGTATAAAATAAATGCTTTATATAATATAGAATAAGTTGTATGATTAATTTTTGACCAATATTATAAATATCATTTATAAAAATAAAATGTGTGAATATTAAAAAAAAAAAAAAAAAACTATAATTTCGGGACTAGCCCCGGGATCCCGGGATCATAAGATCGACACTGGGTCATTAAAAATACACGACAATTTCAGAAATCTTTGCTCTTGAAGTCTGAAGTAGGTAGATACTTTTATCAGCTGTCAACATTAATTATTTTAAGTAATATTGCGTACTTTTACATAATGTATGCATATTAAGTTCGCTTAATAATTATGGCGCATATTTTTTTACGAGTAATTAAAAAATCTACTCATCAGAGCTTTTTGGTAACGTGTCGGCAGCCCACAGCTGGTTATACAATATAGAATAAATTGTTTAATTTGTTTTTCACAAAAAAAACAAATTTTATTTCTTAAAAAAAAATACTGATCCCGGGATCGAAAAATTTGAATCCCGAAATCCCGGGATCAACATTTTGGCTCGGGATTGGATTCCCTAGTGATAATGTATGAAAAACTTTGATTATGAGAATCATTTTTAAATCAAATTTGTCAAAATATCAGTAGATTTCTACTGCTCCCTCTATTTCATCTGATTGTTTTACACTGATACTGCTGAAATAATTCTTAAAATATTGGGTGTGGAAAACTCCATTTGGTGGCTCAATGGGAATTGTGTTAAAGGATAATATACCTTCCAAGTTAGATCAAACTTTTTTTGTGAAAAGATTAAATGCCTATACAATCAATCAAAGGAGATAATTGAATTTTCTTATCTTTCATGCGATACGTTGCAATAGATATTATGACCTTTAATTCAATATTTACCTGTTCTCTCCTGCATAATGCCGGATGCACGAACTTTCTGTACAATATAGAGGATCCCTTCGTGGCTGGCGAGAGGAGCCACAGCACCAATATAATCTTAACTTCGTAATAGAATGGAAACCAACTAAAGAAAACGTCGGTGACTGTCTCAGCGCATGTGAACAGCGCAAAAACTATCCAGTACATCATCCATTTTACCTGTAATGTTACAATAGATATAATTAGATCGTATGAAGGAAAGACGCATATCGTCGGTATACTGGCAGAAGGCGTTAAGTCGAAAAATGGCTGTTTTGAGTTATGACTACAGATATATAGACCACTGTATCTTCTAAAAAAATAAGTTATATTATGTGTATTTTTACATAATTTTGTCAGAATGTATAGCAAGTCTTATTATGATAAAAGTTATTTTTGGCAACAAAAAAACTATAAATAGCTTTTGAATATGTGAATTGAATTTGTTAATCATTATCGTTTTAGAAGATAAGTAATAGTTAAAGTGCATAAATAGAGAAGTTAAAATTTCATGATTATCGAAAATAATGATTATCTCAAAACAAGGTTTTTTGACTCATTGCCTTTTGTCAGTAAAACCGCCGATATTATCTGTGATCATCAAGGTTAAGGATTAGTATCAAAAGTTACACAAATATTCATTTAATTTATAAAATACAGCTTACTATAATATTGAAAACTTCAGTTTATTACGCAGTGATTGATAGGGTGTCTGTCACCTACAATTGTATCAATAAATATTTGGTCATACTTGAAAATTAAAATGATATGGGAGTCAATCAGTCAGTAAGTTATCAGGTAATGCGAGCTTTATCTTGTTATTTATAAACATTGCATGTCATAGAAATTATGTAGACATAGAAGATCATATCATGTAGTGTGGAGTGGCGAAGGGAATTAACTGAATGCCAGTTAGCATTTCTCATTGTAGCCATTATTGGTTCTTGTTGTTCTTGATATCAACAATTTTACAAGAACACAACTATGTAATCTCATAGGGACTACATTGCATGTGACATATCATTTCGCAGTTTTTTTCAATTTATTAATACAAGGGATAAACTTTTAATAATGATAAGAAGGGATAAAGAGAAATAAGCCAGGTTATCTACTAATGCTGAATGTGGAGGAGCATGATGACATGGAAATAGGGTTATAATTCCATAAATACAGAGGAGAATAAATCAAATTTGCGTTTATTTAGACAGGCGGGGCTATATTGCATGTGACACAATATTTCATACAAATAGCGATATTTATCTTTTTAATTTTTAAAGGCTTATGATGTCGCCCGCTGTGGTCTAGTTGGTTAGAGCTTGCTCTAGCGATCAGATGGGTATTCGAGATCTAAGACATGGGTGTTTGTAAAGACAATTCTCCTTGAGTTAATCTCATGTGACTTTCAAAAATTCTCATTGAGTATATCTCGTATGATCTTTCAACTTCAAAATATTTGACGCATTGGCGTAAGCTGTAATGTCAAATTTCAAATTTAAAAAAAAAAAGTAAATGTTGCTATTTAAAAAAATTAGAACCCCTGTATTAAGTTAATAAAAAAAACAGCAATGCTGAGCTACCATGCATTTATTTAAGTATTATACAAAACATGAGACTTCGTTTTTAAATTCTTCAAATAAGGTATTCTCAAATGTTTAGTTGTGGTAATAGTGATTTAAAAAATACCCAGGATGCTATTTTAAACGTTCTTCTCTAAATACTATATACATTGTGTTAACAGATTGCATATTATAGCAGACAAGGCTTGTTGCGAGTGGGTGCGGATTTGCATTCGGCAAAGGAGTTTTCAGAGTAACGACATTCAAGATGCAAAGATGATTATTTTCAATCAACTGCATAATGAGCTGTGCGAGTTGTGTGAATGCACAATACTATAATTATCATTTAATAATGATGCTATTCATCGGAGAATCAAGAAATACAGGACAAGAGGACTCTTCCTTTATAAATAAAAAATAATTGACTTAGTTATAGTGTTATCAAGCAAATTTTGTTTCTCAAAGTTACCGCAGAATCCATAGAAAATATTCATTAAAGCAGCGATTTCCAACCTGGGAGGCGCGAAGAATCAAAAATATTTATTTGCTCTTTAAAACGTGTCTTTATTACTGTATGAAATAAAAGATGGGGAGGCGCGAAGATATTTTTTTCTTAAAAGGAAGGCGCAGTAGCATAAAGATTGGAAACCACTGCATTAGAGGTTTTACTGTATATTAACGAAATTACACTCCTATCCATCCGATTCTAGCACCAGCGAATAACTAACCACTAGTCCTGTTCAAGCCTTATCTTTCTATTGTTATTCTATTCGATAATGAGAGGTTGAGGAACTGGGTAACTAACAGTTGTTGTTATGTTGAAATAAACTCTATTAAAAGTCCATATGCTCTACATTTGGAGTAAAACAAGGCAAAAAAAAACTTTTGACTTCCTATTCGAGTGAAACTTAAATCATCAATTTTAAATAAATCTCAAATTTTTTAAAACATGATATAATTTTAGCAAAATATTGAATGAATTAACCCTCCAGAGACGAGAGCTTTTTTCCGATAAAAAAAATATTTTCTAAGCCATATTGAAGTCACGGATAACTTTTATTCCTATCCAAAATTAAAAAAAAAAAAACGCAAAGTCGTTGTATAGAAACTCCGCATGACTATATGGTCATGCTCATCCTTTTATTACCGTGTAATATTGAGTACGGACAGTAGTAAGGACAAAAGTGACCGTATGGGCTTGGAAACATTCGGGGTTGAAATATAGCTAAACGTGATTTTTTTTAAAATATTTACAATTTGACCTCTTTAGATCAACATAATTTCAAAACAAATATATTAGCAAAATAACTGTAAATAATTTTATGTTTTTATAAAAAAATATCTAACAGTTTCAAAAAGTAAATTAAAAAAAACGGAAATTTAAAAAATCACATGTGCTTTTAGAGTCCGTTCCTGTTCCCACGGCTGATGACTAACTGTAGTCCGTACCCTTCTTAACCAAATATGAGCGAAAGCAACGATATTCAGGTAGAAAAAGTATGAATAGTGGGATCAATAGACAACGGTGTTTTGTGTGACCATATGGTGACGCTCGTCCTTGGAGGGTTAACTGCCGTGTTTCAATGAACACTTAAAATATTAGCAAAGTACCAAAAAATAATTTCAAAAAGTTAACTAGAAATTTGTTTTAATGCATATAAGATCTGATTTTTTTATACTCACTAGTTCTTTATTATTGTTCTGTAAGATTTATACTACACACAAATATACATTTATCATTCTCATAAATAAATCACTACATCCCTGCCTTATCAGAAGGAGGTAATACGGCAAGCTCTCAAATTATCAAGATGTATTCTATACTATATATTTTTTTAGAAAAACACATGATTTTTTTCAATTAGCAATGGTTACTTACATTTTGTAATATAACATAGAATAAAAATCCAATTCAAGTTGGTATCGCATTATTTATCTATTCAAACACTGAATATGATACTAAATGGTATTGGTATGTTGTTACTCTAAATTTTTCATTAAAAAAAAAAACAACCAAAACAGTGAGTATGTTTGATACTTTTTACTTAAAAATAAAACGCAACTCTTTTGTACAAATTTCACATATTTTAATAATGACCAGGACCGATTTTGCCCATCGCGAACATTATCAACCAATCAAAGAGAAATCCAAACAGGATTTTTTAAATAATAATCAGGACTGTGGAGTCGAAGTCGAAAAAAACTTATGATTCAAACTGCTTTTATTTTTTTTTGTACATACAAATTATACAATATTAGTAAGCGAAATACGTTTATTTGGAAAACAGCCTAAACAATTTCAAGGGAGGAAAAAAACACTATTTTTTAAAAATCGAATTCAGAATCGGAGCCGCGTTTAAATTTAAAGTCGGAGTCGTTTTATTTTTTAACGATTCCACAGTCCTGATAAAAATTGAGTGAGACTACTGAAAATAATGTGTACACAATTTATACGATTATCTATGTATATTTTTTTAACATATTTCTTGCACCAATTGTTTTTAATACCTTGCCATTATTCAGGCTCAATAGTATGTAAATAACACAGTTTGATTTGATCCCATATAATATCGCAAACATATTTGTATTCAACAAAAAAAATGAACAATACAAAACCAGTATTATATGAGCCCGCGAGAGGTGAACTGGGCCAACTAGTAATATGGTAAAACTTTTTTATCGAACTTGTATGTACATACAATCATATCTTCACTTAGTGCTTTGGTGGACTGCATATTTTTATTTTACGGAGATAACACTACTGCAATGTGTATTAACTGAGGTTATTTCACTTTTACGATACTTTAAGACGTGTAAAATATTACAACGCGCCTAACTTATTTTTTTCTAAAATACCACTTGGCTCACTTCACCTCTAATGGGCCATTATAATGTTTATTGATGGAACAAAATAAATCGAGACCTAAACAAAATACCGAGAAACAACAAACGACTAATCTAAATTAGGTGACCACAGCCGCAAGTTAAAAAAATATATTGTTTAAGTTTTGTTAATCTCTAAAAGATAGTAAGTAGCTCTGCGAATATTAAAGACTACTCATAGGTCGTAACAAACACAAAACGACATTATTCATTTATTCAATAAAACTTCGCTTCGCTGAAATGTCAGGGAGGACCGCGCAATATTGCGGTAGGTTAGTCGCACCTCCGACAAGACGGTGTACTTAATTTTAATTTAAACACCGAAGGAAAATATGATTTGATAAAGAATTTTATAAATAGAGAAAAAAACTTACGTATTCCTTGACGTTCTTCGTCCTGACGGCCTTGTAGGAGGCGTAGGCCGGATACAGCGTTCCAAAGACGAGTCTGCAACACGGATAGATAACGAGATCAGTCAACATCCTGGGGGCGCACGCCACAATCAGCGTACAAATGACGGCCAAGCTGGCGAAGCTGACCGGCGGCAGACAGTCTACGACAAGCCTCAACAACCCGCCCGCCAGTCCGCCCACTACGGTTCCGCAAACTCTAAAGACGCGATTATATTTCGCATCCTGAAATCGACACTCGATTCTATTAATCTCTTCACTATAATCCGAATCGCTGTCACTATCTTCGTAAGTCGAAAAGCGGTAATTTTTAGAAACTTCACGTTTAAGCACAACTTCTTTTTCATTAACTGACGCAGTGACCGCTCCAAGGCGCCGTATTATATCTTCGACAGCATTTCCGCTGCAGTCGAACCGCCTGGTGACTTGTCTCTTTCCCGGCGCCCTGCTGTCGTATATCGGGTCGGCCTCGAACTGATCTATCATCGATCGTATGCGGGGAGTGTCGGAAAAACGGAAAACCGGATCGGAAAATGACATTGCTGGTGTCGGTATCAGGGCGTCGCGGTCGAGTTGGGTTTCTTGGCCGAGCGGTGGCTCCAGGGCTGCATGATCGCCCGTCGGATGCACCGGTTTAAATGCGTCTTCGGCCGGCGAGCGTCTCCAGCGGATGGCGGCCGTGTTTATTTAGAGATACGCCATCGTCCATCGGCGAGTGTTTGATTTTTATAATAGACGTCGTGTCTATGTGCATTGTATTACTTATCACATACTGAGAACACAACGCGTGTGCTCGGATAATATATTGATTTTAATTTCTGTTCTGTCATAAAATAATTTAATCATCGTTGCAGTTATAAAAAAGTTGTTGATTGAATTCGGCGGCTCGTGTTAAGAGTGGAACTTCATTTTAAATGTAGAAAATGAATCATTTATTAGTAATTTGCGATTCAAAATGAAAAAAAAAGAAAATACACGATACAAATCGGAAAAACATGCATGGTGTAAATATTAATTAACCAATATATTAATGACGTCAACAATCCAATGCTCATCTTATCTCATTTCTCCTAAATTCACTGTAAAGTTAAATTAACTTACACACACGTATCTACGTTTGAGAAAAATATTGAAGGGGCGTAAAACTTGTGAAATCAGTAAAAAAAAAAGTCAATTGAACCACGTTCGTTGATACACCAATCTGTTGTATGATTATCAACTCAGAAAATGCCACGTTTTTGATATTTCCAATCCCACACAGTCCTCGCAATCTATCAGAATAACAATGATACCTACTTTACCAATACGTGGAATAATCAAAGTTAATTTAAATTTTCTATACCTACGCTTTGTAAAATTTCCCCTATCGCTGAACACATTTAGACGACGTGATGGTGTGGTAATTTTACCAGAAGAATTGATTTAATATCACAAAACGAAGAACGTTAGAACAAGACGAATACAACGAAAAAAATCTAGTTGTACATCAGCAGTACGAACATTATCTAAATTGGAAGATAGCTTCGAGTGGCAAAAATAGTGATCGGGTAAAAAAGGTTATGATACTAGTTTTGAGTAAATAAATATTGCATATTATAAAAATCAAACAATTCATTATACCCAAGCAACACCCATCATCCCCGTCTATGTAGCTTAAGATTGCTATAATAGTAACTATATCGTCATACGGAAAGGTAAAACGTATATTTTTTAACGTTCTAAAATTTGAAGACAAAGATTCACAAAAGGCAGATGACGGTTGATCTCTTTCGCGATGGATTTTTCGTGTAAATTGCTTTGAGTTTATAGTCGAGTTGAATTTGCTTAGTTATTTAAATAAACACATGCAAACTTATTATTTTCTTCCTTAAAAAAAGTTTTATCAAATTTCGACTGTAGACGAAGTATGGCTACAGGCAAAACTTTTGAATAGCTGTGTACCTTATCTTTTGATTATACAATTATAAATGTTGCTTGTCGATAAAAATGTGCTCTTTTGCACCCCTAGTATTCGCAACATAGAGCCAACTTACTGCTCTAGGAAATACAATACATTGTTTAATCCGATTGCCTTGCACCTGTCATTTCATAATATTATAGACTTTAAACTTTAAAAAAAAACTAATTCATGCCATCACATAACAAATATCCATTATATATATCAAATCCACAAATATCCCAAAAATACAAAAACAAATCACATCGATTATAACTTAGAACCATCTGAACATATCAGAATTTTAAAAAAAAATGATCAGTAACGACACAGTGTTTGTGTACAACTGATACGGATAGTTCCCATGTGTCAAATAACATTAAATATCAAATAACAAAACACATCAGTAATAATATAAGACGGTGACAAGGCAAGCGACTATGCAAAACTGCACTGTGTTTACGCGAGAGTTACTGGTCACTGTGCGCAAATTATCCAATATAAAATCAAGGATCCGTAGCGCTAACTCTTTACAAATTGATAATGCCACTTAAGGGAAACCGGCACTACACAATGACAACGGACTGGCGAGAAGATTGCCAGCGTTAGTCAATCAAGCGGGTAAATTTAATATTAATAACACGAGTGCGCGATACAAAAGACGGCGACTGAATACATATTTGAATCTGAGAATACTTTGTATTTTTTCTCTCTCGCGGCGTTCCATGTTATTTTTTTTTTGTGATCAAGAGGTCCCAACGTATATGTCTCGAAGACGAAAAAAATCGAGGTCTCCTTTCTGAGGTCTGGTAACAGGCCCACGTTGATCTGATAATGATATACTACGTTTATTTCTGCAGCATGCGGAGCAAAGAGGTCAATAGATCTATTGATTCAATTTAGGCAATCAGTTATTTATCAATCAATACCACAGTAACTGCTAATATTATTTTTATAATACTAATGACCGTAGTGACTTTAATATATGAGGGTATTACTTGCAAACCCGGCTCGTTCCAAAGTTGTTGAAACATGAACCATGAATGTAGTTTAGTAGATAAAAATAAATTTTGAAAGTGTTTTTAGAAATCAGTCTCAAACATGGCTTGACAACATCCAAAATATCATTCCAAAGTAATGTAAGATTAAAAATACTTTTAAAATGTACATTGTTTTTCAAAATGAAATTCAAGTTTTTTAACCATTTTGAAATAAGCCGTGCTTGCAAGCAATGTTCCCGCGCGCACACCTCCCAAAATGTCCCCGCACAAGGCTGCACATAGAAATATTGTAAAAATAAGTTTGTTTCACCCAATTTTTATATTTGCGCACATTTTTTATTTTGCTGAAAATTTACTACTCACAGAAGTTGGTGGTCCGCACACACAATAGAAAAATTAGAGGGAACGTTGCTTGCAAGTAATACCCTCATATTATATGTGTGAATTGAAGAGAAAGATGCGTCTATGACCACTTCTTTTAAGCAAAAAAAAAAACGTCCTCATAACCAAATATCCACTTCCTTCCAACGCTGAAAAGCCATATTAGGGATGGTCAAACCATATATCAGAAACTAAGTTATTGTAAGTTTAAACATGGTTCTGATAAGGACTTAAGTCAAAATAGCTATCAACTATATATAAAATAATATTTGTAGAACTAAAATACTTTGATAATTTTTTCACCTTATTATAATTTCTTCGATTCTAATAAAAGCTAATTATCAGCTTTGTCTGTCTAAAACCTTTACAATGACAATTGACACTTTTATTATTATATTAACGCCTCTTACTTATATAATAGGCCACTAAAAGTCACGAATACTATTGACAGGGCATATAATGACATAACAAATGAGGTGGGTCGTCGAATCTTGCGACCCACGCGCGTTTCCGACCTTAAACATATTTTGGTTCACTTCCTTGAGAGCGAATAGTATGAAAGACTATCGCAGGACTTTATGGAAATCGTTTCAATACGATATATATGTTTTCAGTTGAAAATTTTTGTGACAAAATTTTACAAAAAAGGACAAAATAGCAAACATTGAGAAATCATTGTATTATATTAAATTTAAATCGAATTAAATTTGTACGAATGACTATGCCTATAGATGCCGAAAGATGAAACCCGAGAAGACATCGAAAAAACTTAAGGAAATGTACACAATTTGAACGATTCAAATTTAATATTGAGCGACATTAGTGGAAATTTTAAATTATATTATATTATCATTTCATATATTGAGTGAAATATTAAGCTTATGGAAGAATACTACATGATTTCAGAATATATTCAGAATTGAAAATTGATTCAAAATTAATAATTAACGCATTTTTGTATACTCTTTAATGTAAACTTTAGGAAAAATTATCGTATTTTTTTTTAAAAAAAATGCAGCACAGTCGTATGTTTCATCGTTTGCCACCATATTTTCATCTTATGATTTTCGTTTTATTAATAATTGCTGATTTAAAATGTTTCTCGCAATGCCACGTATCAAGCATTACAAAGAAAACTGTAGTGAATAAAAAACGCTATTGTTTACGTATATATTTCCTTATAAATGTTTTGAGAATAAATTATATTTTCAGTTGAAGATAACAATATATAATATGTATTAATCTCTGTCGCCTAATATTTTTTTAACATGAAAAGATATACATTCACATTAATTGAGTGATAATACTACTTATCTAATGAAATGTAAAAAAGGTGTGCTTGTTTTGATACTGTATTAACGCGTAATGCAGTTGGCTATCAATAGTATTTTGGCCAATTCAATTTTTCTTCTGAAGGTTGAATAGAAGTCGTGAAAATATACTGTATGCTGAAACGCCGGCCCATCTACGTTCATAGCAATGATTATTAATCAACATTATTCAGAGATATCCTGTTATGTTATCAAGTATAAACGGTAATGATATTGAATAGCACTTGTAAAGCAATTAAGTTGTTTTAGATAATTAGACAAAACTCTTACGTGTATAATATCGTCGAATGCAGGTTGTTTGTGTGTTATTCTTAAACTGTAATGAAAATAATTAAAACTGTGTTCTATGAAATCATCATTGCACTAATAATAATCATCTAAAAACGAATTCGGCCATGAAGGATATTAGCAATGATTTTATTATTACAACTAATCCAAATAGTGGAAAAAAAAAAAATGTTTATTGATAGAAAAGCCGTGTTCGATTTTGATAAATTTGTGTCAATTTTATTTACAAAAAAAAAAAAAAAATGTCGTATGGCCATGTTTAAGATATGGACTATTATGTAGTATTTCAACAAAACTTGTTTTCCGCGTACCGGTTGGAATTCAGTCGCTCAGCCTCTTATTCGAGAGAGGTAGGGGAGACAAGAGAAGGGTGGGATTACGACAAGTGTTGTCATATCACTTTCATATTTTTCTGGATCGGATGCTATAGGAGGGAAGATATGAAATCGCTTCTTAAAACCGTGCCTTAACCTAAGTTTTTCTATAATATAAAAACTGCTTGTTACTCAGTCGCTTCGGATGAAGTAAGAAATATAAAATCAAATCTATGAAACTGTCCATATTGGAATTAAATCACGTGACCAACACAACAGAACCCATCGACGTTATATACTTAACTACAGGCCGGGTATGTATGTATATATTAAACCATGTCCACTCTTAATGTGGAGCATATGGAATCCAAATGGAGTTTATCTAACCATAACCTTTTGTACGAGAAATACTTATTAATCAATTGCTTAACCTCTTTTTCGAAAAAAGTAGGGTTAGAAGGATAGGGCTATGACAGAACTAGTGACTAGTAATTATATTTTATTCAGTCAACCTACTCCGCTTCAGTACTCGTATATCCATAAATTAACTTAAATCAACCGTCTTTGTGAACATATATATATTTACGACTCAATTTCAAGTCATTGCGCCGCTTAGCGTTGGCTTACGTGAGCTAAGAGTTTGGCGACCTCTGGTTCCAACCTAATTATCAGATATCAAGCGAAGCACTCCGCAGTTGTTTGAAAAGTATGTCAAAACAATGCATTTTTATTTACTATTTCCTGATCAATTGCATCCCGCTAGAAGGCCAAACCAGTCCTTACCAAATATGGAGTCACGAGTCACACAATCTAGCAGCAATTCGCCAATAGTTTATAAGCCTTTATTTACTGCGAGAAAGATGGCGAGCAGAAATGCTAATATACATACGTTTCTACGCGAGTAATGAAATATTGATTTAAGTTCTGAAGGTGAAATCGTCAACGAACATTACAATGTTCTTTTATCACCTTTTCATTATAGCCTCAAAATAATATATACTTGTACATTACAATTTGATTATTTCAGTGTTTTTCCACGGCGCGATGGCGCTTATAAAATATACTAGTATTCTGTTTCTATGGTTACGTTATTTGTTTTGTCTTACCAGACCGTTTTCCAATCGTTTGAAATGGCACTTAGTTTTAATCTCAAACCAGTGCACATCAAGTCAGTATGACGCTATCAAAATAACTAATTACGAGAGAAGTACAAATGTTGTACATATAATAATTAAAATTTACTGCGATTGGCTGCGTAAATGATATCTATTAACCAAGAAAGAATGACTAACTGAAGTATGAATTGAATATACAAATGATAGATATAATAATACATATGAAGGGGTTAGAAGCATATGTTGTATTTCAATCTATGGATGCAGAGCAGAATCTAAGCTGAAGCTAAAAATTCTTCAGTTGTCAGGTGATATTCTAGTAGAAAGTCTGTTTTCATTTCATAGATAATCGTTTCTTTTTTAATTCGCTTTAGAAACAAATTCAACTTCTTCACTCCAAACCATTGGCTCTTACATACAATTTTACGGTGGCCGCATTATAAACACTATGGAAATGTTTCGTGGCCCCGCATCAATTGTTTTGTTTTGAGATGTGATAAAAAAAAAACAGTTGCAGTTACTAAAAAAATGGATCAACTTTAAAGTTTGTATTCAATGAAAGACATAATTTCAAATATTGATATTTAATATGAAGCTGATGGTGGCCGCAGCAAAATCCTCTGGTGGCCGCACATGAGAACTACCACTACACACGTTTCTTCGAATACAAAAAGTCACGTGACAACAATTTTGCTCATTGTGAATCATAATATTCTACAGTATAGCACACATAAATTAAATTAAATTAGAAATGCTTCTTTCACACATAAATATAGGAAAATTTTAAACCTGTACCGCAAAGTCAAAATGACGGTACCCACTGTGCTATAATTATCATACAAAGTAATCTCCAAACTTGTGGGGGGTCGTGGTCAACTTGGTAATCATTTTGAAGGGGTTTCCAGTTTAAAAGGTTTAGGGATCGTCAGAAGAGATTCGATAATGATAATAATAAATTTAGCATGCGTTGGTAACACAAAATCAAAACCGTTTGATTTACCTGTGCTGACGAGATTGCTGCATCAGGGCACGTCTGTTAGAAAACATTGGCATTACCGTGATGTATTAATGTGGAAAATATTTCCACATATTGTGTTTACATTGGAGGCTGGAGGTAAATAGACATCGCTGACCAAATCGGCGTGAAAAAAACTAAGCAGACAAACAGAAACTAACAAATTTTTCTGACCTACATATTGGCACTGTAATATCTCAATCAACATTGCAAACAAATCTTACGAATAGGTAGTAAAAAAAAACTGAAAGAAAACAATGCTTACGCTGTATAGATAGATTATAAAGAAAACAATATCAATATTTTTTTCCCGCCAAAGTTCGACAATAAGCTCCATCAGATTGATTTAAATTTCCGGTGGACTAAATATTGGTTTAGTTTTTGTTATACTTATTTACTATTATTAAATAATATTCAAACATAACATTTATACCATTCACTCGTTGAAATTCTTCATGTATTTATTGTTTATAATAAATATTTTATTTTATTGAATTTAAAATGAGGGAATGGTATAAATGTTATTTTTGAATATTATTTCATGAAATATAGCCACCCCTGCATATACAAGGGGTGCATTGATCAAATGCCACATTGACCGGCCGCTACTGCTTATTTATATAATTTAAAATTACATCGACGTATATCATTGCTTGTTTTTCAAAACGTCGGGTGCGCGGCGAATTGGTGTACGTCGTTGGCTTCCCGTGGCGGATCTCACGGGTTCGGCTCCCAGTAGGAACAGCATTTTTTCAATCGATTTCAGTTTGAATACAAGCGTGTTTATGTCTTAATGTCCCCTTCCAATCATAAAATTAAAGGGGCGTAAGTGAAAGCGGTTAGTTAACAACTAGTCCTGTACTCTCTTCGAAAAAGAAACGTTGAAAAACTGAATAACAAAAACATTTTGTAAAAAATTTTCAGTTAAGATACCTCTATTACGAAGCCATATGCTCCACACATTGAGAAGAGACGTATTAAAAAAAACTGCAAATATGTATACACGTTCGAGTATTTTCATTACATTTTTTTTATATAATCTATGTCCGCTGCCAATGTGGAGCATGTGGCCTCCTAATGGAGATATATCAACAGAATTTTTCTACGAAAACTGTTTGTTACTCAGTCGCTCAACCTCACTTATTGAGAAAGTAGTAGGGGTAGAAGAATAAGGCCAGGACGGACTAGTGGTTGGCGAATCGCTCTCGCTACACCCAATTAATTGAGGATCGGAAGGGGTGGGAAGGAATATCACAAACAACCATGTCTTCGAACAGAAATCGATAAATCCAACGAAAACATGCTGTCCGTACTGTCCACGCATACCGCTGCGCCATATTACCCGACATTACATTATAATAATAATACTGTTTCCCCAAATAACCTAATAAAATCGTTGACTTTTTAATTTATTCAATTTGACCTAATATTTGCGAGATTCTGATATTATGTTCCGTTATGAAATCAAAATACGGGAACAATGCCAAAACGGGGTGTCAAATCACTGATGAGCTCAGATATTGCTGCGCCGGCAACCTCCATAGAAGGAGTAGCCCAGTGAGCGAGTGTAACGGAACGCATTTGACTGGAACCCGACTTCCGGCCACACTCCGTTGACCGTGGACGCGTGCTCTCGCTCACTTCCGTTATTGCGGAAAAATGTATTGTAATTTTTGAGTCAAGTTGCGCCTCTAACCACAGATCCAATACAATATTGATAATCGGTTACCATCCAACCGTTAGTTACATTAACGTACGTATCAACACATAATATTATATTTTAAAAGTCAACAAGTAACATATATATTATATTAAGCAACTCTCCACCTCAAAAGTTTTTTTTTGTTAAAAATTAAACCTTAAATATGTAGAAACTTAATTCTGTATTCTGAAACATTTGTTCAACCACGTTGTGTGAAATAATTCGTCGTTTTTTCCAGGCATTATAAGCCCTAGTAACACCCTACACCAGGGGTTCTTAAACCTTATTGTGACAACGGGCGCATTTCAGACTAAGGATGACCACTTTCAGTAATATGTGTTAAATTAATTTACGATATTATTATTTATCGGGTAAATTATACATGTGTATTCTGAATGTATGTAAACGCATAAGAGAAAATTTACAAAATAACTAGTGATTAAATACAATAAAGAGTACAAGATATATATTTTTAGTGAACACTATCATTTGAATCGTAAACAGTTATCGATTGTTGTTTGTTATACCACAGGTACTTTTCAAGGGCGCGCGAAAACAGCTCCGCGGGCGCATATGTGTCTGCAGGCATAGGGTTGAAGAACTACTGCCCTAAACTCTAAATAACACCATTGCATTGCCATAATAATCATCGCTTACGAATAAAATTAGGCTAACATTCCGCCACTCAGACGAAGAGGATAAGAGGTAACCTAAAAAATATATGTAGACCACAAAGTCAAAATAACTAATCTAAAACCTCATTACCAGGTATCGACCGATTTAAGAATCTAACTTCTACAATCACTGCGACGAAAGTACTGCGTTTTTTAATATTTCTGCTGGCATACTTATCAGGATGATGGTTATATTTTTAAAAAAATACATAGTCGGATTCAAGGCGATTTCTTTATCAAAAATTACGAGCACATATCTGCTTTTAAGCTAATAAAACAATAAGTGTGGCATATTACAAGTTCGTTTCGTAGAATCCATAAATTTAACTGGATTTGCAATTTTTTAACGCTTTACCCACCTGAAAATCAGAAACAAAGTTATATTCGTATGTATAATAAATGGTTTCAACCGATGATTATTCGGCGGACGTACATATCATTATAAATTTAACATCGTCAGTGAATTTCTAATCACACGCTAGCCTACTCAAACACACTCCAAAGTCTGCAACAAGTTAATTTTTGATTTAATTTCAGTGCTACAGTATATAAAATGTATCACTCTCCTATATTCATAGAAATAGCGCACATTTGATAGCAGAATCGAAATATTCCACCATCAGACCGAAATGAAATGCTTTTTCGTTAAATCAGTATTTTTTATAAATAACGTCCGTGCGAATACACTTATTTTGGACAGTCTGAACTACTCAACACGTGATTGTGTTGGATGGTCTGCATACTCAAAACGTGATTATGTTGATTATTTCAGCCCGTCAAAATAAATGCTATGCACATGGGAATAGCACTGTATCACTGTTACATCCCCACCTAACATGTTGATTTTTCAATAAACGTGGTTTTTATTAAAATATAAAAATAGCTTGTCTTGTAGAAATTTAAAAAAAAAATCTAGTTATGTTACTGCCTTTCCCACCTTTGGATATATATCCACAGCCAACTCTTCTATACCACTGAGATAAGTTCCATGTTATAAAAGACTTTTTCATACAAAATTTGGGGCTAGGTTTATTTCATTTTTTTTTTACTTAAAAAACACATAATCAAGGAACCAAACATTTTTCCGTCAATTATGTATTCTTTTAAATATCGAAGACGTTGTTACATGTATTGTTTTACCCACACATGTTTATAATTTTCGTTAGGGTCTCTTACTGCTTCTATTGGTACATATTGATAAAAATGTGTTATAGAAATTCGTGTTATGAAAATTTTAACTTTAGTTCAATAATCACTTGAATAGATGTAAAAGCATTACTAATTAAAGAATTATGTGATATCAAATTATCTACGTCGATTATTATACAGAAGATGTGACAGACATGTGTAGCACTGTTGAACTGTTTTTTTTATAAAATTTAAATTAATAATTATAAATCATCATTAATATTGAATTATTGATGACAAGATGAAATCAGGTTACAATTTTATACAATCAAAGAAAATAAAACCATTTAATCCATTAACAAGACAAACATCTAAATTCCACGCATAACATCGTGGCAATATTTTTTTTACGTAAATACGAAAAAAAGTTTATCGTCCAACATCAGTTAGGGTTTGTAAAAAAACTAAAATAGCCATACTATTCATAGGTCAGGAATCGCAAACGTGTGGCACGCGATCGCTCAATATCACGCGAAGGTAATTTGATCGGCCCGCTACTCAAGTTTTATAAAAAGAACATACGATAAAATACGACATCACGTTTTTTGTTGATTTCCAAAATACGTACATTACGCAGTTGTGTTAAAATTTATGACTGTTGCAAAAAAAAAAATGAGTAATGACCACAATTTAGACGCCATTTTATTGTGTTTTAAAAAGTTTTTCTTTCTTATTCATTAAAGTATGATCGCTCCTGAGCATAGATTCGAACAATTTATAATACGAATATGTTTGCATTATTTTTTTAAACAATCAGTAAAATATTTTTTAAGGTATTGAAAAACTACTTTTACTAAAAAATATATAAGTGTAGATAAACCACTAACTCAGTCATACTACAATATTACTTATATATTTGACTTCTCTGAATAGAGAAGGTGAGCGACCCCCCTCAAAAACAAACTCGTTAGAACACTTAGAACAAAAGTTCTCGATTTAAGTGAGACTATTTTTTCTCTAAATAAAGATGACGGCGTGATAAAAAAAATCACTTCATGCCGAATATGATTATTAAATTGTTTGCATTACCTGCTGGACTACAATTTAAGTTTGACCATGGTTTTGAACAGTCACATCATGAATGCGCACTATTTATTCATGGTTAATAAATTCCGCGGTTTTTTTTTACAATACAATCTATTTAAATATTAAAAAAATAGTTGAGCCAACCAACATTTTAATAATTTATATTTATCTCCGATTCCGTTCCGATAATGTTGACTGGCGAAAATACCAAAGAAATTATAACGCCTGAAGTAACTGATACTTTTACTAATACGGAATACTTTTAAAATGTGAAACATTAATTATGAAATAATATTTGGTTTAAAAAGTCGAAAATGCATTCTAAATTATTGCAATCTGCATTCGCCTCTTACCTCATATAAGTGAGTGTAATATGATATTATTTTTTACACGTTGGTAGATAAAAAATATAAAAATACTAAAAAGATTCACGAGATAAATACGTATTATGTTTATTTTTAATTTGTGTTTAATATTTATTTAAGTTGAGATAAATTGACTATTGGGAAAAATAGTATACAGTAAACGGTTAGTGGAAAAGTATTATAAGAACGCCTTATGAAGTAAAGCGCCTCCATATTCTATTAATTTTGATTTTATCAATTACACGAATGTTTGTCATATCAACTTTCCTCATTGATGTCACTGCCGTCTCAAAATGTGAACCTTACAATCACGAAAACGAGTCAAGATTGGCTACGTAAACTAAATGATGTACAAAAGTATCACACACGTTTAGTCTTAGGCGTATGTACATCAACGTCCAGTTCATTAATCAATCAACTCAAAAAAAGTAAAATTCTGGTCAAATTTAAAATTTTGCACTCTATCATGTCCGGTTCTCGGATAATTGATAAATAAGTAAAGAATAAAAAAAGTGTTAAATTTGAATCGTTCAAACTATGTACATTCTCACAGATTTCGTCACTAACGACCCGAAATAATCCTTTTTAAGAATGCGAGAATGCGCAATTTCTAAGTCTATCGCAAGGTTTTCATAGTCAGATTTTCTATTCGGTAAAGGTGGACAGTATTTAAGACCTTTTGATAAGAGATTTTGCTCGTCTTTTTCTAATGTTACGTTAGAAAGGTTAACCACTCTATCAAAAAATATGATTGGTGTTTCCTTGTTTATTATCAACTGTGATTTTTCAAGTAATGTTTTATTATTCTCTTCAATTAGTTTCTTAAGTTTATAAGCCTGTTTTTCATATTTACATTCATTTCATAAAAACACAATAATGCTTTGTACTTCATTCCACTTTATTTAATATGTCAGGACTGGTTTCGCTCATTGCGAGCATTGTCAACTGATAAGAAATATAATTTAACAATTCTATTTATACAATATCACTTTGTCAAAATCGTGTCATTTTATCACTTTGTCAAAAATTTCCCAAATTTCAATTATGTTTGTAATTACTTTCAATCGCCATTCTAAATTTATCAATCTGGGATGACTTTTTAATTATATGTTAGATGTGTTAAACATTTTAATTTTGTGTTATTTTAGAATCACTTTTAATGTAATTGGTAATTTCTTTTCAATGCCAATTGTTGTTTATAACTTTTCATTTTTGTATAAATAGCATTGTTAAATTATATTTCTTATCAGTTGACAATGCTCGCAATGAGCGAAACCGGTCCAGACATATTAAATAAAGTGGAATGAAGTACAAAGGATTATTGTGTTTTTACTAATATAATACCTTTACACCAAGTATTGACAGTGAACACCCTAAAAGTGACTTTATATCTAAACTAACTTAGACTAGCAAAACCTCTTATCAAGTTGCTATTGTACGAATAAGTAAGAAAGACATTTCATTTATCGATTGAATTCGTCGTTTTGCGATCACCTAACTGTTATTGAACATACATTTAATTTAATTTAAACAGTTATTCCGATTATAATATATTCTAAATAAAAAAAGATCACGTCATTATAAAGCTCAACCAAAGTCTCTAACGACCATATTCACAATGTTGCCAGTGTTGACCGCTTGCATAGTAGGTGTGTTGTTTTGTGGTCAAGCCGAATAAACATCCGATATTTGATGGACTGGCCACAATTGTACTCAAACAATAATAATTTACATAAATAAATTAAGCATTAATTACTACCAACTGTCCTTGGAAGAAAGCGACGGAAGTCATTTCGATGTTGATGCGAAGAAAGATTTTTTTTATTTCATTCGTTTTAAAGCGTTTGCGGAAATAGATTGTGGAAAAAATAATATTTTTTGATTGACATTAATACAAATAAAATAATAAAAATAAGCTTATAAAATTTATACATTCTTTTATTAAATCATTTCATACAATTCTTTGATACAAGAAAAATAAGTAAATAGAGAGTACCTTAAATAATAAACTTTAAAACAAATAGAAAATATATCATGTGTATGAGAAATGGTAAGACGTGTAATAAAATGACTAACATAATGGTACATTATATATTAACATAGCATTTTTAAAAATGTAAAAGAAATTTAATATATCTCGTATTTTTTCGGTGACTCTTCTGCCAGCGATTTTTGGCGGCCATACGAATTATTTAAAGAATAAAACGCACAATATTTTTGCAGCTAACGGGAAGGCGAGTTTTCTTCTGTTATTGATTATAATATAAGTAATTGAAAATAAACATAGATACAGAAGTATTGAAACACCTGTAGATACTATTAAAATGTATTAAATCATTTAAATGGAGTTTTCTATTTGAACAACGGGGTACTCAAAGAAAAGTGTCCATTGGGGAAGTGGAAACTAAGCCTAGTAGTGCTTTACCACTCGGCTACATGACCAGTGTGTATGTATTTGGATATGTTCTTCTTTAATCGACAAATATATAATCTACCTGATTTTTCATTATACATATACTATGTGTATGTGGGTAGAAAGTAAGCCCATCGGTCACAGGATAGTGGTTGGTGGAATTACTGCAATTTCTGACGATGGAATTACGCTCACGAAAAATACATTTTTTTAATTGTTTAGTCAAACTTTCTTTTCTGTTTTTTCTATTCTGGCTACACATAAAAACAGCAGGAGCATTTTAAGTACTCAAATTATTGATCGTATATGATGCATACAGGCATAATATGTCCAAATAAAAAAAATATCAATAACTTTTTTATTCACTGTTAGGGAAGCATTTTCCGACTAGTGAATTTCCACAGAGTTACCGTCGAATCCATCGAGCGAATTGTTAAAAAATATTTGATTGAATTGAACCGGGGTTGTTCGATTACAGTATTTGGAGTATCTATAACTAAAAACTGGCAGAAGAAGTGGCTAATTGATTAGCGTTAAAATAAACGGGAAAAAATGTTGAAATGAAAAATGATCATAGAGTAAAATGCACTCTGCACTAAGCGATATATTTATTCGTAATATGTTAAATACAATATTTAGGGGAAAAATTAGATATAAACAGTAGAATATGAACTAAATTTTCCCCGCAACAAAACAATAGCGAAACATTATGTTATCACCGGCGCATCAAGAATTACATACCATGTATTTTATATATAAATTACAACAATGGAGTCGTAGTAGTAGATAGTAATGCGAATATCTGGCTTTTCTTTATAAGACATGATGGATGTTAAAATTAATATATTTAATATATAATTAGTGTCAGGGAAATATGGATATGAGTGAAGCTATAAGATTAAATTTATCGGCAAAATGAGACAGCGAGAGTATCAAAGGTACAGAGAGCGATTAACCTTGACAAGAACTCGAACACAGGTTGTTAATTTTAGTCCTTATTTGGAAGCGAACCGTGTCAAGGTATACGGCGATTGAGAGTTACTGCTACTGTCAGATGAAATATTTATCAATAAAACATACGAACACAAGATCACGAAGTCGGTGACGATGAAATCAAAGATGATTTTTAATTTATGACAGAACGAACGAAAAACACTGAGAACACATGAATAAAAATAGAATGTAAATCGAGCTGTCCGCGAAAGTAAGACAAAGCAGCGATCGCGGCGTGTCAAATACTGGACGTCTCCGTGATGCTGCCTCGGTGACGCGACTTCCTGGGGTTAGAGTACCAAGCGGCGCCGCTCGGCTTCTTCTTCCTCTCGTGAAAATACGTCAGGAAGATGCGCCCGCTATAAATAGTCACCAGAAGATCTCGAGTGTGGAATAATGCAACGCATTCTTCGGTGACGCAGCGGGAAGCACGCCGAGGTGACTGAACGGACGAGCGCGCTCCTGATTCCACAGACTCACTCCTCTCCGGTTTATTTCCAAATCAAATATCTCAACACTCGAAGGGGATACTTGTATTATGGGTGCAACTATTAACAGCTGTGCAGGAAATTCCTCTAGCAATCTCGGGCAAAGAGTACGATGTTTCCGAACAGTTTTCTATCCGATAGTACAGTCGAGATTAAATATTCATTTCTTCAATAATCATATCTTGTTTATAAACAAACACGTGTTTGATATCTACAAATGTATGAACGAAACAATACATAGATACATTTCTACGATTAGATTATTTTATATGATCCTTCCATTCGATTTATTTGGTATAAACTTTTCTACGCGATCTTTTGTTGTCTGTGCTGTGTAAACAATAACGAATACTTTTTTTGTTTTTAAATATATCGATGTGTCGATAGACTGCGGTCAAGATTACGCGGTCGACTGGAAAAAACGCAGTCCCGGGCGAGATCCGCGGCCGGTGGGACCGGGATATAATTAGACACCGACGCCCGAGTAACAAAAGCTCGCGCTTGAAACGTTGCCAGGCAGGCGTCGAGAGGGAATGGGCATCGCACGTGGAGCGTCGCCAATTAACTACGCGAAAGATATTGTGCCTAACATATTTATGACAACGTTCATTCGTTGCGTTACATATTGGTGAATAAGATTATGCAAACGAAGAAAGGTAATTAGTAATAATTAAACGATCGCAGTGCGAAAACATGTGAGAAAAATCAGTATAAGTATAGTATCAAAAAAATACTTAACTTCTATTCGGTACATAAAGAGCCTTATCATTGGACAAGCATCAGTTTACATCACATATTGGTTTCATACTATCATGACCAGCTTTCAATTCATAACTTACAACAGAACAGCCCACAACATTTATGGTTAGTTACAGAAGAGTAGTGACAAATGGTGTGGCAACGTAGGATGTTAGTTTTGTACATGATAAAGTTTTTGCACATTTTTTAGTAATGTATAAATAAATATTTGGCATTACAGCTATTTATTCAATAAAGCATCAAAATTAACTCGAGGAGAAAAGACATCACAATCAACCGAGACCAAGATGTCAAATATTATATTGAAAAAAAAAAATTCGACAATAACCTTGCCGGCACACGAGCCTAGGCCCTTTCGATGGCTAGGATACAGCTGTTACTGAGGGGTGACATTTTATGGCCATTCTATTATTTTGAAAGCATGATCCTAATCGAATATGCTCGACTCGTTTTCGATATTCGGATATCAGATCATTTGATAAATTATTCGAATATCATTCTCTCATAGTATCTATGTATAATAAACCACTGTTTTGACAAAAACAATCTTTTCGGCGTCGCATTCTATCTTGATAATTATAATCTATGTAAATCGTTTCGCCAGAAATATGAAAAAAAAACTAGCGATAAACATTACGAAATTCAAACATTACATAATATTTGAATATTAGAATGCCGTCATGTTTTGATATTCGATATTCGAAGATCAATTGTTTTCAGCTAATATTTGGAATACCTAACGCAAGTATTTTTGATGTTTTGGTTTAAATAGTAATACAATCCAAAATTAAAAACGACCATTGTTCCAACGGTGGATTTTTCAATACCGTTCATGTAATGAACGAATCGGAGATCAATCGCATTGCGACCGATTGGCAAATCATCGACGCAACTATTCAATCGAGATCGATGATTCAACATGCTGAAAAGTGAAATTTGACTGAGTGAAAAATATAAAAAAGACCTCAACAAGATCGCTTGCACTTTCAATGTATAACAACATTGAGAAATTTATTACTCCCAACTGTCTATTAATACGGTTAAACACTTGCGATTTGCGACAATGTTTAATAAACTCATTTTAGCTTTTATCGGTAAAGACACGGACAAAATATATTTTGACTCGATTGTGCTATTAAATCAATAATGTGAAATAAATAACATTGTATTTTTGGAGAATAAATCTTTCATTTTACATACAAATTTACACGGCTATGAATCACGTGGCGTTTTCGGGTATCCCAATTTTACCTGTAAATCGACTAATATGCGTACTTTGAATTATTACTTTGAACCAAATGCATGGCGTGTCCGTGACGTTTGGCGATATATCACTTCCTATTGTCATCGATGCCGATCGATATGTGAAAATCATAATTGCACGGTAATAAAAGGTTTTCGGGATGCTTTGTGTGTCTTGAAAATGGGAACGTTTTAACAGCGGATGCGAATATACACTGTATAGATACTAAAAAGTATCACAAAGAAATACATAGAAGAGAAAGATTTAAGGTATTTCTATTACGTAATGCATTTTCTATGAATTTCAATACGGTAAAGGTCTACAAGTCAATGGGGCGAAAAAGGCAGTTCAACTAACGCAGTGATGGGCTGCCAATAAGTTAACAAAAGGGGGTCGCTTAATCTCAAAGCAATTCTCGGTGTCCCGGGGAAGGAGTGAATTTTTGTATCATTCTTATGCAATTATATGCAATACTTAAATAAGCAATCGATTATTACTTAATACAGTTATGATATCTAACAATATCCAATTTATCGTAAATTAATCAATGTAAGTGGTTAAAAATGTACCATTATGAATACTGAAGCTGTCGTAGATAATATATATGTCACAAATTACAGTTATATACTGATTTGGTCTTAGAACATTGTTTTCTATTAAATAAACAAAGGGCTCGCGCAAGAGCCTACGAACCCCCTCCAGCCTACCCCTGAACTAACGTGAATGTAAAATAACGATTTGATTGTCTAATATTATTCATAATATAATGCAAGAAATTGTCAGAAAAAATTGGAATTAATACTGAATTTATTCTAAACACAAGTATCTTTCTACTATATTTTGAGAAGCGTTGCACCTGTGATATAATCCATTTTTTTTTAATTATACACACGACGCTTTAAGCAGATCAAGAATTGATTCAAAATATAAAACTGATTAATCAAGTGGATATCTAATACATATGTATTTTTCAAATTTGTATTACGATATCATGATTAAATAATAATAAGAATCATACAAAATACGAAAAACATGTAAACAATCGCGCCGTAATAAATGAAAAGTGCAATTATAACGTCCTTTGTACAGCAGGACCTTGGAGGATCAGTAATTAGACGGCACTCCGCTTAAAAGTTAATTTTGAATGAAAACAATCTGGAAGAGGCACGCAATTTGCAAATGTGACCTCGCTTTTCTTTACAGAATAAACTCCAAAGACTAAACGTCCGAATTAACAAGACCCTAATGTGATTGTTATATTATTCACTTTTAAGGAGATCACTGTCAATACTTAGTGAAAATTCATTTTATTATTTGAATATAACTATATATTTATAATTTGTTTAGTACTGTATATCAGAAGAGTATTCAGGAGAAAAAATTGCATGTTTCTAATGCACGGTTTCACAAATAAAACGGTAAGGTCAAATTGGATAAGTAACACCGACTAATTTGAGGAAATTTAATCTCATTATCCTGAGAAGCTACACTCGCTACACCATAGAAACAAATTAACATTCTTCCAGTACTATCTCTGTGGCAACACTATCTCTTTAAAATAGTGTTGTTATTTTATATTAAAATTATATGATAGACTGTTTCGGTTGAATTGTTTTGTTAGAAATAAGTTAATGTATACAAGTTCTTAGCCTATTTTAAACTTTTTTTTGACGACTGTATTTTAACCGAATCATTGTATGTTTTGTATATATCAAAGTAAATTAGTGAACACACACACACTGAATTGTTCGATAGCATTTCATTGAGTTGTTAGGACAGTTAGTATGCATAATAAGAATTGCATATTGAATATTATTGTTAGCAAAAAAGCGATCGACTGTAGGGAGGAAAATAGCTTGTAAATCTCACTCAATGGTATCTCGCACCTGCTGCAAACTAATAAGAGTGATCAAAATAAATTATTAGTATGGTATTACACTATTTATTACTAGCCAAGAAAAAATGGCACCCACTCAATAGTACACCAAGATAAAATGACAGCAATTTTGACATGCATGCGCCAAATGAAATAACGAAATGAATTATCACATTACGAAAATATTTCTAGCCATTCCTTATCAGGGATCTACACATAAAACCAGCTTCGTTCTTATGGGTATTGACTAACTTGTGTGCACGTTTTTGAGCACACTTGGTAGGTTTACTTCTAGTATTCGGAAATAATAATTCATTAAAAATAATAAAATGATTAATCAATAATGAAACGATTTATGTGGGTATTTAAAATACGATAATCGATTTTTGATAATTGCAATAGTGAATAATATATATTTTTTTATTTCCCTTCTTTCTGATCCACGGTTCGGTAAAGTATAATACGGGAATCTGTCATAAGGGATACATAATATGTCTATAAGTATAAGGCAGGGGTTACCAACCCCGTGCCCGCCGACTGATTCCGATGCGCCCGCCAACTAATTTATCAAATCGTTAAATCGGGGTTTGAGATTTTCAAATTACTCGGTGAGCTAAAAAGAACGAGTTTCAGAGATATTTTGGGGGAAAAGTATAGGGAATTGAAGATTTCAAATTGATATTTTGGGCAAATCGGTAAATACCTGTGAGATTTTGAAAAAATATGGTGCTCGCCGCCCTAACAATATTTTAGATTTCGCTCTACGGTCCGAAAAGGTTGGTAACCCCTGGTATAAGGTATAAGAAGTCGCAAAAGTATGTTACTTTATACTCAAGTACTGGTGGCAAACCTTTTTACGCGCGCGTGCCCAAAGTTATCATCGTGCCGAAAAAAAAAATGAGTATATTTACTATAGTTCAATATATTAATTTGTAACACTATAGAATAGTCCTGGATTGTTTAATCTTCAAGAAAGATTAGATATTTAACAATTAAGTGATGAGCAGAAAATCTGTCTTTATTTTTTTTCTTTAGAACATAAATTGGTGAATCCTTCACATGCTAGCAAAAGTTTTCCAATTCGATATTACTGTATACCTTTCGGAAAATTCCTCCAAGAGGCAGAACACACAGTTGTAATTTTAATTAATCAATTCGCCGATTTAATGTTTGACACAATTATTATTAAAAATAGACTAGGCTTGTGGTTGATTAAAAAATATTATGGTAATCGATGAAATGCCAACAAAACAGTCTAAGCAAAACTTTCTATACCTAAAACCAACCGATCTATTAGGCAAGCTATTTGCAAAACGTTGCCAGAGTGAACTTTATTTTGCCATCGTCAATAATGAATATTGCGAAACAGCTGTTCAAAACAGTCCCGTGGGCGGATGGCAGATTTTTTTGAAAATTTCGCCATCGACAACAATAAACGGAGGACAATGGTTAATTCAATCGAATGCATGACTGCATAGTGAATTAGCGCAGACTACGTATAATTCGAATTATAAATCTCGATCTACATATTTTAGCTGCCGGATTAATGCCGTAAAAAAATATAATGACTAAACCAGAGCATCACTGAACATAGCATATTTTATGAACGTACATAATTTCAAAGATCATGACATTAATTTAATTTTCAAATGAAGTTACGTAATTTTGTCAGAAAACTTGTCAATAGCTGCTAGGTAGGTTCAACATCATAATTTTCGACAAAGATACTTTTAAGAGTTTTCAAGCGACTACAAAAGTATCATAATAAAAAAAACTCGTATTTAAAACTATATTAATTGTAAGCTAAATATATATTTAAGATGTATTATAGTATACATAAATTATGTAACGCTTAATAATAATTAATAACATTTATGTTAATCCATGTCCGCTCCCAACGTGGAGCAAATAGCCTCCTAATGGGGCTACCTCTACAGAAGTTTTTTCTACGAAAAAGAGTCACTCAGTTATTTTTTTCGAAGAGAGCAGAGCTAGAAGGATTTGGCTAAGACAGGGCTGGTAGTTAGCTAATCGCTCTCGCTTCGCCGTTTTTAGGATTGGAATGATGGGAGAGAATTTTCAGACATAACGAACACCTATACCTTTCAGCAGAAAAAATACTGTTTGTACTTGAACTCGTATGATCCTTCAAGAGAGCGTACTGACGACATTGGCTACACACCACGCACCCGACAAATGGACACGTGGACAGTAATAAATTAATAGTCAAAATACATGAGAAGAAAGAGATTTAGAGCAAGAGCTCTTCTCTCCGTAAAAGATACAAGACACCAGTCATTCAGTAATTCGGAATTTTAGCGACAAGAGATACGGAACATTCTTAAAAATTAAACTGAATCTGTGATTTGCACATTATCAGAATATTTCTTACGAAATTATATTATCTACTTCGTATTGCAATATAATCTTTTTTATAATTGCTATGTACACGTCTTTGGCCGTTCGCTGTCTATTTTGCATAATTATGACGACAGTCTGAATATTATATGTAGATCAACTCTGTCTGCCAGTCCGTCTGCCTCTCCTTCTATCTCTCCAAATAGCCGCTATAAAATATAACTTTGTTCATTTTTTTTTGACACAAAATATTGTATAGACATGTTTGTTAACCACGTGTATTCAGTTTAAATTGGTATAGTAAGTAAAGTAAAGTACCACAAATAATAATACATACATCATGAGAATTTATGAACAGCCTGTAATATTATAAAAAAATAATACAGTCAATACGGGTAACTTTGACAATCAGTCTAACATTGGCCCACAACAACAAAAAGGTTTCAAATTATGCCGTTATATTTCGATCATACCATTGCCACTTTTATAGCTCTATATATTATATAGTATATACTGTGTAGCCTTTCGGAGGTAAAAATATGATTTATAATGCATCATATTTGCTATATTGTGGAATTTCGTCAGTTGTAAGTTGAGTTTCTATAATTTCTTAGTGATCAATTTATAAGAAAATTGATTTATAAGTGGAATTAAAGGTATGTGACATATTAATTATTTCATTTGTTATGTTTACTTTTAATGAACATTTGTTTTGTATGAGCGCCAAGCATGTGAATTTTGTGAAAGCCTCTGTTTAGTACACACAAGTCTTATTCAAATAAGTACTAACTATAATAAGATAACTTTGACCAGGGCCAAACTTACCCAGAGTATTATAATTTTAAATCATAAAAATCTGAATTCCTTGAATATTTATGATAAACTATTGTTATATACAGTATTATAATTTGGCAAAATGATTGACTCGATACAATTTATAATACAACTGGCCAAAACATCTTTATTTACAGATAAAATGAAATTATAGTAATTTTTGTGAATATTTGTGGCATGGGCCAAAGTTACCCGTTGTGGGGTATATAATTGTTCTATGTGTATTTATATATCGAGCATACCATTATTTCTAGAACTTTTTATAAATTTCATCTCAAACCTCTGATGCTCATCTTTACTAAATAGTATAGGCTCATAATAGTAACGGCGATTTATAAAAATACAAAAAGCCTGTAGACGTCGGCCAAAGTTACCTGCGTTGATTGTACAACTTTAAAATGTTTAAATTACGCTACAGTTTGGTTAATTAATGATAGCCAACATAATAATTGAAGATTCGGCCGTGCCAATTGAAGGAGATTTAAATAAGTGGTGATTACACATCGAAATTCAAATATCGACTCGAATGCAGCAAATTCGTCCTTGAAGATTTAATATGCGGCTAGTCCGTATTCAAGAACATTCTAAAAATCCAAATTGTGTTAAAATGAACGCGTATTATATAAAACGGCCATTTCGAGATATACAATACGATAATAAAACGATAAAACATCTTTTAGCTGCCACCTCCTTATCCAATTTTATTGCAAGAACATTATCATAAGCGTTGTAATATTCAAACATTGAACAATATTTATTTATCCTCGCCATACAATAAAATATAATTGTAATTAAATTAGAACTGAATAATATAAGCGACTGCACTGAAGACGTTGTTAGCACTGCAGACTGATAGATAAAGCCAACTCCAGTTATGATTTCCATGAATTTGATTTTAATTTTATAAGTAAAGTAAAACTCGATATAACTGTCAAAATTACGGATGTTAAAAACTTTGTATTGATTGATTGGTATTACGATATGCGTATATAGCATGTGCTTACACAGCTAGAGCAGTTTTAACGCGTGTATGCCGATGATTTGACGTGCATTAATCGAAATATAAGAAAAATCCAAAAAAATATGCATACAAATTATAAAGCTCACCAGGCCAATCGAAACCAAATGACGTAAAATTTTGATATTTCAAGGTAGGTTTCAAATGCAAAAAAAAGCCTTCATATACATACGATGTCAAAGAAAATATACTGAAATGAGTACGTAGTTTGAAAATCATAAAATCGTGATTACATTATAAGACACAATTTCTGACGAATCTTTTAGATTAGATATGTGCAATCTTCGGCCCGTGGGCTGCCTGCGGACCACGAGCTGTAATCGTATTTCTGAAAATGTTTATCTCTTTGTAGATTGAAGCCTTTTAAAAATCAAAATAAACTACTCATTAAAGAATTTCTCGACTTTTGGACCGTTTCAGAATCTGATTAAAAATTCAGTTAAAATTTACGATCAAGCGCAGTTTTAAGAAAAAATGGCACCTGATTTCATTTTCAATGCTGAAATTTTAAAAAACCCGTTACATTCATAAAATCTTCATAAAATTATCAGTTATTAGAGAATATTTTTTTTCATTATAATGTAAACATATATATCTCAAAATAGTATTATAGAACAGTAATTGAGGCCCACCGTTTATTTTGAGCTTCTAATTTGATCGTTGTGCCCGGAACTGTTCCATAATGTCCACCCTTCAATTATGTAGGTACAAATAGAAAACATAAATATTGGTTTGTGTTCACTAAGCATATAACCTAATGGTAGCAACAGAAGCTAAACTAACCTAAATCATTAGAAACTGAGTCAATAATTAATATGTTAAACCAATAGGTTTAGGAAAACACAAACTATAGATTGCATTGTTTCTTTTTTACATCAACGATCAGAAGTAATCACAAATCTACATACCTACACGTGATGTTGATAAGCAATTACAAAAACGATAGAATAACATAAAAAAATAATATTGAATAATGTTTATATAACATCGTAAAATAATGTAACCGCATGAATGTATAAACCGGTATAACTGCTGAATTGTATACGTATGTACATACATATTATTTAAATTATTTATAAAAAATACTGTTAAATATTTGAAAAATGTATTTTCGAACACACAGGACAAACTGACAATCTAACCGCTAGTGTATTTTAAATTAAGAAAGATTTGCTTAGTCATTGTTTCTTGGAAACGTCTTTGTTAAATTATAATAACCACAAAATAATTAGGTGAGTACCTATATAAAACAAAACATAACATCAATAGTAGCGATTCTATACACAACAGATGATTATTTGCCTGTCGAAATCTTTTCGTCTGAAAAAGCAAATGACATTTCGAATTTGACGGAAAAGGCTAAAGGAAAAATCGAACGTTTTTAACACGATTTTAAAATATAATTTAATTATTTTACTTTAATTCAATGAATCGCCGCAGTATTTTTATTTCGTCGACGTATAAAAAACAATTTTACAAGATTTACATTCTTCTTCACGCTAAAATAAGAATGACATAGAAGCAGGCAAAATTTTTGCGTAAAAACACACCTACCCGCATGTTAAATAACATGTAATTTGCATCGCAATAAGATTCATTTTACTGATTGTTTAAAATGCAAATAAACTCTTTTCGTTAAAAGCATTCACATGTCGCAGGAAAACATAAGTAATTATTGTAGGTTTATATGTTAAAAGGTATTTTTCAAAATATTTTCAGCAAGCTGTCATGGAGAATAAAAAACGATAGGAATGGGAGAGAAAAGTTATCCCGAACATAATATGATGATGAAATAATGTTTATTTTTGGAAATCTGTATTTTATCAATATATTTAGTAGACGAATGATGATAGCAATTCAAAAAAAATTAATAACAATAGTTAGCAACGGTCATAGTATTATCATAATAGTGATGGGCACAAAGGATAGTAAGATTAACAGAATAAATGATTAACAATATGTCTAAAAATATGCCTATTACTTACATTACAATCCGAGATATTATGGACGATATCATATTTGCACAACTATTAAACTAAGAACTTTACAACACTAAACACACCACACACGACTAATCAGCAGTGGAGCTTGATCGCCATGTTGAAAAATGGAGCCAATGTTTTGATCATGTGACTAGCTTTGTTCGTTTTTACACTCTCTGATCAATATGCTCCGAAACGAACGAACAGAGCATGCGCCGTATTGGTGGAGCAGAACTTGACGTTTATCGACACCGGGAGGTGACGCCCTCAGGTGAGCGACACTCGAAGCAGTCAGTCGATTGCCTTCTGTCGTAGGGATTTTGTACACATTCCTAGTAGTTTCACTTTGTACTACGGGACAAGTGCCGTGCGTGAATTGCAAGTGCATATTATAAGTTTGAATTACTGTGTGGTTTTATGTGAAATATGTGATCCGTGAAAGGAAATGGCTTATAAATTTAGAGAAGAGTTAGTTGGTAAAAGATTTTTATCAGTGAGTGGAGTTTCAAAGTTAAATGTTACGAAAATATCGGAATGGGGGTGGAAGGCTGGTGTTATCAGGGCCGCAAGTCACAAAGATAACAAAAACAAAGATTTGCAGGTAATCTTTTAATTTTGTCACAAAGACTTCTACAGCTCGCTGGCGCAAGTATTTCTTACATTTTTCATTGTGTGTTGTATTATTTTTTCAAATTTCACCTATGTCTGGGGTTGCCACTTTTCTATAAAGAAAATAAACCAATAGGGGTTTACTTAAATTACTTGGGCGTGGGCGGTAAGAAAATTGCGACTGTGGATTCGCATTTGCCAATTTTGAAACCTGATAAAAATCATTATTATAAATGAAACCTTTACAAAAACTTCTTCTTTCTTGATAACCATTGCGTGAACTTCAATATTTCATTCATTATATTCAACATTTTATCAAGACAGCGCTATTACTTGCGCAAATTACAATGAATATTCAAAATTAGGCGCTCTTTTTTCTTCATTTTGAATTTTCTTCTTCGGCTTAGTTCTATATCTAAACATGTGATTATTCTCACGTATTAAATTACAACAAAAACGTCGTATCTTTTAGATTATAAATCTTTAAGTATTTATTAATGTGTTTTAAAATTAGTAATTGATAATAAAATACACCATATATACTTAATTACCACCTGTTTAATGACAGTTTTAATGAAATATCTATATATAAGTTATAATAATTCTTTATTTTTAACAATAATAATTATACCTCCACAATTAATAACAGCTTATAGATAGGTATTAAATTAATTTTGTGAGGTTCATTAAAATGTACAAGTTATTAATTGACAGTGGATAACTACTAATTACTTGATACATTAAAAATCATATACTATAAATAATTGAAGAAATATTTATGGAATTATATATTGACTAATACGTGGATAAGACATATGTGTATTTATTATTTTAATAAGTTTTCTGACGATAACAATGGAACAGAATCGAAAAAATATTACCTATTATCTACCTATCTTTTTATTATAAGCGGGAAAAGAGAACAATAATAATTAATCTATCTTCAAGTTGGTACTGACTTGTTCAATTGATCTTTATTACGATTATTTCGGTTTGCACGATTTATTAATGTTTCCTAAAACTATTGAAGAATACAAAATTAATAATTTTTGTTTTATTTGGAGTGTATCATTTTTATAAAATAAAATGGGTCTGCAGGATTAGGAACAATGAACATTTCACCCGCATTCTTTAGTCTGGCGAACGAGGACGTACATACAAAACCTTATTGATTACAGTAGGTACTACCGTGAGACATCTCATTGTGGCCTACATACTTAATTATGCTTTGGTCCCTATTAATTAAAGCAATTCTCATGTTTTTATTTGATTGATAACATATCTGTAGTTATTCATAGCTCCTCTTACATATCGACTGTGGAAAGGAAAAAGGACGTAACCCACAGTTTTATCAAAACAGGTTTTTTTCGATAATCACAATGTATTAACCTTGATACACGTTCTATGAAAATGATGGAAGCTGCAACTGCCGAATTAGTATCTAAATTTAGCTTTTAAGTTTGAAAAAGATGACCCTGTAAAAAATTAAAACCAAGAAAAAAGACTGAAATAAAAGTTTTTCCAGTACAACTTCTTTAATTAATATTAGACTATGTCAATTAAACACCAGTTTAGAAGTCTCCGTGCACTTTAAGGTTGTGTATAATTCATAATTTTCATATGGCCCAAAATCATCAAAACACGTTTTTTGCGCCTCCTGTAAAATTTGATATGTGTGGGTTACGTCCTTTTTCCTTTCCACAGTCGATATATAATTACATACTTTCTTCCGTCGACGTATGACTTTAAAAAAATACAATGAAACTTTTTAAAAATTAAATCAAATTTAGTTGATCGAATAACGATTGACAAAAGATAAAATTCTTCTTAAATACATAGTGGAACGAAGCTATTTTCTCTCAAGATAATTTGTTTAGATCATTTTATTCTCTACCAACAGTGGCGGACTATCCTATAAGCAAATGAGGCGCTTGGGGCCTCCGAATTTTCGGGGCCTCAAAAATAACTCATGTCATACAATCCATATACCTAAGGTTCAGATTTTTACTATTTTAGTTGGAATATTCTGAAAATTTTATGTCATCGGTAAAACAGGGCCTCCAAATTTGATTGCGTTTGAGGCCTCTTTTGTGTTTAATCCGCCACTGTCTACCAATAATGCTTAAACGTTCTGTAAGTTGTTGGATACTTTTGTAATATACACCTATCCCTCGATTTACGCGGTAGATACGTTCCAAGAGATATCTCGTAAACCGAAACCATGTAAATCGAGATTTCGAGTTCAAACAAAAACGAAAGATAGGTTCCAGAAAATAAAAATCCGCGTAAATCGAGACTTCGAGTTTATATAAAGTAGGGGCATAGGTTCCAAAACGAGATATAGTATATACTTACACATTATTTGCATAAAAAAAGAGAATTTTATTAAGAAAAAGATTTAACAGCTCGACATAAATTTATAACATTTTCATAGTTAAAAGCATAATAATATAATTGTAATCATTTTGTTATTCCGCATTCCACTACTATATTCTAATTCAACCAATATTCTCTTTGTGGTTGACTCGAAATCGCTACTATCATCGGATTCATATCCAGCAGCAGGCTTTTCTTCTCGTCTCATTCAAGTATTATATTCAGTGGCGGTTCCTGAACTAAAATCTTGGTTGGGCTAGAGGAAAGTTTAGCATTGTATGCTATTTACGAAATTGTGTATGTTTCCACTTCACCTTATACATTAATCTACAAGCAAATTAACAAATATTACGACACTACTGCAAAGCATAAATTACTATATAATAAAATCAATGCTAATGTACGTAAGAAATAATATAATAATAATACGGGACCTTAAATTCGTCTCTTTCAAAGTGAAATAACAAGTAAAAAAAGCAATACAGAACTGTCACTGAGATTCGATACCTGTCACTTTCATAAAATACAAAGATATTGGTATTTTTGTATGGGCCATGGGCTAAATCGTTTTTAGCCCCCAATGAATGACAGAAGCCAGTAAATTTGAAACACAGTCCTGTGAGTTTGATGACGTTTCCTTACATACAAATACAAACAAAATCGAATCGTGCTAGATTGCGTTCTAGTGTAAAGAAATATTGTCTATGATTGCGGGCTGGAAAGTGTTAGCCCCTGACCCGTAATATGTACATAGGTGTTGCCAGACTGACGTCACGTTGAATGTTCTCTATGAATTATTTATAGGGTTATTGTTTTTTTTATGCCGGCTCAGCTTAAAATTGTAATACAAAACAATCGAGAATATTATTGTAGGTAGACATGGGATTGTCTTATATTGACAGAGGAAAATTTAAACAAAGATATTATATTCATTTGGGAAAGGTTAGTTACGCTTATAAATGTATTTATTTTGTTCATCGGCCGAATTGCTGTTCATTTTTATTCAGCCATCTAAAGTTTTGGGTGAAGAATGCAGTTCGGGCTTAGCCCACGTAGCCCAGTACCTAGAACCGCCACTGATTATATTGCATAACCAGTGGCGTAACTGTCGGCTACATACAATGCATAGGTACACTCGCATAGTAGGAAACTAAACTAATCTTTTTATTTCGTACCTATTTCATTCAATTTCCAACGGTGTGCATTTATTGATTGAATTGGCATTTCCTTGGTAGAACTCCATTGTAAGAACTTATATTATTAAACAGTGATACTGGAGGGAACAACATGTAATTATACAACTAAATCGATTAATCGCAATACTATTGTAATATATTTCAACAAAATAAAGATTTTTCCATCATAAAACTAGGAAAGAAAATATGTATGGAGTATTTGTAGAAAACGTTTTCGTCAAAACAGACAGTCAAATCGTTGGGATAGGATGGGGGTATAAAAATCATTCTTTGGTTTTTTACCAATCTGTATCGTATGAGAACGAACCCCATAACTTTACCTTCAACCACGTAACTAACGTAACTAAGTATGTGCCGTAGCTCAAAAGATGACTTTTATTCAACAGGATTTTATAAATGAAAAAGGGGTCAACCTCACTAAATTTAACAAGAGATGTGTCATAGTACCATGCAAGTCGTACACCTTTCAATGGTTTTTATATATATATAGGTAAGTATATGACTAGTTTTCCGGTACTGCTCCCTACAGGATCGCAGGACATGAATAACCTTATTAAATTTACATATATGTTGAACGGTCTGTATACTGAAAACGTGATTGTGTTGAGTATTTCAGACCGTTTAAAATAAGTAAGTACTATGCATGCGAGAATAGCACTACAGGTACTTATATGTTTGTACTTTCATAATTGTCATTGTGGATCACAGTCAAAATATATGAACTAGACTTAAATTAAGGCTAACTTAACCTGTAACTTAACTTAACGAAAGATACAACCCACAGACATGTTCTCTTTAATTACTGGAAGATTAACAATTTATTTCCGATTGTGTCGTTCATATCAACGCTTATAATGTTGAAGTAAAAGTAATACATATTTTGTACGCATTTTGCATCATAATTGAATCTACGTGTTATGGTTCAAAAGATGGTTGGTTATGTGTATTATCTTTAGTTTGAATAATGTATATGTCCTCAACTTGGTAAAATTTCAAAAAAAGGTTGAGTCGAAATATCTCTTTTGACTGTTCCTTTAGATCATAGTTTCTCAACCTTTTTAAGCCCCCCTACCCATAGTAATAAAATTCTCGGGGCTCGGGAAAAATTAAAAAATATACATTTATTTTTAAAAAAATACAACACAAAATTTTGCACACAAATTATTATTTAAAAATTTAAGATTTCGACTGAAGGTTGCTTGGTGGAATTTCAATAAATTTGAATCGTTCAAATTATGTACATTCTCACAGATTTTGTCACTAACGATCCGGGTTTCGCCTTTTGGCATCTTCAGGCGTTCATGTACACGGATGAACTTGAACTGACGCTTAGTAAATGAATGTTTCGTGTTTATATAAGAAATGCCTGGATACTATGTCCTATTTTCTTTGCTGTGGAAACTTCTTAAAGCTTTTTAAATTATTCAAATGGTTTTTCTTTCATTCCCATGTGTTTTGTATAAAATGGATATTAGTATTAGCGAAGCAAAACATATTAAGCACATGAGTTTCATATTGTCACGGGGTGATGAAAGAAATCCGTGGACAAGATAGTCAATACAATATTGTCGACACTTACTTTTAGATGCAGTTATTATGGTATCCCTAAATACCATTGGAAAATAATAGAAAAAGTATGTGTAATACATACATTATTTCTGCTGCAATGTATAATTGTCCTACTGTATTCTATTTCATTTTAATATAAATTTTATTTCATTATATTTTGGGTGGCCGTGGCCCCCCTTAAGTCTGCTGTGGCTCCCCAAAACTGAAATTTTCTTCTGTGGCCCCCCAGGGGGCCACATGGCTCCCGGTTGAGAAACGCTGCTTTAGATCACTCAACAAACGTTGAGTGTAATCGATGCCGTTTTTCAATAAAACTGTATGTTGGATAGATTTTCAATACATCTTAGAAATCAAAATTATTTTTCATCAAAAGGTGTGAAGTGCTTTTTCTCATTGCAGATTCAAGTAGTGTGTAATTCTAACCAATTCTAAGATGGCGAATTGTGCAACGAAACTATTTATTGTTATTTTATATGAAAACGTGAGTTTTAAATCGTTGTTTTGAAAAGTATCGCAAACTTGACACGAATATGCATCTCGGTGTGTATTTGTTCTGATGAAGGTCGGCACAGAGTACCAACTTTGCCGTGCAAGCGCAATGTGCAATAATTGCAGCAGCTTAATGCAATTGGCAATACTCGACAATGAACAAATAATATTATTCATTTTCACGGCAATGACGCTATGGACCTAATTTATGAGGGTAGGATAAATTCATTTGCTTGAATTGTGAATCTCCAACAATGAATAAACTATAGAGTTTATTGGACTGAGATGATGAATTTACAAGATTGAGTCCAACAATTTCATCAAGCTATCTCATTTAAGTTCGCCATTGGAATAATCGTGATCATGGTCTGGAGTCTGAAAACACGATGGTATACCAAAATAATATTTAAAGATATGCAATAACCGCACTTCTTTAATACAACTATAATTATTACATAACAGAAAAACTATTATAACACTCCATTAAATATTTTAAAAGCATATTGATTAAATGAAAAATATTTTTGAACTAAAGATTGATGTGAAAATCAATATACAAATTAGTTATTTAGAAAAATAATGAGTACTTATTTGGAATTAAATACTATTATTAGAATAGATACTTCATAGATCTCCATTGTATCAAAGTAGATAAATCAAATAAGTAGTGCTACAAGAAATAAATATATTTCATAGCATTTCTACATCACGCTATCGATTGATGATTTTAGATAGTTACAACCAGGGCTGTGGAGTCAGGTGTTTTTACGGAGGTGGACTCGGAGAAAAATAATTTAAAGATATTGAAATATTATCCGTATTAGAAAAATATGCTAGAATTTTCTAGTGACTAAAATGATCTGATTGGTATCCAGATATGTTAATTAATTGGAGTCGTCATTTTATTTAGCCGACACCACAGCCTTGGTAACAACAATGGCGTGTTGGCGAAATAGATATCGAATATTTTTTATTAATAAATAAATAAATTCTTTGTTATGTTTACCTTATAACCATGAATTTTCATCATCAATATCGTGCTTTATAAAACCATGTTCTCAAAGTACAGGGTTATACGAAGGTTGACTGTAATCCTATATCTGCAGTTATATTACGTTGAGTAGACTGTATGGTAGCTTCGGTGTCCTTTACAATAAAATAAAGCAAAATGAATACCAAAGTTGAATGCACGCCCTTTTGTCAGTCGACAGATATCCTTCACGGTCGACACAAAGAAATCACAATTTTTACACAATTTGTAAAGCAATTAATCATCCGATTGCCAGCCAGACACCTGACTCAGGTTCTGATACAACTACCCACTGAGCTCCACCTTCCTTTGAATTGCGCCGCAATTTAATTAAATTTAATCTCACCTTTGTTTATTTATTAATTAGTTGCATTGGAAGTTATTCACCCTTCTCAAACAAACAATTTTACTGTTAGAAATTATAGCCAGAACCTGACAGCATGCGCTCAATATAATTGAGGAGCAAACATTCAAAAAGTGTTTTGTCACACAAATACAATGCTTGGAAAATGGTGATTTAAGTGTTGCAAAAGTGACGGTTTGTATGAATGTGTCAACTTTGTGATTTAATTTTAATATGAAAAAAAACCTTTTTGAACACTAATTTTGATTTCCATTCATAGGTTTTATTATGGGCTATCAGAATTGATATAAAACGCCATTTTTCAAAATTTGTGACAAAACACTATTTGAATGTTTGCTCCTCAATTATTGCACAGATATAAAGAGAGTGTGTCTGTGCACGTGCTCTGCGTTAAAAATTAATAACCCAACATTTTCGCTCACATATTCGCTCTTTCTCTCTTTTTCTTTTTCTTTTCATGCGCACACAAAGCAAATGGAAAATGTGTGTGTGTGTGCTGCGTAACAAATAAATTATGATACATATTTTTTTAACTGTATCATTAAGTTCTGAAATATGAATAGATTCAATTGAAATTTATTTACTCGGTGAAACTCCGTTAAAAAATATAGCTCTGTTTAGTTTCACAAGAATTATAAGTTTATGAAGTATAGTCAAGACTAGGGATTGCAATAACGGTATTTCAGTATTACATATTAAATACAGATATTACAAATAAGTTTAAAAATAAAATAATGTTGCTTAGCAAGAGCAAAAAGACGATCACTAATCACTCGCTTGCCACATCATTCTATGTTGATGTCTTTCCGTTTCAGATGTAGTGTTGAGTGATTGAATAACAATTAAACTTCGTAAAAAAGTATTTTTTCATTTCTACCCTCTCATCGGTCCAAACACTCTTAACCATGATCCAATCCTATAAACGGGATATTGATAAAAACGATTATCAGAAAGTCATTTCCTTACGCCATCTTGCTATATTCACCTTCTCTGAATTCATAGATCAAGCTAATGATTGTTTCTCGGTAATACATATCTTTAAAGTAATATTTAATTACAGTATTTTTTAATTTCCGTTTCTAATGCTGAATTATCTTCAATACTCAATCGAAGACCGTTGGTCTTTATTGTAGTGTCTACGATCGACGTTCATAATAAAACTTTTGTCGTTATTATGTAGAGAAGGAATAGCTTTGTTGGTATTACCGAAACCGGAATCCCGGTATTTTTGGTGGTTTTTTATAACATCGAAATATCGGGTTTAAAAATGCAAAAATAGCGTTATTGAAGCTATTTGTGAAAACCATTTATTTATGATTATAGTGTATAATATTTTCCGATATATATATATTCTAGATTATAATGCAGTTTAAGTCTTGGTAGCTGTTTGGAAGTGATAGATGTATTATATGTATACTGAAATAGTTTAAACTGCCAAATTCAGGCATGGTGGATTCTGGAACTAGGGTATTGCTATATGTAAGGTATTTTATTTGAAATATTGAAATGAAAATTTTGATTTACTAGCCCGTTATATTGACCGTATCTTTTTTTTTTGTTTTTAACTTTTTTTGTAAAACCGGTACTAGAATATTGGTATATTCGTCCGTTTTTGCCATCCCTAGTGGAGAGTAACCCAATTAGATTTGGTTACTAATGAATATGAATTTAACAAAAGGTGTTCGGAATTTAAAAAAAAATGCTTTGCCTGATCAAACGTATCGACGTATATATTCACTTCTCCGCATAACCGCGTAATAATGACTGGTGCAAACTCAACTCTTTTTTGCTGTGATAAACTTAAAACTTAACTTTGCATTCGCGCGTAATCGCATGCTTAAATTTTACTGCCAACACATTAATGTGATGTAATCGGTTCTGCAACATTTTTTTCGCTCGATAAAAAAATCAAGGACAGCGAAAATGTGCCGAGAGCGCATTGTGGTGATATCTTAATAGGGTGACCGTAGCGAACATTGTTTTCTTATTTCAAATGTTTTGATTATGTCTTCTGGTATTGAAACAATGCTTTCATACAATCTTAATGCCTTACTTGCAAATCAAACATTGTTTGCTTGATTATACAGTATCGAAAAGATTTAGAAGATAAATCTAACACCCTCGTTTCAAAACATCACGACAATCTTTAACCAAATAACATAACATCGAGGTGTATAACAGAATAGTTTTCGATATAATGAGATATTTTGTATGTATTTTTCGCTGCGCTGATAAAATTTTAACCTCGAAAATCATGCGGGATGTTGTATTGTTTACTATTGAAACTATTCACCCGTGGACAAATGGCAGAAGTAAAACAATATGACGACTCTCGCAATGTTTTGGCGGTGCTCTTTTTTCAAACCAGGGCTGTTCGATTATGCACATATTGATTATGTTCGATTTCGCACCTGTTATATCAAGCTAATTAATTTATAAATCGGGGGATATAAAAATATTTATTTATCGAAAAAAAATGCATTTTTATAAAATTGACGATTCTCTTAATTGAATAAAAAAGCATTTCTCTAATCTACGTGACTGACACAATAAGAAAGAATGAAAAATACATAAATATACAAGTTGGTACTCGCTTCCGCATCTTTATTTCAGATTCGCTTGTTTGGTTAACACATTCAACAAGGCAAGTAAATTTGATATTTTTTACGGTAAATGCTTAGTGAAAAAACAGTGTAATAACGGGTACCAAATTGTTTATTTTAAAAACAAAGACTGATTTCGCTCAGCAAGTGAACACTTTCAACCGATGATAATATTGAGTAAAATCAACTATGTATCTTTAAATTTGAATTGAACGGATTTTTTTTTTACTTCTTAGGTACATATATTATACTTTTTAGTATTTAACCTTTAGACGATTTTCGTGCTTCATAATAATATAACCTTTTGAACGAAATTGTTAAAAACAAAAACATTAAGGGCACGCATAGCAAGAGTGAACCGGTGCTTACATTGTGCGTAACATTATAAAGGGGCCAAAGGGTGGGTATTAGGCAAGTACCTTTGCCCTTAATACTGCACGTCCCTTCGCGCGGTCGATTCTCGCCGTGGAACTAGGTCAGACACCTCCCTCTATTTTTCATCCATGTCCCATTATTCAGCTGTTTTTAGAAAAATCGTAAATAATATTTCATACACGAAAAAGTTTTGCGGCGTGAAATGTTGGGCATAGCGTGAAAAGTGTAAAGTATAAAATGAAATTATTGAAAAATTTCCTCGGAGTTGCAGTCGGAGTCGTTAATTATTTTAAAGCTGGAGTCTGAGTCGGATCCGTCTTTTTTTCACGCGACTCCACAGCCCTGCTTATAATATAACCAACGGTGTGCTTCATGTGATGAATGTTTGCGAATTATTTTCCTTCGATACATTTATAAAGGCTTAAAAAATAAGTATTTATTAGAAGGTTAGAGAATAATTAAGTTCGACGTATCCGACATCAGTTATTACGTGAACAAATAATCTGAAACCTTGAAATAAAGTAGAAAATTCTTTGGCCCTACAATGGACCAAAAAGACAAATACATTAATGAAGGTTGTCTCCATTGCAACGCTCGTTGAAAGAAGATGGTCATGATCGAAAACTACTTTTTTATTTGACATACCAGATGATAAGTTGGAAAAAATGCATTTTTTCGATTAATCAACAAAATTTTCAATATACTATATAGATCAAGTCTTAGTTTACGTGAATTAAATTCAGGAATTCGTTTCATAAAACAAACTTTTTTTATAAAAAAAAAATATTCTTAAAATGTTTTAAAACTAATTGCTTGCAAGACACGCCTCCTTGAAAAAAAACAACTTGATTGTCCGCATTATTTGTTACAGACTGTGTTAAAACATATAAATAATATACGATTATTTAGTTGTTGTAGTGTTCACAGATATGAAGTAATCAATAATGTTATCTTTAATGCGAAAAATTGTTGCCCTAGAAGTAAATTTTAGTAGGAAAATATAACCGATTGTTTCAATTTTGTTAGCATTTTTTTAAATTCAAATGATTTTTTAAATGTCTTTAATATCCCTTTACGTTCATAAAAGCAGTAAACATTTGGATTGTGTGTTCTAATTTCATAAATTTATGAATGTGTGACCTAAATAAGATATTCACATAATAATATGACCCACTTGTATTCTATATTTAAAATATTCAATAAAACAACTTAGGTATAACGTTTTAAATATATGATTCTCTATTTGAATTTTGTAGATGTTCGAAATAGGTGTACTTTTATTTTTTAATGTAAACAAACAATGCAGTCTGCGCGAAATTCTGAACAATTGCAAATTCATTACATGCAAATTACGTAATAAAAGTCTTCTAATAGTGCTCGGTGTAGAACAGTGGGTATATGCTTCACTCATTTCGCGTGCTATCTGTTTTTTTATAAACAAGGAAGCACGTCTATTCTTACCAAGGCTAGGTAACTACCTTTTGCAAATTAATTGTTTACAATTTGCAGATGCCCTTCCCGACTACCAAAGAAAAACGCCAACGTCTTTAAAACGGTGAACGGTTTTTCCGTACAATATTTTCCCGAACATGAATTATCCGTACAAGAAAACTCCGTACACAGAAACTTCCGTACACAACACATAACAGAATATATAAAAAATGCTGTTTTATTTCAATTTTTAATGTTTTATGTCATGGTTGATATTTATCAGGTTGGGAACAAGCAAAATACTTATTTACATGTATAAAAAATAGTAAGATTTACGGCATATTCTGTATCTGTGAGTTGAGCCAACTAGCAAACTGGTAAAACTTTTTTCTTGGACCTTTAAATGAAATCACGTCTTTATTTGATGTTTTGGTGGATTGCATATATTTTTTTTACGGAAATAACACTATTGCAATGTGTATTAACTGAGGTTACTTCACTCTTACGACTATTTAAGACTTGTAGAATATTACAACGCATCTAACTTTTTTTTATAAAATACCACTTTGCCCACTTCACTTCTAATGGGCCCATATGTAGAGAAGAATCAGTGTACATATAAAGTTTTCTTGTACGAAGAATTCATGTTCGGAATAATCGTGTACTGAAGAATCATGGATCCCTTTAAAACCATTACTGTATTGTTTTGGTACATGGAATTTTTCAATGTACATATTGTGTATTATTAAAAAGAAAATTTACGAACATATGAATCGTGGGAGAGTTATTATTAATACAGCAACATTTAGTTCATCAGTCAAGTGGAAGTTTTTTATTTGACTACCTACTCCAACTATTAATAAACGATCTTTTATTTTTCTCTATACCTTTGGTAGTTGATTGTATCACTTTATATTACATTATAAACTAAATTAATCATAGACTGTGTCCCCCTTAAACTGTACTGTGGCTCTCGTAAAAATATGATCTCTCTGGTCCCCAGAGGGGCCACAGGCCTCTCGTTGAGAACCTCTGGGCTACACCTTATAAATATTATGGCTCGTATTTAAACGGTCAGAATTTTAATTCAATATCGGCCAGAATTTTTAATACATTGGTCAGAATTTATATTAAATGGTCATAATGTATCTGTCAGAATAACAGAGGGCAGATTATATATTAAGTGGTCAGAATTTATCTTAAAAAAGTCAGAATCTAAATGGCAATGGTCATATTTATTTTGACAACTGGTCAGAATTTTTTTGATGATAATGATGTCATCGTATTGCGATGCTATTGGTGCAAAACTGCAAAGTGAAGTTGTTTCCGGCAAATCGTCCAATGGACGAGCGTTGCACTAGCGCCACGGTCATTGAATAAATCACTAGTATTGCGAAGGATGAATTGACAGTTCCAAAGCCCTCTATAGTGAAAGCCATGCTATGGAGCTGAAAACAGGTACTTTTTTCAGATAAGCGGGCCGGCGTCATGATTTTCAAAGTAAATCACATCATTATGAAGCCATTTGTTCCTGTTGTTATATTGTAATTATATATCTCTTCAATTACATATTTTTCAAAATAAGAAAAAATCACTTTTTCTAAGGTTTTTGAAGAAAAATCTCGGAGAACAAAAGCAAACAAAGAAGGCAAATCATTTTATTAAAATTATTTTTTTTACAATATTTCAATACAGAATATGAGGTTGGATAGTTCATTAAAAAAATCAACGTCATTATTGGGATTTTAATCAATTAATAATTAATCTCAAAATTTATTTGTGCACACTGGTTCGTTACTCAATCTTTCCATAGGATTTCTCAAGTCATATCAGTAATCAAAAATCAGTAAGTCAAACTAGGGAAGCACATTTCACTTCATTATTTTTTAAATATTATTATTGATTAAATCATCATTTACTTGGTATATTGCCATTATTATATGATAAGACGCAGCATTTATTTCATAATATCACAAAAGGCGTCAAAATCGTATATAATATAATATGTATTCCGCTTGTTACTGTTGTTTTATGTTATTTATAATCAATATTTTATATAACTGTGATATTTAATAGTGGGAAGTTAAATTTTATTTGTTTTACCACACATCGCATTTCTTGCCATTCGCTATATTTCTTACAATCATTACTTAATTTGCATATATGACCCTTCCGATGTATCGTAAATTAATAACACCAAAGAATCACAGAATATCCATACAAGAAATCTTTCAAACATACATGTTATATTCAACGAAAAATAAGCTCATAAATTGGAATTTAGAGTTGATCTACGTATAACCGCCATACAATTTGTTAGGAGCGGCTGGGATTTAACGGCCTGGTCTTTTTTGCTGATTTTTCTACGACACTGCTTGAAACTTAAGACTGCTATGACAGTTCCCATCAGAGACAATAATATACTAGTTCCCATATTTTGGCAACGGTTAACGGATCTTCTTTACGACGGGGAAAAGTATTATTATCGCTGTAATACTGTAAAAAGAAGTGGGCATCAATGTAATACTGAACTATATATTTTATACTGCATTAATAAACCTGACGTTATTGTATTTAAAACAGAAGAAGAACATTCACATGAAACATTAGCAAATGACACGATGAAATTAAATGACGACATTAAAAATAAGATACGGGCAATTTTTATTTGCAATATTTCGCCGCGGAATCGGTTCAGATATATTTTTTCTGTTCCTGTTGTGAATTTTGGGAATAAATACATTGTGCTCAAATATGCAGTACTTATTCTAAATTAAAAAAAAACATTATCTGAATATATATTTTTTTAATTTCAAATAATTACTTACTGCATATTTGGGCACATTGTATTTATTCTCGAAATAAACAGCAGGAATTCAAAATTTAGAAAAAAAAAATATGTCAAAAAATTATGCAGTATTTTTTTCGCACATAAAGTGTTAGAAAATCGACGCCTCGTGATCAAAGGATTAATAATTTCTTTATTTTTTTTTATTCTGATCAAAATGTTTATGAAAATCTGACCGTATAAGTAGTAATTTTATTCTGACCGTATAATAATTTTATTCTGACCGTTAGTATTTTTATTCTGACCGTTAGCGTTTTTATTCTGACCAAAAGATGACTTAAATTCTGACCAGAAATTTATTTAAATTCTGACCATTTATTTTGTGGCCAAATATTATTGTTTTGTATAAATAACACTTATATTGTATTCTCTTATCAGTTGATAATGCTCGTCATGACCGAAACCGGTACTGATCATATTAAATAAAATTGGAGTTACTAGAATACAAATGAGTAAGTATATATTTTTTTAATATAATGCCTTTCCGCCTAGTACTGACTGTGAACACCCTAAAAGTCATAGACTATATACCAATATTGATTATTCTAAAAAGCATTAACTTTTTTATTTATTTTTTGTAAGTAAGTAATTCCATTCAAATTATGTAAAGTAATTTAGACAATACACATTATTTGAAAATGTATATTGCAGTTCGTGATGAAGGCAAAAATTAATAGTCTTCACGATTTCTTTAGACCTAATCACCTTCAAGTTACATTATTTTGCGCATTCTCACACCTGCCGTTGTCCATATATATTTACCTATCACTCTATCAATAACCTTCGAAAAATTCTTTGAAATTAAGTATTTTATCATAGTTTACCTGTTGTATTAGGTATAAAATAATACAACTAGACCCAATTCGTTGACGAATGGTGTTGAGTTGAACCTGTTACGAAAGAATTTGAACCAGACACCTCTCGCTCGCATTTACATACAAATAAACATATTTTATAATTGATTTGGATATATACGTTTCAGGTATACCAAAATAAGTTGCGGTCATCTAGTGCAAAATAGGGAATCCAATCCCGTATCCTTTTTGTGATCCCGGGATTTTTTTTTATTTCTTTGGCATGGAAACCATCGACGTTGACCATTATGCCATACACACGACAAATATTATTTAACATCGTAAAAAAAATGACAACATTGAATAGTTTAATTTTTTTTTGCTATTTGAAAAATATCGATGCCTATAATATTAATATTTGCAGAATATAATATAATTGAATTGAGACCTCTTACTTTTAAAACACTTCAATTTTAGTCAATTTTAGTGTCAATTATTTATATGTTGTATTATTATTTATAAATTCTTTTCAAATTTATATTACCAATAGTTTGAAACACCTTTATTAGTCTTTATTAAATTTGTATAAATAATTTAATAATTTATACTTTTGTCAGTTGGAAATTCTCTTGAGTGAAATCGATCCTGAATAAATAATTGTCGAATCACTACAACATAGTGCTTTATTATATTTTAATTTCATGCCTTTGCACCATGTTTTGACAGTGAACATTTTCATTTAATGATCGTGAACGGTTTCATACATAATACAATAACTTTGATATATTACATTTTCCATCGCTAAAAAATACTCTCGATGAATGTAACGGGTCCTGGTCATTATTTAAAAAAGTGAAATTAATTAATGCAAATTCATATATTGCCCACCAAAAATTTACACTAAACAACATTTACTCTACGCATGCTACATTTTTCAATTGTAATTAATATAAAAACCCTTGACGATATGACTTTTGTTTTTTTCTGGTCTGTTAGAGAGAGGGTTAACGCAATAAAAAATGCACTGATTTTTTCATTCCACGACGCTATTATTATTTTGAGGAACGGTTTCAACACCCACCGATCTGTACATTCTGGGCTCCCACTCGGTCGCTCTCTCCTAAAAATGTGCAACGGCTTCGCCTGCTCGTGGATCTATTTATTCCCACGCCATCGTGTGTTGCTATACGAAATAAGAATACCGTCTTTCGAATAGAGGAATATCACATGTATTACTAACATAACTAACCAACACAGAATTCTACGAGTGAAAATGCTCGCTCTAAGCTTAGCAGCAGGTCTTATTGTTTTATATCAGACGTGGCCCACTTGTTTGAAATTGTGGTCAAATTTTAAATTTATAATAAGAGCTTGATACCCTTAGTGATGCCGGGATTGACAATTTTTCCAAGAACTTTCTAATGCAAAATACCAGGAATTTGCGGATTTCCCAAAATTAACAACGTGAGAACTTTTTTTATAGCTATTCCAATTTTTGCTAACTGAAAACCCCAATAATTTACGGAATTACCAAAAAATTCCTAAATTTTGATCCATCTTTTTTTATTTTATTCGACCTCGCTCAACTTTCTGTTATTTTCTCAATTCCGAAATTCCGGTATTAGTAATGTCACAATCACGGGATTTCGGGATCCGCGATCCCTCGATCGGAGACCCTAGTTGGGAGTGATTGGCAACTCTTTGTGCACGCGGAATTGTTTTCGAGTTGGTGAAAAATTTAACTATTGTACATAAAATGTCTGTGTAGTTATTGGACGCATTGACTAGTTAAAGTGTTCATTTGTTGTTTTGTGTATACTGTAGCTGGCTCAAATGGACCATTTATACATTGTCTAAGTGCATACTGTAACTGCAACACATATATCGTCGGTTTAATGCATGAAGTTATTAATTGAATTTCTCAAGACAAGATTTATGTCTTTTGTTCCGGTATGTACATGAAATACGACATAATAATTTTTAAGGTATGTCATTAGTCAACATTAATTGATGTTAGACACTAAATACATTTTTTAATTTGTGCAAAATGAGATAAAAGGATTTTTTTATGTATCTCAGTTCTGACCAAATTGTCAATCAATGACTTCTTGCAGCAAACCGACAGTAAATATAAAATGGCTAACTTATATCAGCTGGTAATTTTTAATTCTATATACATAATTACACTGACGAAGACTTTGCATTAAGCGGTTACATTGATTAATCAATATGACGTGCGCTGACCAAAAAAATGATTAAGTAAGTCATTAACTCATTACAATGCCAGTGACCTCTCTAATTAATATTGTCTTGGTGGTAACAAGTTGCTAATTGCTATACCATTATCTAATAATTACTTCCATTAGATCTATCGAAAAATAAAATAAAACGCAAATATCTATGAAAATATTTTAAGCTGGATAAGACCTTTGAAACCTATTAATATCCGCAAAAAGATTTTAACAAATGACTTACGATACTTTCAAAGGAATATACATAGCAATACTAGAATGCGTGTATTGCTTTATCTAAAATTTACAACTGTATCAATTACGATATAATATTACAATATCAACTAATTTTAAAGAGTATTTTCATGTATAACTACTCAAAATGGATGTTAACAAACAAAAACATTTAATTCAAGCGAGTTATCGTTCGCTCATATAATATGTTAATACAAGTATATATAAATTACTAGCAGTGTTTATAATATGTATCTGTTACAAAAAGACAAAATAGCGAAAAATATAAATGATTTACTATTCGCTTTATTCGCTGATTTACTATTTCATGTTGCCCTACCGACCTGGATTCTGTAATTTATATGTTAAGAATTATAATCAATGTTTACTTTATTGCGATAGTAAACCTGAAGATGTTTCTCAGGGAAGCGAAATACGTGTCACAATTGTATAACAACGTTATATAAATTAATTTCACATTTTATACCGCCAATCAACAAAACGTGTAAAAATATGCAGTGAACATAGACGAATGAAATAAATTGTCTATATTATATTAAGTATATTGTTTTAATTATAATTAAACATTAATATATCGGCCCAGAATCGGCAAAAGATCTTAAGCGACACAATAAGGTAAACTGCGTTTCAAACCCATAATTGTTCAATATCGCCTAGGATAGTTGTCGGCAAACTCATTAGTCAACTGAGTCAAATATCAACTACATATACAACGATTGAAATATCTTTTTAGAGCCAAATTTTTAAAACTTGATCTATATAAGGAGGTTCATTTTTATTAACTTAATTAGGGTAGTCTTATGCTGGCTTTTACTTAAAATGTCTTCAATCTGGACGAGGTACGTTCGCTGAGATCACCCCTTCCAACTTTTAAGTTTTAAGACCGAAAACTGACTTCTGCGCGTGGGACACAAAGTTTCAATCGCACTGTATGCGGTATCTTGTGGAAGAGCCACACGCAAGGTGCCAAAGAGCCGCAGTTTTCCGACCACTGGCCTAGGACGTCAGTGACAACAATTTAAGAACGTTATCTCATTCGCGTGGTATTTTTAGGGCCTGTGCATTTTAACGTTTTGACTTATAATCGCTCGTTTCACGTGGACCCCGGTCGAGAAACGCTGATCTAGAGAGCTGAAAGAAGTAAGTATAATATCAGGATAGGCATTGACCATATATTACTATTTACTCACCTCATATAAGGAATCATTTTATCGGACTTAGTATGAGAGTAATTTCAAAAAACCTTCTTCAGTAAAATTTATAAATTGTCGATTATGATTTTCTGCCTGTTATGGGTCGATATATAATTTAATGTAAATGTTTTTTATTTAAACTAAATCAATTCAAAAATTAAATATTTATTTAGTGTCGCTATCTGACAATAACTAGATACGTATTATTTGAATGCTTTTATGACCGTGTTTTCGTAGACCGTGTTATATTAAAGCGAAAAGGAGAATCAGCTGTTGATGCTATATTATAAAGGGAACAAATTAAATAGGCAGAATTTAAGTCAATATTTGGTCAAAATAAAAATAATATAAGGTAAGAATATTTTATAACCATTTTGGTTAGGTTAGGTTAGATTTTTTTTATAAATTTCATTTAAACTATGACTATTTACACTGACCGATATATTACGATCATTTAATATAAATTTTGACTGGAAATACTATTATAAATAAGCACCTGTTATGCCTTCCTTGCCTTGCTTAAACATCGCAATAAACTTGCTCTGAATCATAACTTATTTGACCGATTTCGAGGATTATCATCCGTAACGGACACCGTTTTCCTACTTCCCACAAAAACAGCATCCATCGGAAATGCCGATGAATGTTATCAGTCCAATAATATCGGCCGACATTGAATCTCCGACACGAAAAATATTGTTTTTGACTATAATAGCCGGCAGTCGACGGCGCGTGAGAATTTCCTTCAAGGCAATCGGTTCCATTTTGCTGCTTCGGATTAGTCGAAAATTATTTAGTAGAAGCACGATGAAAAAACCGTCATTGAATTCCGAAAGACGCCAGCTATAACGGGACCGAAAACGCCGATCGCACGTACAAAGCATTGCGCAAGATGTAACGTGTACCCACCTAACACTAATAATCACAAACCGACATCCATGTAGATTGTAGATGTATGTCATTGTAGATGTATGTCTTCGGATATGCCGTATAGAAGTAGCCAGCGCAATATGTGATCATAAAAGATTTTGTTAACCAAATTATTCTTTTCCTCCACCCTAACGTTCGAAGATATTTTTTAATTATTATATAGCGTTTTCAATTCTTGTCAGGTTCTAAGTAAAATTCTAAAACTACTATCCTAAATTGAACCGTGACATTTTTCTGAAACGTATTTCTTTACGTCAAAAATATGAAGCAACAATTGCAAGACTTGTCCGATTGCTTGACACATACAGATGTGGACATATTCAACGTCCTTAATAAACCCTCCAGAGACGAGAGCTTTTTTCCGATAAAAAAAATATTTTCTAAGCCATATTGAAGTCACGGATAACTTTTATTCCTATCCAAAATTAAAATAAAAAAAAACGCAAAGTCGTTGTATAGAAACCCCGCATGACTATATGGTCATGCGCATCCTTTTATTACCGTGTAATATTGAGTACGGACAGTAGTAAGGACAAAAGTGACCGTATGGGCTTGCAAACATTCGGGGTTGAAATATAGCTAAACGTGATTTTTTTTTAAATATTTACAATTTGACCTCTTTAGATCAACATAATTTCAAAACAAATATATAAGCAAAATAACTGTAAATAATTTTATGTTTTTATAAAAAAATATCTAACAGTTTCAAAAAGTAAATTAAAAAAAACGGAAATTCAAAAAATCACATGTGCTTTTGGAGACCGTTCCCGTTCCTACGGCTGATGACTTACTGTAGTCCGTACCCTTCTTAACCAAATATGAGCAAAAGCAACGATATTCATGTAGAAAAAGTATGAATAGTGGGATCAATAGACAACGGTGTTTTGTGTGACCATATGGTGACGCTCGTCCTTGGAGGGTTAATTGATAAATTTGTGTTATAATTCTACATTTCATTTGCCGGTTGGTCCTTCCATCTTGTCATAGAAATCTCAATACAATCCTTAACTCTGACAAGTACGATATTATATAATGAAATATAATTAATTATTCATTATCATAATGTTAACATATTATATTGATAACATAAACATAACAGTGCATTTTCTTGGACAACAAAAAAAAACTTTTATCCACTGCAGAACCATCGTAGTTTTTTTTCTCACAGATGTATTTGACGAAAATAATTCGCCTAGCTCTTCCAGTACTAAAGCGAATCCAAACGCAAAAAGGGCGACAGGCACGTTTTAGGAAAAGTAATTATTTGGCTTATTTTATTAGAATCTTCTTTTATACTTTTCAAAAGGTCAGTGGAGAAAGTTGTTAAAAGTGAGTATGCCTCATTCCAGACTTTTTTTTATTAAACTATTATTTTATTACTTCTTCGATAACTGTTGTATTACCTATACTAGGGGTTACCAAACTTTTTGGGAAACGGGCCGGATCGGTTTATTAAAAAACTAACAGAAGAACGGCAACTAAATTCTAATTGGAGCCCAATCAGAATATCAATTAATATGTACTTACACAATAATTGTAATGTAAAAAAGTGTAGTTTATATTGGAATTTATTATAAGATTAGAGTAACTTTTTAAAAGTAGGCTTACTGTATATCAAATTAAAAAGAAAAAAGGGCATTCTTATTATTGATTATTTTTTTTATCTAGTTTTACATATTATATGGATTTTTTTCATTTATTGTGCTATAATTAAAACATTTGGTCGCCTCGCCTCCAACAACACATTTTATCCTTACATTATAACTTCCTTCACTGTGGGTCCACTACCAAATTTGAAATAAACAGTTGTATTGAATTCACAACCAATTCATGACAAATTTATATTTCTTATATGAATATTTATATACAAAGATCTAAAACTTTTGGAGGGCCGTATGAAAATCTTTGCCTGGCCGTAGTTTGGTAATAAAATAAAATAAAACACACCGAAATAAAAACAATTTCTACATTTTGTATATTTTTCGACAAGCAAGCAGTCATATAAGAATTTAAAATGAAACGTATTGTTCACTTAATAAAAAAATATATAGTAAGTACACATTAGAGATATATATGTTCCGTATTATAGAATTTAAAATATCCATTCATTGAATTTCAAATGCCAGAATTTGGATATGTTCCACAGGAAATATTATGCTTTTAAGATTTGCTCACTTATGGCTTAAATTGTCTTCTTGGGTACTGCATTTGTATGCCTTCAGATATTAAATGATCTATTGTCTATTGGTCAAAAGTTTCTATGGCTCCAACCAGTTCTGGCTGAAAAGCCGAGTGCAGAGATAACTGATCGTCATCTGAGAAGTACTTGCTTCGTTGTTGAGAGCTAACGGTTCACGGCCGAGCGAACGAGCTCGCCAAGAAAGGGAAAGTTGCTTTAGGTATGAACCAACACAAATGGTGGTCGAGACGCGGCAGCGAGAGCAGAAAAATACGACGAAATCTCACTTGTTTTGGTGGGAAGTATGAGAAAACGGACCAAGAGAACCTTTGCCATATCTATAAACATGAAAACGTTAATTTAAAAATAGTTGTTAATGCTTTCAAGGTTTGTATCTATAAATGTATTATGTTGGTAAGATACTGTACGGTTGGTGGTTTTAAGTGTAACCCAATATCTTGAAAGCTTTGCAGGTTTCATTATCAATAGTTGAAAATAAATAATAGAAAAATTATATCATTTTCTTATAGCTTTAAATACACGAGGGCTTTCAACCCGGTTAAAACCGAAACCGGTTAATCGGTCTATTGTCTGTTTTAAGAAAAACCGGTTAACCGTTTATTTTGCACGTTAACCGGAGTATATGTATTGAAAACCTCGTTTCGCCTTAAGTACAGTGGATTTTATACAACTTTTCATATGTCGTTTTATATGAAAAAAAACTTAATTGGATGCTCTAAATACAGCCCATGCAAAGATATTTTTTTTAGCAATTGACGTTGAATTCGTTACCAAAGGGCTCGTTTAATCCCAAACAAATTCTCGTTGGCACTCCTATGCAATTATATGCAATCGATTGTTACTTAATACACTTGTAATATTTAACAATATTCAATTTACCTTAAACTAAGCAATGTAAATGGCTAAAAATGTACTACTGAGTATACTGAATATAATATGTAAGTCAGAAATTGCAGTTATGTACAAATTTGAGAGAATATTGTTTTCTCTTAAATTAACAAGGTGCTCGCCGGGCTTAATAACATTTAACATGAGGCTAGCGCGAGCCCTATCCAGCCCAACCCTGCTTTCATTTAAACATATGAATAAATGCATGTCAATTGAGTTATAATATTAAAATTCAAAGAGAATTTTTATTTTACTTAAAATAATGTTATTTCTGTATTGGTGAGCGTCTTTGTTTGTGGTATTAAAGTGAATTTTAGCGGACGATACGGATTAAAATTATTGTCATAATGGTAGCAGTTTTAAAACCACGTATTAAATATTGCCTCGTTCTGTATTATCGACAAGCAGAAATTTAAATCTTGAGAAATATAACTTCTATCGATTGTATTTTAATTGATTATAAACCTATAACTAATAATGGACACGGTTCTAGGATAAAACCGTAAATAGAAAATGAAGTTTTCATGAGTTTTTCAGCCAAATAAAATGTGATTATTTCTATTGTAGTAAAGTAGTTGTAGTTGCTTATTCTCCAAGTTTTTCCGTTCGCCCTTGAAACATCTGTCATTTGTCCTTCTCAACAATATTATCATTGATGGCCTAAGGCTTTTTTTCTTATTTATGTGTTTCGTCAGTTTTGAAGTTCCGTTTATTATAATACCATGTGCCAATCATAGATGGGACCAGTTTTTAACAATTATTAGCGTTTATTTTTTCCATTAATTGACGACGATTACTCCACACATAAAGCGATTATGCCATGTTATAACATAACACAACTCCGACAGTTGTACTTCAAAATTGCGTAAAGTCTAAATTTGTGTTACTGTTCTCGTCTAAAATGTTTCATATTTATTTTATTTCGTACTCGAGCTGTGATAGACGAATACACAAACGTAATAAAGACCACGATTAGATACGGCAAATGTACACGAGAGCATGCCGCCATTACGAAACAAACATCCGTGGCCATTTTTCTCGAAGGTAAAATAATAAATAAACTGTACAGTGCATGCATACAGTATACAGTTGTTGCGCACACATTTTTTTTTATTTGGCACATATATTATAAGAAGACAACCGCTATAAAAGCGGAAGATCGACATTATTTAATGGTAATATTCACACTATAATAACTGGTTGTAGGGCTTCCAATTTGGTAGTGCCGTAGTACCGGGATTGTCTGAATACCATTACCGGGATTTTGGAATTCATTAAAATGTATATAAAAAAAAATGCTTTTCGATTTTTTTTCAACCATATCCGCTCCCAATGTGGAGCATATGGAATCCTTATGGAGTTTATCGAAACCGAAGTGTTTCTACGAGAACTGCTTGTTACTCAGTTGGTCAACCTCTCTTTTTCCAAAGATTAGGAATAGAAGGATAGGGCATGGACAGGACTAGTGGTTAGATAATCGCTCGCGATACGCCCTGGTCATAGGATAGGATGGGTGGGAGAAGGGAATTCTCTCGACTCACTATCATATTTATATATTACATATAAAAAAATATGTACATTAAAACATTAAGTTATTAATTGTCGGATTGACGCTATCACCAGAAGTATGTTAAACTTAATTTAGTTTAGATATAATTCGCCGTTATACTGCCAGAAAACGTTAAGTCGAAAATTGTGTATCTTGAGTTATGAATACAGATCGATAGATCTGAACTCGCTATTAATCTAAACTTACTATAATCGCTATAAAAAACAAGATCAGCATTATTACATTTATTTATTTCGATATTTCAGTCAAATTCGTTGGAAATTCTTACTGGAAAAAATCTATAAATAACTTAACGCTTTGTATGTGTACAGATTTATTATCTCCACAGCTATCCATAGACGATTAGAAGACGTAACGTTTTTGAGCTGTACAATTTGGTCAATTGTTATTTATTCTATTAACAAAAACACAATAATCCTTTGTACTTCATTCCTCTTTATTTAATATGTCAGGACCGGTTTCGCTCATTGCGAGCATTGTCAACTGATAAGAAATATAATTTAACAATGCTATTTATACAAAATTGAAAAGTTATACACAACAGTTGGCATTGAAAAGAAATTGCCAATTACATTAAAGTGATTCTAAAATAACACAAAATTAAAATGTTCAACACATCTAACATATAATTAAAAAGTCATCCCAGATTAATAAATTCAGAATGGCGATATATATGTAAGATGTGTTGAACATTTTAATTTTGTGTTATTTTAGAATCACTTTAATGTAATTGGCAATTTCTTTTCAGTGCCAATTGTTGTGTATAACTTTTCAATTTTGTATAAATAGCATTGTTAAATTATATTTCTTATCAGTTGACAATGCTCGCAATGAGCGAAACCGGTCCTGACATATTTAATAAAGTGGAATGAAGTACAAAGGATTATTGTGTTTTTATTAATATAATGACTTTCCACCAAGTATTGACAGTGAACACCCTAAAAGTGTTATTTATTCATTTGTCTTATTGTCAACGACGACGTTACATTTCAGTTCGGTTCATGATTTTTCAAAACAAAGTTTCTTGAATTAACGTTTTAAATAAACGAAGTTAAGATAAGATACACACTATAATCATCACACTTTCTCTGAAATTCTAACTTTTATTTAAAAATAAAAATAAATAATGCAGTAATTTCGCTTTGTGTTTTTCTAGGAAACGGAACAGAGGTAGTATTGAATATAGAGGTAGATTATTGAATTATCATTAAAGCAAATTCGTTACATTTTATTTAATAATTGCTTACAGAATATTGTGGGAAAAAACAGGGGCACATAGGAGTTTAAAACACAAAACAAGGGGTGAAAATTTAAAAGGGTTGTGATAAAAAAATACCGTTCTATTTTTATTTTAGCCTGCAAATTAAGAAAACATGGCCACCATAGAAGGCTTGGCTTATACATATTTCTGAGGGTAGGGTTTGTAATAGGAAGCACTACATAAAAAAAATGATTCAGTTGTGCTATAGTAAATAAATATTTTTTTTATTTTATTGAATGAAATAAACAGATTGTCCGAAAAGAAATGTAGATCAATGTACACGTTTCATTTTGCTTTGTTTTTATAGAATTACGATTTTACGATTAATTGCTGGCGGATTACGATTTTATAGAACGATTGATTGCTGGCGGAAAACACCTGATTTTCTGGTAAAGCGCCGCCTGTGTGGTCGAGTGGTCAACGTCGTTGGCTACCGCTACGGAGGTCACGGGATCGAATCCCAGTACGGGCAGTTTTATAAATTGATTTTTCAATCGATTTATGAATTTCTGTTCAAAGGCATGAATGTATGTAATGTCTTGAATTCCCCCCTCCCGCCCATCCTTTCATATGAACGGGGCATATCGAGAGCGATTAGCTAACCACTAGTCCTGTCCTAGCCCTTTCCTTATATTCCTACTCTCTTTGGAAAAAGAGAGGTTGAGCAACTGAGTAACAAGCAGTTTTTCGTAGAAACACTTCTGTTGAGATAAACTCCATTAGAAGTCCAAATGCTCTACATTGGGAGCGGACATGGTAAAAAAAAAAAAAATCCGGACCCCCTCCGGCAAGTCTTTTTCCTCCCAGCAAATGCTTTGTGATAAGATCGTTATGTACTTGATAAACACTGCTACAGATTACCACCCTGAAGTAAGACCTATTATTGTCAATTAATACACAGACAGAAAAGGGTGCTGTGAATATATTTGGCAAAAAGATAAAACAAGACAATTATAATATATTTATTGCAACATCTATAACGTTTACCCGATGCTGTAATCGCTTATCAGGAATCACATCATCAAACTGTTGATAAACGATCGCATAGTGGTTGTTAGTAACACACTAGATGATTATTATATAACTGGTATTTTAACGTAACAAGGTTAACTTGATCGCCTTGATTTTTGTATTTACTATGCTGTGAGAATATACTGGCGCAAATGTGTTCGTTTTTATCTATACGCTTAAATTTTTACTCAAGTGAATCTCGTTTTTTTCATATTTGGCTTCACTTTCAAGATACCTGTATGATTTTTTGTTAAATTAAAATCCGTACGCATATTCTATGAGTACAAAATAGGTTAATGTTACGTTGCGACCATGTTAACCTAAGGCTCAGTATAATTCTGAGAAGTTTGTATTAACAGCTTAACGACCGTGGACGCGTATTTGAGTCTTTGAAAAACAAAGGTTGCTGGCCGGCGGACTCATATATGCGTATAAGTATCTGGAAGCTAAGAAAATTAAATTGTGTAAAGATATTTCAATTTGTTTACAAATTATAGTGAATTTAGTAAAATTACAATTTTCGCAAAATTTTATTTTGCCAGGTGAAATTTTATAAAAAGAAACGTGCGGTCGATAAGCTGTTAAGAGAAGACATTATCGATAGATTATTTAGATATTACGTTTTGAAGTTTATCTAGGTACTCGTATCATTGATTATATTCAATTCAGTTTTATTTATTTATAGGTGTTTTTTTATATCATGCCGAAAACTATTATCTACACAGTGATACGTTTTGGATACATAATAAACATCAAGAATTTGTTTTATTCCATGTCCACTTGCAATGTGGAACATATGGCATCCTAATGAAGGTATCTCAACAGAACTTTTCTGCAAGAACTGCTTGTTACTCATTTAATCAACCTCTCTTTTTCGACGATAATAGGATTAGAAGGATAGGTCTAGGACCGAACTAGTGGTTAGCTTATCGGTCTCGCTAATTTTAAGATTGAAAGGGTGGGATTTTGTTTTTATCACTAACACCCATGCCGTCGAACAGAAATGCTGTCCGTACTGGGACGCGAACCCGTGAGATCCGTCACGGAAGCCCACGACGATGCCTACGCCGCTAACGGACTGGAATATTACATACATATTTACAGTACGTAAGTTAATTATGTTATAAATATTAGTTAAATATACAAAATGTTGAGACAATAATTATGGCGTAGGGGTGCAGGGAACGTTATCTCTTTCTCCAGAATCTCAAAGAATATGCTCCAAATTGTGATTTCTTAAACCTAAAAAAAATTGGATCAGGTTTTTTTTTTCAAACTTACGCAGTGTCCGGTGATCGATTGAAACGTCAAATGATATCTCGGAAAATTTGTAGATAATATTATACCTCGTTGATAACCGTATCTGCCAAGCTATTTATTTAAAATGTAAATGTATTGATTTTCACTTTTTATAATAATAATTAATTTTAGATCAGAATCTACCGGACGAAGAAGAAGAATATAATAAATATTTAAATCACATTAGGTACATAAAATACAAACTTTAAATCTATTGTTGCAGTATATTACATAATTGTTTTTATATGCCATGGGAGCGGATCCCAGCCGAAGTTTTGATATTCAATCTCTCAGCCTATTTGTCTGAGAGTGTTTTATAGAAGGATGGTCTTATTTCTGACTGAATTATAGTTTAGTATCGTTGTTTTGACGCCCTGTTAGAATAGATGATTAATATTAAGTAATATTAACACTCATGTATCCAGCGTTGCATTCCATACATACCATGCAAATATATTACATAAATCAATAGAAAAATCAATGTGTCTTAATCATTATTCAATCACAGTGTTGATCAAGACATTAAAAAATAAACTTCAAAATGGCTTGAAGTCTACCGAGCAAGGTGCAAAAAAATGACAATATTCTGAATATACGATCGATAATCCGGAAACTATCGCATATAGTAAGCCTATTAATGAACTAGTCTTGGACGTCAGCGACGAATATGTAAACGAGTTGATTGAATCTCACTCAGGACTTCTGTCAAATGTATATCTACTGTGGAAAGGAAAAAGGACGTAACCCTCAATTTTCCAAAACAGCTTTTTTCGATAATTACAATGTTTACAACTTGACACACGTTCTATCAAAAGGATGGAAGCTGAAAATGCCGAATTAGTATCTAAATTTAGCTTTTAAGTTTGAAAAAGATGAGCTTGTAAAAAATCAAAACGAAGAAAAAACACTGAAATAAAGGTTTTTCCGAGACAATTTCTTTAATAAATATTAGATTATGTCAATTAAACACCAGTTTAGAAGTATCCGTGCACTTCAAGGTTGTGCATAATTAATGATTTGCATATGTCACAAAATCATCAAAACACGTTTTTAGCGACTCCTGTAAAATTTGATATGTGTGGGTTACGTCCTTTTTCCTTTCCACGGTCGATATGTAATTGAGCAACAATGAAATTGTGGCAAAATACTTTGACAATCAATAAGAATGAAGACTTCATGCACGAATAAAAACACAATATTCCTTTGTACTTTGTTCCACTTTATTTAATAGGTCAGGACCGGTTTCGCTCATTACGAGAATTGTCAACTGATAAAAATGCTCAGAAGACAATGTTCGCAATGAGCGAAACCAGAGACAGACGTCAGGGGACCTAATAAATAAATTGAAATAAAGTACAAATGAATATTGTGTTTTTATTAATATAATGCCTTTCCACCAAGTATTGACAGTGAATACCCTAAAAGTGAAGACGTCATGCATCTAAACATTTTTTTATTATCATGTCAGATTGTGATACCATTAAAAAAGGATATATCAAGTACAAAGGACAATTGAGAAAGACACACCGCGGAAAGAAAAAAAGGCTGGTATTCAACATACACTTGACAAGTCAATGAAGAAAACACATAAAAGCACTTAAATACGCCTTTTAGTTATGCATATTGATTGATAAATAAATGTTTTTTTTATATCTCTTTCTTTGACAATTTAACATTCGCACATATTTCCAGGAACCAACTAGTTATTTGCGAAAGTCAAGGGCCGCCTGTATATGTTTTTCTCATATCAATCGATGAAAAATACACGTAAATGAATGCGTAAGAAAAGATTCTAAGTACGTCAGTTATGTTTGAAGTTGTTTTTTCTAGAATAATAATAAAATAGTAACAGTTTATTAGCAACTAGCTGACCCGGCATGCGTTGCAATGCCACTCAAAGAAAGAAAGTGTTTGTGTTTTAATTATGTTTATTGAAGTGCTTTTGGATATATTTTGTTTTTTTGTCTGGTGCGTATATGAATAGATTTTAAGGTTTTCCAACGCGTGATCAGGCCAGATACAGCTGTCCATATGAGAAGCATGGATTTTTAAAATTAAGTCCACACACTTGTAGCGATTGTCCAAATGCGAGTCGCACTGGAAACTGCAAACATTTAAATTTTAATGACTTATCTGTCGGAATTATTGGAATGCTTGGCAACAGTACATCGTTTCCTTTAAATTTTCCATTTAAAATTGAAGCTTAGACGATACTGTTCATTAATTTTTCACTGAAAGCCTGGTACCGTTGCAAAGTCGTGGTGGATTTATATTTCGGAGAAGAATAATAGGTACGCCAATTTTCAGTGTTAAAATGTGCGGTAGCATGCCTGGCAAATCAAGTGAGTTTAAGAATTCAGTTGGATAATTGACAACTTCGTCTTGATCAATTTATAGTATCGATGGACTTATACGTTGTTTCTTTGCCTGGTATTTCGTTTGGAATCCTGAAGTTGATGGCATTACCATCGTTGTTTTTGACTGCTAATATAACACATTCACTAAGCCACTGATGATTTTTGTAATTCTTTGCGATATTTGGGAAAACTTTGTGCATCAATTCGCTTACGGTTCCTGTAATTTTACAGAAGCTTGGTGGTAATGTGTGGATTCATCGATTTCTATTTTTCATTACCAATATCTGACAATTTTTTTTTGAAACGTTCAGCGGATGCATCATACTGTAATTTTACACGCAAATTCACTTTCAAAGTCAATTTCTGCACATGTCACCATAAAACTGATGATTTGAGACATGCACTTGATTCATCAGCAGCTGTTGAACGTGGTATAACTGGTAGAGTTTGTCGAAAAACACCAGACAATAAAAAAGGTTCGCCACCAAAGACCTGTTCATTTCCTCTCAAATCTTTTAGTGTACATATAGTGAAGATTTTCCAATACCTTTTTGTGCGCCATAGTAAATTCGTCCCATTTAATGAGTTGATATGATTAAAGTACTTCATCAATCATGATTTTTTTTGATATTGCATGTTGGTGTTCAAAGGCAATTTCTTTGCTGAATGCGCTGTTTGACCACCATCCAAAAGGTTTGCTGCAATTGTAGATGAAGCGATTGCCAACAATATTGTTTCGTGATCCAACGTTTTGGCTTGTGTTTGATTGCATGCATAATTCTGTCTTACGCTATGCGTTCTGGGACCAATTTCGGAAGATTTTTTTGAACGAATGTACCCAATTTGTCGACCTCAAATTGTGTTTTTCGTTCCTAATCACGGTCAAAAGGGTTGTTTGCATATCATTGTATCAGACGATCGGGCTTGAGCAGTGAGAGCTCGAACGGTTTCCAAACTTGCTTCTCTGTTTCTGAAGCTCGTGATGCCGTTTTCTTTCGTGCTTGAGGTCTAGATCAACTAATAGCAAGTCTTTTAGGTAGCATAATTGTTTGACAGGGAAAGAAATGCTTTGTGACGACTATTAAAAATTCACTTGATAATTGTTTACAATACCCTTTGATTGTTTGACGTAACCATGGCACGTATCAAACTTAAAAAGACTTAAGTTGCTGCGCACTTAGCGCCATCTGTCATTCAACAACATAAATAATTTCGTTCTGTTTGAAATACGAACGACGGACGTCAAAAATATTGAAAAAAAATTCGGGATAGTGACATCCTTCACCTAGCGGGATGAAATATACTTTAAAACCTATTCTACTATCTAACAAATATACATTAAAAATATCATAAAAATCGGTCAAGCCTATGTAGAGATAGGGATAATTTTTAGAATAGAGATAGAATAATTGAAATGTTTAAGTTTGCTAACAAATTTATTTCGTAGAAAAAGAAAAATATCTTGGAATATATAACGATAGTCCTTCAGTATTTAAATTGTAAATAATACATTTTTTAGAATATTTGAAATGTTTTAAATTTGCTAACAAATATATTTCGTAGAAGAAGAAGTAGATCTCGGGACATAATATATTGACAGCCTTGCAGTATTTAAATTGTAAATAATATAATTTTTAGATTAATAAAAAGTCTAAAAATATATTTCGTATTAAAAAAATAGACCTCGGGGCATATATCGACTGCCCTGCAGTATTTAAATTGTAAATTATTTATTTTTTGGAATAATGTTTAAATTGTCTAACAATCATTTTTCGTAGTAGCAGAAATAGACCTCGGGGCATATATCGACAGCCCTGCGGTATTTAAATTGTAAATCATTTAATTTTTGGAATAATGTTTAAGTTTGCTAACAATATTTTTTTTATAGTAGTAGAAATAGACCTCGTGGCGTATATCGACAACCCTGCAATATTTAAATTGTAAATTATTTAATTTTTGGAATAATGTTAAAGTTGGCTAACAATCATTTTTCGTAGTAGCAGAAATAGACCACGTGGCGTATATCGACAGCCCTGTAGTATTTAAATTGTAAATTATTTAATTATTGGAATAATGTTTAAGTTTGCTAACAATCATTTTTCGTAGTAGCAGAAATAGACCTCGTGGCATATATCGACATCCCTGCAGTATTTAAATTGTAAATTATTTAATTTTTGGAATAATGTTAAAGTTTGCTAACAATTATTTTCGTAGTAGAAGATTTAAAAATAAAAGTCGAAATATAGTTCAATAAAATATCCATACTGTCATTAGAATATTCCTAATGCATGTAAGAAATAAAAAAGATTTTCAAGGCAGGATGCAAAATATAACCATACCTCCAATAATCGAATCAATGACACTGATCAAATTCTGTCAAATCAGCTCCAAAAAATCTTTGCCCAGCCCTATAATTATAGCTTCAAAAAATCGAGAAACCTAAAAAAATATTTAATTTTTGGAATAATGTTTAATTTTGCTAGCAACTATTTTTCAAATTAGCAGAAATAGACCTCGTATTTTTTTAAAAATTTTTGGAATAATGTTTAGGTTTGCTAACTATCATTTTTCCTAGTAGAAGATTTTAAAATAAAAGTCGAAATACAGTTCTATAAAATATCCATACTGTCATTAGAATATTCCTAATGCATGTAAGAAATTAAAAATATTTTCAAGGCCAGATGCAAAATAAAACCATACCTCCAATAATCGAATCAATGACGTCACTGAACAAAATCTGTCAAATCAGCTCCCAGCCCTATAATTATAGCTTCAAAAAATCGAATCAGTATATTCGATTATTTAAAAAACGTCGTAGCGATGCAAACTTTAAAATAAAGTTCTCTCAATATTATAACGATGCTTCAGTTCTAAGCCAGGAAATTTGAATTTAAAGACGTCCATTTCAATTGTTTTAAATTGAAACGATGACTTGTCAGGAATATTGAAAAAAAAATCTGGATCGGGACACCCTTCACCTAGCGGGATGAAATACAGTTTACATTCTATTCTCATATCTAACAAACATACATAAAAAAATCATCAAAATCGGTCAAGCTATTTCGGAAGAGTTTGGCGACAAACACCGTGACACGAGATTTTTATATATATAAAAGAAGATAAAAAAAAAAATTGTAAATAGATTTCCTTGCATAAAAATCAATTCAGGATATCAAAAAATAAAATTCATTATTACTTTCGATGGTTTCGGCGGTAACTTTGTGGAAGTTCATTTTAATATAAAATTTAATTAATCAAAGTTATTTTATATTTAATTCATTATTGGTTATTGTATCTTAATTTTATTTAAAAAAATTTAAAAAAAATCAAAGGTCTCATTCAAAATCATTTACCACACTATGAGACAATAGACGAAACCGTTTACGCATATTTTGTACGACATCGCTTTGATCTCTTGAGATATTCAGTTCCCGTGTAATATTTCTGTCCATGTTTTTAAATGAATGGTCGATTTTTCTCTTTTTTTGCTCCGTAATATTTCGAAATCGTTTTAAAATGTAGTGTATTTTTATCGCGACCCAAGTTGGTGTACTCTATTCAAATCAATGAAATAATAATATTTAAAACGTTATGCGTATAATTACATCGCGATTGACGTCAAGTCAACTGTCAATATCATCAGTCTATGGTATAATGCAACCAACGCCACCTAGTGCATTAACCGTAAACAGCATACAAAATCATGTTCCAAGTTCGATTTGGAAATTTCAAATAAACAAAATGTATGAAAACATTTATTTTATTCATAATTTATTTCCCGTGATATTTTTCCGATGTTTTAATGCTTATTCTGCTATTCTAGGCGGATACGAATTTAATAAAATAAAGATCATTAAAATCCGAGCTGTTATTCTCGAGATATACGTGGTGTAACAAACCCCACTTTCTTTTATATATATAGATGTTATGATGTCCAAATAAAATAATGTACATATATATCCGACAGTGATGGATCTTGTAAATTTGACGTAAATCATTGATTCGGTTTAATATAATCAAATAACCGTAACTCTATCGTAGAGCTCATAAAAAATGTATAACAGCCAGATTGATCTTCGTCGTTTGTTTTCAAAACGATGCCTCAAGCTGAATTAACTTTTTTTTGGTTTGCAAAATCTATCGTCCACCTTCCATTAGTAGAAAACTACAGACTACAAATTTCGTTTGTTCATGTTCGTAAATACGTTTGATCTCGTCACACTTCTGACTTGCGATTGACCGCCACGGCTAGATAAAATTCATTATACCGACCCTCTGATGTTCATTTTGGTGTAGGCTGGCTGTTTAGGTTCACGGAAAACTTGTTTTAAAATTGGTCACACTAAAAGCTGATGGCGCGGAAAACTCATCGCGGGGAAAATTTTTCGCGAGAAAAATCATCGCGCTGAAAACTGAACGAACGGAAGACTAATTGATTGATTAATTAATTTTAATGTAAACGTGTATAATATAAATATATAACATTTTAGCTATTGACATTAAAAACAGATATGCTATTTACATTTTTTTTTATATCCATGAGAAAGGATCACAGGTTTATATTTTTTTATAATGCATCGTTAACTTTTAAGGTTTTTGCTGTCAATACTGAGTGGAAAGACAAAAAAAAACATTTATTTGTACTTATTCCACCTCTATTTTATGCTTATTTTTCAGTAGGTAATGCTGGACATGAGCGAGCTGGTCCTGGATTTATAAAATAAAAGAGGAATTAGTACAAATGGTAGTACGAGTTTAATTTTTTGAAGACATCAGTAATTGAAAAAAAATTATGTTGTATCACAATAAACATTCCTATTAGTTTAGTCAATTATTCGAATATCGAATATTCGAATCTTAAAATATTCCAATATTATATCGAGCAGATGTGTCTCAACTTTTGCTGCCTTTTACTTAGTTGCTCAATGTCTCTTTTTTTCTCAAGAGAGTAGGAATAGTGGTTAGCTAATCGCTCTCGCTTTTTAGGATAGGATGGGCGGGGGGGGGGGGGATTCAATACATCACACACATCCATGTCTTCGGACATAAATTCATATAAGTATTGATTGAAAAATCAATTTATAAAACTGTTTGTACTGCGATTCGAACCCGTGACTTCCGTAATCAAAGCCAAAGACGTTAACCATTCGGCCACGTAGGCGGAATATTTAGTAGATACGGAGATTTATTCCGAAATCACATTGTTTTTATATAGAACTTCTGATGAGACATACTTGCTTGAAAGAAAATAAACTTAATTATACTATCGCGTTAATCAATGATACTCTTATGTTTTTTGCAAATATGTGTTAATCAATATTTTTAATTGTTCGAATATCAAAAATGGGCCGCATATTTAAATATTCGAATTTATTCGAATAGTCGCAATCTCATGAACTTACACGAACTTTTTGTCGAGGTGACATTACTTCCTGGGTTCACTACATTCTACACCTTTCGATGTTCAACTATGCAAATGTGTACGGTTGTTAGATTTTATTTGATTGAAATAATATTTATATTTCTTGCGATGTACATCCGTTGGAAAATTCGCCGCCTGAATATAGAGAGGCTTGGTTCGTATCACGATTGGTCGATTAATTTATTCGACTTAGGCGTGACTTACTTGTCCGCAGGTTCTGCTACGAAGTAAATAATTTGACGGAACAGGTAAGCGGGCACTCGCACTGCGAAAAGAATGTTGAATTTATTGATGCTCGATTGATTCTTGCTTTCGGCTAGTGCTGCGGTATTTATGCCCACCCAAGGGGCCTATTAATTTTCGTACGCAAATTCGGAATCTACGTTATTGGTTGCTCGACAAGCAGTGACGTTCCTAGGCTATGTGCCGCCCCTTGGCAGAGCTCTAAAATAGCGCCATTTTTTTTTTTCATTATTTCCCATCATTCTAACAATACATATATACATAGAAATTCGAATTCTCTACTCAGCTACGTACTCAAACAATTGTTTTGTCACTGATTTTGTTTTGCTTTCATGTGTTTCATAATATATGTGTACATTATTTACAAAGATCCTCACGAATAAATATGATCTAAAATCCCATATTATTGTTCAATAATTATGAAAAAATTACCTTCACGACTCATCATAAAAAATAATTTAAATTTAAAATGCACTTATACATTATATAAGTATCAATTCTTGATTTGGCATTTTTTTTATTAAAGACACTGAGGCATCATAATTATTCTAAACCAAATTCGTGACAAAAATATTTAGTCATTTAAAAGAATCTGTGATCATTTGCCGCTCCCTATAATTTGCCGCCCCTGGGCAACTGCCTACTCGCCTATGCCCTCGGGACGACCCTGTCGACAAGCACCTTATTTTTTAGATTTTAATGAACGAAGTTTTTTTTTCGTTAATCAGCTATAACGATCATTAAGATGCTTGCGTGCCCTTCCCTACCTACTTTTGCTTTTGAGTACACTAGGACCTTGGTAAAACGGACTAGAGCGGGTGAGGGGGTATCCGCTAATGATTAAAATCCGTTATATAAGATAGAGTAGGTTTCCGAGTGCCAATACAAGGCCGGTAAAGTTCTATAAATGCATTAAAAATATAGTGTGATTTTAAACAATGATACGGTAGATATGAAAACTTTAATTCACAATAAGTTTTTCTGCTTTTTAATAGAAACAAATACACATAAAGCTATACATATATAACCCCAAGAGTCAGCGCTCGTAAACAACCACGAGACTGTATCTGCAGCAGTTTTCACGCGTGCTGGCTAATGATTTGACGTGCGTAAGTCACACCTAAGAATTCTTAACTTCTTACATGCCTTATCATTTTTTTAAAAATCGTATTAAGTATATGTACTATTTTAATTATTACACATATAATATGTGTATTCATTACAAATTCAAAAGCCCCCCATATAAAGTTGTGCCGACTATGTAATAAATCTTTGAGACGAATTCTGGACACGTCAAATGTTAACTTTTATTCGAGAAACTCAAACTTGTGAAGAAAAGAAATCACATTCACCCATGTTCAATTTATCAAATATCAAATTGGATTGATTAAAATTTGTCACCCGCTGTGGTCTAGTTGGTTAGAGCTTGCTCTATCGATCAGGTAGGTCTGGGCTCGATTCCTGGTAGGTCAATGTCAAATTGGATTTTTTCTATTTTAATTTGAGATCTAAGACATGGGTGTTTGTGAAGTTAATTCTCCTTGAGTTAATCTCATGTGACTTTCAAAAAATTCTCATCGAGTATATTTCGTGTGATATTTCAACTTCAAAATATTTGACGCATTGGCGTAAGCTGTAATGTCATAATTTAAAAACAACAAAAAAAAAAGAAAAAGAAACCATACCCATCTGATCGTCGGCTTAAACCTCATATTACTCGACCAGATCAGCAGATAATATATAACGGATTTTCGGCTTTATCGAAAAAGACCACAAAGTCCGTTATATCGAGGTTTACTTTATCTGCATTATTGTAATCAAGGCTTGAGTCCTGTTAATTCGCTTTACGACACTATCGCGTGCGCACGTCTTCCAAAATATAGAAAATTGGCAGACTACGTACCTAAGTGCGCAGCGGTCGCGTGTTTGAATAAATGTACTCGGGCAGGTTTCGGATCCCGCACTCGGCGGGGGGAGGGTTGGTGAACCCGAAAATGTCGCCGCCCGCGGATCGTTGACTTTTTCGTCTGGCCTAGGAGAGGTCGTCCTATTTATAGGGACGCAGAGACGGCCGTGCTGCGCGTTGTGTCGTCACAAACGCACATTCGGTGAAATAACACCCCGCGACAGCGTAACACCCATCACACAGCGATAATTAACGCGGTCCAGTGTTCCGCATAAGGTGCCCCCCTTTGGACATCGCATCCCGTTAGGTTGCCACTGGAGTGGAACCATAATGAGTATTGACAAACTTTGTGGAAACTGTACTGTAAGTAGAATATCCCTGTCCTGTATAGTAAAAGTACTACGGTGAAATTGTTTTTTTTTTCCTTCTTCTTTGGCCATGTTCGCTCCTTATGTGGTAAAACATGGCCACCACGCGGCACCTCCATGTTTCCCTGTCTCCCGCCAACTGCTTTGCTTCCTCTCATGACATGCCAGCATCCCTCAGTTCCGCCGAGTACATCCTATGGATAGTACCCAACGGACGTCTGGGACGCCGGAATCCCACCGGTCGAAAGAAGAGGCAGGCAGGTTTTCCGGAGGCATCCGCAGCACGTGACCCAGCCAGTTCCAAAGTCTCTCCATAACCACTGACGTGACGGGACGCTGTCCTGTACGATCCCTTATCTCTGAATTCCTCACAAAATCAAACCACCTCACCCACATTATCCGACGCAAGCATCTGTTCTCGAAGCTCAGTCTTCGTCAAGTGCCATGATTCGCAACCGTAAAGCAGTACCGTCAGAATGCAAGCGTTGAATAAGTGGCATTTGGTTTTAATCGAGTACAGCTGTGTGTCCCCGACAGTCCGCATTTTTTTTTTGCAAAGATGAAACTCAGAATGTAAGGAACTAATTGTTCACGCAACTTTCTGATTGAAGAATCACACCAGAATCTGGGCAAGTTGATGTTAACTCTTCAAGTTTAACACTGTACTTACCGCCAACGGATATTTGGCGTCATGCATTACCCAAGTGCTACTTACCGCATACGTAGCATTGGCGTCTTTTTACACACTCGACGTTGCAGTAAGTTATGTGTTAATATCGTATAACGATCACAAGTTGGTTTCCCACCATCACACGTGGTGTATTATATGCAGTCAACGTCTTATAGCCGCCCTATACAACACTGTCGACAGAAAAAAAAGTCTACCCCTAACATTATAAGCAGGAGCAGAGATGCACATAAATGATTTTGAATCGTGCACTAATTTGCTTAAAAGTGAAGACTTCAATTTGGTTGATAAAAGGTATCCCGTATAATCCCTATACTGAGAGCTCGTCGTTTTAAGTTAATTGACTCTTGTGAGGAATAAATATTATGACGATCCTTCCAAAGCAAACTTTCCAAATCCTGTAAAGTTAACCTTGGTTACAATCAAGTGTGTGCAGCCTATTGGATCCGTATGAGGATGGCCTAGTATGTTTTATAAAATATCAGTGCTAAAAACTTATATTCATTAATTCAATAAATTTTTCTAAAATAACTGGCCGACTTCTGGAACAATCGCCTTATATCAGTGGTTTATGTTACTGCGCCTCCCTTTGAAGAAAAAAATATCTTCGCGCCTCCCCATCCTTTATTTCAAATAGTAATAAAGACACGTTTTAAAGGGTAAATATATATTTTGGACTGTTCCGCGCCTCCCTTTGCAAAAGTCTACGCCTCCAAGGTTGGAAATCGCTGCCTTATATAATTTGTAGTTTAAAGTTTAACGAAGTTAAATTCATCACTTTTAAGGTGTTCACTGTCAATACTTGGTGGAATGGCATTATAATAAAAATAATAAAACATTTTTAGTACTTTTTCCACATAAAATTTATTAGATCAGGACCGGTTTCGCTCATCGCGAGCATTATCAACTGATAAGAAAAATACATAAACAGTGATATTTATACAAATTTAAATTGAAATAAAAAGGTGTAAGCAACTATTAACAATTTAAAGGATTAACAAATTACATTATAATTACACAAGATTAAAATGCTTAACACCCATAACAATTAAAAAATCATCATCAAAGAATAATAAATCTAAGTGGCAAACGATGTCAATTATGAACACAATTAAAATTTGGGAAATATTTAAGCAAAGTAAATATCCTAATGATGATTTGGTGTTTTTCCCGCTTCCAATCAATGATGTACAAGCAACAAAATCAGCAGTAATGAAGATTCAAAATTGAGTTTGGAAAAACCAGTAGAGCTCAATCCCGCCAAATTGAATCCTGCGAAAAGAATAAAGGCAATATCAATTCTTACAAAATAAAAACAAACTAAGAAAATTAAAATTCTAAAGAAATAAAACAGTACAAAAATGGAAATATAATAGGCTAGAATTAGGTTAATGAAACGGATATAACAAAGTTAAATAAAAAAAACGAAGTTAAATTCTATTGATGTATTTTTTTACCAGATCATTTGAATAGCATATATTTTTTTTAGTCAAAATAAAAAAAATCATTGGGAAAAAAACTTCGAAAAATCTTAGAACTTATCATTTTATCTTCAAATTTCGCAGTGCAAATGTAATAATTTTGAATATTTGAATACATAAAATACATCAACGACAAGACTTTGCATTTCAGAATTGTAAGCGCTTGTCTATACGACTATGTACATATTATACTAATCATTGTCCGTCTTTCCCAAATGATCGATAAACGTGTCTAGGAAAACGCACCTACATGTTATTATGTCGCCAGACTTATCTTAAATACTATCTAAATAAATATACTCACGCGTTATTAACAAAATAACAGACTAATAACAATAATATTCACCTAAAATTAAATTATATGATTACCTCTAATTTTTAATTGCCGAGTGGGCCAGGGAAATATTTATGTGTTTTTAGTAGTTGCGGTAAAATAATACTAATAAAAAATGTGGTTTTAATTAAAAACATCTTTTATGAACTGTACTATTTTATGTGATTATATTTAATGCACCGTACACACACCTCTCGGAATGTGGAAGGCTTTTATATAACTAAAAAAAAAACATAAACTGAATAGTGTTTATTTACAATTCGTCCTTCTCCTTGATGGAAAGTTGTCATAATATTATATAAATAGCAAATACTTGTTAAATTATAAATAGCATTGTTAAATTATATTTCTTATTAGTTGACAATGCTCGCAATGAGCGAAACCGGTCCTGACATATTAAATAAAGTGGAATGAAGTACAAAGGATTATTGTTTTTTTATTAATATAATGCCTTTCCACCAAGTATTGACAGTGAACACCCTAAAAGTGAACAAATAATAATGCCTTACCACCAAGTATTGACACCATAAAAGTGATTCCTAATATTTGTTTTCAACCCCTGTCAAAACCTAACGCCGAGCATGTAGACTGCTAATTGAGAATCTCAACAGATTTTTTAAAAACGATAACTAGTTGTAATTCTTACTTTATCTTCTGTATAACGGTAAGAATATGTGTATGTAGATTAAACCCAGGAACGTCTTGGTACAGAAGAAGGGAAAGTAATCGCTCTTTCTGTGTATGACACAGAAATTCTTTATGATCAGATACGGGATCGATAGGATGAAGTAAAAAAACATGTTTAACACTTACCACCCTTTGAAGGACGGTAAAAACCTAGGACGTATATTGAAAAACATATATTAATCACTTAGTTCCTAAAGAGGCAGCAACGTATCGGAAATATTTTTAGCACCGTAGGGGAAGTGTTAATTACCACGGTGGCATTTTCCCACTAACTGGATTGTTATTTTTTATATCCATGTCTTCTCTTAGTGTGGAACATGTCGTCGTCAATTTTTTACAAACACGTATCTCAACTTTTGTCAGTTTTTTGATGTAATGAATTCCGAATTTCTTTAACTGATATCCAGGGCTATCTCGAGAATTTCTGCGCCTGTGTGCGATGTAATGAATTCAGAAGAAGGGAAGTGTAAAATAAAACTTGATGTAATGCAGTCGGAATAGAAAATAGCGTTACATAATTTTTGAAGTGACGTTGCAATTTTGTAAAATCCTACAAAATTGCTGCGGTGGAAAACGTGTAAGGTTTGTTCCACAATGTGTGGCGCTGAACCGCGAACTCAAATATTAAACCGCACGCCGGTCGGGCCACGCCGCGTTATATTTAGAAGCAATTTTTATTATCAGCGAATAAACAGCGTTTCAGCTGATGCCTTCGCCATTCGTACTCCAAACTTTTTTTGTTTGAATCTCGCAGTTATATTTTTAATTAGGCCGCATATGCTGCCGGAGCCGGTGACCCAGTTAAACCAAAGAAAAAACCTTTTCGCTCGACGAAAATGTTATGAAAAGAAACGCTTGGATTAGGGATAGCAATATTGGTATTGCAGCAACCGGGATCCCGGTATTGCTACAGTTAGAAAACATACCAACTTTTTTTTTGTTTTTTTGTCATCAATTCTCGCAGTCATATCAATAAGGTTAACAATAATTATACTGAGCGATCCATTTTTATGTGTGTATATACTTAAATGATACAAACCGTTTGCTGCCCGTCAGTTCAAGTGCATTCGTGCATTTGAAAAAACCTGAAGATGCCGAAAGGTGAAACCCGGGACAAAATTAATGGAAGAGTACAACATTCAGACAATTCAAATTTTAAATAGTAACTTTTTTCAAAAATTATAAATAACAATTAATTGGTAATGGAATCATGATGTATACATATTTTTACTACTGTTGAAATTATATGCGTGATCAGTGCACATTAAAATGAACTTATTTATTCGTAATATTAAAAGATTCGGCGGTTCCTTTGTGGAAGTTCATTTGAATATAAAATAACTTATTATTCCACGTATTGTGCTACTAACTGTGTCACGTGTTTCGCCACTTTCAGAAGTATCCTCAGACAATCTGTCTCAAAAATACTGTTGTTAAAATTATGTGTGAAATCAATGCACATATTAGAGAACTCAATTCTTCGGATTGTCAAATTGCTGCAGGACATGCAATGCATGAACATGTTTTTTGATCATTCATCTTGAAGATATATTAATTAGAAAGACGATGTGTTGCGAAAATGCAAATACCATTATTCAGTTTTAAATCACTCCACCAATTCACGTAGAATATGTGAAGGTTGCACCAAGATCCAATTTAGATTGATAGATTCCAAATTGAAGTTCAGTGAAAAAACATTTAACACTTTTAGGGTGTTCACTGTCAATACTTGGTGGAAAGGCATTATATTAATAAAAACAATAATCCTTTGTACTTCATTCCACTTTATTTAATATGTCAGGACCGGTTTCGCTCATTGCGAGCATTGTCAACTGATAAGAAATATAATTTAACAATGCTATTTATACAAAATTGAAAAGTTATACACAACAGTTGGCATTGAAAAGAAATTGCCAATTACATTAAAGTGATTCTAAAATAACACAAAATTAAAATGTTCAACACATCTAACATATAATTAAAAAGTCATCCCAGATTCATAAATTCAGAATGCGATTGAAAGTAATTACAAACATAATTAAAATTTGGGAAATTTTTGACAAAGTGATAAAATGCTACATTAATAAAGTTAATATTCACTATTAATAAAAAACATTTAAGTTTAACGATAGCAATTACATATTATCAATTTATTGTTATGACAAATATTTTTTTATAAGATATAAAGTTATGAAATAACAGTTTTGATTATTTTGGACAGCTTAGCAATTCCAATAAGCCGTTGTTTATATTTAATATATTTTTCCGGTATTGCAATACTCAACTTGTTGGGCGATGACGTGGAGCCCTGATTTTTGAAAAAGTAGCCGGGTTACTAAATTACTTTTACGATGCGTATACGCGATCGGTCGATTTTGGGACACTGCAGTCGATTTTTGAAAATGTATTCATAATTTATACATTTTCAGGATACCGACAAGAAAAGGTTACACTACATTTCTTCTTTCTACTGACGATGCAATTAAGTAAATCGTCTTTAGTATATGCAAAATTACGTTGACAGATTTTTTAAAAAATGTGACATCACATGTACTCTCCAATTGCGTACAGGCTACATTGAAAACATGCTTCTTTCATAGCTCAAATAAGAAAAAGTCTTATCACACTTCACTAAATTCATGTGACAAGCTTCTTTTTTTTAGTGTACGTTTTTTTTAATCATCGGCATTATATTATGGCTCGTATTTTTCCGGTCAGAATTTATTTTACATTGGTCAGAGTTATATTAAATGGTCATAATATATCGGTCAGAATAAAAAGTCATAATTTAAATGAAATTAAAAAAAAAAAACCTAACCTAACCTTATCTTACCAAAATTGTTGTAAAATATTCTGACCGTATAATACTTTTATGCTGACCAAAAATTGATTTAAATTATGACCATTTAATTTGTTCCCTTATATTATTATTATCAACCCAAATTTTCACACTAGGTTTGCCGATGACGTGTTGCCGGAATAACTGTTAACTGCTTTTTTATAATTCTTGTGGAACTATTTTTTTTTATCTAGGTACGCTCTCAGCGTGTTGAATATGACCTCCTAATGAAGATATCTCAACGAAAGTTTTTTTTACGAGAACTGTTTGTTACTCATTTTCTCAACCTCTCTTTTTCAGAGAGAGTAGGAATGAAAGGATAATACTAGGACAGGACTAGTGGTTAGCTCATGGCTATAGCTACGACCATTTTTAGGATAGGATGGGTGGGAGGAAATTCAAGACATCACATACGTCCAAGCCTTTGAAAATAATTTCATAAATCAATTTATATATAGTTTCCGTACTGGGAGTTGAACCCGCGACCGTAACCGAAGCTAAAAACGTTGACCACGAAATACTTAACTATTTTAAATGACTTAAATGATGATTATTTGTTTATTTATTTTGACATAAGATGTTACGTTTTCTTTCATTGTAATTGTGTTAAGAAATACATGATTTTAAAATCATTTTCTTTTTTTGTGTATTTTAACTTAAATTTTTAAATACTAAAAAAATGCATAGTCAATGATAAAAACTTCATAAGTGACTGTCGTTATCTCTTGTGAGGCTTTTTCGTACTTCGATACGTCATTTGGTGTATATTATAAATGTATGGGGCCTCTATAATTAACTAGTACCTAATATATTTTTTAAACGAATTCTTTATTTAAAATTTGAACGAGGAATTTATTTACATAGCCATAATTCTAGAGCTTCATAAATCTCTCAAAGTGAACAACTTAACTGTATTTTTTTTTACTTTGTGGCATCCGTTTATATAAAATGATATGCATTCTTCAAATGTTTAAATTTGTATTGGCTCGGCAGACTCTCGCGTAGACTCGCGAGTTGCAACTCCTCGGATACTGGCGTCGTTGAGATACGCGGTGTTGCAATCACTTGAACGTATTTGTGTCGGCCAGATGCCCCGAGCTATTTTGTGATGCTAGAGGATGTCATTCGATTTTAAAACCGGCGACTTGAATATTGGCATTCTTAACATTTTCACACGTTAATATGTTATAATTATATTATTAACTATATTGTCACTAACACAAAAATTCTTCAAATCCTTCTAGAAAAATCTAAACGTCTCTATGAATTGCTCCTCTGAAGAACGCATCATATTTATTGCCGCCGTCCATGGCAACGCGTTGATTGGAGAATCTGTTATTATTTTTCAGAGGTTCCTTCTAGATCTTTTGACACACTGTTCGGTTTTTATTTTTTGATCGCATCTCAATAATACACGAATCGTATTTAATATTTTAATCTAATAACATATTGTGTCCTATAGACATGTTTTATTTGTAAATTTCAATATGTAGGCCAATGCTGCTTACAACCGAAGAGACAAAAAGTGACAACTGCAATGGGTCTTACTTTCGCAAGCTCCTTTTTTTTTTTAATGTTTTCTTTTATTTCTAGAGTGACATTTTCATCTTCATAGTTTTAAAAAAATAATGCGAGGGCTCTTGCATATATCATTAATCCGATGAATCACTTCCATATAGCAACAGTGAGATAAAATAAAAAAGACATTTTTAATAAAGTATGCCGATCGATTGCTGAATGGTAAACCTTTACAATGAAACATTGAAATATCAAAAAAATGTCATTTACTATTATTGATATAACTTCAAAGCATCAGCGAGATTAGTAGAATAACTAGATGCATATAAAAAAAACAACCAAATATTATATTTTATCATAAACCGTAAAAGAAACTAAATACAATCATAATTAACTAATTAAAAAGTACAACACGAACCTTAAAGTTTAATTATCTCGAAACTAGTATTTTCGATTTATTCCACTGTTGCTTTAAGCCTGGACACTGACGAGCCCGAAAAATCAAATTTTCCCATTAAAAGTTCAGCTCATGCTATAAATCAAGACCATTAAAGTCAAAATCGAGTGAATTATGTTCGTTGCCGAGTGATTACCTGATATTCAAACAGGCAAACTGTCACATAAATGCACTAAATTGCAACATTCAAACTTAATGACCCATAAACAACAGTACAAATGTTTAAATTTCAAAACAAAACATAACATCTTTGCAAACATTTGCGGAACGAAAGGATATCCAATAGGTTGGAAGTTCAACTGGAAATGTAGGTATATCACTTATACCGTATATGTATATATTTTTAAATTCAAATCCAATAATAAGTAGTTTGCATTGCAAGTACATTATAAAACAATATTAATTATGCAATTCTAGTACTCTATAATCAAGTTCCAGTAAATCTACTCCATTAGAATTGGACGTATATATTATGCAAAAAGATACTATCTCTCAATCATTTGAAGGTTCAACAGTTAGTTAATCTTAAAATAATACTGAACATTATATTGTGTTACAGTATTGATTTATATTGTCATCAGTTTATAACGTCTGCGATAAACGAAGCCGGTCACAATTGTTATTCAAATAATGTAAAATTAGTACATAAGAGAAATATTTTTCAATATCTAAAATTTCATCCCCCTATCCGATCTATAAAGCAACGTACAAGGAGAGCGATTAGCTTACCGGTAGTTCTGTCTTAGCAAAATCTCTGTACGATTATGTAGACTCGTAATGAAGTTTATTTTAACAAATTTTTTCTACGACACTTTGTTAATCAGTTGATCAACTCTTAAAAAATATGTAATTTTATATCCATAGATTCCGCATGTAAAAATTCCCCATAAATATATAAAACATTTTCATTATTACCTATCAAATAAAGAAATTATTAACATTGCTTCAGAATCGGCAGATATCTTTTTATCCTTTTGATTTTAACCCTTTGGGTAGTAAGTTTATTTTTACTAAATTAAGATTTTTTGATTCATTTACCATTGATACACAAAAAAATATATAAAACAAATTGTTCATTGATCAGTCTGGTAAGAATATGGAATAATATTTCTTTTATAATTTTACAATGCAAAATTAAAAATGTAAATGTATAGAAACATATTATTATTTTTCAACAATTTTCAAGAAACCTATTACTTCCAATTTGGGCCTAGATCTTTTTTTGCTTTTTACGGCTACCGATTTTGTGCAAATATGTATTGACCTTTTTACACATTTGTTTTGTTCATTTGCAACAAATAATAAAAATAACGAGATCGTCAAAATTCACAGATACAAATGTTTTTTACCAATATGTGAAAAAATAATGACAATTCAATTAAAAGCAAGAGAATAGCAATAAGCATTAAGCACTAAAATATTTGTCCGTACGAAGCGGCAATACTCCTCAAAGGGTTAAAAATATACTTACCTATTTTTGTTTTGTACTTCGACATTGTTCACAGCTTATGGTAATAAATTAGTCAAAGTGAATTAGTCAGTATAATAAAAATGTATTTTTACGAGTTTGCAAAAAAATAATATTATCCAGAGACGGATGAAGTTCTTGGAATGTGAAATTTTTATATTTCGTACTTACATATTTATATGTAAACTGAAAAACAAATACATATTTCAAAAAACGATACACTGAGTAATTATGAATTTTTAAGTGTTCAATGTCTCAATTATATTGAAAAATAATAGAACAATTATTTTTTTTATACAATTAATTTATTGTCATCAAGACCAGGAATATGTTATATATTTTTTTCAGCTGAAAATGCTCGTGGTGAAATGTTGAAACCAGTTCTGATTGTGATAAATTAAGCGTAGAATAAGAAGAAAAGAGAGATTCATCATTTTTTAGGGTATTTATTAAACTCATACATAATATAAACCAATAATAATGTCTTATGTGCTACTTCGCAAAAACAAATACAGCGCATTTACACTACAAGCTAGATAAATAGTCTTAAAATAAAAAGATTTTTTGTCTATAAAAAATATTAAAACAAATTTGACTCGACACATATATTTCTTAATATTTAATATAACCAATTTTATTTAAGTACACCCCTGTAGGTAAAATCGATGGCGCTAAACAATAGGCTATTCATCAAGTCACCAAAGTGTGTTGACCTTGACATTTAATTAGATGCTTGCTGCATTTTCGCTAATATTTAGGTCGACTGCCGTATGTAATATTTCTTAATTTTTCATTGAACAAAAAATTATATACCTCATCGATCAGAGTAGTTTCACATTTGACTTAAATAAAATCATAAAAACAGAAATCTGTAACATAATGTTTAATTATGTATATCAATATCGATTTCAAATGAAACGGGAGCTCAAATGTATGAATTTCAAGAGGATTTAGTAACAAGAATGTATTTTTCCAAAGATTTCTGCGAATTTAATATAATTTGTATTTCCGAGGTCATCATTGCTGTTTGTTTGCAATTGGAAATAATAATCATGACATTTTGAAACAATCAATGGAACACTTTTGTACTTATTCCGGATATTGTAGTTACTGGAGTGCTATATTTGCAATTTCTAGTCATTGTATTTAAAACTATAATGAAGTTTTGGATGTCTCGTGAAATATATTTCAAATAAAACCGCAGTTTTCTCCGACGATGGAAAACATAAAATTGTTTAAGCTTCATTCATAACTAAAATTAGCCAAAATGCAGACTACGGCAGTTTACTTATTAAGAGTGTTTTTATTTGGTTACGCGTTGGAATAATGGGTTTCTCTCGTCAATGAACTTTAAAAATCCTACCATTACGCAAACAATTAACGTCACATTTAATCGGTTTATTACCCAACAGTTTTGAATTTCGGAATGATCATGAATGGAGACCCTAAGGTAACAAAATATCTAACATTCGGAATCTTAATGACGTAATGACGATGGTTACTTATAAATAAAACAAAATTTGTATTTTATTATCTTTATAAACAAAATTCTTGCGTATATGGAAAGAATTTCAAACAATCCGATACAATTGTTGTTTTTTTCTGTAATTGAATTATTTTTCATAAAGATCTATCTTAGTTATGACGTCCAAGGAATTGTTTGTTTCTATAATATTATATAATCGTGATTTTAAATGTGCATACCGTGTTTTGAAAACGAGCGACGCATCTCTTCCGCTGCACGTTTCAAGTAAAAGACTAGGCGTAAGGTCGTTCACTCTTGAAACTTTCCTCGTTTTCGAATTGTCGAAGATGGACCATATACCTTATCAAACTTGACTTACACACTGATCTTTTTACATCCCATTGATAATTCATGGTAAACAGCTGCCACGTGCTGCACAGAGCTCTGCCTTGGTCTAAATTCCTAAATAAAAAAATAACATATTTTAAAAAGTAATTTAAATAAATAATATATCGTAATAAAACATATTTTTAAAAATTCAATTGTGATTTTTTAGACTTTTTTCGCATATATCGTCCCTTCTTTGCTTTTTAAAATCTCGAATAGTAAGAAATACTCCACACATGATGACTCTATAGTTGTTATGAAAGAAAGCATCTAAAGTTATCTAAAATTAATAAATGCATTTTCAACATTCTTGAAGGTACATACTTTTTCACGATATCCCGATACTTACATGATATTAAAAAAAACACTTCCATTATCTAATTACAATATTTTCATAATGGTGTACCAAGTTTACGAACAATTGTGATACACGAACTTTTCAATTCAAAAATACACTATGTAGGTATAGTTTTGACTTGTACTGCCTTAAAACTATGTCTTCTTTTTTGTCTATTTAAATTAATTCCCCTTATGTATGTTTTTTTTATAAACGCCACATTAAAATTTAATTTACAATGAAAAAAGATATTGATAAAATCGAAATTAGAATCACGAAATATGTGACACTGCAATAATGTTACACGCTTAACAAAGATTATTAACTTCTTATTTTTAAAAAATAATTTTAACATTCGTTTTGCCACAAATCATGATATAGTGACAAAAGCCAAGCTGTCGTTTGTTTAGAAAAAAAAAACAATACATAGATAATACTTCATCGAAGGCCAAGTACTCGACCGAGTCACTATTTAGTAAATGGGACATAAGTATCAGCTGTTTTAACGTTACGGTTGTGTGCCAGTTAAAAAAAATGATAAGAGATTGCACTATTCTGGAATATTTACTATTGATAAGTTGAGTGAGCTTTGAAAAAAGTGAAGTGAGTGCCAGATATACAAATGAAAATGGCTGCCCAAAAACTGTTGTCAACGCTGTCATTGATGAATACACGAAATAATTTATCGCAAGCGTCAGGAATGATTTTATGAGAATCAAATTGTTCACGTGCTTTTTGTCGACTTGTCGACATATAACCAATCAAATTATGTGTATGAGTATCTCGCTATTTGTGTATTGTCTTTGAGAAGTGATTGGTATTTCAATATCTGACATTTGATACATAACGGTATGAATAATTGAAGGAATTTGACACAGACTTTATAAGTACCATATTAAAATTATCCCCAGAGAACTTTATACCCAGTACATCGTGCATACATTATATAATGTATGTGGGGAATTCGTGAGACGGTTGGCAACACTTTCAACTAAATATTTCATTTATGTTTGCTCCCAATGTGGATCATATATGTATCATTCTTATGGAGTTTATATTAACATATGTTCTACGAGAATTGCTGTTACACAATTGATCAACCCTATTTACGAATATAGCCATTATACATACAAAGATATGTGTACATGCTGTCTTTATTTACCTCCCACCCATCCTAAAAACGGTTGTAGCGAGAGTGTTAAGCTAACCACTAGTCCTGTTCTAGTCATACAATTTTATCCCTACTCTCTGATCTCTGCAACTGAATAAAAAGCAGTTCTCGTAGAAAGACTTATGTTGAGATAAACTCCATTAGTGGTCCATAAGCTTCATATTGAGAGCGTTATGGTTAAAAAAAAAGAAGAAAAAACACCATTTACACTTCATTTATCGAGAACCAGTTGCAAATTGATCGCTTAACATTTTTTTTCAGAAAGGTTAGGAAGGGTTAGTAATTAGCTTATCCCTCTTTCTACGACTTGTTTTCTGGATAAGAAGTGGGGAAAAATTAAAAAAAACATATAGACACCAAATTAATGTATTATGAACCATTGAGGACGTAAAAGAGTTGAGAGAAACACACGAATATTTCAGTATCGGGTTCAGTAAATCCCATGCTCAAAAACGTTTGTAATTTAGTTATGAGATATCGCAGTTTTATTGAAATGTACATTTTTGGGGACAAGGATTGTTGAAAGTAAAATAAAGATGTACTAAATTTTACTTTATTTCCAACAAATTTCCCCAAAGATGTATATTTCAGTAAAACTGCAACAATGTAGAGACATTCGTATGTTATTATCCATACTAAATATTCATGTCTTCATAGATTTAATCATTTATCAAAGACTTGCAGTGCTATTCCCGTGTGCATATCACTTATTTTGGAAAGTCTGAAATACCCAACACGTTATTGTGTTGGACGGACTGTATACTCGAAACGTGATTGTATGCGAGTATTTCAGATAGTCCAAAATAAGTGCTATGTAGGGCATCCAATCCCGGGATTCGGGATCCCGTAATCCCGGGATCCCGTTCAATTTTCTGATCCCGAAATTCCGGGATTGAGATGGCCGCGATCCCGGGATTTCGGGATTGAGAAATTTTGAGCAAATTCTCGAAATTTACACGAAATTGGCAAATTGAAGATTTCAAATTCCTCGGTGAGCTAAAAAAAAAAAAAAACGAGTTTTCGTGAGATTCTGGGAAAAAGTATACCAAATCGGAGATTTCAAATTCTTCGGTGAGCTAAAAAAAAAAAAACGAGTTTCCGTGAGATTCCAGGAAAAGGAAAGCAAATTGAGGATTTCAAATTCCTCGGTGAGAAAATCTCAATCCCGGGATCCCGGGATTCAAAATAAATCAATCCCGAAATCCCGGGATTGGAAAAAGGCTTCGGGATTGGATACCCTAGTGCTATGCACGTTAGAATAGCACTAATGATATTTATTTTCGCAAAGTTATATATACATAGGCCAGGTATGACGTTGGAATTTGGGGGCTCTGTGCACTGTGAGAATCTCATGCGTTTGCGGATGATGTAGACAAAATGGCTGTCCTTATACAAATGGGGATTTTCTCCGTCAAAGTTTTTTACAATAGACAATTTCTTCTCTGTTTTTTATTCGACTATTTGTGAAGATAATGAAATGGTTTTTAAACACGCTACGCAATTCTGTAATGCCGGTAAGTTGGAAATACGTTAGGCGAGTTGAAGTCACTTGTAATCGGGTGAAATTATCCAGTCGACACCGGTCGACAATATGCCACAATTTTCCTTATTCTTCATATTAACATTATTGTGTGCAAATTCAATAAATAACTATCTTCCAATTGTAGATGAATATACAAACCAAGTAAAAATAGTGCTTAAACAAACTTGTACATCTGTTGAAACATGCTCCATCTTAGTTTTCATAAATTTTAATATAATATCCTTTGTATTTTTGCTGTGACATTGAAATTATAAGTATGTATGTTACCTAAATAGTTGCAGTATTAGTATATTTTTTCTAGACGAGGACCAAAAACTGATATCGAAATTATGCGTTTCAAAATATACGATATAAACACTCACGTTAATATTATATTATCGATGGATTCGACGATGACTGTGGAAATTCATTTTCAATATGCGTAATTACGTTATTAAATTCGATATATTTGTTGTTCCGCTGATTGTAGAATAACAATGTTATCTAAAAATAATATATATTTTGGATAAATTACTTATCTTACTGAAATTTTGCTAACTGTGATATAATCTTCAGTGTGATCGAGTATCATGTCGTTTTAACATCTTTTGTGTATGTTTTGTGATTAAATTTATTTTCCGCCTTTAGTAATTCAATCCAGTGAAAGGGTGAAACTCTTTGACAAAATCTTATATCAATTTTCAAATCTGTGTCGGAAAATTCTCAATCCCTACCTAAAATAGTCTTTCTTTAAGAAATTTTTAGCAAAATCACCAAAACATGCCAACCTAAACTTTGAGAAAAATCTAAATGTTTATGTCGGTTTCAAGTTGCAGTATTTTTTTCTTATTTTACTTTCAAGAATTTTTTTATAAGTTTCTTGTGTATGTAGTTAAAAAATATAATCAATGCCAAATAAAGCGTTTGATAGACTAATTAATCTAATTTTCGAGGAGGGGCCGTGATATGAAAATGCTTTGAAAAATCTGGTTAATATTATTTAATAGTTATAATTTGAAAAATGCACGACGAATCGACGATACATTACCTAGTTGTTAACTACAAACTATTATTGTCGACCTTTGCTGTCATTGCATGTAGCTTAAAATTGCTGCGATAAAAAACTAATTAAACATTTGATTTTAAAGTTTTGAATGATGGGCTAAAACTGACATGAATGCAGGCAAATAATATCAATAATTTAAGTGACCAGTTACTCAACAAATACTAATCCGTTACCGTTACGATTTATAGATTGCAGTGTAGTGATTGTCCCAGATTTTATATTGGTAAAACTGCTAGAACCTTAAATATAAGAGTGGCTGACCATTTAGCCGCTTTTCGCTTAAAAAAAAGATACCTCCACCTTCGCCAACCATTTAATTCTTGAAAACCATACGTTTAATTTTGACTCAGGTATTGATTTGTTACATACTAACAGGGGCGAGTTTAAATTATTTTACCAATAAATCTTAGAGATTAATCGAGCTCAGCTCAACAGTTTACCAATTTTAAACGAGCAACTTTATTTACCAAATTCACCATTGTTGTACCCCTTTTAAATAACTGTCATTTATTAATAATTCAAGCACTTGGTATCATTAAATATTAATTCAAAGGCTTAAAATCAATCAACTTATTAATAATAGGTCGGATAAAACCCTAGATTTATTTTAAATATTCCTATGTTATCATCTGGTCATTAATATTTTCAAAAAATCCCCATAATTATAACAAACCCACTTAATTCATTGAAACTTGTATACATTCAATTTTCGCTAATTTACATTTTAATAGCCTTTTAACTTAGTGATCTACTTATATTATTGTATATAAACGATACAAACTGTTTACTACGCGGCAGTTCAAGTACATCCGTGCACTTGAAATGCCTGAAGATGCCGAAAGGCGAAACCCGGGTCGTTAGCGACAAAACTCATTGAAAAGTACAAAATTCAAACAGTTCAAATTTGATATTGAAATTCCATCAAGCACCATCAGTCGGAATACTTAATTAACATTCTTTTCTAACGTTCATCAATTATAATGATTTTTCTATAATTAAAGATTTCAGCAATATTTAAACTTATATAATACAATACATTCGGGTCCGTAGTTGTCTTCCGTGACTAATTTTACGGGCTCGATTCCCAGTACGAACAAATGATTTTCCAGCATGAGGGTTTTGGTGTCTAAAAATTCTCTCATACCCTTTCAATCCTAAAATAACGAGGCTTAGCGAGATCGATTAATTAACCACTAGTTCTGTCCTCGCCTTGTCCATATATTCTTACTCTCTGCGAAAAAGAGAGATTGAGCAAATTGGTAACAAGGATTATCCGTTGAAAAACATTTGTTGAGATTCCTTTATTTGGAGGCCACAATTGGGAGCGGACATGGATTTTTAAAAACCATTTTTTCCGATTTTTAAGAAGTGATTCTAAAGTGTACGTTATGAAAAAAATTCATTGTTGGCTTACCTTTTTTTAATTCGTTTAATAATCTGTAAAATTCATATAATATTTATTGAATATTTTCTTCTGATTAGTCATTTAGAACTGGTATAAATACCAGTTGAAAATGCTAACTAAAATTCGACATCGGCTCTGATCGTTTTGTTAGTAATTATTCATATTTGACACGATTCAAATGTCATCTTATTCTCGGAACAGAAATAAAATATCTGATAATCAACTATTCATTAACAATGATCTCGTCATAACTTGTCAAACAAGATTATTCTACTCATCACACTTACTTTCTTTGCTCCGTAATTTATCTCCATACTAAATTGATTCAGGAGAATAGAAGATGATTCAATAAATGATAATATTAAAGCATGTCAAACAGTTCTAAATGTTTGTGAGACTGTTGCGCAACAAAAATTGCACATACTTTGCACAAGATTAGTTTCAAATGATTTCTCTTATAATGCATAACCACATAATGTTCTAACTTCTATAAAGACTTCATGATATATATGCACGACAATAGTTATTAAGCTTTCTTTGTTATTTCTTTTACTAAACTTAACGACAGTAGAGCCTCGATATAACGTAGTAAAAAGGTGTCCGTTTTATAAATGTTTGTAATTTTACGCTATTTTTTTTACGTTACGTTAAGACGATGTGTTTGATTGTAAATTTCAATATAAACTTATTGAGTAAAGTAATAAATGCATTCGTTCGCTTCGAGTAAATAAGTTGAACTGCTGTGCAGCTGTTTGAATCAACGGCCAGCGTTGCAAACATCAGTACTACATTAATTCTACGACAGGACGTGATTGAACTTGAGAACATTGTTTACGAGCGGTGACACAAAGATTTAAACATCTATTACATCAATCGGGTGTTTTTAAATATGTACTCACATTTTATCAGATATTTTGTTCGTTATATTCCTCCGTTTGGTGAGTCCTCTATCTCGAGGTACGTTATATCGAATTTCTTCTGTACACACTTGTTTTTAGCAGTTTACCTCAGTGGAATCTTATTGATACTTAAATGATTTCTCTTCGAGCACTCAAGCATGTTAAGCCTCATTTTTAATATATATTTGGCATTACAGCCAATGTCAATGCGTCAAATATTTGTTAAAAGATCGTAGGGGATAAACTCGTAATAAAATTATTGATATTACCCACTCAATAAAATAAACATCGTGCTCAATCCAATCTTAAGGGTCCAACCTGTGGAAAATTCCTCCCTGTGGGGGGGGGGGGGTACTTTAGTGTTCCAGTGGGTAAACCGTTAGATTACAAGATTCTTGTTTTTAAACTGAAACTTAATTGAAAATTCTTCTGAATTTTTTGTTCATTGAAATATATTGCAGTAATTTCAGTGTGTTAGTAATTAGTTAGTTGACAAGAATCTCAAAAAATATATAATATTATGTACGTACATAACTACACATACAAAAAGAGTTTCAACACCTTGGGTATGGGGGAATCATATTTTGAAGGAATGGAGCGAATATGGTTGGAAAACCCTACTCTTTATAATCATTTATGAATTTGCATCCAGGGTAATGGTTTCAGAAGAGTGGGAAAATGGACGATAATAATGACTGGATTCGATCGGACTTTGCTTAGAAATCCTACAACCATTCAGCGTAACTTCGCTGGAATATTTCGCTCAGGTTTCGAAAGGTATTGTCCTAGTGTAATGCGGCCTTTACAGCTCGGTCGCGAAAGGAAGCACCGCTCGATTGGGCCAGCCTGTACAAATTATCTAGGTACTAAGGCTTCCTGACACACTTTCGAGGCAAAGCGGTCGACTCTAGCCTTTAGTAGTACGGACGACTAGTTCGCTTGCTTCGTTGAAGCGGTCTCTTCGGCTATATATCACACGAGAATAGCGATAAAAATACATAGATCGATTCCTAATTTTTAAGCCATTTTCGCCCCCAATATGGAGAAGTTGATTTACCCAGAATTATTGCTCTAACTGTATTTTTCGCAGAGGAAAGAATTTATGAATCTAGCAATGGACGACACTCGTCCCCTGATTTATGCGGTATATATCGACTGCAGAAAGGAAAAAAGACACAACCCGCACATAACAAATTTCACATGAGACACAAAAATGTGTTTTGACTGTACTTTCGATGGTTTCGGCGGTAACTTTGTGGAAGTTCATTTTAATAGAAAATTTAAATTATCTTTGATTATTTCACGTATTGTGTTACTTACTGTGACACGTGTTTCGCCTCTTTCAGAGGCATCTTCAGACTTACTATCGCAAAGTTTGCTTAAGTAATGAAGCAAGATTGATTCTCACATTTTAAAATTATGAAATTACAAAATGGAGTTTTTGGTTTTTTTTTCCTTTTAAGAGGAGCAAGGAGGGGGGTGTAGAATCGAAATAAAGCAAACAAATAATTAATAAATAATGATACTAATGAGTTGCAATCAATCAGATTGGGATTTTTCCTTTTTAAGGGAAGCAAAGAGGGGATTATAAAATCGAAACAGAGCAAACAAATTTAATCATACTACTAATGACGTTAAACACTACAAACTATTAAACTAATGAGCTGCAATCAATCAGCTAGGTTGGTGATTACTCTATTAATTGGGAACAATTTAAGTAATGGGGAACCACCTGTGCTATTAAGAATATTATTTAATATCTATATCTATAATATTATTTATTCTATTGTTTTTTGACTATTTTGGGCCACAGGAAAATTATGAAATATACACAACCTTGTAGAGCAAGGACACTGATACTGTATTTTAATAATAAATTGTTAAAGAAAAATCTTTTATTTATTCGGCATTTTTAGCTTACATCTTTTTGATAGAACGTGTATCAAGTTTTATATTGTGATTATCTGTTTATTATGTCTTTTTGCCTTTCCAAAATCGATATGTTTTTTACAAACCTGCGTAAAAAGACAAAAACTATTAAAAAATAAAATCATGTTAAACAAAACATATATTCTAAATTGTATTCATCCTCTTTTTTTCCTCATATTTTTTTCCATAACCAGGTTTGAAATCGCTTTTATCACCCTTAGAAGAAATGACCAGATGAATTTCACAATAAGCCCAAATATTCGTGTTATCTTGAGTAGTTTTTTTTTTATTAAAAATCTGTGGTCATTTACTGTTTTAATTTTTCGTAAATTTTTGTATATTCATTCACACTCAGAATATGTATTTCGGAGGTCTCGTAGGAAAATGAGAGCACTTATTGTGTTAATAAATTTAAATTTCATTACCTATTTGATTTTTAAAAAATTGCATAATTTTAGATACAAGAAATATGCTACGTGCATTTAACTATCAAGGGGTCTCAAATACGATAATGGTCACATTGTATCTTGTCCCTAAAGTGTCCAAAGGTCTCCATATTATTCCAAACCCAATAACTCTTATCGTCAGAACTTCTCTTTGTAGATTGTGTCTGACTAAACTATTGCCTAGTGCAGGGATGGCAAACCTATGGGACGCGTACCCAAAGTGGCACGATTTTCAAGTTCAAAAAAAATATTTTTCAAGTTTAAAAAAAAAAATTGATAAATGATTTTTTAATAATCTTTGAATTATTAATTTATTCCGTTTTATTAATTTTCAAATGTTGTTGCAATTGTAATTTTTAAGATTGTGAATTAAATTCAGAAAAAAAACATTTTTTATTTTTTCTATCGTGTTATTTGTTTTACTGGTCGGGCACGCCATGTCAATCAAGAAATAATATTTGAGGATTTTTGGCACGCGGACCCAAAAATGTTCGCCATTCCTGGCCTAGTGTAAAACGAGAAATGCCCACATATTTTGAATACATAATTACTAGTTCGAATGTAAGAAAATTACTAGGCATGCCAACTCTTAATTCAATCTTCACTTTCTATTCAAATTATTTATTTTGCAATATGTAAAGCTATTTCACAATTTGACGACACATGTCGACATACTCAACGAATTAAGCAGTAACTGAAATTTTGTCATTTTTTTAATAAAGCGAAATAAAATATTGTTGACAAATAATTGATTTTTATTACATTAGAAAAATTCATAGCTGTTCGTAAATCATTTATTGTATCGGTATTGATTTAGTAGAACTGCATTTCCGTAAAGAATAAATAGGAAAATAATTCGTTTTTATGAACTTTCGATTGAGAATATTTTTTAATTTGAATCGTTCAAATTATGTACATTCACACAAGTTTTGTCACTAACGACCTGCGATTCGCCTTTCAACATCTTCATGCGTTCAAGTGCACGGATGAACTTGAACTGACGTTTAGTAAATAAATGTATCGTGTTTATATAAGAAACAAATGTATCACTAAGTTTAAAGCCATTGCTGGCTCAATGAATTAACCCATGGGAATCCTTAAATATTTGAATGGTAAGTAATTTCAAGAATTATATTTATTTTGTTTGCTGGAAAATTTATACTTATATTTACTGACATATAGGATACAAGAGTTGGGAATATGGCAGATTTACCTGCTCATTCAAAATTGGTAAACTATTTAACTGTGCCATATTTATTTCTAAAATTTCGTGGTAAAACAGTTTATGATTGTCCGTGTTTGCGTGTAACATTTTAATCCCTTCATCCTCGTTGAACGAGTGGTTCTCATAAATCAGGTGGTTGGCAAAAGTCGACGTGTCTTTTTTAATGTAAAGGCGGCCATGTGTTCCGAAATTCTATTTTTTAAGCTTGTTTATGTTTTTCCGATATATAAATTTGTGCAACAAAAGCATTGCAGTCTATAAATCCCAGATTAAATAGAATATTTTTGTTTACCAGGACTGTGAAGTCAGGTAAAACAAAAACGACTCTTATACCATCAGATTATTCTAGTTACTAGAATAATTTTAGTACATGGTCATAATTTCACCAATCGATATTATGAATAGACTAATAAATGTTTTTAAAATGCGTCAGCGTCGTAAGATTATTCCGACTCAAAAAAACAAAACACACGGCTCGCGACTCCAAAGCCCTGATTTATAACTCGCATTTCTGAAAGAAAAACAAAATTGAGTTGCTATTTATTTGTAGGGGTAGTCAAATGCTTATTATTATATGTATGTTAAATATTACTAATAATTTGTATCGTCACAGGAATAAAATACTCAATGATTCGATTGTAAATGCTCACTCGCTTAGCGAAACAGATCAAGGTATAATTTAGTGCCAATGATATTATTGTAATATTCACAATGCCTTTTCACTACGTTAATTGTGTTTGACACACCCACGATTATTTGTATTTATATTGTAAAATATAAATATTAATATATAAGCTTTTTGATGTTATAACGTGGTCGCCGATTAATATATTTGAAATATTCAATACCGTAGAAAATCCCGCATTAAATTGAGTTTGAAACTACCTTTTGCGTTTTTACCTCTCTAGAGAGATAATTTATCTACCCATGTACCTGTAATATTTCGCTAACTTTACCCGGCCATAATAAATTCCATCAGATTTTCAAACCCGGATGATAGTGGTTATCGTCCTACCAAGAATAAACATTAATTAGTTTTCTATTTATAACATTGCTCTTCGGCCATTCCTGTCGGACATATCAAAGCCAAACTACTTTTTTATAATTGTGTGTCGAGATGTTTTGCGGTGGGATGGTTTATTTAATTACTTCTGCCACATCGAAATCATAGATATTTTAGTAATGATCACGCATAGAGAAGCGAGTGATAACAAAAACAGTCTTCTTTTTTTAATGTGTAACTTTATTCGCTTATTTAAAAAATGCATGTTCAAATATACTACAGTGAAATTCCGATTTTACGTTTTTCAAGGGACCCTAAAAAGCTTCACATAATACAAAAATAATGTTTGTTTTTAATGTACCTATTTTTATTATAGAATATGTATTTTCTTTTAAGTTTCATTATAAATTAAATATTATTGAAAACCCTTTTTGCAGTTATATCAATTGTTAAAAAGATCCCTCAAACTCTACTTTTCAAAGTTTTTTTCACACTTTTAGCTACCTTAACTTGTTTTTCTTCAGATTTTTTCAATATCTTAAATTGTTTTTAGTTTATCAGCTGGAGTTCTAGTTTTCTTTATTGGGGGTGCATTTAAGTTTTGAATAAGAAATATTCGCGAAACTAGGTGCGAGACAAGACTGACTTTATAAGCGAAATTGGAAATATATTGAACACAAATTCATTATGTAGTGAAAATTAGTCCAAAGCTAATTTTTAATGTATAGAAATCAACACATATTGTGTTAAGAAAATTTTTCACGTTCCAAAAGTTATAGAATTAATGACCCTTTTAGTGGTGTATTATTATTTTTAAAAACCGTTCGTTATTTTAGAAAATCACTCATTAATTCGGTGTTTTATATGAAATATTGACATACCGATTATCATTTACTCCCCCGGTATTGCGATCCCAATTAGTCAGTTTTTTTTTTGTAATGCCTGTATTGACTCGTTCGTCCGATATTGCAATCCCTACTCGCATCCCACAACTAAAATAAAAAAAGTTTTTTTTAATATACATATAAGTATTCTTTACAATGAAAAAACACACGACCTAGTAAAATAGAAAAAAATTCAACATCATACTTGTTTTCAACTTGAAGAATTACGTTAATTTGCTTAAATTGTTAGTTTTATACATGCAATATCGTTTTTACACACAAGCAGTGCAAATGTGATTATTGTATTGAAATTATGTTTGGTTAAAGATAAACAATTTTTTAATGGTAAAATACAAATACATACGGAATAATAGTGAATAAAGAATTGTTTTCGTCTGTATTAAAGTGTTTGTCGTTCTGGATAAATATTGTTATCATGAGCGATATGCAGTTGAAATACTGTTGTTGAAATGATAACGATGGTCGAGAATATGGCAGTGGAAGGGAACCTGCGGCCTTTTGGCTCCTCTGATGCGACCTTTTGACTTGATCAAAATATTCACTTTGATCAAAAAATTATACGCAAGCGTTTGAAAAAAGAGCGTTATCAACCCATTATATGTTTGACGGTCGAAAAAAAAGGCGGTGCTAACGTTTTCTTTACTTCGACCTTGTGAATCAGATAAATGAATTTGGCCTTTTGAAATGAAAAAGGTTCCCCGCCCCTGAGTTAGAGCTTCACCCTAACGATCAGATGGTTCCTAGCGTAAATCTTTTTTTAATTTGACATTTAATTTCACTCTTCGAGTTGATTTTTGGTGACTTAAATAAAGCCTCAGAGTTTTTATCATGTGGCTTAAAAAAATATCTGACTCATCGACAAGTAATAACTGTAATGCCAAATATTTGTATTACTGTTCAACGATTAAATGTAAAAAGTTAATTTTATGACCGTCTCTAAAATTGAAGCGACGCTTTGGCGATTCAAATTAATTTCTATGTTGCTAAAAAACCAAGATTAGTTTTTTCAAGTTCTTTGACAGCTTACTGAAAAAAAATGTCTTTGATCGATTGCTTTTGTCTCGGTTAGTCGTAATCTTTGTTACACCACTGGCCGTGAAATCGTTTCACCTTGAGAACAACAATGCAATGGTGTTGAAACACTGAAGAGAACTGGAAGATATACATCGCAGTTATTTCAATTTAATAAACAGTGAACTGGCCACACGGAAAGATTTCAATCTCGGTATTGCCAAAACCAGTATCCCAATATTTCCACTGACTGTAACTAAAATGCAAAATATAGGTTTTTTGTAAAATATTTGTGCAACTGATTTTTGTAACATAAAAAAAAAATAGGAGTTCAGCATATTTATGCTTTGGACTAACTAATTCACACGTTGGTCATTACAAAAGTTGCACCTTTATTTATTATTTTTCTTGACTTTTTCGATATTTTTGTACGTGTCTGAAACTGTAGCCATAATATTGTCTTTTTTAAAACTGTTCTTTGTCCGACTGACACATGTACATATTACGTTACGTGGTGAATTTTGTGTATTGTTTTTATGTCCCTTTTTTTCTTAATCGACAAGATTTGTTCGTTTTTTTCGTGTACGATTACCTCATTTATCAAATGTATGGTGCTTTTGCGTCAGCTTTGATGCCATGTACACTTTGTTATTTTATTTTTACAATATATGAGTTATCAAATATATCTCAGGATTTCGAGGTTAATTTAACATAACAATAAAACTCACACTAAAAAAATTAATTTCATCTGAAACGGTCGCATTATCTTATCATTTAGTCAATCTATAAGAGTTATCACAGCATAGATTTCATCTGAATTATTAGTCTCTCAGATAAATGTAATCTGAGGATATTGTTGTACCTTGCAGGTGTTTATTTCATGTGTGATATTTTTAAATCAACACTTGTCTTGAGAATGCAGTCACATCTTTACAATTATCTTCGCCTCACAATCCACGTGTCAACACTCCAAAACCGGACTAAATGTGTCAAGGTCGCAGACTGACAAATTAACTGTCACTTATTAACGATATTTACGCATCGTATTGCCTCTTTGATATTTTTGTATATGATTGCCATCTGTTCGTATTGGGATATAAAATTATTATGTATCTATGAATCTTGTTGAAATATTGTCGTTTTTATTTGCATTGCTTATTTTCAGTGGAATGTCGTTAATCAACGTAATCATATTTGAAGATTGGCATTCCAAAAATTAAAGATGTACATTTAATTAATATGGGTAAAAAACGTGCAAATCACAAGAGAATTTGAGTAAACTAAACATGATTGAGTAGCCCTAAATTTATCATAAAAATATAATTTCCGACGATGAGGAAAGATAGATAAACACTAACTATTATTATTGTCTATTTTTAGCGTTGTTTAGTATTTTTTACATAGGTGTATTATTTGAAAATTGTTAAAATGACGCATTCGTAAAGTTTTGTAAAGAACTTATTAAGTCAATTAAAATTTATCGTATCTGAAAAATCGGCAAACCTTTGCAAGAACGCTGCACTCATTTTTTACTAGTAACATTTACGTAATATTTTTTTATTTTTTTTAAACCATGTCCGCTCCCAATGTGGAGCATATGGACTCCTAATGGAGTTTATCTCAACAGAAGTGTTTCTACAAAACTGTTTGTTACTCAGTTGCTCAACCTCTCTTTTTCCAAAGAGAAGAGAGGGATAGAAGGATAGGGCTAAGACAGGATTAGTGGTAAGCTAATTGCTCTCGATACGCCCCGTTTATAGGATAGGATGGGTGAGAGGGTAGAATTCAAGACATCACATACATCCATGCCTTTGAACAGAAATTCATAAATCGATTGAAAAATCAATTTATGAAACTGTCCGTACCGGGATTTGAACATAAACAAACAAATAATGTAAACAAATATGTAATTCGCAGGGGAACTTAATGTCTATGAAAGGGAAGCACAAATACACACTATGACGTAGTTTATAATATCTAAAATGGGATTATTTGGAGCTTCAAAATAATTCATAAGTGAGCTACCACTCCACTCTTCAATTACAATTTGGAAATAATTTGAATCGGTGTGCATAAGTCAATTTTGGTGTCACTAAAATTAAGGCATAATAATTTAACAAGCATATTTTCATTCGTTGTAGGCAACTCGGTGTGAACCACCTAGCGTGGAAGCATTTTTTGATAACACAGTTTTTAAATTATTAGTTGCTGTTTATATTCGAGTCCGTGGTCGAGTGATGGAAGATAACTCTATTAATAGTTTGTGTGCTCCACATTGGGAGTAGACATTGCGTAATTTTTATATGAATACATATATAATATAACTATTTATTCAAATCTAGTTTTTACGACAAAGTGTTTTTTTTAACAGAACGCCCTTGCTGAAAATATAAAATGCCCACTGCATTCTTCTTTGAACCGGTATCTTAATTAGTTTTCCTCGAAATTAGGCTTCCAATATTAATATATATTTTTACAATACAATCGAAATAAAAACGCTCAATAAATATTTTAAAATTTGACGAGTTAATAATTATTATTTAAATATCTAACCGTAAATTTTCATTCCATTCAACTACGTGTATGTATTAAATTTTTACTACTATTGCTTCCTTCACTTTACAAGCATATTTTGTATCGGTGATGCCAGTCAAATCAGTAATTAATAACTGGGTATATTAAATTTACCATTCAATAAACTTACTTTGAATATTTTTTCGGGTAGATAATTGGAAAAATAATTCTGTAATCGAATGCAGCGTGTGGCCTTGAGGCCGCGCCAAAACTTCGAAAAATAAATAAACGCTTTTGAAATATTATTGTTCCGTTGCATTTGCGAACAAATATGTCTGGCATAATAAAGTTTCGGTTGGCAGCTATTATTTATTCACGATAGCCGGGAGACAAATTCAAAATGTCTGATTACCGCAGCAGGGCTGTCATATTTTAATTTATTTACAATCAATCAATTTATCTCGCGAAGCTGTCAGACAGTATAGTCTGGTACAATCACGATCTTTTGAAATTCATCAATTGTTTTCAAATACCTACAGTGTTCTTGTAATTACCAGAGTTGCTTCGGTAGTTGTGTCATTTTTGATAATTTACTTGTAAAATGTCACACTCACTCACACAGAATTGTCGGTGACTTTTGTCCACATACGTTCCCGCTATTAGTGATCAAACTAATAATATATTGTTTAAGAATTAAATAGTGAAGAATTAAATAGAGGAGTTAGTTAGTCACTAACCTCATTTTTCAACATGACATTTTCTAGATAAATGTTAAGAAGTAATTGACAAGATATTAATGAATTAATCTATTCATAAATAACCTCTTTTATAATGCTGTGTTATGTATACACAACATTATAGCATAGAGTGCTATGTTAAATTATCTATGGCAACTTGTAACAATAAACCTTTCAACTAAACCGATATCCTTCTCTCCAAATCTAGCTTAGTTCAAATCGAAAGGTCGATAGCCATGTAGAAACTCCTCGATACTCATATCGTATCATTTTGATTCATAAGATTAAGTGATTTATTTATAAAGTGTAAAATATATATATGGAATAAAGTTAAAACAACATTGAATTAAAATTATGTGTTTTAGTAATAATATATTCATAACAGCTGTGATAATATTTTAATTACTATTCATATCTTTCTGACACACTTATTTATATTTATTGTAGGCATTAAAGATGTACAGCAAATAAACGTTAATTTCGTAATAAACGTAAAAACTATGTTTTCACGTTCCATAAATTGTTTCAAAGGTTTCTCGAAGTTTTGCCGTGAAATTAGTAAACTGTTATTTCATAATGTTATGTTAATTCCATTGAGGAGTCGAGCGTAGCCCTGAAGAAAATAATCAACAATTAGTTGATAACGTGACCATGAGATGTACCAGTGCTCTGTCATGGTTGTTGTAGCTTGTTCCACTTACATGCTGCTGGCAGGGCTGAAAGTGGAAGTTAATTAAAACACTTCGGATTCACGCCGAAAACAAAAAACATGCTTATTTGATTTTTTTGTTATTCATAAAAATCGAAACGTTTCTATTGATCAATGAATAATCAATCACCTATATAATTAAAACATGCATCGAATGAAACAACTGTTAGCCGTACAGTATTTGCGAAAAAGTATTATTATATTATATTTTAAAATATAAATATTAGTAAAACAGATGTCGCTTGCTGTGGCTCAGTTGGTTAGAGCTTGCTCTACCGATCACACAGGTCTGGGCTCGATTCCCGGAGATCACAGTGGATTTGAGAATTATTCAATTCAAAGTTGTGATCGAAGACATTATTTCCTTTCCTCCCATCCTTCTGATTCTTTGTGAAAGTGAGTGAAACAGTTCAAGTAGAAAAAACTTCTGTTGAGATACCTCCATTAGGAGGCCATATGATCCACATTGGGAGCGGACATTGATTAAAAAATTAAAAAAAAAAAAAAAAACAGATCAGGAAGTACTTATATATTTGTTAGATGTTCCTGCGGGTTAATAGAGATCGTTGAATCTTTTAATGAATTATCAACGTTTCCATCGGTTTTGTCATTTTCTACCTCCTTCGGTACCTTGGAGACGTCATTTCCCTTAAGATTTAAGAAAACTGTCATCAGGTCCAATAATTATGACAAAATTTTGGAAAAGAGTAACTATTTCATAATTAAAATCGCATTATATATTCCTATAATTTTCGTACTAGAAGCCAAAACTGATAGCTCCAGAATCTGCAAGCTAGAGTAATAACATAATTATTATGTGTTTTAGAAATCTACCACTGAGATTTTTTTTTGAAATCCCAGGAAGAGCTAAAAAATATAAATCCCGGGATTACAAAAAGGGTTCGGGATTGGATGCCCTAGTCCTGACCATATTAAATGAATGTGGAATTAGTACAAGAGTGTTTTTTTTATGTTATCATTTTAATCTTAATTTTTCACGGCCGACAAGAATTTTTTATTAAAATATTCTTTCGTAATATCATTCATGTCCATATCCTTAAAATTTGTATTAAATTATTTATCGAATTTCAGGTAAACGTCGAGACTTGTGTGGGTATTGCTAACGAGATTTTCTTATTATTTTTATTGCATTACTGGCCAGTGATCAGTTCATATCTTGAAGGACACTTAAAGGTCACAGAATCCTTCAATCAACTTCACGTCAATCATTTGTAACAAATAATCTAACTTAATATTTTGTTTTTTATGTATCGGAATACTAAGAAACTCTTTTCTTAATTGATTGATTTATGTTTTGTTGTCTTCGTGTTGGAAAGGTATTATATTTATTAAATTTAAAAAACCCACTTTTTCGAAATTATACATTATATTGTAAAAAAATATTATTTGTTAATTTTGATAATTATATTTAAGAATAACTTTCGAATTCATTGTGGCAGTGGTTCTTAACCGATACTTGATATAATGATGATAATAATGCCATTTCAATTATCATATACCAATGCCATAATGCCATTTCAATAATTATTACCAATGCGAAATGATAAAAACCGAAAAACTAGTCTGCATTTATTTCTGACTTTTTGACCATTTGTTTCTGATTTTGGTGCTCTGCATTTTTCTTTATAATCGAAAGTGTTCCGAGACTTGTTGTAAAAATTAGTTTGTTTCATTAAATTTTTATATTTGCGCACATTTTGTATTTTGCTGAAAATTGACTGCTCACAGAAGTTGATGGTCCGCATACACAATAGAAAAATTAGAGGGAACGTTGGGGTTGGTTGGTTGTAATTGATTTTAAATTTAGATTATTTGTAAGAGACTCTTCTAATCTTCTTAAAGAGTCCATATTCTATTCATTGGTAGCAAAAATCTTTAAAAAAATATTTCTCTGTCAATCGTAAATCGCTAGTAAAAAGAGTATTTTTTAACCACTTATTTTAAAAGTGTCGTCGCAGGAAATCTGCTTTACGATTTCAATATCTGCTCTGAAAATTATCATTACTATTACATATAATTGTTGTATATTGCATTTAAATAGATATTGTTGTATTTAATAACATAACGAAGTTTATAACTAAAAATAATAAGTTATTTTTAATAACACGGAAACTCTACAAAGGGCCCTATGTATTAATTTGGTTGCACCATTGCGATCAATCCACCTGGTTGTCGTGGGCGCCGGTTGCCGATCACTGTTTTTCCTATGAGTTTAGGTATTTCTCAGGTATCGGTTATTTCCTCCGGATGCGGTGATGTGTTCATAACCTGCCGTTTATTTTCTGGTCTAGCTATAATGCGTGAAGGATTTTATTTTTTCAATTCCATTTTTGAACATCTCACGAATTTATATTTTGTACCTATGTAGGTAAAATAATATTTTTTATCTTCGTTATTGTATGAAAAACTATCATTATTGAAAACGTACCCTTCAATACATTTAATGAATGAAAGAAATAGGTCGTTTTAATTTAATAGCTTTATATATTATAAAATATATCGATAGATAGTTTTCACCTCGTCCATTAACAGGTATCGACTCAATGCCATATTGCAAGGGCTCCCAACCTGTCGATCGCCGAGCAAAATTTATTTGATGCCAATAATGTTTGAATTCATGGAAACATGCATGAATATTGTTTGTTGATTCCTCATATGTACAAAATACGAAAGTTTAAAAAAATATTTTATTTTTACAGAAATATATTTTGCATTGTAAAATGTTTTTTTTTAATTTTTAGTTGAAAACAAGGATCAAAGAAAATTCTTGTTAGATTCATTTTTAAAATCGACATTTAAATTCTAAGTACCTCCCAACCTCAAGAACCGGTATGGGCAATCAGCGGCTCGCGGGCCACATCCGGCACGGCACGTATTTGTCTGTTGCCCGCGAGCTATAAACGTATTACTGATAAAGACTCCCATTTGTGCTAAGCTAAATATAAAGATTTATATAAAGAGTATTTTGCTCATTTGCCTAGAGAGTTAACCTAGAGAGTTGAGAGGTTTGTTGAAAAGGTTATAATAATACAAGACATTTCTAATTAAGCTCTGGAAGTAACAAAGAAAACAGCTGATGGATTGAATTAAAATTTATTTAGGCAACAATTTTTTCATGCGGCAAATAAATGAAGAAGAAGCTTCCATAGAGGCAAGTTTTGTTTTTGCCCATATAATTGCAAAAAGCAATAAACCGTTTTCGGAGACTATATAAATGTTTTATTAAGGAAGCATTTAGAATTAATGCATGTCCTGACATTAAACACAAATTTGAGAAGCTAAATTTATATCGGCAAACCGTAGCAAGAATTAAATGTATTAAAAAAAAACGAGAAATAAAAATCAATTTTGACATATTAATCGATAGCTCTCGACGAAAGTAATGACCAAAGGGACTGTTCTTAATTTTCATACGTGAATGTATGTACCTCCAAACCAGTAGCGGATCCAGAAATTTTCCCATTCAATTTGAAAATAATCATGATACATAAATAATACATTAAAAAATAGATGATTCAAAAATAATATATCTATGTAAAAATAGTCAATACATAATTAAGTATCTATTCTATAAAACAAAGTAAACTAAACAATTGAAGAGCTCATTTCACAATAAAGTTTTAAAAAATATTGAAAATATATTCTCCCAAGAAGGGGCGGCATGCCCTCCATGCCCCCATGCCCCCCCCCCCCCCTTGGATCCGCCAATGGTCCAAACTAAATATTAACTCTTAGAAGTCCTATCCTAGAAGTCGAGCTGGACTCGACATTACAGATTTGGCAATATTTTTTTTATTTACTGATTTTTTAATAATATATTTTTTTTTCATCCAAATATTACCAATACGCATTGTGCGCAAGATAAATTTTGCTATACTGAAACATTCAAAATGTTTTTTTATTATAATTATACGATAATAAATTAATTAAAGACGAATTAATGTGAAAACATATTTCAATTAAGGATTGCAAAGGGTTAACGAGCAGTTGTAAGAATCTCTACCGCAAAATTAGCACCTGAAATTTAACTCTTCAGTTCCATTCGTCTTATTAAGTTGTTTTTTGTTGAAATTTCTTTTTTATGATAATTAAAAGTGTTTATCTAAAAAACAGTATTTTACTTGCGGCCCGCTGTTCGTTTCGAATTTCTATATGTAGCCCTCCCTGCTGAAGAAGGTTGGGCACCCTTGAAATATTGCATTCATTGTTTTATTTTTCCTGTCATTGAATACATTTAATTTCAACTGTACAATGTGATCCTTAAATTATTTTTTTTAGATTCGCACTAAGTAGTTTATTTTCATGTAAAAATCGACGATGTTCTTTGCGAGTGCATTTTATATGATACCGCAATGAAAATAAAGAAAATGTTTTATCGTGTCTATAGGATGGCCCAAGTCAATGACCGCCTTGTTTTAAGTCTACGCTTAAAGGTGCATTTACACACTACTCATTTATTTACAATATATATTGTGAATCATTTACTCACATTAAATAGTATACAGTTTTTAAGCGACATACAATATAGTTTATTTTTATTTGCATGCAATATATTGTTTTCTTATAAAGTAACCCATGGTTGAGTGGTTGAGGTCGTTAACTTCGATTACGGAGGTCACGGGCTCAAATCCCAGTTATCATTTTATAAAATGATTTTTCAATCAATTTATAAATTTTGGATGTATAATTTATAAATCCTAAAAAGGGTCGCAGTAAGAGCGACTAGCGAACCAGTAGTTCTGTCTTAGCCCTATTCTTATATGTATACTTTCTTTGGAAAAAGGGAGAGGTTGAGCAACTGAGTAACAAGCAGTTCTCGTATAAACACTTCTGTTGAGATAAACTCCATACGCTCGACATTGGTAGCAGATGGTAAAAAAGTGTTCCCAGTAGATTTTTCATTCGATTTATGAACTTCGGTTCGAAGGCAGAGATGTCTATTATCCCAACACGATCTTAAAAACGGAACCAACCATTGAAACATCCTCGAGGGCGATGATGTGAAATAAGGTTATGTTTACAGTGTGGGTGTGCTAAATTTTATTTTAATCCATGTCTGCTTCCAAAGTGGAGCATATACTCCCCAAATCGAGTTATATATCGGATGTTTTTTCTACGAAAGCTGTTCTTTACTCATTTGCTAAACCTTAACCTGCTAAATGCAGCACAGGACTAGTGGTAAACTAATTTCTCTCACTGCGTCCCGTTATTAAGGGATCGGAAGGGTAGAAAAAAATTGTAAACATTACATACACCCATTCCTTCGAACAGAAATAAATTGAAAAAAGGCAGTTCGTACTGGGAATCGAACCCGTGAGATCCGTCACGGAAGTCAACGACGCTGAGATCTACGCCATGAAACCGACATGCTAAAATTTACTCACCTGTAGAAAAACACTCGATGAAAGAGACTCGAAAAACTTTAAAGCTAATGCGCCCTAGGACTAAATTTATTTAAAAAAAAACACACATACACGTTCTCTTTGCGAATGCGCTAACAGACAGAAAGTTTGTGTGTGTGTGTGTGGCAAAACTTGTGCGAATGTAAAAAATTTAAATGATTCAAATCTTTAATTTATTAAATTATCAATTATCATTTTGGTTCCTTTCATATTATTACAGTTTTTAGATTGGAATGATAAGAATGATTAGAAAAATATTTTGTTTCAAGTCACTTTAGAAAAAAAATGTTGGATATTTTGTTCCTAAATGCAACAACAAGATTAATGTAAACTGACCATTAGTAAGGGCCGTCCGAGGAACTTCTCAAGATTTATCGAAATACAAAAGAGCTGCGGGATATTATTAAGCCGGTGTGGCCATCAATAAAATTATACCTATTATTTAAAAAAGATACCATTAGGAAATAATGTGTTCCCTTTGCTCTTGCAGGGAATAATTACAAAAAGAAAAAAAAATGTTTGTACAAAGGATTGATCCTCTACGTAAGAATTATTGTTTATTGCATATCGACATTAGTTTATGTCATTTTTTAAATAAATAAAATATAGATGAACCGCATTTTTACGTTTTTGAAGGACCAGCGAAAATGTTGAGGGAAAACTTTGATTGGGGGTCACGAATATTTTTTCATATATCTGTGTTTATATAGTATCTATAACTCATTCGATTCGATAAATTTATTTGAAGGTTTGATTGAGTATGTCATCCAAGTTAGTAAAATAGCTTTTAAGCTCTTCCGGTTGACATACTTTTAATTATTTCAGAAGTAAATTGCGATAAAACTTAAAAACTGGTACTAATTGTACTAAAATGAAATGGAACTATAAAAAATACACGAAAATAACGAGACAACGATTCCGGGCACATAAAAACGGGTTTTCACTGTTTAATAAGTCAAAATACACAATGCTTATCAATTAAATAATTAAATAATGCAATAAATACGTTAACTTATTTTTTTAAATCAACTATAAACTACCAATGTAAAATTTTGATATTCGTAATACAGTATTTAAGCAGTGGATTTTTGTACGAATAGTTACGTTGGGTAACTACTGGAATTGACTCGTACAGAGATTGGTTTACAACAAGTTTTCCTAACCACCCTGAATCTTAAGCTGTTGTTAATAAAGACGACCTGCTCTTTAAGTAGTCTATAATGACTAATAATGTTGTAAATATACTCTTGGAATCCTTGTGGAACCAAATACTTATTCTAGGTTAACGTGAACCAATAAATTATACAAAAAGTATGTAGTATACATATCGACTGTGGAAAGGAAAAAGGACGTAACCCACATATATCAAATTTTACAGGAGGCGCTAAAAACGTGTTTTGATAATTTTGTGACATATGCAAATTATGAATTATACACAACCTTGAAGTGCACGGATACTTCTAAACTGGTGTTTAATTGAAATAACCTAATAATAATTAAAGAAATTGTCTCGGAAAAACCTTTATTTCAGTGTTTTTTCTTGGTTTTCATTTTTTACAAGGTCATCTTTTTCGAACTTAAAAGCTAAATTTAGATCCTTTTTCGGCATTTTCAGCTTCCATCCTTTTGATAAAATGTGTGTCAAGATGTATACATTGTGATTATCGAAAAAAAGCTGTTTTGGAAAATTGAGGGTTACGTCCTTTTTCCTTTCCACAGTCGATATATATACTCAGCCGATTTCTAATAAATCAATCCAAATCCAAAAAAAAATACGTAAATCGACAAGTCAGCGAAATAACGCCTATTATTTATCAACTGTATTTTATAAATTATTTTAAAATTCTTTGCTATGTTAACAAAATTAGAATGGAGTTCTTCATACAATCAAATCATAATGATCCTTTTCGGCAGGGTACGATACAAAAGCACGCGTTATACGATTGGTCACATATGATACCGATAACATTTTTGTTTTCAATCCATCTCCGCTACTAATGTGGAATATATCATCTCTACGAGAAATGCTTGCTACTCAATTTCTCAGTCTCTCATTTTCAAAGTAAGTAGAGTAGGGATAGAAAGCATAAGGCTTGTACAGGACTAGTGCTAAGCTTCTTGGGTGGAAAGAATTTTTTAGACATCACAATAATCCATGCCTTTCAACAGAAATCTATTGATAAAATGCTGTTCGTACTGGGACTTGACAGCGTGTGATCAGTCACGTAAGCCGGCGTCGTTCACCACCGCACCACTTGACCCAACAATACTATAGCATAGTTGTAAATATTATTTTTGAAATTAATCTTTGTTGGCAGTATGTGTCAATAAAAAAAGCAGATGTAGGTATATTGTTCTAACTTTATATCTATATATATATATATATCTATACTTCGATTAAGATGAATCATTTGTGTTTTACAAAGAAAATTCGGCTTGTTTTCTGGATTTGCCAATGCGTAACTCATCAGATTGCGATGTTTTTAATTACTTGTTGCATCGATAATAAATTAATTTAAATCGCAGTCTCGTGCCATGCCAATAAAACATAAATGAATTTAAGTATGTACATTGTACAAGTATTAACATTATGCATAGTGAAAATTGTCGGGGAAACTATGCTCAATATAAATGGTTTGTAGGCAACATAAAAGTGTACGGATGTCAAAATAGTACGACCAGCTGATCCAATTTGCCGGCGCCATATTGTTATTAAATGTCAGCTGTTCACTTCGTAGTTACTCAAGACTCCTTGGTCGATATTAAAATTTTGTTTTACCTATTTATATTGCATGAACATATTTATAATTGACAAATATTTTTTTTTAATCTAGATTTATTGTATGCATACAATGTAAGAAAATATGTCTAAACAAGGAAACGGAAGAGATCAGCAAATGTTAAAAGTATTTGGTAGCGGTCCACCTAACCCAAAATTCTCGGCGAGATATCTATCCAGCCGATTAGCGCAGATAATTCCAGACGCTCGATCGAAATTCCCTGTAAAGATGCATGCGCGCATGCGAACACCGACGAACCCAATTCAGTCCGCCGGTGTCAACGACCCGACGGCGAATGGCTGCGGTACTGTTTACAAGTCGGTTCCTGCACACGCGGCCTCCCGCTTCGCCCGCACATGCCGCCACTTCACCTTTTCTTCTTGTCAATCTAGCGATGCACTTGCACCATGAAAGACTCTCTCCGCATCTCTTGTCTCCCTCTGTTGTATCAGCTCCGTCTACTATCACGTCCGTCGTCTATGTGTTCGTATTGCATTGCGAAATAGAATTGTTCTTTTTCGATTTTCTCATTGTCATTTCATCTGATTCCAATTCGATTGGTCGTTTTTAATAAGGAACGTTTTCACTTTATTTGAAAGGTTTGGCGGCCAAATGGGATTTTCTTATCGGATTTGAATGTAGGTTGACGTATAAGGTGTATAGAAACAACAAAACTAACTGCTTTCTCGAATACATTGTAGTAGGTAAGTACATATAAAACAAGGCGTGAAAAAAATCCCAACGCTTAGTACCTAACTACCGCCATATCAAATTCCTCTGCAGGTGCTTTATTTATTATTATTAGAATACATTTTTATAATTCAAATACGTATAAGAAATCGAACCAATTGAGATAAATTCTGTGCATGGAGTGAACGACGAAATATCCACATTTATTAATTTATTTATAGTTTGGTAGCAATTTTTTGTAAATATTAAAATAGGAATAGTTTTTGATATTTCAATACATAAGTACTATATAAAATTATTTCTAATGTCATAAAATGAATAATAAGGTACAGTGGATATTATTTGCAAACATACCTATACCTATGCATGCCGAGTTTTCAATATACCTACCAACCTCTTCTTAAATTTACGGAATAATTATCTACGTTTGCTGATTTGGTTTACTTCATTGTTCTTTACTAAAATCTAAAGATACTTAGGTAAAGGTAGGTATAATTTAAAATTTCGACTGAAGGTGCTTGACGGAAATTCAATAATAATTTAGAACTATTTTCATTTTGATTTTGTAAACTTCCATAAAATTCTTGTTCGACCAAGAATTTTGTGGAAGTTTACAAAATCAAAATGAAAATAATTCTAAATAGGTAGGTATATTATTCAATCAAGTATTCTCCATACTTCTGAACCGACTGACTAAGAAACTGACTTAAGTAAATGCTACGAATTATAAACCCGCATAGGAATATCTGTGAAACCATTTTGCGTTTTTAAATGGATTAATTTTTAATATTTTTAAAAAACCACGCTAAGTGGTTTAGTTCGTAATGGTGTGTTTATTTAGAACGCTTTCAATTCAATAAATATGTTTGAAGGTTTATTTGGTCTTGAAGATCGGTGCTTCCCAATCTTTTTCATGCCACGGCCACGGCCCCGCCCTCTAAAACTGAAAAAATAGTAATTATTGCTATTTAAACATTTGTCTTTATATTTTATTACAATAAATAGGAACATACTTTTAAACAATTTATATATATATATATTTAAAACCACATATATGAAGCTTAAAAAAACAATTTAACGAGATGGATGGGAATGCTTATTTTTACATAACAAAATAATATCTGGTTGAATGTCAGAAATGCCTACTCACAAGGAATCTTCTCGACTCTCGAGTCCTTGTGGAAAGGCATGATCTGTGCTTACATAATATTTGTGAGTAAAAGTAATGACGAAAATGCTGTTTCACATAGGTATGAAGTCGTAAAAGAATTAAGGATTTCCAAGGTTTCTTTTACAAAGATAAATATTCTTGATCTCGCCTTAGCCAAAATTCTGACTTTTTTCAATAAATTTAGTTTCAATCAAATTAGCTGAAAAATTTCGCGGATCCCCGTAGAAAATCTCCGGACCCCAGCTTGGGAAGCACTTGTGTTCATCACCGATGTTAGTAAAATAGTTATGAAGGGCTTTTTGATAAACGTTTTTATCTCAAAATATATAAGTTTCTTAATATTTCAGACGTTTATTGTGAGATATAAAAACGTAAAACCGGGTAATAAATGCACCTAACTGAAACGGGACTACAGGTGTATCACAAAAACCGTGAATTCCGGGTACACTAAATCATGGCTGTTGATTCGAGTAAAAAAAGAAGACTCCGACTCCGGCTTTAAAATAAAATAAACGACTCTGACTCCAAGGAAAATTTTCAATCATTTTATTGTAACTTATATTTATGTATGCCATCAGATTATCTTTATTCAGCTTAGCGTGCAGTGGCAACACTATGGACTATTGTAGTTTAAATACACATCGTTTAAAAAAAAGTTTCTGAGTTGTGAGTTTTTTCCCACTCCGACTCCGGACAAAACCCCTAAATCCACGACTCACGACTCCGACTCCACAGCCTTGCAATAAATCGAGGCTTCACTGAACCCATCGCACACCCTGTACAACATCGTCACAAGTGCAAAATAATGAAAAATAACAAATCTCAAAACATGCCTAATAGTTCTCCGCACCTGGTGCGTCAATATCACAAGAGTGTAGTTTTTTTTTTAATAGAAATTGAAAAAGTTTACTAGCTACCCGAGAAAAATAAGTGTCTAAGTATAGATTGTTTACGTAGCAATGAATACCACTAACGGTACTTTAAAGCCTGCCCTATTGTTACTTTTTTCTTCGAAAATTTTCACTAAGAACCTTTACCTAGAAGTGAAACCATATGACTATCAAGTTCAGAATCTTTTAATGCTCTCCCTGAGGAAAGAAGATTTTGCACTTTGACGGTTGGTGCGATATATGGAAATGATAAATGTATCAGTTTTTTCTTTTATATATTGAATTTTTCACACAGATGCTATAAAATTGGATAAACAGACTAAATCTTTACCTATGTAAACAATAAATTGTACAGAAAACTGAAAGTTTTCTTTGTACGTTGCGTTTTGTTCTTATATGAACCTACAAGTAGGAAAAAAAACTTGCCTACAGAATACTCGCTTGATTCGTAAGATAACGCAATAACGCCTACCGTGATTAAATCGGTAAATAAAAATTAACATGTGTAATAGTGTTATCTATATTTTAGAAACATTTTATTAAAATTATCTTCTACTAAACTATCATTGAGAAATAAATTCGATACTAAATACATTTACAGATAATCTTAAACTTATCTGCCATGACCTACTTATAATTACATATATGTATAATGTGTGCGATTTTTTCCCACCTCTACTTTCCTACAAAAACTAAACGTTGCCTACGAAACAAGCCCTCAGTTTAGCGTCAAATATTTAGCTAGGGCATCGGTATATTATGTTTGTATATCGACTGTGGAAAGGAAAAAGGATGTAACCCACACATATAAAATTTTACAGGAGGCGCAAAAAACGTGTTTTGATGATTTCGGGCCAAATGCAAATTATGAATTATACACAACCTTGAAGTGCACGGAGACTTCTAAACTAGTGTTTAATTGACATAATCTAATATTAATTAAAGAAATTGTCTAGGAAAAACCTTTATTTCAGTCTTTTTTCTTGGTCTTAATTTTTTACCCGATCATCTTTTTCAAACTTAAAAGCTAAATTTAAATACTAATTCGGCATTTGCAGCATACATCATTTTGATAGAACGTGTATCAAGTTTGATAAATTGTGATTATCGTAAAAAACCTGTTTTGAAAATCTGTGGGTTACGTCCTTTTTCCTTTCCACAGTCGATATTATAACATCGCATGCTTAATAACACACGGGCGTATCTACATTTTTGCATTTATAAGATACAGCAAAATTTACATCTTAACGGACAAGAATTTGAACATTTGTGCATATTTTATTGTATTTTCTACAATCCTTGCCACCAATGATGTGCATTTCAGTAAAACTGCAATATCTTAAAACTGTGAAAATCTAGATGCGCCCGTATGTTATTAAGCATGCGATATCATAGCGTACGATTGTCGTAACTTAAAAAATCGTATGACAACCTTCAAGCTTTGTATTTAGAAACCACATTATGAATTTTTCTCGTTATTTGATTGATTATTTCAAAAGTTTCCTTTTGATTGTGCCTCGATAAATCTATGTTGTAGATCTGCTTTATATTTTTCTTAATATGTGTAGGTAACTATATACTATTTGATTAAGATTTACTAATAACCTTCGTTCTGATTAAAAATGTTTTGTCACAGACTCAAATTTGAGTAAACTCACATCGAATATTATTTGCTCCGCAGTCGCATACGATTAAAAAATATTTTTTCCAAATAGGTAAAAATATTCTGCTTCAATTCAGTGCTCTGATTACTTACACACAGTTTTCATAACTTAGCAAGTACGTCAAATCGACCAAAAGATTTAGATGAAAACCTACTAGGCAAGGGTAAATAGGAGTGTAAATAGGGAGAATCGATAACTATGCCATTCCAATGGTTGAGTAACTTCACGTGACTCATTTCGAGAAGAATCTTCACACGGTAGAAAAACAAAGTTAATATTTTAAATGAATTACTAAAAAAATACCGTTGAATCAATAAAAAGTATTAATTGTCAATAATAGACTTGATATGATTTATTTATTTTACAATGGGAATTTTGAATAAATAATTTTAAGCTATATTCACATACCTAAGTAGGTATATTTATGCTAAGTTTAAGAAAAATAAATTTACAATCGAATATCCATTAGATATGTTGTAATTCATATATTAAATGGATATGTTTGTTTACATAGCTCCGAACCTCTTATATTTGTGAAATGTAGAAAAACAGATAATTTTCTTTCAATTACCAATGGAAACGGGACTGTCAATTTTCATGACATCCTATGAAGAATCGTATTGTGTCTCTTCTGGCTCTTCTTTGACTTTGAATATCGATCATATTTGACCTAATTTCACATCTCTCGCCTTTGAAATACATCTCAAACGGAATCCGCACCCTATATTTTCTCTAAACTTCAAATAATTCTCGCTAGAAATGGTTCGGTTTTATTACACAGCAGGTAAACCGTTAGCAACCTTTCGCCCATATGTTTCCCGTTGTACAGTTTGAAAAAATAATATCAAAGATGGCGGCCTTTTCGTTGCTATAGCGACGACTGATAAGGGCGTTCCAGTATTTCCTTCTCTTTCACGCATCAACGTTTTGTGTATTTTCTTGTCGTCTTACTCTTGTCCATATAATGGTTGCACAATTTCGAGGCGGAGTTTGAAACTGACAGTTATTTTATTGCCCCGTAAGGTGCTGCTGCCAGTGGCGCAATGCTGAAGTAACTTTTATGGTAAAACAGAAATACTCTACGTAACGGGTTCATGTTATCGCTAACTCGGTTTAAAATTAAAGAGTTCTGTGTTGCTTTCTCGTTTTTGCGCATTGGTTGGTATCGAGTAAAATGAGAAAACTGCTAGTTTGATATAATATGGATAGATGGTACTACAACAGTTTTCAACACTTTTTAATATTTACTTAAGGGTAAGAGTCACGCTAAAGTCATTGTCGAAATACGATGTAAAAAGTATTCATATTTGTCGTAATAAATCTAAAGATAGTCAGAAAAATATTTTTTAATTTTTAAGTCGATTATTAACTTCATTATTTAAAAAAAAAGAAAAAAAAAAAGGCTTTCGTTAATTAAATCCAGAATACTAACGGTTTGTTTTTTGACACTGATTTAAAAACTCAAAGATAGTTCAAGGATTCATCATATTTATACGGCTCGAAAAATTTTTGGTTTTATACGTAATTAGTATTTTATTTGGATTTAAAAAAGCGGTCAATATCAAAGCTATATAATACGATTTTTTTAGCAAATAAACCCAAAAATGTTAGACAAATGAATCGGTGGCTTATATATCATTTATTTTTTTAATCTTTGGTATATTTATTATAATTTTACGAGCTTTCGTTGATTTTCTAGATACACATAAAATATATACACAATTGATAGTTTTAATCGGTGGCATAAAGAGGTCGCTGCATGGATTTTTTGACGACATAATTTTGAAACGAAGAATTTTATTATATTTCATCCGTACGTTGCGAGCGTTGCTTGTAAGCAGGTAGAATAACTTGTGTGTATTGTCTCGTATGCGATACACACATTGACACACATACTATGATATCTATACAAGCATACCTATGTCGATTGCAGTCTATTGCAAAGATAACTATTCTACTGACAACTGAACTTCTTGCGTCATTGTTTTGGTATCGACTTATAACCTATTTTTATATACTATAAATATATATAATATAACCTAATTTTATATTTGTATATAATATAAATATATTTAATATAACCTAATTTTATAATCTATTTCATTCCAACAGCTTATTTCATATTTTATACGCGTTTCCGACATTATTCCGTAATTTTAGCACTGTCAATAAACATGGATATAAAAATTTGAATCGTTCAAACTATGTACATTCTCACAGATCTTGTCACTAACGACCCGGATTCGCCTTTCGGCATCTTCAGGAATTCAAGTGCACGGATGAACTTGAACTGACGCTTAGTGACAAAATCTGTGAGAATGTACATAGTTTGAATGATTCAAATTTAATATTGAAATTCCACCAAGCACCTTCAGGCGAAATCTTAAATTATTAAATGGATATAAAAGATGTTCGTTCTTCATATTCGACGAAGAAGCGTTGTAGTAAGAGTAATCGTTCTAAAATGATCAAGAATACTATAAATATATATAATATAACCTAATTTTATATTTGTATATAATATAAATATATATAATATAACCTAATTTTATGATTTCCGACAGCTTATTTCATATTATGATATACGCGTATCCGACATTATTCCAACGTAATTTTAGCACTTTGCATGCAATTACAGCTGGCAATAGTTGGACAAGCTGATAATCCTCGGTTGATACAAGCACTGCAGAAAAGACTGACGACATCAATGTTTGGAATCATTTATAAAATGCGAAACTCCACAATCCGGCATAATACAGAGAAAAACCTATTTCTCAAAAGAGAAATTGTAATAAAATAGATTATATTTGGTAGACAAACTGAACAGCTGCTATCGATTTGTATGATCAACATCAGTTGTAGAATGCTCGCCTGCCACGCGGGCGGCCCGGGTTCGATTCCCGGCCGATGCAAGCTTTTTTATATATCAAATCATATTTTTGGGCTGTGGAGAGCTTCTTCACCACTCACAGGGCTGTGGAGTGGCGAAGAAAAACTCCGGCATTTACAAATAGGCCGACTCCGATATAAAAAAAAATACCAAATTTGTAATATGCAGTCTGCGTACATTTTAATATTCACGAAAAGACATACTTAGGTATAACTTTTTTTTATTTAATTTTTATCAAGAAAAAAGTAGTCGGGGTCGATTTTTTACGACTTAAACACCACGACTCCGATTCCACTTATCTGACTTATATGTAACATTCAATCTAAGTGTCTGAAAAAAAAGTTTTTGTTTTATAGTTAATAGTTTTACTTTATACACCGACAGCACAAGGACAGCTTTAACAGTATAAATGAATTTTTGTCAAGTTAGTGTTTTCTAGTTTCTTTGGTAATTCTTCTAGATAAACATGATCGAATAACCTAAGAATCGCTCTGCACTCGAGGTTATAGTAACGCTTGGTTCAATTTAGTCTTGTGGAGGATTTATCTCCGAAGGATTTATATCTTCGGTAAATATGTTTTACAACAAGCTTCATTTTCTTACCGAAAATTCAGTTAACGCCGTTTATTTTTGTATATTATATTGTTTATTCTTTATCCGTAAATACAGTTCGTACCGAACAGCATTGATAATTGCGTCATAATACATTTTCGATAGAAAAAGATAAGCATGTTGTAATGAATATTTACGATGCATTTTATTTCATATCGATGCAAATGTACTTTCATGTGATACTCGCTAATTCATGACTGTCTAAGCTTGCAAAGCTAAATTTATATAAGCCGACACATAGCCCCCTATATTTAGATGGAGACGGTAATGGCCGACATCAAATCTCTTTTTGACAGATACTGTTTGTATACAAAACTCATAGACAAAGATCGCAAAAAATATAGAATTCTATGGCGCTAGTTCGCGTCAAAAGGTAAAAGCTTTTGTATGAAGCATACTATCATTTCCTACTAGATGTCAGAAAGGATGATTTTAGGTGAATTACTTATGGTGCAACCTTCCCGTTAACTTATTTTTTATTGATAATGCAATTGAATATTGTTTATTTATTATTATCAAATTCATAGGAAATCTAGAATCTAGTTGATTCATATAAATTAGTCTTGACGAATAACAACATTACATAGTGATCTGTACTAGCGATTGAGATCCTGGAATCTTACGCTGTTTTCTTGGAATTTTATATTATCAATACCGGATTCCCTACATTCAAATCGTATGGAAAGGGGCAATAGTGTACATAAACACATGGATATTATTGTATATTTTAATTATCGATATTTGAGTGACGTAATCAACTATTTTTAATTTTGTGCATTTTCTCACATGTAATAGATAAAATTACTTCATCATTTTTTTCTCTATATTCCAGGTCCTGGTGGAGTACGACGGCGAAGGCTGGCGTCGTCGTCAATGGTTGCCGGTCTACGGTGGTCGGTACCAGTCGTTTCTCGTCGAAAGAGAGCTCGTCTGGGCACAGAGGGCCAAGGACGGCAATTCCACCCCCTGGCCTGCTTTGGTAAGCCAACATGACATGTCGTCTACCTCATGGACACACACACTAACTAACATTTAAATTTCCACTTTTCATGCAACTAAATAAAACCTTTAAGACAGTCGTCGGCTTGCGACCCTTTTTGCGAAAAATACGCAATCCTCAAACTTTTTTTTTCTATTGTATAAAACTCAAAACGGTTTCTCCAATGTTTCAGAAAATCGTCAGAAATATACAGGTGTCGTATATATTCTAGGATGACAGAATTCTTATTTTGGCATCATACAAGCCAAAAGATATACATGGCTTGGTACTGTTTGAGCATACGCTAAAGAAAGCCGGTTGCATATCCTTTTTTTTTAAACTATGTCCGCTCCCAATGTGGAGCATATGGACACCTAATGGAGTTTATCTCAACACTGAGAACTGCTTGTTACTCAGTTGCTCAACCTGTCTTTTTCCAAAGAGAGTAGGGATAGAAGGATAGGGCTAGGACAGGATTAGTGGTAAGCTAGCCCTCCGTAGCCGAAGCCAACAACGTTGACCATTCGAACACACAGGCGGCAATATCCTTACATTTTCAAATTAAGAAGTCTTGATAATTTATTTTATACCTACATATAATTATCTCCATCTTACCTTTATAAATTACAAAATATTGCAGAGGACAAAAAAATCTTCTTTCGATCCAAACTAAAGACCTTGAATGATGTTTAAAAATGCAACCCCATTGATTTTAGTGTGCTAGCCGTTGCCTTGGTTACATAACAGTTGTTTTTTTAGATTTAATTGCACAGGAAACGGTACAAAAAAATCGATAGCAATATAAAATAATGATAGTCGACAACATAACTTGTATACCGCAATTTAATCAATAATAATATATTATGTACTCTACAATAAAACTTTGATAGCTTATTATTATGTGCTTGAGGCGTTTTGAATTCGCTAGTAATGTAATTTGCCATTAAAATATAAATAATATAAAACTTCTCATTGCATTAGCGTTTTTGTGATATATGTACCTGCCTTAATATTGGCAAGAATTGTTTTATAATTATTTTATTACAATAATTTATTAAAGCTGTCGTAAGTTTTTATTGGTTAATTATATTTTAATATTATATAATGAAAGGCCGGCTTAACAACTTAAAATCTTTATTCACTGATAAAGTAGTCTTATTTACAGTTAAATTTTATCACACAATTAGATTTTTATTTGTTTACTTCCGTGCAGGGTTACCAGATTTTTAAAATCACAGATCGAGACATTTTTTTTATTTTGAATGAATTAAGGATGAAATTAAGAAAAAATGCAACATTTTATTTGTATTAAAATTGGTGTAAATAAGTTAATTAAATACAATTACAGAGACTATTTTTTAAAGTGTGAGAAAAATGCATACCTAGTTAGCTAATCGCTCTCTACACCGCTCTTTTTATCATCGATAAATGTCGAGAGTACAGACCTCCATAAATTGGTGGTGTACCAATCGATTTATGAAAAAATCATTTCTGGGCTTCTAACTTAACTGTAAAACTACAGCAGTTGCAACTGAAGATGACAACGTTCACCATTCGGTACAGATTAAGCAGTGAGCAGACATTAACACACACAATAAGGATTAATAAAACACGTTCATTGATTTCTTCCCAGCCAAGGATCAGCATGATTTCGTGAGCGGCAATGATCAAATTTTTCGGATACGAATTCTTGTGTGCCACCTGCCCAAAGAAAATACATACAAGAAAAATTGGCAATGCAGTCAGTCAACCGATTCAAAATTTATTGCTGACAGCGCAAGATGTCGTAACCTTGAGATGGGCAAAAAATAATTACGTAGCTTTCAAACTAAAATTCCTCTCACCATTTTAATTAACCGATATTGCAAATCGACGTATCCGCCATTTGGATCAAAAGTCAAACGAAAAAACGCTAATTCAATGCACGACGTTGGCGTCATTACTTCATCTACGGCCATCTTTGGTGTTGCTGATAGCCTGGAACGGTGTTGCAATCATGTTTTTTTTTTATTTTCCCGGTATTAAAAAATGAATGCAAAAGTTATCTCAGTTCAAAGATTAGACAGCGGAACATTAAAAAGTTATGTATTGAGATTGCAATACCGGGATTTATTTTCGACATACGCGTCACATTAGCCGGCTTAAAACACAGGCGCTTTCACATGCGATTGTGTACGTTTTCAACTGAAATAAAAAAAAAGTGTGTAAGATATAGGTATGTGAAAGCGCCTGTGTGTAAAATCGGCAATTATTGACCGATTTAAATACCCCGTAAAAGATTAGTTAATATGTAGACAGTTACATAAACTGTTACATTTGAACCATTCAAATTATGTGAATTCACACAATTTTTCCGGGTTTCGCCTTTTGGCATCTTCAGGCGTTCAAGTGCACGGATGAACTTGAATTTCAGAAAGCCACGTGTTCAATGAGGAACAAGCGATTAAAATGTTGCACCCAAATATAGACGGGCATAAATTGTTTTTTCCAGGAAATTTTATAAATTAACAGAGCACAATTGAGTACTTAATCGATTTTGAATAAGCAGGTAAATCTGCCGAATTACCCACTCCTTTAATACAGGGTAAATATAATCATATTTTTTTTTTCAACAAACAAAAATAAATGTAATTCTTAAAATTACTCACCATTCTAATCTGTAGGCATTCCCATGTGTTAATCCTTTTCGCCAGCAATGGCTTAAAACTTGGTGATGCATTTAGTTCTCATTTAAACACGGTACATTCATTTACTAAGCGTCAGTTCAAGTTCATCCGTACACTTGAACGCATGAAGATACCGAAAGGCGAAACCCGGGTCGTTAGTGACAAAACTTGTGTGAATGTACATAATTTTGACGATTCAAATGTAATATTGAAACTCCACCAAGCACCTTCAGTCGAAATCTTAAGTTATAAACTGTGTTTTCTATAATAAATTGTAAGATTTTTCAAGGGTCGATTATATCTTTTCTTCTTTCACAATTTTCATTTAATACATAATATGAAGGCTTTCGGCATTGTGTCTTATTTTACAACACAGTGACAGAGCACAAATTGAGCTCCGCTCTAAACAATTTTTCGCACCAGCCAGGCACAATCCCAAAATTAGCTTTCCATCTCCGGTTGTTCATCACGAGACATTTCTAAACTGTTTTCAATACCAATTGTTTATTATGTACACCTTTTTTTTATCTCATTTTGTTTTGTATAAATAATACTTTAAAATTTGTATTTTCTTATCAGTTGATTATGCTCGTCTTGAGCGAAACCGGTTCTGATCTTTTTAAATAAAAGTTGAAGAAGTACAAAGGACTATTGCGTTTTTTTAATATAAGAGACAACATAACGTATCATCTTTATTCTATAATAATAACATAAACAAAAACAATTAAAAAACGGAATATAAATACGAATTCTTAGCCAATTATAGCTCAAATCGAAGGCATTTTACACGAAAGATGAAAAAGTATAATAATTATGTAAATTGGGTCCTCGAGAGGTGAATCGAGCAAATTAGTAAAATCTTCGACTTTTCAGTACATACAATCACGTCTTTATTTGATGTTTTGGTGGATTGCATATTTTTATTTTACGGAGATAACACTATTCCAATGTGTTTCAACGGAGGTTACTTCACTTTGACGATACTTAAAAACGCGTAGAACATTACAACCTACCTAACTTTATTTTTCTAAAATACCACTTGTCTCACTTCACCTCTAATGGGCCCAATTGATGTATTAGGACAAGATATTTTTTAGTGGAGATATACCAGGCTTTCAAGTATTAACGAGTGACGGTCGCTAAATTTATTTGAAGAAAAAAACACTGAAAGCGAAGTATGTGCTCCTTTTGTGTTTATCCTAGCATTATAGTACCTGATGAATGATAAACATATGAGTTTATTACTTTATTATCGTGGTAAACTTTCATGGGAACATTATTCCTTACGATACACGTCCCGGCTTTTGTTGTCTCAAAGTTTTCGCCAGTTTAATATTGTTATTAAGAGGTTATTAGTTTTCAAACTTACTCACTCACTTACTTTAAACTTTGAAATACCTTTTCCTTTCTGTGTTGTTATCGCTACTTGTGTAATATTTTGTTCCCGTTGAAGTTGCTCTTAAACTTTTGCATAATTAAAACAACTTCGTTCCTAAGTTTGCTTCTCGCTAATTTTTGGGAGCAGAATTATATGAAAAGTTTTTCTGAAGTATTCCGTCGTGTCGACACAGTTCTATTTTACAATATCGTTTTTATGTTAGGAAATATTTGCGTACATTCTTGAAAATTTTAAAATAACAGTGGAAGAATTTTCTTAAAACTCTGTACCGCAAATTGGCTTTGAATTTGAATTTAAAATTTATCATAACCAAACATGCTGGATATATTTGGCAATATTGATATTAAAGTCACCCTTTCAACAGACAACGTCGAAATACTTGACAGACATAATTATCACCTTACTAAAGATTAGATTGCTCGTTTCGCCAACACGCTATAAAAAATGTGGAAATTGTCGGTAAATATTTGTTCATATATACACATTAATTATAGAGTCCCTGCTGTGTTTGTTATTCTTTATTATATAACCAAATGCCTATTTTACTTTCATTTTTCTTTATGTTTGGCATGCTATTTGGTCTGTCTCTTGATGTATTCTGGAACGCCCTGAAATTCGTCTTAAACGTTGAAAAACTGTAAAAACTTCATAGAAAATTACCTTAATTTTTCTCACAATAATTTTAATTTGAAATAATTAATCATATGAGATGAGAGATGACGCACAAGTGTGGTTGCATTGAACGACGAATAAACTATAATAAAAATAAGGAGTTTCATGAGTATATTAATGTCCGAACATAACGTGGTCGTGCTATACGATATAGCACTATCCACAAATGTAACTGTGATTATTAAATTATTAATCTGAAATCATTTTTTATTTATTTCTCCCGTGGCAAGTGAGTTTTAAATTATTACATACATACCCACTGTCAGCTTGTAATATATTATTGTAATATTTACATTATTATTAACGTTAGATGTGAGCTACTCCTTTCTATGATATATTACTATTATTGCAGTAAATATATATTTTTTAGTTAAAATAGCTACAGAAACACGGTTGCCACTGTTGCCACTGTTGCCAGTCTATTTGAACAGGACATTTAATAAACAGGACCGAGTTTAATAAACAAATCCGGCATTTTAAGTCCCTCTAAAAATCCCGACTTAAGAAAATGTGTATACAGATCTTTGAAATAGTGACTGTTCCGATCTGTGACTTCGGAAATCTGTCAATCCTGTGCAGATACCAGAATTTCACAGTAGATTAATCATATCAAAAAATCATTTTTGTTGTTGTGGTTATTATACGAGGTGTTAACGATAGGATATCGATGCGTTTCATATTGGTGTGATATCCATAAAAAAAGCCATGGTTATTTGGTAGTGATTTGTATAAATAATATGTTTTTCTTTTTTTTCAGACATTCGTTTCGCTAAAGCCCGTGTCGTATGGCCCTCGACGACCTGTCGAATTCCTAGTCGACCGACAGCTCACGTTTGTCGATGACACTTCGTTAGAACCGTTCAAGGTAAGCTTCACTGCGTTATTAAATTTATTACTCCATACCTATTGATTTTACGTAGCGATCATTACGTTGATTGATTGATTTATGGAATCGTGTCGGCAACATTTTAGTTTGTTATTATGTATTCCGTATACAGAATTAATGTGTTTATTTAACTAACTGGCAACACTTGTTTTACGAATGACTCCAACACGCTGGACTACTGCTATATCGCATGCTTAATAACGGACTTATCTAGATTTTTGCAGTTATGAGATATCTTCGTTTTACTGAAATGTACATCTTCGGTAGGGCTACCAGGCGTCCCGGGTTTGTTCCGGTTTCTAACCTAACCTAGCCTAACCTAACCTAACTTTTTTTATAAAAATACCACTTGGCTCACTTCACTTCTCAGGAGCTCATAGTAATGTCGCTACGCTAGAACACCCAGTTTGGCCTAATTTTCTCTACCAAATTGAATTTTTCAGGTTGTTCGACACCAAAATTAACACAAAGTACATATAATAAATTAATTAAAAAGTTTAATTGAAGTCATCGTCTCCTCCCCCTTCAAATTAAACGAAATTTCATGAAATGGCTTTACTGATAAAAGTGCCTATTTTTTACACACATACACACACCAAACTACTTTTAATGCAGAAGCACTTGGCTAGACTTTCGCATACATAAATATTCACAGAGATGACTGACTACAAAAAAGCTAATAGCTACATATATGGATTTATGAACTCGCCCACGCGGCAGCGCCTCTCAATGGTAAAGAGTATGAAAATTCTACTCAGGTGTAAAGCAACTACGCTTTGCCCAATTGCTCCTGTAACACTCCTGCCAATCATAATAAATCACTCAGCCCTGGTGTGTTAAGCGATACGTCCAGTTTATCCGTAGAGAATTAAGCATTACCAAGTAATGTGAGATGTAAAACATTGTATAGTTATTTTTATACGCTTTCAAATTGTCTATTTTTAAAAAGCTTTAACCTTTAATCTCTGCAATGTCTCCCTGTCAAACTTGTAAAAATACAATTTAACCTTTTGAACAAACAGAAAAGTTTCAAAGCTTCATAAATAAACTACCAACATTCAAAACTTTATCGATGTTTTTTTCGTCTAATACCAAAAGTTTTCTTTGTACTGCCTCTGTAATTTCTCGTATCATTTTTTATTCAAAAGTTATGTATTGTTTGACGTCCGTTTTTTTTTATTTTTTATGAATACATCTGATTTTTCTTTTTCGCCGTAATTTGTACAAAGTAATGAATACTTCTATAAGTATTGTATTATGAAAGAATGCTTTTGATAAAATTCAGGTAACAAAAGACGAGCACAATAAATTAATATAATAAAACAAAAATGCAAATCCATGTAAAAAAATAAATCGATTTTTGTGGAATAGTTTACCGCTTTTTGTAGTGTTTTTTCCAATATTTTGACTTGAACGTTAATAATTTAAACCAATTATACTTTCGATGGTTTCGGCGGTAACTTTGTGGAAGTTCATTTTAATAGAAAATTTAAATTAATTTTGATTATTCCACGTATTGTGTTACTAACTGTGACACGTGTTTCGCCTCTTTCAGAGGCATCTTCAAACTAACTTTCGCAAAGTTTGCTTAAGTAATGAAGCAAGATTGATTCTAACATTTTAAAATTATGAAATTACAAAGTGGAGTTTTTGGATTTTTTTTTCCTTTTAAGAGGAGCGAGGAGGGGGGGGTGTAAAATCGAAATAAAGCAAAGAAATAATGATACTAATGAGTTGCAATCAATCAGATTGGGATTTTTCCTTTTTAAGGGTAGCAAAGAGGCATTTTGCAAAGTTATAGAAGAATCCAGAAGGTTTGAAAAGAGTTCTTGTAGAACTAAACACATTACTATTATTGATATTTTAGGTTAAATTAATTGTATGATGACGGTTTTCTATAATATACTAACCAGTTGATAGATACTGATGATTTACATTGTAGGAATAATTTAATTTCCAGATTATACTGGCCAAAAACGCATCTAGGACTTATCACATGAATAAACAATTTTTATGAATGGTTTCATTTTTTTTTTAATTATTCGTCGAACTAAAGCAGAGAAAAGGCTACATATATAAAACTTAATAAACACTTATATGCTTCTCTTAAGCTTATATGAAACTATTTTTTTAAATTCAGGTTACATTTTACACTATCTCATTCAAGACTTTCGGTGTGATTAATATTTTGATAATATTTTTATCTGGCATGATAAATTAAACACTGAAATTCCATGGTCCATCATAGCTTTGCGATTCACAGCACAACATTAATATTGGGGTCACTGCCCATCGTAACTTGCGAATCCCTGCAGTAATAATGCATGCATTAAACAAGGCCGAATACATTATGTCATTTGAGAATTGACCGCAGTGTAAGTTGTTTATTAATATAATATCACCTCGTTCGTCTGAGCGCCTGGTAAATTTTTTTGGAAAAAAAACAGGGAAACATGGCTATCAACATATTTTTATACTCACTCCCTTAATAATAAAAATACGTTTCCTTCTCTTTTCGTTTGGAAGCTCATATGTGATAGTCTTTATTTGTAAAAGAGACATATTTTTTTTAAATCATGACGTCACACATATTCGCTAAATTTTATTTTCCAAGATAGGCTGTTATGTTAGTTTTTAATTTTAAGTCTAAAAAATGTGCTATCATATTTTATGTAGATACGTTATTATACACGAAGTAACAGCGTACACATCATTTAGTTACAGCTGTTTGAACTGAATGTTGATAGTGAATGTTGAAGTCTAAACCAATGTGAAACATTGTCACTCTACAAAGAGAGTTTGAGCGTTTTCGTTAGAAATACTTTGATATATGTATTTGACTGAAAAAAAGCGGAACAAAGTTTCAATTAATAAGCCTTTTCCGCCCACATACTATCCGATCCTGAAAAACGGTTCTAAGACAAATATATAAACCGACCCTTAGTTCTTTTCGAACGCCATCTTTATATCCTCACTCTTTCAAATAATGTTGTCGGTTGAAAATCATTGTCTTTTATTGAAATGCTTGACTGGGTTTCCAAAGATAAGTTGATGAATAATTTAACGTGTTATATTTTCTATATTTGGTTCAGAGCCGATTTTCGCCGATGAAACTGTTCACGGATAAATCGTTATTTTCTACATACAAATCGAATTATTTAAAAAAAATCTGATCGACACTTCCTTACCTCATGCTGTCGACGTACTTTCAAGTGAAAGAACTTGCCGCGAAATGTGTGTAGGTGACAAGCAATTTCCTAACTGTTAATGCTTTAGCGCTTCAACATTGTTATTTTCAAAATGGTGGGCCAAACCACTCATGTCACCGGTAAAACCTACAAAGGGAAACCTCTATGCGGAGTGTTTACGATGCCATATGACGCTTAAACTAGAAATTTGTCTACAATAACATTCAGAAAGCGTTGCTTTATAGAAACGAAGAAAAACATTCCAGTTTTGCAAAATATTTCTTAGTATAACAAATATTTTGTTGACGTATTCATTAGGGGTGAGTAAAAAAGTATACAGTGACATCTATGTATAAGAGTATGTTTAAGAACACTCATTGTATTAATGAAATCAAACTAAATAGATTTTTTTAAATATGCCGGTTGGTTAAATCATTCTTTATAATTCTATTGCATTTTCAGTTAAAAGTATAACATTAACAGGGAGTGGTGTACTTAAGTAGCGACCTCTTAAATAAATAGGGACAATTTGTTTGGCAATAATTTTAGTCGGACAAGGTTTTCGACCATCCCAATATCTGGTTAGCATTTGATTTAGCTGCCGGCACATATATTTGCGAACAAGAATTTCCCAGTCTCCCACACAATTTCCCACACAAAAGCAAAGAAATCCATTGATTCCCGAAGGCAGTACACAAATTGCTTTGACTTCAAAGTGCTTGGTTTTGATTGTTTTATATTTAAATAATACTAGCTGTAAGCCCGTTGCCCGGCAACGTGAGATTTTTGTTGTATTTTAAAGTAGTCAGAAAATTTACTGGCGTGAAAAATAAATTACAAACCTATTTATTGAATAAGCCAGAAATTCTGAAAGTAAAAGAAATATATCTCGTATTAAAAAAATATATCTCACTTCATATTTTAAATAAAATTATTTAATTTCATATTATGTTAAATGGTATTTACCAGGGCTGCGGAGTCGGAGTCGCGGTATTTCGACCGGAGTCGGAGTCGTAAAAAATGAGCGGCTCGAATTTATTTTGAAAAATATTTTTAATTAAGTGTATTCAAACAAAATAGTACAAAGTGTTGCCATTTCATGCTTGACTACAGATGATCTGATGGTATACATATATATATAAGTTTAATTTAAAATTTTGAAAAAATTCCTCGGAGTCGGAGTCGTTAATTATTTTAAAGCTGGAGTCGGAGTCGTCTTTTTTTACACGACTCCACAGCCCTGATATTTACTTATATATCTTTCGTGTAATTAAGTTTTCATCTGATTATTTTGAATTGTATTTATCGCCTATAAAATCATCATTGAATATCATACTATAATGCAGGGTTTTCCAAACTTTTTCTACAATGGAATAATTATTTTGGTTGGGTAATTCATAATGGTATATAAAAAAAATGTTAATAAAATAATTATTATTATTTTTAAATGGTGGGCGTCGAGTCTGTCCCTGCATTTCGACTTCGCTGCAGCATGCTTCGCATAAATAGGTTGTATAAAACGGAAGTAAAACAATAATCAGTTGTTCTGACACATTGGGGACTCTTCTGACAAACGCACCAAAAATAATTGAATGACATACATATCAGTATCACTAATAAAATAATAGTCAGATTTTTATAATCACTTGCGCAGAATTAAGCATGTTGCTTTTGCTGTCACGGAAAATGGATTCCAAACCAAGTAATCATAATTGTAAGTTTGTGGAAAATATTAAACAATATATTTGAAGTTATGTGGGTGTTCGCGGAACACCTATTTAAGTTCCGTACAACACCAGTGTTCCGTGGAGCATAGTCTTGGAATCCCTGCTATAATGAATTCAACGGCTTTTTGTGAGATAACTGGTGCTGTTACTCGTGAAAGAAGAATCGTTAAATAAAAGTTATGAAATACTATTGCTTAAAATATATCCGAATATCTTTATAAAAACGGTTCATGACGATAAATGTGTCTAAGAAGATAAACATTCTTGCACTTTCTAAGTTCAATTATCGAAACTCGTGAAACTTAAAAAAACCGGCTTAAACAGAGTATTGAGAAATGTTGGAATCCGAAAAACCGGTTTGTTTTTGTATAAGCCCTTACTATGTCGTTAATAATGTATTTATTAATCTTTCTAGTTTATTTTTTATAAACTAAACCAGTTAACGGATTAATATTAGATAGCAGGACGTGTATTAAAATCACTCTAAACCTCCATTAAACCCTAAGTGCCTTACATGTTAAATTGACCCAGAGGATTTCGTGTTTGGGGCCAAAGTAAATTGTTACCGGAGAGCTTTCGCAAAAGCTCCAACGTAATTTATAATGCCGTTTCAAAGAAACTTGGCTTTTATTAAAGGCATAATTTGTGATATAATGAGCAATCATTAAAACATCTCTCTCAAGGTTTTTGCTTTTATGTACGTTAGGTCGAAGGCCACTTCACAGAATTTTATCCGCTTGCCACTTTTCGTTGAGAATATGTGAACATGTTTTAATTAATAAATTAATTTTGCATTACAGTAACACGGTATTTTTGTCTAGATATTTGATTAAGGTGATTTAAGGCTTTTTCATCAGTGGTTAATAACCCTAATCCTTACCATGAGTGGGGACTAAGGGCAGGAAGGGATATGTAAAACAAGCTGTACGTTTTACCAGAAAATAAAAAGAAATAACTTACGTTATCTCTTAGCTTTCGAAAAATTCCCACAAGATTAGAGTCATGTGTAACAACAACGGCCGGCCTTTATGTTTTTCTATACGAAGGTTTCAGCCTCAACTACAGGTACATCTTTACATAATATGAAAAAATCATATGCTCAATTTTTTTTATACTATTTAATAATTTTGCAAGGGTGTGTAGTATGTGTTTTCTTTTTGGGGTATTGATTAAACTGACATTAACTATATAGAAATCTTCTGGAAAAATAAATATCCAAGTGTCGATTCTGTGGCGCGGTGGTGGACATCGCTAGCTTCCGTGGCGGATTTCATAGGTTCCCTGTACGAAAATGATTTTTAAATGGATTTATCGATTTCTGTTCAAAGGTATAATTTTGTTTAAAATTTGCTCCCACCCTTGCAATCCTAGTATTATTAATAGTACACGAATTGTACACGCCTGAAGTTCAATAAATAATCCTAATATAACTAACTTAATTTTTTTTTAACTCATTTAGTTACTCTTTGTGTTTCTTTGTTAGTAGGCGATTTAATGGAATGCCAGAATTATTTTATTTTTTGAAATCTTCTAATATATAAAAAATAATGTTCGTACTTTATGCGTTGCCACACCGCTCATCCGATTGCAATAAAACTTCTGATTGCACTTCCGGGAACGTTATAGGCATATTAAAATTAACTTACAGTAGGTCTTATATGTATATACAAATCAATGTTTGTATGTTTGCCATACAGTTCATTTTGACAACATATACTTGCACTTGCGCGAAGGTTATAGTACAATTCACTTACAGTAGATGGCGCGTGTTTCGTACCATAGACAATCAGCAGCAAATGTCAAACGCCGAACAAACAGAAAAAGAAAACATGCACTTAAATAAACACAATTAAAACACAAACACGTTATTTCTTTGAGTGATAATTTACTGTTATTCATATTCATATTTAATTGCGAAAACTCTATATAATAAAATATGTTAATAACGATAAAAAATTTTGGCGTATTTTCTACTCTAAATTGCGAATATCTGATCGATTAAAGATAGCTTTGAGGTCATCCACAATTGCATATTTTGCTCCCTTATTTACATAACTGACCTGTAAAATGAATTCAACTCTTACTCATTCATTTCACAGCTATCGTAAAGTTTAATAATTTTGCATATTTGACGTTTAGAACGTTGCTCCAGCTTACATTTTCCTGCAAATATTATTCGACCAGCGTAGATAACTTTACAGCCTCCACGGCAAATATAGCATGAGAGAAAATAGCAGACTATTTTAATATAAAGTTATTATTTCTATGAAAGCGTAACTTATTTAGCCGGAAACTTAAAGTAAGCAAATTTTATTACCATTTTAGGGAATATTAGCTGTTTATTTTTTGTTATGTAAATTGAATGAATTGAATTTGTGTCGAGTGAATGTTGTAATTTTCTTTCTCTCGTTTAGTCGAATAAAGAATATTAAATTTTCTTTGTTTAATGGTATATAATAAAAAGGTGCGTGATCTAATTCGGTCCTTAAACGTTGCATATGACCACACCAAGATCCTTGATCTTTCACTATTTTGTATTCTTCAATCTTTTCGACATCCGGTATTTTCAATTTTAGTGTGTTTGTTCACTTTCACTATCTGGTGTAAAGACATTATATTAAGAAAACACACAGTATTCATTTTTAATTAATTTCCACTTTTTTCGATACATAATACACGTCCTTCCCGAGCGTCGAAATTGAGTTGGTTATAATAAATAGCAAAAGTCTAGACTAGCATGTTTTCGTGACTTAGTGGTATGGTCTCCGCGTAGTGACCAAGAAGATTTTGCTTAAAGTCCATTAACGATCAATATTGACGTTTTTCTTAATCCAGGTCAGCTTCCAATGTGGAGACCATATGTCTCCCAATTGAAGTATCTCAACAGAAGTTTTTTTTATGAGAACTGTTTGTTCTCAGTTGCTCAGCTTACCTTTTTCGGAGAGAGTAGTAGATATAGAAGGATAGGGCTAGGACAGGATCGGTCTAATCGCTCTCACTACGTCCGGTTATTCAAGAATCGGAAGGGTGGAAGGAAATTTTTAGACATCAAAAACGCCTATTCCTTCGAACGGAAATATATTAATCAATCGAAAAAAATCCGGCACGGAATCCCACAACGTTAACCGCTGCGTCATAGAATTCATTTACGTTCATTTATACCAAAGACGGGAAAGAAAAAAATGTGTACAATAGATTGTATTAGAACCGTTGGTCACGTTACATGGTCTGCAAATTTAAGGACTCGGGGCGATTCGTTTCCCAATTAGTATACGTAAAGTCCACCGGATAAAGTTCACAAACAAATTATTGAATAGCTTTAATAACTTCCGTCTAGAATATGGATGAAATATAAAGTTTCCAACGGTAGGTGGGAGACCCTGTTACTGCCTTACGCGGTCAGACCTCACCAACTTCAGTTTTCAAAGGATTCATTGCCGGAGGCTCTATTTGGTCGGAACATTCCGCATATCCCTGTATTGTGATTAATTTTGATCGGCTGTGAAGTAAAGTTCACGTAGTATTCAAGGAACGATGCCTATTTTATGATGTGCAAGTAAATTCAGACACTTATTTGAATACTTCACAATAATTTGTAAATTATAATTGGGCTTCTAACTTCACAATTTATAACATTTGCGTTTATGCTATAATATATAAAGTGAGAACGATTGATTTATGAACGTTCATGTTAACTTTTGTTTCAATAAAGAGATGTACATACTTGGTTTATCGGATTATAAGTAATCGGATTTGGTTTATCGTATTATAGTAAATAAGTTTAACTTTGAAACTGTTATCCGAGGTGTGTATACTTTTAATTGGTCGGATTTCGTTAATAGTTTTAGTTTTTGAGATAAAGATGGCAAGAGAAAGAGAATGAGAGGGAAGTCAATTTAAATTTCATATAATTAGAGTAGAACTCATCGAAAATATTAATCACACATCACAAACAGCGGTTGAAAAAATATTCGTATTACGATTTGAATTCGTAAGATCCAAAACCATATCATCTTCGTTGACCACTGCACCACGGACTCTATTAATAGTGTATGTTATTATCGAATAAAAAGTTAGCTGAATGAACTTGTGTTCATGCATTTAATTGTGATTTATCATATACCTTATGTTATTTATTATTACTTGATTTATATGGTTCCCTATCTTATAAAATCTGACTTTATTTGACAAATCGTAAACTTATTTACTCCTCACTCAACATTCGAAAGTGTCGTATATTTATATATTTGAACTTTCACGGCAATTTTACGATGATTTCAACATATATGAAATGGGGTAACATAAAATATTTTATAAAGCGTCGATCGAAAAAGTTTGCCAAAGAATTTTTACGTCGAAGGTTTTAAAGAGTTCTCTAAAATTTTTGTTTCCTTTGCCGTTTCGATGTATTATATTATAAAGCAATTGATAATTCTACTCGAAAGTCGAAATTTGTGTAAACGAATAAGGAATTTTAGAAATACCCCGAAACTAGGCGATCACTAAATTTATTATTAGTAACATATTTCATCCTCTACACTCCATAAATAGAGTACATTTACTAGTGAACTGCAGTATTTCAATAGAGCATGCCTTAATATAAAATTAAATTTGATTACTTTGTCACTCCACATGTTACAAATTGAGACACATCAGACGAAACTTCGTAAGGTTTACGAATAAACTGTTATTAACTAATGTTTCATTTCTATTAATGACTTTATTAATTTACGAAAACTCTTAGTTATTAATTTTTAACCCTTTATACTAGGCAGAATATATATTTTTTATTATATAGAATGTGTCTTTACTAAAATTGGTTGTTATTAAGAAGCTCCATCTTTTTTCAGAGAGAAAGAAAATAAAAATGAGGTTAAATAATGACTAGCTTTTAGTTTATCGCTCTGTCTTATCCCCGTTTTCTGTATACTGTGCATGGAAAACAATGACTGGGAAATACGTTTTTTCGATGACATTAGACACAAACCCATCATTATGGTTTTTTTTTAGTTCCGAACAATTGGCTACAAAATCATGCATGATGAAAACCCTGTTTAAATTTATATAACAAAAATATATCACATTAAAAAAATAAATATTATAATGTTAAAAATTAAATGTTTTTAATGCTCGTGATGGGCTAAACTATACAAAATACAAGTTAACACAAAAAAATATGCAAAATTTATATATTTTGCTGAATACTTCATGGTTCCTATGACTTGTGTTGATGAAGTGAATTAAGTGCTTAATAACATTGATTTTTGAATGTAAAAGAAAATAATCTTAATATTTTTTGCCAAAGCACTTACTAGCAACTACTTAAGAATCAAAACACGTGTCACATTTGTTTATCAACAAGCGAAATAAAAAAATTGTCTGAATAATAATATAAATTTCAAATTCTTACACGATTTTTAAATCACATACAGAAATATTGAGAATATTCACGTAAATTTGGCGATCGAATCTCAGCAATATAAAATAGAAAACTAAATGAAAAATGGTTCCGGTTTTCGTACAATGATTAAAAAACATCTTAAGTACGCGAAAAAGTAGACTACATAGATAATTCATTAGTTTTAGTTAAAGCGAAATTTTTTGTCGCATAGTCAGTTATTTTAATTAAAAGAATGAAGTGAAACAACCTGCTTAACGTTTTAGTTTTCCCGACCTTCACTAATTACTTATTTTGTATTTAATTAGATTTACCCAAAGACAACCGATTTATATAGTTCAGATGATTATAATTCGTGTTGAACAGTAATAAATAAATGAGATGCCATCGGTTAGTATTAGTAATAAAAACTTCAGAGTGTATGTACAGTAATATAGATTCCAATATCGTGCTCGCTAACCAACTTTCTCATTACAAATGGCGTGCAGCAAAAGTGGCGCATCCGTTTTAGCGCCATTTATCATAAAACGCCCCACAAACGTGACAATAAAATGTGCTACCAACATACAGGAAAACAAAACAGCTTTCAAGGTAGAACTATCTACACACACATTTGTTAGAAACAATACAATATAATAAATCTATTTAAGATGGATTTGGTGATAACTTTGTCGAAGTTAATTTTTCTGACGAGTTTTGAAATTATGTTTAAGAGGTAATAAACATTTTAATTGTAGTCAATTTAGTGTCATTTATTCACATGCTTTGTTTGTAAATTCCTTCCTTTACACACTAAATTTTTTTTTTTTTTGTATAAAATAACACTGTAATATTTTGTTATTTTATCAGTTGATTATGCTCGTCACGAGCGAAAGCGGTTCTAAACATATTAATTAAAAGTGGAATCAGTACAAATGAATATTTTATTATTTTAGTATAATGCTTTCCCACCAAGTATCGACAGTGAACACCTTAAAAGTGTTTGATAATTGTGTGGTTTTGATTTTTATTATACTTACGAAGATCAATATATTCGATATGACATGGCTCTTTAACTTTGTTACAGTTATTGCTTGCTTGTTTTCTTGTGTACGTATTCAAAGTTGCGGAATCCAAACAAAAGGGCCACCACCAACGCCGCTGACACGTATTTCATACGTAAACACATTTCACCCCCTCGCGAAACCTTCCCACATCACCCCTACCAACAAGTTACGCGATACGTGTTTTCATATAACTTAGTTTTTTGTTTGTTTGCGTGTTGTGTTTAGTGCGTTGTTATTAATTTGTTCGTCGGGTAACCATTTTTCATTTTTTTCGATCGTTTTTGACATCCATTCATATTAAATGGAACACGATCAACTCTCTTGGCCGTTGACCTGCCCGCCACTTCTCGATGCGACTATTGACTACTGGAACTAATCAGTTTTATTTTGTTCACTGTCAATTCTTGGTGAAAAGAAATTATATTAGACAAATAAAATGTCTTTTTTAGAGCATCGACTGAAGGTGCTTGATGGAACTTCAATACACGTCTTTTGTATTAATTCTTTATTATCTATTAGGATCAGGATGATTTTTGCCCAATGCAAGCATTGTCAAATGATCAACTATCGCAAATATAACTTTTACTTAAGGTTCGTGGCTTAGCGGTCAACGTTGTTGGCTTCCGTGACGGATCTCACCTACTCAAATCCTGCATTTTTTTAACCGATTTCTATTCTAAGGCATGTGTGTTTGCGATGTCTTAAAATTACCTCCCACCCTTCCAATCCTAAAATAACGAAACTTAGCAAGACCGATGAGCCACTAGGTCTGCCTTAGCCCTATCCTATGTTACTATCCCTACTTCGGTTAAATAGCTCAATTAGGAAGACATATGCCCCACATTGGTTGCGGGCATGGATTTGAAAATATAATAAAACGGTTCCTTATCCAATAATTATCGTAAAGTAGATATCTGATTATCTGCACGTAGACTATGTGTTTTACTTTTAATGTGCTAATTGTTGATTTTTGTTAAAAAGGCATTAAGCACAACGTATAATCCAAATTTGTTTCCAATCAACAACACAGATGAAACTTTACAATTAAATTTGTTTCATTAATAGTTAGTTAGCTAAAAACGGGTTAAAATATAATAAATAAATAACGTTGATTCATTACAAAAAAATATATTGTTGCACAGCATTCAATCACTTGTTTTCGTCAGTTTTGGATTATCAGGCATTCTCGATTAATTTACCTGACATAATATTTGTTTACCTCTATAATCGAGACAACTCTGTTTTTAAATGTTTAACATTTTTTATGTCAATCCACATATTTTTCATTTCCTTACCTAAGTTTAACAATCAAATTATAATTCAACTGTTAAAGTGTACTTAAATTCTGTAAATTTGGCGCAATGCTTTAATCTCATTGTGATGCTTTGTACTTATGATTCAGCTAGCAATGTAGGGGCTTGGGGGTACAGCTATTCAGTCCTCTGTTGCTCCTGCCCGTCCGTGCAAACACTTTACAAAGTTTTCGACGCGGCGTGGCTATAACGCAGTAGACACCTACATTATATATTATATTATACTCTACAATGTGTAACACCGTCGGGTTGGTATTGATTTCCTCTCAGCTAGACGCCTTGCGCCCCATTTCCGCGAAGGACGCGCTGGGCGTCGGGACGCCCGCTCTGCGACGCCGGCCTGGACGGGACGCGTGCCTGGCCGAGACTCCACGTGACACGAGCGGGGGGCGTGGCGTGCGCGATATTTAAGCGGGAAGACTATTTTTATAAGCCTTACATTACCACCTAAATAGATTTAATTATTTAGTTCAATTACCATAATAAAATTATAGAAAAACAAAGATAATCTCTCGAAAACAAGACAAGATTTAAAAACATAAATCTTTACGGGATGGATTTTATTATTATGCTGTGGATTTTTTCAAATTAAACTGTGATAAAGTAAGCATTAATTTAACTGATTTTAAGAAATTGTATAACATGAAAAAGTTCAGTTATGTAATGCTCGTCCTGAATCATCTAAAATATAATAACGACGCTGTTTATCTTTAGCTATTGTAAATAGTCAGACGCGTGTTTCAAGTTTAAAAAATGATGTCTTTATCCATAACGATAAAAGGATAGTTGCTCAACATTATTAGAATAAAATATACGAAGATTATCTTCTTTTACAAACTTCCAAAGTCTTTCTTTATCTCGGAAAAAATAAATCCATTCCATAGTGGAAATACTCAACTAATAATAACTTCTAACAATAGTTACATTTCTGTTTGAATAACTTTTGACGTATTGTTTAGTAGATAATGTTTTCGCGAAGATTGATGTGGACATATACGCCTTTTAGAGATAAACCAATTGATTTACAACGTGCGTTGGTTTGCATTATTTATCACCATTCTATAAAAAAATATGTAGTACTGATATGACGAAGGGAATACAATTTGCTGTATATGTGTTTGGTTCAACTTTTATAATTGTTGTTGAAGCTTTTTAATAAATAGTTGTTTACCTAACAATCTTAACATTTCGATATCAAATGAAAAGACAAGAGAATATCGCATGGAAAAACGCTTCAAAAATTTGATATACTTTTGAAATCTCATTGGCGTTGTAATGTTGTCTGCTAGAAAGAAGCTTTTAAAACAATTTTAAACTAGAATATCTGGTTTACAGATAAAATCCCGTACTAGTCAAATTGCACAACTTTTGCAAAAAGTGCCAAGACTTCCCTCAATGACAAAACTATTGGACTAGTAGTCGTATTTGCATCAATGCCTAATTTTTAAAGCGGTTTCTACATAAATAAATTTATATTTTCTGGCTAGACAGGCTCAACATATTTTTACTATGACTTTATCAAGTAGTAAGTTCTAGTATTCTTTAATGTTTTTTATGTAACCGTTAACTCTTCTTAGCTCCCTCAAATCCTCTTTCACTATTTACGACCCCTTTTAAATTATTTGAATCAATTTGTAAAACAGAAAGCCATTATAACGAATAAACATTTTTATTTGATAAAACAATTTCGATGTGCCACTGGATTGAGCCTCGGATGAAATAATTTTAAGCCCTACGAAATCTTTCCCGGAAAATCAACTCGACGTTATATTTCATCGTTCAATTTAAAGTTAGATCACAAAGCGTGCTTACTATGCCTTCCCTTTCCCTGTTATCGGATTTAATTTCTTATCGCTCATCTTAATAAATGATTACCATCGACAAAGTCTTCGCCAGCTTTCAAACGAAATCGCTAACTTCTTTGTTCCAAATAACGTTATATTTTTTTGCTTACGTAAAATTTAATCTACAAACTATAGAAACGAAAATATGTGCTTTACAAACGTTGAGTGTATGGACTCATTCCGAAACATTCAAACGGTAACATTGCTTATCGAGAACTGGTTTAAAGTTACTCGCTTAACGTTCTTTTATTTAAAGGTAAGAATAAAATAATGGAAGGAAATTACTAGAACTTTTGAATCCTTTTACCAGTTTCAGCTTCAAATAGGAAGTTAGCTAAAGGGAATGAAGACATCTTTTAATACAACTTTTCCTTGTCATATTTTAAAAGATAACCACTTAAAGTTGTGTTTAATTTTTATATTTCAAAAAAAATATATATATTTCCAAGAAAGCCCAGTCTTGTTGGAAAAACTACTTAAATAAAATAGTGAAAAATATTTCTCCCTTGATGCCGTCTTATATGTAATGTTGGCATCCAGATTTGCAGTGCATCTTTCTATCCTACAGCCAACCGTATTAGGTCCTAAGTCCTTGACGCACGATGAATTAAAGTAATTCGGATTTAGCGTTGTAGAAAATGTGCCTAAAGTATTTTTAGTGAAGGGATTGTTACAATATGTTCTTGATTATTGTTTCGTTCGTAATCAATGATTACATATTGTCTAGTAATAAATTATTCTTAGGCTTACAATAAAGTAATTGCATATGTGTAATTATATGTATTTAAATACTATCTGTTTCGCCATAAATTATAAAGTTACGGCAAAGGAAAAATCCACACATGTAGTAAAAAAATTAAAAAAATCACTCGACATCAGAAGTCTTGCTTAAACTTTGTCTTTTGGCTCTACGCAAATATACATTTTTTTAAATTCTGTTTGAAATTCAAAAAGCTTTCAAGTTTTACTAAGTACTTGGTTTTGTTTGCCGTACGTGGTCTCCATACAAATCATGCCACCCTTCCGTTTCCTAGTCAAGGTTTCTTTGTTTGCCGTGTTTACTAAAGGAAAAGTGCAATTAAATTCCGAAACGTGCGCTACACGTGCATTCTAATGAATAAATACGGTACAGTATTTTAAAGCTAGCTGAGAAATGTAATACCATTTAGATGCCAGTATTTATATAAACTCAAAAATAAATATACAATTGTACAAATTCTCACTTTTATTTAATGAGATCAGGACTGATTTCACTCGAGCATTATCAACTGATAAGAGAATATGTACAGTGTTAAAGTGCTATTCATCAACATTAGAAGAACTGGCCAGCTCAAATCCACAGTTAACGGAAATATTCGCGTAATCGTGATTATTGATATTTTTTGTTATTTACCGTTAAATCTTTGTATGTATATGTCTTCATACTGTGCACAAGTATTCGCAAGGCTGTTTTGTCATATTTTGATCACTTTTTTACAAAAGTATCTAAATTAAATTTTTCTTAACCACGCTAATGTGAAACTGCGAAAAAAAGTTGCCACGTAAATCGGGGGATGAGTGTATACAAATGTATAATTCAAATTAGACGTAAGTCCTTTGTTTTATTTTATTTAAACTGGTATCTTCACATTTATTAAACAAATCTATCCTTTCAAGCAAGTCATTTATTTCCCTTTGTTGAATTTTGTTTAAGTTATAGACATTTTAATCGTATAATCGTAAATTGTCTTAAACTTCTTCAGGTATTTCATGTGAATATGATTATTTTTTTTACATATTACGGTCACGTAAAAAACAATATTATTGCCGCCTGTGTGGTCGAGTGGTCGCCGTCGTTGGCTACCGCTACAGAGGGCACGGGTTCGAATCCCAGTACGGGCAGTTTTATAAATTGATGTTTCAATCGATTTATGAATTTCTGTTCAAAGGCATGGATGTATGTGATGTATTGAATCCCCCTCTCCCACCCATCCTATCCCATGAACGGGGCGTATCAAGAGCGATTAGCTAACCACTAGTCCTGTCTTAGCCCTTTCCTTCTATTCCTACTCTCTTTGAAAAAAGAGAGGTTGAGCAGCTGAGTAGCAAGCAGTTCTCGTAGAAATACTTCTGTTGAGATAAGTTCCATTAGGAGTCCATATTGGGAGCGGACATAGTAAAAAAAAAAAACTTTTGTGTTCGTTGATCTTACTTACTTTTAAAAAAATTCTAAGAATTTTGTAGAATGATTACAATATGTTCAATATTATAACACACACTAAGGATTACAAACTATCATATAAATATCTCGTACCCTAAGAATGTACATGTGTTTTGCGCCGCGAAGCTTTTGAAGTCTTTATTAATTTACAAGACATCTACCATTCTTATCTGAACGGCCGTTTTCTCGGAGCTTAAAGCTTTTAAATTCGTTTCGGGCGTCGTCCATCATCGCCGCATGACAGTGTCCATTGTCGTAAGCCCGCCACTCCGAGAGCTTTTTGAGAAAAAAGGCTCTCGCGGTGGGAGAGGCTCGCTTACATTGGTACCTCGCGATGATGGCTTTCATAAATCTCTCCGCGTTGCGGCGCCGGGTTCGCGAACGCGATGTCCTCAGCGCCTGAAGGTCGACCCGTCAATTTGGATTACCCACACAGTTCAAAGGGTCAAGAAGATTTTCTTTCGAAATCCTTGCTTCAATCTTAAGCAAAAAAAAAACTATTTTCGAGCAAACTTTAAATTAATTACTGATAATAACTCACAATGTATCTAGATTTGATTTATATATATATACAGAGTTGTAAGTACAAGTTAATAAATTGTGTCACAATTGTCAGTACTTCTTAAAATAGTGAACCAAAAAAGTTCCAATAATTTTCAATATTGCTCGATTGATATTACTGCAAGAAAATAAATAAATATAGTGCCTTTCCACCAAGTATTAAAAGTGAACACCTTAAAAATGTGTCTATAGTAGAGCATTCAATTCAGGTTTTTTTTTTTGATCCTGGGATTTCGGGATTCACAATTATTTTGGGATCTGGTCTTTCGTAATCCCGGGATTGATGACTAGAAAAAAAAGTAAAAATTAAATTGAGAGATCCCAAAATAATCCTTTTTTATTGCTCGAAGACTTGAAAAAGTTAGGAATTCACAGATTGTACAATTGTCTTGACTAACGTCAGCATTTGAGAATTTAAAGTTTTCAAAGATGCGTATTTTGGACAGACGAAGACCATTAAGTAAGTAAATATTATTCATTATAATAAACTGGCATTTTTAACCATCCTCAGAATTTAATTTTGATATTACAAGAAAAAATAATTATCTGTTCATTAATTCAATAATTCTTTTAGAATTAATTTTATTTGTATTTTAAGCCGTAATATAACAAAGTAATAATTGTGAAAATTTCCCTCGCCACTGTCAATTCAATCAGTACTAGTAAAGTAAATTGTTCATCTAGCATTATTTTTATTATTTGCCATATATGTGTCTTCATACAATAAAAAAAATGTTACGTAGCTTTAAAAGTTCGAATTCATGCTTATTTATTGACCTTGAATATCAACGCACAGTTGAAAAGAGTCTTACTTGAGCTTTTTTATTTCTCTTTGTAATTTCACAAATATTATTGCGTAAAAAATGACCTAAAAATTTTATTATGTAACATGAGAAAGTATATTTTCTTTAGATGTTTGTTATGCCGGCAGGGCATAAATATTCTTTGTTTTGCTACACAGAATTTCTTTCGGCCTTGCCAGCTACTCGAGCGACTCGTCGCCGAGATGTTATCGCATGTAATAATATTTATGCGGTAAAAGTTCGCCGCCGAGCTGCCTCATTAAGCACGCGGCGAGCTTTTGTGTACAACGCCGAACTTTTTGTTTTCCCTTGTCACATTTTCTTCAGAGATAATTCTATACTAGTTGGATATCAGAATGAGAAGTTGTTTATATTTAGCTCTTCTAAAACAGTTGTATTTTTCATTGATATTTTAAAGTTATTCAATAATCAACAGCGGTTGTAATCTCATATACGAAGCTTTCCATGTGTAAACAATAAATTCGCGTAAGTATTTTGCACTCACGGAATAATCCATTATTTACGACCTAATATTTTAATCGGTGTGGTTAGTACCTTAACACTTTAAGCTTCCATTCTGTAACAGTCCATGCATGTTTCATTGCTTTCGTATCAACATTTGCGCCTTGCTCTTTTTTACATGTAACTCTATAAAATTAAAAAATCTTCTCTAAAATTGCCAACGTTCTTAAAAGTTAGATTTCAAATTGTTATATTTTTTCAAATAAACGTTTTAAATAAAATTTAATATTTACAATCACTCTCTCTTTCTCCATCTCACATCTCATTTAAGAGAGCATAAACACAGTGAAAAATATCTTTAACCTACAAATAGTAGGTTTTCACTTCAATTCGCCCTGCGTAATAATGAAGAGGAGTTGTTGAAGTAATTAATGTTCACATCAAAGGCAACCATCTATTTGGACACAAAAAATATCGATTTATAAATCAATATATAAAAGTCTCAAAAGCGGCTTCAAACCCGCCAACTCATAATCAAATAGGAAGGACGCGCAATGGAATTGAAAACCTGACTACAAGACCGGCATGATACTTGTCATTTCATTTACCTCAACTCGTTACCCTACTCGTCAGCTCAAGTTCGTCCGTGCACTTGAACGCCTGAAGATGCCGAAAGGCGAAACCCGGGTCGTTATTGACAAGATCTGTGTGAATGTACATAATTTGCACGATTCAAATCTCGTTACACTACATATATATATATATATATTTTTTTTTTGTCGAAATTGGTCAAAATAACTTTGTTGTGATCTTACCTCTTTCGAACTCAAATAAACGGTCTTTCTCGTTTTTTCACATAAATACGTTGTAAATAAATTTATCTTTCTTGATAATACATACGATAAAATTAAAGCTTTGTAGAATACGTGCTGTAATATTTCATCAGGCTAGTTGCCAGATACACGTACAATGTGAACCACGTCCTTTATTTTTCTTCGTATGGGAAAAAGCTCTCGGGCTTTTGGAAATGTCGAATAAATAAAATGTAAATTCGCTACCGCTTGAGAGCCAGACAAAATAAATTTATCGGTATCTGAAAATAAAGTAGTTTTCAAAATTACTCATATTTTCTCGACTTTGGAAAAGTGTGTATATATCGCCTTTTGTAACTAGACGACTCATATTATTTTATTTTTTATCCATGTCCGCTCTCAATGTGGAGCACATGGGCTCTTAATGTTGGTATCTCAACAAAAGTTTTTCTACGAGAAATGTTTGTTACTCGGTCGCTCAACCTCTCTGTTTTCAAAGAGAGTAGTCGATATAGAAGGATAAAGCTAAGACAGGACTAGTGGTTAACTAATCGCTCTCGCTACGCCCAGATGTTAAAGGATCGGAATTGGTGGGAGGGACATCACAAGCACCCATGCCTTCGAAAAATCCATCGAAAAAATCCTGTTCGTACTGGTACTCGAACCCGTGAGGTCTGGCATGGAAGCCCACAACGCTAACCACTGCGCAATAGGACCCGAACTCATATATTAATAGCCGTTAAAAGATCTCCAGTTATTGTTTGCAGGAATTCTATGTCTTGGTTTTAACATATTCCATATAGGAATACAGAATTGTAAATTCAGAAGTGTTTAATAAGAACAAAAAAAAAACCTTATCACAAACAATCTTTAATACAAGAGCCAAAATAAAAGTATAAGTAAGAATATCTCAATGAAGGGGTAAATATACACTATAGCACTGTAAATACCTCATGAACTTTCATTATGGTGTTTACACGAAAGCGTCTATTTAAGTTTCAACCCCCGCATGGCCTTCACGACCAATCGATGACGCATAACAGCAAACTTTGAAGATCAAGGCAAAGTTTTTTGTCTTATAATCTAATTTTGTATCTATATTTGGCGTAGGCCGTAGCACGCGTAGTACAATCCCACCTTAGGCGAATGTACAAACACTGTCATGTTACATTCATAATGTAGACCTTTTCATAATGTACTCCAGTGTTTTGGCCCATCTTTAAGCTCCTTTATTGGTGACATAATCGTTTTCCTATCATCTCTTATTGTTTATTGATAAGCAGCTTGAAATATTATTCAAACCAAATTAAACTTTTCAATTTAATTCATTTATAATTAAATTTGTTATTCAACGTGGAAGTACACTTTGGCGATAACAAGTTTTGATAGTTTGGTACAGTGCCCGTGCACCACAGACGTTAAATACCCAAGTTAACGAGACCCTTCTTCGCTAGTCTTCCACAAGCAACAAACAATTCTGATATTCTCAACTGCTAACAACTTCCTCTTTGCTTCAATGTTAACTTTACTTTAATCTAAACAACTTTGCGCATTCATTGTGTGCCTGGCGTAACATTAAACTATAGTTGTAACAGCTTCTCGATGCATTTAGTGATTATACTATGGACACAAATCATATTGTTACGCAAACGTTTTAAAAGCAGGCTAGTAAAGTATTACGCTATTGCAGGTAACTGTTTTTCAATATATTTTCGAAGATAACTGACATTAAAATTGATTAAGGCTACAAAATTAGACTTTAAGCACACACAGTCATAGTAAAATATAGCTATCAACAAATAAACAGAAAGTCTCTTTTTAAATATTTGCAGAAGTATACAAGTGTAAAATTGTTGTTAAAAAAAACAGATTTAAAGGAATCAATAAAAGTTTTCTTTTCTGCAAAATTAACACAATGAAGTTAACTGCTGATTCGTTATTACTGCTACGTTATTCGTTATTACTGCTATGTATGACATCCAGAGATGCACAAAAAGTATACAAAGATCTGTCTTAAAATATTTTATAAATAATAATCAAAACCGTTTTCTAAAAATGGTAGCTTTTACATTTTATTTTAAGGTAATCAAACGCTTCGTTACAAAGTTACCCGCAAGCAGTATATTTTTTCTTCTTCTTCTTTCAGGCAATTTGAATATTCAGAATACGTTAACTATAAATATTACATTAAAACACTCAATCTTAAGACGGATTAATGACCTAGTTATACAAGGAACACACTGCATATATACATTATGCCTTGGTATACTTTAGAATAAACGTTAGTTTATTTATGTTTTCCAACTCTTCGTTACCATATTTTGCAGATAATAGTAATAGTAACACATGGTCGCACTATTACCATCAGTCCGCATAATTGACTTAATAATCAATACGTCTGCACATATTGTAAAATTGTTAAACAATGTCGAATTCATGCAATATTACACATCTAGGATTTGGCATGTTTAAGGTGACTCACAAAAAGGTTTAAAAAATTATATATAAAATATAACTCTTTGTAAAACATTTAACTATTTTTTATTCCGCTCCTTTATTTGACATAATGTATACGTTCATAATATTGTAGTTTCGTTTAATTTTTCAACCGAAAGCTCTATTATCTTTAACATTAAGAATTGATTCATTAAACAATATTCCATTGTACTTATATAGACTTTATTGAAAAAAAGTTAGGACTGATCAGTTGAAAATGCTCGCCATGAGCGAAACCGGTCCTGACCTTTTTAAATAAAGTGGAAATAAAGTACAGAAGAATATTGTGTTTTTATTAATATAATGCCTTTCCACCAAGTATTGACAGTGAATATACTAAAAGTGAAGAATTGATTCACAAATATGTTTTTTAAGTGGCCTTAATAAAGGATATTCTACCCAATTGTAATAAATAAACGCAATTTATCACCCAAGCCATCATTCAGCACCAATAAGACAGAAATCCACAGCATTAGCATTTGTTGAGCTTTCGTCAAGGCTAAAGTGTGCTTTGGTATAAATTCTGAGCCGGGGAGATCTCCGATGAAAAGTTCCAAAGTTTCCAGTCATGGGAGGGAACTTTTCTCGTTTAAAAGTTGGCGAGCAGTTGGTGCAAAGTTGGTCGTGCGTTGACGCTTTGCCGAACTTGGTAAAGTTTTCTCTCCATGTACGTAATATATAGTCGGAGGCAGAGATTTGGAGAAACAAACTTTCTTTGTGCTTTCACAACCGGAGATAATGATTTCCTTTTACACGTGTTCACTGAATATTTCAAGCTAATTAGTTAATCATATATTATAGTTCAACATCTATAAAAGCTGTCGCTAGTCGGTAATTGAGCAATTAATGTGAAGTTAGCATGAATAAGGCATCTCATTAACTAACATAATAGCCTCATTCAAGAGTGATGCATTTATTCCAACGCTTTTCTAACATTTCGATGCCTTTTTTGTAGAACGATGTATCTTATGTCTCAAAATAGGCTTCAGTTTCGGCAATCACATCTTAATTGGAGACAAATCTCTTTCCCTGAAGCATTATTTGTAGGTCGGCAAACAAGTAGAGGTCGCTGGGAGCTACGACGATGGACGGGGAAGCAATTCAAAGTGCAATTTGTACAATTTTGCCATTATTGCCTGAGTCCGAATAACACTTGTCAAGCCATTGCTTTGCTTGAACGGTATTTTTCCCCGTTAAAAAACACAAAATTTAGATTTTTCCATTGTTTTGAAAACTACAAAAGAAGCCTCACTAAAACCACTGTAACTTGTGAACCAAACGTCAGATTGTTATGAAATTTTGTCACGTTTTATTCGAAGCTTGGTATTTGGCTGGAATCATTTGGATTGGTCAATAGTGGTGCCATCTATATGTCATCCTATGAACTTGTGGAGTACTGTGTATTTTATTAAACTCCACTACAAAAAAAATCTACAATTAGTTTGTAAAGTTTGGTTTACTATTTGCGTATTTCACATAGTAAATTACATAGACGAACATATGCCTTTTTAATAACACTTAAATTATTTTTTAACATTATTGATTCTTGTTTCAAAAATATTTTTTTTAAATAAATATATAAAACTATGTCTGTATAATTATATATTTTTCATTTATCTAAATTTTATTTTTTATCCAAAACAGCTCTCTATTCGGAGCACATGCCGACCACATGGTTCCTTCAAAATTCTCTGTCAGTATAATTGCTTTCTCCAAGGTCATCCCAGCGTCTCGTATCTCCGCCGAGTAAAACATCCAATGGATTGTTATCAGTGATCTTCCACTGTCTCCAGATCCATACGGTCGATAGGAGAGGCAGGCGGGATTAAAGCTGTCTTCGGGCATCCACAGTACATGTTCAAGCCAGGCCCATCGTCACTTTTAAGCACAATCTTTTATGTGCTTTCGTTAGGCCATGATTCGCAACCGTAAAGCGTCACTGTGTGACACTTGGTTTTGAGTCCCGTGAGTTAAAGTAGCATGTTTATTAATTTAGAGATGCAAGTATTTATCGTTATTCTAATATTGAGAACGTTTTTAAGTACTTTATCGCCAATGCCATTCCTCGGTAATTTTGGCTGCTCGATTGTGAATTATATGGCTGGCGGGGGGACAAGCCAAGAACAAATGCTATTGGTGCGTAGACTTGGGGGAAACAAAAATCCTCATTAAACGCAAAGCAAATAGTTAAATAAGACGGTAAGTAAATGGAATTATTTATCGACTAACTTCCTTCTGGTTTGGCGGGCTCGACAACTCCTAAGTTATAATTACTTTTCAACAAAAACAACAGCTGAAAAAAAAATACTTTCATAAAACAGAAACGCCGAAAACTTTTCGCAGTTTAAAGATAAGGATTTTCTTATTGGCTTTTTTCTTCTTTTTACTTCCGTTCTAGATTTAACATTTGCGCTTTGGTTTTATTTTTGTAGAACTTTTTCGAAAGAGATTATAATCTGACGAAATAATGGCGTTATTACTCTTTTTAATGCACTACGATTCGCTTGTTAAGAATGAAATAAAAAAGGAGGATTTCCTTTTTTAAGAATGAAAAGCTTATTTATTCATACCGTTTTCATTATTTTTACATAAAATTCAATAAGTATATTTTAACCATGCCTTGCGTATTAAGCATTAGTGTATTTTACACTTCTCCTTTGTGCAGTGTATTAGTATATTTCACACATCCCTTATTAAATAGCGATATGTGAAATAGAGACAATAAGACAGTATTGATAATATTATGTCAACAAAGAAACTACGTTAATTTGATAAATATTCATACCACATTTAAAAATTTCTTAGTAACCTTGGGCTAAATGGGCTATTTTTTATGATACGGAAGTTTTGTAAACTTATCTATTTTTTTAAATATATAATACAAAATTGAATAAGTTTACTTTGTGGTTCGTTTTTTAAATAAAGTTGAATATATCAGTGTTATTAAATATAAATTTCTAAAGACAATGTTGCGTTAATCATTTTAGAACGTACAGATTTTCTAGGTCATTTAGGACCTTTTTTGAAACTGATGTTTGATAATAAATATTATAAGATATCGTAAACAAAGTGATAAAGTCTTGACTTTCAGTAGTTAGTCCGAAGAGGCTTCTAGAAGAGGTTTAAAAACTGTTAAATATTAATTAAAAATAGTTATTAAAAGATTTATCCTTTACAAGTACGTATTTTAAGGCACAATTGATATCAGTTTCTTATCATTGTAAGTCTTAGGTACATATACGATTTAAATATTGCTAAGCTCCGATTGGTTTTATTCACCATCTTAAACAAATTCCAATTCTTAAAAACGAAACCAGATAAAACAAAATATATACATTAAAATATTATTTTATTTTAATTTCTTATTATATAATATACCCACATGAATATTTTATCATGCGCAAGAATGTTCTGTTACTTTTTTACCTAGATACTTTATTCTAGATAATATCTCGTAAATTGCACTATGTACATATCGCGTCGCTGTGGATACATGCATATCTAACATACCTGCATAAACGTTGCATTATACCATAATGCATGTGATGCTCGAGGCAATTCTGCTGTGTTTTGAGCACAAGGTGATCTGTTACCCTTTGTCGTTGCATTTTCGCTTGCGAATTTAATGTAAACATTAAAATGAACAGCCAAGGAATTATTTATTATTTTATGGTATGTATGCACATAAATACTAGTTTTGAATTTAAACTTCAATTATTTACGCTATACATTTAAATGACGACCTCATTGTTAAGGATCACGGACATTAATACGCTTTATTAATAAGCAGCATTTATAATCGTTTGTGTCAAAACTGTCTAGCCAAATACGTCGGTTGAAAAATGTATACAATAATAATATTGTAAATTAGGATGTATGTTTATTGATAGTGGTATTTCTTCAGAATTTTTAAATCATCGCACAGTATTATATCGGACTATGTATATTAAGAAAAACACAATATTTCTTTGTACTTATTTTCACTTTTATTTTCATTTTACATATACGTATTATCAACTGACACCAGTTGATAATTATCGCCATGAGCGAAACCAGTCCTGTTCGTAGTGTTTTTTTTTAATATAATGCTTTTCCAACATGTATTGGCTGTGAACATTCCCCTAACAGTGATATCGAACTATAATTGAAATACATTTATTAATGTAGATATACTCTAACAAACTTTGAAATAACGTTTTAAAATGATAAGGCTACGAATTTTTAAATTGTTTTATTTAAAGAAACAGTGAATAACTTAAAATTATACAATTATCTATTTATATAAAAGAAATAGGAACACCAAGAACATTCATGTATCCGGATACAAATCCATAAATCATTATGCATTATTAGTGCATTCGGTAATTTAAACCCTTAACCGTACAACCGAGTAAAACAATATTCCAAGAGCATTTACCATTCAGCTAAAAGCCGGAACAAAGACTATTTGATATTAATTCTTTCTTTCAAGTTTATTTCTGTTAGCTAATATTTTACAATCGATATATGTAACATATACGAAGAAAGCCTGCCCGGTCTTTGCGTATTAAAGATTTTTTCATTAATGTTATATTAAATTAAAATATAAAGCTTCGCGTTCGTTCAAATGAAATTTGAAAGAATTCATTCATTGAATGTAACAATAGGATAATGTGGAAGCCCGACAAAGAATTAAATTCAATGAATGAAGGAAATAGGAAGTCATTACGCGATGAAAAAATCCTACCGCCTTTGGCTTCAATGAAATTTATAATTCCAAATGATATACGAAGGGAAGTAGGTGTGTACATGAGTCAAATACAAGAAAAAATCGACAAATAAAAAAGACAAAATACATTAACACGAAAAACGGTTTTTTTTAGCTTTGATACAGTGTAGGTCAAGCTTACATATTGATAATGAATAAAACGCATTTTATTTCACTAAAATTCGTGTCACAACTGTTATGCCGAGTACATCGGTCAGACGGTATGATTTTTTTATAATCATGACATTTTTATAATCTGGAATGAGTGCAAAAAAATCTATTATATTCTTATTTCTACAATGTTTTTTTTTATCAAAAAATGTGATAAAATAATGACAATTGAAAATATTCTCTTAATTTTTGTATCATTTTAGTTCCGTATTTTAAGCACATGGGCTGCTAATGGAGCATCTTGACGCATATTGTTTTAATGCGTATTGATTATAAACCAGTTGTCTAATCTATATGTGCTTGTTTTCAGGCTTTTTATGCCTTAGCATTAAATCACATGTACAATACGCACAGATGTCCACAGTTCTGGGTAAAAATACAAACATATATTAAAAAATCAAATTATCACTTTTTTCCATTTGTAACCCAAATCTTTTCATGTTAAAAGGCGATCACTTTTTTATTATGTAATAAAGACGCGGTCAAGATTTTTTAAATAAATGATATGATGAATTTGGATCTAGTCATAACCCCATATTTCATCAACGTGTATGAAACTTTAATCTATTTTTATGTACCATCCTATACCATAATATATCCGGATATGTTCTCTTATTTATGTCAATGTGTTGCGGACTCATCGATCTAAAATTCCTAGAAAGATTCCATGAGCATGAGACATCCAATTCACATGTAACGTAATAATTTACCCGTCGAAAGTTATCGCATGTCAAAATCTCCTATTGTTTTTAAATTCGGGAACTGGTCTTCGTTTTTTGTCGGCCTACTGGCTCTGCAGCAGTTTCTCCTAATGTAGATAGCTGATTCACAGTCGCATTTCGTAGCGTTAAAACTGGCCATCGTGAGACGTTTGAAACATAACTCTTAGCAGATGTAGTCGGCTCGACAATTACAACACGAAATTGTTTTAATACCTTTACTTTTGGCCAATATACAGTTTGATTGTGATTTTCGTGGCCCATACAAATAAGGCTGTTTTAACAATATATGACCTATGTTAATTGTGCGTTAATTTCTTATATACGTCTTGATTAATCTATCTGTAACAAATGCATCAGTATAAAACCTTCAATAAGCATTTTTATCGGACCATACTTACACGATTTAAAATCTTTCAGTTTATAATTGTAAGCCAATAAATATACAAATAATAAAAAAAGTGTTTTATCTATTGTCAAACCTAATTAAAATATACAATACTAAAATCTGAATATTTTTCATTATGAATAATTCCTGCTTGAAAACAATGCCAAATCCAATAAAATTGACTGATTTTTTAGTATTTATTTTAATTTAATATTCTTCCAATTGTTTCATTCATTGACATTGCATATAGATGACAGAATTTATAATCACTGTTTATTTTTTATCAAATATGGATGGATGGTGGGAAGCCAGTCTGGTATACATTTAAAAAAAAGCTTAACTGTAATGTAACTGATAAATAAATTTTAATTTAAAATCTAGTTTTATTGTATTTATTATATTCGGTTGAGCGATCAATGGCTTGAATCACCTTTTATCTATTGGTAAGGAAGAATATATGGGGTGCCTTCATTCAAAAATACGATCAAAATAAAATGATATAACGGTACTAAATACAACATTAATTTCTTTTTCGAACCGTTTTCTTTTTAACTTAAATTTCTTATTCATCGATTTGATTGCCAGTTGTAAAACTGAACGACAGCTTAAGTCATTATTTTTCGCATCTTATGCCATCATCCTTGAACTTTAAAACTCCATTGTTGATTAACGCTTCATACCAGGTCTCGGGATACTCAAGCGATTCCGAAATGATATATCATGTTATGAGTATTGACTAGGGTATCCAATCCCGGAGCCTTTTTCCAATCCCGGGATTTCGGGATTGATTATTTTGAATCCCGGGATCCCGGGATTTGAAATCCTCAATTCGATATACTTCTTCCCCGATTGTCACAGAACCTCGTTTTTTTTTAGCTCACCGAGTAATTTGAAATCCCCGATTTGGTATACTTTTCCCAGATTATCACAGAAACTCGTTTTATTTTTTAGCTCACCGAAGAAATCTTGAATCTGCCAATTTCGTGTAAATTTTCGGGATTTGCTCAATCCTGAAATCCCGGGATCGTGGCCATCTCAATCCCGGAATTTCGGGATCAGAAAATTGAACGGGATCCCGAATCCCGGGATTGGATGCCCTAGTATTGACCCATCATTGATTAATCAGTAATAAATTTGTTCAATATTTTATTTTAACAGCAAAAAACGTGATGATGAATAATATTGTGATGACGATAAAATGCTATTTTTTTAAAAAGCTGATTAATTATTTTGTTCAGTTTTACACAAGTTTAAGCAGTGTTCAGCTGGGTCTTTAGCTTAGCGGTCAACGTCGCTGGCTTCGAACCCAGTGCGTAAAGTTTCATACATATATTTTTAAATCGAGTTGTGATTTAAAGCATGGATGTATTGTCAAAAAATTAAATCCCACCCACCTGATCACAAGGGCGTAGCGGGAACGAATGCATAATTACTAGTACCGCCCTAGCTCTATCCTCTCCTTATATCCTTACTTTTTTTGAGAAAAAATGGCTGAGAAACTTAATAACAAGCAATGTTGCTGTGTAACAAAATGTATGCACTAATAAGATTCATTAAAAGTCCATATGCTCCACGCTAGGAGCGGAGATTTTATGGAACATTTTAACAGAAGTTTTTTACGCGATTATTGGTTGTTGTTTGTCAATGAATCTTTTTTTCAGAATTCTTCTTTTAAATAGAGTCAAGGAAATGGCTAGTAGATTAGTTAATGGCCCATCACATTTTTAAAATCGATTGGATGGAATTCCAACATCACAAACAACCATACAGTGGAACACAGCAACATAAACTAGTTAAAATCCAATCCTTTTTTTCCTAACTTTGAAGAGCGGTCAAGCCAAGACCGTTGACCAACTTGGCTACAAAACCGACACTAATTTATATATGTATAAGGAAATTATTCATTATTAAATACATTGTAATGGGCCGGCTGCTAACTCGAATCCAGTAACACAACTATCGTAAAGCAATTTTGATTTACACATTTAAAACAAGCTATTATTTTGTTTATCTTCTCTGACTATAAAAACAAAGTTAATTGCAAACCAAGTCTTTGTACTGAAAACGTTTCAATGTTAACTTAAAATAAATGTAAATTCTTGGCAACTCTGCTGACACTGATGGACATAAAAGATCTTGTTAATTCTTTCGAAAATATTTCGTGAAATTGGATTTTATGACGCAAGTAAATTCGAGACCCTAGAACTACAACGTTTTAAGTGTAGATTTTTGAAGCAACAAAAGTAAAAATGAATACCATGAATGTTAGATGGAAGACTACCTCATTGTTACTTTTGTTTCGCAAAAAATATACTTAGAGATATTGGTTCGCGAATTCTCTCGCAAAAAAACAGCTGATGCTTTGATCGGAATCCGATGACTAATTTTCAGTAATAGATACTGTTAGCAAAAGCAATTTCTAATGCCTTGAATACAAATTTGTATAGGATAAATATTTCGTGATGAATCAATGCAATTCGAATGCCAAAACGATGGCATTGAAATCGATCCTCGTCTTTTGTTATTAATTTTGATTAAAGGACAGTTTTTTTTAATTTGAAATTTTAAGAATCATATTTTATTAGCATTACAGCTAATGCTAATGTGCCAAATATATTGAAATTCGAAACAAATACGAGATAAACTTGATGAAAAGATACATGTATCACATACATTCATGTTTCAGATTTTAATTTTAGATACTAGAAACCAGACCAATATGATCAATAAGACAAAGCTTTAACCATCTAGAACAGCGTTCGGCAACCTTTTTTGGACTCGCGGACCACTAGATGGATTAAAATGTCCAAATTTTGATCCGGCGGACCACCAAATGGACTTTTGTAATGCAATGCACCAAGATATAGTATGTATAGTAATCTCGATTCAGTTGATTTTTCTTTTCTGGTGATAGGATTAAAAAAATAAAATAATGTCAGATTGTTCTGCGGACCACCAAAATTTTCTCACGGACCACCAGTTGCCGACGGCTGATCTAGAACACAGAAGGCGAAAAAGTGTTATACATATATAAAACGTGATTGATCTTTATTTCATCATTCACAACAACAAAATAATCTCTTAAGCAAACGTACTTCTTATGGGGATAATAAAGATAAAAAGTTTTTTTTAATATTTCTTATTCGCGTTATTAGGTGTTATACTATGAACTCCAAATCACCCAGGTTGTTTTTACCTTTTTTTTAAAAAATATTTGATGTATCAAGTGTATTTTGTAAATATGTTGTGAATTGTATTGTGTAAAAAGTGTAGAAGTTGTCTTAAAACAAAACAATAAAAAAATGAGTATCTATTTGGATGGTTTTGATGATTTCGCTTTTGTTTTGTAAAAATACAACTGTATGTGACAGGTTATAGGCATCCGCGGCTAAAGTTGGTTGGGGTCGACGTGAAAATTCAACACACTGTCAGAAAACGACTCTACACGGCTGTTTTAGTAACAATAATACTCAATGAAAAAATATCTTATTAAAAATGTCTAAATATTACATTATCTAAAAGTAAACCAAAGTGTTTATGGTTTTACGGCGTTCCAAATTTGTATTTGAAAATCGAAAATTGCGGAGGAAGCATAAACAATAATAAATAATACATGTTCCGCCAAAACTGCATTCGCCAAATATATGTCAACCTACGCAAATATGAATGTGGTTGACCTTTTACATGAAATAAGTAAACGAATCAGAATAAGACCGCAAGAGTAGGTTTATCATAAAACAATTGTTTATTATTCAATTTGACGTTATTCAATAACGATATTTGAAAGAATAAACAAAGACTGCTTGAAAACATTGACTAAAAAAAGCTAGTCCATTATTTCTTTGCTCCGCAAAAACAAAAATATTTCCCTCTTGATATTAAGCTGTGGGCTGCTAATCCGTTAGCAAGAGGCTTATTTAAGACGTCAGCACAACACTAAAATTACATTGTTTACGGTCAGTGACGTTTTTTCTTAACGCAAATAAATATTTATATGAGTATTACAATTTTACTACCTTAGACAAGACAAATATACATAATAATCTTCTGGCTATTATAATTTATCTCTGGTGTAACAATAAAGATGTTTACAGTTTGCATTTCCATAGTCGTGGTGTAGATTTTTTTATATCACAATGTTGTACTTTTTTTCAAATAACACGCTAAAAACCACGGAACCAATCTTCAATTTTTCTATGAATTATATCACTTTTTACACTATTTTTTTGTGGAACGCATCTACGATGTAAAATCTACCGGCCTTGATATACATATATATAGATGACGACACTTTGTCAACAACCTAAGTCAAATTTACAAAGGGGCTCGCGTAAATTCTTCTGAACCCCCTCCAGCCAACCCCTGTTAATATTAAACTACTACATATTCGAAGCGGTGCTAAAGTCTTGTTGATTTAATGAAAACCATCGCACGCGTAAAGCTGTCAGAACATGTCTTTATAATTTCAAAAGGCGACATCGGAAGCGTTTCGCAAAGCAAAGCCGGCTTTGATGTTGATGAATGCCTCCAATTATATTCGCATTTCATTTGAAGTTTGCCAAGAAAAACGCACAAGACGAAAGTAAAGAGTGAACGACGAGCGATAAAAACTCCCAAATTGCACCAACCCAGCATCATAATTCACCTTTGATTTATTCAGCTTGAGGTGATGTTTTCGCTTTGATAATTTTCGTACTGTTATTATTTCAACAGTATTGCTTAGACGTGAAACCAAACAGCTAGTCAGAAAATATTAATAAGCAAGTGGTAAGTAATTTTGAATTTAATCACGTTTTTATTTAATAATTTAAAAAATATCACTATTATATATATATATGTATACATCGATGTACAGTCGAACTTGGTTATTACGAGAAAGATGGGACCGACTGAATTTGCACGTTATAAACATTACTCGTTATATCAGGGAATTGGTAATTTAAAATGATTAAAATTATACCCATCACATGAAGTATCTGGAGCGGTCACACAACGCAAAATTTCGCAATTCAAACGAAAATACACAATAAGAATTTATTTACACACCCGTTTGGACACCTCAAAAAAGTGGATTGACAGAAAAATGTAATATGTGTGTATACTTATATTACATTTTTCTGTCGATCCACTTTTCTTATAAAATTTAAAATTGATATAATTTAAGATTTCGACTGAAGGTGCTTGGTGGAATTTCAATATTAAATTTGAATCGTTCAAACTATGTACATTCTCACAGATTTTGCCACTAACGACCCGGGTTTCGCCTTTCGGTATCTTCAGGCGTTCAAGTGCACGGATGAACTTGAACTGACGCTTAGTAAATGAATGTTTCGTGTTTATATAAAGGCATAACCCGGGTCGTTAGTGACAAAATCTGTGAGAATGTAGATAGTTTGAACGATTCAAATTTAAAATTGATGTTTGTCTCAATTTTTTCACTCTTTCCGGAAATTTTTCATTTTGCTCGGTTTGCCCGAGAAGTAGCTCGTTGTAAACGTTTATAAATGTTTGGAGAAAATCATGAACTAAAATATCAACGAATATTTCCTTATTACATCTGAGATCTCGTTATTTCCGTGATCGCAATAACTGAGTTCGACTGTATATACATATATATCAGTTCACCAAAATGGAGCTTATTGCCCCCTCATTCATTTCAAGATAAGTTTTTCTGAGAGCACTGTTTGGCACTGTTGTTCAACCTCCATTTATTTCGAATTGTTAAATCCATATCCGCTTACAAAGTAGAACTTATGGCTTCGTCGTGGATGTATTTAAGTAGAAGTTTTTTTTTTATGAGAACTGCTTCTTACTCAGTTGCTCAACTTCCTTTTATTTCGAAGACAATAGAGATATAAAGGATAGGTCTAGCACAGGACTAGTAGTAAGCTAATTGCTCTCGTTATTTTAGTGATGGAAGAACGATATGGAATTATAAGACATCATAAATATCCTTGTACAGAATCTTTGTGATTACACCCCTCAGATCCGACACAGAAGCCAATGAGCAATCGCACCAGGGAGGCAACGGACTATTTTGGTACAATATAAACATAATGTTTTTAATAATCAAATGTTGCGTTGTGAAATAACAATTAATTTGTTATACGTTAAATGTTAATACGTAAGACTATTTTTTTTGTGTTTTAAGTATTAAAAATAAAAGATTAAAGTCGTAAACTTACACAAAGCGAGCATGGATTTAAAAAAAAATATATCAAGATTTTCAACCAATTTTCGTCTCTCACATTCTATTAATATAATATTACCATAATAGATTTTCTGTACACTGACAATTTTTCCTTTGTTCGTTAGCAGTTTTAATTACTCTCAGGTTTTATAAAAAAAATACCTTTGCAACCGTCAGCGGAAGAAATTCTCAGAACACGAAAATTCGCCGTTGTGAAAATGGCTGTTATTACATTCACAAAGGGGAAGCCCACGCGCTTTTCGTTTTTTTTTTGTTTTGTTATGACGGTCGAAAACTTTGACATTTACCTGCCTGTTAAAAAATCATTCAAAATTTAAATTTATTATTCGTAAATAAAGACTAATCCTTGATAAAATAAAAATCAGGTATTTTTTTATAAGAAGTGATGAATTAGAATTTTGGAGTGAATGTGGATGAATGAATAAGTATGAATGACATCGTTATACATATTTAGTATTATTCATTTAGTAGTAAATCAAACTACAAATTGTTTGTCTGTTGTCGTTAAAATTAATGCTTTTAAATACAATTGCGTAGAAAATATTCTTAAATTTGTATTTATTTAAACAGAAAAATAATTCATTTGAATATCTCTTTGTGGAAATTTATTTTCTATTTTCAAAACAATCGCTAATATAAAATTTAATTTGATGAAATTCATTATTCCACTGGTTGTGTAACTAGTTGTGACACTTGTTTTTCAATCTAATATGTTTTTCAAAAAGGTTAAAAAGAATTTTAAAAACCATAATTTTGAATTGTATGTTGATAATAGTTTTGACGATTGAAAATGGACATCCACGAAGCTCTTTTGTCATGAATTATTTTTCGGTTCAGCGGGTACCAGTTCATTTACATAGTTTTTATTGACTCCCTTTTCACGATAATACCTGTAAATTATTTTTTTTAAATATTTTATAACATTAATATCGATTTGGAGATAGTTGTTCCTCCAATCGAGTCATTGAATTCCTTTCGAACGAAAGTAGTGGAATACATCACAGCTGTGATCGGTCTGTAAATAAATTATTTTATCTATTTATAAGCAGGAAAAGATTCCGGGATGGAATAAGAAAGTTATCATGGTCCACTTAAAACTATTAATACTTTTAATAATCTGACACTGCACAATACTATCGTACTGCTATTTCAAGCGGTACTAGCTCATATACTGAGAAGACCGATGTATAATGAATGATGCTATGCAGAATACATTAAATTAATACTAAAGCTTTATAATTATGTATTCTTTCAGGACTGGGAGGCAGGTGGCGAGAGTGGAGCAGCAGCGCGTCGATGGGCACGAAGACAACAGGCCCAGCGCGTGCTCTGCGGTGCTCCTGCGGCCCTCCGAGGATGTCGTGCTCAGGTCTATCGTGCTCGAGGCGCTACTCAATGGTATACCGCTGTCATCGTCGGCTGTAATACTTCCACCGGGGTAAGAATAACATATTTATTATATAAATAGTTTTAATGCCTGCCTTGATATTTATTTCGGCTTATACGAAGCCAAAATGAGAATTTTAAAAATTAAAAGTGACATACTTTATAATCCTGATTATTTGATGAATCGTGGATAACGTGTATAAACAGTCTGCTAATGCCGATGCCTCAGGGAAAGCTTTGATAACGTTAAATGGTATTGCTTTGGGTATCATCTCAATTCGTAGTTACGTAAACTTTGTCGCTACTTATTCGATTGATGTTTATGAAATCTTAAATCTGAAATAAAAACGTATTCTTACTATTTCTGTTTCTAAAGATGATTTTTGTAATAAGAGGTTTTCGCGAACTGAAAATGCGTGTTTTTTTCCGCCTAATAATTTTATTCAACATTGTCACTTTCGAAGAAAAAACTTTATTTCGAATAATAAAATTATTTGAATTATTTTGTTTGAAAAAATAAATTATGAATATTAAATGACTATTTTTTTTATAATATCGTTTTATTTGAAATGGCCAAGTATTAATACTGTATAAACGGGATTAAGAAAGAATCTTACCTTGTTTTCTTTAAACGTCTAAACTTATAATCGACTTTAAAATATTACATTATTCCCACTGTTAAAATTGCAAAGAAAATATATTTCTATGGTGCATATGACTTGCCAGTGTTGATATACCTTCGCGATACCAAAGTAATACGTATTTGATATTAAAATAATATCTCAGCTGACGTGCAAAATTTCCGCCATGTTGAACTTCTGTTTCAGAAGTTTGAACTAGAAAAACAAATAAAGTCAAACAAAATGAAAGTTAGACTCACTATTATTGCGAAGTTTTCCACGATGGCGGATACATTTTACTTTATGAAAAGTTTGCAAAAATTCAATGAAACTCAAGTCGTTTTTCCTTTTTATGTCTATATTATACAGCGAGTGGTATGGGAAATATAAAATATGTAGGCTCGAATTCTGGATGGATGAAAAAAAAATTGACGAGATATTTATTGATTATCTTAAAATATATTGTTATTAAAATTCGTTATGCATCGTTTCATCTTATATATTTTGAACGTGAGATAAAATTAATAAAACAAGACATCACCCACTATTTCTGTTTTCAATTAAAAAATGATTGATGAAATTATGTCTATCAAACGGACTTTTCGAAAACAATATCAAGCATATATTTGAGTTGTCTGTCTAGTTTCGAAAGTTTAGGATCACAGGGGTCTATCAACAAAAACATAGTTTTAAGACGCAATTAAATTTGGAAGCTCTATTTTTCAAATTAATAAAACTGAATCTAAATTATGATATGGTTTTAATAGAATATTTGTAATTTTGAGTCCCCTAAGAGCGCGCTTATGGGGTAATCCACCACTGTGGTTTACCTTTTTGCTTCCAACATTATTATTTCATTTTTAGATATACCCAACCGTATCTTGTTAACGGTTAAATGTACGAGATATAGCTGTGTGTCACTGATAGATATGATTATGGTATTGGTAAAATGTTGGCTACAGTGACGGATCTCACGGGTTCTAGTCCCTAGTACAAACAGTATTTTTTTAATCATCGAGTTATCGATTTCTTTTCGAAAGCATGAGTGCTTATGAAGTCTAAAAAAATCTCTCCCACTCTTCAAATCCACAAATAACGGGGCGTATAGTTAACCACTGGTTCAGTCCTAGCCCTATCCTTATATCCCCACTCTCTTCGTAAAAAGGGAGATTGAAAGAAATAGTAACGAGTAATTATCATAGAAAAGTCTTCTGTCGAGATATGTTCTACATTAAGATTGAATATGAATGAAAAAAATGAGGTGTGGAAAAGGAGAGATTATTTTTATAGTATCATTCCTACTATAACAATTTAAACCTGTTTCTTTTATTACCCTATCTGTTGAGACATGTTAATCGATTGTAGAACCATTACTTATTAAATATCTTCTATTGAGTTGTTGTATTGCGAATCCATGTTGGGAGAAGACATGTTTGAAAATAAAAATTAACACTACTTGATTCAAAATTTCAATGCGATGAAAACCAATCACACAGCAAGTCACACGTGCCGCACCAAGAAATAAAACCAACACTGTTGCGAAAGTTTACCCTTATCGATCTCTATTATGACGACGAAGTCTTCGTCATAGTTGCTAGTCGTAAAGCTGCCACTTTTCCCCATTCCGTGAATTTTCCCAGGAGACTACACCCCAACCCCCCCCCCCCTGCCCGCCCTCTGTCGTGTCGCGTGTCTGGGAACTTTCGCCCCGGGAAAACTGACTGACGGATCGAACCACTACCCCATACAGCCTTTACAAACACATTAGCAGCGTATATTGTACGAGAATTTATAACGTGATATGATTCTTTGATCTAAATACTTATATTATTGTTTACGGTGTGGCGTATATATATTTTGTAACTGGAAACACTTTTTTTTTAAATAAGATTATCTTTACATAAATTAGAATTCATTCATACTGTCGGGATGTATTTGTATTTTTATTTTTAAAATCCGTTTGTGAATATAAAACATGACGTAGCTATTTCAGGCCCTGAAGGCGTATTATAAAAAACTCAAATTAATATCTGTACAGAAAATAAATAAGCCACATCGTACAATAATTTCTCTTTAAAAATTCTCATTAGTTTAACGGCTTACTATATGATGCAGGTTTTGAATTTATTTGTCAGGTATCTGAATATAAATGTAGAAGGCTCCTGGTTCCCGCGGATTCTGGAGTTTGCAAAAAAGAGTCTACGATGTTGTCGAAGTTTCGTTGAATTTTTGCGGTCCGTGTCAATTCATTACGAGAACCCCCGGATTTTTTTACACCCTTATTAGGGCGTTGCAGACTCCGACAACGTTTTCGATGTTGCGACATGTTTTCTGATTTGTTTTATGTACATTTTTGATTAAAGAATATTACATTTCAAAACGCAACCGAATCATCCATTTTTCCAAACCATTAACCATTTTTCAAACAACTGTCAAAATTGTTCTGAACCGACGAAAGATTACAAATGTTGCCAGTAGCTATTTCAAAATTTCAAATAATCGATAAAGATAATAAATTACGTTGGAATCATACTTTCTTAATATGCGAATTACACCTGTAAATAGACAGAATACATCTTACCCTAACAAATAGAATTCGTTTGTATTTAATATTTTTATGAAAAAGGGGAAATTAATTGTTTTTCGTCTGGCTTAAACATAGGAAACAGGCACATATGTTTTTAAATTCGAAAAATAGTTTTTATTAGGGTTTTTTAAATTGAATTATCCTTTTTTGTGAATCATAAAATTTTGGAATTCGAAAACCGGTTATTTTATCGAAGTCAGTTTTTTATAACTCTTAATTTTGATACAAGCAAAACAATGTAATAATAATGCGTATTCACGTGGTAACCTGAAATATATTTTTATTTAAAAATACAAGAGAGTCACTACTCTTTTTTTCGAAATTGGAAAATATTATTTTAATAACCGATTTGTACTTCAAAAGGTTTTAATTTACAAAAGTCTAACTATTCGAAAATCTATATTAGTAAATATTTAATTTTAGTTTTACAAAGAAATTTACCGTGACTTGGAATACATAAATAAAGAATTATCCTAGTACCAACTAAAGCAGACACTTTATATTCTTTTTGTTTAAACTTCTTAATTTATATTCAAAAAGTTATTTCCATTTAAACTTCAATATTTAGTGAAGTATATAAAAGCTTTTTGGATCGTTTTATTATAAATTGAAAAAAAATATACGCACCTTTATATGTCAACGATAGACTTGAATTTATTTGAGTGTCACATTCACGATTTGATTTTTTTTTCTTTCGTAAGCTTTCTTTTAGAAACAAATGTTTCGTTTTGGAAGCTGTATTTTATATTGGTTATTTCAGACGACCATATCGTCAGCTTTTCGATAAAAAAACATTATAATTTATAATTAGATGAAGACTCAGATAAAGTGTGAAATCTTGTCAATTTTAACATGTTTTAGTTGAAGCTTATTAACACCATTAAAAATCACATTGTTTTTGATTAGTCAATGTAAGAATTAATCATAAATTCTACAAACTTACTCTAGAGCGCTAGACACAGTAGACATGATGTTACGGTTTAGGTTATGTTAGTGTACTGACAAGCGCCATTCAAAATATAAATGACTATATGGATGAGGTTAGGTTATGTTTGATATATTGAATAGAAAGAGAGCGATAATGATAACAAGACGTTGATTTTTTTGAGGTTATGTAAAATGTCAGATGACAGTTAAATATAACAAGTACGTACAAGTACACACGTCTGTTAAGTTATGTACACATTGTCGATAAAAAATTGTTATATCGTGTATGCTTTCACTGGCTACAATGGACCATATATTAACTAAGTGGATACTTTTACTTTGACATATACATAAATTATACGTTGGAATAGATTGTACTTACATTATATACAACAATAATACTATCCAAATATTTGAACAAAAGCAACTGTTGAACAATTAATCTATTAATATTTTGTATTTATTAAATATACAGCTTATGGCATTTCCGCGTGATTTTCAAATCGATTTTTTTTATTTAGATCGAATCAATCGATTTGATACGATGAATGTCTAAATATCTATAATATTAAATTAAAAATATCTATTTCTAATATTTACGCCACAGAGTTTTATAATGATTTTCTTTTGTCAGTTACTATATTTGTATTACTTATTAATTATGGATACCATCAGAGGTTAACTACGTCATAAATACTTGATATTAATTGACAAGTTTGTTAGGTTCGATAAAAAAGGTTATTTTGTAATATATTGTAATTGGGTTAAAAATATGTCAGTTCAAGTTCATTCGACCCCTAAATGCATGAAAATGCCGAAAGGGAAACCCCAGTCGCTAGTGACAAAACACATTAAACAAGTATGCTTTATTTTGGTTGATATTTAAAATTATATGCTTCCACAATCACTTAATTAAAATGGCGTAAAAATTGGCATTCTTCTGTCTGAAAAAAAAACGATCAAAATACTACTGAGTACTGACCTTACATACAGCAAAAGTTTCGTGATCGTAGCAGCGTTGGCAGATTTCGTAAACAGGTCTTGCCTTTACGACGCTGAGTCTACGCTGAAAGTTTACTTTTACCGCAGGGTCGTTTTCCCGGAGGTGCTTTGCGAATTCAGATGCCGCTTCCTCTCGCCCTTGTGAATAAGGCAAGTTATTTACTTGCATTATGTAGGTTCTGCTTGCATTTCGTACGTATTTGCTTAACGTTAGTCTGTTGCAGCATAGTAATGTAATTTACGGATTTTTGACGTCCTTTATATGTAGCTGCTATATACGATAAGAATTTTGCGCAAAATGACAGTATGTATTCACAATTTTATTTTAACTCTAATTCCATGTGAGTGAAATGATAAGCACTTTTTTGGGGAAGTCCACGAAAAGTTTGTCAAAAGACTGCACGTTGTGCAAGTGATAACTTATTATATGTCAATAACAAATTATTAGATAAAGACTGTAGTATTTAGTAATAGTCAATTTAAAAAAATGCTTAGTAGTTATTTCTAGACCAGGCACGGGCAAACCGCGGCCAGCTGCGTATTTTTCTGCAGCCCGCTAGCAATATTACATGTTTCAAAAAGATTCACGTTTTTATCTTTTTAACGCCTTTTTAAAAAAAGATTGAAAATAAATATAATACTCGCTATTTTTGCATCAACCTATATATGTGAACATACATTTTCAATCATGAACAATTTTACGATCAAACATCACCAATGAACATTTACAAGCAGTTTTAAGAATCTCATTTTCAAAATTAGCACCTGAATTTTAAAAAATGTTAAAAGACGTAAAACAGTTCCATTACTCTCATTAGATTGTTTTTTTTTTCATGATAATATATGGTTTACATATAAAATGGTATTTTTCTTGCAGCCCGCCGCGCATTTTGAATCCCCGAATTTTGCCCTTCATCCGAAAATTTCCCCCCCCCCCTGGTCTAGACCATAATTTTCGGGGAGAATTGAATTATTTTTTTAACAGAAAAGAATTATTACATATTTTAAAAAAAAACTCAAAAGAATCTTTTAAAAACAATTTACATAAACGAGCTCGAGTCCCAATACTCACAGTTTTATAAATTGCTTTTTCAATCGATTTATAAATTTCTGTTCGAAGGCATAGATGTATGCGATGAAGATGTTTTTTATACCCCCTCATACTCATTCTATCAACAAAATAAACGGCGCAAGGAGAGCGATTAGCTGACCACTAGTTCTGTCCTAGTCTTATACCTAATTCCTGCTATATTTGGGAAAAATAGTGGTAGAGAACTGAGTAATAAGCATTTATCGTAGAAACACTTCTAATGAGATAAACTACATTAGTAGTCCATATTCTCTACATTGGGAGCGGATGGTAAAAAAAATATCAAAACAGTGTGTGCGATTTGGAACGATGGAGAACGATAAAGACTATATAGAGACGTACTGCAATGTTTTTGTCAACCTAATACACAAGGCAGCATTAGGAGAAGAGAAATGAATTTAAAATATTCAAAAATACATATTGTATGTTATGTTAGTTTCGTTCTTTGAATCAAATGTTGTTTTAGTTAAATTCAAGTTTTATATATCAATAAGTTCCCTTTATTAACACCCACATATTGTTTGGATAGATAGTTCGTACAACGCCTTGAGTACAGAAGACATTTTCGTTTCGGAAAGTTCATATAGAGATCGATTGACCCGTGTTAGAACTCTTCGGTTAGGTATCTGTTTTTGTTGGATTTTTTTTAAACAAGAAATTTACTTCTGAAGGGAAAGTTTGTTCAGTATTTTCTGGAAACTTTTTCAAACAAAGTTGTTTAAATAGTTTATACATTCTTTTACAGTTTTACTTTTGTTTTGTTCGTATTAAATCACCCACGCTCTTTAGCTACTCCATTATAACGAGCGAGAAAATCGGTGTTCATATTCTCGGGTAACACCCAACGGGTGATTATTCCGAATAGAAAATATGAAGGATTTCATTGAAGGATTTGTATTTATTTATAAGCAGACTTTCAGCTCGCCATCTTTACTTGCCAACAACAAGAGCATCCAATTCTGGACCTTTTTGTGATCCCGGGAAATCTTAATTTACAATCAAGGGATCCCAGGATTTATCATAATTTCATGTTTTAACTTTTTTTGCATCACTTATTTTAATACAAAAAATAACTGGCATTACAACTTACGATAAATTTTACTTATTTCTGTTCATAAACCACAGTTGCTTGAGATCAATACGAGTAGAAGAGATGTTACAAATACACGTGTTCAAGATCACAAATCAAACATTGATAAAAAAATGTTATAACGCCCTAAAAAATAAATAAACAATGCAATGCATTATATAATATAATATATATGTTGGTATTATACAACAAATATGTTTTGTAAACATACTTACGTACACTGTGGCAAATTATTTTATTATTCAAATATATTGTAGTAATTTTTTGGTAAGAATTTTACTTGATATAGTGAATCCCGAAATCGTTTAGTATCTCGTTTTCTTTTAATGATTTCGAAGAACTTTTTTTCTAATAAAAGGTATACATATATACCTTTTTAATTATGGCGTTTGACAAGTTATTATTTAAAAAAAACACAATATTCCTTTGTACTTATTTCCACTTTTATTTACCAATGTCAGGAGCGATTTCACACATGACAAGCATTACCAACTAGGGCATCCAATCCCGGGATACCGTTCAATTTTCTGATCCCAAAATCCCGGGATTGATACGGCTGCGATCTCGGGATTTTGGGATTGAGAAATTTCGAGCAAATCCCGAAAATTGACACGAAATTGGCAAATCGAGAATTTCAGATTCCTAAAAAAAATATCGAATAGAGGATTTCAAATTCGTCGGTGAGCAAATCCCAATCCCGGGGTCCCGGGATTGAAAATTAATCAATCCCGAAATCCCGGGATGAGAAAAAGGCTCCAGTATTGGATACTCTATTACCAACTGATTTGATAATGCTCGTGATGAGCGAAACCGGTGAAAAAGTCCAATTAGTAGAAATGAGTATTTTATTTTTTGAATATAATGTTTTTCCACCAAGGATTGACAGTGAACACCCTAAAAGCGAATAATTTATTATGAAAGATGACTCGCTCGTCAGACCATATATTTTCTTAAGCGTAGGGAAGAAAGGATTACGATTATATACGTTGTTGTCATATATGAATTGTTATATTAATATGAAATTATAATCAAATTTTTCTTTTAGCAAAACATTGTCAGATATCGGAAAAAATCTCTCATTTCATATGAAATGTATGTTAATATAAAGATATAGGAAACATCTATCCAGAATATAAAAGACTTTTCTTGTCCGAAAATATATGAATTTCATTGTCACGGCTGAAAGCAACATACAAAAGGGCTTCACGAATATTGAGTGCGCAGCCATTTTTCATATCGAAACAACAAAACAATTCATCCACTTGAAGGAAAAACGGAAGAAAATTCTGAAGGACAGCCTTCGAAACAATCCGAAATGAAAGAAACTGTAGCAAAGGGAAATATTTTCCGATATGTTCTTGGAAAAACATTTTTCTTTCTCTTGTGTAATTGTTGACATATTTCCGGCATCTTTTTTGCTATTGATGTGTATTGTGTAACAGCTTTTTGAAAAAATAAACCAATGATAAACAATTATTTTTTATTAAAATATGGAAATACACTACTCTTCTCACTAGTCTTCTAATTATTTAATGTCATCTTTCAATTGTTGATTTTGAAAAGCTTTCATTTAATTGTAAAACATAAGCATTAAAGTATGTACAACCAGTCCTCTTTTTACGGAATTCGCTTTTACGCGACTTTTTTGGACGGCACCGTTCCTTTTATTTATGCAATTTACTTATTTGTTACTCATTATATTCGAATACATCTCTTCTATAGTTCCACAAAAGTACAACTATAAAAAATGACTAGCTATTTTTCGGCAGGTCATTGAAATAAAGAAATATAAACAGTCTTCTTATGCATAAAGAAAACTCGAAATATCATTTTATGGTTTTGTGTACGTTTCAACAAATATGAATTAAATTGAGATAAACGACTCAATGATTCACTAAAAAAATGAGACAAACAATAATAATATTTTTTCAAAACCCAGCATAGATTTGTCAAAACTTTGGTCAGCCATATCTCAAAACTACCAATTTCTAGTTTTTCCACTACCAAACCAAACCATTGATATTATGTGCCATTAATAGATATCGAATCTTTAAAATATTGTGTTTCAAAAGTATTTATCAGATCATTAGGCTACTACAGCTTTCCGAGAAATCAGATAAACTCATTTTGAAGGTTAGCAATCAGTTATAGGAAATATATTTTTGTTTATGTGTATTTATTTGGGTACAATATACCTACAATAGAAAAACAATATATTCATACATCTGTACTTATAAAACATGATGTAAGCGCGAACTAAAGTTCCGAGACAAAAGAACGTTATTATTATGTAAAGGAATATTAGATTGTTGAGAATTTGTATACTTGTTCACTTTGTTGAAAAATTTGTATAAATTTTAGGAGCTGACCTTGACCGACGACACAGTCCTTGAGGAGCACAACGAAGATCCCACCCTCGTCCAGATCCGGTTACTAGGCGACGGAGGTAAATATATTTTTGCTATAGTATTAATTAATTAAACATTGAACAATGTAAATTAAGAATAAATAATTTGACATTAGACATTGTTTGAAATCCCACACAATCATAAATCCGAATAGGTGGATGTAATTATTATTGTTTTAATATTTGATTTGTTTAGTTTCAAAGGAAAAAAAATCGCCATCTACAAAAAAATTCAGGAGAGGCGATTTTTTTGTAAGCTTAATGTCCGTTTTTCATACAAAACGCTAACTTGAATGAGCAGCGAATGAAAAGTTTTTTGGAAATATCATCACTTGTACTAAAATATGCAATAAAAATATTATTTTCTTTAAAAATGGCGTTTGTTCTACTTTGATAGTAAGCTACTCATTTATTATTATAATTGTATTGAATAAAAACGGAATTCCGCATTTTCGGGTTCCAACGTAAACTTGTTATTTGTGTTTCAAATGTGGAGCACGTGGAATTTTTGATGTGAAAATTTTATTGCAATGTGTTTTGCGTGAACTTATTGTAAATTACTCACCCAAACTCAAGTTTTTTTGTGCGAGGGTGAATGATATAATCAATTGAATAATTACTTATTAACACATTCAATGCTAACTAAATTGGATTTTGCATTGTAGCATGCTGATTTTATAATATTATTATTCTCGTTCGTAAATTTTAGGAACGCGTACCTGTCTCAATATTTTATAGTACTTAAGAATAACCGGCGACTGCATAAAGAAACATATACAATGCATGTTTCCAAGATTTTTGTAAATGAAGCAAATTAAAATTAGAAACTTATGTAGTAAATGCATTCTAAGCTAAAGTGTAAACCAACCTTTATGTGAAAAAAAGATATGAAAAAACACGACGTCTGCAAGTCCGCACTACCGATTTAATATTATTATTTTTTTTTTATCGCAAAACAATGAAATAATAATAATATCACGCCAAAGCGATTTGCGCCCGTGCTCAAATAAATGCACCGACACGCTAGGCGTGTTCTTAGCACCCAACGAGTTAATAATCTCTCTCAAAATGCCCCATTTTAAGTATCGGGTATAAGAAAGCATCACAGATGTTATATTATGTTTAAACACGATATATTGTACAATTATCATTGTTTTTTGTTACCACCACCTTTGAATAAGGAGCGATGGCATATTGTGTTTTGTTATTATGAATAAAAGGAAATCAAGCATTCGTTTATTATTTTTCACTTGGAGAACGGTCACAATTTAAATAAAGTAAAAATACAAACATTTTCGCCAAAGATTTAATTATTTAATTCAACAAAAGTAGTCTTAGAAATAAATTCGAATACATAACTATTTCGCAACGAAAATTCCGGATAATTCTTTCATAACATTTGATGTTTTTCTTTTTTTGAAAAGTAAGTTCTTCGTACATTGAAAGCTCAAATATTTAAAAGAAGGTCACTGAGGAATTTCAGAATTTTCTTCTGCAATATAAAATACAGTGAAATAAATGTTCCGTGCCTTTTTATGCTGAGAATTTCGTTTCAGTTCCGCGAAACTCTAGAGCTTTGAGAATGTTGTTGTTGTATTCTGTAAATATTTTATGTATCTGTTTTGTTGACTGAGCAAGCTTCAACTAAACTTTTTTTAAAGCTTTCAGTTAGTCGTTTATCGGAGATCTTTTTTAAAAGTTGATGCTGACTTTTTGACTGTATATTTTAATGCCAGATATTCCTTAAGTAAATACATTACAGATATTTTTCTTGTAAATAAACATTATATGTGTCATTGATCTGTCGTTTCGTCAAAATGAGCATAACCGGGTCATGATCCTAATAAATAAAGGGAACAAATAAAATAGTCGGAATTTAAATAAATTTTTGGTCAGAATAAAAATATTATACAGTCAAAATATTTTATAACCATTTTAGTTAGGATAGGTTAGGTAAGGTTAGTTTTTTTTTTAAATTTATGAATATTTATTCTGACCATTTAATATAAACTCTGACCGGAAAAATACGAGCCATAAATAAATGTGGTAATTAAAACAAAAGTGTTTAATTTTAATATAATGCTTTTCCGCCTAGTATTGACAGTAAAAGATTTTTGGAAATGAAAGCTTTTTAATATTATATTAGAAAAATAAAATACCCATCTGTACTAATTAATTCCACTTCCAATTTTTCTTCCCCCTAATCCCGGAATTGTCTTAGTACTAATCCTTGGATTTTAGAATTCACTATAACACGTAAAAATCTGACGGAGCTAACAAAAAAAAGCTCTCAAATCTTTCAATAATTGTAGAATCTGTCAATTCCCAAACTTTTCAAGTTATCGAGCTAAAAAAAAAAATAAAAAAAGGTCTTCGAGTTTAAAATTATTTTCAAATCTCCCATTTTCTTACCTTTTCCCAGTGATCAATCCCGGGATCCCGAAAGCCCAGATACCGAAACCCTGGGATCAAAAAAAACGGCCCGTTGAACACATTAAACTTAAAGTGACATTTAATATTATCCAGCAACCTTCCTAATTATTTATCTTGTAATAAAAAGTAAAACCTACAAACAATCAAAAATACTGTTACTGAAAATGTCCAGTTTCCAGTAATCAGGCAATGAGTTAATCAGTTGAACAGCCCTTGGAACTGGCGACTCGTACGTCGTACGCGAGGGACAAGTTATTAGAAACAAAAAAAAAAAGATTCTAGTTTCGCCCACGTAAGAATAAATTGAGAGCATGTAAGTTAATAATAATAATGAGAATTTCAGGATTATTAACTTGGCCCCCAAGAAGAAGAGGAAAATTCTTTAAATTTGAAAACTATCTTCGAGCTTCGAGAGAGTGAAATGGTAGCATTCATAAAAGATATTTGGTGAAATTATAACTTTTTACACTACTTTACTTTAATAAAAAAAAACATGGAGAAACAATTTTTAACAATCAACGAATTGGAAACTATTTGTGTAATGCGAAATATCTGATTATATTCAAATAGTAATTATTAAAGTGAACATTGCTAAACGTATAATAATTTCAAGAAATGCTGTAGCGGTATTATGATGCCCCACTGACATCAAACGACTAGATAACTTTGTTGATAACAATTTCTCTGTCTCCTTATTTAGCAATAACTATCGTATCTCAAAGTTCCAAAGAGAGTTCACATAATTTACATTCTAATCCCCAAAGTTTGCGGGACTTTTCTTCTTCGAATTAATCATGGTTCAAGCGTTTCCCGGATATTCTTTAGAACAACCGTCTCGTAGTATCCGGGTGAAACTTTTTAGCTATAACCGGGAGACTTTATAAAGTGGATAAGAGTTTAAAGTTACATTTTTATCGCTGTGACCTCGTAGAGCTTTGCGAGAATGTCGTCGTAAAAAATAAATGTCAGGAGCAATGAAATGTTTAATGAATTGAGTTTTAATAATCATTAAGCCTACTGAATCTGAAATAATTTTAAAAAAAATGTAATACTATTTTTTTTTCATATATAAAAGATTGTAAATGATAATATTATAATAAAAATTCTTGATTCACTTATTCTGTAATAAAAATTAAACTGTGAATCAAAATCAATTTTAAAAACCTCTCAAACGAGAAAAATGCGCGGTAAATGCAAAGACTGAGCAGACCAAACCAACAAAAGCGCAGCATATTTTTGTATCGTTTTGAATACTCACTTATGACAATCACGATACATCTCCATTTTTCCAAATGTAATATAGTTATTATGTACGTTTTACTTTAATAAAATATCGATTAAACGTGTAAATATGATAGAATTACTTATCTTCGTTTTAAAAAAAATATCACAACTACGTAACTATTATATAATCTCAATTGCTCTCAACGTTTTACCCACCATCATACATTACGAATTAAGACTCTTCTTCCACATCGTGTTTCAGTTCATTGCCGTAGTAAGGATTTTTCGACGAAAGTTCTTAGTTGCATACTGAACCTCTATCAAAATGTAACTACATATATAACTCCAGGAGTTTCTCGAATAATAAACTGAACAATATGTGTTGGTAAAAATATGCTTCGATTGGATTCCACTAAAACGCTAGTTAAAATGTAGTGTCATTTAGGGTATCCAATCCCAGAGCCTTTTTCCAATCCCGGGATTTCGGGATTGATCCCCTATTTTTCGGGATCCCGGAATTGTGATTTTCTTACCAAGAAATTTGAAATCCTCAATTCGTTATTTTCCCAGATTCTCACAGAACCTCGTTTTTTTTTTTTAGCTCACCGAGGAATTTGAAATCTCCAATTTGGTATACTTGTAAGGATTGCGGTCCATCGCTTATCGTTGAGCAACAACTTCAAAATGATTATTCCTTTCTCATTACTATAGTGTGATGTACACAAAGAAGCGCAGAAAAAAATGTCAAATGATTATAATGCGATATTGAACTTCTTTCTATTGAAAAAACTACTTTACATCAATAATTTCATTCAGGCGACAAAACACACACACTATGAAAATGTATTTATCGACAAGGAATATAATATTTTCATTTCTCAAATAGCACAATTATTTCCGTTAAATTGAACATGTGTTAATCGAATATTTCCCGTGTTTGTTCAGTAATATTAAATCAACTAAATGTTTTATATGTACATACATTTCACTGCATTTAGGTTTGCCAGACATGTATCCACATGTGTTTTTTTTAATTGAGTCAATAATTGAAAAGTAAATATTGGTTATTTAGTAATTCGGTAAAAACTTTTTTCATCCGTTACATATAAAATTTTGTTCTTACGCATTATTTTCTTTTCTACTGTATCCATATTAATTCGTCGAATATAGGCGTTTGGTTGAACAACGGTGCTTCTAAGAATCCCCATCGTTTTCTTGACCCTGCCAGCATGACTTGACACCACCATCTCGTTGATTAAGAAAATGTAAAAATCGTACACTTACCCAAGACCGAATTTTATTGAGAAATTTATTGAAAAAAAAAACAACACACTCGGCTGGCTGCTCTAAATGTTTTAATATCCTCGCGATTGTCATTTTCCATCGGTAATCACGGCAAGCGTCAACTCATCGCGCTAAATGTATATTCGTAATGTGCCATGATTCAGTACACTTAAACAACGCCTTTAAAAATCAGAATGAAACCGTTCATTAGTCTGCAATTGGTTTTGGTCAAGCACAGATCTGAGCTTCAAAAATTTCACAAGTGCTGCCGCCTTCGATGATCTTAAAAAAAGGTTCAACTACATTATCATTTATAAAATATACATTTAAATCTAAGAAAAAATGTATATAAGATAATCACTCCGCATTAGGGTATCCAATCCCGAAGCCTTTTTCCAATCCCGGGATTTCGGGATTGATTTATTTTGAATCCCGGGATTGAGATTTTCTCACCGAGGAATTTGAAATCCTCAATTTGCTATACTTTTTCCCGGAATCTCACGAAAACTGGTTTTTTTTTTTTAACTCACCGAGGAATTTGAAATCTCCGATTTGGTATACTTTTTCCCAGAATCTCACGAAAACTCGTTTTTTTTTTTTAGCTCACCGAGGAATTTGAAATCTTCAATTTGCCAATTTCGTGTAAATTTCGAGAATTTGCTCAAAATTTCTCAATCCCGATATCCCGGGATCGCGGCCATCTCAATCCCGGAATTTCGGGATCAGAAAATTGAACGGGATCCCGGGATTGGATGCCCTACTCCGCATGTCTGAAATTTTCTCTCAACTTTATTTTTTTCCATTGTCCCTTAAAAACCCTTAGGGTTTTTATTCAGCATCGTGCAGATTACTTCAGTATGTAGAATGTAGCATCAAATGAATTAACATTGTGATATTTTTTTATAGTCGTCGAGTCAATAATGCGAGGGGAAGCTGTCGGCATCATGCCCAGAAGATCGAGATCTGGAGCGCTCCTCGTCAAAGAAGTGAATCATCGAACTGTGAGTGTCGCCTTTTTTACAATACGATGGAAACTTTCACAAAAATTACAAATATGTACCACAGATTTTTATTGTATTTTTTCTGCTCAATGAATATTTGAACTTGCCATTTCGATAATCACAGATAAAAACAAATTTGTCAAGAGAAATAAAAAAACACTGTGTAGCTGTTTTTCTTAGTTACATACTTCACATATAATGTTTCTGGGCATATTTATAACATATATAATATTATACTTATAATCCATTTTACCCATCTATAATATTGTTTCTCTTAATTGCACATTTTTCAGCCTTACTAGGCCACTTATTAACAAAAAGTTTCATGAAAAACTCACCAAAGGAAAAAAAAACTATAGAAGCTTTTCCTTGTTTTAAAATATAGTATAATTTCTACAAAGAATCGAAGATTTTTTATAAAATTCTTTCTTTTAAAGACAACGACAACGAACTGAACTGACCTTTCAACCATGTTTAGTACTTAATTTATTTAACTCTTCTTTTAAAAAAAAGTTGGCAAAAAATATTCCGGATTCTTCTGCCAAAAAATTCACAAATTTGAAATATTTTTCCTTTTCGTAGACATGCTTAGGGCGTTCGTTATTTGTATGTATTTTTTTCACTTAAGTAAAAGTTCATATAAAAAGTTTCTCAACTTTCGGAGTACCGCTTCAAATTGATTTATAGTATCTCCATGTAAATGTGAAACTTTTTGTCTAGGTTTTGGGAAACATTTTCACGCCATATAAGTAGGGTATTATTGAAATATTTTACTTTCTTATTTATTATGTGAAACAATCGCTTTCATTATAATAATGAAGAATTCCATAAATAACATTTATTGCCTCGGCAATATTAGTCAGCAATGTTAACAACTATCTTACAGCAAAATTGATAGCACGAAATAAAATACGTATTATGACTTTTATGGTCGAATAGTTTTCGGCCCCTTATAATTTTAGCACAAGTCAGTTTGGTTTAAAATAAAGATTGCCTATTAAGCGAAACTTTTCTGGAATTTATTAAACCTTACTATTTTTGAGTATTATTTCAACCTTAAGTAATTTTCATGACTAATAAACGCATAGGAAAACAATATAATTTGCAAAATTAATACCTCATTTTGACCATGTCTACTTTCAACATCTAAACGGAATATTTTCAATGGTAACTTTGTTGAAGTTATTGTTTTTATCTAAAGGGAAGTTTATTAGTTACTATTCAGTCTCCCAGCGAACTCTTTTCGAAGAGGGTAAATACGAAAGTATGAGTCTAGGAAAGGACTTTTCGTTAACTAATCGTCAAATGAGTCGACAAAATAATTAAAGATCACAGACTTCTTCGAATGAAATCATTTTGTATGAAACACAAAAAACATTTATTATTGTTCCTCATTTTTTCAATCGATTTAGAAAATATGAGTGATTGTGATTTGTGATGTCTAAAAATTCTGTCTTATCCTAAAATAATAAGGCTTAGGAAAACGATTTGTTAACCACCAGTCCTATCTTAGCTCCATCTCTCCATTCGAAAAAGAGTGGATGAGCAACTAAGAAGCAAACAGTTCTCGTGGAAAAAACTTCTTTTGAGATACTTCCATTGAGAGGCCGTATGCACCTCATAGACATGGGTTATGTATATAAAAAAAACTAGTGAAATTTTAATCTGACCCTGACAAAAGGTGTCCACTTTAATGTAGAAATACATTTTCAACGCTTGCGTACATGTGGCACAGATAGCTAACGTCTTTTGACCTCCTTGCACATTTTTATTATTTATTTTGATACAAATATGCACGAATGCGAGCGTAGAGAGTGAAGAATCACTTCCGCATGTGCGCCAATGACGCGGACACAAAGATGGCGATCTGCCAGTGTTGTGTTGCGCCAACAGACGACATCCGGATGTATGTTTTATGTCACAATGACCCGACAACTACTTCTGGCATGCTGGAACGCACTGACAGGCCATATTGCAAAATAACGCGCGAGCATGAATGCAATATCGGCCATGCACCACCTATTTAGAAGTGTGACCAATTTATCTATTTTACAATTCTTAACTGTCCCGCAGATGTTAGAAGTTTTGCGGATTATGATATTATATTTCTCGAACCTCGACACATATGTATTTATTTATTTATTTGAATAACTGCATACCAGATACTCCAATCGTAAACTACTCTGCATTCCGTGATTATAATATGTTAACAAATTAACTCTTTTTTTACACGTGTTTACACGATTTTGAAACAACACGATCCACTAAAAAAAAGAATCCTTTTTTACCACTTTTAGGGTGTTCACTGTCAATACTTGGTGGAAAGGCATTATATTAATAAAAACAATAATCCTTTGTACTTCATTCCACTTTATTTAATATGTCAGGACCGGTTTCGCTCATTGCGAGCATTGTCAACTGATTGTCAGTTGACAATGCTCGCAATGAGCGAAACCGGTCCTGACATATTAAATAAAGTGGAATGAAGTACAAAGGATTATTGTTTTTATTAAAATCCTTTTTTATACGAACTATTTGTTCTAACACTATCCCGAGACACAAAATCACATGATAGCGGATTTCCTAATTAAATTAAATTCATCAACACAAAACAGTTATAACCAACAAAAGGCTTTATTAGATTTTAACACATTTTTTCTTATGAAAACGATTTTTGTCCAGCGTCTTATCAAAGTCTCTATATAAAGCGATGGATAGTATTGTTTGTCTATCTCAATTAGAAAATATGTTTTGAATAATATTTTGTGGAACTTACTTATTGGTTCTTCATGATTACCTTTTTTACAAAATTTTCTTTACCACAATGTTGTTGTTTTTTCCGAATAACACGTTTTGTGTTAATTCAGGGAACTATTTTTTTTATGAATTGTGTCACATTTTTAAATTTTTTTGTGGAACGTATCTACCGCTTAAAAAAGTGTCGAGTGTATATTTCTTTTAGAAAAGTATAACACAAGTCTGTGGCCCGCAATAAATGACATTTTGTTCCGAGAGCTGTGGATTAAGGACGTCTATTTGATACGTTGAGCAGCGATATATTGGTTTACAAGGAGTCTTTGAATCAGAACGCTACTTTTGAAAACACTATGAACACAGTAAATTCGCCAATATCATCGGGACGCTGGGATGACCTGGTAGGAAGCAAAGAGACGGGGATAGAGAATCTCGATCATTAAAGTTTGTGCAATGTATGTTTATGTACATTCTTTTAAAATACATCGCATCTTCTTGTAATGACTATGTGCAAGCCGTACACCGAGACTTAGCGCCAACATTCATCACATTAATATACTTCAATTGACTCAATTATTTATGTCACTTCATTGCAATCATGTGATGAGCTTCTTGCCATTTGATAATTAAAATCACCATGCTGCAATGTAGAGTTGTAGAATGAATGTAAAATTAATCTTATAAAATGTTATTATTTTTAATTTAAAAAATAGTCTTGGGATGGTAATTGTTGAGAAAAATAAATCAAATTTTAAAAGGTTGCAATGTGCAATGGTACAATCACCGAGATTTCAGCAGCACTCGGAAACACTTACAAGAGGACCTTACGTCTTCCTTATCAATCGAGTAAAAAAACGTCGAAAATATGATCGAGGACCTGTGGGGTACAAAGTGACCCCAGACACATTTGTATAATATTTGTAGATTACAATAAATATTATTGGTATTTAGCGAATGGTCGAAATGCGAATGCACCCCAAAGGTACACACTGATAAACACATTCCAATCACTATATAAGTGGCAACTGTCATAAAAGTTATTCTCCGTTACTTTTAATTCCTAGGAAGAAAATGTATTTATTTATTTTTTAATTCAAATACGATATTTTTATTGTTTTTGATAAATTAATCATTAATATTCAATGATTCAGGATGCGGAAAAAATATACAATTTTTCACGATTGTTTAAAGTCGCTTGCCAGTAATTTTCCTTATGACATAATTTGCCTTAACGTAATCAATAACAATTAGGAACGATTTTAACAATTCAACAACTGCCCTTCGCATAATGATAAGTGTGCCAGCAACTTTTCCTCGCTTACGTGAGACAAACACCTGTCGACTGACACTCTTGTGTTCCGAATGCACTTGACAATAATAAAAAATAAAATCTGCTGTCGGATCATGATAAACAATACAACTTGGCACGTGTACTGCAGGGATTACAATCCTTATCGATTTTGTGGTTTTACAACAATCCATGTGATTGTCATTGTGATTGAAAATCATGATTGAAGGACTGTTTGACTTTGACAGTTCAAAAGACAAATCCTAACTTTAAAAAAGTGTTCATGTATAAAAATCTTCAAAATAGTGTATATACCAATCTGTGACTTTGGAAATCTGACAATCCTATACAGATACCAGAATTTCACATTAGATTTGATTATATTAACTAGTATTTTTTGTCGTTGTGGTATTTACGAGGGGAGCCGGTAAATTGCTCGAATGCAATTCCTCGAATGTAAATTGCTCGAATAACAAGTTCCTCGAATAACCACTTCCTCGAACATCAAATGCTCGAATTTTTTTAAAAAGTTTTATAAAAGCTTAAACATTAATTACTCATTATTTAAAAAAATATTTATGCAAGACGTGAAATAAAAACCATTAATCAAAAAAAAATCATAATAAAAAACGGCCACTCGGCCACGCATCCAAATGTAAATAATAATAAAAATGTAAATAGTATTTTTTTATCCTAACTTTTTTTGTTTTAAGATTTTTCACGACTTTTTCTACGAATTTCATTTTTATCTCGTGCGACACTTGTTTAGAGAGTAGAATATAAAAATATTTTTCGTAAGTATTTATTTTAACCGTGTTCGCTCCAAATGCGGATCATATGACCTCTTAATGGAGTTTATCTCAACAGAAGTGTTTCTACGAGAACTGTTTGTTAATTAGTTACTCAAACTGTTTCTATATTTTTCCACAACACATATAAGACTACGGTTAAGACAGAACAAACGGTTAGCTTATCACTATCGCTACGCCCAATTTTTAGTAAGAATGGGTGAGAGGGTTTCAAGAAATTACATATATGTGTGCCTTTACACAGAAATCCATAAATAGTTTGAAAAATAATTGATTAAAAAGTGTACGTATTAATATTTAAGCCCGTGACCTCCGAAAACAAAACCAACGACCTCTTCCACTCGACCACTGGCAACTGAATAATAAAATAAAAAATATTTTTTTATAATTTTTTTTTTTTTGATTTATGGTTTTTATTTCCCGACTTGCATAAATATTTTTTTAAAGAATGAGTAATTAATGTTTGAGCTTTTATAAAACTTTTATAAAAAAATTCTAGCAATTTGTAATTCGAGCATTTGACGTTCGAGGAATTGGTTATTCGAGGAACTTGTTATTCGAGCAATTTCCATTCGAGGAATTGCATTCGAGAAATTGCATTCGAGCAATTTACCGGGAACCATTTATGAGTTATTAACATTAGGAATCGATGCGTTTGAGATAGGTGACCCATGGCTTATTGTATACATTTTACGATGAAGAAACACCTCTAAAACAAGATTTTGTATCTTTTTACGATTTATTTACGTTTCCATTGAAACGCTGGCCTGTCCTTTTAAATGCTTTATATGTCTACCCACCTCTTAATCTATTCGATGTATTTATTACGGAGTGCAGCCCATTGCAGTCGATCACGCAATATTTTTTCATCGTATTTATTTGTGACGGAAACCAGTTTCAGAGGATTAAAGACGTTCGTTTTGGTAGATGCAGTCGCCCCCGCGTAGAGCATGGACGTGCCCGGTTTCGCAATAGTAAAATTTACCCGAAGCCCCTATGTATTTGCAATGCACCTTGTACGTGACGCGACTGTCAATTCACTGAGAGCCCGGCTCAGTTCCGCCACTTCATTGTGTACATCGAATAACTAGGCCTTCGAATGATGCAATTCACGTTAAATATGTTTAAACTTGTTGTACATAAAAATACGAAATCGTCAAAGTAGAATTCGAAACATCTAAAAAAGAAGGTCTCGCGCCGTTTTATTTCGGGAATGCCGTAAATTCCTGGGTTTTTGAAATCGATGACTAAAAATCCCAGGATTTCAAAATCGCCGAGCAAAAATTTCTCAATCCGGAATTTATACACGATTTCATTGTGAATATTCAATCCCGGCATCGTGTGATTGAAAAATTTTCAATCCCGAAATCCAGGAATCACAAACACAATTCACAGCGATAGATAGCATTTCAACCAACTGCTAAAAAACCCGACTGAAATATAACCCAGTCTTTAAAGATATTTTTTTTATTATTTTTTAATAATGCTCTGAATGCAAATATTAACTTACGCTTTCTGTTCCTTTTGAGCCCCTACCCCTATTAATATTAATAAGTTCTTTAAATATATTAATTAGTCAAATAAAATTGTATTGTTGTTGATCATTATTTATATCATTTATTCAATCTGAAGCATTATTTAAAAGCTCACTGACGCTACAAATATAGAAATTGGACAACATTGCGAAGTGTAGCTAATGGTTAGCTGAAATTTTAAAGGTGTTGTGTCTTCTGTAGTTTGTATACTGATACTAAAGAAACTTAATAGTTGATTATTAAATTATAGAGTGTTGAGTTGGCCCACATATTTCCCATAACCATTTACACACAGTCATGTATTTAGCACAATATACTTTCATAGATACATTTACCAAAAAAACTGCGTCTTTTGAATTATGAATAGATAGGCTAATCTAAATTCTGTTATATTATAGATGTTTAACACAAACGATATAGTCGAATACGTCGACAATCAACAAAAAAAAACTTAAATTGCCAACGATGTCAACTTTCATAATTATGCCAACGTAATAGTGAGATGCTAGAGAAAGTTTTCGTATTATCAAAGCCACAGTTAATATGTATGTAATGGTCTCCACATAAAGTTTATATTCCTCCCTTGAGAACGAGCAAACTTAGTAACCAACTCCACTGTTTTCCATACGTCCTTTAAACTTTACTTCTATAATATTCATCGAAGACTTCGTGTGGTCCTTAATTGCCATATCTGTCGTCATCAATATTTTTGACGGGTTAATTTGACCGCAATTTATCACTGTCTTTTTTCGTATGACATTCAACGTTTTTCCTATAATTACCAAAATTGAAGTCTAGTTCACAGAGGTGGATAAACCTGACGGGATTCTCGTAATAAACTACACTTTGTCTTATTTTGTCTTATTTTAAACAATATATATATTATATAAATAAATGATACTACATAAATGTATTTTAAGTGAAATTTCATATTAACTAGTTTAAATAATAAATATATTTTCGCTTACTACGGCATGGTTATTTCCTCCACCGGCTGCCTCGTCCGTACATCTGTAAAAAACGTTATGTGTTATTCAGTTTTATGCTAAGATTGTCTTGGGAGCAATTGGCTAAGATTTAGCGGCTTGCACTGTAGTGTGCGAAAAATTGCCCTATAAATCGCTTACTCAGGCAGTGAAAATTTACCATACAATTTATTTACACTTCCACTACTCGGTACTATACCTGAACACGGCGATTTAATCTTCCATCAGAGTATGTGTTTTCACAACTGTTGAATTTAGTTTCAATGTCAGTTTGAATAAAAATATAATTTCAATAGTGACTGATAATTCTTGTGGAACTGTAAAACTGAATATTTCGTTTAGTTCTAAAGTTTAAAAGAATTTGCTATCTTCATGATCGAAACAAAGACCTCAAAACAGAGTAGGAATGCACAGCATTTTCAATTATAAACTTCTGTACCATATAAAAGGATAAGAAACATTTAATCTCCATTGCTTACAAAACAACTAAATCTATTGAAATTTGTATGTAACAGATATAGATTTTAATACCTGTGTTTACATATGTATTTAAAAAGAGTGAGTTATTCATGTCTGGTGCTGAGCCAGCTAAATGTGGTTATGTAATGGTAGGCATATTATATTATAATGTCAATTTTCTCCATATCGATCCTAATATATTTCTTTTTTCCAAAATTTATCCTTTCCCGGGGAAACGCAAGATTGGGTGACTGCAAAAACTCGTGCCATTTTGTAAAGCCACACGTGTACGGATTTAATTTTCTAATCTTTGATTGTTTCGCAAAGTCTTTGCTACGTACAAAAAGATAACAAAGATTATACTTAAAATCCGACTTTGATATTCATAACAGTATTTTTATAACACATATATTCCTTTGTCCTCGATCGATAAAGTAAGAATTCCCGGAGACCGCCCGCGTGTCGAGCTTCTTAATGCGAAACTTTTTAATTAATTCCATTTTCTTTCCGTACAGTTTGCGCGAAAGAATTTCCCGGCAGCACGGGGGGAAAAGTTATACGAAGCTTTCAAACTTTGCTTACTTTATTTTCGGATTTCTTTGAGAGTTTAGTGTTGCCAGCCGAACGAAACTTTGCCCAAAGTTAATGAATATAATAAACTCGAACAGTTACTTCTTAATCAAACTTGCCAACGTTGCGGGTCTTAAATCTTAATTTGATTATCAAAATAAGTTTGCATATTTATGATCTGAGCGATTCTCCTTTCAATTTTTCGCTTTCAATCTTATTAAAATATATTTTGAATTAGATTGTGTTTACTTTGATAAAATATACCTACTTATTAATAATTCTTATAAGGCACATTCTCAACAGAAATAATTAAACCTGAAAGGCTTGTTATTCAATCACTTAACTAACCTTTATCGGAGAGAGTAAGAATATAAGGCTAGGGCACGACTAGTGCTTACCGTTTAGCTATTGACACACATTGTTTTTGGATCGGATCTGTGAAAAGGAACTTCAGATATCGCAGACATCCATGATTTGGCGGCTATTTTGTGGAAGTTAATTTTTAATATAGAATTAATTTTGATAACTTTATTATTTCACATGTTGTGTTACAAATGAATAGCTTGAATTTTTTGGAAATTAATATAAAGGAAACATTAGTAAATAAGATAGGTGGACTGTTGAATTTATTTCCATTGTTATTTACCAGATCTATTGTAATTAATTGGTTTATAATTAGTACCATCAAAGATTACATCTCACCTCTTCTCTGTGTGCAGTAAAAAAGGACAAACCCGGACTTTTATTTTGTCATTTGTTACTTAAGAATTAGAATCAATTTTTAGTTTATTCGTAAACCTCCTTGCGATGTTACGTCATTGTGTAATACAACAAGTGGAATAACAACATTTTGTAACAGAACAGAGGTGGAATAACAAAGTAATCAAATTTAATTTTATATCAATTCATAAAGCAATTAAAAAATCAATCTTAGAAAGTTTCCGTACCGGGATTGAATCACTGAAAAACAAGGTTGAGTCGGTCCTTGATAACATAAATATCCCTAATTCCCCACACTATAACCGATATTCTTAGAATTTTGTTTGATTAAATTATAGCAAATATAATATATATTATATATCATGACAGATATAATATATTGTGGGATATAAAATGGTAGTATATGTTCATTGTCCTCTACTTACGCGGTTAATGCCGAAGTCCGAATTCCGAAGGATTCAGCGTAAGTCGCAAACCGCGTAAGTGTATTCATAGCTTCATATCATGGGACACAGATTCATAGATATTATCTTATATTTTTTCTAAAACTGCTTACAAGACTTTCCATTCTGCCCATCAGCTGACATTTAACGTTCCTAATTGTTGGTCGTTTTTCTCAAGTCTCCAAGAGTCCTTGATCTGTGGATTATTTTATAAATATTGTATTCGGAGTGAAAAACGTTATTTTGACATGTGGATGACCACATAAAAGGTGGCCGGTACATTATCAAACAAAAGCAAAATTTTATATGGAAGATTATTTTCATTACAATATCTCTCAACTTCATCGATAAAATTATTGAAAATTTCTTGAGCAATACAGACCCATCGATTGGATTTCCACAGCACAGGTATTTACGTTAATACGCCAATTGCACGCATCGATATTAACATTACTCGTAATTTATTTTTGAGCGAGTTTCATTTATTGTTAGAAATTTCTACGATTGTTCACGATGTTAAGCCCCAAAAATAAATCCCCACTAATAAAAGTCATTAAGACATATAACGCCGGTATAAACTTGGCGTTAGCAGGTAGGTAGTAATGAAATGAAATCCCTCGACTGTCACGAAAACGTTTATTTAAGAAACTTGCAATCACCGAATTTATTATATACAATATTTAACAAACAAAACTTTGAATTATTATAATACACAATAACTATTATACATCACTTTTAGGGTGTTCACTGTCAATACTTGGTGGAAAGGCATTATATTAATAAAAACACAATAATCCTTTGTACTTCATTCCACTTCAACTGACAATGCTCGCAATGAGCGAAACCAGTCCTGACATATTAAATAAAGTGGAATGAAGTACAAAGGATTATTATGTTTTTATTAACTATTATACAACCTAACTTGCTCACACGATTTTATAAATGTAAAAAATAACTTGACGTTAAACTCTGCGCAGAGAACAAAATGGAATTTAATTTTCGTCGAAATGGAAAAATCGGGAAATCTTTCATTTCGGAAAAAAAAAACAAAACCACAAAAGAAAAAGAACTGCAATTGAATTTACAACTAAAGGTCTCTTGAACCACGTCCAGAGGCCGGGAGGTACCCCACACACACGATGTGTTCTCTTCGTGTCCCAAAGAGCAAGAAAGAAAAAAAACAAAAATCACATCGGTATCGAAAAAATATGTTGCCATTTAAGGCCATTAACAATAAACAATTGATATTACGGGTTACTTGATACTAAAATTCAAACACAGTTAATTTAGCTACACCTTTTCTTAAAAATCCTGCCAGTTTTCCTAACAAAAGTGTTAGTGGAAGCGGGTGCCAATAACCCTACCTTGTCAATATATCGTCGTTTATTTTCAACAAGCACATGTATCAACTTTTGCCAGTTATAAGTTTTTTGATGTAATGAATTCATAATTTCAATACATATATTCCTTTCACCCGTATCCAAAATAAATATTTCATGATTTATTTAACCTAATATAAAAACGTTGGTAAAAAATGATTTGGAAATAATATGGTCATGTGCTTTGTTTAGCATGAAGGAAATGTTTTTTCATCCTTGTTAATCTTTCAAAGATATTGTGTTTCTCAGCGATAGAAAGCGATAGCGATCGCGGTATAATAAAGTACATTTATGTGTCTCCTGTATAACTTGTACTTTTTGAGATCCGAGATTGTAGAAAATTACCGACGATATGAAACAAACGAATATAATTGTTATTGTTTCAATTCTTATCCACGTAACTACGAAACCGCGTAAGTAGAGGTCCCACTGTACGTCTTTGAATTTTCTTGGCTTCTTTGTAGCCACAAATCGACGCTGCCTGTTGTTTTTTCAGCCGACGAATTTTCGCTATATGAAACATCGCCCATACATTTTCTCGCCACGCATGACAAGTATAAATTTCTACACTTTTATATTACATAAGTAATTTTGCCGTTTTTCGCATCTCGAATTCTTTTTTATTGTATTTTTTATCGTTGATAATCCAATCCCCCGAAAAGAAGACGAAAAATCAGAAATCATTTTACAGTTTAAGAAGTCGTAGATACAAGTAAAAGAGACAAATTCTTCGACCATTATTTAACATTTTTTAAGACTTCGTCTAAAGGTTATTTGATCGATCGAATAACATAATTCTTTAAAATATCCAACATTTAAATCAGTAGGCATTCCCATGATATAACATTTTAATGATAATCACTTGAAATTTCAAAGACCTAAAGAGTATTTTTTTGTTTGTGTTTATTTCCCTAACTAATTGAATATCATTAAAAAAAAAACCACCGGTTAAATTTATTCATATCGCCATCGATATTCTTTAACTTAGTCGTTAATAAATATATTATTATATATACAAGATATTTACCAAGCGACAGTTCAAAGCTTGAAGATGCCCAAAGGCAAAGTGACAAAACATGTGGGAGTGTACAAACTTTAAACGACTCAAATGAAAAGTCAATTTTTTTATTCGACCATAAGAAAATACATTTGCAATCATTGATTTTCAATTTGTATTAAAAAATATATTTATTTTCAATTGTTTTATCGTTTCGTATCATACCCAAGTCTGAAAACAAATAACCGAAATTGATACAACTAAGAACCTAGCTGCTATCTTGAAATGCCGACCGAAAAATCAATCAATAAACTAATGCAATAATTTCCCTTTGAAAATGCCCATAATAGCTTTTCCATTTATCTCAGAATTTCTTCTCCCTTTTTCTTACATTTTCTTGTTTTATATGACCCATTTTGTATGATTTGTGGGCGTTTCGGGACGGTCGTTTTTCCCCGAGTGAAACGATCCAATTTTTGTAAATATATCTATCAATAAAAAGCCTCAAGGCATTTGCGGTTAGTTCTCTTGTCGTGGAGTGTAATTTATCAAAAAGACAGCCTTAAAAGTTTTCCATATTATGTACATCTTATTAAAAAAGTGATTTATCGATTCGTTACGGCTGTGCAATAGTATATTTATGCATGAAAATACACATTTTTTGTAATTCACGAAGACATAATAAATGTATTATTCATAAATTATTAGACTGACATATTCAGTATTATTTTGTACGTAAGTTTTTCTACTAGGAAGAACTGCCTGTTACTCAGTAGCTCAATCTTCATTTTTTCGAAAAGAGTAAGAATATAAAATATAGAGCTAGCATAGCACTAGTGGTTAGCTAATCGCCTTTGCTACGCCTCGTCATTTAAGAACCGGAAGGTTAGAAGGAAATTTGTAGACATTACAAACATCCATACATTCGGACAGAAATCGATAAATAAATATTGAAAAAATGCTGTCCGTAATTTTGTATTTATCATTTAGTTATTTACTTTAGTAATGTAGAATTTCACTTTGTTAAAAAAATTCCAAATTTTAATTTTGCTTATAATTGCCATCATTCACCACTTTCATTTTATAAGTCTTTGATGATTTTTTAATTGTATGTTATATATAGGTGTTAAGCATTTTAATTTTGTGTAATTGTAGAGTCACCTGTACTGTAATTTGTAAATGCCTTTCATCGTTAATTGTTGCCTACGTCATTTATTTCAATTTAATTTTGTATAAATAGCACTGTTTATATATTTTACTATATAGTTGACAATGCTCGCAATGAGCGAAACCAGTCTTGACCTATTAAATAAAGTGGAATAAAGTACAAAGGAATACATATTGTGTTTTTATTTAAATAATGCCTTTCCGCCAAGTATTTACAGTGAACACCCTAAAAGTGATATAGTTAAAAACCTCGTCAATTAATTAAAATTAACTAATATTCAGTCAATAAAACGTTATTTCTTTATTAATGATTTTTTTTTTAACTAAGGAAGCCACGTTGTACTACAAAGTTCTAAGGGAAAATAATTTCACCCCGAAATTTGCTTTCTTCCTCTCATTTCTTACTTCTTCTTCTCATTTACATACAATATAATTTTTCAGAATGTTTCTGAACTCCGCAAGTACATGCTAACACTTTTTTTATAAGACAGATATCTGTTTTTCTCAGAAAAAGTCTTTTGCCTTTTGAAGGGAGAAATAACTTCAAACAAAAAGTTTGTTTTTAGACTTTTCTTTTATATTAAAGGAATAATACATTCTAGATTTGCTTAATTCATTTTGATTTATGTACATAATCCATCCTTTAATGTTGTGTTTGTTAGTTGTTTGAATGCATGTAATATTTTAAGCAGATTTTTTCATTATTCACTTCGTCGTAATTTTACCAAAACAAATGATATAGTCACAATTTATTATTTTTTATAATCAAATAAAATCATTCACTTACGATTATACAATAGTGATTCTTGATTAAGAATCCTTATATAACATTGCAATTATCACTTAGTCCGTATTTGAATCAATGATGTTATTTAATTGTTAATAACCGGTATTCATTCTCAATCTTGTCATGTGGTAGGAGTCGTTTATGTAACCCATTGAAATTAGACTTATTGATGTGTGTGCGTATAACGTAAAAAAAACACCATTTTTACCCCCCGTCACTTGGTTTAATTAGTAGATAAGCAAAAATACTCTAATACTCTTAAAATACTCTAATACTCTTAAAACTATAATTTGGAGGAATATTAACTCACTTAATTAACCTTATTAAGACTTATTGATTTGTGTGGGTATAATGTTAAAAAAACACAATTTTTACCGCCGTTACTTGGTTTAATTAATAGATAAGCAAAAATACTCTATGTTCTGAATCTGAATTCAGTGTATTTTTTGAATTTGTATGGAAATATAAATTATGAACACGGCTATTGAATATTTCACTTTTAGTGTGTTCACTGTCAATACTTTGTAAGAAAAGACATTATATTCAAAAAATAAAATACACATTTGTACTAATTCCTTCTTTTATTTAATAAGATCATGACCAGTTTCGCTCATGACGAGCACTATCAACTGACAAGATACCATTTTTTTTTTATATAAATCCAAATAAATTAATGAGGAAATTTAATTAATTATGGTATAAAAAAAATGAAATTTCGAGGTATTGAACATTTTAATTTTAGCCAATTTAGTGTCACATTTTGTACTGTTATTTGTGAATTATTTTCAATACCAATTGTTTATTACACCTTATTAATTTTCGTCAGTCAGTTGATAATGCTCGTTATGAGTGAAACCGGTCCTGATCTTATTAAATGAATGTGGTAATTAGTACAAATGTATATTTTATTTTTTGAAATGGATTGAATATTTCATCAGCACATAATATTATTGCCAAATTAATTTTCGTATTTCGTGCGGGAAATCCCGGTATGAGTATAATATGTTCTTCGTGATATCGGGAATAATTGTAAAAGATTATTGAAATCGAAAGTTTTTTTACGAGCATTAATGCAAACGTGAAATGTGGTCCGGCGTACATATATAACTTGTAATGTGCATTTTTCTTTCGACTCCCATCCAATAAGCTGACACAGAAAGTTCAATTTTACCGTGCCAACTTGATAGAGTGTGCGAAACAGTTACCGCCGAGCGAAGTCGACATTAATTTCATACATAATTAACGACAACACGTTACCAAGTTCCAGTCGTGTTTATGTATAGATTCGAGATTCTGTCTACCGTTTTATGCAGTATGGTAAGGATTGTTTAGTGGGCACAAGACATATAGACACAGAGTTAGGTGACTCACTGAAGTTTCCTTAAGAAAATCTCCGCCTGGTCAAAGCGAAGTTCGACGTCGCGTTGGGCTACGAGACGTCGACAGGAGCAATAATTTCAGTTTGCTTTAATATCTGAATATACCAAGGCTACTTACTGCCAAATATAAGTGATGTCGGTTAACTAATATAATAAAAAGTGACACGTGTGTAAAATAAAGAATATATTTTTTTGTATTTCAACATTGTGTGTGTAAATTGTGGGGTTATAATGCAAAACGTACTATTTCCAAAATGAACGATATTGAGTTAGGTATGCAGATAGAGTAATTCAAGCCTAAGGAATCGACTGGTCTTATTAGTTTTAATATAAAATGTCTAAAAGACTGTCGTTTTAAAATTGGAAAGCATATTTTTATATGCAAATGTTTTTTTGTTTGCGTTATTCGTTATAGTATTTGACTCTACTGAAAATTTCGAGTTTTGGAAATAGCACGTTTTGTATTATAACCCCACAATTTAGGTTCTACAACATTATTGAATTTTTAATCAGTCACTGAGAAGCGTTGTTTTAAATTATATTCTTTTTTTTTCACTTCTCTTTTATTTGTTATCAGCTGAATAAACTTCGCCGAATCCTTACTTGACTAAACCTTTTTAAATTGAAGCCTGGAATAAATTTATCACGTTGTCGTATTTTTATTATATTTCATGTCACGACCATAAATACGAGCGAGGGTCTGTCTGTCCGTCCCTAGCATATTCCTGGGGGATAGGTCAGTTGGCAGGGCATTGGTCTCCTTATAATACGTACATCTGTAATATTTAATGGTCTCATTCAGAGATTGGCGAAATAATATCACAAACTATTCGCAAGGAAAGCCATTAAATAATTGATTTAATGCCCTTTGTTACGTCCGCTCCACTTCTGGTTGATTGGAGATTATGTCCATCGTAAACAAACCAACTTGTCTACTGGGTTCAATTCACACCAAGCAGGGATTGCAATGCCGGTTTTATTACCGATGCCACGATTCCGGTGTTTTGGCTGTTTTTTCAATTCAATTTGAAATAACGATATTTTTGTTGAGGATCGTAATATCAGTATTATCAAATCTGGGTTATCAATATTTCGACTGTTTTAAAGGCTGTGTAGGCAGCAGTGGGCTGTCAATACGTTAACAAAGGGCTCGCTTTATATCAAAGCAATTCTCGGTGTTCTGGGGAAGCAGTGAGTTTTTTCATCACTCCGATGGAATTATATGCAATACTTAAATTAGCCACTTTTAAGGTGTCCACTGTCAATACTTGGTGGAATGACATTATAATAAAAATAATAAAACATTTTTAGTACTTTTTCCACATAAAATTTATTAGATCAGGACCGGTTTCGCTCATGATGAGCATTGTCAACTGATAAGAAAAATAATAAAACAGTGATATTTATACAAAAGTTAAGTGATAAAAACAAGGTATGACAAACAATTGGTATTACAACCTAGCAAAAGAATTGAAGCAAAATACAAGGAGAATAAACTATAAATAAAAAGTTGAAGACCACTTAGCAATGAAACTACCTTGTCATACCTTGTTTTTATCACTTAACTTTTGTATAAATATCACTGTTTTATTGTTTTTCTTATCAGTTGACAATGCTCATCATGAGCGAAACCGGTCCTGATCTAATAAATCTTATGTGGAAAAAGTACTAAAAATGTTTTATTATTTTTATTACTTAAATTAGCAATCGATTTTTACTTAATACACTTATAATATGTAACAATATGCAATTTACCGTAAACTTATAAATGTAAATAGCCAAAAATGTACTGCTGTGTATATTCAAGCTGTCCTAGATACTATATAAGTCAGAAATTGCAGTTATGTATTCATTTGATCTGAGAATATTGCTTTCTCTTAAATTAAAAAGGGGCTCGCTAGCCTTAGTGAAATTTAACAAGGGTCTCGCGCGGGCCCCTTCGATCAAAATGAAGTTTTGGGTTTTTTTCCTTTTAAGAGGAGCAAGGAGGGGGGTGTAGAATCGAAATAAAGCAAACTAATAATGATACTAATGAGTTGCAATCAATCAGATTGGGATTTTTCCTTTTTAAGGGAAGCAAAGAGGGGATTATAAAATCGAAACAGAGCAAAAAAAATTAATCATACTACTAATGACGTTAAACATTACAAACTATTAAACTAATGAGCTGCAATCAATCAGCTAGGTTGGTGATTACTCCATTAATTGGAAACAATTTAAGTAATGGGGAACCACCTGTCCTATTAAGAATATTATTTATAATATTTCTAAGTTTTATTAATTTCTAAATTCAAAGTTTATTTAAATTTTCTATTACAATGAACTTCCACAAAGTTACCGCCGAAACCATCGAAAGTATTAGTATATTTATTGTTTTGATTGGTGAAATAATGACAGTATATACTAAAACATTTCAAGGGTGGAATAAAATAATTTTCACGGTTTTTTCAAAGTCGAATAAAGAGTGGTCGTTTTATTTTTTAACGTCTCCGACTCCGATAACTATTTTCCGTATGGCGGACTGTGGGCCTCTTTTATGCGGATTTTCTGGAACGCAAGTTCAAATTTAATATGAAATCAATGCCTTCACTTACTCAGCTTTTTATATAAAATGGAACCTATCTTATAATGTTGTACGAGTTCCTTACGCGGTATATGTATATGTACGCATGTTCGTGAAAAACGTATATACCACGTGAATCGGGTAATGGGAGTATTGATCATTTCTCCGGTATTACGATCTCCATTGACCGTTTTTTTTAAATACCGGTTTCGAATATTGTCCCGGAACAGCTATCCCCAGCACCGAGAGTGTGGCGCGGTGCGGTGTGGCCGTACTGTTTACTCTATGCCGAGAAAGTATTTCGGAGTAGAGCAATAAATAATGCGACATGATATTATGATGGCGGGCATTTCATTTGCGATTGGCACTGTGCCAAAGAAACGACACTAAATAATGGTGAAACGGGGAAGTCCAGGACGTATGAAACTTACCAAAGCGTTATACAAGATTAATGATCAATTGAGTTTTATTATATATTATATGTTATTAAATGTTTTCTGCAACGCAGAAGAGATCTGAATTACAGCACATCACTTCACAAATGAAGTATAAACAGCCTTTCCTGGTCGTGTCCCGTAACACAACAGAATCATGCGCTTTCAAATAATTTCCCGGAGTTACTTAGCAACAGTCACCTAAGACTCGGTTCCAGAGCATTATTCAGTTTGATTGAATAATGTAATTTGTATTTTCGATAGATTTTGCGGTACCTCTGTAGTAGTTAATTTCGATCACTTTCATTGTGTTTCCCGTTAATACTTGATGGAAATGTATAATATTCAAGACATAAAACTCCAAGCTTATTTAATATGATCAGATGACCTGATCATATTTAATTAGTGTGGAATTAATTCAAAAGATTGCTCATCATCGTTTTAAACTATAATTAATCTGCATAAACTGACATGAATTCAGCGGTGAGCTACCAATATATTAACAAGGGACTCGGTTAATCTCATCCCTAATGCCTTCAAGTCATGGAATATAGATGATGCATAAATCGTAGCCCGCGAGCCACACGCGGTCAGCTAGGGTCTCTTTTATTATGCTGCCGAAGTTAATGTATTTTTTTAAATAAATGAAAGGGCAACCAAGTCTTTTTAAATAATAAAATTTAATCATCTACAGGAATTGCAGTTAGGCGCTGATTTTATTTGAGACAAATGACTTTCTTATCTTAACAAGGGGCTCGCCGGTCGCGCGATTTATCAAGCGAAATTTATCAAGGGGATCGCGCGAGCCCCCTTCAGCCCATCCCTGCATGAATTTATGTGAAAATAATTGTGTTGATGACGAAATTTAATAGCCTATGGTTAGCGCTGTTTTCACAAATATATTACAAAAACAACGTGTAAGGACAAGGTAAATACCTTTTATTTAATGCGAGTCAAATTTGTGAGATATATAATATATTATAATGAAATTTTCTGGGAAAACAAAGGATCCGTTCCGAGGTAAGACCGACGTCTATTCTTAGCACGAGGCGGTCGATATTAAGGGCTCCGCTTTGAACATGCTTACAGATTGACGTTTACACGTTTCCTCGCTTCCAAAAAGAAATGTCTGGAAAAGTCGCCGAGCGAAAACGCCGACTCGGAAAAACTCGTGGAAAAGAATTTCGTCTGATAAAAGCGTGTCAACAAACATTTCATTATTGAATAAAACGGAGAAACTGTTACAGAGGGATTCAAACCCTTTTTTATCGAATCGCAAACGATTTCACTAAATCATTATTATATTTATTTAATTTTCTCTAAAAGTGTTACGTTGTAAGTATTATGTTTCACGGGATATTTATATAATTTAGAACCATGAGTCTACATTGAGCCTATATTGAAACTCATTTATCAAATTATAACTTACTGGCGTATTCTTCTGAAAACTGAGTTGGCGAGCTCAGTTACAAGCTACCAGTTTTTTTCGAAATGAAAACTCTACTTATACTATAGTCAATTTAGGAATAACATGAGTTAAAATTGTATTTTACAGTTATAAAGTATCTGTTAGGGTTTCAGAAAACCCCATTCGAATATTGCCTTTATGATTTTAAAAAATGCGCAATCCGTTCGTAGAATTTTTCAGCAAGTGCGACATATTTTGTTGAATCTAATCTCTTTTAGTATCTATTCAATATGTCGTAACTAACGCTTTAATCTTACTGATGTTATTATTTACAATAAGCGAAAATTCGTCTTTGAATCATTTTAGATAGTATAATCAACTAATATCAATTACTAATGAAGTAATATCGAATGTCAAATAACGATAGATTATTAATCACGTATATTTAACAGTAACTTGAATTCCTTAATATAAGTCAAACTCAAATTTCAACACGATTTTCATTAAAACGAAAAGTCCACTTCTGGCCCGGAAACTGCCTGAATATTTTCAATCCGGGAAAATGTTGCCTCTTCAATTTGACTCGAAGCTTATACAACCTACCGCAGCAATCTCCGCAGAGCTTTTGCGTTTCGTTTGCTACCCTTGATTCCATACAGCCTGATTTATCATCCCATTCTCGAGTTCCGTAGCCAAGGCAATGGGATCATTCCAATGTAAACTTCCTTAACGGGGTGGGCCGTTAGAAATATTTAGGTGTGGGTTAATAGGGCGTTATTGTGCCTCCATCTCCTCTCTCTCATCTTAAGCTAAAAATAAGTTATTGACGGAGTAGGTTTTCCGGTAAATAAATGTAATCGAGAATAGCGTTGATATTGGTTTGGATAAAATAACTGATTTATTCACATAAAAAAGACAACTCAGTGATAATTTGATTTTATAAATTAATATTAGCTTAATTATTTAATTATCTTAATGCAAAAACTGATATTAAACTTTTTTATTAATTCTACATCGCATTTTAGCTGGTATATTATCGTCACCGATTACGATACGCTGAAAGAGTTTTCTAAGTAAACGAATCAAAAAAAATATTGTTAAATATATTGTGCTTATTATTTTTAATTGCCTCCAACCCATTTGAACCTAAAAACATAAGCGATTAGCTAACCACTAACATTGTTCAAACTTATCCTCACTTCCCTGCTTTCTAAAAAAAAAAACGTGAGGTTAATGGCGGAAACATACTGACGACACCTGACGCCACGTAAGCGTGTTGGATGAGATCATAGCTACATATTTCCCATTGTATGGAACAGGACCACCATCAGACATAACAGTGTATGCTTTACGAATAAACTAAAAATTGATTTTCTAATCGAATAACATATGTTTAACTAACAACATTACCGGAAAAAGTGTTTCAGAATTAGCGACAACGTATTTTTATTTGTATTCGATTTCTTTTAAAAATCCTGGAAACGGTAAAATTATAATTTTAAAATACATGTTTGCAGTTTTTTTTTATATATACCAATCTGACCAGTGTTAAGTTACTTATATACTTTGTATCGATTATCGATCGATTCGGCGAGGCAAGATATCACCCATACTTAAGACCTGAAATGTATATTAAAAAAATGTATATTTGATACTAAATTTCTTGATACATCAGTTCGCTAGGAAAAAGCTTTTCCCGTGGGACTACTGGGACCGCTTCTTCTGAGTGAGTCAACTAACAGTCGTATGGCAATAATATCACGAAACGTACAATAAATACCGCACTCTTGCTTGTGATGCCAGCATAATGGTTAGCATATCCTGATGCGGAGAACGACAGAGCAAAACAAAGGTCGGAGTAATTAGATGTGCTCGACGTACATAATACAAATAATAATAATAATCCCATTGTGTGCACTAACCTATACAATCCCGCGTGCACGTATATACACATAAACGTCGACTGCCGTCTGAGCGGCGAGCTACAATACACGCTCCCCTTTCCACGCGGCGTTTTCGTTTCGCTTTTCAATGGAATTGCTGCTTTCTTATTTATTGCCACTAAAAATAGCAGACGAGAACCAATTGGCGATTGTTCGTTGTACAAGGAATTTGATAATGATTGTTTCAACTTTAGCTCAAAGTAATCAAAAGTCTTTCAATTTATGTTTGTTTAACAAATACTTTCAGTTATTTTAGTACACGTTACACACGTTCAATATGTAACGTTTAACAATCACTTTTCAAAACGCTTATGTAGTTTTAGATGCATGCTTTGTCTACATTACATTTATTTTAATACAATTCCGGTAATATTTACATGAAAAATTATTATATAATTTAAGATCTCGACTGAAGGTGCCTGAAAATTATTAAAACCTACTTTAAGATTTCGACTGATGGTGAAAATGTACAAAATATGAACGGTTCAAATTTGATATTGAAATTCCTTTAATTTAATATTCTAAATTATAGTGAAACATCTGGGTAAGAAGAGTCGGCTGTAAGCTGAATGCTCTTTATCCAATAGTCAAAAACTGGTTAAGATTGGTAAAATACACGGTTCTCAGTTGATTTTTTCTTTAATTTACCCCTTTTGTGATACTTATAAATATAAAGTAAACTTTTATACAATCTTTTCTAGAAGTTTTCGTAACAATACGAATGAATTGAAAATATAATTATGGGGTTTCATAAGTAATCTTTTACGCATTAATTATACAGTAAATACACAAACTTTTATACGCAATATTTTATCTGATTCCCATTCATCGCTTTTCCAAATAAACACGATTTTCATTACAATCCCTTAATTACTTTGTTACGCCACTTCGGGCTGCTCATCCCTCTGAAAAGCGTCGGCCATGCTACCGGGACGCCATACTATCGTCCTATTTTATATTATCTACTTGTAAAGTGAGACGACGAAGCTCAATATGGGGAGGGGTTTAAATGGAAGCCATAAACAATATTCGCTTAATAATTTGGGTTATTATTATAGTCTACGTATCAGATAATTAATAAACTTCTTCGTATTATTTTATATCATCATCTTTCTTGCAAAATAAACCTAGAATACAAATTTACATAAAACTTTACTAAATATATGTTTGTTCTTCAATCACAATCAATTCGAACATCAATACTACAACTAGGTTTCTTGATTGTCAACGTTTGTAAATAGCTATTGAATTATAAAGTTATATTTTTTTATGAACAAAATTCAATGGAAAATTTATTAATTGATTCCAATCATACAAAACATCATGTTTCAAATTATATCTCCGATATAACGTTATTTGATTTATAAACTTCGATTATAATGAGTCAAAAATATTATTGAAAACAAAATCTCACCCTTAAAATAATATCGTATTTACGTACTTTATGAAATTTGATATGCATATTTAACGTAGGCAATATATTACAATATTCTCTTGTTTACAAAATACGATGCACAAATTGGCTTTGTTATTGTGTTCCGCTATACCATTGTCCCTTGTTATACATATTATAGATTACTATTTACGGAATACCAAACTTATTTCAAAATGGAGATTTATCATCGAAATATGTATATAGCTTTACAATAGATTCTAGATTGTTTGATAGCTATCTGTAAACCAGTACTGATATTTAAATAAATTATCTGGAATAAATACATAAAGGCTTTTTATTTCTTTTAATATAAATTTTAAATTTCCACCAAGAATTGACACTGAACACAGTAAAAGTGAGCTATCTGCAAATATTTCTTAAGATTCATTAGCTGAAGGCCACTTACGTATACTGGCTGTGGGTGTTATGTTTTTTTTTTCAATTTAATATAATGTTATAATATAATGGGCAAATGTTTGCAATCTGCGAATTGATCTCTTTCTTGAAAATTCTCTTTTAGTGTATATAAAAGTGATTAAAAACATCATGAATTAACTATGATTGTTAATTTGATTAGTATTTAAAAACACAATATTGACAAAAATATATTTACTATTTACAGTTTGTTCAAAACCTAATAAAATTGTTTTTACTATTACATCATTTTTTATTGTTTTATTTTCGAATATATTATATTTGAAATATCTTGTTACACACACTTTTTAGCTTTTGATTCATTGTTGTGCTGTATTAGTTTTATTTATTCTTATTATTATGATTGGCGAAATATCTCTTACCTTTCTCGAATACTTTTAAATTCCGTTTTGCAAACCTTCATTATTAATAGCTAAAATATGGAGAACATAAAAGCTTTTCGGCTATTACGGATTTTTTTAGAAACGCAAGTCATTTTAGTCATTATTAAGTCGGTAGTTATTTTGAGTCCCTCACGTTTTCCATATCACGCGATGCACTTCTCAGAATAATTCAAACGAGCGTTTTGAAGTTAAATTACTATTGATTTGAATATTTTATTGCTGAAGCAATGAATCGACGTTCACATTCTATTCATAGCCACTGTATAAATGATCTATTTTTAAACATACGATAATTAAAAAGCCACAACCATTAATGAATTAGGTAGCGCATGAAAGTTATAATTAGAATAACTTTAAATAGCGAAATTGAAAAATAAGTTTAAATTTAAATTGATATTTTTGCTATTCCAGTTTCAGTTACACAACTGTTCTTGCTTGGCAAATGCTTCGCCAATAGGATTTAAAAAAAATGCGAACATAACCTTTTACGGGGCAGCACAAAAGATTTTATTAATATAATATAATATAATGAAAAAATAAGATCAGCTAATTTTAATATTATTAACATAAATTCTTTTTGATTTCATAGTTTACAAAGAATTTGAAGTCACAAATTAATATAAATGAGATAGATTTTTAATTTTCTTTTTTTAGAAAATTATTCGTAACAGCTGAAAAATAAAATGTGTAAGTATATTTTATAATATTTTTGAAACGCGACTAATTGCCTTTCTTTGATGGAAGTTTTAGTATTTTTGGATTTGTCCAACTGTAACGTAGAACGGAATTCAATCGTTTTTAGTAGACTTGATAGCCACGACGTTAATTAAGTTCTCGCTATGGACTGATTAAGTTTAAACAATAGTTTTAAAAGTGGAAAGAAAAACTTCGGCGATCAAAAACCACAGTTGGAAAAAGAAAAGTCACGGCGTTTATTAATGTTATTATTATTACGTCGTGGCGGTAGAGCGTCGTAAACTTGATATAAACCAAACCAAACACAGAGTAGCAAAAGCGACGCAGAGCCGTCGGTGCGGGCCGCGGGCGGCTGCCTCCACCGAGGGCGGGAGACAGGAGGACGAGGAGCACGATGGAGCCGAACTCGGAAACCCCGCGCCGCCATCGCTCCGCCCCCACCCGCCGGTTTCCTTCGCCCGCTCAGTCTGTTCTGTATGCCCCCACGGTGAGAACGCCATCTCGCGCGGACATACCCAACAATAAAACTATCAAAATAAAACATCCCAATAAAAAAAAACAGCCTGCCGCTTCTTTGATAGAATCCCCCGTGATTCAAAACCTCAAAGTTCAAGTTAATTAACTAACTTTACACAAACGTACAGTGTTGTTTAATTTGATAGCGTTTTAATTCGTTATTATTTAAATATTAAACTGGTGTTTTGTTTGTTTCATCTGGTTATTTTTATTAGGAGCGAGTGGAAGCTTCAGGATTTTTCCATTTTCCGGATGAGACTTTTGTGCCGTGACGTCCTCCCCGAGCTGGCTTTATTGTGTCATAGCCATTGTTCGACCCCTCCGCCCTTTGTTGTGCTAATGTGATTTTTTTTTACAATTTCCATTCGACTACAATAGCTGTCGGTGTGGTTTTACCATTATAATCACTGTCCTTTTTTTATACGCCGCACTTGCTGAGTTATAGAATTTTTTTTACATCCCCGCGGACCCAAATTACTTAATTTATACTTACTGTTGTACTCTATTAAAAACATTAATTTTAACTGTTTCATGATTTTCTGTGACTCGCTATAATTTATATTTAATAATTTGGCTCCACAGGGACTTGTGTACAGATTATATATATATATATATATCTCAACAGTTTGGTGTTGTAGAAAATTCGAGGCCGGTTTTGCGAGACAAACGCGTTGTTCAGAGCGTGTCGTGCTCTGGCCGCTTCGTTAAAGTTTACCGAGAGATACAATAAATTGTGCCGAGGATAATCGAATGATTGTTGTTTTTTAACACTGTTAGCGTCTTCACAGTTTGTGCCGCCATTATTGTCAATAGACTATTTGTAAAAACTTCTCAGTGTTGAAGTGTTGCTGATCGATTTATCATTGCTTCACAAGGTATGTCATGTTTTATTGTTATCTCAATTATACATAATCTTGTAATCTATTCGTGTTCTAGATTGTTTTCAATAGTCACACTTTTCAAACAATTTTTTCAATGATCTTGGATGACCTTTTTAACCTTGTTACAACATAACAAGGTTTGCCATGTATATTTCTCGTGATTATTTAAATTTATCAAACTAAATCAATAAGTAATTAAATAATGTTCTAACTACAAACTCGCGCATAGTGTTTAATCTGGTGCATTATATAGCATCTTAACCTATTGCCCTTTCCCTGACTAACATCTAAGAGAAAGGTAAAATAAAAAACATTTAATTTTAAAATTAAACTGCTTGCACTTCACAAAATGGCGTTCTCATTATTAATTGATTCAATAATAACTGAAGTTTGAGTGTTCTGTTTTTGAATATATTTTTTTTTATTTTTAAACGTTCAATTCGTATGGCTCTTCTTAATTAAACTGTTTTAAGTGTTCTTTTTTTGAATAAATTATCTTGCTTCTTTTTAGACGTTATGATTTATGGCTTTACTAAATAAAAACTGTTTTAAACGACAAAATGGCAGACTTTAGTGTCCTATTTTTTTAGGTACTGTTTCTTTAATTATATGCGTCTATTCGCAAAGCAATAAAGCAGCATTAATGGGTAAATAAAATATGAATGAAAATATTTTAATGTACTATTTTTATGCACATAATTTAACATTTATAAAAACAAAACTTCGAGTAATTTTCACTATTGACCTATTTCAAATCAAGATATTATTTTCTTTGTTACATTTACTAGGTGTGGAATATTTTTATCTCCCAATACGCTGAACTCAATCTTTTCTCTTTCCTGGGAACAGATAAGCGATGGAGCAATAAATTTTCTTTTTCCAAATTTCAATTGTTTTGTTATTACGAAATATGACTAGGCAATAAATTTACCTCGAGCGTTGAGTTGTTCATACGTTGATCAAAATAATCTTAATTTTTTACTGATTATTCTGAAACTTATATACTTACTTATGTCGTATAGGTCAACAGTAGAGAATGCGAAACATTTTTAAAGAGGAGGGTCACATACTAAAAGTATAAAAGTTACTCTTGTGACATAATATCTTATTACTTCTATTCATTTCCGTATTACTTTTAAAGAATAAATATTGAAACGACACTTTAAATGTTGCTACATATTATATATAACAAGAAAACACTTCCTTTATAAACGAAAAAAAATCTACATTAAAAAAGTAGTGCATGTCTTAATTTTTCTTTTAATCTATCTGACATGAATTTTTAATGTTGAATTTTATTACGTACCTTAATACAACTCTTTCTTTATTACTTGTTTTAAAGTCTCTCAATATTCTCAGCAAGTAAATATACCAATATAAAATAAAACACTTCTCGCTAAATTAAGTCGCCAGTTACGTAACGAGATGGCGCTGAATACCAAATTCACTGCTGCTTAAGTATAATACATACACAGTTATAAAATCATCGAAGAGAAGTTGTTATTGCTTGGCGCATGAAAAGTATCGTTACATCGTTGTATAACAATTTGAAAAAAAATATCTAATCAGATGTGCTAAGCTTATTGCATTTATATAGTTACATGTTATTTATATTTTACAAATTAATTTCATGGAGACTTTTGTTATTTTTAAAGCATGTTCGAATATTGATAATATAGATTCATAAAATGAAATTTCAGTAGAATATAATGATTATTGATTGATTGAATTGGAATTTACTTTGTAGAACTCCATTGTAATAAGGTTAACAATATCAACGTATTTAGTTCTACATGTTAGAGACACATAATACATATTTTTATTTGCTCTAACATCCTAATTTATGTTACATTTATTACGTTTATTATTAGAATATAATGATTTTGTAAAGAGTTCAATTATAAGCCAGTGACTCTCTCTCCAATGTCTCATTTTCAGGGTGGAATTAGGTGTTTGGAAAGTAATAAAAATTTTACAAACAATCCATGTCCTCGATTCTTTCGGCGTCAAATTTATTTGGCGATTATAATCAAAATTTGTGTATTCCCTTTTTATATTTTACCAAACAATTTTTACATAATTTTAAAACGTAATGTCATTATTAACGCGTTTAGTTTGTAAGTATATAGTTTAGGTGTTAATATAATTTTTGGTTTGTATGTTTTGCACGCTTTGTTCTTACACCGTATCGCCTCTACGACGTCTCTACGCGCGTAGCGTCGCATGTGAATTTATTAGCCATTTATGAAAACGTGTGCGTGCTTAGATTAGAATTGAGTAATATTGGGAATGTTATTTAATCTTCAACTCAAAGAAAGCTATTTCAAAAGGCACTTTTTTATTTATTATTATAGAGTTACATATATAAAACTTTTTCTAACAAGAGACGAGCAAGTCTTAATGTCTAATTGATTTATTACTAATATTATGTAATTTTACGCAATTTTTTCCGATATCAAAAAAATTAAGTATTGTTACTCAAATAAAAAAAAAACTTTTGCTAGCTGCTAGTTGGAAAATATAACCTGTGTAAATGGCCATAAGTCTCTGGAAGCTGTCCTGCCGTCCGTACTATCTCGCGGACATGTCAATATTGTTGATTGAACAAGCATTTAATTGATAAAACTTCATTACAATAAGGTAAAAATAGAAAAGTTTTAGAAGCAAAAGAATAATTTAATATATTAATTAGAGTAATACTTTCAACTTATTATATTGTAATAATCTTGTGGAACTAAATATAATACTTTGTTTTGTATGTTACCTTAGTCTTTTTTTGTTACTACATATTTCTTTATTTATTGTTAAAAATTAAAATTACAGTACATGACATAACAGCTGACGCCAATTCGCCATGTACTTGAAAAATATAATAAGGCAAAATATATCACGTTTATAGTGTTAACTGTCAATTCTTGATTTAAAGATATTGAATATCAAACGGTCAGGACCAATTTCAATAAATAATGTTTTTTAGCAATCAATTTAATAATTGAAAAACTTGACACTTCTACGCAATTTTAGAATCAGATTCTTTTGAAATAGGAATCCAGAATAAATAATTTTATTCATCCGACGAAATAAGTTTAATTGTATTTTTAATCATCTTTAATTACATTTATATAATGGTAATAATGTAAAAATCCCGTCGCCTTTTTGGCTTGCTAACCTCAATGTATTCAAACGTGGAACGTATAACGTGGATCCGTTTTCCTGGGTTGATTGTATGAACACATAGGCACGTACGTGTGCCTGTCATCTCCCCTCGGGTTGCCAGTTGTATCTATAATATAATAGTGTAAGTATCCCCTTTGTACACTGTCTGCTTTTCGTGGGGGAATGGGGAAAATTAAATTGGCGCGTCCGTCTCGCTCGCTCTCGAGCCATGACCCGCCTCGCTTTAAATGGCGCCGATCGCTCTGGAAAGGTCTGCACTGAATATGGAATCGCCCGGTCAAACCTTTTAATGCGATTTTCGTAATTCGCCGAGCGTCGTGGTTTGTTTTTATGTCCGGAATGTTTATGTGCAACATTCGCGAGTCGTGGATTACGTTTGCGCGTGTTTGCTTTTGTGACTACGCCATGCCGGTGACAGATGCTCGTTCTTTTTTTGAATTCATTTTTCTTTTTCTTTTTTGAACGGCGTTCGCTCTTGTCGTTTTCGTACACGCATGTCAAGCTGTTCAGATATTAATAGAAAAGAAAGCCTTTTTTTCTATCTCTTTATTAGTTTACAATGGAAAGTATTATACAATAATCGCTTTCAAAAGCATGAAGAAAGTATTTTAGTATTTGTTACATTATTATATATTCAATGTAATAACGTTATATTTATGCTGAACTCGCAAAAGAATGTACATAATATATATTATTATGCATGGTCCTATAATGACATATAATGATTTTTCTTAATCGTAAGGTTCAATTATCATTTTGTTAAATACTGCAGTTTTTTTAAATAACCTTGATTTTGTAATTATTCTTTTAAGTTGCCATTTCGGGATTGAATGAAAACACAAGTATTGTTCTAGGCATCTAAATTTTATCGAGATCCTTGAGACTGTATCCACTTAACATAATTAATATTTTTAAATTGACGTAGCTAAAATGTCAAATAATAAATACATAGATCAATATTTTTTAAATCAGTAAATTTTTATTCTTATTTAATTTGAGCGAAGGCTTATCATCAAATAAAATGTATAAATAAATAATTTATTAACTTTTTAGTCTTGATTCTTTGCGGAATGAGGTTAATTTGATATTTCTAATGATATACTGAATATTTGCTGTCGGCGTCTTTATTATATTCGTTCAAAATATTTTAAGTGTATTGTCTTGTTTTCTTTTACAGAAATATTCTAGGATTGAATGCTTATTCTATTCGAAAGTGTCACTGCACACGCGTTACCTTTAGGTACATGCGATTTACGGAGTTAATTAGAGTTTTCCGTGCCGCTGAATAGGTTAAAAGTGTCAGAGGCACTCAATTGAAGATTTATCAAAGCAATGAATCCACGGCACGGTGACATTTTAACCTATTTAAACCCACTGCACGAACGGTCGGTATATAAATACACTAATTCACAACACTCAGCTATTTTTACTTTAATTTATAAATTTAATATAATTAATTTAGTTGCATAAATAGACACTAGATCATGTTTTTCTTTTATAAAAACCTTTTTCCTCACAAACTTTACCGTTAAATATTGTTAGACATAGACATTGTTGGGTCCTATGGCGCAGCAGACCTCACTGGTTCGAGTCCCAGTACGAACAAATTTTTTTCGACTACTAGAAGACTAGTCCTGTCCTAGCCTTATCCTTCTATCCCTACTACTGTCTTTGAAAAAGAAAGGCTAAGCGACTGACTATCAAACAGTTCTCGTAGAAAAAATGTGTAAAGATACCTCCATCAGGAGGCTATATGCTCCACATAAGAAGCGGACATTGTTAAAAAAAATGTTAGACAACACTTTTTTTAATTTATTGTAAAAACAGGAAAAAACTAAGGATGGCGAGTGCCTTCTAAGGTTTCTTCAGCACAAGATTATTCGCAATTTGTCTTGCCTATCTGACTCATATTGCTCTTGATATACCAACTATATTGGGCCTTTACCACTCAAAGAAATTCGATTGTTTAGACAGTCCCTGAAGGCTTTCGAAATAATCCAAACAATGTATGTATTGAATTAAAAACATCGAATTTGAAATAATTAAAAGAACGCCCCACAAGTTCTTTGCAAAAGTGGAATATGTTTTCGAGAAAAGTTTGTCGTTTTGTCGCATTCACATATAACATTTGTGCGAAGCATTTTACTCTATCCCATTTTCTCTTCCAGCGAAAGTTTTGTTGTTTGTATACTGTTAGCAAGATTCGCAAAAGTTTTGATTCCAAGGGCGCGTTCAACTTTTTATTGTCAAATAAGGCGTGCCGCGTAAGGGGAATATACTGCCGAGATCCAAGAGAAACGACGCACGTAATGTGTTTAATTTGCTAAAGAAGTTTTAATATGTTCAAAGAGATTAGAAGGAATAATGGAATGATATACGGCCCCATTTGATGGTAAGTAATAAGGAATTTAACCACTGGAATTCCGTTTCAATTTATAATCTCATCCACCGGGCAGGCATTGAGCAATTTCTTGGACGTACCCAAGAACCATTTACTCTAGAATAATAGCGAAATATACAGTATACCCCGATACACTAGTCAACTAGTGGATTCAGTGTTTTACCATAGCTGCCAGATGTGTCTGGGTTTTGAAGTCGTGGTATTGAAATCTTGGGCATGGGTGTTTATGATGTCTTTACAGTTGATCTCGAGTGACATCAAAATTTCTCATCCAAGCTTATCACGTGACATAATTTTTTTCAAAATATCGGACACTTTGGCTGCTATCAGCTTTTGCAAATAAAAAAAATCACTCAATTATTTATTTCCTTTTTTCATGTACATACATTGTTTACTTAATCAGACTAAATTTTCTTGAATGTCGGTCTATTAATTTACAGACAACAAAATAAATGTTTATTTCCGACCTGAAAAAGTTCGCTACCCTGATTTTAACCTACATATATGTTAGATAAAAATATCATCTTTTGATTTGATTGAAATTAACAAATGATACAATCCGTTGTCAAAGTTAATTTAAAGATCTGTCCCATGTCTATACTAAATCATAAATGCGTATATTGTTAATTAGAAATAAAATAAAATACCATTTACTTATGCTTCGTTTTAGTTAGAATTAAATTGGGTTGACGGATTTAAAGACGTTAATCTGCTTGGTGGTTATATTATACTATTATTATAATATATTGTTTCGTTATACATTGTGGCCAATGTCTATCGCGAGCATGGCGAACAACTTAACCTGGCCAATCGTGATGTGTTCAATTTAGGGTAACCATATCTTGCTCCTTATAGTCATTATCCGAAATTTATTTTAGTATCAATACATAATAACGAATCAGTATTGCGTGCTTAAAAAACGATTTGAAAACATATTATATTATTATAACGGAATGTGATGCAATGTCGTTTAAAAAGTAGGTGTTTCTTCAATTCAAACTCTCCATTTTGTGATATTGTGGAAATAAACATATAGACCCATAATCGGCAAATGATCTTAATTCTTAAGCGACACAATTACGTAAATTGCGTTTTAAACTAATACTTGTTAAATATTGCCTTAGGCGTCAGTGACAAAAATTTTATAACGTTATCTCATTCGCCTGATATTGTTTAGGGCCTGTGCATTTTAGCGTTTGTTCCACGTGGAACCCGGTTAAAAAACGCTGATCTAAAAAATTGGTAGTAGTCTGTTTAATATCATGATAGGCATTGACCATATATTACTATTTACTAACCGCATTCAAGGATTTTTTTATATCGAACTTTGTACGAGATTAATTTAGAAAAAACCTTCTCCTATTATGGGTAAATATTGAAAAAATGTTAAAATAAATTAGCCTACACCCGTACGTACTTATTACATATATAATTTTGCGACTTATATTCATGAAAGTGAATGTGTTCAGTTCGCTACTTCCTTCCCATTCTGAGTTATAAGTCGAATGAAGTGAATATAGTATTATTATAAAACCAGTAGTGCTTATGTACGTGAGAAAAACACTACAGGTAAGCTATCTAAATATCTATGTGTCATTGCCTTCTCGATGTCGAGCCAATAGAATAACGAGATTGTATATTATACGTATTTTAGAAGTGAAATTAAATTATACTTAACATAATTAGACACCCAGTTTATTGCCATACGGTGACCCTAGTGAATAATGACTGGCAGAGACCGGTAAATAACCGGTTTCCCGTTTAAGGAAACGCATCGTCCACGTCAGTGTGCACTCGGATAGCGTGCAGGTTAAGATGACTTGGAATTGTATGGCGTGCAGACATTAGACATGTTTTAATGAAGTATTCATTTTTTATTGTTTTTTATCCGTCTGCCACTTTTTATACACATTTTGATAGACTCTGTGGTTGATTTGAATAATGTCAGTTCCGATAAGCAACATTTTTTAAATCAATACTTTGCTACTGACCGATCAAAGAAAATTGTATTATTTACAACTTATTGAATAACAACACTGCTCAGCTTGAGCATACAGATGACGAAGTTAGATAACGCATCTCTAACATCTCAACTAGGGCCTCCAATCCCGTAATTCCGGGATTGCCTTCGTACTTATCCCGGGATTTCGCGATTCACTACAGCATGTAAAAATCCCTAAGTAGAGCTAAAAGAAAAGGTCCTCGAGTTGAGAACTATTTTGGAATCTTTCAATTCCTCACTTTTTTCGATAGTTATCAATCCTGGGATTTCTAAATTGGATGACCTAATCTTAACGTTATATCCCGATACAGATTTGCAACTTTAACTGGGATACCCAAGGAGTTTCGTGCTCGAACAATATTGAAGTTTTACCTCTTATGGCGCGTAATCGAAAGTTGGTATGGCTGTCGACGTTATCCTCTACTGCTTTTGATATGTAAGTAGTTTCTACCGATAAACTCAAGGAAGATAAATAAGGGTAGTGATATCGTATTGATAAATTCGAAAACTTGGTCGAGAGTTGAGACGATGTCAATTAAAGCAGGAAACGTTAGCCACTCAGTGCTTCTCCGTGCTAAGTCAGTAACTATTCAAATCTGACAAATATAAGTAGTTTCCGCAGAAGGCTACTTGTAAAGATACAAAAGTTTTAAGACTGGTTTGAAGTGAGTCAAATTGCAAAATGGTAAAACTTTTCTACTTGACTTTTAACTGCAATCAAATTACTTGGTGTTTTGGTTGATTGCATATATTTTTTTATTTTAGCTAGATAACACTATTGCATTCTGTATTTACTGAGCTCATTTCACTTTTACGATACGATTTTAAGACGTAGTGAATATTATAATATATCTATTTTTTTTTCTAAAATACCACATGGCTCACTTCACTCCCCAAGAGCTCATATGTTCTCTAGTAAATGCTTTTCGAAGAGGCGAAACACGTATAACAACTAGTCACACTAGTGACATAATAATCTTGTAAATTTTAATTTGATATTTATTTTTTTAATCCGTACGTGTATTGTAAAGCGACATATTTTTATAAACTAAAATAGTTTTCTCATTCACAAAAAACTTTCAGGCGAAAAGTAATTTGCTTCACACCAGTGTTCATTCAGATAGTGTGCGATTAAGAAGTATGTTTTTACTTTTAGTACCATTTTCCCTTGGCACAAATTATAATAAAATCTATTTTGAAACTCACCTTTGACTTACAAAACAAGTCAATTTGCGTTATGGGTGTTTTCTCCCTGTAAACAAGTTTTTCCTCTTAATATTTGACACACATGACCTTTTAACCTTTTCATACTAAACAAGTTGCGAGCTTGTATTCCGGGAAACGAAAATTCGTTTGACGATAGTAACCGAATTTTCATCAAAATATAGTTTGTTTTACAATGTCGTATTTTCGATACTAGACTAAACAATAGATAGTGAAAACCCTGTTGAACATTTCTATAAGTTTTGAATATATATAGTTCACAAGTTACTCGGTTAATTAAGAAACTTTCATAAAATGAAATATTTAAATTGTCAAAACATGTATAGAATGAAAACATCGTGCTGTTTGAGGTGAACATTATTAAATCTGAATCGTTCAAATTATGTACATTCACACAAGTTTTGTCACTAACGACCCGGGTTTTAAATTTCGGCATTTTCAGGCTTCAAGTGCACGGATGAACCTGAACTGACAATATTGATAATAGTATGCATTTATTTTGTTAATATTTAAAATGTTAATTAAATAAAATAAAAAATGTTAATTCTAATTGGCCATTATGGAATATGTCATACTCTATTAGTGACATTTATAAAACTAGAAACATTTTCAAAAAAATGAATATGATTTATATTATTTAAATATAATATTTTTGTAGAGATATAAAGACAAAAAAGACAATATTATTATTGAATTTGAACGATTCAAATTTAATATTGAAATTCCACCAAGCACCTTCAGTCGAAATTTTAAATTATTATACATCTAGTATTAATATATAGATATTAAATCAATATGTAAGATAAGATCGTGTTATCATTCATAGCTATCTTGGAATCTTGTAATTTATCACTTCAATAAAATAGTGTAAATTCCTCGCCTAATATAAATACTTTTTGAAAATAGAAAATTGAAAAACAAATAACACACAATTATCATAATGATACTGCTATTTGCAGTATATTGAGTCTACTACTTATTTAACTAAAATAAAAATACTAGCGATTGATACTTAAAACTTCCAAGAACACTACTATTAAGCTATTTTAGTTTTGTTTCGCTAAAATTCCGTCTTTATCAGATATTGGTCTATTTTTTACTGTTTAAATAAATAATTAACTACCTACTAATAATTATATATGTACGTACTTATTTGCTGAAGTTTTTTAATTCTCGTTTATTTATTTCAGCTCTTTTATCAGGCAAACTATTCCATACATAATTTTGAGTAAATAATTCTAATTATCAAGCGGAAAAAATTATACAAATTTTGACATACACATATTATGTATATAGCCTAAAACCATTGCAATAAATTTTGTCTTAAGAATTAGGTGTGCAATTAAAATCATATGTAGATATATTTTCACAAATGCATACCGATAAGTCATTTTCAACTACTATTTTTTAAACAATTATTAATAATGAATTCTTTATTTATTTGGTGATTTTTTTCTTTTTTAAAATAAATTGTTGTGTGCTTCGTTAGGAAAACTAGATTTATTCTTATTTGGTATGTTGACAGCTACTTAAATTATGTCGTTAATAATTAACATAACAGCTAGATTTATTTGAATATTTTAGATTTAGAAAGTGGGAAGAAGAATGTATTCATTACATATTCTATGAGTGTTGAATTGACTGCGCGATGAATATTACATATGCCATTAGGTATGTTTAGTAAAAGTAGAATATCATTTAAATAAGATGAACATGTTAAAAATAAATATCTACATATATGAGGTGAACTGTAGTATTTGAATATTAAGTAACTGGTCATTTTCGGAAATATATTACGGTATATAAGGTATTGTAATCCCTCACTGCGACGTACTAAAACAATTCTAGTTGTCTTTTTTGTACATATATTAAAATGACGACTGTTTAAAATGGCAGTATGAAAACGAATGAAAAGTTAGTAAACTGCTGTCGCAGGTTGATGAGTAATCGTTTTATCAACAGACTTCTTGTAAAATAGTTTCTGCCTCGCCTGCAAACCGGTTAGTTTCCTGGTTTGAATCCATCCAGTCACACATTTCCTTTGTGTTCTCGTATTACCGGTCTGCCATGATAGCGAACCATCTCTCTGAATATGTGTCGATCCCACGTTTAAATATAATATACTGGTTATATATGCACGTTACCAAATATCATTCAATTAATTTTAATAATAAATCATAAATAGTCGTATTGTATAAGAATAATAATTATCAACTCTACGCTTAGAACTCGACGGCAACACAACACTCGCTACCATACATACCCATTTGAATTATGATAGAAGTGTTCGAAATTAGAAATTCGTATTGAATTTGTTAGCTGGCTGAATGCGTACACACAATTAAATCTGACAGCCATAAATTAATTGATGAATGTATTGAAATATAATGTTCCATTTTCGAAATTTAATTTGGGAACTAAAATATTCTTTGATTCCCCGAAGTTTATATGTATTTATTCAATTCATTATTATTCATTCCCGATTTCCGGCTGCCGCGCTTGCGATCGCCATCTTGTTGAAAATTACATGACGTATCTTTTTGAAACATGGCTTTCTGGCAATAATAGGTCATTTAAACCTCAACCTTCTCAACTGGTTTTTGTCTGAAAAATAATTATTTTTACAAATTATGTAAGTTTGTAATAGATAATGTGATCAACAGAGGAATATTAAAAAAAAACACGGCCGTGTAGTCATTTTATTGTATGCTTACAATGCCCAGCATATGATTTTCTTCCATGACGAACGATAATGAAAGTGTGTTCAATGATGGTATATATTTACTATCTATAATAAGTAAGAAATATTTTTTTGGATAAAATCAACTATTTTTTGTTAAGCAAATTGTACTTAATATTTTATTGGGTATCGCAAATATTAGGTTATTTACAATAAGATTTATCTGGCGAAAAACATGATAGCAATGTGATAATTCAGCTGCTCTTTACACCTGCATTCATTACTGCGTGTTGCCAATTCATTATAAAGTTTAAAAAAAAAACGCGTGGAATCACATTTGTGAGCGACCACAAAAGACATGCATATGCCCAACAGACCATACTTTGTTATACATAGAAAATATCAGTAGCGTAATAATTATGACTTGCTTTTATCAAGAAAAAACTCATATAACCTTATTTGCGAATCTACTTTGTAATAAGGTTTATACAGAACAGTATATTACAAAATAAATATATTTATTAAAATAACAATGTCTGACATTTATCAATGGACTAGATAGGTACTTAAAAATCATTATACAACATACAAGACATTATAAAACATGAATTATTATTTTTGCCGCCTGTTTGGTCGAGTGGTCAACGTTGTTGGCTTCGGCTACGGAGGGCCCGGGTTCAAATCCTAGTACGGACAGTTTTTATTAATTGATTTATGAATTTCTGTTCAAAGGCACGGATGTTTGTGATGTCTTGAATTCCCCCCCCCCCCCCCCCCCCCCCCTCACCCATCCAATCCTATGAACAGGGCGTATCGAGAGCGATTACCTTACCACTAATCCTGTCTTAGCCCTGTCCTTCTATCCCTACTCTCTTTGGAAAAAGAGAAGTTGAGCAACTGAGTAACAAGCAGTTCTCGTAGAAACACTTCTGTTGAGATAAACTTCATTAGGAGTCCATATGATCCACATTGGGAGCGGACATGGTTAAAAAAAAACTTTTACTACTTCAAAAATGTCCTACAATATATCTTATACCTTAAATTTGAATCGTTCAAATTGTAGGACTAAACATTTTTGATAATTGAGTCGACTTTAAGCGTTAAATAATCGTGAGGCACTTCATCTTCTTCGCTGCAATGCACACGCCCCTGGCCAACCTCAAGCTCCACGGCGAAACCTTAGAACTAACTAACAATGGACAGTATACGCAACCATAGACGAGACCGGTATGTACTTTTATTCAGTGTCAACAAACTCGAGCTTCCGCGCGGGGTCAAATTATCTCGCCTTGCGGGTCAACAGTTAACACTCACGGCTCTGGGTCAAGATACTCAAAAAGCGAGACGTCTACTTAACTACTTACTGTTGTTAACTTTACTATGTACGAACCTAAGTCACAATGCTGTTATTTAACACATGATATGCTAAACAAATTTACGCTTAACTGGTTACCAACATCGTGTTGTATTATTAAATTATCAATCTATATGTCACAGTTAATGTGTGAAAAATCGTCAATGTATTCATTAAATATTTTACACTATAAATAGCTTAAATGTACATTACGTACATTCAATAAGTGTATACTTTAACTGTTACATATTCATTTTGAAAAGGTGTTTAAAAAAAAAACAAATAAACACAACAAAAACTACAATCGATGACACAAATTCTACTGGTAAATTTCGTTCAGTTTACTTTTATTTATTTGTCAAAACTGAAATTCGTTTTAATAATCATGTTTCAAAGCCGAGTTTTAACTAGGGTATACAATTCCGGACCCTCTTTGTGATCCCGGGATTTCGTTGTTGACAATATTTCCAATCCCGTGATTGAACATTCAACATAGAATCGTGTATAAATTGGGATTCGGGATTAAGAAAATTATTGCTCGGTGATTTTGAAATCCTGGAATTTTTCAAACAATTTCTTGTCGATTTTAAAAACACAGGGAAACAGCGGGAGAGCTTTTACTTCGATTTTACGGATTTCAGGATCACCTTTGATTCGATTGACCATCGGGATTGGAGACCCTTTTCTTCACATAGACTATATATAGGCAACCACGGCCGAGCTATTTTGTCCGGCCCTGATTCATACCGGCGAAGTAATAGAGAAATAAATTAACAGTTCCAGGGAGGGATTACATAATGGAGATGACACGGGCGCTTGCAGTGGCTTCACTCTACTAGTTCATGATCTCCACCATAAAAGAAATAGCAACGTGTTTTATTTAATTTAACATTACTTTATTATGTTTAATAGTTTGGTCCGGCCCCTGACTCGGAGACAGAATGATAATTTGGCCCCAGACCAAGGAAAGATTGCCATTTGCCTGACATAGACAAACAAATCAGCAAATATTAAAATATACGCCTACAAAATAATGTTCAAAAAAGTTGTGTATGCACTGCAATAAATAATCAATCACCAATTTGATTTCCATTGTCCGATTACAAACTCGTGCGTCAATGCGGGTGTTAATTAGTTCCTCGAGAATCGATCCCAGAAAGACCACCTGTCGTTGTACTGCCCTGGCTCTGTTCAGCGATATGGTGGCATTGCTGAGAAGCGGTTTCCGAAGACCAGCTCCCTTAGATGGTGCGTCGGTGGAACTAGCTGCGAAACAACCAACAACGAAATGTCGCCTGTGTGAAGTATTTATAATATGCGCTTTCACGCCATAGATGGAATCGCGATTCCTTATTTTGTATAGGTGTATCTAGTATCTATTCGTACAATTATATTATGCAATAATAGTGGCAATTTTTTAATGGCACTCACCATAGTTAACAGGTATATGTGACAATTTAATACATTTCAACTGTGGAACGGTATAAGGTTATACCATGCGTATAATATTATCATTTGCGGGGAAATTATTATATTATGAATATATTTTTTTTCTTTTTAAAAATAATCATAATATAATCATTTAAAATTATTTGCCTTTTTGGTATTCCGTTGAAGTATCGCAACGACCTCGACCTAACAGAGGTTTACTTGTCTACAATTAAATATATATTATACAGGCAACATGGATGGGGTTTCCAAAAAAATCATTTTAAAATACTAAAAAACTACTTTAACACATTATTTATGTTGGAAGATTGTAATAGAAAATAACGGAAAAATCTGGAAAAAGGCGCTTATATATTTTTCCATCAATGTATGTTTACGTATTGTCGAATTTTTTAAATGTTAAAAATAACTATTTTGAAGTTTCAATCAATAAATACAACATTTTATTTTTTATTACATCACTACAAAATGAACTGTGGATAACGTTTCATAAGATAAAATATAAAGTAAGCTTTTTTTCTTCTATCATATCCAATTCCTAGAACTTCACAAGCAACCGACCTATTTCCGAGAATTTAATGCACTAGTTAATAAATTTGAATCGTTCAAACTATGTACATTCTCACAGATTTTGTCACTAACGACCCGGGATTCGCCTTTCGGCATATTCAGGCGTTCAAGTGCACGGATGAACTTGAACTGACACTTAGTAAATGAATGTTTCGTGTTTATATAAGAAATAAATGTATCATTGAGTTTAAAGCCATTGCTGGTGAAAAGGTTAAGCTCATGGGAATGCCCACAGATTTGAGTAGTAAGTAGTTTCAAGAATTATATTTATTTGTTTGTCGGCAAAGGTTTTATGATTATATTTATATAGGGTATAAAAGTGGAGATCCCGGTAGGCTTAGTATTTCATTTAAAATCGGAAGACTATGCAATTTTGCTCTATTTATTTCCAATATTCCTGGAAAAAGAGTTTATGACTGTCCGTATTTGGGTGTAACATTTTTATCCCTTGTTTCTGATTGAACACGTGTCCTTCCGAAATTAAGTGATAAGCAAAAGTAGACGCGTCTTTTTTCAATCTAAAGGCTGCCATATGCTCTAAAACTCTGGTGTTCAGTGTCTTTTCTGTTTTGCCGATATATTTTTTTTTACAACAAGAGCATTGCAATCTATAAATCTCGGATTTATTTAAGTAATGTATTTTATCTTTATTGTTAACTAATAATTTGCCTAAAGAGTTTTAACAGTAAAAAGCTGGTCTAACACTATCAGCTAGCTGTTTTTTAATTTTCATTTTTACATTCATCAATTTAACATTCATTTTCTAAGTGTCAGTTCAAGTTCATCCGTGCACTTGAACGCCTGAAGATGCCGAAAGGCAAAACCCGGGTCCTTCCTTAGTGACAAAATCTGTGAGAATGTACATAGTTTGAACGATTCAAATTTAATATTGAAATTCCAGCAAGCACTTTCAGTCGAAATCTTAAATTATAGCACTAGTTAATGTTTATCTATGATACAATATCTGTAATACGTTTTTTTTTATTGAATAATAAATTGATTATCGATAACAGATACTAGCATCACTTAATACACAATCTAGACAGATCGATTACGTAGAATTAGGTTAAATGTGATAAAAATGTAAATTTTGGTATCATGTATTCATTATTCTATTATTATCAATTCACTCAATTCTTACATTACTTATTTATAAACATTATTATGAAGGTTTCTCAGGAAGCAGGTTGCAATTTTATTAAACGTTTATATTGTGAGGTAAGAGTTTGTCAATACAGTGGAACCCCCAATTACACTACCCCGAATTACGCGCCGGCTTGAAATATTCGCATTCCATTGCCGTTACTAAGAGACGGTCGTCTGTGCTTCGCATACAGTTTTTTTTGTAAAACTAAGGGACATCTTAGTTTTGCGTTTTCCGCGGAAAAAAATCAAATCCCTTATTTTGTATGACATTCACACCCCCAATTACACGGTCCCGAATATAGTATAAATGGGGGTTTTACTGTAATAAATAAAACAATGATTTATATCCATAGACAATGACAACTCAATAACTGTCACAATTAGTTCAAAAAAATCCGCTAGAGGAAATTCATGCATAAGTTGCCATACTAACGTACATTACATAGGTATTAACATTAATATTTAATGTTTAATATCTTTTGATTATAAAACATTTCCAGGGCTTGATCGATTACTAATGTCAGTCGTTAGATGCACTGAATATGCATTCATAAATTGTTTGTATATATTATCAATCCAATCTTGAAAACCGTGCACTTAAACAGATTTGACAATCTTATAAGTCTACCATCAATCAACCGTTCGCTTAAGACGAAGGGTATTGCTGAACATGGATAGGAAGACTGAAGTTTAAAAAATATTTTTTTATCGACAATATTCAATACGATTAGAAAAAAATTATCACAAACACGATATAATTATCGTGGTGTTTATTTATAATTAATATCTGTATGATAATATTAATAAAATGATATAATTAAATCAAACGGCCTATCTTGAATGAAAATTCACTATCCACTGCCGCCATTCAAACATTCTGAAATTTGTACCTAGATGTCTCTGTAACATAGCTATTTTTATTAGTTTATACCAGGGCTGTGAAGTCGGAGTCGCGGAGTAGCGGTATTTTGGCCGGAGTCGGAGTCGTGAAAAATGAGCGGCTCGACTTTTTTTTTGAAAAATATATTTAATGATGTGTATTCAAACAAAATAGTCAAAAGTGTTGAAATTTCATTCTTGGCTAACTAAAGATGATCTGATGGCATACATATCAACTGTGGAAAGAAAAAGGACATAACTCACACGTATCAAATTGTATAGGAGGCGCAAAAATCGTGTTTTGATTATTTTGGGCCATATGAAAATTATGAATTATACACAACCTTTGAGTGTACGGAGACTACTAAACTGGTGTTAAATTGACATAACCTAATATTAATTAAAGAAATTGTCCTGGAAAAACTTTTATTTCAGTCTTTTTTCTTGTTTTTAATTTTTTACAAGGTCATCTTTTTCAAACTTAAAAGCTAAATTTAGATACTAATTCGGCATTTTCAGATTGCATCCTTTTGATAGAACGTGTATCATGTTTGATACATTGTGAATATCAAAAATTGTGGGTTACGTCCTTTTTACTTTCCACAGTCGATATGTATATATAAGTTAAAATTAAATTATTGAAAAATTTCATCGGAATCGAAGTCGTCAATTATTCTCAAGCTGGGAGTCGGAGTCTTCTTTTCATTAACGTTCATTTTTTTAAATATACAATACGAATAGACAATAAGAATATTGAATTCTGCAAAAATCCGTACAAATACTAAAGGATGATTTGACATACTGGTATTATTACTTTAGTATTAAAATCAAATGTCTGCAATTTATTTTAACTTCGCAACAACTAAAAGGCTGCACAACACTGCACTTGGTAAGTTACTGTTCGCTGGACCAAGACATTTAAGCTTATTCTTTTTGAACAAGTATATTGTTAACATTTTCATCCTTACTTGTTGCCAGTTGTCATCTATTATACTTAAATTATGTTTCTCACGATTTCGCGACCATTTTGAAAAAGTTAATATTAATACAATCAAAAACTGCTTGAAACTTGTGTAGTTAGTATTTGTTATAATTATGAATTCTCATTCAATTGTATCAACAAACGAATCGACAAACGCATTTAGTAATTTTTGACAATGGAAAGAAATACAAAATATTTCTGAAATAATTTCAAGAAGTCTTGTTCCATTACATATTCTGAGAAGAAAAGTACTATAATATTTAAAATTTTAATAGTTAAACTAAATATCTACTAAATTGCTCGTATACATATTACATACCACCTTTATAAATTAATAATTCAGTTTTTTATGACAAGAAAAATGTAAAATTCGACTCGCCTTAAACTATTACTGAAACTATAAGATCCCTACATCCAGTGGCGGATTATCTTATACGTAAAATGAGGCGCGCTCTTGTGGCCTCCGAAATTTAGGGGCCTCAAAAATAGGTTATGTAATAAAACTAAAATACTTTTGGTTCAGATATTTTTATTATTATAGTTTGAATTTTCTGACGTTTTTTATGGAATCCGTAAAACAGGGCCTCCAAATTTGATTGCGCCCGGGGCCTCACATGTGCTTAATTTGTTACTGACTACAACATATCTGCTTACTTAAACATGTCACGAAAGGACCACAGTTATAATAAAAATCTGTGTTTATTATAACCCGCAACAATTACAAATAACAAATATTCTTGCACGTAACACTTGTCGTTATAACTAGTTAGTATATATTTTTAACGCGGTGGTTCAGCTAGTTAAATTGCAGAGAGAAATTAAATATCCAAAGCATTTAACACACAAAGAGATTACCATTATTGTAATTTTTTAATTAGGTAAATATCGTAAAGCTCGTGAGATTTCCGTTTTACTCGTATTTTACGGCCTGATTTCTTTCACAATGACTCACCGATTGCAAAATCGATTAAAACTTAGAACACGGTCCACACGATCGGGCTTATTTGAAACCGCTCGAATATATTGTGTTCCCCGCCGATTTGTGCCGACCACATTAACTTAGAGTGGAGTTTTTTTCTCCTTTGTAGCTGTTTTAGTTGAGTTCGGATCAAAAATTTCGTAGAAGATTATGTAATATTTGTCTTCGATAACAAGCGATAAAACTAAAGTGTACATTGGTTCACTTTTAATTATATTTTAAGTAAAGTAATTAAGACGTTCAATCATCCGGCTCCAAATCTTCTTTAATGCTGTACGTGCATTCAATTCATTGATACATCAACAATAATGACACATAAATAACTTTATATAGTGTTAGTTTGAAATCTTACATAGTTTATATTGTCAGTTTTAGCTATTTTATTTTAGTATAATTAAACATAGCGACTGTGACACCTGTAAGTCAACTTAGAATTTTACCAACAGTTCTTGTAAAATTAATCGAATTCTTCCAAAGGCAGTCTTACTATGATTATTTTTTTATCAATGTAACCCTACACACCATTAGTATACAGAGTATAAAAAATAACAATACGAAATTAGTTACGCATCACACTATTGATGGATTGAAAGTTGTTCAAAAAAAATGTAAATTAGAAGTAATTATCTTCGGCTATTACGATTGTCATTGTTACTGTAATCAGCGTACCCACTTCCTCTAACTATTTTTTTTATCTCAATACAATAATCAAGTGAATCATCATTATCATAAATTGTTGCCTTTTTAATATTGAATGATGTTTTCTCCAAGTTTTTTTACAATATATTCATTTGATAGCATCTGTGGACCAGTGGTAAGAGATGTAACACAGCAATTTTTGTAATTGAAATTTGAGATGTTGAAAATTTCTTTTCGATAGAATTAAAAAAAAGTCTCATGTGATTTAAAATTCAAAATATTTCGCGCATTGGCAATTATCGGTTCGAAAGCCCTTTTTTTAATCAATCGTTATTTTTTCTTTAATGAATTCATCGAATCTTTCGAATAATTCCACCGTGTGTACGGTCTTTTATACAGCTCGTGATTGTTTATGATTTATTATTATACATTTAAGTTTTTTTCCTTCATGGCCGGTTTTATGCATAGAAACTCGCATACCGTGACCGTCTCATTTCGCTGGTTCATTCAAAGTCAGTAAAAAAAAAACGTTACTTCATTTTTCGGACATCACGTAATATTATTGTTAGTTTGTTACTTAATAAATATAGTCTTTTTTATAGATATGTTATTCAAATCGCCTACTTACATCGTGATGCTATTATATTTTAATATTGCATTGTATTGGCACACAATAATAATGGGTTTATATATATCATTATATTGCAAATGGATGAAAGTATAATTTACTGACGTGAAATAAATATTATTTGTACATAGGTGTTTAGCTGTACTATTGTTTTCGACTGACAAAAAAGCATTCATTGTCAATTATATTACATAATATTACCAGTATCTATTTCATTATTCTGTCGCCCTCTGTGATCTATCTAGTAACTAATTGAAAGGGCTTTTGGCCTACAGGCACTGGGAAAATAACACTACCACAAACCGAAAATGCCGGTTTTTAACTGTCAATGTAAAATCAACTGCCTGGTCAGTATTTATGATACCGTAAGACTGTTACATCACTATATAGTACTAATTGTAAGCTATACGAATCATCTCTGTATTGCAATCTCAAATATGTTTAAAAATATCTAAATTATGGTTATGTTTATTATATTTAAAAAAATATATAATGTTTTGTATGCACTATACGGATGGTTCAGTTGTGTCTTACTTTATGTTGAGACAAAGAAAACTGAAAACTCCATATGCGATTTACTCAAAACATGACATTCGGGATTGAAACGGTGTTGTCCTAGGACTGCAATATATATTCGTAGATAATTCTGGTGTCAAAATTGGATGCGCTTTTACTGTGTTTCCATCTCGTGTCTAATAACATACTAATGAAATATAATTTAAACCAAACAGACTTTTTAGCAGAAGATATTTTAATGAAATCTAGTTGCGGCCAATCTCTATATTCTTCTGCAGAATTTTTCAACGGAAAACTATGGTGGTATACCGCCATTTTGCGAGCCTTAGAATAGCGCTGACAAAATAGGGAAAAAGTGTCATGAATTTTTTAAATTCTATTCTAACGGCATATGAACATAGAACTGCCCTGCCTTGTTTTTGTTTCCTGTTTATAAAGGCAAACGAAAACAATACATAACACTTTCATGTGGATTTTCTTCAATTCAAGATCTATTACTTGTAGTCATTTGTGACGTACATTCTACTTAATATCTTGACATAATAACATCCATCAAATCATTATCAAAAACATTTTTACCGATATCTAATATGCCCGGGCTTTTATGAACACACCTCACAAATTCAATATCATATCGACCTAGAAATATTGCGGCCTGTTCATTTGGCGAACTTGCTTTTTTTTTGTCCGGTCGTGAAATTAGTTTTGTTTTTTTTTTCATGGGAGAAAGCCGTACTTCGTTATTCTTTTGTCTGTCGTGGACCATCAACTTTAATCAATCATTCTTTTTTTGTGATATATCTATTCTGCTTATATCACATACAGCTAGTAATTAAGTACCTTGTTTCGTTAATATCATCCACTAATTTAATTCAATAAAGACTATTTCAATCCTTGAAAGGTGGTAACTGTATGTATATAGAAAACGAAATGAATTGAATACCTTTGACCAGCTTAGGATTTGGGGAGAATTGATTGTGTTTTGTTTAATTGGATAGTATAGACACCGTTAAATGACATTGTATTCTTGATTGAATTATAATATTTTTAATAATAAAACACAATTTCTAGTACTATTCAACAATGTTATTAAAATGCATGTGGCTTAATAAATTATAAGTCTATTCAACAAAATGATTGTTGATATGTACTGGAATGGTTCTAGTAACTAGAATGATTGAAAATATCAATTCGGAGTAGTTATTTTTTCACCCGACTCCCTAGTCCTGGTTATTAAACGATCACGACGAGATTCATTCAACGTATGGTTTGAGGCTGAAAATAGTTACCATAAAACTGCTTCCGATCATTGTATGTATAGGTTGATATAATTTGTAATTAGTGCTGTGTCCACCAAATATGGAAAGTGAACACCTTAAAAGTGATTAAAATTTTGTATAAAATAACAGTCACCAAATAACGCTCAAAAATTAAATCTACTTGCGTTTCGAATCCGAAATAACGTCGCTTTTATGAACTATCGGAATGTTGTAAATCATATATGGGCAACCACCGGCCCTCTAAGTTATTTTGTCCGGCCCTGATTCATCTCGGCGAAGTTATAAAGAATTAAATTAGTAGTTCCAGAGAGGGATTAAATAATGGAGATGACACGGGCGCTTGCGGTGGCTCCCCTCTACTAGTTTATGATCACCACCGCTTGGACGATATATAAGAAGTAGCAACGTGTTTTAAATAATTTGGTCCGGCCCTTGACTCGGAGACAGAATGATAATTTGGCCCCAGACCTAGGAAAGGTTGCCCATGCCTGTGCACTAGTAAAAAACAGCTTTGTATGTGATACGAGCTTTGCAAAACAATCACGTATTTTCAATTTCCTATCGGTGCCTTTGCTGACCTAATCAATAATTTATATAGATGTCGTTAGTTGCTAAATTTAATATTATATTTTTATTATTTGCAATTACAAACACAAATTATAGTGAAATGGCAAAACAACAGTCGCAATGTTTACTTGTATGAATTGTATTGCAATGTTTTTCTAAAAGTAGATGTTACCTTATTTCAGAATATGACACAATAACATAAAAATAATAGCATAAGCCTCTTTTATCTAATACTTTTTGAAGAAAATAAAGTAGAACAAAACCTTTTTTTATCATCCTCAAATACAAGTTTTATAACATGGTTGCTCAGAATTTCTTACTGAAATCGTGTGAAAAAAATGTGTTTTTCTTCTCGAATGGTTTTGTTATCAATAAGTACATATTTATTACAAATTTTTGGTCCATGGAAATAGCTTCTCCTGAAAAATATTGCTCATGTTTTATAAATTAAAGGTTAAATAATAGTCTTTCATTTTTTTACATACCGAATCTGTCTATCTTTCCGGGCGAAAACTGCCAGTCGAGAAACATTTATTTTATTTCGTTTCTTATTCTCTTCGCAACCCCCCCCTTTCTTATTCATTGTTCTTCTACTCGTTTCCATCTGACCTCCAAGAAATTCAATTTGTCAGCATTGTGTTTGGATTGTTGAATTTAATCATACTTCAATGATCGCTTTGTTTTACCTTAAGTGCTACCCAATTAATATAGGTAAGGCTTATTATATTATAAGGTATTAAGGGCGTTGGCTTATTTTTTTATTATGGAAATGAAAATAATTATTCATCCGCGTGTAAATAGGTAACAAAATCATTTTACGCTGAAATTGCATTGAAATTTATTCTTTAAAAAAACAATACATAACTTGGAAAGATAAAAAAAATCAAACACTTCATTTAATATTTTTACATTCATTATAATAAAATACATTATAACATTGTTAAAATGAAAAAAAAAGTAGATTCAATTGATAGGCTATGTATTTGTAATTGTATCTTTTATAATGTAATTTGTCGTCCGTTATAGCATATCGGCAGTGAAAAGTCAAAAGGATACCAAAAAATCCACCGTACTTTCTTTGACAGCTTTTCTTTGATAATTTATTTATTTTACATTGAATAAGATTGACAAATTATAAATTTAGCCATTTACAACGAAGAAAAAATATATTACAATTTAATTTTAAAACCATTAGAAAAAAATTGAAAGGTAGTGAACTGGGTAAGCTCCGACGAACTCTACTTTAATACACATAATCACAATGTATACACATTATATTAAAAGGATGTAATCTGAAAATGCCGAATTAGTATCTAAATTGAGCTTTTAAGTTTGAAAAAAAGAGGGCCAGGAAAAATATCAAAAGGTTTTTTTAATAATATCAGATAAAATCAATTAAAACCCATTACCGTATATTATTTCTGTAAATTTCATTCACAATTTTTTCTCATTGATATTCTTGCTTAATGACGAATACAGGCACAATTTTTAATTCAGATGAAAGTACCATATATTGCCTATTTTCGTTATTTTTGTACGAAACTGTCCGTATACTGAAACTTTCCGACGACTAGTGTGCCCTTGCCATGCGCACATTATTTGTGAGAAGTTTCTAAAATGTACAAAACAAGTACAATTAAAAGTAAAACTTCTCACGAACTACTCAAAGATTCACGAACCAATAAATGCAACTACTTCTATTAAATCAATTACCCAATTTGTTTTGTGTTGCCTACTTTTAATTTTATGTTAAAAATATATACAAACCTTAATTATTTATGATCATTCTTTGTATTAAATAATTTATGGGTTACAATAAATTACTCTTTAACCAATTTGACCCGAGAGAGTTAAAACGTTGGACACCCATGGTATATATTTTCATCTGTTCTTGAAAGGATTTCATTTAGTAAACCTTCATGATTGATTTTCGTACGCTAAAATTTTCCTAACAATATTTTCCTTCTTTCGTTAATGGGTGTTTGTTCAAATATCTTTATTCGAAGAATGCCGACGATCAGATGCTATCAGGGTGTTGCCGGGCGTTCATCAATCATGCTTAGATAGTCTGAATCCTTCCAACAGGAAGTTCTCGCCTCCACGCAGCCATATGACTCCGCATCCCTCACCCCTTATTTTGCAACTCATTGTAGGCTTTGAAAAATCTCGTATATTTTTCTGAAATATCGTTTCTGTGGATTATGTATTTACTACAATATATCGCATTGTAGTTTTAAGATTTACTCAACCTTCTCTGCCTCCCACTCTTAAATATATCACTGGGTATTTTGTAAACGGTTATATGTAAAAGATATAGCTTTGTTTCACTAATAAATATGGTTATGATATTGCCGAAACCGAGCAAAACTCAAAAAATGCAATTTGCTTTGATCGTATGAAGCGGACATATTATATTGTCATGATCAGGTATTTTGGCCATGACTTCCCTTAGCATTCCAAGGTCATTTCGCTAGAAAGGTCGCAGTACAAAGTAAGAAAGAGAGAGGTGAGATATGCAAAGTAGCTTCGAAACCAAACAAGTTTAATCGACAGACTTGCCAATGTAAATTATAATTAAGTAACGATCTAAAATGGCTCGCTATCGCGGCCTTGCTAAAGAAGCAAGAAGAAGTAACATCCCAATAAAGAAAAACATACGCAAATGAATTTTGAATCTATTTTGCCATTTGCGCTCCATACCCGACGCCAAATCGCATAATGATTTGGCCGGGATATGAAGAATTAAAACATTGACAGGTACCTTACTACAATACAGCACAAATCGCTGAATATAACTTTCATATGTGGATCGCGGTATGAACACTAGAGTCTCATCAACAGAACGCCAACATAACTTCGTGCAAATAAATTCGTGACGCTATTACTATTAGCAACAGACACCTGCCTAATTAAAAATAAAATCGTGTACACGGTTCGGCTTAGGAAGCCGCACCGATGAACAAAGTTAAAATCATGAATTACCGGTGCCCCATATAAAAACGGACGCTGTAATTTTGCCCAGTTCCCCAAGGCTATAGGTGCAAGCACCTGTGCTAATTTCATGAGAATCGGGTGAAGTAATAATTAATCATCTCTCACGCGACCATCTCTCTAAGCATTCCATACAAAAATGAAGTTTCAACTTCAGTACTGGGAGAGTATATCTCCGCGGGTAGCTGTGGCTCACTCGCACCCATGGCACGCCGACCAGGAGCCTTCCCGCTCTGGCGCAGGCGCACGTCGCGACGTCGCGAGGTGCCTTCCCGCTCTGCCGCACGCATGCGTCTCTTACCGCGAGTCGCAGATTGATAAACGTAAATTAATCACATTTGCCGTTGGTTTTCTGAGATAAAAATTAGCATCAGACGAGCGGACGGCCAGTCCCGACGCTCCTGCATAAATTTCAGGCGCATCCGTTCATAGATGCGCCCTACAGAGGACATTCTAACTAGAATCGCCTCTGTAGCTCTTATGAATAATTTAATCGATCCACCTGTATTAATTCCGCGGAAAGGCGGGCATTCGCGTCGAACCTGCAATTTGAATTTTAACATCCGATGCAATTTTTCGGCAATTTCACCTGTATCTCGCGAGACACGCGAGATACCGTATAGCGGGTATGAGAAGAAATGTGCGAACGCATTATCCGCACAAGGAAAACATTTTTCCAAATTTTTCCGTGCCATAGCTGATTAATGCGAGCAATAATTCGCTCCGCAAAAATCAGCCCGAACACCAAAATTCAGTCGACGCCATTTTGTGAAAGCGGCGAAAGTAACGGTATCATCTCGGCTGGCCAGAGTATAAAGATACGTGACAAATGTCCACTCAGTCTCACACTTTCACCGAACGTTACGCTGCCCGGACCTACCCGTGCTGCTGCTTACTCTCTCCGAAATCGCCATAGTACTTTACCTTTGCAACACCTTTAAACTTGCTGGAAATCCTGAGTACGAAATTACTAAAATCATAGTAACTTTCGAAAGCCTGGAAATCCGTAGACTCAATTAAAAACTTTCACTTTTGCATCGAGAGCAGAGCCGACACCCAGCCCTCCGAGATCATCTCCAAGGTTTGTGAAAAATTAATACGTTGATTTAAATGTGTTTCTCCCTTATCTCCGAACCAGTGTTCCTAGATATTAGGGAGCAAACCAGGTCTAGATGCTTGAAAGCGGACTACGTATGTAGCCGTTTAAGTAACTCGCGAGATTTCGCGTTTTCACCTCATTCACGCAAAAGGGCCGTATCTTCGCGGCCTTTTTGCGATAAAATCGTGCATAAATGTAATGCTTTTCAAAGCAAGATTGATAAATAATTCACATCATTTTTTTTTCAAATCACCAGTTCGTTTCAGCGGTCGGAGGAGTAGATCTGCGGCACGGGTAACGGAAGGTCTAACCAGCTCTAGTGTTACTCATATAATTTGTCCTGTGTTTATTTCTTCTTGCTCCACTGTAATTGTTTTTATCTGTGACTATCTATATGTCGACTTTCGGGGCTGCACGGGTAGACGGAAGTCTGACTCCCCCCCCCCCCCCGAAAGTCTAATGTAAGTGGAGTGTCTGGTCTTACATACTGTGCGATCGAACCGCGAACGGAAACAAACTTCTTTTCGCAATCATTACGTTAGAATAATTTTCTCAATAACTAAGTGAATAATTTCTTTTTAATAACTAAACTCGGACGCTTCCTTCAGCAATCACTGAATTCAAATACGTTCTTTTCATAGCCAAATTAGAGTGTTTATTTTACTATCTGAATAATTTCTTTTGATAACAAAACGTGATCACTTCTTTTCGCAATCATTACGTTAGAATAATTTTCTCAATAACTAAGTGAATAATTTCTTTTAATAACTAAACTCGGACGCTTCCTTCAGCAATAACTGAATTCAAATACGTTTCTTTTCATAGCCAAATTAGAGTGTTTATTTTACTATCTGAATAATTTCTTTTGATAACCAAACGTGATCACTTCTTTTCGCAATCATTACGTGAGAATAATTTTCTCAATAACTAAGTGGATAATTTCTTTTAATAACTAAACTCGGACGCTTCCCTCAGCAATAACTGAATTCAAACACGTTTCTTTTCATAGCCAAATTAGAGTGTTTATTTTACTATCTGAATAATTTCTTTTGATAACAAAACGTGATCACTTCTTTTCGCAATCATTACGTTAGAATAATTTTCTCAATAACTAAGTGAATAATTTCTTTTTAATAACTAAACTCGGACGCTTCCTTCAGCAATAACTGAATTCAAATACGTTTCTTTTCATAGCCAAATTAGAGTGTTTATTTTACTATCTGAATAATTTCTTTTGATAACAGAACGTGATCACTTCTTTTCGCAATCATTACGTTAGAATAATTTTCTCAATAACTAAGTGAATAATTTCTTTTTAATAACTAAACTCGGACGCTTCCTTCAGCAATAACTGAATTCAAATACGTTTCTTTTCATAGCCAAATTAGAGTGTTTATTTTACTATCTGAATAATTTCTTTGATAACAAAACGTGATCACTTCTTTTCGCAATCATTACGTTAGAATAATTTTCTCAATAACTAAGTGAATAATTTCTTTTTAATAACTAAACTCGGACGCTTCCCTCAGCAATAACTGAATTCAAATACGTTTCTTTTCATAGCCAAATTAGAGTGTTTATTTTACTATCTGAATAATTTCTTTTGATAACAAAACGTGATCACTTCTTTTCGCAATCATTACGTTAGAATAATTTTCTCAATAACTAAGTGGATAATTTCCTTTTAATAACTAAACTCGGATATTTTTCTTTTCATAGCCCAAGTAGTATTTTTTTTCTATTTTATATTTTCTTTTAATAACTAGACGTGGACACTTCTTTCCGCAGCAACTAAAGTAGAATAATTTTTTTTATTACTAAATACGAATACCTTCCTTTTTATGGCTAAATTCTAGTGTTTCTTTCTCGGTGACTAATTGAATGTTTTCTTTCGATGGTTAAACGCGAGCACTTCGTTTCGCAAACACTACATTAGAATATCTTCCTCAACAACTAAATTCGAAACTTTTCTTTTCATAAGCGAAATCAGAATATTTCTCTCAGTAACCATTTGAAATCTTCCTTTTAATAATTAAACGTGGGCGCTTCCTGCGCGATAACCACATTCGAATACGTTTCTTTATGACTGTATTAGGATTTTTTTTTCTGAATATTTTCTTTTAATAATTAACTAGAACACTCTTTCGCCGCAACTAAATGAGAATAATTTGCTCAACAACCACATTCGAATACGTTTCTTTATGACTGTATTAGGATTTTTTTTCGTTTGAATATTTTCTCTTAATAATTAACTAGAACACTCTTTCGCCGCAACTAAATGAAAAAAACCATATTGCTAACAGATTGCCGGTAGTATGACTGGACACGACACATGTGCCTAGCTTAGGGCTGTATTGTAATTATTGTATTAAAACAGCGATCGGATTAAGGATCGTCTTGCTAGTGCTGGGCTAACATGTAATTGTTAAAATTAAGGGCGAGGCATCCGCGAGAGAACAATAACTTCAGTAAGATTGATAATAACCACCAATATGTTTGTTTAAAAGGAAACAAGTAAATATTCTCCGGACTTGCCTACAGGGCGGAGAAAGGATCTTTGGTCTAACTAATAATTATGTATAAGCTCGGGCTGGCGGACGAAGGTACGATCCACCTCGCCGCACTAAAAACTGTCATCTCTCGCGGGTGGGCTTGCGAGGTGGAGACATCAGATTAGAAACATAATCGCCGGTCAGACAGTGGCGTAGAGAGTCGAACGTGACTGCTCAAGGTTTGGTGTCTCCATCCTAGTGTAGTCATGACGTCGATGAATAGGTGCTCCCCACCGGAGACAGGCGGATGGCACAATGCCTCGCGACTGCATGCGCGCTCGGAGGCTGAGATATGACAGACGTGTAAATTCCTCTGCGTTACGACGCCTCCCACTGACAGACGTCATCCTGTCAGTGCGACTCTCACCGGTCAATAGACGACCGCCTTAATTAAGCAATAACCAAATCCATCGGCCAAATGGATAACGATATGGACATATCGTTCACTTCTGAGGTGGGCTGCCATATCGGAAACGGCCCTCTGGCAGAGGACCGTTTTCCACCCCGGCCATCCGTTTGTCTAGGTGACATAGAGCACGTTTCAATAGTTGTTTTCAGCAGGTCCACGATCGCGGCGTCCCGCCGAAAGGAGGTCAGGTTCGACCCCTGACCCCAATACGAAAGTATGCGCCTGACGAAAATAAGTCTGTCAGATCGGATGATCTGCGACGCCGCGGCCGGTTCCAGCAAACGCTGGACCACAGGTAGGCCTGTAAAAGCCGCCGCGTAGGTTTCAAACAAGCGGACGTCGGTCTGCGATCACCTGCTATAGCTTCCTAACTGTAAGATACGCTTAAGTGGAGGAGAAAGCGAACTCAATTCAACGAGTGTGGCTGAAGATATTCTCATATCACTCGCGTTCGAAACCGAGAACTATGTTTCTTCATAGTAACGCCACGAAACCAGTTTAGAGAAACTGGTACTAATCTTTACGAACATGCTTTCCCAAAACTTAGGTGTAGGTAGTAATAAGAACCTAGGTTAAATAATCATTAAACCACTGTCGAAATCGTTACTTGTTCCTGTTCTGTCCTTTTTGTATTTTTAAGAATACTGGTCTCGTTGCCCATATAAAGGAATAACATTACCACTCCTGAACACAATTAAAAACTATCTTAATGCTAGTCTCGAAAGAGTTTTGTTTATTTTGTCATTATTCTTAGAATTACACTTAACAGAAAAATAGAGGTAAGTGTCTCCGAATGTATCGGAATAAGGCTGATTATAGGGAACGCAGAGAACCTCACCAACCATAAGTATAATCTTACAGAAATATCCACTATTGACATGCGTTGTGTGTATCTACTTTCCAGATTGTCAGCCGACCCTTGTAGCAAAAATTAAAATAAATTGATTATGTGTATTGTAGGGTAAGAATGCAGCTCGGACGCATGCAGAAGCGTCCGAGTCGATATAAGATTTATTTGAATATATTTTTTTCTGCTAACTAAACGTATGTTATCAGCCAAAGGGAAAGTGTCACTAAGACACGATTAAAAAAAAACATTATCAAATACATGTGCTAGCCTATTCAAGGTCAAGTGGTTAGTCCGTCGCGTCACGACGCTAACAGAAATTTCTACTTCCCCTCAGGACTCAAGTACCAAGCATACTAATTAACTTCGTTTCTTCAACCTCTCTTTTGTTTTGTTGCGCAATGGCGCACAAATTGTTAACTTAACTAAATGTAAACTCAGCTAATCATTCGCTTGTTCTTTTTATATAACCATGTAACATAATGAACTTTCTCTGCGAGGATCGTCGAAACCGGGTCACATGGGCACTCGTCCATGCGGCCCTACCTCTTATAGGGTCGCATGGCCGATTTTCACTGTAGTGTAATTAATCTATTTTGTTTGTTGTTTTTCTCTGTAGCATATAACTGTATGCTAGCTAGGCTCTTCCAAATTTATTGTTGTGAATTTAAATATATGTTTTGTAAAATAAATCGGTGGAACCCCACCCTTCCTTTGATTGTACCGCGTGTTTCATTAATATTGCTTTGATACCTTTTCCATGTAACTGTACCTATAACAAAGAGTCCGAATTATACCAAACCAGGTGGTTATGGGGAGAGATGGATAACTCTGTCTCTCGTCTAACGATCTGGGACGAGGGCGTCTCAACTGGCTGCCCAAAAACGTGAGGCCTTGATAGAATCATGTTTTCGACGGTTAAGATGTGAACCGATAAAGTAACTCTAGTATGCTAACTGTAAATGTAACTTCAATAGAATCACACATCAGCGGATTAACGGGCCGAGAAATCGGCTCGTTAACGAGCAAAAATGAATATCGACCAAACGCGGACCGTTTGAATTTCGCTAACCGCGCTATACGAGGGACGCTGACTGATCACCAGCGCTCCACGGAGAGTCGGTTGGAGGATAGTCGAAGTAGATTCTTGACAAAGTAAAATCAGTAAAGTAAATGAATAGAGAACGAATGAGTGATTCTTATCACGGACTCATGCCCTGATGATTAAGAATCTCATGTCTCCGAGTAGCTAATAATAAATTCCCTCTTTCAGACAAAGAGAGGAAGAATGACCGATAGAATCACGCGGTCACAATCCGTGCTCATGGACGTAATCATGAGTGGCGCCCCCTGTAACATGCGACCCGGGTTTCAGACGGCGACCTCTTCGGTAGACATGTTTGAGAATGGACAGCGCTTCCCCGACGAGGCGGAGCCAGGAACACCGACGACGATCGCCGAAGTGCCGGAGGTGCCCCTCCGGCGCGAAGAAAAGAGCCGACACGGGCATCCGCCTGTGTTTTCCGTGGCCTTCCATGGAGGGGAAGTAGCGGACACGACTCGGTTCATCGAGCGGTGTGAGCGCTACTTCACAGTAGCGGACACCGAGCCAGAAGACATGGTAACCAAGGCCGCCACCGCCTTCCAAGGGGAAGCGCTGCAGTGGTGGCAGAGCTTGGAGACCAAACCCACGACTTGGGGGGGATTATCGTACCATCTCAGACGGAGGTACGATAATATCGCAAGGAAACTCCGACTGGAGTATGAGATGAAGACGGTACTCCAGAAGGAGGATGAAAGCGCATATACGTTCCTGGAACGGAAGCGAGCAATGGCACAAGTGTGCACGACGCGAGGCGACCCTCTCGAGCTGGCCCGCGACATCCAGGGTCTGATGACTCCTCGGGATCAGGAGAGAACCGAAAGATTGAGGTGGACGACCCTGGAGGAGTTAATAGAGGCGGTCCAGACCATGGAGTTGCGCTCCCGGAGGGAGGAGACGCAGCCGCCGACGCCGGCGGCGCGTCGGACGAAAGGGCCTGGAGCGGCCGACGCCGGAGGCGCACGGACGTGCCAGCACAGGTGTCAGGAGCCGGAGTGCGCGCTCGCACCGAACGCGAACCAGTATAATGTCCCTCCACCTCCCATACCCCAGTCTCCCCGTTACCCGCAGCAGCGGCGACGCTCGCCGGAGCGCCGCCCGAACCCACACAACGGCGGCGGCAATCGCGGCAACGACCGACGGCCGCCGCCACAACAAGCGTACGGACAGCGCTCCAATAACGGCCCTCCGAGGTGTTACGCGTGCGGTGGCACTCACCGGACGGAGGAGTGCCGCCAGAGGCAGCGGCGCTACTAAAAACTAAAACTATCCGAAACGCGTTAGAGGTGAAAAATACAACGAGTGGTGCGGGCTTACGGAAAAAAAACATTAACTTCGACAAAAGAAATCTTAACTAACTTAGAATCGTGCAACAGAACCCAGTAAGCCCGCGATGTTATAAATAAGGGAGTGGAAAGGCGGAACAATGTTTCTATTAAATTAGTTATAAATAATAAAGTAAGTGACTCTCAGTGTAAAATACAATAATTTTTTTTCTATGCTGGTTTCCTAATTGTGAAAAATACAACGAGTGGTGCGGGCTTACGAAAAACCATTAACTTCGACAAAAGAAATTTTAACTAACTTAGAATCGTGCAACAGAACCCAGTAAGCCCGCGATGTTATAAATACTGAAGTGCAAAGTGGAACATTGTTTTCTATTAGGTTAGTTATAAAATCAAGTGACTCTTAGTGTAAGAAACAATAATTTTTCTCTCTTATAAATGTGACTATTTGTGCGTTATCAAAGACATCGACCTCTAGTGCCATATATTTTTTTGTTTTGTTATGCTCTTTCGTGAATGTGCCTATTTTTTCGTTGCAAGGAGCAATCATGCGCTCAGCCAGACGCCCCCACCAGCCGACAGACGACGTCGTTTCCAACAGCCGCCTCTTGAGGGTGCCGGTGATCCTGGACGGCGTGGAAGCTAGCTGCCATGCCGTCATCGACAGTGGCGCAACCCACACACTGGTCGATGCGGGCCTCGTGGGACACGACTCGTACAGGACACCGGAAACCACACTGCAAGGAGTAGGTGGGCAAGCGGTACCCACTTACGGGAGGACCCTCCTAAGAGGGAAGATGCAGGATGCACCGCTCATCGCTTCCGCTCTCGTAGTCAGCGGCCTAGGAGCCGACATCCTCTTGGGGCTAGACTGGTTAGAACAGGAGGAGGCCAGTCTAGACTTCAAGCGGAGATGTCTACATTTCGGCAGGGAGGCGCGATACACGGCGCATTGCGTGACGCTCCAACGACCGACGCCGGTCGAGATACCGGAGCTGCCGACGCTCACCGACGACGTCCCCGACGACGCCAGAAGGGCGCTCGTCAGCTTGATGACTGATTTCGGGAGCCTCTTCGCTGCCTCCGGCCCACGATGCGGGTCGGCCGTGCATGAGGTCCGGCTGTCGGACCACACGCCCTTCCGAGTCGGACCTCATAGGCAATCGGACACCACGAAACAAATGATCCGGGAGGAGGTCCAGCAGATGCTGGCAGATGGAGTAGTGGAGCCAAGTCGATCTCCGTACAGCTCGCCCGTCGTCATCGTCCGGAAGAAGGACGGAAAGCCACGATTCTGCGTCGATTATCGGAAACTGAATGCCGTGACGATTGACGAGGCTACCCATCTGCCGCGCATACAAGAGACATTAAAAGAACTCGGCCCTGCCACCATCTTCAGCTCATTGGATCTGAAGGCCGGGTACTGGCAGGTGCCTCTTCACCCGGACACCAAGGCCCTGACGGCCTTTAATACACCGGATGGCGGGTGCTACCAGTTCACAGTAATGCCATTTGGACTGAAGGGTGCACCGGGAACCTTCCAGCGGCTGATGAGCCAAGAAGTACTCGTCGGACTCATCCCGCTGTGTTGCCTGGTGTACCTAGATGATATTATCGTATATAGCAACACCTGGGATGATCATGTCCGCGATCTGAGGGTCGTGTTTGAGCGACTGCAGCTGCATAGCCTGAGAATCTCGGTCTCCAAATGCCAGGTTGGACGCCGGAGCGTAGAGTACCTCGGACATCAAGTAACGGCCGACGGTAACATTCCGCAGCCTGTCCACCTGAAGGGAGTCGAAGAAGCGGCCACGCCCAAGACAAGACGAGAACTCAGGGAGTTCCTAGGCCTATGCAACTGGCTCAGGGAATACGTCCCGGACTTCGCGGACATGGCAGCCCCGCTGACGGATTTACTGAAGACGACAGTAGCGTTTAAATGGAACGGAAAGGCGAACGCAGCGATGCAAGCCGTGAAAGCCGCCCTCCGAAAGCCGCTCAAATTGGCTCGGCCGGACTTCACACGGCGCTTCGTTCTACAGACCGACGCCAGCGGGAATGGCGTCGCGGCGGTGCTCTACCATGCACGGCCGGACGGCGGACGAGACGTTATTTCATACGCAAGCGCTCGGCTCTCCGAGGCCGAGAGGCGCTACCACTCGAACGAGCAAGAAGCACTCGCCGCCGTCTGGGCCATCAAGAAATATAGAGCGTATTTGGAAGACCGCCCGTTCACGCTGGTGACGGATAACCGGGCGTTGACGTGGCTGAACAGCGCTAAGGACGAGCGAGCAAAGCTCACGCGATGGGCTATAATGCTGTCCGAGCATCAGTTTGATATTCAGCATTGCGCGGGCCGCCTCAACCAACTACCGGACGTGCTCTCACGACATCCGGACGTCCAGGCGCCGCCCATCAACGACGAGGACGATAGGATGCTCGTCCCGACGCACACCAAGCCCGTCGCGTTGCTAATCGAACTCGCAACACTGCACGACGTCGTGAAAGCCGCCCAGCGCGCCGACCCCGACACACAGGAGACGCTGCGCGCACTAGCCACTCCATCGATGGTACAACCACACCACACCAATGTGGTACATAACGGGATCCTGTGCCATCGCCTCGAGAGCGGACAGTTGCTGACCGTTGTGCCATTTCACACCAGAAAGGACGTCGTAGCCGCATACCACGACGATCCGTTGGCCGGACATCCGGGCGCCGCCGAAACAAACCGGGCCATACGCCGCTTATACTTTTGGCGAGCCCGCCGGAATGATGTCAAGGCGCATGTACGGGCGTGCAAAATCTGCGCCACTCGGAAGCGAGGCGCCCTACAAAGACCGGCGCATATGACGTCGCACCGAGAGGCGACGCGGCCATTCGAAATTCTGGCGCTCGACTTCATGGGCCCCTATCCGGCCAGCCGACAGCACAATAAGTACATACTAGTAGTAATCGACTTGTTTTCCCGATGGGTGGAAGCCTTCCCCCTACGGAACTCACTGGTCGCCACATTTATGCCAGTCTTGGAACAAGAAGTGTTCCATCGCTACGGCTACCCACGCGCACTGCTCACCGATAATGCGACTCAGTTCTCGCATGCGACGTGGGTAGCCAGCCTCGACGCTTGGGGGTGCCAGCATTGGACGACGCCACCTTACCACCCACAGGCCAACCCGACGGAGCGTCGGAACCAAGAGTTAAAAAAGGCGATGCGAATACAACTCGAACCAGGCGCGCACGACAAGTGGTGCGAGACGATCCCGCGCACTCTTTTTGCAATGCGCTGCCGGCAGAACGCAGCGACCGGCCTCACACCCAGTCAAGCGGTGCTGGGGTACGAGCTGCCTCGGCCTGGCGAATGGCGGGCTCAAATCAATCCACCTGAGACCCGCACAGAGGCCCTGGAGAGGGACGAGCAGGATGCGCTCCTCTTGAGACACCAAGAGGAGTACGCAGCCCGAAATAATGGCCGCGCTGCAGTGCAGCCGCCTCCCGCCCATTTCAATGCGGGACAGCGGGTGTATCTGCGCGGCTTCACCCGACCTGGAGTGAGGACCGGAATCATCCCAAACCTGGCGCCACGATGGGAAGGCCCCTACAAGGTTATCTCGCGCATCGGCCCGAACGTCTACTGGATTGACAGACGAGGGAAGCCGACCAAGGCGCATACGAACCAGATTCGGCCGGTGCCGGCCCCCTATGTAGAGCCACCCCGCGCCGAGCAAACGCCGCCGCGGCTGCCAGAGGAGGAACCGGCGCCTTCCACGACGGACGCCGCCGACATCTCCACCAGGCCGGTGGATGAGGAAGCCCCCAGCAGCGGACCACCGCCCCTCGCGCCCGCCGATCAGTGAAATTCCAGGAAAGTACCATACAAGTGCCTCTTCAAGGAAACCAAAGTGTAGTTAATAATAAAACTGTTTTGTGTAGTGAATTTATATAATACGAAAGAAAATTTGTTTCTCTTGTCTGAAGACTAATGCTTTAACCTTAGAATCAATCATGCCAAAAGAAACGCCAAAGTCAAGGACGGACCGTCCAACACAAATCTTGTGATAAATTCGCTACCTTGTTTAATTTTATAAAAAAATTGTTACTAGTGTTTAAATCTCTAATTTTGTCTATTGGAATTAGTCTCGTGCCCGCAAGACGGGTTAGGCCAGTAACGCCACATAAAACCAAATCACACTTAAACGTGTGTTACCATAACTCCGGAACCTCGGAATGTCTACGTTAAGAATAAGTGCAGATCACCACTGTCACATTTTATGTTTGTTTATCCTCCCTTAGCGCCAGCACTACCCCACTGTCTTAATTATTTCATCTAATTGTTAATCATGATTGAATGCCTACAGATAAAGTAGCGCCCTGTAAACTTGTTGCCCCTGAATGGGATTTAGAAGCGATGTCGTAACTCGGTCGATTAAACATTGCACGCGGCGCCTGGCGCCGCGCTGTCTAGGATAAAGTCACGCGGTTGTTCTTTCTGCGGGGTTAACTTGGAGTTAACTCGCGGGTCCCTCTCCCTTGCTTACGATCTGCGACCCGACCAAAATTTTTTTTTCTATCAATACTAGCGATTGAAATGCTTGAGGGTAAGTCAAGCCATGGGAAGTGTTGGGGATTGTCATGATCAGGTATTTTGGCCATGACTTCCCTTAGCATTCCAAGGTCATTTCGCTAGAAAGGTCGCAGTACAAAGTAAGAAAGAGAGAGGTGAGATATGCAAAGTAGCTTCGAAACCAAACAAGTTTAATCGACAGACTTGCCAATGTAAATTATAATTAAGTAACGATCTAAAATGGCTCGCTATCGCGGCCTTGCTAAAGAAGCAAGAAGAAGTAACATCCCAATAAAGAAAAACATACGCAAATGAATTTTGAATCTATTTTGCCATTTGCGCTCCATACCCGACGCCAAATCGCATAATGATTTGGCCGGGATATGAAGAATTAAAACATTGACAGGTACCTTACTACAATACAGCACAAATCGCTGAATATAACTTTCATATGTGGATCGCGGTATGAACACTAGAGTCTCATCAACAGAACGCCAACATAACTTCGTGCAAATAAATTCGTGACGCTATTACTATTAGCAACAGACACCTGCCTAATTAAAAATAAAATCGTGTACACGGTTCGGCTTAGGAAGCCGCACCGATGAACAAAGTTAAAATCATGAATTACCGGTGCCCCATATAAAAACGGACGCTGTAATTTTGCCCAGTTCCCCAAGGCTATAGGTGCAAGCACCTGTGCTAATTTCATGAGAATCGGGTGAAGTAATAATTAATCATCTCTCACGCGACCATCTCTCTAAGCATTCCATACAAAAATGAAGTTTCAACTTCAGTACTGGGAGAGTATATCTCCGCGGGTAGCTGTGGCTCACTCGCACCCATGGCACGCCGACCAGGAGCCTTCCCGCTCTGGCGCAGGCGCACGTCGCGACGTCGCGAGGTGCCTTCCCGCTCTGCCGCACGCATGCGTCTCTTACCGCGAGTCGCAGATTGATAAACGTAAATTAATCACATTTGCCGTTGGTTTTCTGAGATAAAAATTAGCATCAGACGAGCGGACGGCCAGTCCCGACGCTCCTGCATAAATTTCAGGCGCATCCGTTCATAGATGCGCCCTACAGAGGACATTCTAACTAGAATCGCCTCTGTAGCTCTTATGAATAATTTAATCGATCCACCTGTATTAATTCCGCGGAAAGGCGGGCATTCGCGTCGAACCTGCAATTTGAATTTTAACATCCGATGCAATTTTTCGGCAATTTCACCTGTATCTCGCGAGACACGCGAGATACCGTATAGCGGGTATGAGAAGAAATGTGCGAACGCATTATCCGCACAAGGAAAACATTTTTCCAAATTTTTCCGTGCCATAGCTGATTAATGCGAGCAATAATTCGCTCCGCAAAAATCAGCCCGAACACCAAAATTCAGTCGACGCCATTTTGTGAAAGCGGCGAAAGTAACGGTATCATCTCGGCTGGCCAGAGTATAAAGATACGTGACAAATGTCCACTCAGTCTCACACTTTCACCGAACGTTACGCTGCCCGGACCTACCCGTGCTGCTGCTTACTCTCTCCGAAATCGCCATAGTACTTTACCTTTGCAACACCTTTAAACTTGCTGGAAATCCTGAGTACGAAATTACTAAAATCATAGTAACTTTCGAAAGCCTGGAAATCCGTAGACTCAATTAAAAACTTTCACTTTTGCATCGAGAGCAGAGCCGACACCCAGCCCTCCGAGATCATCTCCAAGGTTTGTGAAAAATTAATACGTTGATTTAAATGTGTTTCTCCCTTATCTCCGAACCAGTGTTCCTAGATATTAGGGAGCAAACCAGGTCTAGATGCTTGAAAGCGGACTACGTATGTAGCCGTTTAAGTAACTCGCGAGATTTCGCGTTTTCACCTCATTCACGCAAAAGGGCCGTATCTTCGCGGCCTTTTTGCGATAAAATCGTGCATAAATGTAATGCTTTTCAAAGCAAGATTGATAAATAATTCACATCATTTTTTTTTCAAATCACCAGTTCGTTTCAGCGGTCGGAGGAGTAGATCTGCGGCACGGGTAACGGAAGGTCTAACCAGCTCTAGTGTTACTCATATAATTTGTCCTGTGTTTATTTCTTCTTGCTCCACTGTAATTGTTTTTATCTGTGACTATCTATATGTCGACTTTCGGGGCTGCACGGGTAGACGGAAGTCTGACTCCCCCCCCCCCCCCGAAAGTCTAATGTAAGTGGAGTGTCTGGTCTTACATACTGTGCGATCGAACCGCGAACGGAAACAAACTTCTTTTCGCAATCATTACGTTAGAATAATTTTCTCAATAACTAAGTGAATAATTTCTTTTTAATAACTAAACTCGGACGCTTCCTTCAGCAATCACTGAATTCAAATACGTTCTTTTCATAGCCAAATTAGAGTGTTTATTTTACTATCTGAATAATTTCTTTTGATAACAAAACGTGATCACTTCTTTTCGCAATCATTACGTTAGAATAATTTTCTCAATAACTAAGTGAATAATTTCTTTTAATAACTAAACTCGGACGCTTCCTTCAGCAATAACTGAATTCAAATACGTTTCTTTTCATAGCCAAATTAGAGTGTTTATTTTACTATCTGAATAATTTCTTTTGATAACCAAACGTGATCACTTCTTTTCGCAATCATTACGTGAGAATAATTTTCTCAATAACTAAGTGGATAATTTCTTTTAATAACTAAACTCGGACGCTTCCCTCAGCAATAACTGAATTCAAACACGTTTCTTTTCATAGCCAAATTAGAGTGTTTATTTTACTATCTGAATAATTTCTTTTGATAACAAAACGTGATCACTTCTTTTCGCAATCATTACGTTAGAATAATTTTCTCAATAACTAAGTGAATAATTTCTTTTTAATAACTAAACTCGGACGCTTCCTTCAGCAATAACTGAATTCAAATACGTTTCTTTTCATAGCCAAATTAGAGTGTTTATTTTACTATCTGAATAATTTCTTTTGATAACAGAACGTGATCACTTCTTTTCGCAATCATTACGTTAGAATAATTTTCTCAATAACTAAGTGAATAATTTCTTTTTAATAACTAAACTCGGACGCTTCCTTCAGCAATAACTGAATTCAAATACGTTTCTTTTCATAGCCAAATTAGAGTGTTTATTTTACTATCTGAATAATTTCTTTGATAACAAAACGTGATCACTTCTTTTCGCAATCATTACGTTAGAATAATTTTCTCAATAACTAAGTGAATAATTTCTTTTTAATAACTAAACTCGGACGCTTCCCTCAGCAATAACTGAATTCAAATACGTTTCTTTTCATAGCCAAATTAGAGTGTTTATTTTACTATCTGAATAATTTCTTTTGATAACAAAACGTGATCACTTCTTTTCGCAATCATTACGTTAGAATAATTTTCTCAATAACTAAGTGGATAATTTCCTTTTAATAACTAAACTCGGATATTTTTCTTTTCATAGCCCAAGTAGTATTTTTTTTCTATTTTATATTTTCTTTTAATAACTAGACGTGGACACTTCTTTCCGCAGCAACTAAAGTAGAATAATTTTTTTTATTACTAAATACGAATACCTTCCTTTTTATGGCTAAATTCTAGTGTTTCTTTCTCGGTGACTAATTGAATGTTTTCTTTCGATGGTTAAACGCGAGCACTTCGTTTCGCAAACACTACATTAGAATATCTTCCTCAACAACTAAATTCGAAACTTTTCTTTTCATAAGCGAAATCAGAATATTTCTCTCAGTAACCATTTGAAATCTTCCTTTTAATAATTAAACGTGGGCGCTTCCTGCGCGATAACCACATTCGAATACGTTTCTTTATGACTGTATTAGGATTTTTTTTTCTGAATATTTTCTTTTAATAATTAACTAGAACACTCTTTCGCCGCAACTAAATGAGAATAATTTGCTCAACAACCACATTCGAATACGTTTCTTTATGACTGTATTAGGATTTTTTTTCGTTTGAATATTTTCTCTTAATAATTAACTAGAACACTCTTTCGCCGCAACTAAATGAAAAAAACCATATTGCTAACAGATTGCCGGTAGTATGACTGGACACGACACATGTGCCTAGCTTAGGGCTGTATTGTAATTATTGTATTAAAACAGCGATCGGATTAAGGATCGTCTTGCTAGTGCTGGGCTAACATGTAATTGTTAAAATTAAGGGCGAGGCATCCGCGAGAGAACAATAACTTCAGTAAGATTGATAATAACCACCAATATGTTTGTTTAAAAGGAAACAAGTAAATATTCTCCGGACTTGCCTACAGGGCGGAGAAAGGATCTTTGGTCTAACTAATAATTATGTATAAGCTCGGGCTGGCGGACGAAGGTACGATCCACCTCGCCGCACTAAAAACTGTCATCTCTCGCGGGTGGGCTTGCGAGGTGGAGACATCAGATTAGAAACATAATCGCCGGTCAGACAGTGGCGTAGAGAGTCGAACGTGACTGCTCAAGGTTTGGTGTCTCCATCCTAGTGTAGTCATGACGTCGATGAATAGGTGCTCCCCACCGGAGACAGGCGGATGGCACAATGCCTCGCGACTGCATGCGCGCTCGGAGGCTGAGATATGACAGACGTGTAAATTCCTCTGCGTTACGACGCCTCCCACTGACAGACGTCATCCTGTCAGTGCGACTCTCACCGGTCAATAGACGACCGCCTTAATTAAGCAATAACCAAATCCATCGGCCAAATGGATAACGATATGGACATATCGTTCACTTCTGAGGTGGGCTGCCATATCGGAAACGGCCCTCTGGCAGAGGACCGTTTTCCACCCCGGCCATCCGTTTGTCTAGGTGACATAGAGCACGTTTCAATAGTTGTTTTCAGCAGGTCCACGATCGCGGCGTCCCGCCGAAAGGAGGTCAGGTTCGACCCCTGACCCCAATACGAAAGTATGCGCCTGACGAAAATAAGTCTGTCAGATCGGATGATCTGCGACGCCGCGGCCGGTTCCAGCAAACGCTGGACCACAGGTAGGCCTGTAAAAGCCGCCGCGTAGGTTTCAAACAAGCGGACGTCGGTCTGCGATCACCTGCTATAGCTTCCTAACTGTAAGATACGCTTAAGTGGAGGAGAAAGCGAACTCAATTCAACGAGTGTGGCTGAAGATATTCTCATATCACTCGCGTTCGAAACCGAGAACTATGTTTCTTCATAGTAACGCCACGAAACCAGTTTAGAGAAACTGGTACTAATCTTTACGAACATGCTTTCCCAAAACTTAGGTGTAGGTAGTAATAAGAACCTAGGTTAAATAATCATTAAACCACTGTCGAAATCGTTACTTGTTCCTGTTCTGTCCTTTTTGTATTTTTAAGAATACTGGTCTCGTTGCCCATATAAAGGAATAACATTACCACTCCTGAACACAATTAAAAACTATCTTAATGCTAGTCTCGAAAGAGTTTTGTTTATTTTGTCATTATTCTTAGAATTACACTTAACAGAAAAATAGAGGTAAGTGTCTCCGAATGTATCGGAATAAGGCTGATTATAGGGAACGCAGAGAACCTCACCAACCATAAGTATAATCTTACAGAAATATCCACTATTGACATGCGTTGTGTGTATCTACTTTCCAGATTGTCAGCCGACCCTTGTAGCAAAAATTAAAATAAATTGATTATGTGTATTGTAGGGTAAGAATGCAGCTCGGACGCATGCAGAAGCGTCCGAGTCGATATAAGATTTATTTGAATATATTTTTTTCTGCTAACTAAACGTATGTTATCAGCCAAAGGGAAAGTGTCACTAAGACACGATTAAAAAAAAACATTATCAAATACATGTGCTAGCCTATTCAAGGTCAAGTGGTTAGTCCGTCGCGTCACGACGCTAACAGAAATTTCTACTTCCCCTCAGGACTCAAGTACCAAGCATACTAATTAACTTCGTTTCTTCAACCTCTCTTTTGTTTTGTTGCGCAATGGCGCACAAATTGTTAACTTAACTAAATGTAAACTCAGCTAATCATTCGCTTGTTCTTTTTATATAACCATGTAACATAATGAACTTTCTCTGCGAGGATCGTCGAAACCGGGTCACATGGGCACTCGTCCATGCGGCCCTACCTCTTATAGGGTCGCATGGCCGATTTTCACTGTAGTGTAATTAATCTATTTTGTTTGTTGTTTTTCTCTGTAGCATATAACTGTATGCTAGCTAGGCTCTTCCAAATTTATTGTTGTGAATTTAAATATATGTTTTGTAAAATAAATCGGTGGAACCCCACCCTTCCTTTGATTGTACCGCGTGTTTCATTAATATTGCTTTGATACCTTTTCCATGTAACTGTACCTATAACAAAGAGTCCGAATTATACCAAACCAGGTGGTTATGGGGAGAGATGGATAACTCTGTCTCTCGTCTAACGATCTGGGACGAGGGCGTCTCAATATACAGATAAATAAATATATTCATATAATATGATGAAGACAGAATGTAATGCTTAAATGAATTCAATTTTTTTTTTTTGATCGCTTATTTCTTTCCAATCTTAATTAACACTGCGTTATATACGGGCTTTGCAAATTGAAGTTTCTTGAGACAATATTGATTCTATAGTTACTGTAAAATCGTAAAACGTGACGTTCTTTCTTCAAGGGTTATTATTCGTCTTGTACATATAGACAACGCGTTCCTGCTTATTTGAATTTTGAAGCGCATTTCACCCCTACTGCAAGGGGGTGAGATGAATAAAACATCCCCTTGTTATGCTGTTACTGACGCAATGAACACAAAGCATTGCGGCCATGCTCTGAGTTAGAAAACAACTTCAAGGTTCATCACAAGATTTTTAAGTGAATTCAATATAAGTTGTAAACATTTCTTCAGTAAACATTTTAGTTTTTTTTCAATCCATGTCCGCCAATAATGTGGAGTATATGGCATCTTAATGGAGGTATCTCAACAGAAGATTTTTTCTACGGGAACTGCTCTTTACTCAGTTGCTCAACCTCTCTTTTTTTCATAGAGAGTAGGGATGGAAGGATAGGACTAGAAGAGGACGTGTGGTTAATTAATCGCTCTCGCTACACTTGTTTTTAGGATACTAGTGGGAAGGAACTCAAAACAAAACATACATCCTTGCCATTGGACAGAAATTCATAAATCAAGTGAAAATCCGTGACTTCCGTAACCGAAGCCATCGACATTGACCACGCAGCCGGTAATAGTTTACAAATTTAACTTTTCTTAATCAATTGTATTGTCAGTGAAAACAATCTCTCTACGTTTTACGTAATATTCTATAAAATCCATGTGGTCCGATTTATTTTAAATTAAATAATGTATGTATACAATTTAGTACTAATCATAGCGTAATTTTTTTACTATGCCATAGAGAAAATGGATTCTATCGGTTTTATTATTCTTATTGTAATATTTATTTACGGTATTTCAATTAGCTCAGTTTACTTCAAAACAAGTCAGAGGTCATCTTGGTATCGTGTTTTTGTTTTTGTATTTATTTATTTATTTCCAAGTGCTTGTTACATTGGTTTCATCTTGTTGGCATCACGACTTTATCTGGGTCACAGGTCATCTTTCATTACCGTATCTATAAAAAAGCATATTTTATAACCTACTGATTTTTCTTATCAAATCTATAAATGAATGACTTTATATCAATCCTCACCCAAAGTTTAAATTCCTGAATGTGGACTCTTTAAGTATTTCACGATATACAATTTGAATCCAAATATATAATTGTTTTTATAGATTATTCAATTCTGTGAGTATCTGACAATCAGTTCTCGTAAAAAAGTTCACTTGAAAATCACTTCAATATATCACTCTCTTACAAACATTTTTACAATAATAATTACGCTAAAAACGAAACACAGTGAAAATAATCATTCAATTGATGAACGAATTTACATGAAATTCATATTTGTTACTGTTCTTCTTTAAATATAGCCAAGCAAAAAAACTCTACAACAATGTTAGCCGAATTAAGTGATTATATCTTCTTTAAAATTCATTTCTCATTATTATTGTCGTCAAAAAATATCCATACACAGTTGTTTCATATGTATATACGAAAGTGAGTCCATGGTCATAACGTTAAACACATTGAATTTATCCAGATTTCAAATTTATAAAGAAGAACTTACATTGCAAAAAGTCTGAAACATCTGGTACAGTTTTCCGAATAGGAGACTACTGCCCCTATCAGCGAAACTCCTGCCCCGGAATAGCAGCGACGAGTCAGCGAAAAATCCCCCGCTTAATGGCAGTTCGGCTTACGGGATTGGGGGGATGTCCCGGAAAACTAGTCCAAGGCAGGAATTGCGGAATTCATTGATGCTGTTACTCGCTAGGGTGCATCGTAAAGCTTAACAGCCTTATATCGTGGAGGGTACTTAAAGTTTAGTTTTCTAAAAATTCTACGTAAGCAGTCGCTTCTTTCTATCATCTTACAATGCCGTGTGATTTCTTTGTTAGTAAACCGGATAAATGGCGGACGATTTGGTTTTAGTGATGACATCGATTTATTGCTTTGAATTATGTACGATTTTACCAACCAATGTATTGTATTTTATTCGTTCATTAGATAAAACGTATAGCTGATTACTGGAACCGAAAAAGCGCAAAATTGTACACATAACTTTATATGAGGAATATTTGAAACCTGGTTGATTCTAGTATTTAATTTGCTTGTATTTGTTTAATTGTATTGTGTATTTACTAAGGAATACAATATAAACAATAATCTTAACTCAAAACAAACAATTTTCGCTTGAAAAATAAAAGCATTGTTTTCAGCAAATATTGAAATGTGTAAATAACATACTTCATATATAACTGGACGATCTAATTATTAACGAAATGGCGTTCAATTATGTCACTAGATAAAATCGATACAAATATTATTGCGAATAATATGCTCGCAATGAAAACCCGCTCAAAGTCATCGCCAGTTTCCCGGGATTTTTCCGGGATGGCGTGGTGAAATTTGAAACTCCCGAGTGGTCGGTCGATGGTCGGGGAAATTAATTATTTCACCGTACACTCCCTTTAGCGTTACCAAATACGCCCCGTCTCGTCTCCTGCTGACTATAAAAGCGGCAAGCCTTTGCAGGAAAATCTAGACACGAGAAAGATGAATCTGTGGATGTAACGCCATATCTAGGACACCTTTTCTCAAACTGGATATCATTCTCATGACTAGTTGCCCAACATCGTGTGTCACGCTTTCTTCGTTAAACTATAGACAAACATTTGATATGAAATTGATTTTTACAATCGTCTAATTTGATAATAGATTAAAATTTCGATGGCTTCGGCAGTAAATTTGTGTGCGCTCATTTTTAATATAACATTAGATTTGATAACTTTGTTATTCTGCAGATCTGTGTCAAATCAGTTATCAAATTTAATTTTATACTGTATTGATTATGTTGTCTTGTTAGCGTATTCTACTCTACACATTGCCTGGTTGTTTGTATTCGTTTCGACAGGAAATATGATGTAGAATAAGTTTGGAATGGATATTTACGTCATTAAAAAAATAATAATAAGAGTTTTACTGAGCTGTTAATTCGTCTTGCAATCTCTGCTTGGGCATTACATCATCATGACAAACAGTTAACGGAAACGGATTCATACAATTGATTAAAAAATACAGGATGAATATAAGTTATTTCTTTTTTATGTAAATAGTTAATGAAATATATCACATATAAGTTAAGACAATGCGTTATATTTAAGTAACACAGTTTTGTTAATATTAATTTTCAACATTAGTGTGACTGCATAATTTATAAACCGATAAATAATAAGTTTTCTGAAACGTTGTCGACCGCTGCTGTGTACAAAGAGGGTAGCTTTCCTAGAAACTCCCTAACGTTCCCTGAGTTTCCATGGCCCCGGTTGTCGATGTTGCTCTTTCATCTTTCACGTTCGCCACCCCCTAACCCTGCCACCCACGCACGCCCTTAAGATAAATTCTCCCAAACACGTTCTGCGTACTCACCTACACTAGCAAGCAGTACGCCCGCAATAAGGGGTTGGTGTGTGTAGGTCAACATATTTTACAACCTCGAAAAGTCTTTATCTCTTTAAACCCCTTCATTATTTCAATGAAATGTCTGCACAAAGGGGACAAGAATACCAACATCCATAATGGGTTAAGTCTCATGAAAGCGCAATGTATACAGTACGTACTCCCTCGTTAAAATACATTCATTTGTCTCGATTTACCCGCTGGTCTGTGACACCAAATATATGCAAATCCCATCACAACACAACACCACACCACACCAACACGCACTATAGAGATAGTGCGTTTTGTATGCGCACCATACGCATTGAGTGAAATTGGACAGGTGAAACTGCTATCTAGTAATAATTTCTTATTTATATTGAAAAATCATAAACGATTTCGTTAACATGCTTGCCATTAATACACTGTTATATGACTTAGTCTGACAACACAACACTAGACGAAGAAATTGTGAATCGTGCCCTATAGTTAAATTTCTATGATTTTGTCAAACTGAAGACTGAATGTAATTTAGATCAAAACTCCCATGTTTTGAAAATCGGGCAGCGGCAAAATATTTAGAAATTTGGGAAATTCCGAGAAGAACTAAAAAAAAGTCTCGCGTCTTTTTGTTTTGGGAAATTCCTGGGTATTTCATTCAATTGCCCAATGACAACATGTTTTCCGAAAAACTTCAAAACTGGTATGGGGGACCACGTAAAAATATCGGACTCAAAAGGGAGCCACGGGCCAACTAAGGATTGCAATAACAAAAAATTCATAAGAATTTATATCTATTTTATTTTGAATTCAATATAATAATATCTGTTAAAGATACATGTCATCAAAATATAACCATGTAATAACCCTCATTGAATCATCCAGTATTTTGCAGTCTAGGAATATCTTATATTTAACTAGCAAGCGTTGTGATGCCACTCATGTTTTATTTGTGTTTATTGAAGTGCATGTTTCCTTTTTCTGTCTGTTTGACGTTTGCTGCCGATTGTCTATGGTACGACACACGCGCCACCTACTGTAAGTTAATTGTACTATAACCTTTGCGAAAATGCAAGCATACTTTGTCAAAATGAACTGTATGGCAGACATAAAAACATCATCTATATATATAAAAGAAAGTGGGGTTTGTTACACCACGTATATCTCGAGAATAACAGTCGGATTTTAATGATCTTTGTTTTATTAAATTCGTATCCGCCTAGAATAGCAGAATAAGCATTAAAACATCGGAAAAATATCACGGCAAAGAAATTATGAAGAAAATTAATATTCTCATACAGTTTTCAAATGGCGAACACCTTGAAATAATGAAAATGTCGTTTGTATGCAGATTTCATCCGCTAGGTGGAAATTTTTCCAAAATTCATTTGTTTTTGGTTCTTTTGCATACGATTGACTTCTAAATAATTTTAAATTTAGAGTATGGATTAGAATAAAACAAATCGATGATATAAAATGAAAACGAAATAAAATCGGATAATGTTGAAATAAGGTTATGTTTTTAATTAGGTATGATAATTTTTTTGACAAAAATATTACGCTGTTTGCACGAACGTTGCTCTACTTTGAGATGCCACGTTATTACACTTGGAAAGCTACATCGAAGAAATTTTAACGTCGAAAGCAAGGCGATGCGGTTCCTGCTCATCCGAATGACTACTGATGCTCTTGGTCGTATGTACACAGTTCATCCGAAAAATGACGAATGCTTCTACTTGCATGTCAACAGCTCAATTTGCTTGAAAATGATACTCATTGGGACATGAAAATCGCTGAAGAAATTGTTTCTGAATCTCCAAGTCAGATACGCACATTATTTTCTATCATTATTTTGACATGCTTCCCATCGAATCCCCGTGAACTGTGGAACAAGTACAAGGATGGCATGTCCGAATACATTTTGCATCGAATTCGTGTCAGTTTGGGGAATCCCGATCTCGAGGTGAATGAAGAGATACATAACCAGGCTTTGCTTTAGATCGAAGACATGTGTTACCTCATGTGCGGCAGTTTGGTAGTCAAGTTAGGAATGCCAACGCCAGATCGTGGAATGAACGACGCTTTCAATCGAGAATTGAAACGTGAACGTGAATATGATCGAGATGCATTGAACCAATCAGTTTGAACGAATGTACCACTGTTGAACCCTCAACAGAAGGAAATTAGCGATACGTTAATGAAGGTAATTGATGATGGAAATGGTGGCTTATTTTTCCTCGATGCGCCCGGTGGAGCTGGGAAGACATTCTTCATGTCATTGATTATGGCCACTGTTCATGCGAGATAAAAAAAATTGCTGTAGCAGTTTCTTCTTCTGGAATAGCAGCCACGTAGATAGATCAACCGCTGCCGATGAAATAAACGCTTGCCTCAAATAATTGACAAACATGCGAGTTGCATTGCTAAACGATCCATCTGCCGAAGATTTCTCCAAGCAATTGCTGACTATCTATTTATTCATTGTTTAAAATTAAAATCACAGTACATGAAATAACAGCTGACGCCAATTCGCCATGTACTTGAAAAATATAATAAGACAAAATATAAAATAAAACTACATAATATATCAGAATCAAAATCAACATAAAAAATCAAGAAATAAAATTGTGAAATTTTACAAACAGTTCACAAATACTATCACTAAAAATGTCCACTTCTCTAGGCAATGCGTTGATCAATCTAACGGCCCTTGGAACTGGTGATTTAAACCTCTTAAGCAAGGTATAAGTTTTTAAAAATAAAAGTTTTTGCTCATAGTTTTGCCCACGTAAGAATAAATTGAGAGCATGTTAATTAATAGTCATGAGAATTTGAGGATTATTAACTCGGCCCCGAAGGAGAAGAGAAAAATGATTTAAGCTTGAAAACGATCTTCGACTATCGTCGGTAACGACCGTGTTCCTGTTGACAAATCGAACAGATTGATTTCGTTTCCGCCGAATTTTAACAATTTCGTCTCAACGAAGGACGGCTTCATCAAAAAAATGTTCCCAAACGTCTAATCACAAAAATCACAATTGGTTGATTGAATGAGTAATTCTTGCGGCGAAGAACAAAGATGTGGATCATTTAAACTTCACAATTCAAAATCAAATCGTTGGTCCACTACATTCCTTCAAATCTAGCGAACTTTCGCAAGGTGCGCGAAATATTCTTGCGCAGACTGTACATATAACATATTCTTTCAACCAAAAAAAAAATATTTCTGCTTCTATATGATAGTGTCATCAGAAATAGTTTGTAGTATCGGCCAAACTATTTTTTTTTCGTTTATTAGAGATTCGCGCCGCAGCACACCCAGCATCGCCTCGCGGCACACCGCTTGCGGAGCACTGCTTTAAACGACTGAAAAACTGACATGCAATATTGCGAAACACTCACCAATGACCAAAGTTTTGGTAGCAAGTAAAATCATCACCTGGGATGAATGGACAATGGCGCACAAATGCGCATTGGAAGCACTCAATCAAAGTATGAAATATCTGTGCAATGACTCAAGATGTTTTATAGGCGCAATGATTCTATTATCTGGCGATTTCCACCAAACACTACCAGTCATTCCAAGATTTACCGCTTCCGATGAAATAAACGCTTACCTCAAATCACGACTCTGGCGCTATGTAAAGAATCTTCAGCTGACGACAAACATGCGAGTTGCATTGCTAAACGATCTATCTGCCGAAGCAATTGCTGACTATCGCTAACGGGGGTGTTCCTGTCGACGAATCGAACGGATTGATTTTGTTTCCGCCGAATTTTTGCAATTTCACTTCATTCAACAAAATGTTCCCGAACATCTAATCACAAAAATCACAATTGGTTGAATGAACGAGCAATTCTTGCGGCAAAGAACAAAGATGTGGATCATTTAAACTTCACAATTCAAAATCAAATCGTTGGTCCACTGCATTCCTTCAAATCTATCGACCGTGTTACAAACGAAGACGAAGCAACCAACTATCCAACTTAATTTTTAAACTTATTGGATCTGCCTGGCTTGCCACCGCGCAATTTACAACTGAAGGTTGACTCGGTAGTCATCATGCTTCAAGTTATCAAGTTAACAGAACATTTATTCACTTTTAAGGTGTTCACTGTCAATACTTGGTGGAATGGCAATATAATAAAAATAATAAAACATTTTTAGTACTTTTTCCACATAAAATTTATTTGATCAGGACCGGTTTCGCTCATCGCGAGCATTATTACCTGATGATAATGCTCAGATGATAATAACTCATGTTTTATTATTTTTATTACAACTTTTATTGATTCTGAGGCGGTACGAAGTTCGTCGGGTCAGCTAGTTTTTTATATATAAGACCTACTGTAAGTTAATTTTACTATGCCTACAACCTTCCCGGAAGTGCACGCAAAAGTTTTATTGCAATTGGATGAGCGGTGTGGCAACGTATAAAGTACGAACAAACAAACATTCATTTTTATGTATTAGATTGTATAACGAACACTTAAGTATATATCAAAACGATAATAGAAACTTAGAGCTTATCAAATTATTTATAATGCATATCAAACTCTCTGTGTAATCAAACGATGACATTGTAATATGTAATATATTTCTTTTCTTTCATTACAGCCCCGTGCAAATAGTAAAAGTGGTGGCCGAGGCACAAAGAAACTCAACGAACACCTGCTGATTGCCGAGGCAGAAAAACCCCATCCAGATAAAGGTAAATCGATACTTAGCTTTATGCACCCACATACTTTTTGCATAGTGATAAACCAAGGTTTAGCACATGTATTGTATCGCTCACATTTTTGTTTATGGTCTGCGGGTATGGCATTCTGATCGGTTATTTAGTCAATAAAAACAGTTATATGACAGAGTATGGTTTATACTTTATACGTTACATTGTAAACTCAACACAATGTTGGATATAACTGACTTTATTACCAAGGCTGTGGAGTCGCAAAAAAAACCGCGACTCAAATGTTTTAACTCCGACTCCGATTATCAAAACGGTTTATATTTAACCGATCAGTATTTAAATAGTTTAAACGTGAAAACCTGCGTACCCCAGGTTGGGAAGCACTGCTCTACCTCATGGTAAACATAGCACATGAACATATTATTTGTCAAAAAAAAATTGCTAACGTTTTTGTATAAGTTAAACAAAGCAGACATGTTATTTTTTGGGATACGAGTTAAAGAAATACGTGTGAAATTCTAAATTGTTTACAACAAAAAACTCAAAACTGACAAAATTTGAGATACGTGCTTGTAGAAAATTAACAACGATATACGATCGACTATATAAATGTGAATATACTATCTTAGAATAGATAGAAAATTCATCAACAAAAATACTGATTGATATAGTTTTAAACTATTCTTAAAATAAACACACTTTTCTAACAACTTCTAACTACTTAATTTATAGTAAATAATAATAATAAATAAATTCGATCGAATAGCAATAAAACTCACTCGGAATACGCGTTTTTCTAAAGCAAATACATTACCCAGCAATTGCTTGTTAAAATCTGACAATTACTAATTTTCATAATGCAATACTGCCTTTCTTTATTTAGCTGAAATTCAACGTTGATTGACGTGTGTGAAGCACGATTTCAGGTCGTGTGTAACCCGTTCGGACGGCGTCTTCCTGGTGTTCATCGTGATTACACTTAACCATCATATTAAATTGATGCCCATCCGATATAGCGAGGCAGCGTGCTCACGAAAAAAAAGTGCTACCGTTCCGTTCTCACCAATATTGTAATTGGAATTAGTAAACTCGCTCAGAAGCGATTAGTAACGCCGCATTATAATTTACTAAACCTATCCGCGGAGTGACGAATTAGTAGCAGTCACCATGACTGCTTCTGCTTTGTCACTATCAGTAAAAAAACAACTGACAGCGGAAGGCATATTCGGAGCAATGAAAAATTAACTGTGTTTTTTTAAACGTCGGTAATTTTTGCTTCTGAATCCGGTTACCGATAATATTATGAACCGAAATAAAATTCATTCGAATGTTGAAATCAACATTTTTGTTGCATTTATTAATTTATTAGTGAAGATCTCTTTTTCGAAAGAAATAGGAATTATGGATAGAAGCATATGGTTAGGACAGGAAACCGGGATCCCGGTATTCATGGCGCTTTCAATTTCCAATACCGAAATACAGAAACACAAAGAACAAAGAAGAAAGAAGGCAAAACAGAAAGGACACTGAACGTCAGGGTTTTAGAGCATATGGCAGCCTTTAGATTGAAAAAGACACGTCCACTTTTGCTAATTACTTAATTTCGGAAGGACACGTGTTCCTTCAGGAACTAGGGATAAAAATGTTACACCCAAATACGGACAGTCATAAACTCTTTTTCCAGGAAGTTTTGGAAATTAATAGAGCACAATTGCATAGTCTTCCGATTTTAAATGAAATACTCAACCTACCTGGGTCTCCACTTTTGTACCCTATATAAATATAATCATAAAACCTTTGCCGACAAACAAATAAAATATAGTTCTTGAAACTACTTACTTCTCAAATCTGTGGGCATTCCCATGAGCTTAGCCTTTTCGCCAGCAATGGCTTTGAACTCAATGATACATTTATTTCTTATATAAACACGTTCATTTACTAAACGTCAGTTCAAGTTCATCCGTGCACTTGAACGCCTGAAGATGCCGAAAGGCGAAACCCGGGTCGTTAGTGATAAAATCTGTGGGAATGTACATAGTTTAAACAATTCAAACCGAAATTACCAGTTGTGAAAATGTAAAAATACTGGTATTTCGGTATTGGAAATTATTCAAAATCGAATTTTGAATGTATAGAAACCATCTCATATTTTAAATCTACTATGAGTTGCATCAATATTTACGACTTTAAGACTTTATAAGTACAGACATAGCAGTCTTAAGTTTCTATACTATATGGGGCTTTGGTATAGACCGTTCCATATATTGATTTTTTTATTTGTGTCCGAAGGTATGGTTGTCTGTAAATGTGTATGAAAATTCCCTCCCACCCATTCGATCATATAAATGGGGTGTAGCGAGAACGATAAGCTTGTCATTAATTCTGACCAACCATACTCTTTTTGAAAAACTGAGTTTAATGGTTGCAATGAGATAAACTCTATTAGAAGGGAGCGGACCTTATAAAACAAACATACATTTCATAATCGGATTTTTATTCTATTCTTTCTCATGATAAAAGTAGTAATAAATAAATCCATATATTTAATATAAAGAATATTCATCATTATTCGTTGAAAAAAGCCGTACATAATTACCCTTTGTACAATGCGATTATGGCAAGGGTATTCAATCGTGAAGTAAAATGTGGTCGATCCCAATGTATTGCAATTTTTTGAATTAATAAAAACTGTATGAAATTTTCTCTTCTTCCTCGCATTCAAAAATCTTTTTTTTTGCCAATATTTTACTTGTTTTCCATTTTAAAATAAATATTTTGAACTTGAAAGTACTAAAAAAAACTACAAGTTCTTGTTAGAAGTCTGTCGCTGTGAAATATTTAGATTTAACGTTACCCCCAACCTCAAAAAAGTTAGATACGTTTCCATTAAGAGATCTGTACTCCATATAATGTTTATTTGTACAAGTAAAATTTAACAAGAACTTTTCTACAAGAGTTGAATAGTGACAAATTGTTTTGAAATGAATACTAACTAGAATAAACGTCAGTAGATTAAGAGATTAACTTTTCAAGGAGAACTCTTTAATAGTATTAACCGTTAATTCTTTTTTCGAAATGCATTAGATTTATAAATTATGTGTGTTTTATTTTGTGCATACAAACGGTCACCCGGAAATGCCACGCCATTTGCACCTTTCTGTACATTTATTATTTTGCTTTTACGTGCATCTTTATTGAAGACGAGTTCGCGGTTGAATTGCCATGTCCCTCCTTTCCCTCCGAGAGGAGAGGACTCGCAAACCGGTTTTCCGTTACCTGTGTTACATTTTGTATCATCACCTCGCCTAACCTCTCTCCACTGAGGCATAAGAAAGTATACATAATAATGTCGACCAGGGATGGCAAAACGGATTTGATAACGTGCCCTGAATATGGTAAAAGCTATTTTAACTTTGCTTCTCCCAAGTACATTTCATTTGGATTAAGTACAAATCGATACCCTGTGTTTTTGTTTATTTTTATTCTAATATGATATCGACAGACAAGCAACAAGTCTGAATGTTGCTCTTTGAAACTGATAGATGTATATATTCTTAAATACTTTTCATATCCCGGACGAGCCCCCAGGTTTATGTTATGGATAATTTTTACTAAAACACTGTTTAACTGTTTGTTCAATTTTTATTCCACATACATAATTATTTTACACTTTAATATAAATCGTTTATCTTATAATCGAATAATAACAACGTGAGTTTCAAGGCGTCTTTACTGGATCGATGACCGGTCAATTTGAACTCTTGAATTGAACTGAATGGAAGGAGAGTAGGATATCGGTTTTGGGCGTTGAAAGGTTATTGTTACAATTATAGTATGGCATAGAGTATTAACATAGTACTCTATGACAAGATGTCGAGTATACATAACACTTTCTCAATACTGCCAAATTCAGACTTGTTACGCTCTGAAACTAGGGTATCGATATTAATATATTATACGTATAGTATAGTATCGAAAACAAGTTTAAACAATATTTATTCGATACAAAAAAGATATACACGAAAAATATTTATAAAGAATAAAAATTGCAAGAGTTTTCATGTCAGGCTGACGCTGTTCAATTCCATACGTTTTGTCACTTACAACCCGGATTTCTTTCGCCTTTCAACTTGCACTTATCGTGTGCCTATACAAAAATAATTGAAAAATATTATGACTTCGTCTTAAAAAATATTGACCGTAATTTGAGTTAATTTCAACGTATGCGTTATGCGAAATGAAATTTGTTAAAGTGTAAAATCTTAAATAAATTCTGGCTAATATTTTGACTGCAGATATTTGTATGCTGCCAAACGTTCTGTTTCTTTTCTTTGAATGCACGTGATTTAGTATAGAAAAGAACGCAAGAGCAAGTGGAAGAGAAAATTGTCAAAAACAATTGCTTGCTAATTTTTTTGTTAAAAGAAAAAGTATTAGGCATGTATTTATACGATTTTGAAAGGTGTATGTATTTTCAGTGCAGATTCTAATTCTTCTTTCTTTGATAATCAATGGCGTTCCAAATTTTGTTTTTCTCAAATTAATTAGATGCGGGGATGAGTTTTGCATTCGGGTGCCACTTATTTGCCATCCCTGATGAAGTAGGCACAATGTGCATCTTTCATCGGCAGTATTTTTGTATTAGATACAAAACATGCAGCCAATATAAATTTATATGCAACACGGCGCTCAGAGCACTGACTTATTATGTCCACAGTACCACAGGAAATGTCCCAATCAAAAACCTATTAAAATAAGATAACGTATCCGTTATATTGTTATGTCCGAATATTCAATATTTAATTAGTAAATATTAGTAAATACTACATTCATATGCACTATTTTTCAGGTGCTTGCTGTCAATACTTGGTGGAAAGGTATTAGATTTAGAAAATAAAACACTCTTTTGTACTTGTAATAAATATAATAAATAAAGTGGAAATAAAGTACAAAGGAATATTGTGTTTTTTCTTAATATATTGCCTTTCCACCAAGTATTGACAGTGAACACACTAAAAGTGATCTTTTGTACTTACTCCACATTAATTATGTTATATGATTACAAACAACTTTATCGTGATGAGGGAAACCCGCCCTGATCATATTGAATAGATATAGAGTTAGTAGAAAAGAGTGTGTTTTTTTTTTAAATAATATATGTACATGTCAAATCGGCATGTGGTCTTTATTCGTTTGATATTTTGAAAACTCTATTGACGTTGTTTTAAATCCTTTACCCAACCGACTACGACGGGGTGGGGAACCTGAAATTTGCGTCCTTTTTTTGGAATCAAATAAGTAAGGCCTCATCTAAGAAGTATCAATTAGATTTATGTATACGAATTATTTTAAGAATGAATAAATGCAATGAAATTAAAAATTTGGCGATCTCCGATCTAAAAAAAATACCCGCTGTTTTTAAATATATGTGGACAACGTATGTCGGTACAAAATATCGTAATTACAACAGCTATCTCTACATTCGCTACGAAGAAAAAGGCATTTTTTAATTTTATCTAAATTTACTACATTTTGTATCTCGATACATAGGAATGGCGTTAGATAGGTTAGGCTCCGTGGCCGAGTAGTCAACATCGTTAGATTCGGTTGCGGAAGTCACGAAGTCGAATCCTAGTACGGACAGATTTTTCAATCGATTTATTTACTTCCATATGTTTCACATTGGGAGCGGACATGATTAATTTATGTAAAGGTTAATTCATTTTATGATGCATTTAATTAAGCAAACATTCGGTATATCTGACGACTCTACGCCCCTAATAACAGTAATCAAGACTCGATTAGCGTTTTAACCCGTTTTTGCCCGAATTTACCCGTAATTTGATGCAAATAAAAAAACACTGCTCACTCAGACAGGTTCAAAACTGAAAAAATACCACACGAAACGACTCCCACGCTTGCTAACTGTAGAGTGTAGACTGATGCAATATCATCTTTTATTGTTTCCTGCATATTGGAGTGGAAGTAAAAATACTAAATGTTCCAATATTGGAACACTGGGCAAAAATGGGTTAAATCGCTGGACGCATGTTTATGTAAACATAATTCATACAATTTTGTTAATTGTAAATCCTGTTGTTCCAATGTGAATGTTGCTTTTAAAAAGAAAACAGTAAAGCATAAATATAATTTGTTTTGGTTAATCCCCATAATCATTCTCAATGTTAAATAATTTATTTTTACAAGCTATATTAAATTTCGTATTACGGACGTTTGAGGTCAATCAATATTTGAAATGTTACATAAGCACTTTTTGTTTAAATATGTTATGGAATACGTAATCGCGCGAGTTATTATTTATTATTTGACCTTTAGCCGCGCAAAGCGTTTTCATTCAGCAACCAAAAGGAAGTCTCAAACACAGAAGGCCAATAATTAAAAACCAAAGTCGGTCAAATGTATTTCGAGAATTTTTTTAAAAGGTCACTAACACAATTAACGCATGAATTATTATGACTCTTAAATACAGGGGTCGGCACTTTTAAGCATGCTTATATTGTCAACGTGAATATACAATTTAAAAAAAGCGAAGCTGTTCAGGAAAGACTATCTACAAAGACCACAGATATAAACGCACTTTTGTTTTCTGCATTTAATCAATATAATAAAAAAACGCAAACAGCTAAAATGACTCTGTTTAAAATAAAATTTAATTTGTTATTCCACTAGTAGTGCTCCAACTTGGTACAAGTGTTACGTCTCTTTGAGAAGCATCATCAGACTGAAAGTTTTGATTTTCAAATAAATTTTCAATTTTTAGATCATTCGTTAACGTTGCGATAATCTGATGATGCTTCTCAAAGAGGCTAAACATGTATTACAAGTTTTAACACTTCGAGTGGAATAACAAAGTTCCTGAGCCACCCTTTTAATTGTGTGTATTCAAACCACAAGAGTCCACACTCCACAGTGTTGCCACTGCAAGTTAGGCTGACTAAAAATCGTCTGATGGAATACAAATTTGTTATGGGAATAATTGAAAAAATAGTTCGCAGTCGGTTTTCAATTAATTTAATGCAGGAGTTGGAGTCGTTTTTTCGACTCCACCTCCATGGTCCTTACAAAATTTATTCAACATTTAATGGTTTTAAAACAATCCATTACGATAACTCGTTATGTCTTATATTGTGGATTATCAACTTACTGGATATCGATGTCTAATCTAAAACTTGAGTTCAATACGCAATTATGTGTAAATATTTGTGCCCTATCGCGTCCAGTTTTCAGATAGTTAAAAATGACACTGAAAAAATGCTAAACTTCTAAAGAATTAAAACAAAATGTTGGCATTGTCTGGCTCATTACGCGAATATTTTTTAATGCCCTACTATTTAACCCGACTTAAGTATATAATCTGTGAAAACCTGTTGATGAAATGTATTAATCTCGGTCACATGAATAAATAATAATTGATTAATATTTACCATTTGAATACTGCTTTCACCATTATCTCAAAACAGATTATGAAGTGCTGGCTGACGAATAAACTGAATGATTGATATCAGATTAACAATGTTTGGAAAAATTGAACGATTTTTAACAATTTTTGGCAGGTTGAGAAAACAAATTAATCACGGAGAATAGAATTGGAATTGTTCGTGAGTATTGTTTTTACGTTACGCATGAATTGAATAAACTTTAAAAAATCGAAATCTACATGGAATCATCTCACGGTAAACATATAATGGGAACAAATTAAATGGTCAGAATTTAAATCAATTGTTGGTCAGAATAAAAATATTATACTGTCAGAATATGTTATAACCATTTTGGTTAGGTTAGGTTAGATTTTTTTTTTTAAATTTCATTTAAATTATGACTATTTACACTGACCGATATATTATGACCATTTAATATAAATTCTGACCGGAAAAATACGAGCCAAACATAATTACTCACTGACCGAATGTTGTCGATACTTGCCATTCTGTTCTAATAATGATTTATTAAAAAATAAATATCGGTAGAATAATAAAATAAATTTAAACAAAAAACGATACGTTAAGCCGACGTTATAGGATATGTATAAAAAAAGAAGTATTTTCAGCCTTGACTTGTCATCAGGCATCAATTGAATGTGTTCCTAATAGTCTGGCATTGGTTTAATTCTAATATCATGCACAGGTCCACAGTGCGAAATGCATTTCTGGTTTGACGGGCTAATTAATATCCAAATATTAATACTTTTTATTCTATGGTATGTTAGTGATTTGACCATTGTATGCAAATTGATAATGCAAAATAACGATTTCATTTTTCAATTGTTTCTTCAGCTTTGTATAGGCTCTCATCAATGAAAATAATGAAGCAGAATACTCATCACATACTATTTTTATTGATTTAAAACCAAGTGAATTAAACAGCTATCTGCCGCTCGTAACAATATATGTAATTATGTAAATGTTTTGCTGCATCCAATCATTTTTTTGTTTTTATCCATGTGCACTCTTAATGCCATACGGTCTCCTATTGAGGTTATCTCAACAAAAACTGCTTGCTACTCGGTTGCTCAACCTGACTTTTGAGTAAGGATATAAAGGATACGGCTAAGACAGGATTAGTGGTTGACTAGTCACTATCGCTGCAGCCTGTTGTTTTTTTTTTTTAATTGAAATGGTGTGAGGGTATTTTTTACACATTACAAACATCCATGCATTCGAACAGAAATCGATAAAAAGATTGAAAAAAATATCTGTTCGTGCTGGAATTTGAACCCGTGAGATTCATCACGGAAACTGCACTATGGATCCGACATATACGAAATAGTATATACATACATATATTATATGGGCCCATTAGAGGTGAAGTGAGCCAAGTGGCATGATGCGTTGTAATATTATACACGTCTCAAAGTATCGTAAGAGTGAAATTACCTCAATTATAATTAATTAATCAATGGTATCTCCGTAAAAAAAAAAAATATGCAATCCACCGAAACATCAGATAAAGACGTGACGTTTTATTAGTAGGCTCACTTCACCTGTGGATGTATTAAATATATTTTAAAAAAATACAGAAAAGAATGGACATTGATATGGAGTTTTCGACAAAATCTTCTTAGATAAATAAAAAAAATAGTACTCGTCTGAACTCACTCACGTCCACGTACATATCGACATCCGTAGCAATATCGCTTAACATTGTCAAAGCTGATAGGGCTTATATATGTCGACATAAACTTATTGTCGTATCCAATTTTTAATAATAAATTGCCGGTCACCGTAGGCAGAAATTAAAATCTTTTATTTCAGTTTGCTTTCAATAACATGGGTCAAACTTGTACACTTATTATAGATAGTATACATTTACTACCTATTATTAAATTTTAACTGTTAAAATTACCACGATCTTTTGACTTGTAATTAATCCAGTTAAAACGTAAATTAATAGCTTCATTAGGCCTCTCGTCGATTTAACTGGAAAATATTTTACGATACACTCTCTTTTTCGTTGACTGGTTGTAAATTAACGTTCGTAATAATTTATACTGTATGTATTAGCATGAATTTCGCTTTTTTATTCTCTGTAGATCCGGCATCAAATGTCAGACCGTAATGTATGACTGTGTTAATTATTATTTATTGTGTTATTAATATTTCAATAAACAGTTGGTTTATTCAAACATGTGCTATTATTATTTTGGCACGGTTATTTTTAATACATAATTATAAATATATCATTTTATTAAGTGGAGCAAATTATCATGTGGAATATTTTTAATCATGATGTTTTGAGAAGGGGGGTGATCTGGCCCCAGCAGTAACTCAAAATTCGTCGATAATGACTCGTTATAAAGATTCAAATTATGTGATATCCCGTCAAAAGACAAAAAAAAAATTTTTTTTTTTTTAATCCATATCCGCTCCCTATACGGAGCATATGGTCACCACGAAGCTCCTCCACAATTCTCTGTCTCCAGCCAGTCTCCTCGCCTCCTCCCAGGTCATCCCAGCGTCCCGTAACTCCGCCGAGTACATCCTGTGGATAGTCATCAGTGGCCTTCCACGACGCCGGGATCCATCCGGCCGGAAGAAGAGACAGGCAGGGTTCAGGCTCTCTTCAGGCATCCTCAACACGTGTCCAAGCCAGGTCCACCGCCGTTTCTTTATTTTTGACGTGATAAGAGGCTGGTTAGTCCGTTCTCTTATCTCCGTGTTCCTGACAAAGTCAGACCATTTCACCCCTAGCATTCGTCGCAGGCATCTGTTTTCGAAGCACAGTATACGGTTACTCTGCGCTTTCGTAAGGTGCCATGATTCGCAACCGTAAAGCAGCACTGTTAAGATACATGCGTTGAATAGGAGGCACTTGGTTCTGACCGAGTACAACCGTGAGTCCCAGACTTTCCGCATTGAGTTAAAGGTTGCTCCAGCTATCCCTAATCGGATCGCGAGCTCTTTACACGGATTGCCATCTCCCGTGATGTGTACCCCCAGGTACCTGAAACCGTCGACTCTTTCGATGTTTTGACCGGCGCTCGTCAAAGGGTAGTGTGGGTCCGGACAGGCACTGTTGCAGAGTACATTGGTTTTACTCGCATTGATTTTAAGACCGATGCGATATGAGTTTCTCTGCAGTCTATCCATCGTCTCTTGAATACCCTCGACAGATTTATCAAATATAACAGCGTCGTCTGCATACTCGAGGTCGCATAGCTTTAGATTGGGGGTAACGGTCACACCTCGGTCAGGTGGAATTGACTTCCTCAGAATGAAGTCGAAGATTATAATGAAAAGGAACGGAGCTAAGACGCAGCCCTGTCTGACCCCGGTTGAGACTCCAAACCATTCAGTGGTTATATCACCGATTCTTATACAGCATTCGCTCCCCTCGTGCAAGCATTTGATGATGGCAACAATCTTGGTTGGGATTCCGTACAATTTTAATATGTTCCATAGAGAAGACCGGTGCGGACTATCAAAGGCCTTCTCGTAGTCTACAAAGCAACATGCCAGCGAACTGTTGAATTCGTTGCTTTGCTGAAGAAGGCACCTAAGATTGTGTATTTGGTCCGCGCAGGATCGGCCAGGTAAGAACCCGGCCTGGTTTTCCCTGAGGATACTCATAATTGGAATCCTTATTCTCGCCAATACTATCTGCGCCAGGACCTTGCCAGGTACGCTGAGCAGCGTTATGCCACGGTAGTTGTCACAAAAGTTGTGCAAAAAAATACTTTATTGAATTTTGTTATTGCACCTATTTTTATAATCCATGTCCGCTCCCAATGTGGAGTATGGCCTCCTTGTGGAGGTATCTCAACATAAATTTTTTGACGAGAACTGTTTGTTACTCACTCGCTCAACCTCTCTTTTCCAAATAGAGTAGTAGGAATAGAAGGATAAGGTTAGGACAGGACTAGTGGTTAGCTAATCGCTATCGCTACGCCCAGTTATTGAAGGATCGGAAGGGTTTGGGGGGGAGGACATTTTAGACATCACAAACACCCATGTCTGATATGAAAGATATAATGCAAATATCATATTCCAATGGATAGATACATATCCATTAATCAACTAGGGATAATATCAATGTAGCCAAATACCGATTTAGGGATTCAGCACCCCGTGTTTGTAAGTGTGGGAAGGGAATTTTTTAGACATCACAAACACAAAAAATGCTGTTCGCACTGGGACTCGAACCCGTGAGATCCGGCACGTGTGCCAACAGCGCTAACTTCTGCGCCATATGACCCGATATATGCACCTATGCATCAGGTTAATTATTACAATGTGTAAATGCAGTTTTGTCATTACAATAGCCGTGTGGTCAACGCTCTTTGGCGTCTATCTTATTCGGTTACGGTGTCCATCTGTGCAAATCATTGTACAGACAATTTCATAAATTGATTTTTAATTTTAAAACCGTCACTGTTAAATGATATCCGTGTGGGTCGTATTTTATAATTATAATGTATTCTTCCATGGCATTTGATTAATTATTATAATATACTAACCGGTTCTCGGCAAGCGTTACAATGCCACTCAAAGAAAGAAAGTGTTTGTGTTGTAATTGTGTTTATTGAAGTCCTTGTTTTCTTTTTCTGTCTGTTTGACGTTTGCTGCCGATTGTCTATTGTACGACACACGCACTACCTACAGTATGTTAATTGTACTATAACTTCGCGCATGTGCAAGCATACGTTGTCAAAATGAAATGTATGGTAGACATACAAACATTGATTTTTAAATATAAGACCTACTGTAGGCTAATTTTACTATGCCTATAACCTTCACGGAAGTGCAATCAAAAAGTAAGTTAAAGTTTTATTGCAATCGGATGAGCGGTGTGGCAACTCATAAAGAACGAACAAACAAACATTCATTTTTATATATTAGACTATCTATAATGTCGCCTGCTGTGGCCCAGTTGGTTAGAGCTTGCTCGTTCGATCACGCAGGTCTGGGCTCGATTCCCGGTCAGATCACAGTGAACATGAAAATTATTCAATTCAAAGTTGTGATCGAAGACTGGGTGTTTGTGATGTCGATTCACATTATTTCCTCTCCTCTCATCCTTATGATCCTTTAATGACTGAGTGTGGCGATAGCGATTAGTCAACCACTAGTCCTGTTCTCACCTTATCCTTCCATTCCTACTTACTCACTTTGAAAAAAAGTGAGGTTGAGCGGCTGAGTAACAAACAGTTCTCGTAGAAAAAACTTCTGTTGAGATACCTCCACCGGGAGGCCATATGCTCCACATTGGGAGCGGACATGGATTTTTTTTTTAAAAGGCATACATACCTCAAAACATGTTTTTTTATCGATTTGCATACTGATGTAGTGATATGTACATTTAAAAAATCTAAAATAACCAGCTGAAGTTTCATATCGACTGTGGAAAGGAAAAAGGACGTAACCCACACATATCAAATTTTACAGGAGGCGCTAAAAACGTGTTTTGATGATTTTGTGACATATGCAAATTATGAATTATACACAACCTTGAAGTGCATGGATACTTCTAAGCTGGTGTTTAATTGATATAACCTAATATTAATTAAAGACATTGGCTCGGAAAAATCTTTATTTCAGTGTTTTTTCTTGGTTTTAATTTTTTACAAGGTCATCTTTTTCAAACTTAAAAGCTTAATTTAGATACTTATTCCGTATTTTCAGCTTGCATCCTTTTGATAGAATGTGTGTCAAGTTGTATACATTGTCATTATCGAAAAAAAACTGTTTTGGAAAATTGAGGGTTACGTCCTTTTTCCTTTCCACAGTCGATATGCAAATCTTATAAAGTTAACATTTTTTTAACTTAATAGACAGTGGATACTTTACTTCGCAGTGTGCTAAAGCAAAGCCCCTTTAAATAGTAAACTAAAGCCATTTCCAGAAGAGGAGAGAAAGACTGTCTGAATAAAATATAACTTCTTTATCTTGCTCTGTATTAATGTTATTTTGATTTATCATTCACATTTCGTACAAAAAACCAACATAATTTAAAAGACACACTTTTGTCACGCCGCACCTGGCTTGTTACGTGATATTATGAATAACTTATCATGTAAGTAATAAAAATTCTCTCATTTGCATACTTTTTACAAATCTACATTTTTAACTATACTGTCACTCCCCGAATATTTGTTTTACATGAATTGAAAATCAGATGGAATTTATTAATTTATTACTAAATGCATAACCGTGGATAACTACATTATAACTACTCATCAAAATATTATTTAACACATTGTTTGTATTGTATTGTTACAAAAACATCCAGGGGTGAGCTGAAAAGGGCTCGCGCGAGGCCTTTGTTAATTTTTACCGAGGCCAGCGAGCCTCTTGTTAATATAAGAAAATTCTTAATTTCTCACTTATCCAGTATACACAGTAGTACATTTTTACCCATTTACATTGATCAGTTTGCGGTAAATTGCATATTGTGTAACAATCGATTGCTTATTTAAGTAGTGCATATACAATAATTGCATAGGAGCAATAAAAAAAATCACTCCTTCCCCAGAACACCGAGAATTGCTTTGAGATTAAGCGAGACAAATATAATATACAGGCCAGAAGAGATACACAATACATCTTATCATATATGCTAATAGGGCCGGCGCCACCAAACAGGCGAAATAGGCAACCGACTAGGGCGCAAGCCATTAGGGGGCGCATATATAGAGTATTGAAATTATTTTATATCCTCTAATAATAATAAATAATAGTATGTTATATTTTATTTTGATTTTTGTATTTGTTTGTTGTAAATTATGTATCGTATTGCATATGATTCGAAAAAGAGAGGTTGAGTGACTCAGTAAAAAACAGTTCACGTAAAAAAACTTCTGTTAACATACCTCGATTGGGAAGCTATATGCGCCACATTGAGAGCGGACATGGTTTTCTAAAAAAAAATGTGTAATGATTTCGAATTGCCTAGGGCGCCAAATAACCTCGCACCGGCACTGTAATGCTATCAGTTATATATCAGTTAACATTAAATGTAATCAATTAGCTTTTTGTTTTCGCGAAACTATATAAAACAATTATGGGACTGTTGAGCAGTCTTTAAAACAAATAAGCCTAAATTTAAATGATTATTTAATATTTTTTTCCGGGAAAACATTAGTTCAGTTACATTTTATACTGTATTTTTCAATATAAGTTAGGATGTTATTCGAGAAGGTGTAGTGTGAATCTCTTACCCAGTTTAATATAATATATTGCTAAGTGAATTTAAGTACATAATCTGACGAGGGCGTAATCCTAAATAGCTATTAACTTAAAATACATTTATATTTTTTCACATTATTGAGTTTATATTGGAGTTCTACCAAGTTAATGCCAATTCAATCAATACTTATTATTATTAAAAATGATCAGCTGAATCGTTGCGCTTATATTTCATTGGACATTGAGTGATGGCGTCCGTACCGGGATGCCAATATAGACACTGCAGGAGTTGCTGGACTCATTCATCAATCAACCGGTTATATCCTGGCTGAATTTTCGGTGTATTTCAACTCTCGCCATTCCCGTTATGTTCACTGGAGCATTCATTGTTGATTAATCATTCTAACAAAAGTGGCAATTGTACCATTTTTGAGGAACGGGATTGAAGGAGGTATTGCGGGACGGAAAGTGTTCTTGTTGAAATCAAACTTGAATATTTCACATGTCACAACAATATTTTATTTATATTACGTGTGTATATACATATGTGTATAGATCAGAAGTTGTCAAAATTTTAGAGAAACGAGCCGGATTTTTTTTTTCAAAAACGTTGGGGTGGCGAGCTATGGAATCCTAGTAGGTTTTTTTTTAAATGAATGTTTCTTATCTATAAAATATTTATATATTAAAAATTGGAGGCCGTATTGAAATCTTTAGAAGGCGGGCAATAGTTTGGTGGATGCTGATATAGAGTATAGATCAGTGGCTCTCATGTGGGGTCACCAGAAGATTTTGCTGCGGCCACCACCACTTCATAGTAAATATTGATATTTTAAAAAAATGCGTTTTCACAAATTAATTTGTATATTTGATCCATTTTTTTCAGTAAATGCAACTGCTATTTTTATCATATCTCAAAACAAAAATTTGGTTTGGCCACGAAATATTTCCGCAGGACCGCTGATGTTTATAATTCGGCCACAGTGAAATTTCACGTGAGAACCACTGGTATAGATAAATGATTAACGTAGGCCTACGTAACACTGCAAAAACGCAACTAATATGTTGATCATTTTATATTGTCTTTTATGATTGATTTCAGTATTTTTTTCAAAGTCAAACCAAAATGTATGATTTTACTTCTAACACTGCAGAATCTATCATTTTCGTCAAACAGAATCACAGAGAATTTTGCTTTCTAACGAATTTTTGCGAAGAACTATCATGTGCGTAATGAAAACAATAACACTGTATAAATGCATTCCAGGCCGACAATTCATTGTTAAAAATTCAATCTACTTTCATGATTTTTTCTGTCGACCGGCGATATGAGGCTTACGTGCCGCGGGTTGAGCATCAAAGATATAGGTCAAAGTTATGCCAAGCACAGTGAGCTTAAAATATGCCTCACAATATTTAATTTCGAAACAATTATCTATATCAAAACTATCAGCAAATTCAATTAATTCCACGATATGTTGGCCGCTGTGGTTTTCCAGGCTAAAAATAAAAACTGGAAAATGGCTATTATTTTTTATTTAGATTGCCGTTCTAGTGCATATCATGCACCAGAGCGCAGCGCATGTCGACAATGCAATGTCAAATAATAAGCACTGCTATTTCGTTAATAGCCGTTATCAATCACCGGCCATAATAGAAATTTTCCGATTGGAAATTGCCGATAAATCTTATCCGATTCCTGTGACGCAATTTATTTCCGTTTTACAAGCCATTTGGCGATTTATGATTATTGATTTTTTCGAAGCCATAACACGTATTCAAAAAACGTCCAAAAATGCCAGTAAATAAAGACTACATATTAAAAATGCCACCTGTGTGGTCGAGTGGTCAACGGTGTTGGCTTCGGCTACAGAGGGCCGGGGTTCAAATCCCGGTACGGACAGTTTTATAAATTAATTTTTCAATCAATTTATGAATTTCTGTTCAAAGGCATGGATATATGTGATGTCTTAAATTCCCCCCTCTCACCCATCCTATCCTATGAACGGGGCGTATTGAGAGCGATTAGCTTACCACTAATCCTGTCCTAGCCCTATCCTTCTATCCCTACTCTCTTTGTAAAAAGAGAGGTTGAGCAACTGAGTAACAAACAGTTCTCGTAGAAAACACTTCTGTTGAGATAAACTCCATTAGGAGTCCATATGCTCCACATTGGAAGCGGATATGGTTTAAAAAAAATTAAAAATATACGATTTCGTGACAATTGACCAACCACTTTGCGTAATGCATACATATTTCTTCTTCTTCGTGAGCTATGCAGTCGTGAGCTATGCAGTCGGTCCTGTAGAAGGGACATTATTTATTGAAAAAATCCATGTTATTAAAACCATTATCTAAATCTCGCACAACTCAATCCAAACATAAATAAATAATGGGGTCCTTTTAAAATATGTATACTGCATAATATTTGTGTAGGTTGCCAAACGTAACCATTAATTTGACGACCATTTTGCTTGGTCAAAGATCATTTGACACTTTTAAGGTGTCTGTCAATTCTTGATGGAAAAGCATTATATTCATAAAAATAAATCACATTCTTTTTTACTGAAGCCGCATTTTTTTAAGGATCTCTTAAAAATAGATATGGATAGGAAGGTACTCAAATTAAAACCTCACGTCCTAAGTTGACGCAAGGGTGCCCAATATTTTTTCGCGCTGTGAGTTACTTTTCAATCTTAAATTTTCTCGCGTTCGACTCCTTACAAGATTCTTGTACGAAATTTTAAAAGCTAGATAATAATATTTTTCGGAGTCAACCATTTTTTTCTTTGCTATATACCGGTTGGCATCCTCAGGCTAACGCAAGGGTGTCCAACCTTTTTTTGCCCCGGGATCGACTATTCAATGTTAAGTTTTCTCGCGGTCGACTTCTAACATGATTCTTATAGGAAATTTTATTTAGGGCTTTCTTCCTTCTTCAAACATAGAAATGTTTATTTTAAATACGAAATATGTACATATCATTAGATAGGTATGTGCTAACTAAATAATTCAATTTTAGTATTTTTGTATATTTAAATTATATATGTTTTCGAAACTCACGGAAGCTTTCGGGATCGACCAAATTTTGCTTTGGGATCGACCGGTTGATCGCGATCTACCGGTTGGACACCCGTGGGCTAACGTTTCGTTGTGATTCTAACAATTTATTTATATAATAAATAATACACCAAGTTTCATAATTGTCTTAATTTATTTCACCTTGTGATCAGAAAAAAGTTTCGCATAACGATAGAGATATCTTGGTCTCGAAATATTTTACAAAAAAAAAAAAACTACTAAGAATTAACAAGTACACGCCATTAACTTACCAAAAAAGTTAGTGCTTTCATCTGTGTGATATGAAAACAAACGTCTTGATGTTTTTCTGCGAAACTCTCCGATAACGTTCTAGTTTCAGAATAGTTGTGGCGGAATATATTTTACCGCCGACCTAACAAACTTCCAGTTTCTGCTTCAGGCGAGCTCCTTATTCAGATTTATGGGAATCACATCCTACCCTGATACCAAGATTAGTGTACTATCCGGAAACATCTACACATTTATCATCCATTTATTCGCCTTACTATTGCTTTAGATTTAAGGCTATACTGAACGGCGGATTAAGAGTATTTAATGTTACTAGCCTTTGTCTTAAACCAGTTTTGCTCTAGATCTCACTCAAATATCTTTTAAAAATCAGTTTCTATATTTTTTTTAAATATAACGTTATTTAAATTTCTTATTCCACAGTTGTATAGTAAATATGTAATTCGTGGCCTTTACAGTCTGATTCATATCGATAGTCCAGTTCATGAGTCAAACAGCTTCAAATAACTATTTTGAGATGATGAAAAAAGCAATATTTCAATGGTCACTATAAATCAAGTATTATGTATTCATCTGCTGTCCGAAATTTACACATTGAATAATTATCGACTACAATATTATTATGAGTCTTTTTGAGAATTAAATTGATTTACATATTATATATATATATGTGTGGAAATTTCGTCTAATTGTTCAGATTTTCGTTTTTGCATTAGCTGTGTTTTTACTTATTGTAAATCAACAAATATTTAATTTAAGCAATTCCGTCAACAATATCACCAGTAAAATATTTACTTATAAATGTGACCGGTCCAGGTTTTACTATATAATATTAAGATTTACATAATTGCATACTAAACATTAATATTTGAATGTGAATCATAAAATATCTTTCCACCAAGGATAAACTATTAACATTATTAAACATCTTTCTTCCATGGTTCTACCTAGATACAATATTTAACACTTCATCTTTCATTTTATTATAGATATTTAAAAAAAAAAGTAATTTAAGTTAAGATAAGAAAACAATCAAAAATTTGCATTTACCTTATTTAGATCTTTACATTATGTACGTAAAAAGAAAGCAACGTTTTACAAAGATTAAACTATGATTCTATCACACTACTGTTTTATACAAGTTTAATAGCTTTATCATCCATTTTATATAATTTATTTACTAGTAAAAATACTTGTACATAAAACATCACAATATGGTTATTTGTCGATTATCTTCATAAATTTAATTTATATTATGGCTAAATCACATCTGAAAACGTGTAACTATTAAATTAACGAGTGTTTAAGAATATTGGTAAAAGCAAAAATTACTTTCAATGCGCATAACTTACTGAATATTTTTTAGTAATTGCAACGTTTTATGACTCATTCATCATGCGGTTTTCCTCGAACGTATGCCTTTATGAATAATCAAATACAACTTCACATTATGTATCCACTTATTTACATGCAAAAAATCTACCCCATTGCAAAAGCTTTTTTTCTCCTGGGTCTTTGTTGTTTTTTCACCCTCGTTTCATAATGGGATATACCTGCTGTTCTTTGGAAATAATATACACAGTGTTGTAAACGGCAGTGCTGTTAAATAAATATCTTCATAAATATTTATTATAATGCTCAAGATATTTTTTTTTTCAAACAAAAAATCTTTGACATATCACTATGTTAAATAAAATCAGTTTACTTCAGGTTATAAGTTTGTATTTTTTTACCACTTCGTTCGCCTTACAGAATTTTTTGTGTTGCATAAAACTTTTCTACATTCTTACTTTTTTTGGTTCTTAGTACCTACCTATTTTATTTCCTGTGCCAATTGATGTTGAGATAAGCACATTTACTTATAAGGTGAATAAATAATAAAATAAAAAATAAAGTTTTTTAGTTCTACATATTTTTTTATATAGTTGATAGATATTTCGGCGTATGTCTTTTTTCTGACGAACATTATAATAAAAAAAATTGTAGAACTGATACACTTTTATTTTTTACCGCTATTTTTTTTTACTTTATTGCAATGGAGGTCTACCAAGTAAGTGCCATTTTCCACTGAGAAACTGACATCGGAATATGTATGTATAACAATTTTTTTTTATATAATTTAAGTTTATATAATTTGTCAGTTCAAGTTCATCCGTGCTCTTGAACGCCTGAAGATGCCTCAAGGCAAAACCCGGGTCGCTAGTGACAAAATTTGTGTGAATGTACATAATTTGAACGATTAAAATTTTAAAAATGTTTATGCTAGAACTGGTAACGTAATATGTCAAGCAATATCCAATAAATTTACTACCCCTGTGCCAGAATTTTTTGCTGCAGAAAACAGGCGAAACTATTTCAATACCTGTTACAAACCCTTGTGAAAAAAACTACCTTCCCTAGGGTCGTCTGGTATTTGTTGTCTTTTTTCGACACTTTTTTTGTCGCTCAACTGCCTTATCGGGTAGACAGACCGAGAAACAAGGATGCATTTAATCCCCTAAATCACAGCTTTTTTTTCTACAACTGACCCAAATGAAGAACCGGTCCTGTAGAATGGGATGTGTATGTGATTCTTTGATTTTTTTTTATCGAGGGGTGGGAAACTGAATTATTCTTTGTTTATTTTGAAACGATATTTTTGGATGGTTTAACCTCTAGTGCGACCTTCATAATATACTCGCTTTATAGTATGCTGTAATAGCTCTTATGCGACATTTATTTTAATTTTAATATTCGTATATGTATTCCCGGGTCTGTGGTCTAGTGTTCAACGCTGTTGACTTCGGTTTCGGAGCTTGCAAGCTTGAATCCCGATACGTGATTTTGTATAAATGCTTTTGATAGCCTTAACTGAACTAACGTTGACTCGTGTTTAGCTAGTTATAATATGATCAGATCTATCAGAAAAAACACTCATAACCTCTCTTGCGCTTTGGAATAAAACAGATAAGAGCTGTGCCATATACAATATATTCAAATCATTGTACGGTCAAGAGCTTGAATCTTCGACTAGACACAATAATTTGATAGCTGAATATTAATTAAACGGCGTAAAAATAACGCTTTCCAAGCACCAACATTCATCCTATCTGTAGAAAAATAATGTGTGATCGGCTTACCGTAGGTTTTCGTTGAATAAATTCTGCTTAAATTATCCAATAAGAGTACGCATGCTCCACATAATATAATAGGATATCTCTGTAGTGTATAATAATTTGTTTTTAATCATCGATACGTTTTATCTGTTAAATTTATTACAGAATATAAATGGTGGTTATTTTTTATTTGAATCCATAAAATTTATATATAATATTTAACCATTTTAAATAATGCGTAGTTTTACTAAAACGAATAAACAACAATGGGGGCTATCGTAAAACTGGATATTAATTTGAAATCGGCAATACATTTTGAATTTATTACACTCGTAATTATTTACAGATTGATATAACCGGATTCGGAAAACACGATTTCCAACTTTTGAAAAAATAACAGCAAGTCTGTGGGAATTACATAATTACCACAAATTACTCATAAATTACAACTTTTATTGAAATTTTCTAAAATCGTTAATAAAGTTACTTCCTATTGTGGGAAAATACAGTTGCAAATTAACATTATTATTTTATGTTTATTTATTAATTTGTTCACGTTTATGGCAATATTATCTTTTGTTTTTTAGTTTTGCAGTTGATTTGAATGTGATTTGCATGTAGAAATTTGTTTTATGCGCCATTGCTTCTTAATATGGAAGCAATATTCAAGTCATGTCTAATAAATTGAACCTCAACCATCCGCCATGAAACGTATTCAAGCGCTCTTGGTGTGTGTTAATATTAAAACTGCACTGATCTAGTCATATTTTAATCTTTATAAGGTAAAAACAATCATATTATCAAAGAACTACTTACATTTAGTCCAGCAGAAGTATTTATGTGAAGATCGGAAGAATTTGTTTGAGAAATACTTGAACTAGCTTTATATTTTTAACATCTGATGTTTGTGGTGAAAAAATCGATCCCGCAGCTTGGTAACGGCATAATACTGTATAAAGACTGTTTTACGAGGTCTTATTGGTAATCATTCATCAACGCCCACCTTTTCGTAAACATAATATTGTGAATATGCTCCGGTTTGATTATATAATAATAATATTACATTTTTTTTATTTCATCGGTATTGTTATTGTAAATTTTAAACATTCAATATCATTTAAGGAGTTCACGGATTGCTTCTTAGTCATTTTTATCATGAAATTTTCAAACACCCATAAAAACAGTGTTAAAAACTATCACATTAATCATTCCTATATAAATTGTTTTTTTTTAATTTTCATATCTTGTTTATGCCATTGTCGCAAATTTTACTTAGGTTGATCATTTTTGACGGACATTAGCCATCCTTTTTTATATGATTTTCAACATGTGAACACATCGTCCTGATATTGGTGAATATCACCCGACGTTTAGAAACTATTACACTGATCATGATTTGTCTGGTAGGATCGTGAATTAGCTTAGCGCACACCTAATAGCGGATAGAATAAAAATTGATCAAAAATACAATAGGAAAAGAATAAGGATTTAACATATCGACTGTGGAAAGGAAAAATGACGTAACCCACAGTATTTTCAAAACAGCTTTTTTTTAATAATCACAATTTATACAACTTAATACACATTCTATCAACAGGATGTAAGCTGCAAATGCAGAATTATTACCAAAATTTAACTTTTAAGTTGGACCTTTCAAAATTACAAACAGAAAAAAAAGGTTATTCTTAAACAATTTATTAAATTATTATTAGATTTTGTCAATTAAACACCAGTTTACCAGTCTTCGTGCACTTTAAGTTTGTGTATATTACGTAATTTTCCTATGACCCAAAATCATCATAACAGGTTTTTTGCGCCTCCTGTAAAATTTGGTATGTGTGGGTTACGCAATTTTTCCTTTCCACAGTCGATATGAACATAATATTAAAAAAAAAAAAAAAACCTCTAAGTATGTGTCTTTTTCGGGGCCGAAAATGATCAGTTGAAGTTGGGACTAAACTAAACTAAAGTAAGTAAGCTTCTTCTGTCCAATTTTGTAAAAGACTTAAAAAATATTAAATTAATAATGAAAACTCTCCGTAGAAAAGTCTTTATGTCGAAACGAATTCATTTATTACTTGTATTGTTTCTTAAACTACTTGTTCAATAATACTTGTAAGTAAGACAATACAGAAATAATAATAACTGCTTCACAGCAGGGAGGTTAAAGATCTCCATTTTTATTCTGTGACCATAAATAATTCCCCTCATTGTATACACGACAAAAAAGATGTTATTCTATCATCCATCTCGCTCTATTGCATTGTATAATGTCTCTCTTTCTCTGTCACAATTCGAACGTTTAATAGACGGAGATGTGTTGGCAGTGTAAAAAAAGTGTATTTTTTGTTGTTATTATTATTTTGTTTTCTTACCTAACAGCAGATGGCGCGTAGCTATTGTTCTGTTGGCAGACCTTTTTTTGCCGGTAGGACGGGAATTCAAAAGTATTTATGTGCCACATCCACCAAGTATATGCAAGAATTTCAATGCATGTGTTTTTTGACCCGTCTGCCTGCATAATAATATTTTTTTTTGCATCATGGGTGAAATAGCTTTGTAGTTATCATTTGTTATCTTATACTTTTATCGTTACCCACACATTCACACACACACGTACAATACTTGACTATCACTTTTAAAAAAAAATATTGTGCATAATTTTGACAGGTACATAATATATTATTATTATTGTGGACATGATCTCCAGAAAGTCGATTCACGTTTGTTATAACCAAAAAAGATATGAGAAGAAATAAGTGCATGAGAATTAGAAAGCAAAATTGAAATCGCATTAGGTGGGTATTGTAAATATCAAGTGGGTATATGAATTAACCAGTGTTTTACCTATTAGGCATATAGAAATGGCACACATCCGGAATAGCACCAACCAATAAATAGTGCAGTTGTTACGTTTGTGATTTGTAGAATAGTACCGATGGATTGTTTTAAGTTTTATAAATACCCACATCACATGCATGAATTAGATTTCTTGCATCACTTTTTAACGGCCGAGATGACTCAAAGTGGGTCATCAGTGCCTAGTAGTATTTATGGAAATTTCTTCGTGGATATTCTAACACTATCTGTATAAATAGGGATAAGTTCTGCGAAAATAATGTGAATGGTTCTTTAACTCACCAATTTATATAGGTACTCTTTCTATAATTCATACTTGGAAATGATTCTTACGTAGCTGTAAATTATACATTGACTTTGCTTTATCCTACCTTTAGGAAATATAGTAGAATCTTTTTTAATGAATAGCGGCTGTCGTTTGGCGATCAATTTAGTCGCGTAATTTATGCCAAACAGTCAAACAACTGTTTTTCCTGTATACTATAATTCATTTTAACTGATAATTTAGCTCATTCCGAGCAAAAATATTGTTTCCCCTTATATTAAGAATGCTTACGTAGACAACTTTGAAATTGATTAGGTTTAGATGCCATGGTTTGAGCGACAGGAAACTATCAAAATTGTGACAGGTTGATCGTGTACAAAAAAACTCTATCATGAATTTCGCACGCGAAATAAAATTCAGGGTTGCGATCTGACGGAATAATCGATTTTGTCTATTTTTACACTTGGATGGACAATCAAGCAATTTGCGAATATGGTCACTTTAATGGTTCACTGAAAGCCGCTGTGACCACGCCGTAAAACACCATAACAATGATAATGTTTTGGAGTCGATCAATATTAGTTTCGGTTTGTCGCTGGAATATAATGGCAATGGTAGAACATTCAAATAATAGTCTGGTTTCAATTGCTATTCATGATATGCTCAATTCGCCGATATTTATTATCCTACTATGTACATCGACAAAACGTATTTAAATATGATTCTGTTTAAACGGTGAATTGTATTATTGATCACCTCGTAACTCTAAAAATGTTTCCATAATCCACGTTCATTATATTAACATGATTTTACCCTTTTGTGTCTTAGAATCGTCGACAGCATAATTGTGTCAGATGAATATGGTTACATGTTACTCTTTTTCTACTTTAAAATTACCAAAATACTGCTAATAATAATAGTCATATTGACAGTTTAATAACAGATAGGAAAATGCTAAATTATCATTAATGGTAATTATTGATTCCCATTGTTTACCCCCAGATACAAATATATTATTAGTATAGAAATGTCAGCATAACATGTAAAATGAAACTTGACAGAAAAAAAACCATAGAGCATATTACATATTTGGAATGCGAAGAAAATTTTTAAAAAATATTTCGTTTTGCGGATGAATTATCGGTTTATTTGATTCCAACGTTTATTTCTTTGATATTATCTACAATTAATTGATCTCCTAGAGAAATTCATAGTTTATTTGTGGTGTTAAGCATTTTTTTCTGGAGTAAAAGAGTAGAATGTTGTAAACTATATTGCTTGACCTTGTTTTGGAACGGACATAGTAAAAACATGTTAAAATATCCCTTACCAGCTTGCCTATATAAATATAACTTTCCAAAATGCTTAAATGATATGAGAATTATTCACCATTACCTACTTACTAAAATATTGGCATTATGCGTGATAACTTTCAATGTATATTCTTACATTGCTCCTAAATTCACAATGGCCTCTTCCTTCCAGACAGGACAGAGTTGTGATAAAAATCACAATGAGTTAACTACACGTCCACTGAGAGGCTTACTCACGCCACCTTGTGAATTATTCATGCGGCATCCATTCGCTTGGGCTACACCTACGTAACATAATAATAATAATACAACATCCATGACACATGGCGCATTACTATACCTTCTTAACTGTATGTAATGTTATACCATAATGATAGCTGTGAGGATAATATTTTGTGGGTTTAATTGGAGGACATTTTGATCACAAACTAGCAAGGCGTAACTTGTTCGATCTCAGAGATCTGAATTTAAATTTGGAATAACGTTTTGTATGAAACGTCAATGTGGATGCATATTTACAAATTTTAACGTATGCATGTTCATAAATGAAAGTATGTACATGATATATTTAATTAAATAAATTATCGGCGAATATTAATAATAATAATAAATCAAAGATGACAGACGTACAAACGAATCGAATTGAATGCATGACATGCACACAATGCACATTGTGTTTTAATATTATTATAATATGACATAATATTCTCATGTCGTTTCACTTTTTTATTTAAAAAAAAAACCGTTCTTTCCGAGCAATTTACTATATAAGTACATACATCATCAACTTGGTAAACACGTTACCTATTATCAGTTTTAAGTCTACTATCACTTACTAATTACTATAACTGTCACAAACAATTGGTACACTTTGTTATTAGTCTTACTTTTTTTTTTGTATACATAATTTTCGATTTATATTTTTATCAGTTCTTTGTGTGTTCGTTATGAGCGAAACCGGTTCTGATATTTAATAAAATGCTAAATAATTACAAAAAGGTGTTTTGATTTTTTAATTATCTATCATTCATTTGAACATAAATGCAAATATTTTATGCTATTTTTGTTATCTCTGATAAATTAATATTCTGCTTATAAGATTCAGCGTCTTATTGAAAGCTTCGTATCTATGGGAAATCTATTGCAGTGGTCGGAAAACTTTTTGGGCTCAAGGACCACTAAATTTACAATTTTAATCCAGCGGACCACTAACTGGACTTTTGTGTTGAGTATTACATATTTAAATAAAAGTGATCAAATGCGTCTAAAAATGAACCAAGTTCATAAAATAGTGTCAGATTTCTCTGCGGACCACCAAAATTTTCTCGCGGACCACACTTTGCCAACCGCTGATCTAGTGTCATCATACTGTCACTTCTCTTATATATGAAATCATAAATTCAGTCCACGATCCACACGCATCTATGCAGTAGGTACATATATAGAACATCTACTTATTAGAAAAAAATAATTCACAACTTGAAAAGCTGCACTTGAAAATGTGAAACTTATATAATCTCACCAAAAAACATTAAACAATTTAATTCATTCAAATAATTAGATTGGCATATTGTCGATAGGTGAGGCTGTTAGTTAGCTGATTTACAATTTATAGGTAAATGACACATAAAACTCTATAATCGGTTAAATTGTTAACATTGTATATATACAGTGGAACCCCGATCTACCGTTCTCGCATTGTTCGTTTTCCCGCATTAATCGTTTATTTTTCATAGTCCCGGCCAAACACCCATAAGAACAATGTTAAATAATCCCGCATTAATCGTTCCCCGATTTACCGTTTTCCTCGATCTATCGTTTAAATATTTTGGTCCCGTCACAAATATTATCCCGATTGACCGTTTTCGTTGAATATTTCTCATAAATAGTCTTGCGTCGTATTTCGTTTTGCGTTTTTTACAGTGGAACCCCGATCTTCCGTTCTCGCTATCTTTGTTTTTTTTTGCATGCATCGTTTATTTTTTACTAGACTAAGACTTCGTAATAACAATGTTTAATAATTCCACGTTAATCATTCCTCGATCTATCATCTAAATATTATCATCCTGTCTTAATTACGATCCCGATTGACCATTTTGTTGATAATATCTTTTTTCACTCATAAATAGTCTTGCATTGCATCTGGTTGCGCGATGCAAGACTGCCCAAATAAAGAAAATTAGAAAAAGTTAATTAATGTATGACTTGGTTGAAAATTAAACATTTTTGGTACTATTTGAAGATTTCCCGCATTATCGGTTTCCCGCATTATTCGTTGATTTTTTCCGGTCCCTTGGAAAACGTAGAATCGGGGTTTCACTGTATATTATATAATTAATAATAATACTAGGTGGTTGCGGTGCGGTAGCCATTGTTAGCACAAATCCAATTATCATATCTGGACCGAGAGGCGTGCTTCAAAATGGCAGGTTGCACGTTGCACAAGATGGATTAAAAAGGAAACGTATGACATTCGTTTACACACAGTAAAGTTTTAAAGCGCCGGTTTTGGCGTTAATGGCCGATAACGTGACTGGTGCTAATTGGACACTTGCATAACGGTTGTCGCTGTTTTATTTTCTTTCAACAAAATGCACCCTCTGCTATTGACTGACATCTTTTATCTTTTCCCGAACCGCGTGTCCGAGTGCAAGTGATGTGTGCACGTGCATTTATGGTGTACAACGTGATGATTCTTTGTTTTATTGTCATAATATAATTACACTACCAACCGAATAACCAGAAACATCAAAATGGCGTATCAAAATACGAAAATGGCGCCTAATTTTTGACGTTTCAAACAGGGCTGTGGAAAAGTCGGGTAAAAAGAAAACGACTTCGAATTGATATTTTTAATCATTTCCGTTTAACTTACATATGTACATACCATCAGAGCATTCTAGTTACTAGAATAATTCTAACACTTTTCACTTTTAGGGTGTTCACCAGTGGTGTAGTGGTAAATAAATAGGTACCAGGTCGGTCATTGATTTCTTCCCTTTTTTTATTTTTTTTAACCCTTCCTTTACTATGCAAAAAAAGCACAAGCTCCTGAGCTGTGTACCCGTTACACATCAGGAAAACGGGAGTGAATCATGACAATTATATAACACAACTACAGCAGTACTACATATAATTGTCATGATTCACTCCCGTTTGCCTGATGTGTAACGGCTACACAGCTCAGGAGCTTGTGCTTTTTTTGCATAGTAAGGGAAGGGTTAATATCCATCCGAAGTTAATAAAGCCACAACTTTTAACAATTAAATTATATGTATGTACTTGAAAATTATGTTACAAGTCAAAAAGGTGGCAGGGCGGCGCCCTGGCTCATTTTTCACCTGGCCCCACTACACCACTGGTGTTCACTGTCAATACTTGGCGGGAAGGCATTATGTTGTTTCTTAATCTAATACTTTTCGCCAATCAATATGATGAATAGATTAATTATTTTTTAATATCTTTGAATTATTTTACTCTGATATTTCCGACTCCGACTCAACCTCCGAAAAAAAAATGCCAACTTAACGACTCCTGGCTCCGACTCCGACTTCACAGCACTGGTTTCAAGAAGCCATACTTGATGAATTGCTCGCGTGCTATAGATTTTTTCTAATCCTTCAGGAAGCTTAATATCGATAATCTTGACATTTTTTAGCCCCTCATGTCATTTTTCTATGTCTAGCGTTTGTTAGTGAGTTTATACACTTACTAGTTAATTTATATATTAACTAGAAAAAGAGAATGTGAATTGATTTAAGCTTCAGCCAAAAATAATTCTACTAAGTTAATGTGTACATTAACTAGTGAATCCATACATTTCACACATTTACAGTGACATAAACATTCTTCCAATGAGGAGTACATATATTATAATAGCTGCTTTAAAATTTTAATAAAATAAATATGCGTATCCAAAATTGGTGATATTGATGTTAGGAGTAAAGGATTATTGCAAAACAAATATATTTTATGTCCTGGCAATTATCTGATACCACAAATGGTATCAAAAATATAAAATAATACTTGTGGAACTTAACACATGTTTAGAATATATTTCACGCTGTACAAAAAATTGAAAATGATTTCCGCTATAAAAAAAATTAATCACAATATAAATAAAAACTATTTTAATATTGTATAATAAAACTAATGATTATGACGATAAAACCTTGTTTGGCTGTCGGCTCTAACGTAATCAAATTTATTGGTTGTCTTTTACTGAGAGGATATAATGCAACAGAAATTGCATACATGCATTGCCTCTCGGCCTGCATAATTAAACTCAGCTGTTAACACTAGGAAATCGTAAAAATGCAAATTGAGTACGTAATTAGGTTCCAAATACCTGCATGTTTTAATTGAAATTATTTTCACCTGTCTTATGTTAATTAATATAGCAAGTATTTTTATTAGTATGGTTATTATTATTGTCGGGTCCTATAGCGCTGCGGTTAGCGTTGTGGACCTCAAGGGTCCGAGTCCCACTACGAACAGCATTTTTACCATTGATTTATCGATTTCTGTTCGAAGGTATGGATGTTTATGATGTCTTAATTTCCCTCCCACCTTTCACATCCTTCAATAACTGGGCGTAGCGAGAGCGATTAGTAAACCACTAGTCCTATACTAGCCTTATCGTTCTTTCCTTATAACTCACTTTGAAAAAGAGACGTTGAGCGACTGACTTACAAACAGTTTTCGTAGAAAAAATCTGTCGAGATACCTCCATTAGGAGGCCACATGCTCCACATTGGGAGCGGACATAGATAAAAAAAATATCAATCACTGTTATTCATATATTTAATAAGTGCATGTATTAAGTTTGAATCGTTCAAACTATGTACATTCTCACAGATTTTGTCACTAACGACCCGGGTTTCGCCTTTCGGCATCTTCAGGCATTCAAGTGCACGGATGAACTTGAACTGACGTTTAGTAAATGAAAGTTTCGTGTGTTCGTTTCATTTACTAAACGTCAGTTCAAGTTCATCCGTGCACTTGAATGCCTGAAGATGCCGAAAGGCGAAACCCGGGTCGTTAGTGACAAAATCTGTGAGAATGTACATAGTTTGAACGATTCAAATTTAATATTGAAATTCCACCAAGCACCTTCAGTCGAAGTCTTAAATTATTCAAAAAAAGTGCACGTATGTTTATTTATATTCATTTTTTTTTTTGTTTGCGAATTTAATCAGATGAGCTTGTTCGCTTAAAAAGTATACGTACGTAATAAATATTATTGAATTAATGACATCCTCCACCGGAAACAGCGAATTAAAGTTATGCAATAGTAATAGGCCATGCATAAAAAATCACAAAGAATTTCGCGTGTCTGAGATTTCATTCAGCAAATCGATATTTATATACAGGTCAATGAACGGCAGGTAAATTATACACCTGGAATAAAACATGTGTCGAATAAATGTGGTATTTGAGAAGATTGTATTAAACTTCTCCGGCAATCTTCATCTAGTAACTTATCCACTGAGCTTCTAAACTGTACTTGGGAGATCGATCAATAAAATTTCGCTTAAAAAAAGATACTTCCACCTTTGCCAATCATTTAATTCTTGAAAACCATACGTTTAATTTTGACTCAGGTATTGATTTGTTACATACTAACAGGGGCGAGTTTAAATTATTTTACCAAGAAATCTTAGAGATTAATCGAGCTCAGCTCAACAGTTTGCCAATTTTAAACGAGCAATATTATCTACCAAATTCTCCATTGTTGTACCCCTTTTAAATAATTGTCATTTTATTAATAATTCAAGCACTTGCTATCATTAAATATTAATTCAAAGGCTTAAAAACAAATCAACTCATTAATAATAGGTCGGATAAAACCCTAGATTTATTTTAAACATTCCTATGTTATTATCTGGTCATTAATATTTTACAAACCCACTTAATCCATTGAAAATTGTATACATTCAATTTTCGCTAATTTACATTTTAATAGCCTTATAACTTAGTGATCTACTTATATTTTTGTTTATAAACGATACAAACTGTTTACTACGCGTCAGTTCAAGTACATCCGTGCACTTGGAATGCCTGAAGATGCCGAAAGGCGAAACCCGGGTCGTTAGCGACAAAACTCATGGAAAAGTACAAAATTCAAATAATTTAAATTTTATCCACTGAGCTTCTAAACTGTACTTGGGAGATCGATCAATATAATTTATTAATGAATTTCATTGTACTTGTTCGACACCAGTAATTCGATGTGTAACAATTCATCCTATTAAATGACTGGTCATATCTTCACTTCATCTGTAAATGAAAATCACTACACCTCGATGCTAAATTTTACAACCAGAACCAATTAATGAAAAATCAAACAGTAAACTAATAATAAGTAGATCAAGATATTTATTGTAAATCAAAGAAGAAAATATAATGTGATAAGAAGACTTACTTATTGATAATAAAACAATTCAAACACTATAGTCATATTAGTGAACGTATGTACTTTGTTCCAAAACTGTACATATGATCAAATGTCAAATGCGAACGAAAATATCAAATTCGCTATTACTTTGTTTGTTACATTATAATATGCAAAAAAACTCGTTTCATGCTTTAAAGTAGTAACTCAATGTTTAGTACACTGTAGAAATTTATCTCGATAGCTTATAGAAAGAGAGCAATGTTCCAAGAACGTTCTTCTTTAATAAGATGCAGATATCTACGTCTTGCAGTGCCCGAGAGTCGAGACTGCGTCGCTTTCTGTATGATTTGTTATGTTTCACATTTATTTTATGTTGCCCAACTGTAGAACACTTTTTTTCGCGCTTTTTTGACTTGGCATCTCTTCATCAATTATATTTCTATTCTCTTTCAGACTTATGACACATTTATTAATGTATTGCATTTTCGAACATGAGTTAATGAAAACAGATCATGATTTTTAAAGATTACTAGAAAGGTGACGTAATTACATAATTAAACCAGCTCTGTGTCAATGTTTTGTAATCGTGTTTTTGTAATATGGACAATGAAAACCGGTAATAACGATCTATATCAAACTTTAAAAAGGAAAGTGGAAATCTGATATTTTAAATACTATGTCAATATTTGGAATTGACAATATAAGAAAATTGTGAATTGAATGTAATTTAATTCCTTTAAATGTGTCTACATCTGCATCAAATGTTATCTATCGGCTACGGATGAGTAGACATTTTTTTTAATGCCGAATCAGAATCTTTTCATAATTATTACAGAACTGTTTAGTATTTTTTCTCCCTATTATGCCCTACCTGTTAAATACACGTTCAATCAATAATTTTACTTTTGAACACGTTTCGTAATGAACCTAGGTATTTATCATTATGATTAGGTCCTCTAATCCTGGGATTCTGAATCCCGAAATCCGGGATTGTGATAGTACTAATTTCAGGACGTCGGGATTGATAAAATTAGAGAAAGTTGTGCGAGAGCTAAAAGAACAATCCGTAAATTCCTGGTTTTTGCAAATTGCAAATCTTGGGAGAGCTAAAAAAATGTCTCGCGGCGTTTCATTTTGGGTATCCCGCAAATTCCTGGGTTTTTGAAATCGACAAAAATGTCTCAATCACGAATCATTTTTATGTTAAATGTTCAATCCCAATGGGAAAAATTGTCAATTCCGAAATCCCGGGATCATAAAAGGTTCCGGGATATGATGCTCTTATTGTGATGCATTATGAACATTTACACTACAAGTAAAAGTTTTCATCGAATTAATATTTTACTATTTTTATTTTACAATTGGTATTATAGTAGCACTTACGTGAAAAATATGTTTGAGAGTTATTAATGGCACTCCTGATATCTTAGTAACTAAGTCAGATGTATCTTTTAAGTAATCTAAATAAACAACAAAAAAAATGCTTATGTAATGGAACAATCAAAAACCCTTGAATACAATATATAGCTAGGCATATAATATGGTGTAGTTAGAGTTGATGCAAGTTATTTATATTCTGTGGACGCAATGCGTGAATTGCGTGACCTGCTTGTTACATAGACGAGACTGATTTGAAGAAACAAGTAAGATGGCATTTTATTAACAACTGGTCGTTTGTTCCGGAAAGTGACAGCGGGCTATAAAAAGTTCGCAGTGAGATTCAAACAAACGACGCACGATGCACTACAAAGAAAAAAACCAACACACTCGGCGCTTTATGCAAAGAATAATAATGTTTGCATTCTTTGGCCGCCTTCCAACGCGCATACTCTCGTCGCTTTCTCGACAATGGTCACATTTCGTGGATGAAAACCCTTATTGGACACCTTTTTTAAAATTTAAACTTTATATCTTTTTGAGACGTCCTGATCTTCTGAATGTAACAAGAATTTTCAACGCAGCACATGATTTTGACTGAAAGGATCGACACCTACACGACAAGAGAAGGAGTGTTTGTAGCAAGCTTCCTTAGACAAACATTCACCGGATAAAGATAAACATGAGAGATCACAATGCCACTTGCTCGGCCACATAAGTCAAGCCGATATTATCAAGTCTGTGAAAGTCCATATCCAGAGAGCTCGCTCTAAAAGACGAGATCATTGACAAATAAATAATAAAAGAATTCACATAGAGTTTTGTTCACGTCTTCCTGAATAAATGATGTCTCTGGATACTGTAGTGGAAGGGTGTCCTTAAATCTTTGCCCTCCTAACTTACGGATAATATGCAAGACTACAATTAAAAATCAAAACTCAATTCACCATACTTTAGAATATATGAAAGGGATAGGGGCGCAAGCCCGACATCTTCATAACAGAATACACAAAAGTCGAGTCTTAAGTTAGAATTCCAGATTGTGGTGTTCATGTGAGATATTTAAAAGTCTGCAAAGTTAGCCTTGATTGCGATGAAATCAGCGTGACCTATTGAATCATTTCAAAATCATTTCAGAGGAAGTCCAATAAGATCTTGAAACTGACTGATAGACCACACTTATTCTTAATTATTTAATTGAATAATATTCCATATTCTCATGTCACCTGTTTGTTTTCACTGCCGAGTGCAGCGCCGCGCCAGAAGTCAGCATTCGCGCATGCAGACAGATCAAAAATTAGAGAGGTGACGAGGTGAGAAATCGGAGCAACAACCGCGATAAACTTTCAAGCGTATTCAACATCCTAAAAAATATTCTTCGACGTGCAAATAGACATTTTACCTTATTGACCTTGCGGCATTTTCCTTATAAATTGCGCTGATTCGAGCACAAGTTAGAAATACAGTCATCTCTGTTTAACGAATTCTTCTATACTGCTTTCAATTTGGTGATATCTTATCTTTTTCTCAAAATAGTGAGATTATCAAAAATACCAATTTTGAGATAGTTGATCTTTACAGATTGTATGATAAGTTTTAAATAGTTAATTGTTCAGCTTGTTACCTAGTCGCTCAAACTTTCTTTTTAGTAGATAGAGTAGGAATATAAAGCCTAATTTTGACCAACCGAGTACATTGCAGAGCAACAATATTGACCGAGTAAGTGTCTGTTCTTTTCTACGTACGTTTCGTTCTTTTCAACAAAACTCGACACGCTGAAAACCTGAGTGTGGGCGTGCTACAAGTGGTGGGGGTATTCTCTCCTCCGAGAAAATGAAAACGGTTTCTATTCACTCGCTCACTCGAATCACTCTTCGGATCGCTCGTCCAAATCCCGTGCATGTTGTTGTATTTGGCCGAGTTCACTCTTCGGTCGCGTACTCGGTTGATGTAAACGTTGACTTAGACGGGCTAGAAGATGCTTTTTAGATGGCCTTTTTAGTATCAAATTTAATAAAATAAAAATAATTGATTTTATTAAATTTGAAAAATATATATTTGACATTACAGCTTACGCCAATGCGTCAAATATTTTGAAGTTGAAACATCATACGAGATATAGTCGATGAGAATTATTGAAAGTCACATGAGATTAACACAAGGAGAAATGACTTCACAAACACCCATGTCTTAGATCTCAAATTAAAATTGAAGAAAATCCAATTAGACATTGACCTTAGTGGGAATCGAACCCAGACCCACCTGATCGGTAGAGCAAGCTCTAACCAACTAGACCACAGCGATAATGTCACTCCCGTAGGGGGGTTCGAACCTCGGATCACAGACGCCCATTAGCTTTGTCCATTCGAGTACACGAGCATCCAAATTAGCCGCTCAATATTTCGAGAAAGTGTGAATAAAATAAGACCTGTATTTTGGACAGAGTAAAATTCAATTTTTCATTGATTTGTTAGTCGGAATCCTAAAAGGCACGAAATTCATTGACTAACCTAGTTATTTAACATTTAGAAATCTCACGATGTCTTTTATTACTTATTTGCTAAGCAATCTTCATTCATCCTATTTAACTATGCATAAATACATTATATTTTTTACAAACAAATTTCAGTTGGTGAAATCTATGCGAAGTGTTTTTTTCATTGTTGAATAATTAGGCATGCAAACCAGACTTCGCTGTATCCCAAACTCGTTTTTCGTCGTGGTTTTTCTTGTCTGCGAACGAAATAATACAATTTGTTTCTATGTCAATGTCCTTCTCTACAATTCAATCGATTTGCAAAGCGAACTGTACACCGAGCTATGCAAATACATTTTGAAAAGCCTGCAATTTGACTTTGTCCATTAAAATTCAACGTATATTTTTACATTCACATCTTGCATATCAAATGCATTGGTTCTTGCTTGAAAATTTCAATAGATACTTGCGCAATGGCGTGCCAAGTTGGCGAAACATTAATAACGCTGATTTAAAATACGTGATTTAATTCTGATAAATATAACTATGCAATACGTAACTTTTGTACTGAATTTACTCGAGTTCTTTACCAAAATATTATCATCAGACACTCTCAAAAGTCATAACAGTTCTGTATGTTATCGCTCGCTTAATCTCAAAACAGATATAGCTAGCTATCCACGGTGTTCTGGGGAAGGGCAGATTTTTTTATCACTCTTATTATATACCGTAAAATAATTAATATCAACAACTGGAAGTGTACCAACCTACTTCATATTGCTTGAGTGGAGAGTTCTAAACTGAACGCAGAAATAAGTACCATTTTTACTTAATCCGTAGATAATATATTTATCAGAAATTGCAATAATGTATTGATTTGATCTAAGAATATTGTTTTTTCTTTATTTAACAAGGGGCTCGATGGCTTACGTCAAACTTAACAAAGTGCTCGTGCGAGCCCTCCGAGCCCTTTACAGCCCATCCTCTTCTCAACTTAATCGGTATCATCCTTCACACGCCATCGTCAGAAATAGTCAATAGTTATGACTCTTACACAATTTCAAACATGCTATCAACCATGTATATGACATAATAAGCAAAACCTAATTCTTTGCTATTTTGTTGCCAGTGTGAAATAAGTGAACCCCTCCCTAATGAAGCTTATCTCAGTTGAAGTTGTTCTACGAAAAGTACACATAAGTTATCAGTATTTTTCGTAGAACAACTTCAAAAAAGAAAGAAATAATAGAAGAATGAGGCTAGAGCAAGACAAGTGTTTTAGCTAATCGCTGAGTCCAAGGAAATGCAGATTTACTTAAATCCATGACTTCGTTCTCAAATCCATAAAACGATTGAAAGATCAATTTATAAATGTGGCTTTACTGTTTTTTTTTTAATTCGTGGACACCTCTAAGTTGATCACTTCGCTGACGTCCCAAGAATATATATTGCCTTATTTATATACTAGAGTTTCTTCTACCCGACCTCGCTCGGTATTTGTGATATGTAATATAATTAAATTTTGTATTTAACCCATAGGAAATTTTAAAACTTAAAATCAAACAAAACTACCTACAAAAGTTTAACTTAACAGGAGAGCCAAAAAACGTTATTTATTATTTTGGTCCTTTACAAAGCAGACGCGTATTTGAAACCTAAAGTTCGTATTTTACAATTTATTCTGTATTTTACGTTTGTATTGATTATGCTTTAGATTAAGTCTTAAACAATGGTAATTTAATGTAGTTTATGTTCAACATTACTGGTGATTTAAAAAGAAACTAGAAAATATTGACATTACGTTGTTTGACTATCATGTAGCCGAAAATGAAAAATAACATTTTTGTAGATAGCGTTGTTTAACTTTAAGCCCTCGATGTTCGAATGCAAATACAGTGAGATACACTATATTCATTATTAATCCGTTCCTGACGGCTTAACGAATATGATTATTCTAAATCAATACAAATTAAAAGTTATCGCCATGTATTTGCTTGCTATACGTTTTCAATTTTGGCTTCATAGTAATTTATTGAAGTTTTTGGGCGACTTGCCAACGAGAGAGTGTGCACCTTCTATCTAGTATTTATTTTTGACAGTAAATCTTTTGGCACGTGCCTATGAATACTTCAACTGCTGTTATATATCAGCTGTTCCATATCAAATGATGATGCTGGCGAATACAAGAATGTCTAAAAATAGCAAGAATGTTATTGTAAACTATTTATCATTTCTAGCGCAAGTTTGGCTTCTTTCATATTCTTTAAAAGCACATATGCGGTTGTTGATATGTCTGCCAAGTGTTGTTGTTCAAGTTAATAGCATATTTATTGTTTATTATTATTTATATTAATATTTTAAGAAAATGGCTGTAAAATTTCAATCTACATACGGGTATAATTTAAAATCTCGACTGAAGGTGCTTGATGGAAATTCAATGTTAATTTAGAATTATTTTCATTTTGTACACTTCCATAAAATTCTTGGTCGAGTGCATTCGCGCACTGATTAGTACCGGAAGATGCCGAGAGGCGAAACCCGGGTCGTGTTCGACCAAGAATTTTATGGAAGTGTACAAAATGAAAATAATTCTAAAATAAAAACTACATACGGGTGTCAATTATCTTACTAAATTTTGATTGTTCATTTAATATAAGCGTTTTTTTTACTGCTACACAATATATTATATAATGATAAATATAATACGTCCGTCTTAAACTTAAAAAGTACATACACACAATCTCACGTAATATTTGTCTGCGCATCGTGCACATCACTCGTACTTAGAGAATGTTGACAGAGGCTGTTTTATATGGTATTAGGGATTGCAATACCGCTATTACCAAAACCCGAATACCGATATTTAGCTATATACAGGTATTACGGTATTGAATATGAAGCAAAACCGAACTTTGAATGCTTAGAAATCTCATTTGTGATGAATTTAAATATTTTAAATCTTGTATTTATATATTGACAGGTTCTAGAATTGATGACCCATTTTAATGGTGTATTATTATTTTGTTTGTTGTTTATGAAAATCGCCCAATTTTGTGTATTTTTAACGTCGGTATTTTTATATGATATATCGAAATACTGATGCTGAGATCTTCTTCCGGTATTGCAATCTATATCTGGTACTATTATACTAGTCTTTTTCGATCAGATATGTTTATAATAGAATTTACTTACATGTACGGAATGGTTTATAATAATTCCCCCAATTATAAAATAAAACGTTTTGTTATGGGAGGACTGTCATTAGAATTTTACGATTATTCGTTTTTTTCTGAAATTTATCAAACATGTAGAAAACAGAACAGGTTTCAACCAACGTTCCCTCTAAGCTGCGCGCGTGCGCGACCGCGCATCAGTTGGGAAGCCCCCGCGCACTCATTCCGGGTTGGCGCGCACTACAAGACAGTTGTTCAATTAATATTTGATCGGTCCGCGCAGTCTCCGCGCAGCTTTTGAAATTTCAGCGCAGCTAACCTCTTGCCTTAGAGCATAGGTTCCCAACCTTTTTCGGGTGGCGACCCCTTTTCATAAAATCTATGTGACTCGCGACCCCCCATACAATCCAAAAGTCATTTATAATTAATGTAATTAAAAAAAACAACGAAAATATTTTTTAAGTATAATTTTATTTTAAATTTTGTATGTTGAATAATTAATTTAATGCAATGGTTGAAATTGCATGTTGTTAACCAGTCTCAAAATTCGCGGATGAGTTTTGGTTAACGCCAACCTCATGTCATTTTCAACATTTAATTGGTTTCTTACTTTTGTTTTTAAATAAAAAAGCGTTGAAAATCCACTTTCGCAGAGATATGTAGAAACAAATGGAACTTTGGATGGATTTTTTTAGTTGACTGTATAAGTTGGCGACCCCCAGGTTGGGAACCTATGCCTTAGAGGGAACATTGGTTTCAACCCTTCTTCTTCCGTCCGTGCTATCTTTACATAATGGACATGAAAAAGGTGGATCTGATAAATGGCTGAAGAAATCATTAAAAATAACTTAGTACATCAGTTTCATTGTCATCGATTCCAGGATAATTAATACTTTTGTAAATAAATATACCCACTTACTACATATCTAGTAAAAAATCCCAAATCCTTAGTACTTTGGAGATACTGGTTACTAAGTGAATTTGATTTTTAAAAAAATATGCTGAATTATAAAAAATACGCTTTCAATATGAAATCGGTGCAGGAGGGATACAGTGTAACATTTTGATTGTGGTAATTAATATCTTGTCACATCGTTTGTCACACATTTCTTCAAGGCTACCATTACATATAAGAAAACGAGAATACTTAAAAACAAATCAAATCTTCACACTCCCTACTAATAAATCTCGATAATTTATGGTCCGCGAAAATAGCTCGCGTTGCGTTCACACACAACTAACCACTGGATACAGATAAGCATCTTAATATTATAAAGAGTCATAATAAATTTGAAATTTATATCTCTTACTCAGGTTTTGTTAATAACGTATATGCATTTTATAACAAAAAAATATAAAATTTAGGTGAAATGATATACAATTCCATGAATTTTCGAATCCAAAAATCCCAGGTATTTATTAATTGACGGATTTCCCCAAATAAACAGCGCGACACCTTTTTTCGTTTAAGCTCTTCCAAAAATTTTCAAATCCAAAATCGCAGGAATTTGCGGATTTCCCAAAATTATATTTCGGGATCCGGGATTGGATACCCTACCCCCACCCCAACCAATTATTACGGATTTGAATGCGTTGAAACATTGCGTGTTTTTTCGCTGCGGAATACTCCCTGTAAAAAGTGTTTGAATCCGCAATATTTAAAATTTACAAGGTGCATTGAGTAAAATTAAAAGTCTTGGGAAATAATATTAATTGCTTAAAATATGTAATGTATTCTAGAAAAAACTGACAGTAATAAATCACATAATACGTATCATATTTTGTAGCACGCGAAGTGGAATAAAAAAAGTTTAATTTTATATTCACATTTTAATATTTCATATTTTGTGCTATTCCAATTTGTTTGTTAAATCAAAACAGTTTGAGTTTATCCGTGTAATTTGAATGCCTAAATCCCGGATTGTTGTTGTCAAATGATTTTAAATAGTACAACATTTTAAAGCTTTTTATGTGACCGTTCTCAGTCTATATTATAAATTACAATACGATATTATATTTATCTTGATTAAAAATGTCTGTAAAACACTACGTTTGCGAACGACGCTCATGCAGAGAGAGATCATGTGTGTGAGAGTTTTGAACGAACCTTGAAAGAGTACAATGCCACGTGGTGAATAATAATACTAGTTATAGGTTATATCTTGGCCGTTATATAACTCCAACTTCCTTACTTCACACGTAACACCATATTTGTGTATACTGTCTTTGAGTTCGATTCAATCACCAATATAATATGACAATTCCGCTCCAGTGTTTTCCAGTATATCCACTGCTCGATGCACTTGAAGATTTATTATCCCGGCATCAGTCAGATCTATTTTTGCGTGGTTATTTATTGCTTTCTGAAAGCGTATTTACTGTCCATTCGTTTACCGAGATGTAGCACTTTTTTTCTTTTGATATAATTTACGACGTCTCTTTGCTGTTCGGGTTAAATTTATGTCGGATAAAGCTCGCACGTAGGTGCTGCAATATTGCCCCAAGGCCGTTGACTTTTGAATCTAAAAGCCAGGTGTAGTATTCGTTATCTAATATTTTTTTCACTGTCACGACTAAGAATTACCATTGAGTTTGCATAATCTACGGCTACTTCTATTTTAAGTAATCGATTATTTATACATTACAATATTATTTTTTTTTAAAAAAAACAGTATTTTTGGTATATATAGCGGTGAATATTCTCAATGCTTGGGTTTACCACCAAGGATTCCAATCTTCGTAGTTTTGGTAGGAAAATTGAAATTTTCAAGATTAAGTAAACGTTTCCTGATTTGAACATGTAACTTTCTTTCCCATATTGCTTGTTTCTACCAGGGCTGTGGAGTCGGGTAAAAAGGAAACGACTACGGCTTTAAATTTAAAACTGACGATAAAATTATTTTCAATCATCTCCGTTTAACTTACATAACTGTAAACCATCAGATCATTCCAGTTACTAGAATTATTTTAGTATATTTCACCAATATCTTTAAATTATTTTTTTCTCCGATTTTTCCGCATCTAGAAAAAATAGCAGAATCTGACACCACATTCCTGGTTACTATTCGTTAGCAAACGGTTTCTTAGTTGTTTTTTTAAATAATATGTTGGTTCCTCAGTATTTACGATGAAATTAACTATACAGCCATTAAATATACCAAAGTAATAAAGACTACAGCGTATTGTTTACGTATTCAACTTAGTATTTACACCAATAATAAAACTATTTACCAATTCAATTATACATTCAAATTGTATTACCCCATTATCGTATTGAAATATGTTCGCCGTTAAAAAGGCAACTGAGGTTCTCCAAATGTATTTCTCTTATAAGAACGCTATCAACCCAGAAGCAGTTTGGGGAAATCCATTTCTCTTTTAGCTTCTGCATTTAGTTTAACTTAAATCGTTTCGCAGAATCCAAGATGTTCGGAATAGATGGAGCGCTGCCAACTCAATTTCGGAGGGAAAACTAAAACGAAATCGGGTGATGATGCTTTTTATTTGGCGGTGGGAGAGTCCATTCATTCACGTCTTCTTTTGAAGAGCATTCGCATGGACCCGTTTGAGATCCCGCCAAAATATATTTGTGCCGCCGACATATTTGGACCAATTACAATTTAATCAATGTTTTAAGTGTGCTTCATCGCCGACCACACATCATAGTGGTCACACTTGGTTGCGGGACCAAGGACTCGGCTCATTGCTTTTGCAATCACGAATTATCATGAAAAAATTCTTGTGATCGACTTCCTTATTTAGGTCCATAATGTTATCACTATCACGACCACGCATAAAGGTATTTGGCAACTATTTGCACAACTTATATTTTGTATAAGTTATGAACGTTGCCATTTTGCCCTGTGTTGTTCCAGTGGTCAATCAGTCTGTGCAAATGTACTGCAAATACCACAGCAATTACAATATACCCACCCTAGGAATTATGTAAATATTATACAATACATTTCAAAGGGTGCAAAAACAATTAATATCTATATAATGTCGATGTAATTTTTTGTCTTTTTCTATTGTTTCAGGTAAGAAAAACCAAGTGCACACATCTTGCAAGGATTGTGACTGTTCTACTGAATTCATCGTAAGACATTAAAATATATTTTAATATGCACAATCGGAACGAATTGAATTTCAATTATTTATTGATCAAATTGTAGTTATTACAAAGATACTATCTAAAATAAAATATGTCAATTGATTAGAAAATCCATTATAAGTGTTCCAACCTACACACGAAGAAAGTTAATAACAGTGTATGTAAATAAATATAAATTAATGACTTTACAAACACAGAGTGCTGAATCCCTAAATCGATATTTGGCTACATTGATATTATCCCTAGTTGATTAATGGATATGTATCTATCCATTGGAATATGATATTTGCATTATATCTTTCATATCAGACATGGGTGTTTGTGATGTCTAAAATGTCCTCCCCCCAACCCTTCCGATCCTTAAATAACTGGGCGTATCGAGAGCGATTAGTTAACCACTAGCTCTGTCCTAGCCTTATCCTTCTTTCCCTACTACTATATTAAAAAAAAAGAGAGGTTGAGCGACTGAGTAACAAACAATTCTTGTAGAAAATTTCTGTTGAGACACCTGCATTTGGAGGCCATATGCTCCACATTGGGACATATGCTCCAAGTTGGGGTTTTTGCCTTTTTCTGGATGCAAGGAGTGGGATAGGCACAAGCAACAATAGTACGAATTACTTTTATGTAGTCTAATTTGTAATTTAGGAGTTTGAATCAAAAGTATGTTAAGTCGTAAACAACCCTTATGATTGTATGTCTGATTTTTTTTAATTCCCTAGGGTATTCAACGTTGTACCCACCACCACCCGCTACGGCTTCACACTCTTTCTCTTCTGAAAATTATTATTAAATAAGCAAAACACGCGTCACGATTTGTTTACACATCATGTAGATTTAATCAATTATTAATTGTAATTTTATATTAAAAACCGCCGAATCTATCAAAAATATAAAAACATGATTTAATCACTTTGACGTTGTTCGCCGTCAATTCTTTGTGGAAAGCCGATATATTAAAAAAAAAAAAAAAAATTTGTATCGATTCTACATTTTTAATAAATATCAGTACAGGTTTCGGTCATCGCGTGATTCTCCTATCTGAACGATGACTACATTTTACATAACAATCGGTATAGTCAATGGAGCTTAAGTTGACCTACAATGTGTGTACGATCGCTTTAGTCATATGAAATTATTTATAAGCAATTTATCTTCATTGTTATGAGCGTAGCGCTATCAATTTTACGCGACAGTCATTTCAATTGAAGGCGATTCGCTCTTTTATCTCTGGCTGTATTTATTATTGCACATTTTGAAATTCGCTTAACCTCTCCATTCTGACCTTTTTACATACAGTTAGTAAACAACTAATTTATTCCACAATATCTTATCACATTGTATAATAGTGTAAATCAAAAGATGAGATTGTTGACTTCTCACTTATGTAATGTAATTTAGGATAAAATTATAGCAAGTAGGTATAAAATATTGATTGAAATGTAATTGTATGTTTCCCGAGCGCTGGTTTCATTCAATCTATAAAATGCAGTGCTAAGATCGATCTAAGGTTGTCATTGAATTATATTTCAAAATGGTTGCCTATCTAGGTTTAATTATTATACTTGTATAACTAAAATCAATTGCATAGTCATTTTCGCGACGAATAAAGTCGGTTAAAAAAACTATTCTGACTTCAGCTGTAACTTAAAAACCGACTTTTTATAGCTCGATGATTTCAAAAAAAGAATCCCTAGGTACAACAATCTTTTGTTGAAACTTTTTTTATTTTGAATTTTGACCAATTTGCGCTTATTAAAAGAAGTTTCTAAATTCAATTCTCTATTTTTTATTCTAATAATCAACTCAACCGCGAAAATAAATCTATATATAAACTGATTAGTTTATTTATAACACTAATTTAATGAATTAAATGTCGAGCGATGATTCTGTTTTATTCTGTGATTTTGAATCTCTATCTGTTAAATTTCGTATGTCATTAATTAATTTGCATTCAATTTTAAATGTTTACCTTGTTATTATAACTATTGAAGTATTTATGTGCAAATAAACACATATTTAAGTATTATAAATGCATTATTAAACTAGTTTTTGTCTGTTTTGGTATATTGCACAGAAACCCCGATTACAGATAAGATGTATTGATATATTTTGAAATAGCAAAGGTTTATCTGGAGAATTATTGTATTTATCCAAAAAAATATGATTATATCAGTCATTTATTCAATTAATACATCTGAACCATACTGCTCTGCTGTTGATTTAAAAAAATCAAATGGAACAAGTTTGTCTTATTGTCTATTGTTCGATGACGTCACATTTATAATTTATGACCGACCGACATAAACTTGCAAAAAATTGGCGCACTTCGGTGCAACTTTCGCACATGCAGTTCCCGAATGTATCAGGCGATCAGAGTATTACAGGAGGTACACGCAATCTGCTGAAAAATAACAGTGTGCGCCCGTGAAATCTCTTGCAAAGGGATATTATTTCTCTGTGTATCCATTTACAAAGGGCCCCCTGCGAAATAATTGAACGCTCTTGGGGCGGGCTCTATAGAATTCCGGCTGCAGAAATGCACACCCGATCACGTCCTTGGGCAATGACCCCGAACTACCACATCCCGCGATCGTCCTTACCGCTCCCCTTGCCTTTCAATCTTTCTCACTTTACATCCATGCGATTGCTGCTCGCCTGATACTTTGAATCTTTAAATTTCATGTTAATTATTTGACTCTGACAGATTTCGTATAAATAAATTCCTTTTTGAATTATTTTTATTTATTTATCTTTTAGAAATATAATTTACATTTTATAGTGTTTATTTAGATTTTCCTGGAGTTAACATAATATTATTATTTATTGAATACTAAATTTCGCCTATCACTTCGCTAAGACGGTATAAAATTAAAATAGATGGTATTTTATTAAAATTAATTTTGTTTTACATACGGAGCGGATGCAAACTTTGGACTGTGTCACAAGACTAGCACAATAAATATGCGGAACGGAAGTTCTGTTGTTGGGAAAGATTTAAAGATTAAGAGCATTCTTACAATTACGACTTTTTAATAATTAGTTTTATGACGACGCATAGCCATAGTTATCCTATCTATATATCATATATGGGCAACCACCGGCCCGCCGAGCAATTTTGTCCGGCCCTGATTCATCTCGGCGAAGTTATAGAGAAAAAATAATAGTTACAGAGAGGGATTAAATAATGGAGATGACACGGGCGCTTGCAGTGGCTCCACTCTACTAGTTTGTGATCACCACCGCTTGGACGATACATAAGAAGTAGCAGCGTGTTTTATTTAATTTAGTATTACTTTATTATGTTTAATAATTTGGTCCGGCCCTTGACCCGGAGACAGAATGAAAGTTTGCTCATGCCTGCTATAGATAGAAATCGTACATGTTGATATCTATCTTTTCTCAAAATTTATGTACACTCTTTAATCTTTTGACTGAACTGACACTGTGTAAAAAAGTGATTCATAGAAAAATTGATCATTGTTTCCCTGAACTTAAACACTGTTCTTTACATAAGTATACAATTAAAATATAAGTAAATTATTCATAATGTGTATTTTAATTCATAAAATATAATACTTAATCATGGCGACTTTATTATATGCAGGGACTTCTTTGAGCGACTTTATATTAATCTAATAAAATATCTAAAAAAATATCTAACACCTCTAATGAGTTTGGATCTTATGCAGCCTAATTTCTTATGAAGTTTGTAATTACTGCATTGTGTTGTTGAATTTCGTGTTATTAGGAAATCCGTTATCCGCTTCTGTGTTTTTTGTATCTGGGAATCGTGTTAGAACAAATAATTCGTGTAAAACTATAGTATTTGTTCTTTAAAATGGACCGTGTTATTTGAAAACTGTATAAAAAAACCCGTGTAAAAAGAGAGTTGAGTGTATTTGTCAATTAAATAATTTAACATAACATTCCTTTACAATCTTGATTCCTGTCATGAAATTTAATCTCGCGAATCTCTTGCCGGGTGTGTGTTGGAGTATATTCTCTGTCGTCTTGTACCCTAGCCCCCCAAAATTTCACTCGGAAAGGAGCTCTTTTCGTTGTCATATTCTCAAAAGAGGGTCACCTCCCCTTCCGTCTTTGGAATCTGTTCAGAAACTTTTACAAGGTGCATTACATATTCTATTGACGCGGCAACAGCTGATTTAAAAATATGCAAGGCCCTCTTTTGTCATAAATTCAATTCTCTTTCCGTCTGTAGAATATTAATGTCAAATTCATAATGCACGATATACGAAAGGATTTTTCCCATTAGACTACTTTCGTCGTTATTTTTAGAAAAATAAACTGGTTTAAATCAGCTTTTTAAAAAAAATAACAAAATTATCATTGCATTTACCTAATATGTGTATTCAGAATTATAAAAAAGGTAGATAATACGATAAATTAAAATAAACATAAAACATCGTAAATGTAAAAATTAGTGAAATCATTTTTTTTAAACCAAGTCCGCTCCGAATGTGGAGCATATGGACTCCTAATGGAGTTTATCTCAACAGAAGTGTTTCTACGAGAACTGCTTGTTACACAGTTGCTCAACCTCTCTTTTTCCAAAGAGAGTAAGGATAGAAGGACAGGGCTAGGACAGGATTAGTGGTAAGCTAATCGCTCTCGATACGCCCCGTTCATAGGATAGGATGGGTGAGAGGGGGGAATTTAAGACACATCCATGCCTTTGAACAGAAATCATAAATCGATTGAAAAATCAATTTATAAAACTGTCTGTACCGGGATTTGAACCCGGGCCCTCTGTAGCGGTAGCCAACAACGTTGACCACTCGACCACATAGGCGGCGATCAATCGATTTATGATTTCTGTTCAAAGGCATGGATGTATGAAATCAAATACTAATTTAAAATTGTACGTATAAATAAGACTTCGATAATATAAAAAAAAATGTCAAACAAAACTTTCCACAGCGTACATATTCTCATTATAATATTGATTAAGTCTGACGATGCTACAGGAAAGAGTGTAACTGTAACACGTGTCACTTTTCGTATCACGATTAACGATTTTTTACTGATAAAACAATATTTTATAAATACATTCAAATAATAAACGAAAACATTATGCATCTCTCAGAGCTAAGAAGCTGTTCGCTTGAAAAGAATTCTTTACTATAAAAATAATTTTAAAAAGCGATCAAAAGAAAACAACCAGACCAGGCACAATATATTCAAATAAAATGAAAAAAATATTTTTATTAATGTGAAATTAAAGCAATATCCAACATTCCTGGGAATATCAGATTCAATGGAATACTTTCGGAAGATAAACTCGTTTTGGAAAATAATAACTCACAGTCAATTGTATTGTAGCGTTTACACGTAAATGAATTACGCAATCTATTCACGTAATTAATTTAAAAATGCAAATCGGTTTTCTGTTTTTTTTATTTGGACTGTGTAGTAATTTATATCGAGAATCCTGTTAGGCAGTTAGGCGGTGTTTTTTTAGCGCTGTGTCGGTGGTTTGTACGTGGAGAATTATTTATTATTAATGAAACAAAAGATCGTTTGAAGGTCGACGACTCCTTCACTGGCCTGTAAACAGATTTGTTCCACTTTATCGCTGCTCGACGCTTTTGTGCATTCTGTGCCCATAATAATTTATTATTCGGCACGAACTGTCCCAGGGTCTAGTTAAAATTGATGCGTCAAAACCGCCATTTTATCATTGACACTGCGTCGTTTTTGTATTGTGAATTACCAGATGAAAACTGTATCCGAATTTAGTTTTAGGAATAATTTATATATTTTAATAACCATCAAACCTGTTCGGATTGTAACAGACAGACTATGTTTATATACCGTTTAAGTGCTAGGCCTTTGTTATTATATGTGTCCAACAAGTAAGACTAACCCTTGTATTCATATGACAGAAATACAAAAAAGCATTCATTCCTATTTTGGATTTTATTTCTCAATCTGCAAATCAGAATGTTTATAACGTTTTTTCAACACATTGTTCATGTATTTTTTTACAGTGTTTAAGACAGAAATTATTTAACTATCATTAGCGTCCGTTATTAATTGGTATAAAACATGTAAATCACAACAACGCTATAGGTACTATTATTCACATTGGAATGAAAGAACTCTTCTTTGTGTTTGTTAAAATGTATACCAAAAAATGGCAAACTTCTTTTATATTAATTATTCATATTATATTATATTATCTTATACATATTTTGATATACCTTGGATTTAGAAGTATATTTTAAGAGTGTTTTTGTATGTAGTAAACGAATAATATTATAAAAGGATACAGAAAACATATTTCGCTTAGCAAACCCTGAATTATTGTTGAATAACGTGATGACTGCGGCGAACACATCGTCGCTATTTTGTGCATGCAAGACGTTAAATTTAATGACCGGTTGATATTCAATATGAACAGAGGATATTCGCACAATCTTTTCAACATATCAGACATTATAGAATATTTTGTGACATCTTTACAATATTAATGACATTTACCAAGCGACTTTTTCATCAAATAAGTTCAAAAGACCCCACCCCTCCTCTGCATTGTTGCATGTCACTGACAGAGCGAAATTGTGTTGAATTAGTATCGAATGCTAATACAATACATACAAATATTGATGAAATCTTGTACATATATTAATTAATCTTATATTGGTGTTATGTTATCATTAAAGATGGCAAACCAAAAACGAACATTACAAACTTCACATTGGTTTGACGTTCGAAATCGTCTGTCTTGTTTATCGTATTGCACCCTTGTTCGGTTGCGAATTTCTGAAACAAAAGACCGTACCACGTGAAGCATTGCAATTCGATTTTGGCGAAACTTCAGCTGGGTGGCAACATTTCATAATAATTCACTTTGGTATGGCGTTCACGCTCCAGTACTTCCGCCAGCTCGTTCATCGCCTGAAGCTTTCACAACATTCGGTTGACTCTCTTCGTCACGTTTGTTTGCATTGTTTGGCTCATTCCCTGTCTCATTCCACATTATATTATCACAGTTTCTTTGTATGTATATACCCCGTAAATCTTCTGCCTCCCTGTTAAAATCATTTGCATTTACAAAACAGCAATGTTTTTTTGCGATTTCTAAATTTGAAACTAAAGACTGGTTGTTTGTATTTATTTATTTATTTACTTACTTGTTAAACGTCTGATGAACTTGCATGTTATAGGGGCATATGCAATTAGATGAAATAGGTACCAAAACAATAAATTAAATACGGTAGATGTCAAATTAAATCAAAAGTATTTGGTTCATAAGCACCTAAATAATCAGTGTATTTTTTGCCATGTGTATTACTTACTAACACGTGTTAATTATATTTGACGTCAATGAAAAATGAGGAAAAGCGCCTGATATATAAATTATAATTATTCGCAAACCGTTTTCATAGTGTGAATCAAATAAAATTATAATAGGAGGCAATCAAAGTTCCTAGAATACCGTGAAGAATTAATTCAATATTTGACCTTCTAATACTTGTCGATTTTTTTAACTGAAAATGTTGATACAGCATTCATTGTAACAACTGTAATGTGCTGCACGGGTGATTATATAATTCATCGGAGTTATCGTTGAGTCATTCGTTAAGGAATTATTAACGTTGAAGCGATGTTAAATTCAAACACTTGCATGTTTTGCGCAATTATGGTTATTCTGGACACGAAAGCATTACTAGTCAGTAGCCACCCATTGATTTGCATAATTGGTACATACATTCTTCTATAATACTTCTGTACTTCGTACTTCTGTCATTCTAATTGAAATATTAAGTTTGTTGATATAAAACCATAATTACACAGAAAAGAAATGCCTGCATTTAAATTCGTAATCTATACGAAAATACCCAAATTTAATTATTATGTTTATCTTATAATTGGTAAATTATTGCGAAAGTGTTTGATAATTATTAATATGTAGGTACTTTGTAATGGCCATATAATTCAAGCTCCGCGGACCCTCCACTAAGCCATATTGCATCTCTTGAATGGTCCCTTAAATCTCGTGGTATTAATTTACTTTCTCGGTATTTGCGGGATAAGAATATAGTCAGAAGTGCATTCCTAAGTTCCAGCGTATGTGATAAAACTGTGTGAAATAAACGCTTATGTATTTTATATAAGATAAATCAGTTGTTTTTATTTGCTTATTAAATATACATTATGAAGTAAAATATTAAAAGTTTCAAATAATCAATAATAATGTAATAAGATTCAAAATAATGTTCGTCTCATCAAGTAATTTGGAACATAGTTCTTGAGACACTGCGTAGATGTTCAGGATCATGTCCCGGGACTTTTGTTCCTCAATGTATGGGCCCTATAATTATTCGATGAAACACACGAAAGCATCCGACATGTCAAATAATATTACGAATTGATTTAAACAGCTGACGTATATCAAGCCACCATGTTTAATTATGATTGTCATATTGTAGAATGTATAGTGTACACACATAGGTACATAATGTGTGTGCACTTGTATCGATAATAATATCAGTCAATGTTTTATTTTGGCGAATCTAAAATGGTTTTTACCGAAGGTCAGCTTGTGGTTTTTATATACAACATTATCGTAATCTCTGCGTACAACTATAATTAAATTTGATTATTATATAAATATAATACTTAGATCAATATTTTTGTTTGGATTGAATACCTACTGTGATGAAGGCAATTACGTCATTGTTTCATAATTAATTTCCTAGAAATAACAGTGCTACATATAAAGCATTCTTACAAAATTGCCAATGTGTACGCTTTTTTTGAATAATCATGTATGCACTTGGATTTAAAGAATATCAGACACAATCTTAAATTCACCTACGATTAGATCGCGGAGAAAACACAATAAATGAAAACAATAACAGTTTATTGTCAGCTTTGTAAGTTGATCGCAGAGCGGCGTTCTTACAGCTATGCTGAATTAAGTATTCTATGTAACCCGGCAAAAAAACTTATTTTCTGGCCTCCGTGAACTAACAACGTGATTGATAAATTGATTCTCGGAAGAGCAATGCGAAGTAGATGATCTGTGAGTAGATGGTAGGATTGGCAAAAGAAGAACTTATCATAATTCTTTCAGCTAGGAATTATTCGAGCTGCTTATGAAGATCGCCATCGCCAACAATGAAAGTATTAGCCGAACTGTAAAGGATGAAATATACATCATGACGATTTCTTTCCAACCTTCCTAATTGCAGAAAATTCGCTAGTTTTTATCTAATTTCAACCCGAGACATAGGACAATTTTGTTTTAGTAGGTACTTCTCTTAGAGTTTAAAATATACATTCAAAAATTAAAGACAATAACAAAAACATATGTATGTATATGTAATGCGATTTAGGTTAAAGTGAACGATAGGACATCAATCCGGGTTCATCGTCGCAACATGAACTCTTCATCATTCTTTCATTATTGTAAAGTAAAAATGAAGCCACTCACGTGTATTCAAATGTATTTATATAATATGTAGGTATTATAGTATTACATATCTACATTTACATTTATTACTAGACCAAACCATTAACATAAGTTTGTGTGTGTACCTACATAAATGTTTAATCACGTGTTATTACATTTTGAAGGTTCCTTTCCATCAATAAAATCTTTATGAAGACAAAAAAATGATCGCTTTCGTGATGGAAAATTTTACAGCTCTATCAAAATCAAACCGGTCTCGACATTATTTTTAGATGTATTCGGCGGTGGAATAACCTGACCAATATTTATTTTTTATCACGTAATCGGATGTGGGCATGAATATTTTTGCTGAGATTTTGAAACGGATTGTGATTAATTTTGTTTGTAAGCCATGTAAACGTCGATAACGCAGGTCAATAACGTTCTCTGTTGTCAACTTCATATGCATTGAGAAAGACAATTTCGACGCTATCTTAAAATTTGCGTTTGATAAAACTTCACGACTCTAATGCAAATATAGATAATAATATCATTGTGAATATCATATACAATATCATATACAATATACCAAAATAATTTCCACTCCTGCATTCTGAAGTCCACCAGTTATTGTTCCATTAAAACTGTGTCACCTACCTTATTATTTGACAGTTATCAATCGAAGTATTGTGTGAAATAATAGATAAGTTATTTTATGATCTGACTTCCTAAATGCAAGCTTGTACTCTCTGTATATCGACTGTGGAAAGGAAAAAGGACGTAACCCACAGATTTTTCAAAACAGGTATTTTTCGATAATCACAATGTTTCAAACTTGATACACGTTCTATCAAAAGGATGCAAGCTGCAAATGCCGAATTAGTATCTAAATTTAGCCTTTAAGTTTGAAAAAGATGACCTTGTAAAAAGTTAAAACCAAGAAAAAAGACTGAAATAAAAGTTTTTATTAGACAATGTCTTTAATTAATATTAGATTATGTCAATTAAACACCAGTTTAGAAATCTCCGTGCACTTCAGGATTGTGTATAATTCATAATTTGCATATGGCCCAAAATCATCAAAGCACGTTTTTTACGCCTCCTGTAAAATTTGATATGTGTGGGTTACGCCCTTTTTCCTTTCCACAGTCGATATATATAGTGGAGAAATTTGAAGTTTTTATTACTTTCAATTCGATATTTGTTACGAGTTATGTTGCAGATATTTCTATTTTCCACGTGGTCGCTATTATAATGGCTCAATAATTTATTTTATTTATTATTCAAGGTCACATTTATGTTATTCTCTGACGTAATAAATATATTATTTTGAATCCTAACGCAAGTTACCTTCATAATAGTGTCGCTAAGTAAAGTTACCGGCCGACATATATTATGAGAAGTATAATTTTGCCGACTTTCCATATTTTATACTCACTTTAATGTCATTTAATAAAATAAATCTAGTTTACTGTCAATATCATTACATCAAGCGTATGTATAGTTGGCAGACTAAATCTGCCTGTAATCAAAGAGTAAGTAAGAGCTCTTTAATTTTATTACACGAATCTCGGTCGGAACATAAACTTTAATTTAATCTTTATTGAATGCGTCATAAAATTAATTTGATATGTACGTAAAAGCCATGACGACTAGAGATCCGTTCGTTGCATGTCATGTGACTCATAATAAACGCTTAAAATTAAGTAGGTATGTGGTCTCTTCTAAGTCACTAAGTTTAGTATTGACATTTTATTATTTGAGGTCAGCTTCTTGACATTTAAAAAACGAACATACCGAATGCAAATGGCGTGTTGAATTTTTGAATACTAATTGCTGTTGATTAATATTTATATATTCATATTTTGATATTTTAATAACGTATCGACAGAAAAATCTTCTGTTGAACAAGATATCTTAGCACGACACTTTCACTTCCTTTATGATTACTTGCAAACGTTTTTTGTTTTAATATTTATGATTATACCTATAACCATTTCCCGTGTACAAATTCGAGAAATTGACGATTTTTCATTGAAGATAATTGGTATGCCTGTTATTAAGAAGTCAGCACAACACTAAAATTACATTGTTTACGGTCAGTGACGTCTTTTCTTGACGCAAATAAATATGTGCACGGGTAATTACAATTTTACTACCATAGACAAAACAAATATGTATACATAATAATCTGCTGGGCATAATGATTTATCTCTAGTATTATTGTGATAATAAGGATTTATACCTTGTGCATTTCCATAGTCGTAACACCCAACATTTGCTTATTTTTTTTTACTACGGCATACTTAAATATAAATAATTATATTTCAAGCGAAATAATATTATATTATACAAATAATAATAACCATTAATCCTTATTTTATTTCTGGCAGTTAATCGCAATTTTCATTATAAATAGTGAAGTGTATTTTATATGATGTATGGTTAAGTTAATAAATAAAGGTTAAGTGGATAAATTATACTAATATTTATCATTAATTACAATAGGGGTTTTAACAACGGTGATGGATTAATAATCGTTTGTTCGTTTAAGATGTTTTATTTATGCCTATTAATCTCAAGTTGTTCTAATAAATTTAATTTTTGACCCTTATGACAAAGATGCAAAACGGTTGGCTCTAAACTTAAGTTAATGTCATGAGACTCGGTCAAAAAATGGTTTGCAAATTGTGAGTCTGATTTTGTATTGTTAAAAGATCTTATATGCTCTTTAGCACGTGTTGATAAAATGTCCTGTGGATCGTGTAATGCGATTTACATAGGACAGACCGGTAGAAGCATGATAAATATTAGTATAATTTATCCTAATTTACTTTGAAAAATCCCATATTGCTTATTGTTGTTCGAAACAATAAAGCCATAGTTAATAAATTTTATGTAATGTCATTAATAATAAATATCATTTTAATTTTATCCTAATTAATGTTTTAAGAAATAAACCCAGATTGTTAATCGTTCTTTGAAAAACTAGAATCACATTGGATAAGTGTAATATTGTAATTATAATTAGGATGTTAGAGTGAATAACTTGATGCATTGTGTATCTCTTCAGAGCCAGTATATATAGCTGAGCAAAATATTAGTTTAAACATAGTTCTGACCGATAGCCGAAATAGCTATCAACGCATTAAATTATTAAAAACTGTAGAACTAAAATACTTTGTTATTTTTAATCTGTTATAAATGGAGTTCTACCAAGTAAATGCCAAATCAATTAATAGGTAGATAATGTTTTGAAATTTAAGTAATGTACACAAAAAGACACCATCTCTTGTATCCTGTTACACAGAATTTTAAAATTATATCTTTTCACTGTATTATAATGTATTATCATTATCTCATTTGCCTCAGAGGTCACAACAATATTATTGTTTTTGTTTACACCATAAATGTGTTACATTTATTTAAAATGCGTTGTGGTTTATCTTGTCGAGATAAAATAATAAGGTAATCGTTTAAATACAATTATAGCATACTTCCATATTTGAAATTTTACGTCAGCTGTTTGCTTGCTATATTCGAAATATGTATTCGAAAGTGAATAATGTACAGGTATTATAGTGAAATGAAATTCACAATAGTATCTGTATCTCAACAAATAATTATTGTGTTATAATTGGATAATTACTAAATGGTTATTTGTAACCCAGATTTACATACTTCGCGTTGGGTTGGGTGATGGTGTTTAATATGATTTAAGATATTTATTATAAAGAAATCTGATTGCTGTTTACATATTTACATACTAACAGTTTGTAGAATTCATTGAACGGGTTTTACGAACTTATTTTATGAACATTTTCCAATCATTGTGTAGCATAGAAAATTTAAATTAACTTTGATTATTCCACGTATTGTGTTACTAACTGTGACACGTGTTTTGCCTCTTTCAAAGGCATCTTCAGACTTACTATCGCAAAGTTTGTTTAAGTAATGAAGCAAGATTGATTCTAACATTTTAATAAATTAAGAAATTACAAAATGGAGTTTTTGGTTTTTTTTCCTTTTACGAGGAGCAAGGAGGGGGGTGTAGAATCGAAATAAAGCAAACAAATAATGATACTAATGAGTTGCAATCAATCAGATTGGGATTTTTCCTCTTTAAGGGAAGCAAAACTTAAGCAAACTTTGCGATATTAAGTCTGAAGATGCCTCCGAAAGAGGCAAAACACGTGTCACAGTTAGTAACACAATACGTGGAATAATCAAAGTTAATTTAAATTTTCTATTAAAATAAACTTCCACAAAGTTACCGCCGAAACCATCGAAAGTATTGTGTAGCATTTTACATTGTAAACATAGTAAATACTAAACAAAGCTTATTGTAAATATACTCGTTTTTAATGATAATGTTTATATGATGCATAAGTTTTTTATTCTGACGTCAGAAATTAAAATTGTGTGTTCATGTCATTGCAATATTTACAATACATGTGTGTGAAGTATTATACGTAATTAAATTTATAATGTACTGTTCTACCTTTTTATAGCGAGTTTGAAAACTGTAGATTTACAATCGGGAAGATTATTTAGAATTGACGCATTCGCTTATCATATTAAAATATGTAACTATAATTTAATAAGTGTGAAAATTGTTCATCAGATGACAATGATATAATATTAATCGAATTATATTTTACCTGTTATAAAATATTATTTTTACATAGTTTGCGTCGTATCAAATACAATTCACATAACTATAAATAATGTCCGGAATGGATTACGTTTACATTACTAACAATGATATAGATACAAAATACATCTTTAAATCACCAGTCTTTATTTATAAATAATGTCCCGATCTCTAAAAATATAACGTGGAATATTTTCGATGTGACCGTTTTCGATTTGAATTGCTGTAAAAAAAAGTGTAAGCATTATAAGTAATTAATTATTTTCGACCAATAAAATACATTGAGGAATGAAGTCGATAAGTATGCCGTGTTTTTTTCTTCTCCACATTAGTAACTTTAGCCCTGGCATACCTACATAGAACATACACTCCAGTCTGTTTTTTGCTTCGACCACCACCGGTTCATCCAGAAAATGTATCCTCCTGTCCATAAAAAACGAACCGGTTCTAAAAAAAAGTACTTATTACGGACGGAACCATTGTCGCAAGCCGGAGCAAAAAAGAAATACCAGGCGATCAGAAGAAGTAGTAGATACGATGTTACTTCATATTTCAATTCATACAAGTTGGTACGGTATAACGTCGTTTTAGTCTGCTATATTGCGCACAAGTTTACTATTTCAACTTCTGTCAGCCTGGTAGTTTAAACTGGTTAAATAATACCCGCGAAGTTTCTTTGTTAGTGATAAAAAATAATAAAAATATATTTGCAAGTGTTTTTTTATTAATGACATATCGTTTTTCGTAAATGACTTAAGTAACCTCGTATATCTTTTTGTTGAATTTGAACCCTTAATAATTAAATAACGGAGTGAACTGGGACAATTTTCTTTTTCAAATTCTGCCAGCCTAGTAGTTTGAACGTTTTAAATTATACCAGACCCATTTTCAATGATTGGATTGTTTAGTTGTTGATGTCTAACTAGATTTTAGGAACTGTGTAGTTGGGTAAAAAAACGACTCTGTCTTTAAATTAAAAACCGAATAGAATTTTGAATTTCCGTTTAACTTACATAATAAAATATGTGCAGTGTTTTTATTTTGAAAATAAAGGTGCAGGAACTCACTTCTTGACAAGCTTTTTTCCTCTAATCCATGTCCGAAGGATATGGCTTTCTAATGGATGTTGGAAAAAAGCCCTGTATATATGTATACCATCAGATTATTCTAGTCACTAGAATAATTCTAGTACATGTCACTAATCAATGAATAGACTAATATATATTTTAAATATCTTTAATTTTAATTATTTTTCTACGATTTTTCCGGTTCGTAGAAACACCCGACTCTGATTCCACAGCCCTGAAACCTAACTACATCGTCGTCGTAATGTCTGTATTATCCCTTATCTCAAACCCTATTCACCAAAAAAAGCATGCGTATTAATTAAAGCCATGCTGGTAATAAAAATGTTCCTTTTCAAAATCACAAAAAGAACAAGCGTTTGTTACCTACTTAAATTTCTGACGGCCTGGTATTTTGAACTGGTTAAATATTCCTTAACCATTTTTATCATATCATGATATAAAAGATTTCAAAATGGTTACCTTATAATGACTAATTTAATAATAAAAAACACAGATTAAATTTGGTATTAGATATCATATCGTATCAATTTTATTTAGCCTGCGTATTGTACATTTTTTCAAATACATAATATGTCTAACATAAAATATTTCTTAACACTGACGATCGAAACATACTTCAATCGTCCCTTATTTAAATTTCCGTTCTTCATTACATATAATAATAATATATTCTACTAATATAAAAAGTGTCCATTTTCACAATATTTTATAGGCAGTTTTGATCTCCAATCCATCAACACATATTTTAATTATTTTGGCGAAGTGATATTTCTGTCCATTTTACTTCGTCTCTAAACAAAAAAAAAAGCACTAAGATTAGTTATTTGGTGGTTGCGCACTAGTTATTTTTATTGAATATATGCTCTTTTTTCGATCACATCCGTATATTCACTGAGTCCGTTCAACAGGCCCTTCGTCAGAACCTTTTGCATCAAAGCTTCGGCGAATATCTGCTGGGGTTTTGTCATTCTTTTTAATTTTGATGCAAAATTTATTCCGACCGCGTCGAACTCTGTAGGTTTGGGTTGTGAATGCAATGCTTTATTGAACACTTTCATGAATTCAAATACGTCGTCTTCTACGTCTAGTTTTCTTTGTTTGTCTGGAGGAGGGGAATCTGTCCTATTAAGACTATCCAATACCTGTAAAATTATCATATTCATTACTTTATAGAAAATAATAATTTGTCCACCTGTGAACCGCCGAATATATGCGTAAGTCAATAAACAAACCACACGAAATTTAAATATGTTAAACTATTATATACTGACGTCTGACACAGACTATTTTAATAAAAAATAAATTATATTTGGCATGACCGTGTCCAAAGAAGTCAGTGATAATTTATCAACCACGGTGGATGAAAAACAAGGTTCCTTTTTATCATGTTATGAAGACGAATACAGTGGTGTAGGAAGGGATCCTGCCGCACGGAGCGGTCCGCCACTACCGCACCCCCTTTGCTACGCCGCTGGACGAATAATAATAAATGTATTTAATGCAATCCATTTAATAACTAAAATACTATCACTTGTCCCATGACCTTTTGTACAGTAAACATTATAAATAAATTGGACAACATATGACAAAGACGGTCGGAATTTACGCGGTGCTCTTGTAGATATTATACAATCGACCGCATAAATTGAATGATATGTTTATCATCATTGACATTTCCACTGCTTTTATTGCGGCTCTGAGTAAAGACCAATGTGTTGGTATGCAATAATTATCAATTTAAAACTGAAAATTATTTTCGGCTATGAACAGGCGATGTTAATTCCCAGACCATTCATTAGTTAGGTAGTCGCTAGCCGAAATAAAACGGATGTATGTTTTTTTCTGAGAAAACTGACATTTAATTAATGGTTTCTTTTGAGTGGTTACATCATACGCCGTTTGCAAAAACTTCTGCATATATGTATCTTGTTGATTTTTTTACTTAACTATGGCATACTAATGTTAAAATATCTTAAAACATAGCGTATTAGCCATAAATTTCGACTTACTTCTGGTAATTGTGGTTCTCTATCACCGTCGCTGTCATTTTCACTTGAAGAGCTGTTTCTCCGCACAATCTTCGGAGCATTCGGGTCTATAGTGAAGAGAAGTAGGTCATAATACCTGAATGAAAAAATAAGTACTTTATTACTTAGTAGGTAGCATAAGAAAAATATTTTAACTCAACAATACAGACTTTCCCCAGAATTATTAGAAACATGGTATTACTATTCATCACACGTAGAAAGAATGTGATATATACAGTGACTTTTTGTTATATATATAATTTACATTGATAATGTTGTTACTCTACTGGCTGTGACACTTGTTTCGTCTTTTGAAAAAATCGTCAGAAAGAGATAGTCTGGAAGTGTTTCTCATAGAGGGGAAAAACGCGCCAGACACCTATTAACATAATTATAAATTTTCCCTTTGTCATTTAGTAAAATGTTTCTTCCGACTATTTTGTACAATATAGTAGAATTCGATCTCCCGGCGTTTTTAAGGTTTGACATACATTTTTTCAAGAAAAGAAAAATATCAGTCGTCTTGTACACATTGAAAAATTTCTGATTGTATAAATGGTTCCCACAAACCGACGAATAAGTTAACATGGCCGATCTGTACAGAAACAAACTTTGTGCATACAATGAATGAATAAGTGACTCACCACAACGATGGGCTGTAAAATGGTCCGACACCGGATTTTTTAGACGCTGCGATTTTTCTGTTCTCCTTCCTGAATGCGCTTCTGATGTTCTGTATCTTTGCTTTGGCCAGGAATTCGTCGGCGTTCGGAAAATAGCCCTTCAAGAAGCCGACCAATTCCCCGTAGGCGTGTCTTTTGAAATATTTGTTGAGATAGTTCGCATCTTCCGTGTCCCATAGGCATCGCTTCTCGCGGTATATCTCGATAAACCTCGTCAATACCTCCTTCGTCCATTCGACCTTTTGCATGATCTGTTTGGGTTCGTGGGGTAAAAGTGGCGCGAAGAGGTGCGTGAAGTGAGCGCAACACACGGTCTCGGACTGGCGACCGGATCCGCCGCAGTTATCCCCGCCGGCCGCGGCCTCTCCGTTCCCCTGCCGTGCCACGGCGCTGGTACTGCGGGATTGGTCTGCGAAGGAACTGAACTCTCTACCCGCACGCCTCTCCTCGGCGCACGATCAATATTGCAAACAAATGCCGTCTCAACCATTGGTTACCGCACACACAATTTAATAACATTCCATTTATCAATGATGATACTTTTTGCTTTATCGCCAGCTTAAAAAACAATAAATAAAAATAATATGAAATTTATATGAACCAATAATACAAACACGATTAATATCATACTCATTCATATTCCAGCATATTTGACTAAAATAGCACCGTTAATCAGAAATATGTTTTTATCATTTCTTATAATGAATGTAATCATTTTTTTAATTACATAATTTTTATTATCACGTTCAGTCAGAGTACATATTATAAACATTTTAACTTAGATTGATTTGGTAGTAACTTAGTGAAAGTTAATTATCAATATAAAATTCAATTTGATAGTTTTATTATTCGAATTGTAGTGCTACAACTTCTGACACGTGTTTGAATCTTTGATAAGCTTCATCAGCAGAAGAAGAGATGATGCTAAAGAAGCCAAATACGTGTCACAAGTTGTAGCACTACAATTGGAATAACAAATTTAATTTGTATATTGTATAAATCTTATTAAAGATTTCGACTCCTGCACATAGAAATTTTAATCGTTCAAATTTTTAGGTTTCGCCATTCGAAATCTTCAGGTGCTCAAGTGCAAGGATGAGCTTAAACTAGATCAGTTATAATTTAATATTCAGTAGAATATTATTCTCACTACCAATCAGTTGTATTTAGATTAAAAATAAATCGATAAATTCAAAACATTTAATAAAACCACAATATTAACTAAACATTAGAGAAATTATTCAAAATTGGTGCTTATGGATGAAAAACATAATCAATCATTGGCTTTTAAATATCTAGTGGTCTAAAGTGTTGAAGGATTTTAAAAATCTATGACACACTCTAGTCCTCTTCGGCTTGTCCGTCCAGGTATACACAAAAATAAATATTGTTAAACAATAATATTGTATTAATAGTACCTTTCGAAAAGCTTCACTACACCTGGTCCATGATTTAACTAATGCTGTTAGAATGAATAGGGGAGATCAATGTATGTATGTATGCATGGCTCTCTCACCCCATCAACGTTTAGTTGAGATCGTTTTGAATTTTCGGAAGTGTTGCCGATTGAAATAATTAAATTATTTCAGGTGAGATATTTCATTAAGAAGTCTTGGGCCAGATTCAATTAATTTGTATGTTAGTGTTTTGCAACACTGTAGATAGATTCTACAGATTATGTTAAAGATTATAATAGATAACACACACGCGCGGATATTTTTTTTTATTATTGTGCATGCACATGAAAGTTTTATATACAATTATAATTGGATTTAGATATTGTGGTTTGAAGGGTAAATTCAAAATAAGTATACTACTTTATAGGTGATTCTGCGTGGTTTTTTTCTGGATTGATTTATAATTAACACGTTTATAAAAATTCGCGTTCAACTTTACATAAAGCAAATGAAAATGAAAACTCAAATTGATATTGTATTTTGTCAACTTATTAAAATAATCTTATCATTCTAGTCATATCAGTTAGGAGTGTAAGGTTCATGCATTCATATTAAACTATATAAACTTTTTAAGAATGTGTAAATACGAAAAATTTTACCATGAAATTAAATTTAGAAATACACATCATTGTTTTTTTTTGTTTGTAATTATAAAATATTCACTCATTATGTAAATGATCATATAAACATATACACGAGTGATACGTATGAGTATTTCACTATTCGCTGAGGATAAGGTAACCCTCTTTTCAGCGGTGGGCACGTTCCGGAAAGGGAGTGTTTTTTTAAAGTTATACACACTAATTACTACATCTATTAAATGTAACCATATATAGCCGCCTGTGTGGTCGAGTGGTCAACGTTGTTGGCTTCGGCTACAGAGGACCCGGGTTCAAATCCCGGTACGGACAGTTTTATAAATTGATTTTTCAATCGATTTATGAATTTCTGTTCAAAGGCATGGATGTATGTGATGTCTTGAATTCCCCCCTCTCACCCATCCTATCCTTTGAACGGGACATATCGAGAGCGATTAGCTTACCACTAATCCTGTCCTAGCCCTATCCTTCTATCCCTACTCTCTTTGGAAAAAGAGAGGTTGAGCAACTGAGTAACAAGCAGTTCTCGTAGAAACACTTCTGTTGAGATAAACTCCATTAGGAGTCCATATGCTCTCCACATTGGGAGCGGACATAGTTTGAATATATAATAAGATTATATACATATATCAATACGCAATGTACCGTTATTTTTTCATTATCAATAGCTGAAAATGTATTTATGTACATACACTATAGAATGCAAGAGTGAATAGTTCCAAAGTTGACACAGAAATAGGTTCTATTCTTTCCGCCATGTTTGCATGTTTCAAACGTTATAATACGTTACTGAAACCGTTGAAGATATTGTATAGTCAGCAAAACTAAATGTACATCACTGTGTTCTTAAATATAATGCATATTTATACATCATATATGTAGATCTGATAATATTCGTTTTCTTATTTTAACAAAGGGCTCGTCGGCCTAAGTCAAATTTAATAAGGAACTCGCGTGATTTCTTGCAAACCTCTTCTCTAGGCCAGGGTTTCCAAAACTTTTTTCTGAAATGTAACACTAATTACTTCTGGAAATTTTAACGGAACACTGAGCTTATCTTTTAGGCTGGTTACTTCATAATACTAAAAATTAAATTAAAATAAGCATCAGTAGAGATAGAACATCATTCGCCTTTCAATATTAACTTTATTCGCGCAGGGCGGCTATCTTTATTTATTTTTTTGCAAGACATCGAGACCTTTTTAATCTATAAGTATATATGCAATTTTCAGATATGACCAAATTGGCTATGTTCCGTACGCCAAAAGGCGTCAACGGTTCATAACCATTAAGAAGAAACTTACGCCAAAAGGCGTCAGCGGGTCGTAAAGTGTTAATTAAATAGAAAATGTTTAAAACCATTACAAATTTTCGCGGAACTCCTGTTCAGTTTCCGTGAAACATAGTTTGGGAAACCCTGCTTTAGGCTACGATACAAGCGTCTGTCAAGATATGAATTATTTTTTATTCACCTTTTTCATATATCGCTCATTATTTCATGTAAAACGGAAGTGTTCTGATAAATCGCCACTAAATAACAAACAATATTAACTAGCATGCCCGCCTGTTTCGTTAGGAATTTAAAATTCCTTTCAAAGTTATCTAATCGACATTAATAAAACATAGATACTCTTCCATTACTGAACGTTTTTTGAACGTGGCACAACATGCATATGTTATAAGGCAAAATCTCCGACTTCCTGTCAAACACGCCTACTTGTAGCTCTGAATCGACTGTTCATTTGGCATTATTCGATCGTCGTATTTTCAGAAAAGTCATTTTGTTGACGGGAAGTGATCGCCGCAAGTTTAGTGTGGGACAGAATATTTATGACTCCTTTTTGCACATCCGGTACTTAATTTTTGCATATTGTGTCTGCGAAGAAAGTGGCCGCAGCTTTGTCACAGTTTTCTCCATTAATTGATTATATCATACTTAATAACGCATTGTATTTTAATCACAATCATTTCTTATTTCTTACGTTGAGAAAGATTAACAGCCTTCTTTTGATAGGGATAGTGATAGGGCATCGCAGTTCTTAAGTCATATTCCATACACTATTACCACGTGCTAGATGTTGTAATGTTTAACATAAACAGATGTTGAATCTTCGGAATGGCAGCATAATGCCATTCGTCAGAATTCGTTGTTGAACATTTTTTAATACGTTGGTATATTCTAAAAAGAAAGATTTAATTGTCGGTTGCGAATTAATTTTCAGTGGTTGAAAATGAAACAGTGATTTAACAAAATTTCTGAAGAACCTTCTGACATATACCCGACTCTCTTTTTACGCAATATTTTTTATATTTTTACCGAATTACAATGGAGTTCTACCAAGTAAATGCCAATTCAATCAATAAATTGAGTGTATATTATATAATTGCATAATTTGCTCATTGATTATCTGCTTTGCGACATCACAAACTTAATTTGGGTATTTGAGACACAGTTATAGTGTATATTATAACAATTTAAGAATAAAACCAATGTTCATTCATTTTAATCCAAAATCATATTTTCTTGACAATGCATAACACTGCAAGCTATGTCTAGCTTATGCAACCCTTTAGATTCCCTCCTCCTTTCATCAAATTCAGTAAAGTTGCGACATTTCGCGTAATACACACGTGTTCAAACGTATATTGTACACGAGTAAGATTTGTAAATTGTTCATGAGAAATCTGTACCCAGTTAAATCAGCATGTTAACTACCGGACACTATCGATAATTTCACACGTTCTTTTTAGATCAAATTTAGTATAGATTAGTACAGATTTTACTTATCTTACACCATATGCCCCATAAAGTTTTCATGCACGTAATATCCCGACGCCTAAATCTTTTTTTTCAGATAATAATATAATGCCTATCTTATCACACCTTCTCAGAGAGATCTTGAGAATATCACGAGATAATTACTTTGTTCTTCAATTATTGTTCGTTCTTAGTCGCTAGATGCAAGGCCGGTTGTTTTTTTTTTTTACTGGCAACGGTAAAACAAATCTTGCTCATTCGCTCCATAGGTTAAAGAGGTCAGATTGTCTCTCGTACCCGTTGACAGCTCGGCAAGAAGTACCGTCGACTATTCATCATCGCCATTGCACAACGACTACTCCATGCTTTGTTGTTTGGACTTTGGGGAATGGTGTGATCGATCGCCGTCCATCAAGCATGCATTATGGTGTATTAACGCATGAATCATTCTTTTGAATATTATTTTCTAAGTAACTTTTGAAAGAATCTAGCAATAAAACAGCGCAAAATGAGTAATTGTTCAATTAGTCACAAAGTTGATCGCAATAAAATTTCAATCAGAAGTCGATAAACATCGTTATTTTGCATTATATTTAGTGTAGTTGTCCAGCATTTTTGTTATCATTCGATTGAAATTGATCGTTGGTTAGTTAAATCACACACAGAAAAAATACGTGAAAAAAATGTATTAGATTCTAATGCAGCATAGCTACGCTACGTCTTGGTGCTCTTTGGAAGTGATAGATGTATGTTATCTGAAATAATCTTCATACATAACTCCATACTGCCAAATTCAGAGTTGTTGCGCTCTGGAACTAGGTATCGAAGAACTTTTATGACACCCGTTTAAAGATTTAATTAATTGTATTTCTGATTACAGTTGCCTAATAGTATCGGGAATTTATTACGTCTCTGGTTTGCTTTGAATGATAAAACGTGTTATAGCGATACCATAAAAGAGTCAATAACTTTAATTTATAGTAATTTTATTAGACACGTTGTATAATCATTAATTTGTATTATACGGAATCATTATGAAGTTTAACATTAACTAAGATTACGTGGAATTGCGGTATCAGTTAATAATGCTTGCGATAAGTGAAAGCAAACGTTATCTTTAAATGAAGAATGTAGAATTAGTACAAAAAAGTGTTTTATTTTTTTGTATTATATAAAAAAATTGTGGAGACTTCGATCGAATAAAAATGTATTTATTATGATTCTCTGCCATTTGCACGTTATAAAGATATCTTATTTTAGAAGGGACTAGAGCAGGGTTTTTCAATCGGGAGTCCTGTGGCCCCCCAGGGAGCCACAGCGTGTTCCAATGGACCACAGAGATTTTTTTTATTTAGGGAACCACAGCAGTTTAGAGGTGCCACGGGAAAATTTTCCGAACTCTCAAAATTTCTGCAAATCCGCAAATTTCCAGGATTTAGAATTTGAAATGAATAAGAGCCCGGAACTGTAAATGTATTTGTTTCCATTAATTCCCACCTATGATGATCTATTTATGTAATCACATGCGTATAAGTATTTATATGTACCAATGAAAGATGGGCCACAAATATTCTGAAACACAACAATGCTGTGGTCAAATAAATAACTGAACTCTATCAATCCACGTCTGCAATCTAGACGAATCTAAATAAAATACCCAAACACGCAACAAACAACAAACAATTCGACGGAACAATGCAAGATAAAATGGCTTCCTTCGTAATTGTATTCATATGAGCTGATGTAACAGGCTAGCATGTGAGGGAAGAGATAAATCGCCTAGGACAGGGTACACACCTGCCCCTTGCTCCCCCTTCCAATCAAAACCGCTCTCCTTACGGCCGGGCAGGCTGTCAGGGGGCAACGAACGGCGCCCCCGTTCGATACCTCTTCCCGTTTTATGCGCGCCCGGTACATGCTCAACTTTTTATGGGGACACAATAAATACAACTTAAGTTTTTTTTATATTGCAAGCACGATTGATCATCATGTCTCACTGACCGCAATATCACGAGTTCTCCATAATTCATTTTTTTATCAACAATAAAACTTTAAACGAAAAGTTAAGCATCTTCGTCATCGTAGGAAGTAAAAAATTCTTGTCACTTTTACATTCTTATGACGTGTATCCATAATAAATACGGGAATTCTCGTAGTTATTTATACAATAGCATTTTTGTGGTATTTTGTATTGCTTTTATGACCGTGCTGCATCAACCCTACAACAACTTGTTGTAAGCAGCTGTGGGCTGCCAATACTTTAACAAGGGGCTCGCTGAATTTCAAACCTATTCGTGGTGTTCAATCAACCCAAAAAATAGAAAATCACCCAAAAAAAGGATGATTTTGTTATTACTCTTATACAATTATACGTTATAATTATTAAAGATATCTAATGTTACTACCAGTACCGGCGTGAGGTTATTTGGCGCCCTAGGCAACGGTTATTGGCGCGCCCCCTTTTTTTGACAAACTGTGGAATATTTTTTTTATATCCATGTCCGCTCTCAATGTGGATCAAATGGCCTCTTAATGGAAGTATCTCGATATAAGTTTTTTTACGAGAACTTTTTGTTACTCAGTCGCTCAATCTTTTATTTTCGAAGTTTATAGAATACGTCACATAATTATAACGAACAGATACAAGCATTAAAAAAACGTACTATTATTTGTTATTAGATTATAAAAAATAATAATTACTCAATTTATTTTATTAATTTATTTATGGTTTGATTTTGTGAGGAATTCAGAGATAAGGGAGCGTGCAAGACAGCGTCCCGTCACGTCAGTGGTTATGGAGAGACGTTGGAACTGGCTGGGTCACGTGCTGCGGATGCCTCCGGAAAGCCTCAATCCTGCCTGCCTCTTCTTTCGACCGGTGGGATTCCGGCGTCCTGGACGTCCATCGGGTACTATCCATAGGATGTACTCGGCGGAACTGAGGGATGCTGGCATGTCATGGGAGGAAGCAAAGCTATTGGCGGGAGACAGGGAAACATGGAGGTGCCGCGTGGCGGCCATATGCTCCACATAGGGAGCGAACATGGTCAAAGAAGAAGAAGAATTTATGCACTCCTTATTGATTTGCGCCTTCGGCGATTGCCTATTTCGCCTTTATAGTAGCGCCGGCCCTGGTTACTACATATACTAATATTATGTAACAATCATATTTAATTAATATCAAAAGCTAAAAAATGTATTAACCTACACTTGATTGCAAGAATGAAGATTTCCGAAATTGACACAGAAATAAGTGTAGTATTTTCGCTCCAATTGCATGTTTTATATATGTCAGAAACACTATTGTTTTTTATAATAATTGTTGTTTGACACTGTACCAATCTCTTCGCAAAAATAAAGGTCGAGCAACTGAGTAACAAGCAGTTCTCGTAAAAAAACTTCTGTGAAACCGCAATTAATAAGCCATATTCTGAATATTGGGAATAGACATGGATAATAAAAAAAATAGTAAAACGCTTGACAGAAGGTGAGTTCCGGCACCTTTTCAACAACCTTCAATTCGACTGAAGAATATGTTTTTTATAAATATTTCCGTACTGGGATTCGATTCCGCGGACACTGCAATTCAAGAATTCGGACGCTACAGACAACAAACAATATGCTGCCGATCTAAGTGCTCATCGTCGATGATTATAATTTATTTTAAATTTAATTTATCATTATGCTTTGACATTTTCTTGTTATGACTTCTGGCATGTCCGGGTATGTTATGAAATTGCAATGGTAATGAACTCGCTTATTGCAACTGAATATTAATTATAGTATTTATAGTGTGTGTAGTGTTGATTATTTATAATCGTAATATCTTTATAGGTCAACTTAATTGATAAACAAAACTGTTCTGTTATAATATTATGTATGTGTAAGTCATAAATGTAATTTAAAATTTTGTAGAATATTTATCATTCATATACCTGTAATATACGATCGTCAATTATTTAATATAAATGATTTCGCTCTTAGTCTTGCCTAGTATGATATTTTTAAACTAGTTACTATGAAATTGTTTACTACTGCAATCTAGCTTCAATATCTACGTCTAGATATTGGAAGATCTAGGGTTGAATCATGTTAATAATGAATACAAAAACGCGTTGTAATTTTATAATTTCTCTAAGAAATTTCCCATTTTTTATTTACTGTGCTTATTTTCATAGTTTCTTATTACTTGTCACTAATTGTATTTTTTTATTATTTCCAGGTATGTTTCTGATTAACACTTTCAAAGAAATCTTCAATGAATGGTAATGTCAATAAACTTTTTTTTTTTTTTTAATTAAACATTTGTTTTAGAGAATTGTTGTTAAGTGATTCTTTATGAGAATACGCTGTTAATACTTGTAGTTGATTGTGTTATATTTTAATGAATTATTATGACCTACAATTAAAGGACTTTCTAACAAATAATAATTTACTTTATCTAGGTTCCCATCACTAAACAGAGCCGGGCAAAGTGTTCATAACATGCCTGCATCCTTGCAGTTTATGCTTGAAAAGCCATACGAATTAAATAGCATATTATGTTATATAAATTTTATTTTAACGTATTACAAAAAATAATAATTACAGTTGGCGTTTGAATTACTAAGATACAATAAATAAACATATCCATTGTATTCTATAATTGCATTCGAGTACACATTTATATTCTGTCGTCCTCGCAACGTACACGAATAATTATCTTGCATTTCCTCATTAGCTGCCTCTAAAACCGAAATAGCTTTGCCGGAGTACTCCTCGCGTACTCGAGCGAACATCGTGTACCTACATTTTGTGAGTCATTCATTTCGTATCTCAAATATCTTTATAATATGCCCATCCAACTATGAATACAGTCGACCTCGAGTATCGAGCTCCTAACTTTACGAATTGCAAGTACACAGAAGATAGTTTATAAAAAAAACTTCACATCAATGTTGTATGGTCACACGAGTATATTTTTTTGTTCTGCAAGTATTATCTATTCGAAGAACGTGTTATTTAATCGATAAAAATCATTTGTATACATTATAAACTAAAAAAGAGCAATAAACATATTTGGGTTGTGCAATGTACGTCGAGACTGAAGACAGTGGCGTGTTTATTAAATATAATAGCTACAACATTTGAAAAAACAACTTAATACGTTGATATTTTAAAATGTCAGATCTCAATCAGAATCTTTCGGATTCTGACTATCATCAGAAGTTGTTTTGCGAAAAACCTTTCCATTCAGACGTTCAAATTCTCGTTATTGAAGAATGATATGACGATGAGACTAGGAATGGATCTTACGGTTAACTAACTGTTCTCCATATTCCCCGAACGGATGGGATGGAGAGAGGTCAATATACAGTTGTCAAAAGCAAGCTTACAAGTATAGTGAAAGTAGAACAACAAAGTTATCAACTTCAATTGTATTATATTAAAAATGAATTTCCGCAAAGTTACCGCCGAACCCGTCGACAATGACATGCGATTGTTAATTTCAAGTGTTTTAAGAAAAAAATCGCGTGAATTCGCTGGGTTATTATGTATTTCAAAAGTCTGTCAATCTTACAAAGACAGCTCAGTCCAGTGGAGTAGGAAGAGGTCCTGCCGCCCCCAATATGTCCTCTTATTTTGTTTTTGAATCACTTCAACTATTTATAAACTATGAATGTGGATTTTACCACAGGTGGCTTAATTTTTTGTGTGTATAAAAAATATTGTCGCCACCGCCCTTACCGCACCCCCATTGCTAGGATTCTGGCTCAGTCTCACATAATTGTATTGATAATTCAAATCAATACCGCTGTGGATCGAAGGGCGGCCATTAAAAATGACTGAAGTGATACTAGCGCCCTCGCTAAGCGGACAGCTTATAATAGTCGATCTATCATACAATACAATTCCCTATTGAAATTCGTCCGAGCCAAGACTGCCAACATGTTATTAGCTCAGTATAAATCAAGATGCGTTCGTTGTACACATCATTATTGTTGTTTACCTGCCTCCGAATTTGTTGTCCCGCATTTGGAAACAAGTTTCTGATTGTCGAACGATAATGATACCGGTTCTCAGTTAAAATCCCATTACGATATGAGTTTAATGCGATGCTGTTTCTCACCGTCTTTGCCCAGAGCCCTGGATTTAATAAACCTTCGCTCGATATAAGAAAGTTCAACGATCCACTTTATTACCTTTGTGTAATGATTTTGTTGTGCTCGTGTTATATATCAGGGACAGCCACACGTTTTTAATCGAGAGACAACTTGCTGCTAAACGATGGTGATATTTTAAGTAAGATAATAAATACTTAAGGAAGCGAAACATAATATCCACACTCATTTCGGGTCGACGCGCACTCCAATTTAAATATTAAAAAAATGGAATAACCTTAATTGACCAAAATAGGTTTACAATTAAATTCTTATCTTTTATCAGAACAAGAAATTGATCTTAATGTATATATGTACTACAAAACGAAAAATATTCCAATACTTCCTGCGTGATTTTACGTGCAGAAAACCAAATACGATCTGCACATCACAAATACATTTTTTAAAATTCATTAAGTATTTTTAACCTGTGTGTGAAAGCTTCATTGGCCTTGTATACAAATTTGCAGTGTCGCGATTGACTATGATTGGATCCAAGAATGACTCGCAGACCGCGGTCACTGATCGAGTCATCAATGGTTTATTTATACAATAGATAGCTACAGCTTAATAAATAAGTGATACGTGTCTGTGGTTATCATGTTGCTGATAATACAGTATCACTAATATAAATTGTGACGTGTCACTTGAAAAGTGGTTTGAAAGATCACCCGCACAAATTGTTTAAGACATTATACTGAAAAAAGTAAATAGTATGTATAAGTATAGTTCTGACGAGGACTATGTGTAAACTTAGATAGCTATCAAATAAATACAGTACTATTTTTGATTATTATTCTATTGCTAGTTTTATTGAAACCATGTTTTATAATCTTAGATGATTTGCTAATTCAAAAAACATTTCTACTTTAAGAAAACAAGTTACTAATTATATTTATAGTAAAAATGAATTTCTGATGAAAAACCTTCAAAAATATTACTTATTGTTGTTTCATACATTGACTCATTGTCATCACCTGATCTGATTTGATCACTTATTCCGCATCAACGAGTCTTTTCTAGATAGACCCACTTTAATCGCTTAAACAGAGTGACTCGTATAATAAACGCTATTGTCTGCCTCATTATTATTTTCTCTCACGTTTTTATCATATTATTATTATTACAATAGATTACATAAATTTCTCGGTTGTTTGCGCAAAACAATGCACAGATGCATTCCAAAGCATTGATTCTCTTTTCCTATTTCATTGTGTACTTTGGTTCAGCACAGTGACGTACATCCGATTATATATTGCCGAAATGTTGTTCAATAAATTTCGTATGTACATATTTACAACATAGATTAATGGACATTTGAGGATCTTAATTTCAAAACGTCTCTAAATACACAGAAAATGCGTTTTAAAAAACGTGTTTAGTGTCAAAACCTACTCAAATCCAAAAAAGCCGAGAGCAGTTTTTTTCACTTTGCCAACAATTTTGGTTTTTGGAGTTAGGTAGGTTTTGAAACTAAGGCGCACATTTTATCTGTTATGGTATCATCATTTAACGCTTTTCCTCTCAACTGCAACGGGTGACAAAATTATGTATCTTAAATATGTACATAAATGTAAATGGTGAACGGATTCTTCCGCACATTTTTTTCCCTGACACGAATTATCCGTACACAACAAACTCCGAAAACAGAATATTCCGAACATTAAAAAAAATGTTTTTTTAAATGTTTAACTTCTTATGTCAAGAATGCCAAATATTTTCTGATTAGGAAACAAGCAAAAGGTTTAATAGTATGTACACGTCTTTAATACGTATGTTTAAATAATATTAAATTTGAATCGTTCAAACTATGTACATTCTCACAGATTTTGTCACTAACGACCCGGGTTTCGCCTTTCGGCATCTTCAGGCATTCAAGTGCACGGATGAACTTGAACTGACTTGACTTGAACTTCATCCGTGCACTTGAATGCCTGAAGATGCCGAAAGGCGAAACCCGGGTCGTTAGTGACAAAATCTGTGAGAATGTACATAGTTTGAACGATTCAAATTTAATATTGAAATTCCACCAAGCACCTTCAGTCGAAATCTTAAATTATTTAAATAATATGTATAATCTGGGTGTCGAATCTCGCATAATAATATTAATAACACGTACGGAATATTCTGTCAACGGAGTTTTCTATTTATTGAAGTTCCTGTGTACGGAAGATTCTTATTCGGAAGAATCGGTGTATTGAGTTTACTTGTACGGAAAATTCGCGGATAGAGTGTTATGTACGGATAATACGTGTTCGGAAGAATCACAGTATCTAACATGTTCATACACACATCTGGAAGGTATTGATTGTGATAGGTGAAATAATAACAATGTAATAACAATGAAATAATAATCATAAGAAATGTCAAATATTTTTGTTCGCTATTATTCGGAATCACACCATCCATGGTCAGCCATGTTAAGAATAGTCCATGGTGTGTCTAATAGCCCCCAATAGTTTTATCAGGATTCACGTTGACTATTTTTAATATAAAATTAATATTTACATACTTTCCATTGCCAAAATTATTTTAGATTAAAATGCAAGTAGCTTTTAATAATAAAGTGATAACTTATTGTTCCTCCAATCTGTATTATAAGCCTGGGCCCCTTCGAGTTTTAAAATTCTAACCTGGCAACACTTACACCTACGTAACTTTTTATAATCCTTCTGTGTACCAAAAAACTCTCTTCGACTTTTGTTACAACTGGTGCAAAGTCTTCGTAATGCAATGAAGTAATTAGAAGCGAACAATGAATGCCAACCGACGTAAATAATCTACTTTCTACCAATTAACTTTGAAACACGCTGTCTGTAGCACAGTTGTGTATGTTCGATACTAACGGTTGTTGCTAAATTATTGCACGGTTATGGTAAATCGTGAACATAACTCGGGCTCAAAACAATCGAATATCAAATAACAATGGCCACGTAATGATTGTTATAGCAATTATTTGTCTAGATAGAATAGATACATACATAATTGCCCATCTATATTTTATTTCAATTGATCATTCTGTGATAAAATATCTTCTGTGTATATAAAATTACGTTTTCTGACATTGACACCTCGTAACTAGGGTCTCCAATCCCGAGATCCCGGATCCACTCCAATTTTGTAATCTTGAAATTTGGGATTGAGGATAAGTAGTGAAATGTTTGTAAAATCCCGTATTTTATTTTTTGCACTGGATTCACTGGCAGTCGTACCGTTTTGAAATGATGGAGGTAATAAAAATAGGTCCCACATTTTGTGTCAGAATTGCTTTGAGATTAAGCGAGCCCCTTGTTAACGTATTGGCAGCCCACCGCTAGGGCAACATGCTCAGAATGGTTGAGAAACTGTGCCTTAACCCTCCAGAGACGAGAGCTTTTTTCCGATAAAAAAAATATTTTCTAAGCCATATTGAAGTCACGGATAACTTTTATTCCTATCCAAAATTTAAAAAAAAAAAAACGCAAAGTCGTTGTATAGAAACCCCGCATGACTATATGGTCATGCTCATCCTTTTATTATCGTGTAATATTGAGTACGGACAGTAGTAAGGACAAAAGTGACCATATGGGCTTGCAAACATTCGGGGTTGAAATATAGCTAAACGTGATTTTTTTTAAAATATTTACAATTTGACCTCTTTAGATCAACATAATTTCAAAACAAATATATTAGCAAAATAACTGTAAATAATTTTATGTTTTTATAAAAAAATATCTAACAGTTTCAAAAAGTAAATTAAAAAAAACGGAAATTCAAAAAATCACATGTGCTTTTGGAGACCGTTCCTGTTCCTACGACTGATGACTTACTGTAGTCCGTACCCTTCTTAACCAAATATGAGCAAAAGCAACGATATTCAGGTAGAAAAAGTATGAATAGTGGGATCAATAGACAACGGTGTTTTGTGTGACCATATGGTGACGCTCGTCCTTGGAGGGTTAATATATGTATGTATTAATATTATGATGAAAATAATCGATGACGTTCCTTTTGCAGATTCAGAGAAAGACATTTATTTCCGTGTTGAGGCTTCTTCGCGGTATTTTAATCGTCTTTCTCAGAAATATTGTCAAATAACTTTTTTTTGTAAATTAATATTACCAATGTCTACGGCATTTGAAATGAAATTTCCAAGAACATAAAAAGAATACCCGATTGTGTACGAAGTATTTTGATCGGCGTAAGTCATGGGCGACCGATTTTGTTTTTTTTTTGTTGTCGAATCTGTTCAATGCAATTAACCTGAAAAAACAAAAATATTTTTAGACAATGCGACTAAAGAAAAGTCACAACAATGGCTGAATCGCAAATCGGCTATAAAGCGTAACGGATCTGGAACAATGGTTGGCAAAAAATATAAGAAGAAAATAGAATATAATGCTAGCCGCCTGTGGTTGTAGCCACTTTTTCTGTTTGCTTAATAAAAATTGTTGCGTGTTCGAAATAATCTATTTTATTGTATCTTGTTAATCGGAACAATTGATTGAATTTTTTTTTAGATTGCTGCATCAATAACTATTATTAAAATTAATAATGAGTATAATTAATTATTCCGGTATCTTAGCCGAGTAGACAACGCTTTTGGCCGCGTCCTATTCGGTTGTCGACTTTCACTTTCATAATTCGTCTTCGAGTCGTTTTCAAAGACATAAACATAAACGTTTGTAGTTGAAATTTTCATTCCGATCCGATCCTATGACAAAAAAGGGCGTGCTAAACCTATAAGTCTTTTCCAACCTCCACCTTACTATCAATTCTATGAACATACGAGGATCTGCGACAGAATCTACCATTTCTCGTAAATAAAAACTTATATTGAATATCTTTTTTACGGCGTTTATTTGACTAGCCGTCCGATATTTGTTTAAATAACGTAAATTATAAATAGTTTAGCTGTTATTTATTATTATTTATTTATTAACAGCTTAACGACCGCACGTTTTATTTTAAAAAATTGGCGAAATTCACCTGGCGAAATAAAATTTTGCGAAAAATTCGCAAAAGTTGTAATTCACTATAATTTGTAAACAAATTGAGATATCTTTACCAAATTTAATTTTCTTAGCTTCCAGATACTTCGCCTATACGCATATATGAGTCCGCCGGCCAGCAATCTTTGTTTTTCAAACACTCAAATACGCGTCCCCGGTCGTTAAGCTGTTAATATACAGGGAGAAAAACAAGTTTAAAAGAGATTCACTTGTTTGGTTTATAACCGTTACAAAAAATCTGCATATTCAGCTGTAAATAACAGCGTACTAAAAATAAACACATTTATGGCATGTCAATTAGGGATGTAAGATAATATTATAACCTGTCCCGTTCGTCCCTTAGCAATTCGGTTCACATGCGAGACCCACTGCTGTTATATTTTCAACCCTTCATACTAAATTCTAATAACATTCAACCAGCCACCCTCTACTGCACCCCTTGTCGCATTTGGGGAAATTTAATTTCGGTGTAGCAAACATAATGCGTTCTAGGAAGGGGGTGGGTATCAAAGGACATCGGTGTTTTTGTATATATTACGTATCTATGTGTTTTGCTTTGTTGCCGGAGGGGGACTGCTTTCGTCGCCAATAATAAATACACTTGGCGACTAAGCGATTTATTTTACTTATGTTATCATTTTTAGTGACAGTTATAAGTCGACTTAGGTGTTTTAGTATTCAGTGCTTAATATTAATAAATTTAAGGCTTAGCGAGGGAAATTTTCTTAGTCGCCTATAATTCTGTAAATCATTTTAAAGATTTACAAAATTCCCAACACACTATATAAATAAATACTAGAGATTAATTAGTCAAAAGCCTGTCATAGGACGTTGTGTTGTGATTAATTCAAATACACTCGAAGATCACTGAATCAGATAGATAATCGTTATTCTTTTCTCAACTTAATCTTGATAATAACTCTCGATTGGCCATTGAGCAAAATGTTTACCTCACACTTTATTCCGTGAACCTAGTATACGTTTACCTCCTATTAGTTGTTATTGTGGTCCCAAAAATGTTTATTACGCCGTTTTATACCCATTTTCCAATGTTATTCCAACAACTATGCCAATTCATACAGTTTTTTCGTGACTACCACTCTTTTCTGCCAAATATTCGGGATTTTCGAAGATATCGGCCGGGACGTATTTGAGCGATGATGTATAATATTATTATCTGGACGTTTTCCACATTTTTCCTGAAATTTTGTTCGATTTATCCAAGATTTATTTCAATTATATATTTGTTTTATTCAACCGACCCCCTACAGCGTATAAAAATAACTACAGTATACCACAGACCCCGGCACACCTCCGTCGAGAATTTGCTCAATATACCTGCTTTTCACAGCCGAGCGTGACTCTTAAAAACCTCAAGGTGAGCAAAGGTAGGCGTCTTCTATTATAGTCATTTGAAATGCAGGTATGTATATTTATAATAAAGCACTCAAGTGGCTTTTGCGAAATCTTCGGCTATATAACATAAGGTTCCGGGTTCGAATACGAATGAAAGCAACCGTTTAGTTATGTGTAAAAAAATAACAGAGAGACTATTCCGCCACAATTAATAATTGTTTTCTGAGAGGTGTATAAGTTATTCATTTTACAGCATTTTCCATCCGTATACGCACACATTAATTATACTGTAATATGAGACATTTAAATCAGACTGTTACAAGTGTTACTACTATAGTAGATACACGGTGCACTGGCTCAACAATTACTACTTTTATGATTATATGATTTTATGATTATATAGGGTATATAAGTGGAGATGCCGGAAAGTTTAGTATTTCATTTAAAATCGGAAGACTTTGCAGCTGTGCTCTATTTATTTCCAAAATTTCCTGGAAAAAGAGCTTATGACTGTCCGTATTTGGATGTAACATATTTATCCCTTGTTCCTGATTGAACACGTGTCTTTCCGAAATCAAGTGATTAGGAAATAAATATAGCACAGCTGCAAAGTCTTCCGATTTTAAATGAAATACTAAACATTCCGGCATCTCCACTTCTATACCCTATATAATCATAAAATCATATAATCATAAAACCTTTGCCGACAAACAAATAATATAATTCTTGAAATTACTTACTACTCAAATCTGTTGGCATTCCCATGAGCTTATCCTTTTCGCCAGCAATGGCTTTGGACTCAGTGATGCATTTATTTCTTATATAAACACGAAACTTTCATTTACTAAGCGTCAGTTCAAGTTCATCCGTGCACTTGAATGCCTGAAGATGCCGAAAGGCGAAACCCGGGTCGTTAGTGACAAAATCTGTGAGAATGTACATAGTTTGAACGATTCAATTTTTTTTGTATGTGCTTAACAAAGAATTAATCGATATCGATTTACTAGATCGCCTCTTAAAAAGATTTTTTGTTAAAACAATAAATTATTTCGACAACTTCATGTACACTGATTGAATTGGCATTTAATTTGCAGAACTCTATTTTAATAGGGCTAAAAAGTATTTAAGTACTACACATATTATTTTATATAGTTGATAGCTATATCTGATCAGGACGTAAGCCTAAATAGCAATCAACTATATACATATATAAAATAATATTTGTAGAACTAAAATACTTTGATATTTTTTCACCTTATTGCTTCATATAAAACTGCATGTCTACATTGTGTATTATATTTTAGAACAGAAGATCAATGAAGATTATTCAATTGATTTTATGTAGTTTACATCATTGGTTCTTATAAACAATGGCTAAACTATTAATGTTCATTATTAAGTAGTTTATTTTGTTTGATTATTATAAATATTCAGTTTGGAAGTATTGTCATGAAAACCCTTGTCTTCAAACAGACAATAACCAAATTGTCTACGTGGCAGTGTTTATAAATCGAATCGGGTTTTCGTGTTTTTTGGACACTTCGCGGTTTTTAATAAAAATAAATCGCAACTCTACAAAAACAATTGGCTCAACAATAATAATAATGGCTAATTCGTTTTCGCAGTCCAGTGCTGCAAACAACCAACGGACCTTGAGATTTCCGATTCGACACTCGCTCAAATCAATCGATTCAATATGGATTAAATATAAACACAATTCATTCTTGATTCGCAGCGTTTAAGTGATTTTTTTTCAGCATAATGCGATAGCTGTTTGATATTAATTCTAATTAAAAACCATTACGTTACCAAAAAATCGTTCTCTTTCTTCATTATAATTTCATATATGTGATTAAATGAACAAAAACACAACCAATAACATATTCCAAATATTACCATTTACATTGTATGAAGTCGTTGAATTTGAGTACATACTATGCAAAAATCAATAAAATGCATTTAGAAGTATTTTAGTCTGCAAAGTAAACTATCGATATATTTTTTGGTTTGTTTGCCATGTCCGCTCTCAATGCCAATGGATTTTATCTCAACATAATTGTTTTTTACGAGAAATGCTTGTTACTTAGTTGCTCAACCTCTGTCTATAGATATCAGGGATATAAGCAGGGGCGGTTATTTCATAGAAGCAAATGGTGCATTGCAGTCCCATGTACATACTTCACAAATAATCGATATTCAAATATCATATTTATACCAATCACTAATTGTATCTTCCATGTGTGTTACTCAAAAAAAAATATTCAAAAGACGCATAGCGAACATATTCCGCGCCAATACTGTAAATGCGCCTGTCATATTTTCTATGAATCGAGAGGGTGCAAATGGATTCTTGCTCTAAACTTCCTTAATAAAAGTCTATAAGGATAAGGCTAGGACATGACTAGTGGTAAGCGAATCTTTCTCGTTTCGTCCCGTTTTTAGTGTAGGATGGGTCGAAGGAGACATCACATACACCCGTGCCTTCGAACAGAATTAGTAAATCGATTGAAAAATTAATTTATAAAAATTGTCCGTAATTGGATTCGAACCCATGACCTACATATGTAGCCGAAGCAAACGAAGTTGACCACTCGATCACGCATCCGGAAAATTAGTATGCTGGGTAAATACTTAACTGTTTCAAATTTAAGAAGTAAACCTTGCGATGTTTAGATGATGGTGCTTGTCAAAGAAGCGAAACACGTTGTATTATCAAAACATTTTGTAACACAACAAGTGGATTAGCATTATCATTAATTTTATATTATTTATATATATTATCAGGTTAAATAAAAACAGTTGTAAGCTTTGCATACATTATATCAAAAATGCTTCCATGACATGTTTGAACTGGCAATGGCTTCTTGACAAAATGGCGTGGGCCGATTTAATGTTAAAATGATATTTATTATTGAATACAAGTTTTACAGTTACACGCGACCATTTAAAATGGATACGGGGACTCGCTGTCGAGTGGGCGGCCGGTATTGCTCCTTTCAACTAAAACTGGTTTCCACGATACCATACCAAATTATTATTTTTCTGAATTTATTCGGCGACTGTGTGAAAAAAATCCGATTATTTTGTGTTTTTTTTTCTCTTCCGAGAAGATAATCATATCAAATAAATGCGGTATGTGAATACAGTCGAGCAGAAAGCAACTTTTTTGTCGCTATTTTTAGTTATTACCATATCGCTTGCATATCGACTGTGGAAAGGAAAAAGGACGTAACCCTCAATTTTCCAAAACAGCTTTTTTTCGATAATCACAATGCATACAACTTGACACACATTCTATCAAAAGGATGGAAGCTAAAAATGCCGAATAAGTATCTAAATTTAGCTTTAATGTTTGAAAAAGATGACCTTGTAAAAATTTAAAATCAAGAAAAAATAATGAAATAAAGGTTTTTCCGAGGCAATTTACTTAATCAATATTAGGTTATGTCAATTAAACACCAGTTTAGAAGTATCCGTGCACTTCAAGGTTGTGTATAATTCATAATTTGCATATGTCACAAAATCATCAAAACACTGCATGTAAGCTGCAAACGCCGAGTTAGTAACTAAATTTAGCTATTAAGTTTGAAAAAGATAACCTTGTAAAAAATTAAAACCAAGAAAAAAGATTGAAATAAAGGTTTTTCTTCGACAATTTCATTAATTAATATTAGATTATGTCAATTAAACACCACTTTAGAAGTCTCCGTGCACTTCAAGGTTGTGTATATTTCATAATTTGAATATGGCCCAAAATCATCAAAACGCGTTTTTTGCGCCTCCTGTAAAATTTGATATGTGTGGGTTACGTCCTTTTCCCATTCAACAGTCAATATTAATCTCCATTAGTTTATTGATGGTTAGTAAATTTTAAGTTTCTCACGACTTAGGTTGCCAACGATAATGTCTTCGCGGTTCGATTGGGGCAATCGTGGGCTCCAAATCCACTGAGACATTTAAATACATTTTAATTATTGCCATTATTAAATTGTTGCGAGAAAACTTAGAACACGCATTTTTTATCATTAATAAGTTAGGTAAAATTTTATTAAACAGTAAAAATATACCAGTGGCGTAGCCACCTCATAAAAAAGTCATGCATTGCACGAGGGCCCAACCAAATAGGGGTCCAAATTTCTACATACTCTATACAACAAATTTAGTTTCCCGCTGTTTTCTAATTAGTTAGAGCTTGCTCCAACAATCATACGGGTCTGGGCTCGATTCCCCGTAAGGTATATTGACGAATTTAGATATTTTTCAATTTTAATTTGAGACCTTAGACTTGTTTTTTTGTGATATAAATTATGCTAGAGTTTATCTCGTATGATCATTCATCTTCAAAATATTTGGTGTATTAGGATTTTAGCGTTAATGCCATATAATTTTTAAAATATCATGGGAGTGGGGGGGGGGGCTTGCGTGACATTTTCAATAGGGCCCCAAATTTATAGCTTTATAGCTACGCCACTGATCCGTATGTAATCTGAAAAAAATGACCGAATGAAACGTAGTTCTCGTAGAAAAAACTGTTGGGTTTACCTCAATTAGACGTCCGTTTGGAATCTAATAGACACACTTAAAAGTTACACATAATAACATATTTCTATAGATATTTCTGTTCATGAAATTTGACATTAAAGAATCATTATCGCACGCTATTAGTCGAGATATGTGAAGGATTACTCTCTGATGTAATATAACCGTACTTGAAGAAATATTGTTCATACAATCACCTTGAAATTAACACACCGAGATCAATTGACCAAATTATCTTATTGTTAATATCATATTATAAATATTGTATACCTTGGGCATAAAGAAAACGCAATTCTGTTGGCAATTTGAGTTTTAAATTATAAGATTCGACTGTGGTGATTGATGTGCAAGGAGTAAATCGATGAAGCAATAATATACCATTGAGAATTTGTAATCGATTGGCATCGAAATAAATCTGTTTTTAATGATGCCATACATTTTTTAAACAGTCAACAAAACTTATACAACGTCTATTTTAACCTTACTCGCCGATTCGATTGAGTAATCATTCCCAATGATTTTTACGTTCAAAGCTAGTTACGTAGCTGCTGAATTGCCATAAGCATTGCAACTGCATTATTGTAATCATGGAACAATGATTCCGATGTTGTTTCATCCACAATTAGTTGAATCTTTCATGACGGTAAAGCGTGTAATCAGATTCGGACAAAATTGCATCTATAATATTATTACGTCATTATCTGCCAATAATATCGACTGTGGAAAGTAAAAAGGACGTAACCCTCAATTTTCCAAAACAGCTTTTTTTCGATGATCATAATGTATACAACTTGACACACATTCTATCAAAAGTATGGAAGCTGAAAATGCCGAATTAGTATCTAAATTTAGCTTTTAAGTTTGAAAAAGATGACCTTGTATATAATTAAAACCAAGAAAAAACACTTAAATAAAGGTTTTTCCGAGACAATTTCTTTAATCAATATTAGATTATGTCAATTAAACACCAGTTTAGAAGTATCCGTGCACTTCAAGGTTGTGTATAATTCATAATTTGCATATGTCACAAAATCATCAAAACACGTTTTTAGCGCCTCCTGTAAAATTTGATATGTGTGGGTTACGTCCTTTTTCCTTTCCACAGTCGATATGTTTTGAAGTCTTGACTTAAGCTGTGACATATTTTTGAATTGTAAAATCATTTTAGGGTGGAAGAGACACCACAAACACCCGTGTTTTAGGTTCCAATTCTAAATTAAAAATAAAATCTCAATTCGACACTGACCTTGTCGGGACTTAAACCCACGTCCTAAACCCTCTTGATCACTAGGGCAATGTTATCACCAACTAGAACACAGAACGCGACAACACATCGCCACCCTACTGGCAAAAGTTCGTAAATAACAAATTGAGAGTACACAGCAAATAAAAAAAATAAGCTTTTAAGATAAGTTCTCTGGCTCAATATTTTAGGTTACATAGATAATTAATTATAATATCAAAATATTGATGCACTTATTCCGATTCCGATGCGACACAAAGGAAATAATGAATCAATGAGTAATGACAACAAATTGTTCGCCGTCAAACCTGCGATGAAAATAATTACCAATAAAAGATATGTTTGCTAAATTGGTAACATAAACGCACCAACAAGTTATTTCGGACAAAGAATTAATATACATTAGTCTCATTGTGTTTGTACTTACGTTATTTCTTTTTAATTTTATTACTTCTAACTGACGACGTACGCTTTCTGTCTTCAGTGCATAGAATATTCCATAGCTGTGGTGTTGGAGTCGTAGTCGCGAAGTCGGACTGTTTTAATTTTAGTCGTGCTCGAAAAAAACTAATAACTTCGATTGCTTTTAACAACAAATGTGTATTCAAAATGCAAGGGTAAAAAATGGCGCCACTGTGTGCTACTAAGCCTGAAAAATATTTAAATTAGTGTTTTAAGATACGGTCGGTGTCGGAGTCGTCTTATTTCTTAACGACTCTACAGCCCTGTTATCTTTTTTTTTTTTTTTAATCCATATCCGCTCCCTATACGGAGCATATGGTCACCACGAAGCTCCTCCACAATTCTCTATCTCCAGCCAGTCTCCTCGCCTCCTCCCAGGTCATCCCAGCGTCCCGTAACTCCGCCGAGTACATCCTGTGGATAGTCATCAGTGGCCTTCCACGACGCCGGGATCCATCCGGCCGGAAGAAGAGACAGGCAGGGTTCAGGCTCTCTTCAGGCATCCTCAACACGTGGCCAAGCCAGGTCCACCGCCGTTTCTTTATTTTTGACGTGATAAGAGGCTGGTTAGTCCGTTCTCTTATCTCCGTGTTCCTGACAAAGTCGGACCATTTCACCCCTAGCATTCGTCGCAGGCATCTGTTTTCGAAGCACAGTATAGTTATCTTATCCTGTTATAACTAAACATAATATGCGATTCCTGCTACCCCGTGTATATCACTTCTAATGTAAACTTACTTTTTTCCGGAGAGTGAAAGGCAAGCAAAATGGGGCTGAAGTAATACAAGTACATAGTTAGCTATTCGCTCTTGCTGTACCGCATTTTTAGGATCGTGTGGGTGGGACTGAATATAAAAAAAACGATATACGTATCCATGCCATGTACAAAAATCCACAAATCAATATAACATCAAATTAAACTTAAGAAATCGTCCGTACGGTGATGAACCCGCGGACACTGCAACCGAATACGACAAGCGTTAAAGAAGTATTTGGTCAAATCTTACATGTATCTTTGCTTAGGAAAATGTGTCAATTTTATCAATATTTTGTCAAAAATAATCATTATGAGGATATATTATTACATCGACTCTCAAAATACGTATCTTTGTGTAAGATTAATTAAGTTACCATGTATATGTTTCTTAATATAAGATTTGATTACATTTTGTATGTTAGATATAATTTCATCGACTTTCTTTCCCTTTCCCAACGTTAATTGCAAATATAGAGAGTTATTTTGCAAGTTAAAGCGACGTTAAATTTCATTCAAAATTAATTCAGTTGATTTATAACTGTGCTTCTAATCAAAACGATGACTTAAACCAAATCCGAAAATTCAGCCACATATTATCTTCCTAGTACTACTAGATGATGAATTTTGTATGCAATACTTCGATGTAATCAACCTTATAATTGCGGTGAAAATATACGACTGCTTCGTACACTCTTATTGACCATAAAGAATCTTTGAATTGGCTTTTATACACAAAAGATAGCTAGTATGTAATTTAAAATTGTAATTATATACACTAATTCAGTGATTACTGTTTGCAATAAAAGTGAATGTTTGTATGTATATCACTCTTGCGCCACTATCTGTAGTGACTTAATGAAACAGCATGAATAATTAAACCGGCATACTTTATAGAGATGGCTGGCTCTAAATAATATTATTATTCCAGCACGCTGTTGACCTCTCACGGTTAGAGAGTGTAATTAATTACTATTCATATTTTGCCGTTGCGCGATTCGAGATGATACAATGCTTAATATTATGTAAAATAGACCAGTTTACAAAATTTACGTAACGGCATTCGAAATTTTGCTTTGTGAATTTAAATTGAACTAAAAGTATGACTAAACAAACTTCGGCTTGGTAATTTTCACTTAAGTTTCAACAACACACTGTTTTATTCATTATCATAATAAACTGACTCCCACTTTACCCGAAACTCCGATTAAAACATTTTATAAAAGCACGGCTGATTTTCTCTGTATTAATTATGTTTAAAGTCATGAATGACCAGAATCCACTGGCAATTAAATGGTCAGTAATCAACGCAACACGGTCATAACTTCAGCTTTTATAAATCGATACTTTCCAATCGTTATTATACCTTATATTACGTGTTTATACAGAATTTAACTACTGCTACATACATATTATTCTTTGACGATTTTCTACCGTCCTACATAAATGTATTTGTTAACCTGTATAGCCTAACGGAAAGAGCTCTGCTCGGCGATCAGGAAATTCTGGGTTCGTTGTGGAAATTTCAGTCTCTTAACTCTTCCGGCTTGGAGACTAGAAAAATACTTCTCATCCGATGGGGGTCGTTTAGGGACCTCAGTGGTTTCCTCATTATATTCTTATGAATTTCAAAAAAAAATTAGTCTAAGCGCTTTAAAATATATCTCTGCATCATTTCTCATACATTTTTTTTATAAAAATTCGTGGTTTTTTTTAATAAATAATCATATTTTAAGTTGCGCGTAAAAAAGATGTCATCCCAGCACACATATGAAATTGCAACTGACGAGTTTAGTCCAGCTATCTTACGAACGAACGCTTATCGCGTTATCGCGTATTTATATAAACTACAAAAGGTCCAAAAACTATGATGTAAGAAAACCTTAATCATAAACATTGTATCACCCATATTAAAATAGATATTTAAGAAAATGTGGGTATTGGGGTCGCATTTCTTGAGCTTAGAACCGGAAAAGTTAACCTCTCTTTTTGAAGACGATAAGTAGAATATTATGTGGCTAGCAATGGATTAATAGTTGGTTTACTTTTTTATTCTTCCTGTTTTCAAGATCGGATATGAACGATTGACGAGAGAGAGCAAAGATGATGCCTTTCTATATAATTGCCTCAGTCAACCAAAAAATCCATGGATGAAAATTTACATTCGTCAATACGAACCCTTGAACTGGAAGAGCAAAAAAGCATTGAGTTTTCCGCTATTCAGGCTTACGATTATGAAGGGTTTTTTCAAGTAGTGTTTTGTCATATCGTTAGTTCACCGTGACATTGTGTGGTATATAGTATTATATTACACTACATGTATAATTATAACCTAAATCAAAAATGAAATAGCTTCCGTATTGATCAACAACGTCGTTATTTAGGTTTGCCGCATTGGCCAAATTAATGGATGACAAGACAGGCGTGCGGACCGAATTCGGAGGATGAGAGATACAAAAAATAAGGCAGACATGACGCCGTCGCTTCGTAGGCTATTTCCGGCGTCGGGACGCCTCGCTCGGGAGGCGTCCGTTCGCAGACGTCTGGTTTAATGCTACTTCGTAAACAAAACTCAAAAGAAGTAACACGTTTATATGTGGAGCACGGAATGCACTTTGCGAGGTTTTAACGGCCCCATTTTTGATGTGAAATAAAACAGACGAAATGGGTTTTTTGTAATGCGGAGAATTTCTTCGATTTAAGTAAACTATTTTCCTTTGAGCTGACTGAAATAATAAATGCAAAGTTGTGTTTATCAATTTATACATACTTGATGAATACATATTTAAACATTTTAGGAATGCAAAAATAGATCATCACCCACCATGTATTCAATTATGATGAATTTCTTATAATGTTTTATTGGAGTTTACAAAGAAAATGACAATCAATATTCAACTGGGTGATCACAATATAAACACAATATTTTTATCAGTTTGCTGCACAGAGTCTACGTATGATATGTTCTATCTTAATCATGATTCTATCAACATATCCAAGGTGTTTACCATTAAATATACTTTTTTTTACTATTTTGATACCACGTTATTATCTGTTTATATCATACATAACTGTAAGATACTCAGTGAAACTGAACATCTAAATTCAGATCGAGGCAAACGGTGATGCTGCTATTCTCTTTCTCGGCAGTCAAACTGTAGTACTGTGATGATAAATATCGCCAGTTACTCATAGCTAATAATAACTGTGTATGGCCGAACTCCAATGGTATTGAAAATATTTTGAAATAAAAAATGCATATAAAACCAACACTAAGCTCGCGATTCGCTCGTGCAGTAAAAATTTTGATAGACTTTTATAAGTTGGCCGCTCGGCGAAGGCGCTAGTGCAGGGGTAGCACAATCGAGGCGCATTGGGTGATTACAAGCAATGTTCCCTCTAAGGCAAGAGGTTAGCTGCGCGGAAATTTCAAATGCTGCGCGGAGGCTGCGCAAACCGATCAAATATTAATTGAACAACTGTCTTGTAGTGCGCGCCAACACGGAATGAGTGCGCGGGGGCTCTCCAACTACTGCGTGGCCGCGCACGCGCGCAGCTCAGAGGGAACGTTAATTACAAGTAGCGCATTGCATCTCTGCGTCTATTTATTATTTTGAGGTAACGTAAGAAGGTAAAAAAGCTGCTCGAGTTGTACGGCGCATCTGAATTCATAGTTTGCAAAAGGAGTCCCACCACTGCGCTAGTGTCACGTGAAGAGTTGTCATACTACTCTTTAACTGTCGCTGTCATGGACACCACGCGTTACTGATTGGAATTGTCAATTCTTGAATCTTCATCTCCACTGAACTGAAGAATTCACGAGTTGTTTTTTTTATTCATTTGACATAATATCAATTTCCGATTGTATTTATTTTCACATTTTAGCTAAAAATACTACCACGATACTAATGTATTTGCTTTCGTTTGACAGCTACTTGTTCTGAATTCAAAACTTTAGTTTTGAATTCGGCCAACGGCCACGATATAATAGAGCAAAAGCCATCATGGTGACCGTTTTAGAAAAAAATGCAGCTCACCGCTCATGGTTAGTTATTTCATTTTATCCGATCTGTTAAATAATTCAGTTTAATTTAAATGTTTTTTTGTATCATAAATAATATGTTATTACACTTATTATCTCCCCCACCTTATTAACGATTGCGTGGAATGTACATAGCATCGTTATCTTGAACATGTAATACTTATCGCATTATTTATTACTGATAACATCCCATATGTGCATAGAATAAGTATTTTGATTTATTATTCCGCTAAAATAATCACATCATAATATTATATTATCACATATTTACTGCACACCATACTCACAAAGTGTAAGTTTATTACAAAAATATTTATTCACTCTATTATATCTATGAGTTTATTGATCCGGTATTCAAGCAGCGAACTGTCTTATCCTTCTTGGTTACACGGTCAGGAGTTATTGTGTGTGGAAAGTGGAAACTTTCCTCAAATGGATTGTTTTTTTGTAAAATTTCTGTGATGTTGTCTTTTTATTCTGACCTTCAACGAAAATCGAGGTTGAGTGACTAACTTATAACTAATTATCGTCAAACATCTTCTTTCGAGTTCATAAATTTTTATAACTCTATTTCATCTACATTCGATGCTCACAAGGCCTTGAAAATTAACAGCTTAGCAAAACCGTTCCCAATGGGAACATAACACGTGGAAAGGGTTCTTAGAAGTGTATAATCTTCATTATTGTCCTCTTTCAGAATGGCTCTGACATTCTTTGCGGTAAGATGAGATACAGGGCTGATTCGACTGATTTTAGCATTTCAGAAATATTCGATTTCTTTTATATCCGTAATTACATTAAAAAAACAAACAATACTTCACCTACAGTAAATTAAAATATCTCTAATGTCACATAATTGATATTAACAGAAAATAACGTTGATCAGACCACATACAGTATTTATAATGTAACGAAGTTGACCGAGATTTGATGAATTCACATTCACCTCTTAGATCACTTGAAGTGGTCACTGTCAATTCTTGTTGGAAAGACATTTCCGCATTTATACCCCATTCTGTACTAATTCAGTCGATAATGATTGTGAAGACCGATACTGTTACTGTTCTTTATTTTTTAAAAAATGTGTTTTTTTTTATTCTCTATAAACACGAAACATTGTTTTTATTAGATTATGTTAAACGTAACAATTTGGCTTCTGTATATATATATGACTTACGACCTCCATGCATTCAAATCTGTGAAAGCAGTTAAATGTTGTGAATATCAGCTTAAAAAGTTATTTTGAGAATAAATAGTATGTTTAGTGTTGGGAATTGGGTGTTCATTCATGCGTTAAAATACTTCCCAGCTAACCTTCATAACAACTTATTCTTATCATTTCTATAAATTCCATCATGATAGATAAAGTTATAATAATATTGCAGCTGGAAAAAGGTAATAACAATCTTACTCAATTATAAACTTTCTTTCCACTTCCTACATTCCCGTAGCAGGAAATAGCTCGTTTTAACCGGCGTTGGTTAAATTTAACATGGCCGCTGTGCAAGCAAACCACATGGCTCAAACAACAACTGACAGATAGTCTTGTGAACTCGTTATCTGGTTATAATATTCGCTGGTTGCTTGTTTGCCGTATCAAAAATGTCCTACGTTGCCGTTTGAAATATATTGTTTTTGTTTTCATTTATTAAAACTTCGCTTTTTAAAATTTGATTCTTCCACCTTCATTACGGTGACAAAGGTAGCGTTAACTTTAATATAAAACTCGAATCACTTTGTACTACAACAGTTATCTTATTAGAGCAGAAAAATGGTATTTAAAAACATATAAATCACTATCGATATTCGTTAGTGGTAAAACAATAATTCGACACAGGTACCTATCATACATTATGTATTCATAAGATTTCTTTCTGCATTTTGTCCGCTCCAACATCCAAGGTACATCAGAACAGATTTGTCACGTATAAGAAGAAGAAAAAAACAAATAACAATAGCTCTGAACTCTTTCCATAAATCCTGTTTTAATAATCGATTTAGAGGGAATTATTATTTGTTATATTGTATTTAAATATGTTTAAATTTGAATTGTTCAAACTATGTACATTCTCACAGATTTTGTGACTAACGACCCGGGTTTCGCCTTTCGGCATCTTCAGGCGCTCAAGTGCACGGCACTTTTGTACCCTATATAAATATAATCATAAAACCTTTGCCGACAAACAAATAAAATATAGTTCTTGAAACTACTTACATCTCAAATCTGTGGGCATTCCCATGAGCTTATTATCCTTTTCGCCAGCAATGGCTTTGAACTCAATGATACATTTATTTCTTATATAAACACGAAACATTCATTTACTAAACGTCAGTTCAAGTTCATCCGTGCACTTGAGCGCCTGAAGATGCCGAAGGGCGAAACCCGGGTCGCTAGTGACAAAATCTGTGAGAATGCACATAGTTTGAACAATTCAAATTTAATATTGAAATTCCACCAAGCACCTTCAGTCGAAATCTTAAATTATTAAATACGTTTGTTTAAATTATGATAAAACTTGAACAAATAACTATAAAATAAGCATTAATTATATTTTATCTGTGAAGGTTATATTTGTACAATGTTAATCCAAAAAGCCTCGGTTATTCGCTTAATAATTATTACTAAGTGCTGCCACAAGTTGATATCACTTTATTATACAAACAGGCTTATATCCTAAATCTACTCTTCAAAGTTTTCAATCCCCAGCGGTCAAATTTATTTTACTCAATAAAAAATTGAACTCGACATTATGATAATATATTTAACAGTTATTTAAAAACACTTATCTTTTTACGTAATTTACAAAATCGGTTAACTGCGCAAGATAGTAATATGACATGCTTGACCTCTATTCCACCTTCGCCGATTTTCCTATTTCACTTCAAGCGAAAAGAAACTAAGAAATATCAGTTAATAAGACACAGTGATTTAATAATTTTTCTACCATTAGTACCGTCATGAAAGTGAAACTGAATCGATTAGAAAACTGCGGTCGTATTTTGTATTAAATTTTGACGTCAATTACAATCCGCTGCGAGGCATGGCCGACATTTTGAATTGGCGGCGCGTTTTTTTTGTATCATTGATCGAAATATTACATTATTTATTTCTAATCAGATCGGAAATGCCAAGTTATTTTTGCTGGTATGACTAAACGACTATTTTGATATGGCATTTATTAATTATCATACCCTCTTATGATGAGATTAGATTTATTAATGTTTTTTCCCCGTTACTAAAAACGGCCATTATGACTCATAAAATTATTCCTCTTCTACGCGGCACGAAAACTTCTTCCATTCTGCATGAACTGTTGTCCATCTACAGTTATACATCTTTCTTTATCGAATTCCTAATCTTCTACCATGATATCATCACTCTGAAAACACACTGGTATCAAACAAAATATGGTGTTACAAACATTCATCAGTAGGAAAAGAAAATCATAAAATTCAGCAATCTATCAGAGTATGGACATGTCAAATTTAATGCCTTCTTCCGTTTATATTTCAGTTTTTTTGTTTCACTCGGATCTGTGGTTCATTCAGGTCCATGGCCGTCTTCAAAGTTGTACTTTCAAATGTGACCAAGGTGCCAGCAACCCTCTTGATATTTTACTCCCATCTCATTAAAGACCGGTCTAGTAATCGTATTACTATGTTGCTCCTTCAAATCCCTCGTGAAAAGCACCAGGTCTCTCACATCAGTGAATCACATCTTATAATGTGTCCTTCCCATCTCATTTGTCCGATATAGTGTTTACTATTATATATCGAAGATCAAAGCTTTAATACGGATATGCTACATTAAGCTTTAATTATCCAGCCCAAGTACAAAAACTATATCATTCCTTCTTCAATTTTAACGGCAAAAAAATATAAGTTATGATATTGCATATAATAAATGTTTTCATTTGTACCTGAAAAGAGAAATTGTGTTATTAACCCAAAAGCGTGATGATGTATGTATGATCTGTTTGCCTGATTACTATTATTATTCATTTCTTAAAACTCGCATTTTTCGTAAGCATATAATTGACTTATCTTCGCTGAAATGATTAGATAAGATTAACATGTATCATTTAATTAGGGATTATTTATATCATTTTATTTGACTCGCGATAAAATCAAATATCTATGAGTAGTAAAAAATCAAATTTCATTAGTGACAGTATCACGATAATGATAATAAAAAATAATATCAATACACACAACTAAATTTGCTCTACAATCGCAATACTACTTATTGGCAGAATCTGGTTTGCAGTATCCATTGCCCAAACGTATTATAATTGATTTAATCAGGGCTGTGGAGTCGTGTAAAAAAAAAGACACCGACTCCGAGGAAATTTTTCAATAATTTAATTTTAACTTGAATGTGTATATAACATATGTATGTATACAAATGAAGCTGCACATTTTTCACGACTCCGACCAACAACCGCGACTCCGACTTCAACTCCGACTCCACAGCCCTGGATTTTATAATAAAAACTTTAAAACAACTGTATTTCATAGATGTCAGATTTCTTTTAATTTAGGGTCCGTTTTACAATCATTTCTTCTATTAACTTCGATCGTTCGCTGCCCTGTCTTGTTTGCTAAATTACAACGCCCGTGGGATCCTCCTGGTTTTATTTATTCGTGATAGAATTTTATTGACGTAATATTGGATTACATTTGTATTGCCATTAAGCGTAGTACACACAACACAAATGTTAAGCTGTGTTGAAGATACTTTCTCCAGACCTACAGCTCATCAAAACTAAAGATTTAAAGGACGCAATCAAATGCTTCCCTCGAAGATCAGACCGAATATTTCCCGCTGTACCCTATTTTACTGCGTGTGAGCCCATTAGTGCACCAAAAGTTTTTAAAAGGATATTTTTACCTCAAATAGTGGAGTGGTATGATCTAAACTGAGTCTGGAGATAAAAGAGAAATTATAAGATATTACTGCGTTTCGTGCTCTTTTTAATGTACTATTCGTTAACACATCTTTGTCCGTTCATTAGTGATCCATAATCCTACAACTACTCAATAAATTGCTAAAAAACATTGGTATGGGAATCTGTTCCGCCATCTACTTCGTATAATTCCTTAACAGATGCCAGCGATTCTCTCCATTGCGTTACACACCCAGTTCAGATCCAACTTTTTTCGGATCTAGTTTGTCCTCTAAAATAAATTCCAATTATGTTTCAATCCTTACTATCGGTTATACAAAATGGCACTTGGTGAAACGTTTCAATGGCATTGGATTATGCGAGCAAACATAATATTTACGATAAAACACTCCGTTTATTTATACTATCAAGCAAATATTATTTAACCACTATAGCGATATTTTTTTTTACATCTGAGAATTCTTCACAAAACATCTGTTGCATTAACAACATGGCAAACAAACACCATTTTGAAAAAAAAATGCCACTCGATTATTTATCGATTGGTGTTTGGATTCGTGAAACTTTTTTCAAACTGTCTTTCTGGGAACTGCGAGTGGAATTAACCGGTTGTATAAATCTTGTACATGTTTCGTTTTTTTTTATGGCTGGTATAAATAATAAATAGAATATAAAAAAGTGGATTTTTTACTGCGTCTATTCGGAACACATGTTGTACTATATCAAAATGAATCATATTGCCATGAAAAAATGATTTTTTTCCGCTTTATTTTAAATGAGTAATATATTTTGTTTTTTTCTCTTCTTGTTTCAGGTATGAACGAATAATGATTTCTCACTCATGCGGATCTTAATAACCTACATTAGATAACATGATGAATACGTAAGTATTTTTTTATATAATATATCTACGCTCAAAGCAGAATAATATGTAATTAGCGGGGTGGAGTGCTCATGAAAACGCAGTAAGAGAAACCAAAATAACTACTCAATTTTCTTAATTGATATTATAATACAAGTCGTTTTATATTGATTTATATCTTGATGATTATATTTGTTAAAAAAAATACACCGAAAGGTACACCCGATTCTATTTTTGCACGGCTCACGAAAACTGACCAATTATAATTTAACAGTGATTGCTTTTACAAGAAAACAAATAAAAAGTTATACGTGTACTTTTATTCTTAGAAACTGCAATTACGTGATTGTCTTAAATTATGAAATCTAATTTTTTGCGCGGTTGTCCCTGAAACGGATCCCCCGTGCAAAAAGCGAATCGCGTGTATTATATATAATTCGTTACTACCAGCTACGTATGTGTCCATTGTATTGACGTAATAATCTTTAAATGTAAATCTTATTACGTCAATGTATATCGACTGTGGAAAGGATAAAGGACGTAGCCCACAGTATATTCAAAACAGCTTTTTTTCGATAATCACAATGTATCCAACTTGATACACGTTCTATCAAAAGGACGCAAGCTGCAAATGCCGAATTAGTATCTAAATTTAGCATTTAAGTTTGAAAAAGATGACCTTGTAAAATATTAAAACCAAGAATAAAGACTAAAATAAAGGTTTTTCCTAGATAATTTCTTTAATTTATATTAGGTTATGTCAGTTAAGCACCAGTTTAAAATTCTCCGTGCACTTCAAGGTTGTGTTTAATTCATAATTTGCATATGGCCCAAAATCATCAATACACGTTTTTTGCGCCTCCTGTAAAATTTGATATGTGTGCTTTTTCCATTCCACAGTCGATATGTAAAGTGAAAAAAAATTCTAAATTGTGTACAAAGTATGCAATGCAAATAAATAAAAATTTATGGAGTAAAACGGCGCATACTTAGACTATTATTAATTTAGGGTACAAAGCTTTTGGCAATGATAGTATCGAAAATATTCCCTCCTTTTTAATGACGCTTATTTAAGTACTTTAGATTATTTTTGCTATACCGACACGGGGGTAGGGATCCTTTTCGTTTTGGAGGTCCGCATTCATTCATGTGTAATCAAATAATACCGCATTTAATATGTTTATGAATGAGATATAGATATATGTTTTAAAATTGTAAAAAAAATAATTGGGGGAAATTGGATTCGGTCACAAGACGTTAGGTTACTGATCAAGTTGGTTGTTGATTATCCCACTACCACCAGTTATGTACGTATATGCAGCCACTGTCTCACGGCCGCCTTCCATAACGCAATACAATCAAGAAAATAAACGAACATATTCTTGACCCGATACAGAGCTAGCTGCACGGGTGTGTACTATTTACTACAATTTTAAGCCGATCGCTTTAAGTTAATTTCAAAGTACAGTTTTTGATCAGGTAATAAATAGATGTATCGTAAAAATCGTTGATATGGATAGATACCTAAAAAAACAAGTCACTAGGAAAATTTATACATTTATACGAAATTCCCACCAATTTCTCGTTACTTTATGAAATTTGAATGTTTTTGCCATTAAAAATTATCGACTTCAAAACTTGTAAGATTATCTTTTACTGGCAACATTCTTGGTCCTCATAATCGATAGGTAAAATGTTACGCAAAATAATTCATTTTCACTATTGTATTACAATCCCTAGGGGGTGTAATAAATCCACCAATGTGGCCTTTTGTAATATCGTGGAAAGAAACCGCCGTTATGTTGGTATTGGAAACATAATTAATCATAAAAAAAAATCGCTGAAAATAATATTAACATTAACAAAGGCTCGGCCGTCCCTCCCACTGCCGGTAGCGTATAATTTTCATACCGAACAGGTTATGTCAACACATTTACATGTTATTATATTTGTGTATACTGACTCAATAATACTCACATTCTGGCTATTTTGTTAATCGTTATTTGGGAATGCTGTGCAAAATTATCTCTAATCGATAAACTGTAGTATTTAATTAATTAATCTCACGAATCATCAAAGCGATTCATAATTTCCCCTTATTCGACGAGTTTCGTAAACGTATTATCTATTAAAGATTTTTCTGTATTCTTTCCCGATCTTGTCTTTGAAAATAGGCCGCTAAGCAGACAATTCACTGGCATAACCACTGTTCTGCCCTAAGTATGTAAGAGCCTGGCAATACCAACCAGGCGGGTCTGGGTTCAATTCCCGGTAAGGTCAATGTCAAATTATTTTCTATTTAAATTTCAGATCTTACATGAGTCACATTTAGGGTGTTCACTGTCAATACTTGGTGGAAAGGCATTATATTAATAAAAACACAATATTCCTCTGTACTTATTTCCACTTTTATTTACCAAGATCAAGACCGGTTTCTTTCGGTATTTTTCGTAGGTGACAAGAATATTAACAGCTTAACGACCGTGGACGCGTATTTGAGTCTTTGAAAAACAAAGGTTGCTGGCCGGCGGACTCATATATGCGTATAGGTGAAGTATCTGGAAGCTAAGAAAATTAAATTTTGTAAATATATCTCAATTTGCTTACAAATTATAGTGAATTTAGTAAAATTATAATTTTTGCGAATTTATCGCAAAATTTTATTTCGCCAGGTGAAATTTTATAAAAAAAAACGTGCGCTCGTTAAGTTGTTGTGATAATACTTAGAACGTGCCAGTGGCTAATCACTCGTCCTACGCCTCGCTTGTATGATTCGATGTATGGGAAGTGAATGTAAACCTCACATTGATCCATGTATTTGAACAGAAAGCCATAAACGAATAGAAAAATTAATGTATAAAAGTGCCTGTACCCGGAATTCAAACCCATGGACACCGCAATTAAATGGAATGAATTCTAAATTCTTAATCACGTGCCAACAGTAGCGAAAATTCGAAATAAATATAGATGAACAAAATCCATATAAGTAATAGCTCTGATGGTCGTTCAGAAACCGTGAACGACTCGTTCTATATTTAAAAACAACTACTATGTGAGATTATTTTTTTAACATTAATCATATCACTATTTATTTTAAATATTATATACATACTATGCAGATTCTTAAGAATCCAATTATTGATTTCCGAATGGCTGTCAATCTCCTAAAGAATTTCAGTGTAAGACAATTCCGTAAATCACCCAGTACTATCACAATAGTATTATTATTATCAGTAATTTATTCCTTCTCGGTCCTTTTTCTGCGCTCATTCTGTTCGTAAAGCATTTTACGCTGACTCAGCGCGAAGCAATAATGGCCGTTCAGAAACCGGCTCCGGCCGATTATAGATCGTTGCATATTTTCGAATACGTTTTTTGCATCATCATTATCATGATTACGCTGACATTACAACAGCGTTCATTAAAAAACATCAAAGATTCGCATTGCTCTTGCAGCCATTTTGAAATGTTATTATTTGTAGCGGAAATATTATTTGACTCGCTTTTAATTAATCCGGTTGGTTCCACTTGGAAAGCTGTCTTCCATCGTAACGTGTGATATTAACTATGCACTAGTTATCCGCCGTCTGAATTACTAGATACCTTTACATTAGTTATTATTTAACATACGTACTTCATTTAACTGATTCTTGAAAAAAGAGTATTTACTTCACATAAGACAAATGCATCTGTAGAACGATTTGTTTACGTAGGTCATAGACAATAATTCGTTTTTTAAATAATATCGTAACTGTTATATTCAAATTAAATGTAACCGGTAACGGGTATAGTGTAATAATTACGACAAGGTAGTTTTTATTACCTGAAATATTTAATTGAATAGATAACTATCATTGAAAACGATCAAGTATCATTATGAAAGAAAATAAATCTTATGTTCCTTTCTCTGTTGATTATACGTGACCTCTAAATACATACGATATTATCAAATGAATAGAACAAGTGTAAAGGTTAGTTCACTGAACATGCGTTGAAATGAAAGTTACAATATTTATATTTAATATAATTTTATATTCTCACAGAATTCGCCAAATGTTGGAGTTTGTGACTATAATATCGGTACTATTTTTCAAATGATTATTTCTGCTATTTACCCAACTCCACTATTTTAATTCTGTCTTAAAAAAATATATATCCAATGAATTTCAAGTATCACATTTTAGTGTTGCCGTGCCATTTTTTGAAACGTCGTTAGCCGGAACACTTTCATCTGAGAAGTCTCCGTTGACCGTTAATTTTGTCCAGTATCGATAACATTTCGTAACGGCGAAGAGGTTGCCATGTGGTAAAAAAGATCTCGCGGCAGACTGCATTCCCGTCAATTGAAAGTCGTTGCGCGGCAAAATGGCGACGAATAAAATCGCCCGGCACATATATTAGGCGGCGTGGCTGTCTGCCAAGACGTACCAGGCACTTCCAGGAAGGCGGGATGAGCATCAGAAATATAAAGACTTGATCTCTGAAGCAGGATAGATAACCCACAGAAAATTATGGCGCTTCGGCAAGAATCCAATCATGCAGTCTCGTTCCAACCTTTTTGTTATGGAATACAATAATCACTGCATAATATTATAGCGCAGTCATTCAATTTTATTTATTCCATGCATACGTTATTATGTCACTGCGTTGTCTTTATTATGATTATACCTCGTTTTTCACATACATTAACCTGTATGTATTATATTATTCATTGTATTGAAGGTCAGTCTTATCCGAAATAATCGACATTCAATTCAAATGATTTTGTATTTGCTAACAATTTATGTATAGCATATCACAGCATGATACATAATGGTTTTTGCCAAGCCATCTGACAGTCTGGGCGGGTCAAGGACGTCGCTTTTTAATGGATTGGCTTTGTCATTGAATATTTTTGTTGGTTATCGATACATATCGCATATTTTATGTCAATTTGTAATGTCTAAACTACTATTACATTATGACCTATAAAATATTACTGAAACCGGTATTTTGAAGAAAAAATATTAGTCTCGATATCAACGCGGCTTACATACGATAATTTGACACATACGAATAGCATTCATAATTGACAGGAATAAAAACAAAAAGACTATCTTTAAAATCACTGAAATGATATATCGTGAAAAAAATTATCTGACCTAAAGAAACTTTGTTATTCTACCCCTACTGAAATCAGAGCATAGTCTGTAAAACAGCCTCTTAGTTTCCGTGTTAATAAAATTGAGTTGCTAGGGTGGGTATACAGTTAGTATTTGTATCCCTTTCCAGTTTGGAGTCTAGTCTTACTAGGTACCTACTGTCTTGCCAAAAGATTATATTGAAAATACGTGTGTCCCAAATTGACGTATTAATCTTATAATTTATTTATTCAACGTTACAAATGAAGTGACGAGTCTCATAATGGTTTAAGAAAAGGTGATCCATTCACTCATGCAGGCATTATTGAGTATATTTTTTATATGCAAATACGTATTTCAATTATTATAAAAAAACCATTTTGCTTTTTTGACGCGTTTGTTATGCTCTCTTAGTATATTTTATTCTTGCATAAGTATAAATACTTAGTTATAAATATACATAGAATGACGTCAAACATGTTTGATGAATTATTTGGAACGTTCGATATTGAATTCAAATAAATACAATTCTCTATTTATAAATCTACGCTTCATTGAGATGGCCTTCAGAACCTCGCGGTTTTTTGTATAAATATGAATATATGATCTCTCGCGGTCAAAAACTGATATTTTTTGTCTTTTTTTACACATACATGTACGCCTTGGTGTGGTAAGTGGTCAGTCATTGTGAAGTGGTAAGAATCATACATAGCCTTGGCACAATATCCTATGCACCAAAGAAAATAATAAAAAAGCGATTTAGGATGTTTCCTTATTGTCAGTTTTAAGATTCGTCAAAAGATGTTCGACGAGGGAACACGATCTTAGCAGTTTTTTTTATATGATTTCTGAAATACCAAAAATGTTTTTAATAATTTCTAATCAATTATAGACAATATGTTATTTATTGTTTCAAATGAGAAGAAGAGTACATGGCATTGCATCTGACGCCAATTCATCATGCACTTGACAAATATCATTGAAATAAAAAACAAATATTTTGAACATACAATAAGTAAGAAATTACAAGATAGTCTTTTAAAACTGTACAAAAGTAATAAAAAAATCTGTCATTATCTCGAAACTAATATTTTTAGATTGTCCTTCTGTTGCATTAATGTGCGATGTCTGTTGAAATTTTATTGATAGAATGGATAGAAAAATAAATAAACACAGTCAAATCAATCAATCCCTCATCACGAGCATTATCAACTGACAACTCAGTCCTGATCTATATTAAAAAAATTAAATTAGTAACAAAGAGTATTTTTTTTAAAAAATATATATATATATAATACAACGCCATTTCACCAAGAGTTGTGTGAAAGTGGTATACAGTAAGAATTGCAATTTATTGGAAAAGGACCTGGATTAATAAATATCGCTGCAGTAGTGAAAACTATCAAAGTGCGGTCGTGAAAATTAGACGAAAGAGCCATATCGCCAACACTAGTTTCTTATGAATTGAATTTATCTATTTAATACATCACTTTAACGACAGTCATAAAATGTGTTCGCTGTGCAAAGAAAACTACCCAACAATTTGTATACATAATAGTCATACGGCCAAGTTTATATATACTGTTAATCTTTGACATCCACCATTAGTGCGAGTTAGTACTTATACAGGTTTTTGTTTGATAAATTGACTATAATAACTGTAGATTGAATGTCAGCTGTCAAATCTCAAGATGTTTCCTCTTATGAATGGGTGCTCCGTATTTCATATTCATGCCTTTATCGATTTGAGTGAATTTAGTACCCATTTCATAGCGGTTGTGTGGAGTAATCTATTCACCCATCACTTGAACGCCTACTGATTCATTTCAACTTATTTCAAGTGCTGTACATACTTGCACAGTTTTAATAATAGTATTCGACCTCAATAGGTCAAGTCGTGAATCACAAATCAAACACATAATAAATATTCCTACGATATTATATTCCTTTTAAGAAATAACATAATTGGTTTATTTTTCAAATATATATTACACGTAATTACATTTGGAATATTCTATTTGTATGCTGGTTGGTGCATCTTATTTCATCCGTCAAATAGCTGTCAAATTCAAATTCAACTTTATCAATATAATCAAAAATCATCAGTTCGAATTGCGCTAAAAATTAAGGCATTGTCTTAATCTACCTAGTCATGCGAATCAACATTGTCCACTATGATGGTGGTTAAGAGTAAATATAGAAACGGACTGGCCGAGAGTTGAACAAATTGTAGAGGAAAATAAATGCCATTCTTTTCGCTGGTTATTTTTACCTTTACTCACATTTATTTCCAAATATTTTTTTATTATTATTTTGTTTATAAATAAATATTTAATGTACGCATTTTATGTTTTATTGGAAGACCGATGTCTTAATTTATTTTAGGTTATATAATAATATTATGTATTGTTCAATAAAGGACGATGATAAAAAAAAATTGTAAAGAAGAAGTATGTATAAGTAGCTCACCAGACACTTTCAATTTCTGGAAGTATGTACTCACATCCTTTATGAGATTGGAGACCTACTAGGTACCTGTTTATTTCAGTCATATTATATATGATGTTAACTGAATTTGTCGACTACGATTTACACTGAATAACAAAGTAATCATTTTTATTACGAAAAAAATTATAAGTGATATATACACCTATAAAAGAAATAAAAAATTGAAAAATACTTAATTAAATTAGCACAATAAATACTAATGTAAGTTTATTTTACATATATGTATGCAAAACAAGTACTTGAAAATAATCTCTTTAAGAAAATGTACCAACGAACACGTGTTTTCGATCATCTCGAGAATACAAAAATAGCGGTAATCTATTTATTTATTGAGGGTATTAGTGGCGAATGCTTTTCACCAGACAGTTCGTGTTCAAAAGATGTTTCCCACACGGATTAGCAGGAGAGAAGAGGGCATAATTCGCCCACCTTTCTTCAGGCATATCTATGTGGAAACATTGCTATCGTTTTCGAAAAAGAATATTCATTTCGATCTCCCATATAAATGCAATTTTCTTTGTTATCTCGTAACACATACATAGAATAATACATTTCTCCGCTGTAAGATTCTGTACGATTCGAATATACATTTTTACGAAAGTGATGATTCAAAGCAGTTTATTTAATTTACTAAGCAAATAAATATAAATATTCTTAAGTATATATCCAATGCTTTTGTTGAACTAATAATTGAAGCATTCCACAAAAAAAACGACTCGTCAGTCGTCATACGATTTCTCTGCGATAATTTTAATACTATCATTTTTTTTCTTAATCGTATTCAACAGTAAACCCTCGATCACGATATACATAATGTTACCCAGTTAAAACCATCGAATAAGAATGCTTATGCCACTTTATTTTCACATTTTTATAGTTGAAATTGTTTATGCTAGAAAATGTCTTTCGTCACTTACGACCTGGGTTTCGCCTTTCAAAACCTTCGTCGTATTGATGTGGCCTATTTGTAAGCTTAAATTCAATGAAATCATTACATATCGACTGTGGAAAGGAAAAAGGACGCAACCCTCAATTTTCCAAAACAGCTTTTTTTCGATAATCACAATTTATACAATTCGACACACATTCTATCGAAAGGATGCAAGCTGAAAACGCCGAATTAGTATCTAAATTTAGCTTTCAAGTTTGAAAAAGATGACTTTGTAAAAAATTAAAACCAAGAAAAAACACTGAAATAAAGGTTTTTCCGAGACAATTTCTTTAATTAATGTTAGATTATGTCAATTAAACACCAGTTTAGAAGTATCCGTGCACTTCAAGGTTGTGTATAATTCATAATTTGCATATGTCACAAAGTCATCAAAACACGTTTTTAGTTCCTCCTGTAAAATTTGATACGTGTGGGTTACGTCCTTTTTCCTTTCCACAGTCGATATATTATTGAATATATTGTCAGTATTCATAAGCGATTTTTTTAAATGACAGAATATATAGTTAGACATTACCCAGCTAGAATACGTTAGCAAGAAAGTGGTATAATTATGACTCAGTCTTCATACAGCAGAGCAATATATTATACAGGAAACTCGGTGCCCGCTTTGTAGGCTCCAGATAATAACTAAAATAAGAACAAACAGTTTATTACGTAGATTGGAGTAGTTAGATTAATAATTAACAATATATTGTACATGCAACCTTAAAGCAAGAGATTCATGCTGTCGTTTTCGTATTACTCATGAAAGACACTGAACTGTTGCAATTAAAGCAAATTCTTCGAGTCTTAAATCCAGAGCTGTGTACTCGGACCATTTAAATTTTAATAATAATGATGTGTATTCAAACCACAAGAGTCCATAGTGTTGCCACTGCATGCTAGGCTGTCTAAAGATTATCTGGTGTTATACATATCTATATTATATAAGTTAAAATAAAATTCATCGGAGTCGAATCGTTTTTTATTCCAAAACTGGAGTCGGAGTTGTTTTTATTTACCCGACTCCCACAACCTTGCTTAAATCACTCTGCGAACAATAAATGACGAAAATTAAACACTCACAATCAATATGCGTGTGGAGTTTCTCTTAATTATTTTGACATTGAAAGTCTTCAGCTGACAAAATTTATTGACACAATTCTCAGCCACAGTTCGCGTAAAGAATAAAAAGAAGATTTGATTAGTAGCCACACTAGAAATAAAAAAAAGGACAAAATATGGATAAAATGACAAATACACGGTTTCTGGGACCATTGCGTATAAAGTTATCTCGAACAACGCGTTAAAATTACGTTTTTTTTTGTTGTAATAAATAAATAAAATAACTCACGAACGCTTAGCTTGTCCAATCAGCTCTCCGCTCACGATTTCAAGATGTCGAACAAACAACCAGTCGGATAAATACTGTATAATTAATTCGCTCGTTCACGGCTCCGTGGAATAACGGTCATAAAACTATTGCCACAGGTAGTAAGTAAGTAATTGTACTATCATGCAATCATTATCGAGTTCAAATCTCAATCTAGTTTGAAATTTATCAATGCGAAGTCAAACAATTAATTGCATTATCTGTTAATATTTTTTGAACAACCGCAGAGAGCTTATATTTTTAATTAATCGGTTCACTATAAGCTATTAATCTTTTAATTATTATTTATTAGTATGGCAGTGCCACTTGTCGACATTCACTCCATTCACAGACAGATAGATAGAGAATATTTCCACGTGTGTGTGCTGCGCAGTGCTTTTTCGTATCACATACGTTTGGCGATACAGCCTGACGGATAAATTAAAACAAATATAAATTAATTATATACTTTTAACCCGTCAGTTGAATCTTGAAAGACGTTATCGTACGCAATGAACAAAGAAAATACACTCAACTCTTTTTTACACGATTTTAATATAACACGTTCCACTAAAAATGATTTGATTGTGATGGATTTTCTAATCACAATAAAGACAATAATAACAAACAAAGGGCTTCATTAGATTCTATCACATAAAACGTGTCAGATATTTTTAGTGATGAAAGCAATTTATGTCTAGACCAGAGGTGGGGAACCTTTTCTTTCCGGGCCGCATTCATTTTTCTGATTCGACATAAGGCCGCAGTAAACATTGACTAGGCAATCTCTGGCTGGAAAAAAAATCATACCAATTTGTAAAGCTCAGAAATTTGCGGATTTCCCTAAATTATCAGCGTGGGACCTCTTTTTTTTAGGTCTTTCAAGGATTTTGACATAAAAAATCCCAAGAATTAACGGATTTGCCGAAATTAGCAGCGTGGGACTTTTTTTTTTAGGTCTTTCAAGGATTTTCAAATCCAAAATGTGCAGAATTTTAGAATTGGCCAGAGGCCGCACCAGGGTAGCCAAAAGGCCGCAGGTTCCCCATGCCTGGTCTAGTCCCTCATTAAAGTCCCCAAGAAGTATAATCAAGTAGCGGTGAATAGTATTATTTTTTTCTTAATTCAAATTAATATTTTGTAAGTTACTTATTGGGTCTTCATAATTAATACCTTTGTGTTTAACTATTTTCTATACCACAATGTTTGTTTTCTTGAGTGTTCTTTTTAAAGCAAGACCGGTTTCGCTCAGCAAGCGAGCACACTCAATGCCTGTAGATATTGACCTTTTAAATATCAAGGATTCATAGATACATTTACGAGGCATTGAAGACACTTTGAAATGATCAAAATTCCGTCTATTATCCACCGTAATGAGGTCATATTATTGTCACGATTTAAACGTCGTGGGTCCGGAATATATTGGATAGGCGCTCAAATAGCGGTAACTTAAAATAATAATTCATTATTCAGACATTTTTATTTTTTACATATTAATATTGCTTAGCACACGTTTACCACGGGACAGCATTTTTCTGACGTCTGATGTAGACATATTGCTCAAACTCATTAATTATTGCCGTTATTGGATATATGTACATACGTGCAGCTAGGACTTCCAATCAACGTTCCGGCCGGCGGCCGCGCAGCAGTTGAGAAGTGCCCGCGCACTCATTCCGGGTTGGCGGGCACTACAAGACAGTTGCGCAATTGATATTTGATCGGTCCGCGCAGCCTCCACGCAGCCTCCGCGCAGCCTTTGAAATTTCCTCGCATCTAAGCCTTCGGCTTAGAGAGAACGTTGCTTCTAATCCCGGGATTGTGATAGTACTAATCCCGGGAACGTTGGAAGAGCTAAAAAAATGACCCTTGTATTTTCAATTTTGGATTCCCACAAATCCCAGGATTTCAAAATCGCCGAGCAAAAATTTCTTAATTTCGAATTTATACACGATTTTTTGTTGAATGTTCAATCCCGAATCCCGGGAAAATTTGTTAATCCCGGGATCCGGGATTGGATGCCCTACATGAAGCATATTCCCGGCAGTTTAATTTTGTCTTTATCGACATCGCGTCCTTCTCATTCTTTTGTTTACACTTTTTTCCCCCAACATGATCGTTCTCGGTGGAGAAAGATAGGAAGGGTAGTTAGCTTTAATGGGAACAAATTAAATGGTAAGAATTTAAATAAATTTTTGGTCAGAATATTACATATTAGGTTTTTTTAAAAATTTCATTCAAATTATGATTATTTACACTAACCGATATATTATGACCATTTAATATAAATTCTGACCAATGTAATATAAATTCTGAACGGAAAAATACGAGCCTTATGTAATTGCTCTTGCCACACCCCCGGGGTTTAAGGGTAGGATCGGTTGTAGGGAACGTTAACATGAAAACATTATTTTGATGAAATTATTCTGTACAAAGATTCTAACAAGAATTTTGATCACTCGGCTTCATGACCGGCAAATTTCTTTGCTGACAATATCAAACTGTCACAGTTTTTAGCACACTGTCAATGAGAAGCATAAGCTCTGAACTTTCAGCAGGTGTTCGGCTGACGGTATTCTTTGAACAAGTATGCGTTTATGGGCCTGCATAGCAACATAAGCAACTAAAAGTATTTTAAATTTGATCAAAATAACATGACCTTGTTAAAGTTGTGGTACCTGTTCTGACCAATATTTATAGCTAATTTAATGTAATAATTTGTATTATGCCATAACTTGTAAACCAATAAATTATTTAATTCAGTTTATTCAAAAAAGTTTTTTTTACGTAGCCATATAATGCAATATTAATTGTTTATTTTACAACATTGCTGGTTTGGTTAAAGGCCATTCATAAATCGTTTGCCATTATTTTATGATAAATATTTGGACAGCTAATGAATTTATTATATATATTTTTTAAATATTATTTACAAAATTTAAAGTGTATATGATTCACGGTCTCTATTAGGTGCTATTTCTGGTATAATATTAAATAAAAAATGATTTAGTGTTGAGTCATTTCTTTAAATCTTCTAACATAATATTAGGTATGGTGATATCTATAATAAATTGTAATTATTAAACCCCTCGTAAACTGATTTGATCTCGTATACCCTCCATCGCACACTTTCTTAAGGGTATATCTATTATGCAGGGGTTTTTAACCTTATTACGGCAACGGGCGCATTTGAGACGGGATAATAGTGGCGGGCGCACGCCAAATTTCTAAGATTACAGTAATATCTGTTTCAATCACTACATTATTACTCAATTATTGATCGTTAAATTAAATACGTATAAGGGCATTGCAAAATAAAAAGAGATAAAATACAATGAAGATTACAAAGATATCTTTAAAAAATACAAAACACAATTAATGCTATCTTTGATGATGCATCCCACTTAATAATTTCCTTAAGTTGGTGGGAATGTAAGATGATTATCTGAATCGTAAAAAAATATTGCATATTGATTGAATCATGGAATTATGGCATTCACTTGGTATTATTGCATACTTTGTAAATGCACATTGAAGTAGCTTTAGGGCATAGAAATAAGTAACCCTTTAGTATAGTATCTACGTTTTTGATAGTATCCCTAGAACAAATATCGAAGACTTGATGTATTTCAGATTCACACCCTTTCAGCGTGTAAAGCAGCAAACATTTTAAAGGTTTGCCAACACCGTTTTGAAACCATGTGATTTTAAAATGTAGTAGGTAATAATAATGTATATTCGGAAATGTTGTATAAGAATATTTAGATTGATTTGGTGGTAACTTTGTGGAAGACTTTTAATATAAAATTAAACTTGATAACTTTGTTACTCCACTCGCTGTGTTACCAATTGTGACGCGTGTTTCGTCTTTTAAGAATCATCATCAGACAGAACATCGCAAGGTTTATAAATAAACTAAAATTTGATTCAAAATTTTATATCAACTAAAAGCCTGAGTAAAGAAGTTGTTTACTCGTGTTCATTGCGTACCGTTTGTATAAGAAGTAAATACCTGAGGGTTGAATCGAGTATTGATATTTCAGGAAATTCCCGAAGTCTAAGAGAAACTAAAGAATTTTCTGTGCACGTATCCTTCTGGCAGAAGGTATATATACTTGCCTTCGGGTATCTCTGAAAGTTAGTAAGAGATTGGTAACGTCAAATTAAATTCATCATGATTATTTTTGAACTCTTCTGTTAACTGTACACTGTCAATCAAGAATCTTAGGCTTTTTTTTCAATACAAATATTTCAGCTTATAGTAGTAATCAAGAATGCACGTGGATAAGAGATAATAAGTCTCCATACTCATTAGAAACGAAATAAAACATGATACATAATTCCTTGTTCTTAAATTATAAATATAGATAGACAAGTGGTAGCTGTCGGTCAATTAATTGCACAATCCAATTTTACCGAATATCCACAAGATATTAATCAATAAAATTTATTAATAAAAAAAAGAATTGCAAATAGTTCTTTCTATTGGACCGTTTATTAAATACAATTGCTTAAAATTATTCAGAATCACTCAGCGTAACAACGAAATATTTGTATACCGATTTACTGAGTTGCTATGTCAGTTTTGAATGAAGATATATTTCATAAACAAACCGAGTAATAATAATTGTATAGAAATTATAATAAGAGACGTCGCTGTTTGCTCATAAAAATCTCAATTGAACTTAAGTTTCCCAGACGAGTGTTTAGCTCGGTTCAAAATCCAGTTTTTTGCAGCGCTCTTGTGAGGCAACTTAGCTCAATGCTTTTTTGTTTGGTTCCACCGCATAAACTCGTTCGCACATAGTAGTCATGCATTGCAACGGAGTTTGTTTATTTTATCTTTTCTGTGATTCAGGTATTTTCTTTTTAGCGTAATTACTATTTACATTATCACATTACAATTGTTTATTTTTGCTAGTTCTTTCTTTCCGTATTGGTTACATATTTTCCAACGTGCTAATTGATTATTCGTGCTATGGTAATAAGGCGGCGTTGTTGTTGCTTTTAACATCAATTCTTAGGTTATCTTAAAGAATAGCGTCTTGAAGCATTTGACGTCTAATGGAAATTGCCACCAACACAGAAATCGTTCGTGAATTATTTGTTTTAATTAATTATAAAAATCTAAGAAGCGTTATGATCTTTGATTACTGTCAAAATAAATGAAAAAAATAAATGTATATTCAATCGTATCTTAACTAAGATGTATAAGTAGTTACACATAGCTTCCAATATTAACGATTTCGCAGCGAAATCGGTACGATTGAAAATACATTTATTTTTTTCATTTATTCTGACTTTTTATCTTTTTCTTTGATTCTATATCTTTGATTATTCATTTAATCAAAGAGTATAACACTTCTTAAATTTATATAATTAATTAAAACAAATAATTCACGAACGACTTCTGTGTTGGCGGCAATTTCGATTAAACGTCAAATGCTTCACGACGCTATTCTTTAAAATAACCAATTCTTAATTCGAAAATGCTTATTAAGTTTAGTTTACTATAAAAAATTGGGGAGTGCGTTGATAATATGTTCAAATTATTCCATATTAACCATCAAATATTGAAATATGTGTAACAAATTAAGGGGTGCATGTTAACGGCGACGTAAATGCCACCTTGTAGGCAATATTTTAAATTTACATTTGTAAAAATCTGTATTCCAGATATGACAATTGTTCTGAGATGACTGTTAATTAAATGAGTCAATGTGTCTGAATCCACCTGAATTTAAAATTGGAATTATCTATAAATTCCAATTTTTTAACTACGTCATTCCGTTTTTTTCTTATGAGGCAAAATTTTATCAAAATTCAACTTGCAGATAATTGAATAATTTACTAAAGTAAAAAGGGGAAATCACTTCAATATGACTTTATACAAGCACACTGTAAATAATCAAAATTAATATAATTAGTGAATAAATATTATATATAGTCTACCGGTTTAAATTGTTGCTAATTCACATGTAACATTACATTAATAATTAGAGGAGTTATTAATAACTAAGCTTACTTTTCCTCCAAATTGGCAACAGTGTTTTTATTGTACAAGCAATAAAAAGAGAAGACCATTTCTTTTGAAATATTCATCGCTAAACAGATGCATTATATTTTAATTATATCAAATAATGTACAAACGAAGTGTTTGTTTTATTTGAAGAATACTTAAGTACACTAAAAAGATATTTCACACGTTGATAGCTCGCCAAGACATATGATATTTTTTATAGCATTTCTCCAAGGATTAACAATTAAAAATATTCAAATAAAACCGTTTGAAGATGAGAGAAAGTATTTATTCAAAGAACCGATGTATTCGTTTATAACTACCAATTTATAAACGTTAATATTTTTTTCTATGTAAGCAATAAACCACTACCGCAACAAAATATTATGACATGAGTCACCTAGTTTTTTTTTACGTTATTCACAATAATAACATATTTCTGAATATACACATTATTTCATTCGCGACTGAAAAAAAAAATGTATAGTCAGTCACTTTCGTGTAAATGTTTCATCAAACTGAGCATCATTAAGGTCAAACAATTTATATGCTCGCGCTGTGGTTGTAAACAAAAATACTCACGAATCCAATTAAACAAGATCATCCACTGTTGGCCTCGTTTCTCTGAAAAATATACAACTTATTATTTAATAAACCCATTTGTTACCTGCCTTGCGTTCATCCGTTAAATTATTAATTTTTACTTATTTTTAATATTTTTTTGAATAAAACAAACATAAAACTATCATTGACCAATTTGAACATTAGATATAAAAGACAGCTATCAGGGTTGCGATTTCGACAAACTTTTTTTTTTATTAAATTGCCACCATCAATTCGATGCACTTTATGCAGAAGTGGAAAATCTGCGGACTGCGGCCCGCTTAATTTTTTTGGCGATCCTCGAAAGTTTATGCTGCGGATGCCTCCGGAAAGCCTCAATCCTGCCTGCCTCTTCTTTCGACCGGTGAGATCCCGGCGCCCCGGACGTCCGTCGGGTACTATCCACAGGTTGTACCAGAGGATGTACTCGGCGGAACTGAGGGATGCTGGCATGTCATGGGATGAATCAAAGCAATTGGCGGGAAACATGGAGGTGCCGCGTGGCGGCTATACGCTCCACATAGGGAGCGAATATGGTCAAAGAAGAAAAAATATCTGTGAAAATGGACATATTACGCATTTCAGTTATACGAAATTTAGTAAAATACTCTTATTGAATGGACCATAATTTTACAGCATAAATATCTAATGCAAATAAATGAACACTATGTGTATGTTAACTCAATTTTGAAAACATTTGGATTTACAATATCTTTACACTAAGTCTTCGACTAGTCTAACGTATCTAAAATAATTATGTGGATAATATATTTTGTAGGAAATCATGACGTCAAGTAAATGTGAAATTAGTATAAAATAGTGTTTTGTAATTCGATATATTATTGAACATACCTGATTGTAACACATAGCACAACACTGCCCTCGCTCACTTTCATGCGTTGCCAGGAATATAATATATGTGAAAGAGCTTAAGTACTGAGCGAATCTTGACAAGTGGGGATGTCAGCTGGTGTATGATATTACCTATAAAATATTAATAAATAGCTATGTATCAATATCGACTGTGGAAAGGAAAAAGGACGTAACCCACACATATCGAATTTAACAGGAGGCGCAAAAGACGTGCTTTGATGATTTTGGGCCATATGCAAATTAGAATTATACATAACCTTGAATTGCACGGAGACTTCTAAACTGGTGTTTAATTGACATAATCGAATATAAATTAAAGAAATTGTCCAGGAAAAACCTTTATTTTAGTATTTTTTCTTGGTTTTAATTTTTTACAAGGTCATCTTTTTCAAACATAAAAGCCAAATTTAGATACTAATTCGGCATTCGCAGCGCGGCATTCCTTTCCACAGTCGATATGTATATATTTTTTATCAGTTGAAAATTCTCGTGTTGAGCTAAACTGGTCGTAATTCTAAAAAGTTACTTTGAATTAAGTACAAAGGAGTGTTTTTTTATATAATGCCTTTCCACCAAGTATTGACAATGAACACCTTAAAAGTAATAAATAAATTGATGTCAACTAGGCGAATTTAATAATTAATAGTAATCATATTGTTTGTTCTGAAGGTCACATTCGAGGCTGATAATTTAGTCAAAACATTAAATCGACTTAGTGCTTTCCAATGAACAACACTTGTAAACCAGATGTGTAGAAAAAATGTCCGTCAGTTGTGTGCCTTTGTGTATGGACGGTAAGTTTATTGACCAATCGCCAACCCTATTATTAACGGTTACAACCGGCGCGTTTATTACTCGTTGGACGCGCTCCAAGATTTTCTTCTATTCTTGTTGAACGTTGGTATGATTTATTTCTCGGCTAAATTCTTCAACCTGTTTGGAAAGGGTGGGCGGCGGAATTTATAATCGCCGTTAAACGTTTTCGCCATTTTTTTATTTATTATTTTTACAACGCCTGTTGTGACACTTTTATCGACAAATTACTTCCGATGCTGATGTTGTGAATAGAATAAAAGAAATTCAAAATGAAAACAAAACAATCGCGATATTTTTTTCATAAAATTTCTTCTGTATTGTGGAGCTGATATAAGTCAAAGTGCATAAGAAATTCGAGTTATTGGTACTTGTCAATCGAAGCATTTGAGATTTGGCATGAGATGCTTTGTATCGATTGCCAAATGTGCTAAATATATATCATCGATGAGTTATAGCATTCGTGTTTGTAGGGAGTCGGAATAGTGAATTTATGTTTATGCAATTTTTAGTTAGAACGTCGTCAGGTGGTTTTTTTCATTATTTATTAAAATCTACAAGAAAAAACGTCGAATAAATAACATGTCAACAAACGGCATGTAATGCACTAAAATTAACCTGTTCGTGCGTGAAGATACAATGACGTATTGACAAGTGGAAATTGGGGTAAGAAGATTTTTAAGCCGGGGCTGTGGAGTTGGGTAAAAAGAAGACGACTCCTGCTCTGAATTGATTCACTCATTAACGTTCAACTTACATATCTGTATACCATCAAATCATTCTAGTCACAAGAAAAATTCTAGTACATTTTACCAATCAATAGACTAATATTTTATCAATATCTTTAAACTATTTTTCTCTAATTTTTCCCACTCCGACTCCCAGCTCCACCTCCGGAAAAAAACACACGACTCAACAAATTATTTTCAAAACTTGTTTTTAATAGATTTGTATCATTCTCGGAAAATGAATCAAAGACTGGTTACTGTTTATAACTAGTCCGGTGAACAAAAAATAAAATATCCTCTCAGTCTGCTCTGAACAAAATTATATCAGAATAATCGGATTGACATTTCTCTAATAGAAATCGAAGAACAAGAATGTTTTTGGCAATACAAGTTTTTACTTTAGTACTTTACGTTACACTTTCAACACGCAAACATCTACATATGTACCTTGATACATATATAACTAAGATCCAGATTCTAGACTAACATTACATATTTTTAAAATTCGTTCACATGTGGTCGCGCAATAATTTATGAATCCTTTCGATGGTTTCGGCGGTAACTTTGTGGAAGTTCATTTTAATAGAAAATTTAAATTAACTTTGATTATTCCACGTATTGTGTTACTAACTGTGACACGTGTTTCGCCTCTTTCAGAGGCATCTTCAGACTTACTATCGCAAAGTTTGCTTAAGTAATGAAGCAAGATTGATTCTAACATTTTAAAATTATAAAATTACAAAATGGAGGTTTGGAGGGGGGTGTAGAATCGAAATAAAGCAAACAGATAATTATACTAATTATACTAATGAGTTGTAAACAATCAGAATGGGATTTTTCCTTTTTAAGGGAAGCTAAGAGGGGATTATAAAATCGAAACAGTGCAAACAAATTTAATCATACTACTAATGACGTTAAACATTACAAACTATTAAACTAATGAGCTGCTTTCTGCACTGAGCTGCACTGTTTCGATTTTATAATCCCCTCTTTGCTTCCCTTAAAAAGGAAAAATCCCATTCTGATTGTTTACAACTCATTAGTATAATTAGTATAATTATCTGTTTGCTTTATTTCGATTCTACACCCCCCTCCAAACCTCAATTTTGTAATTTTATAATTTTAAAATGTTAGAATCAATCTTGCTTCATTACTTAAGCAAACTTTGCGATAGTAAGTCTGAAGATGCCTCTGAAAGAGGCGAAACACGTGTCACAGTTAGTAACACAATACGTGGAATAATCAAAGTTAATTTAAATTTTCTATTTATGAATCCTTTCTACTCATCAAAATACTCATAAGCATTTTCTTTGATTAGCCAAACAGGCTTTTAACGATAAACAAATATAAAAACATAATTTACGCTATTTATGTCATAACTTTTATGGCTCGAATTTACCATTTTATTCCCAATAAAAATGATAAAGATTTTATAGATATTCGATGTATTGCTAGCTTATCTCAAAAAATATTTAAGTATTTGTTTACCTAAATACTTATGGCGATTATAAATTGCATATGATTACTGTTATCAGATGTGTATCGATCGGACGACTAAATACCGGTTGTATTGATTATGTAGATATTTTGCTCGGATAACGATAGCGTAATGTTTTGTAAAAAAAAGGCCACACCTAGTCTTTCGTGATTCACATCTGAATTAATATTATATTATATATGAAATCAATGGTAATATAAAAACGAATGCTTTTTTTTCAATGAAGCTTCAAATAACGATTGTGTATACCAGGGCTGTTTAATTTATTCGAATGTACAAGTTTATTTTTCTACTATTACTTTATTTAGTTTGCTAGACGACAATTATTTCAATACAGTACATCGTTTATCTCGTCCTGAATTTCGTTTATGGGGGATATCTATCTCAACTAGACCATCCGATCCCAGACCCTTTTTGTGATTCACAATTTTTCAATCTTGGGATTCCAGGATTTATCATTTACAATGATTTCACTGTCGATACTTTGGAATATTGGAAACGCATTATATTAAAAAAAAAATACTCATTTGTACTAATTCCCACTTTCATTTAGTAGTTTAATAGCATTCACCTGTTGATAATGCTCATCGTGAGCGAAACCGCTCCTGTTATTATCGAATAAAAGTGAAAAATAGTACAAATGAGTATTTTATTTTTTGAATGCAATGATTTCACGTTTTAATTTTTTTTATATATTAATTTTAATAAAAACAAATATCTAGCATTGCACCTTACAGAAAAGGCTTTAGATTTTACATATCGACTGTGGAAAGGAAAAAGGACGTAACCCACACATATCAAATTTTACAGGAGGCGCAAAAAACGTGTTTTGATGATTTTGGGCCATATGCAAATTATGAATTATACACAACCTTGAAATGCACTATAAACTGGTGTTTAATTGACATAATCTAATAGTAATTCAAGAATTTGTCTAGGAAAAACCTTTATTTCAGTCTTTTTTCTTGGTTTTAATATTTTACAAGGTCATCTTTTTTAAACTTAAATGCTAAAATTACATACTAATTCGGCGCGGCTTGCATCCTTTTGATAGAATGTGTATCAAGTTTAATACATTTTGATTACAAAATAAACCTGTTTTGAAAAAACTGTGGGTTACGTTCTTTTTCCTTTCCACAGTCGATATGGAAGTTTTTTCAGTGACAGCTTTAATTATTTTACACTAAAAATAATTTATTTCATCTGAATTTTGTATAAAAAAATTATGGAAAAAAACAACATTATTGTCCGCTCCAGTCTACGGTTGTTACAAAACATGGAAAGGAGTAAGACATCAATCAACTTATTTATTATGTAGGTTTTGCACAACAATTTGTAAATAAACAACTTGTCGGGATTTTGTTATACAATAAGAGTATTTAAATTTCAAACTCGATTTTTTTTACATGTTGTAGTATAACTAAAGTGACCATACGTCCCATTTTTAGGTAGCCTGTCCCGTTTATTAATACATAAAAACTATGAAAAAATACGTGTTTTCTTAATTATACATACAATTACGTAAAAATGTCCCGTTTTGAGGACAAAAAATAAATGGTCACATTTAGTATAACCCGAAATCCCACGATCATTAAGAAATCGTTCATTTGTTCATATTTAATTACACATGGCCGGCCACGCACTAATGTAAATCAGTAGAACGCAAATCTGAAATCAGACATTGCAAATTAACTTCTTTTTGGTATTTAACGTATTGTGAATGAAAGAACCGCCATTAAATCCATCGTCATAAAAAGCAATATGTACACGTTGTGTGACCAATATGTATTCCGAAACAAATCATGATTAGCGCTCGACTTGTTGAGCATCCCTGATTGGTGGTTATGATTCATAAATATATTCTGTGTGTCTCGATGAAAAATATGCTCGATGTAACTGCCGAAGATTGAATTTATAAACCTCAATTATTCACTAACGTTTGTTTATTTATATCATAATTTTAATTTATTACAGGAATACTTTCAAGAGATGAGCTATCGTGTGTGAAGATATTTGAATTATTTCCTACCAAATTAAACAAAGAAATTTCTTTAACCCTTCCTTTACTATGCAAAAAAAGCACAAGCTCCTGAGCTGTGTATCCGTTACACATCAGGCAAACGGAAGTGAATCATGAAAATTATATAACACTACTGCTGCAGTACTACATATAATTATCATGATTCACTCCCGTTTGCCTAATGTGTAACGGCTACACAGCTCAGGAGCTTGTGATTTTTTTGCATAGTAAGGGAGGGGTTAAGCAAATGTGTACTTATTTATAGTGTGTTCACCAAAGTATTGATTGTAGATGAAAGTGAAACGTCTTTATCTAACTTTACCGTATTAAACTAAAACGGATTAATAATTTATTGTGAACATTAATTACTCAATACACGTCAGGTAATTCATGGTACGATAAGCCAATAAAATCGTTCTACTTCCACACTTATTTTACGATACAGTACCGTTTGTGAAAACAATATCAATTAATTTGATATTCCTTGTATTGATTTGGAGACCACTTCCTCTATAGCGAGGTCTTATAGCGAGCTTTTTTTTAAATCCATGTCCGCTCCCAATGAGGAGCAAATGGCATCCTAATGGAGATTAAAAAGTTCTCCTCTCTAAAATTCTCCTCTCAACAAAAGTTTTTCTAACAGAACATTTTGTTACTCAGTCGCCCAACCTCTCTTTTTTTAAAATATAGTAGTACGGATAGAAGGGTAAGGCTAGGACAGGACTAGTGGTTAACTTGCCGCTCTCGCTACACCCAGTTGTTAAAGGATCGTAAATGGTGGGAGGGACATCACAAACACCCATGCCTTCGAAAAATCCTGTTCGTACTGGGACTCAACCCATGGGGTCTGGCACGGATGCCCACAACGCTAACCGCTGCGCCATAGGATCAGAGTAAATTTAGTGTAGCCATATTAATTATACCAAGTATTCTCACCACCTTCTAATATGCAAGATCTAAGTTGTTCTTACTTGAAATACATTTCAGATTATATCAATTAATTACTTACCAATATTTCATGATATAATTTAAACAAACGAAAAGGTTCTTCATGTCAGCAATTTCTCCGCGACCAATTTACCGTGAGAGCAATAATAAATGGCCGTGGCAAATATCATACGTTTTCCGTACACTGCACTGCTGCCTTGTGGATGTTTTCAACGAACGGAATCGATTTATTTACTCTTCCTTCCAATAATAGACTGCTATTTATAATTTACTTTTTTGCCATCTGTGAAAACAGTTTTCTCTGGATATCTAAATCTCACATCAGTTCAATTAGACATAAAATAAAACCGAAAGTTTCTCCACATCATCACTTACTCGTAAATCTTCGGCAGCCAAAATACTTAGACAAAAGTTTTTTATTTATACACGCCCAACGATGGTACCTCACAAAGAACGTCTATTTTTAAGACCACTCGATAGATTCAAAACGTGGCTAGTATTATTATTGTGCCCTGCGTCTGGCATAATAGAAAAAGTTCGCGCCAACGGGAAGGATTAGATGTTGTGTGCCAACTAGGGATTGCAATTCCAATGAATATATTAATATCGGTATTTCAGTATGTATTTTATACCGGCATAATAAAAATACATTAAAGTGAGCAAAACTCAAAACAGTAATAATTACTACCGATTGCAATCGCGATACATCTCGAATAAACAATAAAATAAATAATAAAATATTAGATGAACGTCACGAACCAAATTTTAAACAAAGAATTGCTACATTACTAATGTTATCGCGAATTCGATAATAGGTGTAACATTTGCAATAACCCGCATTACACTCAGGCGCTTTCACGTGCAATTAGGTAGGTGTGTATGACTTAAAACCAGAACAAACTTTTACACAACTTTTTTCTTGTTTTATTTAATTAAAGCGAAACACACAGGGATGATCTAAAGAGTGAATGAACACAAATGATTCGCCAACGGGAACAAATTAAACGGTCAGAATTTAAATCAATTTTTGGTCAGAATAAAAATATTATACGGTCAGAATATTTTAGGTTAGGTTAGGTTATGTTTTTTTTTAATTTCATTTAAATTATGACTATTTACACTGACCGATATATTATGACTATTTAATATAAATTCTGACCGGAAAAATACGAGCCATTAACAATTCTGCGCTCGTTCACGACTTTTTATTTTGAATCAATGACAATTCTATTTTTATATCAATATTGAAACACTGATACATATATTGCATTATTAAGATATGTACATATTTCTGTAAACATTTGAAATGCCGGGACTGAAATCCCTAGTGCTAACGACGCGTGGGAGAATCGGTCGTAGCGTGCCATCAACATTGGAATTGACTGCGACGCATAACATTAATAACAACTACATTTGACAGGCTATTCCTAGAAGAGTTATAATTTCAAAGTCCTCTCACTTTTGATTATGTATCCGCCTATTTCTGGTTTGATGTCACAATTTATTAAAAACTAACATCTCTTCATCTCGCGCGACTTTTGATATCTACTCCTGACACCTTGCAATTTCTTCTTTGGACTGTCTTACCAGGAGGTATTTTCAAATTGTGATTGTAAGAGCAGCTGCTTGTAACACCCGTATACAGTGAAACCCCGATCTACCGTTCTCGCATTGTTAGTTTTCCCGCATGTATCGTTTATTTTTCACAGTCCCGGCCAAACGCCCATAAGAACAATGTGAACTAATCCCGCATTAATCGTTTCCCGATTTACCGTTTTCCTCGATCTATCGTTTTAATATTTTGGTAACGTCACAAATATTATCCCGACTGACCGTTTTCGTTGAATATTTCTCATAAATAGTCTTGCCTCACATCTCTTTTCGCGTTTTTTTTCAGTGGAACCCCGATATACCGCTCTCGCTATCTTCGTTTTTTTTTGCATGGATTGTTTATATTTTTCCTCGACAAAGACTCTGTAATAACAATGTTTAATAATTCCACGTAAATCATTCCCTGATTTACCGATTTTCTCGATCTATCATCTAAATATTATCGTCCCGTCCCGATTGACCGTTTTTGATGAATATTTATTTTTTCGCTCATTAATAGTCTTACATCGCATCTGGTTGAGAGAGTTTTCTTCATTTTTTTGGTATTATTTGAAGATTTCCCGCATTATCGGTTTCCCGCTTTATTCGTTGTTTTATTACGGTCCCTTGGAAAACGCAGAATCGGAGTTTCACTGTATAGTTTTTGATTCATGAAGAATTGTTTTCATTTCTTTAGTCCTCGGGAATATTCAACTTTATCCTCCTGACAATTTCGTTACCTGCGTGTTTATCTATTTCTACTTATTCTCCCGGTCGTGTATCACAATAGTTTGACCTTTTCTTGATCCATTCATTACATTATCAATACATATGAACATATAATATAAATAAGACTAACTCTATCGTATGGTTTATATTTACAATAAATACATTGACTTCAACAAATGACTAAATTATCAGTGAGATTTTTTTATTTCTACTGCACGCGACTCGAGGGAGAGGTTATACCAGGGGTGGGGAACCTTTTCATTTCTTATGGCCACATTCATTTATCTGATTCAACATAAGGCCGCAGTAAAAAAAACGATGAAATCCCCCCTTTTTTGTTCGACTGTCAAACATACATATAAAGGGTTGATTTCGCTCTCTTTCCGAACGCTTGCGTATAATTTTTTGATTAAAGTGAATATTTTGATCAAGTCAAAAGGCCGCATCAGAGTAGACAAGAGGCCGCAGGTTCGCCTCCACTTAGGTAGACAATTGCTTCGTAGCAATTGCAGTTTGAAATTATATTAATCTATATGACTTAATGTTAAAACTATTCTGGTTTTAAAATAAAGTATTCTAGAGATAATTGTATTTTAAAATGTTAACGTGCATATTATTTTTTTTAAATAAGCTTAATCTCGCGGAACCCATTTGGGAAACGCTGTGTAATGTAGTATCATTGTTGTGTGTATTTATATAATATTTCTCATAATATAGGTACATCCGAATATTTCACGATTCCGACCCTTTTTTTTGCTATAGTTTCAACGCTACATTGACTTGCAAATTCTTGTCTGCTATTTCGAAATGAAGAATAACAATAATTATGTCCTCGTTCAATCTGGCCATATTCTTTAACCCAAGAAAAATGTCCGCACGCTGTCTTTACATTCCTCATAGCATGTGGTCATTCACGCTCTGGAAATTCGTAGGGTATTAATAATAGTTTATTCTCGAAACAAAACACGAAACACATGTTCTAACATGTGGTCATCTCTTCGAAATTCGCTCGTTTGGTTTTACATAAACAATAATAATTATTATACGTTTCGTTTCCTCTGCATTTTACAAACGCTAAATGCATTTATAGTTTTTATACATATTATATCTAGGAACCTAACCGTTTGAATACCGCGCAAATAAACCATTAATATGTCCCAGAGATACTGCGTGTTTTGAGAAAAATAATTTTGCCTAATATACCGCCTAATACCTAATAATGCCGCCTGTGTGGTCGAGTGGTCAATATCGTTGGCTACCGCTACGGAGGGCACGGCTTCGAATTCCATTACGGGCAGTTTTATACATTGATTTATGAATTTCTGTTCAAAGGCATGGATGTATGTGATGTCTTGAATTCCCCCCCCCCACCCATCCTTTCCTATGAACAGAGCGTATCGAGAGCGATTATAGTGCTAGTGCTGTCATAGCCCTTTTCTTCTATTCCTACTCTCTTTGGAAAAAGAGAGGTTGGGCAACTGAGTAACAAACATTTATATTGAGATAAACTCCATTAGGAGTCCATATGCTCCATATTGGGAGCGGACATGGTAAAAAAAATACACTCGAATTCGATACTTTATAAACCTATATTGACTCGGTATAGATCGAACTACACATATTCATCAAAATATTGTATTAGAATATGTACCAAGTATTTGATTTTTTAAATGTCTTGGACATCCTTGTTCGCTTGCATATGTCCCGGACACCTGTGTCCGCTTGGTATTCAAGTGGTTAAGTGAACTTTTTTTACTATACGACTAGTACCAGCTAAATTGTAATTTTAGAAGTTTTTTTGATTTTATCGAATTGGTAGACATGAAATTACGAACGCGTTGCATTCTTATTTTAACTCGTTTATTTGTTATGAACATCGAAAATTATAATTAGTATACTGGAGTTACTTCGAAAAAAGTTGTCTTTGGTCAAAATATTTCTTCATACAATTAAAATTAATTGGTTTGTAGTGCTATTGAGTGTGACACGCGTGTTTATCCAATGATAAACACCCTCAGATTAAATGTAACGTAATGTAAAGTTTTTATCGCCGGTGCACCTTTGTATTTATTTCCCCCCTTCTATAAAATATAAATAGTCAAAACCTCCCTTAATATATGCTAGCGATGAGCCCTTCCCCTCTCTACACTCGTTCAATGATATTTAAACCGAGGTTAACTTGGATGCCTTCAGATTAATTTTGATTTCGTTAGGTATACAATATATAATATATGTACATATATTAAAAATCAAATGTCAATGTCTAACAAGTCGATTCCCTCGTTCGAACTGCAGCAAATTAATTCGCGATAAATTTAAATGTTATTTAACACCAATAAACTATAGGAAATTATATTTAAGTTTTTGCAAGTAGGTTCCTAACATTGTTTTCTTGGACTACTGATAAAGTATTGCAAAACAAAATAAACAGTGTTTTATTATGTGATTCCAGTTCGGACCGATTTCTCCATTTATTTGTGTGATATCTAGAATTCCCTTCCACCGTATTAACGTCCTAATGTGGAGCGTAACGAGGACGATACGCTAACCATTAGTCTTGTTCTAGCCGTAGCTTTCTATCTTTCTTTACTCCGGTATAAAAATAACAGATATTGAGAGACTCGAATTCTCGTAGAGAAACATGTTCTGTTGAGAAACACTCGGATTGGGTTAAAAAAGGAACCAGCTGAAAAATCGCAGAGTGGAGATATTGAGCTTCAAAGCTTTGACATTTTTTTGGATGTTTATGTAAATGCTGGGAATGTGTATGGTTTTGTTAAAATGTTATTAATCTTTACACCACTTGTTACTTAAGCATAACGGATACTTTGTACTTGGTTCATTTTTCTTGTAATATTTACTCGTTTAACAAAAACGAAATATTGCAAATAAAACAGAAACTTAACCGAATTTCAGTTTGATCTCTTTATCAAATTAAAATTTGGAATATTTTGAAGTAGTTTCAATTTATAACTCAAAATAACTAAAAACGTCAGTTGGTTCCATTTTGTTAATCTCAACCCTATTGAGAGTTCATTTGCTTCACATTAAATGGTTACATGGTTAAACATATGTTTCTGTAATGAATAAGGTTGAATTTGACAATAATAAAAATTGAATATTATTATTGTTTTAATTATATCTTTCAAAAGTAAATTAGTGAGATTAAAAGAAGTGTATATTTTATAGACTAGAAAAGCGAGATACTAATGTTTAAATAGGAATCGTGTAAACCATTTTAATAGTTATAGCAGATAGTATCGCGCATACGTACGAAGTTATGTAGTGTATGTATTAATAAAGTGGAGCAGGAAATTGCTAAGAGAGCGTTTCACAGAGTAAAATTGTTAACTGGTTTTCGGTTACCAAAAACTCTAAAATAAAGACGTTTTGCTTCCTGTTTTAATGGATATCTTTATTTTAAACTGTCAATAGCACTTGCATTATTTGTAACGTAAATAATTAATGTATTTGTTATAATCTAAAACGCTTTATGGTGTATTTAATTTACTGTATGAACTAATAACTTACATCTTCAAACAATTCAAATTTAAACTTAAATCTCGTTGATTGAATCAATTTCATAAATGTATTAAAATAAGTCGTTGATCAAAGTACGAGATAGATACAATCAAATGTTTTTGATTATATAAAATTACATTGAGTATAGGTGCGTCTACGTGACTACCTTTTTTATTATTAAAAGCCGAGTGAGAATAAATACTCATTGATTAAACGAATCGGTAAGAACGGAGGTAATCTATTCAAAGCAACTTAGTTAGAATCGTTCATATTTACTAATTGTTCGTGATATTATAAATTATATTGGTTAAATATTTAACTCCTGATAAACCATTAAATATTATCGTTATCCACCTACTTAATTGGTTTATAATGTGATTAGTAATTTTTATTTGTAAGAGGTTTTATTTCTTTTAATTGTAGTCAATTTATCATGTACATATTTAAATTAATATTTTCTATTATGTATAGATTCGTTTCACATTTCAATTACCAATTATTTGTTGGTTTTCTTTCTTCGTGGTGTTTTCTTGGTTTCGTATAAAAATTCGTGTATCGCATATATTTGTTTATCAGTTGAAAATGCTTGTGAAGCACGAAACCAAAATCCTGACTCTGGTAAATAATTGTGGTATAAGTATAAAAGAGTGTTGTATTATTTTTTATTATTATGTTTTTCCACCGTGTATCGACAGTTAAAACCTTAAAAGTAATCTATTCAAAATGTTCGTTTTGTATAATATGAATAGTATCTACTTTCTATCTAGGCCGAAGTGAATTTAATTTCCCTTGCGTGATGAGTTATTCTTGATTCTCGCAGCGGAAAATGTGACAAAAGTTTGCAGCTTTTCTGCATTTAATGGCAGCATCTTATCGGCTCCACTTGAATCACATTCATTTATAAATTGATCCACCGTCCAATAACTGTCACAAAGAATCAATGTTTTCATACATTAGGTTTCATTGCACTTTATGCTACAGCTGATTTTTATTTTCTGACCATTACCTGCGTAATTAAATACCTTGATTGAATCATTTGCATTTATCCGTTTTTTTTTCAAGCCAATAATTCCATTCATTCTTTCATAGTGCATAACATGAGGCCTTTCAATTTGTCGAATATTCGTCTTCTTCAAAAATCTTATATAGTACATGTCAATTTTAATCTTGGCAAAAACCAAAAAAAAAATAACTGAATTATAATAATTGTGATAATTTAAAACCATTGATTATTTACATTCTTGGCACCGTCTAATTGTAGGGTTGCTTGCCAATTGATGAAACCGTGCAATATAATAATAAATTGCTTTCAAATTGTTACTTTGTCAGCAGATGTACACATCAATCGTTTATCACGTTGTTATTATTAATAATTGAGATAGTTTTACTGTTGCTCCTCATTTCGAAACCACGCCAAATTCTATATGAATACTTTATTATCAGATCTGTTTTTATTATTGTTTCAGACATAGATTGCGCATTGTCGTAGATTAGTAACCACTATTTTTCTTTTTTTAATGTCTAATAATATCTTAAGGCTCCTTCACTTCTTTCGAGGTTCAGTGGAAGTTAATAAAAAATATTTATTCTTATGGGGCTTATTTGCCCATTTAGATGTTTTCACTGACTTTTTCAATAGATTATAGTTTAATCCCTACACATTATATATTACTGTGATTTTTTTATATCTGAATTTTCTTGTAAATTTTGAGTTTGTATTACATAATTTGCTAATGCGAACTGTTGATAAGGGTGAGACAGTAAGGACTACAGTGAATAAATACCATGTGGCGGAACCCCAATAGAAATAATTTTTTATATCCACTCTATTTACCTGATGTTTTCTTTGAATTATTCAAAATTAATAAATTTCAAACACATCTAATTATTATATACAACATTATTTTTTATTTAATTTATGGTTATTGATTATTTTCTGTAAAAAAAATGAAAATCCCGACAGATCCGTTTTTATATTCTGATATATTTTTCTAAAATCTAGATTCATCACTAATTAAATGCCAAAAATTCCGAACATTACAGTCGATATTAAAAAAATAAGCTCACCATTTTTAATAACACAATTGTATTGATTATTGTTGTTGCGGAAGTAGACATTATTTTAATAAATTGTGAGTTTTATTATGTTATATGACCTTCAATCATTGGTCTACATAAAAATACCCTGTTATTAATTGATTAAGATAAAAAAAATATTAACATAACAAAAACTTTTTTTTTACAACCTGTTTGACAATTCAATTTAGATATCAGCGTATGTAAGCACGAAATGCATTGCGTAAGCATATTGCTATATTATGAATGTCATTAAATATTTTTACATATTTGAATTTAAAAGAAGAATTAACTACTGAACCACGCGTCAAAAACCATATATAAATCCAAAAATAATACATTTTTCTAATAAATTATACTTGCCTTAAAAACCATTTCATACAAACCCAACCCCTCACCGATAACTTTTAGCTTTTTCTTAACTACATCCTCCATCTGTCAGTTCTCCGAAAAGAGATTTAGATCTGCTCATCTTGGATCAGTTCCCGTTAAAAATATTCTCTATAAGGATTTCATAGTATGCTGCTTACAGGAGGCAGAAATTTAAGACGGAAATACGAATTGAAACCGAGCAAAATGGAGTCGAACATGTTCTTACTTAATTTATTTCTATACCAGTTCAAAGATGAAGATTAAAAGTATCTAAAAGTCAATTTTAAAACTGTATCATTATCTTAGTTCTGAGTTATATAACCTACAAATTTTAATTATTATTCACCATTCTGTTTCGCATACGTTATTTATTACTATTATAATATAATGTTCCGATTCTACACGCTTTATATGCAGAGAACGGGTTTTCGATATACATACTCGCATTTCAGAATGTCGGAGAAGCAGAAAATCAAGTTGGCTCGGGCAAGCGCATTTCGTAGTTGCAGTGCCTACCGGTTGCAGATTTTTTGTATTGATAATAAAATAATAAGTATGAGCGGTGAAATGCAACAGCCTGACCATAATATTCTAGTTGATGGGATTCGAGTGTGCGTAGCCGTTAACTTAGACCGGTAGCTTTGCCCTATTGCTCCGATAATTTTAATAGACATGATCACTCTTCATCGTCTGTATTAGGGATGGTTCCACTTCGTCTCCATGGGTGACTCGCTGCTCAAACATAAACTGGTAATCTACCAGAAATGATTAACATCAAAAATGGAAATGAGGTCAATTGAATAGGTCGAACTGATCAGCCACGTTAACTTCGTTGCGATTTGTGATAATGACATAACATCTCAATTCATATAAGATTTCCAACTACAATTTGTAATTTGATAAATGCTCCTTATACACTCCTGAAACGGCTTATCGCTACTGTATTACATTACAACTAGGGTATCCAATCGCGGAGCCTTTTTCCAATCCTGGGATTTCGGGATTGATTAATTTTCAATCCCGGGATTGGGATTTGCTCACCGAGGAATTTTAAATCCTCAATTCGCTATACGAATTTGAAAACCTCGATTTGGTATACTTTTTTCCCGATTGTAACAGAACTTCGTTTTTTTTTAGCTCACCGAGGAATTTGAAATCCTCAATTTGGTATACTTTTTCCCGATTATCGCAAAACTTCGTTTTTTTTTTAGCTCACTGAGGAATCTGAAATTCTCGATTTCCCAATTTCGTGTCAATTTTCGGGATTTGCTCAAAATTTTTCAATCCCGAAATACCGAGATCGTAGCCGTATCAATCCCGGGATTGGATGCCCTAGTTACAAAGCACGTTCAGAAATGTATATAAATTAGCAGAGGTGATGTCTGTTTCTTTCTTTCATCTTGGAAGATACAAGCTTTATTAACTCTTCAAATTCATTCATATTTGTAAGTATATCAACCAGTCCTGATAAAGAGCTTGTCGAAAGAAGTCGATTTTCTCACTTGATAGATGGCTGAAACATTTATAAAATTTAAATTACTCATTAGATACATTTTATTGAGTTACATATTCATATTTCTTTGAGTAAATGCATTTAAGATATTCAATTAAAATTAATAACTTTGCTATCTCACTAGCTAGTAGCTGCGCTGCGTCACTCATGGATGCTGTAATATATTCATATTAAAAAAAACATGACACCCATAAAACTTATCATACTAATGTTATTTATTATTTTTCTTTTTCAGGTATGGACCAAATTATGAGTCACCAACTTTTTTATTACCTACAAGACATGTAAGTAGTTTCACGCATTCTTCGACCATGATTTTGTGCTAGATCTTTAGTAATTAATATACAAGTTCTGCCCATGTTTTCAAAGCATGTGTTTGTCAGTAATTAAATGCTCAAACGGTCGGTCACTGTAAAAACACTTGAATAACAAAACATCAAAAAATAGGACCGAGAAACGACGGGCTACAAAATGACCCCAGGTAATTTTTTAATATTTGCATTGCATTTATTAAGATATCATTGAATATTTAAATAAATATCAGCTAGATATTATTGTTATATAGCTAACGGTTGAAATAAGAAGAATTTAACAATGTGAATATACCATAAGGTTAATAAAAGCGGTCAGTAGGTAATAATAATCTTTTCAACCTAATAAAGTGGAAAAATCGTTGATTCGATTTGACGTTTAAATTTAAATTCTGTTTTTATTTCGGGCATACCATTTTGATACTGAGATTCATTCAATAGTATCCAAAAATCGAATAAGATACTTAGCAAATAATTACCAATCCAGTTCTCTAGTGATCAACATGTATCCACGGACTCGAATAAACACATTAAGTCAATTTAGGGATTTGCGTTCAAAAGAATTTTGTACTTAAGTACTTTGGTAGCTCCATCCTTCTATCTTTATCCACACATTAAAAGAGAGATTAAGAGTTTGCATAACAACCAGATACAGCATTAGTAATATATTATAATATGATGCGGACAAATCGATGCAGGCCGATACATTTTCTTAAAACCATGCCTGCTAATGGAGATATCTCAACAAACGTTTTTCTACGAGAACTGCTTGTTACTCAGTTGGTCAAACTATTTTTCGATGAGAGTAGTAGGGATAGAGGGATATCGCTCTCGCTACGTCGCGTTATTGTAGGATTATATTGGTAGGAAGGAATTTTAAAACATTACAAACACCCGAACAAAAATGCTTTTCGTACTAGAACTCGAACACGTGAGATTCGCCACGGAAGCCAACGACGGCGACCACTGCGCCTCGGACCCGACAATATTACTAATTATTACACCAAAGAAATTGCAAGATAGATAAATCAAGGCATATAATATAATATTGATCATGTAATTTCAATGAAGTCATCAGCTAGATAGTCGTGTTTAATAAATACATCATGGACTCTGTCTGTCTGCCAATTCTCGATTTGGCAATAATTATTAATTATGGCGTCTTAACAAAAAATGCATAAATTCCTAGCTTCACCTATGTGAACAAAAAAACGTTTCACTTCATCTACCCATCTCCCACGTAGTTGCGGTTGGAGTCGGGCCAACATCGTTCTGTTTTACGACAACTTCGAGAAATCCGTTTGAATTGTCAGACATGATTTATCGTATATTTAAGTGACTCTTTTTTCGATACCTCTGTCATGAATGATGTGATAAATAATTTTTTCGGTGCCAGATTTTTCTTGCATAACAGCAACAGTGAAAATCGCTTCTCGTTGAAGATTTGCTTCAGACGGCGGCTGTGTAAAATTTAAATCTATTGATTAGTGTTCATGTTATTTGAATAGATATATAAAAAACGTTTTAAATAATAGGCAAACTGTCCTGGCTGGGGTGCTACCGCTGGACTTGCACATACAGTTACGCGGATCAATTACTCTTTTTTTTTAAAAAAAAAAACCTATCCGTTCCCATTGTGGAGCATATGGACTCCTAATGGAAATTATCTCAACAGAAGTATTTCTACGAGAACTGCTTGTTACTCAGTTGCTCAACCTCTCTTTTACTTAAGAGAGTAGGGATAGAAGGATAGGGCTAGGACAGGAATAGTGGTAAGCAACGTTCCCTCTAATTTGTATATTGTGTGTGCGGACTTTCGTAAGTAGTAAATTTTCAGCAAAATAAAAAATGTGCGCAAATATAAAAATTTGGTGAAAACTTTTTTTTACAATATTTCTACGTGCAGCCTTGTGCGGCGATGGAAAAATGTGTGTGCGCGCACACCTTAACGGGAACATTGGTGGTAAGCTAATCGCTCTCGATACGCCCCGTTCATAGGATATGATGGGTGGGAGGTGGGAATGCAAGACATCACATACATCCATGCCTTTGAACAGAAATTCATAAATCGATTGAAAAATCAATTTATAAAACTGTCCGTACCGGGATTTGAACCCGTGTCATCCGTAACCGAAGCCAACAACGTTGACCACTCGACCACACAGGCGGCAATTACTCTTTTAATGAAGGAATTCGATACATCTGTAGAGGGCGTCCAGATAGCGGCCTCTTCTCGCGAGGAGACGCCTGCGGGGCACACCTATCGCTCGTTTGTTGAAATGCTTGTGCTGACAATTGTCGTCAATTGCAGTTCTGCTCGGGCCATGAATGTGAGGGTTAGACTCCTTTTTTCTGTCAATAGCGTTATGGAAGGCGGTCATAAAACGATGTCTGCATATACACAAAGGGTGGTGGTGGTAAACCAACTTGTAGGCAAACTTCGATGCTATTGTACAATTATGTGTAGAGCTGTATAATAATCAGCCAAAGAACTTTAATAAACTCGAGAAGATTTTTTTGTTTGTCCCCTGAAAATTGACATCACAAACAACCATGAATTAGATATTAAATTTAAATTTTAAAAAAGTTAATGTGAAAAAGGATGTGCTTGACGATTCGACAGCTTGTCTTGATAAAATTTGAACGTCATTATGATAACCTTTTAAACTAACTTTTAATTACGGTTGCAGAATTACATATACAGTAGAACCCCGATCTACCGTTCTCGCATTGTTCGTTTTCCCGCATGAATCGTTTATTTTTCATAGTCCCGACCAAGCACCCATAAGAACAATGTTAAATAATCCCGCATTAATCGTTCCCCGATTTACCGTTTTCCTCGATCTATCGTTTAAATATTTTGGTCCCGTCACAAATATCACCCCGATTGACCGTTTTCGTTGAATATTTCTCATAAATAGTCTTTCTTCGTATTTCGTTTTGCGTTTTTTTTTCAGTGGAACCCCGATCTTCCGTTCTCGTTATCTTTGTTTTTTTGCATGGATCGTTTATTTTTTACTCAACTATACACTTTATAATAAATTTAATAGTCTTACATCGTATCTGGTTGTCAAAAGTCAAAAATAAAATGCCTAAATAAAAAAAACTAGAACACTAGCTGAAAAACTGAAAACAATTCAAGGCGTTAAAAAAATCATATAGCAAAAAAAGTTAACGTAGAAAAGTACGCGTGTACGCGTGAAAAGTAAGGGTGGGTGTCAAAATCTAAGTACCCAACTACGAATAGGCAACTTGGTATTTATTAATTAAGCAATTAAAGAATAAATTTATAGATTCTTTAATAAAAAAGTGAAATATAATATATAAGTTGGTTGAAAATTATTTTTTTTTGGTATTATTTGAAGATTTCCCGCATTATCGGTTTCCCGCATTATTCGTTGATTTTTTCCGGTCCCTTGTAAAACGTAGAATCGGGGTTTCACTGTATTTAAAATTGTATTCGTATATTTAGATATTAAATATCTCGTTTAAATTGGCCGAAACATTTCTAAAAATATTTCCCGATATACTTTTTACTAAAACGTTTTAAAACAAAAGATATGGAAGTTGCTAGACTGTGAAATCGAGCAATTTTTGTTCATTCTTTTCATGTTTTTGACAGAACCTGAAACAATTACACAATGAGTACCCGTAAATCGGTTGAAAAAGTTTCAAGAACGACCTGTCAATCGCGATCGACTGTTTGCAAAAGGCATTTCAAAACTTGAATGGAACGATAATAATAATGTTATATAAAATAATTCAGAATCGTTAATATTGAAATTTTAAAATACCAACCTTGGAAAACGAGCATGCACAGCAATCGGTTATTGGCAATAATAATTGACGCTAATGGGTACTTTGACCTACGTTCCAAATCCATACTGTCACGTAATACATTTATTATTATAACATTACACTTTTTTTTTTAAAATATATACTTAATTGTGACATGCATTATTGAAAGGAGACTTATGATTTATGGCCTTCTAGGTATCATGAAAAATTATTTAGAAAAAATGAAGTATCTTAATAAACAGTTTCTATTTGTTTGGACAGTCAAAATAAATATTTTTTGCACACACAGCAACACCGAAAAAAATGTTAAAATACTATGTGGTACGTAAGTGATATGTATTGCCATGCTTAGTAGAGATCTGGATACTTAATTTAAGTATTTCTTTGCAATGCGCGTCGAAGGACAATGAAACGAAACAAGGAAAAATTATAAATAATTTATTTATTGTTATCAATCGCCCGCGCCAGATAAAAAATGACTTCGATTACTAATAAATCATGAGTAAAGTTCGTAACTATTTATGTTTCTCGCGTAGGCTAGAAATTTGCTAAATGTGTGTATTTATTCGTTATTTTAGTCGATGTTAGCGAAAAAAATAAATTGTCCATTATAATATATTGAATATCGATAAAAATTCTTCATTGCTCTGCAATGATTTCTGGTGAATTAGTCATTCGCCCACGACTTCGGTAATTAAAAATTCTTGAAAATGTGAAGTCATTTGACGAGAAAAATGCAAACTCAATATTTTCATAGATAAATACCACATAAACATAAACATATAATTTTTCGTATATTTAATCGAACCTGATACCTTCAGAACACGAATATGATTTAAATCATTGAGCTACTAACAGTTTTAAAAGCTAAATTTGTATACTAATTAATTCGTCATTTACACCCGTTTAATAAAACGTGTATCAAGTTGTGATTGTGACCACATTGTGATTTAAAAAAAAGTTGTTTTGAAAATCTGTGGGTGAAGTTCTTTTGCCTTCCTACTTCCAAAGTCGATACTATATACAGTTTGCAGTTTTACAGTTATACACCAAGCACAATAATAGGGTAAAATACCAAATAAATGCCAAATCAATAAACCAAGCACAATCTTAAATCTTTAATTATAACAGAACTTTAAAAAAAGACTGGTGACTATGATTGTTTTTTTGGGCCGTCCATAAAAGCTGAGTGGGCCGCGTGTTAGGTAAGGCTGGGTTAAATGATCGATCTGATGCAGGTCTACCCATTGTTGAATGGAGTTACAAGCTTATTTCGGGCAGTGCATCTACACTCTTCAGTGAATCAATTACACTTTACGTGTGATAGTAAAATACTTTTAAGTATTGCCAGATTTTCAATCCTGTCTGTTAATGTGGCTTCTACGTGTTCTTGACGAACGCACGCTCTGAATGTTATTTGCCCTGTGCCACATTATTGTGTCGAGCCGCATCCATAATTAGTATTCTCCAAAGTGTTGGTTTTATTACGGCTTCTCGGAACCGCTTTGAAGTAAACGACCGGAGACCAGTCGATTGACTTTCAAATTGATAATATGGCAATAGCCACAGTTCACAGAATCCACCCGAAACGAGGCGAAATATCTCGTGCAGCGAAAGGGGCGCGGCGGGGATGTCGGAGCAGCGAATGCCGGGGGCGGGCCTCGTTTTAATGACGGAGCTCGTGGCATGAGGATGGGGTACTTTTGAATTTATGAGACGTCTGAAGGAAAGAGATTTCCTTTTAATAACGCGCAGCGATTGAGCCGCTTGCTTTACATAATATGAAATGGTATTTTTCGATTCATAATTCCTGATCGTTCCATTCGAAAATAAAGTTGTTATTTTATAAACGATTCGTGACAGGGTTTTTATCTTAGTTCTCAATGTGTCCTTTACGTTTGATTTATTAACTTCAATTTTCTTTAAATACAAACTTAACACCGTAGTTATTTTATCGTTATCGCTAAAATTCCATTTATGCTACACTATCTAAAGTGCCATTTTTTATACGATCGATACGTCAATGGAGGAATTATATCATCTTTAATACCTGAAGTTAAAACATATTTTTCACTATCTATTTAACCCATTTTATGATTCACATCTATTATAGCATAGGTTGCCAATCTTTCAACTCTGCTGGTAACATAATAGTGAATCAGTGGTAGCGGTCTACTAACATCATTTGTGCTAAGTTGTCATAAGAAGAGTACGTTTTTGAAGAATAAAATAAAATGTACGAACAGGAAACAAAACGGAACTGTCAAAGTATATTTCGCCATGACTTCACACTAAAGCTATAACGTATTGTGGGATACATATAATTATTATTATAAAAATCGAATACTACTTGCGAGAATATATACGTAGTAGAGGTCTGCACGGGCTCTAACCTGGCCCGGCCTGCGGGCCGGGTTCGGGCGGGTAAGCTCAATTGAGATTCGGGCTCGGGCCGGGCCCGGGTAAGGAATTTATTCTTCAGAAAAATATTTCAGACTATCTTCGTGTCATAAGTCAGCCATGATGATTTTATTTGTAACTAGTTCTATAGAGAATCGTAAATTGTTGTAAATTTGTAAAAAAAATTGAGGGTTATAAATCCGAGCTTTGGGTGGGGTCTATTTTCAACTTTGAAATGTCTCCCTATGTTACAGCTGTCAAAATAAACCATATACATATTATAAATTATATTGGAATTATCTATGGTAAAGCTGTCATCGTGGATGATAAAACAATTGTATTTTCATTGTAGTAAGATTATAAACATTAGTAATTAACTTTACTCGCATTGTTTGCATCCAATAAAATCAAATAACGTTAGTTCGGATTGAACATTGACCAACATAACCTCAACGGGTGACGCTTCTGTGACCCCTCGTGCGTTCAAGACCATGTTCTGGAACATAGTTCCTGAGACATTACGTAGATGTTCAGGATCATGTCCCGGGACATTTGTTCCTAGATGTATGGGCCCTTTTAGTCTGCTTTTCGAACTTTCGAATACTAACGCTTGTCTATTTACAATTTTAACGTCCACATATGGTTGTAGATTGCCGAATAAAACCGTTGTTGAACAATCCTCTTGTGTTATTATGTGCCTCGTTTATATTAAGTACTCAAGTTTACAAAGTATTATAGAATAATAATGTTTTCAGATAAACTACAGTTTTACCCGTTTAAACTTTGTAATTGAGCGACGGTGAATAATAACGTGAAGCCTATGTAAGTTAAATATATGTATGTACATTTTATGGGTATACCTAGACATGTAGTCAATACCGTAAGAAATACATTAGCTAAGAAATTGGTTAAACTTGCCCTACTGATGGTTGTCGTAGATTAGCTCTTCTTTAATATATTAAATTTCATGAAGGTCGCGTCTTGTCTGAGTGGTATTTAGACTTTTTACGACTTTACAAAAATGTCTATTTCGCTGTAACTTCTAGAATATATATAATACTGTAATAACTAATAATACAATAACAGTCGCTGTTTTATTAAGAATGTACAGAATTACTCAATCGTGATAGTTGGATAACCTATGGAAAGACCATAATATGTATATTAGCGAACAAGCCATTCTGCACGCTCTGGCAACACTGTATTGTTGTTGACGAGTTGTTTATTACATTTACTTGACATGAGACAATTTATTTCTGTAATTATCATTAAACAACATCTTATACTGATTTATTTAATTTAAAGCCAACTAAAAAAATAAGTAGAGGACTTGTTTTATTATTCTTTTAATTACTTTTAGGTTGTTCACTGTTTAAACTTTAAGTGTTGAAAAAATCATTACAAATAATTAATGGTACGGTTTTATCTTATTGTGTTGCCCCCCCCTCTCCAACACAAAATTATACTAATAAAAACACCATATTCCTTTGTACTTCATTCCACTTTATTTTTGACATCCAAATAAAGTGGAATGAAGTACAAAGGAATATTGTGTTTTTATTAATATAATGCCTTTCCAACAAGTATTGACAGTGAACACCCTAAAAGTGAACAAAATTATACTATTAGGGCACCAAAATCTTTAAGGTGCTTAAGACCTCGAAAGATCTTCTTAATACGGCCCTGGTTACACGCTTGACCTTTGATGTAGAAAAACTCACGGACATAAACGTGTCAGATTAAGCTTGTCTTCGTGTTGAAGTATGCTTTGTATAAATCATTTTTCGTCAAGCCATCTTTGATAGAGGCTCATCGACTGCCCACGCTTAATTTATGTTTCAATTAAAATTAGTGCTATAAACTTAAAAAAATAGATAGAATACAATACAATTATCAAGTCAAAATCATTATTCTCAACAGTGCTTCGAATATAGATGCGTGTGGCCAAGTGGCTTTATTGCATCTCTTGCAGCTCGTGAATCCCCATCACAGATGAATTGATGGATCGTATTACTAACTATGCCGGGACTCGGGAATAATGGCACAGTGTTGTGTACATGTGACAGCAAGGATACATAAATTACGGAGCCGTTCCTGTTCGCCGCGGCAGTTAAAAGGTCGAGAGTGCCTTGCCCGAGTGCCACGACATTAGCTAGTTTGACTGACTTTCAAATAAATTTACTCCCACGTTTTAAACATTACAATTGATTTTGGGTACCATATCGAATCTTCTTATAATTCAATAAGTTCATATTTTTATTTTAAAATACATATTTTTTATGTGGGCTTATGTCTTTTTCCTTCTGATTAAATAACGCAAATTATGTAGATCATCACTTGAACGGGAAAATAATATACGCAAAGTATGTCGCGTGCTGTGGCCCAGTTGGTTAGAGCTTGCTCAACCGATCACGCAGGTCTGGGCTCGATTCCCGGTCAGATAACAGTGGATTTGAGAATTATTCAATTCAAAGTTGTGATCGAAGACTAGGTGTTTGTGATTCACATTATTTCCTCTCCTGCCATCCTTCCATCCTTCTGATCCTTTGATAACTGGGTGTAGCAATAACGTTTAGTCAATTACTAATCTTGTTCTATCCCAGGCGTGGGGAACCTGCGACCTTCTGGCCAATTCTGTAATTCTGTAAATTTATGAAAATTCGTAAATTCGTGACATATTCTGACCGTATATTCCTGTTTCCGGCCAAAGATTCCCTAGTCAATGTTTACTGCGGCCTTATGTCGAATCAGAAATATGAATGCGCCCTTTAGAGGAAAAAAAAGGTTCCCCACCCCTGTTCTAGCCTTATCCCTATTTCCGTACTACTCGCTTCAAAAAAAATGTAAGGTTGAGCGACTGAGTAACAAACATTTCTCGTAAAAAAACTTCTGTTGAGATACCTCCATTAGGAGGCCATATGCTTCACATTGGGAGCGGACATGGATAAAAAGGTTTTGTACACATTCATAATAATATGATGATGGACGATTTTGTTCAGCGAGGTACAATGTTCAACTATTCAAAAGTTCTTTGACATTGTGTTTTTTTTTCACTTTTAAAGAGCTTTAATGTGTCACTCTCAAAGCTTGGTATTTTGTAAGCATTCCACATTTTTTTAATAGTTGAGATCTTTTTCGCTCACCATTCAACCATCCGATGTTAATTAATGCTCGCAATTACCTTCATAAAAAATGTGTCTTTTAGTCCATTATGAGACACCAATACCTCCTTTATCACTGATTATTTTCGAGCTGGGATGCTGGTATATTTATTTTTTTAGATTTCATTAAAACATGTGATATTTGTTCCTACTATTGTAGGACTCAAAGTTATAAATAAAAATCCAATACCTAAAATTCCGGCTGAAAAAACTTATTTTACGTCCTATATCTGTCTGGTATGTGAATGTGAATCTAAATGTTCCTGATTATTTTTTGAATTTGTCAACCTTGTACAATGTTAATTAAATAAATAAATAAAAATGTTTTTTTTCGAGTTTGAGAAATTTTAATGTCAGGAACATTCAATTCTCAAATATTTTGACGATCTTATGTTACAACGCGACTATCAGTGGATTAAGATTATCGAAGATATTAAATTTAATCTCCTTCGACATGGTTCATGATCGTCGCGTGAATTCAATGAAATATTTTTTTTCTCATCGGTGAGTGATTGTTTATGATTATTTTCCTCCAAAGATTACCTGTTACCGGGTGTTGGCGTTGCTTTAATCTTTAATTTATAGTCGATAATTCTTTGCATTCGTTATTAAACTTCTTATACTTACTTTACTTGTCTGATAACGTTTTGCGCATTCCTGTTGTTTATAAAAAAAACGCGGTCCCTGTTAATTAATATGGCTGAGATTACTCAGTGAGTTATTGAACTTATTTTCATTTAAAAATGAGAGCCACTGATTTTGTAATCTATGCAATCGCCGGTTAGAGCAATTGATTAAAATTGAGTGATGGATGAAACTGGTCCTGATCATAATAAACAATAGTGTTACAAATACAAAATAGTGATTTATTATATTTTAATAAAATGCCTTTTTATAACATATTGGCAGTGAACAAGAGATATTTTCTCCATGTATTTAAGTAATACAAAGATAATGACAAAGTGATACTATCTCTATTTAACGACAACTGTTTGTTACTCAGTAGCTCAACCATTCTTTTTTTTTTAAGAGAGTAAGGATATAAGGATTGAGCTAGGACTAAAAACTAGTGGTAAACTACTCCCCCTTACTTTGCCCCAATAATTTAAAGGGCTGAAAGGGTGGGAGGGTTTGTTTTAGATATCACAAACACCCAGCCTTCGAACAGAAATCGATAAGTCAATTGAAGAAAACGCTGCTCTGGGTAGGACTCAAATTTGTGTGATTCGTCACGAAAACCTTATTTCTTTAAAGTAACCACCAGTCAACATATTTTAAAGTATAGAAAAGACGTGTCAAATTAGCTCCGACGAGTAAATGAACAAAAGTGACATAAATGCACTAAATAAAGCATAAGACGCCTGGTTCTAGTCACCAAGTATATCTATGGACATATTGTTTTGATTTATAATACCTGGTACATTGAATTCAAAAAGGACCTAATATAAGAAAAAACAGCCAATGGGTTCCAGGAAAAAAAATCAAAAGTCCTTGAAACAAAATAAAAATAGAATTTCGTGAATAGTGATTTGTTATAGCTATTTCGGAGCGAGCCATCGTCAGAACTATTCGAACTATAGTTCTAACAATGGAGCACGCTGAAATAGCTATAAACTAATTTTATATAGAAAAAAATAGAACTGAATACTTTGATATTTTTAGTTCTACTAAGTAAATGCCAATTCAATCAACACTTTTTTTTAATGGAAGAAAGCTGGTCTCGTTAAGAAAAGTTAGAAACGGTGCTTATCAAAAACAATGTTCAAGCATCCTTTTAGATTTAAAAATGATTGATAAAACGACAAGAGAAAAAGATATTGATATACAATAGAAAATAACTACGATCATCTGAAAAGTTTGATAATTTATTCTATGCAGAGCCTTGCTCTTGAATGACTCCGTATCATTGTTTCTTTGTGTTCATATTTAAAGCCAGTCCATTCAATTTCTTAAGTTTGGAGAACGAAATCTGTCTGTACATAAAATAGAAAAAAATGGCTAATCCACGACGTGGTTCACACAACACGAAATGCTACACAATCCGGTCTTAATGTTCCGCCATTATGTTTGTAAAATAACCGGTTATGGAAATCCATGCTTGACACAAAATCTCACCGCCGTATTTTTTGTTATATTCGTTTTTTTTTGTTATCATACCAAAGATCATCATAATTTCTACTTTTATTTTTAGAGCCAATCAAATATTTTTTCAGACATCCAAATAAAGCAACACTAATCATGTAATTAATTTTATTTAATTATAGAAAATAAAATATATCACTGTTTAAATAATTCAGTTCTTAGATAAGATAAGAAACGATTGTATTGTTTACCTAATTATAACTGATAAGTGTAAGTTGTTAAATATTAAATTGTTTATTATTTCATTTTTACTTTGAATACTACTGATAAAGAATGAGACAACATAATTGTAATTATTTGAACACAACATAGTTCTATGCTCGTTATGTTCTCTGATAAAATATATGCCTACCCACTGTATGCCTAATCTGATTAAATTCGAATATATTAGGATATATTTAATTTATATTTAATTTCGTGGAAGTGCCTTAACAAGGTCATTAAAGCAATGGAACGTATCTATTATTTCTCGCTGTTTATTATCATTTTTGCATGGCTTTCTCTCCGAGCTTATATTATGTTATGCCTGAAAATGTTGTCGGGTGTACATTGTGTTTAGTTTATGAATCTTTCGCTTTAGCAAAACCCACTGTAGGTAAATAAATACCTTTGCAGCATTCAAATGAAATTCGAACATTAAATTTAACATGATATTTCACCGAGTATTATTGTTTAAAGAAAAAACTGGATAACTTTTTAGAAATTCATTTTTAATATAAAGTTTATATTGAAATCCTTGTTATTCCTTTGGGGAATAACATAGTTATCCATTTTATACATTAAAAAACAAACGGTAACAATATGCAGTATTATATATAATAGAGACACTGTTTTTATAAATAATTTTACAAAATATTTTGTATGGGATTATTTCGACGTCTAAAGATTAATGATTAATTTGTTGAACATAAATACATATGTATAATATATTTGTATAGTAATTCGAAAGCACGGACACTTAGTGTCGTTTATTCTCGTTATTTCCTGAATCTCAAATTTCTCTTGTTTATGTCTAGAAATGTGAAACACTTGCTGAATTTTAAGCGATCAGCTTGAGATGTCAAAGATGCTTTTTGTTAGATTAATACTCATCTCTATGTAGTTTCAATGCGACAAAAATGAACAGACGTAATTCAAAATACCCACCGTATTATTTGGCGCGGTACGTGCCAACGAAAGACCATCTCTATAATCTTCTTTCGTTTGCTTTCTTTTTTCTCTTTACAACTACTTCGTCAACAGAGATATCTACAATGAAATTAGAAAATTCAACGACAATTTCAACTTACGTGCATGTCGTTTAGTTTCTTACGCTTGTGTCATCGTTTTTAAGCTGGGGACTATGTATTAAACATATAAAGCCGGATTGAAAGTTACTAATCAATAAAAAAAATCGTGTAAGGCCATTAGTATAATCATGATTTAAGAACATGCATTCGAACGGAAACTTTAAGTAGATGAATAAATATACAACATTAAATACTTTATTTGTGATGAATGTTCCCAACAGGTGTTAAGGTTATGAAACAATTAAGGTATTCAATCGATGAATATTTAATCAATTATCCAGTGTGCTACCTAGAGAAGGCGAAAATAATTTTCATCAATTAACAGTCTACGCGAAAAAATTGCAAAATTTTCGCGCTTGATTTTTTGTGAACCGATCTTCATTCCAGCGATCAATATTAAAAATCGTGATAATTCAATTGGTAAATTTGCCGTAAAACAATTGAGTCACTATAACTGTGATCAATATTGCGAATTAATGTACCTACGTCATCATTAAAAGTATCGATTAAACATTATTATGCCGATACCCTCATACATGTAATTTAATTTGATTGATTAATCAATTTGTTGTCTGATTTTTATTTATAAATGCCAGATAAGTTAATCAAATTGGTGTTCTTTAATACTATGGTAAATCGTTTTCATAGAAGCTATCTGCTGTCTAATATTCCAGACAGTTTATGATTTTAATAAATAACCTAGAATTCCTAGTACCAATGTAAATGTATTTATAAAACAATTTTCGTTTCTGTTTTAAATGGACTATTAGTATCTGAGTATCCAACATATTTATAAACAACGGTTAGATGTTATTAAACTTACACTAAAAGTAGGTACACAGACTTCTTTATTCAAATTGTGGTAGCATTCCATAATGGACTGTACACACGAGATTATTACAGCAGGGGTAAGCCGGAGGGGGCTCGCAGGAGCTCGCGCGAGCCCTTTGTTAAATTAAGAAAAACAATATTTTCGGATTTATGCGTCATGTGATGTTCTAACTAATATGCATTATAATCAAAATTTAAGAACGCATATAAGTAACATTCGATAGCTTTAATAATTATTGTTCTATCCCCGAAACACCAATAATTGTTTTAGGGTTAAGCGAGCCTCTTGTTAGCGTGTTGGTAGCCCACCGCTGTATTATATATGATATATATATAGTATACTTCCTTGCCATTTTTTTTCTACTGCTTTTAATATTAAATTGTACTATTTTTTTTCTCCATTGTAAAAGTTTTAAATTAATAATTTGTCAACCCTGTGCAATGTTAATTAATTAAATAAATAAATAAAATAACTTGAAGAATACCAGCAAGCTAATTATTATTGTAGAAGTTCAAATAAGAAAGTCTGTAAGTACATACTACCTATATGTACCTACTATTGTAGTTAAAACAGTTGGGCTAGAACTCTTTTATCTATATTTCAACAATGTTCAAGCTGTCAAAAAATATAGTAAATACCTATCCATAGTGGCATTATTTCCTACTCGACTCGTGTAAGCTGCTCATTAAGCTAGGATAAATATGTTTAAAATTATATTTAATGATGTGCGAAGTCGTTATTTATTAAGTCGACTCGATCAATATGTCAACTGACTCCGGAACAGGTGGAAACTGCCAGCGGAATATCTCTGTCGATTGATATATTTATTTTAAGCGTATTATAACCGAACCGCCGCCGCTTTTCATTCGAGACGGTGCTCGCAGTGACAGTTTCCGGCCAAGTTTTATTGTGACCTCTCGTCCATGACCTGTCTTGTTTATTGTTTGTGGCTACTGGTGCGGATAATAGTTCGACGCAAATAGGCAACACAGTTATTAGAACATATTACTTGCTTCCATTTAGTTAATTATTTTATCGGTGGCTGTCATGTTTTGAATAAGCAAGTTTTATAACCGAAGTAACCATATGTATAATATATCTAATTACATTGATTTAGTTTTTATGATTATCTGACAAATGCTATTTTGATTATTTATTTCAACGGTGGGAAATATCATATCTTTGAAATCGTCTTATTTGGTTTTCGTCCTGGGATGTCAGTTGTTTGTTTTAATGTTCTTATGTGTATTTCTTCTTTCTTGTGTTTTTAGTTTATTCCACCATCTTTTATGCTTTAAATAGACTTAAATTGTACAATGAGTAACTGATTATTATAAATTTGGCTGTAAACTGTTGTAAAACATCGTTATTGGTCTCCAGTGACTGATTAAGCAATTGAGGCTCCAGGCGCAATAAAATTTGGAGGTTCCCTTTTTAGAATTACTAAAAGTGAATTAACGATAGATATTGTGTGGGTTTTGTAAAATATATGTTATTCTGAGGCACTGAATGGACCCCAATTTGTCAATCGATTTTCGGTATTCATAATGCAATGTCAGAAAAGTATATTGTTGAAAGGCATAAAAACAATATACCTAGTTTAATTTATTACCAATGTATATTTATTTCAATTACAAGTGTGATAATTTATATTAGTGTTTGTCAACACTCAACATACCTATTATCGCATTAGAAATGTGTATTGTTTGTTAACAGGTTTGCATTCGCAGTGTAATGCCCCAGAGGTTATTGGGCCAAAGTTATATGCCTAATACCTATCTATTTCCCATACCGACCGTGCACATGTTGGCATCATTATCATTGTGTCAAAGTAGAGATAAATCAATAGTAAGTAAACAAAGTTAGGACAATTCGGAGGAACGTTTCATGAATATTGTTTTGCCAATTTGGATTAATGGTTTGTTTGTAATTTAGATTAAATGCGTGAGGGTCAACCTAATTTTAAACGTATCGGAAATAATTACAACATTATAGGTTAGAGTAGTATTAGAACTTAGAACCCGCGTGCAATTCGCTGTTTGGCCACGCATGACATCATCAATAAATAAGCTTACAAGAAACCAGTCTGCGTGTAAAAAAACTCGTTTCTGATGTTTTGTGTCAGACTCGGAACGTGCGCTCGGATTCTCTTTTTCCGTTCCTAAATGCGTGTATTATTTTATTATTCAAGATAGTTACACGTCAGCGTCATGGAAATAGTCTACAGCCGGGTAGAACCGATCGGAACCGAGAGCGCGCGAAGCGAAACGTTCACTTGTTGCTAGTGCAGGTCCCCGGCCCCCGCGGATTCAGTCTTTTGTGCGCAACCGTCGGGGAAACATCTCGCTGTACCGTTCGGCATCGTACACAGTGTGCCGGAGATGAAACTCCCGCGACGCCATTTTATCGTTTGCCTTTGGAAGTGTACAGGTGGACTTTTCTCATTGTAGTGTCTTTCAAGGACGCTTTGCATAATTGTTATCGACGAATTTTCTGTGTGCTGAAGTGATCTGACCGGTGCTCGAAAGACTGATTACATGGACTATTTTTTGTCAATGTTTTATGGTTATTGTGTGTAGTGTCGCAATAGGATTATCGCATTGAACCCGCTGCATTGTTTTATTATCGAATATAGTGACCCCAGTGCAGTGAGTTTGTGCAATCAATCTTTAACAATAAGGGTAAGTTTATACCGGTAAATCATTCAATCGTGGCGTATTATTTCGCTGTTTCGATTAGTTATAAAATTAATATACGTTTCGTTCTTTCTCTTTTCAGCTAGAGTTTCGTTTAAACTTTGACGTGCACATTTTACAATGGATTTAACTTTCTAACTGGTTAAGCCCGTTTGTCTCCCGACTACCGTGGCCTGCATTTTTATGGCTTTAGCCAGACATACAGTTACATTAATTTTCGCCTATAACGTTAGTAATAAGCCTGCCTGGCTATCATTAAACTTGAATCATCCAATTCCCGTTTAACTTTTACCAATGTTACGTGTATTCTCAAAACAAATTTACCGTTGATGTCCACGCACTGTAATACTTGTAATAGCTTAGTACCCAATATGAATATTCCGCGTTTTGTCTAAATTATTTTTAAAGATTTTACTTTTCCACGGATTCCCGACATTTTCCTGTAAAACTATCACGTTTTTATCTATCTGTCTTAAGTGTGTAATTAAATCGACGTAAGCATTAAAGATGTTACGTTGATTATCCAAATAATAGCGATAATAAATAATCGAGCATGGAAACGAAAGTGGCAGCGATTTAGGCCGATTTCTCTCTGTAATATGTTTCGCTTGTTGGCTTGCGGTTACGGTTTATGTTGCCGTAACGTCGCCGTGTTGGAAATTTTTTCATCTTAGCAGCAACACAACACCACTGGAAAAATTCTTTGTCAATTAAGTTTTGTCAAGTTTGAAAAAAGACTGCAGATTCGTAGATCTCTGCACAAGAAAAGTTTTGCATGATGAAAATATCGTTAGTATTCCTTTAATATTTAAATACGTTTTAACTACAGATGTTAATTGTTAAATAGTTTGCTATTATTCATAACTCTTTCATAGTCCTTCCTTGTATATTTCTAAATAGTACACAGGTTGGTTTATACGTTCCGAGATCAAAGAGGGTTTGCTTGCCTCGGCACGCTGGCAATGAGGTATGATTGCATCGTGGTCGTGAGTCGACGGTTAGGTTTTTTTTATTCACAGCCCGTTGTGGATGCGAAACCTTCTTTGTGTGGGTTGAAATATCGCCTCGTGAAAGAATTATTAAACAGTTCTCAGAAATTCACGCCACATTTAAAATCTAACAGGCTATTATGCAAACGGGGATTGTTAAACAATGTTAAAGTTATAATTTAATACTTTAGAGTGAGTTGCGACGGAATTAATTATGTACATACTAATTGTTTTCAACTTTTAGTCATTTATGATAAATCTCATTAGTAACATTTTTCACTTGGAAAAGAAAGTCCTTTATTCAAACTTGTGATATTATGATTTCAAGAATTTCCAATGGAAAGGTTTCTTTTCAGTATTTTGATATTTATCAGCATTGGAAGAGGTGATAATCAAAGATATCGATGATAAAGAATTGCTATTGTATGTAAAACAGTTGTATTTTTGTGTTGATATCTTATGAGCGTGTACATATTATTTGTCAGGGCACACTTAGGTCAAATGTTTAGTTATAACAATGAGATTATACGTGTTATAAACGCAGGATAATTTCGAACAAAACTAATTTTACGTTATCGCTTTTTATATATTTTGCTACTGCCGTATTATTTTTTAATCTTCACAGAGCTGTCAGATATTTATAATAAATGATTACATGCACAAAGCATCGTTTCCTTTGTGGTTATTTTATTATTCATTTAGGCATCTACCCAATAATTCGCATAATTTTTATGATTCATTTTATGAACATGTCTGGTAACGTCGGGTAAATATTTAGTGTGCCAATTTATTTGTAATTATAGTAATTTATTTTCACCAGAAGTCGATTATTAGTTTATTGATAGATGAGCATAAATGGTTTGCGAGTCCAATTATTCCACTCGCAAGTAGGTCATTAAGTTATAGGCGCAATAAAAAGCTAATAATTTACCATCATTGTTTTTATGCGCGTGGTATTTTTGTTCAGCTTTCAATTGATAATGTATGGAGGAACGTAGTAACAAAATAAAGTAAATGTGTTCATCGCAATTCCTCGTTCAAATATTGAAATGGCAAGCGAACTTGGTCATTACGCAGGGTTATGTTTTGAATTTTGTTGGTACTTAACATTGGATTTAATATTCCGGGTCAGCATGCAAACTCGACCGACCGTTCGTTCTTGCATCGTAGACTGTTTAAAAATACCAGAACATATGCGCGCGCAAGGTTTCGTGGAATTATAAAAAAAAAACATTTCAATACTACGGCTAAGGGGAATGCATGCATCGAGTGCACCTGCTCTGAATTCGACGGGGGCGGGATGACGAAGGGCGAGGGGAACCGTCGTCGCATTCCTTCCCGTCACATCGAAAGGGGGGTACATTTACGTATATCGATCTATGTGGTATGTTGCAATGTCTAAGCCATTATGGGATAGTGAAAAAATAGAATATGTACGTTCAAGTTCCTACATATTATTGCTGTGTCGGTTGGTATGCGTGTCTGTGTTCATACATGCGACGCAGAAGGGATCGGGTCAAACGGTAGGGTAGAATTAGTCTATAAAACTCGTGCGCGTCTTCGAAATAATATTTATCCGAAAAAAAGTATGCTTGTTAATAAAACACCTCGTAATTTAGTGCTTTGTTTATTTTTAAAAAAATCTCTAGGTCAATTAGAGGTCATCCGTGAATTTCATTTATCAATTGTCTTACTCGCGAAGTATTTTTTATTTCCGTCACGTTTTAAGCTGTCGATTCGCGCAACACTTGAAATACTTTCTAAATAGGTGTACCGTACCTTTAGCACCTACGCACTTTGAATTTGTTTTTGTTGGCTACGTTCCCAAATAAGTGACTAGTGTCGAACAATATTGTGTTTTTGTTAACGATATTTCTATTATGTCTGCTTACACGTTTTCAATTAGCGCAATATATCACGCAGTCTAATTAATGGTATGAAATATTAATGACGAAATTGAAGCCGCTCGGTCGATGTAAATGGAATTCATTTTATTAGCGCCTGAGGCTACGCAAACAAATATACGCTGCGATATTAGCATTGATAGACATCAATATTATTGCAAGTGATGGACGAATTTCGAGAACATCTGTTTAAATTTAGCGCCGCCGGCTGAATTCCTCAGGCAAATATTTGATGACGAGTCGCATGCTGATAGCTCTGTTATTTTTATTAGTAATTTGAATATGTAGTCATTGTAGATAGATATGTATATGTAAAGTATCTGTGTATTTATTTACACTTCATCAAACTAAGCTCAACCTAACAATACATAGGTACGAATGGTTCGATGAAAGCGATCGATCACTTACTACTTATATATAGTATAATGAATGGATATTATGATATATTTTTTAATAAATACCTTACCATAGTAGTTATCAATTAATCAAACACGTGGCTTTACGTTTTAATAAATACATGTATAGGTACATGCTTTGTTTTTATTTTCAAAAGATAAACCAATCCATAAAAGTAACTGCTTAATTTTAGAAGCATTCTTTTTCGCAGAACGTTATTATATTAGATATTTCGGGGATAGAAACTAAAACCTTTTATCTCAGGGTTGTTTTGACCTGCTTCAACAGCTTTTACTGTTTTTATTGTACCTACGTATTAACTTTTATATAATTGAAAAAAGATAATGGGATATGTGCTTTGTTAACCTGGGTGTGTTTTTCTTTCTGTGCAAGTTTTTATGCGGAGTGCACGCATTCAATAGCTGGCATATCGTAAATATCTTAGGATCGCTTTGATTAATTAAATGGCGGACGTAAAACCAGATCGGTCGGACGTACCACGCCAAATGGCGCCCTCTTCACTCGTCCAGTTTCCCCGCGCATCAGCAGCTTTCTAATGTCACAATATATTATTATTTATTTGTCGATTTAATACAACATTTTAATGGATTCCGGCCGGAGCCGATCGCGCAAAACCAGTTATTTATTATAAGCCAGAAACCAGTTTGTCTGCCATTATGCCATGGTACCTAATTACACTGCAGTGGTATTGGTTTGCGTTGTATACGAATCAAGATAACCGGAGCAATGTTTCCATTTTTAAATAAATCTTTACGTACACACTTATTATAATTGCTTTAATGATTTTGTAAGCAAAGTTAAATGCGTTCCTTTTATGAGCTGTGGTGGATTTATGTACGTACAACTTTCACTCCATAAGAAGATTGCCTGCACATCGATACGAAGTGTGCTAATTTTTAACTCAATTATTGTGGTTTATTATTATTATATATACTTTGTTCTCGTGCTTTTACTGACTGATGAATACGTCTTACCGGCACGTCGTGGGCTAAAGAGTTAAATAGAATATCACGATTTTTCTTGTATGATACGTCACTTACGTGTGAATCGTATGTTTTTCTACTACTGAAGTAATTTAACTAGCCGTATATGATATGAACTCTTACCACCTTTCAATTATTTATAACAGGCGTTAGGTGAAATTTATTTACATAATTATGATATAGTTTTGTTGATAGTCAGTCGATTTAGATTGATGATACTGCAAACGAAGCCTAAATTATTTTCTATAAAATTCCTAAATAAATTATTTGTATAGAGCGTTACCCATACTCGAGTCATTTTAACATTCGTTGATGTTTCTTAAATCCATAACTTTAATTATTCTTTAAATGCGATTTTTATTTTTCACGTAATATTTGTAAGATGCGGGAAGCCGTTACAGTCTCGCCGGAGCACATAATACATACTTATCTAGTCTAGCGAAGCAAAATTCCCAACCGGAACTCATTGTAAAAACGTGAGAGATACCGCATCTAGTTATTATTTTATATTGTACATAGGATGGCACGACGGATAATGAATACCTAGAGAAATGTTGCCGAGGCCACTATTTAATATTGAGCCGGTTTCATAGAAATGCCTCGCAATAGACACAACATTAATATACTGGTTACGTTACGATATTTATTATATTTTCTAGTCACGCTATGTTGTATTTGGAAAATATAAACCAACATTTTTACAGTGAATGATAATAATATATTTTACCACACATTTTTATCGAGTTCTCACCGAGTGGGTAGCTTTTCTGTTTAATTTAAAAAGTTTCACATTTACTATGAAATTCACATTCTTTTACGATATCGGATTACATAGAATAAAGCTTAAGACGCGCTATTGGTTATTATATCCGTCGATTTAGTTCGTTTTACATTCTAATGCCCTTTGTTTAAATACAGAAATGAAGCAGTAGTGTTGAGATTCTAGTATATTAGAAAGTAAAATTGCAGAATTTCTTCGTATTTTGTATGTGTTCATATTCTGTACTTTTTTTAACTTATAAATATGGTGTAAACCACCTAGGCTAAAGCAGGATTTAGTAAATCACTTATTTGACTTTAAACTTCATACAATATTGCACACTTATTTACATATATATATGGACATTTTCTCATTCGATAAAAGACGTGTTAAACAATGATATCTTATGGACTGTCTCTACATAGCATTCCAGACGATACTGGATTAGTAACAGTTTGATAGAAACATTGACTGCACAACAGATAGTTTGTCAAATTTAATAGGCCATGGTAGGTCGTGCGGTTTTCCTAATACATATCATTAGTTCTGAAATCAACTGAGATACTGCACGCGTTAATATTTTATGTGCGTCTGTCACGTTCCCACGCTTGACGGAGAACAAACACTTTATACAGCAATGATGGAATAATAATATTCCACAATGAGTTTCTCTCTCTCATAGCTGGTTATTTCCGCTAGTGCATGCAACAACGGTACCGAGGATTTCTTCGCGTTCATTTTTTGCACGATATATTTTACTTTTCATCCATTGTTTTAGCCGAGTTGATGTATACATTAATAAAATATTAATAGGCGGATGTATAATTAGATTGCAAGAAACACTAAATATAATGATTCATAGCCTACTATTTAGACACTTGAAATTAGTCTGTTTTTTTGTTGTTGAGCAGATGGAGCCAATATGGTTCTGAGATTATTTTTTTAATTCTTCACATCCTTTCGTGCTAAGCACTCATTGAGTGTATCTAAAGTTAAAGTGAATAGTGATTGCTGAATGAATTTACGAAATATGTAGGTATACTTGCTTCATTATTAATCTTATGATTTCATTGTCATCAATAATAATTGTTGATAATGTTTAACAGTGTGTTGTTACGAAAGTCAACATAACTCTTGCGTGTATTTTTATTTGCGCTATCTTTCGTCCACTTGTTGTAAAGATATAATTTGGAATAGCCAACTAGTCACCAGCATAATATAGGTATTATACTTTCCTTATTTGGCAAAAATATCTGTACCGACACTTCGCTAGACGTCGCCACTTGATGTGTTCAAGCCGACTTGCGAAAGATTGCAGCTGTCATAAAAAATATTTATTGATTCATTATCCTTATCCACTTCCTTTACATCGTTATTTTCTTACGTTAATAATCACGCCCTCTAAGATTGTCTCGAGGATTCGTTTAACCATAAAATGTATACCTATTAGGTTATTTGAACAAAATATTAATTATTTATTGCCGATATAGTGCGATGATCACGAGACCGCGACGTATTTAATTATCGTCTGCATAAATGATTTATTTAAATGTCACAACTTGTTAATAAAAATTCATTACATTTAAGTTCATCAGTTATCTGATATTTTTTTTTGTCTATTGTTCATATCGACTGTGGAAAGGAAAAAGGACGTAACCCTCAATTTTCCAAAACAGCTTTTTTCGATAATCACAATGTATATAACTTGACACACTTTCTACCAAAAGGATGGAAGCTGAAAATGCCGAATAAGTATCTAAATTTAGCTTTTAAGTTTGAAAAAGATGACCTTGTATAAAATCAAAACCAAGAAAAAACACTGAAATAAAGGTTTTTCCGAGACAATTTCATTAATCAATATTAGATCATGTCAATTAAACACCAGTTTAGAAGTATCCGTGCACTTCAAGGTTGTGTATAATTCATAATTTGCATATGTCACAAAATCATCAAAACACGTTTTTAGCGCCTCCTGTACAATTTGACATGTGTGGGTTACGTCCTTTTTCCTTTCCACAGTCGATATCAATCTATAGCAGCTATCGATTGATGTTGTCGTTTACATCCCACGTTGTCCTATTTTTATTTTTGAATCTCGGGATTAATGAGGACTGGAAGAAATTTCACAATGAACACTCAGTTTTAATTTGACACATAATAAAACAATCGTCTCGCTCATCTTTCTTGGCCGCCTAACGAAAAAAAACTAAGCTGTTGTTTATTCATTAATTTAATGCGAATGACAAACGCGGTTTTCCAATGAATAATTTATGCGCATTGCCTTCGGTTTATTTAAATGTTCTTGTTTGTTGCACATCCGAGTGTACGATACATACGCTTACTATTTATGAGGACTCGGAATCGATATATCAACAGTTTATGTACTCCGCCGCTAAGTGAATGTAAATTGATCGAATTAGCGTCTGGGAGGTGTTTACGTAATTCGAACGTTTGGTCGATTTTTAGAGTCGCCGTGGTAATTTATTTCAGTAATTAAATAATGAAGGTCACGGGTCTATTTTTGACCAGCAGGTCAATAAGATCAATAATAGGCTTACCATAAAGCTATGTGTAATTTATTATAATTTTTTTTTACATAATTTTGTCGACCATTACAAAAAAAGATTGATCATGAAAAATTACTTATGTTATTTTTGATAATTGTATTTTATTTCTCGCTTTTTTGTTTTGAGGTTCATATCTGTTTTATTTTTATTTTGTGAGAGTTCTATAATATGTTCTGTTGTATAAGGAATATTATGCCTGTAGGTAAAGTGACATTTCATTCGATAACTTATAATGGAAAAAAGCTGCCATAGCCACCAGCTCACAGTGTTCGCAGTAGTATTGTAATAATATTAGAAGTTATTTTAATTGCCGACACAATTTCTGTATAAATATTTACGAATTCGAGTGCATATTCGTTGAGTGTAGATGCAATTCTTGTTTTCTCATTGTGTTGCAGAACAAAGTTCAATTGATTGCCATAATTAAGAAACGCCGCTGCCCACGATGTTCTCGGCTGAACGGTTATATCATCGCCATCAACTTCGGGCGATCATTATTGATGACCCGCATAGTGTGTGTGGGTCGGTCTTGTCGTGCCATACGATAATAAGAATCCGGAAATGACTTTATTCATAATATAATACAGCAATCAAAATTACACCAGAGCGAAAACTGTGGTAGGCTACATATCGACACCTATCCTTGGTCTGTATCATAATTTGAATCACTATTTAGTTTTTATCATGACCTAAGCATTGACGTCTTCAATTTCCGAGACTTTATAAGTGAGCACTGGATTAACTAGTGCTATGATTGTTTCTAATGTTCATAAATTATTTAAAAAAAAATCTAAACCTTTATTAGCATTAAATTTTAAGAACTTAACGATGCCGAGATATAATTCAAAGTGCGATCCTTCTAGCGAAAGTGAACTTTGTCCCGGTTTAATTTTAATTGAATTGCCGATGCAGAATTAGCATGCGTGCTCCAAATATTCGAGCTAACTTATTTCCGGTTGCTGCCAAATGGCACACTATCTACTTGACGCGTAAAGTTTCGTGTTTTTTCTCATATCGAATTAACGGTTTGATAAAATGTTTTACACATTGCTGTATCAACTGCTTGAACCTGTTTAACTCTTCATGCTGCAGAGACATAACGGGATAAGTGATAGGTATGCGACGCATAATGTGAACATTAATTAAATTAACGTTTAATACATGACTTGTTTATTCAACGTATAGTAGATGTAGGTCAAATTTAAATTATTTTATGGTAGCGTGATTAGGATGCGAATTCAGTGAACGAAAATCTACAATGTGTCGATTTTGTAGTTTGTTGAATATGAACGGGCAGGCAATATGATTGATTATAATAATTCGAAAGTTACACTACGATTATGTGATTAATAAAATTTCAGTGAGCCGTTATTAACACTTTGAATAAATTTAATTGCTTGCCGCAATAAAATGAAAGTATATAAACAATGTTTCTTTGGCTTTGTGTACATTCGCAGCCAACAGAGAAAACCTGCTCGATGCGGGTGTGACGCATCCCGCGGGACCATTGGTTTTAGTGGCACGCCAGTTCGCATTTTGGCATCACTTCACATGTGCCGTTTAAAAATAGCTTCTCTGGCAAGTCAAACCGCTACCATATTTTAATAGAAGGTCACCCAAATACTTCCAAAACTCTTCATATAAATTCTTTTTGAAATGAGTTTTTTTGGATCGGGTTTTACAGTCCTAATTAACTCATGCTAATTTTCAATTTATTATATATGTTCACATCTTAACGCTGTAGGACCTAAACAGCGTAGTAGTTTCAATCGATTCCCTATGGCTGAAAAAATATAGCTGCTTAATAATAATATTTATCTAAAGCTTAGCGGATTTGTACATACATTTTATTTGCCTACTCAAATAATATTTTTAACGTTAACAATATTTTGCCAAAAATGTATCGTTTATGAATGTTTTTATGCACCTATTTTCAGAATCTACTTATACGTTCGATTCTTTATTTTTGTACCCAACAATAATTATTGCTCAATAAACAAACGGCAAACGTAGACCAAACAGCAATAAAAATTGAACATAATATCAAACTCGGCACGGTTAGCATCTGGGCTATTCGCTACTGCAAAGAAAACTTCAGAAATACACAGTTCACTTACTGTAATTGGATCAAACTTGCAATATTACTCTAAACTTTTGTTTTCCAAAAGACAGTTGAAATAAAAACACTCAACTTTATATATTTTACGGTCGGAACTTTTATTTCCGCTTTAACCTCCTCCATAAATTCGCCGCGGCAAACTTTCGTCGAGACGGACAAAGGGAGGGAGCGAGATTATTATTCGATAAAATGCGGCGTTTTCCCCTCAGCTGCTCGCCGTGTATCCTCGCTTACATATTTGGAGAAAACTTGTTCATTGTTTACTTAAAGATTCATTATACATATGGCGTATTTGTTTTCACCCACACTTATTAAAATTTACCACTTTTTTTGTTACTAAATTTATTATAGGGATAGATAGGATGTCGGTCACCTTGATTGCTTTCGAGTCTAAACTGTACCAAACATTCAATTTTTATAACTTATACACTTCTATTGATGAAGTTTTTTTTACGTAAATAGCGATAAAAAATATTACCCGTATGTAACACAACGTTTTATGTATCACTTCAACAAAATCATTACGTTTTTAATATTTAACTTTTAGTAATACATATAGTTAATTGTACCTCAGCTTATAATCGTTCCATTGACAGAGTGTGAAAATAAAGATTCAAATGGAATATCGACGACTAAATAAATACATCTTTTAGCATCTTTGTTATTGCGTTTCATATCTGCATTGTTCCAAATGTGAACGAAAAAATAAAACAATCTTTTGACGCTTGTTGTGGGGCTTTTTTTCGCATTAATTCCGCTGTCATCGTTTGTTCGCCGGGGCGTGGGAAGTTTGTTTATGAACAGAGTTTATTTTTTTTACAATTAATTGATTGCCTTTTCGTTATAATACCCAATTTACGGCGTAACTTTAAAGCAAACGGTCTCCTATTTTTAATAATTCTCTCAACACCGCTAGTACACCTTCCGTATTATATATTATAATTCTTAGCAATCCGTTTCTGGTTTTGAATACGAATACATATAATAAATATTTCTTTGAACTGTGCCAACAATATCACGCGTGGTTGCCAGAAGAGAAATTCCACTTTAATTAATATCGGTCTTGTGATTCCAACGGTAACGGTGGGCGGACATTGTTATGCAGTTTTTGCAAAACATTTTTTATACACAAGTTTTGGTTTCAATTGGCTCAGATGTTGTCGTTTCATGATTGTGTTGGCAAAACTTCAACATTATATCGTAAATATATTACAGTATTAAGTTCACAATTAATAGTCAGAACTATCTACGATGGCGTTAACGGCTATCAAACAGATTTCGAAATATATCTCCATAATGTTTACCTTATTGCTTTTTTTATTGATCACGATATGTCGATCTTTACGTCGACTGTTTATTAACCATTCGCTAAAACACTTAAATGCTACCTACAATAAATCGTTCTTAACAACACCGCTTAACTGACTTGTGTGTTTATTTGGTAGATTGTTCCTCGGGTGATAGTGGCAAGTTACATTTATATGCTCTTTACTTGGTAAATTCCATTATACCAAAATAACAAATCGAACATATGTATTTAGTTCTTTCTACCCGGATGACAAATCATTTAATATCAAGTCATGCTTGATACAATAGTGAATTAATTGACCAAATATAAATTTAATTTATTTTCGTTTTTAAGAATAAGCTCATACTTAAATCGCGATCTAAAATTACTGTCTAACAACACTGAACCCCTTTGATTATATAATATGTATGTATATATTTTAAACATTATGACGAACATTTTGAGCAACGTATAATACGTATAATTCATTATCTTTGAAAAGATAAGTTCTGAAGCATCGACACAATGCGTCTACCTATTTCAATTGACATACATACTTTCAGGCGATTCGTCTCCTCGTCATATTATTCCGCATCGTTGATCCCATTCTGGGTCCCCTCGCGACAGGCCTTGCCGGCAATTCATAAATCCACGTCTGTGCTTCCTCGACTGTCCACCTTCCCGTTCCTCCACCCTTCCATCCGGGTTTACGTACATAAAATACACGCACAAAGGCGGACGGGCACCCTAAAACCACGTCTGCGAATTCTCCCTTCAATGCCGCTATTTTATTATTATTTCTAGCCAAGACTTTCCCATTACTGAAAGACAAGTATAAATGTCTTGGCGTGTAGTAGTAATAATATTGTGAACTCATTCTTTACGAATTCTTGGTATTAAACCTAATTGTATCCGTTGTTTATTAATATCAATAGCGTCTCAATTACTTTTATCATTAATAAACTATATGTCTTATCAGGTGATTGTTTGCTATTTAACGTTTATTAAAAAAAGCTTGCGAGAAGCTTTTAAGAATAAACCATTGATGTTTAATATATATAACATATATTGAAATAAATGGTTTATTTGTAGAAGCCTTTTTTTAACTACTTAATGATAATCATTAATTCACGCCGTGCCATTGTGGAGGAAAGGTTTTCTTTTACTGGATATTTTTATGTACTTACTTTATGAGTTAAAATTACATAATTAATTTTAAAAGTTATGCTCATCAGTGCGATATTTATCGGTCGGAATTATTTCAAATAAATAAGCAGTAGCTGGAATGTAATCTTTGCCCGGTGATTTTTATTGAAGTGTTTTCGTCACGCAAACATCGAATCAAGGCAGCCGTACTGTTTCTCGTATTATATTGTTTATTTACCCGACATAATGGAGAGTTCTTTATGTATTTATTTGCACATTGGTAATGAATGAATACATCATACTTTCTACATAATGAAAATGTATAAGAGATGTTTTTTTTTAAATAAATATTTTATGAAAGAACATAAGTGTTTTTATTTATTTGATTGCAGTCTACTGAATTAGGATGAATCGTTATTTACCGCTTACAAATGAATTAATCTACACAAGTAGTTCATGTCGATTCGTGCACCCGACATCGATTATATACTTTAGTAAAAATAATAAAACATTTTTAGTACTTTTTCCACATAATTTTTATTGGACCAGGACCGGTTTCGCTCATTGCGAGCATTATTAACTGAGTTGATCAGTTGTTTTAAAAATGTTTTATTATTTTTATTATAATGGCACTCCACCAAGTATTGACAGTGAACACCTTAAAAGTGATTATATATCTGATTTAATTTTCCCTGTTGTTGGTTGCGCCCGTCATAAACATCTCCACAAGAGAAAGGAAAGACAATCATAATTAATTAATGTTAATAATCTATATAGGCCGAAGTTTTCTCGCGGAAATAAATGTTGATTACATTGTAATACGCCCACCGTAAATAGTCCGAAAATAGACATCCACCCAATCAACGTATACGTTGTTCATTTTAGCTAGTTTCAGTGTAAGATAAAAAAATAACCATTTAACTTGACATTGTGTTACATAACACAGACATTGTTAAATTGTCAACAAACTTAATGATGGTGTTGCTGCTCGCTACTGATGTACGCGTGCAATCACGTATTTGTTGTGTTTTACAGTAATCTGACATTTCACATAACCTCAAAAATTTCAGCTTTTTGTCATTCTCGCCCCTTTTTCTGTTCAACATATCCAATCTTACCCGTAATGTAATTTCTACACTGTATAGCACTCATCAGTAAGATTATACATTTATTATTTCTTTCATACATTGACTAGTGAAAGTATTAAGTGACGAGATTTCACACTGAAATATACGAATACACAATGTTTATCGCCCTCATATGGGTGGGTGTCTCGTTTATTTCCCCTCGCAATATTTTCCGACGAGGACATTTCGGATTCCCGCACCGCCCATCAAGGGCGCTGAGGATTCATACGCGACCGAAAGACCAGACGCCCCCTGCCGTTAATCGTAATCATCATATCGTTATTTCACAAAACATGACTGACGTCGACATGTGCATTCTCGAATGAATTAATAACATTGCGATCGTATCCGGTGGGATGAGTCCATTTTGAACAACTGATTTACGTTCCGCTTGGCCTTTTGAGGTTTACTTACCCGCTCGCCGGACGAAGATAAATAAATAAATTCCGGTTAGATTCATATTTACACTACCTTGTCGATTATGTTACGTATTACTCTTCTTTCCACAACATGTGCTACGATTTTTGTATTCGCTTCGTGTAATGCAAGTTCACTTGTTAAATTGTATTGTCTTTGGACGAGTTCTAAATAAACACCCAAAATGCGAAAAGGTATTGAAACTGCTTTTATACGGACTGGGCAAGATATTAAATGATGTGAAATTAGGTACAAGCATAATAAAATTGATTCTCGTTGATTCGTCAACATTGTATTTGAAGCACTTTAAATTAAAAATATATTTATGTATTCATGTAGAGAGATATATTAGAGATTGTTGACAAACAAATCATACAATATTTTATTACCGTCAAACTTCAATCACGATTCGTCTCCCAGTTTTCTATGTAATTCCTGTGCAACGCGCTGGAAAATTAATTCTCGATAAACATACGTATGCTTAACTGTGCATCCGAGAGAGAACAATAGCTAACTCGATTGTCCCTGTTTGCCTTGTTTGGTCCAGATAACAGTCTGCTCCAGTCTAGAATGCCTGAGCTGTGTTTTCGGTTCACGGAAATCTGCAAGTCAAGCATGATTCATTTGAAACGAACCGTGGGGTTTGGGTTTTGTGCACACTGCTGCAGAAACTTGAGAGTTTTGCGTGCACCCCCGGTTCCAAGACACTGGATATTATTTTTGCAACGTCATCCGGAAATTTATTTAGAAAATCTTGTAGGATTATTCCTTATGCTCGTGAGAGCCTTTTTGTAATTGATACTATTATCCTGTAAACGACTTAGCTCATTATCGACACGCATCAAATGCCATTCTTATTGAAAAATTACCCGGGCACATATAATTTATATTATATAATCAACTCATTTTATCATATTTAAGTTATAAAATACTAGTTGACTAATACCTCGGCATCATGTTTTAGAGATGAAACGAAAGCGTTTTTGGGCATATGTCAGATGAAAAAAAAGATTTTTTGTTTCATCGTTTATTTATTATAATGTTAATAATGCACATAGTCATTCAAATTGCAGCTTGTTATTGAAGAAAGTTGTCATTAGTTCGCTTAAATACTTAGGTATACTGTGGATATTTCTAAGCCTTTTGTCGGATATGTCAACGAACTCTGCACTTTATCGTTCGCCGGGTTTCGTCTGTCGTAACAGTTTACGATTCCAGGTGTGCAAACAGGTTTAATGAAGTATTCTTCGAGACAATACCCGCAGCTTGTATCGATTTTCGGATTACTATTGTATTTAGCGACCAATCTCATTGATAATATAATTATCAAGCAAACGTACGATGTTGATAATTCGCTAAATACGTTTTTCAACATTCCGGAACTACAATTTTGTTTATTCACCGAATTATTTATAACATGAATATTTACAATATTCTACTCTTTTACTGAACATAAATTTCAATATGAATTTAACAGGTAGAACATTTTTAAATGATCATAACTTATGATTTCATACTAAACGTGTTCAGTAAGATTTAAGCAATTTCTGTTCCTCAACCTTCTCGGTAGTCTTATTGGTCTACCGAGAAGTTTCAACCGTTCAATATCTATTTGGCTTTTCATTACTTCGAGAGCAATAAGTAAAAGAAATGTTCTAAATAAATAAAATAAAAAAGAATCGAAAAAGGTATTTTTAGAAAATAAAATTATTATTTTTAAATAAGAATTAGGTTGTTTTTTTTTTGCTATAAAATGCGTCGTGCTATAAATGCCTACCTTGGCCTTTTTAAGTTTACAATTTAGTATTACTAGCTGTAAGCCCGTTGCACAGCAACGTGAGATTTTTGTTGCATTATAATAATAATATTTAAGAATAATGTTTAAGTTTGCTAACAACCATTTTTCGTAGTAGCAGAAATTTCGTAAATTATTTAATTTTTGGAATAATGTTTAAGTTTGCTAACAACCATTTTTCGTAGTAGCAGAAATTTCGTAAATTATTGAATTTTTGGAATAAAGTTTAAGTTTGCTAACAACCATTTTTCGTAGTAGCCGAAATGTCGTAAATTATTTAATTTTTGGAATAATGTTTAAGTTTGCTAACAACCATTTTTCGTAGTAGCAGAAATTTCGTAAATTATTTAATTTTTGGAATAATGTTTAAGTTTGCTAACAACCATTTTTCGTAATAGCAGAAATTTCGTAAATTACTTAATTATAGGAATAATGTTCAAGTTTCCTAACAATCATTTTTCATAGTACCATAAATCGACCTCGGCGCATATATCGACAGCCCTGCAGTTTTTTAATTGTAAATTATTTAATATTTGGAATAATGTTTAAGTTTGCTAACAATCATTTTTCGTAGTAGCAGAAATATCGTAAATTATTATATTTTGAAATAATGTTTAAGTTTGCTAGCAATCATTTTTCGTAGTAGCAGAAATTTCGTAAATTATTTAATTTTTGGAATAATGTTTAAGTTTGCTAACAACCATTTTTCGTAGTAGCAGAAATTTCGTAAATTATTGAATTTTTGGAATAAAGTTTAAGTTTGCTAACAACCATTTTTCGTAGCAGCCGAAATTTCGTAAAATATTCAATTTTTGGAATAAAGTTTAAGTTTGCTGACAACCATTTTTCGTAGTAGCAGAAATTTCGTAAAATATTCAATTTTTAGAATAATGTTTAAGTTTGCTAACAACCATTTTTCGTAGTGGCCGAAATGTCGTAAATTATTTAATTTTTGGAATAATGTTTAAGTTTGCTAACAACCATTTTTCGTAGTAGCAGAAATTTCGTAAATTATTGAATTTTTGGAATAAAGTTTAAATTTGCTAACAACCATTTTTCGTAGTAGCAGAAATTTCGTAAATTATTGAATTTTTGGAATAAAGTTTAAGTTTGCTAACAATCATTTTTCGTAGTAGCAGAAATTTCGTAAATTATTATATTTTGAAATAATGTTTAAGTTTGCTAACAATCATTTTTCGTAGTAGCAGAAATTTCGTAAATTATTTAATTTTTGGAATAATGTTTAAGTTTGCTAACAACCATTTTTCGTAGTAGCAGAAATTTCGTAAATTATTGAATTTTTGGAATAAAGTTTAAGTTTGCTAACAACCATTTTTCGTAGCAGCCGAAATTTCGTAAAATATTCAATTTTTGGAATAAAGTTTAAGTTTGCTGACAACCATTTTTCGTAGTAGCAGAAATTTCGTAAAATATTCAATTTTTAGAATAATGTTTAAGTTTGCTAACAACCATTTTTCGTAGTGGCCGAAATGTCGTAAATTATTTAATTTTTGGCATAATGTTTAAGTTTGCTAACAACCATTTTTCGTAGTAGCAGAAATTTCGTAAATTATTGAATTTTTAGAATCATGTTTAAGTTTGCTAAAAAACATTTTTCGTAGTAGCAGAAATTTCGTAAAATATTTTATTTTTGAAATAATGTTTAAGTTTGCTAACAACCATTTTTCGTAGTAGCAGAAATTTCGTAAATTATTGAATTTTTGGAATAAAGTTTAAGTTTGCTAACAACCATTTTTCGTAGTAGCCGAAATTTCGTAAAGTATTCAATTTTTGGAATAAAGTTTAAGTTTGCTGACAACCATTTTTCGTAGTAGCAGAAATTTCGTAAAATATTCAATTTTTTGAATAATGTTTAAGTTTGCTAACAACCATTTTTCGTAGTGGCCGAAATGTCGTAAATTATTTAATTTTTGGCATAATGTTAAAGTTTGCTAACAACCATTTTTCGTAGTAGCAGAAATTTCGTAAATTATTGAATTTTTAGAATCATGTTTAAGTTTGCTAAAAACCATTTTTCGTAGTAGCAGAAATTTCGTAAATTACTTAATTATTGGAATAATGTTTAAGTTTGCTAACAACCATTTTTCGTAGTAGCAGAAATTTCGTAAAATATTCAATTTTTGGAATAATGTTTAATTTTGCTAACAACCATTTTTCGTAGTAGCCGAAATGTCGTGAATTATTTAATTTTTGGAATAATGTTTAAGTTTGCTAACAACCATTTTTCGTAGTAGCAGAAATTTCGTAAATTATTGAATTTTTAGAATAATGTTTAAGTTTGCTAACAACCATTTTTCGTAGTAGCAGAAATTTCGTAAATTATTGAATTTTTGGAATAAAGTTTAAGTTTGCTAACAATCATTTTTCGTAGTAGCAGAAATTTCGTAAATTATTATATTTTGAAATAATGTTTAAGTTTGCTAACAATCATTTTTCGTAGTAGCAGAAATTTCGTAAATTATTTAATTTTTGGAATAATGTTTAAGTTTGCTAACAACCATTTTTCGTAGTAGCAGAAATTTCGTAAATTATTGAATTTTTGGAATAAAGTTTAAGTTTGCTAACAACCATTTTTCGTAGCAGCCGAAATTTCGTAAAATATTCAATTTTTGGAATAAAGTTTAAGTTTGCTGACAACCATTTTTCGTAGTAGCAGAAATTTCGTAAAATATTCAATTTTTAGAATAATGTTTAAGTTTGCTAACAACCATTTTTCGTAGTGGCCGAAATGTCGTAAATTATTTAATTTTTGGCATAATGTTTAAGTTTGCTAACAACCATTTTTCGTAGTAGCAGAAATTTCGTAAATTATTGAATTTTTAGAATCATGTTTAAGTTTGCTAAAAAACATTTTTCGTAGTAGCAGAAATTTCGTAAAATATTTTATTTTTGAAATAATGTTTAAGTTTGCTAACAACCATTTTTCGTAGTAGCCGAAATTTCGTAAATTATTTAATTTTTGGAATAATGTTTAAGTTTGCTAACAACCATTTTTCGTAGTAGCAGAAATTTCGTAAATTATTGAATTTTTGGAATAAAGTTTAAGTTTGCTAACAACCATTTTTCGTAGTAGCCGAAATTTCGTAAAGTATTCAATTTTTGGAATAAAGTTTAAGTTTGCTGACAACCATTTTTCGTAGTAGCAGAAATTTCGTAACATATTCAATTTTTTGAATAATGTTTAAGTTTGCTAACAACCATTTTTCGTAGTGGCCGAAATGTCGTAAATTATTTAATTTTTGGCATAATGTTAAAGTTTGCTAACAACCATTTTTCGTAGTAGCAGAAATTTCGTAAATTATTGAATTTTTAGAATCATGTTTAAGTTTGCTAAAAACCATTTTTCGTAGTAGCAGAAATTTCGTAAATTACTTAATTATTGGAATAATGTTTAAGTTTGCTAACAACCATTTTTCGTAGTAGCAGAAATTTCGTAAAATATTCAATTTTTGGAATAATGTTTAATTTTGCTAACAACCATTTTTCGTAGTAGCCGAAATGTCGTGAATTATTTAATTTTTGGAATAATGTTTAAGTTTGCTAACAACCATTTTTCGTAGTAGCAGAAATTTCGTAAATTATTGAATTTTTAGAATAATGTTTAAGTTTGCTAACAACCATTTTTCGTAGTAGCAGAAATTTCGTAAAATATTCAATTTTTGGAATAATGTTTAATTTTGCTAACAACCATTTTTCGTAGTAGCCGAAATGTCGTGAATTATTTAATTTTTGGAATAATGTTTTAGTTTGCTAACAACCATTTTTCGTAGTAGCAGAAATTTCGTAAATTACCCAATTTTTGGAATAATGTTTAAGTTTGCTAACAACCATTTTTCGTAGTAGCAGAAATTATTTAATTTTTGGAATAATGTTTAAGTTTGCTAACAACCATTTTTCGTAGTAGCAGAAATTATTTAATATTTGGTATAATGTTCAAGTTTGCTAACAACCATTTTTCGTAGTAGCCGAAATTTCGTAAATTATTTAATTTTTGGAATAATGTTCAAGTTTGCTAACAACTATTTTTCGTAGGAGCAGAAATTGCGTAAATTATTTAATATTTGGAATAATGTTCAAGTTTGCTAACAACCATTTTTCGTAGGAGCAGAAATTTCGTAAATTATTTAATATTTACGATAATGTTCAAGTTTGCTAACAACCATTTTTCGTAGGAGCAGAAATTGCGTAAATTATTTAATATTTGGAATAATGTTCAAGTTTGCTTACAACCAAGTGTGCAAACAAATATATTTCGAAAAAAAACTCTGGACCATATAAAAAGAGACTCTGGGACCATATATCGACAGCCCTGCTAATGTTTCAAGTATCCAAACAAATATATTTCGTAGAAAAAGAAAAATATCTCATAAGTATTTGACATATTCTATTTTCAATTATTCAAATTCGTTTAGTGCAATGCTTCACTAACAGATGTCGTAAGGTCACAATAAAATCACATATTTCTCTTGGTTTGAAAATAAGTAGACGTTCCACCTCACTAATTTTAATCGCTTTGTGGAACAATGGATATTTGTTCAAACGATTAGAATGAAAAAGGGACATGGGTTCGATCCTCAGCTTGACAGAATATTTTTGGTCAGTACGAAAATTAATTGTTTTGTCATGACTTCAAATATTCACTAAATAGACGTCAGAGAAAAATGAACGGATGGCGATAGCAGGCAGAGGGGTGGGGGGAAGGGGACCGTCTTCAGGGGGAGGGGGAGGGGAAATCAGTGACAATCATGCAATCAAAACGGACATTATCGACTACTAATAAATAGAAGATGACACCGAACAAAATCACTGTCAAATCAGTTCCTAGCCCTATAATTATAGCTTCGAAAAATCGAATCAGTACATTTGATTATTTAAAAAACTTTGTAGCCATGCAAACTTTCAAATAAAGTTCTCTCAATATTATTACAATGCTTTAGTTCTAAGCCAGGAAATTTGAATTTTGAATATAAAAAAGACGTCCATTCCAATTGGACGAACGAAATATGCGATTCAAAATAAAACGTTAGCATTCGCCAAAAAATGTGCTGTTCAATATAAAGCGCTATCATTGGGCGAAGTGGACATCAGTACGCACACATTTGTGAAAAGTGAAAACTTATTTTATCGGCTATTAATATATAGATGTTTTAAGAGTTTATTTATAATGCAATATGACCGTGAAAGCGGAATTTACAATAAACTCCGTAGCCAATGTACAAATTAGTGACTCTTCTTTTTCGTTTGTGTTTTACAATAATTTCACAGCTAAGCAATTATTCAACACGCAACAATATCTATCTATCTACTCATATCACACTACTGTTATTGAGGCGTAGCTTTACCGATTCTACAATCATACATTGACTGACCCCCCCACCCCCCCCCGCCCCGCCTCTCAACCGTCTGCTTTGTACACGCACAATTTCCACTTACTGCCAGTTGATGCCAATAATTACTTTAATTATATGTAACTGTTTTGACTTGAATGTACACCTTCTCACCCTTGTTGCTGATTTACAATAGGGACAACTTTTTAATAAATATGCTAAGTCATTCACTACCCGATTATATGTCAATTGCAAGTAGTAATAAATAATTGTAAATGTGTACCAATTAGTCAATATGGCCGATGAATATTATTATTTCTTAAACTCTGAATTTTCGGCCCTCGCCTTCTATCTCACAATAATGTTATCAACATTGAGATTATTTGTAAAATTCGATTTACGGCTACTTTTTTTTTAACTGAATTTGTTTAACTGTAAATCGATAGAATTGATTGATGACTTTTAATAATAAATTAAAATTGCTGTAAATTGTGTAATCTAGATATCGCTTAGGTGTGATTATACATAATTTCTAAGCGTTAGTCGTGTAATATATTTTTTAACAAACTTTATTTTTCGTTTCTGTTACATTGAATTGAACTTGGTGATATTGTGAAACCAAATCCCCCGAGAGGCTACTGACTGACGACATGTCGATGATATATTGTGCTGCGGTGTGACATCTATTTAAATTATGCTAAATTCACCTTTTAGCTCTCGCCCGAGGTCGTTTACCCCGCGCGAGGGGACCGCCTGCCGTCCTGCATTCGTATTATGCACTTATTTTATTATCGTACACAGATACACCGTACACTCGGTTCCCTGCATGTGTATAAACGACGATACTATCGCGTAACGGTTCCGAGGCGTCGCTGTGTGCGGGTTGGGCCGAGGTGTATACAATTTCTGCCTCCAATGATATTATGTAGGTAACATGCATTCTACAGCTGTCTCGTAAATCCCGATGCCTGTCTTTGTAAACGTTGGAGTTTTTTTTTATTGCGCTGGAGTGTAATCTCTTTTACGAGCGCGAGCATAACGAATGATTGTCAAAATAAAATCGTAGCCGTTCTCGAAGTCTGTAGGGTTTTATCGTTATCCCATTTTAACGTCACCGCTCTTCATGACATTGTACAGCGCTTATTGTTAGTTGTCTTCATGACATTGTATATATCTTTCTGGCAGCAGACGTTTAATTACAACTACTAATCATTTTTAATATAGATTTACGATTTACCGATAAAATGCGCAACATTGTATTTAACCTATCGCTAAGAATCTATACACGTTAAGGACAGCGCTGGTTTAGATAAAGATCTTTCGAGCATCCATACGGTACATATTAGCAAACCTCTTTGATCATAACGGTTTGAAAACAAAAATACTTGTTAAAATGTTGATAACATTTCACTTGAAGATAAGTGGACACTGAAGCCCAACAATTTCTTACCTGCATCGCAATGTGATCACCGCGGACCGTCCGAAGAAAGATAACAATGTATACGTTTTCCTAGCCCACTTATAGATGACGATAATCTCGTGATCTGGCTTTACCATGCATTGCAAGCAAAATATAATGATCACATATTTTTATTGAGCGTCGGCCGTGGATACAAAATTAAATCTCGAAGCAAAGTTATTTCAATTCTTAATAGCCATTTCTTATAAGACTTTCTGTACAAATTTACCAATGCGTTATCTTACATTAAACAACGTTAAAGTACATACATTGATATTTTAACGTATTCATTATAATAAACGACAACATACCAACTTACTCTGCAATCAATACTTTATTTTATGAACATAATATCTTTCAGTGTCTGAAAGCAGTTAAGAGAACAGTCGAAGACGAGATACATTCATAATAAAAATTAATTACTTATCCGGCAACAGTCCATAGTTTGTCGGCGTATTCGAATCAAATATTTGCTTTATCCAATGCACTTAAATTGTAATTCATGCCGTAATATTGAAATGTAAGTCATTTGGTATTGTAATTAAGTTATTAGATATGCAATTCAAATGACTTGATTCGAGATCTATTCGACAAATTCAGTGAACATATATTTTACGAGTGCACATTATCTTCACGTGTTATGTTGTTAACGATGATAAATTTATCTAAGCAAGTTCTTGCCTATAATCGTAATTAATTGCACACTCTTAACATAAAACGGTATTTGTGTGTGTGTGTATTAAATGTAACATACCCTAAGGGTATTTTGCATACGTATTATAATAATACCTGAAGATAAATTAGTAACTTATGTATTTGAACTATATAGTATGTGCGATAATTGCACAATGTTGCTAAGCAAGCTATATTTAATATTCTAACTGTACTAAATCCTGACATTTTGGGATGTCATGTCGATTTGTCATTACGCTCTCACGTGAAGTTTTGCAGTTTACCGAGTGTTAAACTGTCTGGTGGCAGTGCCACTTGTCAATGTTCACTCCACGTGCATGATGCATAGATATATAGCGAGTGAGTGTTCTTGATGTGTTGTACAGATAATTCAACGCTTGATTGTTGAAATTTATCATTAACCGTATGAAATCTTGATTGATACCGTAATACTCAAATAAATCCAGTGGAATATTAATGTTATGATTTTTTATAAATATTGTGACGCAACTATTATTATTGATTATTAGGTTGATGTGTTGAGAGTCATAAATATGTTTTATGCAAACTTTATTGTTATATCTTCGATCTAAAGTATTCTAATTTAAATGAATGGGTCGCTGGAATTTTGTCACAGAAACGCGTGACTCATACGAATGTAGATTTACTAACCGTACATCAGATACGAGCTCGCCCGTTCCCATTGGTTGCCGCCGCCGAGCGTAAAGATCACTTCCCAAACTGGTTTATAACGTTTCTTGAAATAGTCAGATACACATTTTATTATTTTTATCGTCATCCTACACTACTTGGAAGAGAAGACGAGGAGAATGGGGCTGACTGTCGCTGGTACGCCAGTGAAAGTACAGTAATGAGCCGCTCGTTAGATTGTTACTAGCAGAATCGTTACGAAATACGCCAAATAACGCCACGCGAGACGATAATAATATCATTGTATTACAATAAATTACTGTCAGTTTATTTTACATTGCAGACAATGGAAATTTTCTAAGATTCTTCATGATGTAACGCCAGTTTGGGCGTTCGGTAATATTTAAGCAATGTAAAAAAAATGCTAATTATAATTTAATTCATTGATATTATCTTTATTTAAACCTTGAGAATTTGGCGAAGGCGATTTATATTTGCATAGCAATGAAATAATGCTCGACTAATTAACGTCACACGCCTTGTGTTATTGATTGTTTTTTTTTGTTGTTGAGAGAAATATTTGCCATGTTGGGTTCGTTTGAGTGATAAATGACAGTTACAATAATATTATTCTTTGTTTGACTGAAGGAGAAACCTTGCACGATTTGTAGCATCCATCTTTGTTCATTATATTTTTTTATTCATGGGCTACATGAACGCATTTTTACACACTCTCTAGTACAGTTGTTGGATGTTCTCAACTATGGAATACCGATTGATGCGCAACGTTTTAAATCTTCTTTGATAGTATTTCGGCCAGTGTTATTGTGTCCACCGGTCTGGGGCAATAAATCATTGCTTACAAAGTTATGACTCTTGCGAGGCACAGTCGTGCTGGACCGTTGCGTAATCGCTGATAGCTCATTGTCCATCCGTCGGATGGGTCCGCCTGATAATATGAAAGTATAAAATAATGTATTTATGTGCGCGCGAGACCCGCGCTCATTCCGGTTCGTGACTTGTACGGAGCTATTTTCGTGACCGACCGGACTGCGGACTCGCGGTCGTCAATTAATGACCGCCTCGAGAGGTCTCCCTCCATTATGTGGAAGGCCACGCTGAGACTCAGCGCTCCGCCATCTTTTACACTCCGTGCATCGCGATCGTTCGATTATCCCCCGCCCCGCGGCACCGCCCGCGTCGCTCTGCGGTTTACCTGGATAAGATTTTTCCGATGAAATCGTTTCACCGTGACTGAATTCGGTACGGTATAAATTATTAGTCTGGGTCGAACGCTTCGGCGGTTGTTTGCGGTTTTCACGGCGCTCGGCGCAAATGAAATACCGACTGCTCATTTTTTGGGGTCATCTCGCTTTTGATATTTCAACGATGCAAACTCTGAATCACTCTCCCCTCTATTTTCAAATAAATCGTTGTCATTCTCACAATTAATGCATTTTCCTCACTGTGTTTGCAATCAACTTGAACGTAGATGATATATAATGTTCGATCGCTTTCAAGAAGAATTTAATTATGTTGCCAACTTTGCCTTCAATAATAAGTTTGTATTATACGTATGTACTTGTAGTCTTCAAAATGATACTTTCATTATTACACCCGATTAAATTTCCAATGACTACATAAGCGGAAGGCTCCTAGAGTAAATCGTGACTACAAATAAAATAGGTAAATTTGTAACCACATAGCTAAGCTATATTATAACAGTAATACTCTACACACAAGTCCTGGGAAAACATTTAATTGGACGAGTATTTTTTTTTAAGTAGCTGACGTTATCCTCGTCTAAGATTGTGCAATATATTTATGTTTTTTTCCTGCTGCGGCTTTATTTATTAGTAGTGGCTTTTTTAATCGAAAAGAATTTATCCTTTTATGCCTATGTGTTGTGCCAAATTGGGCTCGCGTTTGTTTATTGCCACGGTTGAATTTGCATCTGACGCAAGGCGAAACTAAACCACGCAGTATATCACTCGCTCAATTTGCATACCGATCGCATGTAACGAAGCCGACGTCGGTTTCTGGTGTGTGCAATATTAATTATAATGGTCGTGTATTGCCGATAACAGATAGCAATAAAATTGCAATGGGAGCATTGTTGCTCGGCTGACAGATATCCGATAAGGATATGCGATTCGCCATTGGCAATAATCTGGTAATGAGAACATACATTTTGAATAATTTGTTGTGCCTTCTGCTGGATTTTGAATTCTGATATTATTCTTCCAGATATTTCCAACTAGAACACAACATAACTGCATCCCGTCTAGTTTGGTTTATCAGCTCATTTGAATAATTTTAACGCACATTTCATATCGTTGAAAAGTCACGTTTTGTAAAACTTTTTGATTGTTGGTTTACCGCCATTAGGTAACATACTTTCTCTCCATTAAGCGTATGGTATGTACAAAATGATGTTCAAATAACAATAATATTATTCTGTAACCACCTATACAACTCGCAATTTATAATTATACTATGAACTCCTCTTTTTTGGTGCTACAGTCCGGGGCTAAACTTGGCCGCCTCGACCAGACTTCCTTAAATGGAGCACCATGTAGTTATTAATTGACTTTTCAAATCATACTATTTTATTCATGTTCATTTTTGTGAAGTTGTGTGATCTCTAGCTACTGTGCAAACAAGCCATTGGAAATAAGTATGTTTCACTTATGGATCGAAAATTTAATAATATTTTTTTAACACAAAATGGTAAATTGTTTATTCTTACGCAGTATTATTCGTCATTGTATACTTACTGTATGTAATTATTTGTTCCGACTAGTTGTTACATATTGACTGCGTGACTCTTGTGTTATGCGGTCGACTATCGGTAATTTATCTTTGGACCTGGATAAAAAAAAAACTGGTTGTGCTCGGTATTCGACGTCAATTTTGTTAACTGCAAATAGGGATTGCAGGCCTGGTATAACCGAAACCGATATCCCGGTTTCTAATACAGAAATAATAATATTGGGGATACAATACATAATTTGCTGATGTATTCAATTAAGATGTACATTTTCTAACATTAATGGACGAGCCCTTTTGATGTCACATTTTTATCCAAATAAACAATCAATTTAACGAATTACTGAAATTAAGCTTTTTATACTATTTGATTAAAATATCACAATAACACTTGATATACTCTTTCGGTATTGCGATCCCTGTTGGTAGTTTTTTTTTCATTCTTTTGCAGTACCGGTTTTGACACATTTCTCCGGCATTGCAATCCAATCCCTAGCCTTAAGTATGCCAGTTGGCAAATATTTCATTACAATATTTCCCTGACTTCGGTGGGTGATTTCAATTATCACATTTCGTATTGTCAATTAGAATGCTTGGCATAGGCAAACAATTGCGGTCGTGCAAAGCGAAACTGACCTTTGCAGCATTACTATGGAAAAATAAAAATACTTCCTTCGGTAATACTAATTGTGTACTCTGAGAGACGATTCAGATTTATTAACCATGCTGCCGATCTGTAATATCAATTGTAATAACAGTAACTTGATTTTTCTGCCTGTAAAGCACATTACAATATAAGTGCCACTGCCGTAAATTTCCAAATGACAATATTTATCTCGGTAATAGTATTTTTTTTCAGTGAACATATCATGTCTTGAAATGAGAAACAACTGAAACCGATACCACCCAATTTGCTTTACATCACAACCCTTTAAATGCCGGACGATTTTGCTATGCATATGCTAAAATTGCCAAGCAGTTTTTATAGAAAAAATCGTCTTTTACAATTTTTCATAAAAAGTATTGAAAAGCATTTTTTAGGAACTTAAAAAAAAATACTTGTATTCTCTATGATCTATGGAAATAATATTCGGAGGTATTATCTGCATTTTACAAACATGATACAACAATAAAAAATATTAACGTTGAGAACTAAATTCCTCTTAAAAAAACAGTTAAAAACGTATTAATTTTGAAACTCTTTTTATGTCATTTTGTAGTAAAATTTATTAGTAGTCATTGAATGACAAGAAATGGATATATTTTATTATTTTACAAAGCATCAAATTTTTTCGCATATTTGCACGCAAGTGAGAAAAGTGAGTTTATCTCAAATGTCACGTAACATTGCGAAAATATATAATATAGAAAATATAGATTGATATGCCGTGCTGAAAAATCGGCCCAGGGTATTTTACACATCTGTTAAATAACTCACATTATACAAATAAAAAAATATTAAATATAAATTCGGTATCTGAAGCTCCGGGCCGATTTTTCGGCCCTCCGGCATTAAAAGGGTTAATATCAGTCGTAGCAATCTACTAATACCGCATGTGCTAAGTTGTCATAAAAAGTGAAGTAATTTAAAGCACAATATAATGTCTATGAAAGGGAAACAAAATGGATAGATAATAAAAGACACTCAATTCTTGTTTCAAAGCATTAGGAAGGCGACATGGAAAGGCTACGCGGTCGATCAGTCGACCACGATCGACGTCGTGGCCACCCCTGCTTTACACGAAAACTTGTGTTTTTGTCCACAATTACTTTCATATTTATTTATTTTTTTAGTATCATCTCGATCTATTTGTTTACATATACGAGAGAGATATTGTTAAAAATACCACAATATGCGAATAAATTACCATATCTTTGACGCCAATCTTTCACCGCACGTATAAGTTATATATAAAACAAACCTAAAATATTATTACATATATTGTGTTTTCTTTTTGTATTTTCCAATTTACACTTATCGGTGTAAGTTTCGCCTGCACTATCTGTTGGCTGGGCACAGAGCAGTAATAATTATCTTTTTGTGGGCTTTTATCATACGGCCGTCAGCGTGATACGATAAGCCCTTCTTCCGCACTTCGTATCGCCATATTATTGTAGTCAGCTCTTTATGTTCTCATCTGAATACCGCACTTTTATGTAGGTCATTAGGGTCATTGCGCAATGCATATGTATCTCTATATCGTTTTACAGTGCGCGTGCAATCGGAAATAACAATTTTGTCTCGAGCAAGCAAGCGTGCGATTCCATATGGCTTCTGAGAGGCCATTGAAACTCTCATTACCAACACCCGTCCAATACCTTTATCGTTGGAACTGTACTATCTTTTCCTATTTGTAATTAACCTTCTATGTGGATCTCACGAAACGCGAAATTTGATGTATGAATTTACGTATATTTATCGATTAAAACCATTTATTCGTGTCTTATATTTGTCTGTTCAATAAACCAAATTTTTCTCCTTTAGAAATGTCAGTATTATACATTTTTACCGTTTCAATGACGAGATGTAATACTATCTAAAATTTCATACTATTATTTTTTAACTTATTTATACTTACGTATCGAAATGATGAAAAGATTAATTCAGTACGGATAATCAATTAGATTAAATATTAAATTATTCTTTTTCTTTGTGCAGTTAGATAGATATACGAATTGCCATCTGTTGTTAAATAATGCGGACATTGTATTTTAGACGATAACACACACAATCTGCAATAGTGTTTTATTCATTAATCTGATATCACAGACCAACCGAACAATTAGATAATGCTACTTGAATGAAATTGAAATGCGAAGTAAAATTTGATAAATATTCTTAGTGATTATTATTATAATAAGTACATGCTTGAAATATTTTACTTTTATACAATTCGGAATGAAGGAAATTTACAGATAAAGAGCGATACCGATCCTGATCATATTAAATAAAAGTACAAATGAGTGTTATTCTTTGAAGTAAAATAGGTATTTATTAGGAAATAACTACTTAAATTAAGTCAATCGCCGTCGTAGAATTTAGCATTCGTTAGGTTATTCAGCAATTCATGACGTTTCCATCTCACTCCTAATAAATGACTCACGTTCACGTACGAGAGAATGACTTCTACTAGCTTTCATAAGGATATTTTTTATTTGAGTTAAAAATGTAGTAAAAGCAATCTGAATAAGATAGCTCGGTGATAATCAATGCATGTATATAAATCAATATATTTAATTGTATCTCGTTCAGTAACAATCCTAAGTATGCAGACAATAATTTAATAGTATGTACTGGATGCCAGTGTTGCCACACATATCATCCATATATGTATGTAAAATAATGACGATTTATTCAAACTGATACTATCTTGATTATATACAACCTTGAATGTAGAATATGCTTATAAAAGAGCCATAAAGGACTAATATAACAAACGATTACACGAACCTTGTGATGCAAGATATAATCGATCAAACCCAGCTACTTCGGTAAATATTTATTTGGATAGCATCGCATTGCGAAGATAGCTAGACGTTCGGGGAGCCAGGGGTCGAATAGTCGCTACACACTGAAATAATAATTATCTGTTATTGACTTCGCTATCAAGGTTATTTCGATCAAAGTTTTTTCAGGTCACAACACTCCCGACAGCAGCACGAATCTTTTTTTTCCTACGGGTTCAAATCTCTCGTTCGACCTTCGTATCTACCACACGTTTTTGTGATCGTGTCATTATATTTTTTTTACCTGCATTTAACTTAATGATAAGACAGCTCAACGAAACGACTGTTGTTTATTTGTATATTTAATGTGGCACCGGATTAGAATTTTTTTACATACTGTAAGTGCGCATAGGAACAGAAAGTATTCGAGTATAATAATGATTAAAACATTCATTCGTAATTATTATCATCTATTATTATTATCCGTTATCTTACCAGTGCCTAAACATAGCTAAATAAAAATCTTAACGAAAATGATTTATCACAGCTCGATTCGTTTTACTTAAAATGAGACACGTCACCATTATTTCTTCTGTACAACTAAAACTGTACACGCTTTTCTTTGTGTTCTATCTGACATTAGATTAGAATTGAAGAGCGCAAAAAAACTGTAAATGTACCTGCTAATATTATAAATTAATAATGATTAATCTGCGAACAAAAAGAAAATACTGTTTTTAGTATCACACTTTAACATGCAATAATTTAAAAAATATATATTTTACTTTCCACACAACTTTATCTAATCGGTTTCCTTAGCGTTCTTTTACCGTTGTCTATATGTATTTTACCAGCTTTGCAATAAAGCTGACATTATTAGTGATTTTGCTAACACTAGGTGATTTAAAGTGATTTCTTTAGGAAAAACGAATCTTTTCCATGACGGCAATATGCAACCAATTATATTCAGGAAGAAATAATTTCTGTTATATTTTATTAACTACGCTAATAAATATATAGTAAAAAGATGACTTATAATTGTTTCATTGGAATGGAATAGTTTAGTTTTCGGCGATTATCGGTGAAACGAATTGTTTTATTCGGAAAACGTCTTCACTTATTTTGGTACGGAATATTTATTACTACATACTGTGTAATAGCAAAACATTTAAATATAACCCACCAACGATTATTTCGTTCTACACAAATTGTATTTGACCTCTATCCAAGATTGCACCGATCGCTCGGTTTCATTATTAATTCTATTTCGGAATTCGTTATCTCTGCATTGTTTATTTTTCTTTTGCGATAACGAATCTGAGACATTTGTTTTGTGACAGTGTCGTTGTCATAATAAACATTCAAATTGATTTCACCGTGCCTCGTGCTGCGGGTACGGGTGTGAAATTATTGTTTTGCTACATTTAAACTGATTTATTTGAATAAACAAATGTACGTAGTAAACATACGTTGATGTAAACAACATCGTTAGTATGCAGTCATTGTTTTTTCTCTTCAATTGATGTCTAATTCAATGAAACTTTAATGCATATTTTTATAATTCTTAGAATACATACAGCGTAATATACATAATTTCGTGTTGCAAGCTATTTTTGTTTCTTCCAACATTACTTATTTTTAAATAGTATTTATTCGTTTCACTATGTAATTTACTTGATCAAAAAAACATACATTATGTACAAACGGATGAATTTAGTGTGATAAAACTATTATTTTTGTTGTTGTGAAACCTAATAACTTTTTATAGTTTATTCTCCTGACACGTGACTCCAGTGTTAATACACCCTTGGTGTCCACGTGGTAAAGTTTGATTTGCATATATTTTGCGCACGTTTACATGGATGGCTCCATCGCGGTGAAAGGATTTATATAAATGCACAACGCGAATGCGGCATTCTTGGCTAAAGTAAATATTACGGTATCTCTACCGATAAAATAATCGTAAATAAATCATTGAAATTTATGCGTAAACATCTCAATAAAGAAATTAATATATGTACAGTTTTAATTGGCTGAAATTGCAATGATTCGGCCTGCCGTCTTCATTAAATTTTTATTTAATATTCCCCGCGCTCGCGGCTCGGTGGCAGTCTTTTTAACGATTCAACGGACGTCGTGGCCAAAGGATGGGCCGGGGTCGAGCGACGCGATGCCACTTCTCGCCGACGTGTCCCATCGCACTAAAATATTACGCGCCCCGACTCTCAATTCCGTAACCCCGTTCCTTCTATGCATCTGGGATTCTCCAATATTTAGATTCATACGCTTACATTTGATATACATATACATTTAATTTCACCTTATCACTTTCTTGCGAAGCGGAGGTTATCTCTTATCGCTGCGGTGTTATCATTATTCTAAAAAAGACAGCCAGCTTAATAAATAAATCAATAATAATGTTTATTGACTTATATTCTGTGCTAAGTAGTCACATAATTGATGACTATTATCGTTTATCTCGGGTTTCCGGGTTCAAGCAATATTAAACAATTTCTCTAATAAAATCAAATTCACTGATTTAATTTTACTGCTGTTACTATCGGAAGAATGTTGATTTTCCACTTAATTCATTTACTATCAATTATCTAGAAATATTTTACCTCTACACAATAATCCAAACTATACTTTCGATGGTTTCGGCGGTAACTTTGTGGAAGTTCATTTTAATAGAAAATTTAAATTAACTTTGATTATTCCACGTATTGTGTTACTAACTGTGACACGTGTTTCGCCTCTTTCAGAGGCATCTTCAGACTTACTATCTAAACTTTGCGATAGTAAGTCTCAAGATGCATCTGAAAGAGGCGAAACACGTGTCACAGTTAGTAACACAATACGTGGAATAATCAAAGTTAATTTAAATTTTCTATTAATCTAAACTATGTTCAGATACTAAAATCGTCAAAAATATAGAAAGACGTCTTGGACCAAATACGAATATGTTTTTCCCCCCTGTTTTTCTGAATTATTACGACAATCTTGCAGAACTATTCAATATTGATCTCTCATGTTATTGATTATATTTAAATTTACAACTTGATTAAGGGCTAATAGAAAATTTTCTAAAAAAAAAAAAAAACTATTAAAATGAACTTCCACAAAGTTACCGCCGAAACCATCGAAAGTATGATTAAGGGCTCTTCATCCCGCTGCCCACAATGCTTTGCATAGTCTTGCTGTGGAATTTTTAGTAGATCAAACCGAAAACTTTGTTTTATTACTGGACGCTATTAAAGGATACTGAATAAACAATTGCATATATTTCTAATGATTAAATTCTGTACGTATTCGGATGTTGTAAAATTTTACGAGTTATTTTGCCTGATTTAATTACGATACATACTCAACTAAAATATCAGAGCGATTACTTAGAAAGCTGCGGAAACCATGTTGATTCAAATCTATAGATACTCGGCGCTTACAACCTACAATGCAATCAATTCATTGCTAGAAGCATTCATTCAGTCGATTGAATCTAGCCATACTTACCGTACTACGTATATGACGTTATGTAATGGAATTAATCAAGAATACTTCCGAGTCATTCTCTGGACTTAATTCTACGAAGCGAATATATTTGGCCAACCAGTAATAATATCGGTCTCTTTTTTTGTATTGCTTTGCGATTGCCAAAAGTGTGCCTATGATCCTACAAACACGCTTGAGCATTTCAAACATATTTTAAGAGTTAAAATAAATCATTCGTACTTTCCAAATCTTCTATCTGGTCCTAAAAACATGTGCTGGGTTCTTAAACGCCTCGTATCCACTTCATTATTTAGTTCGTGGTTATCGCGAACCATTTCTTGGCTTTTTTATCCATACATCAAGTACGAAATTGCATTAGAAACTGGTTTAGTGTCTATGAGAGATTTATTTTTCTACACACTCAAAATTTCACTTTCGTACTTAGGCGGTGTTCAATGCTATTATAATGATTTCTTTCGCAAGTTTCGCGTATTTGCTTAAAGATAAAGATAATGAATTTGTATTCAAATGTCACCCCTTCCTATTCACACTATCTGACCCTGAAAGACAGCCAGTCGATTTAGCTATTAGCTTTCTACGGACAATTTCCTAGCCTCTCAGTAGAGGGATTTTAAGTGGATAACTTTCAATCATTGCTCGCCATAAAACATTAAGATGCTCAATTATGAGTCGGCTATGTTCCACATTTGGAATGAATAATGTTTGATATTCGAATCAGTTCGAATTGTCTTCATATGCTATGTAGTTATATGAATCGTATTTTTTAGGCTTACGATTGTGCTTAATCAAGTCTGATTTTCATTTATTGTGTGTGTACTTTGGGAGGAAACTGTTTACCTTGACACAGCGGCTATTTGAATGCTGTTCGCGCAGGCGCTTTTACAATGCGTCGGATGCACGTACGTATTACCTATGTGAACACCGCTTTAGCGCTTATCACCAAGACCGAACAGGTACCATCGGCATACTAAATTAGGCAACTAGTATGGCCACGCCGCATTGTTCCAGTCTGGCATTATTTATCACAAATATTAGCATGTTCTTCTGCGCATCAAGCAATTGTCGAATCTATATCAATAAGTTGGTTTTAAATAGTTCACTACTGAAACTAGTGACACTAGACATTTAATCGTACAGAGAACACAGTTTCATAACATTTTATGATTTTATCAAAATTAATTATATTTTTTCGTTGAATTAATTGGTATATCAAATTTACAAAAATACGATCACTTGTGAATATCGAGTTGGTTTATTTTATTAAGTTTTTCGAAAGGTTGTTATATCGCCCAGAAGACGTTACACAAAAACATTCGGAACTAGTTTAATTATATCCGACAGCCGATGCTAATTTGGTTTTATAATGCGTTCACGATATTGCAACCGCATTGGCACAGTTGTCGGATTGAGAATTGACCACAGTTATTAGTTGAAGAATGCGCTGCCACGACTATATTGTCTAAAGTTGCTCAAAACCATACGCGGCGAAATCCAATGGTAGACGAGCCTGCAGCTGAGATATATTTTTTTTAATGTAAAGCTCTAAAACACCAGTAGATTATGTTACACATGTAAACAAGTTATTTGGTAATTCTTTTGGCGCACGTTTCGCTCGCACGCTTTTGTAATTATCCATCGGGATGACGAATTGAGTGGAGTAACAAGAGCCAAATAAATGTAATTTATCAGTCAGACCTAGGCATCAATACACGCTGAATGTTGCCACACACCTTTGTGCTCGTATTATTTGTCTGCACAATCGACCGCAGTTGCTGTTTGAATGGATCCTTCGTCTCCGCCTCGTATGTGCTTCCACCCACACAACTTTCGACGTTTCAATACGCCCACGAAACTTGCATTGTGTACTCGTACTCGGCCATACATCAAACTGGCACACAGAATGGATATAGGGGCATCGCCTAGTCTCGTTCCTCGCCCTGCCAACCTCCTCCACCTTCCCAGTCTTCTACTCGGGCCGTGTGTTTATATATTTCACTATTATTATTTTGTCTGGGTCGTGACTTCTTTTTAATACGTAGGTAGCTCGATCTATGTTAGCACGAACACTTGTAAAATTTAGAAATGTAATTAAATCTGTAATAGATGTTATCTGATGAAGATCACAACCGTTCATTAATCATTTTCCATTGTCATTTCGCAAATAATGCAATACGCTTTGAATGAATGTACCCTAATGTTACAATGCATTTATTTTGTCAGTATGTAACAACTACTAGCAGTACTACGATGTTTTAAAAATTTAAATGATACTCAAATGTAATCAAATAATTGTTCTTCGAGTATTGAATCAAAGCAATTGTATTATCTATCACATTATTTTCGAGTTTACTAATATCATCTTCTCTTTTTGTTTCAGGAATTAAGAAGACTGTGAAAAATAGAAAATTGAGAGTGTTAACGATAGTAGCCGAAAAGTTAAAAACCGACGGAACCAATATTCTCGCCTGCAGACCGCCAGAACCGGCGGTAGTCAAAGAGAAGAGCTTAGATAGTGTCACAGGGGAGAGTGTAAAGACTGCAAACGAGGAAGTCAGCGCGGACTCCAGTCCGAAGGAGCACGCTATCATTGAAGAGAGCGACCCTGCGATCGAAGAGATCGCCTGTCCTTTCCCCGTCCCGACTGAACTTCCGTGCCATCCAAACCATGAGCCCGACGACCTCCCGCTGAAGAGCGAACCGGAAGAGTCCTCGAACCCGCCTTCCCCCACCCGAGAGACGAGTCCGCCGGGGCACGCGGGCGGCGAGCCCCTCGAGGGCGGAGAGGCCGCCATCGCCCCGACCCGGATCGCCGCCGGCGGAGATGGAGTGAGCGCGGGCGGCGGGAGCGGGGCGGCAGAAGAGATCGGCGCGCTGGACGAGTGCGCTCTCGGCGCGGGCCGGCGCGTCGAAGATGCGGCCAGGATGGATGACGCGGGCCGCTTCCCGGACGACCGGAGCGACTCCGGCGTGAGCAGCCTTCGATCGGCGTCGGGCGACGAACGCAGCGGCTCTCGGTCGAGCGCGCTCAGCGCCCCGGAAGAGCACGAGCCGCAGGTGCGACACGTGCACTCCGTGCAGCACCACTCGCTGGTTATGGCCCACCCGCCGGCGACCGCTCAGGCCGTGGCTGTCGCACCGCCGACTCACGCATCCCAGACTCTCCACGCGCATCACCAGCAGCAGTTGCAACACCAGCAACCACCGCATCATTACCCTCCTCCACCTTTGCTGCATCTGCCGCCGCCTACCCACTACAATCAAGAAATACTTTGGAATAAGCGATTTCCTGAGGAATACCTCGAAAGAGACAGGATTTTAAGGTAGCTATTCTGTTATTTCTATATGACCGTCCCGTCTCACTTTATGAGATAAAAATGTACATAGTATTTTTCACTTTATGTATTGAGATAAGTGATCTCGCGATCAATCAATTATTTCGCTGATTATACAGTATACAAAAACCTGGAAAATATGCATTAATTCTTACAAAAAATATCATCTACGCCGTAAGAATAAATTAAGCAACTCTGTAAATTATATTCCTTGAACTTATGTTATATTTACAAAGGCGTGATGGTAAAATTGATGTAAGAGCGCACCACGAAAGCAACACAACACTTAACCGTCACACAAGAATGTCAAAACGATTGTTATTGCGATTAATCAGATTATCCCACGCGAGTTATAAAATAATCACAACCATTGTGAAAAATATCCACGGTGTACAAAAACTTACGTACGTACTTCCTCTTCGGTATAATGGCATCACGATTGGACGATTCATTGTTCTTTTTGTATTTAAATGCCCATTCTTGTTACCAATTGGACAGGTTGCTTAACCTCTTTGAATTGTCGGTGTTTTTCCAAGGTACTATTTCAAGTCCATTGATCGATCATACATAAGGCAGTTTGACTATCTATGTCATTTCGATAATATTCTTCTTGCACTTGTTATGTCACATAAACTAAGCTATTTTCATGCGGTAATTTCATCGAGGACGTTGATAATCTTTATGGATACACTTTTGTCTTGTTCTTGGTTCAACGTGTAAAATGTTTGCACTGTCTAATATGATTTCATATACGTTTATTGTGTATTCCAGGTGACGAACGAATTGATTAGTACGTGTAATCATCTGGTCATTGCCATTGCAATTATCATTTTTGTAGTATATGCGAGATTCTGTTTTGTAGGTACATACTTTCTTACTTACATTACTCACCGTACAAATTTAACAACTAAATATTGCTATTGATCCCACTGTGTCATTATTTTATCCGAATGATCCGTTCCATCATTAAAAGTATCAAGTGGCTCTTTATGTGTGATGTAAATAGATGTGTTGTCCTGGACAATTGTAGAAGAAATTTGTATCTTTTTCAATTGTAATTTATTAAAATCATTCGATTATCTGAAGACGACAGCTGTTGTTCCGCAAATTGATACTATTAAGTTCTCTCATAAATAAATCGTCTTCTCTACAACACAAGGTATGTCGATTATATACATTTTTTAATGTATATTTAAACGTTTATCGCGCAGTCTTATCACTTTATCTGAATGTGTACACACTTTGTATGTATCGTGGTTTATTTACTCACATTCTAATGACATGAACGCGATAAGATACGCCGGTGTCATATTTAGGGCAACACAAGTTTATCTAGTTGCCTTCAAATTTATTACCAGCTCCGTTTATGCGCCACTATTACAAGATGTATTCGTGCTACCGATTATTACATCTCGTTCTTACTTTTATTTTTATTAATTACCTACATCAGAGGCTCTCTCTCCGATCGGCTCGGCCATCTTTCGATACCTGTTCCCCGAGTAAAACGTGTTTCACCGGTTTTTTTTTAATGTCTGCCCCTCTGCGCAGAGTCGCTCGCTGGCATTTTGTTCGAACGGAAACAGCTGCTGGCGAGCCTGTTCGGTGCCTGCCGGAGTGCGGTCGACAATCCCCCATGCCTTTTGACACGGCTTGATGGAGGTGGAACTTCACTTACACGTACCTGCGATGAGTTGAAATGTACCCGTTGTACGCTGAGTCATTATGGATTGATTGCGCTTACTCGTGCGTACTACATTGTTATCGCTATAGTTATGATTATTGCTATGATTTACATTCCATTCGTTTTCAATTTAAGATATTTTGCATACAATTTTCCCAATGCTATATTATGTCACCAATAATTACTGAAGCATACAATTATGTTTAGAGACCACGACAGCTCGTTTCGTTTTTTTTTTATTATCTTATTCGGCAAATTTAACGATTTATACATATTCGTCGCGAATTATTCATCTTCTCTATACCATTTTGATTCCTTATTCACACTTGATTCGTAGGACCTGTATCGCGTACTGATTTTACAAATGTTTTTTTCCGTTGTTACATACTATAATAATATGCAATAAAAAATACTGTTAATAATATACTGTTATCAATTCTTGTTTTGTTCAAACACACGTTTTTTTTAAAACTCGATACTACAACCAATACATAATAAAACAAATTTGAATATAAGTTCCCATTAAAATATTGTTTTTTCAGCGACAAAGCCACTAACTTTTCAAATTAAACGTTTTATTTACGTGTTACTTGCATTTAAAAACATATATATTAGTATTTATCATCTCGTTGGTGTTGATATATAATTGTATAAGTTTTCATGTAGAATATAATGATCGATGTTTTTTATTTCAATAATTTCAATAAAAATAATAAAACATTTTTAGTACTTTTTCCACATAAAATTTATTAGATCAGGACCGGTTTCGCTCATGATGAGCATTGTCAACTGATAAGAAAAACAATGAAACAGTGATATTTATACAAAAGTTAAGTGATAAAAACAAGGTATGACAAACAATTGGTATTACAACCTAGCAAAAGAATTGAAGCAAAATACAAGGAAAATAAACTATAAATAAAAAGTTGAAGACCACTTAGCAATGAAAACTATTACAGCAAAAACCAATTAGGTATGAATTACCATTAACAAAGTAAAAACCAACAATTAGCTTTATCACTTAACTTTTGTATAAATATCACTGTTTTATTGTTTTTCTTATCAGTTGACAATGCTCATCATGAGCGAAACCGGTCCTGATCTAATAAATTTTATGTGGAAAAAGTACTAAAAATGTTTTATTATTTTTATTATAATGCCATTCCACCAAGTATTGACAGTGAACACCTTAAAAGTGTTCAATAATTTTATTAAAGAAATCTTACTCTATTGAATATTTATTATTCATTGCTTTTGAATTTACTAGTTGAGTTGGGAACCGTGCATTCTATTAAAAACTGTACCTCAGCCATATTGAAATACTGTATGTACAGAAAAATACGAATTTACTATATCATTTCCAAGAGATACGATATCTAGCTGAATCGATTGCCAATATCGATTTGTTTGGTGTCCCTTTGTTGGGAGTTGATCAATTAATTTATTATTATATATTTATACTAAGTAAGGTTTCTAAATTCTTTTATGCGGAACAACGTAATCAATCAATCAACTTAAAGCTAGAATGAATTTGATTGAATGCGTGTGTTATATATTAACATTTAATTGACGCGTATGGTTAGTTGGTAATTTTTTTATTCGTGTACCTACTACAAAATTGGGACAAGTCGACGTTGACTGACGTTATCGTATTGGATCTTGCTGTAGTGCCTGCCTATGTATGACAATTCGAGCAGCAAATTAAATGTCGATAATAATTCGAACACTTTTTTTGATGTAATCATCACTTATTCAAACCATACCTACTTTACTAATTTGTGGCTTATAATTTATTATATGCGCCGACAACAAGAACATAGGCTTTCGCCTACATACATACATGCATACTAAATGTTGATATTTATCAATCAAGTGGTATTGACTATCAATTTTAGATGCACATACAAAAACACACCCTTTGTAGTACTTATAACGCAATTTTAATGTTTGATCAGGGCCGAGTTCGCTAATAGTAAATAAAAATGTCCAAACGCTTATTTATGACATTTCAGATGCTACTCATATGTGGAAATCAATTTTGAAGAGTGTTTCAATTATTACATCTGTATTGGAAAATTGAATGGAGATATTTTAATAATGCAAATATACCCATACAATTTTGGTGGTCTTGTTTTCCCACAGTTTAATATTAATACATTTCATTAAAGACGCATTACAAAAAAGCAACAGATTTATATACATAAACCGTATGTAGTTAAGTTTAGTTAAGTTGAGAATCGCCACTGCTTGTACAATTTGCACTGTATTTTCTTTCATCATATTGAGGTTCCTTTGGGTTTGGTGTTACTGTTTTTTAAGTTATGTCCCGTTTAATTTCCCCTTCGAATTTTTCATTCTTATCCCTGTTATTGTATTTTAAAACATTTGGGCTTGAAATGACATTTTTTAAAAGATATATTTTTGAATTGTTTGTTTGGTAATTAAAAACAATCGATGCTTTTTTACATAATGATGTCAAGTCATGCGAGTCTTTCATTGATGAAAAATGGAGCAAACTGTCATTAAATGTCATGTTGCTATAAAGCTCATCAAAACTGCATTTGCAGTAGTGTTATTAAGACACAAACTTATTATATTTTTTGATTTTTCAAACTAAAATTTGTAATAAATTTACGCAGCCGGTTTGGTTATTCCCATTTTAAAACATATGTATATTTTTAGTTCAAGAGTCGAAATCTTTGAAAGATTTTAATAGACCACATTAACTGGTTCCGTTTGCAGCATTCTATCCATTACGTTATCTAGTTTGATTGATGATGGGAAATCTCTCGACTTATTTACAATTCGTTTTCTAAAGAAAGACCCACGCAACGAAATATCTTAACAAACGTACATAAAGCAGTAGAGTGGTCTAACACCGCGTTCCTATTATTACACAGTACAGAAAAAAAAACCTATTATCTCTTTCAATTGAAATTTGCTTAGCGCTCCATAACAAATGGAAATTAGACTACACGCTTACATAAATGCTTATATTATATACGTTACGTTTGCATTAGTTGTTGTATTGAAAAATAAAATATCATATTTTAATGAATGTGTATGTTTACTACTTTATAGCTGAACGTACTATATTACAATCTCTGCTGAAATGTTATACAATACATGTATGTTTTACGATTTTAATGCATTCTAATTTGGGTATCATTAGTATTATATTTTTAAATCACGTCTAACAATAAATGCATCACCCTCTTCGGACATTTCGGCTAATCGTTAGACTATTTTGAAGTATTTGTTATTTAAAAAATATATAGAACAGTTTTCAGAAAACATTTGTTCAAATAAAAAACACGTCAAATTCTTGAATTTTGCAACGTAAAATTATTATAACTTGGTATGTATCTGTACACTTCGTATTGTGTAACGCGTTGTCATTTTCTGTCGCGAATTGATTAATGTAAGTGAGCTAAAACGTTTTTTTCTCTTTAGTGGTATTGACAGCCTTGATTATGAACGTTGAACGCTACTGAATTATAGACTATTTCTGTCAAGTGACTTATTATTCGAGTCACTGGCATTTCCATTCAAAAACGTTTGCCAGGATTTGTTTACGATTTGAAAGTGGAATGCGTAATAATTAGCTTCGAAATATCGAATATCATTGCGGCATATTTTTTTAATCATATTTTGAAAATATTCCTAGGAATGAACCGTTTTTGAACATTTAAAAAATGTCGCATTTCGTCAAAATTTACATTTACGCTCTGTGCCTGCACTTGAATTAATGCAATTCTTTTGTATGCAATCATTACTATGGCAAAATTTTAATATCGTGAAATTCCACGAAACCCGTTTACGTTTTTAACAAATTTATTCTCGCATTTCAAGTGATGCAGTGGAGTAAGAAAACGTGTTATTTGCGCGCAGCCGGTGATGTTTATTTACCTGTAGACGCCCACTGCTATCTGGTCTTTCTCACATCGTCGAATAAATTAAATCCACTGTGTTACAAATTTTTCTATCAGTTCACATACATTCCTGCTGTTGAAACTTACTCATAATGTAAACAGTTAACACCATTCTTAAAGGCACTTAGAAAGTGACTGAGTTGCAGTATTATTTTATATAGTGCAATTTTTAAAACAATAGTGGTATTCTATAATATTTTGTGTCGGGAATTTCTTGGTGACTTAAAAAACATGAACGAAATATTCACAATAAATGTTTTTATTTATATGAATAGAAATATGAACCCAGCAAGCACGAAATAACAGTAGCGTTTGGATATCAAAATGCCTGCAATATCGAAAGTAACGAGAACTTGCGGGGCGGATAAGGCGCCGTTTATAGCATATCTGTTTATCTTTAAAGACGATTTTCATACGTTCAGGAGTGTGATGGGTCACTAATTCTACTTTCACTGCACACAATTATAATATTGCGTTTGTTTATATCGTAAATTGTTGTGTTCATTGATGTTTGGTTTTAGAATTAAATTTACCCTCCGTATAAACTATAAATCTCTTTTAGGGTGTTCACTGTCAATACTTGGTGGAAAGGCATTATATTAATAAAAACAATAATCCTTTGTACTTCATTCCACTTTATTTAATATGTCAGGACCGGTTTCGCTCACACCGGTTAAGTGATGAATGAACACACCAACTACTTGGAAGCGGGGAAAACATAAAACTATCATTAAGCATATTCATATCATTAAGCATATTCACTTTATTAATGTAGCATTTTATCAATTTGTCAAAAATTTCCCAAATTTTAATTATGTTTGTAATTACTTTCAATCGCATTCTGAATTTATGAATCTGGGATGACTTTTTAATTATATGTTAGTTGTGTTGAACATTTTAATTTTGTGTTATTTTAGAATCACTTTAATGTAATTGGCAATTTCTTTTCAATGCCAACTGTTGTGTATAACTTTTCAATTTTGTATAAATAGCATTGTTAAATTATATTTCTTATCAGTTGACAATGCTCGCAATGAGCGAAACCGGTCCTGACATATTAAATAAAGTGGAATGAAGTACAAAGGATTATTGTTTTTATTAATATAAACTATAAATCTATCGCGATGGAACTCTGCAGATCCCTGGAAAGATATTTTTTCCATTGCGTCATTCAAATGTCATAGATCCAACTCATCTGTCTGTAAAGGCCTGACACTACATTAAATCGGTATTTATAAGCCTTACGATACTTAGCGAACGGTCTACACCAGTGGTGGGGAACCCGCGGCCTTAAGGCTGCATACCTTGGCTACTCTGATGCGGCCTTTTGACTTGTGCCATTTTTTTTGCGTTTAATGCGTTTATGCGTTAATAATGCGTTTTGACATTTTACATTGTAAATTAAAAATATTTAGTTTATGGGGGGTTATATGTCAACGTTTTCTTTACTGCGGCCTTATGTTGAATCGGATTAATGAATGATGCATTGAAATTAAAAGGTTCCTCACCCCTGGTATTCACTTGGAACTGATACACTTCAGGCAGTATTTCCTGTCCGGACATAAAAACGAATTATATATGTTATCAAAAAAATTGTGAATGGCTTGCATTTCAACCAAAATAACTATCGTTGCATACACGTTAGTAAATAATAATACACAAGTATTCGTTTGTTTTTTTTTTAAAAAAATAATAAATGTTTCACCGTGTTGTCATCTCATCGAATAATAATTACATTGAATGACAGCATGCAATTTTGTGTGCCCGCTGTTAAATTGTAAAAAATATTGACCTTCATTTAATTGTAATTTAAAATATCGACTGTCATGGACTTGGCTTGATGACTTTATTCTAAAAAAAAACCTGCCGGTGTCATATGTTATTCGGCATTTTTTCCTTACTGGGAAATTATATTATTACCAATACGAAATGCCACTTTGAATAATTTACATATCAATGATTAAATGGAGGCGTTTACGAGACTCTAGACCTGTTATTTTTTATTGGCATAAATGATTGCCTTGTATGGTTGCCCCACCGTCGTATTATTTGTTTGTACTTGTGGATATATTGTGTCAGTTTATTTAAATAGTGTATTTTTGTCAATGCAAATAACATTAAAATAATTATTAAAAACACGTCACGAATTTTTTTCTACGGTGCTGTATTTTTAACAATGTATTCTATGTATGTAAACCGTCGATTATTATGCAGTCATGTTGGCACCTGAAAATTTCCCGAATACAGAAGTTTATATAAGTAAAATAATATTAACTTCAGAAACTTATAGTTCCGTATATGTACGTAACTGTGATCGAGAGTGCTCAGCGCATATTCAGCATTTCGCACACAGGGAGTGCAATTTATTACATAACAAATTCGCCTATCGTGGAAACAATTGATTAAATATAAATTTAAAAAATGTTTTGGCATTACAGCTACTAGTGCCAATGCACTAAACATTTCAAAATCGGAAAATCATACAAAGTAAACTTGATAGATTTATTCACTATTATGTCACTTGAGATCAACTGACTGAGATCAAGTGAAAAAATCCATGTCCAAGATCTCTGATTTAAATTGAAATAGTTTATATTTGATTTTGAACATACCCGGACTTTAATGCAGATGGGCCTGATCGCTAGGGTAAAATTCTTAGTAGACAGCATAGGTCGAAAATTTGTGTTTTAGCGTTGCATCGTTTTTTTTCATTTGACCGTTCAGTGGGGGTATTCCATTGACAATATAATAATGACGCATTAATTAAGTACTCATTTCATTGATTTTATCTACCGCAATTATAAGTTGGGTAAAATATTGGAGGTCTTAGACGTCATTATGAATCAGAGTTTTTGTTTACATACAGAGAACGAAAAAGCATTATCTTTAACTGTAGCTCAAAGTTTGCGAAATGCTGGTTGATCATCAATTCATGCGTTGTCAGTGTCGTGACCACAGCCTACTAGAACGAGGATAGTAAATCGGATTTAATCGGCGTGTCAAAATAAGCCAATTTTATTTTTAGCTAATTGGCTGCCCCGTTTGCATTTCCCAGTTATATAATATCATATTAATTGAATATTTAAAAAATGTATAAAATATCCTTACGTATATAGTTATGTCGGGTCCTATGGCGCAGCGGTTAGCGTTGTTGGCTTCCGTGCCGGATCTCACGGGTTCGAGTCTCAGCACGAACAGAATTTTTTCGATCGAGGCCATATGCTAGTATTCAAGGACTTAAAGCAGGATTGATTGAATATAGAAAAAAGACTTACATACGAGTACGTGGAAGAAAAAAATGATTACACTAAGATTAATAACATATAATATGAACAACAAATATTTTTTCGCTATTAACGTTTGGATAATTTAAAAAGTAAATTTGGCTTGTCGAAAAAAAAAAGTTTGACACGCGTGCTCTGTATTTGCGATCGCTCACAAAGTATAAGCATTGTGCATCCTCTTCATAGATAGTAAGATACAAATATTGAATATAATATGTCTAAAAATGGACGAAGGGTTGCGCAAATATTTATGTTATTGAACAATATACAGTTTTTGACTTCCGCAATCCATACGCTTATTAAATATACTTCGATACATGAATAACCTATGACTAAGCTTGTTAAAATATTTGTTACACCAATACAAGTCCTGAAAATTATATCTTGTTAAGAACAAGGTCAATCAATCAATAATTATTGTCCATAGTGATCAATAATAGTTTGGAATATAAATTAAAGCAAAATTATGCGTCGTTAATTTGCCAATAAACGGTAAAAGTTATTGACGATCGATGTCAGTGTAATATTTCGACTGCTTTGTTTTCAATAAAAAATCAAACGAGTTTTTTTGCCATCACTTTTTTAATTTTAAAGGTCGATCGCTGCACCAAACATTTTTGATTGAATTCAGTTTTATGTACCTATATTGTTACGATATTTTATAATTTTTCACTATTTTAATAGTATTTTCATCCTTATTTAAATGAATATAAATTACGTTATGCTCTATGCCAGGGATGGCGAACCTATGGAACGCGTGCCCGAGGTGACACGTTTGAGAATTTGGATGGCACGCGAACGATTTCAAAGTTAAATAAAAATATTTTTTAATATTTTATAATTAGAATTGTGGTTAAATTATCGTTGAATTATTAATTTACTCCGTTTTATTAATTTTTTAAATGTTGTAATTGTATTTTTTGAGCATGTAAATGAAATTCAAAAAAAAAAACATTTTTATTTTTTCTATTTTTTTTTACTGCTTTGGGCACGCCACACAATCAAGAAATAATCGCCATCACTGCTAAATGACCAAGAATGTATATTTATAAAAGTATGTAGTTTATTATGTAAACATTGGATAAAATTTAACAAACATACAATAGCCAATATTAAAGCATATTATTAAAAAAAAAGTGTCGTCTGGCAATTTCTTGATACCTAGTTTCAATCATGCAAATATAGGTTTTTTTTGATAACATGATAACGCGTTATCAGCCATGTCGACCGCCTGCAGTGTTGTGTTTCTGTGCGTATCTATATCGTTTTAGTATTACGATTAAAAATATGATATTAAAATCATGTGTGGCAAGTTTCCATTTAGTTCTGAGGTGAATGATTTCCGGCCTCGTTATCTCTAGCGGGCCGCCACCGCCGGTCCCGCCTACGCGTTTCTGCTCTGCTTTTGGCCCATGTCCAGCGATCCTATTTCCATATTGTTGTTTTTATGATGATCATCACCTGCTGGTGTATTTCATAACTTGACTGATGAATTTGTAAAATTGATTCGAATTGCTGGCATTCAGCGACCGGTTCAGATTAGTATTGTTTGTCTCGCCTCGTGATATTTGATTTGTTTTTGGAAAGGAAAAACTATTAGTTTTAAAAAATTTTAATGTCTTGGATAAAAAAATTCGTGTATCAATTTTCATTAGGTACCTATGACTTGTACAAAATACTTTTATCTCTCCGCCACACGATAACCCTTGAAATCTACGGCGCCGTGAAATTCGCTTATATTTAATTGACTTTGTCGTCAACTTCCTTAAAATATAATATTACATTGTAAATTCAGAGTGAAGGTTTGTAAAGCCCGCGGATAGTAAATGTGTAAATACTGCAGGTTGCTGCGCGATTCCCAACCTTCAAGTCGTAAGATCTGATTTTCAAAAGAGTATATTTTTTATTTGAAGATTTCGACTGAAGGTGCTTGGTGGAATTTCAATATTAAATTTGAATCGTTCAAATTATGTACACAGATTTTGTCACTAACGACCCGGGTTTCGCCTTTCGGCATCTTCTTTTTAGGTAAACTGAGTGTAATAAATAATAAAGCAAGTAAACAGATCCACCATTTGTATAAGTAAATATGTTAATACTTTCGATGGGTTCGGCGGTAACTCGCCTCTTTCAGAGGCATCCTCGGACAACTCTGACAGAGGCGAAACAAGTGTCACATTTTGTTACACAATACGTGGAATAATAAGTTATTTTAATCTTTATTAAGTAAATATATCTCGTGACTTTTTCAATTATAGCATGAACAGCGACTCCACGCCTCATAGCCCTGGAATTTAATACTCTGGTCGTACTTGCCGAAGTTAAAATGCTGCATATTATTGACAAGACATTTTCAATCTGTCAGACGTTTTGTAGTTAACTTTTTTAAAGCAGTTTTTACTGTGAACTTCGTGCACGGTATGCATGAAGTTCGCACCTATAAATATGCTTTTTTCTAGCATTAAAATGTATCTCACGTCGGTGGAAAAAAATGCATATTCAGCATATACGCACATCATATTGCCACTATATACTTTTTAGTTCATTATGTTCTCTATATCGAACATCCGGCTCATTAGTCACAGTTTCAGATACACTGTTAAAGATAATGCGGAAAGCGATATTATAGTGGTCATTATAAATATCGAGCATTATTCATATTTTGTCCGAGATTTATAAATGCTATCAAAACAAGTGTCTTCATATTAGGTACTTTGGTCGGGTTCAGTTGTATTACATTAAGAAATATACGTGTAATGACCCAGAAAATACCAACAGTTTGTTTAATTCTTTCATTTATTTTTATTGTCTGATGACTGGGTCCAACAGAGCGCAAAATTTTACACGTAACTGCATATTTTATTCCTCCGTCGATTTTTCGGAGCTGTCAAAGAAACTAACTGGTCGAATGATATGTATAATTTTTGGTGTACACATGGCCGTCTCGGTCGCATTCTTTTCAGTGTAATAATTTAACGCAGTGTGCCATCGCTGTTGAATAATGAAGACTTAATTACTTAACTGACGGAATGGTATTATGTGCAGAGAGTTTATTTATTGACAAATATTCCAAGTCTTCGTGTATTTTTCGTAACTAGTCCATCTACAGACATCTAATATTTTTCAACGCATCCTGTATGCCTAGCGAATCGAGGAAGCGTGGTGTGTGTGTGTTGCCATTGTTTTATCCGCTGTACTCAGCGCTCATCTATGTATGTTGTTTCACAGCCAATGATTATGACTTAATTGACACGTGGTAAATTTGCGTTATTGACAGGAATCAGCAGATTCTGCGGAACGTCTCGTATTCGGATGCAGACTTGTTGGCCGCCCAGCCTCAGGGACAGCTTCTAGCGTGGCATAGGTACGTTGACCAGACCCTCACATCACATAATGCTACGGCAAACGATCAACCATTCACCCATTTAATCTTATTTTATTCATTCATCAGACCATTCATTATCCATGACGTAGGCCAATACTTATTTTGTCTGCTATATATGCTAATGTTATTATCGTACTTACAATATTAAATTGGCGCATTTTGAAGGCTCAAATCAATTTTTCAAAACAGAATATCTGTTCGCTTCGAATTTTATTTTGCACGCGGAGTGAATTTTTAATCCGAAGGATCAATCGAAAATAAAATGTGGACTTTTAAATATTCATGATAATTTATATTGACTATTGATTAAAGGTGGTTCATAAATATTATACTTAATTATGCGCAATTAAAATAAACGGCCTGTGCACGGCGATTTTTATCAGTTTTGCATTAATTTCGCAAGAAACATGCTAATTAATTGTTTTATTTTGGTAACCTAACATTTCAATTCGACAGTCGTTAATAACCCAACCATAAATAATATATATATATATGTAGAAATTATAATAATTCAAGTTAGATTTTATTAACAGACAGAAAAAAAACAAAAAAAAATACGCATGCGTAATAAATATTCACAAACTTTATAAATAGCTGAATCGAGTAAAAGACAGCGCAATGTCTATACACATTTTCCGTGGGTCAAATTACACTGGAGATACTCTTCATGTAACCTGCTCACCATTTTACTAAATCAATCGAAACATCATGTTGACATATTAATTTATTATAATTTAAGATTTCGACTGAAGGTGCTTGGTGGAATTTCAATATTAAATTTGAATCGTTCAAACTATGTACATTCTCACAAATTTTCATTTGCTAAGCGTCAGTTCAAGTTCATCCGTGCACTTGAATGCCTGAAGATGCCGAAAGGCGAAACCCGGGTCGTTAGTGACAAAATTTGTGAGAATGTACATAGTTTGAACGATTCAAATTTAATATTAATTTATTGTTTCTTTGTTCCTCTATCGATCTCAAGTGAGTTCTTATCAGGAGATTTTATAATAAAAATGCTACTGTTTATTATGTTATGATAAATATATTGCTGTAGTTGCAATATTGCGCCGTAAAATAAGTACAATCGCTTCTCCTCGTTACTTATCACTGTCATTGTATCGTGAATGACGAATAAATCGAATCGTTAAGAACAACCTGTTCGCCAGACACACTGGCTGCCAACGATAATGGTGTGATAAAGTCAGCTTCTTTTTTATTTAATTATCTATAAAAGAATAGTGTATTTTAGCTTGTATTCTAAAGCATTTATATTTTTCATCACCGCAAACATTTAAAATAATGTTTTTTAAACGCTCATTGTTAATTGTATTTTTTTTTTTGCTATATATTTTAACACACTACAAGCGGGCTCTGTTATTCTAATAACTAACTGGTATATGTACATACAGCGGGCGAAAATTAGCGGCAGGTGAAAAAAAAAATCAAATTTGCAATAACCGCTCTATCTTCCAAACCAGTGGTTATTTTTTAATGAAATTTTGAATGCATACTTATTACATGTAGCTGCTTACTTCTGCATTTGTTTTTCAACGAATAATTTCAAGTTTAATCTTCACCTGTATATTCAGATAAATTATCGGCGAATATTTCGTCATCACTTTCGTAATTTTCTGTAGCCATTTTTTACGGTTTAAAAATATGTAAATAAAGCATAAACGAATTATAAAGATGTATTTCAAAACTGAATTTAAATCGGGGTCGTTTCAAAATCTCATAAAAAAAAATGCAAGAGAATATGTGATTCACATAATATGAAGTGTTTGTACGTTAAGAAAATGAAGTATTATTATTTTTTTGTTTATGTATGTGTAAGCTGTAAATGACCTCAAGAGATTGGTATATTAAAATTGATAGGCGTGTCTCAAAATAAACGAATCGGTATAATTAGCTGTAAATTCGTAATTCCACCGCCGAATCAGTTTAGTATAGGCCAGGGGTGGGGAACCGTTTCATTTGTAAATGCCACATTCGTTTATTTGATTCAACATAAGGCCGCAGCAAATAAAACGTTGACATCCTCTTTTTTTAGACTGTCAAACATATAATGGGTTGATTACGCTCTTTTTCCAAACGCTTGCGTATAATTTTTTGATCAAGTCAAAAGGCCGCATCAGAGTAGCCAAGAGGCCTCAGGATCCCCTCCACTGGTCTATTTTGTATCCTTGGTCATTTGCCCGTGTTACTTTTTAAATTCTAGTGCCTATGTGTCTTAGTATGTAATTATTGTCAAGACTAATGCATGGATTGTCAACGAGTCGATTCATTGTTCAACTCTCCCGTTGTATAAATTCTACGGAAACTTAGCTCACGCTATATTGCCACTTATTATTTTTTCCGCAAATTATCACATCTCTAGAATGTAGTCGGAACTTGTATGCTAATAGTGCTAACTTATATATAGAAAACGTTCCAAAAATACAAACATTTCCATCAATTTTAAAAGGTCAAATATACAATTAGTATTAAAATCAGAATAGATTTATCGATGCTCGTCCTGGCTTCGATCTACTGTCGCTAGAATATATTTGAGAGTAAAATTAATCAGCTTTGCTTAATATATTATATTATTATATTACTATTTGAGTTTTTTTAGAAATCTGGCTGAAACTTTTACGTCGTAATTATCTAACCTGGTATCTCAAAAAGTATAAAATTTCAAGAGACACGTAAATGTACTTAATTCCACCGCTATCGATTTGTATCGCTATGAAACACTACTGGAATGGTTTTTCCTCAATATATGTAATGAAGTTAATAAGGCAGGAAACAAAGACGTTTCCATACATGCCACCATGTCAAAACATAGCATATTACCAACTTATTGTCTTGCCAAAGTTGTATTAGATTAAATAAATCATGAAATAAAATATATTTTGGGATACACGAGTTAATGGAATATGTTTGTATTGAAATTCTGAAGTCATTAATAAGCGTTTTCTAAAAATTTAAGATTCTTACGAATTCATGCAAATTAATTTCGCGTCAATGTAGAAATATATCAAATCCTTCTATCGTGAATTATAATTAGGCCAATTGATAATTTATCAGTTAAATCTATCCATCCGCTTGGTATTAATTTAATTAAATATGACTACCGATTGTTTACGATATCTGTAATATTCTAGCCATCGAGCATATCAATTCCAAAGTTCGCAGTATTATTTATTATAATATTATCAATACATACATTTAAAGAAATGTATGCCAGTTTTTGCTTGTTTTTTTACAGTACCGTAGCAACGTTTTTTTCCCTCAGTCGAATTTGTCCCCCAGATTGCATAGCTTATGGAAATTATATTCAAATATATAAATAAACGTTCTCTCGTATGTATTTTATTGCTTTATTCGAGTCGCAATAATCGCTTTGCATTTTATTTATACTTCATTTTTATTATTGCGCCTCACAAGACACGTGGAAGGTATTTTAAGCGTGCAATAACAATGGTTGTTATGGGTATTATAAAATGTTTATATTTTGACTACACAGTGAACACACTCGTCATATTCATGATATTTAAATGTTTACTTTACAATCATACGCGATTGTTGCAGTATATTGATATTGGGCATGCGTAGTATATACGTATTTGTTTTCCTCATTTGCAATTGGATTAGTTTCGGTTGTGTGTGTTCAGTAACTCGACGGAAACCCTGGAAACGCTACATGACACGTCTTCGATCGTTTTCACTGCGATTAGAATCGACTCGCTTGACTGGTGTCAATCGAAGGTGTTTGGTGGGATTTCAATATTATTAAATTTGAATCGTTCAAATTATGTATATTCACACAAGTTTTGTTTCTAACGACCCGGGTTTCGCCTTTCGGCATGTTCAGGCGTTTAAGTTCACGAATTGAGTAAATAAGTGTGTCGTGATTGTATAAAAAATAAATGCATCATTATGTTAAAAGGCATTGATGGCGACACGGATTAACTTTACTAATGATTTTTAATTATAATAACGTTCAATTAGCTGGGGAAATATTTAGTACATATTTACAAATAGTCTTTGTAGCTTTTTGAAATTAGTTGCGACCATCGATACAATGTTTAAGCATGGGAATGCGATTAAAAAGATGGGCACTTTCAAGAATTAAATTTATTTTGAACGCTGGAAAATTTATAATTATTTTATGAAATTTCATTATGTTTACTTTCATAAGTGGGGAATTCGGCAGATTCACCTGCTCATTTAAAATTGGCAAACTGCTTTACTGTGCCCTATTAATTTCTAAAATTTCTTGATTAAACAACTCCTGTTCACCCGCGTTATGGTGTGAAATTTTTACTCCTTCAGCGTTGAACGAGTGGTTTTCTTACATCAAACAGTTAGCAAAAGTTGTCGTGTCTTTTTAATCTTAATGCGGCCATGTGTTCCGACTTACGATAAAGTATTTTCAATTTAAACTAAAACTAGAATACTAGACGAATTTTGAACACGTTTGCATTATTGTTCAGTTTCTTAAACGAACTTGAAACCGTTATATACCTACATAGTTCTTGTGGAACACTCGACCGAATGTAATAAAACATACAATTTCTCGTGTATCACATTACAGTGGAACCCCTATCTACCGTTCTCGCTTTGTTCGTTTTCCCGCATGGATCGTTTATTTTTCATAGTCTCAGCCAAACACCCATGAGAACAATGTAAAAGAATCCCGCATTAATCGTTCCCCGATTTACCGTTTTCCTCGATCTATCGTTTGAATATTTTGGTCCTGTCACGAATATTGTCCCGATTAGCCGTTCTCGCTATCTTTGTTTTTTGCATGGATCGTTTATTTTTTACTCGATCAAGACCCCGTCATAGCAATATTTAATAATTACACGTTTATCATTCCCCGAATCACTGATTTCCTCGATCTATCATATAAATATTATCGTCCCATCCTAATTATTATCCCGATTGACCGTTTTTGTAGAATATTTTTTTTTCCGCTCAAATAGTTTAACATCGCATTTAGTTACATAAATAAATATGTTTTTTGAAAATTCAACATTTTTTTGGTACTATTTGAAGATTTTCCGCATTATCGGGTTCCCGCACTATTCGTTTATTTATTACGGTCCCTTGAAAAGCGTAGAATCGACGTTTCACTGTATTATATAAGACTCGTTCCCTTCCAGTATCGCCGGTCACTTAATTTATCATCGTATCCATGTTCTATAAAGAGAGTTCAAATATATCCACTCCGGAGACAATGGGATCTTTGTTGCGTGATTGATGGACGTGTCGTGGACGGCCAAAGCAACGCGAGCGAAAACATTTTTGTTTCGTGACCGTGATTCAATTTGAGCATAAATAAGTATGCGAGCGGCCAGCCGTGGATGTGCCATTATGTCTGCTATGTATTCTCGTTGGTTACACGGCGCAATTTAGTGAATTAAATATAAATAATTTATTTACTTAAAAAGTATCAATTTGAATTTGGATTGTTGAATTAGATTTGGCTATGTTTAATTCATGTTCGATTATTTCACAAAATATCAGTAGCAAATAATATTACATGTGTTTAAGACTAAACACCAAGATAACCGTGAACTCGAAGCGGCTGTCATAAAAAAGCCAAAACCTTTGCTACCCTACCCGCCCATCGCTGTTTCAGTGTATGTATTTTGTATTTTTTTTTTATCCCATACCAATTTATTAACGTTACGGATCTTTTTATTCAACCTTTAAAATGCTTCATAAATTCCCGAGAATTTCGGTGTCTTCGCGTGTTAAAAACTATTAAATTTTCACGCTAGTCCGAATACGAGAATAAAACCTAGAATGGCCGGATATAGCCGCGCATTCTGCGAACCTGTGCTTTTATTCCATTACATTGTATACGCAATTAATTTTAGCTACTTATACGATCTATTGTTAGTAATTTTTTGATCGCGGTTGATGGGCAATTTTCGTACCTAGAATTACCGCAGCTGAATTTTATGTTGTCATTTAAATAGTCATGCCATGTAACACGTTTTAAATTTGATTTTTATTGATTATTTACCGGATGTAGTTTCTTAATACCTCCCCAAATATTTAACCGGATGCTTAAAAGTATATTTATTTACTCAGTGTAAGTATAACTATCCAAATATTATATACTAGTACTTCAATGCATTCTAATTTATTCACAAAAATGCAACTTAAATCGAATAAGGTATATCATTTTTTCTCCGTCTTCTATCGAAGGTCGGCGTCCAAATTTCAATACGTCTCTATATCCTGGACCAGTCGTATGAGATCACTGACAACTTGAAGACTCGGTAATCAAGAGAATCTTCAACCTTAAGCCTTATTTTTGTAATTAATTCGTACTGGAACCGAACAGTGTATCCTTTATTTGTGCGATAGCATTATATTATATAAGATAACTTGGTTTGTTTTAAAATCTTCTTGTAAAAAATGATGCCGTAATCGACCCAGGAAATCCTCAACTCTGTCAACTGTTTTTTCTTGTAGAAAGCTTCGAATATAAATGGAACAGTGTCATATTTCGACTCTATAGTAATCGTCATGGAATACACCATTTATTGACCACACACGGGAACCGAGAGAGTGGTATTCGCGTAGCTGACCGTCCACGTCATACGCCACGAGTATTTATATAAATTATTAACCACGAACATTGTATTGTTTGTATATATTTTATTATTATTATTGTATACACTTGTTTTTTTTTTAGTATGAACTGGTATATATTATGAGTAATCATCAGTGATATTTTGCGGGCGAAATGATGAATAAGGTTATCAATACGATTAATTTTGTCACCATAACGTAACTAAATACTTGGAACTCTACCAAACAGACATGTCAATAGCACCACACAGCACACACGCGTCATGTTGATTTTTGTTTCTGTGAAAGTAAAGTGGTGACACACTTGCCATCCGACAAAAACATTCGTTTCTAATAGCCGATATCCATTAAATAACCATTCGTAATAGTTATTAATCTTTACGATAATCGTTTTTTTTTTTAAATAAAAATTCAAAACGATTAACGTGAATATTTTTTAATATTATTCCGAAACACAGAAAAAACTGGCCATAACGTAATCTTCCACAGATAATGGTATCCGGTAGTGTGTATAATAAATTTTTATTTTCCGCATTTTTTTGTTTTGTAATTAATTATTCAGATTTCACACATTCAGCGTCGTGTTTGATGCTAATAATTATATGTACAGTATACACTTACTATTTTTCTCTTCTGCAAGTTACGTGAGTTGTAATTGTTTGAGGGTCAACGTGATACGCCATTTAGAATATATACAAATTCTTGTCGATTATTAAAATCTTGACCTTCGTATTAGATTTGAAGGTATATATATATATATTTATACGATCACGTAATCATATATTATTTTCATAATGGTTATTTATTTCGTGGCATATATAATTCAATTATATTGACGTTGCGCATATTTTGTTTTATCATGTCAGTTTGTGACCATTTACGAAGTTTTTTTAAAAGTGAAAATGATTAATAATTTTATGCTCTTGTCTTTTGAACCGAGAAACTTTATTTAGACTACGAAAACGACTAAAAAATTTGCAATTGTCGTGTCGGAGGGCTCGGATCCCCGTACAGACATTTTCGTAAATTGATTTTTCAGCTGATACATGCATGTCTGATATTTATAATTATCCGTTTCTTTTTTAACACTAATCCTTAGACTCCCAATGATCGCTTCTCGTCAACTTGTTCTTCTACAAATAACCTCTTTTGAGATTCTCAATTACCATATCTGAGAATGAGTGGTGTACGTCAATGTTTCATAACCGGTGGTCCGCGAAGATTTTTGGGTGGTCCGCAAAAAAATTCTTCAGTTGAAAAATAGTTAGTATCCATTTATAAATGCTTATATTGGTGTTCCGCAAATCATTTTTTTGATTTTTAAGTATTTTGATTGATTAAGTATTTTAAGAAACATTGGTGTACATGGCTGGAAGAGACGGACTAACAATTTTTACTATCATACTTTTTACAAGTAAAATACATCACGAATTTACGTAAACAAATATTATTTCATTAATGTATTGTAATTTAGAGTACCTAGTAGGTATTATATATATTTAGATATTGTCTGTAAATTGTTAATTTCACGAAATCAACATTCAGAATAAATTGTATGTAGGTATATGTTTCACTATCAGGTGGATTCAAACTCGCACTGAATTGCAGAAACATGATTAGGCGTTTTGCAATAGCCTTTTCTTTTGTTTTATTTTATCAGTCTTGTTTCCTTTGTAACACGTTTACAATATATATCTTAGCAATAATGTTCGCTAGCGTAATGTTGTCGTATTATCTTTTTCGTAGTGGGTATTTGAAAGTCTGTCGAATGCAGCTGTGCGTATTTATTCAAACTAGTGTGTGTGTTCATACTTTGATCGTTTTCAATTAAAAAAATATTATTCATACGTTCACATCGTTTTTGTTATTTATTCAAGTGTATTTTAATTCGAGGAATTTTCAAACATGATCGTTATTTCGTCATCTGTTTGCTTGTCTCAAAAATACGCGAGGCACGAATAATATTATGTCGGCATCGATGGATTTTTTATTATAAATTTAAGTTTTTTCTTCGGATATTGCATACAAGTTTGCGTTATTTATTTCCCCAAAAAAGAACGCAAGACTTTTTCGATAATACATTTTTTTATATCCTTGACCCATAGACGTTTTTTTTTTTGTAGCCGGTATCGTGAGCAATATAAATGATTGCAATAAAAATTCTGTCAGCATACAAATAATGAAAAAAACAGCCGCGTATAAAAACTAAATGTAAAGACATTACGAAGCAAGAATGATATCATTTTTATTTGAAATGGAATAATTAATTTAATCTTTCGATCGCGTTGTTCAATAGAGCTGGAAAATTAATGACAATCGTTTCGGTAGAAAGCAATCGATTCTTTGTGTGAGAATTTTTGTGGTTATTTATATTTGACTCTTAGGTTATCTAAATGAACTGTGATTAATGTTAGAATATTATTGTCATAGTTTATTTTTCAATTACACTATGAACGTATATTTATTTTAGAATCTATGTGTATGGCGACACTTGCAATATGTATCATAAAAATCATTGGACTTCCAATCTTGATAAGGATGCAGTGACATCTTATTACGGGAAGAATTGGTAAATGAATGTAAATGCGGATATATGATTCAGGGTGCTGATCACATCCTTTGGGAATGTCCAGACTTAAATAACGAACGGGAAAAATTGCTCAAGACGATACGACTATCTGTCGGATCTGTCGGCCCCGTCGGTCATGCCAACTTGGTTGCATCGAAGGCAAATTATAGGGCATTTAAAGAGTTCTCCGCATCATTTGGAAAAAAAGTTCAGTTAAATAGATAAAATCTCATATTCTCAACTGCACTTAATTATTAATTAAATTTTAATTTCTGCACACTGTAGTGCATGCAACCAAGTCTTGAAGAATTTCTTCTCGGGACATTTCTGGCAAAATTTTGAACACGACTAAAGTTGTTACGCTATGGAATACACCATATAAGAAGAGTGTGAAGCCGTAGCGGGTGGTGGTCGGTACAACGTTGAGTACCCTAGGGAATTGAAAAAAAAAAAATCGTGGATTAATGATTTAGCCCGTTGGCCCAATATATTTTTACGACTATTCCAAAATCTGGTCAAATGATGCGTTCGTTTTCTCACAAATCATTTTGATGATAGGAAGTACTAACTTTTGTCTCCGGTAGACCTAATTAATCAATAATAAATATTGTGATTCAATAATCTGAAAAATATTTTGTTCGTTTGTTGAAAAAACGTTTATGTGGTGACCCATTTCGGTTGCTTTAAATACATTTGCCCTTTTCAGCTAATATGCGACGTTTTATTTTTAAAACTGAATTTAAAAAGTAATAGCTAAAAGCTACCGGCTCTTATACTTTCAAGAACAAATTGGCAAAAGTCGTTGTTGCTTTCGTTATTCAGCTTTAAGATTTCGGAAGTGAATTTGGTCATTCCATATTGATAACAAAATCGTGTAGGCAGTTATTATCTGTTCTTCCGACATGACCACAAATTCTTACCGCACAACGTAACATCTCCGATAAGAGGTTTATCATGATACACGTCACACGATTTCTTATTAAATTTACACCTCTTTTCCCCTCCAATGAACAAATCACTTGCGTTTTTGACATTTCAAAGCTGCATCCATATTATGTTATTCATTTTAATGTTTTCATTGAAATAGGACACAGTGTTTTTTACCAATTACGTTTGAAGGCTACTTTTGTTTGCTGACCATCTTACAATAATTTTTTAATGCCGTTTCTTATCATAATATATTTTTTTTTTGTTGCTTGAATCAAGTTGTTTTGATTTGTGATTGAATTCGAGGTGAATACGTCGCCACTTTTGCTCCAGTGCGTATATTCTTGTTGCCACTAAATTTCAAGCTGGTTATTATCTTTAGATGTTTTAATTAACGTACGCTTTTCCCTTTGTTTCATGCGAAGACACGAACAAGAAGTCCGAGAAATGGAGAACCAACAGTTGAAGGAGCGAGAGAAGGAGCGCGAGAGGCTGGAACGTGAAAGAGAAAGAGAACGTGAGCGGGAGAAGCAGGCTGAGAGAGATGAGCAGGAGAGAGTGAGACAGGAAAAGGCTGTTCATAAACATTTTGAAGAGTCACTGCGGCTAGCTAATCAGAAGGTGAGAATTCAAATTTTGATTCTAAACTATTTTTTTTAAATAGTCCAATATTTTTGCTCATATCTTTTGGAAATCTTTACATGCCCAAATAATTACATAGCAGACCATTGACATATTTTTTAACAAGGGTATTTTCTTTTTTTAGCGGGAGCGTACCTTGAATTGGAGTATTTTCAATAGCCTTCCGCCACCTACTAGAGGAGCGATACCTGAACACGAACGTACACTCACAGCTGAAAGACTACATGTTAGGGACAGACCGTTCTATGCTCCCGTGAGTTAAATTTTTCCTTATAATATAAGTTATTCCAACCATTCTATATTATGTTTTTGACATAGTAATTTAATTTTCATTTTTCTTCTCCAGGTCCAGCGGTCGGCGCCCATTCCGTCAAAGAATGAATACCCACCCCCGGCTCACGGGAGACTATCGTTGTCCCAAAAGCCTGCAGAGAAGGCCCCTGCGCACGCGGGCCTTCCTAAAGCAGAACCCAACTTCAATATTTACAACTACTCTGGTCACCGACCTTCGGGATACCCAAGTCTCGATGGCAAGCACAAGCCTGAGCACCAGAAACCGCCGTCAACTCACGGAAGCCTGGCAGTATCTAAGAGTCCGGTCGGGCCGCACGATCGAGACGGCTCACTTCCCACACCCCCTCCCCTAATGAGTGAACTCAAAAATTCAGTCATAGTGAAGCACGATGGAAAGACTCCTCATCACCGACTTGAAGCAAAAGCCCACCTCGCCCTATCGCCTAAACCGCGAGGAGGAGAGATTCCTGCGCACTATTTGCACAATATGCCTAGACATCATCAGCCGCAACCTCAACCGCAATCGCATCATCTGCAGCAGCATCACCCCCAGCAACCTCACCCGCAACAGCCTCAGCATCATCCGCATCAACAACACCCTCAACAACACCCTCAACAACATCCTCAACAACATCCTCAACAACATCCTCAACAACATCCTCAACACCCTCAACATCCTCAGCATCAACAGCATCAACCACATCCTCAACACCAACAACATCAACAACATCAACAACATCAACAACATCAGCAACATCAACATCAGCAGCAACTTCAACTACAGCAGCAGCAGCCTCAGTACAGAGGTATCCCTTCTGCTCAACAACCACCACCTGCGTTGCGCGCTAGGCCTCATCCTGCTTCGGCTCCCGCCCCTGCCTCTCATCCAATCCCAGAAAGATATGCTCGAGCTGCACCCGCGGGATACGTGTATCGGCAGCCAAGCCCTGGACCCCCGCCTCCTGCTGCACCCAGCAAACCTAAAGTCTCTAGTCCTGCACCTCCACACTTCTACGGTAAACCCAATGCTGGAATCACCAGTGGGATTCCTGTCTGCCGCACCCGAGAACCTCCAATTCCGGTAGATATTCCTCTTGTTTCCAAGTCTCCAGCGACGTCAGCTTACTGCTGTCCGGCACGTCCACCCCCTCCTGCTCATTGGCGAGGAGATCCCCGCTCAACAATGCCTCCGGGAGCCTCTCCGCCTGCCGCACATCCTGCTCCTGCCCCGCAGTCCTATCAGACGCAACCTTTAGATCTTGGTGTTTCATCAGAGAGAGATGACGGAAATCGTTCTCCTAAACGGAGAGGTGGACCATTGCAGAATTCCTCTGATGGAGTTGATTGTAAGAAAAGACGGATGGAATCGGTTGGACCACCTTTCCGCATGGAATGCATCCAGCAGTATCCGCCTGCTTCTGACGGATCCCCTCTGCTTTCGAGGGTGAGTGAACCCACACCTCTTATTGCCAGCGCTGCTACTACAATTACAACCATGGTGAACACTGCAGCTTATTGCACGTCCCCGGCACCCAGAGCGGCGACGGACTCTCCTGTTAGAATACCTTCTGCTGATGGAGCTGTGAGACCACCTGGTGTACCAGAGGAGAGTGAGAATGTACCTGAAACAGAAGCGGCAATCGTCGCTCTTCCTTCTAGGACACCTTGCCCTTCTGCATCGCCGGCACCCGTTCCCACACCGGCCCCTGCGGAGATTGCCCTGCCTGCCCCATCCGTGAGTCCAAAAGAAAGCATTCCTCCAGTGCGACACCTTAAAAAAGCATGGCTGCAGCGGCACGAAACTGCACCACAAGGAGAGAAAGAATCGCCAGGAAATATAGCTGTGGCACCTACACCCGCTGCCGTCCGACCTGCCTCCGATACACCCCTTTCTCTTCACAGTGTTGGATCTATGGCTGTCAACAGTATTACGCGAACTAAACCTATTAAAGCTTCCAGAAAGCAACCTTCCAAGGAGCCGAACGGCCACTGTGATGACTCAAGGAAGCCCGAAGACAGTTCTAGCTCCGACCAAGAAAGGGGAGCAAAAACCCCACCTAAGAGAAAACCTCCAAAAGTCAAAAGAAAAAAGGGAGGGGGACCGAAAAAGAGTGCACCTGAAGAGACTAAAAAGAAGAAGATTGTTCCTGTAAGTGAAAGTGGAAGCGAGAGCGATAAGGAGAGTGACAGTGACAAAGATTCTGACTCGGGAACCAGTCTAAATCGAGCAGTGAGTGTCAAGCGGTCGGCTAACGGGACCGGTGAAGGCAACGGTAACGGTGATGCCCCTAAGGAAGAAGTAGACAAAGATAAAGAGACCCGTAAGAGGGGCAGAAGACCCAAGTCATCCAAAGGAGATAAAAACGGTGACGAGGATGACTCTAAAAAAAGCAAGAAGTCAAAAGATGATCCCCCGATCCCGCCATTTGCCAAACCGCCTGTCAGTCAGCTTAAAAAGTCCGGCGAGAGTTTTTTACAAGACGGCGCTTGCTGTGATGTGGCGCCCAAACTAGCTAAGTGCCGTGAGTGCCGCTGGACGCCTCATCAACGTTCCAAGAACATGACCAACATATTCTGCAGATTCTATGCTTTCCGACGTCTGCGTTACACCAAGAATGGACAACTGGCTATCGCTGGTTTCTCTGACCCCAATACAGATGCATCTGAGGTGAGCTTTAGTTTATTTGTCAACCAAATAGAGTTACGACTAGCAATTGTCTAAATAACTAAGTCTTCATTGGAAACTGCCCCTATTTTTTGAACCTCGTATCCATTAATTTAGTTTAAAAAAATCCTTGATGGTAAATGAACGAGTTCGTAAAAACGTTCATGGCCTACAAAACAAACAAAAAGAGTATACAATATAATGACAAAAATTTTATTAGATAAATGCATTTAAAACTAATAATAAATAACTGCAGTCAAGTTTATCACATAGAAATAATATTGTGGAATATTTCTTTTTCCACAATATTCCAGTGCCTGAAACTATTTAAAATATAAAACTATTATATAATATTACTACCTAAAATATTACTACCTCACCTGGTTATGGATGTAAAATACTTCAAAATGATCTCACAGTAAATGGTATAATATATTTTTATTGGTATTTTTCAGGAAGATAAAAAGCTTTGGCTACTACCATCGAATAATTCAAAACTAGATATAGAAATGAGCTTTTTCCTTTTGAGGGAAGTCGGCAATCAATTCTGTGACATGCTGCAGCAAGAAAAGGATGCGATGAATCATAATCTAAATGAAGGTATGCTCAATCAATAATTTATCCATACCGTACTAAAATAGCTGTCATGAATAATTCTATTGCTCTAAAGGCATTTGTGAATCTATCCTTCAATACATGGTGATTAATTTCTTGTTGTGATTTCCAGATAAAACAATTGCTTGGAAAAGGGTGGTGCAAGGCGTTCGTGAGATGTGTGATGTCTGCGAGACAACATTGTTCAATTTCCATTGGACTTGTGGCAAATGCGGCTTCGTTGTGTGTTTGGACTGTTATAAGGTGCGTTTATCATTTGAAGTTATTGTATAGTTTCCTAAGAACTTCTATGATACTCCTATGAAATATTCCAACGCCTTTTCGCCTCGAAGATAATTTAGATTACAATGAATCTCTAAACAAATACGAATAAGAGATACATTTTTGGGTTTTGTTTTCATTATTTTCACTCAGTATTCTGGAAGTAATGGAACACTATTCCCTAAATGTTTCTGCCAATTTGGCTGATGTAGTAAAAAAAAAATGCATTAAACCCAAGATAATTGTGGTACCTACTGTCACACCCTGTCGTAGTATTCTTTCTTGTTCATAAATTTAAATATTTCATACCTGATTACGTAAATCAGTTTCCAGACAAAATACATGTAATGAATATAAAATATGTGTTACATGGTTTCAGACCCGTGCTCAAGGGGCTCCTCCTCACTGGAAAGCCGTCAGCAGCGCTGCAGTCAGAGAGCGAGATCCGCACGGCTGGTTGGCGTGTACGTCGCGCGGCCCGCATGACCAGTCCCGTCTCATGCTCACGCAGATTGTCGCTGCAGACGTAGTGGCTCACATGAGCAAGATGATTCACACAGCCCGAGCGCTCTGGGGTGTCCCTCTTAACAAGTGTGACTGCGCAGACGCTAACCTATTGCCTGCTCCTTCACCCGCCGCTATCAAAGGATGTCAAAGAATACTCAAAGATGCTGTTAAAGCAAACAGAATGGTGAGTCCTTGCGTTTAAAAAAAGTAACTGATAAATGAAGGTATTATTTTCAAACACGGCTCGTTCCGAAATGGTTAAAAATGAAACTTGAATTTCATATTGAAAAACATTATACATAAAGTATTTTTAGTTTTACATTACTTTGGAATGATGTTTGTATGTTATCAAGCCATGTTTGAGACTGATTTCTAAATTTTCAAAATTTATTTTTATTTACTAATAACATTTCAATCAGCAAATCATGGCACCTGATGAAGACTCAGAAAAACCGTATACTGAGCTTCGAGAACAGATGCTTGCGTCGGATAATGGGGGTGAGGTGATTTGATTTTGTGAGGAATTCAGAGATAAGGGAGCGTACAAGACAGCGTCCCGTCACGTCAGTGTTTATGGAGAGACATTGGAACTGGCTGGGTCACGTGCTGCGGATGCCTCCGGAAAGCCTTAATCCTGCCTGCCTCTTCTTTCGACCGGTGGGATTCCGGCGTCCCGGACATCCGTCAGGTACTATCCATAGGATGTACTTGGCGGAACTGAGGGATGCTGGCATGTCATGGGAGGAAGCAAAGCTATTGACGGGAGACAGGGAAACATGGAGGTGCCGCGTGGCGGCCATATGCTCCATATTGGGAGCGAACATGGTCAAAGAATAACATTTATGGCTTGCTTTATAGCCTCAAATATCTACATCAATGTCATCGATATTTTTATTCTGCTTAGGGAACCGGACCTTTTTCATGTTCCAAAATCATTTTTTTCTTAGTAACTTGCTTGATATTATAATTTTCATCTTTTGCGATCAGTAGTAATGAAGACCATGTGCAATTAAAATTAACCCCTTTTCTACTCGGCAACCAAACACAATTCATCCTCTCACACCTGACATTTCAAGAATTTTACAGTGATTACATGGAAACAGATACGCTGATGTAAGTGTACATTATATACGGTGTGAGGTTCGTTCAACCTTTGGTCCTATATATATGGGATGGATAGCAAATGGATGAAGAGTTATCGACCACTAAATTGTGTTGATCTTTTAAGCAGTAAATAAATACCAATACTATCAACACACTAAAATCTATTGATTAAAATTTTAGGAATCTTACATTAGATTAACTAAATGAATTTCATCAAAATTATTCTTCTATTTCAGCAAATCAAGGAAGAAGCTAAAGGAAAAGAAGAAGTTCCTTCCCCAGATGATAAACCTAAAGTTAGCACTCTGACTACTGTGAGTTGGCTGACAGATACTCCTATGAAAGAGTGCAAAAATGGTAGTGACACATCTAATTCTGATTCAGAAGCCGAAGAAAGCTTCTCTGCTCTCCGGGAACTCCTGACGGCGAATGACGACTCCAATTCGAAAAAATCAGCCTTGGAAGCCGTCGACGATGTCCTGACCCACGTTTTAGATGATCCGGTTGATCGGGGAAAACCTTCAGGAGAACCGGTTGAAATTGAGCTGAAGCATTTCGTGAGGCCGGAAAGAACGAAGCGGCTGGCTGCTAAAATTATGCCAGTCAGGGTTCTCACAATGGTGGCTTCCAAGGAACTTTACCCTGGCACTCCGCATTCGTGGCTCTGCAACGGAAAACTGCTGCGGTTGACTGATCCCACGCATCCAGGAAATTACAAAATATTTCAGGTGAGGAAACTTATTTTTCATGATTAGATTGATTGAAGTTTTATGTCTCGTGTAAACATTTTAATTGCTTATTGGTATCATGATTTTATATACTTAAAAGGTGAGCCATTTCATCAGGGAATGAGGTAAAAAATATTTTTAAAAAAGATTTCAATCAGGAAATTAAATCAATTTTTGTTTTTTTTTTCTACAGGACCAGTGGAAGAGAGGCCAACCTGTCATTTTCTCAGATGTGTTGAAACACATGGACCGAGAGCTCTGGACACCTGAAAGCTTTGCCAGAGACTTCGGCGAGGAGCCCAACGACCTCATCAACTGCATCACAGGCAATATTGTTCCAAACCAACCCATGAAGAAATTCTGGGAAGGCTTCCGTCACACTTCGAAGCGTCTGAAAGATGAACGAGGTGATCCTATGTTACTCAAGCTGAAAGACTGGCCCCCTGGTGACGATTTTGCCGAGCTTCTACCTGCCCGTTTCTACGATCTCATTGAACGCCTCCCCCTCCGAGAGTACACCCACCGAACTGGCAGATTGAATCTGGCATCGCGTCTGCCAGATTGCTTCGTGCGGCCCGACCTCGGTCCCAAAATGTACACAGCGTATGGATCAGCCCGTCACCCCAAGCACGGAACCACCAATCTTCATCTCGATATTAGTGACGCCGTCAACGTAATGGTTTTCGTTAGCGGTCCAGAAGATGCGGGAGAGCGCGCCGCCGCTGAAGCATTCCGAGCCATCGACGAGGCACGCTGTGACATCTTCACCAGACGGAGGGTTCGCGAGAGGGGTGAACTACCCGGTGCCCTCTGGCATATCTATCGGCCCGGTGACGCCGATTGCATACGCGATATGCTCAATAAAATAGCGCTTGAGAGAGGAGAGAAACCGCCACCCCATCATGATCCCATTCACGATCAGAGCTGGTATTTAGACTCTGCCCTCCGTCACCGACTTTTCCGGGACTATCGAGTGGAAGGCTACACTGTTGTCCAATGTCTGGGTGACGCGGTGTTCATCCCAGCCGGCGCCCCCCACCAGGTCCGCAACCTGCACGACTGTATCAAAGTCGCAGAGGATTTTGTCTCCCCGGAGAATGTCTCTCATTGCTTCCATCTCACTCAAGAGTTCCGCGATCTGTCGGACACTCACACCAATCACGAAGACAAGCTTCAAATTAAGAATATCATCTACCATGCCGTCAAAGACTCTCTGGACTGTCTGAAAAAAGCGGCAGCGGGCGCTTTGGCTCGTGGACGTTCAGAATCCGATGACGAAGTCGGAGTGAAAAAAGAATCCCCGTGAAAGTGAACTAATGACAATTGACAAATCGATTGAATGACTTATTCTGCCATCATAAGGAAATGGAAGCTTGCGTCCTAAGTCATATTCTTAGAAACGAGACCTCGACTGCTTCAGTTTATGAAATACAATTTAAGATAATAATTATCTTGCAAACATTTTTTTTAAGTTGTCGAGGCACTCTTCGTCGAAAGCTTCTTTTATTTTTTATGATAACAGTATTCGCACCGCACTTTCCGGCGAGTTTACAATCCTTTCATAAAACCGTCGTTCGTTATTTTGGAAAATGTTATCGAGCACAGTGGCGATACGATTCGTCGATTCCAAAATAATATAATACGATGACTCGTAAATCAGTGAAGAGAAATTCCTTCCGCGGATCCCGTATTTGTAAATATTTCATCGACCATACATGTCTTATTAATTGTGATAATTTTATTAAATACTAGTAAATAGTGAAACATTTTACGTGTAAGTTGATCGCTATGATCGTCTGTATATATTTTTCCGACTGTATATTTAATAAACGGGGACGATTCCGGTCGGATCTGCCCGGATGTAAATTGTAAAGTGTCGTAAGAGATGTAAATGCAACGCACGGTTCATCTTCCTGTCGCCGATAGATTATCTTTAAGCGATGTGCTAGCGCCGTTTCTGTTTTATTTAGACGGCTTCGTCGTCCACAGGGAGTTTCGCTTTTCAAAGCTCTGTAGAGAAAAAATCTGCTGTATTTTGTTATATAGTCACATTCGGTCAAACCACAGTTTCAATTTTATAATAGCACATCCTCGAAAGCGTAAACCTGTGTGGACCTAATTATTTTGTGCGTAGGATGAGTAAACGAATACTTAGTATTTATACTCTCGGCTATGTTTCGATGTTGGATTGTAAGTTTTGTTCACATTGGGATATCAGAATTGTAAAGTGATTTAAATTATTTAAAAACGCGGCGTTTTCTATGTGTGTTTTAAAATATTATCTGTCCACTTTGATAATCTGATATTGTATGAATATAATGTGCTATTTCATTAAAAATAAAGTGCCAATTTGAATGAATTTTCTATTTCGTATTCGGATTTTTAAAAAATCCGCATCGCACCTAGTGTTATTTAATAATTATGTACGAAAAGCTTATAAATACTAACAAAGAATTCGCAATGGAAAGGATCAACCTTGTAATAACGTGATCTGTGATTTGTTTTGATTATTGATTTTTCCAATATGATTTCTCTTGATCTCAGACAGTGTGGAATAACAACGATTCATCCTACTATAAAAAAATACAATATTGATGTTTTTTAATAAATTACCTTTTCCCACCTTGTAATTTGCATTGGAAGGTGCATTTATTTTAAATATATTGTTTTCCTAGCGGCGCGGATTGTCGTTCCTCCGATCCCCGCAGCCGCGCCAGACTATCGATAATTGAGTAAAGTTATATGCGTACTGAACACGCGATGACTGTACTTTTACTACACCCTGTAGATATTATTTAGTTTGCCTCCTCTAATTATTGTTATCCTCTTTCTTCATCAGTTATTAATGTGACTCTTAATATTTCTTGCCACATTTCGTAGGCGAGTAAATTTTTTGTACTGTGTATATTGTAAGGAAATATGTAAGGAATAAACATGTTTATATTATTTACTGTGTCATTTATTTGAGTACTTCCCTTTTCTGCAAATATGTCATCCAAGAAACAAAAGGTTATAAATCAATTTGCTATAATATTTTACAAAATAAGATATATCTTCACGATATTAATCCAACAATCCAAATTACACTTCTCGATATGTTATAGAAAATTTTATGAATCCATCCACCACACATTTCATACATTCAAATCACATTTTTGGTTTTTCCACAATTAAAAATTTAGCGCTCTAGGTCAGGGGTCACTAAACTTTTAAAGAACCATGCCAGATGGTGTTTTCAGGAACGGGGGGCCGGACTAGAATTGTATTATAATTTTCAAAACATTGATGTTTTGTATATGTAAATATTAAAAATCGAGAGCCGGATTGAAACCTCTGTAGGGCTGCATGGTGACCGCTCCTCTAGGCTAATGCAAAAGTTAGTATTATCTTGAAATTTTTTAATCAATCTATATAATATATAATATAATATAATCTGATATGTCCTCGTACATTTTCAGCTTATTGGCATTTTCCAGATTTCCGCCCGAACAGCAATGAGCCCTTCAATGTTATGATTGCATTATTAATATGCCTGTGGAATCAAGTAAAAAAAATAACGACTGGCTTTAAATTAAAAACTGACCCAGACTTCTTTTTCTGTAATTTCCATTTAACTTACATATCTGTATACCATCAATTTATTCTAGTAGATTTCATCAATCAATATGATGGATGGATTAATAATTTTTAACATCTTGAAATTATTTTTCTGACTGCCTCCGATAAAAACACCTGACTCCACAGCCCTGATTATAATATAAATACAGAAAAATTCTTATATTCTGAATAAAATTTTCAATTCATTAAGTGAGTATTATAGTAAGGTAATGACTTTGCCGCCTATGTGGTCGAGTGGTCAACTTTGTTGGCTTCGGCTACAGAGGGCCCGGGTTCAAATCCCGGTACGGACAGTTTTATAAATTGATTTTTCAATCGATTTATGATTTCTGCTCAAAGGCATGGATGTATGTGATGTTTTGAATTGCCCCCTCACCCATCCATCCTATGAACGAGGCGTATCGCGAGCGATTCGCTCACCACTAATGCTGTCCTAGCCCTGTCCTATCCCTACTCTCTTTGGAAAAAGAGAGGTTGAGCAATTGAGTAACAAGCAGTTCTCGTAGAAACACTTCTGTTGAGATAAATTCCATTAGGAGTCCATATGCTCCACATTGAGAGCGGACATGGTTTAAAAAAAAAAAAATACTAATGAAGTTAGCAAAAACATAATAGACCATGGATCAGCCGACCGCATGCGATTCTTTTCATAGGCTTTTGTGGCTCTTCAGACATCAACTCTTGAACTTACTAAGTTTTCTTAACAAAAAAATTCAAATATATATATATTGCATATTTACGGCTCTCTGATACCTTCGCCATCCTGTTTCCTTGAAAACTTGGCTCTTCTCACTTGAAAGTCTGCCGACCTCTGTAATACACTGACAAACAATTATGATTCAGCATGTTATAGCTTGAAAGTATATTATGCAGAAGTTGTCAAAAAAATTTCACTGGATTTTTGTTTACTAGCTTTGTTATCGTCGGAATGGTATATCGGCACTTATGAGGTTAGAGATAATGATAATTGGAATATTCTTATCAATTAATTGATTTCGTAAAAGGTTTTTTATAAAAAGCATTTTGTAAATGACACTTAAATCAATCAATAATTTAGTGATGCAAATAAATACTTTCGATGGTTTCGGCGGTAACTTTGTGGAAGTTCATTTTAATAGAAAATTTAAATTAACTTTGATTATTCCACGTATTGTGTAACTAACTGTGACACGTGTTTCGCCTCTTTCAGAGGCATCTTCAGACTTACTATCGCAAAGTTTGCTTAAGTAATGAAGCAAGATTGATTCTAACATTTTAAAATTATAAAATTACAAAATGGATTGGGTTTTTTTTCCTTTTAAGAGGAGCAAGGAGGGGGGTGTAGAATCGAAATAAAGCAAACAGATAATGATACTAATTTTACTAATGAGTTGTAAACAATCAGAATGGGATTTTTCCTTTTTAATGGAAGCAAAGAGGGGATTATAAAATGCAAACAAATTTAATCATACTACTAATGACGTTAAACATTACAAACTATTAAAACTAATGAGCTACAATCAATCATCTAGGTTTGTGATTACTCTATTAATTGGAAACAATTTGAGTAACGGGGAACCGCCTGTGCTATTAAGAATATTATTTAATAATATTTCTTTTTTGTTAAGAGTTTTATTAATTTCTAAAAATTCTAAGCTATTCATCTTTAAACCCTTTTTATTTACTCGGTGGAGTATTTCTAAATTACAAATCTGATTAAAATTATGATTATTTTCTATTAAATGATTGGCAAACTCAGAGAAATTGTTACTTTTTAGACATCGTATATGTTCTTTAATTCTAATATTAAAGTTTCTACCTGTCTGTCCAACATAAGACGCTTGACAGTCTCCACAAGAGAGTCGATAGATACCACTCTGTGACGATGAATCTACGCGATCTTTACTGTTCAATAAAATTTTACCTAAATTATTTACTGTATAAAACGCGGGTTCTATATTGTCTGGCAAAAATTTAACTATCTTTGACGAGATGTCTCCTAAATAAATAATTCTACGCCAGTTTTTAATATTATCGTTTGCTTTCTTCTCTCCTGAAAAAATATTATTTACTATGAGTTGTTTAACTTGCTTACGTTTAAGTAAGTTAACTACTACGTCTGTGTTGTAACCATTATTTACAGCTATCTGTTTAATAATGTTTAACTCTAATTCAAAGTTGACTTTAGTGAGAGGGATGTTAACTAATCTATTAATCATTGCATGGAATGATGAGAGTTTTTGCGACCACGGGTGAATTGATTGATGGTGAATGACGACATCTGTATAAGTAGGCTTTCTGTAAATGGCAAATTCTAATCTGTTGCTATTATTTTTCTTTATTGTTATGTCAAGAAAATTTAAGGTTTTTTGTTGCTCGATTTCTAGTGTGAATTTAATATTTGTATGCAATGAATTTATATGACGTAAAAAGGTATCTAACTGTCTATCTGTTCCTGTCCAAATGCAAAAGATATCGTCTACATAACGATACCAAGTTTTTACATTTTTAAGTAACGTGTGATTTGACTTAAAGAGATTATTCTCAAAATAATCCATAAAAATATCCGCGAGCAAAGGTGAAATAGGACCACCCATAGGTAATCCTACCGATTGTTTGTAAAAATTTTTATTAAACAAAAAATAGTTTTGTTCAATACAAATATTAAAAAGTCTAAGCATTTCTTTAACGACGTTGCTATTAATATCCGAAAAAGTTAAAATTTCGCTGACTATATTTTTGCACTCTTCCGTTGGTACGTTAGTAAATAAATTTGTTACGTCGAAAGATGAATAGCTTAGAATTTTTAGAAATTAATAAAACTCTTAACAAAAAAGAAATATTATTAAATAATATTCTTAATAGCACAGGCGGTTCCCCGTTACTCAAATTGTTTCCAATTAATAGAGTAATCACAAACCTAGATGATTGATTGTAGCTCATTAGTTTTAATAGTTTGTAATGTTTAACGTCATTAGTAGTATGATTAAATTTGTTTGCATTTTATAATCCCCTCTTTGCTTCCATTAAAAAGGAAAAATCCCATTCTGATTGTTTACAACTCATTAGTAAAATTAGTATCATTATCTGTTTGCTTTATTTCGATTCTACACCCCCCTCCTTGCTCCTCTTAAAAGGAAAAAAAACCCAATCCATTTTGTAATTTTATAATTTTAAAATGTTATAATCAATCTTGCTTCATTACTTAAGCAAACTTTGCGATAGTAAGTCTGAAGATGCCTCTGAAAGAGGCGAAACACGTGTCACAGTTAGTTACACAATACGTGGAATAATCAAAGTTAATTTAAATTTTCTATTAAGATGCAAATAAAATTGAGTTGTCTGGTATCAAAAGCAGAAATGTTCCATACATCATGTATATTTCTTTTACTTTTAGAATTTCTGGTTTATTCAATAAATAGGTTTGTAATTTATTTTTCACGCCAGTAAATTTTCTTACTACTTAAAAATGCAACAAAAACCCCCCCGTTGAGGTCAACGGGCCTACAGCTAGTCTCTATGAAATCTCTAAGCAAATAAAATGTTATTTACGTCTAATTCAATTATATTACTAATAAAATAGTTTTTCAAAATCTTATCTGATCCCAACAGAAAGTCAGGGAAGTACTAATAAAAACATTTAATTTAACTTAACCCTCCGAGGACGAGCGTCACCATATGGTCACACAAAACACCGTTGTCTATCGATCCCACTATGTATACTTTTTCTACCTGAATATCGTTGCTTTCGCTCATATTTGGTTAAGAAGGGTACGGACTACAGTTAGTCATCAGCCGTAGGAACAGGAACGGTCTCCAAAAGCACATGTGATTTTTTGAATTTCCGTTTTTTTTAATTTACTTTTTGAAACTGTTAGATATTTTTTTATAAAAACATAAAATTATTTACAGTTATTTTGCTAATATATTTGTTTTGAAATTATTTTGATCTAAAGAGGTCAAATTGTAAATATTTTAAAAAAAATCACGTTTAGCTATATTTCAACCCCGAATGTTTGCAAGCCCATACGGTCACTTTTGTCCTTACTACTGTCCGTACTCAATATTACACGGTAACAAAAGGATGAGCATGACCATATAGTCATGCGGGGTTTCTATATAACGACTTTGCGTTTTTTTTTTTTTTAATTTTGGATAGGAATAAAAGTTATCCGTGACTTCAATATGGCTTAGAAAATATTTTTTTTATCGGAAAAAAGCTCTCGTCTCTGGAGGGTTAATGCGGACTGTTGGGGACAAAGCTGTAGACCAGGAAGGGCAAACTTTTCGGATGCAGGGCCAAATTCAGGAAATCAAAATCAGCGGCGGGCCGCAAGTAAAATACCATTTTTATATGAAGACTATTTATTAGTAAATGTTCATCGGGGATGTTTGATCGGAAAGAGTTTTTATTGAGGTTCATGATTGAAAATGTTTGTTCACATTTATAGGTTGGCCCAAAAATAACGATTATTACATTTATTTTCAATCTTCTTAAAAAGGTGTTAAAAGATAAAAATGTGAATCGTTTTCAAAAATATATTATTGCTCGCGGGTCGCAAAAAAATACGTGGCGGGCCGCATGTCACGGTTGGCCCGTGCCTGCTGTAGACGATTAAAACCAAATGCCATTCATTCAATGCTTGCATTCTACCAGTGCTGATTTACTGTAGCCAATCATGGTACTTGACGAAGAAAAACCGTATACTGAGCTTCGAGAACAGATGCTTGCGTCAGGTAATGGTGTGAGATGGTTTGATTTTGTGAGGAATTCGAAGATTAGGGAACATATAAGACAGTACTCTGTCACGTCAGTGGTTATGGAGAGACATTGAAGCTGGGTATTTGCTGCGGATGCCTCCGGAACGCTTTCATCCTGCCTGTGACTACTTCCGCCGGGGGGGGGATTCTGTCGTCGTGGACGACCATCGAGTACTATCCATAGCATGTACTCGGCGGAACTGAGGGATTCTGGGGATGTCATGGGAGGAAGCAAAGCAATTGGCGGTTGATATGGAAACATGGAGGTGCTGCGTGGTGGCCATATGCTGCAAATAGAGAGCGAATATAGTCAAAAAAGGATAAAAATAGTCTTTTTTCCATTATCTGCATTATTGGGATTAGATAAATGAGAAGTTTTAAAAAAAATCACTTCCATCCTTTATACTATCATTATATTATTCATCATTATACTATCCATCCTTTCGTATGTAAATACCTAAATCAATTATAAAAATCAGAAAAACAGGAATGATAAAAGCCTTACAAGATTACAGCATTATTACCCAGCTATGGTGCCAGACAAGTGTTTTTAATAAGATTTAAGTTCCTACCTCGTTAGTTATAATTTAAATAATTTATATAATACAAATGAAGGAGCATTAAAAATGAAAACAAAAATATAAAGAAACAAATTGTATTATCATCATTTTAATTATATTTTGAAATGCTATAAGCAATAAATAATAAGCGAAAAAACTTCTTTTAGCAAGAGCAATCTCGAGCCACAAATAATATACCAGAAACATTAAATTTCTGTTTGATTTCGAAAATTAAAACAATATTTTTTTATTTATTCTGAATTCAAAAGATTTTCTTAAATAAAATATTGAGATAAATAGATTTTGCTAACTGGCAGCACTATCCACAATACTTATTCAGAGTAGGGATAACTTTTTGTAGTTTTATAGAGCAATGTCAACACAAGACAAATATTAAAGATTTTTGTTAAATTCTATCACTGTTTTCGGTGTTCGTTTGTGGTTTTCTTTACTTGTGAAACTGAGTAAAATTTGACTATTTGATATTTCTTGTATTATGAATCTAGCGAGCCATGGCAGGCTTCGTTGCAGTACACTGCGGTATGAAATAATTAACCCCTTGGGCGTTTGAGTACCCAACACACCAAATTTTGAATTTATTTTACTTCATCTAGTTCTTGAATATCTTCTCATAAACCCTGTAATGCGGCGCAAACTGTTTTATTCAGCTCTAAAAAATCTAGTCTTGTTATCTCCCAAAAATCAATGAAGTCCTTACAAAGTCAATAGTCCGAATGCTTATCAGAAAACCTGATAATTTTCCGCGTATAAATCTTGAGCGTGGTAAATTAATATAAATGATCTTATAAATAAAAAATACGGTAATTATAGAGTATAGCTCGTCATGTATTATTACGGCGATAAACTTCACAAACTAAACTAAAACAACGCCACGATTTAAAGTTATTTTTTGAGAGCTTTATAATCGCCCTAAAACCACACATTATTACGAAGAACACTGATAAATTATGCGAAATACGAAAAATATTTCGTATTTCGCATAATTTATCAGTGTTCTTCGTAATAATGTGTGGTTTTAGAGCGATTATAAAGCTCTCAAAAAATAACTTTAAATCGTGGCGTTGTTTTAGTTTAGTTTGTGAAGTTTATCGCCGTAATAATACATGACGAGCTATACTCTACTTTTACCAAAAATCCAAACAATCCTAACATATTTTTAATTTGATAAGTAATAATAGAGATATGAGAGAGAATGGATATTTTTAACCACAAATCGTAATGGGCTACGGCAAATCAAATTCCTGATCAAGTCATCCTGGCTTGAAGGGTTAATGCATATTTTCACTGCTCATATATATATATTATCAATTAGTATTTGAAATACCGTTATTATGATGTTAAAAAAACTAACTCTTAGTATCATTTGTTTCAGGAGCAGGATATCATAGTGATAAACTAACAAAGGAATATAAAAAGCTTTGCCACGCAGCTTGTCGGAAAGCAAGTGAAATTTTAAATCAAAATGGCAACGCCATGGATGCAGTTGAAGCTGCAATAATAGGTAATTTATACCTTTATCCATACAAGATAGGTTGATTAAATTTATGTATAACTTTGATTTTAACACACATTTCTTTTTGCTATTTTAATTATGTTTAAATGAAGTTCAAATGTTTCTCAGTTGCTTTCATAGTTCATAGTTCAAATATCATCTCAATGGAGCCATTTTTTGATGTTTATAAATTGGTTACACTTATGCTAAAGCTATATATTTATTTGATAAATTTGATATTCCTTAACTTTCTATGTCTTACCTGGGCGAAGTCACTGCAAATGCGATTGTAACACGGTTTAAAGCGAATCAAAATATCATACAAACTGATTGTGTTGTGCGTTTTGGACACTCTAAAGTGGTGGAGACCATTTGATATTTTCGCACCGCACCGAGTTGCTTTGCATTTGTTTTGATTTCATCCACGTAAGACAAACAGTTACTCACCAAATATGATATAACTGGTCCATATAATTAAGAAAATCTCTTCATATATTTGTGTGGTAAATTACAGTGCACATACCAATCATTAAATCCTAAATGATTTTAAATCTTAGAAGAAAGATACTCATCAATTATAATTACTTTAAAAAAAAAAGTTATACACAAGAAAAATTTAAAATTGGTTAGCCCTAAGAAAGTAAATGAATGGCACAATACAAGGCCAGTGAACATGATAGAAATTATTATGTGATTTTAAACAATGATGAGGTGGTATGAAAACTGGTAGAAAATTTTTTAGCCACCAAATAGAAACAAATTAACAAACATTTTTCATATTTTGTGTAAAAATTAAAAAATATGAAAAACTTTAACGAAATCCTCCTAATCCCTCTTCGGATGATTGCATTTTTTGTCCTTTTATATCGAGCTCCTACTGTACTAAAGATTGATTTCTTTCTTAAAACTTTCAAAGATGTCTTTCTTTGTTTATTCACAATTAAAAGATGAACATTATTTGTTGCACAATAATTATTCACTTGAAATTAATAACTTAATATTTTGTTTAGTTTTAGAAGACAGTTGCTTATCTAATGCAGGCTACGGATCAAACCTGAGCTGGGAGGGAACCGTGGAATGTGATGCATCAATCATGAACGGTCAAACACTGCATTTTGGAGCTTGCGGAGCTGTCCCTAACGTACACAATCCTATATCATTGGCTAAAAATCTATGCATTAAACAGTGTGACAATCTGTCGTTAGGAAGAGTTCCTCCGTGCATTTTAGCTGGAAACGGTGCAAGAAGTTGGGCGGAAAGATTAGGCTTAGATATCGTAGATGACAAGAAAATGGTCTCCGCTCGGGCATTTAGAAATTTTAAACACTGCCGCAGGAAGTTAAAGAGATACTCGCAACAATATGACATCAAGTTCAGCCCCTTAGACACGGTGGGAGCAGTTTGTGTGGATTCTAATGGGATAGTTGTTGCGGGTGCTAGTTCTGGAGGTGTCGCTTTAAAGCATGAAGGGCGTGTCGGACAGGCGGCGTCATTCGGTAGCGGAGTGTGGGCAACAATGAAACAACCACTTTCCAATAAACCATCGGTTGCCTCTTGCACGTCAGGCTGCGGCGAACACCTCATTCGAACTCAGCTAGCGAAAAATGTGGCAGAAAGTTTGGGTGGTGAATGCCCGACAACGGCATTTGCTAGATGTTTGAAAGAAAACTTTTATGAATCTCCATTTCTTTGGGATGTTCCTGAAAAACTAGGTGGTGCCATCGGTCTGTGTTATGATCCTGACAAAGGCTGTGGAGAGTTTCTTTGGGGACACACCACTCCTTCCATGTGCGTAGGATATATGTCTTCAGATGGAAGTCAACCTAAGGTTAGAGCTACACTTCTCTTATTTAGCATAAGCCCTCAGTGGACAGCATTTGGCGGGACGTCATTCACATTTCATACATTTGCTTACCAGCCTTAGATTATAAATTTAGTCAATTCATCTTGAATTGCATTTTCTCTAGATTTATTTCAGCACACTTTTCAGGATGTTCCGTTACTTTAAAATTAGTTTATTAAATGCAAATATCTACTGCTTATATTTTAAGATATTATATGAATAAAACTGAAAAAACTACTATCTTGATTAGTTTGTTACTTCACGAGGCTATCAAATTAGTAAATGTTTTTACTGTAGTCATACGTTCCCAATAATCATATTAGTATTTGCAATTGCTACAGTGTGTGATGTCCCACCTTCCGACAAATATAAAAGCCGGAAGTAAAGCCATCGTGGGAGGAATTCCATTCTTGCTCACACTGAAGCCGCAGCCGACCGTCAAATGGGAATTGAAGACTGAAAATTTTGAAACGCAATAGGATTATTTACGACAGCTTAAGAAATAATACTCATGCTTTTTATTCTTAAGTCAACTTTTATTGAATATTAATAATGTATAATAATTATTGTTGTATTTATAATATCCGAAGATTGAAAAGAAATTTAATACAATGATGTAATACTGGTCAACTGTCTTATAATTTTGTCATAAATAATATATAAAGATTTCACTGGACAAGAAAAAAAAGGTAAATATCAAAACAAGATATATTGTGCGTTGACTACCCTGTTTTTTTTAAAACTCTTTACAATAATAAAAAGCTAGCTGCGATTAGAACGGAATGGATGCTTATTATTGATGTCATATAAAAACATTAATTTAAATTCTTAAAATGGTATTCAATATCAATTTTTTCTCTCAGTCTAAGTGGGGTGTCATGGATGGCAGGGAAACTTGCTCGATAATAATTGAACATTTCAATTATCTAATCTATATTAGTATTTAAACTTAATGGTTTTGTCTGAACTGAATTTTATATAGCTATAAAATCATGAAAATTTTCACTCTTATTTTTATAGATCTCTATTTAAATGAATACCATACATTGTACATTGATAATTTAAGACAATTTTAAATATTGTCAAATTATATTGATAAAAAAATAATATTTAAAATGCAGTATTTCAGGAATAATTGGGTTTACTTGCATCGTAAATAAATAATAATTTTACGCAGAAAAAGCAGTCATTTCTAAAACGGAAACAAGCATTTTTCTTTTGAAGAAATAATATAAAATAAATACATTATACATATCACAAATTTGAACAAAACAAGTAATGCGAATTCACCTTGATTTTTTTTAAACTGGGACAATATATAAAAGTTAAATGCAAATTTTCATCCAAATATGAATTCGTCAAGAGGTAGCTCTATAAATATTGTTATCGGGAGATCTACTAGGGTACTCTAAATATAATTAAATCTAATAAATATCATTGAAAAAATCTCAATGTCATATATAATTTTATAGGTATGTAAAATATGCTTAAAATAAATAGCAAAGTATTGGTACTAATGCGAGAAGCACTTATCACTGATCCACAATATATAAGTTAAAATAATTATAGTAACAAAGAGGGCTTATTAGATAATACTTAAATTGAACATTTGGTTGATAAACAAAGGTTAGCGACTAACCTTCATAGTAAAAAAAAATATTTAAGAAGGTAGACATAAATATATCATTAGTTGCTTAGTATGGTATTAAATTACAATCGTGAGAGGCAAGAATGATTATCAAAAGAGAGAAATAGACAATTAATTAAGCGCACTGGTAAATACATTGGCAAGACGAAGTGAATTAATTTAATTAATGGAAAATATAAATTATATTAGAATATTAAAATAACCTATGAAAAACAATGTTGTAGGTGGGTACTGAGAATCCTAATGGATGATGTTACGATTAAAGTAGAAAGTTGCTTCAAGATTAATAAAAAATTATGCAATTGAAGTGAAATATTTTCGATTGTAGACCAAAAATCATACACAGTTTATACTGCCTTTAACCCATTGACCGCGGTTGACTGCTATAGCAGCCCAATCTGAACCGATTTGGATCCGAGCCGCGGTCAAAAGGTTAAGCACTGAAAAATTATCTCTTTCTAGCCAAATCAAGCCTCCGGTATCTAAAAGATTATGCCATTTACTGACAAGTGTAAATTAAAATAAGTTGTTATTTCACAATCAATGCACAGTATGACAATCTGAAAATCTCAGCCTCAAGATATCTAATGACTGTTTTTCATAATCTTAATTTTTCACACATTTGATACATTTCTGCCTGGTGCACGCAACAAATAAAATGTTTTGTTTTACTGTTGCAATAGTATGTCAATATTTTACCGAGTGTCCCCACATAGGTTGAATTTTAAAGTAACAGAACATCCTATCATTGCATTGATTTGTCAACTGTTTCATTTATGTAGCAATTAATAATTAACAGTTGTTGAGTATTAATTAGAATCGTGATTCATTATGATTCTAAATGTTTATCAAAAGTGAAGTCTTACAGCGATGCTGGCACAAATATCAATTTAAGCCATGCTGAAATAATTTTATAACACAAAAATGAAGTGTACGAATGGCCATCATACACGGACCAATGCAGTGATCACGTTGGACACACTAGATTGGATGCAAACTAAAACTTCACACAATGGCATACAGTGGATTCTCTGTGTATTGTTTTACTATATTGTTAATGAATTTTATTATTTGAATACAAAATAGGGAATCATTTCTTGATTCATTCATTTCTTGATTCATTCATTTACATCATTGATCATTTGAAATAATGAAGATTTTTGGTTTATTTTATACTCAGCAGATCGTTGTCGGAATGTTTTTTAAAAGAAAAGGGTAAGTCACACTTTAATTGATAAGCAGACATAACTGAAGTTTCAGTTTGCTACTTGGTTACGAGATTTGAAAAATTAGTGGCTTTCACAGGCAATATAAGTTTGTATCTGACTTCACTATTTCACAACATTTTTATTTACTGCTCACTCTATTTTATAAACAAAACACACATTATTAATTGCTGCATTTACTTTGAATTTTTTAAATTTGAAAACACTACCCAACAACTTATGATTTTTGGTCTACAAAAAAATATTGAAAATTTGTAAATAATACTCAGCTATTAAAAAAAAAGCTTAAATAATTGCTTTTATATTTGTACACGTTTTGTTTTAATTCTGGCAACATCATATGAATGCAATATCCATTGTATTTTAAATTTCATTGATATCTTCTTAAATATGTGCACCTATGTATATAAATATAAAAAAAAAATAGCACTTCGATTCAATTCATCCAGGAAAATAAATTTGAATTTTCACATTACGTATTGATATGACAAACGGAATCATGCTTTATTATCTAATTTATCACACATTTTTTTATTATTCTTCCATTATGCAATTAAAGGCACAAAATAAGTCAGCTATGGGCTCTCGGCCGATAAATCGAAAGCTGCACTTTTTCACAATAAAACGTCATCAAAAACCCTCAAATATTTTAGCATGCTGCCATTTTCTAAATTTCATTACATTAAAAAAAAAAATCAGCTGCAATCAGGATACTTGGAGAAAAATTTATAAAAATCTCTTAAGGGATTAAGTACATGTTGCTTCATATAAATAATATTCGAATGCAGCACCTGCGGATTACTTCAATTATGGGGGGATAGGATAGATATCAGACTTTCACACACAGCCGTATTCATACCATACAGCAGTTTCTTTCGCGTTGGGCTTAACGGGTGTAGTATTACCCGTTTTGTCATCTCGAGGCGGAGCCGGTGGCTCCGCTTGGGCTGTCAACTTATTTTCGTTACTTCTCAACTCTTGCGCTTGATGGGAGAGAGCAGCACCTTCGCCGATGACGGTCGATATTCTATTATAAACTAAGAAGGTGTTTGAACTGTCAGTTTTTTCGGGCGATTCGTTTGATTTCGGTGGATCCACTTCGGCTTCGATGGGAGATGTCAGAGCGGCGCGACTGCCGCCATTGTCTTCGGCCAGATAGACGGCTCGCCTGGACCCCGCCCGACATAATCCTAAAGCTGCGGTTACGTTAGTGTGAGACGGCTCGGACCCTTCGAAGCCTTGAAAACTATTTCTGTGGCCGCTGAGAAGAGTGCTGCTCAGCGGAGAGGTATGGTTTTGTTTCCGCCTTCTGAGAGACGCTCTGATGAGAGCGTCGTCGCCTCCTCCTAGTGACCCGTGAAAAGAACCGTGAGATAATTTTCTGGCAAACGCATTGTCGGACCCTTGTGAATGTCGCGGCGATTCGAGACTGGACACGGAAGGTGCCGCTGATACTGTATCCACCCCGTCGGTAGACGTCTTGGACGGTGCATTTTTCTCAGCGTCTGCTGCAGTTTCTTCACTGTTTCCCGGGTCGGATTCTCCAGACTCCGAACCGGCCGGGGTGGCCTGAGATCGAGCCACTTTAGAGCTCTCGTCTACACTCCAAGACCGACGACTGTGACGAGAAGGAACTTTGTTTATTAAATCTGAGCCAGCTTTGCGGACTCTCTTCACCAGGTTTGAACCGAAGCTCTTCTTCTTGGGGGTGCAGTTGTCGAGTTTTCTATAGTGCTCCATTATTTTCTCTTCCAGCTTTTCCTTCTGTCTGCAGAGGTTGTTGAGCTTGTCAGCGAACATTTTCTCCTCTTGATGATAGTGCTGCTTGTCTTCCATGGAGTGAGCGAGCAGCTCATGATATTGAGTCAGCAGACAGGAAACGTGATCCATCAGGGAGCGCCGATCAGCGTCCAAAGTCACATTCATATGCATCAACATCTGAAAAATATATAGAAAGAATATATATATTTACTGTCTCAAAAAGCATCTAATAAACCCAAATGCTTAACATCGATTAATTATTACCTCGCAGCGTTGGTTGATTTTGTTCAATTCCAGCTCTAGTCCATTAGTGACGTCAGTCTTAGTGTTAAGTTCTCCGGACATTTCGGTATTCCTAAGTTTCAGTTGGCTCGCCTCTGACCTGGTATTCCTGTATTCATCTTGAAGGTGTCTGTATTCATTTTTCAGTCTATCACTTGCCGAAAAGAGGCTTCTGAAGTCCTCCTTCAGCTTGGAATGTTCCTTCCTTAGATTAGAAAGATTTCTCGATTCAATTTTGAGCGATTCTCTCTCCTCCGTAAGATCGGTAATCTTCTTTTCGAATGACACACTTTCTTCTTTCATTTCTCGGTTTTCAAGTTTGAAGTCTCTCACGGCAGTCTTGAGACCTTCGCGTTCCTTGACCAACGATTCATATTCCGCATTGAGCTGCTCGTGTAGGGATTGCAGAGATCGTTGATCATGGAGAAGGCTATCGTAGAGAGACTTGACTACGTCCAGCTGTTTCATCAGATCTTCCTTTTCAGCCGCCAGTTGACTGTTCGCCAGCTGTAAAGTTATCTGTTGAGATGCCAATGAACTGTTTTGGGAAGAGAGAGTCGAAGCGATGACTTGAAGTTTTGCATTCTCGGCTTGGCACTGCTGATAAGAAGTTTGCACCGTGGAAAGTTCCGAGGTCAGCTGTTCGCACTGGGCGATAATATTTGACTTCATCTGTTCAGTCTGCTGAATTTCCTTCTCATCGCAAGCGTTATTGTGACAAATACACAATCCTGACCTGTTCAATGTGGGGTCTTTCTTCAGCACGTCATCGAACACCGTTTGAATATCAGCATTCCTCACAATCTTCTCGATGATATCTTCCAGGACTACTTCGTTACGAATAATATCATTGGTGTTCAAACCTAATTTTTCAATGCACATTTTAACTTTATCAGAATGAACTTTCTCTTGGACTAAATCTTTCTGCAGGGCTTGGATCGTTTCTATATCCATCATAGTTTGGGAAGCCAATTCTTGAGCTTTGCTCTCCAACTCGTGCATTTTCAAAACTTGAGAAGACATCGAATCGACTTCTTTAGTCAACTTCAAAATTTCCTTACTCTTAATTTCATTATCGAGACTGAACTTATCCAACGCTATATGTTTCTCTTCAATATTCTCTCGTAGCTTACCGACATCTTTCACCAATGAAGCGTTTTCCTTTTCCAAATGAGTGACTTTATTTTGCGCCTCTGTCATTTTGTCCTGCAGCTTTTCAGCACTTTCAGCAACAGGTTTAAGGATTTTGATTTCATTGGCTTTGGCTTCGGTGGATCTCTCCAAGTCTTCTGCTCGCCTTTGAATTGAATCATACAGCATGCGAATCTTTTGCTTGTCGTTGGTAGCAGACTCCACATGCTTCTCTAATTCTTGAATTCTGCTTCTGTCGCAGTCTCTTTCGACGTTCACCCGATCGCTACTTACTTTCTGACTGTCGATAGTGTCTTGCAGTTTTCTATTTTCTTCTAAAGCATTTTTGAATATATTTTCTAGTTCCGTGTTTTGTTGGTTGAGTCTGTTACTGTTTTCTTGCAGTTGTTCGCATTTTAGTGATAATTTTTTTTTGTCCTTTTCGGATTCCAGAAATTTATCGCTGGACTCGTGGAACGATTGTTCTTTCAGCGAGTCGATGGTTGAAATCAGTCTTTTGTTTTCGAGTTCCAATTTTAGCGCCCTGGCCTGAGCGTTGCTCGTGAGCTGCTCTGACAGACTGTTGTCACCGGATTCAGAACCTTGAAAGCTGGATTCCATGTCATCATTTTGGCAGTGCAAACTGATGTTTGTCGTATTAAGAGTAGACTTGATGATATATTGCAGATGAGTGGTTTCTTCTAGTAATTCTTGTATCTTTTGCTGATTGATATCTCTTTCCTAGAACAAAAAGTATCAAATCATTCAGTGAAATAGTAATCAAATGATGTCTTTACTGTAGGCTGTGTAACTTAAAAGTGCGTCGTTTACATTACTGTGTCAAAGAAGGGAATATTTTAAGAGTATATTAAAAGTTCTTACAAGGGCTGCATCGTTTTCCCGTTGTTTCATCTTAACGAGTTCATGTTCGAGTCCCCTGTTTTTATCAGCCCTCTGTCTCGCCTGAGAAAGCTGTTCCTCAAGCATCTCCCTGGTCTCCAATAGAACTCTATTGTCTTCTCTCAGTTCTGTTTCTCTCGCCTTGTAAAACTCCATGTCGGAAAGTTTCTCCCGGTATTTTTGCACTTCCATGTCTAGCCTGCAAATTTTTTAGTTCAATAAATAAATATGTAATATTTTAGTCAGAATTCATATTGTTATGTTTGTATAGTAGTTTATTTTCAAATAGAAAAGCTACAAACCTATCAGCTCTGTCAGCCCTTTCTCGGAGAGCGTCCACTTCATCGCGATACGCAGCCGTCTTCCTGGCTTCGCTGCACCACACTTGGCTCTCCGTTCTCAGTTTGTTTAAGGTCATCTTGACGTGTTCTAATTCCTCTTTGCATTCTGCCAGCTGCTCTGATTTTTCTTCCCTGAAAGATGATTAAAATCAATTCATAATATTATAACATAAAGAACGTACAGTATTCTAATAATGTATGAATTTTGTCGTGTCTTAACACGTTGCCTGCTTAGCCCGTACATGCATGCCTGAAAAACAAGCTCAATCATATTATTACATATTATTTTGATATTTAAAGAAGTAATATGAATTGAGACAATTTCGTTGGCAGTCATTACTGGTAGAAAACTATTATTAATAACTTAACACTTTTTAGCTATACAGATTTCTAATGTCTACGGCTACCCAAAGATGATTCGATGACTTAATGTTTTTCAGCTGTAAACATTTTGTCAATTGTTGTGTGTTTTACTTATTCGTCTTATTGTCTACGGCCACGCTATATTTCACTTCATGATATTCGAAAAAGTCAATTATTTCAAAACAAGGTTTTTTGACTTGACTGAGGATATTATACATTACTAATATGTATGAATATCAAACATTTCTTTATTATTTATCCTTTTGTGTAAATTTTTCATATAAGAAATGGCAGGATACAATGTGGTATAAGAAACAACGTAACATCGCCGCACAGGCAGAAGTTGATAGCAACAATTAACTAGACACGAAAACAACATTAATTATTTTTTTGAAACATGTGGCTACATGCACTAGGACTTTTAATGCAGCATTCTTTAATGAGGACGTGTTTTTATTAGTGTCCTTAAATTAAGAGAGGATAGAAAGATGAGATTATAAAACGACTCAAAGTGGGCTTCTAGCCTGCAAAGACATCAATGCTTTTGGATATAATTTGTCAAATTGCGAAATTCAAACCCTTGACATTGCAACCGAGTAGGACGAACACTTGAGGAGTGTTTACATCTCAGCTACACAACTAGTTCTTTTTAAAAAAATTAATATTAAATGAAGTTATTCAAGATTATAACAAATAACATAATTTTGACTCTGCAATACGAGTTGAAAAAATCTTTAGTTGATAAAAACGTGCATCCATTAAAATTCTGCATCAAACTCTAAAGACATGATGCCAACGATTCAAATTACAATAGGTGTAACAGTTTCTTTTTCTAAATAAAGCATTGTTTGGGCATTATTAACAAGTGGCTGGGAATGAATTTTAGCGTCCATCAAATACAGAAGCAGTTTCAAAAGAAAGTAATAAAAATGTGTTTTTTATAGAAGCACAGTACCAATGAGAATATTGATAGAAACAATTCCAGCAAGATTATTTAATTTATTTTAAAAATCACATTTGTTTCAGTAAAATTGATTCAGGTTGAAACTGTAAGAGCTTTGCACTGGTGACCAGGCTGGTCTGGATTCATATCCCAGTAAGGTAAATGTAAATATCAGATAAAAAGATTGAGAGGGATTAGGACACGATTATTTGAGATATATCTTCTCATGAATGTATCAACTTAGTATTATTTTACGATTACAAAATATTTGACGCACCGGTATAAGCGTACAGCCAAATTTTATATTTTTAAAATAAAATATTGCTCACTATGAGCAAAACCAGTCCTAATCTATAATAAATAATGTTGAATCGGTGCAAAGTGTTTTATTTTTTATTATAATGCCTTTTCATCAAGAATTGATAGTGAACGCCTAAAAATGGATGAGGGCTCTTTGGGTTAAGAAATAAATTTGTATAATTCAAATGTAAATCAAATCGTATGAACCGCATTGTCAATGACCTAACCTTATTCAGAATGAAAGAAACGTCTTTTAATAACAATATTGCTTCATTCGCAAAAAAATAATTGTTCAAGAGTAAATCCACTTGATTAATAATTGCATGCAAACAAAAACAATGGGCCCTGAGAATTTTCCAAGCATCAGTTTCATTGAGGTAGAGGCAAGACGGTGTTTTAATTTCCTCTGTTAAGCAGCCAAGTTCACACATTCAGCGTATTGCTAAAACAATCAAGGCTGCAAAACAGTTAAAATTATTGTGAGAAAGTACCACTGCATCGCATGCCGGTCTTTCAATAGGGGAGTATGAAATGAGTGCATGTGTATGTATGAATGATCTACAATGATGTATGGCAGAAATTGGAAATAGGATATAGTTGGTAATTTTATACAAACTAGTATCTCAAAAATAACAAGTTTTCAGGAGACACATTAATATACTTTATTCTACCGCTGTTGTTATAAAACATCATTGGAATGGTTTCATCCTCAATATCTTTGAAGAAGTTAATAAGGAAGGAAGCAAAGATGTTCCCATCCATGCCATCCTTTCCTTGAAGCTAAACATAGCATAAAATATTTTTTTTTTGCAATACGAATTAAAGGAATATGTATGTTAAATATGAATCATTCAAATTATGTACATTCACACAGATTTTGTCACTAATGACCCGGGATTCACCTTTCGGCATCTTCAGCTGGAACTTGAACTGGCGCTTAGTAAATGAATGTTTCGTGTTTATATAATAAATAAATGTATCATCGAGTTTAAAGCCATTGCTGGCGAAAAGGATAAGCCCATGGGAAAGCCCACAGATTATAGTGAGTAGTTTTAAGAATTATATTTATTTGTTTGTCGGATAATATGTATATGTACATAATATGTATGTATTGAAATTCTGAATTCATTACATCAAATAACGCAAAACTGACAAAAGTTGAGATACATGCTTGTAGAAAATTAACAACGATATGCTGGAATAAAAATCCAGCTCTTTGACTGCAACTCCGATATTAACACTTTAACTGAGGGCTATTTTTTTTGCAAATTCACAATATATTTTGAAAAATTTAACTGAGCAAGTTAGTATTGAAAAAGAAAATTAAGCATTGTTTAGAATAGGCTTTCTGAAACAGATGACGTAGCTTCAAGATAGATTAGAAGCAAGGAATGATCCCTGTCCAGCGAATAACGCGCATGTGATTAAAAACGGAATTTTCCGTGACCCGCAGATAAAGTGTCAACACATCAAATCTTATCCTGTTTGTAACAGTAATTTGTGGATTTCCACCAAAGCTTTTCAGTGGAATAAATGGTCTTTGGAACCAACACCGTCATTTGTTAAGCATTTGAGTAGTCATTTTTTTGCGTATCTTTTATTATTTATTTATTTAGAATTTGAAAATAAAATAGTGAGTGTGAGGCATTCCATATTATAAGCTCTTTGAAATCAGCATTATTCAATAAAAAAAATAAACTTTTGAAGTTATACCTCATGGGCAAAATATATGCTGTCACTGTTTTATACTATTACATACATTTCAATAGGTAATTAGGCTCCACGGAACTTCTAAGAACTTATGACTAATGATGAATAAGCCTATACTGGGTATTTTATAAACACAAGGCTGGATAGAATGATTAATTTAATTAGAGCTACCCATTTCAAAACAGAGGTCAATAGACACAATGAAATGGTGTTAAAAAAGGATTCGAGCTTGAAAGAAATACATGTTCCCATTGAATAACTAACTAGAAAATTTAAATTAACTTTGATTATTCCACGTATTGTGTAACTAACTGTGACACGTGTTTCGCCTCTTTCAGAGGCATCTTCAGACTTACTATCGCAAAGTTTGCTTAACACTTCTTAAGCGGGCCACGACCAAAGTCGTTTTTAGCGGACTGTACGTAGAATGCGGATCACGACAAAAGTCGTTTTTAGCGTATTGTCGGTAGAATGCGGATCACGGCATAATATGTTTTTTTTTATATCGTCGCTTGTTTGCGGGACACATAATATCACGGGTTTGTTTGTCGGCGTTAAATAAAATGCCGCAACTAATTAACATTAGTCCTAATTCTTTGCTAGATTATAAGGGTGGAAGTTTGAGCTAAGAAACAAAAAATCAACTGTGTTATAGATTTATTTTGCGATCTCCATCGCTAGTTTAGATCGAGTCGTTTAACGAGTTAAACACTGCTTTTTAGACGTATTTTTATTGTTTTTATAGTTTGTTTACGCAATTGTTATTGTATTTATATATAAGCATACACCATGATAAATTTAAATGATACATGCACATATTAGTATATGATTATCAACCAATACACATGTTGCGTAGATTGGTTCATTAGTTTAATTCTTCAAAAAAACTGCGGCAACCGCAAGTGACCCTTTTTTGACAAGAAGCAATAAAACTAATAAGTTATTATGCATTGAATGTTCGTATTTATTATTTACAAAAAGGGTGACACATGTGTCTCGAATATTTACGCTGTAGTTTTTACGGCATTAGATTTTACACTTCCAGTGGTAGTCAAGTTGTAGGAATGGCGATTATATATTATAATTATTTATATAATTATAAAATATTGATAAATATGCTATTTTGTTATATAGAATGTTTTGAATATTTAATATTTATAACATGCGGAGTGCTATCTACTAAATTGATAACAGGTTTTATATTCAGCTTTGAAACATAATGAAATTATGATGATATCGAAATGTTCTAATTTTATTTTTAATGATTAGATGTCACGTATGATTTGTTTTTAAATTTCAATCGAAAATATCGTTTGGTTTAGAAGTTGTGTTGATTTTAAGAATGTAATATATTTGTGCGCTAATCACTAAAAAACGCCCGCTACAGGCTTGAGTCTATTTTTTGAAGCGCCCGACTAAGAAGTGTTAAGTAATGAAGCAAGATTGATTCTAACATTTTAAAATTATAAAATTACAAAATGGATTGGGTTTTTTTTCCTTTTAAGAGGAGCAAGGAGGGGGGTGTAGAATCGAAATAAAGCAAACAGATAATGATACTAATTTTACTAATGAGTTGTAAACAATCAGAATGGGATTTTTCCTTTTTAATGGAAGCAAAGAGGGGATTATAAAATGCAAACAAATTTAATCATACTACTAATGACGTTAAACATTACAAACTATTAAAACTAATGAGCTACAATCAATCATCTAGGTTTGTGATTACTCTATTAATTGGAAACAATTTGAGTAACGGGGAACCGCCTGTGCTATTAAGAATATTATTTAATAATATTTCTTTTTTGTTAAGAGTTTTATTAATTTCTAAAAATTCTAAGCTATTCATCTTTAAACCCTTTTTATTTACTCGGTGGAGTATTTCTAAATTACAAATCTGATTAAAATTATGATTATTTTCTATTAAATGATTGGCAAACTCAGAAAAATTGTTACTTTTTAGACATCTTATATGTTCTTTAATTCTAATATTAAAGTTTCTACCTGTCTGTCCAACATAAGACGCTTGACAGTCTCCACAAGAGAGTCGATAGATACCACTCTGTGACGATGAATCTACGCGATCTTTACTGTTCAATAAAATTTTACCTAAATTATTTACTGTATAAAACGCGGGTTCTATATTGTCTGGCAAAAATTTAACTATCTTTGACGAGATGTCTCCTAAATAAATAATTCTACGCCAGTTTTTAATATTATCGTTTGCTTTCTTCTCTCCTGAAAAAATATTATTTACTATGAGTTGTTTAACTTGCTTACGTTTAAGTAAGTTAACTACTACGTCTGTGTTGTAACCATTATTTACAGCTATCTGTTTAATAATGTTTAACTCTAATTCAAAGTTGACTTTAGTGAGAGGGATGTTAACTAATCTATTAATCATTGCATGGAATGATGAGAGTTTTTGCGACCACGGGTGAATTGATTGATGGTGAATGACGACATCTGTATAAGTAGGCTTTCTGTAAATGGCAAATTCTAATCTGTTGCTATTATTTTTCTTTATTGTTATGTCAAGAAAATTTAAGGTTTTTTGTTGCTCGATTTCTAGTGTGAATTTAATATTTGTATGCAATGAATTTATATAACGTAAAAAGGTATCTAACTGTCTATCTGTTCCTGTCCAAATGCAAAAGATATCGTCTACATAACGATACCAAGTTTTTACATTTTTAAGTAACGTGTGATTTGACTTAAAGAGATTATTCTCAAAATAATCCATAAAAATATCCGCGAGCAAAGGTGAAATAGGACCACCCATAGGTAATCCTACCGATTGTTTGTAAAATTTTTTATTAAACAAAAAATAGTTTTGTTCAATACAAATATTAAAAAGTCTAAGCATTTCTTTAACGACGTTGCTATTAATATCCGAAAAAGTTAAAATTTCGCTGACTATATTTTTGCACTCTTCCGTTGGTACGTTAGTAAATAAATTTGTTACGTCGAATGATACTAATTTACAATTACTAGTTAATTGTATGTCTTTGATTTTTTCTGTGAAGTCTATGCTATTCTTAACTGTATACTTCGGTTTAAACACGTTGTAAGAATTAAAAACGTCATTTAATTCACGGGCGATTTTGTAAGATGGAGAACTACAAAAAGATACCACGGGACGAATCGGTATCAAGGGTTTTCTTGACATAACAATAAAGAAAAATAATAGCAACAGATTAGAATTTGCCATTTACAGAAAGCCTACTTATACAGATGTCGTCATTCACCATCAATCAATTCACCCGTGGTCGCAAAAACTCTCATCATTCCATGCAATGATTAATAGATTAGTTAACATCCCTCTCACTAAAGTCAACTTTGAATTAGAGTTAAACATTATTAAACAGATAGCTGTAAATAATGGTTACAACACAGACGTAGTAGTTAACTTACTTAAACGTAAGCAAGTTAAACAACTCATAGTAAATAATATTTTTTCAGGAGAGAAGAAAGCAAACGATAATATTAAAAACTGGCGTAGAATTATTTATTTAGGAGACATCTCGTCAAAGATAGTTAAATTTTTGCCAGACAATATAGAACCCGCGTTTTATACAGTAAATAATTTAGGTAAAATTTTATTGAACAGTAAAGATCGCGTAGATTCATCGTCACAGAGTGGTATCTATCGACTCTCTTGTGGAGACTGTCAAGCGTCTTATGTTGGACAGACAGGTAGAAACTTTAATATTAGAATTAAAGAACATATAAGATGTCTAAAAAGTAACAATTTTTCTGAGTTTGCCAATCATTTAATAGAAAATAATCATAATTTTAATCAGATTTGTAATTTAGAAATACTCCACCGAGTAAATAAAAAGGGTTTAAAGATGAATAGCTTAGAATTTTTAGAAATTAATAAAACTCTTAACAAAAAAGAAATATTATTAAATAATATTCTTAATAGCACAGGCGGTTCCCCGTTACTCAAATTGTTTCCAATTAATAGAGTAATCACAAACCTAGATGATAGATTGTAGCTCATTAGTTTTAATAGTTTGTAATGTTTAACGTCATTAGTAGTATGATTAAATTTGTTTGCATTTTATAATCCCCTCTTTGCTTCCATTAAAAAGGAAAAATCCCATTCTGATTGTTTACAACTCATTAGTAAAATTAGTATCATTATCTGTTTGCTTTATTTCGATTCTACACCCCCCTCCTTGCTCCTCTTAAAAGGAAAAAAAACCCAATCCATTTTGTAATTTTATAATTTTAAAATGTTAGAATCAATCTTGCTTCATTACTTAAGCAAACTTTGCGATAGTAAGTCTGAAGATGCCTCTGAAAGAGGCGAAACACGTGTCACAGTTAGTTACACAATACGTGGAATAATCAAAGTTAATTTAAATTTTCTATTAAAATGAACTTCCACAAAGTTACCGCCGAAACCATCGAAAGAATAACTAACTCATTGCTTGTATCAAGAAAACAAGTCAAAGTTATCACATTCAGGGGTTTCAAAAGTGTTCTTATAGTTATGGAATAAGTATAAAAGAGTTTTTTTTTTTAATATAGTGCCTTTCCACCAAGTATTGCCACCTTAAAATTGAGTGAACTTTGGGTGTTTAACTAGATGGCTGCCACAGACGAGATATCTCATAAAATTTAATAATTAATTATATTAAAAATTTAAAATTATAGCCGGTGTGCTAAGTACAAACGTACTTTTTTCTATGGCAGCCAAAAAATTAAGTTCATTTGACACTGTTAGAGATCAATGGGTTGACTACATTATTTTATTTTACAGAGCTGAAAAAAATGTGGTACAAAATCTATTCTAGTGAAAAACGGTAGAAAGACATTCACCACATTTAATAAATTTGCATATTACTTGACAGATGGCAACATGTCTTAACAAACCAATTTTAATAAGGGGCATAAATTTGTACAAATGACGCTTTATTTTGGTACATAGATGTTGTAGAACCGACTGAAATATTTAATAATAAATTTTAAATTATCATTTTTGAGGTTTTTTCTGTTGTGCCTCTTTTGACCATTATCTAGATTTGAAAATGCTGACGAAAGCAGAAAGGCTGTTTTAAAAAAAGCGATTCGGATTCATAAAGATTGGGAAGCCGTGTTGGAAGTTTCAAGTTAGCTCTACGCATACTGATAAGCTTTTGCTTGTGTCGAAATATTTAAAACTATACAAAAATAGATAGTATCAAAAATATTCAGTGACATTGGGGGATTTGAAATTACATATGCGCAATGTCAGGAAAATGTATAATTAGATGTACAACGGAGCGATCTTACGGTGTCATAACGATAAAGCCAACCGGACTGGATGGCACATACTGATAGTCGAGATGCAAATGAATATTGAACATTCTGTGCGCGCGATAATATTATGAAATAAAAAGATTTAAATATGTTTCAAGTATACCCAAGGTCAATTGATTCATAGATTACAAACTTGAATCCAAATGAGAAACGAAATAAAAAAAAGATTTAGCATAGATAAAAAGCTGTGAATTTACGCATGGGCGGCATCACACTGTGAATCACCCGCAGGCAGGTGATGTTTTTATTTTATTTGACTTCCTTTTTCCTTTCACCGATGTGGTGCAAATCTTAGGGCCATAACGGTGCAATTTAAAATGCTAATTTCGATTGTAATTTCGCAGAGAACATGTGACTCATTTTCCACGACAGGATAGTGCCACGTTGGTAATTTATTTTAGGAATTGCATAATTAAGGCCAGTGTCATTGGCCATGGAACATGACGATAAGTTTAGATTAAAAGCTTAAAACAAAAACTGAAATTTGTGTACAACATTACAGTGGCGGCCGGTCAATGTGGCATTGGATCAATACACCCCTTGTATATGTAGGGGCGGTTATATTTCATGAAATAATATTCAAACATAACATTTATACCATTCAATCATTTTAAATTCTTCATGTATTTATTGTCTAAAATAAAATAAAATGTTCTAAAATATTTATTATAGACAATAAATACATGAAAAATTAAAAATGAGTTAAAAAGAAATGTTTCTATATTATTGTTAGTAACAGTAAAAATATGCCAGTAGTACTCAAAGGGTTAAAGGAAAGAGATGTTGAGCAACTGCATGGTCAATCATGAAAATGTTGTTAAGAGATACAGATTCTATAATCATTGGCGGTGTGTATAAAATGACGATGAAAATTTTAATTAAAAAAAAAATGCTGCAACTAATGAATGCTTAATGTTTCCATAATGTTGATTATTTAAATGAATACTTATTTTGAGATTATATTATGCTAGGCTATTGAATATTTAAAATATTATGCAAATTAACCTGATTCAATACATCCACTTTCACAGAATGTGCAAAAGAAGTTTGAAGAGATTAATCAGTTCTCAAAAATTCCTGTTTATTATCAAACTTTTCGAATAGTATGAATGTTTATGTAACAAGTTCTTGTTTGTCAAAACGACTATTGTTTTTTTATTCACATCATCATATTCATTCACAAACATAGGCTTTTTTTTTTTATTCGATAAACTTTTTTCTTTTCTTTTCTGCATCACACCGAAGATGATATCTCCTCAATGATACAGTTAAGATACATTTCATTTAGGTACAATTTGAAAGGCAACAATAAATAATAATTACAAATATATAGATATTAATAAAGGTTAATTAAATACAAAGAATTGGTATAATTACAAGTAAAAACAATTAAATAATAATAAGCAAGAATGATAGTGAATGGGACTAATAAACAACTTTTAATTTTGAGACAGATGTGATTAAGGATTGAATGGTGAGGGACAGGGAAGGTAAACTTTTTCTCCAAAAGAAGTAGCAAATTTCTTGAAGTGACAGAAATTTTCTGAAGACGAAACTAGATCTGGATGCCCGATAGGACCATCACGATTATTTCTACATGACAAAAACAATATGCTTCATTCTACTGACATAATCGGACAATTCCAGAGAATATGCTCTGAATCTTGATTACTGTCACCACAAGGGCAGTGTGGGCTAAGTTTGATTTTAAATTTATGTAACTTGGCATTAAATGCACCATGTCCGGTGACAAACATAGGCTATTAATTCATCTTTTTACTGTGGTGGGTACAATTTTATATTTATATCATGCAAAGATACAATTTTACCACTTGGAAAGGATTAAGGCTTAATATATTATAGCATAGGTTCCCAACCTTTTTCGGGTGGCGACCCCTTTTTATAAAAGCCATGAGACTAGCAACCCCCCCCCATTGTCTCCGAAGCGCCTTTTTTTTTTAGCTCACCGAGGAATTTGAAATCCTCGATTTGCTATACTTTTGGTCTGGATTGTCTCCGAAGATCCTTTTTTTTTTTTTTTAGCTTACCGGGGAGTTTTGAATCCTCGATTTGCTATATTGTTAAAATCTAAAAAAAGTTGACGACCCCCAGGTTGGGAACCCGTGTATTATAGTATAGTGAACGGTATCCCAATCAGGGGCCACAGCACAGTTTTGGGTGGACACGGGCAAATATCCATAAACTTCCAGATTTTAAAAATCAGGCAGCGAAAAACATTTTGGAAAATCTGCAAATTATTGGATTTTTTGAAATCGAGCATCTGGGAAGAGCTAAAAAAAAAAAGCTTCGCGTCTTTTTTTTGGGAATTCCATAAATTCTTGGGTCAAATTTTGAAATCAGCCAGTGAGCAAAATGTTCAAAGAATTAGAAAAGTATTTTGGAATCCTTCAATCCCCGAGTCTTGAAAAACTTATTTGTACAGGTATAGGGGCCACGGGCCCAAAAAGGTTGAGAAACTATGGTATAGTGCAGGGAGGGGGCAAACTTTTCGGATGAAGGGCCAAATTCGGGAATTCAAAATATGCGGCCGGCCGCAAGTAAAATACCATTTTATATGAACACCATTTTATATGAACACCATTTTATATGAACACCATTTATTATCATGAAAAAAACAATCTTATGAGAGGAATGTAACTGTTTTACATCTTTTACACTTTTTTTAAAATTCAGGTGCTAATTTTGTAGTCGAGATTCTTAAAACTGCTTGTAAATGTTCATCAGTGATGTTTGATAGTAAAGAGGTTCAGATTGAAAATGTTTGTTCATAGGTTGATCCAAAAATAGCGATTATTATATTTATTTTAAACCTTTTTTTAAAAAGGGGTAAAAAGATAAAAACGTGAATCATTATTAAAATTATAATATTGCCCGCGGGCCGCAGAAAAATACGAGGCAGGCCACATGCGGCCGCGGTTTGCCCGTGTCTGGTATAGTGGATTCATTTGTCTGTTCCTTTTATTAGGTACTGCATGTCGTTTTTGCATTATATATACAAGAAACCAAAAATTGAAAAAAAAAACTTACAATTCCTGCCGTTGTTTTCTCAGACGAGCCTTCCAATCTGCAAGTTCAACAGCTAAATGATTACTATCGGATCCAGTCGAAGACGAAACGTTATAAGATGAAGAATTGGATCTTGTGTTGTTCTGTTTGTTGCTTGGATGCCGAGGTGGGGCATCTTCATTGCTGGCGGCCTCCGTGACGACCAGGCTGGCCCAATGGCTAAGGTAGTGGTCCCTCTCTTTCGCCAGACGGCGTATGTGATTGTACATGGCGGCCGACTGGAAGAGCTCCAAGGAGTCTGGCGTGAGAACAACGGTTTGATTGTCTGTTACCTATCATAGGAATAAAAAAGTTGTTTAATGATTAACAAATTTACTACATTGCTAAACAATACCCAAATACTAAGCGCAGTTTGATGTTAGATATATTTAGTTATTTTATGTTTAGAATTAATTAAGATCATCTGGGTGTTGGACTGACAATGGAATGGCTACGTATGTGTTGAAAATTCGTGAAGTTTTAAGGAGACACGATCAACTTTACATTTCTTACTGTATTTTTAGAGAAAACTTTTCAGTTAACCCTCCAGAGACGAGAGCTTTTTTCCGATAAAAAAAATATTTTCTAAGCCATATTGAATAAGTAACGGATAACTTTTATTCCTATCCAAAATTTAAAAAAAAAAAACGCAAAGTCGTTGTATAGAAACCCTGCATGACTATATGGTCATGCTCATCTTTTTATTACCGTGTAATATTGAATACGGACAGTAGTAAGGACAAAAGTGACCGTATGGGCTTGGAAACATTCGGGGTTGAAATATAGCTAAACGTGATTTTTTTAAAAATATTTACAATTTGACCTCTTTAGATCAACATAATTTCAAAACAAATATATTAGCAAAATAACTGTAAATAATTTTATGTTTTTATAAAAAAATATCTAACAGTTTCAAAAATTAAATTAAAAAAACGGAAATTCAAAAAATCACATGTGCTTTTGGAGACCGTTCCTGTTCCCACGGCTGATGACTTACTGTAGTCCGTACCCTTCTTAACCAAATATGAGCGAAAGCAACGGTATTCAGGTAGAAAAAGTATGAATAGTGGGATCAATAGACAACGGTGTTTTGTGTGACCATATGGTGACGCTCGTCCTTGGAGGGTTAATGACGAGATATAAAAACTGTGAAGGTCAAAGGTATAACTAGTTCAATATTTTTATTTAAAGTGTCTATTAAGAGATTGTTGTATAATTAGCTATTATTCATACATCAAAGGTAAGATTTTACTGTTAGGATATTTATTTGGTAAATAGTTTAAGCAAGTTTTCATATTTACTATTGATTACATATTAAGGTAACGAAGTAATATATATCACGGCCTTTTTTTCGTCTGAAATAGAAGAGTAAAGATAATTTTTAATGTGCAATTATCACCCATGTCTATTTGACACTGCTAGGACTTGAAACAACTTGGATATTTAAATGTTAAACTAAAATAAATGAAAAAGTAGGAAATGTTATCAGCAGTTAAAATTATAACATACGGTGAAAAACTCTCTTTAAGTTGAGTATTATCTTGAGCACGAATTAATTGCCAGCCGTAAAACAATGAGATAGGGGTCAGATCATTTGGTTATGTGGGAAGTGAAGAGGCTAGAAAAATATCTAGAACACTTTCAATATAATGTTTACAATAGTTAGCAGTACTCTATGCTAAAATCTCTCAAGATAATTTTTGAATCATTGTTCAATATGGATTCAATTCCAACTGTATAAAAATAGCACAAGAGAAAAAAAGATTCCATAAGAATTAATTAATTTTATTTTCTCAATGCTTTGATTGATTGACCCTTACAACAATAATTACACATGTGAATTCTTAAATATATTGTATGGTTAATAATAATTTTATCTAATTAAAAAAATCTAATTTTAGGTAAACGCTTAAAAATAAATTTACACCGATGGTTAAAATCAATTGATCAGTGATTTTAGGTGGACGAAATACGAAGTAAAAACATGATTACCATTTTACTACTTCGCTCACTTCACCTCTCGAGGGCTTATATAATGTATTTGAATGATACAATATCTTCTTCAATATGCCTTTTAGCATCTAATAATTCAACAGACGGATGACATGTCTTTGTTAGCTCCATGTCTCAAATAAAATATTTATGGCGCATAATGTCTTCACATCCTTAGCTATCAAATAGTTTCTCCTATACAAAAATAGGTATCGCCATAATACTTGGAAGGAATATTAAATTTGTTTGAATATTAAAACACTTTCACTTATTATTAATGAATCGTATAATTCCTGTGGGGCAGAATAATTCATTAAATAAATTGTCAACACCGAAGTCTTAGAGGCATGCTGATATTACGGTGTCAGAAAGAAATAAAACAGGAAAAGATTACACAACAAATAAATTTCACACTGCAGTAAACGGAACAAAAAAATATGTTTTTGAATACATTAAAATAGAAGGAGTTTGAAGTAGAAGTATAATCCATTCATAACAAATTCAACAAAAAAATATTGATAAAAGTTTTTGTTGCTATGTCTAAATAGAATAAATGAAATGAAGTTATAAAAACACGAAGACAGATGAGCTTTACAAAGCAGGGAATTTAATCATTAATAGGAGTCGTAATTTTACACGATATTGACATGCATTTTTTTAAGAGATTTAAGTGATTTTTCTGTTATATAATTCTTTTCATATGTAATTTCATCATTCGATCACTGACGAATATATAAGACGAATTAGATCAATCTATACTTTTTCGATAAATCGCCAGTTAATTCCTTTATGGGTGAGAAAACCAAACTTCATAATGTAATAAAATAAAATATATAGTATAGAAAAAATAGTTAAGCACATACCTGTTTTATGCACTCCACAATCCCATGTTGAGTCCCAAAATCGAGTTCCTTAATTCGTGTAATAAAAATTTCTTTATTAGGACACTGGACGGCAGCACCGAGTAAAAGGAGAATCAGCAGTTTCATATTCTCCAAGCCTTCACGAGACTCCGGCATTTTACCAAGACTGATGCACTCCGGTAAAATGAGTAGCGTTTGACCTAGTTCTTCTTCGTAGAGAGCTTTGATGTTCTTGACGATGCAGTCAAAGTTTTTCACACGGGCCACCATCAGTGCCTGGTCCTCCAATCCTTCGAGAGAGTTTATTTGATGAGGAGGCTCCGGGTCGATTTGGAGGACGACTTCGTTTAGTAAATGACCGTTCCATAGCGCAGCGTAATCGGAGAGGCGTTCCGGTTGTGAAAGACATGAGGCGAGCTAGAATATAAAGAAAACACCGTAATATAGTTTGACCATTAGTATATTGGTGAATGTAAAGGAGAGGAGAAGCGTGGAGTGTGACAAGAAGGTCCTGTATTATATGTTCAGTAAAATGTCCATCTTTTATTTACCCACATATGCTGTTCAATTCCATGTTCAACTAATTCTCTTATTGCAGGGTTTTTTTACACAGTTCCGAAATTTTAAGGTCTAATGTAATGGAACGTATCATTAATTTCACCATATAAACTTCATCTTTTTTACACGGAAAGTATCCCCCATGCAAAAAGAAAATTGGGTGTATTTACAACATCATGTTGTAGAAATAAGTAAAATGATACTTGTATTGCTGTGGATGACTACCCAGGTTAACCCGCTAAACTTTGAAGAATTTTTTTGTTTAATAATATTTTTAATATTAAAGAAAATGATTATCTAAAATAATAAGTCGTGAATAGAATTGTGTAAATGATTTTACGTTCATATTATGCTCTGTTTATCCTGTCTTTTTACTAGACCCTTCAAGACTGATAGATCGATTGTATTTATTGTATTGTAATTGGGAAATTGACTATTGGGACTGTTTTTAGATGAATGTTTGAATTTGCACTCTGCAATAAAATATTTTTTAATGGAGGTGTTCAAAGAGGACTGGTAAGGGTAGAAAGAAGGGGGTAAGGAAAAACTCGAACTTAGGTAATCACTCTGTTGAGCTATGTTTTTAGAATTATCTCTTCACATCCGATTAAGGTGGGCAGGATGGGATGACATGACAAATATTCATGGCTTAGAATAAAGAGTCATACATTGATTGAACAATGGATGAGGACATTCCATTTCTTTACCACACAACTCAGCAAGCAGTACTTTCTACTATTTTGCAGACTTACTAAAAACGGTTGGTTTAAATGATAAAGGATAAAGGAACCAGTGTACCTGTAACTTTGTGAAGAAATAAATTTTGGAATGAGTCATAGAATAAAAATGGGTATACCATTGAGAACTTCTGATACTAAGACGTATACAATATTTCTAAAAAAGAATGTGAAATATTATGATATAAAGAAAATAGTCGAAAATATTACTGGCACATTTATATTTGCAGGGATATGGTCAAACTGTACTGGTAAACAATCCAGAAAAGTTCAAATTGAAGTATTTTAGAAGGGACTTGGTTATTCTGTCGATTGTGAGCGTCACAATCACGGATTTAAGTAAGTCCTTGATACTATTGGTAGATTTAAAGCGAAATCAAAATAATCACAATAACCGTTACGGGTCGATCGGTTGTGAATACAATAACAAAACGCGATCAAAACAGTCGCAAGAGTTATGAAAGAAAGTTTTAATAAATATTGCGAAAACTTTTTCGAAGCCGAATAGGAAGTTCGACGGAATCATCAAAGCGTACCGAGCAGTGTTTAACATTGTCGTTCGTTGATTAATCACTAAGTACGTAACGAGTAACTAAAAACCGCAGTCCGATGATAAAATTATCTTCAGAACATACTTGGAGGCAGCCATCCATGACCGCTTGTCGTCCGAGCATATTTGTTGCAACTACCACAGGTATCAGATTGTAACTTACCCATGACACTAGAGGCCCTCCCAAGAATTCTTCTATGTCGGCACCAGAAGCTGCCATTTCGGACTAACGATTGTCACATTTATAAATGATAACTTAAAATACATAACAGGTTTACCGAAGTCGAAGTTTTAAATATTGAACAACTACATTATACAGAATTACGAACGACATCTGCGATATGAATGGGACTGCAAAATAACAAACTTAGCAGAGTACTGTCAGTGTTTCCGTATAAAAAAATTGACCTAGTTGCAATAAGTGCTGCCATAACAGTGGTAAGTAATCGTATATGACGAAAAAATCATTATAATTTTCCCTAATAAATAATACTTTATTTATAAAACAACAATGAAAAAACTGTTATTCTAAATCAATATTAAGTCACGAATTTAAAAAGAATAATTGAGTTAAGTTTATGTTGATATTTTGTATAATATATAATAATTACAATATAATATAAGTCAGAAATCCAACATGGTAAAAGTCAAGTAAAAGGGCGCCATATATTCCAGTATACACACGTGGGACCGAATTACCATAGACAAGTATAATTTTGTATTTAAACAATTAAAACGAGATTGGCCTTTTTTACAGTATTGAAACTAAAACATGTATATTTCGTGATTATTTAAATATTGATAAAAAATCTTTTCTTAAAATTAGTGAAGAATTTTTTTAAATAAAAATATTTAGCTTAAAAACATTTACATCATTTGAGAAAAATAATGTTTGAAATATTTTCTAATTAAGGATATTGTTTAAAAATATATGGTTAATTCTATTAGACATTATAGTTTATAATAATAAAATTGCGCAGGAGCAAAAGTTTTTACATTGGATTTTAGAAAAAGGAATCTTAATGTTCAATTTAAATCAATTGGTGGACAAAATACCTACTATATTATTGTACGAGACGTTGTTTGTTCTACATATCATTTATACAATGAATGTACAAAACATTTTCAAGCATTACGAACGAATATTTATGTTAAATTGAAAAATACGTGTAAGTAATATGATAAAATTTATTGAAAAAGAATGTTTGAATATTTTATTGATTTACGCTCGATTTTGATCTCTCAATAGAAGATATATACAAAAACTTCAATTTGGAAAAGAAAACTATGTGTACCTGGAAAGGTGTAAAAATCCTTGCAGCACTGATAATGAATTCTTTCTTAGTTTACTAACGGCCTCGCTCGATTATTCTGAATAATGTTTTGAAGCGCAGAATTTTAGCCCTATTCTATTTCATAGATGTCAGCATAAAATACTTTGAATAAAAGCGCGCTCTCTTGGCGAATAGAATATCTATATTTATGTTTCTCTCGAGTGAGGGCTGAGAGCCGAGAGGGAATATTGTTGAGATAATTCAGTATTTTTTGAGGAGTGTTGGAGAGTGGGTATCGCTCGTTTTTTAACGTCTACGGTATTTCGCTTTTTATTGAATCGTGTAAATATTTGGACAGGCTTTCTAATGTCAAACCAAAATTTAGTACAATTGTAAAATAATCGTAAGTTGTGAGCCGCAACCGTGCCGCGTAATATGAAATATTAATATTTTCAGTACAGTGTGTGGATAAATATTATTAGTGAAACTTGTGATTGTTGTTTTGTTTTGTTAGCAGCAACTAAATAAGGAAGTGTATATTGGTGATTTCTCCTTGTTCAAAGCTGTGCGAGATCTTGAAGACAGAAAGTAAATACAGCAAGAGAACATGTAAGCTGTTTTTTTTAACAATATTCAAAACATTACCGCGTATTTGTGATTATCAATAAACACTCACGTTGTATGTATTTCAACCAGCATATTGTAAGAATTATATTAATTTTTGTTTATTATTTTTTCATTGCATACTTCTACTCGTCTTTACTCACATTTATGTAAATAAAATCAGTAGGTTTATATTATCCAATCAGAATGGATTGGTACAATGTTTTTTTGATAATTATTTAAAAATAATTCGTCACTGCATATTATTAATTCGACGATGCGTTGACAAAACACGACTACTTATAATCCGCGGTGGCTTCTTTATTGCTTACAAGTAAATTTTACCTGATATATTTGCATGCAATTTTTGCAATCTTTAATTATTGTATTCAGGCATTGTATTATCATAGTTACTATAATACAGCGGCTCCCAACCTTTTTTATTAGCAAAAATCGTCATCGCAAGATATTATTATTGTCTATGAATTTCAATACGTATTTTGCTTGTAATATAAAATTTCAAAATATGTTTTTAAATGATTTGATAATGTTTTAATAGGTTCTTTGAACTTTCCTAGTTTAATATTTTACAAATAAATAACACGTTTTCAGCGAATTTACTTTATAAGTAGGATACATGCAGATACTCGAAAAGCATATTATTCCAAAACAGTAAAACAAAACCAACATTTTTCAGAAAATTCTAATGATGATAGATAATATTGTTGATCAAATCAACCAAACAAATTTTGTAAAAAAAAATCTGTGGTTGAAATTACAGTTTATACTAAATTTCATTTGCGGCTTTTTACATTTAGCGTTCAATACAATATTTTACACTGAATAGTGTATGGAAAAATGACAACAGTATCGTAGCGAAGAGGGGGCTTGAGGTGGTGGCCAGAAACCCCTTTTATAATAATAAATTGGCAGCAAAGGAAACAATTAATAATTGTTAATACTTACTTATAATATTTAATTCATTATTTTTTTATTATGAAATTTAAAAATGCGCGGCATTAGCATTAAATTAATTCCTGTTACTCATACAACCTCCCCGTCCTTTAGGAGTTCCATATTCGTGCCTGATCGACAATGATATCTCGCTCAGCGAAAACTGTCTTGTTATAAGCAAGGTTTTTAAACACTAATTATTACGCGAAAACAATTTATTTTTGACTTGTATTAATTTATCTGGTCAGTATTTAAGTCAACATATGGACAGTATTTAATATCAGATATTCAGTATTTATATTAAATGGTTAGTGATTATAAAGACTAGTCAGTATTTAATTTTACTATTCATCTCTATTGAAATCTTAAAGCCATACTTCCAATTGACCAAATTTAATAGAAATACTAACCTTTCTATGTTTACACCAGTGGTTCCTTCAGACCCTCAAGGGTCCGTGAAACCACTGAGGGGGTCCGTGACAAATTAAAAATCATTTGAGGGTGCGTGGACAGCGTTAGGGGGGCGCGGAAAAATAAATATTCCTGTAACCTCTTTTATTATTACGAAAGTGAAAATTAATCAAACACTAACAAAAAATAATATTTATATACCATTTATAATGAACATTTGCTTAACAACTTTTCAACTTTGTTGTATAAAATATTTGGGCATTTTTTACAGTACTTCTAACGCTCAACATCAAATATTAAAACTCTTTTTAAGGTTCTTCAGAATGAATTTTAATATTGTATTTCTTTGGTTACGTAAGAATTTAAAAATAATCAAATAGCTATTCACTGCGGTATTACTAAAAAAAGGATATGAAAAAATAACTCATTCTTTGTATGAAATATCATTACATCTCATTCGGTAGTTGACTAGTTGATTCATGCAAAAAAGAAATATTATACTTAATAACGTTTTATGTGTTTTTACTGATATACTTAGCAGCGTACGAAAGAAAGAATTAAGCCAATCTGCGGGAACAATATAATAAATATTACAGAGATCAACGTTGTTAGTATGTTTACTTCCCCTATTATAATTATATAATATACCCTTCATCTACGAACGAGTGGTTCTCAGAAATCAGGTGGTTGGCGAATATTGACGTGTCTTTTTTTAATCTACAAAACTTGTGTGAATGTACATAATTTGAACGATTCAATTTATGATTTAATTGTGAAAAATATTTCACAATTTTCCCGATAGGAAGAGTACGCATATTCTAAACAAAATATATTTGCTCTTTTTTTAAATGTTCATGTCTCTGATTTAATTTATTTTTGTGATCGCTGAGTATTTAGTGACCAACGCTTCTGAAAAAGGAAATCGAGTTCGATTTGCGCCGCTTTTGAAACCGAACCCATTTTGCGCTATTCATTTGCTCCGTAGCACAATAACCACTAGGCCTGATCGAGCGATCGACTGTGCGCCGGTAGGTACGGTTCCAATCCAGTGATGGTCTTAATAATTTGTACAGACCAGGACCACGAATCGCTGATCAATGGTTTACTTGATCAAAATAACGCCCTTGTTCAATGGAAGTTAATGTTTTAGCTTTTGAATATTTGTGTACATATCGCTACCCTACATTAACAGTGGAATAAGTCGAAAATATTAGTTTCGAGATAATTGAACTTTAAGGTTTGTGTTGTACTTTTTAAAAAGCGAAGCATGGTTTTGTATTGTTACTTTTACGGTTTATGATAGAAGATAATAGTAGTTTTTTTTGTATACTATTATCTGTATCTATTTACTTTCATAATCTTGCTGAATCGTTGAAGTTACAAGGCAATATAAATAATTGTAAATGTAAGATTTTATTTTTCAATGCGGCATTTTCTTTTTAAATTAAAATATTTCAGTGTTTCATTATAAAGGGTTACCTTTCAGCAATCGATACTCGTCTTAAAATCGACTTTTCCCTCTTTATCTCACTGTTGCTATACGGTAGCGATATAGAGATACTGAAAAGCTTTGAAGCTATTCAAAACCCACAATATTTCAGTGTGGTACAGGTAGTGAAGCCTCCAGTATCAAACACGGCCAAGTTAATTTGACTACTTTTTAACGAAATTTTAATGCGAGTTAACTCTAATAACTACAAAAAATACTTAACGTTAGGTAAGCGTTTACATTCCATACAAAATACTGAATGACATTCAGTCATCTGATTCCAATCCTTCGATCTTATTGGCTTAAAATACTTAGCCAGTACGATAGCGAGATACTTTTGACTTGGCCACTTTTGATAATAACAATATTATTCAAATTTGATTTTCATACACTTGTAGTACGCGCTTGAAACTGACACAGATCTTAAATTATTGTATAGGTATTAAAGTTCCCTACTGGATTTAATAAAAAAAAAATCATCGAAAAATACATGAATGACTTGGCCGTGTTTAATACTGAACCCCTCAAATTTAAAGTACGTATAAATCTTGTCTAAATTTAAAAAGTACACAACATCTAAAATGTATAAAAAACTTATTTTTTTTTTCAATATAAAATGCTGGTTTTAGATATTTTAAAAAATAGTACGAAAATGTAGTTGTAATAATAATTGACGATGGCCTTTTGGAATGAAATAATTTTAAATATATTTGTATTGAATTAACTCTTCTGAAGTTTAAGTAATTGGGGTATTTTATGTAGTACGGAACCAGTGGTGATTATGGTAAGGGGGGGGGGTGCTCGTCGGTCTTGGTATTTAATAAATTGTCTGGATGCGCTACTGATTGTAATCATGTGAATCAGAACAAACACCGAAGGCCATCAGCTAGGCTTACCGAATCGCAAAAATTACCCAGCCAATCAGAACACGAATTAAATAATTGAATTGAATTCGTTCAATAATTTCTCATACGCAAGTGAATTTATTCAAGGATAAAATCAAACAATAAATTCTGACAGCACACCAACTAAGTCAAGTAAGCAACTTCCGAAATATCAAACGAGTATCTGTGTAATTTATTGTATAGATTTCTTTGTGGTTTTATATTTCCAGTATTAATTTATATAATGTATAATATTCATTGTTTTCATTATACTGTGTGGTTAAGCCTGTGGAGGGGAACCTGCGGCCTTTTGACTACTGTGATGTGGCCTTTTGACTTGATCAAAATAATCACTTTGATCAAAAAATTATACGCAAGCGGTTCGAACAAGAGCGTAATTAACCATCATCGGTATATGTGGAAAGCCAAGTTGAGTAACTGAGTTTAAATTATATGCACTGTTCTAATAAAGCACTCTTTTTTTAAATGATTGAATATGAGTTTATAGTACGTTTGTTCCATTCTTGGAGCGGATTTGATTTCAATATACATATTGACTGTGGTAAGGAAAAAGGACGTAACCCACAGTTTTTTCAAAACAGCTTTTTTTCGGTAATCACAATGTAACCAACCGTTCACGTTCCATCAAAAGGATGTAACTAAGCTGCAAATGCCGAATTAGTATCTAAATTTAGCTTTTAAGTTTGAAAAAAGATAGGCTTATGAAAATTGAAACCTAGAAAGAAAGATTGAAAAAAAGGTTTTTATATATAATATTAGATTATGTCAATTAAACACCAGTATAGAAATATCCGTGCCCTTCAAGGTTCTGTTTATTCAATAATTTGCATATGGCCGAAAATCTTTAAAACACGTTTATTGTGCCTTCTGTAAAATTGGCTGTGTGGGTTACGTCATTTTTTCTTTGCACAGTTGATATGTACAATTTTGTTCACACAGAAAATGATAACTGTAACTCAATGATACACGTATCCACTATTAGTCAAGTGAAAATGTGGTATATATTCAGCAAAATCAAACGAATACTATGTAATAATACACACAGGGTAAAAATAATAGTTATTTTTTTTAAATTGTCCATATATGACACATAAAATGATCTCATTGGTAACGTTAATTTATCTACACAGAGATAAATATTGAAATATTATTTTGCTACAAAATAGATTGGATAAGCTAACTAAATATTAAAGCCAAAATTGATAACGTTGAATAATTTATAAATGTTTGTTTACACAGCACACAATTCTAAAACAATTATATAATAATAATGATTGAAGCGGTTGAATGTGATTCTTTTAAATTTGACTTTATCGCGCATTTTTTTATGTTAACAAATTAGAAATCGGCTAGCAATAACTAAAATCATTCATTAGATCTTTTTTAACAATTACTTTAGATATAATAGTTATTTTAATAAAAACACAATAATCCTTTGTACTTCATTCCACTTTATTTAATATGTCAGGACCGGTTTCGCTCATTGCGAGCATTGTCAACTGATAAGAAATATAATTTAACAATGCTATTATACAAAATCTAAAAGTTATACACAACAGTTGGCATTAAAAAGAAATTGCCAATTACATTAAAATGATTCTAAAATAACACAAAATTAAAATGTTCAACACATCTAACATATAATTAAAAAGTCATCCCAGATTCATAAATTCAGAATGCGATTGAAAGTAATTACAAACATAATTAAAATTTGGGAAATTTTTGACAGTGATAAAATGCTACATTAATGAAGTGAATATGCTTAATGATATGAATATGCTTAATGATAGTTTTATGTTTTCCCCGCTTCCAAGTAGTTGGTGTGTTCATTCATCACTTAAACAAAATCGACAGCCAGGAAGATTCTGAAAAACAAATTTTTCAAAGACCATATCAATTCTAACAAAAGAAATCTATATTTATTTATTTTTTTAATTTATATAAAAGAATAGTTAACAAGGGCTAATGCAATGGATAAAGTAACGGGGAACTAGCAAAAAATATTTGATCGTTCAAAAGATCTGAATCAGGTAAAAATTTGAATCTATTGATTTCTAGGATTTCTTGCTTGTCTAGGATTTCTTTTTATGTTATCCAAAAAACAGGGCCTCCAAATTGTATTGCGCCTGTGGCCTTTCATGTGCTGAATCCGCCACTGAGAATACGAAATACATGTCGCGCTTTTTAAATAAGTGTGAAAGAATACTTAAAATGATACACAATTATAACTTTAAAATAATTAATATTAAAGTGTTCTTTTTTTCCCCAATTTTACCAAGGAATTTATTCACACAGAAAATTCCCTTCTCACGTCACTTATAATTGCCATCAAAAACTATATATTTTTAAATCATTGACAATATATATATATATATAACATATTGTCTATGAACTGTAACAGAGTATTACACACATCATTGTAATCTTCATGAATGTTCATGAACGATCTGTACACACAAACTGTTATGTCGGATAAACATTGGCAATGATATGAGCTACCTGTTAATTATGTATTTATTTGGCGTGTCATTGGCACGATTGTCATCGAACGCGCCATAATATTGACCGACGACCGGTTCAAATATTATTCGAAACGTGCCACACCGGAAATAAAAATGAAACCGCGAATTCATTCCACTTTATATTTATGGCAACACCATAGTGGAGTCGCATTCATTTGAGTGTAGGTAGGTAGGTATGCGGTGAAAACTCACTGCCAGCGGGAAAATTTATCGCTTCAAATGTGTTACGGATGTAAACACCACATCAATCCCGATGATTTGATTGAAATTGTATTTTAAACATTAACCTTTCCCAGACCAGCTGCAAAACGTTAACCTCACTCTTAATAATTAAATAAATATTATCAGTGTTAAAATATATCGTTTAATGTTAATAACGAATATTCATTCTGCCATGGCTAAACTTTTGGATGCGAAATTCGTTGGTTATTTACAATAAAATGCGGCACCATATTTTGTTTTCACGTGGTAAGAGTATAATAAGGTAAAGGGCTAACCAACTTCTTACCATATCGACTGTGGAAAGGAAAAAGGACGTAACCCACACATATCAAATTTTACAGGAGGCGCTAAAAACATGTTTTGATGATTTTGTGACATATGCAAATTATGAATTATACACAACCTTGAAGTGCACGGATACTTCTAAACTGGTGTTTAATTGACCTAAACTGATATTAATTAAAGAAATTGTCTCGAAAAAACCTTTATTTCAGTCTTTTTTCTTGGTTTTAATTTTATACAAGGTCATCTTTTTCAAACTTAAAAGCTAAATTTAGATACTAATTCGGCATTTTCAGCTTGCATCCTTTTGATAAAATGTGTGTCAAGTTATATACATTGTGATTATCGAAAAAAAGCTGTTTTGGAAAATTGAGGGTTACGTCCTTTTTCCTTTCCACAGTCGATATATTAATAGTCGATAATGTCTGGTGTCCCCGGTTTCACACCTTCCAGTCTCCACTTTTTTAAATAAAATGAAATGAAATAAAATAAAATAAAATAAAATTAAATTAAATAAAATTAAACAAAATGCAACAAAAATCTCACGTTGCTGGGCAACGGGCTTACAGCTAGTATGTTATATAAACCGCCAGAATTATAAGTGTTTATTTAAGATAGATTCAAAACAAATATTTTTAATAAGTATTAAATAAAAAAATAATAGAGGCTAGACACGTAGCACGTTTAGTTATAAAAAAACAATGGAATAACAAGGTTATCAATTTTTGTTTATTATTTATTATTTAAACGAAGTCCTTACAATATCATAAAAAAGTGAATTGGAGAGTGTTAGAATAATTAATAAAATCAAAATAACTATAGTCGCGTGAAGCAATTCATATAAGTTTTAGTACCAAAATTGTCAACTTTGAGTATTTAAATAAGCTATTAAAAAAAAATGTTTGTTTATGCTAATGAAATATATATTATTATACTATACATGCATTGTGATTTATTAGAGGGCTTGGCTTCGTATTCAGTTAGGTTTGGTAATAACGTGCTAACAATGTCGGGGAAATGGGCGCGGGCGACAAAATGAGCGTAATTACAAATCTAACCGAAGTCGAAAGAAAGGTTTACAACACTGTGTTGTACGATCCCTGTAAACCTAAACCTAAAAATGAATACAAAAATATACTGATTTAAAACGTCTTGCAAAGGTTGTACATTATGTATATTATTGAACAGTAAGTATTCACAATATGGAAAATATACAAAATGTAATTTAAGATTTCGACTGAAGGTGCTTTGTGAAATTTCAATATTAAATTTGAATCGTTCAAATTATGTACATTCACACAGATTTTGTCGCCCGACCGATTTTGAGATTTATTTATTATATAAACACGAAACATTCATTTACTAAGCGTCAGTTCAAGTTCATCCGTGCACTTGAACGCCTGGAGATCCGAAAGGCGAAACCCGGGTCGTTAGTGACAAAATCTGTGTGAATGTACATAATTTGAACGATTCAAATTATATACAAAATGTATATTTAGTAAAAAATTGTGGATCAATGAAATTATGATAAACGGTGTTTTAGCCTTGGTAATGTATCTCGATCTTTTGGCAATTATCACAAGACAACTGAATCATGTCTTGCGGGGCGGGGGTATTCTCAAATTTATCAGGTTGTAGACACTTTTTAAGGAGGTCTCTAATGCTCAACATGATTTTTCCGATTAGCTTAACATAAACGTCATAATTGCGACTATGTTCACTGTTGTTACACAGTCGATGTGTCAAATGCCAACTATTAGCAGAATTTTTTTTTATGTCTTATTAATCGTGTCCACTCGTTATATGTATAAGTAAATGTTACTTTAATTTTTGACACTTAGTTTCAAATAAATATGTATTAAGTTATACTTGCAATACAATACAAACCAATACAAACACGATGTTGTCAGGGCCGGCGATATACAGACGAAATATGCAAACCGCCTAGGGCAGCGGTGGGCTGCCAATACGGTAACAAGGCGCTCGCTAAATCTTATAGCTATTCGTGATGTTCTGGAGTAGGTGTGATTTTTTTATCACTCATGTGCAATTATGTGTGAAGCTATCAAATGTAACTTCATACACTTATATTTTATAAGAGTACGCAGTATATCTTGTAATTTATTCAATATCAATAGCTGAAAAATGTACGTCAGAAATCCTAAACGTACAATACAATTTTTTAAATTGAAGTATGCTGCATATTTATAGATTATATAACGCATAAGATCTGGGAATTATGTTTATCTTAATTTAACAAGGGGCTCGCCGGTCTGAGTCATATTTAACAAGGGGATCGCGTGAGCCCCTGCGAGCCCCCTCCAGCCCAATGGCCTAGGGCGCATAAATGGAGGAGAAAAATAAATTTGTATACTTACTATAATAATATTAAATATCTATGCAGTGAGCTTCAAGCAGTAGTTAAAAAACTTAAAATATCTTTAGCATCACAAAAAGTACTGCTCTTTATAGTGCATCAAAATTCGAATGCGAAAAAAAAAGTTCCCATTTTTTTCATTTTTAGAATTCCGCGAATTTCCGGGTTTTTGAAATTGGAAGTCTCACATTTTTTTCATTTTAGGAAATCCGTAAATTCCCAGGATTTCAAATTTTCTCGCCGAGAAAAAAATTCTCAATCCCGAATCCCTAAATTCTACGCGATTTTATGGTGAATGTTGCCTAGGGCGCCAAATAACCTCGCGCCGGTACTGGATGTTGTATATTAGAGCACCTTTGGTCTCCGATCAATAATCATTTGCACTACCAACATCATTTGTGTGATTGCATCATCAATGTGTTTGTATAAGATATATTTACATAATAGCCAATAGCTATCAACTAATATATGTATATAAAACAGTATTTGTGGAACTAAAATACTTCACCTTATAACAATGGAGTTCTACCAAGCGAACGCCAATATATACGAACATAACTTAAATACATATTCTGTTGGAAGATTAAACAAAACACATTGTGTATGTGTACAACTTTTTTTGAGACTATTCTAGCCCAATATATTATCTGTCTTTAGGTGTCCTGAAGTTATTACGGCAGTATTTGTCATGTATTATTGTGTAAATGACATCTTTCTTCAATGTATTATAATGTCGCATCCGTATCCTTTTATAAACATCGTAAATAAATAATTATAATAATAATAAAAAATCTGACTATCGAATATTAGTGTTGCCAGTTAACTTTATATTGCAAATAAATTATCTGTTTCTTAAAGTATTTTTCTTCTTCTAATATTTACACGGGATAAATTCATAAATCAAAAACAGTAATAAAAGTATGCATCGAAAAAAAATATTCTTTCATTGGAACTGTACTACTTGCGGTTTTTTTCAAACGTTGTTTACATAGTTACTAGTCTGACCGCAGAACTTGCATATCTAATGATGTACAAATTTATATATTCTTACCGTAAGTAACTGAGCGAAATAGAGACTGTAAAATTATTCCGGTTTCTTTTCTAAAAAGCCAATCCACAGCCAAACCACGCTTCTCTAAATGGATATTACGATTTGTTGTCCATTTGGGAAAATATATCGCCCAAAGAAACTTTATTTGAATTTGGAATACATTACCGAGTTCAAGGATATTTGCATGAGGTGATGTGCGATTTTAAGTATGGTGCGTAAATAATGAAAAAATGAACTGTCCATCAAGTTGACTAACGTCTGTTGGTCAATTAAGTTCGAAAAAAGGTTTAAAGTTATATAATAGTTCTGTATCGAGAAGAATACATACAACATTACTTTAGTGCAGGCACGGGCAAACCGCGGGCCACATGCGGCCAGTTGCGTATTTTTCTGCGGTCCGCGAGCAATATTATATTTTTGAAAAAAAACAGGTTTTTATCTTTGAACGCCTTTTTTTAAAAAAGATTGAAAATAAATATAATAAGATTAAGCTACAACTTGAGATTATTGATCAGCAGTGTGACCCTGGCTTAAGGGAATTGTACTGTCGTGAAGAAATCTGCAAATTTTATAACGGAAGTAATTTGGACAAATTCAACCAGCTTAATTAAAAATATTGCTCGAAATTTTTTTGTTATTTTTCTATCAACCTATTATATGTGAACAAACATTTTCAATCATGAACCTCAATAAAAACTCTTTACGATCAAACATCACCGATTAAAAATTACAAGCAGATTTAGGAATCTGAATTACAAAATTAACACCTGAATTTAAACAAATGTTTATTTAAAAAATTAAAAAGACGTTTAACAGTTTCATTCATCTCATTAGATTGTTTTTTTTGTAAAATATTTTTTCATGATAATAAATAGAGTACATATATAATTTTACTTGCGGCCCGCCATTCATATTGAATTCCTGAATTTGGCCTTTCATCCGAAAAATTTGCTTTAGTGTTATCAGAGAAGTATAAAAATGTGTAATGCCAATTGTAAAATACTTTGAACATTCAATACGCCATTTTTGCTTATTTCGGAACAGAGCGATGCAGGAAAATGAATGGAGGCAATTTCTTAAAATATATATTTAAGGTTAGGTTTTTGACTTGACTATCTATCACAGAGATGACAAGTGCGTCAATCGCTATTGTATTTTTGGTCAATCACTGACTTAAAAAAATGGGTTTTTATTGTTTTCCCATGATATAATTACAAGCGACACCAGTCAATCGCCATTAATGATGTATCAACTAGTCGCTCATAGGAAAAAAAGTGTGGGCACCCATTTTACATAATAATTAAGTTATCCAGCACGATTAATTTTGAATTATTATAAAAAAAACATTTTTTATTTGAATTGTGTTGTTCCGTGTGTTTACGAGGAAACATTAATATTGCTACAAACTCTAGTGAAAATGTTTAAATCCATGTTTTTTAACAACACTATTTATTATTTATTTAACGCAATAAACATCACGCGATATTGCCAACGTATTTTACGACATCGCGCAAAGATGTTGAACGAAAAGCATGACGTGTGGACGACTCATTCGACCACTATTACTCAACCCGTAGCAGAAAGCACATGACTTCAGATAATACAGTCAGATAAAAAATAATATGTTATTATGGAACAAAAATAACATAATATTTTAACAGTATAACGGTCCGCTGGATATCTCCGTATATAACGCGTTGAAAAGAAGAGTGCTCAGAGCGTGGTAATCATTTTCTTTGTGTCAAGGTAAACTCGTAGAGCGCGGCTTCAGAATTAATTAATTACCACGTTGGTTTTACATAATAAGGCATGTGTTGGTTACGGTTGGAGAACCATTTTAAATAGGTGGAAAAAATATGCGAACTCAAAAGTGTTAATCTCATGGATTAATATAACACAGCGTCACTGCTTTGCTTCAAGCTCGTATCTAGTTTGTTATGTCGAGAATTCTATTTATACACTGTCGTAGATTTTATAATTAATATTATATTATAATTATCAAGTGGCAGTGACATCTGTGAAAACTTTCTGCAACTTCATTTGGGACAATCTTTTTGCTACTAAAATATAATAATATCGACAGAAAAGCGTAAGCGACAATAAAAAACAGTGCTTCTTATTAAAGTTTTGGAAAACGTAATGATACAATGTTAAACTTTACCTCTTTCAAAACATTTTAATGGTACGAACTAATTAAAAAAAATGCTTGGAAAGGGTAATAATAAAAGCATAGACATGAGAAGTTTTATGTTTGCCTATTACCCAAAAAAAAATTTTCATCTAAAAGCAAAGTTGTCTGAAAAGTTTTTAATTTATTTTATTATATGAAACACGGCATGAAAACGAATCTTGATCAAATAACAGCCTAAACCAGTCGTGGGGAACTTGCGGCCTTTTTTGGAAAAAAGCTTCCGCGCTGGTAATTTGGGATTTTGGATGTCTTAATCCACAATTTTCTGGGCTTTACAAATTGGTATGAAATTGTTTATGGCCAAAGATTCCCTAGTCAATTTTTACTGCGGCCTTATGTTGAATCAGAAAAATTAATGCGGCTTGTAGAGAAGAAAACTTTCCCCACCCCTGGACTAACCTCTTATGTCTATGCATACAATATGGATTGCAGGCGGAAAGATTGATGTTCATAATAAATAGTTATGAATTGACATTGTACATATTGTATTAAATGAATAATTTACATAAAGATTAACCTGTATTTAATATTTTGCTGTCTAAATTACTTTTTATCCTGTGCATTATAAAAAAAATGATCTCTTCAAATTATTTTGTAGAGAACAATATTTCTACACCGCAGCTGGGATTTTATTTTCATTTTCCCCATTCGTTTTTATTACGGGCAACATTTTAAAAACGTTACGGTGTAATGTTTAAAATTAGGCAGCGTTCTATTTTTAAATGCATCATTACATAAATTTTCAGACCCTGAGTAACAGGTGAGCAAAGAAAATACAAAAAGAAAACAAACGAAGAGCGTAGGTAAAAATTTATCGTCTATGGCCGAAACGAAATTAACCATCACGTAAACGTAACTTTTCCCAACAGTGTCATTCGTTTGTGAGTGCTCGGATATCTTCGGATATCGTCGCCAATACGAACCGATTGAATCGTCGATTCGCCCTTCTGGGCCGAATTTATCATCTATTGCGATCGGATATGGTAAAAACGTGCGCCGTTTCCTCCTTACATACAATCTGATTATTTTTTGTATCACACAAAGAAAAATTGGATCACAGGACATTTCAATGGGGGTCTCTTGAACTTTTGGGTGTCGATGATGTTTTCGATCATTATTATTTTTTTTTATCTTCGAGCTGGCTATTTAAACCGTTTAATCACAAATAAAGTGTACGCTCATCACAACGAAATCAAAGAACTGTTCTAGTTAATTAACATCAAGATTTCCTGAATTATTGTGGAGTTATTTTACCGTCGAAAGTCGAGTCGGGGTCGAGTGGTCAACGTCGATGAAAAAATGAAAGAAAAACATCTGTTAAGTTAAGATAAATTTCATAAGAAGTCTACATGCTCCACATTGGGAGTGGACATGGTTTAAAAATAAATATATTATACGCAAGATGTCGTTGATTGCGCAAGAAGTATTTATTATCAGGGACATTTGCCAAAAAGGAAACATTAATTATGTGCTAAATATTTGAAAATTTTAAAACACCTTGGAAGTCGATAAAAAATAATACGATGGAAACTCGCATATCTTCGCAAAAATAAATAAATTTATGCATAGTGAATTAATTTATTGAATGCTTTATAAACCTTGAGTCCTGGGCTTAGATCAAAATCTATAATCTCCACAGAGTGAAAATAAACACATAATCACAAATTCATTTATTTTTTATGTTTTTATTTATATGAGGAGTAAACATTCAAAAAGTGTTTTGTCACACAAATACAAAGCTTGGAAAATGATGATTTAAGTGTTGCAAAAGTGACGGTTTGTATGAATGTATCAACTTTATGATTTCATTTTAATATGAAAAAAACCTTTTTGAACACTAATTTTGAATTCCATTCATAGGTTTTATTATGGGCTATCAGAATGGATATAAAACGCCATTTTTCAAAATTTGTGACAAAACACTTTTTGAATGTTTGCTCCTCATATATCATTCAATATAACGTAATCATTCACTGTAAATTTTTGGTGAATAATCGTTCAATTAAAAAATAAAACACAATATTTTTACTTATTCCACAATTGATGATATTGATTAATGAAACCTTTATTAAAATATATGAAATTAGTACAAAAAACTGTTTTTTTTTATTTTATTAGCATTTGCTCATTTTTAAATGGTATGCATTTTGAACTAGATCAGTTTTGAAAGGTTTTTATTGCAATTTATTACTGCACAGTGAAAATGTTGATTTGACAGCTAGAAAACTTTTTTTGTGATCATTTGTATAAATGAATTTGCAACTTCTGAGAGACATACGACTTTTTTAACGCTGAAATAGATTGGCGGAATAACTGAATGAATTGAATTTACATGAAACATATATTCAGTATTGTCACATCCCGCCTTCTTGCATGACAGAAATCCCACTTATCTCTTCCTCCGAGGGCCTTAATGCCAATAGTTCCTAGCCAGCCCGCCTGAGTCCTTTTTACGTCGATAGAGAGCCTTCTCCCAGGGGCGCTGTAAAACGACATCAGATATGTCTTAATAAAAGTTTAATCCGACGGCTTTTGGATCGTCACTCTCGTTAACATAGCGATTTATTACCGATGTCTGAGCATTGGGATTATGTAATGGATTCGGGACTTAGCGCCTTTTGAAAAATGTACGCTTTTTATGGTATATTCAGCAGAGGCTCCCAAAACGTTCTTACCTCGCTTATCGACTGTTAAGTGTCGATTCGGTAAATTGAACTAGTAATAACATATAAGCACTACCTTAGACAAAATACACTTAACTAGATAAATGTTTATATAAACAAAACTACCAACAGAGTTGCTTTCAAAATCGACGATACAAGCAAATAAGACATACGCCATTTTCGTATGTTGTTATTTTATATCAGCGACCGCATGAATTTTCGCAATGGTGAGAAAAATGTATCGTTTATCAATTTATCAATAATAAATCCTCGGAATTTTTGTATCTCTAGTTGGTAATAATATTGATTGCAATGCCTGACGAATATGCCAATATTGAATGTATTTAATATTAGATATCAGTACTTATTAAAAAAAAAAAAAAGTTTTAATAAAAAAAAATAAGGCTTATTAGAATTGTAATACCGGGCTAAATCAAAATCGGTATTTAGATAATTATTATATTATAATAAAATGTATGAGCATAATATATTATCATAATCATAAACGGGTGATTTTAATACTAGTAACTTTCGGTTTCTAAAAACAATATTAATCTTGAACTTGCCAATTCATAACATATTTCAATTCATCGCGAAAAAAATTATCAAAATATGTGATGTTTTCTATGCAGTCAAAATTTTATGCTTTATTTTCTAAATCAAAATATTGGTATTTTTAAATTTTAAAATCGGTACTGGAAAAACACCATGGAAACCGGGATCCTGGCTTCAGCGATATCGGTTTTGCAATCCATATTTGAAAATACTGTCATGATACGATTTATCGTTAATTTGTTTAATATTGTGCATTCATTATACTTTTATAATTATTATACCGAGTATGACAGTAAATACCTTATACACAACATGAAATTTATAAATAAATATTTACAACTTCCTCTGTCTGCCGTGATTGTATCTTAACTAAAGTATGCTTTTAATTTATGTAATGCCTGTATAAGAAAAATGTGTCGAAAGAATTATTCTATCTAAGGCCATAGTGCCAGAATGCCATGCATAAAAAATCATTAAAAAATCCTTTCACGTCTGGCTACATCCGCGTAGCTCTATTTTTTGAATTTGGAACACGACGTGAGTCAAATGTTGCCAGTTTCTATTGTTTTAGGAGCCGCATTTTTCATAAATTTAAATAATATTTCGAGCTGAATATTATGCTCTCATGTAGTAGCCGAAATATGCATTTTATACGCGTATATTATCAAATAGACGCTCTATTTTGCTATATTATACATGTACTTGTAAAATAATGCTAAAATTCAATAAAGATATGATGGTTTCTTTGGTAACGTACAAGATTTAAAATGTCAAGCAAAATAATTTCCTGTTTGCCCGTCAAATGTCTTTTAAATAACATCCGTTGATATTCAAAAATAGAATACGGTCTTGATCGAACAGTATTTATTATACCTACAAGATTTATTTTTAATATTTATTTTTTGTGGCTGCTGGATTTTATGTATTCGGTCAGTTAATTTTATATTTAAACATCTATCACAGCTTAAACAGATTGGTTATGGTAGTTTAATTTAACCACATTCGTTACGCATAATGTTGTTTCGAATCATAAATATTCGAATTTCAAAATTATCGAATGTTTGTTTCTTTTTCTCTCGCTTTTATTGTGTGATTAATGAATTCACAGTCGCAATAAAGGGGTATTCACGTAAAACGTAATTATATGAATTATCAATGTTTTCAAATGAAAGTAAAAATGAAATTACAATTTGTGAAACAAAGTGTGGGAGAGTATTTTATTGTTCCACAGAGTGTATTGTTTTTTTTTTATTAAGATATCAAAATAACAAAGTTAAATGATTAATTGACAGACGTAGGCGGTCGACTGTTATTTTGTTGTCACTGATACTTATACAAAAAAGGTTTATCTTTGAAAGGCCAAGAATAATATTGTTGTGAGATTTGTGTCGATAAAACGATTTTTTTCTAAGATGGTTTTAATCTACGTATCAACATAACAATGAATAGTTTTGCTGTCAACTCTTGGTGGAAAAGCATTATATGTATTAAAAAATAAAACACAATCTTTTTGTACTTGTTTTACATATTTTTTCGCCGGTTTCGCACATTGAGACTGAATAAATTATGTTTTCATTATATTTTCTACTGATTTTATAATTAATTTAAGATTTCGATTGAAGGTGCTTGGTGGAATTTCAATATTAAATTTTAATCGTTAAGAATAATAATTATGTCAGTTCAAGTTCACACGTAGATTTGAAGATGCCGAAAGGCAAAACCCGGGTCGATAGTGACAAAACTTGTGTGAATGTACATCATTTGTTCGATTCAGATTTTTTAATTATTGATTGAGCGATTCGATTACTGTGATATAAAAATGGTTTTGACATCTTAATTCTTTACATGCCCGCTCCCAATGTAAAGCATGTAGACACTTCATGCAGTGTATCTCAACAGAAGTTTTCTACGAGAACTGCTTGTTAAACTTGATTTTTTCGAAGAGAGTAGGAATAGAAAAGATATGGCTAGGACAAGACTAATGATTAGTCAATCGGTCTCGGTACGCCCCGTTTTTAGGGATCGGATTGGTGGGACGGAATTTGAGACAGCAAATTGTGCTGTCTCAAATTCCGTAATTCCCAAAACTATTTTTATCCGCCATTTAATTGCTAAATTATAAAATATCAGCTTTCTTAAAATACGTTTTTTGTGAATACAATTTTGTTTATGTTATTTAAAATTTAATTCATATTTGAGTTTGTGATTTCATAATGAAGGTTTAAAAATATTTTTTATATACTTTATGATTAATTTATTAAATGATTCTTTATTGTCAACGACCAGGACCGATATGGAATCTCGCGTTCGCTTAACTGATTAAAAAATAACGGCCATCTTGACGAGCTTGAAAATTCAAAATGGTGATCATATATGTATTGTCCGTGTTCTTGAAAGCAGGGAAATACGTTAAGGCAAAACCCGTGTAGTGAATAACAAGTTTTGTGAAAATGTTGAAAACATTTATAATTACATATAGCCTATATCAATGTAACGTTGCTGTCAAAAAACATGTTTTGAGTTATGAATGGCATTATTGGCAATATATAATGATTAATCGAATGCAATGATACGATACATACACTGTAATTTTAAAATACGACCAAGACGGATATCATCTAACAGTGAAATTTAAAAAAAATATCAATAAACTATTAATTTAAGAATAATACAAAGTACTATAATTATTAATACACACATTATATATCGTTTTCGAGCAAAATAAAAAAGGTGTTCTCACTTTTTTCCCAGTCATAAATCCAGAGTTCCCGAAATAATTGTATCCCGAGTCTCGAAAAACTAATAATTACGGGTATAGGGGCCACGGAAAAATATGTGACTGAAAAGAGGCCACGGGCTCAAAGAGGTTGAGAAACTATGCATTCAATTTTGGTAAAAAATAAAATGTTATTTTCTTCAGAGCAACGTTGGATAATATTGTTTTTATTCTAAATATACATTTGAAATATACTTTTTAATGATTACTGATTTGATTTTAAATAAACCAGTCAGTTGTCTAGTTGGAAAATAAAAAAAACTAAATATGAGACGCGTTGCTGACTACATTGAAGTTTTAATGTAAGGGTTAGTTGAGTTTTATTATTTTAGTATTTCATAGAGAAGCTTGTCTTTTTATTGTAATCAATAGATGTTAAATATCGTAAATCATATGCGCCATAAAAATATTATAGGTATAAAGTTTTATCTAAAGCATTACATTGTGGTATTTAATATGGTTTTAAAATACCTGGTACCCGGAAAGTAGATTCTTAGCGATGCATAAAAATAAATGTCGTTTATAAACTAGACATTTTATTATACGATAGCGTCTTTTGACACTGTATCACATTGAATTAAAGGTACAAAGTCGGCTTCATCTTAAAGTAAGTATTTATAAGAGACAGCTTGGCAACTTGCCGTAGGTTATATCCATTAAGTAAAATCAAGAAGATGGGATTAAATGTTTATAAGAATGTATAGTGTTAACAGATTATCCTCTTATGAGTATTGATTATTTTTATGGTACTGTCGTAACATAGAACTTCTAAAGAATCTGTGTATGTTTATGTTTGCGTGGTTGAGTGTCAACGTCGTTAACTTAGAACACGGAGGTCACGGGTTCGAATCCCAGTACGGACAGTTTTTATAGATTGATTTTTAAAAGGCATGAATGTTTGCCTCCCACTTGAATAACCTCCCACTCGTCCTATCCTAAAACAGGTGTAGCGAGGACGATTAGCTAACCACTAGTCTTGTCCTAGTCATATTATTATATTCATGCCTACTTTAAAAATGAGAGGTAGAGCAACTGAGTAACAAACAGTTCTCGTATAAAAAAATATCTGTTGAGATACCTCCATTAGGAGACCGTGTGCTCTACATTGGGAGCGGACATGGGTTATGTTTATACCGAATCGAAAGATACACTTGAACGTTTATTGCCTAATTTTTTTTAGTATAATTGAAGCTCCTAGTTACAAAAAGCGATACGTCAATATTTCAATAGTTGCGGTAAACAATGTTTTTGTATTTCAAGCAAAAAATATTAGTGTTAAACTTCGATTATTTTTTCTATTGTATTTTACCTTTGAATTAAAACAATTTTACAGCATTTTTAGTTGATGGAATCATCGTACACTTAAATAAATATAAGGAAAATAAAGTTGTGACGAACAGACACCAGAATCAACTACGTTAGAAATATCCCGATCCATGAATATATCGCCATTAATATATTTAGAACGAAATTAGCATCACGAAAATGACTCTCTTTGTTAGACTTTCTTTGTGCACTGTATGTGTGTATGTATGTATGCGTATGTGTGTGTACATGTACGGATGCAGTATGCGGAAGCATATAGAATGTGATTTGCAAAATAGTGCATATGGAGTTCCCGTGAACTTCTTATCTCTGTAGCGATCGCGCCCTTCTGTCTGCAAACGATGGTAAGGGGATGCAATTTACAATTCTTCAAAAACTTTATCGATGAAGGAGACTAGAAGAACCTTGACGTTAGCGCGTCCTGGTACTTGAAGCTCCATAAATTTGATATCCAAAAAAAAAAAAAATATCACTTTGTAACCAATGTTCACGCTCACACGCGCACACCTCCCGAAATGTGTTCGCACACATTTTTCCATCCTCGCACAAGGCCGCACACAGCAATATTTTAAAAATAAGTTTGTTTCACCACATTTTTATATTTACACACACTCTTTATTTTGCTGAAAATTTACTGCTCACAGAAGTTGATTGTCCGCACACACATAAAAAAATTAGAGGGAACCTTGTTTGTCAATTATTATTGCGAAATGACTTCTATTATTCGTAATTGAGTTACTTATATGTTTTTTTTTATTAAACGGTTTATTTAAGCAAAGAAAAGATTCATTAATTGATTTGGCTTTTACTTTGTAGAACTCCATTATAATAGTGTAGAAATATCAACGTATTTTAGTTCTACAGTTTTGAAAATATTGTTCATACACGAGATGGTTTGCGTATAATGTAGATCTTATTTAACTTGCCATTCGTTCCTTCAGTATTGGTCTGATACCAAGTTATTTTTCTACGCTTTTTCGCCCTTTGAGCGATGCCATTTGCCCACGGGCAATTTAGGACCTAATGGAATGCGATTTTATCCCTCATCTTTGATATGATTTTTTTTCTTTTGTGACCCGTGCGCGTTTCCTTATGGTTGATTCAACTTTTCCATTACAGCGCCCGTTGCTCATATTTTACATTACTAAATATTTCAACCGTCAAAGAACATACCAAACCTAGTGACCATTATTTTTTGACCAACCAAGCTATGCCTAAAAAAATATCTAAATAATTCAATGGCGATTCCGGTGTATTTTATATTTTCAAAAAATTCTTTATACATATATTAAAGTTGATGTTAATGCATCATATATAATATATTAAAATTGAAAAATACCACGAAAAAACTTAATGATATATTTGGGCTCATTAGAGGTGAAGTGAGTCAAATGGTATGCGTAGTTTGATGCGTTGTAATATTCTACACGTCTTAAAGTATCGCAAAAGTGAAGTAACCTCACATTGCAATAGTGTTATCTCCGTAAAATAAAAATATGAAATCCGCCAAAGTAAAGACGTGATAGTACTTAAAAGTCAAAGAAAAAAGTTTTACCATTTTACTAGTTGGCTCACTTCACTTCTAATGGGGCCGTTTTAAAGTCATTCGAAATCAATTTGAGGTGAATGGCAATCACAAACAACCATGTATTAAATTTCAATTTTAAATAGTCTAGATTTGACAACGACCTAACCGGGACTTGTACCCAGGCTCGTCTGATCGGTGGAGGCAAGCTCTTGCCAACCAGACTACAGCGTGCGACATTGAAAACTTACAATCTGAACACCTACTTGATTATATTTTCTAATAAATAGTAGGTAATAAAAAAAAACATTTTTTCCGGTAATTGAATTGCTTTTATATGGACGAACTGCACTATTTATTCTATAGTCGTTCATTAACGCTTAAACATTTGCATTGCAATGCTTTGTATGCAGGAGGGCAGCCCAACCTGTTAATCTTGGTATACCGGTCGATCACGATGAGTGTATTGGTATTATCATACCAAATAACAATAATAAATTTCGTATTCAATGACCAGCAAGTGCTTAAACCAGGGGTAACATTTCGAAAACAAAGGATTTTTTTTGTTACAATTTGCGATTGCCGTGGCCTAGAAGTAGTGACCTAGAGCAGTGCTTCCCAACTTTTCCCAAGGCTGGGAAGCACTGTCCTAGAGCTTCCATCCCTAACCGTTCAACAATCAAGATTTTGAATTAATGGTTAAAAAATAGAAAACATTAATTATTCAATACAGTAGAACCACTAATTACACCATTCCGAATTACGCGCTGGCTTGAAATATTTGTTGCGAATCCCCCAATTGCACTATCACATTCCATTGTCGTCGCTACGAGACGGTCGTCTGTGCGGCGCATACAGTCAAATGTTGGCTAGCGTCTGTGTATTTAACACGTGCCAGGCTATACACGTATAGCCGAGCGACTGTATATGTGTTGAATTTTGGTGCGCTTTGCATTTTGTCACTTAGTATCTAAATATTTCGTCCATATTTATTTTTTTCAAAACTAAGGGAAATCTTGGTTTTGCATTTTTTGCGGAAAAAACCAAATCCCTAATTTTGTATGAGATTCACTCCCCCAATTACACTACCCCGAATTACACTGTCCCGACAAAATAGGGGTTGTACTGTATTTTAAATTCTATGCGGGTTTGAAAAAATGTATTTTATATGTCTTCTAATTCTCCTCATTATTAAATTTGTAAACATTATGCAATAAAATTAATTGACTCGATGGAGGTTCCTATGCTTGGCGCTGAGAGTAGTCAGACGATAACGTTTTATCTTGATTCTGCTATTCCTGCAAGAGTCAATATTTATGTTAACATCACTGCTATTACACCGATGCATTGATTTTGATGTTTCAATGTTACCATATTATGCAACTATTGTGGTATTAACCGGGTTTTAACATAAACTATGTATGTTACACCGTTGGAGAGGGATTTGTATGTAAACAGTTCATGAGTTCAGTGAATACGTTTCACAAGATCCTTTGTGTACATATGTATTATAATATTTGTGAAAACTTTTGGTAGCGACTTGTGAACGAACACATAGGGCAGGGTTTCCCACACTTTTTCTACCAGTGGTGGTTCTAGGTACTGGGCTAGGTGGGCTTAGCCCGAACTGCATTTTTCACCCAAAACTTTAGATGGCTGAATAAAAATGAACAGCAATTCGGCCGCTGAACAAAATAAATACATTTATAAGCGTAACTAACCTTTCCCAAATGAATATAATATCTTTGTTTAAAATTTACAATGCCATGTCTACCTACAATAATATTCTCGATTGTGTTTTGTATTACAATTTTAAACTGAGCCGGCATAAAAAAAACAATAACCCTATAAATAATTCATAGAGAGCAGGTAACGTGACGTCAGTCTGGCTACACCTATGTATTAACGGCTCAGGGGCTAGAGTTTTCAAGTCCGCAATCACAGACAATATCCTGCAATATTTCTTTACACTGGAACGCAATCAAGCACGATTTGATTTTTTTTTGTATTTGTATGTCTCAGTGACAGCTCTGTATTGTTTTTTGTACTTGTTTTGTACTTTCACATTGAAAGAGACAAATTTAAGGTTATTATTTTATTATTTCTTAGTTACATTAGCATTGATTTTATTATATAGTAATTTATGCTTTGCAGTAGTGTCGTAGTATTTGTTAATTTGCTTGTAGATTAATGTATAAGGTGAAGTGGAAGCATGCAAAATTTCGTAAATAGTATACAATGCTATGCTTTTCTCTAGACCACCCAAGATTTTAGGCCAGGAACCGCCACTGTTTTCTACAATGGGACACTAACCTTATTTTTTTATGTAGGGCAATTTATAATACAGTAGAATCTCGATTATCCAGATTAATTGGAGATGAAAGTTGTCCGGGTAAGAAAAAATCCGGATAATCGAGAAAAACATAATTGACAAGGAAAGACATGTACATTCACTATGAATATTTTTTATTTGTCTAGATTTACATATAGCTTAAGTAATCAATTTATTTTTTTATGAAGAAATGCAATTATTGATTTTTTCTTAAAGCACATAAATTTTCCTGATTAACACTCTTCTTGGCTCTCAAATCACGACTAAAGGCGACACCTAAACACTGAAAAACTTCAAAATGCGTAGGACCAATACCTCTTCCCTCGCAAATCTCTTCTTTGTCTTCTCAATCTTGTTTCTATGACGCAGATATTCGGTTACATCTTTGTCTTCACATTCAGCTAATATTGAAATTTGTGCTATTGCTTCGGGAATATACACTTTACCATTTTCTACGGTGTTACTGAAACTTTGTTACATGATTTTCTCTAAGTTGACATTTAAAGAGTTCCAATTCTCTGCTGCCATATATGAAAAGTCTTTAAATTTATCCCATCTATGCATGCCATCATATCATCTTAAGCCAGCCTAGCATGCAGTAGTAACACTAAAGACTCTTGTGGTTTGAATACACATCATTAAATATATATTTTAAAAAGTTGGATTTGAGTCGAAAGATTTTTCCGACTCCGAACAAAACCTACGACTCCACAACTCCCGAATCCGACTCTACAGTTCCACGAAAAAGTAGAATGAAAATTGAAAAAAAACGAGTGCATGATAGAACAAAAGTTTGCAAAAAAAACTTCATTATTATACTGTATTTCTCTCATTCAAAATTGAAGATAAAACAGCTTGTCTATGACCTGTGTTACATTATTTTCATAGTTCGTTTTTAAAGTGACAATTTTTCAAGTAAATATACGAAAAATACTGCGTTGTTTTGAATAGTGTATGTGCGAAAACGATGAGCTGTTTCGCTACTGTGTTTTGCATTTGTGATACGGTGTTAGTGGCATATGATTGGCGATGTTTTCAGTTAGATGCAAGTGATAGGAATTTAGATTTGCTGCATTTACTCATCGCACTGTGAATGCTATCTAGTCACGCACATTTCCTGTTTAACATATTATCATTGTGTGTTTTCAACATTAAATGTTGCCATTACGCAACATCGCGGAATCATAATATAATGTCAATGATTTTCATTACACCACTGACGCCAAACAACGAATAATCATAATGCTGTCCAGTACGATAACACAATATAAAACAATTTGATATAAATTAAAACGTACATAATTAAATAAAAGCAGTGAGTTTTTGTTTTTAAAAAAAGGTGCCAGAACTCAATCATTGTCGATCTTTTTTTTCTTTCTAATTCATGACAGTTCTCAATGTGGACTGTGGAGGATATGGCATCCTAATGGAGGTATCTCAACAAAGTTTTTTTACGAGAACTGCTTGTTAGTTAATTGCTCAAGCTTGAATCCCTCGAACTATGTGCTATAAAAAGCAATATAAGTAAGTACATACATATTTTTAATACAGTATCGTCATATATTTCAATATTCAACATAATAAAATAAGTTTGAGTGTGTTTATGCATAAATTCGTTTAAATATTTTTTGTGTCTGTGATAGAGCATCTCAAGAATAAGCCCGATTGATTTTTCTCTAGTTATGAAACTGCTAGTAGTTTTATAAATGCATCACAGTTAAATTGTGAAATTTCGTTGATGCATTCATTCACAAGTTTATGTATACATTGACTAGCAGTTTAAGTTCAACCTTACATAATTAAAATTTACATTTTGTTTATCTAGTTAATGTATAAATTAATTAGTAAGAATATAAACTCACTGACGAGTGCTAGACAGAATTGAAATGACATTACGGCTTAGGTAAGGTTACATATCGACTGTGGAAAGGAAAAAGGACGTAACCCACACTTATCAAATTTTACAGGAGGCGCAAAAAACGTGTTTTGGTGATTTTGTGACATATGTAAATTATGAATTATACACAGCCTTGAAGTGCACGGATACTTCTAAAATGGTGTTTAATTGACATAATTTAATATTAATTAATGGAATTGTCTCGGAAAAACCGTTATTTCAGGGTCTTTCTTGGTTTTAATTTTTTACAAGGTCATCTTTTTCAAACTTAAAAGCTAAATTTAGATACTAATTCGGCATTTGCAGCTTGCATCCTTTTGATAGAATGTGTGTCAAGTTGTATACATTGCGATTATCGAAAAAATCTGTTTTCGAAAATTGAGGGTTACGTCCTTTTTCCTTTCCACAGTCGATATGTTGAATAGAAAGAAGGCAAAAATTACAGATAAACATTGAAAAAATTATGTGAAATTATAAATGACAACTGCATGGTTGCGCGCACACTGGCTATGCGCACTATGCGTGCACGCATGATTATTTTCAAGTTTGTAAACAATTTAACTTCATTTGTACAACTTGGTTAAACTTTTCTTTTGTTCTTTCGTGTATACTATACCTTTCTAAAATGGACTAGTTAATTTTTACATTGACGAAGGAGATACTTTAACTGTAACATATATAAACCCGGTAACTTGGCGTAGGAGGTGAGGGATTATATCATTATACCACGTAGCCGCGGTGAACTTAATTCAGCACTATTTCCATCTGCATAATCATATTAAAAGCTATAAACAACGCATGCGTCCTCTCATAGATGGCGAGGTGACAAACAAATTTGTATGCATAAGGCTACCTACCACTGACAGGCGACTTCGAGCGACAAGCTTAGTCGCGACTGTATTTTTTTCTATCAACGCATTGTTCCTCTATGACCCAGTTTAAAACCAATGCGGCAGCCATTGTCATTTGAAATATATTTAAGGAGACTTTTCATGAATTCAATCGAGATTAACTCAAAATACCCAAGATTACAATATTTTCAAAATAAATACAGCATCAATGATAACTTTACCAGTAATCAAATCAGGATATTTTGATCGTTGCAAAGAACTTTTAATTTAATAGAAAATTTAAATTAACTTTGATTATTCCACGTATTGTGTAACTAACTGTGACACGTGTTTCGCCTCTTTCATTTCTCCTCTTGTTTGCATTTTATAATCCCCTCTTTGCTTCCATTAAAAAGGAAAAATCCCATTCTGATTGTTTACAACTCATTAGTAAAATTAGTATCATTATCTGTTTGCTTTATTTCGATTCTACACCCCCCTCCTTGCTCCCCTTAAAAGGAAAAAAAACCCAATCCATTTTGTAATTTTATAATTTTAAAATGTTAGAATCAATCTTGCTTCATTACTTAAGCAAACTTTGCGATAGTAAGTCTGAAGATGCCTCTGAAAGAGGCGAAACACGTGTCACAGTTAGTTACACAATACGTGGAATAATCAAAGTTAATTTAAATTTTCTATTAAAATGAACTTCCACAAAGTTACCGCCGAAACCATCGAAACTTTTAATTTGTTTATTATTTATTTATTATTATATATTTGTTATTTATTATTATGTTTATTTAATTTATTAGCAGTTTGTTCAATCACAAACATTATAAACGGATAAAACAGAAAAAAAGAAATATTTTTAAATATAATGCCTTTCCATCGACAATTGACAATTAACACATTTGAAATTATATCACCATTAAATCAGCTAGTTGATGTCGTAAGTAAAAATACACCTAACAATAAAATGCGCGGTGTAACAAAAGATATATATATATATATATATCGACTGTGGAAAGGAAAAAGGACGTAACCCACATATATCAAATTTTACAGGAGGCGCAAAAAACGTGTTTTGATGATTTTGTGACATATACACAACCTTAAGGTGCACGGAGACTTCTAAACTGGTGTTTATTTAACATAACCTAATATTTGTTAAAGAAATTTTCTCGGAAAAACTTTTATTTCAGTGTTTTTTCTTGGTTTTAATTTTTTACAAGGTCATCTTTTTCAAACTTAAAAGCTATATTTAGATACTTATTCGGCATTTTAAGCTTCCATCCTTTTGATAGAATGTGTGTCAAGTTGTATACATTGTGATTATCGAAAAAAAGCTGTTTTTGAAAATTGAGGGTAACGTCCTTTTTCCTTTCCACAGTCGATATATTATGACTTGAGTGACAACACATAATATTGCTTAATACAGAAAGAATGAATTTGCGGCCTTTTATGTGCTCATGTGTGACTTTTTGACTGAATTCAAATATTTCATTCGTAAAACAATATATACAATTTTAAAAACTGCTTTTTAAAGTATCTTAAATGTGGTATTTGAATATGAAAGGTGGACCCACCCCGTTCCTAGTATATATTTTATGATATTATTCATATACATGTACAGTAAAACTCCCATTTACAATATAATCGGGGCTGTGTAATTGGGGGTGTGAATCTCATACAAAATTAGGGATTTGGTTTTTTCCGCGGAAAACGCAAAACTAAGATTTCCATTAGTTTTGCAAAAAAAAAAATATGGACGAAATATTTAGTTTTTGTAGTAGTAAATATCCCGCACAGAGACAGACGCCCAGTTTTGCATGTATAGCCTGGCACGTGTTGAATACACAGAAGCTAGCCAACATTTGACGACCGTCTCTTTGTAACGACAATTGAATGCGACCGTTCAATTGGGGGATTTGCGGTTAATATGTCAAACCAGCGCGTAATTCGGGGTAGTGTAATTGGGGGTTCCACTGTATTAAGAAACACACGATATTCTTACTGTACTGTTGTGTTTTTCTTAATGTAATGCCTTTCCACAAAGTGATCATATACATGTATTAGTAAGTTACGTGTGAATGTTTAGTAATTCATATTTTTATGTTACTATCAAAATTGTGGTATTTGGTGTATATATATATTCAAAATTATTTAAAAACAACTTCCGATTCCAAACGGTAGGAATTCAAATTTGACGTTTGCCGTCTAAACTAACTTACTTCATGTAAGTTGTACGTCTTTGACAGGTGCGCATCTTAGCCGCTTCAGATCGGCGCTACTAAGTAGCAGCCACTATGCAGGCTTCCTAATAAAGTTGACGTGATGTGAATTTATTCATAACTTCTTGATATATTCCCTGGCTGTGTTGTGCAGAAGGGCTTGTTGACTCGAGTCGCTGAATACGTGATCTAAGATTGCATCACACGACGGCTAAGTCTTGGATAATTTTGTGTTCGCGTATCGAATTGACATGCGAAAATCGCTTTATAAATATGTTAAAATTAACATTAGTGTACTTAAAACATATGCCACCCGACCATAGAGATCAGTGATAGAAAGATACTCACATTTAAAAGACTATGTATGTAGAAAAACTAGCTGTATAAACGACTTACAAAACTCGATTTTCACCGCGTGCTATCATCTTTATACGGGGAACTGTGGAGCCGAGCTCCAATCTCCCTTTCATCTAAGGTTAAATATATATATATTTTTTCTAATTTAGATGTTGTGGGCCCATTTCATTTAATTTATTCTATTTACTTTTTTTAGAATGCTTTGGGTTTGTCTGTTGTTTTTTTTTTTTTTTTTGTACATTTGATTGAAAAAAAGAAAGGAATAGGGAGAGAAAAGGTAACATATATAGGAAAAAAGTGGAGGGAAGGGAGCAAAGGTAACAATTTAGAGTAGGGTAATCCGATGTGTTTTTTTCACCAGCCGTGTGATTGCGGCAACCAGGCATGTCAGTGGTGGGATCGGAGGGGAACCGCGTGCTATTAAGCAGTATATTGATTATATGAAAATAAACGCTGCTCTTAGAAATAATATGATACATTTATGAATATAATTAAATATGGAATAAACGGCCGAATAAGTGTTTCTTACCCTACTTATTGAATTCATTGATTCCGTAAATGAAATGAATTCCGTTTCCGTTTTAAAATAATCAGTGTCGATAACAAAGCATCCCCAATTGACCTTTTTGTAACTGTAAATGTTTTCGTGCTTTCGTTAACATCTACTTAATAAAAAGAGCTTTTTTCTTGTAACGGAAATAGAGGCAATCGATTTATCTCTCGAAGACTCCCAGCCTTCACCATTATTATTCAATGCAAGCGGTAAACTTTGAAACAAGCCCCAAATACGAGGCGAGGGTCCAAGATTGAAGAACGCTTCATCAGACATTTCAATTACGGAATATTTCTTTTCGTAAAAATGTTAATGTCTCAATTTTGTAGTCAATAGTGTTTAAGTAAAGCGTTAATGTTTTTTGTTATGTGATTAGAATATTAATTTGTTTACCGAAAAGTGATATTTGCTTTATAAAAGTCAAGAAAACGTGTTGCTTAGCGCTAGACGTCTAAGAGTAAAACGATATACTAATAAAAATCTGTTTACTATCTTCGTTTCACGATTTTATTTAAAACGAAAAACAGGAAGGCTTTTGCTAAGCAAATGAGCATTACTTTTTTTTTACCATGCCAGCTCCTGGTGTCACATATATATATATATATATATATCGATGGCCTAATTCCATAGTAATATTACCCATTATATTCGAACACCTCTTTTCTGTAACTCCACGAAAGTACATCTAGAAATAATTATTAAGTTCCAGGAATGTGGCAAGATAAACAAAGATTATATGTAATTATGTATTAATAATTAACAGGGCCAGTAACTTTTTGTTAGGTCCGTAGCGGAGTGTTAATGATTTAACGGCTAATTATGTTCTATGGCATGGATTTTCGTGAGGTTTAAAAATTCCCGCCCACCCTTGCAATCCGAAAATAACGGGGCGCAGTGAAAGCGATCAGCCAACCACTAGTCATGTAATAACGCTATGCTTTCTATCCCTACTATTTTAAGGTAATAAGTTTAATAATGGTGGGTAAATTTACAAAAAATACATTTTAATTTTTGCTAAAGTTGTAAAGCTCGTTTTCTTCTTTCATCTAAAAAACTATATGCTTTGTATTTTTATTTAAAAAGTTATTTATTATTGTTTTAATACTTTCAATGGTTTCGGCGGTAACTTTGTTTAAGTTCATTTTAATAGAAAATTTAAATTAACTTTGATTATTCCACGTATTGTGTTACTAACTGTGACACGTGTTTCGCCGTTTTCAGAGGTGAGAATTTTTAGAAATTAATAAAACTCTCAACAAAAAAGAAATATTATTAAATAATATTCTTAATAGCACAGGTGGTTCCCCATTGCTTAAATTGTTTCCAATTAATAGAGTAATCACCAACCTAGCTGATTGATTGCAGCTCATTAGTTTAATAGTTTGTAATGTTTAACGTCATTAGTAGTATGATTAAATTTGTTTGCTCTGTTTCGATTTTATAATCCCCTCTTTGCTTCCCTTAAAAAGGAATTATTGTTTTGTTTGTATTATCAGTTTAATTCATTTTAAAAACATCGCTGAAATCCATGCATTTGAATAAATAACAAAGGGTGGTTAAAAAACAATGACTGGAAGTGTTTGTTTAAATATTCGAATCAGTGAACATTGTCACTGAATGGAAAAAAACGATAAGAACAAAGAAGAACTCTTTTTCGAAGAGGGTACGGATGGAAGACTGTAGAAAATGTCTAGTAGTTACGCCGCTTTGTAGGATCATTATTTGAACATTACAGGCATCCATTGAATTGAACACGTTCTATAAATCGAATAATAAAATCAAATACGAAAATAAGCATATTTACTTCAGTTATATCCGGCAAAACTAAATCACCTCATAAACAAACAGTTTAAATATGCCATAAAGTTAGCCTTATTCGTAGAGAATAACTGTATGACTCACTTAACGACCTATGAAACGTTTAACGACTCCTACATAAAGCCATCAATATAATATAGATTATTAAAAAAGCAGTAAAAAATATAAAAATCTGAAATCTTATTTTAAAGTTAAAATAAATTATCACAAATCATATTTGACTTAACTAAAAACTTGACAGCTTATCTTCTTAGTCTACTTTAATATAATTTATTTAATTGATAATAATTAAGACAACGAATTTTTATTTTACACGGTTTTAAAATAACACGGTCTACTCAAAATAGCGGATACTATATTTTTACACGATTTAGTTAACACGCTTTCCAGAAACAATAAACACATAAGCGGATAATGCATATCACAATAAAAAAAATTCAACAACACAAAAAAGCAGTAACAAACAAAAGGTTTCATTAAATATCGACACACTAAAGTGATTTATGTCCAGTCCCTCATAAAAGCCTCCATATATAACCAAGTGATGAATAGTATTATATTTTCTTAAATAAAATACTTATTTTGTTTAATTTGCGTATCTTCATTATTATCTTTTTACACGATTTTCCAAATCAATGTGTTGTTCTTTTTACTAATAACACGTTTTTAAATTTAATTCAAAGAGTCAATCTTCAATTTTTCTATGAATTCTGATACTTATTTTACTTGGTTTTTTGTGGAGTGTATTTATTGTGTAAATAAAGAGTAGAGTGTTAGTGAGTAGGGGAGTTTTTAGTGGTCAATCTTTAAAGCAAGTGCTAACTGCTTCTACCGTAAAGTGTTTGGCTCCAGAGTCATTCCACGTGACCCTAATGGATATTTACTCAACTGCCAATTAAATTCACATTTTACTTGTACTCATTTTGAAATAATAATAAACATTTAGTGATTTTTCATTTAAGTGGATCGTAAAACAGCTTAACAACCTTAAAAGTGACAGTCTCTCATTGATACATAGTGTATATAAAATTCATAATGTATTGATTATGGAATTGGCTCTTTATTTAGTTCCACAAACGGTTTCACTATCATTCTTTATTGTTTAACAGTCTGAATACCACGCAAAATAATCATTAATATGCATGTCCTAGAGATACTGCGTGTTTTTGAGAAAAATAATTTTGCCTAATATACACTCGAATTCGATATTTTAAAAACCTATATTGACTCGGTATAAATAGCACTACACATATTCATCAAAATATTGCTTATATTCTATTAGAAAACCAAGTATTTGATTTTTTAAATGTCTTGGACATCCGTGTTCGCTTGCATACGTTCCGAACACCTGTGTCTGCTTGGTATTCAAGTGGTAAATAATACTGTATATCAGCGTCCGGCAACATATGCCATTAGGTGATACGCGAATAGATTTTTAGTGGCACGTCTTGAAAATCATATTTTATCATGAACCAAATATCGTGCTAGAAAAGTGTTAGCTTCCAAAGTTGAACCTCAAGGATCTTTTTTTATCCATGTCCGCTCCCAAAGTGGAGCATATGAACTCCTAATGCAGTTTATCTCAACATAAGTGTTTCTACGAGAACTGCTTGTTACTCAGTTGCTCAACCTCTCTTTTTTCTAAAGAGAGTATGAATATAAGGATAGGGCTAGGACAGGACTAGTTGTTGGCTAATCGCTCTCGATACGTCCCGTTCATAGGATAGGATGGGTGGGAGGGGGGAATTAAATACATCACATACATCCATGCCTTTGAACAGAAATTCATAAATCGATTGAAAAATCAATTTATAAAACTGTCTGTACTGGGATTCGAACCCGTGACCTCCGTAGCGGTAGCCAACGACATTGACCACTCGACCACACAGGCGGTAAATAGGTTAATATACTAAGAAAAAAAGTAAATGCTAATTCAATCAATAAAACAGATATAAAATAGATTTTTTAATGGATTCGTCTGAAATCTTTATCTCTTCTAAGCCAGTATATATAAAAAAGTCAATATATGTTTACACACAGTTCTCGTGAAAACATAAGTCAAACTAGCTAGTAACCATATGGAACCATTAGAGGTGAAATGAGCCAGTGAAAGTGAAGTAACCTCGGATAAAACACATTGCAATCTCCGTAAAATAAAAATATCCAATCCACCAAAACACCAAATGAAGATGTGATTGTATTTAAAAGTCCAAGAATAAAGTTAGACTATTTTACTATTATAGTTGGCTCACTTCACCTCTAGAGAGCCCACATATAAAATAATATCCGTAGAACTAAAATTCTTTGATATTTTTTCACCTAATGACTTATCTGTTTTCTTAATAGTTTTTTTGTATTCCAATGGTTATGTCAAATAAAACAATTTAGTTTAAAAGTAGTTTTTGATTGTAATAATGATGTTTTATTATACATAGTCGCACATGAACTAATATTGTGTGTAAGTTCTTACCTAAATAAATGATGTAATATAGTTTTACGGTTGTTTAGTGTTCGCTCATGACATCGCTGGGTATTCGTATTATGGGTTTATGTTTGCGATATAAATCGTGGGGGTTTATAAATGATGGGAGAGTGGGAATTAATTATTTTGAAACATATCTCATACAACAATGAAACACTCAATTGTCAGAAGAATGGGAGTAATGAAACACTAGTTGTTATATAGGGGAGAGACTCTGAACGTTTGAGAAGCCTTCATGGCACTACATTTTGTTATCGGATTGAAACTTTGGCTTACATGTACACATTTAGCTGTTTTTTTTTCAAAATTGTCAGCTTCGAATGTAAAGTACACATATGGACTTCTTACGAGAACTGATTGTTATTCGGTTTGCTACAAATCTCGTCTTCGGCTTGTTATAAAATTTCTTCAACTGAAGGTGATTTCAAACCTACATATATTAGATAAAAATATAGGGCTCTAAGTTTTTAAACCATGTCCGGTCACAATGTGCATCATATGGAATCTTATTAAAGTTTATCTCAACGATATCTTACCTTCAAAATTATTCTAATATTATAAATATTATTATTCTACTTGAATTGAGAATTTGACTTGAAGACCCCCATAGATGAAATAAATATAAAACGAACTAATGAATACAATTGAAAAAAATGTCTTTTAATGTTTGTCGGATCCGTGTTCGAGTGGTCAACGTCGTTGTCTTCGGTCACGATGCACTCGAGTTCGATACCCAGTTTGGGTAGATTCATTTTTCAATCCATCAATAGTTTGTCATGTCTATAATTCCCTCCCACCCATCCTATCCATAAAACAAGTTTTAGTGAGAGCGATTAGCTCACAACTAGTTCTATCCGCAATCTCTTAAAAAAAGAGAAGTTGAGTAATTGAGTAACAGGCAGTTCTCGTAAGTAAATTGCTGTAGAGATAATCCCTGTTAAAAGTCAATATGCTCCACATTGGGAGCAGACACTCTAATTTTGAAGTAAATATCATTCCGTAAGTAGTCGATGTTTGGTTTATTTAAACAAGATGTTTGAATTAAAATTTGATATTTTAAGAACCACCCGCTTTATAGCTAATAAAGATTTATTGAAATGCCTACAATTTCTGATTGCCAAAGTATTCGGGTGATTATTTTCAAAATTACTTTGCGAAATTGAAAATTGGGTCCCAGGTGGAGCTTGCGAGCCTTCGGGGGATGCTTATGTTATCTGCCTAGTGGCCTAAAAACCTTCTAAACAACAGTGTCGTATTAATATTGAACATAATGGTTCCAAACTCACCCCAAAACATTATATCTGGAACAATATGGTACTTAAAATTTCGTTTATATTAAATGCCTGTTTAATTGTATTGAATTTTGCCGGCATCAGTTTACAATCTTATTTATAACGGTTCAACTGTTCGTTATGATATCCGAGTATACTCAGAATGACAATGCCGTAAAATGATTTTCAATATACAATGGACACACACTTTTTTTGTTGATTTTTGCTAGGGTGACATTGTCAACCACTCCAGTATGGCTGCAAAAGCGCATGTAAACTTGCAACTTTTTAGGCAATATGCTACCAAAGACGTGCGATCGCTTATAGCCAATTTATGGATATTTTGAGACGCACGACAATATTGTATCAAGATGGCTGACTGCTTTGTTCTTTGATTTTTGATTTGTTTCTGTTGATTTTTATATTTGTTGCCATGTATTTATTACCCATACTTGCCGGTAGCAATATTTCATGATATTTTGGATAGATATCCATCGCCATCTAAAATAAGTCGTGTAGATATTATAATAATACTATTATTTTAACGAAAATCTTTTGACTCTCTAAATTCACTTAAATGTTTGGTCGCATACATCAACAAAGCTAGTAAAATAGTTTTGTTGATTCCCCTTAATAGAAAAAATTCAGACGCAAAATGTGAGATATATAAACATTAAACATAACAATTTCTATTAAATTTAATTAAATAAAACACGACTGCAGAAACCTCACTAGAAAAGCGGGAAAACGTGATTTCCGGGCGCGTTGAATCGTAGTTTCAATGTATTGCGTAAAAAGTGACAGCTGTCAGACAAGCGTCGGCTGTCGGCCATTTTGTTTTATGTCACTTCATGTGTTCTCGTTAAGTTATCGGCCATACTAGCCCATAACAAGCGGTACTTAGACACACATTGCCCGTACATATGGCTGGAATATTATTGCCGGACCATAGTTTTCTAAATATGATCGGCAATTATGCCGACTTGATTATGTAATTTTAGATGCTCGTTTGCCCTGAAAGTTCAAAAGTTTAATGGCCATTTTCTGCTAAGGCGAAAAAGTAGATTTTGTTTTTTAATAGATTTTTCGTCTTGGAGAAGGAAATGAAAAAGTTCAAAAATCACTCAGCATCGATTTAATTAAAAAGAGTATTTTCGACAGTGTATTTTTTTGCAAAAAAACGATGATAAAAAATACTTACATTGTTCTAAAATAATATTTGAGTCGGCAGTATTTTTTTTATGGAAGCTATCTATAATGTATTATTTATTATATTTATATGAGGAAAATAAATATTCTAATTTATCAAAATACGGGAAACGGGAAGTCGTATGAATGTTATATTTTTTTTGTATTTTAATTGACGGCGTATTATTTTTCGCATGAGTGAGTTGCTTTGCTTCTTGCACCCTTTTTTCCGGTAGCCTGATTTTTCCACCCCAATGGCAGCACATACGTTATATAATTTATAATGACGTAGCCGTGCTATTTATAAACAATGTTATTTGAATACATGAAAACGGGTTATCTATCATATTGCTGATTATTCAAAGCTTGAACACTTAAAAAAAGTCTAATGATAATTTCATATCGACTGTGGAAAGGAAAAACGACGTAACCCTCAATTTTCCAAAACAGCTTTTTTTCGATAATCACAATGTATACAACTTGACACACGTTCTATTAAAAGGATGGAAGCTGAAAATGCCAAATAAGTATCTAAATTTAGCTTTTAAGTTTGAAAAAGATGACCTTGTAACAAATTAAAACCAAGAAAAAACATTGGAATAAAGGTTTTTCCGAGACAATGTCTTTAATTAATATTAGGTTATGTCAATTAAACACCAGTTTAGAAGTATCCATGCACTTCAAGGTTGTGTATAATTCATAATTTGCATATGTCACAAAATCATCAAAACACGTTTTTAGCGCTTCCTGTAAAATTTGATATGTGTGGGTTACGTCCTTTTTCCTTTCCGCAGTCGATATTATAACAACAAAAACATTAAAAATGTTGAGTTTTTTTAACTACTACTTTCCGGTCTCAGAAAATATTGCATACAACTGTTTGTTTATTCAAATCCTAGAATCGACGCATTCACACATTTCTTTTCAATAAATATAGATGGCTGTATGTCCAAAAGAAGGAACGTCTGTGCTGTCTTTGACTCTATACTCTACTCTTTGAAGGTGTTCACTGTCAATACTTGGTGGAAAGACATTATATTAAAAAAACAAAACTAAGACAAAATTTTCATTACCTCTTTCAAATGAATGAATATTTTGAAAACAATTTAGTTAAAGTGGTCACCTACAATAAGTTCGAATGAAATTATAATAAAGGATTTTTTACACTGTAATTTTTTCTTGCATTAATACAATTTATACGTGACGCATGGAAGTAGTACATTTTTTCAAAACCTTTGGCAAACCAGTTTGCTAATTAAAAGACCTTTTATAAATCCATTTTGTACCTTCACCCTTATCAAAAAGACGGTTGAACGACCGTACTTAAAAGCTCTTCAAAAACGTTTCGTAGAAATGATCAATTATGAGTCAATATACTTCACATATGTAAGGATTGGGCAGCTGAAACAAAACTTACCATCCTGGAAGTAGTTTCAACATAATAAATGTTGTAAAATAGTGGCTAGCAACCCGGTGCATGCGTTTAAACATTTGTTAAATGTTTCACAACCACGTGGCGTCGAATAAAGCTAAACAAAAAAAATCAAATTTGAATCGTTCACACTATGTACATTCTCACAGATTTTGTCATTAACTTAGTTAAAGTTAGTGACAAATAGAAACAGTGACAGTTATATCGAAATAGTGACAGTTAGAGTTAGTGACTTAGAGTTAGTGACAAAATCTGTGAAAATGTACATAGTTTGAACGATTCAAATTTAATATTGAAATTCCACCAAGCACCTTCAGTCGAAATCTTAAAAAAAATCAAGGTAGACGACGCTGATCTACCATGATTTTGTTGTCTGTAATGCATTTTGCCACCATTCAATCTGCATTACTGTCCTATTTTAGTAGAATAACCAATGTGTGCATTGGTTACTTATGATTTACGGCAGTTTTAATGTCTTTCAATTATATAAGTGTGTTTTGATTTTACACGGAGCTCCAACTGTCAGATCCTGCAATTTTAATATTAGTATAATGCACGTTTTTATAAACAACCCATTCGAAGTGCACATCTTAGTTGAATGTTGCCACTCACTACCGCTGAGTAATTTAAGCAACTATATTTTTTTTTACATGTTCACCGATTATTTATAGTATCTGGATATGAAACTATTTACCTATATTGAAGATTAGAAAAGAAATGAAAGCCACCGAAAAGATACATCCTTTTGCATTTGATTAAACTGGACTCAAAAGAGATTTTGTATCTTGAAAAAGTTTATCGTGAAATTCTCAGTTTTATCAAATAAACAAAGTTTTCTTAAATTTTTTCTGAATCGTAATTTGGTACTAAGTTAGTTTGCGAATTTATGAAACAAAAATAAAATCATTTTCTGTATTGACATAAAGAATAAAATAAAAGAATTATTCGCTGTCATCAAAAACTTAAAGTGGAATAATAAAAATGCGTTATTAATGAATGGTAGAAGGAAGAACAAAAAAAAAGTATATTTTTTTCAACAATTCGTTTCATAATTATATTTTAATGTGAAAATGAGAATTATTTTCTCAATTCATGAAAAATATCATTAGCAGTTCCAAAATGTCAAGAAGTCACCTCATTTTCTATCTGTCGTACTTAAAAAAAGATCTGATTGTAACTTTGTTATATAAATTGGATTCCGGATAGGTGATTGCCGCAGTATCTCCAAGTGTGGCTCGTTACCGGTACCCATATTATTTGAAAACATTTGTTACTAGAATACACGAAATAGTTATTGCATATCTAATTGACTGAGACAATGGCTTATTTTTTCTATTCATAATAAGATCAAAATATCAAAGCTGGTTCGTTTTGGATTTGAGTTTTATTTTATCAATCTAATAAAAGTAGTTTATTCGAAATCTTTCATGTACGTTGGATTAAATCTCTCCGAAGTAGGTATAGACTTTATGCAGGCTGCGAGTTCGATGTTCAACGTCTTTGATTTCGGTTACGGAGGTCTCGTATCCTAGTACGGGCAGTTTTTATAAATTGATTATTTCGAAGGCATTGATGTATGTAATGTCTTAAATTCTCCCCTCCCACCCATCGTAACCTAAAAACGGTGCGAAGTGTGATCGACTAGCTAACCACTAGTCCTGTCTTAGCCCTATCCACCTATACCTACTCTCTTTTTGAAAATAAGGTAGGTTGATCAACTAAGTAACGATTATTTAAGATTTAGACTGAAAGTGCTTGGTGGAATTTCAATATTAAATTTGAGTCGTTCAAACTATGTACATTCTCACAGATTTTGTCACTAACGACCCGGGTTTCGCCTTTCGGCATCTTCGAAATTCAAGTGCACGGATGAACTTGAACTGACGTTTAGTAAATGAAAGTTTCGTGTTTATATAAGATATAAATGCATCACTGAGTCCAAAGCTATTGCTGGCGAAAAGGATGAGCTCATGGGAATGCCAACAGATTTGAGTAGTAAGTAGTTTCAAGAATTATATTATTTGTTTATCGGTAAAGGTTTTATGATTATATGATTATATAGGGTATAGAAGTGGAGATGCGGGAGTGTTTAATATTTCATTTAAAATCGGAAGACTTTGCAGCTGTGCTTTGTTGATTTCTAAAATTTCTTGGAAAAAGACTTTCCCTAGTTCTCGGAGAAACACTTATGTTGAAATATACTCCATTATGAATGTGAATATCAATAACGGTATTACAAAAGAAGTTTAAATAAAGCAAAAAAAAATACGTCCAATTATGGATCTCAACACCGGGCGAATAAATCAAAATCGGTCATTTGATATTTCAATTAAAATCACGTCATTGAAAAATATATCATAATCATAAACGGGTGATTTTATTAAATAACCTAATAAATAATACTAGCTGTAAGCCCGTTGCCCAGCAACGTGAGATTTTTGTTGCATTATAGAAAAGTCATAAATTTACTGGCATGAACAATTGAATGCATATTTATTATTATATATGTATATAATCTAATAACACATATTTAATAAACTCCGTTTTTTTCCATAGGGTACTCAACGTTGTACCCACCACCACCCGCTACGGCTTCACACTCTTTTATAGGGTGTATTTCGTAGCGTATCAACGTTAGCTGTCAGCCCGTTGCCCTCAACGGAGTGGATTTTTGTTGCATTTTTAAATAGTCAGAAAATTTACTGGCGTGAAAAATAAATTGCAAACCTATTTATTGAATAAGCCAGAAAATCTTAACGTAATTAATTCTCTACATGGATTGTTTAAGAAATACACACAATTCACTAAAAGAACGAAAATACACCGGGATTGCAAAACAAAATATGCGAATAGCGGAAAATTCCGGGGACCTGAAGACAGAATTTTACTGAACTGTAAATAATCAAAAATTACGTCCAAATCAAATTTAATAAGATAAAAATTTCTGCTCAAAAGGTTAAAAAAAGAATTCGATCAATTGTAATAAAGATGTTATTATTTTATTTGTAGTTTTAGTATAAATAAAAAGGTAAAGTTTGCTTTACATATGTAAAAAATCTTTTTTTTAAATTAATTGCACATTTTATCAAAATGTATGAAAAAAAGTAAAAGTGTGATTTTATAAAATATCCATATCATAATAAAAATATTCGTAAATGTATTTAAAATACTAAAAACTTAAGTAAAATGTCCAAAAGTATTCGACCTAAGACATTGCCAAAGTATGAAAAATTCCATAAAAATATTCAATATTTTGTCCAAAATGTATGAAAAATATCGTATTTTATATTTGCTTTACATATATAAAAAATATATATTTTTTTAAATTTTGATAAAATAAATATATTATAATTGAATATATTCATACAAATCATAATTGAGCAGTCCTGCAGTGCGGCCAAATCCAATATCGACAACCCTGCAAATGTTTCAAGTTTACAAACAAATATTCGACCAAAGACATTGCCAAAGTATGAAAAATTTCAAAAAAATATTCAATATTTTGTCCAAAATGTATGAAAAATATCGTATTTTACATTTGCTTTACATATATAAAAAAATCTTTTTTTTTTTTAATTAATTGCATATTCTATCAAAATGTATGAAAAAAAGTCAAAATGTGATTCTATAACATATCCATATCATTATTAGAATATGCGTAATGTATTTAAAATAATAAAAACCTATGTAAAATGTCCAAAAGTATTCGACCTAAGACATTGCCAAAGTATGAAAAATTCCATAAAAATATTCAATATTTTGTCCAAAATGTATGAAAAATATCGTATTTTATATTTGCTTTACATATATAAAAAATATATATTTTTTTAAATTTTGATAAAATAAATATATTATAATTGAATATATTCATACAAATCATAATTGAGCAGTCCTGCAGTGCGGCCAAATCCAATATCGACAACCCTGCAAATGTTTCAAGTTTACAAACAAATATTCGACCAAAGACATTGCCAAAGTATGAAAAATTTCAAAAAAATATTCAATATTTTGTCCAAAATGTATGAAAAATATCGTATTTTACATTTGCTTTACATATATAAAAAAATCTTTTTTTTTTTTAATTAATTGCATATTCTATCAAAATGTATGAAAAAAAGTCAAAATGTGATTCTATAACATATCCATATCATTATTAGAATATGCGTAATGTATTTAAAATAATAAAAACCTATGTAAAATGTCCAAAAGTATTCGACCTAAGACATTGCCAAAGTATGAAAAATTCCATAAAAATATTCAATATTTTGTCCAAAATGTATGAAAAATATCGTATTTTATATTTGCTTTACATATATAAAAAATATATATTTTTTTAAATTTTGATAAAATAAATATATTATAATTGAATATATTCATACAAATCATAATTGAGCAGTCCTGCAGTGCGGCCAAATCCAATATCGACAACCCTGCAAATGTTTCAAGTTTACAAACAAATATTCGACCAAAGACATTGCCAAAGTATGAAAAATTTCAAAAAAATATTCAATATTTTGTCCAAAATGTATGAAAAATATCGTATTTTACATTTGCTTTACATATATAAAAAAATCTTTTTTTTTTTAAATTAATTGCATATTCTATCAAAATGTATGAAAAAAAGTCAAAATGTGATTCTATAACATATCCATATCATTATTAGAATATGCGTAATGTATTTAAAATAATAAAAACCTATGTAAAATGTCCAAAAGTATTCGACCTAAGACATTGCCAAAGTATGAAAAATTCCATAAAAATATTCAATATTTTGTCCAAAATGTATGAAAAATATCGTATTTTATATTTGCTTTACATATATAAAAAATATATATTTTTTTAAATTTTGATAAAATAAATATATTATAATTGAATATATTCATACAATTCATAATTGAGCTGTCCTGCAGTGCTGCCAAATCCAATATCGACAACCCTGCAAATGTTTCAAGTATACAAACAAATATTTTTCGAAAAAAGATAATTATTCAAATTCGTTTAGTGCAATGTTTCAAATACAGATGGCATTGTAGGTGCACTAAGAATGCACTTGCTTCTCTTGCTTTGAGTTTTTTAAATTAAAGAAACGTTTTACTTCACCAACTTCAATCGCAATGTGGAGCATTGGATATTAGCTCGAACGATGAGAATGAAAACTTGGGACCTGAGTTCGATCCCCAGCTTGACAGAGAATATTTTTGGTTAGTACGAAAATTAATTGTTTTTACATAATATCATGACTTAAAATATTCACATGTAGACGTCAGATAAAAATGAATGAATGGCGATAGCGGGCAGGGGTGGGGGGAAGAAGACCGTCTTTCTTGACGTCATCGAAAAGGTGAAATCGCGACATGTGGGGGAGGGGGAGGAGGAGAGGAAATCGAGGAAAATCATAAGTAACAGTGTATATTGGAAAAATATGTCTTAAGTATGAATAAAAAGTGACAGCGCGGCCTGGCAGGAGGAGGAGGGGGAGGGGCAGGGGGAGGGGAAATCGAGGACATCTTACACTCAGACAAACATACGGACATTATCGGCTATTAATATATAGATTTTTTTTAAAATAAAAATACACCATTAGAAAGGTTCATCAATTCTGGAATCAGTCAATTTGATACAACTCTTGGCAGATTTAAAATATTTCAATTCGTCGAAAACAATTTTATTAACATATTTAATGATTTCTATACGTATATACAAAATTCGGTTTTGGTTTATTTTAAATACCGATTTACCGGTATTGTACATTTCATTAACAAAACATTATGAATACCAGGATCCCGGTTTCAATAATACCGGTATTGCGATCTCTTCTCCGGAGGCAATCAATGAAAAGGATAGAGTGCTTGAACGATTCTTGTTTTTAAAATTTACACACCCGAAAAAGTAAATGATGACCTCTTTCCTGAATGAAGAAACAATACTGGAGAGTACTTAATATAAAATTTTAAAATAAAATGATACTTCATGACATAGTGTTCCTTGTTGTGTGACATTAAAAAAAGTAAGTTTTCGAAAAAGTTTGAGAATCACAACACTGCGCAATACCAATTCATTCTCAGTTTTAAAATCAATTAAAACAGATTTCAAATTTTTGAAGTATTTCCATTGTCACGTGGAAAGCTTTATTTTGGAATAATTGCAAATACTAAACTTCAGGCCTTCGTTGTATGCAAATGTGAATTTATTTTATGTATATTGGAATATTCCTGGTTGTTTTTCATGCATATTTAAATATTATAAAACCTTGCGCATAATTTATGCTAATCGTCGGAAGCTTAATTTATTTTTTAAAGAGCTTTTCATTACCCTCAGAGAAAAAGCTCAGAAATAATGAATTATTTTATAATTGAAACCATTTATGCGTTACTTAAATAAGTTCGCTAAAAAAGGGCGCGTTTTAGGATGAATAAAACAGTCATTTTTCAAAAATCATTTGAAAAGAAATTTGAATATATGTACATTTGGCTGGATGCTATAGCTGAACGAAATGTATTAATTTTTTGATTAAGATTTTGTCTATATAACTATGCTCCCATCATGACACTCTTTATATCGACTGTGGAAAGGAAAAAGGACGTAACCCACACATATCAAATTTTACAGGAGGCGCTAAAAACGTGTTTTGATGATTTTGTGACATATGCAAATTATGAATTATACACAACCTTGAAGTGCACGATACTTCTAAACTGGTGTTTTATTGACATAACGTAATATTAATTAAAGAAATTGTCTCGGAAAAACCTTTATTTCGGTGTTTTTTCTTGGTTTTAATTTTTTACAAGGTCATCTTTGTCAAACTTAAAAGCTAAATTTAGATACTTATTCAGCATTTTCGGCAGCTTCCATCCTTTTGGTAGAATGTGTGTCAAGTTGTAAACATTGTGAATATCGAAAAAAAGCTGTTTTTGAAAATTGAGGGTTACGTCCTTTTCCCTTTCCACAGTCGATATATATATAAAAAAAAAGTTTTTTATCATATGAGACCACAGTTGCAAAGGCTGTTAACAATATATGAGTTAATTTATTCCCAGGAAGGTAGCGAATGAAAAATAATATGAACATAAAAAAATATTGATTCATCAATGTTCGAATGTTTTTAGTTAAGGGTCACCTGATTGCACACACAACCGAGTAGTACGGAATCGACAGTAAATACTTACATCACTTACATCCATACCTTCAAACACAAATTCATCAATTAATTGTTAAATTATTTTTTGTATCCAATTGAGCTCCAATCCGAAACGATTACCGGCGTATATTTGTTTAGCTGAAATATAATTTTATAAAATATACAATATGTATGCAATTGGTCATAGTATAAATTGATTAGTCAATGTACACATAGTCCATTTTAACCAGTATATGTGATACAATAAATGAACAATTTTACTAATTAATGAGTACATTAACTACATAGACGTAATTAACAATCACGAGCTCACTCATAGTGATGCCAGCCACTCTCCACTGTTGTGTGTGCGCAGTTACGTAGTAGTTGTCGTAAGACATTTCACATAACCTCAAAAATGTCAACGTCTTGTTGTCATTTTCGCGTTTTTTCTATTCAAAATAACCTAACTTACGCTAATACGTAATGTCATTTCTTCAATGTCAAACGTCTGTCAGTGAGTTTAAACAATTACTAAATAATTCGCAAGTTCAAGTAAATGTGAATTGTAATGATGTAAGCTACAAATAAAACCGATTGCTTATGTATATATGCATACTGAATGTACACATTGAAAATAATTCACACTTTAACTGTGATATATTATAATATAATATCATAAGTGGCAACACAAAGTGGTCCTAAGTCATCAAAAGTGTGAATATACTTGTTATCACTATACAGGAAATTATTATTTTACAACACACTTAGTACATTGAAAACTATGACGAATTATTATTATTTTGGAATTGATTAATAACGCTTCAATTTACAGGCTATGTAAATTGAATCTATTTAATTATTGAGATAATTTCCATGATCACCAAAAGCTGCTTACTGGTAATCTTACTGGCTTAGTGACAATAAATTAATAATTAACGAATACGACGTTTTACTCCGATAATAACTAAACCAAGATTTCGGTAGAATGAGGAAATTTATAATATTATATTTAATGAAATATAAATATTTTGAATTAGCTATTTTTTCAAAATCGTTAACACAACCTGTCAAAATTCAAAATAATTTCTCTCCTCACGTAATATGTTAAATATTCATTCTTTTTTGTCTTAATCAAATAAATGAAACACAGTGATTACTTTAAAGGTGATCTCTGACAATACTTGCTTGAAAAGCATTGTATTAAATGATACATAATGCTCTGTACTAAATATTTAATTTTACCAAACGATCAGGACTGACTTCTCTTCACTCGGGCATTTTTGACTAGCTTGCAAAGAAGGAAACGTTTTCTGATAATTTTATAAAATTCTTGTAGTAAAGTGTGTTATATATATATATATATATATATATATATAACAAGTTTTATAATAAAGGACCTTTCCGGCATTCATATTTAATATCATAAAATTGCTTAAATTACTAATTTCTTTAAAAACGTCTTTTAATGTATGTTACCGATGTTCGAATAGTTTCATGATTATATTCAATCTGTAGTTTTTGTTTTCAACCAGATTTGTTTCCCAGCAAATTGCCTTTGATATAGCATCTATACAGAAACTGATTATTAACGGGTCACTTGACATTAATAGAGTTTATGGATAAAAGGATAGAGCAAGAGGTAGATTATTAGTTAACTGATAGATTTCAGTACGTCCTGTTTTTTTAGGATCGAATGCGTATGTAGGGATGTCAATAAAATAGACAACTTACTAAGCACGCATTTGATCTCGAATACATTTTTTTTTACCATGTCCGCTCCCATTGTGGAGCATACTGACTCCTAATGGAGTTTAACTCAACAGAAGTGTTTCTACGAGAACTGCTTGTTACTCAGTTGCTCAACCTCTCTTTTTCCAAAGAGAGGAAGAATAGAAGGATAGGGCAAGGACAGGACTAGTGGTAAGCTAATCGCTCTAGATACAACCCGTTCATAAGAAAGTATTGGTGAGAGGGGAGAATTCAAGACATCACATACATCCATGCCTTCGAATAGAAATTCATAAATAAATTGAAAAATCAATTTATAAAACTGTCCGTACCGGGATTCGAACCCGTGCCTTACGTAACCGAAGCCAACAGCGTTGGCCACTCGACTACACAGGCGGCTACAACGAATACATAAATAAAATAAAAACAAAAACACTTTGTACTAGTATATTGCAGCCCAATAGTACCCAATATCTTTTAAAATTTGGCTAAGACATGTACAGTAAAACCTACTGAAGGTTGTCGACAAAATATAACTATTGAACTGCATATAATAGAAAACGTCTAAACCATTAATGCTTGATCGAACATGCCGCGAATGTGAACAATATATTTTTTAATCAAAACATTTAACATTGCGGTTTCTTATTGCCAATGCGTTCGAATATTTTTTAACCACATAAGATCAACTCGACAAGACAAGACACCGGAAACACCCACACCTAAGATTTCAAATATCAACCGAAAAAAACGATTAACATTTGTTATTGACTTTGCTGGGATTTGAGCTAAGATTTTCCTGATAGCTAAGGAACACTAAACCACCAAGGCAGCGTTTGAGCCACTTACATAATATGAGAGCCTCTCTCTAACTTGAAGTTCTTAATTCTTAATTTTGTGATCTAAGTATGCTTTTTTGATCAGCAAAAGAAATCTGCCATGCAAGCTTTTTCATTTACAATACTATGCTTCTTTAACGCTCAGACTTCGACTCGGTGACCAATATGGCTATTATTTTTAATCTGTTTGCTTATGAGTCATATAATATTAATATAAAACGTTCTTTCTTACCATCAGCTTGAAACTTCATCGGATTAAGCATCTTATTTTCACGAATCATTGATTTTTTCAATCTTCTCCGTAAACATAATTTTGAATTGAATTTAGCACTCTGAATTACAATACCCATTAAGAGGCAAGTACATACGTCTTATAATCGAAGATATACAGTAATATATCGATTGCCTAGTTCTATAAAAGGATCAGTTGAAAAATTGATGTTTTGAGTTATAACACCCAATATATTCGAATACATCTCTTCTAAGGGTCCACAAAAATACAACGATAAATACTGGTTTCCTCTCGGTAGACAGATGTTTGCGTATGGAAATAAAGAAATATAAACCATCATATCTCAATGCCGCATTAATATAATACGAAATATCATTTTAACGATTAACTGAAAAGACGAGACATAATAATTATAACTCATTTTAGATCTGTCAAAACTTTGCTCATATAGCCATATTTAAAAGCTACCAATTTCTAGTCTATGGAATTAATCATCGATGTATCGCCACCTCAACATTACAATCAAGTAACTTTAATTTGTTCATTGTTGGAAAATAAACATCAAAAATATACTAATAGCTTAAAATAATAGAGGAACAACTAAATAATAGTGCTCAATTAAATTGAGATAATATTGAACAACAATCTCAACAATATCGAATATAAATGTTGCTATATGAATTTGTTTAATACCGCACTGATTGTTGTCGCGTATATTTTGTGATTGATGTCTTTAATTACCCTAAAAGCGTTTTATATATAAAATTTGTGATCGTTGCATAGTAGTCCTTTGAATTGACGCCAAGATCGTGCCGTAAAAACATCTCACAACCTTCAGGAAAAGGGGCATCTTTTACAAATAAATTTTCATTGGAAATATAAAAAGCAGTGGTGTGTGTACTTGTACAAAACGGAAATTGCACTCAATTACAAAAAAAAAATGTATTCATTAAAATTAGCTGTAATTTTGACAACTAATCGGTTTACCTTGAGCAATTGTGGTTGCATATTTTTTATATTGAAAACTGAACCTGAAAAATGTTCAATATATTTATTTTTACGTTCGTTAGCTGTCAATTCTTGGCGAAAAATATTCAATAGTAGCAATTCTTCATTTTTATATATTGATCAAGGCTGATTTTGTTTTAAAGTGTACAAACTTTTCTCGCTGGGAAAAAGGTGTGGTACAATTATAAACCGCTTTAAAGTTTTTTTTATGATCCATTTACGCTTCCAATACGAAGCATATGGTCTTTTAATGGAGGTATCTAAATGGAAGATTTTTACGAGAACTAGTTGTAAATCATTCGCTCAACATCTCTTTTTCGAAGAGTATATGTAAGGATTAGACTAGGACAGGAATAGTTGTTAACTAATCGCTTTCGGTACGTCCCTCTATTTTTAAGGATTAAAAGGGTACTTTTTTCAGACATCACAAACACCTATGCCTTCGAACAAAAATTGATTGAAAAAAATACTGTTTGTACCGGGACTCGAACCATGTAATCCGACACGGGAGCCAACGTTGTTGACCGCTGTGCCACGGACTCGAGATCTACTATAAATTGTGTTTAATATTCTGTCATTGTTTATGACCATGTTCCGATGCGGGTTATATGGAGTCTTAGTTGAGATTATCTCAACTGAAGATTTTCCACGAGAACTGCTTGTTATTCTGTAAACCGATTAGCTAAAAAGCAGTCAATATCAACCTTCTACCCAAACCATTTAAAAATAGAAATCGGCTTGCAAAAAAACATCTAAAAATACACCTTGTTTATCGTGAATTCATATTACGTCAAGTAAGCGCAACGCCGCTGGTAAGGCACCCTGATTCTCGTCCCTCCATCGAAGCCTTTTGTTTCGTAAGGGTCGATAAAGAAAGACCCTCTCGATGCTGCTTTTCATCCCTTGTATATATGAATGGACCGACCGAACGCATAGCGGAAAAAAATCTCCATTGTTAGGCGAAAAAGCAATAATCCCAACGGAGATGATTATCCCTTTCGCGACGGACGCCACTGGAATTATTTTGAAAATGATAATTTTTTGGAAATTCATTTTGAAAAATCCAACCTTATATTTTACATTCAAACATTTATTATAGGAAATTATGTATCTGTGTATGTCACTCTGTACAAATTGAAGTCAAAATAAATTTAATAAATGTTTCAATCACTTTTAGGGTGTTTCTTTGAAAAATTTGTTTTTCAGAATCTTCCTGGCTGTCGATTTTGTTTAAGTGATGAATGAACACACCAACTACTTGGAAGTGGGGAAAACATAAAACTATCATTAAGCATATTCATATCATTAAGCATATTCACTTTATTAATGTAGCATTTTATCACTTTGTCAAAAATTTCCCAAATTTTAATTATGTTTGTAATTAATTTCAATCGCATTCTGAATTTATGAATCTGGGATGACTTTTTAATTATATGTTAGATGTGTTGAACATTTTAATTTTGTGTTATTTTAGAATCACTTTAATGTAATTGGCAATTTCTTTTCAATGCCAACTGACGTGTATAACTTTTCAGTTTTGTCTAAATAGCATTGTTAAATTATATTTCTTATCAGTTGACAATGCTCGCAATGAGCGAAACCGGTCCTGACATATTAAATAAAGTGGTATGAAGTACAAAGGATTATTGTTTTTATTAATAAAATGTTTCAATGTTGACGTCATCCTTGTGTCTGATATGGCGGCTGTATCTCTATCAGTTCTCGTTAAAGTACTATCTGTTAAGATGCTTCATATGATCAAAAACTATTAAGTAAAACTAGTAACAAGTATCTAGTTCCACAAGAACTATAACGTATGTATGATTGATAGCTGTTTCAGCATTACGTAATAAACAGAACAATAACTAACATATAATTAATATAACTAGCTCGGACGGTACAATGCTAAAATATTAAATACATCTATTTTATTATACTCGTGGAATATAATAAAAATTCATAACTTTTTTATTCTACTGGTTGTGTTGTTAATTATGATTTATTATGTTTTACCTCTTTGAGGAGTATCTTCAAATTGGCTGTAATGTAAAGCTATAAATATTGATTCTTATGTTTAGCTTATAAATTGTGGAGTTATAATGAAAAACGTTTCTATTTCCAAAATTCAAACTTTTAAGTAGAGTAAAAAACTATAACGAATAATACAAACAAAATAACATTTGCATAAAAATATTATTTCCAATTCGAAAACTACAGTCTTGTAGACATTTTATATTAAAACGAATAAGATCAGTCGATTCATTAGGCTTGAATTACCCTATCTGCATACCCAACTTAATATCGCTCATTTTGGAAATAGTACGTTTTGCATTATAACCCCACAATTATAGAGTGAAGGTTAAGGCTTTTTTCTAATGTAATCACTTTTTTCTAACAATGTTAATACGTTGTTATTATAAACAGTTATACCAAATAAATATTCAATTTGATCAATATCACATTGAAATTTAAAAAAATCGAAAATTTACCATAAACGCTTAATATATTTTCTATTTATAAAAATACTAAGCAAACATCAATATGTGAGGTATGCCTGGCTCTCGACAGCACTGTCAAAGATAAATCCCCGCCTTCAGTACTGTTTGAAAAGTATTTCTTTGTTGCTTTGAATAAGAAAACATACACCTCAGAAGCGTATTGAAATATAATAAACCTTTCATACGAAAATCGGTTGCCCTATTACAATTTCCCGATATTACGACTTACAAAAGTGAACGTTTGCAACACTGTGGGGCGTGTCATATTTCATTTACTAAGTCGAGGGGTAAGTGTGAACAATATTACGTGAGCATCACATAGAATACATCGTCTTTTACGGCAGATTCATTACTGAGTTATCACTTTTTTTTATTATTAAATTAAATGATTATACATCTTTAAAATGGTTACTGTCTATGGTGGAAAGGCATTATATTTACAAAAACAATCCCAAACATTTCGTCACAATTAAGAAAATCAGTGATCATTTAAATTTATTGTTATGGGGTATTATATTGTTATCAAATTTCAGTAGGACTAATAGTCGGTTTTTGCATTCGATTTTTCAAAAAAAAAGAAATTTACGGATGTCGATGTACATCATCACACAAAAAAATATCGACTGTGAAAAGGAAAAGGGCCGAAACCCACAGTTTTTTTTCGATAATCACAATGTATGTATACAACTTGATACACGTTTTATCAAAATGATGTAAGCTAAAAATGCCGAATTAGTATATAAATTTAGCTTTTAAGTTTGAAAAAAGAAGGCCTGTAGAAACTGCGACAGATATTTATTTTCTATATGGTTGATAACTATTTCGGCGTATGCATCCATCAGAATTATGTTTAAATCCACATTTACTCACCTATATTTACTGGCTTAGAAGCGATACACAATACATCATGTTGTGGATAACAGTCTGATTGTTGTGGAACATAGTTGCTTAAACATGGTTCTGATGAAGGCATACGCCTAACTATCAACTACATATTATATATAAAAAACATATTTTTAGAACTAAATTCTTTGTTATTTTCATCTTATTATAAGGGGAAAATAGAGCTACGAAAGGATAGGCGGTCAGCTGATCGCTCTGTTTTTGAAACCGAGTTGGACGGAGCTATTTTACACAGCACAGCAATTGAACACAAATTTGTAAATCGATTGGAAATCTAATAAAGTTTTCGTACTTGGATTGTAACCGAACGAAATATGAGGTTACAGGCCTGACATTATCTGTAGCATGACCAAAACACCGAAAACACGGTATTATAATATTTTATTAATATTTGAATATCGATATACATATTAAAGAAAACACATACAGTCTGGGAATCCCTTTTCTCTGGAAAAAAAGAAACCCCCAAATCACGAATTTTAGCATGATTGTTGCTATGTGTGTGACATGTAGAGAGCCGCACGGGGATTTCCGCTCCACGGGGCGCAGAGCGGTAGAGTTTTCTGAAGGAACTCAAATTATTTCCGGTGACATCACTCGGGCGGATATAGCCATTAGAAAGCAAGGGCGCACTTTTACCCAAATGGTATATTTCTTTGAATGGTGTGCTCCTGTTACCCAGTGAAACAGACGTCGCATAATGATTCTGCGGTTACATATTATGAGTATAACTGTTTTTTTTAATTATATTTTGTTCTTGTTTATTGACTACTAAAATAAAACTCTTTTTAAAGTACAAGCGGCTCTTCACTTTCGTTCCTATTTGGTTTCTTTGAGTGGCGAGTCATTTTTTTAAATGAGATTTTGTTCAAATATTTTACTATGACAAACAAAAAAAAAAATGACATCGGTTAATCTTATGAATTATTATAAGCAGTGAATTAATTTTAATTGATTGAATTGATATTTACTAGCTAGAACTCCATTGTAATAAGTTTGAAAAATAACAAAGTATTTCAGTTCTACAAATATTATTTTATATAAAGTTCGGCGTATGAGAAGGCATGAAGATGGTAATGAAGATTAGAATTATCGAGCTATTCTAGAGATAGTTCTGATGAAGGCCTACGCCGAAATAACTATCAACTATATATAAAATATTATTTGTAAAACTAAAACACTTTTTTATTTTTATGCCTTCATATATTTTTATAACGCACAGTTAACAATGAAAATGAATTAATTCATTTATCCTTTAAATAATTTTCTAGAAACCTTTACTTTTGATTTTAGTCTAGACCTTTATAGCGTTTATCTATGAGCATGTGACTGCATACCGACGCTGATTTCAGAATGGTAACCCAACTAAATGGGATTTTACTTTCAATATTATATGGTTACATATTTGTTTCCAAATATTAACTTTTTACAAAACTCCTTTGTTCATTTTAAGTATATAATGTGACTGCCAAACATCACTGGGGAAAAAATAATGACAATTCAATAAAAAAAACATGAGAATGTCAATAGATATCAAACAGCACAACATTTGGACAGATTTGACGCCCATACTTCTTAAAGGGTTAAAAAGAATACGAATATTGAATGTATGAAAGTACAGCAATGCTATTAGATATAAGATTACATACAATTTGATAACACATACACGCCCGTAATTCTCAAAGAGTTAAAAGGTATACTAATGATGAATATATAAAGATAGAGCTAAAAAATCAGCTTTTATATTGCAAACAAATAATACTGACCTTCGAAATAAATTTAACGTAACAAACCTGTTCATAAAAATGATAAACGTGTTTCCATTAGAATATCAATAAACCAGAATTCACATTTATAAACTACTAGCGAGTACCCGGCATGCGTTGCAATGCCACTCAAAGAAAGAAAGTGTTTTAATTCTGTTTATTGAAGTGGTTTTGGATATCTTTTGTTTTTCCGTCTGGTGCGTATACGAATAGATCTGAAGGTTTTCGAACGGTTGAGCAGGCCACATACAGCTGTCCATGTGGGAAACATAGATTTTCTAAATTTAGTCCACACCCTTGTAGCGATTGTCCCTTTGCTTTGTTGATGGTCATTGCAAGTGCGAGTCGCACCGGAAACTGCAAACATTTAAATTCGAATGGCATATCTGTTGGAATCATTGAGATGCTTGGCAATAGTACATTGTCTCCTTTAAATTTTCCTGTTAATTTGTTTAGCTTCAATGATATTGTGCATTATCTTTCTCACTGAATGTCTGGTACCGTTGCAAAGCGGTGAATTTATATTTCGGAGAAGAATGATAGGTACGCCAATTTTCAATGTTAAAACGTGTGACGGCTTGGCTGGCACATCAAGTGAATTTAAGAATTCAGAAGAATTTATTGCGATATTTTTGGGAAAACGTTGTAAATCAATTCTCCTATTGTTTTTGTAATTTAACAGAAATTTGTTGGCAATGTAATACATTGTGTTGATTCATCTATTTCCAATTTTCTATTCCCAATATCCAACAATTATTTTGCGAAATGTACAGCGGATGTGTCATATTGTAGTTCTACACGCATGCTGGCCTTGAAAGCCAATTTCTGCACGTGTCGCCATAAAACTGATGATTTGAGTCATGCATTTAATTCATCAACAGCTGTTGAACGTGGTATAACTGATAGGGTTTGTCAAAAATCACCAGTCAATAAAATAAGTGCGCTACCAAAAACCACTATTTATTTCCTCTCAAATCTTTTAGAGCATAGTGTAGTGCTTACAATGCCTTTTTGTGCGCCATAGTACATTCGTCTCATATTATGAGTTGGCATGATTGAAGTTCTTCACCCATTCCGATTTTTTTTTGATATTGCATGTTAGTGTCTCAGTGATTTGCATTAAAATGCAATTTCAGTGCTGAATGACAACCATCCAAAAATGTTCACACCAAAGACACGCGAACTGACGCTAAACTATATCAAATACAGATATTTGCTAAATAGAGAAAAGTCACCAGAAAAGGCGATAATTCTTAGAAAATGCGCCACAGAGAATACTAAAAATAGCCAATCAACGGGTCCAAATTTCACTTTTCGCGACCGATGATTTGCCATGAAACTGACAGCCGTGGCATACAGATCGCTTTATTCGGCAAGATTTTTCATTGTAAAATGGCTGCACTCTGGGGTGGGCTGGAGGAAGCTCAGAGGGGTTCGCGCAAGCCCTTTGTGAAATTTTGCTAAGGTCGGCCAGCCCCTTGTTAATTTAAAAGAAAACAATATTCTCAAATCAAATGAGTACATAACTGCAATTTCTGACTTAAATACATTATCTATGACAGCATCAGTATACACAGTATTACATTTTCGGCCATTCACATTGATGAGTTTACAGTAAATTGCGTATTGGTACATATTGTAAATGTATTAAGTAAAAATCGATTGCTTATTTAAGTGGTCCATCAGAGTGATAAAAAACTCACTGCTTCCTAGAATACCGATAATTGCTTTGATATAAAGCGAGCCCTTTGTAAACGCATTGGCAGCCCACCACTGGCTGTACTAATTTAGAAAACTTTGAGGGCGTCCGCACAACAAATCATCAAAGTTTTATTGCAATCGGATGAACGGTATAGAAACAGGAACACATAAAGGAAAAACTACCAAATTACCGTATTGGCAGCCCATCGTTGTATGTTTTGATTCAAAAACCTTTGCTGGTGTCCGCAAAACAACTCACCAAAGCTTTCTCGCAATCAGATGAACGGTATAAGAACGAATACAGAACAAACAAAGAAATTAACGTTTTGGAAGCCCACCGCTGGCTGTACTTATTCAGATACCGTTGCGGGTGTTTGCACAACAACTCACCAAAGTTTTATCGCAATCGGATGAACGGTATAGGAACAGGAACGCATAAGGGAAAAACTAACAAATTAACGTATTGGCAGCCCACCGCTGATTCATATAAATTCGCGAGCGTCCGCACAACGGCTCGCCAAAGTTTTATCGCAGTCCGATGAATGGTATAGGATTGCATACGGAAAAAAACAAACAAATTAACGCATTGGAAGCCCAGCGCTGATTTATATACATTCAAGGGCGTCCGCACAACAACTCACCAAAGTTTTATCGCAATCGGATGAACGGTATAGGAACAGGAACGCATAAGGGACAAACTAACAAATTAACGTATTGGCAGCCCACCGCTGATTCATATAAATTCGCGAGCGTCCGCACAACGGCTCGCCAAAGTTTTATCGCAGTCCAATGAATGGTATAGGATTGCATACGGAAAAAAACAAACAAATTAACGCATTGGAAGCCCACCGCTGATTTATATACATTCAAGGGCGTCCGCACAACAACTCACCAAAATTTTATCGCAATTGGATGAACGGTATAGGAACGCATACCAGACAAACAAACAAATTAACGCATTGGCAGCCCACCGCTGATTCATAAACCTATTCTGGCGTCCGCATAACAACTCCCCAAAAAAATTATCGCAATCGGATGAGCGGTATAGGAGCGCATAGGTAACAAACATACAAACATTCATTTTTATATATATAGATAAACCAAACAAAACGACATTATATCGTTATATAGAACATAACTTTAGTCATATAAAATACGGTGACTTTTTCACACTGCTTAACATGCTGTCAAATCCATCATTATTGCAATAGGTAACATTCACATACATAACAAATAAGATATGTTTTATGGTTTTATCAACACGCTTTGTAAAAACCACCGTAAGTGTTCGATATCTCTTAAAAAGATCGTATCTACATTCGTATAAGGAAAATACGCAGTTACTTTTTAATATTGTCAACTGTAAAATATTGCCGTTGTATTATCTATATATCTCAAACTGCATTTATGTTTAAAGAGTTTATATTTTATTAGGAAGGCTTGTATTTGTAGAGTTCATTGACATATTGTTATTCTAATTCCGTAAAAAAAAAAACAACTTTAGACTTAAGTTAGTTATGCGGGTTTTGCTTAAATTCATCATTTAAATTAAATTCGTCAGCAGTTTCATATTTAAAAATGTATACTAGCTTTAAAAATAACAAATACCTTGTATATTTTTCTTTTTTTTGGAAATTGATGATCTTTCAATTGTTGTATCTCTTTTGTTTTTGTCAAAATATCGGTTCGTAAATGATAGTTATTTTTTTGCGTTGAAAATATTTTGTAAGTTTATTTTGAAAACATTTTGGTGGTGCATTTTGACTCGGATACATACAGTTAACGCAACCATACTCAACCTTTTTTCCTCCGGGCCGCATTCTGATTTTTGCTTATCTACGTGGGCCGTAACATATTTATAGTAAACTGTATATATATAGCACATACTATACTGCATAAATATGTATGTATTATGATGTCAAAATAAAACTTTTTTTATTTTATGTAAATATTTATTTATTGTTAAAAATTAAAAGTACAGTACATGACATAACAGCTGACGCCAATTCGCCATGTACTGGGAAAATATAATAAGACAAAATATAAAATAAAACTACATAATACATCAAAATCAAGAAATAAAATAGTAAAATTTAACAAACAGTTCACAAATACTATCACTAAAAATGTCCAAATCTCTAGGCAAAGCGTTGATAAATCGAACGGCCCTTGGAACTGGTGACTCATACCTCCTAAGCGAGGTTTCGCCTTTCGGCATCTTCAGGCGTTGAAGCCAACGCCTGGAGATGCCGAAAGGCGAAACCCGGGTCGTTAGTGACAAAATCTGTGAGAATGTACATAGTTTGAACGATTCAAATTTAAACGATGTTCTGTTTTTTTTAACCGTTTTCTCGGTATTAAAATTGAATTTCTACATTTTTTATAAATCTTCGAAAATCGTACTAAGAAGCCAGGTGTATAAAATTTATATTGTCGGTTTTTGTATAATCCTCAAGTAGTGCTTACCTGATGTAAGTACTGACGACAGATAAAAGCTCTAAAAGTTTCGAGTATAAAGCCTTATAGCGTGTGTTGCACGGATTATATTACCAATATAAAAGTTAAGTGTTGATATTCAGCTTGCAATTTTGCTGCAGCAGCGTAACCAGTAAGTAAGTATGAAGCGAGTGTGGAACAGCTTCGATATATGCTTATTTCATTATGCATTCAACAAAACTGAGAGAACGATGAAAAGTTGGAACAGACTGAGGTGATCACTTTTAAGGTGTTCACTGTCAATACTTGGTGGAATGGCATTATAATAAAAATAATAAAACATTTTTAGTACTTTTTCCACATAAAATTTATTAGATCAGGACCGGTTTCGCTCATGATGAGCATTGTCAACTGATAAGAAAAACAATAAAACAGTGATATTTATACAAAAGTTAAGTGATAAAAACAAGGTATGACAAACAATTGGTATTACAACATAGCAAAAGAATTGAAGCAAAATACAAGGAAAATAAACTATAAATAAAAAGTTGAAGACCACTTAGCAATGAAAACTATTACGACAAAAACCAATTAGGTATGAATTATCACTAACAAAGTAAAAACCAACAATTAGTGTATATAATAAATAAATCTTAATGTCTGTCAACCAAAATTGAGTTTGGAAAATTGTTTGTCATACCTTGTTTTTATCACTTAACTTTTGTATAAATATCACTGTTTTATTGTTTTTCTTATCAGTTGACAATGCTCATCATGAGCGAAACCGGTCCTGATCTAATAAATTTTATGTGGAAAAATTACTAAAAATGTTTTATTATTTTTATTAGACTGAGGTGAAGTTAAAATTTTAGTATATCGGAATCATACGATGCAAACGTCGTTTTTTTTTTTATTTTAGACTTCGTGTGGTATTGATTAATTTTTGAAAAACCTTCATAAATTTATATTAAAAATAATTCCCCTGTGAAAAATTGAGTGAAAATATATTCATTGCGTATTAAAAAGGCGCGGTTTGTATATACCACGCTCTTATAATCGACACGTGAAAGATAGGGGTGGCTATACCGGTAATACGGAAACCGGGAAGCCGGTTTTCAAAATACCTGTATTGAAAATGAACTAGAAGCAAACTTTGAATGAATTGAAACCATTACATGCTAACATTTTTTTTTGCAATGGGCTGAGAAACCTTTTGATGTTAAAATGTTCTTAATATTTCGCAGAGTTGTATCGTATGATTTTTTGTAATATTGCATTAATAGCTTAACGACCGCACGTTTTTTTTTATAAAATTTCACCTGGCGAAATAAAATTTTGCGAAAAATTCGCAAAAATTATAATTTTACCAAATTCACTATAATTAGTAAGCAAATTGAGATATCTTTACAAAATTTAATTTTCTTAGCTTCCAGATACTTCGCCTATATGCATATATGTGTCCGCTGGCCAGTAACCTTTGTTTTTCAAAGACTCAAATACGCGTACACGGTCGTTAAGCTGTTAAAATTAATTGCATTAAAATTAATTGCATTTAAAAGTAAATTTATAAGTACACAGGTTGTATGTAAACCAACTGTTTTTTGCCGATGTGAAAACAGCCAAAATCTTCAAGACGTCTTATATCAGACATGGCCAAGTAAGTTTCTTTTAATTTTTTAGAAGAGATGAAATTTTAATGAATTTAAACTACGAAAAACTCAAACGTTAAGCGTTTACCTTCCATACAAAATACTGAATAACATTTGGTCAACTGATTCGAATACATACTGCAATTTGATTAGCTCTCAACGACTTGGTCAGTTCAGTATGGTATCAAGATGCCTTTAACTTGGCCACTTGGTATTACAATCATTATTTAAAGTTTATTTATATACACTTTTAGTACGTTTTTGAAACCGAAACAAATATTTAATTGTAGGTATTAAAAATTCCTATCGAAATTAGTGAAAAAGTAAACAAAACATGGCTTGGCCGTGTTTGTTACCAGGCACCTCATTAAAAAAAAGTGTAATACGTTCGTAACTGCTTGAATTTACATACCACTTTTAACTCTCATAAAAGCGAAAAAACATGAGACATGAAACTTTATTATTATTATGTCAAAGTGAATTGGGCCACAATATTGCTAATTTTCCGTCGCTCTACTGAAATGTAATATTGTGTACACAAAAAAACACACTAACCCACAAGTAGGCAGTCATTATAATGCGTCAATGGTTATTGTGTGTAAAATTGTGTTCATTCGCCATACCTCGTGGGGTTTGCCCGTGGATCAACCCCGTAAAGTCCTGTGCGGTTCGTCTTCGGGACATTTATTTATTTATTATATGAATATCACAAAATAATTACTAATCATTAATTTATTATCATGGGCAGTAAGTTATTAAAAAATAAATTAACTACGACCTTACATTACATAACGATTTTAATTCCGGTTTAAAAATAGTGAAGAATATTTTTTTCCTCATTATATTCATTAGATGTGATATATAGATATATTTACATAAGTATATATACATATGATATATAGATATAGATACATAACATAGAATTATACTCATTATATTATAATAAATATAATTCCTCATTATATTAATTAGGTCTTTTTTCAATCATTCTTTTAGTATGTATATCCATTCATTATATCACTAATCAATACGATAAAAAGGCTTCTTGTCGAATGCATTTGCCTAACTAATTATGTATCACTAATACTAATATGTACTTACGGGCAGCAGTGGGCTGCCAATACGTTAACAAAGGGCTTGCTTTATATCAAAACAATTCACGGTGTTCTGGGGAAGCAGTGAGTTTTTTATCACTCCGATGGATGATAAGCAATCGATTGTAATTTAATACACTGATAATATGTAACAATACAAAATTTATCTTAAACTCATCAATGTAAATGGCCAAAAATGTACTGCTGTGTATAATACTGAAGCTGTCCTAGATAATATATGTCAGAAATTGCAGTTATGTACTCATTTGATCTGAGAATATTGTTTTCTGTTAAATCAACAAGGGGATCGCCGGCTTCGGTAATATTTAAGAAGGAGCTTGCGCGAGTCCCTCCAAGCCCCCTCCAGACCACCCCTGATTGCGAGTGACAACTTTTTAGGTGAACGATATTAGTGTGAATTCTTTCTGAATATCTTATTTATCTTCATAACTAGATTGATTTCACTGATTTTTTTGTAATATTACAAAATACTTCAAAGCTATTTAAAAGTTTAATTTGATTTGAATAGGTTTAGATCTTATATTTTTTATACTAAGAAGCATGCGGTGGCGTCACTATTTACTCTAGCGAACAGACGTTTCCGTTGTATCCGCTCCCAATGTGAAGCATATCGACTCTTATCGGAAGATTATCTCGCGATTAGCGTTACAACGTTATTTTTTTTTTGCCAGAGATGTCTAGATAAGAAGTTTCTCTAGACCTTGTTGCACGCACTACACTGTGCAGAATGATACATACAATAATTAAGTCAAAAAGAAAAAAAAAACTTGAATTGAGAAAAATTGGGTATCATTATATTTTCATAAAACAACTTCATTTTCTTAACCTTTTTTTCGAAGAGAGTAAAGATAGAAGGATAGGAGTATTGGATAACTAATCCCTATCGCTGTATCCCGTTAGTTTGAAGGAAAGGGAATTTTCGATATCAAAAACACAGGAATTGATGATTGAAAAAATGCTGTTCGTACTTGGGACTTGAACTCCTGAGATCCGTCACGGAATCCAACCACTACGCCACGAACCTAAAAATGAAATACCAAATAATTAAAAATAAAATGTGTTACGTCGCCGAATTGTTAGCAGTTGTTGAAATATCCAGGGTTTCAAAAGGATGCGAAATAGAAGTAATAATGCCTCGTAGGTTGGTTATTTTTCAACGTAGTTGTACTCGTTACAGGACTCTTTTGAATAAATATTTTAAATAACAGACATTTGTGAAGTCTTATGATAGCTTTATGAGCGCACCTTTGTCTGGGGATGATAATATTATTTGATTAAAAATATTTCCTTATGAATAACATGATTTTAACAAATATTAAATTTGAGCCTACAAAATTAATGATTTGTTAACGCAATTTATTTTACAGCGCAACTCTCTGGGTATTAATTTAATGAAAAGCTAATATTCCACTATTTGAAGAAAAAATACGTCAAATGATTTTGTTATTAGAATTAATGATATTTCTTAAGACTGTTTCTTATTGAAATAACATTGAATAGCTGGTTATATTTATATTCACTGATATTCTGATGAATTATTAATATTTTAAGAGTATGTACTACTGTGAACATTAATAAAATATGACTGTGGAAACACAAACGGTAGTCTCCAGTGAAGTGCTGGCAATTCCATATATATGTAGTAGGCTTTAACATGTACATTTTTAAGAATTAAATTCGAATTTTTAGCAAAAGCGACAGTTACCATAGTCATGAAAAGTAAACACGACGGTATTAAAATGACATGAACATAGAAAATTTAAATTAACTTTGATTATTCCACGTATTGTGTTACTAACTGTGACACGTGTTTCGCCTCTTTCAGAGGCATCTTCAGACTTACTATCGCAAAGTTTGCTTAAGTAATGAAGCAAGATTGATTCTAACATTTTAAAATTATGAAATTACAAAATGGAGTTTTGGGTTTTTTTCCTTTTAAAAAGAGCAAGGAGGGGAGTGTAGAATAGAAATAAAGCTAACAAACAATGATACTAATGAGTTGCAATCAATCAGATTGGGATATTTCCTTTTTAAGGGAAGCAAAGAGGGGATTATAAAATCGAAACAGAGCAAAAAAATTTATTAATACTACTCATGACGTTAAACATTACAAACTATTAAACTACTGAGTTGCAATGAATCAGCTAGGTTGATGATTACTCTATTAATTGGAAACAATTTAAGTAATGGGGAACCACCTGTGCTATTAGGAATATTATTTAATAATATTTCTTTTTTGTTAAGAGTTTTATTTAAATTTTCTATTAAAATGAACTTCCACAAAGTTACCGCCGAAACCATCGAAAGTATGACATGAACATATTTGACATAATTTTTTTCAGTCGTTTTATCTATAAAAGTATAGTGATTGTATGACTCAGTTAAAGTGTGATCTCCTGTAAATGAATAAATTCACTAGGAGTCAATGTATTCATTGACTAGCAGTATCGATCGAAGCTAACATTTTTAAAATCCATGTCCACTCTCATTGTGTAGCATATGGCCCCCTTATGAAGGTATCACAACAAAAGTTTTTCTACGAGCACTTTTTGTTACTCAGTCACTCAACCTTTTTTTCCCAAAGAGAGTAGAAGGGATAGAAAAGGCTAGAACAGGACTAGTGATCAACAAATCGCTCTTGCTTCACCCAGTTTTTGAAGGACCGGAAGGATGGGAGGGAGTTTTTCGACATGACAAACACCCATGCCTTCGAACAGAAATCGATAAATTGATCGAAAAATTATGTTTGTACTGAGACTTGAACTCGTGAGATCCGACACGGAAGCTAATAACGCTAACCGTTGCGCCATAGGACATCATTACAATTTACATTCACTTTGACTAGTCAATGTATGAATTAACTAGTATGTGTATAAACTCAATGATGAGCGCTTGGGGAAGTAAAAATTAGTTTGAGGTTGAGGTTATGTTTCTATACTGACAAGCGCCTAGCCAAGTAAGAAATGACATTACGATTTAGGTAAGGTTAGGTTAGGTTATATATGATAAATAGAAAGAAAGTGAGAATACCATCAAAACGTAGAAATTTTTGTGGTTGTGTGAAATGTCAGATGACAGTAAAACATAAAAACTGCGGAGCAGTGCAGAGTGGCTAGCAGCACCACGAGCGTCAGCAAATTTAAAACTAATAAGTGTTATATTTAAAATAGAATTTGTATCAAACGTCACTTTGTTGCCATATCTTTTAATTAAATTAAGTGTACTTTCCAAAAACCCGTTTGAATATGATAAAGCATTATAAGTTCGCTATATTATAATAACATTGTCTCTAAGAGTAGACTCCATTTACACGCAATATTCGAGTTAGAGGTCTGCACGGGCCGATGTTTTATTAACGGTAAAAGCTCGAGATTTGTAGGCTAAGTATCGAATGGTCCTGATGCATACATCTTTTTTCTTAGATTCTATATATTAATAGCCGATTAGGTCCGTATGTCTGTCTGGTGTCCCCGATTTCACACCTTCCAGTCTCCACTTTTTTATTCATACTAAATCTATATATTAATAGTCGATAAAATAATCACTCGCTTTTCACTTTTCACAAATGTGTGCGTACTGATTTCTTCGAGTCTTTTTCTTCTTCTACTAAATGTTTTTGTTTGCGTACTTGAAAATTAATAGTTAATGAAATAAAATAAAATAAAATTAAATTAAACTAAATAAAATTAAACACAATGCAACAAAAATCTCACGTTGCTGGGCAACGGGCTTACAGCTAGTCAAATATTATATCATTTTAAAAATAAATCAATGTATATATCGAACACGCCAAAAGAAAAAAATGGTATCCGCACAAAATGTAAAGCATATAAAATGATAATGAGTTGTAAGTCAGTTGGAAAAAATCCTTTTCAAAAAGTTTGAAAGAGGAGAATAACGGAGTAAAGATAGGATAGAGCTAGTAGTAAGTTAATCGCTCTCCCAACTCTACGTCTTACTTTTAGTCTCAGTTATAGAAAACGGAAAGAGATGTATCAATCATTGTTTTGCTGCATGTAATGTCTTGAAACTAAAAGAATCATAGTTTTCATTAGATTTCAACTGTAGTGTATGTAGTCGTTACAATTGTTCTCTTAGCAACCAGGCGGGACTGCGATCGAATTCCGGTGAAGGCAGTGTGTAATTTAGATTTATTAATTGCTTTGGCATTTACTTGGTAGAACTCCATTATAACAGATTAAAAATATCAAAGTATTTTAGTTCTATAGTTTTTAATAATTTTTATGCGTTGATAGCTTTTTCGGCTTTCGTAGTTCTTGCATATCTGTTCCAAAATTAAAAGTTATTTTATTAGTGCCATTAACTATCATTCTTGCTTATTATTATTTAATTGTTTTTTTTACTTGTAATTATACCAATTCTTTGTATTTAATTAACCTTTATTAATATCTATATATTTGTAATTATTATTTATTGTTGCCTATCAAATTGTATCTAAATAAAATGTATCTTAACTGTATCATTGAGGAGATATCATCTTCGGTTATGTTTTATTTTACATTTTATGAGCGTTTGTGATGTATTTTCTCATCGAGTTTATTTCGAGTGATTAAACAATTCTCATCGCGTTCACCTCCTATGATCTTCCAAAATCAAAGTATATGGTGCATGAGCATTAGCTGTACTACATATTTTTTTTATAAATAATGTAAAAAAAAGTGTCCAGAACAAAATTTCAATTGTCGTTACCCGGCCCGCGGGCCAAACCCGGTACTGTGCATGTCTCTTATTCACGTAGATACACGCGAGAACTGAAAGACAAAGGAATCTTATTATTCGCCATAAAATAATGTTGACGATATATTTTGAGTATAAAGTTGAAAATTTTCTCTCGGCGCGGAACATCATCTTCATAACTCGGTGAAATTGCCCGTAAACAAATGATTTACAGAAGCGAAATCCGCGGAAATTACCCCTAAAGCGTTTCATTTGTTTTAATTTCATTCGCGAGTTGTACAAAGTGTAATAAAGATGCCTGTAGTTATGATTTTATTTCATTACCCTGAATGGATCGTTTCCAGATTAATTATTATCAATCTCAGTCGACGTAATCTACATTAAAGTATTGTTTAAAACATCCCCCAATACTTGAGCATATTTTGAAAACTGTAAATGAATTTTATGTGAGTGTTCCAATTCATTTAAGATATTTTTAATTTCATTGTTTTATGAAGAAGATTTTAAATATTGCAAGCCAAATAACACACGGGTGCAACTAGATTTTCGTAGATTACCAGATATCACAATTTTACTGAGGTGTACGTACATCTTTGGGGACAAAGAGATTGGTGAATTTGAAAAAGTGTATATTTCAGTAAACCTATAGGCGCCCGTACGTTATTAAGCATGCTATATAACAGGGTTATATAAAAGTGTTCCGCGTAAAAACAGAAAAAAAACTTTTTCGCAATGTTTGTGAAATGGCATGAATGATTGTGGTGCTTAAGAATTACTAATAATAAAATAACGAAGCGTTATAAAAGCTATTAGCTAACTACTAATCCTATATATCCACACTCTCTTCGAAAGAATACAAGTTGAGCTACTGAGTAACCAGCACAAAAAATGTTGGGATACATTTATTAGAGGACCATATGGTCCACGCTGGGATTTAAAAAAAAAGAATGATGCTGAATAATAAATCTATATGCACAACTATGTGAGGGATATGGTGAAAAATAATTACCTAGTAAAAAGTAAACATTGTAACAACTTACAACAGTTAATAAAAACACAATAATCCTTTGTACTTCATTCCACTTTATTTAATATGTCAGGACCGGTTTCGCTCATTGCGAGCATTGTCAACTGATAAGAAATATAATTTAACAATGCTATTTATACAATAATATTAATATAATGCCTTTCCACCAAGTATTGACAGTGAACACCCTAAAACTTACAACAGTGTTTAACATTACGGTCTTACGTTTTTACTTTTAAAAATATTATCAAAATTTGAATGATGTTTTTTAAGTCATATTATATATTCATGTCATATAATATTTATTACATTCAAATACTTATTTTTTTGCTCCTTTCGACTTTCATTATTAAAATTCACTTTCAACATTTGCCACCGTACCGCACCGTAAAGCATAAGCTTTGTTGTGCAAAAGCTTTTCATATTACTCCGTATTTAATGAAAATTCTCGCTACATTTCTTTCAGGTTAGTGGAGCTTTTTGTAGCCTGTGAAAAGTGCGGTTGCATATTGCGTTCCTTTATTGTAATGCTGTCGTTATGAAAATGCAAAGTCAAATTATTAAGTTCGATTAAAGTAAAATGATATTAATCCAATTCAAAACAAATGAATATTTATAACACAACTTTTTTACCCGTCTATCACTATCTACGATCCAAAATCACTATCTACGGTCCCAAAAGTGTTGGTTCCCTGAATTAAAAAAATATTAAAAAAAAAGAACTGCATTGTGGAATATAAAATTGTGCAAAAAAAAAAATAGTAAACACCCAATAAGTATATTAAAAAATGTATTATTCATTTTACTTTAATCGATTAAATTATGTAATTTCATTACTTACTAAAAAAATACTTTTCATCGCTACTTGATTATATGTACACTGAGACTTTTATGAGGGACCGGACATAAATCGTTTTTATCGCGAGAAATGTCTGACAGGTTTGAAGTATTGCGATCTAATGAAGCCTTTTGTTTGTTTTAATTGTCTTGTTATTACAAAATCCACTACTGTGTTTTTTTGTGTCTGGGAATCGTGTGAAATATAGGATTTATTCTTTTTGGTGGACAATGTATTTTTTATCGTCTGCAGCAGAATGCTCAACCTTCTTAGACGTTTTGCCTATTCGGTCACGGACACAATAAAACACAATTGTTTTTACTAATTTTATATAACAGCCAGAAAAGGTTTCACTCAACGCGAACAATTTCAATTGATTGATACAACTGATTTTTCAAAAGAATACCCTTTCACCACAAATTGACAGTTGGCAGTGAGTTACAGTAAACTATTGATTATATTGGAAAAGATTAAATTATTTTTTATATTATAACATTATGATCAGAAGAAAACAAATAAATATCGAGGCGAACTTATAAATGGGCCGCGGGTAGTAACTTAATATAAACACAAACAGACTAACTGGGAGCCAAAAAATTGTTCGCCTGTGGCTCTTTGAGCAGCGACCGGTATCAGGCACAAGTGGAAAGGGCCAACCGTTTCAGTTTTACCCAGGATAGTGTTGCCATGCTTCACAAGTTTGGCAATAACTTAAATTTAATTTGTTTTACCAAACATCCCAAATAAGCCGTTGCTTACACCAGATAAACAGAAAATCGAAAATATTTATTAAATAAGCTTAATTATTAACAAACTCCGAGATAATTCGAACGTTCCACTCGAAGCTTGTTTATTATAAAACTATTATTATAAGGTAACAAATTAAATAAATTTTTCGTTCGGTTCGAATCGTTCAAATTATGTACACTCACACAAGTTTTGTCACTAACTACCCGGGTTACGCCTTTCGTTATCTTCAGGTGAAATCCGGGTCGCTAGTGAGAAAACTTGTGTGAATGTGCCTACATAATTTGAAAGATTCAAATTCAATATTGAATTCCACCAAGAAGGTCGAAATATTAAATTACTCATTACAATATTCTATTATTATCTTTTTACTATAAAGAAAATAAAGTTTGGCAATACAGCTTTTTGCATACAAGTATTTTAAATTTCCTCTTATCTCAAAAAAATAAATCGAAAAACAGCCACATTTGGAATTGATTGTCAAGGTCTGAATCTGGAACCATTTGATGATTGTCATACACCTCGGATTTAAAGACTGTCATTTTTTGTACCTATCACTTGATAAAAATAATGCAATTTGGTATCAATCATTTTAAATTAGTTGATCGCAAACTGTTTGACTTATGATAAACGCGCAGGAACTGATTCAAACTAAATCAAGAAACGCGAATGAAGCAAAACGATATATTTAACGCCAGAACGGAAAATAACAAAACATAATTAATTAGATTATGTACTTGACTTTATAAGCCTCTACGCGTGAGAAGGAAATATGAGACAGTTATGAAAGTATATAAGATTTCAATTTTAATTTTAAATCTATTATGCCCATACTTTCGATGGTTTCGGCGGTAACTTTGTGGAAGTTCATTTTAATAGAAAATTTAAATTAACTTTGATTATTCCACGTATTGTGTTACTAACTGTTTCGATTTTATAATCCCCTGTTTGCTTCCCTTAAAAAGGAAAAATCCCAATCTGATTGATTGCAACTCATTAGTATCATTATTTGTTTGCTTTATTTCGATTCTACAAGGATCTCATTAAGGAAAACAACCCAAAACTCCATTTTGTAATTTCATAATTTTAAAATGTTAGAAAGAATCTTGCTTCATTACTTAAGCAAACTTTGCGATAGTAAGTCTGAAGATGCCTCTGAGAGAGGCGAAACACGTGTCACAGTTAGTAACACAATACGTGGAATAATCAAAGTTAATTTAAATTTCCTACTATTATGCCCAATTCACCAAGGAAACGTATTCCGAAATGATTATTTGCGAAGGAAAAAAAAATGTATTCTATTTTCATAGACCAAGTAAATAGTGATTTTGTCATGTTTAACGGCCTGTTTTTTTGCTCTATTTTGTGTGGTGCAAGTATTCGTTCACCTGGCAATACTATTCCCGAGGTGGCTATTCCCACCACAAAGCAAAATCAGCGAGCCGGCGTCGGTTTAACGACGACTATCCCTCTCTTCCTTCTCGCATGCCACCCCTACGAAGTCCACCGCTGTCCGTCGCTATTATTATTACAGACTTCTGACGGCCTGAATATTTCGTCTCGCTTTTATGGCAGCCTGATAGATTTTCCGCGTAAAACTTCGGGAAAATGGCGGAATCATAGAAAACTTATAAATGTCAATTATATGTTTCATATTGTATTGTGTTGTCAACCAATATTTTTAAATAGTAGAGAATATTTTTTGGATCCGTAGTTGGCTTTCGTGACGAATCTCAGGCGCTTAAATCCCAGTACGAACAGATTTTTTTCAATTTTGATTTTTTTAACAATTAGTTTTAGCATGCACTTTTTTCAAATTTAAAAGCTAAGTTTAGATCCTAACTCGGATTTTTTCCCCTCACATTCTTTAGATAGAACGTGTTTTAAGTTGTACACATTGTGATTATCAAAAACAAGCATTTTTGAGAAAAAAAACTGTGGTTTGCGTTCTTTTGTTTTTCTTAAGTCGATATATGAGGGTCTTAGTATCATAACTCATGGTCTCCAAAAATCCAGTTTTGAGAAAATCGTTAAAAACCCACAAGATCAATAATGTTCGTAATGATAAAACGTAAAAAACGTAATACCCAACTATTTTTTGGTATAATATGTAGTGATACATTTAGAATTTTTCGGCATAATTATCTCAAAAACATCAAGCATGGATATTACGAGTTTTGAAACAAGGGCCCTCGGTGTTTGGTAGGTGCTTCCACACGTTATTATAAAATAAAATCCATTTTTTCTCAGTGTATATTGTTGAATATGTATATATGGAAACACTGGGCCCATAATTAAATCGCGGTTTGCCACGGAATGATATTAAAACAACCATTATAAGACTCGAATAAATATTTCCGGATTAGTTCACGAAAATCCCACAGCAATTAGCTTTGTTTTCGGTCTGCGCACACCTTGTGATGTCACACCATGATTACACTCACACACCTGAATAAATTAAGGAAAATAAATGACCATTAGAAAATTGGTTTCAGTAAAAGATTATTATAGGGTAACGCATACTAATATTGGCCACTATAATACTTTATAATACACTTGAGTTTTACATTTTAGGCATATTATTTTGAAATAAAGCGTAATGTTTTAAATATTATAATTATTAAAAATAGTACGGAACTCGAGTACCAAGTGAAATCATGCTATTATTTTCAATTGTATTGTAAATGTTGACACACTCGCTATCATCAGCAGCGGTCCTACTGAGTCCTACAGCGTGAACTACTACTGGATGTATGCCTCATGAGGCATGACGCTTCTTCTAATGTGACTTATGCCCATTCCTTGACAAGTTGTTTCATCGGATTTAATTGCTTATTTTTTGAGCCAGCACCTTTTAGGTATTGTGGAAATCTTGATTAAGTATTTTTGTTGGTTATTATCATTCAATTAAAGAAATAAAACACTCTTTTTGTACTTTTTTTTTAACATGTCCGCTCCCAATGTGGAGCTTATGGAATCTTAATAAAATTTATCTCAACAGAAGTGTTTCTACGAGAACTTCTTGCTACTCAGTTGCTCAACCTCTCTTTTTCCAAAGAGAGTAGGAATAGAAGGATAAGGCTAGGACAGGACTAGTGGTTAAGTAATCGCTCTCGATACGCCCCGATCATAGGATAGAATGGGTAGGAGGGGGGAATTCAACACACATAACATACATCCATGCCTTCGAACAGAAATTTATAAATCGATTGAAAAATCAATTTATTAAACTGTCCGTACTGGGATTCAAACCCGTGACCTCCCGATGTGATGTTGACCACTCGACCACTAGGCTCCACAAAAGTGCAACTAAAAAGAATGACTTGTGTTCTCTCAGTAGGCAGATGATTGAATATTGAAATAAAGAAATATAAATACTCTTCTTTCAGTTCCATATAAAAAAACCTTGAAATATCATTTAATGGTTTTGTCAACTTTTCAACAAATATGAATTGAACCAAAATAAATGACTAAATGATTCATTAATTGATTTGGCATTTACTTGGTAGAACTCCATTTATAACAGATTAAAATAACAAAGTATTTTAGCTCTACAGTTTTTAATAATTTTATTCGTTGATAGCTATTTCGGCTTACGCCATCGTCAGAACTATGTTTAAACTAATATTTTGCTCAGCTATATATACTGACTCTGAAGAGATACACAATACATCAAGTTATTCGCTCTAACATCCTAATTATAATTACAATATTACACTAATCAAAGAACGATTAACAATCTGGGTTTATTTCTTAAAACATTAATTAGGATAAAATTAAAATGATATTTATTATTAATGATATTACATAAAATTTATTAACTATGGCTTTATTGTTTCGAACAACAATAAGCAATATGGGTTTTTTCAAAGTAAATTATGATAAATTATACTAATATTTATTATTAATTACAATAGGGGTTTTAACAACGGTGATGGATTAATAATCGTTTGTTCGTTTAAGATGTTTTGTTTATGCCTATTAATCTCAAGTTGCTCTAATAAATTTAATTTTTGACCCTTATGACAAAGATACAAAACAGTTGGCTCTAAACTTAAGTTAATGTCATGAGACTCGGTCAAAAAATGGTTTGCAAATTGTGAGTCTGATTTTGTATTGTTAAAAGATCTTATATGCTCTTTAGCACGTGTTGAAATGCTTCTACCGGTCTGTCCTATGTAGATCGCATTACACGATCCACAGGACATTTTATATATTCCGCTTCTGTCAAGGTTGTTGATTTTATCTTTACTGTTTTTAAGCTGGATTCCTAAATTATTATTAACCTTAAATGCTACGTTAACCGAATGTTTAATTTCATTGTGGATTTTTTCGCTAATTCTTCCTAGGTAGTTAATAGATCTAAAGAAGCGGTTCTCTTGTATAACGTTAGGGTAAATAAGTTGTCTTGATAGTTTTAATCGTTTTTTATGTAGTAAATTTTGTATCACCGTTGCCTTGTACCCGTTATTGATCGCAATGTGTATGATAGTCTTAAGTTCATTTTGGTAATCAAAATTATTCATTGGCACTGATACTAATCTATGTATCATGGAATTATATGCTGCCAGTTTATGATTCCATGAGTGGAGAGATTTTGCGTGGATTGTAGTGTCGCAAAAAGTTGGTTTCCTAAAAATTTTGAAATTATGATTTTTATCTACTCTAGTTATCGTTAGGTCTAGAAAATTGATGCTTTTGTCTATCTCTACTTCTAGCGTGAATTTAATTTTACTATGTATCAAGTTAGCTTTAAGTAAAAAATTACTTAGCTGTCTTTCCGTTCCTAGCCAACAAATCAAGATATCGTCTACATAGCGGTAGTAATATAAAATATTTTTATGATCGAGTTCTAAAAGTTTTATTTCTAAATTATTCATGAAAATTTCTGCAAGAAGTGGGCTTAAAGGGCTGCCCATCGGTAAACCGTCATCCTGTTGATAATATTCTGAGTTAAATAAAAAGTAATTGTTTTCGGTGCACACTTTAATTAAAGAGTAAATCTCTTCGGTTTCAAATGGATGAATTTTCGATTTTTCAAGATATTCGTGCATAATCTCAAGGCACTCTTTAACAGGAATGTTTGAAAATAGACTAATGACATCTAGTGAAATAAATTTACTATTCGCGGGTATTTGTATGTTTTTAATTTTATCGATTAGGTCTATCGAATTTTCTACGCTGTGATGAGCTTTGAATTTAGTTTTATCTTTGAATATTTTATTCATTAGGTATGCTAATTTAACTGTCGGAGTATTTGTAAAGGATACTACTGGTCGAAATGGTCTTAAACCATCCGAATTTACTAAACTCACAAAGGACCCGACGTCTAAATTAGCGACTAAAATCAAAAATATTGTAAAAGACTGCAACATCGTTTTCCCAACTGAATCTATGAAAAGATACGTTAACCTCATGAATCCAACGGCGCCGTTATTATATGGTCAGCCAAAAATTCATAAGACCGGAACTCCAATTCGACCAGTAGTATCCTTTACAAATACTCCGACAGTTAAATTAGCATACCTAATGAATAAAATATTCAAAGATAAAACTAAATTCAAAGCTCATCACAGCGTAGAAAATTCGATAGACCTAATCGATAAAATTAAAAACATACAAATACCCGCGAATAGTAAATTTATTTCACTAGATGTCATTAGTCTATTTTCAAACATTCCTGTTAAAGAGTGCCTTGAGATTATGCACGAATATCTTGAAAAATCGAAAATTCATCCATTTGAAACCGAAGAGATTTACTCTTTAATTAAAGTGTGCACCGAAAACAATTACTTTTTATTTAACTCAGAATATTATCAACAGGATGACGGTTTACCGATGGGCAGCCCTTTAAGCCCACTTCTTGCAGAAATTTTCATGAATAATTTAGAAATAAAACTTTTAGAACTCGATCATAAAAATATTTTATATTACTACCGCTATGTAGACGATATCTTGATTTGTTGGCTAGGAACGGAAAGACAGCTAAGTAATTTTTTACTTAAAGCTAACTTGATACATAGTAAAATTAAATTCACGCTAGAAGTAGAGATAGACAAAAGCATCAATTTTCTAGACCTAACGATAACTAGAGTAGATAAAAATCATAATTTCAAAATTTTTAGGAAACCAACTTTTTGCGACACTACAATCCACGCAAAATCTCTCCACTCATGGAATCATAAACTGGCAGCATATAATTCCATGATACATAGATTAGTATCAGTGCCAATGAATAATTTTGATTACCAAAATGAACTTAAGACTATCATACACATTGCGATCAATAACGGGTACAAGGCAACGGTGATACAAAATTTACTACATAAAAAACGATTAAAACTATCAAGACAACTTATTTACCCTAACGTTATACAAGAGAACCGCTTCTTTAGATCTATTAACTACCTAGGAAGAATTAGCGAAAAAATCCACAATGAAATTAAACATTCGGTTAACGTAGCATTTAAGGTTAATAATAATTTAGGAATCCAGCTTAAAAACAGTAAAGATAAAATCAACAACCTTGACAGAAGCGGAATATATAAAATGTCCTGTGGATCGTGTAATGCGATCTACATAGGACAGACCGGTAGAAGCATTTCAACACGTGCTAAAGAGCATATAAGATCTTTTAACAATACAAAATCAGACTCACAATTTGCAAACCATTTTTTGACCGAGTCTCATGACATTAACTTAAGTTTAGAGCCAACTGTTTTGCATCTTTGTCATAAGGGTCAAAAATTAAATTTATTAGAGCAACTTGAGATTAATAGGCATAAACAAAACATCTTAAACGAACAAACGATTATTAATCCATCACCGTTGTTAAAACCCCTATTGTAATTAATAATAAATATTAGTATAATTTATCATAATTTACTTTGAAAAAACCCATATTGCTTATTGTTGTTCGAAACAATAAAGCCATAGTTAATAAATTTTATGTAATATCATTAATAATAAATATCATTTTAATTTTATCCTAATTAATGTTTTAAGAAATAAACCCAGATTGTTAATCGTTCTTTGATTAGTGTAATATTGTAATTATAATTAGGATGTTAGAGCGAATAACTTGATGTATTGTGTATCTCTTCAGAGTCAGTATATATAGCTGAGCAAAATATTAGTTTAAACATAGTTCTGACGATGGCGTAAGCCGAAATAGCTATCAACGAATAAAATTATTAAAAACTGTAGAGCTAAAATACTTTGTTATTTTAATCTGTTACTAAATGATTCACTAAAAAGATGAGACAAAAAATAATAATCATTTTTTAAAACCTTAAATAGACGCGTTAAAACTTTGTTCAGCCATATCTCAAAACTACTAATTTATTGTTTTAGCACTGTAGAACTAAGGTATCGATATATATATATAAATATAATTAAATGCTTCATTTATCCAGATATTCTCTGTCTTTTTCCTTTTTATGACGAATTACACGAGATATTGTCGTTTAAAGTTCATGTGTACTTTGTTAAATATCGTAACTGTCATTTTGAATTTTATTAATAATTAAAAGCACACGTTTGAAGTTATGTAACTTGAACTGAATTTCCTGTATTGGACAATAATTATCTCAGTCACCCTCGGTCTATACATGACCAAATAAATTACGCATCGCTTTATAAGAATGACTAACAACAATTAATTATCTGTATGCTTATAGATTTAATAAACACAATCTACATAAGTAATTGTTCAAGGGCTTTGTGGTGATGATCCAATCTGTTGTGTATTAAATTCATAACAAGATTAATTAGTATTTTACCAACGTTTGAATTTCAAGTTATGTATTCTTTTGTATAAGTCGATGTCTAGATTTTATCGATAGCATTTTCAAATAATTTATTGTCAATGTTTGTATTTTACGAATAATAGAGTAGATATTTTTTACAATGTATTTAATTAGGGTTACAGTAGGATTACGCATAATTGCTTAAATACAAACGAACTCAATGCACTTTGATCCTTCTCTGAGCGAAACTATCATACGGTAATGTTATATTGCAGTATAAGAACTGCAAAACTATGTTTTCTTTATAAACATATCGTCCCTACATAGCGAAAAGTGGCTAACTAACATTGTTTTCAAACATGAGTTATTCATTGCTAAGTGTTATTATACAGGTTTTCTATCTGTGCGAAAAGAGGCGAAGTGATATTCTGATTATGGATAAAGGATATAAAGAAATGTATAATTTGTTCCACTCTTGGAATATTCAATAAATTATAAATAATGGAACTTGTTAAATCTTTCGGGACAGAAAATTAAGAGATGTAATCGGATTATGTTTTCACGAATAATGAATAACGTATTTGCTCAGTTTTCATCAAACATATTAAATATTAATCAAAAAAATCAAGTTATTTTGGGAAAAACTTCATTTGCTAATAACTCAAAATTATCATTTTTCGCAGTATAATGACGATATTGTTTTTCCGTGAAGAATTGACAGTCGACCACCATTTGAGTCGAATTTTATTTTCTACTGTACGAAGTGGAGACGTGAAACGTTGTATTAAAATATTGGTGCACATACATTTGCTTCATAGCAATCGGAAAATAATGTGACAATCAAGTACACTTTGAGAATGTTGATAAACGGAATCTAGCAACTTTGTAACACCTTTTGAGGTTCTTCAAAATGTATCAATATCTTAACTTCATCATTAAAAGCAAGATTTCAGCTTTAACAAAACCCTGGTAAGTAAATGCTAGTACTTTAAAATGTTTTAATATGAAATATTGTTTCTCGTTACGACAATAAATGACAGTAGCAAGATTGCTGCCTTAAAATCATCATCAACGTATAGTAACGTACGTGTTGTACAAATGACAAATGTAATCGATTACGATGTAACGAGTAATTAAACTTGGCACCAAAAGCTACGTAATATTTCAATATTACGTTCTGATATAAGGTTGTATTTAACGTATCGGTATGGCGTATTGATCGACCTAATCCACACGACTTGGTTATGGAAGTAAATACTCGCTAAGCTTTCGCTTTGAGCAGAGTCTAAATTCGCTTAAGTGACAATCGAGTTACCTCAAAATATCGAAGGGGCTTAGCGAAGTTCCAAATATGTTTAGCGATAAATCCCAAATCCCCGCTGAGAGCTTTTCGTATGAGCGAATCTTCGTTGACTCGTTTTGATCTTACGTCAAGCGTGATTTTTTTCGATGAAAGCTGTTTTACCGCGAAGGCTATTTTATTTCTAAGTGCCAAATATTTTTGTTTTTTATCATTATGAAAACATGTATAATTCTTTAACGAGTGCTTAAAGCAAAAGTTTATAACTTTTTTTAAAAGCTCTACATTGGGAGCGGGCATAGTGTTAAATATATATTATATCGACTGTGGAAAAGAAAAAGGGCGTAATCCACAGTTTTTCAAAACAGCTTTTTTTTTGATAATCACAATGTATTCAGGGACGTTCCGAGGGCATAGGCGAGTAGGCAGTTGCCTAGGGGCGGCAAGTCATAGGGTGCGGCAAATGATCACTTATTTTTTAAATGACTTAATATTTTTGACACGAATTTGATTTAGAATAAATATGACGCCTCAATGTCTTTGATTAACAAAATGAATTTTACCATTTAAAATTTACACTATTTTTTATGATGTGTAGTGAAGGTAATAGTTATTTTTTCATAATTATTGAACAATAATGTGGGCTTTTGGATCATATTTTTTTTGAGAATCTTTGTAAATAAGGTTAATATTATGAATCACCTGAAAACAAAACGGAATAAGTGACAAAAGATTTGTTTGAGTGTGTAAAGTACAGGATTCAAACTTCTATATGTGTATATTTATTCCTAGAATAATGGGAAGGAATGAATGAAAATGGGCGCTATTTTAGGAGTCTGCCAAGGGCGGCACATATCCTAGGAACGTCACTAAATGTATACAACTTGATATACGTTCTATCAAAAGGACGTAAGCTGCAAATGCCGAATTAGTATCTAAATTTAACTTTTAAGTTTGGAAAAAGTTGGACCTGTCAAAATTGCAATCAGTAAAATAGACTTAAAAGGTTATTCTTAAACAGTGTATTCAATTATTATTAGATTATGTCAATTGAACACCAATTTACAAGTCTTCTTGCACTTTAAGTTTGTGTACATCAATTAAGTATTTCGACTGAGGGTGCTTGACGGAATTTCAATATCAAATTTGAATTGTTTGAATTTTGTACTTTTCCATGAGTTTTGTCGCTAACGACCCGGGTTTCGCCTTTCGGTATCTTCAGGCATTCTAAGTGCACGGATGTACTTGAACTGACACGTAGTAAACAGTTTGTATCGTTTATATACAAACATATAAGTAGATCACTAAGTTAAAAGGCTATTAAAATGTAAATTGAATGTATACAATTTTCAATGAATTAAGTGGGTTTGTTATAATTATGGGGATTTTTTGAAAATATTGATGACCAGATAATAACATAGGAATGTTTAAAATAAATCTAGGGTTTTACATTAGGGTACATTACATTATTTGCCTATGACCCAAAATCATCATAACAGGTTTTTTGCGCCTCCTATAAAATTTGGTATGTGTGACTTACGTCCTTTTTCCTTTCAAAAGTCGATATAAAAGAAATTTTACAATGGTTAAACATTTACACCGATCGGTCATTTTTGTTCAATAGATAAGTAAATTTGACAATTAAAACATGAAAGATTCAACGGGTTTTTGATATTAACGCACCTTACAAAAGTATTCTTTCATACAAGAATAATAATATTTTTTAGAAATAAAATACCATTCCACCATGAATTGACGGCTAACATCATACGAGTGTTTTAATACATTGGCAAGTTTTAAATTGAAAATTGAATTCGTTAACTTTTTAATATGGCGGGAGTCTGACTGGAGAGATAGTGCAAACAATTCTCGCATGATGGCAAAGAGTGTCAGCCTACAATGGACGGCAATCACTTAGCTACTTTTTGTAACGGGCCTGTGGCTTTCAAAACGCTTTTCGTGTTGGCTCAGCGCTCTGCAAACATTTAATACCGCCTGGAACTATTCGCTTTTACCTTTAACTGAAAAAATCTGCCTGTCGATACCCATGAGGGACACCTACATTTTTACTTTAGCGAGTTTTTTTTCAGTAACCGTTTAGGGCAGGTCTGGGTAACCCGTTACCCGAATTCATATATGATGAATAGTGTTTTTTTTAAGAAACGGGTAATTCAGATGTATTTAAAATCACACTAAAATAATAACTTAAAATCAATAAGCTTTTTAAAATTACGTGAAAAACACGAAGTGCATAGATTCTGTTGTCGTGTCTGATTTTTGTGTTGGTTCAATGCGTGATTTATTTTCACATATCAACTGTGGAAAGAAAAAAAGACGTAACCCACAGGTTTTTCAAAACAGATTTTTTTCGATAATCACAATGTACTTAATACACATTCTATCAAAAGGATGTAAGCTGGAAATGCCGAATTAATATCTTAATTTAGCTTGTAAGTTTCAAAAAAGATGAACTTGTGAAAATTTAAACCAACGAAAAGACTTTCCTAGACAATGTCTTTAATTAATATTAGATTATGTCAATTAAACACCAGCTTAGAAGTCTCCGTGCACTTCAAGGTAGTGGATACTTAATAATTTGCATATGGCCCAAAATCATCAAAACAAGTGTGTGGGTTACGTCCTTTTCCCTTTCCACAGTCGATATGGTTGTAGTATTGTTTTTTCACAATTTCCCTGATTGAATGCTTTTAGATTACCTCTGCACTCAAGTTGTTCATTTTACTTACGTAGTATGAAATTCGTTGTCGTATTTTTTTGTATGATGTATGCATGTGTGTGCAGGATTTTTGTTTTTCGTCAATGCGGCCCGGGGTGCAATTTGGGTTGATAATAATTTAGAAGAGCACTGTGTACATTAACTACACAGGTATATTCGTTGGCTGCATATAAACAACGGTTGGTGGTGGGAAACCAACTTGTACACAGGTGTGGTGAAATTGTCCATACACTTTAAAATAATCAAAAGTGTACTGATAGTGTTATCATCTACTCACCACTGCTATGCGCGCGCTATCACGCTGTTGGATTTAACGATCATTTGAAATTTCATATTGCCTCAAAAATATCAACGTCTTGTTGTCTTTCTCGCCATCTTTCCATTCAACATATCCGTTATTTCTACGTTGACTAGCGCGTGTTGGTAAATTAACATAACCTACACCGTAATGTTATTTCTACTGTGTCTAGCGCTCGTCAGTGAGTTTATACACGTAATATATATTTCATAAATTGACTTGTCAAAGTAAACGTGAATCTTAATCACATAAACTTCAACTAAAATGTCGTGTTAATGTAAATTTATGAGATTTCACCCTTTAACTGCAAGGTATTTAAAAAAAATGTTTTATTTAGACTTGTTGTAGGTCAGTCTTTCTCCCTTATCTTTACTCTCAACTAATAGTAGGAGCCATTTTAGTTGAAGCCTGCTGTGTAAAAGCTTGCTCTTGGTAAAAAGTGCTTGGTAAAAGCTTGCTCTACCGATCACGTAGGGCTGGGTTCGATTCCCGGTTAGATCACAGTGAATTTGAGAATTATTCAATTCAAAGTTGTGATCGAAGACTGGGAGTTTGTGATGTCAATTCACATAATTTCCTCTCCTCCCATCCTTCTGATCCTTTAATAACTGGGTGTAGCAATAGCGATTAGCCAACCACTAGTCCTGTTCTAGCCTTATCCTTCTTTCCCTAATACTCACTTTGAAAAAAGTGAGGTTGAGCGACTGAGTAACAAACAGTTCTCGTAGAAAGACTTCTGTTAAGATATCTCCATTAAGAGGCCATATGCTCCACATTGGGAGCGGAAACGGAATAAAAAAAATGGTAAAAGGGTGGGTTGCTATTGTCAAATTAAGCATTTATATTAACACAGTATATTTAGCACAGTATTTAACTAATTCCACAATTGTATAATGATTGCAACCGGTTCTGACCATAGTAGTGCAAACAAATTGTGTTTTATTTTTATAAATAATATTAAAAATTGTTTCTGTTTCTGTGTCATTTTATAACGATATCAAAGTTGTGTAAGAATATAGTCACTAATGAAAAATACTTTTTATTTTCAGGTAAGTTCCAGACGAAGTACTTTTATTTGAAAACTCGGTCTTCGTTAGCAGTGTCAGTGATGGTATGATATAATCCGACAGTGGTAAGAGCTAGAATTTTTTTAAATGTCATTATCAACCGTTATACTTTAACCGTCGTAGATTATATAAATATATACATATGTCCGAAATTGCAAGTTCTGATTTGATTTGAGAATATTTTTTTTTTTAATTTAACAAAGGGCTTGCCGACCTAAATTTAATTTAATAGAGGCCTCGCGCGAGCCCCTTCGAATCACTTTCAGCACACCCCTGACTGCAGACTTATACAGACGAAAAAATATATTAAGTGAATATTTTATGGTCGTTATTGTGTTTTAAATCACTAGGATGATTGATATAAAATTAACAATTTTAAACCCTTGATCTTTGGTAAAGGTAATTGTGATGTCTTATCTAACAAATGTCACATATATAGCAATTAGCAACTAGTAGTAATTTTATTTGATTCAAACGGCTCTCCTAAACTTTAAAAACATTTAATAAACTAATAATAAAATAATCAAATTATATTTTTTTATACAACTGGTTGTGTAGAAAGTATTATTCCTCTTTTAGAAGCGTCTTTAGACAAACTATATTTATAATAATAATATGGTACTTTCCTGTTATTGCGACTCAAAATTATTTGTTATAAAAAATAGTACCTACATATTTATTCATTTGTTTATTTATGTACATGATATCAGGGACGTCTCGTAGGCATAGGCGAGTAGGCAGTTGCTTAGGGGCGGCAAGTCCTAGGGAGCGGCAAATGATATAAAATGACAACACGAGTTTGGTTTATAATAAATATGGTGCATCAATATCTTTGATAACAAAATGTCGACAAGTACATTTTCAATGGTAATAATATTATGACCGATGGTTAAACAGTAGTTAAATTGATCGCAAAAATCTTTTTTAAATATGACATTTATCGATCTCAATATGGCAGATAATGTTATTTCAAAAGAAAATATTATTTACTATTTTAATCTCTGCCTAGGTGCGGTTTATAGTCAATTAACGTCAATGCATGATATTTATTGATATATGTATTGGCACAATTGCAAATGACAAAACGGAAACCATTGAACTTTTATACAATTCAATTAAACATATTTGAGTCAGTTGTGGATGTAATAAAATTTTTCCGGACTTTGTAATATAATTTATAAATCTTACGTTAGGTTGGGTTACGTTCAAAATAAATTAAAATAATAATAGTATTGATAAATATTCATTATACTTTTAAAGCAATATTATTTTATTGAAATAGTAACAAATAAATTTAATTTTAAAGTAACACCCTGTTGTATAAAGTTGGTATAATCCCTTTCTTTTTAATATTTTTATTTCTTGATAAAAACATATTTCATTCAGCACGCATTAATTTATCAAACTCAAAGCCGTGCATGCGTATTTTTTGCTGTTACAAAACACAACATACGAACAAAATACCTGGATTACGGCACTGCCCCCTAGGGAATAGGTGTGAAATAGCTATGGGCAGGTTGGGAATTATGTTTTTTTTTCGATGTTAAAAAGGAAAATCTTTCAGCTTTGCCTTGTGATTGTTATTTTGTATTTTTCTCTCGAGACATGGGCATACGATGGCAATTGATATTTTGTTGTTCCATCTGCGAGGAGGGGCCATCCGTTTTGTGGAAAACTTTAAATTGAGCAATTTGTTACCTTTCGGGTTAGGATCATGGGGGAGTTTTTTGTTTTGTCCCTTTTCCTCTTTCGCTTTGATCTTTGTTTGCGTTGATTATATATCCCCTTTTATCTTTGTGTGTATGTATCATTTCACCGCAATTCAAAGTCAACACGAAATATGGTTGAAAAATGATATTGTTGATATGTTTGACAGAGTATTTTCACTTAAGTATTCAATCATAACAGAAAAGTGCTGTATTCCACACAACATTATGAATTACTCCGTATTTATACAGATTCAAGATAAATCTTCAAGCAAAAACTTTGAAGCGTAAACATTTATTTTCATGATTATTTTAACAATTATTTTAATTTGCCACCAGAAATATTTTATATATTCAAATTCGATTATCAGAAGGTAAATGGATTATTTTCGGATAAGAACAGCACTTGTCATGTTTATTGTATTTCGTTTATTTTTTATCAAATTATATCGACCAATAATCGGCAAAATAACTTAAGCGACACAATTTGGTAAATTGCGTTTTAAGCCCAAGACGTGACAAAAATTTTAGAGCGTTGGCTAATTTTCCTCAATATCTGACGATGTTGGGAAAAATTGTATGAACATATTCGAAACATTTTGATTTAAATTACTACTTATAAATAACTATTAATTATAATTACTTTTGTTGCTGAATAATTAATGTGTTGATTAATATGTAAATACATACCCGATGTAGGTCGATTGACGTGTTAGTGGCCGGTGGAAATAGATTGCCTACGCTGTCCAGCTCGTCCGATGCGACCTGGCACTGAGGTACAGATTAATATCCGTTTCCGCCCCCTCGCCGTCGACGCTCGTGTGTTGACAGCGCACGATTGCCGAGCCGACCGCAGGAGGCGGCATCTGAACTATGTACGCCTCTGCCTATGTTAATTTCGTAAAATGACAAAGGTTTACAATTCTATAATTTTTATACCGTACCCGCTCCTAGTGGAGCATATTCACTCCAAACGGAACACTCCAGTAGAATGTGTTATTATCAATACAGACAAATCATCACAAACTTCTTTGTTCGAGTGTAAAATTGTCTATTCTCGGATTAATGTCACTAAAGTAAGACTTCTGTTCTATATGCCAAGAAGATTAACGTTACATTTCAGGATTGCATTATGTCTAAATAGCTATTTTTGAGCAATTTTTGTAATGTATTTTTGCCTTGCGTTCAGTGGCGGATTAACCTATAAGCAAAAGAGCCGCGCGCTTGGGGCCTCTGAATCTTAGGGCCCTCAAAAATTGCTCATATTATATAACCTATATAATTTTTGTTCACATTTTATATTTATTACTTTTTTATGTATTCTAAATTTTATTGCGTCTGGGGGTTCCCATGTGCTTAATCCGCTTGATCTCGGATGACGATATTATTCATTTATTATAAAGGACAGCAAAAAAATATCGAGTGCAGTGGCTAAGTAAAATGGATTTTTTTTTTAAATATAAGAAAAATATCTTTAGTTCACACGAATGTTTTTCTAATATATTTATTAAATTTATTATTAATTGCCTAGAGCTCACTTTATGATAACAGCCTATGGAAGCTTAGAGCTTTTCACCCCTGGTTAAAGATATGCAAACATATACCTGTTCGTTGGAATAACACACATCAACTGAACTACGACAGCCGAGTAACACTCCTATTCTATAAGCTTAGATTAAGTAATACTGTATATGCTTACATTGAGGAAGGTGGTGAAATAACCTGTTATGTTTTATTGTGAATAAGCAAGGATATACTTGTATGTGAATTTATAATACGATTAAACATGCCGGAAGTATTCTGATGCGCTTGGCTTGTTAGACGATGCACATTATAACGATAAAGTATATTATGTTTCCAAACAGGGTTGCACTAACGGGAAACCGGTTAACCGACAAAGCCCGGTTGAAGAACCATAAGTTCTAAGTTTTAAGTCAATAGTTACATTAAATTAAAAAAAACATTAAAATAGTCTGTACAAATGATTCTTCGTAAAGTTTTTTTACATATTTTACAACGGGAAAGGAACGTAGATTTATTTAAAAAAAATTATGGAAATAATATATGGACACAAAAAATTAACTTTAAATAATACTAATAGTAAATATGATGATAACGATTGGTAAAGATACATGGATTAACAAGAGGAAAACTAAGTACTAGTTAATAATTTATTTTTATAAATTTTGTTTAAGCAGTGGATATCGTTTGTAGAGATGAAAAAATAGCATGCATTTAATCATAATATGATTAATATTTATCAATCAAAAAATCAATGCATGAAATGACCCATTAAGAAATTCACTGTCAAATATAAGAGAACGTGTTTTATTGAATGTTTATTGTAAAATGAAAATAACAATACATGGGATTACAGCTAGACAGTAAATGTAGAAAAAATATATTAATTAAAATAAAAATAAATATAATAAAACAAAAAGTGTTATTGAGATGAAAATTAACAATAGAAAAAAACCTAAAGAACAATACAAAAAGCTGATGCGAAAATATCCACCTTTCTAGAAAATGTGTTGATCAGACAAAAAAGTTTTGCAACATGTGACAGATATGATCGATGCGAAAAACAAGTTGGCTTTGGTTTCAGTTACGTAGATAAAAAATGGAACATGCAGGTTTATAGTATTGAGAATGTCGTGATTATTAACTCGGCCCCCAAGAACAAAAGAAAAACCATACTATTTCAAGATTTTTGAAATAAAAATGTTCGTATGATATTGTATTACATTGTTTAGGTTGTTTTATATATTTAAATATCAATTAAATTTTATACCGAATAACCGTTGTATAATAACCGACAAGCTTGCGAACCCTAATCGCTAACCGGCTTAACTAGGTATACGGCATGCACTTTGCAATTAAAATTCACTTTGAAAGGTCGCTTACTGCATCGATCCGTTTACACAGTAAGGTGATTTGTGATACCATTAGGACGTGGGCGTGATACATCACTCGGACCTGTCACTTATAGAATTGGAAATCACCGCGCACGAGATGCAATCAGAGGACATTATTTATGGACGCGTGCTGTTCCTTGTCTTTTTTATCATTGACGGACAAGGATCCTTTAAAAATATTTTTTGTTTAGTTGACATTGGCAGGTGACCGAATTTTCATGTGGCAAAATCCAGAATGATGCTTACATCCTTTGGGATTGTCTTTTAATATCACAATAACGGAAAGACTTACTCAAACCAGTCAAGACCCACAGGTCACGCTAACTTGGAAAACTAACTAGCGTTTTGTAGGTTTGCGGTGTCATAGGGATAGTGTAAAGATTTTTACAGATACAAGTTCTAACATTTCTTAGGCTAAGAACTTTGAGTACACAAACATACAAGCCTCGAGCCTTAGGTGACTGCTTATATGACAATCTCTGCACAAAAAATGAAAAACGCATAGCTTTGTTACGGTGCGGGAAACAGTTGTTTTACCAGACGTATGGCCGTGGCAGGTGGTGGTCGGCAATTGCATGTACGGTATTCAACTTCAACTTATCTAATCGTTCAAACAAAGTGTCGTATCCTTACCCAATCCTTAAATTCTTATCCAAACCTTCAAAAAAAGGTTGATCGAATTAATAACATCCAGTTCCTGCAAAATAACTTCCAGCGAGATGCTCTATTTCTTTTAGGTTTATATATGCTCCATATTAGGAACAGACGTGATTATAAAACAAATGAAATTGCCATTTCAGCCTGTGCCTCCAATAAACCAAGCTTTTACAAGTGTCTATGGTACACGTTATCATTATAGATATCATCCCAAAAAAGTGTTTTAAATTTTTGCAGTTTCATACCGGCCTTTACTTTCAGTGAAACCGAGATTAATCTTATAACACAGAAAACTATATGGTACCAGGTTAAATATTATATAAAAACTTTTTTTTAAATTATAAACTATGTCCGCCCCCAACGTAGAGCATATGACTTCATATTAGAATTTATCTCAACCAGTTTTTTTTTACGAAAACTTATTTTTACTCTGTTGCTCAACCACTCTTTTTCAAAGAGACTAAGGACTTTTGGTTAGCTAATCGCTCTAAATACGCCCCATTTTAAGGATTTGTTAGGTGATGGGATGGATTAATGAATATCCAAATTCATCCATACATTCGAATAAAAATCCATTAATGGAATAAAAAATCTATCCTTGCTGTGATTTGAACCCGTGAGCTTCGTCGCTAAAGACAACCACGTTGACCACTCGGTTATATATGCTAGAAACCTTAAAATATAATATATACTTACGGAAAAGGGCAAATATCTTTACTTATTTTTATTGAGTGATGCTTGTTCCACGTTAAACATTCCCTTAATAATCACCCCCTTCAAATATCAATATTTTCAGATATCTATTGTTAATTAAACAGATTGGTGTCCAGCTGTTTGTAGTTATTTGAAACATTGTTTTAATTATTTTCTAACCAAAAGATACTCTGAAAGAACAACGCTTGCTACCAAACAACTCAATTATGCACAATGGAGGTAAGTGAGTATTTATTATGAATAAGAAATTAGGTTCAACCACCCTGGCGTGTAAATTCTAATAATAAAATCGGGCTTAAAGCTCACTTTGGAAAACATTCGAACAATTCACCGTCTGTAATTATTTGTTTAATAAATTGAGATTGAATTAACAGTAAATATTTTGCTTGAATCGTTCAAACTAAATTTATATAAATTATTAACCCACGAAAAAACAGTATTTAAGGTTTTAGACACAAAAAAACAATAAAATACGATGAAAATTGTTTTACTTTAAAAATGATTAAATATCGTTGATAGCTAGCTATTTCAATATATTTTATAATTTAAGATTTCGACTGAAGGTGCTTGGAATTTCAATATTAAATTTGAATTCTTCAAACTATGTACAGATTTTGTCACTGGGTTTCGCCTTTCGGCATCTTCAGGCGTTCAAGTCCACGGATGAACTTGAACTGACGCTTAGTAAATGAAAGTTTCGTGTTTATATAAGAAATCTTTCTTAGTTTGAACGATTCAAATTTAATATTGAAATTCCACCAAGCACCTTCAGTCGAAATCTTAAATTATATAAATATTTTGCTATTGTTTAATATATTTACATTAAAACTCTGTAAAGTGTATGCTTTTAATATTATATATTTATTATACGGCGTCGATTATCAAATACGGCTAAGTCAGTTAAACTTTATTTTTCAAGAAGAGTCGAAAGCTTGATTGACTACTATTGTATGCGATTTGGCTACGAAACTAACTTGACTTTCGAAAGACTCAGTCACTAAACGTAAAGCGTTTACATTCTAAATCGTAACTACGGCTTGCAAATTGCAATTACCGGTAAACGGGAAAAAAATCGTACATTATTTTCTATTATTCTGGTAAAAACTTAAATGTGAGTGGACGCTTCGGTACTGGGTCAATATTGTTGCTCGGGAGCGTACGCAGTTGGTATATGTCAGGGGTGGGGAACCTTTTCATTACTAAAAGCCACATTCGGTTATCTGATTCAACATAAGGCCGCAGTAAAGAATACGTTGAACCACCCCCTTTTTTTCGACTGTCGAACATACATATAATGGGTTGATAACACTCCTTTTCCAAACGCTTGCGTATAATTTTTTGATCAAGTCAAAAGGCCGCATCAGAGTAGTAAAGAGGCAGCATGAGGTTTTAAGGCTGCAGGTTCTCCTCCACTGGTCTATGACGTTATTTGCAAACGATATCGGTACAAACTTGTGGCCAAGCAGTTTTTAAGTATTATAGTAAAAAAATCATTTCGATTGATTACCACAGTATAGTTAGAATACTTTAAATGTAATATTGTTGTCTACGAATTGTCTGCGCTATCATCATGGGAGCTATTAAGTAAGGTAACAGGTGGAGAACGGCTTTGCACAACATTACGGTCTCGCAGCATCCGATCGGAACAAAAGAACTTATGATATTTATTTGTATACTTACATCAAAGGTGTAACCAACTCATTGTATGCCACACAGTCCGTGCGGAATTGTTAATCAATATTAACATATCGTCTGTGGAAAGGAAAAAGGACGTAACCCACACATATCAAATGTTACAGGAGGTGCTAAAAACGTGTTTTGATGATTTTGTGACATATGCAAATTATGAATTATACACAACCTTTAAGTGCACGGAGACTTCTAAACTGGTGTTTAATTGACATGACCTAATATAAATTAAAGAAATTGTCGCAGAAAAACCTTTATTTCAGTGTTTTTTCTTGGTTTAAATTTTTTACAAGGTCATCTTTTTCAAACTTAAAAGCTAAATTTAGATACTTATTCGGCATTTTTAACTTCCATCCTTTTGATAGAATGTGTGTCAAGTTGTATACATTGTAATTTTCGAAAAAAAACTGTTTTAGAAAATTGAGGTTTACGTCCTTTTTCCTTTCCACAGTCGATATTATGGCCCTTGAGAAGTGAAGTAAGCCAATTTAAAAAATGGTCAAATTTTATATTTGACTTTTAAGTACATTACGACATTACTTGGTGTTTTTGTGGATTGTATATTTTTATTTAATGGAGATAATACCAGTGCGTATTTACTAAAATCACTTCACTTGTTGTTGCATAAAAAAATGATTGCCTATTTATATTTTTAAAACATATCACTGCCACAGACAACTATTATTTATTCTTGCAGTAAAACGAATTGTTTCGTAAGAGACATACAATAGTAAAGATGAGCCGCTGAGAAATGAAGTGAACCAAGTGGTATTTTAGAAAATAAATAGTAATTATATTCTACATGCTCTAATAATAAAATTATTTTATTTGTATTAGTAGTATAAGTATACAATATGTCTACTTTTATCAGTTGAAAATGCTAGTGATGAACCAAGCCGTTCTTGGGGCTAAAAACTAATTTTGTATTAAGGAGGGGTGTTTTTTTATTTATTGAGTTGATAAAAATAGTACGCTCATTTTATTTACCGGCCATAAAACGTCGTCAGCAAACGTGCCTGACCACTCTCATTGTTCATTTTTTTCACATTTTAGCAGGAAATTTCAGGGTGTGCTCAGCCCACCTAGCCTAGTACGTTAAACCGCCACTGAATTTAAACTGCAGATCTACATTAATCATATATCCAAAATTATTTTGTAAACGTTTTGACAAAACAATCTGAAAGTGACGATACTGTCCGGAAAACCGGCTAAATTTCACATCCACGTGGATGCTATTGTTTGGTGTACGTTGATTGAAAGGGCACTGTGGTCTACTGGCGAACGTGCCAAACAAGTGTGTTACGTGGTGCACGTTAAATTTAATCACACGTGGACACGAGCGGTGTCGGCTTACCACGTGTTTAATTTTGTCCATATAGAGAAGTAGGTAGCTATGATAGCACTTGTCTGCATTTTGATACCCATGTGATTACTGATGTAGCAAATAAGCGGTCTAACGCAAGTTTTCTATAGATTTTGGGTAAGACTTCAATATACAGTTTTTTAAAAGCTTGTATAGCCATTCCGTAGAACAATGGTTTCCAACCTTTATGTTACTGCGCCTCCCTTTGAAGACAAAACTATCTTTGCGCCTCCCCATCCTTTATTTCCTATAGTAATAAAGACATTTTTTAATGAGTAAATAAATATTTTGAACTGTTCACGCCTCCCAGGTTGGAAATCGCTGCCGTAGAAAGTTCTTTTTTTTGTAAAATAATGACTTCAAAAAATAAGAATGCATTAAAAAAATTATGAATATCTGACGTTTAAAAATGTGAATATATTCAATTCTACGATAAAATATATAACGCACAGCCATCGGTGGGCTACCAATACGTTAATAAGGGCCTCGCTATCAAAAAGCTTTTAAAGTTTAAATCTAATATTATGTAAAAATATATGGTGTACCGTAATTTAATTAATTATTATCGATAGCTGATAAATATATATTGCATTAGTGAAGATTTCCAAAATTGACAAAGAAATATGTTATATTCTTTTAGCTCCAATTTCATGTGTCAAGCGCTATACGCAAACCATCGTAGATTATATTATATATTATGTATATCATAAATACAAAATGCACATAAATGCGTTCTTAAATTTAATTTTGATGCATATTTACACATTATATAACGCAAGGATCTGATAATGTTGTTTTTTTATTATTTAACAAGGGGCTAGCCGGTCTGAGTAAATTTTAGTGGCGGGTGAACTCTTTCTCCAACCCACCCGTGTGTAAAAAATGCCCAAGATTTTAAAAGGGAAAATGGACATTTAGTATTAACCGGAATAAAAGACCACTTTTAATGTTTATTGTAGAATTTTATAAAAGCATCAAGGCAGCTTCTGTCAGATTAAAACTACCCGCTCGCTCAATCGAATCTGTTGTGTAATTGTTAAAAAGTAATCAATATTTGTTTTAAATTCAATTAAAAAAAATGTATTCATTATGGAAAATTGTGTTCCCCTGTGATACACGGCGGTAATCAAAAAACATTTTTTCATGTCTTATATAATATTATGTTAGATTTTGTAACTTTTTGCGTGTGAATCAGGATAGAATTGAAAAACACCAATTCAATCTTCGGCATCGTCGTCTACCAACTGGCGGCCATTTGTCATTTTGGCATCTCAAAATGTCGGCCGCGTTTAAATTGTTACAGCTTCTTCATTAGACAAAATGGACGTGTGTTCGTCCGCCCGCCGTCGAGCGGGCGCCATGTAAAAAAACTTCTTCTATTTCTATTTGAAAAAGAAAAATTATGAAAGCAAAAATTAGTGTAGTGGATTTGAACACGCCGGCCGAGGCGTCAAAGGATCCACTAATGAGATTACTTGTTCTGTGCGCGGTGAATGATGGACAGTAAAAATATATCATAATTATTCAAAATACGTCTAACTTCAGAGTTATCTCTGAATCGCCACCTGATGCTGGAGATATACCATTTTAGTTTTCTATTTTTAAAGAATATGGTTTACCGGTGCATTCGAAAATACTTCCCCGCTAGTCATTTTCGTCGCGATGGTGTCATTTATAAACATCGTTTAATATACAATATGTTTATTTTTTTTTTAAATGTTAAGAACATCAGTTTTTATCAAATGAATTGTATTTTCAATCAGTTTAATAATGTATCGTTCAAATATCGTTAGCATAATTAATCAGCACGAGCATAATTATCGATAAATCTTGGAAAAAGAAGAATATTTTTATTACATTTTTGAAATGATATAGCCGGTGTTTCAACAAAGTTTATTTTTAAATTTGTTTTCACTGTAATATTTATCTATAAAAAAACGCACAGATAACGGCTTGGTGCAGCCTAAAAGAGGAATAAATTATAAGTTCTTCTAGTGAACCGTGCTATTTCAAAATCGTGTAAAAAGGAATTGAGTTGACTGTATTTGCTGGGAATTTGTATTTTATCAATCCAGTTAGTTTTTCCTTCGTATCATTGTGCGATGCACTTATCAATTATTATGACTTACTTTTTTCCTGTTTTATGACTTAATAGTTTCGATTTACCCATCTTAATTTGCGTATAGTAATTATGCCCGTTAATTGTGTGTTCTAACCCAATTTATTTTCGATCTTTGCACTTTCATAAAAGAATATAGTATGATGATTAATTCGGTTTAAATGCATACGTATTCTTAGGATTGTGTATGCCGGAGTTAACATGAAGTTAGTGTGTAAATTAACTCAAATAGCATATGGCAGGATTTCGCTCCGAGTAGAGATAATCGCAAGACAATTCCGGTAATCCCAAGGGTGTTAAAACGGCCCGAGGGCCCACATAAATACCTCTGGATTGACGAAATAAACAATTGGGAGACAGCACAAGTAATTAATGAACACAGTGTGAATTTTACTACGCTATTACGACGTGATTCGCCTTGCCTACTTCATTGTTGTCCCATTTAATTCGCTCTAAATTAAGTTATTTACTGCCAGCGTAAACCTTTTATTCAAAATCGATACGCTGGTTATTTAATTAACTCAAGCGATGTGACACGCAAACCTTTCCTCCGTAAGTGGAATCGATTTTTGATTAAAAATGTTATGTCTTTATTTTAAACCATCGTTGAAAAATACGGTGTAATTTTGTTTCGAAGTCTTAAGATATATTTTCGATTTTATTAATAGCTAAATTGATGTAACAGACGGCAGAGAAGATTTTTTTTTAGAACTAGGAACTGATTCTTTTGGAAGTGGACTCGGGAATCATTGTCAGATAACTGCAATTAGTATGATAGCTAATACAAATACAATGCAAACACTGTAAATTTTCTAAGAATTATTACCACGTACTATTGCCGTACGAATTATTGCCTTACACAGCAATTTTATGTTATCATAAGCATAACATTACTATTTTCTTAAAATTAAAAGGTGGAGCAGAAAAATAGTTATCATTTGAATTAAATTAACCCGAATATTGTTATAATCTAAAAAAGGTAGTAGTATCCAAAAATATGTGTGAAATATAATTACATTTTACTAATCCATGTCCGTACCCAAAGTGAAGTATATGGCTTCCAAATGAAGGCATCTCGACAAAAGTATTTTTTACTAGTTTAGTTTACTTTACTATTTTTTTCAACTATAGTAAGGATAGAAGAGTAGGGCTAGGAAAAGACCAGTAAGACAAACACCAATGCTATCGAAACAAAATCGCGTACTGGGTGTGTTTACGTATCTTTATAGGGTTACCAACTTTACGGCCCCTATTTCAAAACATGTTAAATCGTCGGAAACATTCTCATTGTTCGTTAAAACGAAATTGTTTGCGGAGTGCTGCAGTACAATGTACATATTTGTGTTGCTATTTCACCTTCCTAACGCAGGTGACTTCATTTGTGGCTAATCTCGACCGTGGCGATTTGCAAATGTACACACACTTCCTGCGAATGTCAATCTATTTTTATTCCAAAACCCACATAGAAATTACTCGTCTAACGATGTAGAAAAATGTGAATGGATTACTTTACAATTATTTATAATAATAATTGACTACATGCCACGGTAGTCTATTGCTAAGAACAACTATTAGCACCCTAGGTACTAGAGCTTATACAAACACCGAAAACTTTTGAAAAAATCGGTATTTGAATGTCAATATTGTTCGAAAACCGGTTTTCTAAGTTTTACAAAAAATTGATAATTCAATTAAAATAGTGAGAATTCATTTTTTTTAATGTTGTTTATTTAAATACATAATAATACACAACAAGACATTATCTGGTGTTACTCTTCCAGAAAATATGATTGAAGAAAACACAAAGAGTCCACTGATCATTTTGTAACAAAATTTCCTGATATCAAAAATACCCTTTCGCTGGGTAATGATGTGGGGCATATGGTCTTTAAGCCATCAAATAAAAGATCCAAATCTTCTGTCTTTTTTTTATAGACTCGTTTATGGAAAATTCGGCACAACCGGTTTTCGAATGTCACAAATTTAGCCAAAAAACCGACAAGCCCTACTAGGTACCCTAGCATTAGATGCAGTTTTTCAGTCTAATGTTTTAAATCTTAGTCAATGTACCTTTTCTCCTCCATTTGATTTCGAATGACTAATGAACTCGTCTTATGTAATTTATGAAACCAAATATCTAGTACATAGGTGGGGAACCTTTTCATTTCAAAAGGCCACATTCATTTATCTGATTCAACACAAGACCGTAGTAAAGAAAACGTCCACACCACATTCCCTTTTTTTGGACTGTCGAACATATAATGGGTTGATTAAGCTCTTTTTCCAAGCTCCTGCGTACAATTTTTTCATAACAGTGAATATTTTGATCAAGTCAAAAGGCCGCATCAGAGTAGCCAAGAGGCCGCAGGTCCCCCTCCACTGATCTAGAACATTGTCAAATATTAGATATAACCCCAAATGTTTGAATAGCGTGAAAAATATTAACCTATAACATTGTTTTTTTATCAAGACAACATACATTCATATATTACGTATATAGTCACTTTTAAGGTGTTCACTGAAAATTCTTTGTGCAAAAGCATTAAGTATATAATGCTCGCGATGAGCGAAACCGATAACGATCTGATAAATAAAATGCAATTAGAACATGCAAGTGTTTCTTGGTTGAAAAGCACTATAAAATTTATTTAGTTGAAAATACAAAGCTGCTCTAAAACGGGCCGACTTGATGAATTCAAAATAAAGTAACACTTTTCTCAATAGATCACAGAATTACACAACAAAACCAGTCAACCTTTTCTCTGGACATGCATAAATTGAAGATGACCGAATTATTTGACACTAATGTATGCAGAATTCAAATAAAAGCATATTTGATATAGATATACAATATTATAAATATATTTTGATCAATGGTTTTTATGATGAATGCAATAAAATCTATATTTTGCTGGCTATCGTATATTTCAAAGCAGAACGAATAAATGAAACAGAAAAAGTTACCTTGAATATGCTTCAAGGGAAATCCTTGTATTCCTTTGGGTTTTCCGTTTGTTTTTAGTTATGTTAATGTTAATAGTAACACTAAAAATCAAATCAAATGATAATATGTTTAGTTAACAGTTGTATGTCAACCAGTGCTAAAATTAACTTCCTAAAGTTTCCTCTCATACAGTAAGCGAATAAATACAAACGTGAGAAACACTGACGTTCGTAGACTGCGGTCGCCCTCGCCGATCGCCATATCCGCTTATTTCAAACAATCGCAAACAAAATTAATAATCGTCTTTTAGTATTACTAGTGTGAAATCTTCATTGTTAACCAATAAACAAACTATGACCTTCACCGAATCCGCCCATACCTCGCTGGCTATTCATACAGGCTAGCCTTACTTATGTTTAAAAAGTATTAATCAATTTATTATAGCTTAGTGTCAGTAAACTGCTTAAAAAATATTAAGAATATAAAAATAATATTGATGGCTTTGTAAATACCAAATGTGTTTAGTAACAGACAGGGCCGTACAAGTCGGAGTCGTGATTTATGTATGGTATAGTAGGCGGAGTCGGAGTCGTCAGAAATTGGCCAACTACTTATGAAAATATCTTTAAATGTTTTTCATCTACACTTTTGGTATCATCCTGATACATTAGATCAGGAATGCACAACCCGTAGCCTGTATGCTGCTCGTTTGTTTTTTACGTACTATCTAGCACGCCAGCTATGGTTTGCAATTATTAGTTTAATTAATTATTGACGAGTTAACTCGTAAATGAGCACGAAAAATTTTACGATAATAATATATGTGGCAGCCATCGAGTTAAAGTTAAAATATGGTAGATTTTTTATCATTGCATTTAAAAACTTTGTTTCCTATTCAGTGACTGTAAAGCTAGTATAATAAGTGTCTTTCGATACAAATTTATTCAAACTTTAACTAAAAGCGATTTGCGTAAGCTCATTTGGGACTCACTCTGAGTTCAATTTCTGGAATTTCTGGAATCTGTCAATTAGACATTTTTTCAAATGATGGAACTAAAAAAAAAAGTCTTCGAGTGGAGAATAACTTTGAGATCTGTTAATTAGACACTTTTTTCGCTAATGATGTCAAGCAACTGTGGTTTATGACACAAAAATACGTCACCAACGCCACTTTTTTTGTATTTAAATTAGTGATATGTAAAAAAATAAAAACATGAAATTATGGTAAATGATCAATCCCCGAATCTTGGGATCACAAAAAGGGCCCGGGATTGGATGCCCTATTTCGGATCATATAATGTATTAGTGAAAAATCTTCATTGACGATGGAGCAAAATATAGCAGTCCATAGAAATATACTTACCTATAAAAAAATACGGGTTTGAGGGTTAATGCTACAATTAATCTTAAATAACGTTCTGAAGAATTAATCTCAAATTTACAAAGACAAAGATCGCATAAACTTTTAGTTTATAAATACAACATGTTTTGATATTTTACAATAAAATTTGTAAATGCGTGATTATTTTTTTTTCTTTGCGACCTGTAGGCATAATATTTTTTTGCGGCTCACCCACTAGAAAAAAGGCTGTGCATGTCTGGATTAAATGAAACATATTAAGTGATTTGCAAATCAGCCTTCCTTTAAAAAGCATGATATTTTATATCACCAGTAGGAATAGATTGAAATGGCGTGATGAAATTAAAATTATTTTATTTGCTCAATAATACCTTATATAATAAATAACCTAAAAACACATTCCCTTCCTTTTTAATTAGAGAAGTAAGAAGAAATGCATTTTTAATACCCTGATGAAAGTATAACGGCAAGACAGAATATTTAAAATTGTAAAAAGCGATTTAATTTGATTTTGCATTTTAAATGAACTGATAAAAAATTATCAGTTGTTTTGAAAAGTAAAATTATGAAACAATGAAAATAGCCCCACAGTCATACAGAATTAGACGATGTTAACAATATGAATTTGATCTTTCATGTACAGACAGTTATATCACTGTGAGCATATTAATTGTGAATTATATTATGTGTAAAATATATTTCTTTCGTTCTATGCCATTTAGATTTATACACAACATTTATCTTTGGTCTACTACAAACATAAAATACCCAATAATGATTTTCTGTTTTATAAGTGAAAATGTATTTGCGATGCACTCCACATAATTACCGCAAAATTTTCCGAGTTGACATTTCAATTCCCATGTAAATATTGCATAATTGATTACTTTGCCGAACTCGTCATAATATGGCAGTGCAACTTCTGTGTAAAAAAGTGTTTTTTAAAACATTTCAAAATTTCTGCCAGTTTTTTGTTTGTTTTGTACCATTGGAGCGGATAACAATTTAATGCATATAGAATTATAATATTGTTTTTCTACGATAACCGCTAGTTACTCAGTTTCTATAATAATAGGGCTAGTCTGCAATAGCCCTATTATTAGCCCTATTATTACCATCCCTGCGGATGGCGAACCTTTTTGGGTCCGCTTGCCAACAATCTTCAAATATTTGTTATCGATTGTGTGGCGTGCCCAAGTAGTAAAAAAAAATAACAAAATAGAAAAAATAAAGAGTGATTTTTTTAAACGATTGTCGTTTATCTTGGAAACATTTAAAAATTAATAGTTCACGGATTATTTAATCAAAATTTTAATTTCTAAAATATAAAAATAAAAAATGTTGAACTTTCGCTAAATTCGTTCGCGTGCCATCCAAATTCTCAAACGTGCCATAGGTTCACCATCCCTGGGCTAGTGGTTAGCTAACTTCTTTCGCTACACCGCGTTTTTTGGGATCGGGTGGAGGAACGCTTATTTAAGACATCGCAAATATTCATATCTTCGAACAGAAATCTATCAATCGATCGAAAAATGAAACTGCTCTTACTGGAATCTGAGCTCGTGCCAACGACTTTGAACACTCGACCACGGAGATTTAACAAGCATGTCATTTTGCGGTACAAAATATACTATCAATACTTAAATTACATTTTTTTACTTTAACAATATATAATTCTACAATGTACTTACTCAATTTTTACTTATGCACTTATGTGTGCCTTGAAGTCGGCTGGCTTAAACGCTGTTAAGAACTTGTCTTCTTGGAAATTTACAAAAATTGGTTTTTCAATCTTACACCCAATGCCACTTTCATATTCAATCAAGTTGAAATTTGCAATTTTAAACATGACATTAGACCGAAGAATTTAAACATTTCAAATATAAACATATTTTTTTTTTGATTTAGGTTGTCTCATTGAGATATTTATTTGTTTGAATGTTTATAAATAATTATCAAATGTATGATTTCACAAGTTTTAAAATAATTTATGATGCCAGCGGAGAAAACACAATAGCCTTCTGAATATTAATTACTACAACGGCAAAAGTCTTCATTAATCATAGAAGGTTTGCGAAACGTTTCAAAGAAGATACAAATAAGTCAAAATGGGCATTTGTAAAAAAGGTAATTATTTATAAAAAAAAACCTAGTTACTTTTGTTAATTATTCGCAGGTTTATTATTTTATAAACATAACAAAGATAAATAAACAATGAGCGCCTTGCGTTGGCCAATAAAAGGAAAACGTTAATAAAATATATATAACAAACTGTGCAAATCGACAAATCATTGTTTTCTCTGTAATAATAGTGGACGTCCAGACAGAACAATCATTAATCATAAACAAGCAGGGTTGTCAAAATCGTACGACGTCTTAAATTTAACAAAGACTGAAGAATTGTGCTGGGGATTATTAAAATAGTGAATAAAAGCAAAGAATTTCTTCTTAGAGAACACCCAGATATTTTTTTTAACGTAATACCAAGCTATATTACTCAACATTTTTTTTGTGTGTGAGAGTTTGTGCATTACATTACCTTAAACATTGTACCAGTAATAAAACTTATGTTTAGCAGTGTATAAATGAAATCAATCACCTAGCACAAATTAATTAGTTGAAGAAATATAAATATAAGTTTTCTAGGCACTACCACCATTTTTTTTGTCGCAAAATTTTCGAGGTGTAAAACTTAAAATCTTGTATTTCCAAGATTGTCATTTTTAATTGAAAATACAATGCAACAGATAGTGAAAATACGTTTACGATATTTTAAAAAAATATTGCAAAGAGTTGAATTTGTGAATAATACACAAGGATTAGTCATAGAAATCTAAATCGGTAATGATACAGATAAAGTAATTAAATACGTTGCAAGTAAACTGATAAGTAAAAAATGTAGTAACCCAATCAGACACTCGCCTAAAGTAAAGATACGACCACTGTGATAATACGAAATTAGGCAAGCTTCCCATTTTATTATTCCCAGCTTAACGACCGTGGACGCGTATTTGAGTCTTTGAAAGACAAAGGTTGCTGGCTGGCGGACACATATATGCGCATAGGTGAAGTATCTGGAAGTTAAGAAAATTAAATTTTGTAAAGATATCTCAATTTCAAATTTGAATTGTTTGAATTTGTACTTTTCCATGAGTTTTGTCATGTCAGTCAGTCAGTGGATGTCAGTTCAAGTACATCCGTGCACTTGGAATGCCTGAAGATGCCGAAAGGCGAAACCCGGGTCGTTAGCGACAAAACTCATGGAAAAGTACAAAATTCAAACAATTCAAATTTGATAATGAAATTCCATCAAGCACCCTCAGTCGAAATACTTAATTATATCTCAACTTGCTTACAAATTATAGTGAATTCAGTAAAATTATAATTTTATTTCGCCAGGTGAAATTTTATAAAAAAAACGTGCGGCTGTTAAACCAGAATAGGGAACCTTTGCATTAATAAATGCTACATTCATTTATCCGATTCCTCATAGGGCCGCAGTAAAGAAAACGTTGACCTCTGAAAACGCTTGCGTATACTTTTTTGATAAAGGTGAATATTTTGATCAATTCAAAAGGCCGCATCAGAGTAGCCAAGAGGTCGCAGATTCTCCTCCACCGTCTTAAAATATTATACCATAATCACTTCTAATAACCGAGTAGTACTTGTATCAATGGACCACAACTTCTTAACCCACCTTAAAATTATATCATTACACATTGAATATATATTATGTTTTAAAATCCATTTATTATAAAGTCACCGTACCGGTAAAGTTAGCAAGTAATAAGATTATCAAAAATGAGACAAGTGCACAATTAGATTCCAAAAACAGTCTTTTTCTTATTGGTTACTATTATTAATGCAGGGTCGAATGAAGGCTATTGTCTTTGACTATAAATTCTCAGCTTTATTTGTATCCAATCGGCAAATATCCATTTAAAGTTTAATATTATAATTATATTTGTAAAGTTAAATTTGTTACTGCCAGTGACGGTGACGATATTATGTTATTATTTATATAGACGTAATTCTTGTCGAAATATTGCTGCTTTTACTTTATTATTGCTTTCGTCACCGTTCGAAAGGATATCAGTTGTATGTTGCAAAAGGAAACGCAAATTAAAAAAAATGTCCGTAGCGTGGACAGCCCTGTTTCCGTTTTCCGCCATGGCGAAACATTCGATTGACAATGTATCCATTGAGCCGAGTTTTCGCTTTTAATTCCATTACCGCCCAACAGAAAACAGAAATGAAAGTCTTTTGAATGATGGCGTTTGTTTTTTTTATTCAAACCTGTTTGATTTAATTTCCCCGCTGATTGATTCGTCATTTACCTTTCACGGCATTATTATGTTACGTGTAAACCTATTCGGAATGATTATTGATCGATTTGTATACGACTCACGTAAGTGGCTTTATTTGGTAAACATGAATAATCCCGGCATTACATTCATGACAGCAGTTTTTTTAATAGCATAATTAAAGATTATTTGGAGTTAAGTTTGGAAATATAATATTATTGATAGTGATGCTCGTAAAATTAACTGATATCCCTGATTTTTAGCCGATATGTACGAACAAATATTTCGTCTATTTTAATATTCGGTTCCCGGTAAATTGCTCGAATGCAATTGCTCGAATAACAAGATCCTCGAATAGCCAATTCCTCGAAATTTTTATAAAAGTTTAAACATTAATTACTAATTCTTTAAAAAAATATTTATGCAAATCAGGAAATAAAAACCATATATCAAAAAAAGTCATAAAAATATATAAATATCATAAAAATATATAAAAGTCATAAAAATATATAAAAGTCATATAAATATATCAAAAAAAGTCATAAAAATATATTTTTTATTTAAGTTTCCAGTGGTCGAGTGGAAAAGGTCGTTGATTTTGTTTTCGGAGGCGTCTTAATCTTAAGGACTTGAATCTTAATACGTACACTTATTAATCAATTATTTTTCAAACTATCACTATGGATTTCTGTTTAAAGGCACACATATCTAGTTGGTTAGAATCTTACCATAGAGGTCGAGCGGATCTGGGTAATATACTGAGCAGTTACTTAAGAGCATATATAATAATCAGAAGTTCTGAGATTGTGTCCTGGCAAGATCAGAATCGTATATTGACAATTTAAAAATAAACGAGCTATCTAGTTGATTTTGTACGAGTGCTCAAATTCTTCTCGATTTCATATCCCATCAACCCGCCTACCTCAAAAAACTTAATATTTTAAGTGTAGTAGAGTGTACATAAATATGATACTCACAAAAGGTCGACAGGCAAAAAAAACACATGACAAACAACGGTCTATATATACATCTTATCCAATTTTCAACACACAAATTCTAATTCCAATATAATTAACGTTTATAATCTATTTATAAAAAAATCGCTTCTTTTATTAAATAAAGTAAAAATTTCACGAGCTATCTTCTTTCATCGAATCATTTCAATCTATAAAAATATAAATAGAAGAATTTCTGAGCTGCGTTGGCGGTCGAATAAAAATGTCCGGAGACGACATTATTCTGTCCATTTCCACTTTCCACATACTTCCTTTATTGCGTTTTCCACAGGCGTCAAGAAAAATACGGCGATGTCATATGGCCTGTGACATATAAGGAGATCGAGGATTGTTTGTATCGGAACTCCACTTTTGTTTTTATTATATTTTTCCAACAATTTTTTTGTTATTTTTTCTTACCACAGAATTTTAACGTAAACACCTCTCTATAGGGTTAAAATAATAAAATTACACTACTACGGTAATTTAACATATATAATTTAGTGTTATTGTAATTAAGCAATATATGAGATTAGTAGAAACTAAGCATAATACCTAGATATCGAAGTAAAAACTCTTTTCAGTTTATTTTTTTATGCGGTGTATGCGCATGTGTATGTAAAGGTATAGTATATGTGGAAGAAAATATAATATGATTAGCATATTGATGCATGTGATGTTCACGTGAACTGGAACTCTCGATTGCTCATCTCACAAACAATCACGTTCTTCCGTCGGCAACGATGAAAAAGGAATGCAAATAATCAAAAAATCATTCATCACAGAAAAAGGTTCGAAAAACTTTGAAATTAGCACACCCTAAAATTTACTGCTCCATTAATTAAGTATAAAATCAAGCTTAAACAAACAGATATTATTTTGATGTATCTGTCACAGATAAAGTATGCACTAAGTAAATGTGCAAATTAACTATTCAGTGAGCACATTGTCCATTTTAGACAGTGACAGTATACAAAAAAGGAGACATGAACAATGCGTACATTAACTACACAGGCATAGTTAAATTCTACAAAAACTTAAAAATTATCATAGTATTGCCGGGAGCCGGTAAATTGCTCGAATTACAAATTATTCGAATTGCTTGGTTATTTAAACGATTTTTCACGACTTTTTCTACGAATTTCATTTTTATCTTGTGCGACACTTGTTTAGAGAGTGAAATATAAAAATAGTTTTCTTAAGTATTTATTTTAACCGTGTTCGCTCCAAATGCGGAACATATGATCTTTTAATGGAGTGTATCTCAACAGAAGTGTTTCTACAAGAACTGCTTATTAATTAGTTACTCAAACTGTTTCTATATATTTCCAGAAAACATAGAAGATTAGGGCTAAGACAGAACAAACGGAAACAAATTGATTATCTTGTTATTCGAGCAATTTACCGGGAACCAGTATTGCCTGCTACTCTCCACTAATGTGCGCGCTGTTTTTTTTTAAACTTTAATCTGACATTTCACATATTCAATCTGACCTAACCTAACCTAAAATAACCTAATACACATTGACGAGATGGTACTTTTTAACTGTGACATATCATTTTCCTAATATTTTTAGACTTTCACGAATATTGTTATTATTATTTATTATATTGTTTTGAGAAAAAATCGTATTAATTCAAAAGTAACCGGAGAAGCAACCTATGTTAAATAATATAAGCATACCATGTACAAATACATCACACTATCATTTTTTTTTTATCACTATTGTCAAATAATGAATCGCGGTCGTGAGAATTTTCTCATCCATTCCTCACATGGAAACTAATGCAGTATTGATTTGAGTTCTGGATTATGTTGTTCTTATTCATTGATCATCTATCCAGTGTAATATGGCCAGTCTCTCATTGTCTTCCAAGTCGCATGAAAAAGAAATACATCGATTTTCTTTAACGTTTAGTACAGACACTAAAATTAAATTGACGTAGTGAATGTACTAAGATAAATAATAATGAACACGTGGTGAAAGCTCTCGTTAAGATAGGAAAAGCTCTATTTCACGCGAAACGTTCTGAAAGTTTAAAATAACTCGCGAAATAGGTAATTACACAGCAAGAAACAAAGGAAATCTGAATTTATTAAAGCTGGAAAAATACTTGGTAAAGTTACCCACCATTCTCGCAATGATATTTCGTTTGTTGTTCCGGAAAGAAAAACTTTTTTAATAAACTGTTGATTTTGTATGGGCTTGAATATTCCAGCACGTTAATTACTCTTGTGAATTTCTTCCTGTAAACAGAATTAATTAAAAAAAAAAACAAAGCATAATAAACAGGATTTTTTTGAAATTTTCTCGGTAAGTTGATAAATTTTGTTTTGCCCTTAGATAAAGTGTTTTTATTTTAAAACCTGCGTAAATTAATTAATGTCAATCTAGTAAGTGATTGAGTGGTAATATTCTAAGTGTCTGTTCTGAAATTCAGGCTGAGTTTATTAACATAATAATTCTGGAAAAATAATTTCACGACACGAAGGTGTAAAACAAATTCTCCAACCCATTTTCTATTGATTCCGAATAAAATTAGGCAAACGAAATTGAATGCAATTTGCAATAACTTGTTCCAAAATTTACTTGTTAACGAAAAAAATCAACTAAACTGAGATTCACATTCAGTACTGACAAATGAAGACGACCGATCAATAAGTTGCATCAATTGGCATTATGGTATAGTTCCTAGGCCATGTAATAAAGCATAGATATTGTTTGGCAATAAAAAATCTTGCGGTTCCAGCGCTGCCGTTTACATATCACTGATTTTGAGACTCGTAAACTAGTTTTAAATTTTACGTGCTTCGAAATACATCTAAATTGATTAGCCCATTGCGGACCGGATACATAAAATGAAATCTTATACAACATATACGTTTATCTAGAAAATGTGTTAAAAAATCGTTAATAACCCGTAATAAATCCTGATATAAACCAGTATACGCTCAGCGTGTTATATTAATTACTAGAATGGACAGATTTAGATTTTTATTAGATTCGGAAGTGGTGTACATACTACACAGCGATATGCGTGAGCAGCAACTCATGTATTGTACAATTATTTAAGCTTAGCACAATATTTAAACTAAAGCACAAATTTGCTATGTATCTGATTTACATTTTAAGTTAAAAGCATTAACTATTGTTAGTATAAGTCGTGTGGAAATATAATATGTACAAATTTGAATTTTCTGAATCCAGTTCTCTTCCACAAGTCTTGTAGCTAACGACCCGGGCTTCGCCTTTCGGCATCTTCAGGCTTTTCAAGTGCACGAATGTAGTAGTGCAGTAAACAGTTCGCATCGTTTACATACAAACATAAAAGTGGATCGCTCAGTATAAATCAAATTGCAGTTAATACAAATTTGATATTGAGATTCGAAGTCGAAATTCTAAATTAAAAATAATATGTACAAATTGACCCAGCTAAAATTTTACATGTACATTTATGGCTAAATTCCTCAAATTGTATTTACTATTTTTAAGCGTTGTTAAAAATGATTATTTTATGCTGAATAAATTAGGAATAAATTTAATCTTTTAACTAACAGCTAGCGCAGACGAAACCTGCCATGATCATGTTTTTGTAATTTTGTCTTTATAAATAACTAAAGATTTTCCCCTGTGACGTTACTTACGAAAAATCGTATCCGAGCTTATTCATCACTGCTCATCAATCGTCGTTCGAATGGCGTCGTTTTATTTTAGCGTCGCTGCACTGGAACTGAAGCTACAGGCAACTTTCACTACGGGAAATCTCGCCATACTCGATCACATCTTTTAGCGAAGCCCTCCGACACGTGCGTATTTATTTTAAGCAGTCATATAAATAGGAAATCGCGTTACGGTTACCTACTAGTGCTATTTGATTAATCTATGATATATGAAAACTTAAACACGTAGAGAATTCAGCTTTTTAAATATAATTCTTTCAACATACCTATATATTACTAGTGTTTATCCTGCCAAATATACTTTTATTTTTTTTGATATTATTTTACTGCTCGAGAGTTAAAATCTCTTAGAGTATCGTTATGCGCAGTCCAGTACTCAGCTCTGCGCAGTCGATTTCTGTAATCTCCAAATGAAAACTTTAATACCCAGATTTTTCAATTGATTAATGGATTTATTTACAGCAGTATAAATATCTCAGATGTTTTTGTTATTCCTAGAAAAAGCTATTCGTTATTTTGTGTTATATACTCTCTTCTGAGATATAAATATAATGAAATCGATACAATCATTTAAAAAAAATGTGATATTGCTTTCATCTATAAAAAAAAAACACTAATTATAGAGGGTTACTACTGTGGGTAGGAATCATCAAAACATCGCTAAAAAGTCCTGGCAGATAAACGTTACAGTTAAATTATCAGTCGGAACAATTAGATAAATGTAAATAAAATAATTAATTCATAGAAGAAAGTACTTATAAATCTCGGAAAAATTACTATACGAAAACAAAAATTCTTGGATAAGAGTAAACAATATCAAATGAATCAATTCAACAGAAATTTCATGTAACGTTGAAAACATTAATTTAAAATACATTATTGAAATGAACGAAACAATAACGTTTAAATGATTGATCTGCTTTTATCCAAATACATATACGAGTAGTGTTTTTCGAAAACGTATTAAGATATGATATTATTCGATAATTTACTTCATGAAATTTAGTATGCTTTCGCTTTTAAAAATAATTGAATTGTTTTTTTTTGCTATACGCTTATTTCAATTCGCGAAAAAGCTTATTGCCTCCAAAAATCACACACATATTTGGCAAAACGAATTAGCGAATTGTTTCCAAGACAATTTATTTCAGTTTCTCGTATTCTTTTCTAATTTAAATGATTTATTTCACACTTATCTACATTCGTTTTCAACAATTAGTTTTTTTTCCCTTTTCGCAAATTAGTTAGCTGCTGACACTGAAAAAAAAGTAAGGAAATGGATTAGAATGAACAATGAATAAACCAAATATATTAAACTATTTCATAATACACGCAACATGAATTAGTTTAGTTGTTAACAATTAAAAACAAATTTTCGACCATCGATAAAAGCTATTTGTTCACATTAAAAGTATGTTTATAAGCAGGTTTAGGGTGGAAGGGGCTGAATTTGCATTAGGCCAGTGAGCCCCATGGTAGAATAAACAATATTCTGTTATGTATAACTTTAATTTGAATTATGATTAAATTTAAGAAGGCAGTGATGTATACCTTGTGTTTCTGAAAATTGTTTGATATATGTATATGTACATATAGTGTCATCGCTGGTTTAAGTATAACGATTGAAACATTGAGTCGGAGCGAAAAGAACAGAATTTATTTATGCGTTGAACTTGGAACTTAATTGTTATCATTAATAACCATTGTTATCATTACTTTAGGATACATTGTGAATCGTTTTATATATATATATATTTTAAACCATGTCCGTTCCCAATGTGGAGCATATGGACTCCTAATGGAGTTTATCTCAACAGAAGTGTTTCTACGAGAACTGCTTGTTACTTAGTTGCTCAACCTCTCTTTTTCCAATGAGAGTAGGGATAGAAGGATAAGGCTAGGACAGGATTAGTGGCAAGCTAATCGCTCTCGATACGCCCCGTTCATAGGATAGGATGGGTGAGAGGGGGGAATTCAAGACATCACATACATCCATGCCTTTGAACAGAATTTCATAAATCGATTGAAAAATCAATTTATAAAACTGTCCGTACCGGGATTTGAACCCGGGCCCTCCGTAGCCGAAGCCAACAATGTTGTCCACTCGACCACACAAGCGGCATTTTAAATTAGCGTTCGATTGCCTAAATAATTAGTATAAGAGTGATAAAAAATCCAATCTGGAACACCGCGAACACCTTTATGATTAGCCGAAGTTCGTATTAACGCATCGGAAGCCCACCGTTATTTACAAGTAGGGAACACACATAGAGTTGAAGATTTTTTTTCTGAAAATTGAACCATGTACACGTCCAATTTGGTTTGCTTCTTCACGATCCTTTCGACACTTTTCAGCGTTCTTTATGCCGAAATCAGAAAAAATGAATGCAGTCTGTAATTGAAGAAACACGAGAATAAAACAAATGCTTAAAAGTTCAATCATCCGCTGTTTTTTGTAAACCTTATCGCGAAACATATACATATAATGATATATAGACTTTACTGAAACACGCTAGGGTTAAAGACCCGACCTTTCCTCAATTATTAATTTCATCCATACCGTTCGTGGAGATGTGGCCGGTATAAATACCTACATATATTATAACGTTATACAGGAGTTGGGAAACTGTTTCAAACTAATTGAATTGTTTTGGTATACCTAATGTAATTAGTCAATAGGGAGATTCGGCATATTGAAAACCATGTTGGGAGCACTTTTGCAATGGTACCTTGAGGGTTGAATGCATATTCATATCTCTGGTGTAATTCGGTGTAGCCTTAAGGCAATCGAGGGTTGATATTCGAAAGTGGTTCGAACTAATACAATTGGTTGTCGAAGTGTTAGAGTTATTTGAGTATTATGCTAGCGCGCCGATGGGTATAGGCCCACACTGGGTCAAAGTTGTATTTATTTTTTAAATTACAAATATGTTGAGACCGTATTGTGAGAGTCTTAAACCTATTTAGTAAATGTATCTACATGAGAATTTGTGATAACTATTGTATAGATATTTGTGGAAATCAAATAAAAACTTTGTTGTCTACTTGGCCGGTGTTTATCTTATAGTCGGTACTGCATCTTTTATTTTTTTGAAGTTTTTTACACTGTATATAATATGTCTCTGTCATATCAACGTATCAAATAAGTTTTGAAAAACAGTTCTGTGAAAGAAAACAAACTATATTTTTGTTATAATTACTTCTCTTGGTGTCCGTTCTTTTCGAAATGATTTTGAGTGACTTTCTTAAAATTTTCCTTCAGTTATCTCCTATGAAGTCTTGAGGTGAGAAATTCAATAAGCAGTCAGCATGTGTCGAATTATATTCTCGGCAATGTATATATATATATATAATATTATATGAGCTGTTGTTTTATACAAACTCAATGTTAATGTAAGTTTTTAAACATATGTATTGCTAATCTATTCGTTAAATTAATAGTTAAATCTAATGCCAAATACATATACATGATCATAAAAAAACTGAATAACCATTGTAAAGTATTCAGATGTTTTTACGGAGACGAGAGTACATATTACGATCCGCCCGTCACATTTTCTTGACGAGTTTTCTCAATTTCTTAGAGCCAGCAATTGATGCAAAAGCATCTATCGTGAGCCTTCATTCGTTCAATACCTGTCGAGAGCTTTTCATTATGCTCCTGTCAGGATCCATCATTCATTAGGCCTTCGATAAAAGAAGATTCATCGCGGTACATATTATATTTTCGAGAGGGCGTCGATGTTAAAGTGTTCCGATGCATCCATGCCCCGTGGGCAGGATTACATTTGACACATGTCGGTGCCAAATGAAATGTTTGCGATAATCGATAGAGAATTGAATCATGAACACGTAGAAGAGTGTTTATGTTTTTTATTTCAATAAAATAATCAATATTTTAGCAAAAATACGCTATTGAAACAATACTTTGACGGGATGTAAACATCTTTTATTCAATTTTAATTGTTTCTATGATAAAATAGCTATTTTTAAATCATGTTGATATATAACGTGTGATCTTAATCTCATTTTGAAACAAATGTTTTCTATAGATTTAAGTAATACATACAACGGCGTAGAATTCGGTAACATCCCGTTCATAATAAATAATAAAAAACTATTTTTAGTATTTTGATGTGAATTTACAGCATGAAATTGTGTGTACGATTCAATTTTAGACAAACAAATTTTTTTCGATCAGAATCGTAAGAAACCCGGTTGATTCGAACTACGTTTTTTTTTAAGTATGATCATATATTTATTAACCTCAATACCATAATAGCTAAATATAAATTCACATGTAGTCATGTCATCATGAGCTTCGGCATACGAAATAATCTCTCGGAGAGTCGGATCCAGACTTGGAGTGTAAGGATAAGTTGGAGTAGTAGCCGGGAGGATTTTATAGGACTTTTTTGAGTCCTGTTTTAAAAGCTTGACGCAAAACTTGTATACTTATAGAACGAATCTGAAAAGTCTTGAACCTTAAATACGAGAGAAAAGTTTTTTGAATATCATTTATTTATTTCATAAGAAAGGAATTGGAAGAAATTTTCAGGGCTTATAACATTTTAAAAATCATGAACTAAATCATAATAACTATGTTTGTTGACGGCGAACTCGCGTTCGTGAATTTAATTAAGTATTTCGCGTTTTAAACATTCTGCCTATAAGCTAATTAATGTTTGTTTTTGCTTACAGTTTTCCAGTAGCGTCGGCGGTAAGGGCGCGACGCCCCGCCATGTCGGCGTCGGAATGAGTGTCGCCATGCTCTTACAGCAGGCGTCCAGCGGAAGTGTGGGTGGGGGTGCTGTGGCTGGTGCTGGGGCGACAGCTTCGGAGGCTGCCGACGCCTCGCTGGAAGCGGTCAGAAAGGACCTCAAGGAAGGGTGGACCGTACACACGGGAAGGGATGGAAGACTGTATTATTGCAAGTGAGTAGTTAAGCTTATTTTTACTCATATCATTCGATAGTGCAATAATTGTAAGAACGTTCCAAAAACATTCGGCGTGTATAAACTGCTCTTATCGAAATAAATCCGTTTTTTAAATGTTGAAATTCGATACCGTCCACACTGCCACCGAACAGGACCATCGCCCATAAAACTCGCCAACATAATCGACAAGAATGTCATAGTTAAATGACGCTCAAAGAATAATCATGCTAGTTACTACATTTTGTTTTATGATGTTCAAAGTAATCATAATTCTCACAAACATTTTACTTTACTTCAACGCGCTTAAAAAAGAAATTATGTAAATCGCTTTTTTCTCATAATACGGTATTAATTTACAATTTACGAGCGAATAGCGTTGTGTATGACGACGCAGCATAGTTTAATTGTTTGCTTAAATTAAAATTTGAAAAAGTATGGGCACTTTAAATTAACATGTTATGCGCATAAAAAAAATATGAATATTACGTAAGTACTTACCTTTTTCGACATTGACATTGGTGTGACGTAATCGACCGACGTGACCAGTGACTTTGAAACGTGGTTCAGCGGTCACTAATATTTAATACAGAATTAAAATCGATAACTTTGTCACTCCGCGTGCTGTGTAGTTAAGTGATTCACGTGTTTTGCTGCATCTTCGGACTAAATATGTGATGATAAATCACGCTTATTAAAACGCACGATTAAAATCGCTTGTTGGTACTCTAGTACTCTTTACAGAATCACAGAATTTTACCACGTATGAACCCACACAATTCTATATTTGTAGCGTTTTAAATTATAGTGCTCATCAGATTCTACTAAGAAACTGTCGCCAGATCACTGCCACTTGACTGGATATTTGTCCTATGAGGCAATCGAGGATTATCGTCTTATTGCGATGGAATTCTAATTCCTTAGCAACATGATCATAGCGTTGAGTGCATCCAGTGTAGTTTCAATCGACATTGATTCGTTGATAAACAAATGTGGGATTATTTGATTACTGTCGACTGTCGAGCGGTATTTGTGTTTCCTTCAATTCATTTACGGTATCGTACGGAAAGCAACTTGATCCCAATTCGTAGAACCTTTTATTACACAGAGCTATTTTTATTGACCCACAATTTCCTACAATGCAACAAATTTTTTGTCAATTGAATCCGAGACACTCATTGCAATCATTTAAAGTGCACTGCTGTTTTAAAGAGGAATGATCAGAATCGGGTGTAAATTCGTAGATTGTAGTGCCAGGCTAAAAACACAGTATGTATAACGACATTCTCGAAATCCGGCACCGTTTTTTAATTTTTTATTATCTGAAAAAAAAGCAAGCTATTAACCATACACCAATTCTTGATAAAATAATTATCCTTATAATTTACACTGCTTAAGAAATTATTTGTAAATTAATTCGTAAAAAGACTTAACACTTTTAAAAAATTAAAAACATAAAAAAAGCGTACTAAAAATGATTATCATTCACAGCACCTGTTTTGGTAGACGATTTTTTACTTTGTTAACATGTTTTTTTTTACCTTTTACAAGGTTAATTATTTTTTGAAAAAAATGAAACTAACAAGAAAGAGTGTTCTAGCATTAAAAAACAGTAAAATTACAAAAATATTTTTTCTTATATAAAACTTTTTTTTATATCACTCATGCATTTTAAAACTCTAATTATCATTAAATTGTGTATTAAACATATCATATTTTAATAAATATAATGTTTGTTTTTTGACCTTTGCAATAAGGTGAAGTGCAAAACATAGACAAAAATAAATGCAAATAAAAAAAAATCATAGGATTAAAATATTTATAAAAGCGGCTGGGTTATTTTAATAGTGTGGTGGAGTAACGCTACGTTATGAAATAATAATAAAAAACATTTAATATAATATGTATTCTAAGCAAATACTTCAATATGTACACAAACACCTTTGTAATGTTTTAATATTTGTTATTTACTGGTCAGTTGAAAACAGCTGTCAATTCCATAGAAATTTAAATAGTTTAGACATATAAAAACGGGAAAATATTTTTTAAATATATGGCGATCGTGTTGTTTGCCACTGCGCCATAAATTTTTTGATCACTTGAGATGAACATGGTCTAAGTAATCATTTAACAAAACCTATTTTCTCAGTCTTAAATATTAATTACAAATTTATGGTTGTTAATAATATGTAAAGAGTTACACAAAAATTTTATAAATATTGATAGTACATATTTCATGAATCTTACCATAAATCCTCTTTCGTGACTCAACAGAAAGAGCGAATGAGACACAAACTGTGTGGGAGAGAGTTGAGAGATTATAAAAAAACTTTAACACAACTATCGTACCAGCAAAATTATTTATTTTACCCACGTCGTGATTTCGTTGTTGTTAAATATAACGTTTAAAGACATTACGAAGTTGTTTGTAACTTGTTTACGCGAGAAATATTATTTGCGATTTTTTTTTGTTAATTTTTGGAAGGCGTATTGAGTTATCTTATATTTTTTATGTGCACTATGTAGCCTTCCTCACGAAAGTGACCTTTTTGTAAAATATCATATTTTAAATAAAGCATGTCTGGTGTATTTTATTAAGCTATACGATTATGCGTGCGGCCCCAACGAAATCTCAACCAAAAAGCGTGAAGGTTGCAAGTTATCAAATAATTTCCAAGTTTAGTAATTGTACCCATCATCATAAACAAAGTTCTTCCTGTTTTCGTAATTACTATATATAAATTAATATTTTACACAGATTCATTTAATAAATAATAAAAAAATGATAACAATGTTTTTCCACTTGTTATCAACCAGTCAATATAAATATTATAAGAAGAGTAATATAAGCATTAATTATATTCTATATTTTTTTCTGAAAAAAAAACACAAAATCAATTGATCCAGAATACTGAAAGACAATAAGTCAAACAGAAAAATTCAATCAATCATAAACTTATGACAAAATTTTGCTACATTTTCCCTCGAAACTTGCTTTTTGATTTGGCTCCCTTCAATTGATGACTATATCTTTAAGTGCCGATTGAACAATTCTTTTAAGCCGTTTGTTACTCAGTTGCTCAACATTTTTTGAAGATAGTAGTATGGATAGAAGAATAAGGGCATCTCATGAATAGTGGTTAATTTAAGATTGGAAGGGTGAGATCACAAACACCCATGCCTTCGAACATAAGATTGAAAAAAAGACACGAACCCGTGAGATCCGTCATGGACGCCAACGACGTTGACCGCTGTGCCACGCATTGACATAATTTTACCGATGATTATTTTTGTATTAAATATTTAATTGTATGGCCACAGCGCAATCTTAGCAAAAGAAACAAGTATTCTCTGAAGGATGATTCACCAACTTGTAGACATAATTTTTAAATATTATTTACTTAGTCAGATGGCATTGTCATGAAGTAATATTATAATTTAATCTTAAAAAATATATATATATATTATGAACAAATTGAGCTTCGAAGCGTGTTGTTACACAGCGTGTGACATTTTTGTCGCTGTATTGGAAACCAAAATGCGTATAAAAAATCGCTTCCGTCAGACGTTGGTATTAATTTCTCGCTCACAAAGAGTAGGGTGGTGGATATTAACCGCTTAGTCGCGGATTACGAGGCGGTCGTTTCGTATTACCCGTTTCCATATTGACGCGCCGCTGCCCCGCTTCTTTGCTTTCGTAAAAGTGCTTAGATGTCGTATTTTTGGACCGCGGTGTCAATATCTATTTCCAGTCAAATTATACTAAGTTTTATTGATCAGGAGCACTTTCGTAAGAGCTCTCAATAATGTAGAATCTCTGTTTTTATTTATTACGTTACAGCGCTGCAACATTAAGTTGATTGAGGGCTTGACTCTTTTAGAAGTTAATTAGGAGATGAAGTTCTAATCTGATTTGAGTGTAAATGAGTTTGCTAATAAGAATATTTATGCTACAATCCGTTGTTTAGTAAGGTCTATTGGTAGAGAATAAAAATGGAAAAGCCATATTCAGAGATTAAATGATTGAATGTGAAAACAACAGTTAGATAAATATAAAACGCTAGTTTCGAAATGATATAACATACAAATTCTTGTCAAACTATTCAAATAATTAAAAATGGTTTTATTTAGATTATTTTTTGTATAAGTACATTTTTTGTACAAGGTATCCTACTGACGCACTGAAGTAAAAGGGAAATATTAAACAATAAAACACTTTTGTTACGTCTGTTTGGTCAAAATTTTTCACATATAACCTTGTAGTACTCGGGTCGCAAACTGTCAACTATCAACTGATAATCAATGTCATCAGTTGGTGATACTCGCCAAGAGCGAAACCGGCCCCGATCTCAAATAGAAATATAGAATTACTAAGATTTTGCTCTTCAATAGCGGCATTAAAAAAAACAAAATATCTCTCAGTGTTTAATAATATAGGGTTACCTTCAGCAATTAATTAGTAATCTTATATAAAAGTTGATGTTTTTCTTTTTATCTCACTGTTGTTTTCAGGTAGTGATATGATTATGTGATTGGTATGAATATAATTAATTTCATCTCATGTTCGAATGAACAGTGTTTATATAATTTAGTCAACATAGTAATGTTTAGAGTTATTTAATTGTTAAACATTGTACTTTTATATACGTAAAGCCATAATGGACCATTTTAAAAGAATTTCGTTGTACTGTAAGTCGCTCAACCTACCTTCGGTGAGACTAACAATATGCGAGTGGAATTAGAAACGGGCGAGTAGTTTGCTTATCGCTCCCGCTTTGTCCCGTTTTTACGATCTGACGGGTGTCAGAGGATGTACACACCATAGTCCATACACATAAAGCCATGCCTTTGAACACAACTTCAAAAATGAATTTATGAAAGTGTATTGACTGGGTGTCGAACCCGTGAACATCGCAAACGATTTGTTGATTCATAATATAATATATGTACAATATTATGATGTTATAAAAAAATATCTTTTCAAATGAAATCTTATACTAACTTGATTTACCATGCATTCCTTACTTGAAATTTCTACGATATTTGATAACAGTGATGAAAACATTATTCTACTGTATGGAATTTAGCATACAAATATTCGAAATTGATTAAATCAAAAATGAGTATATACTTACCCGCTTTAAAATATTTGATTTTTAATTTAACCGGGACAATGTAGGTCTTGAGAAAAACTGTTTTTCTTAAAGGTCCGCTTTAATCTGGAAAAAAAATGATTTTGATATAATGTACTTTTAAAATCATAATATTATTATTTATGATAGGGGTCCCCAACCTTTTCTGACTCTAGAGCGCATTCTAAAATAATGGTAGGGTGGCGGACACCACGTATTTTTTCTAAGGATATTTATAATTGGACAAGGATAATAAAACGAAAAACAAATGCAAAATAAACATTTTATAAAAAAGTATAATATTTATTTCAGTCAGTGTGATCGTTGACACTGCATTTAATTTGCCAGCGCCTCATAATTAAGAATGTATGAAGATGTTCCTGTCAGCTAACAATCATAATGATGCTCATCGGTGGGTCGAGATCTATAGTTTGATTTTGACAATGTTGGCGGGCACAGGGTTTGGTCATCCCTGATTTAGGAGGATAGAATCAGTTACAGTGTAACTGTTACACTGTTTGCGCATGTTCGCAGTAGTGTTTGTCTAAAACCAGGTATATATTTTATTATTGAAAATTCTCAATTGAACTTTTAAAAGTATTTTTAATCAATACTTGAGTCGAGACAGCTGAAGTTTTTTTTTTCAATATGGCAATCAAACATCATCGATACAATTTGAAATAGATGAATTTACTTATCAATTATTATGCAGTCAATCTTCATCAAGCGAGCAAAATAAAACTTCAACAATTCTCAGAAATAAAAAAATAACAAAAGTCTGGTAAAGTTTCCAAAGTCAACATGCTTTTAGGTATTTAACAATATTGATTGAAATCTGTCTGGTTATTTAGCTTCACAAAATAGAGGCATCTATTTTAAGTTGGGAGAGAAAATTATTCATAAAATATCATGTGAAATTTACCACGAATATACAAGGCTTCTTTTCTTTGTGTGCTATATTTTCTAAATTAAACATTGAGTTGAAATTTTTCTTTTAATTTTTCGCTTGAAAATAGTTGAAATAAAACCGTTGGCCTCGGTAGTCAAATGGTTAATGGTGTTGTATGTACCTCGGCGATCAGATGACCCAGACCTACGAGCAAGTCCCAACAAGGTCAATATAAAAAATATGGGTTTTCGCAGTGAGTTCATCTCGTACGGTTTAAAACTTCAATGTATCTGGCCCCTTGTCTGCAATGCGAAATATTTTTTTTTATTATAAAACTAGTTTTACTGATACACATGCAAATTATTTCCAATTAACGTATTCAAAAATACCTAAATTGTATTTCAATGGTAAATTAAACCGTATACTGAGCTTCGATAATAGAAGATTGGGTCAGATAATGGGGGGTGAGGTGGTTTGATTTCGCGGAGAACTCGGAGATAAGGGAACGTACAAGATTGGGTTCCGTCACGTCAGTGGTCATGGAGAGACGTTGGAACTGGCTGAGTCACGTTCTACGGATTCTTCCGACCAGTGGGATTCCAGCGTCCAGAACGGCCGCCAGGTACCATAGTATATTAAAAATAATAAAACATTTTTTGCATTTCTTATCAGTTGACAGTGCTCACCATGAGCGAAACCGGTCCTGATCCAATAAATTTTATGTGGAAAAGGTACTAAAAATGTTTCATTATTTTTATTATAATGCCATTCCACCAAGTATTGACAGTAAACACCTTAAAAGTGACCATAGTATTTACTCGGCAGAACTGATTGATGCTGGCAAGTAATGGGGGAAGCAAAGCAATTTGCGAGATACAGAAAAAAACACAGATGTGCTGCGTAGCGACCACATACTCCACATAAGGAGCAAATATGCTCAAATAAGTGGAAGAAATTGTATTTTCGATAGATTCGGCGGTATCTTTGTGGATGTTCATTTTTAATAGAGAATTGAATTTGATAATTTCACAGATCATCAGACAGAACAAAGCGAGGTTTACTTCTTATAAGGTTTGATGCTTCCTGTGGAGGCGAAACACGTGTCACATTTTGTAACGCAACAAATGGAATACAAAAGTTATCAAATACAATTTTATATTACGAAAATTGTATGTAAAAAAAATGTTCAAAAAACGTTATTCGAAATCGCAGGAATTTTGCGTAGATAAACTAGAAATAAATATAATGTATTTAAAAATAAAAAAAACGATTACTTTGGTTATTGGATAGACCTATCGTATACCTCCTCTGCCAAGAGTCCCTTGATCACACATGAACGAGCTCGCTTTAAAGTCCTCAAACAAAACCCAAATATATTATTAGCAGGGCTGCTCCCCGTGTAAACCGATGACACTGGAAACTCAATCAAAGTTTGGGAAACATTTTGAGCCGCTGTAGCAGCGACTCCAGAAATTGTGTCGACAACTGAAGGGTCGTCTATTAAACTTGCGCTGAAAGGGTATATGAACTTTTTCAATTATTATTCTATATGTGTTTGAAATTATTCTGTACTTGGCTTAGCTTACAAAGGGTTGGTTGGGATGGGTTTGCTGGAAAGTCGCTCACGGCTGAAGGATTAATTATAATTAATAATAACATTATTATTATTTATTAAACTCAATGTATAAGTCAATTTTTACAAAACATCAAACAATTGAAATGATTTATTTCGTTGCTAAAACTAAATTAAATATCTTATGTTTTGAAGAGATTGGAACTCTACAAACCGGGTGACTGCAATTCCCTTTTTTAAATTAAATAATATAAACAATTATGCATCATCATATTAATAGCCTTATTTTTGCAATACATATCAGTCGTTACAAAATGTGATTTTTCCTGGCTTAAGTTAGCGCTAAAATATAATATAATAATAATAATTAATTTAAATATATAGTATAACGCATAGCTTTCATCACATATTTGTAATGAATCATTTTTATTGTTTTTTTTTTAAATCAACAGTAATAATAACTTATAATAAAAATATAGTTGAAAAGCGATAAACCTAAACTCGTTTGACCGTGATCATCGAAAAGTGTGTTTATCATAGAAGAAGTGTTAAAATGTTTAATCAATAAAAACAAATCTCGACCGATATCGTTCACGAGTGATCATTTTAAAATCATAAAAACAATAATATGTTTGATTGATTTCATGTCCTTCCACTTGGGATTAGGAGTTAACACCATTAATGTGAAAATTAAACTCAATATGAATCGTACGCAGAGAACTATAAAAAATTTAGAGCTCCGAACAATCCGGCAAAGCAAACGACGTAATACATTTTGACCCAAAAGTAATGAACACGTAAAAAAGTCTTTAATCTTTTACGTTTTCGTCGCAGTACAAATAATAGACCCGTAATAAAAATAGGTTTTATGCGATGAATTTGGGCGCCTGGCCGAAAGCCATTTAAGCGAAATATATTTCTTTTTTACTTGTATTATTAAATTTGGTAACCGTAAAGGATAAACTATTTTTAAATTGAATGTTTTGGCACGTTATTTTTGAAGTGGAAAAAGGGATACAATTAAGGTATTGCAGATTTCGATAAAAATAAGTCACGAAATCTTGCCAGATATTTTTTTTTTTAAATTATTGTTATTTATTTATAATCTTTTATTACCACAAATTATTCAGATACAAGTAAAAATTAATCCATTTAATCTGGAGGTGTGCTTTCACACAGTAATTTTGAAGCACCTGCCCAATAATAAAGATCTTTTCAAATGATAACTTTTCAAATGTCAAATAAACAATTGACACAGAAATGAATTAAACATATTAATTGTGTTTGCGTATTTCTATAAAAAAAATTACGGTTGTGTAAAAGTCAAAATTATACCGCGCAGTTGTTGCTTCGACTTGCTAAGTCAAGTCATCCACGCTGAGACCCCTCATCGTATACAGAACGTTGATAAAACTGTGATCGATTTATTTGCGAACGAAATAGTCGCCTAAAATATCATATTATGTAAAGAACCGAAAACATTGACAAGTAAAAAAGGAAACCTGGTTATGCTACTTAACTTTGTTTAACTTACTAATGGATGTCAAAAATGAACAAACACAGCAGAAATTTGATTAAGGACACTGACCATGTCCTATAGGAATGTCTAGTTATGAATAAAGAACGGGAAAAAAGACACTAAATCAGTCGGATCTATTGTCCCCATCGGAGATGTAAACTTGGTTGCATCTTGAGCAAATTTAATGTTATTAGGAGTGTTAATGGTAGAGTGAACCTCAACAAATAAAAGCTTTTCAGTTTCAAAATTCTATAATACTGCAACCATTACATCAGGAATAAAAAAATAAGAAAAGGAAAATAAAACCTGATGCTGCTGAATATGCTGTCAGTCAGTTAAGCTGTGGTAGTGGGTACGAAGTTTGGAATCCTAGAGAAGATAGTACACCTATCCCTCGATTTACACTGTACCTTTTTTACACGTTTTCGCTTTTACACGGTTTAAAAAAGTTGAAATTGAAAATTTTAATTCTTCATATTCGTAAGTAAAAAACGAGTACATAATTTTTAATTATGTGTTTTATATCTTGAATAATATTTGTAGCCTTATTATGTCGAAAGCAGTAAAAAGAAAAGTTATTTCGTTAGCAAAAAAATAAAAATATTGGATCTTTTACAAAACGGAGAAAGAGTAATAGATGTTGCTAGATTATATAACATGAATGAAGCTACAATAAGAACCATTATAAAAAATGAAAACTCGATTAGAAAGAGTGTAGCAGCTGGCACTACGAGTACGAGCACAACTTCATATATCAGAGATATTGCAATGGAAAACATGGAGAAGGCATTAATGATTTGGATAGAGGGCCAAACTCAAGAACGGATGCCAATTGATACCAATGCTATTACAAATAAAGCATTGCGGATTTATGAAAAAATGAAATAGAAGATACCATCCTCTTTTTCATCTGAAAAGAAGCATACTTTCACAGCAAGTCATCAAGTCAAGTCACAACCGTTGCAATATTTTTTTAATGAATCTTTTGAATTTCATTTTTTTGTTACTCTATAAGCTTTACCTGTATTTAATTAATAACAGAATACGTATGTTTATACTTTTTAATAATTTTGTTTTTTATGTATTTTAGAAAACACCCAAATTATGCGTTTTTCGTGTACTTTTCGATTTACACGGTTTTACATTAAAAATATACAATTTCGATTTACACTTTTTTCTCAGGAACCTATCTACCGTGTAAATCGAGGGATAGGTGTAATTGTATATCGCCAAAGAAGAAGAAAAAAATGGTCAGGTAAACACTCACATTCGTAAAAAAAAAGCCATGAAGCCGAAATAGCTAATTGATACAACTTTTTAAATTAAATTCATGTGTATATAATAAAAATAATAAAACATTTTTAGTACTTTTTCCACATAAAAATTTTATGTGGAAAAAGTACTAAAAATGTTTTATTATTTTTATTATAATGCCATTCCACCAAGTATTGACAGTGAACACCTTAAAAGTGATCATGTGTATATATTCTTATACTAGCTGACCCGACGAACTTCGTATCGCCTCAGAATCAATAACTGTTGTAATAAAAATAATAAAACATTTTTAGTACTTTTCCCACTAAATAAAATTTATTTGATCAGGACCGGTTTCGCTCATCGCGAGCATTATCAACTGAGTTATTATCATCTGAGCATTATCATCAGTTAATAATGCTCGCGATGAGCGAAACCGGTCCTGATCAAATAAATTTTATGTGGAAAAAGTACTAAAAATGTTTTATTTTAATGCCATTCCACCAAGTATTGACAGTGAACACCTTAAAAGTGAATAAATGTTCTGTTAAATTGATAACTTGAAGCATGATGATTACCGCGTCAACCTTCAGTTGTAAATTGCGCGGTGGCAAGCCAGGCAGATCCAATAAGTTTAAAAATTAAGTTGGATAGTTGGTTGCTTCGTCTTCGTTTGTTACACCCTCGATATATTTGAAGGAATGCAGTGGACCAACGGTTTGATTTTGAATTGTGAAGTTTAAATGATCCACATATTTGTTCTTTGCCGCAAGAATTGCTCGTTCATTCAACCAATTGTGATTTTTGTGATTAGATGTTCGGGAACATTTTGTTGAATGAAGTAAAATTGCAAAAATTCGGCGGTAACAAAATCAATCCATTCGATTCGTCGACAGGAACACGCCCGTTACCGATAGTCAGCAATTGCTTGGAGAAATCTTCGGCAGATAGATCGTTTAGCAATGCAACTCGCATGTTTGTCGTCAGCTGAAGTTTCTTTACATAGCGCCAGAGTCGTGATTTGAGGTAAGCGTTTATTTCATCGGCAGCGGTCAATCTTGGAATGACTGGTAGTGTTTGGTGAAAATCGCCAGACAGTAGAATCATTGCGCCTATAAAACATCTTGAGTCATTGCATAGATATTTCATACTTTGATTGAGTGCTTCCAATGCGCATTTGTGCGCCATTGTCCATTCATCCCAGGTGATGATTTTACTTTCTACCAAAACTTTGGTCATTGGTGAGTGTTTCGCAATATTGCATTTTAGTTTTTCTGTCGTTTAAAGCAGTGCTCCGCAAGCGGTGTGCCGCGAGGCGATGCTGGGTGTGCTGCGGCGCGAATCTCTAATAAACGAAAAAAAAAATAGTTTGGTTGATACTACAAACTATTTCTGTTGACACTATCATAGAGAAGCAGAAATAATTATTTTTTGGTTGAAAGAATATGTTATATGTACAGTCTGCGCAAGAATGTTTCGCGCACCTTGCGAAAGTTCGCTAGATTTGAAGGAATGTAGTGGACCAACGATTTGATTTTGAATTGTGAAGTTTAAATGATCCACATCTTTGTTCTTCGCCGCAAGAATTACTCATTCAATCAACCAATTGTGATTTTTGTGATAAGACGTTTGGGAACATTTTTTTGATGAAGCCGTCCTTCGTTGAGACGAAATTGTTAAAATTCGGCGGAAACGAAATCAATCTGTTCGATTTGTCAACAGGAACACGGTCGTTACCGACGGTAGTCGAAGATCGTTTTCAAGCTTAAATCATTTTTCTCTTCTCCTTCGGGGCCGAGTTAATAATCCTCAAATTCTCATGACTATTAATTTACATGCTCCCAATTTATTCTTACGTGGGCGTAACTATGAGCAAAAACTTTTATTTCTAAAAACTTATACCTCGCTTAAGAGGTTTAAATCACCAGTTCCAAGGGCCGTTAGAATGATCAACGCATTGCCTAGAGAAGTGGACATTTTTAGTGATAGTATTTGTAAACTGTTTGTAAAATTTCACCATTTTATTTCTTGATTTTTTATGTTGATTTTGATTCTGATATATTATGTAGGTTTATTTTATATTTTGTCTTATTATATTTTTCAAGTACATGGCGAATTGGCGTCAGCTGTTATGTCATGTACTGTAATTTTAATTTTGAACAATGAATAAATAGATAGTCAGCAATTGCTTAGAGAAATCTTCAGCAGATGGATCGTTTAGCAATGCAACTCGCATGTTTGTCAATTATTTGAGGCAAGCGTTTATTTCATCGGCAGCGGTTGATCTATCTACGTGGCTGCTATTCCAAAAGAAGAAACTGCTACAGCAATTTATTTTATCTCGAATGAACAGTGGCCATAATCAATGACATGAAGAATGTCTTCCCAGCTCCACCGGGCGCATCGAGGAAAAATAAGCCACCATTTCCATCATCAATTACCTTCATTAACGTATCGCTAATTTACTTCTGTTGAGGGTTCAACAGTGGTACATTCGTTCAAACTGATTGGTTCAATGCATCTCGATCATATTCACGTTCACGTTCCAATTCTCGATTGAAAGCGTCGTTCATTCCACGATCTGGCGTTGGCATTCCTAACTTGACTACCAAACTGCCGCACATGAGGTGACACATGTCTTCGATCTAAAGCAAAGCCTGGTTATGTATCTCTTCATTCACCTCGAGATCGGGATTCCCCAAACTGACACGAATTCGATGCAAAATGTATTCGGACATGTCATCCTTGTACTTGTTCCACAGTTCACGGGGATTCGATGGGAAGCATGTCAAAATAATGATAGAAAATAATGTGCGTATCTGACTTGGAGATTCAGAAACAATTTCTTCAGCGATTGTAATGAGTATCATTTTCAAGCAAATTGAGCTGTTGACATGCAAGTAGAAGCATTCGTCATTTTTCGGATGAACTGTGTACATGCGACCAAGAGCATCAGTAGTCATTCGGATGAGCAGGAACCGCATCGCCTTGCTTTCGACGTTAAAATTTCTTCGATGTAGCTTTCCAAGTGTAAGAACGTGGCATCTCAAAGTAGAGCAACGTTCGTGCAAACAGCGTAATATTTTTGTCAAAAAATTATCATACCTAATTAAAAACATAACCTTATTTCAACATTGTCCGATTTTATTTCGTTTTCATTTTATATCATCGATTTGTTTTTTTCTAATCCATACCCCGAATTTAAAATCATTTAAAAGTCAATCGTATGCAAAAGATGCAAAAACAAATGAATTTTGGAAAAATTGCCACCTAGCGGATGAAATCTGCATACAAACGACATTTTCATTATTTCAAGGTATTCGCCATTTGAAAACTGTATGAGAATATTAATTTTCTTCATAATTTCTTTGCCGTGATATTTTTCCGATGTTTTAATGCTTATTCTGCTATTCTAGGCGGATACGAATTTAATAAAACAAAGATCATTAAAATCCGAGCTGCAATTCTCGAGATATACGTGGTGTAACAAACCCCACTTTCTTTTATATATATAGACTAGCTGGCCCGACGAACTTCGTGCCGCCTCAGAATCAATAAGTGTTGTGTTAACTTGATAACTTGAAACATGATGACTACCGAGCAAACCTTTAGTTGTACATTGTGCGGTGGCAAGCCAGGCAGATCCAATGAGTTTAAAAATTCAGTTGGTCTTCGTTTGTTACACGGTCGATAGATTTGAAGGAATGTAGTGGAACAACGATTTGATTTTGAATTGTGAAGTTTAAATGATCCACATCTTTTTTCTTCGCTGCAATAATTGCTCGTTCACTTAACCAATTGTGATTTTTGTGATTAGATGTTTGGGAACATTTTGTTGATGTAGCCGTCCTTCGTTGAGACGAAATTACTGAAATTCGGCGGAAACGAAATCATTCCGTTCGATTCATCAACAGGAACACGGTCGTTACCGACGATAGTCGATGATCGTTTTATAGCTTAAAGCATTTTTCTCTTCTCATTCGGGGCCGAGTTAATAATCCTCAAATTCTCATGACTATTAATTAACATGCTCCCAATTTATCGTGGGCAAAACTATGAGCAAAAACTTTTATTTCTAAAAACTTATACCTCGCTTAAGAGGTATGAGTCACCAGTTCCAAGGGCCGTAAGATTGATCAACGTATTGCCTAGAGAAGTGGACATTTTTAGTGATTTAGTATTTGTGAACTGTTTGTAAAATTTTACTATTTTATTTCTTGATTTTAATGTATTATGTAGTTTTATTTTATATTTTATCTTATTATATTTTTCAAGTACACGGCGAATTGGCGTCAGCTGTTATGTCATGTACTGTAACTTAAATTTTTAACAATAAATAAATAAATAGTCAGCAATTGCTTGGAGAAATCTTCGGCAGATGGATCGTTTAGCAATGCAACTCGCATGTTTGTCGTCAGCTGAAGTTTCTTCACATAGCGCCAGAGTCAATGATTTGAGGCAAGCGTTTATTTCATCGGCAGCGGTCGATCTTGGAATGACTGGTAGTGTTTGGCGGAAATCGCCAGATAGTACAATCATTGCGCCTCCAAAAGATCTTGAGTCATTGCACAGATCTTTCATGGTTCGATTGAGTGCTTCCAATGCGCATTTGTGCGCCATTGTCCATTCATCCCAGGTGATGATTGTATTTGCTACCAAAAAATTGCCATTGCTGAGTGTTTCGCAATCTTGCATGTCGGTTTTTCAGTGGTTTGAAGGTTTAACGGCAATTTCAACGGTGAATAAGCCATTCGGCATCCTTCTATCTACGTGGCCGCTATTCCAGAAGAAGAAACTGCTACAGAAATTTTATATCTCCCACGACCAGTGGCCATAATCAATGACATGAGGAATGTCTTCCCAGCTCTACCGGGCGCATCGAGGAAAAATAAGCCACCATTTCCGTCATCAATTGCCTTCATTAACGTATCGTACATTTCCTTCTGTCGAGGGTTCAACAGTGGTACATTCGTTCAAACTGATCAATGCATCTCGATCATATTCACATTCAAGTTCCAATTCTCGATTGAAAGCGACGTTCATTCCACGATCTGGCGTCGGCATTTCTACTTTGACTAACAAACTGCCGCACATAAGGTAACACATGAATTTGATGGGAAGCATGTCGAAATAATTATAGCAAATAATGTGTGTATCTGACTTGGAGATTCAGAAACAATTGCTTCAGCGATTGTCATGTCCCAATGAGTAGCGGTTTCAAGCAAAATGAGATATTGACATGCAGCACGAAATGTTGGGCACACTACGCCATTGACAGTTCGAAGTGATTCAAATGATGTCGGCCCACAAACATTCACCAGCAACAACCGCAAGTAGAAGCATTCGTCATTCTTCAGATGAACTGTGTTAATGCGACCAAGAGCATCAGTAGAACGCACATCCGGATGATCAGGAACCGCATTGCTTTGCTTTCGACGTTGAATTTTTTTCGATGAAGCGTTCCAAGTATAATAACGTGCAATCTCAGCAGGGCTGTGGAGTCGTGTAAAAAAATACTCCGACTCCAGCTTAAAAATAATTAACGACTCTGACTCCGACTCCGAAGAAATTTTTCAACAATTTCATTTTAACATATATATATATACTAGCTGACCCGACGAACTTCGTACCGCCTCAGAATCAATAAATGTTGTAATAAAAATAATAAAACATTTTTAGTACTTTTCCCACTAAATAAAATTTATTTGATCAGGACCGGTTTCGGTCATCGCGAGCATTATCAACTGATGATAATAACTTTATGTGGAAAAAGTACTAAAAATGTTTTATTTTAATGCCATTCCACCAAGTATTGACAGTGAACACCTTAAAAGTGAATAAATGTTCTGTTAACTTGATAACTTGAAGCATGATGACTACCGAGTCAACCTTCAGTTGTAAATTGCGCGGTGGCAAGCCAGGCAGATCCAATAAGTTTAAAAATGAAGTTGGATAGTTGGTTGCTTCGTCTTCGTTTGTTGCACGGTCGATAGATTTGAAGGAATGCAGTGGACCAACGATTTGATTTTGAATTGTGAAGTTTAAATGATCCACATCTTTGTTCTTTGCCGCAAAAATTGCTCGTTCATTCAACCAATTGTGATTTTTGTGATTAAATGTTCGGGAACATTTTGTTGAATGAAGTGAAATTGCAAAAATTCGGCGGAAACAAAATCAATCCGTTCGATTCGTCGACAGGAACACGCCCGTTACCGATAGTCAGCAATTGCTTGGAGAAATCTTCGGCAGATGGATCGCTTAGCAATGCAACTCGCATGTTTGTCGTCAGCTGAAGTTTCTTCACATAGCGCCAGAGTTAATGATTTGAGGCAAGCGTTTATTTCATCGGCAGCGGGCGATCTTGAAACGACTGGTAGTGTTTGGCGGAAATCGCCAGATAGTACAATCATTGCGCCTCCAAAAGATCTTGAATCATTGCACAGATCTTTCATAGTTCGATTGAGTGCTTCCAATGCGCATTTGTGCGCCGTTGTCCATTAATCCCAAGTGATGATTGTATTTGCTACCAAAAAATTTGCCATTGCTAAGTGTTTCGCAATCTTGCATGTCGGTTTTTCAGTCGTTTAAAGCAGTGCTCCGCAAGCGGTGTGCCGCGAGGCGATGCTGGGTGTGCTGCGGTACGAATCTCTAATAAACGAAAAAAACAAATAGTTTGGTCGATACTGCAAAATATTTCTGATGACACTATAGAGAAGCGGAAATAATTATTTTTTGGTTGAAAAAATATGTTATATGTACAGTCTGCGCAATAATGTTTCGCACACCTTGCGAAAGTTCAGTTTTATATTTTAAAATATCGTTTAAGAGTACAGATGAATTGTTTCTTTATAAATATCATTACAAATTTGTCTAAGCATGTGCCCACATCTTAAATATAAGTGTTTTTACCGTTTTTAACATTTGGAACAGCTAATAATGAGCTTAAAATAACCAGGGTAGTAGAATTAACAATTCGTTGTATTCATTAAATGTTTTTTTAGTTTAAATTTACAATTACTTTTTTACCAATTATTAATTATTGATAACTTTTGACTTCCAAGGATCATTAAAAAGCATTGAAAAAAATCCATGTTTTCTTGAAAGCTTTTTATTTCAATTAATATCTTATTTCCCACTCATAGCTTTTATGGGGTTAGTCATTTAAAAAAAATAGATTTTTTTAGATTTCAAAGTGAAAAGACAGTCCATAAATAAAAATGGTAAAGAGATTTTAATAAAAATAAATAATCTTATCCATATGGTTCTTTTGTCGTATGTATCATATATAAACACAAACTAATATAATTTCTGTATATTATGCATATTTTTACTTGGCGATAATGGGCACCAAAATTACAGACCTTAAGCCCAAAAAAATAAATGAATTGAAAAAAGGTGTTTGAGGTGTTTAGAATAATCAAAAAAACCCAATTTATTTTTAAAAGAGTAAAATTTCTTGCCATGGCAAATTACAACCCCAATGAAAGCTAAGGGTGGGAAATTTGATATGTATTGGAATAGAAATATTTAAAAAAACATGAATTGTTTTTAATGAATTTTTAAGATTTCCTGGATGTTAAAAGTTATCAATAATTAACAATTGATAAAAAAAATAATCGCATATTTAAATTAAAATATATTCAATGAATACAACAATTTGTTAATTCTACTACCTGGTCTATCATCAGTTCATTATTAGTTATTAAAAATTCTATCAAATGTAAAACCATTTATATTTGAGATGTGGATACATGCTTTGACATATTTGTAATGATATTTATAAAGATATAATTCATTTGTTTTCTTTAAAGACATTTTAAAATACAAAACTGAATTTTCGCAAGGTGCACGAAACATTCTTGCGCAGACTTACATACACAGAATACCCCAAATCGATAAAATGTTTGTTAGTATAACTTTAACCGCTAAATGTTAAAAACATTTTAATAGCCGAAGCTGAAAATGCAACTGAAGTGGGAAACTTACGGACTTTTCTCTACTTTGGTGCAGCCTTTTGACTGATAAACTTTTTTTGTAAATAAATCTGAATAATCTGAAACTTTTCTTTTAATATAATCTCCATAAAGAGTACATGTGCTCTACATTGGTAGTGAACATGGTAATAAAATATCCATATGGTTCTTTTGTGGTATGTATCATATATAAACACAAACTAATGTAATTTCTGTATATTATGCATATTTTTACTTGTGATGTGCCGCGAAATTTTGAAGAACACGTTGGTGTGCCGTGGAAGATAAAAGGTTGAGGAGCACTGGTTTAAATATTTAACGGCAATTTCAACACTGAATGAGCCGTTCGTCATCCTTCTATCAACGTGGCCGCCAGAAGAAGAAACTGCTACAGCAATTTCGGATCTTGCACGAACAGTCACCATAATCAATGACATGAGGAATATCTCCAGCTCCACCGGGCGAATCGAGGAAAAATAAGCCACCATTTCCATCATCAATTACCTTCATTAATGTATCGTAAATTTCCTTCTGTTGAGGGTTCAACAGTGGTACATTCGTTCAAACTGATTGGTTCAATGCATCTCGATCATATTCACGTTCACGTTCCGATTCTCGATTGAAAACGTCGTTCATTCCACGATCTGGCGTTGGCATTCCTAACTTGACTAACAAACTGCCGCACATAAGGTAACACATGTTTTCGATCTAAAGCAAAGCCTGGTTATGTATCTTTTCATTCATCTCGAGATCGGGATTCCCCAAACTGACACGAATTCGATGTAAAATGTATTCGGACACGTCATCCTTGTACTTGTTCCACAGTTCACGGGGATTCGATGGGAAGCATGTCAAAATAATAATAGAAAATAATGTGCGTATCTGACTTGGAGATTCAGAAACAATTTCTTCAGCGATTGTCATGTCCCAATGAGTATCATTTTCAAGCAAATTGAGCTGTTGACATGCAAGTAGAAGCATTCATCATTTTTCGGATGAACTGTGTACATGCGACCAAGAGCATCAGTAGTCTTTCGGATGAGCAGGAACCGCATCGCCTTGCTTTCGACGTTAAAATTTCTTCGATGTAGCTTTCCAAGTGTAATAACGTGGCATCTCAAAGTAGAGCAACGTTCGTGCAAACAGCGTAATATTGTTGTCAAAAAAAATTATCATACCTAATTATAAACATAGCCTTATTTCAATATTATCCGATTTTCTTTCGTTTTCATTTCATATCATCGATTTTTATTATTCTGATCCATACTCTAAATTTAAAATCATTTAAAAGTCAATCGTACGCAAAAGAAGCAGAAACAAATGAATATAGGAAAAATTGCCACCTAGCGGATGAAATCTGCATACAACACGACATTTTCATTATTTAAAGCTGTTCGCCATTTGAAAACTGTATGAGAATATTAATTTTCTTCATAATATATTTTCCGTGATATTTTTTCGATGTTTTAATGCTTATTCTGCTATTCTAGGCGGATACGAATTTAATAAATCAAAGATCATTAAAATCAGCCAAGTTATAGCCAAGTTATACGTGGTGTAACAAACCCCACTTTGTTTTATATATATAGATATATATATATCGACTTTGGAAAGGAAAAAGGACGTAACCCACAGTTTTTTCAAAACAGGTTTTTTTCGATTATCACAATCTATCAAATTTGATACACGTTCTATCAAAAAGATGCAAGCTGCAAATGCTAAATTAATATCTAAATTTAGCTTTTAAGTTTGAAAAAGATGACCTTGTAAAAAATTAAAACCAAGAAAAAATACTGAAATAAAGGTGTTTCCTTGACAATTTCTTTAATTCATATTAGGCTTTGTTATTTAAACAACAGTTTAGAAGACTCCGTGCGCTTCAAGGTTGTGTACAATTCATAATTTGCATATGGCCCAAAATAATTAAAAAATGTGTGGGTTACGTCCTTTTTCCTTTCCATAGTCAATATATATGTAATACCATCAGATCATCTTTAGTCAGCCAAGCATGCAATGTCAACACTTTGGACTATTTTGTTTGAATACACATAACTAAATATATTTTTCAAAAAAATCGAGCCGCTCATTTTTCACGACTCCGACTCAGGCCAAAATACCGCGACTCTTCGACTCTGATTCCACAACCTTGCATCTCAACAACGTTCGTGCAAACGGCAAGCTCCATTTTTGCCAATCAATCGAATACATCCAGCATCGAGTATTCCCAAAGACGCGATGCCAAGCAATGTAGTTCATCAGCACCGGATTTTTTGTTTAAAAACACGTGCGGTGACGTCACAGAATGATTTATGGGAATTAAAACATAATGAAAATCGATGAAAACTCAAAATCGCGGCGCATGTATACATAGCTAGTAGTCAACTGTCAAAGTATAATGTAATTAACGCCATCTGGTGGATTTACTGGAAAACAGCATACAACGTGTCATACAATGTCCACGTTCCATTTGTATTTTTCAAAAAAACAAATTGTATGAGGACATTTATTTTCTTAATAATTTCTTTCCCGTGATATTTTTCCGATGTTTTAATGCTTATTCTGCTATTCTAGGCGGATAAGAATTTAATAAAACAAAGATCATTAAAATCTGAGCTGTAATTCTCGAGATATACGTGGTGTAACAAACCCCACTTTCTTTTATATATATAGATGATGACCACGATGAAGTGAAGTTGAATGTCGTATACTGGATTTCATACAAAATATCTACAAATTTCACTACTTTAAGTAACACTTTGTTCTTATTAAAATCTACTGGGATTTGTACACGCGAGCTCCACAACGAAAGCCAATAACGTTGACTTCTCATCCATGGACCCGACAATAGTGAGAATATTTTTTTTTCATACATGAATTGAATATTATCTGAACTAATTAATATTCACCGCTTTTTTTACAACACGTATTTTAATAAAAAACTGACCAAAATCATTAAAAATAATCACCAGTAGATGTTTTAAGTGGTGTACATATAATTAAATAATTCATTATTTGTATTGATTGTCTTTGTATTTATGTGAGAAAAGTACAAATTTATATTTTAATAATTAATTTGATAGATACGTGAGTTTTTTTTATTTATTTGAAAAAGGTATCGGACATACAAATGGCAACGTAGCAAGATTGAACGATTTTTTGTAATAATAATTAGATCCAATTGACAAAAACAATGACCCCGACGGGTGCTCACCCTATCCAAATTATTTACCGAGAATGTTAAATTCATACCAGCATCACTCAAACATAATTAATTTAATTATTTAATAACGAGACTCAATACGTCATGATAATGGATGTTAGTCAAATGAAGATTAGATGAGTTGAGAGTTATCAACCGCTCGTTCAGAAAGAAAACCTTATAAGCAAATAAATATAAAACTTTATTTGAAGTGAAAAGTCTTAGTTTTTCAGAGCATCAATTTATTTGAAAAGGTATGGAAAAGTTCGATTGGTGGCTGAGTGTCCTATAGAAAAATAAACTTCAAGTGTTTCGTGAATCCATAAGTAGAGAGGCGTATTATATAACAAGACCGTGTAATTTTTAATCATAAATTTTGTAAATTATAATTGTGTAGGCAGGTTAATTCCAAAAAAGGTTATTTTAGTTCTCCACGTGCCGATTTTGCCATTAAAAAAAGCCAACTGTGGATTTCAAATGATGGCAAAAACATCAGAATTGGGCCCTTAGTTTTAATCTTAGCATGGTATAATTTCTTTAAAATCCAGAACAGGAGAATTAAAAAACATCTCTTTTGTAATCAGTTTATTTAAAGAAAAATGGTGTCGAAAGATATGCTTAATGTATCTTTTGAAGATGCGAGCGGTTAGTAATTATTACTGGTTGAAGTGGATCATATTTAACCATTAAAAACAAATAATCAAATAAAATAAAAATTACATATGTAATGACGTAACTGACGAGCTTACTCTACCGATCACGCAGGTCTGGGTTCGATTCCCAGCAAGAACACAGTGAATTTGAGAATTATTCAATTCAAAGTTGTGTCGAAGATTGGGTGTTTGTGATGTTAATTCACATTATGTCCTTTCCTTCCATCCTTCTGATCCTTTAATAAATGGGTGTAGAAATAGCGATTAGTTAACTACTAGTCCTGTTCTAGCCTTATCCTTCTTTTTCTACTACTCACTTTGAAAAAAATGAGGTGGAGCTACTGAGTAACAAACAGTAGAAAAAACTTCTGTTAATATACCTCATTAGGAGGCCATATGCTCCACACTAGGAGCGGGCATGAATTTGTTACGTACAGACGGAATGAACCGTTGTTTGTCATTAATTATGCCTACCTGTATCGGCTAAGAGACATCTAGTAACGCTGCTTCCTTTATTCCTTCCATCGCACACGTTTCATCTCGGCCTTACTCGAATTTGTTATTTTGTTTTTTTTTTACCAATAATGAAGAAACTTGAAATTTTTCACAATTATTTAAAGACTGCGAATAAATATTGTGCAATCTCAAACGTTAACGTAAACAAAAATAAAACATTAAAATCGTATCTGAATCAAATGTTAAAGTAAATATTACACAAATCATGCAATATGCATAAATCACCATTCAGATTTAATGAAGACGAAGCTTTAAATAATATCAATATAAAAATCGTTTCCGGTAAAATTTACAGGTAAAGAAAGTTTGAGAAGTCGTTGACTTTGGCCAGTTTTTGCTACCAAGCGACGAGCAGTTGGATTGTTAATTGATTATATGATCGAATCGATTTGTTCGAATTAGGCGCTGGGGAATCTTAGACGTTGTTTTGTTTGATATTTAATTACTATGGATGTTGAGGGACTTTGGTAATTAATATGATATATATATATTTTATAATACAATATATTTTTATTAATAGGTTACTTTGTGTAAAGAGATATATTTTATGTTGAAAAAACTATGTATCGATGATTTTTTTTACGGTATGGTGGTATGCAAATGATTTTTCTTAAAATAGTTGTGTGATTATAATTGAAATGAAACTGTTGAGTAACGATAGCATTGTTACATGAAAGTACTAACAACACTATTAACTGCTGTTCTTTTAAAACTTTATTTAATTTAGGAAAAAAATACTAATATGTAAAAAATCACTTATCAATTTTATGCCTATGCAGTATATCAACATATTTTGGGCTCGTCATGTGAAATTCAATGTTATATATTCTTATTTTCAATTAAGTGTTTGTGGTTTTAAAGGGTCTTGGGGTTTCTCATGAAGTTGATCGTGAGCGACACATCTGGCACCCCGGAAATATTGGCTGTAATCAAAAATGTATTTTGAAAGTTTTTTTGGTTGAAATAAACATATTAAGTAATAGAAAAAATAAAATAATATAATTATCAAGAAAGGTTATTCAATAAAAAATAATTAAGATTTAAATGAATACTTATGTTCAACAAAAATAAAAGTAAAAAGCCTTTGAAAATGTCTCTATTAATTTATGCAAGCATATGAAAACATACTGTAAAATTGATCGCACTTTATTTATGAGAAAGAATGACATATTGATTATCTCTAGGGTTCGTGTTCCATTGTGTTTATATTTCTACTTATTATGAAAAAAAATGTGAAAAACAACCCTTTCGTAGTAATAGAATCTTTAAAATCGCAGCATAGTGATAAAAAAAATACAAAATCTCTCAGCCGCCTCGAAAACCTCTCTGTAATTATGACGGGCTGTTTTTCGTTCACGTCAGCCAACCGCTAAAAGGTTAATTACGCCCACCCGAGTAAAAAATCCCGGGGGTTAAAAACACCCCGTCACGGTCATTTGAGTGTTTACAGTCTGGGCCTAATTATGTTCACTCTCCTAATTATAGGCTTCTTATCAAGAGGCAACCCTAAAATGACTTCACTCTCTGATGGGGTCGTTCCAACTTTACATGCGATCGTTTGAGGTCTCTCGCCGCGAAAGGCAAAATTGCCCAACTTTTGTGTTAGAGCTTTGCGCATACTTGGTCTGCATTGCCCGGAACTTTTCGGCTTCCAATAGAAACTCAAGCAGTTCATTGTATATTAGTCAAATTTTCACGCCTCGTATAGGCTTTACATGAAAGCGTGAAGCAATGGCAACTCTTAGTCCAATTGAAAATTTCAGGCTAGCCGCGTAAACGGTAAATATATTTGTTACCCATTTTGTAGGGTATTTAATTGATTATAAAATATGCCATAGCGCCATATGCGCCATGCGTTTGACAACTATAGGACAAAAATACAATTTAATATGAATAAAAGAATAAAACAAAAATAAGGACACTTATTAAGAAACAATATCCTTCTCAAGAATAATTTAATGATAGTAAGTCAATTATTCTCCAAGGGGGCCTATAAATAAAATAAACTTTATGATACCAATTATTTTGAAGTAATGCTACAACATTTTTAGCAAATATATTTCTGCACAGTATCAACTATTGATTAGACTAATAATGGTTAAACACATTAAAGATAAGTATTCTTCTAGTCTTAGATATTATTTCATTCAAGATTTAAGTATTATTGATTGAATTTATTATTCGATATACGTAGATCAAAATATGAAAATCTATTGTAAACTTAATATAAATTGATTTGTATCTACGTAATATTTTATCTTTGTTTATTAACACGAAAACTAGCTAATAAAAAATCAAGATCTTATTTATAATAATGATTATATACAATGATGAGAAAAACAACAAAGTATTTACCGGCGTTATATAATCTTCCAATTTACACATTCTACATCAGTAAATATATCAATTAATAAATATTTTACTTAGTTCCTGTAATCCAAATCGCTTAATGAAATAATTTTATAATAAACAAATTTTGACAGAACAAAGGAACGACAAAAATTATTCCGAATTCGAATTTCGTTTCGAATCTTATAAATTGGTCATCACCTAATTGAAGCGAGACAAAAGCGTCTTATATAAAAGACTGAAAAAGGAATACTGTAAGAGTTTCCCAAATCTATGAAATTCGATTGGTTGTATCGAAAGATGTTTTATTGAAATGTTTTAATTTTTCGTCCTCTTGTTATTCGTACAATTTCAGTAACTGTACATCCAATACTGTTTCTTAGAAGTAATGAAAGAGTTACAGTTCTTGCTAAATCCAAAATCAAGTAAAAATCTTCGTTACTTAAGTATGTATACTTGATTACAATATTAGATTAATAAAATATTACAAAAATAATTTATTCATGAAAAAACGCAAGGTTGTTTTCAGAGAAGGTGAATGACTTTCAGTGAGAAGCGCAAATATTTTTTTTCTGAATACTTCTCATCATTTTTTACTGTCATTAAATAAAATGCTTTTATGTTTTTAATTGACAGCCACCATAATATGACATTGAATATTAAATAATGTTTTTTAAATCCATGTCCGCTCCCAACGTGGAGTATATGTAATCCTAATGGCAGTATCTTAATAGAAGTTTTTTCTATGAGAACTTTTTGTTAAACAACCGCTCAACTTCTCTTTTTCAATGAGAGTAGTAGTAAAAAGAATTTTTAGATAAACATAATATGGTTGTTAGCAGTTGTTTTTCTCATTGAGTAGTTATGTAAAAAATACGCAATTTTCTTTTGATACTTCTTCCACTTTTATTTAAAAAGATCAGTACTGCTTTCGCTCATGACGAGCATTATCCTTCTATTGATAATTTTCGTCATGAACAAAACCGGTACTGATCTTTTAAATAAAAGTGGAAGAAGTATCAAAAGAATATTGTGTTTTTTTAATACAATGCCTTTTTAATATAATGCCTTTCCACCAAGTTTTGACAGTGAACAACCTAAAAGTGATCATTGATTATGAATAAATTAGCACAAAGATATTGGTCTAGAAAAAAAATAACAGCTGCATGTAAAAGGTACGAAGATCTGCTACCAGAAGGCATTGTTCATTTTGATGGGCAAAACTAAAATTTTAAAATCTGTGATACTTCCTGCCATCTACTTTAAATTTGATTTTTACAAACTTTTGTGTAATTGATCGAATAAAGGTAACTAGAATTTTTAAAACGTATATGTTTATGAAAAAAAATCTTAAAATAATATTCTAGGTACGTAAACGGTAGCCTATTTCTTATTAACCAAGTAAGTAACTCGAAAAAAAATCAGATATCAAACTAAGCCCCATTTTTTTGTAAATTTAACAAACTTCAATTTAAAAATAACTTCTTTGACAATTGCTTAGGTAAACATACCTCAATGATCCGACAAACAATTTAAAAAACGTTTTCTAAATACAATCATAGACTAAAATCAATTAAATGAAGGTTTGTAAAAGATATTTATTAATAATATACATATGTCATTGTCTCTGATAATGGTGCATCTCTCTTAACCTTAGGGCACTTTATAATAGGTACTTGTTAAGTATTTTAGTGAAAAATTGTCTCTTAGAAGCTCGTTGGTGTGTTGAAATAAGCTTTACATGTATAGGCCGCTTGACGAGATCGGGGTCGACTCACCATTTGTCTGTCCTTTAATTAATGGACTTAGCTTCGCTCTCGTTCCCCCGGGTGGGGATTTGCCAACCAAGCGATTGGCCGAATGGATGACTCGTTTATAGGGCGACGTTGGATATATGATAGATTAACTTTACATGCCATGTTTACTCGTAAGTAGGGATTTCAAAACCTGACGAATATGTCAACACCGGTAATTACGGAATTCAATACCGGAATAATAAAAATGAAAGCGAATATCAATGATGCTGGCCAATTTGGAATGCGACACCGGTCATAACAAAAAATCTTTCAAAGATGGGCACCACAAACTAAATTGAAAAAATAATCAAAATAAACAATTGTTATCGCGAATTCGATAAAAGGTGCAAACGTTGCAAAACCTAGCGCATGACTGCACGCAGAGTATAAAAGTGGTGTGTTACCGTTTTACCTGTTATATTGTTACGGAGGTCACGGTTTCGAACCCCAGTACGGTCAGCTTTTATGAGCTTAACTGGTCCAGATCCTAATAAATAAAGATGGAATTGGAAACATATTACCTTTCCACCATGTATTTACAGTGAACACAGGTTATAATATGTTTGTGATATAAAGAGTTATTTGTGCGCGTGACTGACAATGAATAAAATATTAGTTGAATCTATCCCGGGCGAAGCCGGGTTATAAAGCTAGTAAATAAATGTTGACTGATAATCGATAATGAGTGTTCACGTCGTTGTCTTAGAACACGCAAGCTACGGGCTTGAATCATAGTACAGAGAAATTTTATATATTGATTTTTGTCCGAAGGCTTGGATGTACATATGTGATGTCTTGAATTCCTTTCCACTTATCTTAAAACAGTCGTCGTGAGAGCGATAAGCTAACCACTAGTCTTGTTCTAGTCCTATTCTTATATCCCTACTCTCTGTAAAAAAGAGAGGTTGAGCAACTGAGTAACAAACAGTTTTCGTATAAAAATCTGTTGAGATTCCTCCATTAGGAAGCATTATGCTCCACAATGGGAGCGGAAAAAGATTTTAAAAAAATGTACCATAAAGCATATATGGCATACTAATATGTTGTCGTGGAATTAACGTAACATAAATACGATTATATTTATCTTCAAGCATTTTTTTTATCCTATAGAATGTCTTTAAATTACTATATCGGTACAAGTTTTTGGATACATATATTCTTGTAGGCATTTTTGAGTAATAGAAAATTTAAATTAACTTTGATTATTCCACGTATTGTGTTACTAACTGTGACACGTGCTTCGCCTCTTTCAGAGGCATCTTCAGACTTACTATCGCAAAGTTTGCTTAAGTAATGAAGCAAGATTGATTCTAACATTTTAAAATTATGAAATTACAAAATGGAGTTGTGGGTTTTTTTCCTTTTAGGAGGAGCAAGGAGGGGGGTGTAGGATCGAAATAAAGCAAACAAATAATGATACTACTGAGTTGCAATCAATCAGATTGGGATTTTTCCTTTTTAAGGGAAGCAAAGAGGGGATTATAAAATCGAAACAGAGCAAACAAATTTAATCATACTACTAATGACGTTAAACATTACAAACTATTAAACTAATGAGCTGCAATCAATCAGCTAGGTTGGTGATTACTCTATTAATTGGAAACAATTTTAGTAATGGGGAACCACCTGTGCTATTAAGAATATTATTTAAAAGGAAAAATCCTCTTAAAAGGAAAAAAAACCCAAAACTCCATTTTGTAATTACATAATTTTAAAATGTTAGAATCAATCTTGCTTCATTACTTAACAAACTTTGCGATAGTAAGTCTGAAGATGCCTCTGAAAGAGGCGAAACACGTGTCAGAGTTAGTAACACAATACGTGGAATAATCAAAGTTAATTTAAATTTTCTATTAAAATGAACTTCCACAAAGTTACCGCCGAAACCATCGAAAGTATTTTTGAGTAAAGTTGTTCGATTGTAAATAGATTGATTCGTATTCAAATTCGTGAATAATATAATGATATTAAAAAAGACAATCATTCACGTGGCTTGAATCCAACTATAAACACTCTAGCTACTCGACTAAAATACCCTTTTGGTGGAAAAATATTTTAATTTTATCATTCGGAAAAGGCAATACGAAAAAGGTTTCGCTAAATTAATTTGCTAGGGTCATCCATCTATGTTCTACCCTTACTTACATTTTTCTACTGAATTATAACCGTTATTAAATCGTAGGAGGATATTAAAAAGAATAATATTTATGATATTTCGTTAGCTAGTCAAAGATTTTTAATTAATTCATCAAGTCCACGACTAATTTTGTTTAGAGAGAAAATATAACGATATTTAGGGATATATTTACTTCATTATAAACAAAATTTACAAAAAAACGACACAAATTTGGTAACTTACCGTAAGCATTTATTTGGTGTAATGTGTAGGGACTGGGTACACAATCTTGTTGCTCATTTTATGTAGTTATTATATTACAATAATTGAGGAGCAAACATTCAAAAAGTTTTTGTCACAAATTTTGAAAAATGGCGTTTTATATCAATTATGATAGCCCGTAATAAAACCTATGAATGGAAATCAAAATTAGTGTTCAAAACTGTTTTTTTTAAATATTAAAAGTAAATCATAAAGTTGACACATTCATACAAACCGTCACTTTTGCAACACTCAAATCATCATTTTCCAAGCTTTGTATTTGTGTGACAAAACACTTTTTGAATGTTTGCTCCTCAATTTGGGAATCATTACTTCCGGAAATATTGCAAATTTTTCTGAAGTGATTAGTATCTTCAAATAGACGTACTGGTGTTGACTGGGTTAAAAAAAATATGTATTCACGAGGACAGGAAACTTTCAGAAATGATAAAAAAGCTTTTGTCACATGAAAAAAGGACTTACGAAGATTATTAAAAGCACGACTTTAATTTTGAAAGAAAATAATGCAAGCATAAAATAAATACATTTTATCAATTTTTAATACGCCAAAAAGTATTTTTTAGCCCACGAATACTCCCAAAGTAAAGTATGTAGACTTCGATTGAAGTATCATAACATAATAACCGATTGTAGGTCAGCTTCTCAAACTTTATTTCAGATACAAAGCAAATAAACTAAAATTTATGATTAATGCTCTAGGAAGAAAATTTATTATTTGTAAAACAGTATCTTTATAAAAATAAAACCATTTTTTTTTGGTATGATGCCTCAATCTATAAAATGATAAGGAGCGGCTACGCTTGGCGAGTAAGCATTTTCATAGGTTGAAAAGATATTCTTTTCCAAATAAATATCGTATTTCATGTTATAAAATGATAAATATACGGAACAAAAAAATGCTTGACTTGATTTGTAAAGATTTTATGAAAACTATTACATCACACAAAAAAGGTTATGTAAATTTTTATTTTACCATGTCCGCTCCCAATGTAGATTATATAGAATCCTGGTGGAGTTTATCTCAAATGAAGTGTTTCTACAATAACTGCTTATTACTTAGTTGCTCAACCTCGTTTTTTTAAGAGTAGGAATATAAGGACAGGACTTGCACATAGCTAGTGGTTAGCTAATCTCTCTCGCTACACCTCCTGTTATTAGGATAAGATGTGTGGATGAGGGGAATTTAAGACATCACAAAAATCTATGCTTTGGAACAGAAATCCATAAATTTATTGAAAACTCAATTTACAAGACAGTCCGTACCGGGATTCGAACTGGTGACCTCCGTAACCGAAGTCAACGGCGTTGACCGCTTGTTCAAACAGGCGGGGATTTATTAATATCATATATATATATATATATGTTTTGGAGGAACTTATTAACAGGGTAAATTAGACAATATGCATACATCAATTTCACTATGTGTATCTGTATATTATGTCGGAGTCAGCTTCTGGATTATATATCGACAAGTGCTTAGTAATCGAATGTTTGCGCGTTCAAATCCCAGCAATGCCAGAACCTAATTTCGATTCTTTCAGTTCAAGATTTGAACCCATGGACACGGGTCCTTGATGATTTATTTTCTCTTCGAGATTATCAAATAACTTTTTTAAAAAATCTCATCCTTTGTTATTTAAAAATGTCAGATGACAATAATTAGCATTGTAGATATATATTTTTAAATAAAATATTAATTCTTTACGCCACAGCAAACTGGTTCGGCACTATTTTGTATCAAAGAAAATATATTATGTTATTTGAATATTTAAGTATTTGAACCAGCCGGCATATCTATTTATAATCTATATTCAACGCCGGTACGTTTCACGAGATCTATTACGTGAAAATTACGCCTTAGTCCCTAAATACCAATTCTTAAATGAAGTCGAAATTTGGCAGTCACCTGGACCAAGTCTAATACAATTAATTACCTCCCTATTTAATTTAGCTGAATATGCTTTCTGAGACAACCCGCTTTGCATTAAGGATACCTCCAATGGCAATTTTCCCTTTTCTTTATTGCGTTTAATATAAATTAGATCTTAAAGGGTTAATTGTTTATAAGGGCTTTGTAGCTGAAGAACAAAGCGGCTTTTTTTATGTCGTTAGTGTATTAAAATTAAAAGCTTACGGAGAGGAAGGACGATAATTTCATCTCCATAGTACTATTTTCTTATTTTTTTATTCCATCTTTTCATTTTATAAACAGTTTTATATTAGTCAGGCAGCTTTAAATAACTCGTTTTGAGATATTGGGAAAAGTATTATTAAAATGCTCATAGATTTATATATTTTATCAACAGCTGGTGCTTACAAATTTAGATCGGGCTCAGTTGTAAGAAGTAAGACACAAAAATAAATGTTTTAATTCTTTAGCATTTTAAGCATTTTTTGTGTCATTTTAAAATAATCTGATTACTTAACCCAATAGTTTGCAAAAATATACTCAATAGCATATTTAACTTAAATTTATTTTTTACCGGAGTTGTCTGACTAATAAAGTGGACGATCGTTACATTAAGCCTTCATTCAATAATTGTTCATATAACACGCAACTGTTTTAGTCTTCTTGGACCATGTCCGATCCTTTTTTGAAACACGTGACTACGACGAGACATTTCCCAGATTTTCTGTCACCTACTAGTCACATTGCTTCCCCCATTGATATGCTAGACAACCTAATTTCCACCGAGTACATTCGATGGATTAAACTAGACGATTGTCCAAGACACTTGACTCCCATCAGTTGCATGACATTGAAAGCAGGATTGAGGCTCGTAGACCTTCGTAGAACGTGCTACTGCAGAGTGCCACCCGGTCTGTTCCTAGTCTTAAAAATCCTTGCGAAATCAAAACACTTTAAACTGAAAGCTCGATGCAAGTTTCTATTACATGTCAGAGTCTTGTTCATATGCCGGGATTCGCCATTGTAACTGGTATTCAGAATGCTAGTTTTGAATAAATGGCATAAAGTTTTAACAGTGTACAGTTGCGTGTTCCACATTTACAATATGTAGTTAAATGTGACTCCAGCTATTTCTAGAAGAATAGTGGGCTCTTTATTTGTAAAACTACCTGCAGTAAACATATGTCATTCAGAATACTTCTGAAAAGAGTAGTGAATTTATATTTTACGTGGTTGCAGGTTTTTGTAAAAAAAATGCTTCAAAATCTCACAGAACTGGCATCGTAAGAATGAACGTGTATTTGAAAGACTCCATTAAATATTGGCTGAGCAAGACAGTCATTGACCAATGAATAGAATAGGGCCGAAAGCACGTGTACACACGCTTCAACGACGACTTGGAAAATTCCCTTTGAATTTCGTTCGTATAACTAATTGATTATATTGGGAACGTATAGATGATGCGATGCGAGAGAAATTCCACTACTTCCTACCTACAGTGTATATAGATATTTATTTTATGCTTCTTTCCGAAATCGTTGGATGGAAGATTTGAAAATATTAAAGAAACCGCACCGCGTCTTGTAGAAATTTCGTTGATTTAAACATTATCACCGTAAATTTGAATCGTTCAAACTATGTACATTCTCACAAATTTTGTCACTAACAAAATTTGTGAGAATGTACATAGTTTGAACGATTCAAATTTAATATTGAAATTCCACCAAGCACCTTCAGTCGAAATCTTAAATTATTATCACCGTATTTCTTTTATTTAGTTTAGAAGTGCGTGTACTGTATTTTTGTCATTTGAATAAAACGAAGCATGTACGTGTATTGTGACAATTAATACTCAAACATCATATCAATTATGACAACATAGTTAAACATAACTAACTATATGAATAATCGATAACTAAACTATGTCGTAAGTACATACAACCGTTATTGTGTATTGACTATTGAGCATTATAATTGTAAAACAACTTATGTTGTTGAGACGTGTCACATTAGATACAGAGATGGTCAAAACAACGAAAAACTATATCAACTTTAATCACCATGTGAAATTGAAAAAAAAAACAAAAAAAATGTGCACGAGAGAGAGAAAAAAGATAAGTGATGACTGATATTTGTGAACGAAATAATCACTTTAAGGTTGTTCACTGTCAATACTTGGTGTAAAGGCATTATATTAAAAACATATCATACTTATTTCACTTTTATTTAATAACCTCTTCGCTGATGACGAGCATTATCAACTGAATTAAATAGTATTAAATATGGTATAACAAATTGAATAAAAGACCTGGATTAAAACAAATAACCTGCAATCTATGAATGCACATTCGCTTGAAAACACATTAAAAAGCGAAATCAAGCATAAGTAATATAATGTCGCCCGCTGTGAGCTAGTTGGTTAGAGCTTGCTCTACCGACCAGGTGGTTCTGGGTTCGATTCCCGGTAATGTCAACTTTAGATTTTTCAATTTAAATTTGAGGCCTAAGACATGGGTGTTTGTGTTATCTCGAGTGACTTACATAACTAAAAATCTCATCGAGTTTTTTCTCGTATGATCTTTCAACTTTAAAATATTTGGCGCGTTGGAATTAGCTGTAATGCCAAATATTAAAAAATAAAAAAGAATAAAAAAAATACCATATTTTAATACAAGGTATATTATACTATATTTTTATATATAATTAAGAGAGTGGATGAGAGAATATATTGTGTATCTTCTAAGCCAGTATTTTTGCTAATTTTTAAAATACCCAATTGTCAGTAAATTATAATGTGGAATAAGTAAGTTTACGATAAATAAAAATACTTTGATAACATTAGTGATAAACGATTAGTAATTGAATTAAGGAATATAAATCATTATAACTAGCTGCGTATACATATATATTTATATTCCCTCCGTCTTAAGCGCATCCTTATCGCTGTCCCCAGCAGCCTTATATAACACACCCTATCCTCCACCATTTACAGATGGCCCAGCATGATTGATGGCCCCCGTCTTTGAAGACCGTCGTAGAGACGTATTAGATCGACCAAATATCTGACACCTATCCCAAACTAAAAAACTTACTTGAAGAAACTGTGCAGAGAAATCGGGATATGTCGTAAGGAAACTAGAAGTTTTTATCATTTGGCAAGATGAATTATATCATGGTTATAAGACGTAAAGAGCATATGGAATCCTAATGGAGGTTATCCTGACAGAGATGTATTTACAAGAGCTGCCTGTTACCCAGTTGCTCAACCTATATTTTTAGGATAAGATGGGTGGGAACGCGAGTTCAACACATCACACCCATGCCTTCAAATATAAATTCATAAATCTATTGAAAAATCAATTTATAATGCTGTCTGTACTGAATTCGAACCTCTGACCTCCGTAACCGAAACCGACGAAGTACCAGTGCTTAAACATGTCTAAAAACTCCCTCATACCCTTCTTCTTTTTTGTTTTTTAATCCACGTCCGCTTCCAATGGGGAGCATATGGCCTCCTAATGGAGGTATCTCAACAGAAGTTTTTTTTCTACGAGAACTGTTTGCTACTCAGTCGCTCAACCTCACTTTTTTCAAAGTGAGTAGAAACACACCCTTCTAATCCTTTAGTAACTGTGGCGTAGCAAGAGCGATTAGTTAATCGCTAGTCCTGTCCTTGCCTTATCCTTCTATTCCTATTTCTCTCTTTGGAAAAGAGGGGTTGAGCGATTGAGTAACAAACGTTGTCGTAAAAAAATCTGTTGAGATAACTATATTGATATAATAAAAACATTGTGTAGCAGTACATAAACATTTTGAGTTAATAAATCATGCAATTTAATTTTTGTAAGAAAATACGAAAAGTTTCTTTTCCAACCTTATAATCATGATCGTCTCTTTAAAGTTTGTCAAAAATAAATAATATTTCAAGCTGAAAATGTTTTTCAAAAGAATAAACATCTTTCACCACAAAAACTTGCGTAACAACCTTATATTATAACAATCCTTTTCCTGTAAGCGTCGAATCGCAGGCATTAATAGTAATTTGAACTTGAATCATCGCTTTCCCCAATCGTCTGAAATGTCATATCCATGTATCCGTCCAACATATCGATAATTTCAAGGAGCCACCCTCTTTGGCGTAATGTTATTGAAAAATAATGTAGATCAGCAAGATGCTACAACTTCGTAAGTTATATGATTTTGAGTTCAGAGCGATTTTTCGCATTCAGTTTAGAGGCTAATATAACTTTGGTATTTCGACAAAAAATACTAATATAAACCCGGAAGATTTCGTATTTTTTTCTTTTTGGGGTAAGATATTTTATAATGGCAATCTTTTTCTGATGGTTTTTTTTTTACAACACTTCGATACGAATTACATTTCGTAAAACTCAATCGATTGCTTATGCGCGATCCGAGAACGACAAGGATCTAATTGTAGATTTTTAGCGACGCAACATTTACAATGACAGTATTCTAAATATCATAATTGGTATTCATTTTTAACTTTTGTTATCACAGGGTTATCCAAACTTATTGTGCAATGGAACACCTCGCAAATCTGGAAATGTTACCGGAACACAGCTTATTTTTAAGTTCGGGTAATTTATAAAAGTAAAAGTATATGTTATTTAATCACTTATTATTTATTAATCAATTATTTTTAAAACACTTTTCATAAAAAAGGGGTAAATGAAACTCTTAGTGGTTCAAAATCTCCACCTGTACCTAAATATTTAACGTTTTAAACATCAGTTAAGATTTATTATCACTTGATTTTTCATATGAAGTAGATGATGCTTAAATGTGTTGCAGCGTATATTAGAATTCCAAATTTTCGCGGAACACCTATTTAGGTCCCACGGAACATAGTTTGGGAAGCCCTGGTTTATCGCATCCTTCATCATATAGTAATTCTAAAATAGTATTTATTATGAGTGATTACTTTCATTTCAGTTTTAATCAAAAGAGACATTTTTTAGTTACAAATAATTTAAGATATAGATAGATACGCTTACGTCATTGATTTGATTTGATTAAATTAAATTTAAATTTAATTGATTTAATTTAAAAAATATATTCAACGTGATCATTTCACTTTTAAGGTGTTTACTGTCAATAAATAATTGGTGGAATGGTATTATAATAAAAAAATAATAAAACATTTTTACTACTTTTTCCACATAAAATTTATTGGAACAGGACCGGTTTCGCTCATGGTGAGCATTGTCAACTGATTTGCTACTACAACAGCTCTGGTATTATACTGCAATGTATACAACTGACTCATTGTCATCAGTTGACAATGCTCACCATGAGCGAAACCGGTCCTGATCCAATAAATTTTATGTGGAAAATGTAGTAAAAATGTTTTATTATTTTTATTGTGATCATTTCAGTCTGGGTCTTCAAAAACATATTTTTTAAGTAATTCTTCGCCATTTTATAACACATTTTGTTTGCCATTTTAAATATGTAGTCAACCGCCATCTTGTTATGATTATTATTATTATATAACCTCAAAACAATGACTACTTGACAGTTTTCCCGCGGCTTACGGAGTGATCTATAAAAATTATGATAACTTACAGCTATTGTTATATTTATTATTACGATGCACGATAGTGAGAGTGAGTCTTTTGGAACAATGGCTGTCACAACACTGACGTAAGTTTGATGTTTACACTATTCGCAGTGTTGCCAGTTTATTTCTCATGTTTAACAAAATGCAAGTAATAATTTGAAAAATATTCACACATAATAATAACATCAGGGAGTTTTTAAAATTTTTAAAGTTCTTAATGCTTGTTGCGAGAGCAGTCCATTTTAGAGAGAAGTGGACACAGTCTGCGATGTGATTTGTTTTTTTTTTGTATTAATTATTTTATGCGTGAATTGATACTATTATATTTACAAATTGTGACGCGAGAACTACGTTAAACTATCTTTTTTATATACCATATTTACTCGATTTTAAAACGCACTTTTTTATTGTACTATAAAATATTTTTTCCAAGTGAAGGAATTAAGATCTAAAAATAAAATTAAAACACATGAAAAATAATTGTGATTGCACCTTAACACTGTCATTATTCATTAGTAATGAGTAGGGATTCTGAAGTCTCGTATTTGAATTCGAAGTTTTTGTAATCTGAATTTGAAGTGCATCTTATAATCATTCGCCACGCGTGCTACTAGTTGGCACACGAAAAGATTTTGGGTGGCATGTCTCAAAATTACGATTTATTAAAATTACTAAAATTAATTACATATTGAGTTGCTAGTTTCCAAAGTTGAACCCCAAGAGAGTCACTAATGTTTAAATATTGAATTTTTATAATAATTTCATGTATCGTGTTTTCTAATCCATAAAATTGTGTTAATACATAATAGATATACAAGTTTTATTTCAGTGGCACGCTAAGGGTTCAGTACTTTGAATTACCTGTTTTGTAGCACGTCATTGGATTTGGGTTGACGACCGCTGTGCTAAACAATCTATTAAGCTGTCAATAATGTGAATAAAATAATCCTATGAGTATGTACTACACTTAAAAAATGTTTTATATGTTCTAACAAATGCCGCCCTTTATGGCCTAGTGATGTTTTATATCCTCGAGTTGATATGGAGTGAATTATAAAAAAATCTCTCCTTGTTTATCTCGGATGATCTTCCAATTTCAACATATTTAACGTATTAGCACTAGCTTCAATGACAAATTGATATTATAATAAAATGATTTATAAATCAAAATAGAGTTTTACTGATATTGTTGTGGTATCTAAAAATAAAAACGCGTATTGAAGCTGAAGAAATGGTTCCATGAACAAACAGATTATGATAAAACAGAACGTGAGAACATAGAACATAGACAATTCAGAACACAATCAATTTTTAGTTGAATGATAACGGTTTCTTCTTAACTATTTATTGGAAAAATATTATAGATTAACAGGTAATAATTTCAGAACAGTGTGTAATAACGTGCGCTTTAGTTTATTAGTCAATGGCGACTATTCTAATCATCGAATATCAGTGTATTTACGACAATTTCAGTTTGAAAGTGTTATTGATATGCAAGATTGCTGTTTTATTTATTGTATCAAATACGACATATAGATTACTAATTGATTGTAAAACATATCAATACTAGTGTTTTTAAAGATATATTGTACGTTTTGTGATGTTCTGTTTTTTCATGTTCTGTTTTATCCGGTTACCGAAGAAATATATATAATTTTTAGGCACTGTTTATTATATCGACTGTAGAAAAGAAAAAGGACGTAACCCACAGTTTTTTTTCGAAATCACAATGTATCCAACTTGGTACACGTTATATCAAAAGAATGTAAGCTGCAAATGCCGAATTGAAAAAAAATGAGCTTGTGAAAATTGAAACCAAGAAAAAAGACTGAAAAAAGGTTTTTCTTAGAGAACTTCTTAAATTAATATAAGCGTATGTTAATTAAACGCCAGTTTAGAAATCTCTGTGCATTTTAAAGTTGCGTTTATTTCATAACTTGCATATGGCCGAAAATCATAAAAAACACGTTTTTCGTGCCTCCTGTAAAATTTTCTATGTGTGGGTACGTCCTTTTTCCTTTCCACAGTCAAAATTATGTATTTTATTTAGGCTTTATAAGATCTTGACACTAAAATTATGAATCACAAAATAGTTTAGCGTCATAATGGCACACTATAAAAATGCCGTGTCTGGAGTTAAAAATTCTAACACGGCAACACTGTTTGTTTGTGTCACTAGGTTTGTTTCATGAGTTTTCGCGCCCACGTCGCGTGAAATTTTCTCACGGCACTTCTTGCATTGGGCCAGTTACACATTTGCACACATAATGGCGTATACTGAGTAATATAGTATTATTTCGTTTCCACGTGGGTGCGCTGCATAACTTTTCACTTTTCGTGCTCACCTGCTGTGAAATTATTGCACATTATTTGGTTCATATTTATGTTCGTGTTTTGTCATATATGTTTCTACTGTATTGTTTTAATAAATTGTGATAATATAATTATCCGACCGTTCTATTTTTTAATCGCATTATATGAACAATCAAATATTCGTATTGTTTTAAATTGAATATTTGGCACAATAGTGATTAAAATTTGACAGTTTTCACACTATTAATTTTGATGGAATTAACCATTATACTGGTATAATACCAGAGCTGAGAAGTCGGTTAAAAAATCGACGACTACGAATTGATTTTGTCAATAATTTCCGTTTTATTTACATGAATATATATATATAATTAGTAGTCAGCCTAGCATGCAGTGGTAACACTATGGACTTTTGTGGTTTGAATACACATCATTAAATATATATTTTTTAATGGATCGGAGTCGACGACTTCCGACTCCGACTCTACAGCTCTGTATAACACAACGATCGTCGCGCTCGTGGTGATCGTAGATGGTTTATAATACCGAATGATTAATAATGTTTTTGACTATCTGTAGTGATTATCGATTTGACGCATGGTTGAATTTCGATATCGATTGTATTGCTTAAATTTTATATATTTTCAGAAGTTTCAGGCAAGTTCACAAATGAATTTAAGCTGACGCGTAGTTTTTTTTATCGTCTATGTATAAGAATAAAAATATTATCATAAATATTGAATGTTGGTTATTGCAACCTGGATTAATTTTGCTATTGATTTGATATTAATAACGTTAAATTGTAATTGGGATATATATCGCACAAATGATTGAAAACTCTGTAGATCGTTGAAATAACATGTGAACATTAGGTTCAACCATCATTAAAAGAAACGTCGACTAATTTAAAAGATTTTGTATTATAAGAAGTGGATTTTTTAAGAATTAGATTAAGTGATCTAGTTAGTATTGCGATAGTGATTATACTATTGTAGCTTGCGTTCAAGAAAACTTAATGTTAATAATAATAAAGAAAATGGTTTCGTATATATATGTAGGTTTGTGATGTAGTTTTTCATCAAGTTTATCTCGTATGGTTTTCTATTTTTTTTTGTCAGAGTGGCATCAACTGTAACTGAAATTTCAGTATTCATAAGTGCAAAAAAATATCGGTTTTTTCTTATTGAATTTAAGCTAAAATCGATATTTGAATGTATAAAAGATACCATCGCATTTTTTTGTGGTAAATTGAAATATTTTAAATATACTAAGACTTGATTGAATCAAGCACTTCAAAAATCTGTAAGCTATTTATGAAAATCATCCCTCTAAGATTGTGACATATTTTTATGAAATATCGATTATGATTTAGCTGCCCACCTTTGCGTTGCGAATTGGCCGTTTTTGTTTTTGATATAAATTATATGAAATGCCGATATATCGGTATTGAAATTTCTTCCCATAACCCATCCCATATAAGGGAATTGAACTATTATCGCACGTTTCATCTTATTTATATTTTTTACATCAATATATGTCACTACCACAGAAATAAAGCCTTTCTCCCTCTCTTAACGTTGCACGAATATATTTGAAAATAACCAATGTTTAATGTTATTAAACAACAATCAAACAATACATTTACTTTCGGCAAACCGGTTATCAGTAATTTTACACAAGTCATTCAAATGATTTGGCACCCTTTCACTACTTATATCAAAATAACCATGTGCTCGGAAATAAATGATGTAATACCCGATTTTACATTTGCGCATGGCCCACTAACCCAACCAATGATATACAGTGGCCATTTCGTTGAAAATATATAATCATTATTCATTTATTAATTTTGTTTGGCTGCAGTATTAAATTATATTTCTCTCTTGATTGTTTGCTTTCTATAGACGCATTACAAAATAAAGCGTTGGTGTTTTTTTATTGTTGATTTAAGACTGACGATAAAATTGCCTTTATTAATTTAAATCGCGTTATAAACTGATGTGAAATATTTTTTGTTTGTTTGCTTATTGAACAAAACACCCGAATTTGATTCGGTTGATAAGACTTATCAAAATGTATGACACCAAAGAGGTCGCTGTATTGTCTCTTATATAATATCTTGTTAGAAATAAAGTCTTGCACAAAGACTGGAATCAGTCGTGGCGAAAGAGTTGGACAAGATTTTATCTGGAAGTGTTTTAATAAAAATGATTTATATAAACTTAAGTTTTTTAATCAGACTTTACGTAATCTTGTCGATGTTTCTTTTAGTTGTTCTGACATCCTGGCTGACCTAATAAATATACAGAAATTTGTCGGGTCCTATGGCGCAGCGGTTAGCGTTGTGAGCTTTCGTGCTGGACCTCACAACGGACTTTTTCGACCGATTAATCGATTTCTGTTCGAAAGCATGGGTGTTTGTGATGTCCCTCCCACCCTTTCTAATCCTTTAATAAATTGGGTGTATAGCGATATCGATTGGCTAACCACTAGTATTACTCCAGCCCAGGCATGGGGAACCTGCGGCCTTTTGGCTACTCTAGTGCGGCCAGTTCTGTAATTTCAGTAATTTCTGTATATGCTAATATAATATTCTGTAATTCTATAAATGTATGTAAATTCGTAATTTCCTGACATATTCTGACCGTTAATTCTTGTTTCCGGACAAAGATTCCCTAGTCAATGTTTTCTGCGGCCTTATGTCGAATCAGAAAAATGAATGCGGCCTTTAGAGAAGAAAAGGTTCCCCAACCATGCTCTAGCCTTATCCTTATATCCCCACTACTCTCTTTCAATAAAAGAGATTGAGCGACTGAGTTGTTTCTCTCGTTCAAAAAATCTGTTGAGATGTCTCAAGTAGAATGCCATTTTCTCCACATTAGGAGCGGACATGAATAAAAAAATAAAATAGACGAGTTTTTCTACAAACTAATTATATTTTTTAAAAAATACGTGGAAATCTAACGATATTTGTTGTAATTATTAAATCAAATACACGCTTACCGGATATTAGAGCAAGGCTTCGAAATTATAAGCAATACGTCAAGATTCATAATGCTCATTGAATTGCAGCGCGCAGTTTGGCGACGGACGTTAATATGCGAATTTGGCAGAATTGATGAGAAAAAGTGCAAGCAAACTTGTGAATTCTTTCCAAATATAAAGTGGAATCAACGTTTCGACTCCTTATTTCTTCCTTCATTATAAAATATCGACAAGGCGGTGGGCACCACCTATCATTTCAAAAAGTATTTGTAATTGGGCAAGGGTAATAAATAATATGCAAAAATATAGAAAATGGTTGCCTATGTTACAAACAAACAAAGAATCATACAGACAAACGTAAAGGTACATATTAAACGTAATACGAAGTAAACAAAAAAAGTCAGCCGGTCAGTGTAGAATAGTCAGAATAGTAGCGGCCGCACACAAATACACAGAGTTGGGAATCCATGGATTAAGTTTATATTTATTTGATCATCATTTCGTTCACGAAACCGAACACGATCCTCATTCAGTCGTCATTCACTGATCAAATCATCTCGATGCTCAGCTGATACCATTCACTATCATCTGCTCAAACGTCACATTTGGGGGAATGGACTTGTGGATATTTTCTTCCATTATAAGAATCGATTCCACTGTACATTTTAAGGCTATTTAAAGCCCACGTTTACATCAACCAAAGTATCCTGTCAATTACTTCCGGTACCATAAATCACTTATTCTATTTATGTTTCTTAACAACATACAAAACCCTTCACGGTTCTCTGAGTATCATTATCATGTTACATCCAAAAGTAAGGTATGTTATTCTTTTAGGTTAAAAAAAAATCTTCTCCATTGGCATGATACAATTTGAGGCGGAATGTTTATTTTTGTTTTCTCCAAGTGTGATTATCAGTTTTCGAAGCTGTTAAAAATATTTCCTATCACGTTGGCAGCGTAGAATGCAGAAACATATACTTATCGCATATCAAATCACAATGAACTAATAAAAAAATTCAATATTGTCAATTAATTGTATCTGCGAAAAGAATAATTTCACCATAAAACATTACAATTTTACTATAGTCAATTCTTGGCTGAAAAGCATTAAAGAAAACAATCACAATTTGTTTTTACTAATTCGAGAATTGTATACGTTGATCAGTGTTGGCCTTTTTTACCATATCCGCTCCCAATGTGGAGAATATGGACTTCTAGTAAAATTTATCTGAACAGAAGAGTTTCTACAAGAACTGATTTTTATTCAGTTCATCTTTAGTCAGTCTAGCATGTAGTGGTAGCACTGTGGACTCTTGTGGTTTGAATATATTTATATCATTAAATATTTAAAAGAATGATTGGTTTGAGTAGTAAGATTTTTCTGACTCCGGACTCCGACTCCGACTTCACAGCCCTGATTTTTAAAAAAGACATTTAAGTTTGAATATAAAAAATCGATGATTTACTTCAATTTATATCTCGCATGGAATTTAAGTAATAATCAATTGAAGTTGCACTACAACTGGTTTACGATTGGTGTTTTTTTGTTTTATCATTCGTATTGTAATAATTACGATATATTTAAGGATTTTTGAACTGTTATAATATATATGTATATGAGAGTTAATAGCCGCGAGAGAAAAACATAATTGCATACATTTGAAATAAGGTGGCTAAAATTTGTTCAAATGGTTTCCACACGTATTGAAACACCTGTTCAAACCAAAATAATTATTGTTATCCAATTTCAATTGGACCATAAACGATAAAGCGTGTTAGATTTGAACAGTTTTAGTTGTTTTGGAATTACACTTTTTTACTTCATTTTTAATTCATCGTAATAACAACTGTTTGAACATGAGCCATAAGGCTAATAACCAATGACTCGACGTAAATAAACACTTAAGTGAAATATGTATACATTTACCGTTAAAGCACTTGAAATTGGTAAAAATGCGTTTTTTTTGCTAGTACGTGAAGCATATGGCTAATTTACTATTAATGTATAAACCAGAGATGATTTAGACAGAATCGTCGAATGACCTGCTGGTGGCAAAGCGTGCTATAAAATATTTTTTCCAAGTGAAGGAATTAAGATCTAAAAATAAAATTAAAACACATGAAAAATAATTGTGATTGCACCTTAACACTGTCATTACTCATTAGTAATGAGTAGAGATTCTGAAGTCTCGTTTTTTTTCATGTCTCGGAACACGAGACATAAAATAGTCATATCCCGGGAAATTTTGCGTCCCAAGACCCGTAGTATTGTAGTATTTTTTTTATATAAAAAATAAATATTTATATGCATAAACACTGTCAGTAACTCAAAACTCATGTAAACTAATTTTTTCGGTTAAATATTGCAGACCATTACGAAATTATATTGTCAATATTTACATTGCTTTTTATTACACACCAGCCGAGGGATTCGTTTGATTTTACGAATGAAACCATTTCTTTCGTAAAAAAATACAATGGGTCAGTAATTTTATGGTTATTAGGTAGTATGGTATCCAATCCCTGGATCCCATCCAATTCTGTTATTCCGAAATCCGGGATTTCGGGATTGAGAAAATTACAGAAAATGAAACTTGTAAATTTAATAACGTAGTACGCATGTCCATTGGTCATATTTTATGTAATTAAATAAATTTAAGACTTTGGAAGTTTCTATTGAAATCTGAAAAATCTAATAGTTCTCAAGGTATAAAGATTCTCAAACTGTATTTGAATTAAATGGATAAAATCTACTACAAGTAGTCTAGTTTATGTATCAAATCTCGGGTTGCTTAATTAAAATGTCTCGGTGCGTTACTATTTGTAACACGTACATAACAACATTGCTATTAGAGCAGTTTAAATAATTTTAAGTAGAAAGGGTATCTATCACGCTGTAAAGCGTATATGTTTTGACAAATTTTGTCTTATTATAATCACTTTGACCGTCACAATTTTTGTCGTTTTCGTCGTGTTGTTGAGTATTTCAGATTTTCGTCTCGTAGGTTCCACAACCCTTCTTTTTGTCACATAGGCCACATTGATGACGAAACACTGTAATCTTACATATGAGTTTTATATGATGAATTTTGATTAGTTTGTCAACTAATGTTAAATTGCAAATTTTCTCATATGTGTTTTATTTATTTTGCCAGGGTTTGATATTGCATAGAGCTGACTTAAGTGGAGAGTACGAGACTTAAAGGTCCTTTGTTCGTTGTACTTGCTTTGGAGCGGTTTCTTGTTCATTAGCGAAACTGATTACGCGATAAAAGCTACACACACGAGCGAAATAAAACCGATGCATAGTACATAGATACACTTCTTAGGGGCATATTACATGAACAATGGTTCTATGTCACAAAATATGATCAAATTTATTTAACGGTTTTCTTATAATACATATAACATGATCACAGTTAGGGGCATACAACATGATCCCAGTTAAATGTCATAAAATATGATCAAATTTATTTAACGGTTTTTTTATAATACATATAACATGATCACAGTTGTGTGTCATAAAAAATGATCAAATTTATTTTACGAATATTTAACGATTTTTTTCAAATGTAGATCAATCCGCTACGGGTATACTACATGATCATAATTGTATGACATAAAAAATACGATATTAATTTTTTGACGAATATCTAAGATTTTTGTAAAAAGTATGCCTTTCTACTTAGAATTTAAAATCTTCTAAAGTCCATGTCCACTCCCAATGTGCAGCATATGGCCTCTTAAAAGAAGTATCTCAGTAAAAGTTTTTCTACGAAAACTGATTGTTACCCAGCTGCTCAACCTCTTTTATTTCGAAGATAGTAGGAGTAGAAAGGATGAGGTCAGAACATGACTAGTGGTTAGCTAATCACTCCAGTAATCGTTGACCACTACCAGACGAGAAAAATTGATACATAGTTTTCACTTTTTTTTTTTTAACATATCATTTTATATGAATTATTAAACTTATTACATGTCATTTTGTATATCCTTATATTTTGTATAAATCTCATAATTCTATTTACGCGGATTATTTTGGACCCTACCCACCGCGTAAATCAGACTTATTACATTTTTTTAAAACCATGTCCGCTCCCAATGTGGAGCATATGGACTCCTAATGGAGTTTATCTCGACAGAAGTGCTTATTACTCAGTTGCTCAACCTCTCTTTTTCCAAAGAGAGTAGGAATAGAAGGAAAGGGCTAGGACAGGACTAGTGGTTAGCTAATCGCTCTCGATACGCCCCGTTCATAGGATAGGATGGGTGGGAGGGGGGAATTCAAGACATCACATACATCCATGCCTTTGAACAGAAATTCATAAATCGATTGAAAAATCAATTTATAAAACTGCTCGTACTGGGATTAGAGCCCGTGACCTTCGTAGCGGTAGCCAACAACGTTGACCACTCGACAACACAGGCGGCAAACACATAACAATAAATAAATCACCTTGATAACAAAATCTTATTTTATTTATCCATTAGCACGTGAAAACTAATATTCAATCTTTGCCCCCTTAGGAATTATTGAGTATCGATCAAAAAATATCGTATAAAACGTTGGTACTATTGTGATATTATTGAATAAGCAGAGAGCATTTTTTGCCTAATCGATTGAATATTTTTTTAAATTTTAATTCCAACGGTTAACATTGGACCGGTTCATCTCGCAATAACTGTAAGTCGAGTGTGCGGCGTGCCTAACGTTGCACCGCCACTCGTGGTATCCATCTTCCGATCTCAGTAGAAAGTGAAACGGTGACGTCATTTGTTTGACGTGCAACGCCGCAACTTTTAATCTAACCAGCCATACATAACAATTTTTAATCGAAGATCAGATCCACAAAAAAATGACAAAAACTCCGAAATAGTAGCGTGTTATTGTTTTTTTATAAAAATGAAACACATCACTCTCTTTTAAGATGTTTATGAAGGTGCTACATACCCTGCATGTATGTAGTTCTGAAAATTTGGATAAAAAAAAAGAAATGTTCTAGATCAGCGTTTCTCAACCTTTTTGGCCCCGTGGCCTCTTTTGAGTGTCTTTATTTTTCCGTGGCTCCCATACCAGTGTTTTGTCTTCCCGTATAAAATCGAATTTAAAAAACCCATGAACTTTTTTTAGCACTTACAAGAATTTCAAACCCAAGATACTAGAAATTTACAAATTTGCCCAAATGAAAAGCGTGATTTAGGAATAACAGAAATTTAGGGATTTCGGAAAATTTGCCCGTGCTTTTGTAGCTTCCCAAAACAAAAATAAATCTCTGTAGCACCCCGTTGAGAAACCCTGCTTTAGATATCTCATGTGATGAAAGCGATGTCATACCAAATGTGTGTAAACGGGTATCTCTGTTGTCTGAGTGAAAAAGCTCTGTTAAGATTTTTTTTAAATACGCCCTTAAATGCATAGATGACTTCGAAAAATACAAATTTTTGTTTTGGCTTTTTCGCAAAACAGAAGGCTATACAATTGTGCTCTATTTATTTTCAAAATTTCCTGGAAAAACAGCTTATGACTGTCCGTATTTGGGTGTAACATTTTTATCCCTTGTTCCTGATTGAACACGTGTCCTTCCTAAATTAAGTGATAAGCAAAAGTAGACGTGTCTTTTCTGTTTTGCCGATATAAAATTTTGTACAACAAGAGCATTGCAATCTATAAATCCCGGATTTATTTAAGTAATGTATTTTATCTTTATTGTTAACTAATAATTTGCCTAAAGAGTTTTTTCCTTCATAGTTTGTCTGATATCTCAGAGACAGGAAAATTCGTATCACTTATAATCGTATCTGTATATCGGGCATAGACATTAGGGTTCACATCTGTTTGTTATTGGATATCGATAATCACCAAGTCAATCAGAACACAGACCGTTCAAGTGAGCAAACGTTTGAACTTAAGGCAAATTACAGATCTAATCTATGTATATAAAGTAATATCTTTATTTACTTTTAAGATATTCACTGTCAGCTCTTGTTGAATACGTATTATATTAAAAAATAAAACATTGTTTTTTTTTTAAACCATGTCCGCTCCCAATGTGGAGCATATGGACTCCTAATGGAGTTTATCTCAACAGAAGTGTTTCTACGAGAACTGCTTGTTACTCAGTTGCTCAACCTCTCCAAAGAGAGTAAGGATAGAAAGATAGGGCTAGGACAGGATTAGTGGTAAGCTAATCGCTCTCGATACGCCCCGTTCATAGGATAGGATGGGTGAGAGGGGGGAATTCAAGACATCACATACATCCATGCCTTTGAACAGAAATTCATAAATCGATTGAAAAATCAATTTATAAAACTGTCCGTACCGGGATTTGAACCAGGGCCCACCGTAGCCGAAGCCAACGACGTTGACCACTCGACCACACAGGTGGCATTGTTTTACTTATTACAAATTATTTATCATATACCGTCTGCGGGGTTTTTTGTCATGTGCATAAACATCTAGGTATATAATTATTTTGGACAGTTTAATATACACAACACCGTTTTGTATCAGCTTAACGGTTGATATTACACAATTGCGCCTACGTCAGGGGTGGGCTGGAGAGGGCTCAGTAGGACTCGCGCGAGTCCTTTGTTATTTTTTTACTAAGGCCGGCGAGCCCTTTGTTAATTTAAGAGAAACAATATTCTTAGATCAAATTAGTAGAATATAACTGCAATTCCTGACATACATGTTATCTACGATAACAGCTGTTACAAAATTTACTACTGTGTATAGCTTCAGTATACACAGTAGTAAATTTTTAGCCGTTTAGATTGATTGATAAGTTTAAGGTAAATTGCATATTGTTACATATTATAAATGTGTAAATAAATTAGTTTTTCACTGCATACTATAAGTGTATTAAGTAACAGTCGATTGTTTATTGAAGTAGTGCATATAATTACAAAGGAGTGATACAAAAATGCTCTCCTTTCCCAGAACATCGAAAATGGCTTTGAGATTAAGCGAGCCCCTTGTTAACGTATTGGCAGCCCACCGCTGGCCTACGTTTACGTCAAACAATTATTTTAGGATCGGAATGGAAGGAGGGAATATTTAATTTACAAACACGCATGCCTTCCAATAAAAAAAGGGCTGCGTGTACTGGCACTTGAATCTGTGAGATCCGTTACGGAAGTCAACGACGTTGACCACTGCTCCACGGACCCGACATATGAATAGTTGTACAAAAATCCATAGTACTAAAGGCGAAAACATGTTTTATATAAACTTTGGTAAGCCGTGAAAAAGAAACCGGTTTTCGGTTTTTCTTAAAACAGCCAATATATGACAGACAATAGTGACTCAACATATAAGTTTGACAGATCGACCAATACAACAATGAACATAGCCGCAGTTAACCCTACAAGGACGAGCGTGACCATATGGTAACAGTAAACACCGTTGTCTATTGATCCCACTATTCATACTTTTTCTACCTGAATATCGTTGCTTTTACTCATATTTGGTTAAGAAGGGTACATACTTTAGTTAGTCATCTGTCGCGGGGCCAGAAACGGCCACCAAAAGCACATGCGATTTTTTGAATTTCCGTTTTTTTTAATGGACTTTTTGAAACTGTTAGTTATTTTTTTATCAAAAAATCAAATTATTTACAGTTATTTTGCTAATATATTTGTATTGAAATTATGTTGATCTAAAGAGGTCAAATTGTAAATATTTTTAACAAATTCACATTTAGCTATATTTCAACCCCGAATGTTTGCGAGCCCATACGTTCACTTTTGTCCTTACAACTGTCCGTACACAATATTACACGGTAATAAAAGGACGAGCATGATCATATAGTCATGCGGGGTTTCTATACAATAACTTGGCGTTTTTTTTTTTTAAATTATTAGGAATAAAAGTTATTCGTGACTTCAATATGGCTCAACAAATATTTTTTTAATCGAAAAAAAGCTCTCGTCTCTGGAGGGTTAATACATTCGTGTTTTATGAACCTTCAAAAGCTAAAGTAATAATATTTCAGACTGTCCAAAATAAATGTCTACAATATGTACATTCTTATGCTCACGAGAATAGCCTCACCGAACAACAAAATAAGGTAGAGTGAATTAATTCTCGATAAATTTCAACGTTGTATGGCGATTTAATGCGAGTCCGTTGTTTTGCGGCAAAGTGACCCAATTAAACGAGTCTTCGCTCCTCATTATCAGATCGTGCTAACTAACTCTTCAACTAGAGAGACAGTGAGTATTCGCCAATCTAATGATTCACGTCAAAGAATGACAGTTGACTCAAACTCATTATCTTTTAAACATATCTACCCATAGCCGTCACTGCATTATAAAGAGCAGTGTTTTAATTCATTGAAGTCATCGTGCCCTTTACTACAGTATTTTTTAAAAAATCTATGTCCTCTCCCAATGTGCAGAATATGGTCTTGTAATGGAGGTATCTCAAAAGAACGTTTTCTACGAAAACTATTTGTTACTCTGTCGCTCAACCAAAGAGAGTAGAATGGATTGAATTATAAGGCTAGAATAGGATTAATGATTAACTAATCGCTTTCGCTTTACCCAGTTATTGAAGGATTGGAAGAGTAAGAAAGAATTTTTAGACATCACAAGCACCCATGACTTCGAACAGAAATCGATCGAAAAAATTCTGTTAGTACTGTGACTCGATCTCGTGAGATCCGGCACAGAAGCAAACATCGCTAATCGCTGAACCATTGGGCCCAACTTATCATATACTTATTTAATGTTTATATAACTCAGTTGCTTATGCCGCTAGCACACAGACGGAGAAACGGAACGAAAACGGACCGTACTATCGAAAGGTTGTGCTGCGTACCGGTCCGCTTCCGTTCCGCTTTCGCACAAGTGTGCTAATGGGGTTAACCTGTCTTTTTCGAATAACGTTGGAATGATAGGGCTAAGTCTGGAATAGTGGTTAGTAAATCTTTCTCGCCGTATTTAGGTTCAGAATCGTGGACGAGATCACAGACACCGACATGATTCGATTGAGAAATCAATTTTATGAATCTGTTAGTACTGTAATTCGAACCCGTGAGTTATGTACATGAAACCAACAACGTTGACCAATCGATAACGTAACCGGTAATTAAATGAGAAATCAACATTTGAAACTGTCCGTACTGGGCTTCGAGCCCGTCAGCTCCTTGACCGAAGTCAAAAACATTGGATACCTGATCAAGTATCCGGCTCCAAAAGGAGTTCATGTGTCGTACATTAGGAGTGGATATGGTTCGTAAAAATGTTTATATGTTGATGTCTTTGAGATATAATATTGTATGTAGTATTGAGGTACTGAAATGTACCAAAAATATACCATGTTTTTATTTGTTGAAATATGGCATTTCAAAACGTACTATTTCAAAAATTATGTACATATGAAAATATAGTATTGTAAATCCTCCAAGCAGTATTTTTATGAGCAAACCAAATATTTCATTCCATTAACAATATATCTTTACGCTAAATGAAAATTTTCATTCCAGTTCAGAAAGTTCATTTATTTTACAATATGCCGTATTTATTAAACACGAAAGTAAAATAAATAAACAATAATATAAAACAAAACACTCATTTTTATATCACACAATCTAATTCGCAAACTTTCAAATTCATTTTTTCTTTATACTATGATGGACAGATACAATATTTTAGCTTTTAGACAATCGATGTATGAAATGTCATGCTTGATATGATTTCATTTTTCCTTTGTGTGAAGTTATCTGTACAAATATTATTGTTATGAGTGTAGAAAATTTAAATGAACGCACTATTGTAAACAATGAGTTTTGGGCACCTACATTGAATTGAATTGAATTTTTAATGGATATTATTCAAGTGTCACTTTCTCGGAGACCCTCTGATCTTTTCATGTCGCCATTGTTCTCAAAAAGTCCCATCGTTATTACAAAATCAAGTTATTTTTTGTTGTTGTACCATTCGTAAAATATTTACATCCGCGAGCATTATTTTTGGCCTTTGACTCTATTAAAATAATATCTTTTGTCGTTTGTTGGAAATCGCCTCCGAGCTATTGACGGAAATAATAATAAGAATTATTACGGTTCCTCTGTCAAAATGGATTATTATTTTTTTTCGCCCTGCGAAAAGTTTGCATTTTAATTGACATCGTCACTCAAATGTCAATGGACTTATTTTTTTGAGCGATCCTTTTATCTTATATTATATAATTTGATATTGTGATATTTCAGCTGACTCTGAAGAGGGATGCGAAATAAATAAATAATATTTTGTCTCTGGTTTTATATCACAAACTACTTTATTGATCCATTCTAAAAAGATTTGCAATGTAATGAAAATCTGGTGCTATATAAAAAATACTTCTTGTTTTATAATATCGTTGACACCGTTAAGGACATCCACTACTTTGTGAATACAATTATTTAAATATGTACAGTGGAACCCCGATCTACCATTCTAGCATTATTCATTTTCCCGCATGGATCGTTTATTTTTCATAGTCCCGGCCCATCAGGACAATGTTAAATAATCCCGCAATAATCGTTTCGTTGTCGTCTGTGTGGTCGAGTGGTCAACGTTGTTGGCTTCAGCTACGGAGGGCCCGGGTTCAAATCCCGGTACGGACAGTTTTATAAATTCATTTTTCAATCGATTTATGAATTTCTGTCCAAAGGCATGGATGTATGTGATGTCTTGAATTCCCCCCTCTCATCCATCCTATCCTATGACCGGGGCGTATCGAGAGCGATTAGCTTACCACTAATCCTGTCATAGCCCTATCCTTCTATCCTTACTCTCTTTGGAAAAAGAGAGGTTGAGCAACTGAGTAACAAGCAGTTCTCGTGGAAACACTTCTGTTGAGATAAACTCCATTAGGAGTCCATATGCTCCAAATTAGGAGCGGACATTGTTTAAAAAAAAAAAATAATCGTTCTCCGATTAACCGTTTTCCTCAATCTATCGTCTAAATATTATGGTCCCGTCATAAATATTATCCCGATTGACCGTTTCTGTTGAATATTTCTTCTATTCGCTCATAAATAAATATCAACTGTGAAAAGGTAAAAGGAAATAACCCACAGTTTTTTCAAAACAGCTTTTATTCGATAATCGCAATGTATCCAACTAAGATGTAAGCTGCAAATGCCGAATTAGTATCCAAATTTAGCTTTTAAGTTTAAAAAAAGATGGGCTTGTGAAAATTGAAACCAAGAAAAATGATTTTTCCTAGACAATTTCTTGAATAAATATTAGATTATGTCAATTAAACAACAGTTTAGAAGTTTCTGTGCACTTCAAGGTTGTGTTTATTTTATAATTCACATATGGTTGAAAATCATCAAAACACGTTTTTTGTGTCTCCTGTAAAATTGTGTGGGCTACATCCATTTTCCTCTCCACGGTCGATATTATGTATTTTATGTATGACTTTTAAAATCTCGACACTAAAATTATCAATCAAAAATAGTTTAGTATCATAATGTCGCATTACAAAAATGCCGTGTCTGGAGTTAAAAATTCTTAATCCACAGTCGATATGAATATAGTAATCCGGCACCAGCAGGTTTTACGTAGATTTTTCCAACACCCTTCTGTTTAATTTATTTATCTCGCATCTACATATATCCAGATAGTTAAGTTTTATTTTTTCTTGTTTCAAAAAAAAAAAACATATCCGAAAGCAGTCAACGTGAATTTGATTAGGTCACATAAAAAACTTTCGATCTGTATGCCGTTTCTCGTTTGTACTATTATTAAGCAAAAGTAAATTCGCTACGCAAAGCCCCTCGTTCCGAATGTCAATCTTTCTTTTGTAACTAAACACAAACAGGCCGGAAATCTCAATGGGAAAAGTTTGGGGAAGTTTTCTCATATATTGCTTACTGTGAAAATACTCGCAGGGTGTATGGCACAGTGTGAGAGGCTGCCTGCATGGAGGATGACGCCTTATACCGGGAAAAGTTTGAATAAACAGAAATTACAATAATAATAATTGTTATTTACATAACTACACTCTTGTAAGGTAAAAGTGTTCATAAAAATAAAATACAATATTAAGTAATAATTACAAAACTTTCATGCAACGATCAGGGCTGGTTTTTATTTCTAGTTAAACGATATAATTAATTGTAAATTTTTCGTTTTTAGCTGCGTGGCTGAATCGACAACGTAGGTCATGGGGTTGAATCCTAGTACATATCTCTCTTGAAGAGAAGGTAATGATAGAAGTATTGAACAAGAGAAAGTTTTTTTTCTTTCACGCCGATATTAATTAAGATCAGATGAAATGTTGGAAAAAATGTTTAACATATACAAACATTTATCACAAAAACAACATTTTGCACTTACTCTACATTATTTATTTTAGATCAGGACCGGTTTCACTCGTGGCGAGAATTATCAATATTTAATATGATAGAAATCCATAAGACGATTGACAAATCAATTTATTTGAATTTTTCAAATTTTGTCCTTTCACACCTACGAAGACTGTATTTGTACATATAAGTGAATATTTCCCCAGCTAATTAAACGTCATTAAAATCAAATCACTAGTAAAATTAATCCATGTCGCCAACAATGGCTTTTAACTGTGTGATAAATAAATGTATTTCTTATACATACACGATACAATTGTTTACCAAGATTATCCATGCTCTTGAACGACTGAAAGCTTAGCCCGAGTCGTTAGTGACAAAAGCACTTTCAGTCAAAATCTTAAATTAAATCAATTTATAAAAGTGTTTGATCGGGTTTTAAGTAGAAAAAGCTTCTACCTGCGACAGCGTAACTCAAGAGGACAAACAAGACCAGCATGGCTAGGGTCTACAATCCCGGCATCTCGACCAATCTTCTTAGTACTTATCCCGGAATATCTGGATTCACTATAACACATAAAAAATCCCGAAGTAGAGTTTAAAATAAGTCTCACACTTTCAAAAAACTGTACAATCTGTGAATTCGTATTTTTTTTCAGAGGATTGAGCTAATAAAATGGTTTAACACTTTTCAATAAATGTGGAATCTATCAATTCGTCACTTCGAATTCTGGAATCTCTTAATAACTCACTTTTTTCGGCAACTGTGACGTAATATTATCCCGGGATCCCGGGATCACAAAAAGGGTCCGAGATTGGATGCCCTGAGCATGGCTACTGTTTATAGTTTAAGCGAAAATACTAAGTTTGGTTGGCTGATGATGGTATTGTAATATTCAAAGACTTTCACTATTGCTTTACTCGTATGCCTACGTCATATTAAAGTTCTCAATAACCTCTTTGGCTCTCGTAAGATAGCGGTACCTATACGTTGTAATGACGCGAGAATGTGCCTAATGAAGACGTATTTAACGCTCAAAATTGCGTTTTAAATATGACGTATCCCTCACAACAAACTTTGGCGTCTTCAGCTCGAGCAATCTTTGCATAATGTGTAGAACTTTGGCGCAAGTATTTACTTTTATGGAGAGTATCTCATTATTTTGCGAGAACACTCCAGAGTGCACAGTGTGGCTATACATCAACTTGCACTAACGCAATGGTTGTAACTTACTTCCAAGCTTTCAAGTATCCTTTCGCTGTGTTTTATAGCATCCAATGTTTAAGCCTGTGGTTCTTAACCGGTGCACTGTGGATAAAATGGTAAAAGCTAAAAAAATCCGCGAAATGGTGAAAACCAAAAAAATACTTGGCGAAATTATAAAAGCCTTTTTTTCTTATGACAAAAAGTGCACCGTTACTTCGAAAATTTTAAGAACCACTGGTCTAAGCCTATCAAATGTAATTTTTATACTATATAGAACACCATATTATAATGTATTTCTGACATACTCACGGTCAAATCTGTCATAAATGTGACATATGAAGACCTCAATTTCAAAACCTACTTAAAGACCCTTTTTGATTTTTTTCAAATTTTGATGCCAACTTGTTCTCTATTTCAATATATACACAATCAATAAATTTCCGATTACAAAACCTCTCTAAATACAGAGAAAACGCATCTACAAAAAAGTGTTCAGTCTCAAAACGTACTCAAATCCAAAAAGCCCACAGGAGGTTTTGAATCTGAGGCGCTCATATCTGTTTTATGTAAAAAATAAAATAAACAATGTTACAATAACGATGGTGCTCTTAATCAAAATAATTATTAAGATGTGTAAATTTGGCGAGAGTTACAAATTAAAATGCAAGTAAAGTAATTTAAAATTGATAACTTTTCGCCCCTTGGAAAAGTTTTAGCCCGGAAAAGTCACGTTTTTTAAATTTAATATTTAAAAAGAATTTCAATAAAGTTACCGCCGACTTTAACATTGGACAAATTAAAATGGTTTGATATCATATTCATTTTTATCTTTTCTTTTCTTCACGTGGTCGTCCATCAAACCATCGAACATACTATCCCTTATTATCGTTCAACCCTATGGTGAGCCGAAGTAGTTTTTATTTTGATGAATGTAATTGGATCAAATGTAGAGTGCATTTAAATTTCACAATGCATGCACTCATGCACTCTAGCACTTAAATTTCACAAATAAAAAAAATATTATTTCATACGAATTTATTGTCGGTTAGTCGGAATGTAGTGTTGGCTAGCCAGTAGCAGAGCTAGTTCCTTTTTTTTTTTAAATCCATGTCCGCTAACAAAGTGAACCATATGAGGAGCAAACATTCAAAAAGTGTTTTGTCACACAAATACAAAGCTTGGAAAATGATGATTTAAGTGTTGCAATAGTGACGGTTTGTATGAATGTGTCAACTTTATGATTTCATTTTAATATGAAAAAAAACCTTTTTGGACACTAATTTTGATTTCCATTCATAGGTTTTATTATGGGCTATCAGAATTGATATAAAACGCCATTTTTCAAAATTTGTGACAAAACACTTTTTGAATGTTTGCTCCTCATATATCTTCCAATTGGAATTGTTTCCACAGATTTTTTTTTCTCAGTCTCTCAACCTTTCTTTTTTTAATAGATATGTAGGGATATAAGAATAGGGCTAGGTCAGGACTAGTTGTTAACTGATTGTGCTTTCTTGTTACGTTTCGTCTTTTAGGATTTTCTTATATATCACAAACACTCATGTCTTCGAACGGAAATATGGTATTCGGATTAGGAGTCAATCCCGTGCGATCCGTCGCGCAAGCTAACGATGTTCCGCGCTGCGCCATGTATACCGCACATTCATTTAATTAACCCGTTTTCATATCCTTACACTTTCTGAAATGAGTAGTTTCAAAATCAAATATTTACCAATTATTATTAAAAAAACGTAGTGTTATAACAGGTTATCCAACAATTCTGCATCATTTGTTTTTAAAATGTTTAATCTTTAGGAATACAGAAGTACCATATCGACATTGGAAATGAAAAAGGACGTAACAGGTTTTTTTGATAATCACAATGTATCAAACTTGATACGTGTTCTATCAAAAGGATGCAAGCTGCAAATACTGAATTAGTATCTAAATATAGCTTTGAAGTATGAAAAAGATGACCTTGTAAAATATTAAAACCAAGAAAAAAGACTGAAATAAAAGTTTTTCTTAGACAATTTCTTTAATTAATATTATATCATGTCAATTAAACACCAGTTTAGAAGTCTCCGTGCACTTCAAGGTTGTGTATAATTCATAATTTGCATATGGCCCAAAATCATCAAAACACGTTTTTTGCGCCTCCTGTAAAATTTTAAATGTGTAGGTTACGTCCTTTTCCCTTTCCACAGTCGATATAATATATACCATACCATATAATAAAAAAAATATATGATGATATTTTGGACTAAAAAATTCCAGCGTATTTTTTATCTTTACGCCTATAACTCTTCCAAGGAAACTTGCCTAATCTGATTTCCGTATCTTTTCATTTATTCCCTGCGGTAGATTGTCAGCGTTCTTAATAACGAGTTTCATGTACAATAAATAATGTTTAAACAAGAAATTATTTCGCCTACATATAAAAAAACTAAGTGCTTAATATAGAAATGTAGTCCAAGATTTTTTAAAATATACCTACATACTTAAATTAGCGAAATGTTATACCCAAGTAATAATACATCAGAGAGAAAGAAAAAAAATATTTTTTATAAAGACATAAAGACACTCTAAAGGTTTGTTAATGCTGATTCTTAGTGGAAAAGCATTATCATTGTATTATTAGCTGATTATATTAAGTATGCTCGTAGCCTTAAAGTATGAAAGGTCCGCGTGACGTCACCCCCCAGCTAATTCTAATCACGCATTTTTGCATACGATTTATTTCATTAAGTACTAATGACATCTTTGAATAAACATATGAACCTCAAATATGTAAGGTTGGTGTCTGGGATAAAATTTTCTGTTTATGTTTTATTTGGACATTTTAAATGGCATATAATAGAACACAATATTTTAAAGTGCGGTCATCCATGCAAGACATATCCTCACCAAAGTCTTCAAAGCTTAACTTCGATGATCGAATGGGTACCGATGATTTAAACGTGCCATAACTTGGTACACTTCATGGTGGACTTAACAGCTTAACGACCGCACGTTTTTTTTTATAAAATTTCACCTGGCGAAATAAAATTTTGCGATAAATTCGCAAAAATTATAATTTTTCTAAATTCATTATAATTTGTAAGCAAATTGAGATATCTTTACAAAATTTAATTTTCTTAGCTTCCAAATACTTCATCTATACGCATATATGTGTCCGCCGGCCAGCAACCTTTGTTTTCAAAGACTCAAATACGCGTCCACGGTCGTTAAGCTGTAATGAATGATACAGATTTCGTGAGCTTTACATTAGTAAAATTATTTAACATTATTCTAATCTGTATACACTCTAATATAAGACAAATATTTTAATTTTAGAAATTATCCTCGTTTGAGCTGTTCTGTATTATATATTTTAAGAATTCATAATTTGAAAATTAATTCATTTTGGTACCCTTTGATATAATTTGGCGTAACACATCGTTGCCGTCTTTTCATGTTGCAAATGTCAGCCCTAAATGTTACCCCTTGAAATTAAATTCTTATTAAAATTTTACGTCAAACTTGTAGTATCTTATGTGCGTACACGTACGCCTTCTTTTGTACAATCTTACGTCAAAGAAGAGATTGTGTAAATTAGGACATTATGTTAATAAATCGTTTGATGTGTTCATAAATAATAATTTATCGCTTGCAACATAATGTGATATTTTCCAAGCTAAACGTACTATGGCTTAACGTATGACAACTTTAATAATGAGCGCTCCATGTAATGTAACAGACGGCGGATGCAAGGGATGGGGGTGCAATGTGAACCCCTCCGGCAATAGATAATTGATCGTTTTCGCGTGACAGTATAAACCGAGCCATGCGCGACCGAGGTGTCTCATCTGCTGATCATTTTCGCATTATTGAACTGAAATTATACGGGAAACAATAATAGCAAAAACACTGCTTGAATATATGAAAATAAACTGTTAAGGTTTTCATACCCTAGACTGCGTCTTTGAAGCTTCAACACTGCAAGTGAATTAAATTACTAATACAGTGGAACCTCTCATAACGAGCACCTCTTATAACGAGTAATTCTCATAACAAGCAAAACAGGTTGTCAAAAAAATGCTCCCTTAACGAGCGATATTTCGCATAACGAGTAACGCAGAATTTTGGAAAGATCATTTTCACATCGTTGCTTGACTCAAGATTATTGACAAGGCGTGGGAAGGGGTTATAAAGAGAACCCTCATTTCAGCTTGGGAGAAACTTTGCCAAGGAGCGTTGTCGAATTTGATTATGAGGGGTTTGAAACAGTATCTGTGAAGTCTACAGTCAACGAGATTGTATCTTTGGCCACAATACCATGGGACTGGAAGTGGATAACAAAAATATTGATGAGCTTGTGAAAGAGTACAGTCAAGAGCTGACCACCGAAAAGCTTATGGAGTTGCATTGCTTTTCACAGCAAGCAGTTATGGAGGAGAGTTTGTTAGTGGAAGAGGAGGAAGTAGCCGAGCAACAATCTTCTGGAGCAATAAGAGAAGAGCTGAAAGCATGTGAAACTGTTGCATCGTACATTGAGAAGCATCACCCTAATAAGGAGGTGGCTATGCGTTTTACAAATTTATTCAATGATAATGCTGTCACATTTTCACAAAATTTCGAAGCGTCGGCAAAAACAAATGTCTGCTAGTAAAAAATAATTAATTATTCGTCATAAATAATAAATTAGTCGATTTTTTATCGTTTTTTGGAAATCGAAATCGCATTCCAGGTTGTTACGCTCCAAAACAATTTATAAGTATGTAATTTTACTTTAATGCACGTTAAAAATATAATTAATGTATTTTTTTCCGTCATGGAACGCATTATTGTATTTTACATTGTTTTATACGGGGAAAATTGTTCCGTACAACGAGTGTTTCACAAAACGAGTAAGATTCTGGAACGAATTAAACTCGTTATGAGAGGTTCCACTGTACAGTAAACGTATTTTGTAAATATGTTATATTATAAATAAATATAAATTAATTATGGCCCGTGAAATATCGTTAAAACTAACTGCTACCATAGAAAATAGTTTTTCTGAAATTCACTTTAGGAACAAATTTAAACCAATGCCAAACTAAGCGCCGAGGCACACTACTGTGCCGCAAGAAGTCTCAGGTGTGCCGCGGTGGAAGAAGGTTTTAAAATATGCCTCATTTAAATTTTCTTTAATTTTAAATAAATTCAACATCTATACACTCAAACAAATATTTGTCACGTTCATACACAGTGGTCAACGCAACACATTTGCCACATTTTCTTTTTTAGAGGTACATTTCTTTTTTTAAAGCATTTTTGTTTTGTGTGCCGCGGTATTAGTCCCATTCACCAGTGTGCTGTGAAGTAAAAAAGTTTGGCAAACACTGCTCTAAACGTTTCGTCGAATACAAAAAGTCATGTGATAAAATTTTTGTTCAGCACATTTGACGGATTCATTATGAATCACAATATTCCACTGAAGGGTATATAGCACACATAAATTAATTTAATTAGTTATGCTTTATTTAAGTTTTTCTTAAAATAGCTCTTTGCTTTTAAACCCCTCAATTAAAATCATTCAGTAATTGAATATTAGTCTGAAAAATTGAAACGCTTACGAAAAAGATAAAACGTGTTATTTTTTCACCGTATTACAATACATATTAAATGCCAATTTAATCAATTAGAAACTACGTTCGATATAATATATATCGTTCCTGATAAAATATTTTTTAGCTTTCTAAGCGACAGTATTTGTTTTTCTTAATAACATTGGAACCCCATTTTTACATTTTGCTGAATTGTCAATAAACATAATTAAAAGGAAAATTTAGGCGCTTAAAATAATTGAAAAACATGTATTTTATGCAGAAAATCACTCAAATTGGTTAGTTTTTATTTTTTTCCTGCTTAAAGTAACATAAAGTTTTTTTGATTAAAAAGTTTCGTCTTGTACGTCTTCAGTGGTAGAAAAAAAAGAGATTTTAATGCCTTTAATATGCCTCGTTGAATCATTTTTTTTATTGGAATTGGCTGGATTGAGTTTACTTCTTCTTCATCGGATAGTTTTTCATGACAATCACGCCTTTATTTGGTGTTTTGGTGAATTGCATATTTTTATTTTACGGGGATAACACTAATGCAACGTGTTTTAACTGTGTTTACTTCACTTTTACGATACTTTAACCGTTTGAACCGCGCAAATAAATCATTAATATGTCCCAGAGATACTGCGTGTTTTTGAGAAAAATAATTTTACCTAATAAACACTCGAATTCAATATTTTAAAAACCTATATTGACTTAGTATAGATGGCACTACACATATTTATCAAAATATTGCTTATATTCTATTAGAATACCAAGTATTTGATTTTTTAAATGTCTCGGTCATCCGTGTTCGCTTGCATATGTTCCGGACACCTGTGTCCGCTTGGTATTCAAGTAGTTAAGATGTTTAAAATATTACAACGCATCTTACTTATTTTTTTTTTTCTAAAATACCACTCGGCTCACTTCACCACTAATGGGAACATGGCAATGGCTTTAGTGGAACATTTTCTTACTCGTACACTTCCCCGCAACTCTGTTCGCATAATATTCCACTTGTGAACAACTTGACAAACAGTGCAGTATTTCAAAGTAAACACAATAGTTTCGTAGTAATTCTCGATGGAGGCAGTTACAATATTAATACCAACATGTTACCGAGTGTTATTATAAAGTGAACACGTAGCATGCAAACAAAAGCAATAGTGGAAAGCAAGCGATTAAGTTTTCGATGTTGGTGATAGCGACTCACTATTGTGGTTAGGGTACAATCAGTTTGCGGTTGCACGATATTGTGTTTCGTGTTAAGAAATATAAATGCATAAACTCACATTTTTTTTACACGAATTTGAAATAACACGGTCCACTAAAAAGAACAAAACGTCGCCCTGCTGCAAAAAGTAATAAATCGGTTATTTGGTCAACACTGAGTTATATTTGTTCATTTTACATAAATTAAAAAAGTCAACCACTTTTAACATGTTTTAATTTTAATGATTTCTTGTATCAAAACGACGAAATACTTACTATATTTTTAAATGAAATATTATTCCTAAGTACAAGATATTCAACAACACACGACAGTAATAACAAACAAAAAGCTTCATTAGATACTAACAAATTATACGTATCAGATATTTATAGCGATGAAAGCGATCTATTATGTATAGCAGTGTCTTCCAAACTTTATTACTTCACGGCTCACTGATGAATGTGACTAGTTCCGTGACACACCAAATAAAAATGCTTTAAATAAGTAAATGTATCTTTAAAAAAGAAAATGTGTCGCGTTGACCACGATGTATGAACGTGACAAATAATTCTTTGAAAGTGTAGATGTTGAATTTATTTAAAATTGAAGAAAATTTAAATGAATATGCATTATTTAAAATTAACATTTTTAAGGCTTCTTCCATCGCGGCACACCGGAGACTTCTTGCGGCACAGTAGTGTGCCGCGGCACACAGTTTGGCAGACACTGATTGTATTGTATTATGGTTTATTTATTAAAATAAATGCATACTATTTTGTGTAATTTACTTATTTGGTCGTTTATATAACGGTTTTTACACGATTTATACCACAATGTTGATCTTTTTCAAATAACATAGTTTATTAAATTCAGGGAATCAATCTCCAATGTTTCTATGAATTTCATCACTTATTTACTCCTTTTTAAATACACGGTTACTTGAAAGTGTTTTGTCAAGTCCTCGTTTGGCTCTCTTTTCGCTTCTGCCACCCACTATGCAAATTCACTTCTCAAACTTAATTAAAATTGACCACTAGTATACAAGTCTAGTAAAATGTTTGAGCTGCGTTTATATTTTAGAATAACGATTTTTAATTTTAAAAGATTGTAAGCAATTTTAGTTTGTTACTATAAAGTATATTTCAAATCCATGTAAAATTACTATCCAGTTATTCAGTTGAAAGTAATATAATGTAGGACGAATATAATCTTAAGATGGAAATCGGTTAGCTGTAATCAATGAATCGGAACAACTCAGTAAAGAAAGTTATACTTTGCAACCATTTAACTATTATAATACGCATACAGCTGACTGTGAAAGAGAAAAAGTTTCTCTCATTATCAGCTTTAATCAGACATGCACAACCTTTACCTTCTAGCGAGCAGCATAAAGCAAATTATCATGGGTTCCGGCCGCAAAGAAAAAAAAATATGGTACGCTCAATCCTCCTTTACACGGGACATACGTTCCATGTAAAATAGCCGTGCAAAAAAACAACGTAAAAAGATTTAATACATTTAGATAAATGAGTGATGAGTTCACATTATTTTGATCGTGTTATTTCGAAAACGTGAATGTAAATAAACCATGCAAAAAAAGGATTATGTGTACTTGTTTATTAAAAATCTTTTTATTGTAATGTAATTCAATAGTTAATACGATTTTGGTCTTTGTTAATTTTAAACTATTTTTTTTATAATTTGACTTAATATTTGTAGTATTAGGCCGCACAATCAAATCCAAATTTTCATTAGTAAGCTTATTTCTATTATCAGATTTATTCTCCTTCATTAAAAAAAAGCTTGCTTACATTTATCAAATAAATGTTTTACACGAAAAAAATATGTTGAGAAAAACATTTGAGGGCTGCCACTAAATTAAAAAAAGGGCCGCGGTATGTGCAACACTGGCTTAAATCAAGACAATACTGTACCTTTTCATGCTGGAAGTCCGCATTTTTTTTATATGTTATGCTACTATTTTACACCCAAGAAACTTTAATAAGATATTATTATATACCGAAAATAACACTTGTAAATTTAAAAAAAGCAATACAAAATAAATAGTTGGATTCAATAGCAACAGAGAATCAGAAAGGTGTAAGTCACTCACGTTTGGCTTAGATTTTCAATCAATTTGTACATCAAAATTAGCCAAATCTTTTTAAAAGAATTAGGGAGCACACAAAAGTGCAACATATGTACGTAATTTATTTTATAATTCAAATTTGTTCTCTAAGATATGTTATATTTTGAGTAAGAATACAGTGGGTTCTCTACTTACGCGGTTAAAGCGTTCAGATGGGTTTAGCGTTTAAGTTGAAAACCGCGTAAGTTTAAGAATACTTTTTTTTATAATGAACGAGCTTATGACTTTAGAAAATGTGTTAAAGCGAAGTCCAAAATTAAGGTGTCTAAAAATGAGTCGAGTCACATTAATAATAAAAAAACATATACCATATCGACTATGGTTAGGTAACAGGAATCAACCCTCAATTTTTAAAAAAGTAGTTTTATTTGAAATTAAAATGTTTACAACTAAATACACCATCTCTCAAAAGGACTTAAATGCTAACAAGTATCTAAATTTAGCTTTTAAGTTTGAAAAAAGGAGGGCTTGTGAAAATTGTAACCACGAAAAAGGACTTTCATAAATGTTTTTCAAATACAACTTATTTAATTTATATTACATTGACTTAATTAAACACCAGTTTATAAGTCACTTTGCACTTCAAGGTTGTGATTATTTGATAATTTGATTTTGGCCCAAAATCGTTAAAAAAATGTTTTACGTATCTCATTTGATACAGTCAATATGATATAACACTCTTAAGATTTTAATACAAATGTATCAATTATAAATAAATAAATGCGTTTTCCTCAAAACTATGTGTTGACGACTTGGATCATATCAATTCTACTACAACGAATTGAACGCACGTATCAATTATATGCAACACACAGTGATTAAAAAAAATCTTGAGTACGTAACTACGAATCCTTGTTAAAAGAAGACCTACCGTATAAAGAAATCATATACTTGCATTTTTCACAATAATATTACTATACATATTTTCAACATGTCTACGGAATAATTTAAAACATAAATTAGCAATAGAAAACATTTTTATTAAATTATAATATTGCAATTGAATTAACATTTCTTTATTGTTTCAGGTAAGTGTAATCGCTGTTATTTTCAAGTAACATTGGTAAGTGTTTTTTTGTGCCCTTGTTATTTTAAAATTGAATTGCATTAACTAAGTATTAATGAGGCAAATGAAAACTTTAAATTTTAAAAAAGTCTTGTCACATTTATTGTATGCCATTTAAATGGATGCTTGCGGGAAAATGAAATAGTTACAATCGTTTTAATTGTGAAACAGTCATTGAATGAATCCCAAATTCTGTCGATAATGCAGGATTTAAAAAAAACTGTTAATATTTTTGTGATATGTCAATTATTACATAAGATTAGTATTTTTATTGAATTGAAAAATTGTAAAGTTTGTTCTCATGTTTTTTTTTTTTTTTTAACCATGTCCGCTCCCAATGTGGAGCATATGGACTCCTAATGGAGTTTATCTCAACAGAAGTGTTTCTACGAGAACTGCTTGTTACTCAGTTGCACAACCTCTCTTTTTCCAAAGAGAGTAGGGATAGAAGGATTGGGCTAGGACAGGATTAGTGGTAAGCTAATCGCTGTCGATACGCCCCGTTCATGGGATAGGAAAGGTGAGAGGGGGGAATTCAAGACATCACATACATCCATGCCTTTGAACAGAAATTCATAAATCGATTGAAAAATCAATTTATAAAACTGTCCGTACCGAGATTTGAACCCGGGCCCTCTTTAGCCGAAGCCAACACCGTTGACCACTCGACCACACAGGCGGCAAGATTTCAAGTCATGTATACAAGATTTGAATTCAAAGATTAACTAACCTGAAAAATGTATATATATAAAGTTTCAATGCCCACTACTCGTTACTTTACATTTAAAAGATACGGTATAAATCACGTGGTATAGAGCTATCAACAGATTACATAAAAAATAATAGCACTTCGTTATTATATGGGACCGTATGGAACACGTTATGGTTTCAGAATAGTCAGGCACCCTTGATGTGTTTAGTAAGCTGCACTTTGTCTCCTTTAGGGATACATAAACCGGTATTATTTCCCGAGACGGTTTTCTGGCAATGTAACCGAATACAATTCATTCGTGATCTTAATAATAAATGACTTAGTTTAGCAATAATTTTGACCACGAACTTTATCAAATACGCTGACACTGTTAACCCCAAATATACATATCGACTGTGAAAACGGAAAAATGGACGTTACCCATACATAAAAAACTTTACAATATACACAAAAAACGTTTTTTGATCATTTTGAGCCAAAAGCAAATTTTGAAATATGCACAACTAGGGCATCCAATCCCGGGATCCCGTTCAATTTTCTGATCCCGAAATTCCGGGATTGAGATGGCCGCGATCCCGGGATTTCGGGATTGAGAAATTTTGAGCAAATTCTCGAAATTTACACGAAATTGGCAAATTGAAGACTTCAAATTCCTCGGTTAGCTAAAAAAAAAAACGAGTTTCCGTGAGATTCCGGGAAAAAGTATAGCAAATTGAGGATTTCAAATTCCTCGGTGAGAAAATCTCAATCCCGGGATTCAAAATAAATCAATCCCGAAATCCCGGGATTGGGAAAAGGCTTCGGGATTGGATACCCTTTGCACAACCTTAAAAATCATGACTGATAAATTGGTTTTTAATTGATTTTATCTGATATTAATAAAATAAATATAAAAAAACCTTTCTTAGTCTTTTTCCTGATCGCTATTGACACATGCCTTTCTTTTTTCATACTAAAAAGCTAAATTTAGATATTAATTCGGAATTTCCAACGTACATCCTTTTGATATAACATGTATCAAGTTGTATACATTGTGATTATCGAAAAAACCTGTTTTGAAAAAACTGTGGATTACGTCATTTTTCCTTTCCACTGTCGATATGTATATATTTATCGAAAAGTACTTATTATAAGTAAATTAATTGATTTGGCATTTACTTGGTAGAACTCCATTATAACAGATTAAAAATATCAAAGTATTTTAGTTCTACAGTTTTTAATAATTTTTATGCGTTGATAGCTATTTCGGCTTTTAAAAACCCTAATGTAATTAATAATAAATATTAGTATAATGTATCCTAATTTACTTCCCATATTGCTTATTGTTTTTCGAAACAATAAAGCCATAGTTAATAAATTTAATGTAATGTAATTAATAACAAATATCAGTTTAATTTTATCCTAATTAATGTTTTAAGAAATAAACCCAGATTGTTAATCGTCCTTTGAAACTCTAGAATCACATCTAATAAGTGTCATATTGTAATTATAATTAGGATGTTAAAGTGAATAACTTGATGCATTGTGTAACTCTTCAGAGCCAGTATATATAACTGAGCAAAATATAAGTTTAAACATAGTTCTGACGATGGCGAAAGCCGAAATAGCTATCAACGCATAACAATTATTAAAAACTGTAGAACTAAAATACTTTGATATTTTTAATCTATTATAAGTAAAGTTTGTTTCTAATAAATTTGCTTGCGGTGGATGTTAAATATTCTAAAATATATTTTATCGTAACTATTTAACGCCGGTTAATTCTGTTTGTATTCAACATTTTGAATAATCAGAAAATATAATTTATTTCAACATAAAAAAGCACGATAGAAGATGTTGAATGGTTTTTAATATAAATATATACAGAATTTATCAGTTTGCAGTTTTTCTGTGAGAATGATAAGAGGTGAAGTGATTCAAGTGGTATTTTAGGTTTTAATATTTTACATGTCTTAAAGAATCGTATAGTTAAAGCAGTGGCGGCCGGTCAATGTGGCATTCGATCAATGCACCCCTTGGATATTCAGGGGCGGTTATATGTCATGAAATAATATTCAAACATAACATTTATACCAATCACTCATTTAAAATTCTTCATGTATTTATTGTCTAGAATAAATATTTTAGAAACAAATATTTTATTTAATTATAAATGTTATTGAATTTAAAATGAGGGAATGGTATAAATGTTATTTTTTAATATTATTTCATGAAATATAGCCGCCCCTGCATATACAAAAGGTGCACTGATCAAATGCCCCATTGACCGGCCGCTACTGAGTTAAAGTAACTTCAATAAATACACACTGCAACAGTGCTATCTCCTTAAAATAAATGTGTGCAATCCGATAAAACACCAAATAAAAAGTTTTTTTATTTTACTACATGGCTCACTTCACTTCTCGAGGGCTTATATTATATATGCCACAGTTTAAGCAACAAATCTTCTCAATATATACATTCACTAGTCATTATATAAATAAAGTAGAAGAAGCCTACATAAGTACAATTCACATTAACTTAGACTAGTCAGTATATAAACTCACCGACGAGCGCTATATCATCATGTAAATGTACTAAGTCTGATTCAGTGGCGGCTGGTCAATGTGGCATTGGATCAATGCACCCCTTGTATATGCACGGGTGGTTATATTTCATGAAATAATATTCAAACATAACATTTATACCATTCACTCATTTAAAATTCTTTATATATTTACTGTCTAAAATAAAATATGTATTAGAGAAAATAAATACATGAATGATTTAAAATGAGTGAATGATATAAATGTTATGTTTGAATATTTTTTCATGAAATATAACCGCCCTTACATAAACAAGGGGTGTATTAATCCAATGCTACATTGACCGGCCGCCACTGGTCTGGTTAATATAATCGAATAAATATACATACTCACAAAACCGAATGTCAAAAAAACCGATAAACTCGTGATTGCCAACCCTAACGCCGGCGCACCATATGATGCATCTTCTGTCTCCACACTCAGTGTGTGTACAAATTTAGAAATAAAGACCCCCCCTACTTTAAGACGTGACGTAAACGTCTCACACCTTACTTAATCGTCTCTGTCGATTTATTTTAATTTTAATTTTGACCCAATCGCGTGCGAGAGCGTCGGCAATGTATTATGGAATCCCATGCACTTTAACTCATTGCCGACTGCTAGCAGAGCGATTTTTTTTAACATTTTATTTTAATTAAAAAATAAATCGCACTTGTTTACTGGATGATAATATTCGACTGCAAATTATGAAATATACACAACCTTGAAGGGACTGATAAGCTGGTGTTAATTGGACTCGGTCTAATATAATGATTAGGAAAAGTCTTTTTTCCTACACACAATTTTCACGGGTCCTTCTTTTTTTCAAACCTAAAAAATAAATTTAGATACTTTTTCGGAATTTTCAACTGGCACTCATTTTATAGAACGTAAATCAATTTGTAAACATTGTGATTATTGAAAAAACTGTAGGTTAAGTCTTTTTGCCTTTCCACAATCGATATGGTTGCTAATCATAAGTATTTTTTTATCCGACCTTTATTTACACAGAGACTTGGAAGATATTTCTATTTTTTCCGTATATTTTTATCGCTAAAGTGGGTACAGGTTGAGATTGCAATACTGGACGAATATATTAATATTTCGGTATATCATTTTTAAAACCGGTATTGCAAATTTGTCGGGTTGCTAGCTTCCGTGACAGATCTTACGGGTTTGAGTCCCAGTACGAACAACATTATTCAATCTGATTTCTGTTCGAAAGTATGTGTGTCTGTAATGTCTAAATATTCCATCCCACCCTTTCAATCCTTTAATAACAAGGTGTAGCAGGATTGATTAGTTAACGAGTGTTTCTGTCTTAGCCCCATCCTTCTTTCTCTACTACTCTCGTCGAAAAAGAGTGGCTGAGCAATTAAGTAACAACAAATTCTCGTAGAAAAATGTTCTGTTGAGAACATTCAGTTCTCTATTAGGAGGCCACATGTTCCACATTGGGAACGGACATAGGAAAAATGAATCTGATCTTATTATTATTTTTGACTGTAAATAAAAATTTCGATTGAATTATTCGTCTGGGCCTCAATGTGTTGCGTCATCCAGCGTCGGTTGTTTGCGTCGCGACGTCGGCGTGCATGGAAGCTTTTTAGTTTTTATTGAAAGCACGCTGACTATAATTAGTTGTTACTACACGTCTGACGTCCGCCCAAATGATGGCGGTAATAATATTAAACGTGGAAAATTAAATGTCGTAAACTGAATACGTACACCTGCTTCCATGGAAGTCGGATCTGAGTTTGTAAACAATATACATGCATCCGTAAAAATGGAAGTGCTTCTTCCATCAAAGCTTTACGTCGAGAAACTGTACTGTTAAAGTGGCGAGTAAATACATATCACCAGATCAATACTTTAAATATGTTAATCATTCATGAGGAAAAGAACTTCAAATGTTGTTTTTAATCCATGTCCAAATTTTCATCAGTAATCTTAATTCTCAGAACCACTTTATTATGCTTTAAACAACAAAACGGCTAGCTCACGTTTATTCAATTCAATGATTTACTTTTCTATTTTAAAAATATGTATTATATTAAAAAAAAAAACGTTTTGTCGGGTCTATGGCTCAGCGGTTAGCGTTGTCAGTTTCAGTACCAGATCTCAGGGGTTCGACTGTCACTACAGCCAGCACTTTTTAGATTGATTTATCGATTTCTTTTTGAAGGTATGGGTGTTTGTGATCTCGAAGTTGATGTTGATGAAGAAGTTGATTGATTGAGTTACAAACAGTTATCTTTTTTCGGTCGAGATACCTCCATTAGGGGGCCATATGTTCCACATTGGGAGCGGACATGGATAAAAAAAAATATATATATTTTAATTTTGAGATAAAACATTCGAAAGCCTTTAGCAAAAAAATGGGCCGCGGGTTGTGTATTACACTCCTTTAACTACAGAGCGAAATCAAGACGATTGTGCTTTCAGATTACAATATGTATTTAAGTTGCTCAACTGCAAACATTTTGAATTCAGTTAGTAATTATTGTTTAATCATTCTATTACAAATTGTACGATACGATTGAGTATATATAACTATATCTTTTCTTTTCGTTATTATAGCAGTAATACCACGTACTTCTTTGCCAGGACGTACGAAGTGCACACACCTAATAATTGCAGCGTTTCATTGTCGTATAAGTGTCGAAGGGTGGTCAAGCTATGCAGCTCACAGTGCACGGCGCATGTAATTTTGCGGCCACGATGCAGTCAGTTCCTGACTCATGCCCATGATATACATTCGGCTGGGTATTGCCAATGACGAGGCCTGAAATGGCGTCTTCAGAGAAACTTAGGCTATCCATCGAGCAGTATCAATTCACCGAAATACAGCTTAACCCAAGACTACTACTGTTCTAAGCGTTAGTTATTCCATAATTATGAACTAGACGGCAGACATCCAGTGGCGGATTATCCTATAAGCGCATGAGGCGCCTGCTTGGGGCCTCCGAATCTTAGGGGTCTCAAAAATGGCTTAAATTATATAACCAATATACTCTTTGTTCAGATTTTAATATATATTTACTATTTTACATGAAATATTTTGATGCTTTTATCTTATTAAAAAAACAAGGCTTCCAAATTTTATTGCGCCTGGGGCTTCTCGTATGCTTAATCCGCCACTGCAGACATCGTAAAGTTACTTACTATTATCTGAATCACGTTTTTATTGCCATATTAAAAATAATGTCAAATAATAAATTTAATGTTTATTTTAAATAACATTTTATCAACGTTCTCCTCTTAATAAGTGCATTCAGTCACGTGTAGTTTCCCGCAAAATCCCGCCCGTCGTCTGGGATTACCCACTTGTTTCCTTGGCAACACCTGAATGTAGGGGATGATTGCCTTCAATGGCGGTCCTCGAGATTCTAAATCCTCCGGTTTTGGCCGGCCCTTCTGAGCGGAGAATGCCGTTTTCAAATCACGGGGGAAAACCCACCCCTGGCAGGCTGTCTGGCCTCGAGATGTTTTTCATACGTCTTATTAAAAATCCTCTCTTTGAACCGCCATACCCTCCATCAAATAGATCGAATAAAGTGTTTTATTTTGCTAAAATAACAATCCAAAACACCCCCGTGCTTTTTTAGATCTGTATTTTATTTGAATTTATTTTAATATTATGTATACACAGCATTATAGCATAGAGTGCTATGTTAAATTATCCATGACAACTTGTAACAATAAATCTATATCGATATCCAATTCCTTCTTTCCAAACCTTGCCAGTTCAAATCGAGAGTTCAAATCGAAACGTTTTATTACGAAGTAGAGACTCCTCGATACTCATATCGTATCATTTTAATTAATAAGATTAAGTGATTTATTTATAAAGTGTAAAATTTATGTAGATGGAATAAAGTTGAAAGAAAATTGAATTTAAATTAAGTGTTTTAGTAAAAATATATCCATAAAACTAAAAATAATTTGCGTTTCATTTAAAAAATAGTCAATTAACCAGTTTCGTGCAGGATATGGTAAACAAACAAGTAAGTGTGATATTTGTTCGAAATACGTTTATACAGTATAAGTGACCATAATTACACACAATTAAAATGTTTAACACCTCTAACATATAATTAAAAAATCATCAAAGGTTAATAAATTGTAAGTGGTGACTGGTGGTAATTGTGAACATAAGTAAACGCAATGAGCGAAACCTGTCCTGACCTTTTAAATATTTTGTAATAAAGTGAAAATGAATATTGTGTTTTTATTAATATAATGCCTTTCCACCAAGTATTGACAGTGAACACCCTAAAAGTGATTACTTATTTGTAAATTGAATACTTTTGATTTATTTCTCAATCGAATTATAAATTTCAGCTCGAACGCGTGGATGCTTAAAATTGCTCCACAACCCTTCCGATCCTTAAAACGACCCGTAACAAGTACGATTCACTTACCACTAGAGATTCTGTGTCGAGACATCCCGGGACAAAAGTCCCGGGACTTGTCGATTTTTTTGCTGCACATTCGTGGAAAATATCCCGAGAATTGTGACTGTAATTTATAATGTGCTAATAATATGTACATTTTAATTTTGAAAAAAAAAATTGTGGTAAAGAAACCTTCAAAAGTACTGATGTGTGTTGAATGCAAGCAAGTATAAGAGAAGAGCCCCAGGAAAAATGGACACGACATGGTCGGGACGTGACACTTACCCGGGGTAGATAGAAAAACAGATGTTTGGGATTTATAATTTCGTAGAAGTTTCAAATACCATGTGTTTATATATTGTAATATAATTGTAGCAAAAGCAAATTACAAAATATCAAAATTAAATGTTCATACCTGATGTTATTTTATGTACAAATGTTTTTTCACTATTTCACAAAGATACCCAAGTTTCAATAGGACAAAAAAGGTCTAAAAGTTGTATTGTATTGAAGTTACGGTCACAAATTTACTCCTGACGGCGGCGTCATTGATATTTTTTCATTACATCTACCGTTGCCATCCCTTCTTAGTAAACAAAATACCCGTAAACATTGCAGACATCCATTACATAAGAAAAATAATAATTATTAAACATTGTATTAAAAAAACGCGTGTATGTAATACATAAATACATGCATGCAAATATTTAATTTTAATAAAATTATAATTTTATGCCGCCTGTGTGGTCGAGTAGTCAACGTTGTTGGCTTTGGCTACGGAGGGCCCGGGTTCAAATCCCGGTACGGACAGTTTTATAAATTGATTTTTCAATCGATTTATGAATTTCTGTTCAAAGGTATGGATGTATGTGATGTCTTGAATTCCCCCCTCTCACCCATCCTATCCTATAAACGGGGCATATCGAGAGCGATTAGCTTACCACTAATCCTGTCCTAGCCCTATCCTTCTATCCCTACTCTCTTTGGAAAAAGAGAGGTTGAGCAACTGAGTGACAAGCAGTTCTCGTAGAAACACTTCTGTTGAGATAAACTCCATTAGGAGTCCATATGCTTCACATTGGGAGCGGACATGGTTAAAAAAAAAAAAAAAATAATAATTTTATTGAAGAGGAAATAAAAGTTTCGAGTCCCGGGATGTCATGGGACTTTGATTTTATCACGCCTTGAGTCCCGGGACTTTGAAAACCTCGAGAATCCCTACTTACCACTAGCCCTGAGTTGTAGTTCTAGGTGTAATATAAGAAAAGGGGTTGAGTAACTGAGCAACGAGCAGTTTTAGTAGAAAAACTTGTATTGAGATAATATTTATTAACCGTCATCTACATCTGAGGCGGAAATGCTTTTAAGAAACGGTTTTTAGCAAGCGTACACTACAGACAAGTAGAGAAATAAATCGATTCTCATATCTATCATCAATTAAAGTTTAAAGCATTCTTTTAATATCCGTATGTGATTATTCTCTCCGTACTTTCTCTCGATTTCTCGTGTGAGTTTTTTCATTCTCGATATAAAACAGCGCGAGATGAACAAATTACATGTTTTACACGTAAAGATTATGTATATATTCAGCACCGTTATGTGACGTTATGAATCATCGTATCACGAGATTTATATCCTGTCATTCTAGCAACTATATCTTGTTGGCAGGGGCGCGCTTCTATTACACTGCCACCGTGGCAATACTTTTTAATGTCAATTATGATGAATCCATTACAAAGTCTAGGCCAGTGGAAGGGAAACTGCGGCCTCTTGGCTACTCTGATGCGGCCTTTTGACTTGATCAAAATATAGACTGGGATCAAAACATTACACGCAAACTATAATTTAAGATTTCGACTGACGGTGCTCGGTCAATATTAAATTTGAATCGTTCAAATTATGAATCTGTATCCGTGCACTTGAGCACCAGAAGAGTGCTGAAAGGCGAAACCCAGGTCGTTAGTGACAAAATCTGTGTGAATGTACATGATTTGAACGATACAAATTTTATATGCAAATGTTTGTAAATAGAGTGTAATCAACCCATTATATATTCGACAGTTGAAAAAAAAAAGGGAGGGGGGGGGTTTGTTAACGTTTTCTTTACTACGGCCTTACGTTGAATCAGATAAATGAATGTAGTCTTTAGAAATGAAAAGATTCCTCACCCTGGTTCTAGTTAAATAACGGAATACAGCTGGTGTCGTAGTTGTAAACGTAGTCACTCGTGAGCTTTCGGATATGTCCTAGAGTTCGAGTTCCCGATTCAGAATTATTTATATAAGGGTTAAGCAAATGAATCATTACTAGTTGATGTTTAAAATCTTCATCAGAAGATATCATTCATTCCTTAAAAACGGTAAAAAATACATATAAATATTTATGTTTTTTTTTTGGCAAAGCTGATTTCAAAAAAAAAGATTTTTTTGCTGAAATTTGATTGCGAAAAAATATTATAAACATAAATTGAATAATTACTCATTTAATTTCAAATTCCAACAGCCAGCTCTCCTACACATGTAATAAGGACACACTCATTGTTTAAAAGAGTTACCTGTATTATATGTTTCACTAAATTGCAATGCTTGAAAAGAATTGAGAATGAGCGAAACCGGTCCTGATACAATAAATTTTATGTAAAAAAATTACTAAAAATGTTTTATTATTTTTATTAAAAAAGGAATGATTAAATTAAGTTGTTATTAAACCGTTTGCGGATACCATTACCAAATGTGTTGAAAAATATTTTTTAAAAAAATGAGACAAGTTTTCTTTTGCCACGCGTATTTTAGGGTGACCCTGATCGGAAGCGAGTTGATGTAGTTGTTCTTGGAACAATTCTTGTTCGCTCGAAAGTTGCAGAGTTTGACTTTTCACTCGGAGCAGGCCGGAATAACTGACCATGTAGGGTAGGCGGTCTCCAGCAAGTTTGCCATAACTTTTCCATTGTTTCCGCGGCCGGTCGGTGCGGCTGGACTGCGCGGTTACCCGCCCAAAGTCCGCAGTGCCCTGTCAAGTATGTAAGGCACTTAATCACTTAAAAAACAAGAGTTCGCGCTTAAAGGGTTGAGTAAGGTTGATATAGATTTATTTTGGCAACGGTTAAAGATTAAGTCGGATTTCAAAACACTGGATCGACGTCTTAACTAACAAACTGCAAAACTACATTTACAAAAAAATGGTGAGAAACGAAGTTGTAAAAAAATGTTTTTAGACACTCGAAGGATTTCGGGTGTTAAAATTGTAATATTAATGTACAATGCTTTAGTTCGAAGCAGATTTGAAAGTGGGTCGATGGTTTGGGCCCCGAGAGGTTCAAAATATACCAGGTATGGAAGAGAAGATTCAAAAGAAATTTCTAAAACTTTTCTATATATATAATATGAGGGCGTATGGATATTATCTATGGCTTTATACAACTAAATTTCTATTAGACTTGCTAAACTTTAATAGTTTAAAAGTTCGAAGAGAAATGTACATGTCTATATATTTTTAATCTTAAGTTTAATTTTAATGCTCATTGTAGAAAGTGTTTTTTTCGCAAATATATGTATGTCCAGCAGATGAGCATGTTTAAAAAATATCAAAATATCAGACCACTTATTCTTGCCAGAGAATATAATAGTAAATTTTAATATTATTTAAAATAATATGTAGATTCAACATGACTCTCGCGGGACACACTTTGTGCACCTGAGGCTAAAATTAAATAAACAAAACTGTCTTATAAATTATGCATCGACAGTGGTACGACAAGTATTAATCCGATATTTAATGTTTATGTCACTCATGTTGCCATATTGTACATATTGACTGTGGAAAGGAAAAAGGACGTAACCCTCAATTTTCCAAAACAGCTTTTTTTTCGATAATCACAATGTATACAACTTGACACATATTCTATCAAAAGGATGGAAGCTGAAAATGCCGAATAAGTAAGTATCTAAATTTAGCTTTTAAGTTTGAAAAAGATGACCTTGTAAAAAATGAACACCAAGAACAAAGACTGAAATAAAGGTTTTTCCGACACAATTTCTTTTATTATTATTAAGTTATGTCAATTAAACACCAGTTTAGAAGTTTCCGTGCACTTCAAGGTTGTGTATAATTCATAATTTGCATATGTTACAAAATCATCAAAACACGTTTTTAGCGCCCCCGGTAAAATTTTATATGTGTGGGTTACGTCCTTTTTCTTTTCCACAGTCGATATAATGGCAGAAATATTGACATGTTGCATAGTATATCGTTGTCGTTGCTTTATTATGTCTGGTGTGTTGCATTGTTTACGGTAATTAGAGCGTGTTTTGTTTGCTTTTAGTAACATTTTGGCAAAATAATTAAACATACATTGCATAACATTTACTCCATAGTTTAATATATTCAACAATGTAGTAATTAATACAAACACATAATTAATTGGTGAATTTTTAAGTAATAGTAAAGTTAAGAATTAATGAAATTAGTTTGAATTAAATTTGATAACTTTGTCATTCCTCTTGCTGTGCTACAACTTAACAACTTGTGATACGTGTTTTGCATCGTTAGGAAGTATCACCAGACTGCCGCAAACAGTGGCGGCCGGTCAATGTGGCATTGGATCAATGCACCCCTTGTATATGCAGGGGGCGGTTATATTTCATGAAATAGTATTCAAACATAACATTTATACCATTCACTCATTTAAAATTCTTCATGTATTTATTGTCTAGAATAAATATTTTATTTTATTTTAGATATGTTACCACCCTTGCATAAACAAGGGGCGCATTGATCCAATGCCACACTGACCGGCCGCTACTGGTAGCAACGTTTACAAATAATCTAATAATTGATTCAAATATTATGCTATAAAATAACAGATTAAAATAACAAAGTATTTTAGCTCTACAGTTTTTAATAATTTTATTCGTTGATAGCTATTTCGGCTTGCGCCATCGTCAGAACTATGTTTAAACTAATATTTTGCTCAGCTATATATACTGGCTCTGAAGAGATACACAATGCATCAAGTTATTCGCTCTAACATCCTAATTATAATTACAATATTACACTTATCAAAGAACGATTAACAATCTGGGTTTATTTCTTAAAATATTAATTAGGATAAAATTAAAATGATATTTATTATTAATGATATTACATAAAATTTATTAACTATGGCTTTATTGTTTCGAACAACAATAAGCAATATGGGTTTTTTCAAAGTAAATTATGATAAATTATACTAATATTTATTATTAATTACAATAGGGGTTTTAACAACGGTGATGGATTAATAATCGTTTGTTCGTTTAAGATGTTTTGTTTATGCCTATTAATCTCAAGTTGCTCTAATAAATTTAATTTTTGACCCTTATGACAAAGATGCAAAACGGTTGGCTCTCATAAATCATAAAAATATTTTATATTACTACCGCTATGTAGACGATATCTTGATTTGTTGGCTAGGAACGGAAAGACAGCTAAGTAATTTTTTACTTAAAGCTAACTTGATACATAGTAAAATTAAATTCACGCTAGAAGTAGAGATATACAAAAGCATCAATTTTCTAGACCTAACGATAACTAGAGTAGATAAAAATCATAATTTCAAAATTTTTAGGAAACCAACTTTTTGCGACACTACAATCCACGCAAAATCTCTCCACTCATGGAATCATAAACTGGCAGCATATAATTCCATGATACATAGATTAGTATCAGTGCCAATGAATAATTTTGATTACCAAAATGAACTTAAGACTATCATACACATTGCGATCAATAACGGGTACAAGGCAACGGTGATACAAAATTTACTACATAAAAAACGATTAAAACTATCAAGACAACTTATTTACCCTAACGTTATACAAGAGAACCGCTTCTTTAGATCTATTAACTACCTAGGAAGAATTAGCGAAAAAATCCACAATGAAATTAAACATTCGGTTAACGTAGCATTTAAGGTTAATAATAATTTAGGAATCCAGCTTAAAAACAGTAAAGATAAAATCAACAACCTTGACAGAAGCGGAATATATAAAATGTCCTGTGGATCGTGTAATGCGATCTACATAGGACAGACCGGTAGAAGCATTTCAACACGTGCTAAAGAGCATATAAGATCTTTTAACAATACAAAATCAGACTCACAATTTGCAAACCATTTTTTGACCGAGTCTCATGACATTAACTTAAGTTTAGAGCCAACCGTTTTGCATCTTTGTCATAAGGGTCAAAAATTAAATTTATTAGAGCAACTTGAGATTAATAGGCATAAACAAAACATCTTAAACGAACAAACGATTATTAATCCATCACCGTTGTTAAAACCCCTATTGTAATTAATAATAAATATTAGTATAATTTATCATAATTTACTTTGAAAAAACCCATATTGCTTATTGTTGTTCGAAACAATAAAGCCATAGTTAATAAATTTTATGTAATATCATTAATAATAAATATCATTTTAATTTTATCCTAATTAATATTTTAAGAAATAAACCCAGATTGTTAATCTTTCTTTGATAAGTGTAATATTGTAATTATAATTAGGATGTTAGAGCGAATAACTTGATGCATTGTGTATCTCTTCAGAGCCAGTATATATAGCTGAGCAAAATATTAGTTTAAACATAGTTCTGACGATGGCGCAAGCCGAAATAGCTATCAACGAATAAAATTATTAAAAACTGTAGAGCTAAAATACTTTGTTATTTTAATCTGTTATAAATGGAGTTCTACCAAGTAAATGCCAAATCAATTAATTAATTATGCTATAAATTAAAAAATAAAACTCTTAATTTGTCCTTTTATAATGGAAATTAATCAAGTAATATATAGAAAGAAAGCATTAGTAAATAACATTTCAAATAAGATAGCTGAATCACGATTGTTTAATTTATTTCTTTTATAACGAATGTTAGTAATTAGTTTATTATTAGCACTATCGAAGTTCGTATCTTACCCTTTCCCTGCTTTCAGTAGAAAATCACAAACCTGGACTTTTATTTTGTAATTTATAACATAAGAGTTCAAATATTTTCCTAGATTACTCGTATATTCTATACTCTTAAGTGGGATAACAAAGGTATTAATTTTGATTCTACATGAGTTACAAACAGTTCTCGTAAAAAAAATATCTGAATTACTAAAGCCATACATTAGAAGTCGATATGGATAGAAAAATTGACTTAATTTTACTAATTGAAAAATGCATTATTATTAATTTACGACGATTGCCTTACAATGTCTATTCAACAATGCAAAGCACTACAAAGAAGTCGTATTTATGATTTAGTTAATTTAAAAAAGTTTGTAATACGATTCGATATTTATGGTCGAAAAATTTACGATGGATCCTATAAAATATTCATGCATAAGGCAATACAGACTTGCGTCGACGCTCCGTCTAAAAAATGTAGCTGTCAAGTTCGATCGTACTCCCAATTCTTCATATTTTCTCGCCCTTTGTTGGAAAAGGTACTACCCTTTCTACCCTTCTTCCCGACCAATATAGGTATACTTGACTTTTGAGTGTTTTTAATCCATGCTTTTTTCTCGCCAGTTGTCTGGATTTAAAAGTCTCGGGCTATTTTGTTTGCCAAGAACTGTCAGATCATTTGCAAACAGATTTGAGTGCTTTACTTAGTTTGAACTATTTTCTCGTCATGAATAGAAAACAAAATGGCTATATTTTACAATTTATAAATCATCACCAACAATAAATATGACCCCGGATTTCAATTATCATAAAAGTACTACATATTACATAAATCACCACCCACTACGGATTTATAGTATTTCTACAGCATAGTAGCGTTACTAGAATGCACCGCGAATTACAGCTGATAATTTCGCGGTTAAGTAATTAAATACTGACCTTATTATTTTCACAAAATAAAACACTGTCTGGTAATAATTCCACATTTATTTATATGATCAAAAGCGGTTTAGATTATAACGATCATTTACAATAACAATTAGTTGAAAATGCTGCTCGTCACAAGTGAAACCGGTCCGGATCATATAAAAAAGTAAGCTTACTAAAAAGAGTGTTTTATTTTTTTAATATAATGCCTATTATTAACTATTGACAGAGAACACCTAAGTTAAAAATGATCCCCTTATTACGTTGTTTCCAGTGGCGTAGTACTAACTAAGAATGTCTGGGAGCGCTGATCAATTCTAATATTTTAATGCTCTCTAACCGCAGTGATTCAGTTTTCTTCAAGCGCTTTTCAAATACATTATTACGAAAATAAATATATTTTTCAAATATATAAAACCCATGCCTTCTAGCTGACGAAGTAGTACTTAAACCACTTTTAGGGTGTTCACTGTCAATACTTGGTGGAAAGGCATTATATTAATAAAAACAATAATCCTTTGTACTTCATTCCACTTTATTTAATATGTCAGGACCGGTTTCGCTCATTGCGAGCATTGTCAACTGACAATGCTCGCAAGTTGACAATGCTCGCAATGAGCGAAACCGGTCCTGACATATTAAATAAAGTGGAATGAAGTACAAAGGATTATTGTTTTTATTAATAGTACTTAAACCAGCGAAATCATTCTCAAAAGCTAACGACGTTCACCACTGCACCACAGATCCGAATGAAAACTTATTTCAAACATAATTTCGTTTTTTTTTGTTTAAAGAACATTCATTTACAATTCGAATGGATTTGTGATGTGTCTGATTTTAATTAAAAATAAATGCATACATAATATATTGTATTATAGAATATAATATATTAAAAAATAATATAAACATAATCGTCATATAGCTACGTAGGGAGAGGAACCGTACTGTATGTATGTTATGTGCATAGGGTAACGGGATACAAGACTTACATATAGCTATAAGTAGGGTTGCCATAATTGCCTAGTGTTAATACGGGACGTTTGTGGTAAATAAATAAATCATGAAAAACTGGGTAGTATTTGAAGGTATTTTACACTTTATAATTATATCGTTTTCTTCTTTCATAAAATTATACAATTGGGCGAACGACATTTAAAAAATATGACAAGTAAAATTACTTCAATTGTATCCATTGACAACCTGTTGCTTTCGTTCGATCATTGAGTTAACAGAATATTCTTTCCACGTTTGCATTGTTGGCTGAAATGATGAATTCATATTCGTATAGCTTTATTATACGTGACATCTGATCAATATGATTTTTATCTGTAAAAAACTTTGGCTTATTTAACACGCAAAGTTTAGAGAGAAAACAGGACGCATAGTAAGTAATACGGTGAAAGTCCCGTATAAACGAGACGCATGCCAACCTTAGCTATAGAGGGTAGATTGTTCGTGCCAAATTGAACCGCGTTGCAAGAAGCTTAGAAGAAACATCGAATGTTTTATTGTTGTTGAAATTTAATATATAAATAAACGTGATGGCTTACCTTCTATGATGTAATGAAATCAAAACTAACTATTGTTTTCATTGTGCGGCAAGGAGAACGAGCACATATTGTTGATCAACACTTTACACGTGCCATTAAAACAATCTCATTACATTATATTTACTTTGTTTGAAGTTTCCGCTATATCCAGTTTCAATAACATACATATTGTGTATTAAATACGCCATGTTTACTGCTGGTTAACTTTGAAATTGCACGTTCATTGGATACAAAGGTATAATAAAATATACGAACTTCTGTTTGTATCATAAATACCTGCAGCCACATTTCCAACAACATGAACTGTGAATTTAAGATTTCGACTGAAGGTGCTTGGTGGAATTTCAATATTAAATTTGAATCGTTCAAACTATGTAATTCTTGAAATTCTTGAATTCAAAATTATATGATTCTTGAAACTGCTCACTACTCAAATCTGTTGGCATCCCCATGGGCTCATCCTTTTTGCCAGCAATGGATTTGGACTCAGTGATGCATTTGTATCTTATATAAACACGAAACTTTCATTTGCTAAGCGTCAGTTTAAGTTCATCCGTGCACTTGAATGCCTGAAGATGCCGAAAGGCGAAACCCGGGTCGTTAGTGACAAAATTTGTGAGAATGTACATAGTTTGAACGATTAAAAAAAAAATGAACTGTGAAATAAATATATTAAAGGTTTGGCTGCCTTTCTGCTAGTTATCTACAACAGGGGTTCACAAAGTGTGTGGCCCATGAGATTTGTTTTAAATCTAGATATTATTATATTCATTCGCTGGTTTTGTTTGCTGTGCTCATAGACAGCTTCTTAAAAAAGATTTCTCGATCATTTTATGAAATTCTGTTCGAAGGTGAAGAATCTTTGCGGTATTTATTTGTTTCCTGTTATCCAATTCTAAAAACAGTCGTAGCGAGAATGATTGCCTAACCACTTGTCTTGTCCTAGCTATACTCTTCTATACTATACGAGCTTTAACGGTGTTCAACAATATTGCTTCTGATGTCGACATATTCCACGTAGACGTGGGTGAGTTCCGACGAATACTATTTTTTATGTATTAAAGTAGAGTTTGTCGGAGAGCTTACTCAGTTGACTTCCTTGCCATTTTTTTTTTCTACTGCTTTTAATATTACATTGTACAATTTTTTCTCAACCTTGTGCAATGTTAAATAAATAAATAATACTAATAGTCTCTATAAAGAAGTAAGTTAAGCATCTGAGTAATAAGAAATTCTCATAGAAAACGTCTGTTGAGCTCCAATATGAGTCCATATTATCCACGTTTGGAGCGAACATGCCAAGTCATTGAACTAAAAAGAAACTTCATGTACAGATAAGGCTGACCCCCGAATTTTCTAAAATAGCGCTAGATTTTAAGCAATTAAAACAACGTTGTTTATTGATCGCGTAAAAGTGAAGTCGCGTATTAAAAATTCTCCGTAAATAAAGGGATTTATGCACATTGTTTTATGTTGAACAATTTATCATTTCTCTTAAGGACACAGTAATAATTTATGAAAGTGTGGGCTGTCAACGCTGAAGGAGAATGTATACGGTTAATGCAGTTAATGCATATGCTGACGTAATCGCCAGTGTGGTTCAAAAGTTTATGCCCCAACACATCTGTAGAGGAGCTTAAATCAGTTTCATATCTTTTCAGATGTATTGAAATGCGTAATCGTTTGACGAAAGTTGTGCTGATTTCCCTGTCGTAAAAAAATAGCAAAGACTTCCAAATTTTCCCAGTGATATAGGCCTATGAAAATAAATGAATAACTTATTAACTTCTTTTTCTTCTCTCGTGTTATAGTCCTATGTGAACCTTGGTCATCTTAATCAATCTGTATCAGTTTTGCTGGTTTATCTACTTTTCTACGCCAACCGTTGATTGACTCCCATCACTCGACACTTTATCTATCCAGAAAAGTCGCAGTATTTTAATATTCAGACAGAAAATCAAATTTAAAAAATAATAAATTATAGGATCAGCTTTGGAAATTATAGTATTCATTGTTTTTTTTCCGAAAAATCATTATTAACGACTTATAACTTATTAATAAAAACACAATAATCCTTTGTACTTCATTCCACTTTATTTAATATGTCAGGACCGGTTTCGCTCATTGCGAGCATTGTCAACTGATAAGAAATATAATTTAACAATGCTATTTATACAAAATTGAAAAGTTATACACAGCAATTGGCATTGAAAAGAAATTGCCAATTACATTAAAGTGATTCTAAAATAACACAAAATTAAAATGTTCAACACATCTAACATATAATTAAAAAGTCATCCCAGATTAATAAATTCAGAATGGCGATTGAAATTAATTACAAACATAATTAAAATTTGGGAAATTTTTGACAAAGTGATAAAATGCTACATTAACAAAGTGAATATGCTTAATGATAGTTTTATGTTTTCCCATGACAATGCTCGCAATGAGCGAAACCGGTCCTGACATATTAAATAAAGTGGAATGAAGTACAAAGGATTATTGTGTTTTTATTAATATAATTGCCTTTCCACCAAGTATTGACAGTGAACACCCTAAAAGTGACTTATAACTTATATTCATTAATGAAAATAATGTTCGTACAATATAACTCGAATGATTCTCTGAAAAATAACGGCTAAAATACAAAAAGTAAAATAAACGTAGTCGCTTATGAAAGTCATCACTTGTAGATTAATCAATAATATAAAATGTTCATCCAGCGATCTCATTATCATATATATATATATATATATATATCCATGTCCGCCCCCAATGTGGTGCACATGGATGGCCTCTTAATAGAAGTATCTCAACAAGAGTTTTTCTACGACAACTGTTTGTTACTCAGTCGTTCAACCTCTCTCTTTTGAAGAGAGTAGTAGAAATAGAAAGAGTAGAGCAGGACAGCACTAGTGCTAATCACTCTCGCTGCACCCCATTACTTTGGGTTTGAAATGTTGGGAGGATTCTTTAGACATCACAAACATCCATACCTTCGAACAGAAAAAATGTTGTTCGTATTGGTAATTGGAAGTGTGAAGTCCGGCAGGAAAGCCAACGATGTTGACCACAGTGTCATAGACTTGACAATCATAATAATAATATCATTGTATTATAACACGTTATATGTCGTATTTTTTGTGTCTCCATAACTGGACATTTATTATTTTATTCGATACCAATCTTTCACTTGGACAAGTCTCAGCAATGTTTCCATTTGAAAATTAAATGACAACACTGATTACTCACATATATCACAATGGAAATTGGGATACCCGTTAGTACTAGGGCTAATTCCGAGATTTCAGATTGACTGATTTATACCCCTAGATTAAAAAAGCACACTATAATCGCAATCTCTCGCCGAATCGGAGAGCGTCGCTATATATTACATTAATGTTCTGAGCCATACGGTATACTGCAGAATGTCGAGGCAATGAACTGTTCTCACAACTTCTCGACGAGGCGTCTTGAGGCGAGCTTTCCGGCGTCGCTGGCGTCTACACTGCGAAGCCTTTGTTGATATCATTAAAGCTTTAAGGGATGTTTCCACTTGGCTCCTCAAACACATCGCACAGGCTTGAACACAATGGTATATTTTCTTTGATGCAGGTCTTGTTTCATTTAAGGCGCTGTTCAATTTAAATCATATTCGATATGAAATATTGTTTTTTTATTAAAGATTTTCTTCCAAAAAAGCACACTCTACACAACTGCCTCTGGGACTTTTTATCACAAAGAAAATTCTACATTACATGTTAGTTCAATTCAAACTTTATTCTTTATGTTTATCGATGCTCTGTAAAATGTGTCAATGTGTAATTAATAATTGCTGTTGTGTAGTCCAGTGGTCAACGTCATCTGCTTCGACTACTGAAGGTCACTTGAATCCCATTATGGACAGTCTTACTTATTTTGTTTTTAATTGTTATGAATTTCGACTAAAAGGCATGGATGTATGTAATGCCCTGAATTCTCTCATACCCATCCTATTGTAAAAACGGGCGTAGCGAGAGAAATTAGCTAACTGTTAGTCCTTTTATAGCCCTATTTTTATTTCCCTACTTTCTTGAGATAAAAGAAAAGTTGAAAACTGATTAAAAGCAGTTCTGGATTCTACACAAGAAGTCAATATTTCTCATATTAAGAGCGGACATGGTAACATAAATAACGTGTATCATTATCAGGTGAAAATGCTCGTGATGAGAGAAACTGGTCATGATCATATTAAATAAATGTAGAATAAGCAGAAGAGTGTATTTTTTAATATAATGCCTTTCAAATAAGTGTTGAACACCTTAAAATTGAGTTAGTTTCTATTCATATTCAAATACTTCCCTCTTAAGTCATGGTTGAGATATTTTTAAAATAAAACGAAAAAATCCAACGAAAATTTTTGAGAGCAATAAATTAGACTTAATATCTTTTTAAAATATTGAAATACTGCTACACTTTTTCCAGCAATCAAAATTCTCCTCTCTGTTTGCTTAATAAATAACCATTATAAATCGGTTACGTTGTTATTTTATCGTTATCTCTTCGTTTTATTTTCAGCATCTTTAGACAGATTCAGTTTTATCTTATAGTTCCGACGATGGCATGATGCGTAATAAATAAATCGAGTGGTTCTTAACATAATAAATATATCGCTCACAATAAAACCATACATCGCATATCACCACTTGCCACATTTATTTTTTATTTTTTATATAATCAGCTTCACAATGAAATAACAAGTGCTTTAAAGTCGTCAAAAATTCGATTACGATTTCAAATTTTCAAAAAGTGAAAAAAAATAATTCCTTCTTTGAAATTGTGTTCATTTAAAAATAATAATATCCCTTTCTTAATTAATTTACAAACACTCCAGATAATTCTAGTAAATACAGTCATTATTTCAACAATAAAAATGACGAACAGTCATTTTATCGTCCGCTGTGGTCTAGTTGGTTAGGGCTTGCTCTACCGACCAGTCGGTTCCAGGTTTGGTTCCCGGTAAGGTCAATGTAAAATTTGAGACATAAAACGTGGGTGTTTAAAATAAATTCACGATTGACTTACAACAAATTCTCATCGAGTTTTTCTCATATGATCTTTCGCATTGGCATTAGCTGTAATACCAAATATTAAAAAAAATAATGTCGTGTAGATTACGAAGTATTGTTTTATCTTTTATATAAAACTATTTTTTTTCATTATTGTAAAATAATTCTTATTTCTAAATGCTATTTCAACCAACAAAATATAGTTCTACACTTTATGCGCTAGACAAAAACCAATATAATTGCGTAATAATCGGGTCGGGTCCTTTGGCGCAGTGGTTAGCGTGGTTGGCTTCTGTGTCAGACTTCACGGGTTCGAGTCCCAGTACGAGCGGCATTTTTGGATCGATTTATCGATTATTGTTCAAAAGGATTGGTGTTTGTGATGTCTTAACATTCTCTCGTCCATTTCCGACCCTTTAATAACTGGGTTTAGTGAGAGCGAATAACCAATCGCTCTCACTAGTCCTGTTATATCCTTATACTTATATCTCTACTACTCACTTTGAATAAAATAGGTTGAGCAACTGAGTAACAAACAGTTCTCGTAGAAAAAATCTGTTGAGATACCTCTGTATGGAAGCTATATGCTCCACATTGGGAGCGTACATGGATAAAAAAATTATTAAAACCAAAATCAGAAAATAATAATGTAGAATAACTAGAATAAATTCTGATAAAAAACCGCGTGATAAATAATACAATTATAATTTTTATCTTATGCAAAGTTTTTTTTGGAGTAAAATGTTTTAAACTCTGGCTAGGTTGATGACATTTTCCCACCAAATTTAATAAAAGCTGCTTTATATTTAGTGCTATAAAGTTTTGGGTTGGTGGTTGGCGTGTTGTAATTGTACTTTACTGTAGCGAAAGCTACTATTGAATTAAAGGGTTGTTCGATATTGCCAACTTAAAACTAGTAAAAACAAATAAAGTTTAAGCTAAACCAGTAGCAGTTTTAATTAAAACATATCACAATCGGAAATGTTTCTATTATTACGGATAAAGTTGTGATAGCAATAAACTATTTACGTCATTGCTCGCAAGCTTAGTTTAGTTGTTCTGTTAATATTGTTTGTTTTCCAAGTTTTAATTCAATTATTTCCAAACGCTCCTGAATGAAATGACTGAGCGAGGTTTTCAACTGTCAAATCAAAGTCGTAACTTATGAGCAGAAAACTTTTCTCAATTAAATAGTCAAAACTTTAACAATAATATTATTATTTGTATAGCACAACTTTCGATGTTTGTAACAATCGGGCCGGGCCGCCTTATCCCACATTTGGACCTACCCTGGCAGGGTTATGCCGCTTTCCCCATTTCTAGAAATACTGTTGAGAGTTGTTAGCAATGTAAAAAAATGACTTTTCATGAAACTTCGCTCTTGCATTTGTTGTGTTACAAAACGTGACACGCGTTTCGCCTCTTTGAGAACCATCATCAGGCCCTAGTAAGGTGTACGAATGAACTGAAAATTGATTGTAATTCTTAATTCTTAATTCTTATAAATTACAAAATAAAAGTCGGACATTGTTTTTTTCTAGTGGACATAGGAAGGGGGACAGTACAAACTTTGACGTATAGTACTAATTATTTTCAATAGGAGTCAGTGGCGGATTAAGCACATGCGTGGCCCTGTTAACATAAAAACGTCAGAAGATTCCATGTGAAACAAATAGAAAATATTAAAATGAGAACAAACAGTATATGGGATACATAATATAACATATTTTTGAGGCCCCTATGAATCGGAAACATTAAGCGCGTGTCTCATTCGTTTAGGAGTAGGGTATCCAATCCCGGAGCCTTTTTCCAATCCAAACTTTCTCCATCCCGAAATCCCGGTATCGCAGCCGTATCAATCCCGGAATTTCGGGATCAGAAAATTGAACGGGATCCCGGGATTGGATGCCCTAGTTAGGAGTGGTAAATTCCAATAGAAGTAAATACAACAATGGTGATTTCAATATATTTTTTTTAAATGAGTCGAGTTTTTTACGACACCGACTCCAACTCCGTAGTCCTACAAACAACCAAAGGTATGACATCGTTTGTAAATAATAAATACACAAAAAAAACAAAATAAAAAATGATGTTTTAATATTTTAAACATTTTCGGATTAGAATAAGATCGAGACTGACTTAGTTAAAAACTCTTGACTTAGTTAAAAAAATGTATGAAAAAAATGGGCAACGTTGTTTTTTTGTTTTCAGAAAGGTCTCTTCTTTTAATTAATAATTCAATAAATTTATGGATTTGTGCTCGAATTCATGGATGTCTAAATTCCCTCTCCCAATCATCCAATTCTAAAAACTGGGCAAACACGGATAGCTAATTACTGTTACCTAATTCCCTAGCACCATCATTCTCTTCATAGTCTCTTTAAAAAAATAACGTAACGAATGAATAATGAGCAGTTGTCGTAGGTCTACTTCAGTTAGATTGCTACAATGCAATAAGTTGCACTAAAAATAAAAAGATCAGCCTCATTTCCGTCACTCACGCCAACCCTCATAAGAAAATGTGAAGTGACATCACGAACGTGCTTCAGGTCATCTCGTTCCGATTATTCAGATTCCGCTGCCATTCCATTGTCGAGGGTTCCCATTTAATCCTAAATCTTCCCTCCTTGCCTCCTTCACTCCACAATGCTGAAACTTATTCATTTCGAATGCAAATTGAATAAAGCGCGAATCAAACAGTGATAATACGCGGTAATAATCACGTCGGTATGCGGGCTTGGAGAGACAGAATAAAGGTATTGCACTGTAGGGAGGATAATACCCAAAATTGTGAGGATTACGTGAAAATAAGACAATAATTCAGCTGTGGTTTTGTTAAGAAATCATTTACGGGAATCTTTTGATTAGCTATGTACAAACCTTCAATTTTTTAAAAGTTTTGGTGTAAATATAGAAGCGATGTTTCTGAACCGAGGGATTCACAAAGTGTGTCACGCGAAATTTGATATTATTATTTTTCTTAATACTGTATATTGAAAATGACTAAAAATAAATGCAAATTTTTTGATAGTTATTAAACATGCTCATCAAATGGCTTATTTATTTGAAAGTATAAGTAGTGTCGGGTCCTATGGCGCAGCGGTTATTGTTGCTAGCTTCCGTGCCAGATCTCATGGGTTCGAGTCTCATTACAAACAGCATTTTTTCAAACGATTTCTGTTCGAAGGCATGGGTGTTTGTGATGTCTTAATTTCTTAGTAAAACTTTTGCTTAACTGCCATTCCTTGTATACGTTGGACTGTATACACTGGACTCTTTTTTACCCGGTTTAAAAATAAAACGGAACTACATTACTTGCATGTACTTACTACTCAGTACTATGTGCACAGAAGTTTATTCATGTAAACCCGAAAATTTTAACTGAAATATTACATAGGCTCTGGATATCTCGAGTGATGAAAATGATGCTTAACCAAATGTACGTAAACGGGGTTGTCTATTGTTTGAAAGTGATGGTAAATAATCGTAAGAACGAAGTATTTTTTTAAAATATTTTTCTTAATAAAATACATAATAATAATAAAAATAATAAAAGATTTTTAGTACTTTTTCCACATAAAATTTATTACATCAGGACCGATTTCGCTCATCGCGAGCATTATCAATGATGAGCGAAACCGGTCCTGATCTAATAAATTTTATGTGGAAAAAGTACTAAAAATCTTTTATTATTTTTATTATAATGCCTTTCCACCAAGTATTGACAGTAAACACCTTAAAAGTGATACATAATAATGTTTTTTTTGGATATCTAAATTATGGAGCTTTATTTATTAGGTCGCGTTAACTTCATCGCTAATGTTTTGGGAGTTTGTATTCCCTTACCATCGTTGCCGACGGAAGGGCGTGATCGCTACAGAGTTGAGAAACCGTTAGTGAAACCAGTTCACGGGGACTCTATATGCATTCATTTGCAAATTACATTATATATGCTTCCCCTCATACCATATCCATACATGTACACACACATGCGCATATATACGTATACACATACAATACACAAGGAAGTCAACCATTTTTTGATAGCTTGAATTAAAAAATATTTAGATCCACAGTGGAACATATCTGCCGTGTCTAAATAGAGTCAGTCCAGTGTAAATCGGGCCTATTTTTGTTAGATTAGTCATTTGTTAGAATAACCTTTCCAAGATAATTTGACTTAAGTCATATAATGTTGACCCTACACGTCTGGTAAACACTTAACGGTACTGTCACACCTGTGTGACTCCATACTCTGAAGTTAAATGTACAGTGACGTACTGACGTAATATTATTTGTAAACATGTCATACTTAATAACAATAATTAAAATAAGTACTGAGAAAAATATTGCGTACGTTTCTTTGGATTACATTGATATCAAGCAAAGGCATGTTAAAGCGGGCGTGGCTTACCAATTTTAATTTGACCAAATTTCATCTCAAAACGTCTATTTGAACATGAAGTATTTGATATATTGAACACTATCAGTCATTATGAATATATATATAAATACAGTGGAACCTCCAATTACACTACCCCGAATAACGCGCTGGCTTGAAATACTCGCCGCAAATACCCCAAATGCACAGTCGCATTCCATTGTCGTTGCTACGAGACGGTCGTCTGTGCGGCGCATACAGTCAAATGTTGGCTAGCGTCTGTGTATTCAACACGTGACAAGCTATACACGCTTAAACAACTATATATGTGTTGGATTTTGGCGCTCTTTGTATTTTATCACTTAGTAACCAAATATTTCGTCCATATATTTTTTTTTGTAAAACTAAGGGAAATATTAGGCTTCAGTGATCAAAATTTTAGAACGTTATCTCATTCCCCTGGCCTTTTTTAGAGCCTGTGGTGCATGTTAGTTTTTTTAAAACTTATCGTTTGTTCCACGTGAACCCCAGTTGAGAAACGCTGATCTAGAGATCTGAAAGTAGTCAGAAAAAAATATTTTCTAATGGGCTGTTCATTAAAGGAAATTTTCATATTTAAAAAAACAAAAAATCGTAACCGACAATTTATATATTTTCTGTATTGGTATGTTTATAAATTGTCGTTTATGATTTTATTCATCAGATTCTGTTGTCCATTTCCGATGCTGATTTTTTTTTTTAAAAAAGTACATTTATTTTTTCCTGCACGCCCCTCGAATTCGAGTTTCATTGTCAAGTTAGTGACACACGGTACAATACAGACATTCTTACGCATTCGATTCCAGACCTGTCAAATCCATAATATAAAATGGCGTCCCACATCGCTACATACTTCCCTTCCTACGTGCCTGCACTACCAAGTGTCAATACCATAAATACGGCAAGATTTCGTTATTCAAAAAGAATTTATTAGATCTGAGTCATAAGTTATAAAAGCCGATTTGTGCAAATAAACCAGGGCTGTGGAGTCGTGTAAAAAAAAGACGACTCCGACTCCGAGGAAATTTTGCAATAATTTCATTTTAAATTATATATATGTATACCATCAGATCATCTTTAGTCAGCCAAGCATAAAATGACAACACTTTGGATTATTTTGTTTGAATACACATCATTAATCATATTTTTCAAAAACAATTGAGCCGCTTATTTTTCACGACTCCGACTCCAGCCAAAATACCGCGACTCAGACTCCAATTCCGACTTGACAGATGTTATATTCAATGTCTTCTTTTGTCTAACACCCATACAAGATAGCATAATATGAGTTCTTGAGAAGTGAAGTGAGCTTACTAGTAAAATAATAAAAAAATCTTGGACAGTCACGTCTTTATTTGGTGTTTTGGTGGATTGCATATTTTTATTTTACGGAACGACCACTATTGCAATGTGTTTTATAATTGAGGTTGGCGAGTGTAGCGAGAGTGGTTAGCCAACAACTAGTCCTGTCCTAGTCCTATGTAAAAAAGAGAGATTGAGAAATTGTGTTACGAGCAGTTCTCGTAGAAAACAACTTCTGTTGAGATACCTCCATAAGGAGCAGTGGTGTAGTGGTAAATAAATAGGAACCAGGTCGGTCATTGATTTTTTCCCTATTTTTTTTAAATATCCATCCGATGTTAAAAAAACCACAAGTTTTAACAATTAAACAAAAAAAGATTTTGATTATACGTATGTTCTTGAAAATTAAGTTACAAGTCAAAAAGTGGCAGGCATTTTCAGGTGCCAGGTCGCCGTCCTGGCCCCACTGCACCACTGATTAGGAGGCCATAGGATCCAAATTGGGAGCGGACATGGATAAAAAAACATATTATATATTATTAATTTTATAACATAACAAATATTTCTATGGAAGTAAACTATTTGCTTTACTTGAATGAAATTCTATAAATAAGTTAATGTCAATTCAATTAAAAAGTTCAAGCAGTGGTGTGACGCAGAAATATAAAATGTATTAATTATATTTTGTGAAACTAAATACATACTTTCTTTTACTCTATAAATTCTACGTCTTTTATCTCAACTTTGAAATGCTTTATTTCTAAGTCGAGCCGTATGAACTAGTATTGATTTCCAAAACGTTCTCAAACTCCTATACCCATTACACTAAATATTTGAGAACATATTTTTTATTACTGAGGGTCGGAATTTCGGCGCGGAAAGGTCGAGAGGGCCTCGCATTCCTCACCAATTTCCCCGCAAGTAGCGGCTGGTCGGATAAATGGACCATTTTTCATTGTAAACGCCGTCATCCCCTCTCCAACAGTAGACAAGGCGATTTTTTTAACCTTTAAGAGTGACCGCAGCCTTATAAAGCAACCTTTCACAGATGCAGGTGTGTACACGTCTGTGAGCAAGGTTTTGAACGGAAATATAAAACTGTCGTAAATGAAATTACAAAAATATTGCCGATAGTGTGAGTTTCCAAATCAAGAGAACTTATTTTTATCGACAACCGCACAATTTTTCTCTTCGGGTATACTGTCAAGTGACACATAGTTTAAGATTTCGACTGAAGGTGCTTGGTGGAATTTCAATATTAAATTTGAATTGTTCAAACTATGTACATTCTCACAGATTTTGTCACTAACGACCCGGGTTTCGCCTTTCGGCATCTTCAGGCGTTCAAGTGCACGGATGAACTTGAACTGACGTTTAGTAAATGAATGTTTCGTGTTTATATAAGAATTAAGAAGAAGAAGAAGAAATTTCTTTTAATCTTTGACACGTGTTTTGCCTCTTTGAGAATCATCTTCAGACTTATTATCGTAAGGTTATTTATTGATAAAGTAAACACTGATTTTTTTTATTTTTAAGTTAAGAATTAGAATCAATGTTTACATTATCAATAAATATTCTGGCGAAAGTAATTTTGAATTGTTCTCAAATAGGCAAAACAATTGTCACAATCAGTAGAACAAAAAGTGTTATTAAATTGATTGACATATTAAAAATCATTTTTTTAAAGTAATATCAATCCGAAGTATTAACTGTTTTTTTTTCAAATTAATCGTGGAGTATTAAATCTATTATTAAACGTGATTATTTTAATATTAAATATATCATTCTAATGTTATGGATTTATTAAAATACAGTTTTACACTTTCGGCAGGATCCTGCGCTAGTAGTGAATGCCCCATAGGTAGGGTGCGACCAATCGAATGAATTGCAGAGAATGCTGTCTGATTGAGAACCCTTGCTCCTTTTCCTTTTATTTTTATTTCCCTCAACCGAATGGTGAAAATATAATATACCTTTATATCATGCAGCTTTCTTCGAACACTTTACGTTGTCGGTTTTTTTTATTTTTATATAAATGGATTTATACAGTGCTTTTTTTTAAAAAAAAGATGCCGGAGCTCACTTTTTGTCAAGCTTTTTGACTAAAGACTTTTTTCTAATCCATGTCCGTACCCAAAGTGTGGCATATGGCTTCCTAATAAAGGCATCTCAATAAAAAAAATTTTTACTAGAATTGACGTGTTACTCAACCTCTGTTACCTCTCTTTTTTTTTTAAAGATATTAAGGATATGTCCAGGAAAAGACTAGTGGTTAACTAATCGCTCTCGCTTTGATCCGTTAATTTTAGGATTGAAAGGGTGGGAGTAACTTTTTTACATATCACAAACACCAATGCCTTCGAAAAAAATTCGTAAAATGTAATTTTGAAAACAATTGAAAAAAATGCTGTTCGTATTGGGACTCCGGCAGCTTTGTCTTCCTCTGACCAACCACTGGTCAACGTATTTTATAGGATTGAAAAGTGTCAAAGGTGGTCCAACGAATTCGATGAAAAATCCGCGTGACACACAAGCACACTTAATCACGCATTAACCTCCCGGGTTTTGGACACAGAGTAATTCTGTGAAATTGGTATTGGTTTTATGTTATGGTTACAATAAAAACAAAACTTTGCGAACATTTATTTGAAACATTAAACATGTCAAGAAGGTGCCGGAACGCCGTTCCATTGCGTTACATGGAAAAAGCCCAGGATTTATACAAGAATATAACACGTTTCACTTTAAGACAATCAAAAAATATAAATTTAAAGACAAATTTACTTGGTGGAAAGGCATGAATTATACTAGAAAAAACACAATATTCCTTTGTTCTTATTTCCACTTTTATTTACCAAGTTTAGGACCAGTTTCGCTCTCACCATGAGCGAAACCTAAAGACTTTTTCCTAATCCATGTCCGTACTGAAATTGGAGAATATGGCTTCCTACTAGAGGCATTTCAACAGTTTTTTTTTTACAAGAACTGATTGTTACTCAGTTACTAAACCTATCTTTTTTCAAAGACAGTAAAGAAACCGATCCTGATCATGATAAATAAAAGTGGAAATAAGTACAAAGGAATATTGTGTTTTTCCTAAAAAATGACAAGACAAAATATAACAAATAATTTCAAGGTATTATATGTAAATGCGAATCACTGGCAGAAATGTTAGGTGTTGTAATTAGGGATTCTGAAATGTCTATGGAAATGTATTTTTTTATGTCCTGGGACATTCGTGTTACCGTATTGCAAATATCAATGTTTTTTCAAAATAATAATTCAATTAAAAGACTTAATTATTCTGGAACCGTCAATATTGATAAAACTCAACAGATTAAAAATATTTCAATTTATTGCAAACAGTTACATTAAAATAAGCGATGTTTTCTATATTATATATTCAAACATTGAATTTGGCTAATTTTCAACATCGTAATATCGGTATTTCGGTATTGAAAAATACTTTGGATACGCGTATTGTAATCTCTAATTCAAGTGCTTAAACAAAGTGGAATAGTGCTATAAACTTTTGTATATTATCACAGTATTAGCGGTGAATTCAATTGTATCGAATCCCCTCAAGACGTAAGGCTTGCTTTTCACATAAAAGCTCTTCAGCACTTTACTCTACGACTTTTCTTGCTCTATGTTAACAGAGGAAAAGCTATACGGCTGCTCGCTTAATTTTCATTTTGCACTGTTTTTAGTTCTACCGCACTGTATATTGAGCTCATGATAAAATGTTTCTTTACCATAAAATTTAACTATTTCTATGATAAAATGGCAAGGAATTATTCTTCTTTATTGATGTTAAGCCACGGCGTGTAATTATTTGATGCAATTATAACAAAACAATCTAAAGAAATTTACGATTTAAATCTAGTATATATTTGTATTATTAATATTTTAGGTTGCTATAACTACAGCAAACTTTTCGTTACAATGAAAACCTTAACTGAAATACAAATCGATGACTTAACAGAATGCAAAGATAAATATTCTGTGTAGTGTGATCTATGTTTATCTACGAAATTCTTCATTTTTTAACAGACCTGTGATCGATATCCTTAATTCAAGTCCAGTTCCAAGTTTTATTGTTATTTTAAATACATGTTAACAAGGCTCAAACTATATATTATTACTTTTACGTCTTTGTGTACTGCTGTGCTCACAGATGGACACATACACGTGGCCATGAACCGGGCAGTGTATTAAGTCTTTATTTTATTTCATTATTACCCTGTAAAATTGTAGTAATTCGGGTATGATTTCGTAAAGACCTGACAATTTTAAAGTGGTCCAGCAGTAGTGAACTCAAAATAAATTAAATTTATACAAATATTCTTTGTTCATACTATTCTATCGTTATTTTATAAAGAAGAAACTGTGTAGAATAGTTAACATTGACGACAGTAGAATTTTCTTTAGAAAAATAGCACATGTGTACTGTTTCGGGAAGTGTTATTTCCTTATAAGAAAGAAATGGTTATGAATTACGTTATATTATTTCAGAAAAGTATCAGGGTTAAAAATAAACACAAATTCAAGATTTTATGTTATTCGAGAGTGAATAATAAAGAAAAAAACTGTACGTGATTAACATTATTTTGCGAGTTCACGACAGCCTGTTTGTTGTATTAAAAATTCTATGTTCATATCGGTGTATACATTTTTTTGTATCTTGATATTTTGCAAGTTGAAGTTTTCCAGTTCGTGATTTCCAAAATACTCCATGTCGTCATATGCTTGGAGTATGAGAAACATTATATATTTTTTTGCCAAATGGATTACTACTGAACGATGTGTGTATTATATATAAAAATTACAATAAACTTTGTAGGAATCAGTTATTGGAATGATTGATTACTTATTCGTTTTCAAATAACAATAACCAGCTGTCACACCCATTAAAGTACGAAAAAAAATTGTTCTTAACTGCGTGGCTCACATATTTTTACGAGATATTAAATGTACAAAAGTCCTTGGCTAGTTTCCTATTTCTTTTGAAATATATGATTGATATAACCGAATTTTATTGAATGCCAATAATTATTATTAGAAATTTTCCCAACAGTGGATACGAGCATATTGATTAGTATTTCAAGTGGCTTTCGGTATCTGAAGCTTCTATTGATATGGTTAATGCCCCTTGTGATGATTCGGCTCCGCCAAGAAGAAACGTTTGCAAAAGCTGCCCGTCACTGTGAGCTTTTATTGCCTTACGGAAAAATAATAAACCTCGACAGTGTTCAAATAATGACGATGTGTATCCCTGTGCTTTTTCGTGTAGGTAGTTGTGTTATTTATTTAATTGATTGAAAGAGCTTTCAGGCTTCTAACGTTATTCGTCTGTTTTTATTTCTGTTATATGCTTTATTGAGTTATGGTATACTCATTCTTTTACCGTGCCTGTTCTTAATGCCAAGCATATATACCCCCGAATGTCTACATATTTCGATTTGTTTTTTCATTGTTAGATGAAAAGTCGTAAAATATAACGTGAACAATTTAATTAGTGAATAGAACAGATGTTCCTCAAATAGAAGGACCCATTCTGGTCACTAGAGATAATGATTATGGTGTTTGTTTCTTTTAAATATGTTTATGTTTATTTCTGAAAAAAAATCAATTGATAACTTTGTTGTCCACTTGTGACTGCAATACATTTAGTCTAAAATAACTTATCACAACACAAACAATTTTCATTTACATTGATCAATATTTTTATCACCACTCCAAGTCTTCATTATTTTTTAAAAAAATATATTCAAAATATATAACAACAATTAATATAGTTAAAAACCAGTTGTAAGTTGTAGAACATGTGTAGTGTACAACCATTTAATTTAATTTTACAGATATAATATAAATAAAAAAATAGCAATTATGAAGGGATTAAAATGTTACACCAAAACGTGGGTGAACATAAATTGTTTTACCAAAAAATTTTTAGAAACGAATAGAGTACATCTTCCTAATTTACCACTGCTTTATCCTGTATAAATACAATTATCTTTAGTAAAACGATTACAAATTTTTCAGCGATCAAAATAATATGATTATTGAAAATACTCACCATTTTAATCAACATGATATACTTATTTACCAAGCGTCAGTTTAAGTTCATTCGTGCACTTGCAAACCTGCCTGAATATGCTTAGAGGCGAAACCCGGGTCATTAGTGACGAAGCTGTGCGAATGAATTAAACTTTAACGGTTCAAATTCAATGATAATTTATTCATAATTCAGTCCTGATTTGAACCATCAAAATAATGCTGGTACACCAACATATATTATTACGAGAGTTATAGCATGTACTCCTGGGATATGGCGGTCGAGAATGCTATATATATTGTACAGAATTTGACAAGTGTTTTATTTTTTAAATGTAACATTGACAGTCAAACATATAAAAAGTACTTCTTGCACACGACTTAGAAGAATATGTATCGTTCCAACCGAATTATGTGAGTATTTGAGTTGACGATTTCTTGACACCCCTGCAAATCGTCTCAGGCACACTTTTTAACGAGAAAACTTTTTGATAATACATTGAAAATATTCTTCAATGCCTTCGCTTTATAACTTTGTGTCAATTGTGAAGAGAGAATTTCAAAAAAGTGTCGCGAATGCCGTATTTAACTTTTGTGTGTTTTCGACAATAATAATTTTCATATAACAAAGAGCGTTTAAATGGTTAATTTTTATGTTTATTCAATTTTCTTTTAAATCTACGTTTTATGATAATTGCTTTATTGGACACATTGAGTACCCACAATCTCAGCAATGTCTTGTATCCTAACGGATCACAAGGTCATAACCTCAAAAATGTGTGGTTTTGGATAGTCTCAGTTTTGGTAATGCCATCACCATATTTATTAGTGACAGAAAGCTAAACCTAGTTTATATATTACTAGCTGACCCGACGAACTTCGTACCGCCTCAGAATCAATAAATGTTGTAATAAAAATAATAAAACATTTTTAGTACTTTTCCCACTAAATAAAATTTATTTGATCAGGACCGGTTTCGCTCATCGCGAGCATTATCAACTGAGTTATTATCATCTGAGCATTATCATCAGTTAATAATGCTCGCGATGAGCGAAACCGGTCCTGATCAAATAAATTTGATGTGGAAAAAGTACTAAAAATGTTTTATTATTTTTATTATATTGCCATTCCACCAAGTATTGACAGTGAACACCTTAAAAGTGAATAAATGTTCTGTTAACTTGATAACTTGAAGCATGATGACTACAGAGTCAACCTTCAGTTGTAAATTGCGCGGTGGCAAGCCAGGCAGATCCAATAAGTTTAAAAATTAAGTTGAATAGTTGGTTGCTTCGTCTTCGTTTGTTACACGGTCGATAGATTTAAAGGAATGCAGTGGACCAACGATTTGATTTTGAATTGTGAAGTTTAAATGATCCACATCTTTGTTCTTTGCCGCAAGAATTGCTCGTTCATTCAACCAATTGTGATTTTAGTGATTAGATGTTCGGGAACATTTTGTTGAATGAAGTGAAATTCGGCGGAAACAAAATCAATCCGTTCGATTCGTCGACAGGAACACCCCCGTTACCGATAGTCAGCAATTGCTTCGGCAGATAGATCGTTTAGCAATGCAACTCGCATGTTTGTCGTCAGCTGAAGATTCTTTACATAGCGCCAGAGTCGTGATTTGAGGTAAGCGTTTATTTCATCGGAAGCGGTAAATCTTGGAATGACTGGTAGTGTTTGGTGGAAATCGCCAGATAGTAGAATCATTGCGCCTATAAAACATCTTGAGTCATTGCACAGATATTTCATACTTTGATTGAGTGCTTCCAATGCGCATTTGTGCGCCATTTTCCATTCATCCCAGGTGATGATTTTACTTGCTACCAAAACTTTGGTCATTGGTGAGTGTTTCGCAATATTGCATGTCAGTTTTTCAGTCGTTTAAAGCAGTGCTCCGCAAGCGGTGTGCCGCGAGGCGATGCTGGGTGTGCTGCGGCGCGAATCTCTAATAAACGAAAAAAAAAATAGTTTGGTCGATACTACAAACTATTTCTGATGACACTATCATATAGAAGCAGAAATAATTTTTTTTTGGTTGAAAGAATATGTTATATGTACAGTCTGCGCAAGAATGTTTCGCACACCTTGCGAAAGTTCGCTAGATTTGAAGGAATGTAGTGGACCAACGATTTGATTTTGAATTGTGAAGTTTAAATGATCCACATCTTTGTTCTTCGCCGCAAGAATTACTCATTCAATCAACCAATTGTGATTTTTGTGATTAGACGTTTGGGAACATTTTTTTGATGAAGCCGTCCTTCGTTGAGACGAAATTGTTAAAATTCGGCGGAAACGAAATCTATCTGTTCGATTTGTCAACAGGAACACGGTCGTTATCGACGATAGTCGAAGATCGTTTTCAAGCTTAAATCATTTTTCTCTTCTCCTTAGGGGCCGAGTTAATAATCCTCAAATTCTCATGACTATTAATTTACATGCTTCCAATTTATTCTTACGTGGGCGTAACTATGAGCAAAAACTTTTATTTCTAAAAACTTATACCTCGCTTAAGAGGTTTAAATCACCAGTTCCAAGGGCCGTTAGATTGATCAACGCATTGCCTAGAAAAGTGGACATTTTTAGTGATAGTATTTGTGAACTGTTTGTAAAATTTCACTATTTTATTTCTTGATTTTTTATGTTGATTTTGATTCTGATATATTATGTAGTTTTATTTTATATTTTGTCTTATTATATTTTTCAAGTACATGGCGAATTGGCGTCAGCTGTTATGTCATGTACTGTAATTTTAATTTTGAACAATGAATAAATAGATAGTCACTTTAAGGGTGTTCACTGTCAATACTTGGTGGAAAGGCATTATATTAATAAAAACAATAATCCTTTGTACTTCATTCCACTTTATTTAATATGTCAGGACCGGTTTCGCTCATTGCGAGCATTGTCATCAGTTGACAATGCTTGCAATGAGCGAAACCGGTCCTGACATATTAAATAAAGTGGAATGAAGTACAAAGGATTATTGTTTTTATTAAAATAGATAGTCAGCAATTGCTTGGAGAAATCTTCGGCAGATGGATCGTTTAGCAATGCAACTCGCATGTTTGTCAATTATTTGAGGCAAGCGTTTATTTCATCGGCAGCGGTTGATCTATCTACGTGGCTGCTATTCCAGAAGAAGAAACTGCTACAGATTTTTTTTTATCTCGCATGACCAGTGGCCATAATCAATGACATGGAGAATGTCTTCCCAGCTCCACCGGGCGCATCGAGGAAAAATAAGCCACCATTTCCATCATCAATTACCTTCATTAACGTATCGCTAATTTCCTTCTGTTGAGGGTTCAACAGTGGTACATTCGTTCAAACTGATTGGTTCAATGCATCTCGATCATATTCACGTTCACGTTCCAATTCTCGATTGAAAGCGTCGTTCATTCCACGATCTGGCGTTGGCATTCCTAACTTGACTACCAAACTGCCGCACATGAGGTTACACATGTCTTCTGTCTAAGGCAAAGCCTGGTTATGTATCTCTTCATTCACCTCGAGATCGGGATTCCCCAAACTGACACGAATTCGATGCAAAATGTATTCGGACATGTCATCCTTGTACTTGTTCCACAGTTCACGGGGATTCGATGGGAAGCATGTCAAAATAATGATAGAAAATAATGTGCGTATCTGACTTGGAGATTCAGAAACAATTTCTTCAGCGATTGTAATGAGTATCATTTTCAAGCAAATTGAGCTGTTGACATGCAAGTAGAAGCATTCGTCATTTTTCGGATGAACTGTGTAAATGCGACCATGAGCATCAGTAATCATTCGGATGAGCAGGAACCGCATCGCCTTGCTTTCGACGTTAAAATTTCTTCGATGTAGCTTTCCAAGTGTAAATAACGTGGCATCTCAAAGTAGAGCAACGTTCGTGCAAACAGCGTAATATTGTTGTCAAAAAAAATATCACACCTAATTATAAACATAACCTTATTTCAATATTATCCGATTTTATTTCGTTTTCATTGTATATCATCGATTTGTTTTATTCTAATCCATACTCTAAATTTAAAATTATTTAGAAGTCAATCGTATGCAAAAGAAGCAGAAACAAATGAATTTTGGAAAAATTGCCACCTAGCGGATGAAATCTGCATACAAACGACATTTTCATTATTTCAAGGTGTTCGCCATTTGAAAACTGTATGAGAATATTAATTGTCTTCATAATTTCTTTGTCGTGATATTTTTCCGATGTTTTAATGCTTATTCTGCTATTCTAGGCGGATACGAATTTAATAAAACAAAGATCATTAAAATCCGAGCTGTCATTCTCGAGATATACGTGGTGTAACAAACCCCACTTTCTTTTATATATATAGATATAACCGTTTGCAAGATAGCATGTTTGTCATATAAACACAATGATAAGTTTTTATTTTAATATTCGATATTTGTTTTCAATGAATATATAAGTCCCTAGCTGTGAGTAAAAAAATCATATTATCTACAAAATCATTACTGGAAGCGAGCCTTATGCGTTTATTCTTAAATTGTTACCGTTGTTCCTACATTATTAATTTTTAACATAATACTTAAAATAGCGTCGTGGAGCTTGTAGTACAATAATTTAAATCATATTGTTTGTTGCTTAATTTTGAATAAAGTGAAAAATTGTAAACATCGCTTATCATTGCCTTTTTTGTTTTATCATCTGACGTTTATTTCATCCCAAATGTTGCGAAAAAAAAATGTTATAACATACATTTCTATCGCAGTGGCGTGGATAATATTTTTTCACGAGCATTAAAAGGAAATATTTCATTTTTTATTAGGGTCATTACAATCAAATAAATGTGTTGTCTGTTTAACACATTTGCGAAAAGGTCCTTTCTACTACATTTTTATAGCCCCAGAATAGGACTTGCGTTCCATTAGAATGCATTAAAAATGACAGAAGTCTCATGCTTAAATAAATATTCTTTTTAAAACACGTAATATATTCTAAGCCAGCAAATTGATGTATTGTATTTAAGTTATATAATTCTACTGGAAGCAGTAAATCAGTAAAATCTCATATTTAAGAGAGATTACTATAATGAAAATCAAAATTAGAAACTGTCAAATCGGACTCCAATGAAAACATCTATGTAATAAGGTCAGCTGAATTTATTATGTTTAAATTCTATGTTTTACTATGTCTGCTGCCAATGTGGAGCATATCGCATTCTACGCTTGTTACTCAGTCGCTCAATCTCTGTTTTTTATAGAGAGCAGAGGTAGAAAAGATCGGGCAAAGATAGGACTAGTGGTAAGCTCATCATTCTCGTTACGCCCCGTTAATTAAAGATTTGAGGGGTTAAGTAGAGTCTTTTCAAGGGACATTACAAACAATCGTCGACTGTGTTAGAACACGGGTGTCGCGAGTTTGAATCTCAGTACGGACAGTTTTTTTTAGATCGATTATTCAATCAATTTATAGTTTTCTGTTTGAAGGCATTCTAAAAAAACGTTACGTAGCGAGAGCGATTATCTAATCAGTTGTTCTGCCGTAACCCTATACTTCTATCCTTATTCTCCAAAATATGTTGAACAATAGAGTTCCCAGTACGAACAGAGTAAAAAATCTGTTCTTACTGGAATCTAACGACGTTGATCATTGCGACACAGGCCTAAAAACATATATCCTTCGTTATATTGATTAAATTATTCATTTAAATGTACATTACAAAAAATACAATCATAAAATTTATTGCAAATGAATCTAAAAAAGTATATTAACATTATATTATAGAAAAATCGTCACTAGAAATTGACAATAAAGTCAACTGAGTTAACTCCGATAAAGTTCACTTTCATTCATAACAAATACGTCCACGCGGATTATTTATTTATGATATAATCAAATTAATAACCTGATATCATGGTAATCAAAACATGGAGGCAAATAATTAATCACGTAAAACTAATGTATATTATCATGATTGACTGTGAAAATTATCATATCTCCATTATATTAAATAATACAAAAGTGGTTTTCAGCAAAAGTAAGTATTAACGAAGTCTATAGGAAGGCACTCGGAAGCATGTCGGGGCGCGCCGGATGCGCCCCGCTCTCGTGGAAAGTGGCCCCCTTTTACTATCCAATGTCTGCCATTTTGGATTTTTCATTTCGATTACTCGGCTTAAGTTTTTTTATGTTCCGAATCCGGTTCTTTACGATCCGCTGAATAAATGGAATCTGCAATTTTACGAGAGGACGGTGTAAAAGATATGAAACTTTTTATTTGACATTTTGTGCGGAGATTAATTCCCGAGAAAGTTTCCATAATCTTCCACTGGTAAATTCTCGATTATTTACTTTTGCCTCGCGGTTAAATACACCCAGTCCGTTTATTACGCGATTTTTTTTAGACGGCACCGTTTCTTTTTTTAACGCGATTTTTTCTTCCGAAAATTCTTTTACAAAAGAAACGATGAACTTTCGCAAAATTTTGGATTGATGACTTTGTTCTGAATCTTCTAAAAATACATTTAATGAATTCGTAAAATAGCACGTCTCGGCAATAAATTTAATCCAAACTATGGATTATATTAAATCTACCAAACAAATTCACTCTAGAAATCCTTCCGTTATTGTAAAGAGAAAAAAAATTCTGTCAGATCATCAAAACACACCCAATGTAATAATAATCAACTTAGATCAAGAATCTAGAAAACTGGCATTTTATCAAACAAGTCAGAGCAAAATTCAACACTTTTGTTAAAAAATATGCGAACAAAATATATAAAAAGTTAATACAATTATGCATGTATACATATCGACTGTGGAAAGGAAAAAGGACGTAACCAACAGTTTTTTCCAAACAGGTTTTTTTCGATAATCACAATGTATCAAACTTGATACACGTTCTATCAAAAGGATGCAAGCTTCAAATGCCAAATTAGTATCTAAATTTAGCTTTTTAGTTTGAAAAAGATGACCTTGTAAAAAATTTAAACCAAGAAAAAATGCTAAAACAAAGGTTTTTCCTAGAAAATTCCTTTAATTAACATTAGATTATGTCAATTAAACACCAGTTTAGAAGTCTTCGTGCACTTCAAGGTTGTGTATAATTCATAATTTGCATATGGCCCAAAATCATCAAAACACGTTTTTTGTGCCTCCTGTAAAATTTGATAAGTGTGGGTTACGTCATTTTTCCTTTCCACAGTCGATATGTATCTGTTTCTCATTGTATTTAAGTATTACATAAAGAAATTAATGTTTTCTTGTTTTTGCTCCTTTATTTAAGAGCACAATTTTAGTTTTTCATACATTTTTGATACTTTATTACGCGATATTTTATATATCAAATTATATAAAAAATGAGGTTTTTTACGCGATTTTTTATTTGAAATTTATCGCGGTCCAGCGGTCTGCGGACCATATGTTGAAGAACACTGTACTAGAGTGCATCGTTCAGATATTAATGATTGTTTTTTTATTGTTTCAGGTAAGGATGCGTCGGTGTTTAGATTACTTTTTGTGACAATGACATTTCCATACAAGGTAAGATTTTATTGAAAACATCTACAGCATCAATATTCAAATCATTGGATTGGTATGTGCTCGATTGCTAGGCATCAAAATACCATTCGACTATTTTTAATGTTTATTTAATGTACACATCCAGTAAAGGTATTTATTTCACGATGGATAATACATATTATAGTACATACTCCTATTAATTAAAGAGTTAATTAATTCACAAAGAATTATTATATATTTAAATAAAAATAATAAAACATTTTTAGTACTTTTCCCACATATAAATTATTGGATCAGGACCGGTTTCGCTGATGGTGAGGATTGTCAACTGATTATATATTTATAAAAAATAAAAATAATAAAATTGCCGGATGCCTGGTCGAGTACTAAACGTCATTGGCTTATAGCACAGACGTCGCGGGCTCGAATCGCAGTGAGGATATTCTTTAATGATCGATTTATGGATTTCTGTTCGAAAGCATGAATTTATGTGATGTTTTGAATTCCTCCCTCTCATCCATCCTATTCTAAAAAAACAGGAAGTAGCGACAGCGGTTAATTAACTGCTAGTCCTGCCCTAGCTCCATCTTTCTATCCAAACTCTCTTTGAAAAAAAAGTGTGTTTGGGCAACTGAGTAGCAAGGAGTTTTTGTAGAAACTTTTCCGTTGAGATAAATTCCATTAAGATTCCATATGCTCCACAATAAGAGCGGATACGGTAAAAAATATTATAAAAAACGTATCGATATGTATCGATAATATTTATTAGAAAATGCTTGTCATGAACGAAACCGGTCCAGATCCTAATAAATAGTTGTAGAATGAGTAAAAAGAGATTTTTTTAAATTATCTAAGGCCCTTCTACCTAGTACTGACAGTGAAAACATTAAAAGTGAATAGAGATTTTTATATTTATGAAACTATAAAAGTATGAACTATGTTATGTCATGTTGAATTGAATACTTTCTTCCCCGTTTAATGCATTTAATTTTTTTTGTTACTCGAAAAACAATGAAGTAACAAAATAACGATCAATTATTGATGAACACGATTGTATATCGACTGTGGAAAGGAAAAAGGATGTTACCCTCAATTTTCCAAAACAGCTTTTTTTCGATAATCACAATGTATACAACTTGACACACATCCTATCAAAAGGATGGAAGCTGAAAATGCCGAATAAGTATCTAAATTTAGCTTTTAAGTTTGACAAAGATTACTTTTCAAAAAATTAAAACCAAGAAAAAACACTGAAATAAAGGTTTTTCCGAGACAATTTCTTTAATTAATATTAGGTCATGTCAATTAAACACCAGTTTAGAAGTATCCGTGCACTTCAAGGTTGTGTATAATTCATAATTTGCATATGTCACAAAATAATCAAAACACGTTTTTAGCGCCTCCTGTAAAATTTGATGTGTGGGTTACGTCCTTTTTCCTTTCCACAGTCGATATTGTTATTAATGTTTTATTGAAAATATATCATAATTCGGTTGGTGGGTGGAACCGGTTCTGATAACATTATATCAAAAATTAAAAATAACTACGATACATTTTTTATAAGTCTTTTAATATTTTCTTTGAATCAAAAATTGTTAAAACACTATTATGTAAGTTTTATCACAGGAAATATTTTCCGAGCGTGAAAGCACTACAAAGAAATGAAATTTTTCTTACATGTATGTTGTTTGTTTTTCAAGGAGTTTAAGAAAATGTCAAGGGTAGGTTTTTTATTTTTTATTCGTATGAATTCGACGCTGGAAATTTGTAGAAAATTCCAGTTGCTTTTTGCACGTTGAAACTCGACATGTATTACGGCTTTACATTTGATTTACTCGTGTTTTTTTTTAAAGGTTTTTATTAAATTTAGCTGCGAAAAAATCAACGTATATTGTACCATATAAACCGGAGCAAATAAATAAAGGTGTTTATTTCTTTTTGAGACTTATGTTAGGTTTTCAATACTAATACTGGTAGAAAGTTACTATTCGGTTCAATTCTGGTTGTTTTAACATTTTTTTATGTACATATAGTCAGATAATAAATCACACGAAACGAACTGATACAGTAATATAAATGTTTGTTCGGTGATATATTGTTTTTGGATGAAATCGTCGCAAGTTTTACTCTCAATAAATGTAAAAGAACGCTCATGGTATCTTCCCAAAATAAAATATCTAAAATAAAAAACTATTTTGTACTTATTCCATATTTATTTATTGCATGTTCTTAAAGTGGCGTTTGAAGATATTGAACGGGCTTAGAAGAGAGCAGGAATTGATTTATTTCTAAGTATTCCAACCTATATACAGATTGGAAAATCAGTGAATGCAAAATTCAATCGTATAACTCAAACCCTACGACATGTAACCGTAAGCAACCGTTGGAGGGTTATCGGGTTTTGTATTTATTCCATTAATAATATTTATTCAAAAACGTGGCCTAGAAGAATAAGGGTAGGACAAGACTAATGGTTTACTAATCGCTCTCACTACAGCCAATTATTAAAGGATCGGAAGGGGCGGGAGGGAATTTTTATACATCACAAACACCCAAGCCTTTGAACAGAAATCGATCGAAAAAATTCTGCTCGTACTGGGACTCGAACCCGTGAAGTCTGGCACGGAAGCCCACAGCGCTAACCGCTACGCCATATGACCCAATTATATCAATGCACAATTTCAAATGAGATGAACAACGAATGATTTATCACTTTCGTACGATTCAGCTCGGCTTAAACCTTACGACGTATTTGGGTCAGTTTTGGATGCAATTCAATTTTTTTGGTCTTTGTAATCCTAAATTAAGTAAGGTTAGTTTAAAATACTAGTTTAAAAAAATGCCCACAGATACCATCGAAACAAATGAAGAAAACTTATTTTGATACGCGACAACAGGAAAGCACCATCAACGCTTTTAGTTTCCGTTTTGTGATGCCTAGGTGAAATTCTGCGTTGTTTAAGAAAATAGTGTTTTATTTTATTTATTTATAATTTGTTTATTCTAGATAAAATAGTGAAATATTGTGAAATAATATTTCGGATTCATTTTCACTATTTCTCAGGTGTGAGTGAAGGTTTTGTTTTGTTGGCAAAATTTATTCGCTTACTTCCGCTGAGCAATATCAACTGACTATATTTGTTGAACGGAACCGGTACTAACCTTATATAAATACAAAAATGTAAAATAAGTAATAGGAGGTTTTTTTTTTTAATAAAATACTTCTAAACCAACAATTGACAGTGAGAATTGAAGTGAGCCACGTAGTATTTCAGTAAACATTGATTTCGTTGCGTTATAATTTTCTACATGTCTTGAAGTATCGTATAGGTCACAGGTCGTCAACCTGGTCCGTACCGCCCACTAGTGGGCGGTAAAAGCTTCCGTGGTGTGCGGTGGGAGATTTTTATTTCTCCTAAATTCCTTCTGGACATTTTTTCACCCATATACTGGATTAAAATATAGCGATGTTGGTGGACGGTAAGGAAAGTTTACCATGAAAAAAAAGAAAAAGTGGGCGGTAGGCATAAAAAGGTCGACGACCACTGGTATAAGTAAATTAAGCTTAGTAAATACTAACACACTGTGACAATGTTTTCTTCTAAAAATACAAATATTCAGTCCACAAAATCACTAAACAAAAACGTGATTGTACTTAAAAGTCACATAGAAAAAATTAACCATTTTGCTAGTTGGCTCATCGCTAGGGTATCCAATCCCGAAGCCTTTTTCCAATCCGGGATTTCGGGATTGATTTATTTTGAATCCCGGGATCCCGGGATTGAGATTTTCTCACCGAGGAATTTGAAATCCTCGATTTGGTATACTTTTTCCCGGAATCTCACAGAAACTCGTTTTTTTTTTTGTTAGCTCACCGAGGAATTTGAAATCTTCAATTTGCCAATTTCGTGTAAATTCCGAGAATTTGCCCAAAATTTCTCAATCCCGAAATCCCAGGATCGCGGCCATCTCAATCCCGGAATTTCGGGATCAGAAAATTGAACGGGATCCCGGGATTGGATGCCCTACTCATCACTTCTCAGGGAATCCATATTATTAAAAAGTAGTTTTTTCTGCTAATGTAATCGAAATTTGTTTACTATCTGTATTAAATATCAATAATATTTTTTTCTTTCGTATTGTGACCGTTATTGACCGTACTGGATATTTTCAATAACGGTGTTTAATATAAAAATACCGGTAATGAAACACATAATTGAAGCCCTGAATTTCCTACACTGATGAAAGGATATTCGTCGAGCAACATTGTATGATATCTGCGTAATGAGTTGTCACTTGTCAGCCGCCATCCACATACTAAAACGTTCCTTGTCGAGAGATCTGCGATCACTGAACCCGGGTCATTAGTATTCTAAGCGCGGCGATAGTACCCGCTAAGCTACCAGCCGGACGAAGACTGCAGGCATCATAGAGAATGCCCTCATACGTGTTGTATAATTGTGTTTGATAACACTTTCGGAATTCCCGACGTAATGGCGTTTATAAAAGTGTACTCAGATAATTCTCTAATTAAATAAACAAACAAAAAAACGTAGAGAAAAACTGATTTATAGATCAGCGATTGCCAACTGGCGGTCCGCGGAGTTTTTCCAGTAACGTCACTGTAGTCAAAAATAATTAACTCATTTCAATCATGCTGTACAAAATATCAACTTTAATTACCATTTAGCTATAAATTTTAATTTAAGATTGAGACTGATGGTGCTTGGTGGATATTAAATTGGAATCGTTCAAATTATGTACATTCACACAATTTTTGTCACTAGCTGTCCGGGTTTCGCCTTTTGGCATCTTCATGCGTTCAAGTGCACGGATGAACTTGAACCGACTTACGCATTTGTACTTATTAATTTAATAACTAATTAAATTAATAATTGCAAATTATAACCGGCGCGCTAGGTACAAGAGTACGTTTTTCTACGGCAGCCAAAAGGCTAAGTTGGTACTGAATGAATTAAACAAATTATTTTACGACGTAATATTGTGTGATTGTTTTTACTGAAGAATTTCTCAATTTGTTTTCGAGATAATAAGACAAAATACTGATATAAGAAATTCACAACCCTACCCATTCACGTAGAAAAATGTAATCCGTATGTACTAACGTTTGCCGGGTCCTATGGCGCAGTGGTTACCGTTGTGGGCTTCCGCGTCGGATCTCACGGGTTCGAGTCAAAGTACAAATAGCATTTTTCAGATCGATTTCTGTTTGAAGGAATGGGTGTTAGCGATGTTTTAAAATGAACTCCCACCCTTCTGATCCTTTAATAGCCGAGTGTAGCGAGACCGATTAGTTAACCACTATTCCTGTCATATCTTTATTCTTCTATCCCTACTACTATCTTTAAAAGAAAGGTTGAGCAACTGATTAACAAACAGTTCTCGTAGAAACACTTCTGATGATATACTTCCATTAAGAGGTTATATGCTATATATTGGTAACGAACAAAGATACAAAAATACAATCAGTAGCAATAAACAATATATTCGAAATAGAATGGTGAAATAATGACTGTATGTACAAGAAGAAAGAAAAAATATTGAAAAAGTTGAAGACAATTTCAGTGTAGTAAAAAGATATTTGTAACTATTTTTTCAAGTTGAATTTAAATTATGATTAGAAATCAGAGTCGTAATTTAATTTAAGATCGTAATCGGATATTCGAGATAAAAAGGGAGCAGTAGTTAGATAATCAGATTTTAAGACGAGGGTTCAAGGAAATGAAGACATCACAGACATCCATCCCTTTATTCAAAGGATTATAAATTGATTGAATAATCTACGTTTGGGATTGTTTGCTTGAAGATTCGAACCCGTAGACATCACAACTAAATAAGACAAACTATTTAGTTACATGACCAGTAATTTAATTTTAATTCCACCTTGAAAAAATAAGTAGAAATATTAATTTTATATTTTGTCAAGGTTCTCAAATTAAATTTGTAAAATAATGGAATAGAAGTAACGTACCGGGTTACTAAATTTGATTATAATTGAGTAATTGGCAGCGAGCGCCGGTTTGAAAAGAAAACTAAAAATATTTTTCACCGGCACGCGAAAGTTAACTGAATTGCATCACGTAGTTATCCTTCTGTGAAAGCTTTCCCGGGCTAACTAAAAAAATCTCTCTATTTTCAAAGTGGCCGTGCAATGTTCACAAACAAATTCTCCAGAGGCCACCCTACAGTGCAACGTGTTTCGTCTAATCTGTAGTGATTGTATTAAGACGAAAGTTGTTCCTCTATTTACAATCGTGAAGTTTTCCTGTATTTCAGTCACGTGCAGCTTTTAACATGCAACGTGGAAAGAAAATGAGATGAGAATCGAGTGAGGAGTTTTTACTTACAGCCGTCCTTAAGACATATACAAATATTTATTTTTGGTTTTATTTTTAAGTATATTTTAGTTTATTGTTGATTATTTCATGACTAGACTAAAGTTATGTCTAATAAAAGAAAAAAAAATGTTAGCTTTTGCTACGTTGTTCATTGAAGGGTTTGCATTTCCGAATAGATACACTTATTATTTAACTTTTTAATTCAGCTGCGTATTTGTAACTCGAAACATGAATCACATTTCACTTGCCGTACCCGGCCATGAAAGCAAGGATTAGCTAGTTACAAGACACTTTTTTTATATATCGCAGAAATGGTTAGCAACCAAACTCAAATAAAAATAAAATAAAAACGTAATTTAAGATTTCGACTGAAGGTGCTTGTTGGAATTTCAATATTAAATTTGGATCGTTCAAATTATGTACATTCACACAGATTTTGTCACTAACGACTCAGGTTTCGCCTTTCGGCATCTTCAGGCGTTTAAATGCACGGATGAACTTGGACTGACTGTCAGTTCAAGTTCATCCGTGAATTTAAACGCCTGAAGATGCCGAAAGGCAAAACCCGGGTAGTTAGTGACAATACTTGTGTAAATGTAAATAATTTGAACGATTCAAATTTAAAATAAAAACGGTTTAATCCTTCCTAATTAATGCAACTCATTAGTTAATCATTTCTTAACATAAATGTCATTTGTATTACCATTATTATCTGTTTATTTTTCTATCATCCCCTTCTTGCTTCCCGTTTTTATTTTATTTTATTTTTATAGTAAAATTAAAAATTTTCGTACTTAAACAAGCATTTTTGAAAGTAAGATTGTCTGAAGGGGCGGAACACGTGTCACAGTTTGTATCACAATACGTGGAATAATCTGTTATTTTATATCATGTAAATAATAAGTTTTACTATTTTAATACAATTTAATATTGTTTTATTTACTTTTAATATCGATTTAAAAACGTTTAATATCTGATCAAAACTTATCATATAAAAAATAAAATAAAAATTATATTATCTACACGGAAATATATTAAATATTTGTAAGTTTATCGTTTTAATTTAACACGATGTTGAAAGTTAAGATTCAATTCACCGAGTATTTGCTATTTCGATAGAAAAGGTACTGCTAGATATCCGAATCTCTAGCAGACACTGGCTTGCAGTTTGCAGTTTTCAACGTAGCGGTTTCCTACTGAATGTTTTATTCATTTACTCACAGCATATTTAATTTCAAGGTTTGTTTGTTTGCTGGAGAAATAGGTTAGATTTATTATTATTTGCTTTATAAGATTTACCTACAACGTAGTTTAAAATTATCATTAAAGGCTTTGTTAATATCAGTTTTCTTTATTTTAAGTTCAAAGTATTTTAAGTAAGCTTTCGGTTGTTAAAAAAAATATTTATTAAGTAATTATTTGTTTAGTTATTGTCAAGCACATTTGAACGATTAATGAATCACAGATACGTCATATTATGCTTATGACTTTCAACGGGGACATATTGTTGTAGACATTTGTAATTAAATATTCCGAAATACAATCAAACGTTGAATCAAATGATGGTTCCAGGATTTTCAACAGGAGTAATCTACCAAGGAAAATGGTTAATTGTTTACATATTACGACTCATTAAATCGGACATAGCACAAGAGCTTACAAATCCGGAAACACGGAATTTAACAGCTGTAAAGAACAGTGAGGGTGTAAATACCTGTGAAATATTGTCATATAATAAAAAAAATGATTATTTTTATTTCAATTGGCGTAAAACTGTTTTCTCAATTGACCAAACTGGATGTCGAATTTTTATTTTAAAGTTTGAAAATTTCATGTTTATCGTATTAAAAAATAAATTATAGCGTAAAAAAATCCACACTCTTTTTTTAACATACTATTTTATGAGACACCGCTTGATTTACTCATTAAGTTTTACAGAAATTAAAAAATACGTTATTCATCAGCGATAAAGTAATTAATAAAGAATAAGCAGTCCTGTTGTAATTAATCAAAATTTACCGAGTATATATGTATATATTAAAAGAAACGTATATCACAAACAAGAGATATTAAATTTCTTTGTAAGCAAACCGTCCGCGCTAATTGTACCCTTCCCATTAAGTTAATTAACCACCGGAAGTCCATCAGACTTCATCGTAACCACACTTTATTAGACCAGGGTTTCCCAAACTTCTTCTGGGATGGAACACTTTGCAACTCCGGAAATTTCAACGGAACACTTAGCTTAATTTTTGGGATGGGTAATTCGTAATAGTTTTTTTATTAATAACACTCAACTACTTATTTGCCTTATTATAATGGAGTTCTAAAAAGAAAATACCCATTGACAGGAATAATATTTCACATATTATTAAAGTGAGTGACACATATAGTAGTTTTCTTGTGCTTGGATAAAAATATAAAAAATATTGTTCACTTATAACCGAGGCAACACCGTTTGTGTCGTTAGTATCTGGAAGCTAACTAGCTGTAAGCCCGTTGCCCAGCAACGTGAGATTTTTGTTGCATTGTGTTTAATTTTATTTAATTTAATTTTGTTTTGTTTTATTTTATTTTATTTTATTTTATTTTATTTTATTTTATTTTATTTTATTTTATTTTATTTTATTTTATTTTATTTTATTTTATTTTATTTTATTTTATTTTATTTTATTTTATTTTATTTTATTTTATTTTATTTTATTTTATTTTATTTTATTTTATTTTATTTTATTTTATTTTATTTTATTTTATTTTATTTTATTTTATTTTATTTTATTTTATTTTATTTTATTTTATTTTATTTTATATTATTTCATTTTATTTTATTTAAAAAAGTGGAATTTATCGCATACAAATTAGAGTTAATAAATCTCTTGGTATTTTCTTTTTTTATTCTTTTAAACCATGTCCGCTCCCAATTCGGAGCATATGGACTCCTAATGGAGTTTATCTCAACAGAAGTGTTTCTACGAGAACTGCTTGTAACTCAGTTGCTCAACCTCTCTTTTTCCAAAGAGAGTAAGGATAGAAGGGTAGGGCTAGGACAGGATTAGTGGTAAGCTAATCGCTCTCGATACGCCTCGTTCATAGGATAGGATGGGTGAGAGGGGGGAATTCAAGACATCACATACATCCATGCCTTTGAACAGAAGTTCATAAATCGATTGAAAAATCAATTTATAAAACTATCCGTACCGGGATTCGAACCCGGGCCCTCTGTAGCCGAAGCCAACAACGTTGTCCACTCGACCACACATGCGAAAATCTCACTTTTTTTAAAAAAGATTATGAGAATTGAAGGTTGAGATTATGAGAGAATTTTAGTTATTTGATTGCTCTAGCTGTGTTCCAAATTTTTAGAAACGAATAGTTGAGAGTGGTTGAAAGCATCAGAAACACATATACGTTTGAATACAAATTCATAAAACGATTGAAAGCTTTATTTATGAAAGTGACACTTGACTTAATTCATAATTATATTAATGCATTGTTGCTGAGTGATATCTATGTATGTAGAATTTACCCATTTTATCCACCATGTAGAATATCATTAGATAGAATACATTTTTCCTTTTTCCATCCACTTTTTCCAAAAAACAAAAAACACCTTTTTAAAGTGTTTTCCCAAAGGGGAGAACGCAGCATTTTCGCGCCAATTTCATGCAACTTTAAAATACACAGATACGATATGCCTAGCTGATTACACTCTTTTTAAAGTAGCTCATAAGACTCAAAGCCAGATATTTACACGTAATTTTAGTAAAGGTATTGCCGTGTTTGATTCTGCCTCTTTGAAACGCGTAGAATCTAAAGTGGCGAAGTTTATATTGGCTTCATAGGAAATTTCCTGGCTCTGGTTCTAATGGCCTCCATTGAAAACTCGTAACAATTTTGGAGAAGGCTAAAGTTTTCACCTTGGGCCAAGCTAGTTGGTTTGTAAATTGTTTCCAAAGGACTTTTGAATGGTTACGCTTTTTTCGCGAATTCGAAGCCTTGTACTTGAAACATGCTCGCAAGTTTTTTTTAAACTGTATAATGCAATGTTTTTTAGTCGGAATTTACTTGTCTTTACTATACATATTATATGAATTGACACCGAATAAAATGTAAGTAAATTAACGCAATACTGAAGACTTATATTAAATCGGTCAGTCAAATGGTCAGAATTTTATTGAGCGGGTGGTCAGCATAAATCGAATATTTGGTCTGTTTGAATATAAACATGATACATAAATAATAATTAAAGAAATAAATGATGATATATAGTCAATAGATAATAAAGTATGTATTCTATAAAACATATTCTAAACAATTAAAGAGCCTTTCGATGGTTTCGGCGGTAACTATGTGGAAGTTCATTTTAATAGAAAATTTAAATTAACTTTGATTAATCCACGTATTGTGTTACTAACTGTGAGAGAGAATAAAACTCTTGTTTCCAAATAATATAATTATCACCAACCTAGCTGATTGATTGCAGCTCATTAGTTTAATAGTTTGTAATGTTTAACGTCATTAGTAATATGATTAAATTTGTTTGCTCTGTTTCGATTTTATAATCCCCTCTTTGCTTCCCTTAAAAAGGAAAAATCCCAATCTGATTGATTGCAACTCATTAGTATCATTATTTGTTTGCTTTATTTCGATTCTACACCCCCTCCTTGCTCCTCTTAAAAGGAAAAAAAACCCAAAACGCCATTTTGTAATTTCATAATTTTAAAATTTTAGAATCAATCTTGCTTTATTACTTAAGCAAACTTTGCGATAGTAAGTCTGAAGATGCCTCTGAAAGAGGCCAAACACGTGTCACAGTTAGTAACACAATACGTGGAATAATCAAAGTTAATTTAAATTTTCAATTAGAGAGCCCATTTCACAAAAAAGTTTTAATAAACTAGAAAAATTTAAAATAAATTCTACTGTTGGGGGGGTGGGGGGAGGGGGGGGGGGGGTGTTATAAAAATGTGGTAAAATGAGGTTTGGTTGTCAAAATAAAGTTGATCTTTGGAAAAAAAAATCATTTCATGTGAAATGATGCTCTCGATGTGAAGCATGTGGCCTCCTAAATAGATGTGTCTCAACGTAAGTTTTCCTACGAAAATTGCTTTTTTACTCAGTTGCTCAATATCTCTTTTTTTCGAATAGAGTAGGTATAGACAGGATAGGACTAAGACAGTGGTTAGGTAATTGGTCTCGCTACGCCCCATACCATAATTACTTAAATACTGACGCTTAGTAAATGAAAGTTTCGTGTTTATATAAGAAATAAATGCATCAGTGATTAGCAAAATCACTTAATTTCGGAAGGACACTTGTTCAATCAGGAACAAGGGATAAAAATGTTACACCCAAATACGGACAGTCATAAGCTCTTTTTCCAGGAAATTTTGGAAGTAAATAGAGCACAGCTGCATAGTCTTCCGATTTTAAATGAAATGTTAAACCTTCCGGCATCTCCACTTATATACCCTATATAATCATATAATCATAAAACCTTTGCCGACAAACAAATAATATAATTCTTGAAACTACTTACTACTCAAATCTGTTGGCATTCCCATGAGCTCATCCTTTTTGCCAGCAATGGCTTTGGACTCAGTGATGCATTTATTTCTTATATAAAAACGGAATTTTCATTTGCTAAGCGTCAGTTCAAGTTCATCCGTGCACTTCAATGCCTGAAGATTCCGAAAGGCGAAACTCGGGTCGTTAGTGACAAAATCTGTGAGAATGAACATAGTTTGAACGATTCAAATTTAATATTGAAATTCCACCAAGCACCTTCAGTCGAAATCTTAAACATAAATAGTAATTAATATTAACTAATTGATATTGTTATAGCCGAGCTCAAATAAAATTTTGTGTTTAAATTACGCATTTGAATCTAAAAAATAACATATGAAAGAAAAGTATTTCATTTCACTATTTTCATGACAGTGAAAAGATTTATTTTATATTTGAAATCGTATATTTTTGTCCATGTCCGTTGTCTAATGTATCTCAACAGAATTTTTCTACGACAACTGCTTGCTACTCAGTCGCTCAACCTCTCTTTTTCCAAAGAGAGTAGTGAGATAGAAGGATGAGGCTAGGATAAGGTTGACTAGTAGTCAACTAATCGCTGTTGCTGCACCCAGTTATTGAAGGGTCGGAAGGGTTGAAAAAGAAATTGTAGACACCCATGCCTACGAACAGAAATCTATAAATCGGTCGAAAAAAATCTAACCCCATTTTATTTGTTTTTTTTTTAAATTGCTTTTGTTCAATACTTGAATATGTGTTAATAAATACTGAATGTCTCTCTCTCATTTGTATATTAAGAGAACACGATGTAGACGATAATAACTATACGTAGTTATTAACTTTTGTAATTAGTAAATAACAAACGACTCCACGTTGTACCGACGTAAAATTTCCCGTTCAGATCTGTTTTATACAGTTTCATTACATTTTCGCGAACAAAATTAACTGACCACACTGCTGGCGTACAATTCCCCGATAAAAATTTATACACCCAGTTTCTAACATACGTATAAGGTCGTCTTTTTGTGCAATACCACTGGCTGTTGAACTTTTTTCGATCAGACTCGAGCGTTTTTGTAAATTAATATTTAATTTCAACGCAATCTTGTTTGTCTCATTTGATTATCTAAATTAGAATCTTGATGTTTTAACACTCGAGAACCGAAACGTCGAAAATACAATCGAGGAGCTACGGGGTACAAAGTGACCCCAGATTAATTTGCGTAATATTTGCATTGGATTGATTGAGGTATCATTGTGGATTACAATTAATATCAGCTAGCCGCCTGTGTGGTCGAGCGGTCAACGTCGTTGGCTACCGCTACAGAGGGCACGGGCTCGAATCCCAATACGGGCAGTTTTATAAATTGATTTTTCAATCGATTTATGAATTTCTGTTCAAAGGCATGGATGTATGTGATGTCTTGAATTCACCCCTCTCACCCATCCTATCCTATGAACGGGGCGTATCGAGAGCGATTAGCTTACCACTAATCCTGTCCTAGCCCTATCCTTCTATCCCTACTCTCTTTGGAAAAAGAGAGGTTGAGCAACTGAGTAACAAGCAGTTCTCGTAGAAACACTTCTGTTGAGATAAACTCCATTATGAGTCCATATGCTCCACATTTGGAGCGGACATGGTTTAAAAAATAAATAAAGAAGTGGGTACAAATATCAACGTATTTAGGTAAACAGGTTTTTATAAATTTAGTTTATAGCTATTTCGGCGTACGTCATCATCAGAACTATCTGTTATAATGATGCCGAACGCGGAAATAGCTATTGTATAAACTAGATTTATACAAAAAACTGTACAACTAAATACGTTAATATTTTTACCCTGTTAAAATGAAGTTCTACCAAGTAAATGCCAATTAAATCAATTTACGAATAAGCATCATCAAAACATAGCTACACAAAGCCTTGAAAATATCATAAACAAACATCCGTGAAGAAATATTTATACTGATTCAAAGACTTATAATGTGGCACACATGATATTAATCCATTCCCACTCCCAATGTGAAGCATATAGCCTCCCCATGGAGATATCTCAACAGATATTATGTCTGCAAGAATGGATGAAATGGCAGAAAGATAATAACTACCCTGGCTCTCACTATTTCCCGTTATTTTATGAATAGAAGGGTGCAAAGGAATTTTTACACATTAGTGACACCCATGTCGTCGAACAGAAATTGATAGATCCCGTGAGGTTTTTCACATAACGATGTTGAGCACTGCGTTACGGGTCCAAATATATATTTTTCTGGAGACAGTAACAGTATGAAGAAAAGGTAAAAAAAAATGTATATGTAAGCTAATCGCTTTTGTAGCATTCCGTTTTTTAGGTTCATTCATTCGTGCCTTTCTAAATAAATCTATCCAAAAATCATCACACATCAATTCCTTTATAAGTGCAACCGAATAAGAGAAACGCCCAATATAATTGACTATTCAGCTATAGAACCAGATTATGTATTCAGTAGTAGTAAAATTTATACACGTCCTGAAGATGTTTAATAAGACTACACCGATAGTTGCGCCACCTCTGCCTTGCAAAAAGCTGTCTTTGCGTACAAGTAGGGTTATTTTCCGCTCATTGCACTATGCACCGGAGCGAGCTCGGCTGGCTGAGTGGGTGGCTTCGACTTCTGCCTATTCGCGTTTGATGATGCGTAAAGGAGTGGTGTAACCAAATCTGGGCATGAGATGAAGTAACAGAGATGCCAGCTTGGCGTATCTAGCCAGTGAATCTCAAACTACGATAGTGGTACATGGGTGATGTAATATTCGATAATTTTGCTTATTCGGAACCTCGAACGTTACAAACGATTCTTCAATTTATCAAGGCTTTCAAATATTAAATTTGAATCGTTAAAATTATGTACATTCACAGAAGTTTTGTCACTAACGAACCGGGCTTCGCCATTGGACATCTTTAAGCGTTCAAGTGCACGGATGAACTTGAACTTTTTCTAATTTAGAATTTCGACTGAAGGTGCTTGATGGAAATTTAATGTCACATTTGAATTATTTTTATTCTGCACACTTCCATACATTTTGTCGATAGCGACCCGGGTATCGCCTTTCGGCATATTCTGGTTTAATCTAGTGCACGAATGCACTTCCACTGATGAGTCTATTAAAGTTCTTATTCATTTTTGAAATCGATATGCTTTTCAATGGAGTCTTTCTATGTTATTAATTTAACCTTACCCGTGAATTTCTTCGATCGGTTGACTTTTATATTCTGAACTATTGAGGCATTGTATTTGTTTTTTTTATTCTAGTTGTGTGCCTGACATAATCAAAAGTTTTTGCAGAACAGTTTGCATACACTGCTATGAGACATTATTTTACTTTAACTTTATCAATAAAACAACATTATTGTCAAATTATTGACATCTACAAAACTTATTAGAGAAAATTTAGAAGTATGTTTATTATACTAGTTATGTTTATGTAAGTATTTTTTGTTGCCAGGTCCGTGGTCACCATCGTTCAAACGCATTGATATTCAGGGCTATTAGCTAAACAGAAGTCTTGCCCTAGCACTATCCCTTTATCCTTACTCTCTTCGACGAAAGAAAGGTTGAGTAACTGAGAAACAAGCAGCTCCCATGAAAAAAGATCTGTTGAGATAAACTTTATTATGTTGCCATTTTCCACATTGGGAGTGGACATGGAAAATATATATAATATTTATTGTAAATAACATGCTATTATATTTGTTTTACCGTTTTTAATTCTGTGTTAAAATTAGTTATATTTATGAGAATAAAAAAGAAAAGAAGAATAAATAAAGGGAAATACTCTTTTGATGATTGATCGAAAGGAAAGATCAAAAGATTTAATGCATTAGTTAAAGTATTATCAATAAATAAATTTATTTTAAAGTTTCGGAGGAAAAAAATGGCTCATTAATTGATTATTAATTAAATTCTTTTGCAAATGAGTTGATCAAGTCAACTGTTAATGAAGTAATATTATAAATAGAAACTGGAACCGTGGATTAATTAATTCATTCAATCGGGTTGAGAAAACGACAGAATAACTGAAAAGAAGTGAAGAGATTTCAATGTTTAAGAGCTAGCTTCTTTCGACATTAACTATGACAGCGAAAGAAAAATTGCAAAAAGAAATGTCAAATGTTAAATGAAAAAAATGCTGAAAAGTTTGTCTGAAAAATAGTTTCAAATTTATGGAAGAAGTTTTACATCAAAATTATCACTGTCGATGTGGAATTATCTGTGAAACATGCATCAAAATTTGTAACACAGTAAGTGAAGTAATAAATTTATCAAATTTAATTTTAATGATCAAATTATTGATTGCGATCGACTTATATCGCTAGTAATCATATCATGAGATAATAATAACAACCCATTGCTTAGTTCAGCGATCGACCAACAAACACTTTTGTGATCGATACACTTGCCATCTCTGATAGAAAATACCATCATGATTTAATTTCTAATCACCTAAAAAATTAGGCATCAAAGTAGCAGTTAGTTAGCTATTGATCCTTTCCGTACCATCTTTAACCATTTGAATACCGCGCAAATAAATCATTAATATGTCCCAGAGATACTGCGTGTTTTTGAGAAAAATAATTTTGCCTAATATACACTCTAATTCGATATTTTAAAAATCTATATTGACTCAGTATATATAGCACTACACATATACATCAAAATATTGCTTATATTATATTTTAATTTTTAAATGTTTTGGACATCCGTGTTTGCTTGCATATGTTCCGAACACCTGTTTCCGCTTGGTATTCAAGTAGTTAATAAAGTGGGAGTAGTTGAGTGGATATTATTACGTTATTAAGTTTTACCGAGACACTCCCATTATTATTAATGAATATGATTTTCTTTGGAAACGGACTTGGTTAAAAAAATATTCGGTACACAAAGTATGTATCAAAACGTTTTTTTAGTGTATAACAGTTTAACTGTTAAAGTAATAGATTCTTAGAGGGTTTCTCAGTTATGGAACAACTGGTTTAACCTCCATAGTGCGGAAACGTCTTGGTCATTTCGTCGAACTAACAGCTATGCGGTTTGTAAGTAATTAAACGGATTGCTAAAAAGCACTCACAGATTTCATTTTACTCGAGTCTACGTCGGACAAGCTATTTTATTAGCAAGATGGTAGATCAAAGAGATTTATTTATAGCTATCCAAGACGTATTGTATCTGTATAAAACAAACTTATTCAACGGGCTACTACCGCACAGGAGATAGATACTCACAGCTCAGTCTAGTGTAATAAGCAGATTTAATGTCTGATTTAACATGACGTGAGTACTGAGTACCACATAGGGCTTGTCGGTTTTGATAAGCCGGTTTTCGATCAAAATTAGCAACATTCGAAAGTCGGTTATTCAACTTGGTAACCCGGTATCAAATATTAGTTTTTTTTTGTTACTGTTATATTATTCAATCAAAAACCTTAGTATTTTGATTTTAACCGGCTTAGTTATAATTAAATCGAAATGAAATGTGTAGTTATGTGTAAATAGTCAGTATAATATAAAATTTTGGTTTATTTTGAAAATACTCTTTGTTGTGAATTTTGAATCGGATACAGTTCTTGAGTACGGAGAGGTATAATGGCTCTACCATCGAATATTTTTTTAATATCTATATATATAAAACAAAGTGGGGTTAGTAACACCACGTATATCTCGAGAATGACAGCACGGATTTTAATGATATTTGTTTTATTAAATTCGTATCCGCCTAGAATAGCAGAATAAGCATTGAAACATCGGAATAATATCACGGCAAATAAATGATGAAGAAAATAAATATTCAACATACATTCACTTAAAACACGGCTTTAATTATTTATAGGACACTTTTTACCCTAGCAATTTGAATGAATGAATTTTGTTGAGACCGACTCCAGTTTCAACATGCAGATTCCACGATTTCGACTACGACTCCACAGTTCTGATTTAATTCAAATGCCCCGGGAGTCGAGACTGACAAAAAACGTCAATTTTCTTGTAAATTTATTTTTCGACAAAGAATCTCTAGTGCTACTAGAAACAGTGCCGACAAGGGTAAGAACAAGTATTTCATCAAAATAAGCCTCACTGACTATGAAATTTCTATTCGTTATTAACTCGATGTCTGCCACAGACGATATATATCGTAAAAAATTTCGTGCTTAACACGCCAGAGATGAGTTATCTCGTCAATAACTAATTAAATTAATAGCTGACAATTATAGCCGGCGTGCTAGGCAAATACTATTTATTATCTACGGCAGCTGAAAGGTTAACACACAAAATGTCGAAAAATTGTAAGTTAATATGCCCCAATCAATTGTTTTTGAATATTTAAATAAATGAGGAAATATAACTACATCGTATTTTTTTATGTTAACTGAGCTTTTTACACGTCCTTACTTACTAATGATACTGTTTTTCTCTTCGCTAATGGAAAAAAGAAGGTTAAATTATGCAAATTATACCCATTAGCAAAATGCATTTATTTTCTCGGCTTTTATTATATCGCGAACTGCTTCGTCTTTACAAACAGGAAACTGAATAGCGCAACATCTTCATGATTGACTCATTTGCTGATAAACTTTAACGTCATAAACAGTGTACACCTGCTAAAGGTTGAGAAACATTTATATAGATGGAAGGTACACTACGGTATGCCAATTTTGGAGAAATTTTAATATCGAAATAGTGTACTGTATCTAATGACGTATTTTCCAGTTATATTGATGAACAATACCTTATGGTATAGTTAACATATTTATCATACAAAATAAAACACTATATTCCCGATAATCCGAGTATGGTGGAGTAAGAGAACTGTTTGTTAGTCAGTCGCTCAAGCTCTCTTTTCCAAAGAGAGTAGTAGGGATAGAAGGATAGGGCTAGGACATGACTAGTGGTTAACTAATTGCTCTCGCTACGCCCAGTTATTAAAGGATGGGAAAGGAGGTAGGGAAATTTAGACACCGAAAAAACCCATGCCTTCGAACATAAATCGATTAATCAATTGAAAAAAAATCGGGTCCTATGGCGCAGCGGTTGGCGTTGTAGGCATGTTAAAATATGTTTCTGCTTTAGAAACTTAAGTATAATGTATGGATATCCGTGCCACTCCTAGCCATCAATAACCCGGATAACCGAGAGTTTACTATAGTATAAAAACCAGTAATTTTCTAACGCAAAATTCATGAAGAAACTTTGAACAGTCATAATGAAAAAAATGCCATTTGTGATATAGTATACATAGTTAATTAACCTCCCATGTACAGCTTTATTGCAACCGTTCATCGGTTTCATTTCGTTTTCCCAGTTACGAAAAGTGAGCTGACCGGGCTCGTTCATCTCGAACATTTTTGATTTCATGTCAATTTCTATTCGTACATTTGATCGAAAATCAGACCTGTAATGCAATCCTACTTGGCTACTGCGATTGGTTAAACAAATATTTGCATGTTCTTGTTATTTATACGCCATAATAGTTCAACAATCTCTATGCAACAAAGTAAAACGTCATAATTAGGGATGGTAATACCAAACGAATATATTGATACCGGTATTTCAATATTTGATATTAAATATCGGCATTGACTATATCAATACCGGTATTGAAAAAAAACACCTGAAAATCGCGGTAGCAGGCAAGTAAATCAAAATAGCATGCTCATATTTCATAAAACACACCATCAATTATACCATAACAACAATCGAGTAATTTTTATAAACAGCTTACGGATTGATAGAAAATTTAAATTAACTTTGATTATTCCACGTATTGTGTTACTAACTGTGACACGTGTTTCGCCTCTTTCAGAGGCATCTTCAGACTTACTATCGCAAAGTTTGCTTAAGTAATGAAGCAAGATTGATTCTAACAGTTATTAAGTAAGGAAAAAAACCCAAACCTCCATTTTGTAATTTTATAATTTTAAAATGTTAGAATCAATCTTGCTTTATATTACTTAAGCAAACTTTGCGATAGTAAGTCTGAAGATGCCTCTGAAAGAGGCGAAACACGTGTCACGGTTAGTAACACAATACGTGGAATAATCAAAGTTAATTTAAATTTTCTATTAAAATGAACTTCCACAAAGTTACCGCCGAAACCATCGAAAGCTTACGAATTCTTAGAATATTTTTTTTTCCATGTTTAATCCCAATGTGGAGTATAAAGCCTATCTCAACATGTTTTTTTCAACATCTGTTTGCTTCACTCACGCTCTCTTTTTATAAGAGACTAAGTATATAAAGGTGAGGGCTAGGACAGGAATAGTGGTTTAATAATCACTCTTACTGCGTCTCACAACTATATATATTTTTAGACAATACAAACGCCTTTCAACAAAAATCGATAAACCGATTTAAAAAAATTGTTTATACTGAGACTAGAGCCCGCGAGATTCGTCACGGAAACTAACAAAGTTGAGCACTGCACAACTGCAGTTAAATACGTTTAAAATTCGATTTTGGTCAATTTTAAATACCATAATATCGGCATTTAGGTACTACCGGGATCCCGACTTCTGTAATACATGTATTGCAATCCCTGGGCATAACAAACAATTCATAGATGACCGCGATTTTGTTTTTGTATTAGCCGTTTCTATTATTATGTATGGATTGCTTTGCTATCGTCGCATAACTGACGTCTTAACGGCAGATCGTGGCTTAATAGCCAACCGCTACAGTTATTTTACGGACATAGAAGGAAGTGCATGTTTTTTTTTATATATCCATAGCTCCATATCCAACTGGCATGCCCAATCTTGTGGCGAGAACTACTTGCAGGTGTAATAGAGTGCCACAAGCTGCCGTCATGTTTCTGTATATGTACATTTGAATTACAGTTGTGACAGTAACTTCATTGAAAAGTGTTTCGTTACTAATACGTACGGTGACCATAATTGCTCAGAAAAGATAAAGGACAATTTGAAAAATATTTTAAATTAAAAAAAAAAGCTGATAAATTTATTTTCTTTCCTTTATAACAATTTTCATACACATTTTTTTCATGAAAACCAACTTTTATCTATTTGCTAAAAAAAATAAATTAACCTTAATAGTTTTAAACATATTATACAAATCAAATTAAAGTAAAATTGGTATGACTAATGTATGTATATCTAATTTCATATTTTTTTTGATTCACGAAGAAAATAAAAAAAATCTTTTCCAATGTAAGTCATTTAGGCTACTACGAATGAAAAATAATTAACTCTCCACATTGTAAGTTTCTCATCACCACCCGTTGTGTATATTGCAGGTTACGTTTTCGACTAACCTAACGCTAACGTAATCGAATTTCATAACACTATGATCAGAAAAAAGGAGCACCCCTCACATTCATGACTCGAGCAAAGCCACACGGTAATGATTTTAAACTATTTTCTTAATTTTAACTTTTCACTTTAGTCTAGTTGATATTATCAAGTATCTTTTGAACTATTCGTATACTAAAATACCGTGGTTTTGATCCTGCTTGGCCAGCGCCAAGAGTGTTGAATTGAATATTTCATGGACGACTAGAAACCCACAAGACCGGTGGGATTTTGTTTATGACTAAAATGATAGTCTTTATAATACATCTGGGAAGAATTATTGCGTCTAATACCCCTATTTAAGTACCACTATTCTATTCTAAAAGGAAAAAAATGTATTCCGCATTTTTTCTTTTCTTTCGACAAAAAATGTAAATATCATAATTGTCCAGCCAATGTTTGCTCTTTTACTCAACTTGTTTTAGTTTTATGGCAACATACTATTAAACAGCTGACTTTATTCGCTCATGAATAATTAATTGCTTCATTTCTACTATTTTTACATTTGCGCCTTAACGAATGGCAAGTCGTTTTAAAGCACGCGATAGTTTAAATGAATAAATCAAGTATCAATTACACATGAAAAGAAACCATTCATTATAATTATAATATAATATACTGTATTTGCTCTTGTGAAACGATTGCTAATGAAGCACTAAGTCACAAGATCTTGGTTGGTTGACTTTATAGGTCATAATTTAAATGTATAAATAAATTGTATGATACTTACCACATCGTAAAAGAAGTCAGTAGAAACATTATGAAAAGGAAATATCATTTGATAGAGTGAGTCCCGGAGCTGTGTTTTCACGTAATAAGCTAAACATTTATTGAGTCCCAGATCCGAGTTTTCACGTGACTAGCCATTTGTTGAGTCCTGAAATAGTGTTTTCAAGTGATGTTTCAGCCATTCAAATATAGAACCTTCAAGGCTGTGCGCCAAGCAAAAGCAGAAGTAAGAGTTGGGATGTGTGCAAACATTGTATTATGACTATATTGGTAATAGAAAATTAACAATAATATTCAAAATTGAATAGTTATACTCTCTCAAACAATCAAAAGATTTCATGTTATTTGACTAAGCGGTATCTTAGTAACATTATTTTAAGAAATAAATATATTGCTAAAAAATAAAATGGGTACACGGGATAGTTTCACCTGATTTGTGTTTAAGCCGAAAACGTTTTGAGTCAGCCACGCCGTGGGGTATGTCGTAGCGATAGCTTTTCGGTGTCATATAGAGCAGGGTTTCCCAAACATTTTCTGGAATGGAACACTTCGCATGTCCGGAAAATATAACGGAACACTTAGCTGATTTTTTAAGACTGTTGCAGCGTATAAAACCAATTCAACTTTTTTCCGAACACCTACTCTAAACATAGTTTGGGAAACCCTGATAGAGAGTTTGTCGATGTAAAAAAACCAAGTGTCATAAATACTTATTTGGATATTAACCCAGTATTGGAAAATTAGTCCTGAGAAACTCGTGATGATTATTGATAAGTGTAGTGGTGTAACTACTTTGAGTATACTGGGAAGATATATATAAGTTATTTGGCGAACGATGCGCACTCTGCCCTTCCAAGGAAGAAGGCAGTAACTGACCGACAAATCTTTGGTTTAAATACTGAACAGATAAATACACACCTAGTAGAAATGGAATTTTTATGTAAATTTTGTAATGCACTAAAATAATTATTATGCAGCTGATCCTTTGAGTTATACTTATCACGTAGTTTGCACGCTCTTTGCAAGCTTCTATGGACGTGATTATGATTGGTTAAATGTCCGCTAACTACCACTATACAATATAATACTTTGTCTTACCAAAAATGTAAAACCATATAATTAAAAAATATTCGAAATTTTAATAATAAAAATAAAACTAAAAGGCTATATACGTGTCCTATTTTAATTAAATTTAAATATTAACATTAAATTGATGTAAGCTGTCATTTTTTGTGTACTTACTTTAATTCAGACACCTCGGCATATCCTAGAAGACGATAGCACAAAAAAGGAGCTCGCCTCTCGCCTAGGAATAGCTGGAGCCACATTTAACTCAATGCATACTGTCTTGGACACACAGCTGTACACCATTAAAGCCAAATGCCATTTGTTAAAAGTTTACATTTTACTAATGTTGTTTTACGGTAGCGAATCATGGCACATGGCAAAGACTTCAAAAACCGTATACTGAGCTTCTAAAACAGATAAATTGAATCGGATAATGAGGGTGATGTGGTTTGATTTTGTGAAGAATTTTGAGATTAGGGAACGTATACGACAGCTCCCCGCTACGTCAGTCATTATGGAGGGACGTTGGAACTGAATAGGTCACCGGCTGTGGATGCCTTCGGAAAGCCTTAATACTGCCTGCCTCTTCTTCCGGTCGGTGGGATTCCAGTGTCCTGGACGACCGTTGGGTACTAGGATGTACTCGGCAGAACTGAGCCATTCTGGCTTGTCATGGAAGGAAGCAAAGCAATTAGTGGGAGACAGGGAAACATGGGGTGCCAAGTGGTGGCCATATTCTCCACATAAATTGCGAATATCTTCAAATAAAAAGAAGAAGACTTAAAACGTATAAGTAGTCAGTTCTACAAACACAATTTTTGATTTATTGTGCAAAAAATATACATTATTCAGCTTCATGTAGTATGAGATCGTTGCCTTAAACAAATAAATAAACAGGAGTTTCTCTTCACATTGACTATCATTGTTCATAACTTTCGATTATCACAGCTGCAGGCTAATGTTTGCATGCAGAACTAGGCGTAACTTGGCGGGAATCTAATGGTAGCCATCTTGTTCCACGCTTGATTTGTGTTCCCGCCATCCGCCATTACTCTACCGCCAGCTGTGAATTGCAATTACCAACACGGATTCATCTGTATCGTACTGAGATTACAATACTATTATGGCCATATTATGTATATACTATTGCGGTATTTATAAAATGAATGGGAATTATATACACGTTTCATGTTATTAAGAGATTTATGCTAAAATGTATTTGATATTAGAATACATACGACGGGAGTTCCGTTCGACAACTTTGGTCGTATGTCAAAACGAATCTCATACAAAAAATATAATTAAAAATAATATACATATTCAGCAAAGGTATGTACGAAATAGGGTTGATAAAAAAACCGACTTTTGAATAAAACCGGTTTCGAAGTTTCACAATAAAAGAAAAAATCAACAGCGAAAAAATGCTTCATTATTATATAAAAAAAGAACAAAAAATACTTAAATTTTACTTTGTGAAAACACAAAACGTCCACTTATGCATTTTGTAAAGAAATTTTGATAATTTTGTTGGGTAAAAATGTAAATCGTATAGCAGATCGTCAAGTTCTGACGATGGCGTAAGCCGAAATAGCTATCAGCACATAAAATTATTAAAAACTGTAGAACTAAAATACTTTGATATTTTTAATCTGTTATAATGGAGTTCTACCAAGTAAATGCCAAATCAATTAATAAATCGTATAGTTTTGAATGGATCTAACAAAATAACTATTTTTTTATTCTTTTGCTCTAGTAAATAAATAAAAAAATCTACAGTGTTTTTCAGTTTTATATTCTCGTATGACTGTATCCGAGTCAAAATGCACTGCAAAAATATTTTCAAAATAAATCTAAATTCTGACTTTTGAATAACATATTTCATCTGGTTTTATTTTTTAAATATTGATGTTTTTTTTTATAAATTTTAATAATCATAGAAAAATGTCTTATTTTTAATCGGCGTCGTAGTATGACCATTTGTAAATGTCGGAGAAACAACGTAGTAACTTTGTCTAGTCGTGGACTTCACCAAAGTATGAAAAGTATCGAGCTATTAAGTATCTGAAAAAAACTGTTTTTAATGTATATGAATACGATATTGAATTAAAAATACCATAAATATACACATGCGCATTTTATAATACCTTAATTACTCCTCATATATATATTCCTCAAGCCTCGGAATAATTTTAATCTGCGTAGAAATAACCAAAAAGTAATTGTACAATATCAAATCCTGGCTTACATATAATACTTCTTTGAGACGCAAAGAGGCAAAATAACCGCCCCCTTTCTTTTATTTGAGTTTATTTGATCTGTGTTTCTAAGAAGTTGGTACAAGTGCCAAGTCGATGAGATGAGACAAACCATTTCGGACTTGCATGACAAAAAATAACTATTTTTGGTTATGTACCCAGATTCTAGAGATGTATCGTGACTTTATTTGGCTCTTATTTTGGTGGCCTTCTGAAATTATCGAGATTAACTCGTTATCATTATCTCGACTGGAAAGTCTCTTTAAGTCCAACCGACTACGCGGCCAAGCGATCCAACGGGTAATTTTAAGTGAATAGAAACCGTTTTTATTTCCTTTTATTTAAAATTTGAATCGTTCAAATTATGTACATTCACACAAGTATTGTCACTAACTACCCGGGTTTCGCCTTTCAGCATCTTCGGGCGTTTAAGTGCACGGATGAAACTTAACTGACGTTTAGTAAATAAATGTATCGTGTTTATATAATAAATACATGCATCACTAAGTTTAAGGTCATTGCTAGCGAAAGGGATTAACCCATAGGAATGCCTACAGATTTTAATGGTGAGTAATTTCAAGAATTATATTTATCTTGTTTGCTGGATTATATTTACTAACATATAGGATATGAGAGTGGGAAATTCGGGAGATTTACTTGCTCATCCGAATTGGTAAACTAGAAAATATACTACATTTATATCTCATTTACACCAGAACGGAAATGTTTTTTAAAAAAACAAAATATGATATGTATGTTAAATAAATTATCCTTTTAATCAAAGTTTTGATGGCAGAATAAACGTGGCACTGGCGTTCGGTCACCTGAGCTCCACTCCAGCTGCTTCCGTATATCGCGGCCTAAGAACTTTCGTGATAAGCTTTCATCAAGGGACGCAATAAAAGCTCTGTAATTTGTCAACTTTGGAAAGTCGATTCCATTAATCTTTTGCTTCTTCTTCGCAATTTGCATTGCGCCCCCCGCTCTTACTCGTTACATGTTATTTACTTCCACGAAGTAAAATTAATATCGCTTTTAAATATAGTTATAAAATTATTGACGCTAATTATCTTACAATTATCTTTCTTTTACTAACTTCAGTTTAACATTATCCACGTTTTTTTCTATTTATCATTTAACATTAAGATTTTTTTAACCACGTCCGCTACCAATCAGGTTCAAACGAAAACATACTTATGCATTTTAGTTTTTTAAAATAACTGATCTTGTGTCGATCAAACTATTCTTTAAAGTGGGTGAGATAAGCAAGATGAGACCAAAAGAGTTGCTAATTATTCGCATTTTCAACGCTTCTTTTTCCATATAAGATAATTAGTAGATATGAGAACAAAAGAGAACGTTTACATACACTGATTTTCAACCGTTTTGTGGATTGGAAAATAGTTATTTTTAGAAGTGTGTCATACTAGGGCATCGTGTATAAATTCGGGATTGAGACATTTTTGCTCGGTGATTTTGAAATCTTGAAATTTAAAAAAAAAAATTAGGACTCACAAATGAAATGACTCGATACTTTTAAGCTCTTTCCGGAAATTCCGAATCCGAAAATCCAAGAATTTGCAGAATTCCCAAAATGAAGAGACGCGAATTTTCTTAATCCTGAAATATTGATACTAGTACTATCACAATCCCGAAATTTCGGGATCACAAAATTGGACGGAATCCCGTTATTTTGGGATTGATGGCCCTACGTCAGAGATGGCGAACATATGGCACGCGTGCCTGAAGTGGCACGTTTGAGAATTTAAATGGCACGCGAACGATTTCCAAGTTAAAAAAAAATATTTAATCACTTTTAGGGTGTTCACTGTCAATACTTGGCTTAAAGGCATTATATTAATAAAAAACACAATATTCCTTTGTACTTTATTCCACTTTATTAAAAAGGTCTCTTTAAATAGTTTTAATAAGTTTAAAAAAATAAAATTTTGATTAAATAATCCCTGAATTGTTTATTTATTCCGTTTTATTAATTTTCAAATATTTCCCAAGATAAACAACAATTGTTAAAAAATAACATTTTTATTTTATTTTTTCTATTTAAAAAAAAAACACTACTTGGGCACGCAAAACAATCCATACCATTTAAATTGCTCTCAATTTAATATCAGATAAGGTAACTGCCACCACTGGTTATGGCTTCACACTCTTACTATGTGTATTTCGTCAATCTATCGCTTTATTAAGTTCCACCACGACTGAATATAGATAACCGAACAAAACCTTTATACGTTTCTATGATAAGCGGATGATCTAGCGATATGCAAATTATAAGTGGATTTTCAAAACAGGTAGTTATTTAAAAAAAGGTTTCGAAGAGTCGCTGGGTGAGTAATCACTTACAAATAGAGCACACAATTAAGCCGATGTAAATTTGGTACTTTTGGTCCTCTAATGGAAAATGAGGGCGTTTAGTCCAATGTAGCAACGGCATTAAAATAATCGCCGTGAACAATGAAGTGTTTATCGGTGTCATTAGTCGAACGTGCTTCGATTAAGTGATCCGCGAATTTTCGGAATGCTGATGCCCGATTGGCTTCACTAAACTGTTAATGCGACAAACTGTTAGAAATCACGGCACTCTGAGAATTATACAGTAAAAAAATAAACTAGTTCTGGGTAGCGGTAGCATTTAACTGTAGGCTTAAATTTAAGATATTCAAAAATATTAAACTGTCAACTCGAATGAATTTAAAATTATAATAATAATTTTTAATTTTACTAGAAAAAAATACAGCTAATTAATACTAAGCCAGATAAACGGATGACTCAATAGGAATTTAAAAAAAAGAATTCTGTCAATAATATCATACAATTCATTTATTAAAGTTTACAAAAAAACACAAAGTGTTTCATTCGATTTGAATGAGTGGTTTCACAGTTATAGCTCTTTTAGATATAACCTTAATAAAAAATACAATTCTTAAAAAATAAGCCCGGTACAAGGTATGGTTTCACCCGAGTTGGGCCGGGGTCGAAAGAGTTAACCTTATAAAGACTTACGCCTGAAATATTTTGATCACCGCCTAAAGTGTTTCCAGTTTTCTACACCGGCCAACTTAAAAACGTTACTCGTGGTACGTAGGCGTAATTAAGTTATAAGTCTACTGTAACAGATGATGTTTATTGGTTGACCAAATATATTAGAACTAAAGCGGTGTTAAAAACGGTGGTTATTAACTTATTATAATGTTACGTTTGATTCATTTGAAATAAATTTACGACATTATAAAATTAATAATGCTATTTGGAAATTCAAAACCAGACTAGCTGTAAGCCCGTTGCCCAGCAACGGGAGATTTTTGCTGCATTGTGTTTGATTTTATTTAGTTTAATTTAATTTAATTTAATTTAATTTAATTTAATTTAATTTAATTTTATTAAAAAAAGTGGAGACTGGAAGGTTTGAAATGTGGTCGGACAGACATTATCGGCTATTAATATATAGAATAGCTGTAAGCCTGTTGCCCAGCAACGTGAGATTTTTGTTGCATTGTGTTTGATTTTATTTTATTTTATTTTATTTTATTTTATTTTATTTTATTTTATTTTCTTTTATTTTATTTTATTTTATTTTATTTTATTTTATTTTATTTTATTTTATTTTATTTTATTTTATTTTATTTTATTTTATTTTATTTTATTTTATTTTATTTTATTTTATTTTATTTTATTTTATTTTATTTTATTTTATTTTATTTTATTTTATTTTATTTTATTTTATTTTATTTTATTTTATTTCATTTTATTTAATTTAATTTAATTTAATTTAATTTAATTTAATTTAATTTTATTTAATTTTATTTTATTTTATTTTATTTTAATTTATTTTATTTTATTTTATTTTATTTTATTTTATTTTATTTTATTTTAATTTATTTTATATTATTTTATTTTATTTTATTTCAAAAAGTGGAGACTGGGAGGTCGAGGACACCTTACAGACGGACCTTATCGGCTATTAATATATAGATCACAAACACGGAACAATTGCTACCTTACCTATGGGCCGGAGTAGTCCTCAAGAAGGAGTTTGAGGGACATTGGCAAACATATTTGGGTTAAGGTAGTTACTAAGAAATTCTAAATTGTATTTATAATACTCGAAATTATAGAGATTTATATTTCATACTATAGTAAAAGTTAAAAAAAAAAACAATTTGAAACATTACTATAGTATATCCCTTTTACTGCAGAATATTCTGTATTCGTAGCTTTCCGTGTGAGCAAGTTTCTGTGTCCAGTGCGAAAGGAACTTGTCTGGAATTATCTGTGCGGAAGAATCGCCGAACCGATTAAAATGTAAAACTATATCGTATCATGAATATCATTGAATGCAATCCTATTTTTATAAATTGTATATGTAATACAGGCGGACCTTCACTTTCACACATAATTGGTTACTGAAAATGTGTGCGAATGTTAAATGTTCGAAAGTAGAGGGATGTAAAAAAAAGACCAATAATTGTCATTTATTTATTTTATTTATCAAACATTAAAAAATCTTAAAAGAACGATTTTTTAAAAATGTGCTAAATAGAGAGTTGTGCGAAAGTCGAATGTGCAAAAGTCGAGATCTGCCCGTTACTTAAAATTTACACATTTCACTTTGTTTTCACGTAATTGCTTGATAAATCGATACGTTTTAGTAGTTATCAATTTTTCATAGCAAACTGACAAATTGGTAGTTTCTTAATGTGGCCGAGCCCATATTAGGTTAATGATTTCAAATCGATTTTCAAATCGTAACTCAATTTAATGATGCGTAATAATTTTTGCTCATAATGTGTGTTTCGTGATATATATGATGCAATATGGCAACATTAGTCAATACGTGACTGAAAAGCAACATTTAAATTATCATAATATTGCTTTGAAACAACTCACACATATTATGGAGCGTGTGAATTTTACATACATTATCCTAAGCCAATTTTAACTGCATATACATATTATATTTCTAATGGATTTTATTAATATGCTGTTTGATTGCCTTGCTTTAAAAATACACTTGAGTTTTGAATATGTAAGTACCTACCTACTCATTTATGGAAATTAATAATAAAACAAAAAATTGCTGGTGTTGGCATATGAATTTTACTGAGTTAAGTTGAGCTTGTGAAACGGATATAATTTTTTTTATCCATAATAATATACACAAATGTATGACTAGAGTTAATCTTTATATCCGTCTCCCGTATATATCTTAAATCAGTATTGCTCTGTAGGAATGTAATTCTAAGTAAGTAGAAATGTTATTCTAAGAAAATACCGGAGCGACCCCGGAACGAAAAATAGGTACTGGGCTGGCAAATCGCCTTGCTACGTCCCCACTTCAATACGTGAATTCATTTTTAATGATTCGTTCATTTCAATCGCATCGATGCGCAGCGGAAACAAATGACTCACGATTCAATTATAATTGGATTATCCTCGAGTTATTTGCTTTCTTTTCGGCCTTTTACAGACACAGTAGTGTAAGAATGGGTCAACACACAACTTGTGGTTTAATTCGTATCGGATTACTTGCAAGTCTTTTGTTTTCTTACTATATTTGCTATTGATAAAGTGGTCCTAGAAATAAGTGATTCCGGACAATTCTAATATTTATATACTAGCCACCAGCCAGTGACTTTTCTTCTCCACCAAGATTAGATCGTTTGGATTCGTTTGAAACAAGACTATTCATTTTATATTGTAACCGTCTGGCAAAAGTTGGTAAGTAACAATTTAATAAAGAAAACAGCAAATCAGCTTTTAGGATATAACCTCTAGTCTCTACATTTTGTGTTATATACATAATAATAATATAAAAATATACATAAATTTATACAAATGTGTCCCAATTAAATTAGGAATTAATATTTGCAGACAATTGCTTGCCTTTAAATCTGCATCAGAATCACTGATAAAAACATCGGTATTTCCACTAGCGGAAAAATCTATTAACGGAGTTATTCCAAGCAAAAAATCTCATCGTGTGCTTTACTAATTCTTGTCACTATTTCAAATTCTGCCAGCACGATGCACAAGACATTTATACGAATAGAGATATTTCGTCCCTAATTAATTAAGTATGTGCTTACGAGATTATGCTTTCATTCATAATGCGGTATGTAAAAAACAGGAAGCGTTGAGTTATTTGAGATCGTGTCACGAAAAAATATGTCAAATAATACATTCCAGATTTCCAACATCTGTTTGTAGAACATTTGGATCAATTATGTTTCTTTGTAGAAACATCACCACTCGTGCACAAAGCATCTGTTGATAAATCTACACTCGCGGAATTTTCGATGGACTCGGAAATTTATGTAGAAATAATTTACAACGCAGCTCAATTTAAAAATTATATTTTGAGTACACAGCTTTGTTTTTATTTTTGAAATCTATTTCCGCTCTCAAAGTTGAGCATATTGTCTCATAATGGAGGTATCTCAATGTTAGTTTTTTTACGATAAATGCTGTTAGCTAAGTTGCTCAACCTTTCATTTTTTTCTAAAATAACGGGGGGAAGGAGAGAGCGATTAGGTAACCACTAATTTTGTCCGAGCCCTATAAGTCAGTACCGCTTAAGTACCGTAAGGCCACTGAAGACCACAAATGTAACTTGAAAATATTAAACTATATATATCATTTTATAAGTAAACTTTTAATATTCATAAATTTAGTCCTATTTTTAAAAACTATTCAAAAATTATTAAAAACATGCGGTAGGTATGTGAGTGAATGTTTTTTAGCTTAAAACATCGCGGTACTGAAAAGGTTGAACGGTCAATTAGTTAATTCGTTTTAACCTTTTAAGTATAATTCAATATGTGAAAAAACAAACAATAAAAAAAATTGGGAAATTTTTAACAAAGTGAAACTCTACATTACTAAAGTAAATAACTTAAAGATGATATTGTGTTTTTCCCGCATCCAAGTAATAAGTCTCCATGATTATATTTTAAAGAAGCTATGGAATCTACAATAAAGATGTAAATAGTTATTTTCTCACAAGAAATTAAACAATAGTTGTATTTTTAACATTTGTATGTATAAGTATAGAAATTTATTTAAAACTTGAAACGTCTCACCTTCAATCTGTTATAAATAAACAATCATTTTATTATGCAAAAACTAGGTAATGCTTAATATTCCAAATATCTGTGACCATAGGAAAAGTTACCTTTGTGTATGGCTGTCTATCCCAGTTCTGGGCAGCATTTTCTGCTCGGTCAATTATTTGCATACCGCAATCGGACGTGGCTTAAAAAATCGGACGTGACCGTAGCGATAGGAATCCCACCAGAGAAGTACAAAATGGTATTTTTTTAAGTTTCGTAAAAGCCAAATAAAAATATTTAGTCTTAATTTCTTCACGGAAGTTTTTGAAATTTCGTTACATATTTAAGCCGATCGAAATTGACTGATTGGTGTGGGTGCCCCTTTATGGTACCTCGTCTATAGAACTGTAATAATATCATAGATGAGTTTTCTAAAGGTAAAAGGACAGTGGCGGGTCCAATGGCGCAGCGGTTAGCGTTGTTGGCTTTCGTGCCGGATCTCACGGGTTCAATTCCCAGTACGAACAGCATTTTTTCTATACGTTCGTGTTTGTGATGTCTTAAAATTCCCTCCCACCCTTTCGATCCTTTAATAGCTGGGCGTAGCGAGAGCGATTGGTTAGCCACTACTCCTAACCTTATCCTTTTATCCCTACTACTCTCTTTGGAAAAGACAGGTTGAGATACCTTCATTAGGAAGCTATATACTCCACATTGAGAGGGGACGTGAATTAAAAAAAAAGTTTGTTATTTATTGTAAAAATATTTAGCACAAACAAGACGTTTTAGATCAGTACTCGTATTATATCATACTTGCCGAAATTGATTTTAAAGTTTTTTTTGTAATAGTAATTAATTCTTGTTAATAGTGCCACCTGTGAGCATTCGCTCAATCCACTTAGGAAAGACGATGTGCAACAAGCAAGTTAAAAATTCACTTAATACCAACAAAGCTCGCACATTGTTTCACTCTATGCACATGCGTTGATAAAGAGGGAGATAGATATAAAGTATTTGCGTATGTGTGTATGCGTAAAATATAAATATATCGACTGTGGAAAGGAAAAAGGACGTAACCCACACATATCAAATTTTACAGGAGGCGCTAAAAACGTGTTTTGATGATTTTGTGACATATGCAAATTATGAATTATACACAACCTTGAAGTGCACGGATACTTCTAAACTCGTGTTTAATTGACATAACCTAATATTAATTGAAGAAATCGTCTCGGAAAAACCTTTATTTCAGTGTTTTTTCTTGGTTTTAATTTTTTACAACGTCATCTTTTTCAAACTTAAAAGCTAAATTTAGACACTTATTTGGCATTTTCAGCTTCCATACTTTTGATAGAATATGTGTCAAGTTGTATAAATTGTGATTATCGAAAAAATCTGTTTTGGAAAATTGAGGGTTACGTCCTTTTTCCTTTCCACAGTCGATATGGATCAATCAAAATGATTCGCATAGAGATTGTTGTCTAGTGATTTATCGGCGAAAGAATGTTTTGAAACGCCCTATGATCATATTATATAATATATATACGTACATGTGATAGAATTCGTTTCTGACTGCATTAAATAATAAAAGATTTAAGGTATAAACGGTGAATGCACAGTATTTAATTTACACAAAATATATGTAAAAATATGAAGCTCAAAACCATTGTTTGGAAAAATGTATTAAAAAAAACAAGGCTTATACACTAATACAGCGATTTCCAACCTGGGAGGCGTGGACTATTGCAAAGGGAGGCGCGAACAGTTCAAAATATTCATATACCCTTTAAAACGTGTCTTTATTACTATATGAAATAAAGAATGGGGAGGCGCGAAGATATTTTATTCCACAAAGGGAGGCGCAGTAACATGAAAGATGGAAACCACTGCACTAATATATTTTATACAATTATTAATACTGGCTAAAAAAACCAAAATCGCTATTTATAATGTTTCGCTATTTGCCATAAAACGTTTAATTTCAATTCATCGAAATCAATGACTTTTTGACTGTTCTTTTATGAATTGGAAATGCTCGTTAAGCAAACCAATTATTTGACAGTAAAAGTAAGTTTATAATATTCCGTATCGATGCAACAGGTTGTATTGCTACTGTATATATTGTATACTGTTGTAGAGAACGCCACTGGATTCTGGGATACAGGACGCCTGGAATTAATCTTTCATCGCGAAAGTTTTTAGTGCTTTTTTATATTCCCATTTACCCATTTGAACCTCTTACTTTTTTAAGGCTAAAAATAAAACGTTTTGATTGTTTATTTTTTTATTTACGAATCGTAATGTACAGATACTAAGACGGTATAATTTCGCTGACGTTGGCCTAGGACAGGCTTGTACAGACTTTTATTTAGATCTGGAATGTTTCATCGTTTTTTATGTCTTATTTCACCAGCCGACACAATCATTATTTCTGTTCGGCTATTTAAGGATGTCTAGCGTATGTATTACATTTCTAATTTAAATATAATATTTCATCGACAAACTTCGTCTATAAACAAAATTAAATAAAAAGAGTCCCTAGGGTGATATCAGTTCCCTTTGTGCACTCTCCGTTCTATTCTAGTTATGTTATATAGTTTGAAAGACGACAGTATCGACACGAAAATCGATGCTCTTAGTCTAAGACAGTCAACTGAGCCAAATATCAACTATACAACGATTCTTTTGAGAGTTAATTTTTTAAATTATTAATTGTATAGGTAGCTACATTGTTATTGACTGGATTAATGTACTCCTAAGCTGGCTTTTTCTTAAAAGGTCCTCAATATGATTGGAAACGAACTTCTGCACATGGGATACGAAGTTTCAATCGCACTTTATGTGATATTTTGTGGAAGAGCCACACTCAAGATTCCAAAGAGCTGCAGCATCGCTACCTTAAGAGAAAGTATAAAATAGATTGTGCGCGTAATATTCTGGTAGATGGTTCATGCAGATGCACTAGAGTTACTCTAAAAGTCAGTTTCTACGGGCTGACAAAAATGTAAAGAAACCATTAATTTTGTTTTCTTTTGTTGTTGAGTTACTTAAATATTCTTTTCCTAAAAAAATTGCAGGGTTTTCGCCGTGAAGAATTATTACTCTCAGTGATTCAATTTTAATATTTGCTGTATGTGAAGTGGTGCAGTATAGTTAGTCCAATTCTAGTGCCAACAGGTTATCAATCATGAAACGATAATGTTCTCCATAACAGTGACCAAAATGCCACCGTTACATTATTCTTCATAAAAGTAAGACCAATGATTCTTCCAGACTACATAGCGCACTACAATGTCGCTTTTAGTAAATGCAAATATGATGCCAAATTTCAAGTGTTTCTATTGACAACATCCGTCCATTTTGTTTAATGAAAATTTGCAATCCACTATAACAATAAATAGTGGGTTTTGACGGCACATTATTTCTAATTAAAATTTCACTTTATTTTCTAATCGTCACAATAGTAATAGAAAATTTAGATTAACTTTGATTATTCCACGTATTGTGTTACTAACTGTGACACGTGTTTCGCCTCTTTCAGAGGCATCTTCACAAAAAAGAAATATTATTAAATAATATTCTTAATAGCACAGGTGGTTCCCCGTTACTCAAATTGTTTCCATTTAATAGAGTAATCACAAACCTAGCTGATTGATTGCAGCTCATTAGTTTAATAGTTTGTAATGTTTAACGTCATTAGTAGTATGATTAATTTTTTTTGCACTGTTTCGATTTTATAATCCCCTCTTTGCTTCCCTTAAAAAGGAAAAATCCCAATTTGATTGATTACAACTCATTAGTATCATTAGTATCATTATCTGTTTGTTTTATTTCGATTCTACACCCCCCTCCTTGCTCCTCTTAAAAGGAAAAAAACCCAAACCTCCATTTTGTAATTTTATAATTTTAAAATGTTAGAATCAATCTTGCTTCATTACTTAAGCAAACTTTGCGATAGTAAGTCTGAAGATGCCTCTGAAAGAGGCGAAACACGTGTCACAGTTAGTAACACAATACGTGGAATAATCAAAGTTAATTTAAATTTTCTATTAAAATGAACTTCCACAAAGTTACCGCCGAAACCATCGAAAGTATGAAAAGTATTTCATTTCGCTTTTTTCATGACAGTGAAAAGATTTCTTTTATATTTGAAATCGTATATTTTTGTCCATGTCCGTTGTCTAATGTGTAGCATATAGCCTCCTAATGGAGGTATCTCAACAGAATTTTTCTACGACAACTGCTTGCTACTCAGTCGCTCAACCTCTCTTTTTCCAATGAGAGTAGTGAGATAGAAGGATGAGGCTAGGATAAGGCTGACTAGTAGTCAACTAATCGCTGTTGTTGCGCCCAGTTATTGAAGGGTCGGAAGGGTTGAAAAAGAAATTGTAGACACCCATGCCTTCGAAAAGAAATCGATAAATCGGTCGAAACAAACAAACACGTGTCACAGTTAGTAACACAATACGTGGAATAATCAAAGTTAATTTAAATTTTCTATTAAAATGAACTTCCACAAAGTTACCGCCGAAACCATCGAAAGTGTCACAATAGTAAATTGATGATTGACTTACGACTTGATAAAATGTTTTTACGATTTAAACAAATTGGTTTATCGAATATTTTCCTACGTCTGTACTTCACGACTGCCAAAATTCATGTTTACCAAAATGGCGACCAAACGAAGTAGTAAACTTCCCCGGCGAACAATCTGCATAAATTAATATTCAAATTGATTTTAGGTTTTTTATTTGCAAAGTTTTGTTTTCCTAATAAAGTTTTTTTATACTTTGTTAAAATAAAAGTTAAATTGAATAAACGGCAGGCAAAAGTATTTCTGTAAGTACATAGTTTATATGTACTTAACGTTTTGTTTTTCTTTCTTTTTCAGGTAAGTGCCATCACTCTAATAACAACGCTTCACTGACAATATCCCATTTGTCTCCGGTGAGTTGTTGTTCAATATTCTCAGTTTGCACTTAATCTTGAAAAAAAATGACAGAGGTGTGACAACTGAACCAAATGGAATTCCCGGCCGGAAGTAGGATTGAGTTTCTCAATATGGGCGGAAGTGAGTGATGCGTAGATTTAAATTGTGTGAATACTTTACACATATGCTAGTCTATACAATTAAAGAGGATGATACACACAATACTTACAAGGATCACTATAAGGGTGTTCACAGTCAATACTTGTTGAAAAGGCATGATATAATATTAATAAAACACAATATTCCTTTGTAATAATTCCACTTTTATTTAGCGAGATCAGGACCAGTTTCGCTCAGGACGAGCATTATCAACTGATAATAAATACCATTAGTCACCACTTTAGCTTAATTACTCTTTGATGATTTTTGTTATTGCACGTTAGGAGTATTAAACTTTTTAATTTTAGTCAATTTAATGTCACTTTTTATTAATTTGTAAATTATTTTCAATACCAATTGTTTATTACACATTTTAATTGCATTTTGTTTTGTATACCGTTAAATTTTCAGTTAAATCAGTTGATAATGCTCGTCATGAGCAAAACCGGTTCTGATCTTGGTAAATAAATGTGGAAGTAGTACAAAGGAATATTGTGTTTTTTTTTTATAATGTCTTTCCACCAAACGAAAACAAAGTTTTCTTATCAAAATAAGGTTTCGAAAAAGAACGGTAGAGTAGCATACAGTTTTCGTAGGAAAACACCTCTTGAGATAAACTTCATTGAGTGTCCGTGATTTTCACATTCGGAGCGGACATGGCTTAAAAAGTCTACATTCACAACATATTCATTTATATGCTATCAAGTATTTTAATATTCATTGATTACCACTGTATATTTTTTCAAGGTCAAGCAATGTTATCATATTTCGTATAAAAATAATTGTTTTTGTGTTCTAATATATTTTTATTATATCACTAATCTTTTAGGTAGAATTTTATCAAATACATGTATTTTTACCGCTCTTTGTATTGATTCTCTTTTGTGGAATATCTTCAGGCTATGGATAAATAAACGAACAAAGTGTTTTAGTATACTCAAATTTCAAAAATATAAAGAACGCTTTTTGACTTTGCAATCATAATTAAATTAAATTCTTTTCGTGAATTCAATCCTATTTCAAAAAGTCTCGTATTTTAGAGATTGATTTTATTTCGAGTAATAAATAACCTGAGGGCTTTTTTTATGAAATGTGTTAAGGTTTATATTGTATAAAGAAAATTATTAACTCGGGTGACATTTAGTTATCTCTATCAGCCTAACCCGACTCCATTTTTTTAAATTCATGTCCACTTTCAATGTGGAGCATATGGCCTCCTCATGGAAGTATTTCAACCGAAGTTTTTCCTACGAAATTGCTTGTTACTCAGTAACTACGCCTCATTTTTTAAGGGTCGTGACATACCCTTAAAATATTATATTATTTTTCATGCCTATACTGGAATAAAATATATCATTTACAAGCCTATAATATTCTTACGAAATGTATTTCAAAAACTACTTGAATCAAACCGACGATAACAAGTATTGAATATTTTTAACAACTTATCAATTTTATACAACGCAAAGTGTGAAAATATTTTCTAGAATATTAAATTGAAACTTTCAGCGCTGGTTCGGATCAAAGATGTCCCACTTCGTCTTTTCTCCACTTTCGTTGATAGATAGGTACAAAATTATGCCACAGGGTGAAAGCTTTTTTTCTCTGTTTAAACCTAATACCGATACGGCCAAACATTGTTAGCTATTTTTGTCATTTTTTTTAATATCGACACTGCAACATCGACAATCGACACCTGTCCCTTTGAGGTAAAATCCCAGCTTTGTGAATGCCGCCAAGCGGAAAACCTTTCGGGCAACGTTTTTACCTGTGAAAATAGCATACAGATTGTGCTGAAAATTTCAACCCTATTTTTGTACTAAATATTTGTCATTTATCATCGGCTTTATGAGGCGTCTAATTACAAAAAGCGATATAAACACATGAAAGTATGTGCGTACCTATGCGAAATTTTACACAATGTAAAAAAACTTGTATGCTTCAAAACTCAATGTAAGCTTTAAACCTTAATTAGGGATTAATTTATGGATCTGAATATTTTCAATCTGATTTATACTGGTGTTTGGTATGAAACATTTTGTGTTGCATATATGTTTTTAATTGTATGGTTTACCAGATAATAAACGCTGTTTTTTTTAACTAAATATAAAATACAATATAAATAACATACAATTTTTCCTTGAAACATAAATATCTTGTTTGTGGCAAATATTGAAATGTCTACGTTTATTTTAACTAGACGTAAAATTATTATATGCTTTGCAAACTCACACATATAAATGGTATGCATTTATTGCAGTGCAAGTACTGCAAACACTCTCTTAGCATCAAATTTGAGCAATTTAATTGATTTTTATTTAAAAAAAATTCAGATAGTAATATAGAGCATATGGATGTTATGTGAATTGACTTCACGCGAGTAGCTTTTTCAAGAAAGCTGACTGTTAAATATATATTTATGAAAAAGCTAGTAGTAAAAAAACTTGCTCCATTTTTTTTTTCAATCCTAAATTGATGAATTGTCAATCCCGAAATCCCAGGATCACAAAACGGGTTTGGGATTGGATAACCTAGTTGTGGTGTCCTTGCTAGAATTCCCATTCGGACAATTACATGTTTTTTTTCAGTCGATTTGTAGAATGTATTGGCGGATCCAAGGGGGAGGCCATAAGGGCCGTGCCCCCCTGAAGAGATTTTTTTTAAAATTTATTAAAACTTTAATGTGAAATGGGCTCTTTAATTGTTTAAATTACTTTGTTTTATAGAATACACAATTAATTATATATTGACTATTTTTATATAGATATATTATTTTTAAATCATCTATTTTTTAATGTATTATTTAAATGTTTATAAGTTTTAAGCACATCCATATCTTTGATATCTGCACTTTTTCACACTTGTCCGTTTCTTAATACGGTGATAGCGATTAAAACACTAACAATACTATTCTTGTCCCATTATTCTATAATAAATAACTCAATAAAAAAATGTCGGCTTTTGTCGATTGGATAACAAACAGTTGTCGTATAACAATTTTTATATACATTTTATAATATAAGTGTATGTATGTCCGGAAACAGGCATGCTTATTAAATGATCATGTCTATGTTCAGATTTTTTTAGTAGCCCTGTTATTAATGTACCTTTGTCAATATTTCTCTATATTATTCTGTATGAAAAGTTCGGCCCTATTTGAATATGGTTCAGATTATCCATGTCCGCTTGAGAGAGCACGGGTCTCGTCCATCGCTTATGGGAACCATCGTCACATGCACAGCGTTAATGTTGTTTCTTCAACACGAGGAAACTGTGTCAGCGGGTTTATTTTAAAAATAGATTGAACAAGTGGACCACATTCATATTTTTATTTACCATGAGCATTAACAAGATATTATATAATATATTTTTTCATATATTTAACATATCGACTGTGGAAAGGAAAAAGGACGTAACCCACAGTTTTTTCAAAATAGGTATTTTTCGATAATCACAATTATCGAACTTGATACACGTTATATCAAAAGGATACAAGCTTCAAATGCCGAATTAGTATCTAAATTTAGCTTTTAAGTTTGAAAAAGATGACCTTGTCAAAAATTAAAACCAAGAAAAAAGACTGAAATAAAGATTTTTCCAATAGAATTTCTTTAATTAATATTAGATTATGTCAATTAAACAATAGTTTAGTAGTCTCTGTGCACTTCAAGGTTGTGTATAATTCACAATTTGCATATGTCCCAAAATCATCAAAACACATTTTTTACGCCTCCTGTAAAATTTGATATGTGTAGGTTACGTCCTTTTTCCTTTCTACAGTCGATATATTCATTAAAAAATGTTAAACTTAACGTTCTACATATTGATTGACCTTCAATAATGTATGATTTCGTCTTGCTTAACATGTTTGTTTTTCGATGAGTAAAACTAATCTGCTAATGATTTGAATTTAATTAAAAAAAAATCTCGATTTGCTACTTTTGATAATGATTGCTTTAGAATTTATTTAGAACTCGTTAAAGTTACCTCAATACATATATTTTTTAATTTTTTAAATGCAAATTAGTGTTTATCATTTGTTAGAGGTCATTAACATTTTAATTATAGATAATTTAGAGTAATTCATTTATAACCAGTCATTATTTACAAATTCTTCTCATATATGTTTTATCAATCTTTTTATTAGTCTTATTTTCTTTTATTAGAAAATCTTTATCGATGTTTAATAATATTTTATCAACGATTTCTCGCGATAAGGGAAGCCGGCCCTGATATATAATAAATAATGTAGAATTATCAACTAAAACAATGAAGTAATTTTTAGATTAGGCATGAATTTTGTTTTGTTTTTTCTTCACAATCTTCGTTAAATCTTCACAATCCTTTTTCAACGCAAACACAAAGAAAATGTTCCTCATAGTAACGTTTTTGCTCACGTTGATATATTTGCGTTTATAAAATTCTAATTATCTATTTTTTAAAAGCTATTTTAATAGAGCTTTCGTCAAATGGTAAACTAAGCGCTAATTTATAAGCATTCATATTACATACGTTAAAATATGGTACGTGCTTAGTAACATTTTGCCATTAGTACTTGCCACCCGCTCAAATAATATCTCATTCCGTTTTAGCGGCGAGTGGTTGAGTGCATATAAGTCATGCGGGTATTTCCCTTTTAGAAAGCTCCTCGAATTCGCTGCGCTTTGGTTGGCCCTGTTATCTCGTTTCAGCAAACAAGATTTGAAAAGCGTCCGTATTGCAATGCCGCTGTAAGTGGGCATGCGGAAATATTTCGAACTAGATTTTCCGCATACAAATATCGCCTGCCTACATAGACGGTGGTGCCCACACTAACCGCCAACTCATGTTGGCGGTTTGGTTACAAAAATCACTTGTCAGACACACTGCACCGAAACGCGCTGTATTTTATCGAATATCAAACAGCTCACTGATTCCCATACAACTTTTATCGTATTTTAAATATAATATTGAAAGCCTGCTTCACAACTGAATAAAATTGTTTCATCAACATGATTGAACTGTCTTGTATATTTTATGTTTGAAGAAAGTGTTGCATTATTGTATTTTTTAAAACCATATCCACATATTATGTGAAGTATACGGAATTTCAACGGAGTTTTGTTGGTTTACCTTTGTTTTTTGGCTGAGAGTAAAGGTAGGAATAGAAAACAACTAGTTGTAAATTAACCGCTCTCACTATATCTCACTCTTTTATGATAAAAAAAGGTGGTGGAAGGAAATTTCAGACATCCGTGCTATCGAACAGTAATAAACGAATGAATTGAAAAATCTGTTCGCACTGAAATTCGATCCTATGAACTCCTCAAATCATTGGATAGGAGAGTCGGCGAGGCGGCATCCGTTTGGTTGCTTCATAATGCCACCAAGTGTCAAAATCTGTAGCGAAATTTCTAAAAAGCTCCCACGCACTTGTCCAAATAATAATCTGACAAAATTAATTTATTATATTAATTAAGGTAGTGTAAAACATGATATTCTAACACTTGTTATTTAATATGTTTTAGTCGACATAAGTAAGTATGTTCTACATACTATTATGAGATGTAAAGATTTGTTTCTTTTGTTGAATATCGTTATTCACGTACATGCAGTGTATGATGAAGTCTCGAGTAACAAACACTCTATGATAAGTAACTTAGTAACGTTACTCTCGGATAAGGGCTGCAATACCGAAAGAATTTCTAATATAACCGGTATTATAAAAAGAGAAAACAATACTTAATATAATTTAAGATTTCGACTGAAGATGCTTGGTGCAATTACATCGTTAAAATTGTGTACATTCACACAAGTTTTATCAATAACGATCCGGGTTTCGTGCAAGGATGAACAACTGAGGCTTAGTGAATAAGTGTATCGTGTTTATATAAGAAATAAATGTACACTAAGTTAAAAGCTATTGATGGCGACATGGATTAACTTTACTAATGATTTGATTTTAATGACTTTCAATTAGCTGGGGAAATATGAACTCAAACAAATAGTATTTTTTTAAAAATTAAATGTGATTATCGTTAAATTGTTATAACATGTGAATGCCCACAGATTTAAACGATGGCCAATTTCAAGAATTATATTTATTTTGATCTCTCAAAAGTTTACAATTATTTTTTAATTAGATTATATATACAGAGTCAAAAAGTGGGAAAATTGACAAACTGCTTAACTGTGCTCTATTTGGTTTGAACAACTTATGTTCACCCGCGTTATGGTGTAAAAAAAATACCCCTTCATCCGCATTGAGCGAATGTTTCTCGGACATCAATTGGCTGGCAAAAGTCAACGTGTCTAAACGTCAGTTGAAGTGTATCCGTGCACTTGAACGACTGAAGATGACGAAAGGCAAAACACGAGTCGTTAGTGACAAAAGTTGTGTAAATGTACATAATTTTAACAATTTAAATTGAATAATTAAATTTTAAATCTATACGGTTATTTTTACATTTAAATATAAACGGCCTTTACTTACAGATACTTTGAGTTGATTGATTTTTCAATTGAAAAATAAAGTTAGTGAATTAATGCTGAAATCTGTCAATTTTATCGGACCTTCGTGGAAATAAAAAGTAAAAAAAGCTTACTAAGCACAAAAAATAAGACTCGAATTGTATCACCAACAAATCGCGACACAAGTACTACAAGGTTCTATGTGAAAAATTTTGACGAAACAAAAAAAACAATGTATACCAATAATAGTACCTTGGAAGACTGCCGTATTGTTACTTCTGCTTCGTCAACAATTTTCACATAGAACCTTGTAGAACTGGGGTCGCGAAATGTAAAGAATAAGTGTCCTAACCTAAGTTAATGATACCATCGTTGTCTCTCATATTGAAAGATTGTCGAGCGAATAGTCGCTAAATAATTAAAGCGTTTTTTATCGTCATACCGAAATACTGGTATTTTTTTATATACCGGTGTCTCGCTATCGAAATACCGAATTCCCGGTTTTGCAATCCCTGCTCTGGAATGAATAGAATCCTGTTCCCTGAGTATCAAACGCTTTGTAATAAAAACCTACATGTATAAGGATTGTTCAAAGCGTAAAGGTCACTGAGAGATTATAAGAAAAACTATAATAACACTGTGGTGTCTGGCAAATGATCAACTATTAACTGATAAAGTATTGTTTTTATAAGTTTTCCCTTACTGTTGAAGTAAATAAATTTTATATTATCGACTCTCATTAAAAAAAAAGTTTACTCCCAATGTGGATAATATGGCCTCCTATTGAAGGTATCTAAAGAGAAGCTTTTTCTACGAGAATTGCTTTTACTCAAAAAGGATTGAAGAATAAGACTAAGACAGGACAAGTGGTGAACTAAGCGCTCTCGCTACACCCCGTTATTAAAGAAATGGAAGAGTGACAGAGATTTTGTGCACCCATGCATTCAAACAGCAATCATTGAAAAAATGTTGAACGTACTGGGGCTCGAACCTGTGAGATTCGTCATGGAAGCGATGTTGTCCCATCAAATTATTTGACTTTATTTGAAAAAATCAATGTTTTTCATTTGGATTGAAAAACGAAGATAATTACATTAACCCTTTGCCTGCGTTACCAAATTTAGCGAGCATGGCCTGTACGCGGCTGCTTTTTTGCGGATGTTGTTATCGCGTTTTCGACTATAAATATAGGTTGTAATATTTTTTCAACTAATCAAATATGTTAATTGCAAAATACCGCCACGCGCGACCGAGAACACTGCGCCATTATTAAACTCTCGGAACAATTTCAATTTCACCCGCACTCGATCGCTTATTTACACTATCCAACATCTTGCATTGGTGACGTATGCTCACGGCGTGTTCCAGAAATAAATTATTTTAGCCTATAATGAATCTTCTTTGACTAATGCCATCTATTGAATTTGGTAAAATATACATTTAGTAATATTTTCAACCAAGTTATACAATTTTAACACAATAGATAGCTCTTATATAGGGTTTGAAATTTCCATGACATCTATACATGTTACGCGCGCTGAGTGCATGTTCGCTAGGACATGCATAGCGGTCATACGCGGTGAGAAGGTTAAAACACTTGATCTAAGAAACATATTTATGCAAAAATGAAGTATGCCTAAAACGTCTTATTCTTATAATATACTCGTATATAATATCTTGACAAATGATAGAAACTATGGCTTGTCGGTCTTTAAGAACTCACAATACTTGGTAGAAACGAATTAAAAAAATCGATGAAAAAGCATACAAATTTACACTTGAGTTAGGAAATGAAATGATTGAAATTCCCCCGCTTGGCACCCTTGATGTACATATAATATATCCTTACCAGGTATTTATTCAATACAACTACTCTAGAAGCAAGTGCGATAAATTTCTGATGTGTTGACTTATCTCAGAATAAGCTTTTCGAGTCTTCGATAATTGACATTGGATCCGAGCTTAATGTAATGCCTGCAACTTTACCAGGTTACCACGTAATAATATGATGTAATTTCTGGATGTATAAACATATCGATGGCTTAAAGTTTCAAGCACATATATGAAAGGTAAATAATCTGTTTTATTAAATGTTTTGTATATAATGTAGTTCGGTTTACATTAATAAAATAGGTAGGAGTTTTCTACTCTGTTGGTTTTATTCCCCATTGTATAAACTCTCCTACAATTGCAAATAAGATTTCGCGAAAACCCATTAGAAAATAAAACACTAATTTGTACTAATAATTTCATTCATTATTTTTGTTGGCAAAACAACCGATCTTAATTTACTCAAATCACACCCTCTACTTATGACTTACTATCTGCATAACGGATCGTGCGCAAGCGCATTTCTTTTTTATGCGTGATATACTTGATTTAGTATATCTTCATGTTATTTATTGTCAACAGTGTAATAAAAGTAAATTAAAACTATAAAGTATATACATAGGTTTAAAAGCGATGTTATGATAATTTCGGGAGATTTATAAAATCTTAGTACCAGTTTTGGGGAGCTTTATTATCAATCATAAATTTAATATTTAATAACTTTTATTGCAGTATAAAATCCAGGATGTGTACCGTAATTTTTGAAATAGAATTTGCATACCTTAAAACTGTGAGTGACGTCAAAGTACGTGTTGAAAAAGCACTTAGGTGTCAAAATGGATTATCTGAATAACCTATTAAATTGCATGCAAGACATTGCCACGTTTCCCATCGTCGCGTATCTCGGAAAATGATTGGAAAATATCCATCTTGGCTTTCCCGAAGGGATGAAAAAGTATGTGTAATGAGAGGACGGGCGGCAGCATTATTTAAATCTTTTTTGTCGATTTTTTTGCACGTGTCATTTTACATCAGCGCTTTTCAAACGTGACACTGTACAACGTGATATGACAGTTAGTACGGCGAAAGGATTTTAAACAGTATTTCTCAATTATTCTTTCAATAAACGAGATACGCTATTTTTTTATTTTACCCTTTGTTATTTATCTTAAAATAATTATATAAAACAATTATATCAGTTTATTTCCAGCATGCAAGATATATATTTTTTAAATCACATCAACTTCGATTTTAATTCTTCATTAATTCGACATGAAAAAACATTACGAACACAAATGTCGATTTATCTGTAGCAAAAAGAAACCTGTATCCCGTTTCCCACAGCCGAGTGGTAATACACTAGGGCTGTCAGACGTATCAGGCTTTCCAAATGGACCCTTTATACATTTTTTTTTAAATCGATTTATGAACTTATTTAATTAAATTCAGGGCCTTTTCCCATGAATTTTCTTCGGCATTATTAATGTTTCAAATCAATATGTATTCGCAAGATTTTATGTTAACTTGCTTTGGAAACTTTTGATTTTTTTCTTGAAAACCATTGGCTGTTTGTCCCTATATTAGATTATTTTTATAGGTAGTGTACCAGGTACCGTAACACTTATAAATTAGTGTCGTAATAAAAAAACAATACCAGTTCCATAAACTTACTCTGTGACCAGAACCTGGGATCTAATGCTTGATATATTATTTTAAAAAAAATATCGGTTGAGCAACCGAGTAACAATCAGCTCTCGTAAAAAAAAAGTTGTAATACCTCTATTAGGTAGCCATATGCTCATTATTGAAAAAAAAATCTTTACTAGAAGTGAGCTCCGGCGCCTTTTTTAAAAAATAGAGCGTTGTCTTTAGGTATGTTAGATATTTTATTCATTCCTATGCGCCTCACATCCGTTTTTTAATCCGGGGATAAAATAAATTGATTAGCTATTTTTAGCCGTTTCCTAATCCAATCTTTCAATTCTTACCCTTTCTTAAGATGGAGATTAAACGACGGATTTACTAATGATACTCGTGAAATCACCAGCAACAACTCTTTGCCGTCAGGTAAAATATAAAAAAAATGTATCCATAATAATCTTGTATCACAGTTGATAGCCATTTCAGCACCAATCAAAACATCAACAAAATTTTACCAAGTTATTTATTATTGAGTTGTAATAATATCAGTGAACATAATATAGATTTTTTGCCATGATAAAATAGTATCTCGCATACCAAAAAATAAATGATCTTTTAATAAATTATTATCTAGCTTCACAATGGAAAAATACATTGTATCGAAAAAAAATCTACCGTGTCACTGCTACTCTAGCGCACATCACAGAGGGTATACAAATACTAGTTTATTCATACATTGCAACGTAGCTTCAAAAATACCAACAAATTGTTGTCATTTTGCTATATTTATATTCAAAATATCGACTGTGAAAAAGAAAAAGGACGTAAGCCACAGTTTTTTCAAAACAGATTTTTTTTCGATAATCACAATGTACCAAACTTGATACACATTCTATCAAAAGGTTGTAAGCTGCAGATCCCGAATTAGTATCTAAATTTAGCTTTTAATGTTGAAAAAAGATGAGCTTGTGAAAATTAAAACCAAAAAAAAGACTGGAAAAAAGATTTTTCTTAGACAATTTCTTTATTTCTTTAGTTTATGTTAGGTTATGTCAATTAAACGCCAGCTTAGAATTCTCCGTGCACTTCAAGGTTGTGTATATTTCATATTTGCACATGGCCCAAAATCATCAATATACGTTTTTTGTGCCTCCTGTAAAATTTGCTATGTATGAGTTACGTCCTTTTTCCTTTCCACAGTCGATAACTTACCAAACCTCACTTATCCGTAATTTCATTTATTATATATTACTCATACTCTAGCGCTCTTCAGTGAGTTTATGCAATTACTAATTAATTCATACACAAACGAGTCAAAGATAATGTAAACTTTAACTCACAATCCTAGTAAATTTATCTATTGACTCGAGAACGTATATATTGTCGACATTTCACAACTTACTGTAGCGATATATAAATTGTCTATCTATGTCAAGAAAATATATTCTGCGAAACTTATATTGCAGTCAGAATATTTATTAAGAAAAATAGCAAGTAAACAAAACTTGCACTCATAATATGAGAACATTAAACAAAAAAATATATATTTTCCAAGGCGTCAAAACTCTATAACAAAGAATATACATAATATTTTCTTTAACGGTTTATTTCTGTCTTAGAGATGCATCAAACAATGTTTTTCGCTGAACATTATATGATATTGTATTACCTTTCTTATTCGAAGCACATTTCAGACAGCGCGGGGGCGGAAAATCCGCTAGAAACGGCAAAGTTTAGCCCGTGAAGTTTGAGAAACACAGTTTTACACTCTGCTAGCGTGACATTCCGTGGCGGTGAAAAATGTTGGCCAGGAGATGGCAACCTTTTTATTATGGCATTAATTGGTTTAATATTGATTCTTTTAATTTTGTGTAGTCTTCTACGAGTACGCTCAAAATATGTGACCGCATCATGCGAGTTTTGTCATTCACTACACAGATTACTTCAAATACTTATTAAGCACAAATATTACCTCTCTGAGTTCAATTTAATTCTGATAAGACGTCACCAATATCAAAAATTTTGATCACCGTGAATAAGTCTTAGACGTTGTGATGTATAGATTCTCAATTATTCTCATATCTAATATACAAAAATGAATGTTTATTTGTTCGTATTTTATGCATTGCCACAACTTTGACAAACCTTTTGCTTGCACTTCCGGGAAGGTTATGTGCATTGGAAAATCAACTTGCAGTAGATCTTATATATAAAATCAATGTTTGTATGTCTGCGATAAAGTTGATTTTGACATCGTATGCTTGTACTTATGCCAAGGTTATATAGCACAATTAAATTATAGTAGGTGGCGCGTGTATCGTACCATAGACAATCGGCAGCAAACGTCAAACGCAAACATCAAACAGACAAAAAAAACATGCACTTCAATAAACACAATTAAAGCACAAACACTTTTTTTCTTTGAGTGGCATAGCAACGCTTGCCGGGAACCGACTAGTATATTATAAATTATTTACTTACTGTCAGTTTAATTTCACTTTCATGCAGTTAAATGCTTGTGAATGCCGAAAGTTGAAATATGGGTCGTAAGTGACAACATTACAGCTAATGCCAATACGCCAAATATTTTAAAGTTAAAAGATCATACGAGAAAAACTCGATGAAAATTTATTGTAAGTCACTTGATATAAACAGACACCCACGTCTTAGATCTCAAATTTAAATTGAAAAATCGAAATATGAGATTGACCTTACCGGGAATCGAACTCACACTCACCTGATCGGTAGAGAAATCTCTAACCAACTATCCACAGCGGGCGATAAATGGATGCGTACAAAGTTAAAACGGTTGAATTCCATCAAGCACTCTCAGTCGATATATTAAATTATCCAAATAAGTCGACGAAAAGTAATTGTAAAAGACGATCTCAATACACTTCTATATTATCTTAAGATTTTTTCAATTAAACGAAATGAAATAATACCTCATATAATCTCTGAGGCAAAATTTTGATCCTTTCAAAACTACATATATAAAAATATAGATTGATATTACTTACCAAAGGTAAGTCTTTGTGTATCTTTGAAGGCAAGTATTATAGATACTGGTTGTAGACGCCTTTCATAGGACGATATAACGTGCCTCTGAGAAAATATCCATTAAACCTCCTCCCCTATTCTAACAACCCCCCTTCACAATGAAACGACACCGGAGTTTTCCTTCGGAATTCATTTTCCAAATTGATTGACACGGCCTCTGTTGTAAGAGTCTGAAGAATGAGGCGATTGCTGGTCGACTTATTGCAGCTGAGTGCTGCAATATTATACACATTCAACACAACCAGATGTATAGAGTTGGAGTCGGAAAATTCCTAGTGACAATCAATCGACTCAGACTCGTTTCTTAATTGAGAACAAGACTATTTTTTGTTATATTTTAGAACTTTAACCCATTTGTCTATGTATCTTGTAATCTATTTATTATCTATCGCCATCCTCATATTTATTGTTATTTCTTCAGTGATTTTTTACGCCAAATTATTTTTATTATGTGCTACAAATGAACAAAAGATTCTTTAAAAAAAGTTATCATTTGTAAACAAATCGACAGCCATATAATATTGAGCGTACAATTCTATTTGTAATCGATCCCTTCCTAGAATTGACGTTTGTAAAGCGTCACATGTATACAGATGAGAGTAAAAAAAGATCTAGATGCAAAATCGAAGTAATAGCTTCTTGAAAAATATTTAAAAGTAATGAAGAGTTAGTTTACTTAAATATTTCAACCATGCAACCATTGAAATAATAATTAATATCTTTCCCAGATTGTTCCGTATCCAAGAAAGTGTTTTTTATATTTTTGTGTGTCACAATTCAACAAATAATCAAAATGTAAGAAGAAGCCTAATTTAGTAAAAAATAACTAATAGGGGTATTATATATTATCAAACATTGAAATGTTGAAATACCGATTTCGATTTACTCATTCGGATTGCGATCTCAATTGGTATTTTTTTAAAAATTTAGATTAATGCTTTTATTGATAGTTGCGATACCGGTAATAATTACCGGAAATAACGGTATTGATATATTCGTCCGGTATTGTAATCTTTAATCCTGGAACGTCTATTTCATTATCATAATAATTAAAATAAAATAAAATTTCACTCAAAGGTTGAATGATGATAATTTTACAGGCCCTACATAAAACTCAGCTAATTGATAAAATAAGTGATTTTTTCTTGATATTATTTCTTTAAAATAATAATATAATATTCAAAGTAACAAAAAAAAACAATTTTAATATTATACTCAGATAGCAATCTTCTACATTTAGTCAGCTATGCACATATATGAGATTGACTTTTATTATTTGATACAGTCTATATAACATTCTAAGCCCATTTGCCGAGGCAAAATTTCCAATACATTGGTGATATTCACCTGGTATATTTTTGAGGAATAATTCGATCTTAAAGTAATAATGCTATTAATATTATTTCTGAATACAAGTAGAATGAAAAGATATCGAAGATGAGTAAAAACTGAGCAGAAGAGTTTTGTTTTCATGACATTTGTAATTAACTTGAAATAATAAATACGACGCGCGCATAATTAAAATGAGTTGAAGTTTTATAAATCGGTCTATAGAAAACTCTAGAAGGAATCTACTAGACAAAGAACAAAAGAAGTTTGTATAGCTGCATTGTCAAGGGTGACAAGCATAAACAATAATGCATTTCTCGAAAGAAGTGAGGCGTAGTGACGCTTAAAGGTTGCCAGATGAAAATCCAGGCAATTTTGAGTAAAGACTAGTAGTGGTCGGTTAATAGCGCTCGCTACGTTCTCGTTTTTATAAAACAAAATATCATTATCATATATTATATATCTTTGGTTTTGAACTCAAATCTATAAACTAATTCATGATATGGATGAAACGGGAATTTGATTTTGAGGACATTGGAATTGTGTAAGAGGAACGGACAAGAGCGTTGACATCACGGCTAAACGACCGTTTTTTTATTGCAGACATTCTACTCTATATTAATCATAGGAATCAATTAAAAAAGTAAATAGTTTTTTGGACTCACCAGGACCAGTTATGCTTATTGCGAGAATTGTTAGCGGATAAAAATATAAATCGATGCAGCTTTATTAATGAAAAAAAAACTAAGTAAGAGGTAATAGTAAGGTGTAACAAACAATAAGTAAAAGAAATATAAAATATTTATTAAATATTGATACAAATTTACATTAAAAATCAATTAAGTAAGAAATGTAAATACAATGAGTTCAAAAGTTATTCTTAAATAATCATTAACAAAATTAGCTAAAAGGATTTTTTTACTTTATAATATTAATATTATTTCGTGTTATACATTTATTTTATTCTAAACTGCTCTCAAGTAAAGTAATTAACAATGTAGAACCACTACAAACATGTGTTTTATATTTAAATATGATGGATTTCCACCAAGAATTTACACATTTAATTTGATCATCTATTAACTACTAATATTTTCAAATGTAATAAAGTGTCAAAATAATTAAACCTGTTTTGGACTAAATCAAACATGATACATTTATTTAGCTCCAGTATCAGGTTAGTACAATACACAGTGGAATTAAATGATTGAATTTGTTTGTATATAATATAGAGGATTATTGGTCTGGACCCGAAACGCGATATCCTAGTTTTATCTTCTGGATGCTAAGAGTTGATTAAGTATTTCATTTATCATCCCTATTTGTCCCGTGTCAGCAGCATGTAACCGTTCGATTAGTATTGTGTGGCAATATTATGAAACACTTTTTGATTTTGTGGTCGACTAACAAACAGGAGGGGAGAAAATCCTTAAATGCAGAACCGAATAAGGCACTGTACAGCTGTATAAGTGAGGCAGTATTTAAAACGATTTTTTGGTATTTTACATAGTTTCAAGAAACCTGTTTGAAGCATTAAAGTTACAAAAATTAAATGTGTATATTTGTGTGTGTGTATATATCTTTTTCCAGGAAATTTTGGAAATAAACAGAGCACAATTGCATAGCCTTCCGATTTTAAATGAAATATTAAACATGCCGGGATCTCCACTTCTATACCCTATATAAAAATAATTATAAAACCTTTGCCGACAAACAAATAAATATAATTCTTAAAACTACTTACTACTCAAATCTGTGAGCATTCCCATGAGCTTATCCTATTCGCCAGCAATGGCTTTAAACTCAATGATACATTTATTTCTTATATAAACACGAAACTTTCATTTACTAAGTGTCAGTTCAAGTTCATCCGTGCACTTGAACGCCTGAAGATGCCGAAAGGCGAAACCCGGGTCGTTAGTGACAAAATCTGTGAGAATGTACACAGTTTGAACGATTCAAATTTAATATTGAAATTCCACCAAGCAACTTCAGTCGAAATCTTAAATTAAAAAAGTGTATATTTAAAAAAAAAAAATGTGTGGAAAAATTCTGAGATTAGAAATGCACCTTTTCGTTTGACGAAATCAACCAACAAGTATTTGAGTCTTGATAAACTGAAATTGGCTAGTGTTTACAATATTGATAAAGATAGGTAGAATAGGAATTTTATTTTTTCTCTCTTTTAAAAACGTTAAATATATTTTAATTTGGAATATTATGCATATAAAAGAGTTTAATTAAAGGTTTATCTTTATGAAAACAACCCTTAATTTGATTTCATATTAAAGAAACTATAGTTATTATAAATTTAGTTGCTATTATACTTTTAAGGCATTACAATATATAGAGTGACAAAAACTACGCTCTTTTACTTGTTAGTTACTTTGTTACGGAACAAATAAATACCGATTCGGCACTGTAAATTTTCCAGCGTCCGCTTTAATGCGGTGAGGTTTGGCGTGGACGGCGGTTATTTTGCCTAATTTACCCGTCGCGCACAGCCTCCGGGCGGGGGTGACATAACCTGGATAAATAAAAGGGTGGAGCAACAAAAGTAGCGCAATTAGAATTTGAAAAGCAGATAACTTTTTTCGTAAAGGAAAAATTGGTCAATTATGTATGAAAATTAAAACAAAATTAGATTATAAACAAAAAAAGTTGTGCTACTTGGTAAGAGGCTGGGCTGGAAACATAGAAAAGAAAAGGTTTGTGAAATATCTTTGCGTCAAATTTTTCTTTAATAATTCTGCAGATTAGCGTTTGGCTCGAGAATACTCGTCTTTAAACCCACCGCTACCCCTGACAGCAAGAGTATATACACTTTTAGTTTCATGGGATGAAGTAATCCTAATAAAAGGAAGAGAAGCTATACGAATAAAATTGAATATCTTTTTGGTTTTGCCGATATCTTCGTTTTTTTTATGTGTACAATGTTCATTCTGTACATTTTAATTATTAAAAAATGATTTCCTTACTTGATTGACTTCTAATCTGCTTTTATTTTTTATTGCAAATTAGTAGTACCTATTTGAAAGATATTTTTTTTTCATTTGTGTATAATTTGTTTTGTTTTTATATGTTTTTGTTTGCAACACCTTGTTATTAGTTTTGTTTATTTTTTTTTAAAAAAACCTAAATTTATTATATTTTTATCAGTTGCTGATGCTCGGAATGAGCAATAAACCTGTCATGATGTATTAATAAATATAATAGAATTAGTACAAAAAAGTGTTTTACTTTTTAATTATAATGAATTTCCGTCAATTTCAACTCCGATTTTCTGTGATGACGTTTCTCTGAATTTACCGTTTTTTACAACAACAAAAAAAATATCACACTACCCAGGAATTAAGTGCTGTGATTAAATTGTTTTTTTTTGTTACAATAACATCAATATTTTTTCTATGAGATATTTGTTTGAACAAATTGAGAAATTATTTAATAATTTAATAAAGCTGATATTTGACTCGCAGGTAATTATTTGAAAGATTTAAATATAAAATTAATCTCCTTGTGTCCAGTAAAAAACGTTTTTAAAAGTAGTTTATTTTACCTATTTATTACACAATAATAAAAATCATTTTTTTGTTTATTCGTGAACTTTGCGAGATTCCGTTTGAGGATGCTTCACAACATGGATCACAATTTTGTAACACATCTTGTGATGTAAAATCAAAATTATATTATTATATCTTACATTTAATTTAAAAAAAACTCGGTGGGAAACATTTCACTGTTTGTTCTTAAATTTATACGCTTCCTTTATGTACTTATATAAGGTCTTTCATGATTTCCGTTAGAACCGGCATCTACACAAATTTTCCTCATTTCCGTGCATTTTCTTCGTTCTTATATTAACCGAGTCTTTGGTAAATTTTCCGGGAAATTCTCTTTGTCTAAAACGTATTCGCCAATTACCCAATCAGGCAAAATCAGAACTGATAAAGTGATCGGATGCGAGCTAACTTGCTTTGGCACATTATCCTACCCTTATACGTGATCCTGTCGCTAGGGGAAGATTTATTTTTTCCTTGAATGCTATGGATACATGGGTTGAAAATGCTAACAAATGGTTCACATTGTTCAACATAATAATTGTTTTATTGTATGTGGCTTTAATTCACAGTGATAACCACTTCAATAAATAAATGACCCAGAAGTCGAAAACTATTTAATGAAATTTTAATATTTTTTTACAAATGTTGGGTACATCTTTGGGTACAAAGACTTCTCACTAAAGACGAACCTTTCTGTAAGGTACAGTACATTTAATGCTAATGCGCCAAATATATTTTTAATTGAAAAATTCTGTGACTTAATTAAACTCGACAATATTTTTTTTTATTTGAGTCACTTGACATCAACTAGAAGAGAAGAGACATCACAAAAAGTTATGTCTTAGATCTCGAATCTGAATTGAAAAAAATCTAAATTTGTCATTAACTTTACCAAAATTTGGTGAATTCAGACCCGCCTGATCGCCTCGACCACGGTTTTTCAACCGGGGGCCGCATAATGTTCCAAAGGGGGCACAGAGAAAAAAATAGAGCAGCCACATCACAGTTTTGTGTCAAAGGGGGGAGGGGGACACAGTAGGTGAAGGTGCTTAGATTTTGAATTGATTTACTCTGAAAAACCGTTGCCGTTTCCCGTTTCTTAACCATTTTTAAGGATTCTGATTCTACATTATCAATCCACTGTTTCTCAGCAACAGTGTTAAAAATCAAATAGATACAATCTTAATGTTTACTGCTTCAAACATTAAAAATCTTCATATATGTATGCAGTGTGCTTGACATGCAGTTTTGGCATCGCCAAGTGCATACTATAATACAACTGCATATTTACATTTGTGAATGACTTATAAAACTGCGGTTGAAGAGTTTGCAGCAGAAACCATTGCCAACATATAAATAGGTCAAGAAGCTAACGACATCAAAGCTCAAAGTTTTTTAATCTTAATATATGAGGCTATTTGCAAAACCGGCTCATTCCAAATTTGTTGATACATGAACCGTGAATGTAATTTAGTAAATAAATACAAATTTTGAAGGTATTTTTAGGAATGAGACTTAAACATGGCTTGATAAAAGACAAAATATCATTCCAAAGTAACGTAAAACTAAACATACTTCTAAAATGTATACTGGTATACAAAATGAAATTCAAGTTCAATTTTTAACCATTTTGGAATGAGCCGTGTTTGCAAATAATACCCTCATGTATGCATAACATTATATATACCGTCGCATAAAGCTGTAAACATAATATTTACAATATATATGAGTAATTAAAAATGACTTTAGTCCTACATGAATTATGATATATTATTTATTCTCGTAGAACTAAATAATACGATTTTGAGTTTTTTGCCAAACAAAAAATATAATAATAAATTAATCATTTTGACTTAAAACATATTTTTTAACATTACACTAGAGCCCCGATATAATGAACTCCAGATTGGAAGGGTGTCCGTTAAAGCCCATATAAACGCAAGCTTTCCGTGTCAATTTCGTAGGGTTTTTGGGATTAATGTTTGCACCCATGTCACATATTATTCTTTGATAATTTTGAATATCTGAAATGGTTTGATTTCTTATGCCAAATTATTTACATATATATGTGACACAAATACTCCAGACTCCAATTGCGTCAGCTATATCCGATGTTTGATATATCGAGATTTTACAGAACCAAGAATAATAAAATGCTTCATATACACAGACTAATAATGTACAAATAAAAATGCAAGCATTTGTGCCAACCGTGCAAAATCATTGACAATGATGTCCAATTAGTAATATAATATGGCTGCATGACACGTGATATGTGATAAGCCTTTGAAATTTGATTAAAAATTAAATGGCAGTGTAGAATATGCTGTCGGGTGAATCAATCAATCCTGATGTGATTAATCCAGACTGGGATGCGAACCCGAATAGTGCACGTTTACCCAAATGCGATTATTTCGCAAACAAACGGGCGAGCGGAGTAAATTCAGTTATGGCCGGTCTCCACATCACGATCCGCCACTGATTCGATATTGATAATAACCGTTGTTACCTAATCCGCAATACTTGAGCTTTAAGGTAGAAATTCAATTGTTTTTTTTAAATGTCAACTGTTGACAAAGATTTAAATATTTGTAATGTTATCATTATCTTTTGAAAGTATTATATTTATCGTGAAATTTAATTGAATAATTTTGCTGTTTTACTTTTTGTGTTAAAAAAAATTCCGCCTCCCTGCATCCAGCAGAAAGGGACAAAATCCTGATTTTTATTTTGTAATTAATAACTTAATAATTATAATCAATGTTAAGTTTAATAGTAAACCTTGCGGTGTTCTGTCTAATTATGATTCTTAAAAAGGCTAAACTATTGTCAAATTTTGTATCACATGAATTGTTATAACGAAGTTATACAATTAATGTTTTATTATAAATAAGTATCATTAGTTCCTTTGAAAAAATATTAAGGTAATAATAGAAGTTCCTTTAAATTAAAATCTCACTTTTAGGTTGTTCACTGTTTTGTATAAATAGCACTGTTTATATATATATTTCTTATCAGTTTACAATGCTAGCAATGAGTGAAACCGGTCTTGACCTTTAAAATAAAGTGGAATAAAGTACAAAGGAATATTGTGTTTTTATTAATTAAAAATTCTCAGTAAATTTAATTTAATAAGTAATACATAGAGTTAAAAAATAAGACATCGTTTTGGTTCTGGGCCGATTTCGCTCATGCCGATCATTATTATTACTAAAAAATATCTATAGTGCTAGTCCACTAATATTCTGACGATAAGCCATACTAACTTATTTTAGTTTTATCTAGCAAATCATTTAATTACTCTATTATACTTGACGACAAAGCTAAAAAGCAACGGTTGGTGTGATATTTATTGTGGTTTTTACAAGCTTTCACGCGAATGATGAATGTGTTTTATTACGCATTCAGTCAGTCATAAATCAAGTTTGCTAATAAAGCTCAAATCGCAGAGTGAACGTGTAATGAACGGGTGACGGCGTCGGGACGCTTCCGCGTCATCACGTGACGACGCGACGCCGTGCTGTTTGCAGGCGATTAATATTGGAAACGTGGTGTTGAATTCTGGTCAGCGATTATTAGAGCCTCTAAAATTGACGTATTTATTTTTGATATTTTTCTAATGATGTGTACATGACATTCTGGATAATAACAGTTCCCTTATTAACAATGTTTAATTAATACGAATATCAGAAAATGTTCATAAAATTAAATTATGAAATTGTGCAAAGAAGCGTATTTGATACTCATCATTCCTTTCTCACTCTAAAATTAGTTGTAAAACTACGAAATGACTAACATTTTAAATAGTTGCTTTTATATTGTAAAATTTATGTTTATAAAATACTCTTTAATATTGATTTAAATACTTTTAAGGAGAATTGTTTTTTTAATATTTATTATCACAATATAACACTGTAATCAATGCTTACGTTAAAGTTTAAAAAGGTGCGATAGTAAGTCTGAAAATTGTTTTCAAAACGACGAATAAACTATCATAACCTTTTAAAAAAAATTCTCAATCGCATGCTATAAAAAGCTTGATGAATAATTCGTCAATATGGATTTTTTTAAATATGTATATAAAAAAATATCAAACAGAAAATAAGCACTTTACATTCTATCGAGGTTTTCATTTGTCAATATCATGTTGACTTTGGCAGACGTTTGAGAAACTATGAGAAGCGATGAAGACTTATTTAATTATGCTGCACTAAATTTTATTATAAATGTTTTTCTATTTTTTCAAGCCATTTTTAAGCCAAGCCGCTGTCTAACGCTCATTTTTATTCATCACCGAAACAATAAAGTGTTAATTTATTCGATGATAATATCCAAATACATTATTTTAAACATTTTTTTCTGTGATAATAACCACATTGAATTGTCATATGTCGTAACTAGATGATGACAACTGAATTTTTCTCTTCAACGGATGTAAAAAGATTAAGACACAACCCATTACAAAAAGTCACAAATGTATTACTGTAAATGTCTATAAAGAATTAACTTTTTCAATCTTAAATTATTAACCAAAATCCATCAAAGGTTAATGTATCAAATTCCGTTAACATTTTACACTATCACAATCCGATGTAAGTTCCTGAATTATTTTCAAGCATAGTTGTTATCTAGTAGAAACTATTCCATAAGTTTAGCATTGGTACGTAGTACTTTATTCGATCAAACTAGGTAAGTGTGGAAGCGATCAATACGTTTGGTATTGGGATATGTTAATTATGAATCTCATTACAAGTCACCTATTCGCAGTATTCAAGTCGAGTAAGCTATTTTAACACTGATTGAATTACCGATATTCCAATATTGGAGTTGGCATACTACGCAACTTATGGACTTGTATTAATTGTGGTTTTACCTTTCTAGAACTTTCCAAGAATTATAGGCAGCTTACTGTAACAGTTATTTAGGGTTGCCTTTAGGGCTTGTCGGTTTTTAGAAAAATCAGTGACAGTCGAAAGCTGGTAAAAAAGTGAATATTTTGATACGAATTCGCCTTAGTAACAAATAAAACGAGACGAATTATATGACTTAATTTTTAGCGGTTTACATAAAAAATGCGTTTAAAATATTATATTGAGATGCATTTTGTTTTTTTTTGTTGTGCGTTTTTAATTAAATAAATTTATTGAGTGATTAATCCACCACCGAATAGGAATAACAAATGAAATTATAGTAAATTTTTCTATATGTTTTTGTGAGTGTTTAAAATATGTAAATTAGTTTTGAATATATTGGTTTTGGTGTAACTTTTTAATAATAAAGCATTTTTTTTGGTATAAAGCCCGTCAGTCAATTTAAGACATGTTTCAAAAAATATATATTATATGGGCCCTCGAGAGGAAACGTGAGCCAACTAGTAAAATGGTAAGTACAATCACGTCTTTACTTGGTGTTTTAGTGGATTGCATATTTTTATTTTACGGAGATAACACTATTGTAATGTGTATTAACTGAGGCTACTTCACTTTTAGGATACTTTAAGACGCGTTATTACAACGCATCTAATATATTTTTTTATAAAATACCGAAGGCCCACTTCACTTTTAATGTGCCCATATGTAAGTAAAGTTAACTATTTTCGACAGATTTAGAAGTAACTTTGTCGAAATTCGTTATTAATATAAAACTAAATTTGATAACTTTGTTATTCTGCGAATTTCTTAAATAATTGTTAGTAAGTCTGAAGATTCTTCCCAAAGAGGTGAAACACGTGTCTTAATTTGTAACACAATTAATAGAGAGAAATTTTATGAAATTTAATTTGGTATCAAAGCAAACTTTGTTCTCAAAGTTATTATAGAGTTGTTAACGTACTGGCATACTTTTTTACGGATAAATCTCCCAAACATATCTCAAATAGTGTGCTCGATTATTGAAAGACGAACTAATTGACGAAGTTCCTAAAGGAGTTTGGTATTAGTCTAAAACGAAATTATGGACGTCAAATGAAATTGAGCGTGTCTTGCTAGCTGCTTCAACTTTTACAAAGCACCACTACCCGAATTCCAAACAGCTGAATTATCTTTAAATATTTCACTCGTAAATGTTGACATTGTTCGAAATAAGTGACCTTACAACTCGATCCCACTCTATCAGACTCGAGTACACTATTCCCTTGATTTGTGCGGTTTTAACGCACTAAAAAAAACGACCCGTAATTTACGTCCTCCTCCTATTTAGGTAGAATTTTTACTACCAAATTTCATTTGAGTATTTTAAAAACAGATGTTTCAGTTTTTATTTATATCGGTATTGCATTTCTTGAAATACATAGTTTCGTTGGATAAAATATTGATGATTGTGGAATACTTATTCTTTACAGTCTTCACTGACAAGAATTGGTTGAGCTACATCGTAAACTTAAACCTTTTTCGCCATATGTTTATTTTGTAATCCTCTATATGGGAAAAATAGTTTCTGTTATTATGTATTCCTACGATTTAAAGTTTATATCACGCAGAAAATAACAGTATACAAGGATCAGTTTATGTCATTTTTAAGTCAAGTATAAAAATATATAGTTTTCACTTTTTTATAACAGTTTTTTAATACGCAAATTGCATATTAGACATATCTCAGGTCTTGCGAACGTGCCTAACACCTCCACTAACCATGACTAACGATATTAGAAATTTTCCCTTGTCCCTTTAATGTTTTGTTAAGAAGATGGAAGACGGCGCAAGTTTAGTAGAATTTAATATGCTGAAAACATGAAAATGGCGAAACATAAGCTGTAAAACTAACACATAACGTTTATAATAACGCCATGTTTGTATCGTGTAATATTAAGTGTAGTAATTTTAGCAAACCAAGGCACAAAAACTGAAGAGTTGTTTGCGCTTTATATAGAAATTATAATTGGACGTTTGAGCAGTCGCAATTAGGATTAATTTAAATTACAAAGTGGATTATGTTAATTTATAGAATATACTATTGAACATAAATTTAAACTAGTGAGGATATCAGAGCTATAGACTTGTTAGTCGAATGAGTAATTTATGGTATTTTTTTTTATTAGAACGTAGTTATAAAAGCGAGTTAACTTAAATCGTTTACAACAAGAATACTTTACGCATTTCTAATTACCGTATTAATTAACTATGAAAGATTATATTTGTTTTTTCAATTTTCAATTAAATTTTGCCATCTATATACTAATATGTATATACTATTATCTTTGCCAATGTATCGTCTCTACGAGTAGACCTTAAAAATACGTTATATCTTGATTAATTATTGCCTAATGCGCTGATTGACAAAACATCCACAGTGAAATGGTGTCGCCGATTAAAATAATAAAAAAAATACAATCATAATTCCCGCCAATATTTAAGAACAGAACACATCCAGATCTTTTTAATTAAATTAGAGAAAAACATGACAGACATCCAAGTGTTTGCATAAAAAAAAACGTAAGTGAATTGAAAAAACAATGGAAAAATCTTTCCATTTTAGGATTTAAATCCTAGAGCACGCAGTAAGACGAAAGCTTTAAGAAATATTTTCAAATTAAATATATTTGTTTGCATCTCTTTCGATTTGCTTTTCATTTGCTATGTTCCACATTTTGTATTTTTATTTAATTGCAATAATCATGACTGATTACTAATGTTGTACTACGGTAAAATCTTAGGAGCACTTAGCTAAAATTGCTGCAAAAAATGCACTAAATAATCTTCGAGAATTTATTCTGAGCAGTCAAACAGCATCGTGCAGTAATTTGTAGCACTCAATCATTGAAGTCTGAACATACACTTTACGATTCAAAAAATGTACGAATTATATGATAAGAAAGCACCTCTGTGGTTTCGTGACTAAATTTATAATATATAATATATCTTCATACACAATAAATACATCCTCTCTTATTCGTCTATCCTAGACGCTTCAATAGAACCAACGCCGTAAAATTCGTTCCCTACCTTAATGTGTGCTTTGTTTTGTAGAAATGTCTACTTCTAATGTTATGGGCATATTATGGAGTCTTGTTCTATAATGGTCATGTCAAACTCGTAAATCACTAATGACCAAATTAATAAAAAAAACTCAAATTAAGAATGATCAATTTTTATTATATATTTTTAAAATCTTTGTTCCCTTCCAACGTGGAGCATATTTCCTCCTAATGGAGGTACCTCAACAGAAGTTTTTTTTACGAAAACTGCTTGTTACTCAGTTGTTCAACCTCTTTTTTTTCGAAGAGAGTAAGAATAGAAGAAAATAGCCAAAGCAGGGTTAGTGGTTAACTAATCGCTTTGGCTTTGTAACTTTTATTTAAGGATTAGAAGGGCGGGAGGATTTTTTAATCATAAATACCGCACCCTGGTATATGTACCTTGTATTGTTTTGTACTATGACATTGATGTATGAGTGTTACGGTACGTTACACATTACATTCAAAAAGGAAAAACAGATAATGCTTATATCAAATTTAAAAAAATCAAAGCAAAATAAAAATAAAATTTTGCAAATATTTGAAACATTAAAAACGGTGCCAAGAAAAAAGTAGCCGAAACGCCGTTCCACCGCGTTACATTGAAAAATGTACTGTTTATATTTGTTTCTTATCAAGGCGGATCGGGTCCATTGCAAAGATCGTTTCGTTTCTAGTTGACAGCGTGTTAAACAAATGGCAATCCAGTACTACATTCCAGTTTTTCTTGTTTTTTCGCTAACAAATACCGCTCTTCTCATAGCTCCCTAGATTCGTTCCGTGTAATGTCGTTTGCTGTATCTATATCTTATTCCGTAATTATTAATGTATTCCGCCCCCACTTAGAAATAATAAAATAATAATATACCGCTTGCATTGATCGTGAAAATCAGTAATTTTAAACTAAAATTTATATCTTCGTCTAGTATAAAAACTATTAAGTCTAAAAAGTATTTTTTAGTGGATCAAAATGATTTTGACTTCAAACGTTATCGTGCAGTATATTTATCAAAGTTAAAATCATCTTTTACACGCCGATGTAAATAAAAATAATAAAAAAATAACGTTATATGTAGCATTACATTACTCAACTGTTAAATATTTTACGGTACATATTAAATTTGAACCCTACGATATTGAACTGTATGTTTATGTTTATAACTAGTATATCCGGCTTAACGTTTCTTGACAGAACAATGACGATATTATATGAACCGAGAAAAGTGAAGTGAGCCTAGCCGTTGATGTTTTAATAAAATTCTACACATCTTAAAGCATCGTAAAAAACATATAAACTTACAACAGTGCTATCTTCATAAAATAATAATCCATAAAAACGTCATGTAACTTGAAAGTGTAATAGAAAAGATTCACTATTTTGCTATTTAGCTCACTTCACTTCTTAAGGCTTTTTATATATACATATATATATATATATATATATATATATATATCGCCAATGGAAAGGAAAAAGGATGTGACCCACACATAACAAATTTTACAGGAGACACAAAAAAGTTTTCGGATGATTTTGGGTAAAAGGTAAATTATGAAATATACACAACTTTGAAGTACACGGTGACTGATAGACTAGTTTTATATTGACTTAGCTTAATATTAATTCAATAAATTGACCAAAAGAAACATTTTTTTAAGTCCTTTTTCCGGGTCGCATTTTTCACGTGATCTTCTGTTGTCAAACATAAAAGCTAAACTTAGACACTAATTTGTCATTTTCAGCTTACATCCTTTTGATAGAACGTTTATCAAGTTGTTTACATTGTGATGATAGAAAAAAAAACTGTTCTGGAAAAACTGTGGGTGACGTCCTTTTTCCTTTTCACAGTCGATATAAATATAGATCGTTTTAGGTCAATTAAATTTACATTTATTAAATTAAAATTTACTTAAAAATAATAAAACATTTTTAGTACTTTTTCCACATAAAATTTATTAGACCAGGACTGGTTTCGCTCATGATGAGCATTGTCAACTGATAAGAAAAACAATAAAACAGTGATATTTATACAAAAGTTAAGTGATAAAAACATGGTATGACAAACAATTGGTATTACAACCTAGCAAAAGAATTGAATCAAAATACAAGGAAAATAAACTATAAATAAAAAGTTGAAGACCACTTAGCAATGAAAACGATTACAACAAAAACCAATATGGTATGAATTATCATTAACAAAGTAAAAATCAACAATTAGTGTATATAATAAATAAATCTTAATGTCTGTCAACCAAATTGAGTTTGGAAAATCCAGTAGAGTTCAATCTCGATTTTCGTTTTAAATCTAAGTTACGTTTTGCTGCGTGGTCAAGTGGTTGATGTCGTTGGCTTTAGTTACAAAATTTACAAATTCAAATGGCATAACGGATATTTTTTATAAATCGATTTATGTTCGGTGCCATAGATTTATGAAATGTCTTGAATTTAAAATCCTATCATAATAATAGGGCGTAGCAAAAGCGATTAGCTATCCACTAGTCCTGTACTAGCCCTATTACTCTCCTCAAAAAAAGAGAAGCTTAGCAGTTGCTAACAAGTAGGTAGAAACACTTATGTTGAAATAAACTCCATAACGAGTCCACATGGGCCATCAGAGGTGAAGTAAGTTAAGTGGTATTTTAGAAGAAAAAAAAGTTAGATGCGTTGTAATATTCTACACGTCTTAAAGTTTCGTAAAAATGAAATAACCTCAGTTAATACTACACATTACAATCGTGTAATTCTCCGTAAAATAAAAAAAATATGCAATCTACCAAAGCACCAAGTGAACACGTGATAGTACTTAATTGTCCGAGAAAAAAGTTATATCATTTTACCAGTTGGCTCACTTCACCTCTAATCGGCCCATATAATCTGCCTTGAGAGCGGGCACGGTTGAAAAACAATGTTTTACATTTAGTCGCTATCTTTATTTTCTTTCTAAAACACTTGATGAAAAATATTGTACAATCTGGCAACTGAATATATATATGAATATATATTTGGTGATGTTGAATATAAATATTTTAATAAATCTATTCCAATGTTATTTTTTGGCTTTGTGTATTGACTTTTTAATTTATTATACACTCAATGAACTTACACGAATTTATTAAGCTTCTGTTGTTTATAAATACAATGAATTAGATACACATTCACAAATCGAACTCCATGTAATATCAAAGCTTTATTGTTCGCTGTGCTTTTCATTGCATCGTCACTTCAGGCTTTCAGTACTGTTTTCCACTTTGACGCTCGTCCCAGTTCTTTTATATAGTCCTTGCCTGCTTTGACACAACACGCGAATGTCCATTTTGTGTTGAATTTTCCATCACAATTTCAATAGGTGCTAGTTTATCAATTTTCGTAAAGCTCGTTGAAATTTATTGTTTACCGTGTTTGAATGAATGGTTGCTATGGTTTTCTACGCATATTAAAAAAATACCCATAACTTTATTACGCAAACAAACGTTTGTATACCACTTGAAAGATATACTTACATAATATCTATAGTGCTAAAAAAACTCGCGCTAGAATTTGAAAATTAAATAAAATTTCAAACCATATGGGTATGGACCCATATGGTAGGGATGAAGTGGGCCAAATGGTATTTTAGAAAAAAATAAGTTAGATTTTTTGTAATATTCTACACGTCTAAAAGTGAAGAAACCTCACTTGATAGACGTTGCAATAGTGTTATATCCGTAAAATAAAAATACACAATCCACCAAAACAGTTAAGACGTGGTTGTACTTCCAAGTCCAAGAAAAAAGTTTTACCATTCTACTAGTTGGCTCACTTCACCTCTCGAGTGCTTATATAAGATAAAACTTTTTTTATTCAAAGAAATAATCTCATATAATATGTAGATTATTGAATAATATCAATTCAATACAATGATAATTGTTTTTGCGAAAAAATTTTACCATCGTAAAACTTAAAATTTCTATATTGGGCTTTAGTGTAAGTTTAAGGATTTAATGTAAATTTAAATATGAAATTTTACACATTTCAACGTGTTCGTCGTTAACGACACATAACGCCTTTTGCCATCTTCAGGTAAGTGGTAAGAGAGAGTAATATTTTCAAGTATGTGAATAATCGAATGTACACATTGAATAGTTGTCATATGTTATATTATAAAAAAGAGAATGGTTGAGCTGCTGAATGGCAAGTAGCTGTCGTAGAACAACTCTGCCTTAATGTTTCATTAGAAGTCCATATGCACCACACTGTAAATGGACTTAGCTGATTTTTTGAACTTTGTATATGTATTTCAAAATAGCTACGCAACTGTTTCTCTATCACAGCAGACCCTTTTTAGAAAACACATTATTATAGACGCATGAAAAACAGACGGGGAGTTCTGGTTCAGATTGTATTTTAGCATAACAAGCTTAGCAGAGAGAGAGTGTCGGAATTCATTAAAATATTTTACGACGCGAAAAATAAAATATCTACCTTAGATTTCTTCATATTTATTTTTGAAGCAGTCTCCCGTTGAGCTTTTTGTTTTCACAAACTTAATAAAAACCGTGCATTCAAGCTTCTTAAAAGCACGCATCAGCTACCTTCGTGTTCCGAAGCGGATTCTCTCATTGAAGTATTTTGGTCTAATCTATAATATGTGGATGCCTTAGGCTACATTGATTGAAGAGCTATTGTTTTGAGGCTCACATGAAACATTTAATAAATATAAATAAATACAAATATTAACGCTTCAAAAATTTTAATGTAATAAGATTAATTAAGTTATCGATATAACTCGTTGAAATTATTAGTTAGTTAGATTTCTCTTGAAGAAAGCTTGCAAATTATGTTTTATGTCTCAATGCAAATCTTTACATACGTTCAATTAATAAAATTGACTGATAGTACTGATGAAAAAACGATAGAGGGTTCTTGCGCCTTGGTTGTAAACGGTATACTATCTTGTTTATTTTTTTATATACATATGTGATCCACACTTACTCAAATCCCAGAACGAACAGCATTTTTTAAAAGCCATGGATGCTTGTGACGTCTTAAAATTCCTTGCCACCACCCTTCCAATCCTAAAATAACGCTACATAAGAGCGATTAGATTACTACTATTTATGTTGTTTCCTTCTATTCATACTACTCTCTTCGAAGAAAATAAGTTGAGTAACTGAGTAATATACAGTTTTCGTTTAAAGAAAACTTCCGTTGAGATAACTCCATTCGGAGGCACTATACTCCACATTTGGAGCGGAAATAAATTAAAATAATCGTATTGTGCATTTGGTATGTAATCAAATGATTGTTTTGTATGCTTTTTTGATGAAAATTATAGAATAACTTTATCCATCCACCTTGTAGTATTGTGTAATATACTTCGAAATACAAGCGCCTGCTTATCTTCTTAGGAGATAATCCTGCACACGACCAGCCTAGTTAATCTGCTTCAAGTTTATCACAGGTGCAGCACTGTTACTACAGTGCATTGAAACACTAGCAATGTCTTAAGGCTGCATCGTAATCAGCAGTTGTAATTCACAAGCGTTTTTCAATGTTGCTGTTTGTTCTCCATGTAACTAATAATGTGCAAAGCGTTTTTATTAATATCCCTTGCGAAATTATTGTCTACTGTTTCAAATGAAAGTACACGGCATTACAACTGGCGCCAATTCGCCATGCACTTGACAAATATAATTATAATAATAATACAGTACACACTACACTTTGTAAAACAAAAAAAAACTTAACAATCATTTTTACTGAAAATTTCCACTTCTCTAGGCAATGCATTGATCAGTCAAAGAGCCCCTGAAACTGGCGACTCGTACGATCCACGTGAAGAACAAATTTTAAGAAAAATAATGTTTTAATTATGGTTTCAGTCATATAAGAACAATTGGGAGCATCTAAGTTTAATTTATTTTATTATCTTTGTTTGACCGAATCCATTCCCTCATGACATGTAACTCTAGCAGCTCGGAGACTAGAAAAATACGTCTCTGCCGATGGGGGTCTTTTTTGACCCCAGTGGTTTCCTCATTATTATGAATTTTAAAAAAAAAATCTAAAGACTTTAAAATATCTTTCTGCATCATTCCTCATACATTTTATTTTATAAAAATCCGTGGTTTTTTAATAAATAATCATATTTTAAGTTGCGCGTAAAAAAGACGTCATTCCAGCACACATATGAATTGACGACTGACGAGTGTTCTCAGCTATCTTACGGACGATCGTTATCGCGGGTGCTTATTGCCTGATAGCGTAATCGCGTTATCACATACTTATATAAACTACAAAAGGTCCAAAAAACTATGATAAAAGAATACCTTAATTATAAGCATTGTATCACCCATATTAAAATAGATATTTAAGAAAATGTTGGTATTGGGGTCGCATTTCTTGAGCTTAGAACCGGAAAAGTTAAGGACCATTTGTTTCCTCTGAGTACATCAGTGGTGATTCAGCCGAAGTATATATAAATTAATCCATGTCCACTCCCAATGCGGAGCATATGGCCTTCTAATCGAGGAATATCGAATCACAAAAAATATATTTTCTACGAAAACTGTTTTTAATGTCGGTTGCTCAAGCTTTCTTTTTTAAAGAGAGTAAGCATAAAAATGTAGGACTAATGTAGAATAAGTTGTTAGTTAATAGCACTGGCTAATGGCTAAACCCGTTTTTATGATATGATGGGTGGGAGGGAACACATACACCTATGCCTATTGACAAAAAAAAAATCTCTTTTCGTAATTTCACTTTTTTTTTGCAATTTAAAACTCTTGATATATCGAACAAACATAAGTATAATTTGTTAAAGATTCTTGTTCATTTATTTATCGTTACGTTTCCGTAGCATCTTCAATAAACCACTTTGCTTCCGCGAAAGCGCTTTCAGTCCGTGTATCGATTTACCCAGGTCAAGTTACTAAAGGAAAATTCCTTTGAGAGAATCCTAGAAGAGTGTGTCGGCTGTTCACTTTCAGAACTGAAGATCGATAATATTGTAGCCACTTGACAGTGCATCCTGTATGTTTGTATTTGCAAACGTGCATACATATACTGTTATTCAGAGCACCGGTTTATTTCATTCAATCCACAAACGAATACAAAGAATTGCTGTATATGAAAACTATGGAATATCAAAAATTTGTATTATTGAATATTTTACGCTTACGTCAAGAACAAAAAATTTTCCTTTGGAATATCGTATCAACATATCGTTTTCTTATCTTGTAGACTATGTTTGAATATTTTAAAGAGCATATTTAGTTTAATAAATATCGCGCATATTACAAATGCGTACAATGGTGATTGCGCCAAAAACATTTATATTTGTCATTACAGCTAACAACCAAGGCTGACAATCAGATATTTTGGATTGTTTAAAATCATATTAAATTTTATTTTAAACAAAGATAAAAAAAACATCATAAACACACAAGATTTAAAACTTATGATATGACACAAAAATATGTAAATTTGATATTGAATTTGTCGGGGTATAAACCAAGACCCACTACCAGACTGCAGAGTGTGAAACATATTATTGTTGTTTACTTAAACATAGTATTATCCATTTTTTTAAAATTTATTTCCTATTGGTATGGTGTGACACTAAAGCAGTCATCAAAAACATTATTAAATTGTGACACTGTATATTTTATTTTCTTTTTTAAGTAATGATAGCCAATTATATTTGTAATATGTTATTAGTCCTCCTGAGAGCACATTTATAACATCATTATACGTACTGTTGAAGTGTTCGGAATATGACGTTCATAAAAGAACTCACATTTGCATAATACTCGTAATCCCAAGGTTAAAAGTGTGTTCGTATATACACAATAGGTAAGAGACTTGTCGTTACAAAGTTGCACCTTGTTCAGGGCATGACAAGCGGTGAAGACTTTTCTTCGAACAGCGACGTTTGCAAATTGTCTGCTTCACAAGCGAGTTTTGCCATCGCACATTGGGATTTATTACCTGCACATATTTATCAATCTGTGAAACAAAAAAGTGATATTTTAAAAAACTTTGATTCTTTTTAATTGTCTTACAAGCCCGTTGAGAAATTATTGAAATTGCCACATATTGTTATTGCTAGAGAAAACAAATTGATAGTTCTGAGAAAACAGCAAAAAAAAATTAATAACTTTACAAGAAATACTTTATGTTGCATAGATAAAAATTATAGTGTCTAAATATATGTAGATGGATTTATGCAGATTTGATACAAATAATGTTATAAATATCGAGACAAGGACAATTTTTTGCCTTTTAATCTGCATAAAAACAATTACCCATTAAAAGATCTATTTTAAATTTAATGAGTTATTCGAGACAAATAATTGTTATCCAAGAATCCCATCACGTAGTATTTATAGTTTTTTGTAACTTGTATTGTTTATCAGTTTTTTTTTGCCGGCAAGGTGACGAAATTTTTGAAAAATCTAATTCCTGAAATTATCCGTCGTTCCCATGTTAATTTTTTTAAACGATAATAGCATGAAATTTCAAAGACCTACCATAGGTTGTATTTGTTAAGGTGATTATTTCTCCAACTAATTGATCTTCGTTAAAATCAAATCAGTAGTAAAACTAACCCTTATTGCCATTAATATATTTAACTTAATGTTAAATACATGCATTTCTTATATACACACGATACACCTATTTACCAAGTGTCAGTTCAAGTTAATCCGTGCATTTGAACACCTGCTTAATTTTTTCTGTGTAAGTTACGTTCTTTTACCTTTCTACAGTTGAAATTTCAATTGTTTTTATTAATTCATGTTATACTAACTAAAATTGTAAAATCAAAACTATCATTGTAAAGTATACACTGATTTGTTATTTTAAAGTAAAAAGCAAATGAGGTGTATTAAGGGTTGTGACATATTTAAAACAATTAAAAAATGAGATTCATAACTTTCATGAGATAAAATTTGCTTATCTATCGATTTTTAAAGCGCTGTGCGCCGATCGAAAATTTTCCACCTCAATGTGAAAATCTCCATACGCGCCTTGACGTGTTTTCGATCAGAGTGAACGAGTCTCTCGAAGGTTGTACGTTATTCCTTGTAGGCAGTTTGTTTCCCAGTAAATGATCCGTGTCTGAATCTGGCGGAAGGAAATGAAATGTGTAGTTGAATTGGGGTTGCGTTTCTTTATGTTACAGGTGTTTTTCCGCCCTTCAAAATTCACGTATTATAGCTTAACTTAGCAAAATGAAACTTGAAAGGTTTAACAATAGTTACACTTATAAGACTACCGCAGTATTTTACGAAAGGGTTTTCAAACGTTAACGTTGGAAAATATGTATCTATAAAACCATTTACATATTTTTATTTCTTGACTATTTCGAAAGTGAAATTAAAATACTAAAGTTGTATTAACTACTGAAACTATTTTGCAAAACGAGCTTTTAAATTTCCAATTATTTTTATAGCTAATGTTGGTACAGAAGTTTAGTGTAATTTTCTGCATGTATTCCAGCAAAAAACTCGGATTAAGTTAATTGAAAGCTTTAATTAAAACAACATTATGCGAAATACCCTTTTCGAATAATGATTGAATCGTGTTTTTCGAATACGTTATGAGTCACATTTTTTACAAAAATTAGTTAAATATGTAAACACTTGCAGAATACTTAAATATCAAGAAAAAAAACAATATTCCTTTGTACTTACTTTCCACTTTTATTTATTACTATTATCAAGATCAAGACCGGTTTCGCTCATGGCGAGCATTGTCAACTGATAATAAATAAAATTGCTATTTATAAAAAAACAAATTGAAATGAAAAGGTGTTATAAACAATTGACATTAAAAAGAATTAACAAATTACAGTAGAAAATATCAATAAGTGACTCTAAAATAACACAAATGAAATTTTTTAGCACCTCTAACATTATTGTATTGAAGTTATTGTGGTGACTAATGGTAATTACAAACATAATTATAATTTCAATGTAACCAAACTTTCGATATTGGTAGAAATTTGGAAGTTCTACATTTAAATAACAAGTCTATGAAACAGGAAATTCTAGAAATCTATGTATGTTATCAACGCATTTTAGAGCATTGCGAAAATGTTTGTATGTGATACGAACATGTAACAAGTTTACATGAGAAAAAGTGGATTTAATCGAAATAGATAAACCTTGAAGAAAACCTCTTTTTTCCGTTTGAATACAATAGTTAATATAATACCTACTATATAATACATATAACATGAAAAATTTAAATTTTAAATTTTACTGAACACATATTTTTCACTCTCCTGAACAATTACAAAAGTGTCACTCGTAAATTTTTCGAAATCGAAAATTTTTTCAATCAAATAAAATCATCAAAGATAATAAATCAAATAAAATCATAAATTTTGTCGTTAACAAATGTATTTAATTTTATCCAACATAAATAGTTCGTAATTTGACTTTAAGCTACATTATTTTATTTTAATCTTTTGTTGAATTTCGAGACATAAACCTTTTTGTGTGATTTCGCATTAAGTATTGTGCACCAATGTATAAAAAAATAGAAACCATACTGCAATTTGTTCCTGAAAATGGTGGTCTGAGTTACTGGCTTAAACAAAACGATATGGAACGAAATAGCACGGAGCATATGTTTAAATTAAGATCTGCAATTGTTTATTGTCCTGTAAAATATATCTCGTGTCTTATGACAAGTTAACACCAGGCTTACAACTTTACCATTTTACGAATTTATTGTCACGATGTACAGATATCACGCAGTATTTTTGTTCTACGTTATCAAATATTTGATTTTGCCGAGTCATGTTGTAAAGACGTTCCTTGAAATGTCACCCTTACCCAGTCTCTTAAATCAATCTTTATCGAAAAGCACATCCCTTCCCAAAAGCACAAAAGGATGTAGGCTTCAGATCACCGCTTGTTTGCACCTTCACCTTGCCGCCTCCAAGAGACGTCATGTACTTTAGATTTTGAGTCAGATGTAGCCAATATTTCGGCCACACTAATTTGTTTTTTACAAAGCTTAACAAAATATTTTTTACAATCACACGTAAATTCAGAACAGCGTTCGATTTTGCTTATGAGACACGTTTATCGATCACTTAAAACTAAGAATATATATTCTAGCTAGTACATTCTAGCTAGTAGTTGTAAATGGCTTGGTTATACAAATATACGTGATCATTTAACACGATTAGTGCGGAAAACTTTGTCTATGCTTTACGCATGTATTTAGTTTTTTTTTTCAATATAACGGGTGATTGCAGGTATAATGGTAGGTATATTGCAGGTATATGCAGGATAAAGTTAAGTACACATGAAAATAAAAATTTGGGTAAAATTATTAATGCCTTTCCACCTTGAATTGCATAGAGGTTAATTAATTCATAAAAAAAACGAAATAGAAGGTAGCAGTTATTTTAAGTCTGCTGCCCGCAAGTCAGTGACGCCTGTTTCCTTGATCCTCCCCTCTGGTTACATTTACGTTTTGGGGTTGACACAGGGTCGCGACATTCTGGTTCAGTAACAGTGGCGGCAAATTTTACGCCCCGTGGAATATTTTCTAAGCAGGTTGACCGGGAATCTCATTGTGTAGTAGATACCAAGTCTTTGTCAGTCTTTTTTATATTTACTTTTGTGATTTTCGCCTCACGAATGAACCAAAGAATCGAAATGTTGGTCGTTATTTTATCACGTGTTACATACACTCAACTTCAATTTACGCGATTTTAAAATAACATGATCCACTAAAAAGAACAAACACTATATATATACACGAATCATTTGTTCTAACACGATTCCCAGACACAAAAAGACACATAAACGGACAACGATTTTTCTAATAACAAAAAATTTAACAACACAAGACAGTAATAACAAACAAAAGGTTTCATATGACGTGCCAGACATCATTAGCGATGAAATCGATGTATCTTCAGTCCCTCAAAAAATCCCTGTGTATGATCAAGTAGCGTAAAATAGTATTATTTTTCTTAATTAATATATCTATATTTTTTGTGTACTATATTTATTAGGCCTCCAAAATTATCTTTTTTACACGATTTTATAAACCAAATGTTGTTCTTTTTTAATATCAAGGTCTCATATATGTATGCAATAATACCATAAAAAGCTCAATGTTTCGGGAATAAAAAAAAATAGACAAAATAAATAAATATATTTGGGATAATATGTGATATTGGTGCGATTATAGAAATCACAGAAAACGTATGAAATTGGCTCTAAAAAAATTATTTTATATAACTGACTTTCGGCTTTAACGGACACTCTTATTTTCATTAATTCGTTATATCGAAGTTCTGCTGTATTTTAAAATCTATACAAAATAAAGCTGTTTTAGAAAAACTGAGGGTTACGTCCTTTTTCCTTTCCACAGTCGATATGTATATATTATATTTTTTGTGTACTATATTTATTAGGCCTCCAAAATTATCTTTTTTACACGATTTTATAAACCAAATGTTGTTCTTTTTTAATATCAAGGTCTCATATATGTATGCAATAATACCATAAAAAGCTCAATGTTTCGGGAATAAAAAAAAATAGACAAAATAAATAAATATATTTGGGATAATATGTGATATTGGTGCGATTATAGAAATCACAGAAAACGTATGAAATTGGCTCTGGAAAACTTATTTTATATAACTGACTTTCGGCTTTAACGGACACTCTTATTTTCATTAATTCGTTATATTGAGGTTCTGCTGTATTTTAAAATCTATACAAAATAAATGATTTACTTTGATACGACTAAGAGAGAACCGACAAGTTTTGTAGCCACTCAAAAGAAACAAGACTGCAATAAAAACTTTTCCTTCGTTGTATGAAAAGATCCAGTGAAATCAGAAAAAACGCAATATTTTATGTTCGATCTTTCAGCGCAATTCTAACTTACGGAGAAAAACATTTAATAATAAGTTTTATTCAAAATAATATTTTTTATTTCGTGAATGATTTAAACAAGCTTTCTGCTGCTATGTTTGAATTGTGGTCACATGCAGATAACATATAAGTTTACAAATAAAAAAATAAGGTCCATATATGTATCCAAACTGTTCTGCTTCTACACTCTGTTATAAACTGAATCATATAATGAATATTTGCGTACTTCTAGATAAAAAAAAAGTTTGAGACGCAGTAATTTCATTGATTTATTTTCAAAATTGCATTGTATGTTTGTTATTTTCTGTGACCGTCTTAAAATTTGTATCATACGGAGATACCCAACAGATTTTTTTGCAAAAAGTTGTGATTATCTCAGCCTTTTAATTTAATATATTAGAAACGTTAAATATATGCGGATGAAGTGAGGAAAAATATGAGTAATTGTCTTTATGATCTCTCTTCACCCATGTTCCGTATTGAATGAATGGTAAGAGATGAAAGCATAAAAAAATCGTTTTTGAATAAACTGTTATTTAAATCTATTTGAAAATGAATGTGTGGATATTTTAAGTTGACACCCCTGTTTGTTATTACTTGACTATGGTTTTATACGAAGATCAATACTACCGCAGGCGGATATTAATTTTAAGAATACTCTATGTTAAACAATTTGAATAACAAAGTTATTAATTTTATATTCAATTCGAATTTCAGCAAAGTAACCGCTGACGCCATTTAAAATGTTCTGTTTAAATTTTCCGCGAAATAAAATTTCCATGCACATCATGAAACCATTGTACATTAAATGTATTACTTGTGTAGTGATTATTATATTCATACTTCTCTTATACAAAAACTGGAAAAATTTGTTTATCAAATGATTATTATTTGCCGTTTTTTTTTTGTTTCAGGTAAGGATTTTTCTTTTATAAATATTTTGACACCCCAGTCAGTACACGTGTCATCATCCGCAGGTATGTGTATCAAGTTGTATAGATTGTGAGCGGGCTGCGTCCTTTTTCCTTTCCACAGTCGAATTATGGTATACTTAACGAAACCGTAGGATGCTGGTATGTCATGGGAGGAAGCGAAGTAATTGACGGGTGACAGGGAATTTAAGAAACGTATGGTGACAAATATTCTACAGAATCGCTTCTTTTGACATTTAAGATATTTCATTGTCCAGAATATTTAAAAAAAATCTTTACAATAAGATTTCTTTCATTTAATTTTCACTCCCAATGAATAGCATACAGCCTCTATGGAGATATCTCAGTATAAGTTTTCCGACGATAACTGCTAGTTGCTAAACTTTTATAATTTTCGAAAATATTATGGATATAATGGATATTGATAAGATTTAAGATTTCGACGTTGCTTGGTGAAATTTCAATATTAAATTTATATCGTTCAAATTATGTACATTCACACAGATTTTGTCACTACCGACCCGGGTTTCGCCTTTCGGCGTCTTCAGGCATATAAACACGAAACATTCACTTAGTAAGCGTCAGTGCAAGCTCATCCGTGCACTTGAACGCCTGAAGATGACGAAAGGCGAAACCCGGGTCGTTAGTGACAAAATCTGTGTGAATGTACATAATTTGAACGATTCAAATTTGATAGTGATAAGATTGACATAAAAGCTTAGCTGATCGATTTCGTTATTTTAAGATTGCAAGGGTAGGAGAGAATTAATATATAAATCTGTGAGATCCGTCACGGAAGCCAATGCACCACAGATCACTGAACATTTGAAGTTACTTATAATAAGTGATCGATTTATACTTTTTCAAGTATGTATTATAAAACAATATTTTAATGATTACTAATAAAACTGAAGGTGATTGGTGTAAATTCAATATTAAATTTGAACCATTCAAATATGTGGCCACTCCCATGGGCTAATCCTTTTCGCCAGCAATGGCTTTAAACTCAATTATACATTTATTTCTTATATAAACACGAAACATTCATTAACTAAGCGTTAGTTCACTTGAACGCCTGAATATGCCGAAAGGCGAAACCCGGGTCGTTAGTGAAAAATTTTGTGTGAATGTACGCAATTTGAACGATTCAAATTTAATAATTATTAAACTTCTAAATTTAAATGAATAAATGAGATGGCTGTGTCGAAATGTAATGGCGTCCGAATTATAACATCTGTCAACAAAATGTCGGCGGCGGGGGAGTGGGTACATCCGTGACAATCCATTGTTTTATGCTATGTGAGAAATAATTGTTATTGTCTCAAATTGTTTTGGTGTGTGAACATTTAGAACGACATTATATTACGTAGAGCTACAATTTGACAATGGATACAAACAATAGTTAGGGTTGCCAGAAGTTTTTCAGAGAACTTGTTCTCTTTTTTTTTGCGCTGGGCTTAGTCGGCGTGCTTTTTTGACAAGATTTAATTGACGTGTTTGAACAAGCAATGAATATTTAAAATTATACAATGAGAAGTTACCAATTTGACAATAGATACAAAACATCTAGACATGGTTGCCAGAAACTTTTCAGAGAACATGATATTTTTAGTGCGGGGTTTGTCGTCGTGCTATATTAAGACAAAAGCGACATGACAAAGAATATGTTATCTTTTTATGCAGGCTTTTTAAATGAAAATATTCAATTAACGTGTAAAAAAAATGTGAAGAATGTGATAGCGTTAAATAATAAACAACCTGGCGTATTTTTTATTACCTACTATTTTCCATTTCACTTTTTATCGAAAAAAAATCCGGCTTAATTATATACTAACTGAAAGTTTTTATAAAATAATCTCAATAAAATCAACCCCTTACGAATACGGATTAAAAATTTTCGATTTAGGCAAAATAACGGTTATGTGTTTTTCAAAGGTTTAGGAAAGAGTCGAGATGTTTGTGACTGTATAACTTCCAGCTAACGTTTGATTGAATCCGAAAATAAGTGCTAGAATTTTTTTATCCATGCCCGTTCTCAATGTGGAGTATTTGGTCTCCTAATGGAGGTATTTCAACAGATTTTTTTTCTACGAAAACTGTCACTAAGTCGCTCAACCTCTCTTATTCAAAGAGAGTAGTAGGGATAGAAGAATAAGACTAGTACAGGACTAGTGGTTAGCTAATTGCTCTCGCTACACCCCCTAATTTTGAAAGGTGGTTTTTTTATTAGGCCAGTATTTAGTTTATATTTTTTTCCATAATTTTACCCCAATACTGATCAAGAAAAAAGTATCGTAAATTTAAATAACATTTTATTCGCAAACAACAAGAAAACATAGTTGATTATTTATTTAAAAACCCGCCTTCCAATCCCAAATATTCAATGAGCCAACACAGTATGAAATATTACATCATTTTCCGAATATTTGTAAAAATAATATTTTTGAAAGTTTGGGATTTTTCTCCAGATTACATACATGCAATGTCGTTATTTTAAAAATTGGTAACCCTATCCCAAAGATGGCGTGAGATTTCTTTTGCGTGCGCATAATAACACGTTTGTAAATTGTTTTAGTGTATCGTTGTGGTTGATAATTATCCAATTAAGTCACGGTCTATTACAGTAGGTAACTATTATTTGACTTAGAAGTAAATATATATGTCGGCTCCTGGTCTCTCGTGGTAAAAGTTCAAGTCCCGGTAAGATCAATATATTTTTTTTCAATAATTTGTCAATTCATTTATTATAAATTAATTTTAATAATACAAATGTCAGCCCTAGCGATCAGGTATTTCTTGGTTCAAGTTCCGGTAAGTTAATATTAAATTTAAATTTGAGATTTAAGATTTAAGATATTAGTTTTTGTAATGTATTTTTTAGCCGAGTTTATCTCGAGTATCTTATAATTTTTTTCATCGATTTTACTTCGAATGATCTTCAAAGATAAAATATTAATCGCATAGGCATTGACTGCCGAATATTAAAATATTTTGAATTTGTTTTTTACAGATTTGCATTAAAATATTCAATGCTACAATATTCAATACCGTAATTTATTACGATGAGTTACATGTTATTTTGTTTATTTGGTTTGGTGTAACTACTTTGCTCATCGCGAGCATTGCAACTGTTGAAAGCGCTCGTGATGAGCGAAACCGAACATGATCCTATTAAATAACTGTTACGAAAGTCATTGAAAATAATTAATCCTTGTATTGATAAAAAAATGAACCCTTGAAAACTTTGTAAAACATTTTTTGAGTATTAAATTTTAATGTATATGCAATATTTCTAGCATAAATGAATTGCAATGTTCAACTTTTTTTAAGCCATGTCCGCTCCCAATGTGGAGCATATGGACTCCTAATGGAGTTTATCTTAACAGAAGTGTTTCTACGAGAACTGCTTGTTAGTCAGTTGCTCAACCTCTCTTTTTCCAAAAAGAGTAGGGATAGAAGGATAGAGGCTAGGACAGGATTAGTGGTAAGCTAATCGCTCTTGATACGCCCTGTTCGTAGGATGGGATGGGTGAGAGGGGGGAATTCAAGACATCACATACACCCATGCCTTTGCACGGAAATTCATAAATCGATTGAAAAAAATTATAAAAACTGTCCGTACCGGGATTTGAACTCGGGCCCTCCGTAGCCGAAGCCAACAACGTTGACCACTCGACCACAGAGGCGGCATGTTCAATTTATTATACTATTTTGTAATAAACGTGGTTAATTTAGTACGGCTGATGATGATATACAAAATGGTTTCATCTACGCGCAGTGTTAATTCTGAGGTATCCACCTAGATCCTTCTCAAATTATACGGACCTCTAAGAAGTTTAGGGGAATTTACAATCGCCAAAGCTATGTGACAAGTATTTTAATAATGATGACTACATTATCTTGACCCCAGTATGTTGTCCCCGCTAGACCCCGGGTATTATCCCTTACCACGGGTATGTCCCAAGTTTAACACTGCGGGAGATAGAGGATTTCGGACCCTCGTATTGCTACTTGTTTAGTATCCAAACATTATTTTTAAGAAGCGTCCGAATGAACGCAATCTTTTGGAAGATCAAGACAACGCGCCGCCGTACACGGAACAGTATTGAATATTATTTTAAATGAGTACTTAAAATATTGAAATACTTCTTAAACTCACTTTTAAGGTGTTCTCTGTCAATAATTGGTGGAATGGCATTATAATAAAAATAATAAAAGATTTTTAGTACTTTTCCCCACATAAAATTTATTAGATCAGGACCGGTTTCGCTCATTGCGAGCATTGTGCCCGCTGTGGTCTAGTTGGTTAGAGCTTGCTTTACCGACCAAGTGGGTCTAGGTTCGATTCCCGGTAAGCTTAATGTCAAAATTGGATTTTTTTCAATTTTAATTTGAGACATAAATAGAAAGACATGGGTGTTTGTGAAGTCAATTCTCCTTGAGTTTATCTCATGTGACTTTTAAAAATTCTCATCGAGTATATCTCGTATGATCTTTCAACTTAAAAGTATTTGACGCATTGGCGTAAGCTGTAATGTCAATTTTTTTTTTTAAAAATTCTTAAAAAAATAAATTATCAACTGATTATTACACCTTTTATTTAAATTTAAATTTGTGTAAATAGCACTGTTTGTATATTTTTCTTATCAGTTGATAATGCTCGCAATAAGCGAAATCGGCCCTGATCCAATACATTTTATGTGGAAAAGGTACTAAAAATCTTTTATTATTTTAACTTCTTAAACTGTTCGAAGAAAGCTTCCTTCAGGTAAATTTACCAGTGCCATAATTGCCCAAATACATTTGCATTAAATAAGACGCAAAAATCTCAACATAGTGTGTTATGCTCACTTATTAGGTAACGGCAAAGACTAAGTAAAACCTTGTATCTAGGTTTATGATATTGTTTTTTTTGCTATTTACAATCATTTTTATTTCGCACAATCTAGACACGCCATTATCATTACCTGCTCATAAAAGTTATTTTCTTTGCAAGTAATTCAAAGGATATTTTCCAGACATCCCATCAATAAATAAATAAACAGAAAACTCCTTAAAATAATTTTCCATTTGAGCTTCAAAGCACAAAGAAAATAATGGTCGGAAGTAAGTTTCAAAGTGTCACCGTAGCTCTTAAGGCTGACCCCAAAAGCTTTCCTAAGGGATCATTTTACCTCCTTGTCATATTGGTAGCGAAATTCTTGACGAAGATTGTTTGCTGGCTGCCCGGTCAGGGTATATTTGTACTTACGTCGGCAATATTGAAAATTTTGCTGAGTTTTCGATAAATGTAAGCAATTTAAATAGGTCAAAGAAAAACGCCTCCCAAAATCTTAACATTTTGTGTGTATATTTTAATATGCAAATATAGTTTTGCTCATGAAAAATGTGGTTTGCCTTGTAAAAAATTTAGCAATCCAACATTGTTTTAGCTTTGAAATGTTTAAGCATACATATTTATCAAAATCATGGTAATTTTGTTATGCCACAAAAGAATTGGACATTTTTCATTAAAAAATAGCGCGGTACACAAACTTTATAAAAGATCCAGCCACCGTTTGCATAGTTTTTATTGTATTTTTTTATATGGGTTTATATATGCAATAAGAATTCAAAACTAATTAAAGTTATGACTGAACCTCGTTTTATTTTTGTTAAACTATTGTGGGGCTTATTATATGTCTGGAGGTCAACACCTGACTAGGAGGGAGAAGGGTCGAGTGGAGTGGAGGAGATTGATTGAGGCAGGCAATATCCACCCCAGACTGTAGTGCTAGAAAGAAGAAGACTCAATGTACGACGTTTCAGACTTAAAATTGATAAGAAATTTATTCAATTCTCCGATAGTATGAAATAATCAAATAAGCATGATTGAAATATACTCAATTGACGAATGGATTGGATGGCAACCAACGGAAATCGCGCTTTAGTTGTTCCGTTCATCTAGTTATTACTGTACGTCTTACGTAGATGAAATCAAAATGAATGCAAAGCGACTCGGTCCGGCACGAAAATATCAAATGGTCTCCGCCTCTATAGAGTATTCGTGATAAAACGCTCGTCGCGATCAGTTTGTTTAATATTTTGATTCGCTTTTAAACGTGTTCCAATCGTGTTCGCAGTGACTTCGCTCAGGTAAAACGTATTGTAACTAAGCTTTTTCTAATATCATTTGTTTGTAACTGGTTTTGTAAAAAGTATTCATCGCTTCCTTTTACAAATTGTAACATTTTGTAATCTGTCAATTTATTCTTTTCTGATAGATATAACCCATTTTGTTGGCTATCGATTTGAAATAAAAAAATCCAGTGAAACTAAAACAAATATTTATTTAATTGCATCATGTAGTTTAACCTATTTCAGTACGTAAACTCAAAAATGTTAAAATTTGCACGTGCGTTGTTGGTCTGCCGGAAAAGCGATACAATGAAAATGTGCTCCTCGTTTAAAAAATGATTTTCATGGTACGAGGCTAAAGTCTAATTTAGAACAACCTAGTACTCGTCCAAGCAGAAATATTGAACTGGTAAGCGTATACGCGCACATAAGTTTTTAGGCGATTTAGTTAATTTTTAAAACATTTGTCAAATGACTGTATAGACACACCAAAACGTAAATGAGAGCGTGTTGCATGTGGTGGGGGTTAAAATTGTTTCTATTCATTCGCTCACTTGAGTTACTCGTCCAATCACTCTGCTAAATCTCGTGCGTCGCGTCCGTTTTGTTTTGTGTTCGGTCAACTTCACTCTTGCGAACTCGGATGATATAAATCAGTACTGCCTAGGGTATCCAATCCCGAAGCCTTTTTCCAATCCCGGGATTTCAGGATTGATTTATTTTGAATCCCGGGATCCCGGGATTGAGATTTTCTCACCGAGGAATTTGAAATCCTCAATTTGCTATACTTTTTCCCGGAATCTCACGGAAACTCGTTTTTTTTTTTAGCTCACCGAGAAATTTGAAATCTCCGATTTGGTATATTTTTTCCCAAAATCTCACAGAAACTCGTGTTTTTGAAATCTTCAATTTGCCAATTTCGTATAAATTTCGAGAATTTGCTCAAAATTTCTCAATCCCGAAATCCCGAGATCGCAGCCGTCTCAATCCCGGAATTTCGGGATCAGAAAATTGAACGGGATCCCGGGATTGAATGCCCTAGTACTACCCAAACTGGAATATGTTTTGTATTGAGTGGAGCCGTGGATTATTGTTTTCAGATTTAGGGGACCGTAGTATGAACAAGCTAGGGAATGACAAATTCGTCAAGGTTATATAATACAATCGATATTTTTTTACGATTACGTCAGTCTCAATATCAATTGAAAAAAAAAACAATCGCCGCTCATTGTATCAAAAAGTGATATTTACATTGTGTTTTATTTAATTCATCAATTTTTAAATGGAACCCGTCGCTTTCATTGAACACGGTGTCAAAAATCTGATTTATAAAAAATGCGATTCATTTGTAAAAAAAAAAAACAATTCATTGTTACTACGTAATTTCTTTATAATTGTAGTGTATAACGTCACGTTTAAAAACATATTATGTATATTAAACGCCTTATTTCCGTGCCACTGATGTGCCTACACTTGTAATAATTAATGACATTACATTTGAAAACACTAGTTAAGGTAATTTTACTTCACTGCTGAAAATTTTAATTTACATTTCTACCCCCTGAGAGTTAATTTAATCTCGCACGACATGTAATGATACTCATTTATAAAACCATGGTATTTTCAAAATGTAATTTTACTGTTTATTTATTTTGTTTACTTGTATAGAAGATTTTCAACGCCTTTGTAATATTATATACATTAAATAGTACATTTCATTGTTTTATAAACAGAAAATATGCTGTTTAAATGATGTTTTTTTTATTCATGTTCGGTCCCAATGTGAAGTATATAGCATTCTAATCAAGGTTATCTCAACAATTTTTCTACGATACCTGTTTATTACTCAGTGGCTTAATCTTTTTTTTCCAAATTAGTAGTAGGGATATAGGGATACGGCTAAAAGATGACTAGTGGTTAACTATCGCTCTCGCTACGCCCGGTTATAGAATGATCGGAAAGGTTGGAGGGAATTTGTAGACATCACAAACACCCATGCCCTCGAACAGAAATCGATCTTACAAAATGATGTTCATGCTGGGACTCGAACCCGTGAGATCCGACAAGGAAGCCAACAACGTCAAACGCTACGCCATAGGACACTCATAGTATCGATTTTTATTTACCTGTTCAGAATGTTTGGGATAATATACTGTTTTTCTTTGTTTAATAGTAACTGGCTATAAATCAATTGGCTAACTTATTGATTATTATTAATATTGTTAATACAAGATAAGTATTATACTTTGTAGTGAGTAAGTAGTTCTCTCAACATTTTATTTTCAAGTGCGGGTAATGGTTGGTTAGGGAGAGATATAACCTTAAAAAAAAAACATTATATACTTGATAGAGCTTTAAGTCTTAGAGCGCGTTAAAGTTAAAGTTTTTCGTTTATTTTTCATCGCTAATAATATTGATTATTTGTATTCCTTTTCCATCGCTGCAAACATAAAGGCGTAATTGCTGGCAAAGTAAAAAATCCATAGTGAAGCCAGTTCACGTAGAAATGCATTTATACGAATGTTATATGCTATATAACTTCTTATATGTGGTGGTGGCGAAATTATGACGCGCGAGTCAGATACTGAAGGCTTCTTCCCTTTATTTTCCCAAGTGACATGACAGTACACTCAAAGTCATTTCTTATCCTAATATTTCTACCCACAAAAAAGAACCAGTTTTATTGTATTAAAAGTCAATATGCTTCAAAATTTAATATAGTCAAAGTTGTAAAAATATAAAAAAAAAACTAAACCATAACAAATAATATAACATTATTTGAGCGATATGGAACTTTTGTTAACGTTCCTCCGATATGTAATCGCTTAGTTACATCTGCTAAGGGAAAGAAAAGCTTATAGTAGATTATATATATTATGGCAGATGGTCTAGCAAATTAGCCTAGAAAAAGCTCTAGTGTACGCTGCGCCTTCGAAAGATAAACTGGCCGTTTCATCTTGCTCGAAGCCTTCGACCACTTTTTCTTTTTTATCGTAAGCTCTGCAAAAAAGCACATCTGTAAAAGTATAACGAGAAAATAAAATAAATGCAAGGGACGTATATACATGGAAGTTTCTTGTGAGATAGAAATGGTAACCTTAAAAGACGTCAGATTAATAATTGATTTTGAATAACTGTAGAATATGTTTGTTTATCTGAAGTTCAGGTTTGTTTTGCAGTTATATCACTTTTAGGGTGTTCACTGTCAATACTTGGTGGAAAGGCATTATATTAATAAAAACACAATATTCTTTTGTACATTATTCCCTTTTATTTAAAAGGTCAGGACCAGTTTCGCTCATGACGAGCATTGTCAACTGATAAGAAATATATATAAACAGTGCTATTTATACAAAAATAAATTGAAATGAAAAGGTGTGAACAACAATTGACACTGAAAAGAATTTACAAATTACAGTATGTGATTCTATAGTTGAGCCGTCTGGTATCAAAAGCAGAACTGTTCTATATATCATGTATGGACCAGTTCTGTTTTTAGAACCAGACGACTCAGTTACACAAAATTAAAATGTTTAAAGTCTATAAGATATAATTAAAAAATAGAGCATTCTAGAGGCAAACCAAACTTTTGACGTGGCATTTCAGATTCTCGCGTGATAAACTACTTACTATATGTGACATTTTTTTGTACATATTTTATTTATGTATAATGATAAAAAAAAATCCAATGAAATAAACCAACCCCCAAACCGAGCCAAGCGGTTAATTGTGGGGTTATAATGAAAAAAGTACTATTTCCAAAATGACAAGCCTAAAGAATCGACTGGTCCTATTAGTTTAAATATAAAATTTCTATTCTGTCGTTTTCAAATTGGAAATCATATTTTTATGCTATTGTTATTTTTATTGTGTTATTCGTTATAGTATTTGACTCTACTGAAAAGTTTGAGTTTTGGAAATATTACGTTTTGCATTATAACCCCATAATTCTGTTTTGCTTTGTCTTACGCGGTTCCGTGGCCATGTTTTTGATCCCGAATTGAGGATCAAACATTGACTTGATACGTGATTGCCGGTTTATTAAAGTCATGTTGTTTGCTTATTGTAAATCTAAAGTAAAAGAGTGACTACGATTATTTATAAAATAGTGCGCATTTTAGATTGAAGGTGAAGTGAGCCAATTAGTAAACTGGTAAAACTTTTTCTTAACCTTTTAAGTACCACCACGTATTTATTTGGTGCGGTAGTGGATGGCATAATTTTATTTTACGGATACAACACTATTGCGATGTGTATTAACTGAGGTTACTTCACTTTAACGATACCTTAAGACGTGTAGAATATTACAACGCATCTAACTCAGCTTTTTCTAAAATACCACTAGATTCACTTCACTTCTAATGGGACCAATTGTTAAATATCGATAATAATTTTCAGTGTGTTTGATTAGATACTTAATTAAACGATCAACGTTTAAACAAGATACTAACAATAATCAATTGTTTTTTTACAAGCTTCTGCAAACGTATTTATATTTTAAGATTTCAACTGAAGATGCTAGGAGGAATTTCAATATTAAATTTGAATAGTTTAAATTATGTACATTCACACAAGTTTTGTTAATAACGGGTTTCGCATTTCAGCATCTTAAAGCGTTCAAGTGCAGGGACTTGTTAGTTCAAGTAACAAGTCACAAGTAACTTACAGATAATTAAATTTGAATTGTTGTTAACGACCCGGGATTCGACTTTCGGTATCGTCGGGCTTTTGAAGTGCACGAATGTACTTGATCTGACGCGTAATAAACAGTTTGTATCGTTTATATAATATAAAAAAATAAAAGTGGGTCGCTCAGTATAATTGTTGTTAACTTAATCGATATGAATTAGCGAGAACCCTAATAAGGTGAAGCTCGGCTCGTATTAAAATTCCATCAAGCAGCTTCAGTCGAAATTCTAAATTACAGTTAATTAATTTTGTAAATGAGTAAAATATCAGTTTCTATCAAATTTCAAAGTAAATCGACGATAAAAAACGGTATAATTTGATAACGGAAAATAACTACTTTTAGAGAAAGGCATATTTTTATTCGGGTACTTGACTAAACTCTAATTTACTTCGAGTTACGTAATTCATTCGATCGTAAAGAAAAGCTTTGTGCTATTTTGACAAAAGAGAACGTTTTCTCGAAGACTCCGTGCTATAAATAAATAGCTTGGATTTATTCTCAATTTTGTCTTTTCCTAAAAATAACTTGAATATGTTGAACATAGTACCTCGAATTAAAAGACAAAAATAGAACGAAACGATTTTTAAGATTGGACGCTTTTGTTCACTAGGCACCCACAGTCAGAAGTCGTAAATGGAGATTCTTAATTGCGTTAATCAATTAAACTACCGATTTTTAATGATCAGCTACACATTTCTGGCTCTCGACTTTTATACCCTATACAAATATAATTATAAAACCTTATCCGACAAACAAAAATAAATATAATTCTTAAAACTGCTCACCATTCAAATCTGTGTGTAATGGCTTTAAACTCAATGATACATTTATTTCGTATATAATCACGTAATATTCATTTACTAAGCGTCAGTTCAAGTTCATACTTGCACTTGAACGCCTGAAGAAACCCGGGTCGTTGGTGAAAAAATTTGTGTGAATGTAAATAATTTGAACGATTCAAATTGAATTAAACTACGTTGTGTTTTATGTATTGAAATAGTTATAACCATATTTGATAATTCAATTTTAAATAAAAATTTTGCTGTTTTACCTAATTAAAATGGAGTTTTCTTAAGTTAATACTAATTCATTAAAAAATGTAGTTGATAGTTACTTTGTAAAATTTATTATTAGATTAAAAATCGGTATAAACTTACGTTTACTTTCGTTTATTTGATTTTAATTGGAATTTTGTTTATATAATATGTTACAAAAAAGCTTCAAAATGGAAATGAAATTTCAATGTCAATATTTGAGGAGGTACGAGCTTTGAACTCTCGGTTGATAACGTATACTATATATATTTTTAATCTACGTCCTCTCTCAATGTGGAGCATATTACCTCCTAACGGAGGTATCTTAACAGATTTTTTTTGCTAGAACTTTTTGTTACTTAGTTGCTTAACTTTTTTTTTTCGAAGAAAGTTAAGGATGTTAATATGGGGCTAGGACAGGACTACACAAATTGAAATATTATGTTTTGTTAGTTTTGATTCACTTATTCATAATTTCTACTGTAATTTGTAAATTCTTTTCAATGCCAATTGTTTATTACACCTTTTCATTTCAATTTGTTTTTATATAAATAGCACTGTTAAATTATATTTCTTAATAGTTGACAATGCTCACCATGACCGAAACGGGTCTTGATCTTGATAAATAAAAGTGGAAATAAGTACAAAGGAATATTGTTTTTTCTTAATACAATGCTTTTCCAGCAAGTATTGATGACAGTAAACATTTTAAAAGTGATCAATTGAAAAAATATAGTTCGTACTAGCACTCGAGCCCGTAAGACCCGTTACGGAAGCCAACAGCGTTGGCCGTTGCGCCACGGATCCGAAAAAAATTATGTATAATATTATTAGCAGTTATTTATTAAAATTAAAAAAAATATATAATGTCGAAATCCGTGCGACAAGCGGACAAAGCTTCGATACAACTTTACAGAAAAAAAGATTCTGCGAATTTTTCAAAAGCTTGCCATGTATTAAATCTTGAAATATATTTCCTTCGTTTAATTGAATTATTTACGACAGTGAGAAGTTTGAAAGCTCTTGCCTTTCGGCTAGCTAGGGAAGGGTGCAAGGGGCACGATGCTAAGAAAATTATCCCAAGGTTAACAGACAACCCCCCCTCACTCCTTTTGTTTTCATTTCTCATTATACACGACACCGATTTTCATACAATACTCAGAACGAAAATTTATTTTGATTTGATTTTGAGTTCTAATATTAATTACAAATTAATTTGATAATTATTTTTTAGGCAATCTGAATAACAAATCATTTGCAATAATAATTAACAAATTTATTAAATAAACTTCCTTTCACTACGCAACGTAAGCGTGTTACTGAGTATTTCATATGTATTTGGTGGTTATTTTGAGTGAAAAAAAATATTAATTCAAAATTGAATTCAAAAACTTGTTATACTACTTGTTATAAAAACTTATGTTAGTGACACGTGTTTCGCCAATTTAAAAGTATCTTCTTCCTTTATTAAAACTACAACGACGATACTGCTTTTTATTTTATTATATACTAGCCGGTACCCGGCAAGCGTTGCAATGCCATTCGAAGAAAGAAAGTGATTGTATTTTAATTCTGTTTATTGAAGTGCTTTTAGATATCTTTTTTTCCGTCTGGTGCGTATACGAATAGATCTGAAGGTTTTCCAACGGGTGAGCAGGCCACATACAGCTGTCCATGTGAGAAGCATAGATTTTCTAAATTTAGTCCTCACCCTTGTAGCGATTGTCCTTGTGCTTTGTTGATGGTTATTGCAAATGCGAGTCGCACCGGAAACTGCAAACATTTTAATTCGAATGGCATATTTGTTGGAATCATTGAGATGCTTGGCAACAGTACATTGTGCCCCTTATATTTTCCCTTTAATTTGTTTAGCTTCAATGATATTGTGCATTATCTTTTTCAATGAATGTCTGGTACCGTTGCAAAGTGGTGGATTTATATTTCGGAGAAGAATGATAGGTACGCCAATTTTCAATGTAAAAACGTGTGACGGCATGGCTGGCAAATCAAGTGAGTTTAAGAATTCAGAAGAATTTATTGCGATATTTTTGGGAAAACTTTTTGAATCAATTCTCTTATTGTTTTTGTAATTTTACAGAAGTTTGTTGGCAATGTAATACATTGTGTGGATTCATCTATTTTCAATTTTCCATTCCCAATATTCGACAATTTTTTTGCGAAATGTTCAGCGGATGTGTCATATTGTAGTTCTACACGCATGCTGGCCTTGAAAGCCAATTTCTGCACGTGTCGCCATAAAACTGATGATTTGAGACATGTATTTAATAAGTTGAACGTGGTATAACTGGTAGGGTTTGTAGAAAATCACCAGACAATAAAATAAGTGCGCCACCAAAGTCATTTCCTCTCAAATCTTTTAGTGGATAGTATACAGCTTACAATGCTTTTTTGTACGCCATAGTACATTCGCCTCATATTATGAGTTCGCATGATTGAAGTACTGCACCCATTCCGATTTTTTTTGATATTTCATGTTAGTGTCTCAGTGATTTGCATTAAAATGCAATTTCAGTGCTGAATGCGCTGTTCGACCACCATCCAAAAATGTTCACACCAAAGACACACTAAACTTTATGAAACACACACATTTGCTAAATTGAGAAAAGTCACCAGAAAAGGCAATAATTATTAGAAAATTCGCCACAGAGAATTCTAAAAATAGCCAATCAACGGGTCTAAATTTCACTTTTTGCGACCTATGATTTGCCATGCAACTGATAGCCATGGCACGCAGATCGCTTTATTCGGCGAAATTTCTCATTGTAAAATTTCTGCACTCTGGGGTGGGCTGGAGGAAGCTCAGAGGGGCTTGCGCAAGCCCTTTGTGAAATTTTGCTAAGGTCGGCCAGCTCCTTGTTAATTTAAGAGAAAACAATATTCTCAAATCAAATGAGTGCATAGCTGCAATTTCTGACTTACATACATTATCTATGACAGCATCAGTATACACAGTAGTACATTTTCGGCCACTTACATTGATGAGTTTACAGTAAATTGCATATTGTTACATATTGTAAATGTATTAAGTAAAAATCGATTGCTTATTTAAGTAGTCCATCAGAGTGACAAAAAAACTCACTGCTTTCCGGAATACCGAGAATTGCGTTGATATAAAGCGAGCCCCTTGTACACGCATTGGCAGCCTACTGCTATCTGTACTTATTTAGAAAACTTTGAGGGCGTCCGCACAACAAATCATCAAAGTTTTATTGCAATTGGATGAACGGTATAGAAACAGGAATACATTAAAGAAAAACTCCCAAATTACCGTATGGGCAGCCCATCGTTGTATGTTTTGATTCAAAAACCTTTGCTGGTGTCCGCAAAACAACTCACCAAAGCTTTATCGCAATCAGATGAACGGTATAGGAACGAATAAGGAACAAACAAAAAAATGAACGTATTGGAAGCCCACCGCTGGCTGAATTTATTCAGATACCGTTGCGGGTGCTTGCACAACAACTCACCAAAGTTTTATCGCAAACGGATGAACGGTATAGGAACAGGAACGCATAAAAGACAAACTAACAAATTAACATATTGGCAGCCCACCGCTGATTTATATACATTCAAGGGCGTCCGCACAACAACTCAGCAAAATTTTATCGCAGTCGGATGAACGGTATAGGAACGAATATGGAGAAAACGAACAAATTAACGCATTGGCAGCCCATCACTGATTTATATACATTCAAGGGCGTCCGCACAACAACTCACCAAAATTTTATCGCAATTGGATGAACGGTATAGGAACGCATACCAGACAAACAAACAAATTAACGCATTAGCAGCCCACCGCTGATTCATAAACCTATTCTGGCGTCCGCATAACAACTCCCCAAAAAAATTATCGCAATCGGATGAGCGGTATAGGAGCGCATAGGTAACAAACATACAAACATTCATTTTTATATATATAGATATCAGTCGGGTCCATGGTACAGTGGTCAACGTCGTTGGATTCCACGCCGGACCTCGCCCAGTGCGAACAGCATTTTATCAATCGATTTATCGATTTCTGTGATGTCTGAAAATTTTCTCCCCCCCCACCATTCCAATCCTAAAATAGTGGAGTGTAACGAGAGTGATAAGCCAACCACTAATCCTGTTGTGTCCTATCATTTCTATCTTTAAAAAATAGAGATTGAGTAACTGAATAACAAGCAGTTCTCATAGAAAAATTCTGTTGAGATACCTTCATTAATATGTTCCTCATTGGAAATGTTGTTCATGTATTAAAAAAATCAATGTTTTGATGTTATTTATTTATTATAAGATTAAAGGCAACTGCGATTCGGCCATGGTGGTTGATGAATTTTTTCATTTATTATTTTTTTCACATTTTTTTCCTTTTTGTAGAGGTCATACATAGCAATTAGCATGAAATTCTAATTGAATTTTTATGATTTTTAATTAATAAATATCGAATTTGGAAAGGCAAAAAGACGTAATCCACAGTTTTTTTAAACAGCTTATTCAGCGATAATCACAATGCATACAACTTGATACACGTTCCACCAAAAGGATGTAAGCTTTAAATGCCGAATCAGTGACTAAATTTAGGTTTTAAGTTTGATAAAAGAGCATGTGAAAATTGCGATCAGGAAAAAAGAGTTTTTTTCTTAATTATTAAACTAATATAAGACGAATTTAATTAAACACCACTTTTCACTTAAAGTTTTTGTATATTTCATATTTTGTATTTGGCCCAAAACCATCAAAAAACGTTTTTTTGTCTCCTGTAGAATTTTTCATGTCGTTTTTCTACTGAAAATTTGAATTATGTAAAGATGGCAAGTTCATTTGGAAGAATGTTGATGCTAGCGTTTTATATTATATATGGAAAGCTTGGTGAATTTTAAATGAATTCACTATTAAAAAAATGTCTTGCCTCCTGCCATTATACGATATTCATGATATTAAATTAAATGATTATACGAAATAGACTTTAAACTGTAAAACGAAATGCTTTATAAAAGTCAGTGACTGAAAATGTAAATACGCTCTGCTACCGAGTCCCCCAGACCGTAGTGAAAGATTGCGATTTTTTCTTTGTGTTTCGTTTTTTTGTTTGCACTTTACCCTCTTTCCCATAGCCGCCGGTGCTGCGAATAAATTACCTTTTACGTTGTTATTCTATATTGAATGTGCAATCACGTTTGAAGTAATAGGTTATATGAAGTAATGTTTCTTTACAATTTATTTTAAATTTTCTGTTTTGGTCTCTTTTCAACCTAGTGGTCCCTTTAAAATAAACAAGAAAAAGTATAAACTAGTTGTACGTTATATTAAAAACAAAAAAAAACTATGTATACTGACATTTAACCTCCGGGTTCTTATGGGGTGCATTCGCATTGCATAATTATTATTATTTCAACCATACGCTAAATACCAACAAAATCTAACTGATATGTATTGTAATCTACAATGATAACTAAATCTACGCAATGCAAATGTGTCTGAGGTCACTTTGTACCCCGTCGCTCCTCGATCTTATTTTTGACGTTTCGGTACTCGAGTGTTAAATAATATGATCAATACCGGTATCTGGAGATGCTGGACATATGTAGATTATTTATATTTTAAATTCTCTCCTTCTTTCCACACTTTGCGCGTGCTTGTAACCTTTATTAACCTTTAGGGCCTATACACCTGGGGACAAAGATCCCGAGACATAATCCTAAACATCTAAGTAATATCTCAGGAACTATGTTTGAGAAAATATTCTTGACACACGAGGAGTTACAGAAACGTCACCCGTTAAGGTTATGTTGGTCAGTGTTGCGTCCTAACGAACGTTATTTGATTTTATTGGATGCATACAATGCGAGTAAATTTAATTACTAATTTTCATAAGCTTTCTACAATTATTTTATCATCCACAATGACAGATTATGCTTATAACATAGATAATTTCAATATAACTTATTTTTGTCTATGGTTCTTGGTTTATTTTGACAGTTGTCACATACAGAGACATTTCAATGTCGAAAATAGATTTATAAAATGATGCTCGATGAGTTGATGTCGACGAGTGCTCCCTATCTATATATCCTCACAAGTAGTATTCGGTTTTTATAATTATAATAAGATGTATCCCATACTTCGTTATAGCTTTGGTATGAAGTCATGACGAAATGTACTTTGACAGTTCGTCTTAAGCTACGTTTGCGCTCAATTCCAGAGCGTGAACATGGGGACCTATCTCGGGCCACGTGAAATGTTTCACGATACGGCGTGAACGTGAATTTTGTGTTACTGGACATGTTCTGGAACCATTTGTTCTTTGATGCATGCCTATTTTTAAAGATGGATATTATACAAGTTGACTCAGACACATCATAGTGAAAAGACGCTTGTTTTACTAATGTGTATTTAACCAAACTCAAAATTCCTAATATTCTAATACATCCTTACCGCAATAAAATTGTGATGTTCAATCAATTTAAGTGAAGTTTGCGAGCCACGCTTAGAGGGCCCGTACTGCGTCTTGGAAGATTAACGTGGTGGAAAATTATTATATTTCATGCTGCCAATAAAGCTTTTGTAAGCATAATCGATGGTATTGGATAATCTATAAGTTTATCGTCAATTTTATAGTTGATTTTACTATTCCTGTCCCCCATCTTGAGACATTAAACTTCGTATTATATGAAACTTTTTGAATGTCATTAAGTACAGGGGCATCACATAAAAGTTCCGATAAACTCGTAAAAATACAAACATCATAGCGTTTTACATATTATATAATATAATAAGTTAACGTGATTTCATCCACCGGATTTTATTTGATGCACAAGATGATGGCATATAGATAATCCTTTTATTTATTGATTGAGCTATTCGTCATCTATCACAAATATAAAAATATTATAACTTGGCCGATGCTTAAAAACTTACTATTGAATTGCTGCTAAAACGAAACGGTTGTTTTAAATTGAGATACAAGTACTTGTAAACTAGAAAACTCTTTCCGCTTTTCCCAACAAGTATTGCTACTAGTCACTGGTAAAGCTTGGTGGGAGGTAATTATATTAAAAACATTTTTTTGTACTAAATTTAAATTTACTTATTAGAACACGAAACCGAAATAGGAAAAAGGAGAAGAAAACCTATCTTTATTCATATAAACAATTGTGAAATTAGTAAGAAATAGAATTTTTCGAATTCAAATTAGTTTTTTGATTTTGTTATTGAAAACTTCATAGTCAGTCACTTTTTTTAAGTTATGTCCGCTCCCAATGTGAAAGATATGGAATTTTAATAGAGTTGGAATACTTATCAATAAGCATGTAAAAAAATAATATAGTCGTAAAAGTCACGTGTGTAAATTATTGATTATTATATAAACATTGCTTGGAGCGTATTAAATAATCTCGTTTTGGTCATAAAATGCCAACAGCTTTAAAATCAAGTTGGTTCGAGGTAGTTATTGTTACTTGGTAACATTATACATAAAAGCTTTGCCACCAAATGAAAAGATTTAATAACGGAGACAGTGTACCACCTTTTCACCAGGTAATGTAGTCAATACAAAGTTGTCTTTTTTTGTTTTCTGTGATGTAATTTTTAAAAATAAAATGCGTACATGTCTGAATTAGGAATAAAAACACAGTCGCCAAGTACGTGTTTAGTATTCTTCGGTTACGGACTGGTTTTTCTTTTATTTTGGCTAGCTTTTAAAATAGCCTTCATACAAAACGTGAAAGCGTAATACAAATTCACGTCACGTCAAGGCTTCTATTTTGTTTGCTCCTGTTTTTCCCGTTGACATATAGTTTTTCCCTCGAATGGAGAGCGAGGCACGAGTCAATCATTCCACGCTAGTAAAAAGATATTACAGCTAAACAGTATCGTATAAAAATTGTTTTGATATTCTGTCATTACGATAGGAATCCACTTTTCAAGACAACGTCAGGTCATTGTGTATAATATGCTTAATAATGTAAAATCCGACACGAGATAAGAAAAAAAACGTATTGGAAAAAAATAAGCAACAATCTTGTGAGACAGATATAAATAAGAATATTGGTCTTAAAGTATCGTAAAAGTAGAAAGGCTTTTTATTAAGAAATATTACACTTTTTTTCATTCTTTCTACATTATGTATTAAATTTCTGAACTGGACTGTTGGCTTCCGTTACTGAAGTCAAGTAATTGTAAGTAAATTGATTTATGAATTTCTGTTCGAAGGCATGGATGTATGGAATGTATTGAATTACCCTTCTTCTCACCTATGTTAAAAACTGGGCGCAGCAAGAGCGATTAGCGAACCACTAGTCTTTCACTTATATCCCTTCTCTCTTTCAAAAAAGAAAAGTAGAGCAACTGAGTAACAAGCTCTTCTTATCGAAAAAATTTCCTTGAGATAAATTCCATTAAGAGTTCATATTCTCTACTTTGGGAGCGGAAATAGTATAATAATATATACTTATGTATTGTAAAACAATTTGCAGGGTAATACGAAAATAATTTAATCAATTTCAAGTGCAAACTATTGACTCTCTAAAAATGATATTGATTCTTCTCTGTGTGAATCTTTTGATGATATTGTTCACCTATAGTTGAAAAAACTATTGTCTACAGTTTTTTTACATGCAGTGGTTTTCGTGGGAACTGTTTGAGTCGCGTATCGTTTTTACAACTGTAATAAACAGACGCAACTCTGGGTGAAGAATATGATACATGTCTCCTATTTGATTGATTATAATTATACTTTTCCGTGTTAAAATGGCTGTTTTAACGTGTAATTGTGACACAACCATTGCGTACTCGTCATTTTTAGATTATGGGTGCAGGACTTGGTATCGTGCTTGAAAGTTACGCGATCGAGTTCACGGATTATTTTGTTGTAATGTAAAAGATTGATTGATGGGTTTGTTATTATTTAGTGATGTTAGATAAAAAAAAATCTATTACAAATGAATATTATGGCTTATGATCTAAGGATTAATACTGATATTTTTTTTGTATTATTCATAAATATAAATAAAAGAGATATTTTGCTTAAGTTACGACAAATAAATATTGTCGCTATGCAAATAAAATGTACCACCTTCTTTAAAGTCAATACAAGCAATGTTGGACGTAAAACACATGTCTTTTTTGTTAAAAAGAAAAATATGATTTATCTTAGAACCTAGAACGTTTATGTATTCGTCACTTTTAATCTGTTCATTGACAATTCTTGTATAAATACATTATAGTAAAAATAAAACTCTTTTTGTAGTGATTCTACATTTAATTTAATAGTGAATAATAGAAATGGACCCGTTTAATATTACTGTTAATTTTACAAAGAAACCTACTTGCCATACACCACAAATTGTATTTATAGTCCAATCGGAATCAAGTCAAAAAAAATAAAACCTTAACTCACGTGAAATATACATATATTAATTTCATTATCGATTGTTTGATATTTTCAACCAAAACATATTAATACAGTAACGGAAAGTACTATATAAATAATTCACTATCGCTCTATCTTAAGTTGATTAACTGAGGGAAAACGATACTATTACCGTATATATATATATAGATAAACAGAGAAATATAATATATAACACAAGGTTATAGTAACAATATGTGGTATAGATATGTTATAGATCAAGTGTCAGCCTGTCCACAAGTGACCTGTAAGACCTCGTCTTTAGAATAGTATGTTGTGTTTGAAGTATACATATCAAAATTGATTTAACCCGAGTAAGAGAAATTCTGAAGTTTATATGAAAGTGAACTAAGATGGGTAAAATTAGGATTAAATCTACGAAACTATTTATTTAATTGATAAAATCCAGCTCGCTAGAAGTTTGAAAATATTTCAGCTGCCTTAGATATCTAGTAACCTCAACACCAGCTCCTCTATGATTCCCGGTCTTCAGCTAATTTCTTTGCTTCGTTCGATTTTATGCCAGCGATCCTCAGTTTCTCTGAGTACATCCGATGAATAGTACCAAAAAGTCATCCAGGACACTGGAATTCCAAAGACCAGAAGAAGTGACAGGCAGGACAAAGTCTCTTCTTAGGCATCTGCAGCGCATGACGCAACCAGTTCCAATGTCTCTCCATGACCACTGTAGAAAAAAGTGCGCTGTCTTATACCGTCACTAAGCTTCGTGTTCCTCGTTATATGCTCTAGAAATACACTACCTACATATGTATTTTCGATTCTAATGAATATATGTTAAGTAAACCGTATCCAATATTTCATTTCAATTAAAAATCAACTAACATTTTATGCTTAGTTTGGTCAAAACAGTGAAATTAACATGATATAGTAATTTAAATAGTAGCGATAAAAGTTGTTATAATTCTTTGCTAAAATTGCATCGGATGTACGGGCGTTGAGGCTAAATAAATTTGTAGATTTTAATCACCGATGAAGTGCCACAGAGATAACCATAAAAAACAAAATTTGCATATCAAAATATACCCAATACAATATTACTGTAATATTTATGAATTTAGCGATGTTTAAGGAGACATTTTGTATACTATAATATGTCAATTCAGTTTACGATACGAAATCCATGGGGAACTAAGCAAGGTTCAGGACATATGTATTATTTTGTTGATTTAGAGTTTAGAGCACTTAAAGCATTAAGTATTTACTTTGCCGCTGTCCACCACGAGACAAAGGAAAACTTATTTACTAGTTCGTACTTGCGAATCCATCTACAATCGAAGTTTTCTAAACAAAGTATTTTTGTGATCTCTAGAGCTTTTTTAAGGGACAACGTCTGTGGGAATCTTGCGGAGCTTTTACTTTGCAGTGTGCTTTTCTCGTAATTCAAGGGGGTAGTAAAACATTTTAATTAGTGTATTTTCGTGATTGTTTACCCTTTCTTTAGCCGAGGAGGCTTGTTAAATCTACGCGTTGTAATTGCGTTTTCTTGTTTCCCTGCCGACTAATTACTTATATGTTGATGGGAATTAGTTGAGAATAATTCTGCGTTTGCATCCTTCATGAATGATATCCGAATAATGGTAAGAGTTTGTTTTATTATGGTGATCTAATTTAAAAGTAATTATTTTGCAAACTAGTGCTGTATGACGGAATCACGAATTTACACTGCAAGAACGATTTGAATAACCATTTAATATTATACATTTAAAATGTCATAATTTTACTAACTAAAAACTGATATTCTTCAAATCACCATTCTCTTGGCAAAAAATTATATGGAATGCTTGTTTCATGACATCGTTACAATATTTGTTTTACAATCGGAAAAGAAACACTGTTCTTATTAAATATCCAAGTAGTTGTAAGATTTTATCATCATAAATTTGTAAAAAACATCGCATATATTTTATAGGCTTAAGATTATATCATAAGATATTAAACAATAGCTAAGAATATAAAAAATGACGCAACGAGTTCTCAATCAAAAAAATAAATTAATAGTTCCAGGGAGCCAATATTGCTAGTCTCGTAATTCAAGTTCAATGACAATCTTCACACTAAATTTCGTAATAAGTATACTAATAATATTAATATTATGTCGTTCATTATATAAATAAAAAAAATATATAAGAAGAAGCAACGTGTTTTTTTGAAATTTAATATTACTTTATTATGTTTAATAATTTGGTCCAGCCCTTGACTCGGAGACAGAATTATAATTTGGCCCTATAACTAGGAAAGATTACCCATGCCTGGTCTATATCATCAAGATAAGATAATAATTTGATCAAAAAATGAGCATATTTAATTGATAATCAAATAATTCAAACAATTCTATTGGTTTTAAAGTATGCAAATATTTTTTTTCTTAAATAAACAATGCGTTTAGATCTTATAAGCCTCACACTCTCCAGCAGTGTGTTATAAATATAGCGTGTTAAGTGATGATACCTCAAAGTATTTCCAGCGTTAGTACACCGACGCCGACGCCGGGGCGTTGTGCAACTATATCCGGCGCGCAAGATCCCCCGTGGCTCTCTTCCCTTTGTCGCGATGCAGGTTCTATTTCTTGGAGTGCATGCTACAATGAAGCGGTTCTCACTATCGAGTGGCAATGGATGGAAATATTGTATAGCTAAGAAATGTCTCGTCTAGTATAAAACAGCTGTGTAACCTACCACGTAGTCACTCGATAAGTTTTCTCCCGGAAATCAAATGCGCAAGAAAAGAACCTAAAGCTGCAACCCATTTGAAAGCTTTTACGTTTCGTGTATCAGTTCTGTTGCGATTTCTTTAACGATTTGAATGCTATTATGGTAAAGTAATCCTATACGGAATATCGTGGAAATATTCTTAAAAGAAGTGACAACGCAAGTGAAAAATCTTCATGCTTGTATTTAAAATGTATTAAATGTAATATTGTATATAAAAAACTTTTATATTTATTAACGTCATTCCGAAAAGCATTCAAATCATTTCTAAGAGCACAGTGTACTTTGATACCGCACAATAAAATATCGACTGTGCAAAAGAAAAAGGACGTAACCCACAGTTTATCCAAAACAGCTTTTTTAAAAAATCACAATGTATACAACTTTATACACACTCTATCAAAAAGATGTAAGCTGAAAATGCCAAATCAGTCTCTAAATTTAGCTTATAAGTTTGAAAAAATACGGGCCTGTGAAAATTGCGAGCAGCAAAAAAGACCTAAAGAAAGGTTTTTCTTGAACAATTTATGAAATTAATATTAGTCTAAATTAATAAAAAAAAACAGTTTATCAGTCACCGTGCTCTCCAAGGTTGTGTATATTTCATGATTTGTCTTTGGCTGCAAAATCAACAAAAAACTTTTTTTTGTGCCTCCTGTAAAATTTGTTATGTGTGGGTTTCGTCCTTTTTCCTTTCCACAGTCGATATGCATCCAACCATTGTGAAGAAAAATCAACTACCTGAGATGAAATACAATTTGATGAAATATTTGAGTGTTTTTAATATCTTTTTGCGAGTAAATATTCAAAAGAAGTACCAGCCCCACTACACTGCTGGGAGTAAGTTGTAAGAAATGAGTGCAGACATTAATATATTTGAATACAAACCCAATAATCAATTAGAGAGTTTACATTCAGTGATTTGAACGTTTGAGTGTTGAACACTAAGCTAATTTTTATATTGCATATAAATACTCATCTTGGTTCATCAACTTTAGTCGTTTTCTTGTATTTTTTATTTATCTTCGTGCTAATTTATACTTCTAAATGCATTATTTGTGTTTCTTTATCCGAAAATCCATCAGTTTACGTTAGGATAATCGTGCGATGCAGACGTTGCGATTAGATAATCCCTTTTAGTCTGATATATGCTACGAGTGAATTGCCAGACTTGATCGATGAGCTTTCGTTTTATTTCGACGTTTGTTATTCAACTACTCAACCATTCTTTTTTAGGGTTTTTAAGAATATAACAATGGTACTAAAACAAGGCTTGAAGTAAACTAATCCCTCTTGCTAAACCTTTTCTTTAAATTGGATGTATGTAAGAAAACTTCAATTTATTGATAATTAAATAAGAAAGGCGTCCGAGGTCCGTATGTCAAACGCATAAATACAGCAACCAACAAAGACAACTGTAAGTATTCTCAGACCGTCCGTCTGCTTCAGGAAAACTTCTTTAAATAACTTTCGATATTCGTACTGAAATTTTAATACAAAAATATCTATATTCGATGCCACGAGTGACTCTTACATACATCCCTGTCCACTAAAAGTAAAATACCACTCATGAAATTAAATCATAACCTAGCATAACATAAAAACTTAATTAAATGCTTAAACTATATATATTTTAACAATTTCTATGCAAATGGTTTTCCACGCAACCCCTGCTTACTACACGCATTTAAGTTGGAATTGTTTTTCATTATAATCAATTGATAAGTTCAGTTGAAATGGTCTTGTATAAAGATTGGAGTACCAGATAAATATAAAATACCGATATTGCGAATTTCGGGCCTATGGTGCAGCGGTTTGCGTTTGTTGGCTTCCGTGCCAGATCTCACGTGTTCGAATCCCAGTACGAACAGCATTTTTTCGATTGATTTATTAAGGCATGGGTGTTTGTAATGTCTTACAATAAATATCTTACCACTATTCCGATCCTTCAATAAATAGGCATATCGAGAGCGATTAGTTAACCACAAAGCCTGTAGTAGCCTTATCCTTCTATCCTTACTACTCTCTTTGAAAAAAGAGTTTGAACGGCTGAGTTATAAACAGTTTTCGTAGAAAAACTTATATTGAGATACCCCTATTACGAAGCCATATGATTTACGTTGTTAGCGGAAATAGATTTTAATAAAATTGCTAATATCAATCAATACCAACACTATAAAAAAGAAGGTTAAAAATAATTGCACTTGTGGACTGCATGTTTTTCACTGGAACAAGTGAACTTGATTTTTGATTTTGTTGAAAATACAACAAAATTCATATTTAATGTATATTTTCTTAAAAAATTGTTTTCACAACTATCCATGCATTTAATATTTTATTTTATTTTAATTCAAAAATAAAATATTGTAGCCAAACAGAGTTCTATGGGGAGCTACACTACAAGTGCAAATCATTTAACCGAAAGTTCATTTAATTCTAAGCCTGAAAAAGATTAAATTGTAATGTATTTATTTCGTGATGAAATCCAAATTCTTTGTGTTACCTGTTAAGTAACAATTTAAGTAAAAATTTACTTTGTGTTACCTGTTAAGTGATTTACACAATCATGAAATCAATCGACTCTCTTGTATTATTGTACAATCGTTTGTTAGGGAAAGTTTATTTACGGACAGCAGCTGTTCGGCTCATTAAACTTTTATCCATCTACCTAAAACGACGTATCGATGCCCCAATATCATTATAGTGGCTAGTGTTTTACAAGTAGCTTGATTTATTTACTTTCGTCTGTTTGCAGCATAGTTGAATTTCAATTAACATATGCTTTTAAATTTTCGAGTTAAATTGTTTAAACTACATAAATATTTCTAATATATATTTATAGATAAATAAAACAATAGAAATGTCGTACCATGTGCTGTGGGCCCTAGTCTTTCTTCAATTTTCCAAAGGATACTTAGATTTTTAAAAATATAGATAGATGTTGGATGTTTTTGATCTTTTATGGAAAGTAATAACTAGCAACGTTGCTAAAAGTTATTCATATCGCGGCTAGTTTTGGCATGCGGGATTTCTGGTACGGCGTCTCAAGTTTTATACACACATTATATACTTTTTTTGAAAATATTTAATGCAAGGATATGGAGTCGAAGTGTGCATTTTTTATATAAAATGTAAATATATAAAAAAATCTACAAATCTTTGTGGTTGAAGTAAATATTATTCCTTCCCCTACAAGCAATTAGAAATCATTCAGCTGTTAGTTGTTTGGCTAATTGTGTGATTATTTTTGATTTAAAACCATTTTAAATTACCTTTTTAAGCGGTTTGCAAATTGAGTAATGAAATAGACTCTATTATTCCATTAGTTGTGACACGTGTTTTGCAAATCTCAAGCTCACTCGCTGCTTCCGGTAGGAAAAAAAATCAAGCCCTTTGTAATTAATTGTAAAGTTAAAATTATAATCGACGTTTAATTTATAAATAAACAACTTTACAATAAAGTTAGGTTGAAGATGTTTTCCACAGAGGTGGAGCACGTGTTACAATTAGTTATACAACCCGTGGAATAAAAAAGCTGTCAGTTTTATTACATTTTAAATAACTTCCATAAAGATACAGCCAAAACCAGCGAAAATTAAAAACAAAAACCATGTACATTTTTTTTTAAATAAAACATTATTTGATGCGATATTAGAGTGATTTTTACATCAAGCACTTTTTCTTTTAATCCAGCATTACACAATAATTACTCTCGTAGTGAGCCAATGTTGCGACATGGAATTGTTTACGTTCGCCTTATTAAAACCAACTCCGCGAGCTTCTGTTTCCGTGTATTAAAAAAGCGTTTTTCATTTTAATGCTGCGCTTTGTTTGCCCAACAATAGCGTCGTAGGCTTGTCATTTTGGCGTCTAAGGTTTATGCGCTCGTTTTTTGTCTACGCCTCTACGCTGACTTCCGTCTCCAGACATACGGAAATAAATTTTGCCGGAGGAATTCGGTGTTATTGTTTTGCCTAGTCTTTCTACAACTAGTAAAGCTTCGTAAAGCTATGAATGAATGAATGCACTGTTGCTGAAATACCGTATTAATATACATATATTGTATATTATCAAAAATTTACCTGGCCATAAATTTCTTTCGTCTTATAAGACACAAAAATGAGAATTTCACGATTGTTAAGAAAGTAAAACTAAATGTTCCTGATCATTTTTTTGAGAAGTCGTGGATATGGATAGTTTGTTCTCCTAATGTGTAGAAGAAGCTTGCCAATGGGAATGCCACTGGTAAGGATTTTTATTTTTTTCAAACAATATTGCTTTGGATGTTGACATATTCCAAGTGGACGAATACTATGTTTTATGTATTAAAGTAGAATTTGTCAGAGCTTACTCGAATTCCTTGCCAATTTTATATGATTTTTTTCTAATAATTTTATATCCTGTATTTTTCTACATTGTAAAAGTAATTTATAATTAGTCATTATTTTACAATGTAAATGTATAATAAATAAATGAAAAAGTTAATCATTTATAAACACAATGAGTCTAAACTTAACAACTAATTTATTTTTAAATCATTTGGTTGAGTGATCTTTTTTATATTAATAAAGCATCTTTACGTAAGTTTTTGATGAGAATTTTATCAATTTCAAACTATAAGTTACGCGTATACTTACCATATACTTAAGCATTTTTTTTTCAACAATTCACTGTGGGCAGAATTGTCTGGTCAAATGTGTATATAACAAATATATATAATTCTTTCTGACGGCGTTGCGTCACGTTTTAATTTTCTTCAATTTAACTTTTAACCCCTTAACTTAAATTAAATTAGGCTATTAATTGTTTACGGACTGCAATACTTATCTCTGCCTTTAAAATACATTCAATATCAATCATAAGTGAAGCCGTAACTCGTTGTGGTAGATTAAATCATATTATGAAACATTCAAACGGTATTCTGTTGATTTACTTAAATATTATATTTGAGCTATCGTTCACTATTTGGTTATGGATTGTAATATTGTATTCATTCAGCAATCCAGACATGGCAAAGATACCGGTGGCACGTGCAGACTATCGCTCCGTTCCCATTTTAATGTTTTCCATTTGGATTCTCGTTAACATCTCAAATTTGAAATCACTTGCGAATCAAGCATCAATCCCTATCACAAGCTTGGCGTATTTTCGGATTCAGTAATGGAAGCCTTAATAATTTCCGTGATTATCTTTGAAACACACTGTACTTAAGTAACGGATTACTGAGAACTCATCAGATTATTTTGCTTACATTTCGTATCAAGTATCATATTTACCAGAGGTGGCTTACTTGTTTATTTTGCAATCGAAATTTTCAATATTCAGTAAGAATTGTTTATTTTCTTTGGCAAATTCATTTCTAAAATGAGTAACGAATAAGTACCTTTGCCACATGGTTAAGTAATGTACATAGAAACGAAAGCGGTAATTCATAAATTTTACAGGTGAAGATTTTTTTTAAAAAATATTTCGGAATATGTTCGTAAAAAAGAAAATTACTAAACGTATTTGAAGAATGCTTTTTGCGAGCTTATTATGAAAGTGATTTAAAAAACCCCATTCTGTAAAATTTAAGAATTGTCGCTTACGTTTTTCTATCGATAACAGATCAGTCGCTCAGTCGTTCAATCTCTCATGTTTTCAAAGATAGTAGTAGTTGGAGCAGTGGATAAGACTAGGACTAATCGCTCTCCTTACGTCCAGTTATTAAAAGATCAGAATTTTAGACATCACAAACACTCATGCCTTTGAATATAAATCGTTATATTCTGTTCTGTACTGGGACTCGACACGGAAACCCACATCACTAACCGCTGCGCCATAGGTGATAGGACCCGACTTTTTTCTAGCTTTTTACTGTCTTATTAACGATTTTATCATTAAAAAAACTATGATTAAAAGCCCTTACTTAAAACTGCTCAATTCAGTTAAATTAGTAAAAGACTTGAAAAGTAAATTATTTATAAAGTAAAATTTTCCTGTGATTTGTCTATTTCCTTGCTGAATTCTTGAGTAATTTAAAAGCGATCTCTTAAACCTTTCAACATAAGGCTGCGCACACAAAATTTTCTAAACTTCCCCTTTTGGTATTTATTGAAACATCGGATAGCCTATTGACCGTGTCTTCTTAAATTTGAAATTGATATAGTTTATCTCGTATTTCGACGTGATGATTCAACATTATGTTAAAATTTTGACAATAATTGAGAAAACTGCATTTACAGAACTGTTGGCGACCGCTTGTATTTTAATACATTAAATAATGTAGTACAGTTCATATTTTAATCATCGGTTTCAAACATATGTACAATATTTCATCAAAGGGTGAGCTTATCATGATGCGGTTGTAAATCAGTCACTTGAGCTTTATTGCAGAAAGAAGGGTTATATTTTCATTTGACTAATCGCTTAATATCTGTATCGCTATCATAAGCCTATTAGACAGGTAGCGTTTGAAACTCTTCTCTTGAATCAAAATATTTTATTTAAATTATTTTGGTTGACAACATTGCGTTTATTTATGACATCTGGCTACACTACAAAATCCCAAGTTGTTACTATTAAAATTCAAAATAAATATGGAATTGAAATTGAATGAAATTATTTGCAAACCCGGCTCATTCCAAAATTGTTAAAACATGAACCATGAATGCAATTTAGAAGATAAAGATATTTTTAAGGGTATTTTTAGAAATTAGTCTCAAACATGGCTTGATTACATACAAAATATTATTCCAAAGTAATGTAAAACTAAAAATACTTTTAAAGTGTACATTGTTTTCAAAATGAAATGCAAGTTTCTGTTTAGCATAACATTTAACGATTTTTTGTTGTTGTTGAGCGGAATGTGTTTTTTTTCATTTCATATACAAAAAAAATGTCAGCAATTTAGTTTTAGCTGTCATATTTTATAATCAGCATATTTTGTTTAATAATAATCTTATGGGATTTTCCCAAAGATTTTAATAAATATATTAATCTGAATTAAATAACGCACACTCGGGCTTCGACGGTATTCTTCTTCAAGAAGTTTGCTAGGTTTCATCTTAGGTTGAAATTACAGTTCCGAAAGCAGCTTCTCTTGATAATGGTTCTCAAACTAGAAATCGAATATCCATAATTAATAAAAACACAATATTCTTTTGTATTTTATTCCATTTTATTTAAAAGGTCAGGACCGGTTTCGCTCATTGCAAGCATTGTCAACTGAATTGTGTTTTTATTAATATAATGCCTTTCCACGAAGTATTGACAGTGAACACCCTGAAAGTGAATATACATTAGTTTTAATCATTGTGTTGTTTTTTTAATGAATATTGAATAAAACTTATTTTTTTAAGCATGTTCCAAGCATCTTTGTTTTTGTAATTTTATATCGTCGACAATAAACAACGTTTACAAAAAATGGAAAACTAAAAAATGAAACTGGCTGATACTTATTTTACCTAATGCAAATTGTACAATTTTCAGCAGAGAAATTTCGTTTTGATTTATCACACTAAAAATCCATCTTGAATGTAATTTATCACTGTTATTTTTTTATAATTAATACGCTCGATAAAGAAAATAGACAATGCTCGAACTTTTGGTCTCTGTTTACAGTCAATGGGTTAAGATTTTAGTTCACGAAGTATTTCAATGAACGGTGACGTGTCCGTGATTTATTATCTTTAAAAATACTTTAAGACCGATCGCCTTGGTTGATTATCAATGCTCTAAGAAGCGCATCGCATTCGAGTTGGCTTAGTTTGTTTCATAACAAATAAATGTTTTCGATATAGTAATCCATTCTAATATTTTCCAATTCTTGAACGAATCCACTGACAATAGGTCATTTCTCCCTTCTCTCAAATAGCAGGGTTAAGCCACTTAATAAAACCTAATGATTATGTACAATTAAGTAAAGGTTCAACGTTATAATTGAATAAATAATAAAATTTTGCTAAATCTAGTATGAAACAATTGTAATATTAATATATTTATCAATAAGCTCTACCTAAGACAAAAGATTTGCCCTTTGTATTAATTATCTTATCTCGTTTCCAGCAACTGTGTTTCCTTGAAATTTTGCGGTTCATTAGTTTTATTGTACTGTCCTAAAACATCGATGTTTTGTTTAAGATTACGATAGCTTTCCAAATCTTAAACAAAAACTATAATGCTGTAAGTAAGCAATGTCAAATTGGAACTATTCTTATCGTTGTTTGTTAAATTTTCCGAATAGAAATGAATTTAAAAAATATATTATTACAAGTGGCTTATAAAAAGTGAATGATACTGTCAGAAAATTTGAATCGATAAAATTTTGTACTTTCACGCAAGTTTTGTTACTAACGTCCTGGGCTCAGCCTTTCGGTATCTTTATACGTTCAAGTGAACGGATGAACTTGAAACTGACGCGTGGTAAATAAGTGTATACATTCGTATACCAAAACGCGGGTGAACATAAGTTGTTTTACCAAGAAATTTTAGAAATTATTAGGGCGCAGTTAAGTAGTTTTCCGATTTTAAATGAGCAGGTGAATCTTCCGAATTCTTCACTATTTTACCTTATACGTAAGTAAGTATAATGCAATTTCTCAGCGATCAAAAATAAACAAATATAAATTTTGAAACTATCCACCATTTAAATCAGTAGGAATTTACATGTTATTACCAGGGCTGTAGAGTCGTGTAAAAAAAGACGACTTTGACTCCAAACAAATCATTTTATATTAACTTATAAATAATATATGTATGTACACCATCAGATCATTTTTAGTCAGCCTAGTAGGCATTAGCAACACTGTGCACTATTGTGGTTTGAATACGCATCATTATTATTTTTTTTAAATGGGTTTGAGTCTTAAGACTTTTCCGTCTCAGACTCCACAGCCCTACCCTGGTGTGGTATAACATTCCTGTACGGAGCAGTATGTACGTAAAATTTGTATTCCAAAGAATCTTGTACGGAAGAATCAAGGAACCCATACTACTATTAGAATTTGCTAGAAAATGTATATTTTAATTCAAGCACCTATTTTAAAATTTCCACACGCAATACGTAGGCTCAAAATGTATCCAAAAAATATTTATATTCCCAAATGTAAACTAAATAAGGGGAGAAATAATCTTGTAATTTAAGGAGTGTAACTGTACGGATTATTCGATTAAATTACGTTAGAAGACGATTTACTGTACATATAATGTTTTCTGTACTCTCCCAGTGGTATGAAATAATAGTAATATAAAAAAGGATTTATTTTCCTGTAGCTCGGGAGAAGCTGTATCCTTAATTAATGAAACGATTTAATTCACTGCGATCAATCTTGCTCCCTTTATTTATTTCTCTTTCTTTGACTGAGTAAACATTTTTTCTTGCAATAGAATACAAGAGATTACCGTTTAATGCTGATTATAATTCTTTAATAATCCAAGCACCTATTTTTTTCGTTATGTAATTTTAGATTAAATTCCTCATCACAGTTTTTTTGCAGAATTAATTCATGTTGTTTTTTTGTTTTCTGTTATATCATTTCAAAATCTGAATTTTATTCATGTTGGAGTTGAATTTTGCAATTCAAATATATGTCACATTCTAGCAGAAAAAAGTACGATACAATTTGATTTGTTGATATTGAATGCAAGTGCAACATAAAATATTTAATTCCAAATTAATTATCAGTTAAATAAAAAACTTTTATTGCAAAATATTTGACGTCTTGATGTAAGAAAACCATCTTCTTCACTGGATCAACAGTCGTATTTAGATTACCGACTTAAACTTCAAAAAAAATAATATTTTGAATGTTCGTTTTTTCGAAGAAATATTTTCAACTGAAAATAAACGAATAAAGCAATTCAAAGTTCTCGAAAACGCGCTACTCCCGGAATAATTATTAGCGTTTAAGCTTTTACGCTCGTACTTTAGTGAAAAAACTAACAAGCAGACATCGGAAAAGTTTTGAAAGTCGGTGACCATTAAAATTTATACCTTCCAAGAAATTTCACCCATAACCGAGTTAAATAACTTTATTTATCACGAATGTCTATAATAATTATGGGTTACTTTACAACTCTTGTTGCAGGGCACCGGTTTATGATTTTTAAAAGATCAATAAGTACTAAAGCTTCCAATCACGGGATCCTGATCAATTTTACGATCTCGTAATTCCGGTATTGTATTAGTACCAATCCCGGGATTTGGGATAAAAAGTGAAAAATCCGTTAAATCCGGTAAAAAAATATATTTTGCGCTGGAGTCACTGACAGTCGTACATTTTGAAAGGATGGAACTAAAAAAAGCTCCCACATTTTTCAATCAATTCCCAGGATTATGAAATCATCAACCTAAAAAAAATCTTATTTTCGAGGCTATTTTAGAATCTCTTAGTATCTGATTTTTTCTCAGTGATCAATCCCGGGATCCGGATAGGACACATCCCTAAATAATTTTGAATCCCGAATTTTTCCGAGAATCTCAAACAATTTTGGCACGTTTTTATCGTGGATTATCAATCCCGAGATCGACGAACTGTTAATCCTGAAATCCCGGGATCACAAAAAGGGTCTGGGGTTGGATGCCATAATTAGTACGTATTAAAAAATATCCTTCAAATCGGATTACATATGTTCAAAATTTCATCGAAGCAACAAGCTCCAGTAAATTCTCGATTAATCCTGTGACAAATTTTACCTACAGAACAAAGTATGCATTACCTTTGCCAGCAGTTATAGTATGCCTGTTATGATGTCTGCATGTTTCCGCTACTGACTCACTCACTGATTACACCACTGGCTGAACACTCTACTCGCATCGTAAAGTTTGTTATGTATAGTTAAACTCATAACTAAAATGCCTCTCATATAAAAAGTTGAGACCCGTGAATATTAAAAATAAAAAAATAAACAGCTATTGAATAAAATGTCGGAAAAAGCACGTTGTCATATTTTTTGCTATCACTGTTGACTCTCAATTCAATTGTGACTAAGAAGAATGATATCTAAGAATATATCGACATCATAGTAAGAAGAAAATAAAGTTCGGTAAAGAGTGTAGTTTCAAAGAACTTCAGCGAATTTTTATCACGTTGTATCAGCAGGCACATGCTGACAACATACTGATGGATTTAATGTAAAAAAATTCAAGCAACGCTTAACAGCAGTTAGCCAACACTCCACAGTTTTTGTGGATAAGTATAAATCAAAATCTTATATTTGAAATACTCTTTGTATTGTTTTATTATTATGTGAATTTGTAGCTTTAAATAATGAGCGTACAATATTTTGTACTAACTTTTTTCGAATGAGTTTCGAATGAAAATGATTACAAACCAATTAATGTATTCGAAATTAAACAACTTTTATCAAAATCATTAGTAATAATCGAGTATATGTGAATTCAGTGTATTATCTAATGTTTTTTTTCTCTTTCAGGTAAGTTCTTTTACAAATATTGTCTACCTGGGCGTGCTTTGGATCATATTATTGAGTTGGTAAGATTTTTCTTTACAGACTTTTTTGACAAAAACCTCAATTATTAGCCCCACCGTGTTTTACGCTCGATATTGCTCAGCCGAAATTTGGTATGAAGTAATTATTGCAAAAAAGCTGTCGTTAAAGCTGAGTTAAGACTATTCCTGTCTTATCCACACCCTTTGATACTCTATCTGAAAAAAATCCATTCACATAAAGCCCACTAAGAATTCATTAGCTAGGGAACAGAAATTACTTTATAATATTTGATAAATCATATTGTATAATTCATATTAATTGATGTCTTTAACCTAGTTGCTTAATATTACAACTATTCTGTTGAAGAAAAAAAATATATATTTGACTATATTTGATATCTATGGAATGATTTACGATTAAAATGTGTACGGTATTGTCAATTCTTGATATAATGTCATTTTTTTGGTTATAAAACATAATGATTTTTTTTGTACCAATTCTTCTTTTTAAATAAAGATCGGAATCGGTTTTGATAATTATATTCTGATCCAAACTTTTGATACAACTCTTCTTAAGTCTAACTCAATTTTTATTGAATAGTTATGTATCAATACAATTCTTCATGTGTTGATAATTCTCGCAAAGAGCAAAACTGATTCTTATATTTATTGAAAAATGCCAGAGAAAAGTTTTTGCGCTGAATTTAACGGAAGTAAATAAAAAAATATCTGTTTTTAAAATTTGCCTTGTAATGATGAAGGAAAATATTCTGTATAACTTAGAAATAAGAGCACTCAAAAGACCGCCGAAATTCTTGTGAAGAATTAAAGAAAATATTCATTTGTTTCGGAATGCAAATCCAGCACGTAATTGTATAATTCCTGAATTTCCCCGAAGCTAGATAAAAGAATTCCCGAGGAGTTAAAAAACAAAGTGCCGGGCATTTATTACCGTGAAAATATTTTTTTAATTAGTCAGCAGAATGCCCAAAACTCGAGACTCGCAGATTTCGATTCTAATTAGTTTCACGGGACTCAAGAATTGGACGCAAAAACGGGCGTTCGTTGGGTTATACTGTAATTGGGTAACCCACATAAATATTTACACCGAATAGTTGAAGTACTTTAGTTTTGTCTCGTTTTTCTTATCAAAGATATATTATACGTTATCATGCTGTGCAGTAAATTAAACAGTTTACTATTTTTGATAAAGATTTTATATAAACACCGAAATACATTTTTTTTTAAATCATGAAGCGTATAATTGGGAATGAGCTTGTTATTTATAATTTTTAATTCAGATGACTTAATCTCGAAAAGAAAGGGAATCATAATGATCCTAATGTTACGATTGTTACCGCTACGTCACCGCGGCTAAATAGATAATTAATGTCAATCTCATTTATATGGTAACTTTTGGTAAAGTGTCTCTTTTTTATCCATGTTCGCTTCCAATGTAAAGCATGTAACATCCTAATGGATGTATCTCAACAAAAAAATTCTACAAGAACTGTTACTCAGTCGCTTAATCTCTCTTTTTAAAAAAAAGTAGTAGGGATACAAGGATAAGGCTAAAGCAGGACTCGTGGTTAAGTAATCGCTCTTGCTACGCCCAGTATTCAAAAGATCGGAAATGGTGGGAAGTAATTTTTAGACATCACAAACACCCATGCTCTCGAGCAGAATTCGATATATCGATCGCGAAAAATGCTCGTACTGGGACTCGAACCTGTGAGATCCGGCACGGAAGCCAACAACGCTAACCGCTGCGCCATACGACCCGGCTTTTCGAAAGTTTCTCTATGACTTATTAAGATCGTGTTCGTTATGACAAACTTGCGTGACAAGTCGTCCATTGCTCGCACAAAAGCTTCTTTTTTATAAGCTTTTTTGTAGCTTAAGAGTTTTTAAGAAAACAAGGCGTTTTGGGATAAATTATTTTTTCTTCTTATATTTAATACTAGCCGACCCAACGAACTTCGTTACGCCTAAGAATCAATAAGTGTTATGATAACTTGATAACTTGAAACATGATGACTACCGAGCCAACATTTAGTTGTTAATTGTGCGGTGGAAAGCCAGGCAGATTCAATAAGTTTAAAAATTCAGTTGGATAGTTGGTTGCATCGACTTCGTTTGTTACACGGTCGATAGATTTGAAGGAATGTAGTGGACCAACGATTTGATTTTGAATTGTGAAGTTTAAATGATCCACATCTTTGTTCTTCGCCGCAAGAATTGCTCGTTCACTCAACCAATTGTGATTTTTGTGATTAGATGTTTGGGAACATTTTGTTGATGAAGCCGTCCTAAAATTCGGCGGAAACGAAATCAATACGTTCGATTCTTCAACAGAAACACGGTCGTTACCGACGATAGTCGAAGATCGTTTTCAAACTTAAAGCGTTTTTCTCTTCTCCTTCGGGGCCGAGTTAATAATCCTCAAATTCTCATGACTATTAATTTACATGCTCCCAATTTATTCTCACGTGGGCAAAACTATGAGCAAAAACTTTTATTTCTAAAAACTTATACCTCGCTTAAGAGGTATGAGTCGCCAGTTCCAAGGGCCGTTAGATTGATCAACGCATTGCCTAGAGAAGTGGGTATTTTTAGTGATAGTATTTGTGAACTGTTTGTAAAGTTTTACTATTTTATTTCTTGATTTTTTATGTTGATTTTGATGTATTATGTAGTTTTATTTTATATTTTGTCTTATTATATTTTCAAGTACATGGCGAATTTGCGTCAGCTGTTATGTCATGTACTGTAATTTTAATTTCTTACAATAAATAAATAAATATATAGTCAGCAATTGCTTGGAGAAATCTTCGGCAGATGGATCGTTTAGCAATGCAACTCGCATATTTGTCGTCAGCTGAAGTTTCTTCACATAGCGCCAGAGTCAATGATTTGAGGCAAGCGTTTATTTCATAGGCAGCGGTCGATCTTGGAATGACTGGTAGTGTTTAGCGGAAATCGCCAGATAGTAGAATCATTGCGCCTCCATTGCACAGATCTTTCATAGTTCGATTAAGTGCTTCCAATGCCCATTTGTGCGCCATTGTTCATTCATCCCAGGTGATGATTGTATTTGCTACCAAAAAATTTGCCATTGCTGAGTGTTTAGCAATCTTGCTTGTCGGTTTTTCAATGGTTTGAAGATTTAACGGCAATTTCAAAGCTGAATAAGCCGTTCGGCATCCTTCTATCTACGTGGCCACTATTCCAGAAGAAGAAACTGCTACAGAATTTTTTTATCTCGCACGAACAGTGGCCATAATCAATGACATGAGGAATGTCTTCCCAGCTCCACCAGGCGCATCGAGGAAAAATAAGCCACCATTTCCATCATCAATTACCTTCATTAACGTATCGTTCATTTCCTTCTGTTGAGGGTTCAACAGTGGTACATTCGTTCAAACTGATTGGTTCAATGCATCTCGATCATATTCACGTTCACGTTCCGATTCTCGATTGAAAGCGTCGTTCATTCCACGATCTGGCGTTGGTATTTCTAACTTGACTAACAAACTGCCGCACATGAGGTAACACATGTCTTCGATCAAAAGCAAAGCCTGGTTATGTATCTCTTCATTCATCTCGAGATCGGGATTCCCTGAACTGACACGAATTCGATGTAAAATGTATTCGGACATGTCATCCTTGTACTTGTTCCACAGTTCACGGGGATTCAATGGGAAGCATGTCAAAATAATGATAGAAAATAATGTGCGTATCTGACTTGGAGATGCAGAAACAATTTCTTCAGCGATTTTCATGTCCCAATGAGTATCATTTTCAAGCAAATTGAGCTGTTGACATGCAAGTAGAAGCATTCGTCATTTTTCGGATGAACTGTGTAAATGCGACCAAGAGCATCAGTAGTCATTCGGATGAGCAGGAAGCGCGTCGCCTTGCTTCCGACGTTAAAATTTCTTCGATGTAGCTTTCCAAGTGTAATAACGTGGCATCTCAAAGTAGCGCAACGTTCGTGCAAACAGCGTAATATTGTTGTCAAAAAAATTATCATACCTAATTATAAACATAACCTTATTTCAATATTATCCGATTTTCTTTCGTTTTCATTTCATATCATCGATTTTTTTTATTCTAATCCATACTCTAAATTTAAAATTATTTAAAAGTCAATCGTACGCAAAAGAAGCAGAAACAAATGAATTTTAGAAACAACTTGCCACCTAGCGGATGAAACCGGCATACGACGACATTTTTATTATTTCAAGCTGTTCGCCATTTGAAAACTGTATGAGAATATTCATTTTCTTCATAATTTCTTTCCAGTGATATTTTTTCGATGTTTTAATGCTTATTCTGCTATTCTAGGCGAAGACGAATTTAATAAATCAAAGATCATTAAAATCCGTGCTGAAATTCTCGAGATATACGTAGTGTAACAAACCCCCCTTTGTTTTATATATATAGATGATTGTGTAACTGCACTTCAATTTAAAAGTATTTTCTGAAATTTTCATTATCGCTTCAAGCTTTTTTTACTTTTTTCAATCATGGCCGCTTTTAATGTGAAGCATATTGACAACTAAATGAGTATTTAAACAGAACGTTGTTCTTATTCACTCGCTTAAACCTGATTGATGATGTTAAAAATACAAATAGATATTTGCATTAACAAATACAAATTCTTACACTATTACTCTGTCGTTTGTTTGCCGATTATGTCAGTTTTAAGAAAGCTTATTTAATTTTTAAAAATAAAACCAGAATATTTCATCAAGCATTATCGGTCGACAGTTTTCACATATTTTAACTTGTTATTGAAAATACATTTTTTTCTTTTATGTCGATTCCGCGCACAGCTACTTGACGAGGCATTTCGTTTCCAACAATTTTCCGTTTGGAAAGTTCTTCCGAAATTCCACGACCTGATTGAATTTGTTATTAAATTAAAAAATAAAGAAAGAAGTCGAATACAACTTCCCTTCTACCCTTCCTCTATCGTGAATCGATTTATTCGGTCCAATGTCTGCGCTTCCTATTTATAATTTTATATTTCTGTATTCTGTCGGGTCTTATAGCAGAACGAATCTCACGGATCTCACGATCTCACGGATTCGAGTCATAAAACGAATATCATTGTTTCGATCGATTTATTAAGGCATGGGTGTTTGTAATATCTTACAATACTCTCCCACTATTCCGATCCTTCAATAACTGGACAAAGCGAGAGCGATTAGTTAACCACTAGTCCTGTCGTAGCTTTATCCTTCTATTAATCTCTTTGAAAAAAAAGGTTTAACGACTGAGTAATAAACAGTTTTCGTTGGGTAATATAGCGCAGCGGTGAGCGTTATGGGCTTCCGTGCCGGATCTCAGAGGTTCGAGTCCCATAACAAACATCATTTTTTCGATCGATTTATCGATTTCTGTTCGGAGAAATGGGTGTTTGAATAAGAAAAATATAATTCTGTATTGTTATTTTTGGCCTGCTTAGCTTTTATCATCTTTAGAGTAATTCTTGTTTACTATAATATTTTTGATAGAATCTAATATGCTGTACTTGACATTTATGCATTTGCAAAGAATTTCTGAATAACTTATAATTTATTATTTCTTCTTTTCACTGGCAATATTTGCTCCCTATGTGAATCATATGGCCGCCACGTGGTACGCCCACAATTCCCTGTCTCTCGCCAATAACTTTTCTACCTCACATGACATGAGAGTGTCCCTCAGATACTCTGAGTACATACAATGTGCAGTAACCGAGGGTCGTCCAGGACACCTGTCGGAAGAAGAGGCCGGGCAAGATTAAGGGTCTCCGAAAGTATCCGCAACACGTGACCTAACAGAGCCAAATTCCTCACCAAATCAAACCGCCTCATCCCTATTTTCCGACGCATGCCTTCAGTCTTCATCAGGTTTCATTTATTTTAGTTATTGTAAAACATCTAGATTGTAGCGTGTTATTTTTACGATGTAATGTAAATAGATACGTGGACAATAGAAACATTGTTTTATTTTTTAAATTTCTACTTATAAATATTTGAAAAAATTCAATTTAGTTGTTAGTAGTATTCAAACGTAAAATTGGTTGCAAATGATAATGAAAATAAAACAATGATAATGACAATATTAACAGTTGTGTTGAGTTTTATTTTTCGCTTCTTTTGCAATTCTTATTCCTCTTGTTAAATGTCTGTATTTAAAATATTGTCCGGACGTGATGAAATTTTAAAATGATCTGAATACAAAGAAAAATTCTTTTCTTTTTCGGCGATATATTATCGCAATAAATGTTGTAAAAAGTCAAGAAATCAAGTTAAACGTTCTTTACGGGCGTTTTAAAAGTCCTGTTTGAATATTTTACCGTCACGAATTTTGCATTTAAATCAGTCTGGCAACGCTGGAATTTTTGACCCGCTTGACATATTTTTGTTATTGTGTTATCCTCATTCTTTTGTGTCCATTAACAAGCTATTTTGAAATCTAAAATTGTAAACACAAGAAGAAAGTGTGCTATTATTAGACCAAAAAAAAATAACAATAATTTTGTATGCATTAAATATCTCAAGTCCTTTTTCAATGAAGATTCTCGTCTACAGACATGCCTCTCGTATTCTATAATTCCAATGTAGTTTGACATTTAAATATCTAGAAATGTATATAAATAAAAAATTGTTTGAATCTAGCGGAGGAGTTTCTAAAAAACGGCCCTCAGGACGGTCTTTCATCCGGTCCCCGATTTTATATGTACATATTGTATGTAATATTAATTTCGTCATTGTTATGGCAGAAGTTGACAAGTAAGTAACAGATTGATAGTTGATATTGATAGTAAACAGAGAATAAAAAAATCAGCTTTAAGCGTAACGGTTTTAGCATTAAAATGTTACGTTACGTAGATAATTATGATATCAAAATATAGATACATTGATACCAATATGACAAAAATAAGAGTTTAAATTGAATAGACAGGGTCTTATAGTCTGCCTTTAAATCAGCATTAATAATAATAGCCTCAACAAATACATATTTTTTTTATAGCCAACTGATATAATCAATGCACTAACTGAATTATGCCAAACAAAGAATTAATATCAAATAATCTCTTAATACATTTGATTGCAATAAGGTTATAATAACGTATGGATTGCTACTTGGAAGTGATTGATGTATGTATCCTGAAATACTTTTCATACTTAACTCGATACTGCTAAAATAAGACATAGTGCACTCTGAAACTACGGTTAATTCACTGCTTCAAAGAGACTTTAAAATACCTACCATTCGCGAGCTCGTTCGTAAAATATCTCAAAAGTTTCACTGCGAGGTAGAAAAACATTATAACCCAACGATCTCTCATCTTAACAACTATCACGAAACAATGCCTGAAAATTATTTGAGACCAAGAGCAGTTTTGCTCGACCACTCTCCATAGATTGTATGTTTCGTTTAAAATGAATAAACTATTTAAGAACGAACCTAGCATCATGAAAATGATTCTACTTGGTTGAATTTGTGTGCTCTATGTGTATATGTATGTATGCACATGTGTGTGTATAAGTACGGATGAAGTATGAAGGGAAATATACAGAATGTGATTTGCAAATTAATGCATATGGAGTCCACGTGAACTGGCTTCACTAAGGATTTCTTACATATGTAACGATCACGCCTTTCCATTAGCATCGATGGTGGGGGAATACAATTTTTCAATACATTAGCGATGAAGGAGACTCGAAGAACCTTGATGCTAACGCGACCTGGTACTTAAAGCTGTATAAATTTTAATATCCAAAAAAAGGTATCGATGTATTTTTTCTCAATGATTATTTAAGCCATGATTTAATATTATATCTAATTTAAGTTGCTTTTGAATATCAATTTAAAGCACACTTAAAATTTCTAATAACATATACAACCTGGACATGTTTGACAAAGATAGTAACTCGATTAAAAGCTCTACTGTTTTCGAGTTAAAGTTTATTTAATCTGAAATGTGCAGAATTTGTTGATTGGCTGCTATTCACGCCTTCGTTTCAAAGACAAAGTTTCCGTGTAGTAAATCGGATTTCGTAGTACAATTAGGCAAGAACTAGCAGTCTCGCATTGCCCGATGACCATGTCCCAACGATACTCTACTATGGGTATGGAAAAGTCGTGTCGCAACTATACACAATTAATATCTAAGCGTAAACTTTATTGAAAATTTCGGTTCACTATAATTTGGTTTTCAAATATATTGGGTCCGTCGTGCTTAGGTCAATGTCATTGGATTCTGTGAGCGAATATAACGGGCTTAATTCCCAGTACAAACAGTATTTTTTCAGTCGATTTCTGTTCCATGGTGTTTGTGATGTCAAAAAAACCCTTCCAATATTTTAAATCTTTGAAAAGTTGTATATTCATGAGTTCCAGAATTGAATTGAATGAAAATTACCCATATGTATGCATACTTTTAATAACATTTTATTTTAACATACGGTTAATATTAAAAATAATGTAATCCAATATAATAGAGACCTGCTTGTTCTATCACTGTTTACGACTGCTTAACCCTTAAATGCATAGATGACTACGAAAAGTACACTCGTTTGTTTTGGCTTTTTCGCAAAACAGAAATCGATTTTACCTTTTATTCTTATACCAAATGGTAAAATACACATTTACAATTCATTTTGTTTCAATAGATGTTTTGTCTAAATGTGCTTAACTATTATAATCTTCATTCGAACAGAGCAAGCTAGAGTTTTGGCGGCCATCAATTTTTTACCGTTTTTAATACAATTTTCACAATAAAAAAACATGGTTCATCATAATTAAGTAGTTTAATTGTGTATGCTTTTTGTAAACTATATGAAAATCATGTTTTATGTCTCTAATGCATAGGTTCCCAACCTTTTTCGAGTGGCGACCCCTTTTTATAAAAGCCATGTGACCCGCGGCCCCAATGAAATTCAAAAAAGCATTTAATAAGGTAATTTTAGTTGACTGTAGTTTTAGTTTAGTTATTCAAATCCAAAATCGAAAAAATTTGGCGACCCATAGGTTGGGAACCCGTGCTCTAGTGCCTAAATGACTTCTAAGAGTATTAGGTGTTTTTGGATAAAAATATAATATATAAAGAAACTATCGATTTTTTAATATATATATTTTTCCTGCAATCACATCCACCCATTGTATATGAAAATATTTGTATTATTATTTAAAAGTAGAAAATAATGCATTTAAGGGTTAAGTCTAAAGCGTGTGTTGCGTCAACTTCCGATAGGGAAAGATTTTCTACTAAACAAATGTTTGCCCAGCCCTACCAAACTACTCTTAATCTAAACTTCCCAGGTAGACAAACAACGTTTGACAACTGGGGGAGGACCCTTAAATCTCCACTCGCTGATGGATGAGTGTGATGCTGAAACATGGAATAGCAACGCAGGGTAGGAAAGCTCTGAGATGGCAAAGAACCCTTAGACGTAGTGATTCATATAATACTTCACTGTTAAGCTGTAAAACTGTATTATCCACTAACAATCTGAGACACAAGCTTTCATTATGAAACATATCAACGTGACAATTATTTGAATCATCGAGTTGAAAAACGCACTCTGAGTGAATGACGAAACAATGCTATGTATAAATATTTACCTAACATTAAATGTATTATTTTTGGCATTTTCTTTTCACGTATAAAGAAATGGTATTTAACCATTTAATTTGTTTCATTTTCTTTAAACTCATTTATAAAAACGAGTGGTTTTTTCGAATGGTGCAAATTATCGAAACGATTTCTTCACCAGATAGGATGGAATTAAAAACTCTCCCCAGACTTCCTAGATAGAATTCAAGCAAGAGAAAATAAAATGATAGCATTCACATATAATTTTCATAAAAAAGTCCAGAATGGTTTTTGCATCACCTACGATCGAATAGTAAACCTCACATTTAAGATACTTAGATAAACTTTAATTTATGATCATTTTTTTGTAGATGAAATGTAAACTTCGGATTAAGGCACAGGTCCTCCACTCATAGGCTGAGATGTGATAAACATATCGAACTTGCTACTCACAATTTCGCAGGATCAGATAGGATGGAAAATGGTGAAATTTACACATTACAGTCATGCATGTCTTTGCATAACTACACGTAAAAAATGTTTTAATTTATTTTTGCATGTTCGTTGGATTCGGCGGTAACTTTGTACAGGTTTATTTGAAATATAAAATAAGATTTGATAACATTGTGAAGATGCTTCCTAAAGAAGCCAAACACGTGTCACAATTTTAAGCATAAGTAGAGTACCAAATCCTCTTTAAATTCGTCTATTCTAGAATACAAACTTCGCCCATTTATAGCCTAGTACTTTACTACTACTTTACTACTACGTTTGATTTCTCTGAATGTGTTAGAAGAAAATCACAGCTGTTAGCATTTTTATTTATATAACAAACGCCAACCTCAAATCTCAATCTTTTTATAGCGAGCTTAATATAACTCGCGACAATCTTTTTATTATAAAGCACAAATCAAAGTGTTTTTAACGCAGACTCAGAGGCTTACCACCTGGTATATAAACGCTCGTAAAGCGACAGTTTAACGCGGGGACCGGAAGCTAGAGTACGCGAATCAAGTCGAGATTCGCGCTATTTCCCGTTGGCAAGTGTTTCCGCCGTAAAGCGTTTTACAGGCGCACTCAAAGCGGCTACGCCACTGCTACGCCATCGGTACGAATTATGATGGTCGCCTAGTGAATAACGGTCCTTATTTCTGCTCGAGGGCCTTCGATAGACATTATTTTCCCATATCAGAATTTATTAGAGCTCTTACGTAAAGTCTTGCGCAACGCACAGACGGAATTATTTTAAGTCGACTGTCAATTTTCTAAAAAGAAGTGGGGAACGGAGATTGGTGCAGTATAGTTAAAAATGATAACCAATAAATCGCTACATTAATGTAGCAGTGACACAATCAACACAAAATATGTTTTGTGCTATACTTAAATACTATTATAGAAAATATTTAATGATTAATGAAATGAAATGATAAGATACACTGTCATTTTAAAATACTGTTATTACGGATATTAATTAACAGATTAAAGTAAGAGTAACACAAGAAACTAAAATTAAAATAAATATTATATTGTTTTAATTTGATTGATACAATATGGTATCTTTAGTGTATTGTAGCTCAACATATTTGCTATAATACCAGTCAACTCTTCTAAAACTCTATGTAATAAAAATGTATTAGATTTTTTCCAACACTAAACTGTGATCTGTGAAACTAAGCTGATGACCACGAAACTAAGATTTAAAAATTGTTCTACAGTTAAATTGATTTAGCGATATTTTATTGGAAAAATACTTTCTTATAACATATTGTATTATTATTTAGACACAATAAATTCATCACCGTTAATATAATAAAAATAAACAATACTATACGTAACTTTCGACTATCGTATATCGACTGTGGAAAGGAAAAAGGACTTAACCCACAACTTCTTCAAAACAGGTTTTTTTCGATAATCACAATGTATCAAACTTGATACACGTTCTATCAAAAGGATGCAAGCTAACAAATGCCGAATTAGTATCTAAATTTAGCTTTTAACTTTCAAAAAATGACCTAGTAAAAAATTAAAACCAAGAAAAAATACTGAAATAAAGGTTTTTCCAAGACAATTTCTTTAATTAATATTAGATTATGTCAATTAAACACTAGTTTAGAAGTCTCCGTGCACTTCAGGGCTGTGTATAATTCATAATTTGCATATGTCACAAAATCATCAAAACACGTTTTTAGCGCCTCCTGTAAAATTTGATATGTGTGGGTTACGTCCTTTTTCCTTTCCACAGTCGAATTATAAATAACATCTTTTGAATGATAAAATTAAACGGTTAGCTACGTTTGGTCTTTAAATACTACTCTTTAACGGAGAAGCTTTATTACCTAAAAGTATTTCACAGATTTTTCGCATTAAAGACATTTGTCAATTTATCCAAATTAAAATAATGCATCAAATATATTTTATTTTAACAAATGAACATTGTAAGGATAAAAAATAGAGATTTGAAAAGGATTAGTTGTTATTTATTTGATTTTGCTACGCACTACAACTCTTTGATTCGATGAAGAAAAAAAAATGATTTTCCGTTTTGAGAGTTGATCCTGTCAATTCAGCCACGGAAGGCAGCGAATTTCGCCTCTCGGCTACGCTCCGGAGACTTTTTTTATACCATTAAAAAGCAGTTTTATTAATATCATTTAAATTTTTCAATGCAGTTTGTCTACTACAATATGAGCGTTTATCCCACTGTGATGCGTTCGTTATTAAACTGTTTTCTTACAACTTTGTCATTCCGCGTTTGTTTTTATTTCTCTATTGGTTTACGAGTGTTTCCGTCGTTAAGTAACGTAGCTTTCTCTTCGTCGCATGTCAAGAAAAACAAGTGATTTGGGTCTTTCCAAATACATTTACTTGCTGTGCGAAACACTTTTTTTACATGTTTCGTTTGAGTTTTCATTCTTTTTCAATCTACAAACGTAAAGCTTTTATTCTTTATCCAAAACAACGAGTTTTGTAGTTTTTGTGAACATTGCGTGAGTTTATTTTATATATTGTAAGAAAACGGGTAGTTTTCAATAAACGGTAAACTACAGCACTAAATACATTATATCGATTATATTGAAATAATAAACCAATTACTGTTTATATTTTCGATGGATTCGGCGGTAGTTTTTAGAAGTTTATGTTTAATATAAAATTAAATTTGATGACTTTATTATTTTACTTGATGTATTACAACTAGGGTATCCGATCCCGGAGCCCTTTTCCCTTTTCGGGATTGATTAATTTTCAATCCCGGGATTGGGATTTGCTCACCGAGGAATTTGAAATCCTCAATTCGCTATACTTTTTCCCCGGATTATCTCCAAACCCCGTTTTTTTTTAGCTCACCGAGGTATTTGAAATTCTCGATTTGGTATACTTTTTCCCAGATTGTCACAGAACTTCGTTTTTGGAACCTTGGATGCCCTAGTTACCACGAAGAACAACCTTACCCATAAAGTATGAAAAAAGTGATTATTTACAAATATTAACGCGAAAAATTAGTGTAGTAGTGACCGTGTATTATAAGTAATATACACTATTTCTGTATGTTAATAACAACGATTTTATTGAAATCATCATCTAATCTAATTAATTTCTTTTAACTACATAAAATCCTCGTTTGGTACATGAAAATCTTCAAATAACGAAAGAGTGTTAAAATATACTGTATACCAAAGAATGGAGTGAAATCGATAAAAGATAAATGAAAAAGTATAATTAAAATTCATCACTTTCGCTTCTTGAGAAGCATCAACTGAGAGAATTCAGAAGACAGAAGACACAATTATTTGTAGTAAAATATCATATGTGGCACGCTATTAACTTTTTAATTGGAATATGTACTTTCAATATTCCATAAGACTGTTTGACATATATATAAGACATTTTGAAATATTATTGGTAAAATATTACTTATTATTTGTACAAAAAAAATAATGCCGAAAAAATAAAAAGCACTCTCGATGTTCCAATGTTATTTTCATGTCTATCATTTGTTACACCGCCATAAACTGATAAAGTTCTAGGTGATTTTATTGATGTATTTAAGCTTTATAAACGTATTCATCACACATCAATTGTTGTTGTTGGAAAATTAATCTTTTGTCTTTCTAAAAATAGAAGTCGTTTATTTTCAAATGTTGTATGTTTAATATACTTTTCGTATTACACACAAAGACTGAGTGGCTAAGCCTGTTTGCTTATGAAATAATCTATGTATTTTACGTAAGCGCTAAAGTTCCCCGCATGTGGTGAGTTTTATATAAAAGCTTTTATTTCAGTTTAATTAAGTTAAGCTTCTGCGTATATTGATGATTTTTCGATTTTACCTTATACTAAATATAAATTTTGTTGTAGTATTTGAAAACTTTATTTTACATGTTCATTGAAATCAAACCTATATTTGGCTTTTAGTACTGCGTCAAAAAATTATATGATAATTCTAATAAAAAATAATATTTACACTTTCAGCTGGTTGAACACTTGAAATAATCTATTAGTAATTTATCGCAACCTTAGTTTTAAGCAACGACAAGACGAAAAAAAACATTCTGAGATATTTTGATTTAAAAAATTTACTGTCCTTAACGTGATTCTATTTTAAAAAGCATGATTTTGATTGATTGCCATGTTAGTAGTTATATCATGTTACATTACTTGTACAAATTTTTATTATTTTGCACATCACAGTTATTTGACCTAAAATGGACATTCAAATAATGGTATAGAAAACTACCAATTTCATTAGAACATATCTTTGTAGCCAATTCATTTAAACTTATTAAAGTCTATGACAACGTTCTCAATAATTTAAACTTTTTAAACAATCAATTGATTTTTTTTTACAATCAATAATTTAAAACAAGAGGAGCTGTAAGTGTTGATAGCAAAAATAGTTTACAAAGCCTCACAAATTATAATAAATTTTGTTATATAAAAGTTATATCATCATTAAAAAGTAACATTCCTTATGATACATGCAATAAAATGAAAACGGTTTAGTTAATTCAATAAATTCCTTTGTAATTTACTGGTCAAAAATTAACGTAGAAGATGATTTTTTTACGCTTGGGCAATATTTTTTAATCTATGTATATAATTCCGTTTTAAGTATCAAAGCTATCGCTATCACGATGCTAAAAACTATAGTCTCCACCATTTGGTATGTCTGAGACTTAAACTCGACCAAACTATGTGTCATCCATTTTATACGTGAATTCTAACGGTGCTTCTTGGCGATAGCGAGTCGTGGAATATTACGAAAGCTCAGCGCAATGCTGAGCTTTAAAAATCTTGAAAAAGCTCTTTGATTTCGTGGCAAATACAAGAGTACAGTCATTTGATTTTCTTGTGGATAGAGAAGTAAAAAATATGTCTCACTTATGTTGAAAATATCAATAAACAGTTCTCAAAAAAACCGCATCAAAAAGCTTGAAAAAATACCTGGGGTTGTGTTATTTTGTTTCACAATGAAACCGCAAGTGAAATTTCACACTATACCACATTTATGTCAAAAGTCAAGTATCACGACAATTCTGCGAATATCTAAAGACTTTTTAAACAATGACTACGAGTGTTTGTAAATGCTATTTAAATCAAACTGAATACAAACAGTACGAAGTTTTGGTGTATAAATTCTTAAATAAAAAATGAACTTTGCCCAACAGCAACATTTAAAAAACCGATACAACGATTATGTTAATCAATATTAAAAAGACTTTACTTCGTTGGTTTGACTGATTTTTTGGCTTAATACGTAAATTCGTAAATAATATTATATTTAGAAAACAATGCTGTAAGTTTTAACTCATATACACTACTCGAGTAGAGAGTTTTGTTATTACAATAGAATCAATTGAAAACCCGGTAAAACCTTGTTTTAGGATGAATTAAAAAACCTCGTTTTTTACAAGTGGAAATAATCCGTTTTAAGTCAACGAATTCGGGTAAAAAATACCAGTAGCTTTTAAGAAATTTCGTTAATTTGACCGCTAAAAACATCTTATTTGAAATAAACAGAACATCTAAATAGTTGAAGTTAATTAAAAGTAATAAAGCCGATCTTGATGTTTCAATATATTGGTAATTTCAGTTGAGCGTCAAATAAAAATCAAATAAACAAAAAAAACGTCTAAAATATAAACGCTCGCTTGCGAAAATTTATACACAATATAAAACCACTTAGCGCCAACCTACCTTCTTACCTACCCATCCAAACGTGCTTATTTCCTTAACAGAATTCCCGTTTCTAAAATTTTCTTTCTACGCATAAATTATTATTTTCTTTTCGTTGTTTTCCAAATTTTTTTTCTATGAGTCGACGACTGAAGGAGTTTTGTTTAATATTTTTTTCGCTGGTGCTGATTGAAAAAGTTTTTGCACTCTAATCGAGTACGAAAGCATTGTTTATATATAATATTTCATATTTTCTTACACGTCAAACGATTTTTGATAATCACAGAGCAAAAAATACCACAAACAATATTTTCAATGGATTCGACAGTAAGTTCATTTATAATATAAAATTAAAATTGATAACTTTGTTATTCCACCTGTTGTGTTACAAAATGTGGCCCGTGTTTCACCCTTTTGGGAAGCATCATCAGACGTAACATCGCAAGGCTCACGAATAAACTAAAAATTGATTATAATTCTAAAGTTGTAAATTATAAAATAATAGTCCGGGTTTATCCTTTGATACTAAACGCAAGAAGGAGGTAAGATCCAATGTGTGAGAGTACTAATTATAAACTAACCACCAACATTAAATGTGGTAAATACCAATGAAAATGATTGAATTTTTCAATAATGATATAAGTTTGTTCATGACACATTTCATTCTGATACGTGCATGCAACACAACATTATAATTTTAAATGTACAGTCTGCGCAAGAATGTTTCGCGTACTGTACCAAAATTCAGTTTTGTGTTTTAAAATGTCTTTAAATTGAAATTCCACCAAGCACCTTCAGTCGAAATCTTAAATTAGAGCAAAAATGAATTATATCTTTATAAATATCATCACAAGTATTTCTAAGAATGTATCCACATCTCAAATATAAATAGTTTTACCTTTGACACAATTTTTAACAACTAATAATGTACTAATGATAGCCCAGGTAGTAGAATTAACACATTGTTGTATTCATTAAATATTTTTAAATTTAAATATGCGATTTTTTTTTATCAATTGTTAATTATTGATAACTTTAACATCCAGGAAATATTAAAAGGCATTGAAAAAAAGTCCATGGTTTCTTGAAAAAAAAATATTTCAATTAATATTTAATTTCCCACTCTTAGTCAACGTGACACGTGATACGTGATTGATACAACGTAATACAGTGATACAACGTAATACGTGATTGACACAATCAAACGTAATTTAACCGATTTTCTGAGGCCTTGCAAAACAGTTCATCGTCGGATTTATCTTTGTTGCTCTTCCACCAAATAAAATTTTATCATTCGCCTGAGAAGTGCTTTAAAGTCTTCATTATGCTGAACCGCTATTTAAAACATATCGTTACATTTCATTTAGCAATTCAATACGTAGATACAGATTCCGAAAAGGCCTTCCCGTCCCTGTTTCGGCTTTATAATTTCCTTAGGTCGTTGTAAACGGTAAAATGCTATCAAATAAAACGTAATATTACTTGAATTTATTTAAAAAAGGCAATTTAGAGTCGAGCCTGAGGCCGATTTTAGGCTGCCTGCTCACTTTTGCTCGAAATACTCTGCGTGATCTTTCGGATTATTTACATTGTAAAAATTAATGAATTGCGTTAAAAAAATTAAAACGCTCGTGGTTTCGGGTGTTCCGTTAATTTTGTTTTGAAAATAATTAATTGTTTCCTTTTTTAAAAACTGATAAATTTACTCGCAATTTATAGCAAAACAAAAATCATTTGTTTATCGTTGTTTGCATCAACATTCCAACGTTAACAACAAAAAATGATAGTAATCTTAACACATCGTTATTTATGTATGTTTATTTTTACCATTTTGACATCATGCTTTTCAGAATTATGCTTATCAATTGTGCCACCGACAGGTGAAGTGAGCTAAGTAGTAAAAAGGTGAACCTTTTCTGTCGTACCTTAAGGAAATCATGTCTTTAATTTGTGTTTTGGTAGGTTGTATATTTTTATTTAATAGAGATAGCATTATTTCAGTGTGTATTAACTAAGTTCACTTTAATTTTATGATACTTAAAGATTTTTAGAGTATAAAAGCGCATCTGATTCATTGTTTCCTTAAATACCACATGGACTTAATTATTATTATTGTTTAAAAAAACATTATATTTTCAAATAATAAAACATACATATTCATCAAATGAACCAGAAGAGAAGTGAGCCAAGTAACAAAATGACAAAACATTTATATTGCACTTTAAAGTTCAATCGTGACTTTACATAGTCTTTTTCCTAATTGTGTATTTTTAGTTTAAGGGTAAAACGTTAAATTTGAATTGTTCAAACTATGTACATTCTCACATATTTTGTCACTAACGACCCGGGTTTCGCCTTTCGGCATCTTCAGGCGTTCAAGTGCACGGATGAACTTGAACTGAACTGGTAAAACATTATTTTAATGTGTATTTACTAAGCTCACTGCACTTCAACAATATTTTAAGGCATGTAGAATATTATTACGTATCTAACTGATGTTTTTCTAAAATACCAAATGTCTCATTTCTTTTCTCAGGGGTTCGTTAATAAGATGAATCGCTTTTGCTGGTTGCTAAAATTATAAACTGAAGATGAAATTCACAATAATTATTGACCTCGCCAAAACTTTGATTCGTTAGCTTATGTTTTTCACGAAAAACAACAATTTTCTCTCTGGTTCTGTTACTGAATGTAATAACTTAATTACTATTCTAGGAATTAAATGAGATTGGTGTATTTGTACATTCGGAGTTAGAAATTATTGTATCACACAGCCTCTGGGGGGCATTTATCGAGTCGATTCATTAATGGGCGATGACCCTCCGCTTTCCATGATAAATTGCTGTTGAATAAACGTATTTGCGGTCTGATTTCACCCAATTTTGCCCCCATCCAACAGAGCTTCATTGGCATTCTAAAATGAATATAAATATATTTTTTAAATGGACTGCTCGAAATTAATCTACATTTTTTAACTATGGCCGCTTTAAATGTAGAGCATTTAGAGCCATACTGTAGTTTATCTCAACAGAAGTGTTTTTACAAGAACATATTGTAGCTCAACCTCTTTTTTTTGAAGAGAGTAGGGATATAAGGATATGCCCAGTAGTTTTTTAATCGCTCTCACAATGGATATGAAGTGTAGGAAGGAATTTAAATAAATTAAAACTATCCATACAGAGGTTCGCACCCGCAACTTCCGCGACCGAAGCCAACGACATTGACCACTCAGTCGGAAAAATTATCGCCCACAATTCACAGGTAACAATTAATCGCTAACAGTTTACCGCTACAATATTGGCACAGGAAACAATTTACCGCGGGAAATTAATCGCTACCAGTTTACTTCTACATAAATAAATATAATAAAAAAAATCTAATATGAATGTAGTTTATTAAATGTAATATAAAGATTAGAAAGATAAGACAATACAATATTACAGTGAAATAAAAAAAGTGTTGTAAGCAATTGATATTAAAAATTTACAATTGGCATTGTAAATGCTCGTCATGAGCAAAATTAGAGCAAATGTAAAATTTATTTTTTGAATATTGTTTTTTCAGCTATCACAAAATGAGCTGCACTTGGAGGTATTTAAAATACCGGATTATTGTTTTAACATTAAACTCAACTTCGCGACGTATTCATTTTCCCTCCACCTATGCACACCACTGTTTCTTTCATGAAGGGGGTGTGAAGCTTTGCGGGGGTTTAGTATTGTTTTCGCTTTGTTCATTCGTTAATAATAGAAACCGCAATTTCATCGTTTTGTGCACGCCACAGGGGTTTCGGCGAAGGAGGGGGGATTGTAGATCCTGTTATCAAATTTTGATTAACAAACGATTTTTTGATTTTGATTACTGATATACCTCTAGCGAATTTTTAAATTGAATTTTGTTTTCGCATATTAATATTATTTAAGTCAATTGAAATATAACAGAATTGTCGTGTAATTTATTTATAAACATGTAAACATATTAATATATTATTTCCGCCAATGGTGGTGAACTAACGACATGCGTTGCAAAATATGTTCATCATTTCGTTGGTTTGCGTGAAAATTCTAGAACAAAGTCAAAGACGTTATCAGGCATAACAAATGAGATAAACATTCAATTTTATTTTTTATCCATGTTCGCTCCCAATGTGGAGCATACGGCCTCCTAATGGAGGTACTTCAATAGATTTTTTTCTACGAGAACTGTTTTTTACCCAGTCCGTCAACCTTTCTTATTCAAAAAGAGTAGTAAGGATATAATGATAAGGATAGAACAGGACTAGTGGTGAGCTAATCGCTCTCGCTACACCCAATTATTTAATGATTGGCAAGGGTGAGAGGAAATTTTTAAACATTACAAACAGCAATGTCTTCGATCAGAAATCGATAAATCGATCGAAAAAAATGCTGTTTTTACTGGAACTCGAACCCGTGAAGTCCAGCACGGAAGCCCACAACGCTAACCGCTGTGCCATAGGACTCAACATTATTATTCAATGGTATGTATTTTTTTTTGTGGATTCTATCGACCAACTTCGTCCCAAATTATCATAATAGAGTAAAAAAATCTCCCTCTGTGGGTGTATAATAAATTCTTTTAACAATTTCCGCTCCCAATGTAAAACATATGGATTCCTAATGACGTTGATCTCAACATATGTTGTTTACGAGAACTGCTTGTTACTCAGTTGCTAAGTTTTTAGAAGAGAGTAAAGGATACACTATTAGACTAGGGCACGATTAGTAATAAGCTAATCGCTATTTCCTGTTTTAGGATCAGATAGGTGGGTAGGGATTTCAAACATTACAGAAATCCATAAGCATTAGGACAGAAAACCGTAAATCGATTGAAAAAAAACAAGTCCTTGATCATCATAATTGTAGCCAACGACGATGACCATTCGACCACGGAAGATTTTTTTTAAATGTTTATCAATATATTTTTTGACACGCAAATACTTTTGAAAAATAAATGGGATTTTTATTTTTGACACGCTTGTAGAAAAAGGTGTTCGGACACCGACGCTATTTGGTTGTATATTATTTCTACTTTTATTAAAAATAATGAAATTTTATTTTAATTATTTTTGAGTACGGTTGATAACAAACGGTATAAATTGTCGCTGTTACCATAACCACGCCACATAAATCAAATTGCGAAGAAACAAATATATCTATAATATAAAACACATACACAATTAAAAATAATAATATTGTTACAATACTAAATTTTTAAAAATCCATTTCCGCTTAAAAATGTGGTGCACATGGTCTCCTAAAAGAGATATTTTAACTGAAGTTATTGTACGAGAACTGTATATTACTCAGTTGAGTATGGATAAAAAAAACTAGAATAGAAAACTCTAGTCGTTAACTAATCGCTCTCGTTACGTACTGTTATTTTTAGGATTGAAAAAGTGAGTGAATTTTTCAGGCATCACAAAAACCTATACTTTCGAACAGAAATCGATTAAAAAAATACTGAGATCCGTCTCGGAAGCCAACGATGTTGACCACTGTTCCTTGGACCCGACATTTACATATTATATAACATACTAAGGTTTTAAAATTTAATTTACGATATTCGATTTAACATATATTTATACTAGAAAATTTAAATTAACTTTGATTATTCCACGTATTGTGTTACTAACTGTGACACGTGTTTCGCCTCTTTCAGAGGCATCTTCAGACTTACTATCGCAAAGTTTGCTTAAGTAATGAAGCAAGATTGATTCTAACATTTTAAAATTATTAAATTACAAAATGGAGGTTTGGGTTTTTTTCCTTTTAAGAGGAGCAAGGAGGGGGGTGTAGAATCGAAATAAAACAAACAGATAATGATACTAATGATACTAATAAGTTGTAATCAATCAGATTGTGATTTTTCCTTTTTAAGGGAAGCAAAGAGAGGATTATAAAATCGAAACAGTGCAAACAAATTTAATCATACTACTAATGACGTTAAACATTACAAACTATTAAACTAATGAGCTGCAATCAATCAGCTAGGTTTGTGATTACTCTATTAATTGGAAACAATTTGAGTAACGGGGAACCACCTGTACTATTAAGAATATTGTTTAATAATATTTCTTTTTTGTTAAGAGTTTTATTATTGAACTTCCACAAAGTAACCGCCGAAGCCATCGAAAGTATATTTATACTGTTCTTGAATCCGTCTGGTAAATACTGCTTGATTTTCTTATGACTCAGTCAATCGGACAAGGGCTTGGAGCCTTGTTAATATTAATATTTATAAATCATAATGGTTAATTGTTAATAGATGCGAGCCAATAGGATGAATGTCTGTTATGTTTTCCTATCATTCCATCAACCCTTATCCGACCCTTATCTAAACGAGCCGTAGAGAACTCTACGTCGAAATTCAATAATGATTTCTAGTATTGTGTTATCGATTCATAGCCCGTTCTCGTTAAAAGAAAGTGCAATATATATTCAATGAAGGTTATCACATTAGCTGAATAGTCATCAATCATATTTAGGTTAACAAATACTGCTGATATAGTATTAACACGATGCTAATTAATAAATACTCAAGTAAGCAGTCAGCAACAAACAAGTATACAAATATTCAATTGAATTAAGATTTTATAAATGTATTTTTAAAATCTACAGTTTACTTTAATTTAGTCAGTAAGTCGTCCGGTACAATATGAAATAGCGAGATTAAGAACTCGCGCATAGAATAATAATGCGAAATTATTTGAGTCGCTTCAGCATAGAGAGAAAGCTCGATTAAAATAATGTAAGCTAAAAGTTAGAAAGCTTCATATACGTTCTAAAATTCACCAATTTATTTTGGTGTACACATTCAAATTATATGTTTTAATATTTAAAACATCGTAGAATATTCAATACCTATCATTTTCATTTTTAATGTGTTAATCGTCAATTCGGTGGAAAGGCATTATATTGAAAATATCCTATGATAAGAATTGCTCGTGATAAGTTACTGGTCATGATATTTTTAAAGACATGAGGAATTAGTACAAAAGCATGTTTTATTTTTTGATTTTTTTATTATATCAACAGATTCATTTTTGTACTTTGTAAATATATTTATCATTATATAAAGTAGTGAACTCTCTCTTGTGTTTATTCTATTATAGGCCGACAATGGGTTTGAATCTTGGAATGGTTACAATTGTTTTATGACAAGTATGCACTTTTTTATTCTAGTGTTAAGTGTTATACTAAACGATAAGAAGGTACTTAGTTAAATTCCTGGCTAGATAAACTATCAAATATCATTGATTTTCATTGAAAACTACAAACAACATTAATAATTGTTATGTCGAATATTCAAATAATAAACAAACTATTCATTTTTGTCAATCCCTATAACTTCGTGTAACAGAGAAGTAAGTATACACGTTTTAAGAATAGTGATTAGCATGTTTATAATATATCTAATTGATACGGTCCAGAGCCTTACTAAAGTTATTTTAATTTATGTTTATCGTTGAAAGTTTGTTTTCGGCATGATAGACTAAACTCATTCGAATTGCTCACCCATAGACTCAAAAATGTTAAGAGTAGAAAGGGACGTAGAAAATACTTGCAGATAACCGTTTCGCTAGGGTTGGTATTTTTATACTTTGTACTTAACATTCTTACTATTCGAGTAGTTATTAAAAGTTCAGTATCAATTAATTCAAAAATGTACCATTAAAAATTCCCTTGGATGAATTCTTTTTATTTTACCACTAGTTTTCTATTCAGCTACATTGTCCACGCGCTTAAGTTCAAAGACGGACAATGTCATAACAATTGTGTTTATAATTTAAGATTTCGACTGAAGGTACTTTGTGTAATTTGAATATTAAATTTGAATTGTTCAAATTATATACATTCACACAGATTTTGTCACTAACGACCCGAGTTTCGCCTTTCGGCATCTTTAGACGCTTAGTAAATGAATTTTTCGTGACTTTAACACTAATTTACTACAGAGTTCAGCCAATCTTGCTGTACTAGCAATATTGATATAATTTAAGATTTCGACTGATGGTGCTTGGTAGAATTTCAATATTAAATTTGAATTGTTCAAATTATGTACATTCACACAGATTTTGTCACTCACGACCCGGGTTTCGCCTTTCGCAAGATTGGCATTTATAAAAATAGAATACTCATTTATACAATACTAATTCCTAATTTTATTTAATGAGATTAGGACCGGTTTCGTTCATGACGAGCATTATCAACTGATGATGAAGAAGAATTGAAGAACTTTGACACTCCAGTGGTTTAATCAAGTCGATATCCAAAGGAAAACTTATATTATTTGTGATTATGCTGGCAAAATTTTTGTGACTGAGATTTTTGCATGTCAGCTTGATATATTTCAATTGTTATTCATCATACCTCTTTCATGGAATACCATAATTTATTACCTTACCCCGTTCAACTTTTGAAAAACTTTATCCGGTCCGTCGCAGGCTATTATTCAAAATAAAAAATATTCAACTTTGACTGTGCCCAACCCTCGTGTTATTGTTTCCAGGTTGTGCTTTAAGCAGGCAGATCACGTCGCGCGCCTTAGGCCCCGGGCATCCGAACCGGCCCTCGGGGGCCCCCTCCGAATCAAACCCGTAAAAACGTACGAAACTCACCTGCTTTTACGCCTGTGGATAACGTATTACGTTCGAGGGGCTGCGAAAAGCTACGCGCCGAAAGATTTGTCGAACGGAAAATTTTGCCACGGCACTTCTAAACAATAACATGTATCATATTGATAGTATTGTCCCTAAAACTCCATACATTTTTGAACATCATAATATTATCACAACTCATATGAAGATACAAGAAAGCTATTTTACAAAACCAAAGGTTCAAATATATAAAGAGTTTTTTTTATTTTAACTTTTTAAAAATACTTTAAAAAAAAACTTGTAAAAAAGTTACTTTTAGGGTGTTTACTGACAACACTTGGTGGAAAGACATTATATTTAAAAAAAACCACAATGTTCTTTTGTACTATTTACACTTTATTTAGAAAGATCAGGACCGGTATAGCTTATGACGAGAATTATCAACCGATAAGAAATAAAATTTAATAGTGTTATTTATACAAAAAAAAAACAAAAAAAAGGAGTAATAAACAATTGGGATTGAAAATAATTTACAAATTACGGTAAGAATTACGGTAAGAATTATAAATAAATGACTGTAAAAAAATAAAATGTAATTTAAAAAATCACCTAAGAGTAATAAAGCTAAAGTGGTGACTTTCAATTAAATTTATTTACTAAAAGATGATAATGCTCGTCGAGAGCTAAACCGGTTCTGATATTGCTTAATAAAAGTAGAATTAGTACAGAGGAAAATTGTTTTTTTTTTTAAATTTAATAAGTTAAACATTTAAAAAAAATAAAAAATGTTGTTTCACACCATTATAACACTAATTTTGTTTTGTCGTTTGGATTATCCTACATTAGTAATAATAATTTCTGAATTATGCAGAATTTTAAACAATTTTCGTAACTATTGAATGCTCTATAGACTAGTTTGTTGTCTTTCACATAAGTTCCAAATTATTTAAACGAATAGATTTTGACGTGTATGTGAATTCATTAAACAGTTACCCAACTTTGTACGGAATCCATCAAAATAATGAATACATCAAAGGTTCGTTACCAAATCAGTGATGTAAACATAATCGTGCTGTCTATACCCATATCACGTAATTGTATACAATCCATTCAATCAAAAGCCATAAAAGAATCATTCTGCATCGGGTAGGGGGTAACAAATCAGGCGAGGTCCTCCCTCTCATAAAAAAGTTATGGTCATCACCGAAGGGATGAATTACTATTACAGCGGAAAACGTTTTTCATATGATGTAAAAATATTTCCAGGCGAGTGCTGTGTTTTATATTTTTCTTATATTATATAATATAACATTTTTATAGATTCTTCTGATACATTTTTCCGATGATTTGTGAATAGTTTGCTATGTGCACGTTGTTTGATTTTATTCTTGGTATGGTTTTGTTTATTCCAGTGGCATAAATTGCTGTCGAAATTTGCATCAATTCCTTTTTCAAACATTTTATTCCAGGAAATGAATAGTTGTTTATTTTTTGTGTGTAATATAAATCCTAAATTTTGTTTCTTTATATAAATTTCTATCTAGAATAGCTAAGTAGGAGCGATTTTTATTTATTGAATCGGAAGTACATTAATTCATAAGATATTTAGTGTCAGATGAGCATAAATCCATCAATATTTCATATTTTAATTACCAATGTAAAATACAATAACAAGGTTAGAAGTTTTGTCATCAATTGTCATTGTTATATTTGCTATTTACTCAGAAATATCAATGGTGATTGGTGATGATATACTGTCAATAGAAGAAAAAATGGATTTTTAGGAAAATAAAATTTAAAAGAACAACTAATTGTTTACTCAATACTGTTGCCTTTGTTCTGGCAGAAGTTGATAAATAACAGTGAGTAAATAGGAATGTGGTCAATGGCTGGGGGTCCCACGTGGGCATGTCAATGCCAGTTGACGTGCCTACGCTAAAATGGTGGGAAATGCCGCACACCAGCAAGTCCCATCTGCTGGCCTCCCCGTGGCGTCCATCGGGCAATGCAACAATGTTGTAGCTAACAGCAGGGGTCGCAAGGCGAACGTCCGGCGCCTCAAAACTGGGCTACTGGCTAAGGGAAGGAAATCCCCGACAGAAAAACCAGGGTTGAGCCGACCCCTAGAGCCCTTGTGACCCAGGCCTCGGGAGCGCAGGGTTAATCACCCTGCATCCTTAAACCCAAAACCGATTAAAACACCGCCACAAGCGCCTCGGACTCCCGGATGCCAAAATAGACAACCCAGCACAACCATGGACCGAGAAGAAAAAATCCTCTCCAACAAATACATTATGCGCATTGGTGCGTACAACGTCCGTACCATGCGCACTTCTGGAAAGGACCTGCATGCTACCCGTATCTTGCGAAAGTATGGCCTTGACGTCTTAGGACTGAGCGAGATACGCTGGAAAGGCGCAGGAAAGAAGCTGTTGGAGGGGTGCACGTTGATATTTTCTGGCCAGAGTCAATATCATCGCCAGGGGGTGGCAATACTGATGTCTGGGAGAGCGGCCCGTTGCCTTGTGAAATGGGAACCGATCTCTGAGAGATTGATACGTGCCACCTTCAGGACTAGTGACAGCTCTGTGACTGTCTTTCAGTGCTATGCCCCCACTGAGGACGCCAACGAGCAAGCAAAGGACGCCTTCTACGACTCCCTTCACGCGGCAGTTGCAGCAATCCCCCGTAGGGATCGCGTGATAGTAATGGGGGATTATAATTCGCGAGTAGGGGCTGATCCGGCTCTCGGGCCCTCAGTGATGGGACGGCATGGTCTGGGCACCGCAAACGACAATGGTGGGAGACTGATTGAGTTCGCTATCATGAATGAGCTCACCATTGGCGGAACTATCTTCCCGCATAAAGACATCCATAAATACACATGGACCTCTCCTGATGGTCGCACGAAGACGCAGATTGACCATCTTCTTTACAGCACGAAACATAGATTTGAACTTCTCGATGTTCGCACATATCGAGGTGCCGACATTTATAGCGACCACGAACTACTTGTCGGCAAAATCCGCCTGAAACTAAGTCGCATAGCTCAAAATCCAGCGCGGAAAAAGATCGACATCGAGAAGCTAGAAAACGTAAATACGAAACTAAGATTCGAGATTGCTGTAAGGAAGGAAATAGATCGTGTCTCCGTGCGACCTATATCCGGGTCCGATCGCATTGAGGCGGACTGGTGCTGTATCAAACGTGCTATTGCATCATCGGCCGAAGATGTTCTCGGATTCCGGAGGGAGGGGCAACCAAAATGGATGTCCGAAAATACGTGGAGGAGAATTGAAGAGCGGGCCAGGCTTAAAGCACTGAAGGACAGTGAAGCTGACCCTGAAAGATTTGAAGAACGTCGCGCTGATTATCGTAATCAGGACAAAGTTGTCAAGAAGTCTGCGCGACTTGACAAGCGCCGATTCTTGGATCGGCAAATTGAGACAGCTGAGGTGGCGGCCCGCAGAAATGATACCAAGAAGTTATTTAAAATCACGCGCGAGGTCTGCGGAAAGCGACCACCGACTCCCGGGCCAATTCGCGGCCCTGATGGAGCAATAGAGTCAAATGCAGAAAGCGTTAAAAAGATTTGGAAGGATCATTTCTGCGAGGTGCTGAACCGACCGCCCCCCCAGGACCCTTTTGACGTAACCGAAGAGGCTACATCTATGGACCTCCCCCGAGTGTCCGGTATTTCAGACCGTACGCCCACACATGCCGAAATCATCTTGGCAGTGAAGAGGCTTAAAAACGGCAAAGCACCGGGTGGAGACGGAATACATTCGGAATTTCTGAAATGTGGTCTTAACGCCGTCCTACATCCTCTCTATCACCTGATGGCCAGGGTGTGGGACGGTGAGCGTTGTCCTAGGGACTGGGTGGACGGTGAGGTGTTAGCACTCCACAAAAAAGGTGATCCCCTCAGCTGTAACAATTACCGAGGCATAACTCTTCTCAGTATTCCTGGGAAGGTAATGGCACACATTCTCTTGGCGAGAATAAGAGGTCCCATTATGAAAATACTTAGGAAAAATCAAGCGGGCTTCCTCCCTGGAAGGTCATGTGCGGACCAAATACACAATCTTCGATGTCTCCTCCAGCAGAGCAATGAATTTAACAGTGCTCTTGCTTGTTGTTTCGTCGACTATGAGAAGGCATTTGATAGTCCGCACAGACCCTCTTTGTGGAGGATACTGGATGCCTACGGGATTCCGCCAAAGATTGTGGCCATTATCAAATCCTTACATGAGAATAGTGCATGTTGTGTGAGAATCGGTGACTCAAATACCGAATGGTTCGGGGTCACAACCGGAGTGAGACAGGGGTGCGTTCTTGCACCGTTCCTGTTTATTATTATCTTTGACTTCATACTTCGCAGGTCAATTCCGCCTGATCGAGGTGTAGATGTTGGTCCCGGTCTGAAGCTGTGTGACCTTGAATATGCCGATGATGCTGTAATATTCGATAAATCCATTGAGGGCATCCAGGAGACTATTGATGGGTTAGGAACTAACTCAGGTCGCATTGGTCTAAAAATTAATACTAGTAAAACCAATGTGATGTGTAACCAAACCTGTCATGACTCTGATAGGACCCTTACCAGCGCGGGACAGATCATCGAGAGGGTTGACAGCTTCAGATACCTCGGCGTACATATCCCCGAAGACGGTAGTACAAAAAACGAGCTCGCCATTCGTTTAGGAATGGCTGGAGCCACATTCAACTCAATGCGGACTGTCTGGGACACACAGCTGTACTCGATTAAAACCAAATGCCACTTGTTCAACGCTTGCATTCTGCCGGTAATGCTTTACGGTTGCGAATCATGGCACCTGACGAAGACTCAGAAAAACCGTATACTGAGCTTCGAGAACAGATGCTTGCGTCGGATAATGGGGGTGAGGTGGTTTGATTTTGTGAGGAATTCAGAGATAAGGGAGCGTGCAAGACAGCGTCCCGTCACGTCAGTGGTTATGGAGAGACGTTGGAACTGGCTGGGTCACGTGCTGCGGATGCCTCCGGAAAGCCTCAATCCTGCCTGCCTCTTCTTTCGACCGGTGGGATTCCGGCGTCCTGGACGTCCATCGGGTACTATCCATAGGATGTACTCGGCGGAACTGAGGGATGCTGGCATGTCATGGGAGGAAGCAAAGCTATTGGCGGGAGACAGGGAAACATGGAGGTGCCGCGTGGCGGCCATATGCTCCACATAGGGAGCGAACATGGTCAAAGAAGAAGAAATAGGAAATTTAAAATTTTTGTTTTTAGGATCTAGAATCGATATTTTAATATATATTAATATTATGAAAATATAGATGCATTAATGCCGCTCTGACACAAAATTAATTTACATGGATAATTAATTGACTTCAAATCAGCATTAAAAATAATTGCTTTTTGCTGGTATTAGTCAATCAAAGCAATATAAAAACTGAGTTATTCCAGATTATCAAAGAATCTTTTTGTAAACTTGGCTTTTTTATGTTGGTTTTCTTACTTAACAATTTCTGCCAATAATTAATAAACTAACTTTAAAATATTAATTAATTAATTTAAAAAAATGGTTGCTCACATCAGTTTACAATGAATAGATAAGCGGTTATGTCAGGTTGTTACTTTATCATATTAATCATAAAAAAACATCGGTGAAAGACATTTTATTAAACGAAATGATTATCTATCCATTAGGGTTCTAATTTCACCACACGCAATGCAATATAACTGTCACATAACTTCGCAGTACTTACCAATATGATAAGACGAAAACGGGAACCACGTCGAATAGTGAATGTCTGGAGTATTTTAGTTTGTGATTATATACAATTTTCTTGGACATTACATATTGTCAAATCGTGAATTTGGCAAAATACTTCAATATCCAATCACTTGGAAAAATCTACTAGTAATGTATTATGTTCCTCGACTGCATGATTGCTACTACTAGATATATCAACTTCAAACAATATTTAATATCAATTTTCATTAAAGTAATTTCTATACATAACATGTGTATTAAATGAATTTGCATATTAAATTAAATCGAGTCACGTTGTTTTTAAAAATATGATACGACATAACAAAGAAGATCAGGTGAAAGTATCTGATTTATTGTGAAGATTGAAAGATAGGTTTAAAATTTTTATGTCATAACACGCAAATATATTCATTAAAAAATAACTTAAATTTTAATAAAGACTTGTAATACAAAACATGTCCAATCTTTGTGTATAACATGCGAACTCTTAATGGAGCATCACATCAGGAGTTATTTTAAAGTAAATTGTTTTTAGCGTAACATAATGTTTGATAACTTTGTTATTACTCTGAATGTATTACAAATTGTTTTTTGTATCTTCGAAAAATTTCACCCGTAAGTTTTTGACAACAACTGTCACTTAGTTATTCTCTTGAACTTTTAAATAAAGAGAAAGAATAAATGGAAGTTGGGATAAATAAAACGATAGCTCGTTTTTTTCTCACTCATATATGAAAATTTTATATGCGTAAATGTATTTGGATGATTCAAAAATCGATAAAAAAAATGCCCGTGTGAATCTTCAAAAAGGAGTCTCAAACCCATAATAACGGAATCAATAGTAACACATCGAGTGGAAAACCACGTGTCACAATTTGAAACACAATCAGTGGAATAACAAATCGACAAAAAAAATCATTATATGTTAAAAAATATTTTTTATAAATTTACTGCTGAATCCATCAAATACTATTTTCTGTTCAGTCATTTGACTATGCAGTCAGTTCATTTTGGAAAATTTAAGCAAAGAAGGATGCGAATAAGGCAGGACTTGAAGTTAGTTACTCACCATCTTTACCATCTTATTTCACCCTTCCCCACCAATCTCTTAGCAAAAATAGCCATATTGAAAACAAATATACAAATCAATACAAAAATCAATTTATTCTTTTAAGAATTTAAATCTTTGACCACTTTTTGTAATACGAAAGGCCAACTGCATTTTCCACTCGGCCACGAAATCGGTAGCAATATTACTTAGCTAATTCAGTGTTTGCAGTTTTGCAGCGACTCCAGCGTTTTCTTCACCGATTTTCCCAGGTCATGGCTATTTCTGTTTGGGTTCCAGTCCCAAAACCATTATTCTCTTTTACTTGGCCGAGACCCCCTATTACTCCGGGGGTCAGCGGGATAACCGAGTTACCTAATTTCGTCGTGGAGGGCGCGTTGTTTTGTGTAATGTCGCCGTTCCTAGAGCCATTGCTTTGGTTTAGGGTTATACATACCACCCATCGTCTTGTGTAACATAAATTTTACGTCTTTTATCTGAGAAAAAACTTTACTTGCCTTTGTGGTACATTTTCATTAGGAGCGATAAGCTTGTTTAATTATGTATCTTTATAACAGGGGTGAAAAATCCACGGCTTAAGAAACCATTTCATGGCTGCCCTACGAAAGTAAAAAAAAAACAAACAATATATATATATATCGTCGTTATACTGGCAGAAGACCATAATTAAAAAATTTGGCTGTTTTGAGTTGAATGTAAATGCAGATAGATAGAGTATAACTGTGTCATCTGATAAAACAAGCCATACTTTGTCTATTTTTATACAATTTGAAGATAGTTATATGTCAACTCAATTACCATTCGAGTTTTTTTTTTAATTTAAGATTTCGACTGAAGGTGCTTGGTGAAATTTCAATATTAAATTTGAATCGTTCAAATTATGTACATTCACACAGATTTTATCACTAACGACCCGGATTTCGCCTTCGGCATCTTCAGGCGTTCAAGTGCACGGATGAACTTGAACTGAGTCAGTCAAAAAAAACACTATAAATAACTTTTTAATTTCATGAAGTTTTTAAGCGATAATTTATAATAAAAGTTTTAATTTTTCATAATTATAATCATTGAAGATCATTTGAAAACAAGGTTCTTTGACTCATCGCCTTTTGCCAGTATTCCAACGATATTCAAATGAAAAACATTAATTTAGTGATTGAATTTTAATTAAAAAAAACGTCACTTTCCACTCTATGAGCTTGGAGCATGCAAATCGAGAAGGTTTGCGATAATATTGTGTCAACCTTCGTGACTGGACTTGAAAGACACGAAAACAATAATAATCTAGTTTTAATTTAGTTATATTTGAAAATTATGCGACATTCTGCTTGTTTCTTTTATAAAAATTCTATGGAACATACGTGTCAAGTTTTTATATTTTTAACGTATAACTGCTGACTGAACTTGTATTCTTTCGATGGTTTCGGCGGTAACTTTGTGGAAGTTCATTTTAATAGAAAATTTAAATTAACTTTAAAAGGAAAAATCCCATTCTGATTGTTTACAACTCATTAGTATAAATAGTATCATTATCTGTTTGCTTTATTTCGATTCTACACCCCCCTCCTGGCTCCTCTTAAAAGGAAAAAAACCCAATCCATTTTGTAATTTTATAATTTTAAAATGTTAGAATCAATCTTGCTTCATTACTTAAGCAAACTTTGCGATAGTAAGTCTGAAGATGCCTCTGAAAGAGGCGAAACACGTGTCACAGTTAGTTACACAATACGTGGAATAATCAAAGTTAATTTAAATTTTCTATGAACTTGTATTCTGCTATGTCTGTCAGTTTATAAAATAAAAAAATATATTGTAAATAATTATTGAATCAGAAGCGATGGTTTTTAATGATTCATAAAACAATCTTGCAGAGGTCTTTCAAAATGTACGTGTTTAGATGAAATGCATAAATACAACCAATCTACACTAGGTGTAATGCTTCTGTATTAAATCATTTTGCGACATTGGGTATTTTAACTTGATCCTTGACGACGAATTTTTACGCCGGTAATATTTGTGACTCGATATCAGGCCCGCCGTTTGACGTTACTATAAATCTTTATAATCACAAGATTAGGGCGAGAATAAATAGGGCGTTAAAGTTTTCTCATCTAGGGGCGTCGTAAAATTTACTCAACTCTGTTGAAATAACGATACCGCATTAGGGGATGACGTATAACAGCTGATGGCGAAGGAAGATACGAAAGACGTGTCGTGTTATCTTCAACTGCATAAAAAGCTGTTTTTTTAATCCGTTTATATGCGACTAGTTACTTGAATACATATTTGTTGTTTTAAACTCACGTCTCTATTAGAAAAAACCGGTGTAGCGCGCGATATTGTAACTGACATTATAAAATACCAAAATACTTACCATAATACATACACTTAAAACTATATACATACCTAAAATCAAAATAAAAAAACAGCTCATTGTTTTATTAGTCCATTTTTATAGATACCATAGTCATGTTAGGTAAACATCCGGACTGCCTCTTTAACTGGCCTGTCGTATGAATGACTTAAACAAAGAGTTTTAAGAATACTCAGCCGTTTTGTTTGCGGTAAATGTACTGTTTTATGAGTTTCTGTAAGTGATATATTATTTAATTGACCTTGTAGCTTAAAATAATACTATTATGTCAAATAAATAACTTACAATAGTTACGATTTCATTCTCCAGACTCTTGTAAATCTCTTGTGAACATTGTGGGATAGCTTCCATGAAAATAAATACATAGAAAGAATGACACATTCATTAAAAGTTTTATACAGATATTAGTTTTCGTGAAAAATGTCTAATAAAACATACATATCACACGTTTCGACTAAACCAGCAAGTTGTAGATTGATTATTGATGCTCAAGCGGTCACTTTCTACCCTTGTGACTAGGGCTTCCAACTAACCGGACTTTTCAACCAACCGGTTTTCAGTTTTTTTTCTGGAAATAAAACCGGTTAACCGGTTTAAACCGAAATATAACGTATTTTGATTAGATAGGTATGCCAAAAAAATTTTTTTTTTGTAGATTTTTAAAAATATTTGTCATAAATGCTCCAATTTTAATGGAAAATCGATATTTATATTATAAATGGAATACAGAAGGCATAATATATATATATACAGCATTGACAATCAAATGTGGAAAAATATTTTATGGTAAAATGTCAAAAAAAAAAAATAGAGCTTGATAATAAAACTCATAATTGAGAATAACAAGCACTACAATAATTATATTTATATACTATAAAAAATATTAAATTATTTGAAAAAGTCATTTCTGTTCACAACATGGACAACTTTGATGCAAGTAGATTTTTATATAAAATTCATATGCATGTTAAGTAAATTGTTTCCGCTTCTACGCAGTAAATTCATTGTAAAAGATATTTCTTTTTGAAAAAAAAAATGAAAAATAAGAAAAGAGTATTTTTGATAAAACGCGGTTAACCGAATGAAATAAACCGGTTTTCGGTTTTTTTCAAAACATACGATAAACCGGTTAACCGGTTTCGGTTTAAACCGGTTTGGAAGCCCTACTTGTGACCTTAATACAAAACCATCTATAGAGAAAATTCTAAACTCAATATTTATTGTGATACTTGGATTGTTGATCAAGCTACTTCTAAGGTGTATTTATTACGTCTTGCCAAAAGCTTCCAAAGCATATAAAAAGAAGAAGCCGAAAGCTGTCAACCTTCTTCAAAGAAATTAATATTATTGATACGATGAAACATGAAGCATATCTAAAAATGTAGGGACAGGCTGTCAACGTTGTATGAGAACTATACAGTATACTTAAATTATTAGACGTCCGGCTAACAACATTTGTTATTTATTTTCCTGTGATATTATATTTATAACTATTGTTTCATGATTTTTACGATACAGAACTTGCTTTAAAAATATTTAAACATTCCTGATGATATAGAAAATGTTGAGTTTCAGCAATAATCAAACTGTTAATATTACATGTTGTTTTCAACGCATTTGCTGCGATGTTATGGAAAATCAATAATGAGTATTAATCTTGTTTGTCTCTACATCTCTCAATGTTTGTAGTAAAAAAAATGTAATCCATTCATACGTTAATACTAAAAATCGAACAATTAATTAAATAAATAAAGGAAATGCATTTAAAATACACATCAAAATCATATGTTTGATACTAAAATATTAATTTTCAAATATAATCCAAATTTTGTCAGTTTTCGGTGAAGTTATGTATTTTCAATGAATTAAATACATACAATTCTTAGCCCATTTCCTCTGCTTATGCAGAGCGTATTGGATTTAAGTAGAATTTATCTCAACAGATGTTTCTCTACGAGAGCTGCATGTTACTCGCTCAACATCTTTATTTTAGAAGGGAGTAGCGATAGTAGAAGATAAAACAGGAAAAGTGATTTGCTTACGCCGCATTCATAGGATTAGATAGATGAGTGGTCGAATTTAAGACATCACACACATCCATATCGTCAAACAGAAACCCTTAAATCAATTGAAAAAAGTCATCCTTACTGAGATTTGAACCAGAAAACTACGAAACCGAAAACAGTGACGTTGACCACTCAATCACGGACTCGGAATGTATCTATAATTATTAAAAAGGTTGACTGTTTGTATTTATTTGATGATCAAAATAAAGAAAATTCAATTATGCTACTTTCAAAGTGCTATGTTTTTTTTAATTTCTTGCTTCGTATTAGGTGAAATTTGTTATTAAATAAATAAGCCTAAGTATCAATTAATACGTATTTTTATTTTTAAGATTTGTAAATTTATTTATCGCAAAATTTTCTCAAAGCCAATGTTAATGTTCAATTAAATAAAGGCTTTCGTTGATACAAGTTTTTTTGATTATGTTATTATATTGAAATATGACGCTTACTTAAAACAGAACCAATTTGTTAAAAGCAAATAAAGAAAGACGCTGCTGGGCAAAACTGGCGTACTATGTTCACAGTAAAACGCTAGTAGATCGACATTACGAGAAATGCATGCCTAAATGAGAGATGTCAAAATAACTATAGCAATCTTGTTTTGATCAGTTTCACGAATGTGTGGTCTAAACATTTTTTTTTATATATATATATATATACCTTTATCGTAATTTTATTTGTTCTTTCATTGTTTCCTCTCTTCCAGCGTTTCCTCTGTATCATAATAGTCCTCTATTTAATCATACAAAGTTTGACGGTATGTAAATAAACCTATTTACATATTGATTGAGAAATGCTTTGAATGCATAAATCAAAGTGGATTTAGAAGGCTATTTGCTTTGGCGTAAGGGTGAATCGTTCTGTAACGTCAGACCGCTATCCTTGTACCCTTCAAATGTTATCGTCGTAATAATATTTTCCAGTGCATGTGTTCAGTAATGGTATGTGCTAAAAATAAGCGTGCCGCCTGTGTGGTCGAGTAGGCAACGTCGTTGGCTACCGCTACGGAGGTCACAGGTTCGAATCCCAGTACGGACAGTTTTATTAATTGATTTTTCAATCGATTTGTGAATTTTTGTTCAAAGGCATGGTTGTATGTGATGTCTTGAATTCCTCCCTCCCACCCATCCTATTCTATGAACTGTGCGCATCGAGAGCAATTGGCTAACCACTGGTCCAGTCCTAGCCCTATCCTTCTATTCCTACTCTCTTTGGAAAAAGAGAGGATGAGCAACTGAGTAACAAGCAGTTCTCGTAGAAACACTTCTGTTGAGATAAATTCCATTGCTCCATATGCTCCACGTCCATATGCTCCACGTTGGGAGCGGACATGGTAAAAAAAAATAAGAGGAAAATTGTTATGTTACATGTCATCGATTCCGCAATGCCAATCAATTGTAAATTCAACAAAATATTACAATTATTTTATTCTATCACAAATTTATATACACTTGTATATGTACATGTGATGTTAAGATTTTCCCGGAAGCTTTCTGAATCTTTCTTTCATTCGGGTCTGTGAAGTTGGGTCGCAAAGTTGCGGTGAAGTCATAAAATACAAATGATTTTAAGTCCATAAAAAAATACAAAAAGTTTTGCAATTCAGTAGATATACAAAAATACGTAAAAACCACAAATAAAAACTGGTAATGAAACGATGTTTTGGGCATTATTTGTCGTTCAGATCGATTCTCAAGAATCTCATATTCTAAATTATTAAACTTTAAGTAAATTTTCAGAAGGTTGAACAATATTGTAACTATTTCCATTCACTGACATCTATTCATTTCCATGATTCGACCATCCGTATACAGAAGGGATGATAACACCCTTTAGCTACCGCTGGGACGTACATTTGAAACAAACAACGATAGTTTATAATAAACGTTTGCGATGGTAATAACATAAATTATCAATTATTCAAAATTCAGGGATATAATTTAATAGAACTATTTGAAAAATCATTAACATATTGAATTGCAGGAATACGAAAATAGAAATTTTCAACTGAAATTTTAACATTAAACCTTAAAATAATTTTATTAAAAAAGTATATTTGAGACATACAGTATCAAACACGGCTAAGTCATATTTTTTCTGATGTACACTGTATTTATAACCTTCGGCAGGGAATTTTAATACCTACAATTCAATATATGTATGTTTCAGAATCGTACTAAATGTGTATGAAAATCAACTTTAAATAATGATTTTGCCATACAAATTGGACAAGTCAAATGTATGTTATCATACTGATCAAGCCATTGAGAGAGCCAATTAGATCACAGGATTTCAATCAGTTGACTGAATGTCATTCAGTACTTTCTATGGAATTTAAACTCCTAACGTTTAATAAGTTGACTTAAGTGTCTGGGTTTTTCGTTGTTATGAAAGTTATTCGCATTCAAATTTCGTTAAAAAAAAGTCAATTCGGATTTCTTTAAAAATAAAGTTAAACTGACTTGGCCATATTAGACCTTTCATTTGATTATTTTTTTCTAAAGTTTATTTAAAGTGTTAAACAGAAAGAAATTATTTGTTTCATACATTTTAAAGTCCATTTTATACATCGTTTTTTGCAATTTAACATCACTGACTACCATAAAAGTCTCCGCGGGTGATCAGCAAACTGCAGTCGAAACTCTGGAGTTCAATGTTATACGGAGAATTTTACACATACATAATTTACAAAGAGCCGTTTACCCAACGACTTCCCGAATTTCGACACTTATATTATAATAGAACCTCTGTTATGCATTATTACTTACGTGACGTAGTTTACCGTTTTGACCTTTTGTATATAATATCAAAATCATGATAATGAACAAGTATATCAATATTGTGGTCACTGTGGTCAGCATTTATTCGACGTAGTTTCTGTTTATATATATATGATACCCTAGTTTTATCTTAGAAACATGGTTTATCTATGTATGATTAATCTATCCCTTTCATTTGGATTAGCAAAATATCAATCTAGTAATTCTGCAACCCTACAAAACGGACATGTCAAATTTAACCCAAAATATTACAACTATTTAGAAATACGAATGTTTAATGTTTTTCGAATAAGATAATAAATGAAGGGTGAATTTCCAAAGTAAACTTACTCCAGTTTGACGAATTATTGGCAAATGCCAAAAAACTGTTAACAATGTTCAATATTTTTTTTTACAAATTTTACTCAAATTCAAAAACATATTTTGAAATTAATTAGCTGTTTAAATTACAGGACGATATTGTAAATGCACTTTTTTTAAAGTTCGATTTGTATTAACTGTTTTTTTTTGTAAATCACCGATCCATTTTTCTACTGGATTGCATGCTTTGATGTTCTTCTATAAAAAAAATGACTTGCTTAAAATATTATCCTTTAAAATTTGGCATCCATAACTCATTTTTGTCAAGTAGATGGATAAGTTCACTTTGGGAATACCAACCTAAATGCTTTTACGTACTGTATCTTAAAGCTTAATTTCAAAGCAATTTGATGAGATGAGATGATATATAGGTTGCAGCATTTTTAACAATTAATTTCATATCATTTAACTTCATTTATATACTGATATAAATGAATAAGTATTTATGATTCATACACGTAATATTTAATGATGAACCGATACTTCTGTTATTTATTATAGAAAATACATCGAAACATATGTTTCATAGATTTTTCGTATTATACACCCAGTTTTCCGTAAAATATTCGTATTTTAACGTGACATTACCGCGGTACATAACTTAAGCGTAAAATCAAAGATTTCTGTTTATTTAAATAGTACATATTACCAATACAAGCAATATTGAAGATGTCTTGAAGTAAAACGCTTTTAAACCCAATTTACTTCAATAAATTAACCGAATCAGTTTCTCTTTGAATATGGAAATAATCGTAATACTGTCAGTCATTTGTTTAGGCGACTGGCCGAACAAAATCTCAATTAAAGAGTCTTCAACTCAACATTGTACTATATTATATTCATTCATAGTGTAATTATTTGCCGTCAATATCGTTGAAGCAAAAATGTCGCATTTTCAGACTGTTAATTTTACTCGCCTTGAATATTAATCGAGTTGAATATTCATTCTATGAAATGCTTTACTTAATTTTCGAGCACAATTTTCTACCATCAATATTCTTACAAATTGCTTCTCTTTATGTTCGTCTTAAAGCAAAGTAAAACTTGGCTTTCTGTAGTTTTTTTTTTTAATTTGTATAACCCGTGCAATGGTTTTTCTTTTTTTTTAATATTTTCTAAAATCAATTGTGGTACCATTTGGGCTTAATAAAAATCTTTTTTACTTAAAAAATGGTAACATGTATCTTTACCTGTTATCTGCGTTTTTATTGAATTGCATATCTTTATCAAATGACATCTTAACCGATCTGTAAAAAAAAATTTCAATGATAGAAATAAGTTTACTGGACTTTTTTTATTATTTCTTGAGAATATTTACGGTTATTAAAAAAAAGTTATTTCTACTGTACATGTTAATCATTTAAAAATAAAACTAAAGATATTTCAAATCCCACCTTTTCCTAGTTAAAGTAAATAAAGTTAAAAATTGTTTGCAATATTGTTGCTGTAAAAAAACATAATATATTGCGTTCTTCTTTGTACACAATCATTGACTTTAAATCAGCACCGATTTTAATATATTATAAGAACATAAAATTTTGATCAAACAATTGAACTATCTATATTTTATAATTAATCCGGAACTATGCATGCTTGTATTAAATGTGATTTTTAATGTACGCAATGCAGGAACGAAGATAAATTTGTATTTTTTTACAAAAAAAAATATTATAGCAATTCCTAGACAAAACAGCGTAAATGCGTCAAAAAGCTCAACTTGATAAAGCTACCCTGATGAAAAATGCAAGTCTCTCCCAGTTTTCCAGTCCGCTGCGTCCTATACTAACTTTTCATTTGCGTATGTCGCGTAGAGCTTCGTAGAGTGTCTTCTACGCTGCAATAGCACGTCAACTACGCTGAGATATCATGTGATAAATTGGAAAATATGAGAACGCTTTAAAAGTTTTCATAAAAAACGTGTTGAGTTTGTGCACACACGGTGGTTTTTATAATGATGTTTTGGGTTTAATATGCATTTTTCTCTCTCTTTGCAATTTAGAATTTATAACGATGACGCTTCGAAAAGATATTTTGAGTGTAAATATTAGTATATTCAGACAGTTGGAATTATCTGAATTACTCCTTTCGGTTTATCTTCTTTTTGGCACTACATTCCGGGGTGAATCTTGGCCGCCTCAATCAATCTATTCCACTCTACACGATCCTCCGCCTTCCTACTCCAGTCGTTGACCTCCTGCACTCCTGAATTTCCATCCATTCAGCAAATCGTAATTTTCCAACGCTTCTGTTTCCTCTAGGGGTAGTAGCTTTTAGCTGTTTTAGCTGTAACCATGTTCACAAAATATTCGATTAAAAACGTTCAATTTCACCACGAGTTTTTGGATATCACTTGCAGAGGCATCGAATGCTAAATATATAAGTTATAATTTATAAAAATTCGACTGAAGGTGTTTGATGGAGCTTCGATATCAAATTTGAATTATTTTGGAAGAGTGAAGAATCAAAGTAATTCAAATTCGATATAAGTAATATGTAAAATAATAATTTGTTTATTAAATTGAATCTATAAAAGACTTTATTTTTAACCAAAGCGGTAGGAGGTGACCTTGTCATAAGTCCTTTACTCACTGTATTGAAAGTAACGACTCGAATTACTTGAATAATAAGGCGGTTTATTATAAAGATTTTCAATGAAAACAGCGTCCAAAGGGTTTCGTGTTGTGTTTGTATTACTACTGAGAATTTTTCCGCTTATAAAATATTTATATTGGCTTCCGAGAAACTTAACTTATACGTATTCAAATAATGTTTTTTCTTTTTGAATCAAAATAATTTTAATAGAAAATTTAAATTAACTTTGATTATTCCACGTATTGTGTAACTAACTGTGACACGTGTTTCGCCTCTTTCAGAGGCATCTTCAGACTTACTATCGCAAAGTTTGCTTAAGTAATGAAGCAAGATTGATTCTAACATTTTAAAATTATAAAATTACAAAATGGATTGGGTTTTTTTTCCTTTTAAGAGGAGCAAGGAGGGGGGTGTAGAATCGAAATAAAGCAAACAGATAATGATACTAATTTTACTAATGAGTTGTAAACAATCAGAATGGGATTTTTCCTTTTTAATGGAAGCAAAGAGGGGATTATAAAATGCAAACAAATTTAATCATACTACTAATGACGTTAAACATTACAAACTATTAAAACTAATGAGCTACAATCAATCATCTAGGTTTGTGATTACTCTATTAATTGGAAACAATTTTAGTAACGGGGAACCGCCTGTGCTATTAAGAATATTATTTAATAATATTTCTTTTTTGTTAAGAGTTTTATTAATTTCTAAAAATTCTAAGCTATTCATCTTTAAACCCTTTTTATTTACTCGGTGGAGTATTTCTAAATTACAAATCTGATTAAAATTATGATTATTTTCTATTAAATGATTGGCAAACTCAGAGAAATTGTTACTTTTTAGACATCTTATATGTTCTTTAATTCTAATATTAAAGTTTCTACCTGTCTGTCCAACATAAGACGCTTGACAGTCTCCACAAGAGAGTCGATAGATACCACAAGCGTACGTCAAGCGTCAATACGTCAAGCGTCTTATGTTGGACAGACAGGTAGAAACTTTAATATTAGAATTAAAGAACATATAAGATGTCTAAAAAGTAACAATTTCTCTGAGTTTGCCAATCATTTAATAGAAAATAATCATAATTTTAATCAGATTTGTAATTTAGAAATACTCCACCGAGTAAATAAAAAGGGTTTAAAGATGAATAGCTTAGAATTTTTAGAAATTAATAAAACTCTTAACAAAAAAGAAATATTATTAAATAATATTCTTAATAGCACAGGCGGTTCCCCGTTACTAAAATTGTTTCCAATTAATAGAGTAATCACAAACCTAGATGATTGATTGTAGCTCATTAGTTTTAATAGTTTGTAATGTTTAACGTCATTAGTAGTATGATTAAATTTGTTTGCATTTTATAATCCCCTCTTTGCTTCCATTAAAAAGGAAAAATCCCATTCTGATTGTTTACAACTCATTAGTAAAATTAGTATCATTATCTGTTTGCTTTATTTCGATTCTACACCCCCCTCCTTGCTCCTCTTAAAAGGAAAAAAAACCCAATCCATTTTGTAATTTTATAATTTTAAAATGTTAGAATCAATCTTGCTTCATTACTTAAGCAAACTTTGCGATAGTAAGTCTGAAGATGCCTCTGAAAGAGGCGAAACACGTGTCACAGTTAGTTACACAATACGTGGAATAATCAAAGTTAATTTAAATTTTCTATTAAAATGAACTTCCACAAAGTTACCGCCGAAACCATCGAAAGTATTAAAATAATTTTATATTATTTTTGAACAACAAAGAAATTTGAATCGCTACAATTTAATAAAATATAAAATTATTTTGAAAAGGAAATATGAAATATGCTCTCAGAAATGTTCAGAGCTTTCAATTTTAAAAACTACTCAGGCATTTTTGCTTTGTCAGTCTTTCTACATGAAATACAAATGTTCTAATCGTGTCAGTGTGTTCTTTTCATTGTGTGCAAGTGTCTCACACTAATAAGGCATCCAATCCCAAACTCTTTTTGTAATCCCGAGATTTACCATAAAATCGTATAGAATTTCGGGATTGAGGAACCTTTGGTTGGCAATTTTGAAAACCCAGGAATTTACAGAATCCCTTAAAGGAAACGACGCTAAACCTTTTATTTGTTAACACCAGAATTTTCAATTTGAAAAACCATTTTTTTACCCCTCGCGCGATTTTTCAAAAAATCTTCTGGTTGCCTATTTTCAACATTTTTTTGAGAATTTCGCTCTTCTTGTCCTCAATCACGAAACCCTGTAATTAGTACTATAACAATCACGAAATTGGACGGGATCCCGAGATTGTAGGCTCTACATACTATGTCTGCTTTTCACAATAAACGCCAGTAAATCTGGTAAATATAATGGCGTATAAAATTATTTTTTGATAATTTAATTAAATTTACAGTACTTTTGAAAACGGCTGTAACATTAGCGACACTTTTTTTCCTATATGTTACATATCGAAAATGTTCTAAGGCTGCAAAGTAAAGTCTTTTGCCTAATTTTAGGTCTAGGGTGAGTAGATACTAAGCCTTTACACCCCTTTCCTACAACACTTATATTATATCTTAGAACGCGTCCCTGGCGATGGCGCATTTGTTATAACGTGATAAATTTTGAATATTTCTTCCGCTATTTGCTTGGCTTTGATACACGTTTCAGGAATCATCATGAGTAGAAGGTTTATTTGACGGCAATCGTCAAATTTTACATGATAAGCACTGAAATCTCGACTCTTTGCTGCAACGCGAATAAAATCTGTTACTTTCAAAGTTTTATTTTGTGGATAGGCCAGTATACAAATGTGGCTCTATAATATTAAAAATAAGTTTTTTGGTATTAATATATATATAAAACCCCGCACGCTACAGAGCTTTTATTCTTATCATAATTTGATAACAAAAACTTAAAGAGTTTACTTTTAACTCTCCGAGTCCTTCGATAGTTACGTAAAGGTGACCGCATGGAATTTCTACCAGACAGTTGCGTGTACTACCTATTCTCTACTTTATGTAAAGGCATTACCTGAAACATTGATTTTCTTGTTGGTATTGTAGTCGACCTTCTGCACCTTTTAAAAAATACATGGTCGGATAATTAGAGGGAGGTTTTCCGGATGTCGGGTCTTTTGTACGGAGAACGGGTAAAACTCGTGTAAGTACACCATCCCATATAAGAAATCATTATAATATCTGAAATTTATCAACAATGCTACTCATATATTTTTACAGTTGGTATATATAAAACTTAAACCGCATTTACAGTCAAAAAATAAACTATTTTACATGATGTCATTCGATGATTAAACTAAATTATATTATATTCTAGAAATCTGCGTTACGATACTAAACTAAATGATATGGTTTTGTTATATGAAATAAACACATCATTATTTTGTTGTTTAATATATCCAAATAACATTTTATTATCTTATACATGATTATTCTAAAATAATTAACGTTATTTTCCAGTTCGACGGAACATAAACAAATCAATATTAAACTTTAAAAATAGTATCTAAAAATATCATTAAGAACTGTTTTAAATTTACGTCTATAAATTCTATTTATACCATTATAACATATAACAAGTATCGAAAAGAGGTTTTTTCTTCAGTTTACCAGATAGTTTTAAAATTTCGAGATTGTAGCTACGTATTTTAAGCTTTAAATATTTATTGGCACATCGTATTATTTACAGTTGTTCTTTTTTATCTCTCTTTAAGAATCTTCATTGATATTCAATTGTTCATTATTCAAATTATTTTTCTTCCATGCATGTGGAAATTTTATTTTACGACCCGTCTAAATTTAAACTAATTTTATTTAATGCAAGCCGTTGTTTGACTTAAAAGATAAAACAATAAGATTATATCTTGCACGGTTCTCCATTGGTGACATTTGTACTATTTTCGTGAACGTGGGTACGATAACAAAAGAATGTATGCAATTTACTCTGTCAAACCAACGGTTAGAACATTCCATGATAATTTTCATGTGTGGATTTGCATTCAAACATGCATTGCTGCTTTTTAATTTCATTTTTTCAAGCCAGACGTTACCAACACTTGCAACAATTTTTACCTTGCTTTATACATATATTAATGGAATATGTGTTGACTTCATATCTTCACAAAAATCCATGTTTTACGAAATTACAATTTTAGCTATATTATTTGATATTTACAATTTTTATATACTATCCGATTATACCAGGTATTACGTAATAACAGTTTATAAAAATACTAAAATAATTTATATTATATATATATGAGGGTCTGGGAAATAATGGCGCTTTTTTATAATTCTAAAATGTAGACAAATCAATACAAATAATGTTAAATATTTATTTTTATCCTGCTATTTTAATATAATTTACATTGTTTTGAGAAATCTTCTTATAAACTGCCGCGTTTGCTACACAAGGTTATGTAAACTGCAGCTTTCGTTACAAACTCGGTTTTAATTTTTGAAAAATGACTTTGTTAGAGCGTTATTCTTTTTTAATTTAACTTATGTGTGAAATTGCTAGCTCTACAGGATAATATATTTAACTTACCTCTGCCCTCTTCGTTCCAAGAGCCTTCATATTTAGATACATCATATTTTGACGTTGTACCCGTACAAAAAAAAGCTTTTTTACGGATACAATTTATTTTTATCGGTCAATTATTCTTTCATTAAAATAGTTACTGATTTTATTCGATAAAACTTAGTTTTATCACTCATTTATCACTCATTTATGACTTATTTGATGCGCCAATTTGTCTTTCTGAAGACCGCATCATAGTTCGATCACCGAATCCACTTGGAACTGAATTCTAAAATTCAATAATTCAAAAAAATAGTCTAAAGTTTTTCTTCGTTTCTTGATTTTTCAAAAACTGTTTTCAACATATTACATAAATTAACATAACATATCATAGTTCAACGCTTAAAAAGTTGATCTTGCAACTCCCTATAAATTAGTTAAGTTGATTAACTGTTGTTAAACTGTGATTTTTTCAAATCAAATATTAAGAATGTATGGAAAACCTAAATTTGAATACAATACAATTTTTCTTACTAATAGATGTCACTGTCATGAAAAATTAAGCTTTTCCTTTCCTCTTAAGAACCCCGTCGCAGCCGTGAAATAATTACGAAGTGACTGGAAGTGTATTATGAAGAATGCTTCCTTTGCGACCATGGCTTTTACGCTCAAGTTACATTCCGCAGAACTGCGCGACAGCTTGCGAACCATATCTTTAAAGCCACTGTTATTCTTGTGACAGGTTTGCATTTTATTTTTAGAAATACATGCTAGTTGGACAGCTTGCACTTGTCCTCTGGATATAGTTTTATTATAATATACATGTCTTCTGGCAATGTGAAGCACATATAATAATAATGGTGCATCTAAACCAGCCATACTCAACCTGCGGCCCAATCAGCTCTTATGTGCGGCCCAAAATAATTATAGTCACCAAATATTTTTTGTATTAAGAGAAGCCTGTAGTGATTAGGAACCTGATTACACAAAGATAGTTAAAATATTGACTCAATTTCAAAATTCCCATTAATTATTTAAGTAAACGATTTAAGATTTTGGATACATCGGTAATATTTTGTATACTATTTATAAGTATTTTTTATTTTTTGTTGTTCATTGCTTTTTTTTTTCTTTGAAAAATACTTGAATAAAAAAGTTTTATTTTGACATCATAATACATACATATATATGTCTGCATTATAGTATGTGCTATATTTACAGTTTACTATATATATATTTTGGCCTACGAAGCGAAAATCGGAATGCGGCCCGGAGGAAAAAAAGGTTGAGTATGGCTGATCTAAACAGCATTTGTTTTGTCAACGACAGTTCAAGTGAATTCGTGCACTTGATAAAACCTGAAGAAGCCGGAAGGCGAAACCCAGGTCGTTTACGACAAGATAAATAGAAAAGCACATCATTCAGACAATTCAAATTTTAAATTGAAATTCCATCAAGCAACTTCAGTCGAACTTCTAAATTATATAAAAGTATTTGTTTTTATGACTACTGGTTCTACTCATGTAATTTTATGATTTTTATTTGATTAATCCAACTTCATATTCGAGGAAATATCATAATATTATTAAGAAAACACGTCTTAGAATTATTAAATATCAATGTGTAAGAACAAAATTTTCATTGTTGAAAAATATTAAGGGAATCGTGAGAAGGATTTTTTTCTTTCAAAATTCGTTCCCCAACTTTAACGAAATTTAATCTAAAAACAATATTTAAGCGAACTTATTTCGAATTCGAGATTTTTCGCGCTGCATAATAAATAATAATAATATCTTTGGGATTCTTTTTTCGAAAATTCAAATATGCGAAAAGATTCTTTTCGGCGCTTCTCCATCTTTTTTGTTTCCCGCCCGCGTGATTATAAAACAAATACTGAATAATTCATATTTCGCGGAATCTTTCCCCGAGAATGATAGAAAACGTGAAAAGTTTTTGATTATAATATTGATGCAAATTTTTAACATTCGCCGAATCGTAAAAGGATTGCCTTGTTCAATTTGATATTACATTTTTTCTCTCGGTATATTCTATCATTTTGAGAAAGCCAGTTTAAATTTGTTTTTTTCGTTTTATTGATAGTCTTATTAAACACAAAGTAGTTTACGCAGTCAAAGTTTTAAGCTTTACTTACAGTATCATTAAAAAAACTTTTACCAAAAGATTTATCTACTTTGCAAATATAAGGTTTTTTTGTGTCTCGATCCATTATTCAGATTCTTATCATTGATTAAGTTTTTCTATTAAGTAAATTTATTTATCCTATAAATTTTTGTTAGGATCGTAGCTTCCGCCAAAATGAGAGAAACGTCTTCATTATTTATTTTTTAAATTCCAATATTACAATCGTTTCACTTTAAAAAATGAAACTTTTTGTTACTATACATTAAAAGTGTTTCAAAACCTGGAAAATATCTTAATATATATATAAATTGTATATGTGAGTGTTTTCTTGGTCAGGTTTATACATACAATAAGGGTGGCAAAGGGAGAAGCTACTATAGGCCACAATATTAATGGGGTCTGAAATTTCAAATATTATTCAATTGCTTTTTTGTTTTAACTTCACATTTATTTAATAAAAAGTGGACCGGTTTCGCTCTATAATCAGTTAAGAATGCTCGTCATCGAACGAATCGGTCGTGATTATATAAAATAAAATAATATGGAATTAGTAATAAAGAGTGAAAGTGAGTTTTGAAAATAATGCTTTCCACCAAGTATTTACAATGACTTCTTTCAGAGTAATTATTTATTAATAACTATACATTTACGTATTTTTTTAAAATCCATTTCCGCTTCAAATGCTAAGCATATTATGGCCTTCTAATAGAGGTGTCTCAACAAAAGTTTTTTTTCTACAAGAACTGTGTTACTCAGTTTTAAAAATTTAGTAGGGGTATAAGTATAAAGCTAGAACAAGACTAGTAGTTAACTTATTGCATTCGCTACGACACGTTATTTTAGAATTAGAAATTTGGGGGGCAATTTTTACATCTAAACACTCATCCTTTCGAACAGAAATCGATAAATTCACTTAAAAAATGCTGCTCTTACTAAGTCTCGAATCAGTGGCATCCGTTATGGAAGACGCTGGCCACGGACCCGACAACCCGTAAATATGGCAGGAGTCGAAACTTTCTGCCAGCAACAATGAGCCGCGGGCGATTAAATGCCAACTCAATGACTATAGCCTATATAAACATACATATGGACATTTTAGATCAGTGGTCGACAATTTTTCGGATGTAATAGAATATTAAACTCACAATTTTGTATTTTGCGGACCACTAACATTCTTTGATGTAAAGAAAAAAACGTTTGAAACAAACATAAAATATTTAATATAAGTATTTTTTTAGAATGAAATGGTAATTGTAATATTTATAATGTTTATTTGTAACAAATAATTTAGTGAATTTTTGTTGCTACATGACTATATAAGTTTATTGGTTTCTGGCATCAATGAAATTGACTTTCGTTTGCTAATGCTAAAACTATAAAAACTTTTATTTGTTTAATATTGTCTTATATTTATATTGTTAATAAGTTGTCTGTTTTATTTTTTAGAATTATAAAATTTAGTTTTTTAATGTACATATATAAAATTTGTTAAAGATCATAAGAGATACAATATTGTTTAACCTTTTGCCTGAAGAGAGCATACACTTTAACGTCAAATTGTTCAAAATAATCATCGTATTCAACCTTGTAAACAAAAAAAAACTTGTCTCTATAGAGATGGTTAAGTCAGTTGACAAGATCACATTACATGTAAGCTACATATATTGCTGTGTGAGCTCAGGTTTTTTTTTAAATTTACTTGTTAATTTTACTCTATCAAGCCTCAATGGCAGACATTTAATAATCGATTCTGGTATCAAAATATTTTACGGCCAAACAATTAACTTTATTAAAAATGTACCCTCATATAAACGATGGTACATAATAAAAAGTACAGCGATTACGGCTATACTTGAACGTTTGTTTTTTTTACCACTCTGATATTAGTAACGCAATTAAACCCAGCAACCGTGAGAATAGCTCGTGCTGTATGTAGAAGAAAAGTAAATACATCTCCGCAATCGCAATTCCGTATTCCTAACAGAGAAATTACTTTTGCAAATGAGCTCAGCAGTAGTTTGCAAAAGTCTGATATTATAGTTAACTATCGCGTTGAGTTTTTTGCTACTGGCAAAGTTTTCGTGTCTGTTTGTATACATAAAAGTTGGAGAATGAGAGGGTGCTTGAGTGGAGCGTTTTATGCAAGCAGCGCGATTTAGCAATGGCAAAAAGTTAACAGGACTTTTGTTTACATGCAAGAATTAATTTTAATTATTCGTAATTGCAGCTTCTGTGTTTTTTTTAAAGTATAATATAACTTTATACCGTTGCGATAATAATTAATTATAAATACAACAAAAAAAGATTATGCGAACACTCACTTAATATGCCTCAATGACATGAAAAACTTATGCAAAAAACACGGATGTCCAAGCATTTGAAAAATAAAATAGTTAGTATTCTAATAGAATATAAGCAATATTTTGATGAATCGATGTATTACCATCTATACTGAGTCAATATAAGTTTTTAAAATATCGAATTCAAGTGTATATTAAGCAAAATTATTTTTCTCAAAAACATGCAGTATCCCTGTTCAAACGGTTAATTGTTGTATTTAAATTATTACTTTTCTTGTACATGATCTAAAGTGAAAGTGTTATTCACTTGTGTTTAAAGTAATCTTTATAACAGAAGAAAATTATAACTTTCGAATACTTGCAATCTAGAATGTAATCTATGACAGCATTTCAAACGGGTGATATTTGATTTATGACTTACATATGTATGCTACAAAGATAATAAAGCAGCGAGTAAGATTTGTTTCTAACTGTTAATACAATACTTAAATAACTTGTATTATCACCAAAGTCTGCCAATAAGGTGGTATTACCATTTCTCAAATATATTTGTATTGATTTTCAAAGACACGAATAAACCGTAACCGATTATATATGTAGATCTCTCTGTAAAATTTTGTCAATATATATGTTCACTAGTTAAAGAGTTCGTTTGTTCTCTAATGTTCACTGTAACTGTTTAGAATAAACATTTTTTTAAATAACTAGTCAATTTATACATTCGATAAGTGCATATTGTAACTGTAACGTATTTATTTTAATGTAGCTGCTATTTAAATTCGTTGGACGCCATATTTACTTAACCTTATATTATATTTATTTTCTCTGTAGCCATTTCAGTACTGGTAATATACATGTTACTATTTATTCGTATCACTTGTATGTATGATTTTTCAATTACTTTAATCAGTAAGGAAAAAATATTTCCACACAACAATTTTCTTTTTTAAATAATCATATTTCAAACATTCATTTTTATGTCCGTAGGGAAATCATGTTTTCGTCATAAATCTAGCAAATGGTAAATGCGGAAATTTAGTCATGAAAATTTATTATACTTTGCAACGATAAATAAAACATTAATATGACAAACTATCAGCATTCAATGGCGGCTTTTACACACAAGTGCTTTCGTGCGAAATCGGGTGTTGTGTATGTTTTAAAGCGTGAAATTACTATTTGTGCACATTCTTTCTCGTTTTAAGCTCGTAGCATCCACACAATACGCGTTGAATCATTTGTGTGTAGAGGTTAATTTTAAATTAATTATAGGTTAATTTTAAATTCGTAATGCTTTCAAACAAATACATATTCTTTTCACTGAATGTTAAATCAAATAAACATACACGTAACGCTGTTACGCCACGGAAAATCTCTGCTAGTACCAAACTAGGGCTTCTAATCCCGGGATCACATCCGATTTTGTAATTCCGAAATCCCAAGATATCATAATTTAAGAAATTTTAGAAATCGTGAATCTTGGAAGACCTTAAAGAAAGGTCTCGCGTCGTTTTATTTTGGGAAATCGTTAAATTTTGAGAAATTCAAAATCGCCGGGAAAAAAAATCTCAATCCCAAATTTCTATACGATTTTGTGGTGAATGTTGAATCCCGGTATTGGATACCCTATACCAAACATACAGCTGTTGTGGGTGGTGGAGAGATTTACGGTGTCCAATCAATCAATCCTAGTATTCAAAACTGAACTTACGCATAACGTTGTTACGCCGTGGAAAACGTGTTAGAATTAAGAAAAAAATATATTTTTAATTCAATTTAAATTGAAAAGGCTCTCCATTGAAGAGATTTTTTCCATTTATTGTTTCAAAACACAATTCACAAAACTTTCCGTGCCCAGTTGGTCACTCGTCCCTGATAATTCTTTTAATATATGTCGTATATTTTAATGTTTTTACAATAGTGTGTCATTTTGATGAAAACCGTATCAGTTGCCAGACTTAAAACATTGCGTTCCTTTTGTCTCAATATATAGAATAAAATTAATTCCAGGTGAACTTCTAACCCGATATTTACCCTTTCGTTCAACTTGCTATAATGCACCCTTTATCTTTGACAAAAGTTCTCTAAACCTCATTAGCTTTTTGCCGTTTATTTCGGGATTTCTCGCTATGAAATTATATTAGCTGAACGGCGCCATTTTCGTATTATTCGTGAACCTTTTTTACTGTGTCGGTTTATGGTGGACCCTCCGTTTCCGTTTTGACGCCGTTTTTCCGGAAACTCGCACAATTTTCTTCAGCCTTTCGACGCCGAATATTTCAATAAAACATTTTCTTTGAAAAGTTGTCAAAGCACGTCGCGCTTTTATATATAATACTATACACACAGTTGACGAATTATATAAAAAAAACTAATTTAATTTCATTTTTAAAACCTATGAACGTTTATTATAGAGACTCCGACAAATATGTCATTAAGTTTAGTTGAAAAGGCTTCAGTAAATTTATTATTAAGTAGGAATCTTCAGTCTGGTAATTTGTTTGTAAAGAATGATTTATATTAAATCTTACTTCTAAGATCCAATTAGAAACATATATTTGTACTTTTACCAATGCCTTATCTTTCCTCTATACGTAAAATAGTTATTGCTTTGACTTAGTATAGAATAGTGAATCAAATTAATATAAAACTTTGTTAAATATTACGAATGAATAAGAGTAAATGTTAAATTCTTCATCATATATATTTGTTATTCAGGTTTACTTAACCATTTATTTATTTAAATTGTTACAATTAAACTTCTCATTTTCGCTTAGAATATTTGAGAAACCCGGAGACGACATGAAAGAGTCTGTCTTTAGAGATAGTCCTTTTCGCCCCCTGAGAGCACTTTAATTTTACTGGATTTTAAAAGGTTCTCACGTGGGAGATATTCTCCTGCTTTCGATCCTTGCAAATGTAATAATGAATCACATAGATATATCCTGGAGAGGAGCGCTTCCTCATTGCGAAATGGGAGCAAAGGGAATGTTGTATTAGAATAAGACACATTAAATTATTTACTAGATTTTCTATTTAATTTTATCTTTATTTCAGCATTATATTTTAATAAGGTACCACTATAGAGTTTAAGCTTTTTATACTGTAAATCATTTTGTCTTTATCTAACTACGGTTAGCTTTTACCATATTTATTTTTATATTTGTAAAATCTCGATTAAGATTTTTGTTTGTCTGAGAAATTGTATGATTATACTTACTCAAATATAGGGTATAAGAGTGGGTAATTTGGCAGATTTACTTGCTCATTCAAAATCGGTGCGCTTTCCAATTGTGTCCTGTTTATCTCTAAAATTTCCTGTAAAAATAGTTTGTAGGCGTCCGTATTTTTTATATATATACTTAAAATATATTGGTGTTCGACACTCCCCTTAGCCGTAAAAAATATATTGGAAAATCCACCGCTCACTTATCGTAGATTGATTGAAACGTTGGTACATATTATACATCATGCTATAAAGATGGTAGTGACGGGTCTCAGATGGCCACGATAGGTTCCTTCCGGACGTGTTTGTCTTCAGCGTATTTTTTTTATTTAAAAAGAATGTCCCCGGAAATATACGATTTATTATTTTTCAATGTTTACTTATTCAAATCGACCGACTCTGGAATGCCGAGCAGTAATGGAGAGTCGTAATAGCTTTACTACGAAAAAGTTGGAATTTTCTTTTGCGATGTGAATATTTTTGGTAGCATATATAAAATAATTAATTCCTAATAGATATGGTAACAAGAGTAGCATAAGTTCTAAAATGCATTTAGATTATTACTAATGTATATTTAAGTTTGAATCTTTCAAATTATGTACATTCACACAAATGTTGTCACTAACGACCCGGGTTTCACCTTTCGGCATCTTCAGGCCTTCAAGTGCACGAATAAACTTGAACTGATGCTTAGTAGTAGTAGTAGTAGTAGACAAAACATTCATTTACTAAGCGTCAGTTCAATTTCAAATTTTGTATGAACGTACATATTTTGAAAGATTCAAATGTAATATTGAAATTCCACCTTCAGTCGAAATCTTCAATTAAATTCTTTATTGGCAAGGCTACCAATTACGGATATATAGGCGTAATATTAATATTTATGGATTGATGCAAAGTGTTGACGTTTTTCTGGTTTTTGCTTTTTTTTCTTCTCTGAACTGATGAACAATAAATGCTTTCAAACAGTTATATTGTTTTAAATATGATACCTTTCTACTTTCTATTCATTTTGACATGACTAGCAAACACTAGAAAGCCCTTGTATTTGTCTAAAATGTCTTAAGTGTATTTACGTCATAAATTTCTTTGAGGATAAAATTAGTGGTTAACAAATTACTCTCGCTACACCCAGTTGATGACAAATCGATCGAACAAATACTGCTCGTTATAGAACCAACAACGCTAACCGCTGCGCCATTAGACCCGACAAGTACTAGTGTATTATTTTACAATAGAGTTCAGCCAATCTTGCTGTACTAGAAATATTGATATGTTGAAGGTGCGATTACGATCAGCCCTAAAGATATATATTACTCGTCTACACGGAATCCGTTAGCTCCCAAATTTTACGGATTACCAAAACTTCACAAACCTTCAATCCCAATTCGTCCTGTAGTGTCATATCTTAATGCCCCAGCTTATAAATTATCGAAAAAAGCACCTTCAGTCGAAATCTTAAACAACTAGTGTATTTAATTTGAATACATGGTTTATCTGTTTTTGTTTTCACAATATGACCAATATTTATCGAGAAATGTTTTTTTCTACCCGCTGGACCTTTTTTTTATAATGGGTAAAGACAAAACAAAAGTTTTTTTAAAGTAAAATAGAAAATAAATTTATTTTTGGTATGATTAAACTCTGCACAATTGTAAAGTTGTTAAGCTAATTGAGTGTCAGATAAAACAGTTGAAGATGTTTTTTTTAATTTTAAATATTTTTCCGACATAGTTCGTGTACCATTTTTACTGATACCACTTAAACAAACGCAAGTATCACTTAAGACTGGAAGCAAACTTCTGTCAGCGAATAAATCGCTAAATCAAATAAGGGCTTCATCATTTGGCTTAGTGCATAATACGATCGTGTAATATATTATTATATTATACATAGCTGATTCATATTGACGCACCGTCTAGATTCATTGCACATATTTGAAGCGGCGTTAATGAGGCGTGGCAGGTGAGCGCCCCGTGTAGACGAATGCCCCCGCTCACACCCCCAGCGCCCACTCGAGTCGTTCCAACCCTGCGTAACTTTGCCCGCGTTTGGTGGTTGGCGCGGTTTCGTATACCACACCCCTAATTGCGTTTGTTTCTATATTAAGCTAAGATGCTGCATATAATCACATAAGACATTGTCACACCGAACTAGCACAGCGATGCTTAATCAATTGTGTTTTTGTTGTCGCAATGCTCATTGACACTCTGTGTGTTTTAATTAAGATGTTTAATTAATCAATACAAATTTATTTTTATTCGCCCGCTGTTGTCTAGTTGAATAGAGCTTGCTCTTCCGATCAAGAGGGTCTGGGTTCGATTCCCGGTATTTTTTATGTCAAATTTAGATTTTTCAATTTAAATTTTAGACCTAAGACGTGGGTGTGTGTTTGTGATGTAAATTTACTTCAAGTTGATCTTGTGTGGTGTACAAGAAATTCTCATATGATCTTTCAACTTTAAAATATTTGGCACATTGGCATTACCTGTAATGCGAAATATTTTGTTAATCATTTTTAATTTGTAAACTGTTAATCTTTGATGTAAAACATATACTTGTATTTAAATATAAAAATAAAGCGTTTTGTTGTTTTATTTCCTCAATTTTGTGTAACGACCAGGATCATTATCAAGTGAGTCGCATTTAGTTTAAACTGGTCCTGAATAATGTGGTTCACACCTTTCTACGTGTGGCAAAAGCAGGAAAATGAGGCATTATGTTAAAAAAGTGAATTATGTTACTGAAAGAATATTACCATAATATATTATTTATTAAGAGATACTTTAGGTAATTTTGATTGTCAGTTCTGATTCTTCGATTGTGGAATTAGTACAATTTTTTCGTTTCATTTTGATAACAGTGTGCTTTTCCTTTCCACCAAGAATCAATCATATATACCAGATGAACGCGGTGTATTGGTAAAAGCTGGTGTTCTGATATATTCATCAATCTAGTTTTTAAAACCTCGATTGACGATTTTCATACACTGGTTATAAACCATTGAAATCTCTGATATTTTCATGCACTTCTGTTCTACCCAAAAGTCGAATAAAAGTAAGCAAAAAAAATGTCATCTGATGACATTCAAACGGTAAACAAAAAGGCAGGTTGACTGTCTTCTACGGAAAAACATAATTATGCAAAGCTACCTTTTTATCGGATCTGATCTGCAATCATTAAAAAATAAAAATATTGCAACAAATTATATTTTGTCGATTAAATTCGACACGTGTTATCATTTTTGATAAAACTAAATCTTCTTCCGGTAAGAAAAATATCAATTCGAAAAATTCCAAATGGAAGTGCTCAACAAAAACCTGTTTTAATAAGCCAGTCTTTCAATATGTCTAAAAAAGGATGGGGTCTTCAAAAAAATTGTTTCAAGCCGTATGCGCTTCCAGTATAGAAGGTTAATTATTATCGACTAATAATAAATAATGTAGAATATTTATTGTTTAATAAAACCTCTTGGCAATTTATTTGTTTCACGTCTGTTTTCGTAGGCATGTAGATGCGTTTCTTGATATAAATGCTTTATTTTAATTATATCAATTGTTTTCAAAACAGTTGTTTTAAACAATGTATATATTGAGCGAAGAAAATCCAACAAAGGCCTTTTGGGAATCGTATAATATAAATGCTATTTGATTAAGTATCACTGGGCTTATTTATAGTGAACACTTTAATTTAACGCGTATTTATTTCACTCCACACCGAGCCTAAGCCGCGATAGGGGGTTTCACCATGTTTAATCCTGCCAGACATTTTTGTAATTTGTCTGACGATGTTTTCCACAGGCACCGCAACAATTTGTGGAATCGGCCACATTTTGCATTTGTAATAGAAATTCAACCATTTTATAAATCTTCTCGGTTTATCATGAGCAATACGATTATGCGTTTTTTTTCTTTAAAACATGCGCTTAAATTTTAAATGTGTAGATTTGTTTTTATTTCATTATTTTAAAATGGTTGCAATTCGTAATGAAAGAAATTGATCCTATTAATTTGATTAAATTGTGCTTTATTTATATCAGAAAATATACGATCGTTCTTACTACGTGGTAGAATTTTCGGCCCAGTATATTTTATTCAAAAGACAGCTTCTTTCCACGAAACTATTTGCAAAGTTGGTCCACTTTATTTTTTAAAAACTGACAATGATTTAAAAAATAGAATCAACACGTAGGGGTATCTGATGATGATTTGCAAGGAATTCTATATTTCCTTTTAATTTCTAAATAAAGCATTAAGTAATAAATATTTTTAATAAAAGCACGAAGTTGTTACCAGTTTATACACATAAATTAATTAAAACTCTTTTTCTTTTCAGGTAAGTGACAAAAATATGCATTAAGAAGATTGATGACAGAATTTGGAAGATTGCAGGTAAGTCAATGTAGATCGAACGTGAATACGTTTTAATATCGTTAATAGAGAAAAGGTACTTTAACTTCACGAATTTCACGAATAAAATATCGATTTATTTTCGAAGACATAAGTGTATGTGATATCTAAAAAAATCTTCACACCCCTCCAATCTTAAAATTGAATGGGAAAAGCGAGAGTGATTATTTAAGAACTAGTCTTGTCGCCATAATCCATTTATCTTTATTCTCTTCGAAAAAAAGAATTTGAGAAACTTAGTAACAAGCAGTCACCTGCTGTGGCTCAGTTGGTTAGAGCTTGCTCTACCAATCACGCAGGTCTGGGTTCGATTCCCGGTCAGATCACAGTGAATTTGAGAATTATTCAATTCAAAGTTGCGATCGAAGACTGGGTATTTGTGATGACAATTCACACAATTCCCTCTCCTCCCATCCTTCTGATCTTTTAATAAATGGTAAAGCGATAGCGATTAGTTAACCACTAGTCCTGTTCTAGCCTTATCCTTTTTTCTCTACTACTCACTTTGAAAAAAAAAGTGAGGTTGAGCGACTGAGTTACAAACAGTTCTCGTAGAAAAAACTTCTGTTGAGACACCTCCATTGGGAGGCCATATGCTCCACATTGGGAGCGAATATGGATAAAAAAAAGTTACAAGCCGTTCTAAAACGTAAAAAGTTTGAAGATGCCTCCATTAGGAAGCCATATGGTCCATATAAGGAACAGACAAAGATTAGAAGAAAAGAGTTGAGTTTCGATACCTTTTTTTTAAAAAAAGCAGTTTAATTGACTCGTATACTATCAAAAGTAGAACTATCCATTTTTCGAAGTTGCGAGAAAAACACGAAAAACGTATTGTTGGCTTTTTGAGTTTTATCAATTTAAACTCAATTTTAAACAAAGCTCATCAACGAGTGCAACTTAAAATTTGTATGGCACATCACTTAAAGTAACTCTGTAATTGGTCGAAATTCTGACTTACCAAACTGTTCTACTTTTGTTTCCAACGTCGTGGACAGTTCTGCTTTTGATACCAAGCATAATTATTTTCTTTTGCGTTTTTGTACCACATTTATTTGATTTTTAAACATTTCTAGCCATACACTATAACCAGCAGAATAGTGTGACAGCATTAGTTTAATTCTGCTATATATGGGATAGTTCTGCTTTTTATACCAGACGACTCAATTATCCAATCAACGTAACGATACATCTTTGTTGAAATCATGTGGCACCCTAAGAACACGTTATCATTCAATAATATCGTATACTTAAGACCTAACACAAGTGTACGTTACTAATGGATGCGCATAATATCTGAAACTGTGCCGTTATATTTCCCACGCTTCCGTTATTTCATTGAACTTAATGTATTTCATTCGATACAACGCCTTCTCCCCTTCAATAGAATATCGATGAAGACAGACGGAGAACGCTGAAAGGTCTCGCATCGAATACACGGAATAAATGAGTCACTGAAATTCAGCCACACATCTTCTTATAACCGATCCATCACCTTATATCATATATCAGGCATATTCTTCTATTACAGAACTCATGATAAATTAACGCAAATATATCTTCAAATATTATAATAATTTTATGTATTCGGTGATACTTCATTTTCGATATGAAATTAAATTTGATAACTCTGTTTCTGTTATTTCACACGTTGTGCTACAAAACGTGACACGTTTTTCACATCTGAAACATTACCAGACAGATCATCGAAAGGTTTACGAATGAACTAAAAATTGATTCTAATTCTAAAGCTATAAGTTTCAGTATTTTCGCATTTTTCTCTTGGTCTATCCAATTCTTCCGATGCCTTTATAACTGGGTGTAGCGAGAGCGATTACTTAACCACTGGTCCTGTCTAAAAAAGAAACAGTTCTAGTAGGAATAATTCTGTTGATATAGGATGCCATATGCTTCACATTGGGTGCAGGCATAGATTTAAAAAAAAAGTTTATTAAGAAAACACTACTTTATGTATATGCTTCGTTATCTTTACTATCCACAAGATAAAATTGATATTTTAAAACACACATTGTTTTAAATTTGAATGGTTCAAATTATGTACATTCACACAAGTTTTGTCACTAACAACACGGGTTTCGCCTTTCGGCATATTCAGGCGTTCAAGTGCACGGATGAACTCGAACTGACGCTTAGCAAATTAGTGTATCGTATTTAAATAGGAAATATATGTATCACTAGGTTTAAACACATTGTTTTATTTTTTTATCACATTCAAAATTAAATATTTTTTTAAAACATATAAGTATGTACGAATTTTATCTCAACTGTGTAACTTTAATTTTATTTCAATGTAATTTATTTAAGTAAGTCAACTTGTGACTTGTGCTGCCTGTGTGGTCGAGTGGTCAACGTCGTTGGCTTCAGTTACGGAGATCCCGGGCTCGAATCCCGGTACGGGCAGTTTTATAAATTGATTTTTCAATCGATTTATGAATTTCTATTCGAAGGCATGGATGTATGTGATATCTTGAATTCCCCTCTCCCACTCATCCTATCCTAAGAACAGGGCGTATCGAGAGCGATTAGCTAACCACTAGTCCTGTCCTAGCCCTATCCTTCTATTCATACTCTCTTTGGAAAAAGAGAGGTTGAGCAACTGAGTAGCAAGCAGTTCTCGTAGAAACACATCTGTTGAGATAAACTCTATTAGGAGTCCATATGCTCCACATTGCGAGCGGACATGGTTAGAATAAAAAAAAGTCGACTTGTTTTAGGAAAAAATAATCAAACGTCATGAATTGATGCATAATTATTGTTTTGACGGGTGTGGTAATATTATCGAAATAGCTTTCAACACAATTCGTGAGAAACTTAATAGTTGGATATTTTTTCCTAGATAGTACGTTACAATGATATACGAGGTTTTATCAGATCGTATTACTGTGTTCCACGTCGGTCATTCACGAATATCATATACTAAGGAGGCTTCAGAAACTTAGTGATGAGGACGACGTAATGATCCGTCAATCACTCTTTCCCGGAGACTTCATCTCTCGTACGTCATCAGCATCCTGATACAAAGCAACGTAGCACTAAATTAATGAATTGAAAGCTACGCCGTAGATGGTTTTACGAGACAACAAAGCTCACTGTGTAATTGCATTGAGGGTATTGTGTAAAAAGGTTGTTTTGTTTCTGTTCTTTTGACTTAATACAAGGCTTTCCATCTACACAATACATGTATACTCATGTCAGAAGTATAAGAAGCGTAGCTTTCAACGTAAATCTAGTGTTGTTTTAATATTATATGTAGAATTAATAATAGAGTAAAAATAGCAACGTGTTTAGTTCTACAGTTTTTGTATTTATTAGAATTAGTTCTGACGATGGTGAAAGCCAAAATAGCTATCAACTAATACATATAAAAACTGCATAACTAAATACGTTGCTATTTTTACTCTATTATCATGGAGTTCTACCAAGTCAATCAATAAGTAGAATTGTTTTTTATAAAGTTAACTTAATTTTTGCTGTAATTACTGTTTTTTTATTTGGGTCGATTATAATCCAGCCGTTTCGCCCTTAACGTGAACATTGTCAAATTAATCTGATACTTTTCATCACCTGCTTTATTACTTCTTCATCATTTCTAAGCACAGATAGTACACATTTTAATGTGGGTATGCCTGGTCCATGACGCAGTGGTCCACATCATTGGTTTCCGTGACAGATCTCATGGGTTTAAGTCACAGTAATAACAGCACATTTTCAATCAATTTATCGATTGCTGTTTGAATGCATGGGTGTTTGTGATGTCTGAAGTTACTAATTTCTACACATGGAACTAGGCGTAGCGAGAGCGTTTAGCTAACCAGTCATCTTGTTTAAGCCACATATGCCTTTCTTTAATCTCTTAAAAAAAGACAGGTTAAGCAACTGAGTAACAAGCGATTCTCGTAGAAAAAACTTATGTTAAGTTACAAAAAATAGAAGACCATATGCTTCTCATCAAATTAATTTCACAACATTGACTTATTCAATAGAGTTCGGCCCAAAAACCTTGAATAGATCTTAAACTTTAGATGTTTATTATCTATCATACAAGCTCTAATCGTTAGTCTAAAAATACCGTTTCAATAATGTTATAATAATGGTGGCAAAAGTTATACTTTCTTTTACTGTTTTCTGTAATTCGGTTTACTTTATGTTACGACGTTACTTGCCTAAGTATTTGTATTGACAAAGTTACTTGCGTCTGTAGATATTTCGTACGGAATCACAACCCCCGCGAACAACGCATCCCTAATACGGTTATAAATTTTCCTGTGGGAAGTTTAAAATTAATTATTGATACCGGCTCAATAAAATGCAGCCGCTCTGGTTCGGGGAGTATTCCCATCACGCGTCCAGGCGAGTGTCGCGCCAATTCATAAATATGCATGGGCGTCTGATAGGGGGCGGCTTTGAAATTCGCGTTCTTTTTTTTCTTTGTAACGAAGTTTTCCGCCGCAGGAGGTTTACAGCGTTTTCCGGGAAACGAAATCGACTATTCATAGTTTTCATTTTTTTCGCTTTATATATTGTACTTCGTCGAATATCGGACGAAGGAATGTTGCTAGGTAATAATTATTCGTGTTTTATTCCACGTTTAATATAAAAGAAAGCTTGTTGAAATTTAATGTCATAATTTTTTGCCGTGTGGGAACTTTTTCATGAAGTATTTATGAAAAAGCTTGCACATTTTTAACTGAATGCTGCGTTTGTAATATAAAGTATTTAAAGCAACGCTGCTCTCGATGTGTGTTAATATAAATTAATCATTTGAGAAGTATGGAAGCGTATGTGCATCCAAATGTTGTGTTATCTAATATATATAACCATTCTCATGTTTTTTTTTGAATTGTCATTACTTCTTAACTTATAGATAAAACGCCTTTTTTATCTGTGAGTTTCGGTAATCACATTTTTTGTATTCAATTCACATCACATTCGGTAATCACATGTTGCAAATGAATAAAATAGTTTTGTTTATAGTTAATATGTCACCCCTCACCATTCAATCCTTAATCACATCTGTTCCAAAATTAAAAGTTATTTTATTAGTGCCATTAACTATCATTCTTGCTTATTATTATTTAATTGTTTTTTTTTACTTGTAATTAAACCAATTCTTTGTATTTAATTAACCTTTATTAATATTTATATATTTGTAATTATTATTTATTGTTGCCTATCAAATTGTATCTAAATAAAATGTATCTTAACTGTATCATTGAGGAGATATCATCTTCGGTGTGATGCAGAAAGGAAAAAAAACCAAGTTTATCGAATAAAAAAAAAAAAAAAAAGTTAATATGTCACCTGCTGTGGCCCAGTTGGTTAGAGATTGCTCTACCAATCACGCAGGTCTGGGTTCGATTCCCGGCAAGATCACAGTGAATTTTAGAATTATTAAATTCAAAGTTTTGATCAAAGACTGGGTATTTGTGATGTCAATTCGCAATATTTCCTCTCCTCCCATCCTTCTAATCCTTTGGCTGAACATTTGAAGTCATATTAGTGAAGGATTTTCTTTAATTGTTATTTAAACTCTTCAGTTGAAATGAAAATACTAATATAAAATACGTGTGGAACAAGAATATAAAGACTTAAGTCAAGCATTTACTGGAAGGCAAAATATCTGTCAACATGACGGTAAGTAACATGAGTGTAACGCTTCGAGCCCCCAACGTACGTGCAAAAAAGGATAAAATCGCTTATCAATCAGTTACCAAACAGACGTTACCTGTATATAATTTCATGCATCTGTTTTAATTTATTCTCGATTTATAATTAGTGTTCATAAAGATTATTGCTTCATTTTGATGATAGCAATAATTTAAGTAGACTTCAAGAAGAGCCAATCGTTGACATATTGTGTATAGCACACGTGTCTTGTTTATTACATGGGGAAACAGGCGAATGGATCTTGATTATGGTGTTTTGTTTTCCTATGAAGCACCATAATGCGTTACATGTCTTTATATAATATAATCGGCTATACAGGAATGGGATCTAGTAATTTCCTCCCGCACAAGTGAAAATTAATTGAAGTTTCCCCTTAACAAAGCATCGTGGTGAGCCTGGCTGTCTGAAAACAGTACATGTCATATTATGTCCTTATTTATTTATACATGGATATACTTCTATTAAAAAAAGCTATATTCACGACTGATTTCATTCAACTAGTGGCAACTAGCGACAAAAAAGTAAAATTAATCATCTTAAACATAATCAAGTCACAGAGTAATGTGATGTTATTATGTAAGAAAAAAATTCTAACATAATTACAATTTTGATGTCATATTTAACTATTTTGCAATTCACTTAATGTCTTTTAACACAGGAATACGTTATACAAGCTGTGCAAAAAATATGAAGCAAACATTGATAATTTAAAGATAGGTTTCATTAAATTGGACAGTAAAAAAAACACACAAAGGAAAATTAGAGATACATACTTGCATTTTACTTTATAATGACAACATCAGCTTAAATTGATTGCAAAAACATTACTCAAGTAAATTTCGAAAGAGTATGTGTGTTAGTAAAAAGGATTCGATAATAATAAGTAGATCGATGAACGATTCTAAATAATTTAATTGCTTAGGAAACATTGTTTAAGAGACAAAAAAATATACAATACAAAAATAGTGATGGGCGAGTTGCTTGTAGCAACAGATGCAGCGACTATACATAAGTACGCTTGAATATGGATCCATCATTTGGAGCCCATATGAAAGTTCATACAAGATGCAATTGGTGAGTCCATAAGAAATTTGTAAGATATTATTATTTCAAACAAATTAAATTCTTTTATTCTTATGTGGGCGAAACTATGACCAAAAACTTTTGTTTCTAAAAACTTGTCCCTCGCGTAGGACATATGAGTCGCCAGTTTCATGGGCCGTTCGACTGATCGACTCATTGCCTAGAGAAGTGGACATTTTTAGTGACAGAATTTGTGAACTGTTTGTTAAGTTTTACTACTTGATTTCTTGATTTTGATGTAGTGTTTTTTTATTTGTTATCATTATATTTGTCAAGTGCATGGCGAATCGGCGTCAGCTGTAACGTCATGTATTGTACTTTTAATTTTTAAACAACAAATACATATATGTATTTTTTATTATCAGCCTCTTATACCAATTTATTTGACTTAAGTCTTTTCTAGACAATGTTTACATCGTGTTTTTGGCTTTTGCCTCATAAGTGGAACTTCAAATTTCGATCTCTCGTGTTATTTGATAGTTAAACACGCGCTCTGCCTAAATGAGAATATTGTATCTTCAAAACTCACCCTAATGAAATGTCTGCGAAATTCCTTGTCTACCCTTAACGTGGCACATTAACATCGAGTATACCTTGTTGCAATTAATTATTATGAATGCTTACACGCTTTGATACTTAGATTTTGGTTATAAGAAGTATCAACCATATCCCAATCTTCCTTATAATACTCGACGTTGTATCCACTATCAGTTTTTTTCAGCTGCATAACCGAATATAATGAAATATCCATATAGTGGCTACTTTTTCTGGGGAATGTCTTTATTTATTTCACTAAAATTTTCATACATGCACACATAATTTAAAATACATGATTATAGATTACTGAGATACTTGAACAAAATTGTTTACATTACAGGAAAGAGTTTTTTTTTAATTATTTTAATACATATAATTGTTATGTTAGCACTGTTCAACTTAATTGCACTAAATCAGTGGTTTCCGACCTTTATGTTACTGCGCCTCCCTTTAAAGAAAAAAATATCTTCGCACCTCCCCATCATTTATTTTATATAGTAATAAAGACACATTTTGAAGAGTAAATAGATATTTTGGACCTTTCGCGCCTCCCAGGTGGGAAATCGCTGCACTAAAGAAAGACATATTAAGATTTTTTTATACAAGATGTGACGTGAAGAATCAAAGTGTTACATTGATGGTAATTTTCTACAGAATCGTATCTAAAAAAACAAGTATTTAAGAGGCACATAAATGTACTTTATTCTACCGCTAAAACACCACTGGAATGGTTTTATCCTCAATATCTTTGAAGAAGTCAATAAGGAAGAAAGCAACGACGTTTCCATCCATGTCACCTTCTCCTTCATGCAAAACATAGCACATGACCGTATTACTTTCCAAAATTTTTTTTTCAACGTTTTGTATTATGTTAAATAAAGCATGAACTTTTTTAAACTACAACCGCTCCTTACTTAGAGTTTTACTCCTCGCTTGCTCCCCTGCCATCCCAGCGTTTCGTAGCTCCACCGATCACATCCTTTGGATGGTCATCAGTGTCCTTAAACGACGGCGGAATCCATCCGGTTAGTAAAATATACAGACATAATTCAGACTCTCTTGAGGCATCCGCAGCACATTTCCAAGCCATGTCTGGTTAGTTTGTAGTCTTATCTGATTTGAAATCAAAGTATACGGTTTCTCTGTGTTTTTGTGCCATGACTGGTAACCGCAAATCACCATTCTTGGCATCAGAAAGCATTTGTTTGTCCCAGACTTTGAATGTGAGTTAAAAGTAACTCAAGTATCCCCAATCTCTTAACGCTGGTTGCCATCTCCCGTGATGTGTCTTTTCGCTACAAAGAGTTAATGATAGTTACAATCATTTTAATGAACAAATTATTTGAAAAGGGTTTAAGTACCTAACACACCTAGCAAGAAGTAACCTTTGTTAATAAGCCTGCTTTAGAGACCGATTATAGTTCACATATTACAAGAACAAGCTCTGCATTATTAAAAGACAATAGCACATAGATCCTTCTTCCTTTTACACGCTACCTTTTCGAGAAAAGGTTTTATGTAAATGAATGTTATAAATAGTGCGGCTAACCTCGCGATCTTTCATTCATTGAAATTTTATTTAGATAGCGATCCAATTTATTATTCTAGGAAGTATGTTAGGAAAACAACTCCATTAAAATAGTACTTTAAGTGCTTTTGTGCACTTCAAATTAAGCACATAAATTACGTTATATTTAAAAAAGCGAATAAGTTATTTACGTAAAAAAGCGAACCGTTTCATTAGAAGTGTTTCGTGTATAAAAAAGATATGCATAAGTAAATCTTTACTTTTGATAACCAACCGGACACTTTCTCAGAGTTTTTAATATATACTCATCTATCGCAGCAAAAGATATGTTTACGATAACTGGTTGTCAGTCATTCGGTCAAAGTTTTTCTCTTTGAAGAAGGTGGGGCAAGAAAATTTCATCTAATATCACTCATGCCTTTACCAACGCATTAATCAACTGTAAATCAATGTATCCATTAAATTATTCATACATGTGGTAAAAATTATATATCGTCTAACAGCTTAGTTATTTTTTTTAACATTTGTTTTAATTTATCGTAAATTTATAATTAAATAATTAATTTAACTTGTTTAACGCCGATACATTTCTCAGCCGTCATTGTTTTTTTACTTTAATTTAAACGGTACAGTATTTATTATTTGATTGGCAGTAAAATAATTAAAATTTATTTACACAAAGCATGTATGTATGTCCGCTCCCAATGTGGAGCATATGGTGGTGGAGAACTGTTTTTTTACTCAGTCGTTCAACCTCACTTTTTTTCAAAGTGAGTAGTGGGAAAGAAGGATAAAGTTAGAACAGGATTAGTGGTTAACTAATCGCTATTGCCACACCCAGTTATGGGAGGAGAGGAAATAATATGAATTGACACCACAAACACCCAGTCTTCCATCACAACTTTGAATTGAATAATTCTCAAATTCACTGAGATCTTACCGGAAATCGAGCCCAAACCTGCGTGATCAGTAGAGCAAGCTCTAACCAACTGGACCACAGCAAGCGACAAATGTCTATGTATACGCGTATCTATATTTTTTAATCATGAATTTCTGCGATGAATTACGCTCTCATTCTCTTTCGCGTATCCCCGACCATGGAAACATGGCATAATGACTGCAATTGGTACGCTTTATAATCTTCTGTCACAAGAAAGTTGAAGAGTATTCACTGTTTATAGGACACTTGTAATTGAATCACAATAATAAATACGATCATATATTGTTGAAATGCGGTGAAGTATTGCATATCAGACCGCTTATCGAATAATCTAAAAGGACTCGCTCTGAAAAATAACAAGACGCGTTGCCAAAGGCGACAACCATAAATCATTATGCGTTTTTCGGAGGATCGATTCATAGAGATGCTTAAAGATTGCTGGAAGGGAAATCTAGGCATACGTATTATTTATGGGTAGTCAATAGTATTCCTTACCCCACTCTTATATTCTATATTTTTTTTAATCAGTGACCGCTACCAGTGTGGTGCATATGGTCACCTTATGGAGGTATCTCAACATAAGTTTTTCTACAAGTATGTACTTCTTGTATTTAAAAAAAAAACATTTAGCATTATAGGCTATGTAATTCCAATGCACTAAATATTTTAATGTTGAAAGATTATACAAGAAAAAATCGATGAGAATTTTTTCTAAGTAATTGTCAAAAAAAACAGCCACGTCTTAGGTCTCAAATTTAAACATTAAAAATCTAAATTTAATATTGATCTTCGGGAATCAAACCCAGACCCGCCTGGTTGGCGAGCAAGCTCTAACCAACTAAGGCACAGCGGGATACGATAATTAATGAATTAATCTATCAGTTGCTCAACTTTCTCGAGAGAGAGGGTATAGAAAAGATATGACTTGAAAAAGACTAGTTGTTAGCTAATCGCTCCCGCTACGCCCCGTTATTTAGGGTTGGAAGAGTGGAAAAAATGCTGTTCGTTAACGACGTTGTCCATTACACTACGAACCTGAATGTTATAGTCTCAGTCTTTAAACGGAGAAGATTCAGTCACTGAATAACAACAAGTTTTTATAAAAATAACTTTTGTACAGATATTAAATTGCCACTGGGAGCGAGTATAAGTGAATAAAAAAAATTAAGATTAAAGTAAGTATAAAAAAACAGCTCTTCTATAATATAAAATAACAGATCAATTTGTTTTACGAAATTTCACGTAGTTTGGCAGTAAAATCTTAAAGTTTTGATTTATTAGAGCTTTGTAAAGTTTCGTTGAATCGACATCTGAATAGTTTTAAAGTTACCAATTTAGAATCAAATAAATCACTTCAATTTGATTGAAATACTAATGCCCAGCGATTTATTACGTCCAAATTGTAACTTAGGCAAACATTCGTATACTACACTTGTACAGGAACGAATAAATCAAATAGTGACTTATGGCAACACAAATGTGAAATAAAATTCTCGTAAATAATAAATAATTTGTACTCGATACTTTCGTAACAGCAGTTTAACTTTTTGGATTGTATTATTGATAAAATACAGAATATTTAGAACCACTTCGAAGTACGATTCATCATATTTACATTACTTTTACTATATTTATCTTCTGCGACCATCAGTCGCTTGTAAAGCGGGGGTCTAAATTTCTCGGCAATTTTTATTTAGAGAAGGCATGCACAACCTTCCTCTTCTTGCGTAACGAGCCACATAAAAACTGAAAGAAAAAATAAATTTAAAGTACGTTAAATTCCCTTTTTACAATAGGGATACATTTCAAGTGAAACAGAAGTAATTTAAGATTTCGACTGAAGGTGCTTGGTGAAATTTCAGTATTAAATTTGAATCGTTAAATTATGTAAACTAACTCAAGTTTTGTCACAAACGACCCGGGTTTCATCTTTCAGCATCTTCAGGCGTTCAAGTGCACGAATGAACTTGAACTAACGCTTAGAAAATTAATTTATCGTGTTTATATAAGAAATAAATGTATCACTAAGCTTAGAGCCAATGCTGGTGAAATAAGACACAAAACTACAGCTATACTTTTGATCGTTTACTGTGGAAGACCGAATTTTAAGATAGATATTGTGGTATAAAGTAAAGACATGTTATATAAATAGTTAAATGTTAATTCGTAAGCTTTGCGATGTTGAGTCTGATGATGCTTCTCAAAGAAGCAAAACACGTGTCACATTTTGTAACCCAACAAGTGCAATAACAAAGTTATCAACTTTAATTCTATATTAGTAAAATATATATCAGTGGAAGCTTATCAACTTCAATATCAATAGCTTTAAACTTTAGTACTTCAAAACACTCAGATTACATTATACTCTTTAAATTGAATCTAGCCCTACCCGATACATGCAATTTCGAAACAAAATCAGTATTCTTAAGTGTTTTGTTTGACCTATTTTACAAGACATCTTTTATATTGGCTGGAAAACGAAACACAATAATGTCACTTGTGCCTTTATGGGTTTTCTTTATTTCTTTCTATATTACTTTACATACGTACGTGACCAGTAGCGTGCTCAGATGGAAAAATGTATTAAATGTTGTTAGACCTAATGTACTGGCATAATGTAATTTAGTCACACAGTACATTTTTTAAATCAAACCCCATCCCAATTTGAATTATATTGACTTTCAGTGGATCATTTTGAAAGAAGAAGTTGGGTTTTTACAATAACTGATAGTTTATTAGACTTTTTTTTTTATTTTTGATTGCAAATAAATGGAGTTTTAATTCCTAGAGCTCGTTAGCGTCAAAGTTCCACTCTCATTCATTACTGATGTTATTGGTTGTTTGCATTCCTTTTTCATCGTTGCCGACGAAAAGACGTGATCGTTTTAGATGTGAGAAATTCACAGTGAAGTCAAATTTTATTATATTTACCTATTCGTATACTATACCCATACATATACTTACACAAGCGCATAATACATAAAAAAGTATAAAGTAGACATTTCCATGATTCTAAAGGTCTTGTAAATTAGTTGGATAATCAAAAAAAAAGAAAAATCAAATTTATTTATAAGAGTCGTCAAGTGGAACTGATCTCGACCTAAAAAGATTTTTAATCGTTAGGTTATAATGTTTGCCTATCTCGTGGTTAAACTTTTGAGAGATTTCACGGAGATTTCTTCGTATATTCTTTTAAAGAATTATCAAAGGGAAAATATATATTTTTTTTAAATAATAGTATCATAGAAATTGCTTATGGACTCGCTCCAATTGCAGCTTGTATGAATGTATGTATGTTATTTAGGTCCAATTGATATACTTGTTTTATGTACATATATCGACCTATCTGTTTTATGTTCATATATCGAATTTTACGAGCCACAGGACATCTTACAGATACTGCTTCTGCCAAGTTTGTCTGACCACCCTGTTCCTTGGGTATGAGACATACCATAGAAATCTCCACATTGTTTCCGCGTCATTATTATTAAAGCAATTTCATCCCTTCGGCAACCCTTACGCGCATGACACTGTATGTTCCAACCGCCGAAAGAACGTGGCGGTATACCTTTTCTGGATTGTTTCGCCGACCGCTTTATGGCTGTATGGTTTATTCATGAGACAGTAGAAATTTCATTATGCCAGACAGCCTCCGAATACAGCCTCCCGTCTGACCTTAGCAATCTTTGCATCGGGACATCTGTGTTTTATAGACGCAGCATCAATATTTTAAGCATGAATCGTATTTGAACCTGGGGACTCGTTTGATCTAACCCCAAATGCAGCTTTTTACGGAGAAAGCTTATGAAAATGAAATTAAGTGTACTATAGCTCAAGGCTTTCATTGAGTTCACGGCAGGCTGAGTACCTTTATACAGGCTATCAAAGTTATTTATTCAACTGGAAATATCAGAACGTATACTGAATTAGATGCTTATTTCAAATCACAGAAGGAATTCAAATATTTTGACAACAATTAATATAATTGAAAAAGCTTTCGATTTATATTCGTCTGTATAGTCCTATGCACGAATTATCAACGAACGTGTTAGATGTAATGAAAAAAAATTGAATTAACGTTTAGTCTACATTTTTTATTTAAACAACAATATCTTTATATGGCTTAGCGGTAAACACCATCTACAAGTGATTAAATAATTCCTAATTCAAGTTCTGTCAAGTTCAATATATCGTTTACAACTCACGATCTTGGCCATGTGTTTTCATGATGTTTTTCTTCCTCGTGTTGATCTCGAGAAACTTAGATAAATGTCATTAAGCTTATCCTAAGCGATAAAAACATTTTTTTTAAAACACGCATTTACTCATTGATTTAAAGAATAGTACGAGGGCATTTGGTTTTTTTCAATATGTCATAAATGTCTTTCTACCAAGGATATACTCCAAATTGGAGAAGGGCATAGCTTTGAAGATATACTTTCCTAAAATTACTTTAAAACTGAAATTTATGGGCTAGTTTGTGATCGTTTTGTATTCTTATATTACTTAACAGCTTAACGACCGCGGACGCGTATTTGAGTCTTTGAAAAACAAAGGTTGCTGGCCGGCGGACTCATATATGCGTGTTGGCGAAATATCTGGAAGCTAAGAAAATTAAATTTTGGAAAGATATCTCAATTTGCTTACAAATTATAGTGAATTTATTAAAATTACAATTTTTGCCAATTCTTCGCAAAATTTTATTTCGCCAGGTGAAATTTTATAAAAAAAACGTGCGGTCGTTAAGCTGTTTTAATAGATGAAATCGATTAAAAAAACGTTTATAATTGGGCCCATTGCAGGTGAAGTGAGTCAAGTGGTATTTTAGATAAAAACAAGTTACATGCGTTGTAATATTCTACACGTATTAAAGTATCTTAAAAGTGAAGGAGTCACAGTTAATACACATTGCGATAGTCTTATCTCCGTAAAATAAAAATATGCAATACATCAAAAAACCAAAAAAAATACGTGATTCTACTTATAAATTCAAGCTTACCATTTTACTAGTTGGCTTACTTCACCTCTAATGGGGGCAATTAAAATGTGAAGGTTGGCATAGTAATTAAAAAATCACACCGTTAAATAAATACCTACCATTAATGGCGCATGACGATGAAATAAAAACACTCGCCCTACAATAAAATGCGTCTAGTACCAGGGCAGCATCTGTGACGGCGGGTGATCGATCTTCAACCGGTTGTTACTTCCTCGTACGTCTTGCAAACATTATTTATCTTCCGTGACACTTTTCTGCGTCCCTTGCGGTTAGAATGACCACCGACCCCCGCTGTAAGTCTCCGCCAGTGGACGCCAACTTACTCTTATGAGACCCCGATACATTTATATTATTTATGCATATGAGGAGCAAACACTCAAAAAGTGTTTTGTCACACAAATAAAAAGCTTGGGAAATGACGATTTAAGTGTTGCAAAAGTGACAGTTTGTTTGAATGTGTCAACTTTATGATTTAATTTTTATATGAAAAAAAACCTTTTTGAACACTAATTTTGATTTCCATTCATAGGTTTTATTATGGACTGTCAGAATTGATATAAAACGGCATTTTTCAAAAATTGTGACAAAACACTTTTTGAATGTTTGCTCCTCATATATATCTGAATATTAATTAATCAATGTTATCTTTTCGGTAGTGTAATACACGTTGATTGTTAAGTATTCCACCACCACCCGTTATGTGTATGCAGCTGCTGTTTCACGGTCGCCTTCTAAAACGCAATTCGATCAAGAAAATACACGAATTTACTCCATATATTATTGGCCCGATACAGAGCTGCACGGGACCTATCTTTCAACTGTGCCCAGAAGATGTAAATAAAAAAGAGAATGTGACTTGCTCAGCTATTTACTTTAATCGAGAGTCCACGGCGGAAGAGTTAATTCAACTCCGCGTTAAAATATTTTAATAATAAATTCAAACTGGAACATAGTGTTTTTTGAAGGGTTTGTTTTAAAAATTAGCAACAATTTTTTCAACGACAGCCGATTTGACAGCTGATAGCTGATCTCTGCTCAGTTTGGTTTGCCATTTCACCATGAATAAGCTTAGGCTAAAACAGTTTGCAAATTGTGCGAATTTATTTATTCAAAATTTGATGCCGGCCATAACGTTACAGTCAATGAAGGGCGCTATAGATATATGATTACTGACATATTCGTTCCCCAATTGAATGGCATTAATGTGGGAAGCTATGGCTTCAACAACATGTCTTACAACGCGCGATACATATTGATTGTCACTGTAAAAAACGTAGTTCATTCTATATATTCATTATACTTTTGCAGCCATTTTGTAGTAATCAAAACACGCAACATCTATAAAAAGATGTAAACTAGCACTTATATCTGATAGCTAAAGCCAGATACAATTGATATAATCTAAAGGTACACTAGGGTACAATTATCTTCTTTATTAATGAAGCTATGGGTCACTCGTAAAATAATTTTCAATTTATATTACCGTCTCTTATGCTTATTCTTGAATGTTTTTGGTACGATTCTCTGAATTGTACATTCATACATGAATGTATATTTTAATACATACATGACTGTTTCTATTATACTCCACACTTGACCTAAAACTGATATCAGTATTACTTCATTACTAGTAAGTTATGTCAAAGAACCGTGTTTCAATCCTTTTTATATTGTTGTTTAAAAAAGTTGAGATGATTCATTCGATGTCCATATGTTCTACATAGCGAAAAGGACGGTTGTTTTTTTTTTACCAGGGCTCTAGAGGTGAAGTTGAACTTTAAAACAACTAATAACTTCAAGTCCTTTTAAAGGAAATTTTGTATTCAAATCGCTTTGGTCTAAAATGGCGCCACTGCATGCTACTAAGTCTAAAAGAATAATTAATGTGGTGATTTTAGTTAAGGTCGGAGTCGGTGTCTTAACAACTCTTAAGCCCTGGTGTTTATATCACATTTATTTTTATTTTAACATTCTTTTGTCATCATTAATTTTTCATTCAGAAAAGTCTTTATTCAACAATAAGAGCAATAACTTCGAAGTCTTGAATACCTATTTCAACAGTTTTTTATAAAACAGCTTGTAGCTCAGTTTTTCTAAGAGTAAAGATAGTAGAATAGTTCTAGTGTTCAGGTAATCACTTTTTAGGATCCCGTTTTTAGTATCGGAAGTGAATGAAGAACTTTAAGATCACAGATACCAAAGTCTCGGACACAAACCCATAAATCAATTGAAAAATATTTCTAAAACTGTTCGTAATAATATTTAGCATTACAGCTAATGTCATTGCGCCAAATTTTTTAAAGTTACAGATCATACGAAAAAAACTCGATGAGAATTTTTTTGTTAGTCACTCGAGATAAATTGACACCACAAACACCCAAGTCTCAAATTTAAATTGATAAATTGAAAAATCTAAATTTGACATTGAACTTACCGGGAATCGAACCAACCAACTAAACCACAATGAGCAGTGTAATTAATACCAACGTCGTACATCACTTGACTAAAAGCTTGAAACTTAAGTATATAACTTTCTTAGCTATAATTTGCTTGTGTATTTTTAAATTGGGATTTTTCAATCTAACATTGCATGCTAGTTGCACGTTTCATCATAGCTGTCGTCGAAGTGATAATAGCTTTGATGAAATAATGTTTAAAAAAATCTCAATGAAAAAGCTCGGCAAAAATGTGACGTCGCGGCGGTGACGGGCGTCTCCATCCCTACGATGATTTACGGAATGCATTACGGCAGGCACTTATTCAAACGCCCAGGGCACGAGAAGGGTGGATGGACTCGTAATAATAGTTAATGTTTGCATTGTTTGCCTTGTGCGTCTCATAATTGTTTTCTTTGCACAGCACGTACAGTCTGCAACAATAAGTAGTGATTTTAAAAAAATAAAAATTAAATAAACCGACGAAACTTATAAAATGCTACAAAAATTCAACGTAAGTGTAAACCCAAGGGTTGGCGACCTTTTCATGATTGATAAACTTCAATTAGATACACTTAAACAGCTACATTGATACAAATAAATTCGAGGGTTCAACACTAGGGCATCCAATCCCGGGATCTCGTTCAATTTTCTGATCCCGAAATTCCGGGATTGATGCGGCTGCAATCCCGGGATTTCGGGATTGGGAAATTTTGAGCAAATCCCGAAAATTGACACGAAATTGGCAAATCGAGAATTTTATATTACTCGGTGAGCTAAAAAAAAAACGAAGTTCTGTGACACTCGGGAAAAAAGTATACCAAATCGAGATTTTCAATTTCCTCGGTGAGCTAAAAAAAAAAAAACGAGGTTTGGAGATAATCCGGGGAAAAAGTATAGCGAATTGAGGATTTCAAATTCTTCGGTGAGAAAATCCCAATCCCGGGATTGGATACCCTATTCAACACCCTTTTTATCTCCCACTTTTGTCTTTTATTGAAATCTATCGCTTGAATCCATCAGGTATTATTTTTATTAAAATAAAATAATACAGACTATCGTTCTAAAATACTGTGTACTCACCACCACCCATTTCAAGTTTACAACCTTTACTAAGTGTTTTCCGTTATACATAATTGTTAAAAACTTTTAGTGTTCGCCGGGATTATCATACTCGGTTTTTGTACGTTATGATGTTATGATGTTATGAGATGCGCTTTATTCTACTTTAACTTTAAAAAAATCTTATGTCAGATATCTATTTATTGTTAAAAATTAAAATTACAGTACATGACATAACAGCTGACGCCAATTCGCCATGCACTTGAAAAATATAATAAGACAAAATATAAAATAAAAATACACAGTACATCAAATTCAACATAAAAAGTCAAGAAATACAATAGAAAAATTTATCAAACAGTTCACAAATACCATCACCAAAAATGTCCACTTCTCTAGGCAATGCGTTGATTAATCGAACGGCCCTTGGAACTGGTGACTCATACCTCCTAAGCGAGGTATAAGTTTTTATAAATAAAAGTTTTTGCTCATTGTTTCGCCCACGTCGATAATGTGTAAAATAATATCGACTGCATAATGTACAAAACTCGGAATTGATACAATACAATCACACTATTTTTATTTTACTTGTGTATTTTTTACAATGTTTTACTAATATTCAATATGAAACTTCTTTATTTGTCTATAAATATCGTTTTTATAAAAAAACACTGAACGGAACGCAGCATACAGCAACAGTAGAAGAAGTTTCTTCTCAATGTGCATTATTTTCATTTCTCCATTATGTCTATTTTCATTTTGCCGTTCATATAGTCTGAGACAATTTACAATCTTGAAACTTTCAAAGAATATTAATACATTTTGAAAATGAAAATTGTTTATGAATGCATTCAAGATAAAATTTTCTTCGTGACATTTCAAAAACTTTGACCGTAGTGCGATATTATTTTCATTAATAATACTATGGAAAATCATATCACAGCCGTATTTTATTCGTTTTAAATAACCTCTCATATTTATTTTACAAACATATATAAAACTTAAGTCTGTGCCCCAAGAAGTAAAACAATTTTCTTGGTATCAAAGAGTCCACTCCGTAGTCTCAAGATAGTTTCAGTAGATAAACATACGAAAAGGAAAAACTTTATATAGTACATTGATATGAAAAAAGTTGAATCGTATTCACTGTGTAAACACTTGTAATGGTAATAAAACAATAACAATGGGCGTAGTATAGGGACGAGGTGAACAATAATTACCAATCGGACCGTGTATGGAAAAATCTAGAAGCAGTCAATCAAAAAGAAAATAACATTCATCTCGCTAAGCAACGCGTTGCCATGGGCGACAACCATAAATAATTGTGTAGTTTTTGAGAGCAACGATTCATAGAGAAGCTTCAAGGTTACCGGAATAAATCTGGGTATGTTATGCATACTTTTTGAATAGTGACAATCCATACAACGTCAAGAAACTAGCTGATAGATAATTGTCGATTGCACTTCTTTTTAATCCGAATCAGTCAATAAAATAATAAAATTACAGTTTTGTGCAACGTTTCTATAAAACTAAATATATTTCACGTTTAAATTGTATCATTCTATTTAACTCAAGTTCTATCCATGCATAGCAAAGCTCAATTTTTCCAATTCACTTAATAATACTGATGAAAACATTGCTTGACTGTAACAAGAATATTTTTTATCCGTTCATAATAATTTTCCCGACTTTTGACGGGGGAAAATATTTATTTCAACTACTTTATTGTACACTGTAGTCTTAATTTCGTTCGACAAACAAGTTTTACTTTTGCCCAAACAAAAATAAAACAATGTTAGGCTTGCAATAAAGTAGAGAGTCACAAAGATATTATAAAGGAACATACCGTTTTATACCACCTGCTTTAGCAAGAAAAGTTTTAATAAAATGATTGCTTTTTTAAGAATAATATTTATACTTGATCAAAAGAAATGTCTTCTTTAATGCTGTTGTAAGTTATTGGAAATATTTGAAAACTATGAGCGAATTGTTCAGTTTTATTTTAGAACAGCGGGTATTTAAAAAAGCTCCTTTGTAGGGCTTACAAAATAACCAACATTTGAAAAAACGGTCTTTGAATTACAATATTTTCTAAAGCTTGGCTTTGACCGGTTTTTGAAGTTAGACAAAAAACAAGAATAGTTCAAATACAGCGAAAAAAAGGCAAAACTAATTTTTTTGCGACATTTCACTGTGATAAAAAATACTACAATATTATTCGTTATTACTAATTAAGAAATGTGTTTAGAAAACTAAAACAAAATTCAAATCAAAAATATTGTCAAATGAACCTAAACTTAATGTTTTCAACACTATCGTATTCAACACAATTTATATTCATTATCGAGCTACATGTTTTATCTAGTATTATCTATAACCACAGCTGCCTCAAATCAAAATATAAAAGTTTGTTATGAGATAATAATGAAAATCAATATTAGTTCTTACATTTGAAACCGAGTTACCAACTTGAAAAAAACTCTGTTTTCGAATATCGTAAATTAGGTTGAAAACTGGGTTTTTAAAACCGAATTTTGAAAACCAAAAAGTCCCACTAATTAGTAAAGTATTAAGAAGTTAGAAAACCGTAAGTGTAATTATATTTTTGTCATTTAACAGTTGTCGAAAATGTCCAGATAAAAACAATTGGTACTTATAGCATTCGAATACATTCAAATATGTTGAGTTACTCACCACACTGACAGTTTTCACAAAAAATAGTTATTTAATAATTTTGTGGTTAGTTATAACAAAAAATATTATATATAAAAGAAACGATACAATTATGTTATTCAGTGGTTTTATGAATAAATCACTAGTAACTTAAAGCTATTTAAAGCTTAAAGACTTTCTCACTTATTTCTGAGCACCATTAATTTGTATGCGACTCCGTCATTGTATTTGGTAACACTTCTGGTCGCTTAATTAAGAAAGTTTTGTGTGTCTCTTTGTTTAGTTACTTAAAATGTACCGGTGCTTAGAAATAACGGTTTGTCTCTCTTTGAACGGTTAATTTATTTGCGCTTAGTCACATCCCTATTCCGCGGGGACAGTTATAAAAAACAACTTTTTGTGGTTCTTTTATTTCTGTAGAATGGGGTTAAACTTATTCGGAAGTCATATTGTAGCTGTTATTTATATGAGGGTTCTTTTTGCAACCCCTCGTTCTTCTTGAAAACTTTCATTGTTTCTTTAAAAATGTTTTGCAATCTGTTTTATATTTATCTCAAGTAAAATCAGTAAAGAGTTACAAATATTAGACCAGTTTAATTATATATGGAGAGCTAAAAAAATACCGACTCACATGAATTTAAATGTATATACAAGTATCAATGAAACAATTCTAAATATATATTATGAAACCACTACAATAACATTGAATTTTTTAAATTGTTATCTTTACTATGAAAATATTTTAAAAACATGGATTTAAATAAGATTCAAATCTGAGAACACAAATTTGAACGTCACGGCTTCGAGTCCCAGAGCGAACAGCATTTGTTCGATCGATTTATCAATTTCTGTTCGTAGGCATGGGTGTTTTTGATGACTATATATTCCTTCCCACACTTCCGATCCTTCAATAACAGGGCGCAGCGAGAGCGATTAGTTAACCACTAGTCCTGTCCTTGCTCTATCCTTTCTTCGAAAAAAAGAGAGGTTGAGCAACTGAGTAACAAAGAGTTGTCGTAGAAAAGAAAAAAAAGCTTCTGTTAAGATACTTCCATTAGGAGGCCATATGTTTCACATTAGCAGCGTACATGAATAAAAAATATATAAACATAAATGATTATTTTAATTTTATTCTTAGTTATTATTGTAAAAATAGTGTGCAATTCTGAAATGTCAATACTTTTAAGACATCTCATAATATATTCATCTTCTTTCCGATATAACTAGGCGAACAATTGGCACAAGGCAGTTTTCAAACTGTTTGAAGAAAATATCGAAAATCGGGCCGAATTTATTAGTCCCGTGATTCAAAATATCGCCCAATAAAATGTCAATTGTATGTGACTGACAAAAATGGTGCCTCTAGACATTGAGCACGGAAAAATCACCCAATTTAAGCGGACTGTTTTCCCAGATGAAATCACAAGAATACATATTTCAATCGTCAAAAAAGGGGATGAAAAATTGAGCCTGCCACTTTTCATTCATGTAAAATATATATATGCGATAATGTATTCAGGTATGGTATATACCAGAGGTGCTCAAATTTTTTTACGTAGATCGGCACTTGCACTTGCATGAAGATATCGCACCTTAAAACAAAACCGCCACAATCCCAAATGTCATGAGTAAATAGAATTTTAAGTTTTCAAATTTCTTTATTTCTTTGCCCCAACATAAATTAAAGCATAACTGAATCAAATTTTCTTGATAATTCATACATAATGTTTTTTTGAATAAATTTACATAGCTGTATTTAAATTAAGGCAGTATTTAATTTAAAATTTCGACTGAAGGTGCTTGGTGGAATTTCAATATTAAATTTGAATCCTTCACATTTAATATTTAAATTAAATAAAAATATCATTGTTATTGTAATACAATAATAATTTATACATACAACAAATTAATTTCCACAGAGCTATCACCAAATCCATCTAAAATGTGATTCGTATAAATTACAAACAGTTCTAGATAGACATATGGCAGTCTTACATGCGGTCACATTTCATCAAGTCTATGGCTAAAAGTCAATCCCATGCAGCAGTTTATCACAATTATGACTTAAAAATACGAGAAATCGGCAAGGATTATTTTTTTAAAACTACATATATACGGTATCATTCGATTTCTTACATCGTAATTTACTAATTTTTTACCCGCTGTGGTCTTGTTGCTCTACCAATCAGGTGAGTCTGGGTTCGATTCCTGTCCAATGACAAATTTAAATTTTTCCAGCTTAAATTCGAGACCTAAAGTGTACGTGTTTGTGATGTTAATCATCCTCTTGTTAATCCCGAATGACTCGCGTATTAAGTTTTTCTCATATAATAAAAATAATTAAACAATAAAATATTTGGCGCATTGGCATTATTTGTAATGCCTAATATTATAAATAAATAATATTATTTTAAATATGTAGAATTCGTAATATAAAAAAAAAGTTTAAGCAGCACTTCTATTTGTATGCTTATATAACGTATACGGGTACATATATGTATTCGCCTGGTTTATTTATCACAACCGAACCTTATTTATATGTTAAAAGCACCTCGGTTCATCCGTAATACTCAGTTCAGGTACTCATATCTCAAATGAACGAGTATTTTATACCAATGCAAGTAACTCGAGTAAATTTAAAAACCAAATGTATTTGAATTTTGATGAGACACATCTAACCGTTTTTTGATCTAAATTCTTTACTATCATCGATGGATTTGACTGTAATTGTAGAAAAAATGATTTTTCACATTAATTGAAATAATTTTTTTTCATTAGTTGAAAATGCGTGCGATGTACGAACCCAAACCCGATTCTAATTAATATAAAATTTTAATTAACTTAGATTATTCCACGTGTTTTGCTACTAACATTGACACGTGTTTCGCCTATTTCCGAGGCATCCTCAGACAATCTTACATTCACAATGCTTGTTTATGTGGGGTTATAATGCAAAACGTACTATTTCCAAAATGAGCGATAATGAGTTAGGTATGCGGGTAATTCAAGCCTGAGGAATCGACTGATCCTATAAGTTTTAATATAAAATGTCTTCAAGGCTGTCGTTTTCAATTTTAAAATCATATTTTTATGCAAATGTTATTTTGTTAGTGTTATTCTTTATAGTATTTGATTCTACTGAAAAGTTTGAGTTTTGGAAATAAACATATTATTCAAATAAAAACGGGAATCAATCTGATCATTTGCTAAAACTGTTTAATTCTTATTTTTTCTTTGAAGTATCAATAAAAGTCTAGTTGGATATAAGTCTGGTAGGGTACTATGGCGTAGAGGTTAGCGGTGTCGGCTTCCGTGCCGGATCTCACGGGTTTGAGTGCTAGTACGAACAGCATTTTTTCGATCGATTTATCGATATCTGTTCGATGGCATGGGTGTTCATAGTTTTCCTGTAAGTGTGGAGAATATCAACACAAAAATGTTTCAACAAGCGCAAAATAATGTATTGAATATGAATTGTCTCGAAATATTAAGAGATTTTTATTACCAAGTAACTCTCCGGTGTAATACGACAGAATTGTTATGGATAGGTAGGTGTATATAGAAATGACACAAAGTTTGAATCGATGTGTCCCATTATAACAAGGCCCGCGGGCCACGTGTCACAAACCTACATAATGCTGTCGACAACTTTATTTCATTGCATTCGATAATATGTATTGCAAAATAGATTTCTTTACGTCGAATCTATATTGAATTCTTTTATTATAATTTTACTTTTGATAATATTTTTGAAATGTAAAATTTTCATTTTTTTTTTAAAATATTATTATTATTTATAATTTCTTTAATACCAATGATTAACTGTAAATAATATAAAACCAATTGATATATATGTATGTATTAATATTTTTTCATGAAGCCTTCAATATTAAATATTTAAAACAATATTTCCTTCATAAAACAGTTTAAATATATAATATATGACACCTATAAATGTTTTTCTATTTAAGATTTTTTGAAAGGTAAATTCAATAATTCGCTGATGTGATGATGTCAAAAAAATGGTTGGAAAAGTTTCTAACGCTGTGACACTTTTAGTGTATTTAATCCTTAACACTTCCTCTACTTTGCTAAAAAATGCTTCCGATATATTGCCTGCCCTTAAAGAACCAGGTGAAAAATATGTTTTTGTTTTAAATGTACATCCTGGGGCTTTACCGTCTATCAAAAGGCGGTTAGTGTTAGTGGTACGTTAAGGGCCAGCAACATATCATATATTAAGTCAGTACTGTGTTTTTTTATGTGATACACTGAAATCATTCCATATAATACATGGGTTTTGCAACAAAACACAATTGGGAAACGCTAACTAAGATGCTTCGTAACGTTGACATCTCTGCTAACTATTACCTAACTATTAAAAAACTTAAAATATGTAATAAAACTTCTGAATGCTCTTAATCTATTAATTTCAATGACATAATTTTATTTTATATCTGTATTTGTACACTTATTTTGCTTCTAAAGATAAAGTTTTTTTATATAACTACATCAAATAAACCGAATAGAGTTTGCTCTGTCGATAACATTGAATGGGACTGATATATAGAGATATACCTCACGGATAAAGGGTGAATCCAGCAGTCACGTAGTCACTGAAAACTGGAAACGAATTTCCCAAAAGAATAGTTTGAATCATGACATTACGTTTTTTTTATGTTTTTTTTATCATTTTTTCCGAAAAGAGTATTACATAAATCTCTGGATATTGCTGAATAAGTTTTCCATCGATCCTAATCTTGAATTGGGTTCATATCTTTACTTGGCCACATCATTACGTAATATTATACATTCAACTTGCCGTATTTCTCACAAAAAGTTATGTAAGAATTATTAATAAAACGATTTATATTTTATTCTCAATTTTATTCTACTCATAATACGTTATGTGAAGAATATGGGATTCAAATGGAATATGTCAAATTGAATTTGATAACTTTTTTATTTCACTAATTGTGACACGTCCTGTGTTTCTTTGAGAAACATCTTCAGACAAACTGTCGTAAGGTTATTTATTAATAAAGTTAACATTGATTAAAATCACTCTTAATTTACGACCAACAAAATGGTGGTTGGATTTTTTCAATCTACTGACCTCGATTTTAATTCTTCAAAAATTTACTTGTTACCATAGCCCTATTACTTAAATACTATCTCAAGAAATTGCCAACTCTATACAATGACTTATCTACTTCATTTTCGACAAATTAGGAGACTTCCGTCTTAGTTTCCGATCGCTCAATTTTTCTTAGATACAATCAAGCCGACTTGATTGACGAGACTGATATTCGTATCGTTTTCACCAATTGTCCCAGTTAGTTGATCTGTCTTGACATTCCTATTGAATGTGAATAGAATCCTGAATCATATTGCTACATTTACGTGTAGGGCTTTATTCTAAAACCCAATAGTGTCCAAACTTTTTAGTCTTAGGGCCACACTGACTCCTCCATTGAGTCCCAATGCCAAGACCTAGCTAGTTTATCATACCAATATATTGTTGTTTTGAATAACGGGCATTTACAACCCGTTGCCGTGGGCCGTGGTGCTATGAACCTTATACTAACCGGCCAAGCTGGAAGAGCTTGGCAGTGAAGTAACCATAGCCAGTTCTGAAAGAATTTGTAGGTTTCGCTGTCTGTTAAAGAAGTATTTAGATATCAGAAGATTGCGTCTAAAGCTGTTTTCCTATTAACTTATTGATATAGTAGTCACCTGCCTGCGTAATAAAAAAAAACTTTCTTTCTTGCATTCTTTATTTTATTTTATTCTAATATATGCATTATTATTCATATATGCTTCCTTCCTATACAGAGCATATGGTCATCACACGGTTCCTTCCAGATTCTCTATCCCTCTCCAGTCTCTCCGTCTTCCCAGGTCATCCTATTGTCCCGTAGCTCCGCTGAGTACACTCTATGGATAGTAATCAGTGGCCTTCCTCAACGTCGAGATTTAATCCGGCTGGTAAAAGACACACGAAAGGATTACAATCTCCTGGGCCACCCGCATGTCCATGACAAGTCCTGGACCTGTCGTTATGATACGAGATTTTATATATAATAATATATGTATGAAAGATTTTCAATATCAATCTTTTTCCATTCCTGAAATTTCATCAGAGCATTACAAAAGTAAAGCTTTTCTCCCATAATAAATACCCAGCGATCTCTCTTACATTTTACTGCACATAAATTCTGTCGTTTTATGGCATATATAAAATAATATATTACGTCTGGGCATATATATATATATATGCGAGATGTCTCTCCCGGGGGAAACATATCTTAGACATTATTCTTTCCAATTTCCCTTTGCATTTTTATAATACCTTCGCAATTTCAGGTCATATATACATCTTTACCGATTCGATTATTCGTATTGAGACATATGTTGGAGTCGTGAATATATTTGACGACGTCCTCTTAGATGCGTGATCATTTTATACATATATTTTTACGGCACAGTAAAGCATATGTTATTATCCGTACGTAGTACTTTATTAAAAGCAGGGGCTTTAAAGGGTCTGATCGTATTGTATGAATTATTGACAAAATATATTTTTTTGATGTATTCATTGTCAATAATTCTTGACGAAAAGGACTATATCGACCGTGGAAAGGAAAAAGGACGTAACCCACACATATAAAATTTTACAGGAGGCGCAAAAAACCTGTTTTGATGATTTAGGGCCATATGCAAATTATGAAACATACACAACCTCGACGTGCACGGAGACTTCTGAACTGGTGTTTAATTGATATAATCTAATATTAATTAAAGAAATTGTCTAGGAAAAACCTTTTTTTCCGTCTGTTTTCTTGGATTCAATTTTCACAAGCTCATTTTTTTCAAACTTAAAAGCTCAATTTAGATACTAATTCGGCTTTTGCAGCTTAGATCCTTTTGATATAACATGTATCAAGTTTAATACATTGTGATTATCGAAAAAAACCTGTTTTGAAGAAACTGTGGGTTACGTCTTTTTTCCCTTCCACAGTCGTTATTATATTAAAAAATAAAACACTCGTTTGTATTCATTCCACTATGCCACATTCCACTAAGCCGGTTTCGCTCCTGTCCTTCCAGTACCGACCTTCAAAAGTAAATGAAGAATTTTTACAAAATAGTGTTTTATTTTTTAACTAGCTGACCCAACGAACTTCGTAACACATCAGAATCAATAAGTGTTGTGTTAACTTGATAACTTGAAACATGATGACTACCGAGCCAACCTTTAGTTGTAAATTGTGCGGTGGCAATCCAGGCAGATCCAATGAGTTTAAAAATTCAGTTGGATAATTGGTTGCTTCGTCTTCGTTTGTTAAACGGTCGATAGATTTGAAGGAATGTAGTGGACCAACGATTTGATTTTGAATTGTGATGTTTAAATGATCCACATCTTTGTTCTTCGCCGCAAGAATTGCTCATTCACTCAACCAATTGTGATTTTTGTGATTAGACGTTTGGGAACATTTTGTTGATGAAGCCGTCCTTCGTTGAGACAAAATTGCTAAAATTCGGCGGAAACGAAATCAATCTGTTCGATTTGTCAACAGGAACACGGTCCTTACCGACAATAGTCGAAGATTGTTTTCAAGCTAAAAGCATTTTTCTCTTCTCCTTCGGGGCCGAGTTAATAATCCTCAAATTCTCATGACTATTAATTTACATGCTTCCAATTTATTCTTACGTGGGCGAAACTATGAGCAAAAACTTTTATTTCTAAAAACTTATACCTCGCTTAAGAGGTATGGTTCACCAGTTCCAAGGACCGTTAGATTGATCAACGCATTGCCTAGAGAAGTGGACATTTTTAGTGATAGTATTTGTGAACTGTTTGTAAAATTTCACTATTTTATTTCTTGATTTTTTATGTTGATTTTGATGTATTGTGTAGTTTTATTTTATATTTTGTCTTGTTATATTTTTCAATTACATGGCGAATTGGCGTCAGCTGTTATGTCGTCATGTACTGTAATTTTATTTTTTAACAATAAATAAACAGATAGTCAGCAATTGCTTGGAGAAATCTTCGGCAAATGGATCGTTTAGCAATGCAACTCGCATATTTGTCGTCAGCTGAAGTTTCTTCACATAGCGCCAGAGTCAATGATTTGAGGCAAGCGTTTATTTCATCAGCAGCGGTCGATCTATCTACGTGGCCGCTATTCCAGAAGAAAAAACTGCTACAGCATTTTTTTATCTCGCACGAACAGTGGCCATAATCAATGACATGAGGAATGTCTTCCCAGCTCCACCGGGCGCATCGAGAAAAAATAAGCCACCATTTTCATCATCAATTACCTTCATTAACGTATCGTAAATTTCCTTCTGTTGAGGGTTCAACAGTGGTACATTCGTTCAAACTGATTGGTTCAATGCATCTCGATCATATTCGCGTTCACGTTCCGATTCTCGATTGAAAGCGTCGTTCATTCCACGATATGGCGTTGGCATTCCTAACTTGACTAACAATCTGCCGCACATAAGGTAACGCATGTCTTCGATCAAAAGCAAAGCCTGGTTATGTTTCTCTTCATTCATCTCGAGATCGGGATTCCCTGAACTGACACGAATTGGATGTAAAATGTATTCGGACATGTCATCCTTGTACTTGTTCCACAGTTCACGGGGATTCGATGGGAAACATGTCAAAATAATGATAGAAAATAATGTGCGTATCTGACTTGGAGATTCAGAAACAATTTTTTCAGCGATTGTCATGTCCCAATGAGTATCATTTTCAAGCAAATTGAGCTGTTGACATGCAAGTAGAAGCATTCGTCATTTTTCGGATGTACTGTGTAAATGCGACCAAGAGCATCAATAGTCATTCAGATGAGCAGGAACCGCATCGCCTTGCTTTCGACGTTAAAATTTCTTCGATATAGCTTTCCAAGTGTAATAACGCGACATCTCAGAGTAGATCAAACAGTTATCATACCTAATTATAAACAAAATTATCATACCTAATTATAAACATAACCTTATTTCAATATTATCCGATTTTCTTTCGTTTTCATTTCATATCATCGATTTTTTTTATTCTAATCTATACTCTAAATTTAAAATTATTTATAAGTCAATCGTATGCAAAAGAAGCTGAAACAAATGAATTTTGGAAACATTGCCATCTAGCGGGTGAAATCTGCATACAACGACATTTTCATTATTTCAAGCTGTTCGCCATTTGAAAACTGTATGAGAATATTAATTTTCTGCATAATTTCTTTGCCGTGATATTTTTCCGATGTTTTAATGCTTATTCTGCTATTCTAGGCGGATACGAATTTAATAAATCAAAGATCATTACAATCCGTACTGCCATTCTCGAGATATACTTGGTGTAACCAATCCCACTTTGTTTTATATATATAGATTATGTATGTAGGTATATTCTTAATTTTTTACGTAATCTTATGACGTGTCTTTGTTTTTTTACGGCAGTTTTTAAATTCTTTTAAAACTCATTGTATATCTTTTTACTAATCACAATCATGATAAAATATATTCAAATAACCATTATATTTAAATGTGGAATTAAAACAAAAAAAAGTTATTCAATTTTCCAAATTGACCAATTGACAGCTAGCGCCTTGAAATAATTTTTAATATATTAACTAAACGTTGTGATTAATGTTTAATTGCATCAAAATTTGTTAATTAAGTAAGCCTAATGCTTACCATCGATCCCTTTTCGCGTTAATTAACGCTTTCGTCGAAACAAGAATCAAATAATAATTAATCTCACTTATCCTCTGATCAAATTAAACAAAACACTGCAGAAATTTAAATAGAGATCGCCTGCTCGAGTTTTATTAAAAATACTTTAAAAAAGAGATGCCGGTTTATTAAGAGGAAGAAAAAATGAATTTGTGGATTATATTTGCATGCCATCTCTGCTGTAGAGTTTACCTGCAGTAGATGGTGCGGTCGACAGTTTTTGTATGTCTTTGAAAACAGCAATAACGTTTTGACATTACCTAACAATAATTATACATATTGGAAATCATATTTTGTGTCTGAATATCAAAATGGCAACCTTTACGCGTCTCTAGGAATCGCTCTACCCGAAAAACGTACTATTATTTACAGCCGTCGCCCTTGAAAACGAGGCGATTAAAACTACTAAACGATATGTGCTCTATTTTCTTACTAAACAACTCCAAAATACGGAATAGCATTTTTCGACATCAATAAAATATATTTAGTCCAAAGCTTCACCCTTTTTATAGGAAAATATCAAATTTAAAAAAATATAAATTTTTCTTAAGAGCCAAAAAAAATAACCAATGCTCCATTCCATATTAGATAAACTTAATAATAAAGAGATATTATTCACTCGCATGTCCGAGATCTGAAATGATAAATTTATAAATTGAAAATCGACCTTGCCGAAATTCACTTCAAATCAATTTGACTGTAGACTATAGAGATGTACGTTACTTATAAGGTCACTTTGAAAAAAAACAACTTAATTTACTAACTTAAGCCGTAAATTTCACGTAATATACCATGTATCGCTGAGCTGTATTTTCACTTTAAATGACGATAATTATTCGTTGATATGTTAACTATTTTAAGCTGATGCATCCTTAAAGTTACATCCGCCGACCTATAGACATTCATTTTTTATTCACTTTGTATTGTACAATGTAAAGAAAGGACAGAAGAAAAACCAGAGACAAGAAAAAAGATTAGAGAAGATTGGTCTGTGAATGAGGCACGGTGAATTTACATTATTGTTGGTATACCAGTATACCTTGAATTATTTAAGAAGCTTTTCTTAAAGTGGTCCAGTTTATACCTTCACCACTACCAAAGTACAAGAGATTGTTTTCTTGGTATAGGAGCCCATCCCGATGATTAATTACAAAGATCTTACATTTGAATCGTCTACATTTTTAGACACTTTCACACGTTTTGTCACGAACGACTCAGGGTGGCCTATCTGCATCTTAATTAATGCATTCGATTGCATGGATGAACTTTAAATGAAGCTTGGAAAATATTTGTATCGTATTTAAATGATAACAAAATTTACTATCGCCAAGTTAAAAGCTATTGATGATTTGGATTCATTTTACTAATTGGTTGATTTTAACGAAGTTCAATCAATTGGGGAAGTAATCACATAAACAAATACAATCGGTAATATCGTGATTATGGTTAAAAGGTAATTTGAAAAATCATAACATGGATACGCCTACTGATTTAAACGGTAGAAAATTTAAATTAACTTTGATTATTCCACGTATTGTGTTACAAACTGTGACACGTGTTTCGCTTCTTTCAGAGGCATCTTCAGACTTACTATCGCAAAGTTTGCTTAAGTAATGAAGCAAGATTGATTCTAACATTTTAAAATTATAAAATTACAAAATGGAGGTTTGGTTTTTTTCCTTTTAAGAGGAGCAAGGAGGGGGGTGTAGAATCGAAATAAAGCAAACAGATAATGATACTAATTATACTAATGAGTTGTAAACAATCAGAATGGGATTTTTCCTTTTTAAGGGAAGCAAAGAGGGGATTATAAAATCGAAACAGTGCATTTTTAACAAATTTAATCATACTACTAATGATTCATTACTTAAGCAAACTTTGCGATAGTAAGTCTGAAGATGCCTCTGAAAGAGGCGAAACACGTGTCACAGTTAGTAACACAATACGTGGAATAATCAAAGTTAATTTTAATTTTCTATTAAAATGAATTTCCACAAAGTTACCGCCGAAACCATCGAAAGGATTTAAACGGTGGTTATTTTGAACGTCGTACTATTTTATTCATATTTTACTTAAATAAATTATATTCAAAAACCTAGAAAAATATAGAAAGGGTGAATTCGGAAGATTTGCTAAGTTTAAACTGACTTTACATATTTGAAGTAAAGAGCCTTCACTAAAAAAACTAGAAATAAATAAATATAATCAAACAAATGACATCTTTAATATCCAAAGAAATAGCAACCAATCACCGTGACTAAAACCATTACAAGATGCTAATATAATGCTAATTTATGCATAATCACTTGAATTTAAACTAATTTGCTTTGAATAATTGTTATCGTTCCAGTAAACAATAAAGTCAAATTATTACAATTAATACTTTATTTTTGTTAATATTATTTTTTCAAACAACACAGTTTTTTTTTAAATCTATAGAACCAATATTTTTTTTTTATGTATAATGTCATTTTTACATGGTTTTTATATGCGGTGTTTAGTGAAACGTATCTACGTGTAAAAAAAGAGTTGCGTGTAATGTATATATTTAAAACAAACAAAAAAATACGGAAAGATGTCGCTGATGTATGAAAACATCATTGTTTGATCGTCTTTTTAAACATGAAAGATAATGACAATACTAATAATAATATAAATTTTATGTTTTGAATACTAACAGGTTTTCGTTCTGTGCTATTTAGTACCATTATTTTTATTCGAAAATGTTGAAAGAGATCACAAATCATATTTCTGTGTCTCACTTTTTCTGTCAAATTTGACTGGTGCTGCCAGAAAAACATCTTTGAGAAGTTTCCTGACGTTTACAAAGCTCTTCAAAAATGATAAAATAAGCACAGAATCAATCTAGCGTGCGGTAAAAGTAGACAATTTATTTCTCAAAGTTTTTTTTTAGCGACAAATTGTGAAGTTTATGAGAATGAAAAAACGTATCTTTATTTATAAATTATTATTCTGCTTTTTAATATGCAGACTGTGTAAACATTTAACAATTGTATTTATTTATTTTTTGATCATAATATTATTTTGCTATTTTTTTAGTCTATTACAAATACAAATCATATTTGAACATTCGAACTTTGTTTATTTGTAACCAAAGAAACAGATAAATTAAAATGATTTCTTTTTGGTAATAAATTTATAATAAAAGTACTTGTTTTTTTTGCATTTAATGAAAAAATATTCATTTTGTGTATACAGTGTATGATAATTTATAAAAAAACATGAATCAGTTATCTATTTGTTGTTATCAAACGTAATCACAATTTCGTATTCAATGATCATATTTTGTTTTCAATCAAAAGTATTATTTGTTTTCTTTTGATTAAATTGCGTGAAATTAGTATACGCTGTAACTCAAAAGATGGCAATGATTATATTCAATAATCGTGATCTAAATTAATGAATTTTGTTGGTCGTTAACACACAAAACCAGTAAATAAACAAAAAAATAATTGTAAAATTAATAAATACGTGTCAGTACATTATTAAAATATAATGATTATCTAGTGCACCTTGCTTGACTCGTGTGAATTATATTTTTATATCTCTTATCGTGTTTCACGTCAATGAAAATTAAATTGATTGCTTATAACCGCCGACTAATTCAAAAAAGAATCCAAACTCACAGTTTTTATAAGACTTACATATATTGTAGAGACGTTGATTAAATGACAAACATCTTTCTTTTGTATAACGATTACACCAAACCTTTTTGTATTGTCTGGGACAAATATTTTGATTTAAATACGACTTCCATGCGCTCATTTAGTGGAGATACAAATATAATTTTAAACCTCTTAAGTCAATCAATAAAACGCATATGTAACAACGAGGACACTAATAAAACTTCTGGATGGGTCAAGATCAACTATCGAGTAGTGAATGCTATCAGTCTTTTAGCTACTACAATTTTTGGTCATCGATTCAAATGTCATAATTTTAACTGCCATATATTGTTGATTTGTATGACCCTCAATTAAACGCAAGCAGTTTACCACTTTGTCAATTGATCACACTTTGTCAATTTATTGCCTACAAATAGTCGCTAGCATATTTTACCGTCTACAATCAATGCGACGTGCGATTTTTTATTCAATTCACTGAGTTAAGCTGCGATTATCATATTTTTGGAATTCTATGCTCTGTGGGAGTACGAAAATAAAGAATAGGGGTATGGAGCAATTTTCCCTAAGCTGCGCGCGCGCGCGGTCGCTCAATCGTTCCAAGATGGCGCGCACTCTTATAAAATTATTCAAATAATATTTTTTATATTAGTCCTAGTTGACCGAAATTAAGTAGATAAATCAGATTATTTTACTAGAATCAAATTATTATCAGATAAAGAAAATGGAGTATATGATGTAATGATTAGCTTTAAGAAACGACGTGAAAAACTAGACAATTTTAAATAAACATATACAATACGTCAATCACTTTATGTAATACTGATTGTTTGTTTCATTCCGCTTGTTTTCTTAATTTGTGCATGATTTTATTTTATCTAAAAAAATAGAATGAATTCTTTTATTTTTTGTTTTATTTAAACCGAAATCAATTGGCTGAATTTTGTTTCGCATTCGACTGGTTGAGTGGCCATGCTTGACACACTGCTTGCAATATTCTCTTGTTCAAACGAAGCAACACAAGACTGATACAAATAGTATGGTGAGAAGTGTTCTGAATGATTAATCGGTAGCCATTTCTCTTTTTGTAATGTGAATTTTGGCCATATCGACTGCTCTCATTCGACGATGCAAATTTGAAGCGAGCAATTGATTGGGTAATTTTATTGATGAATTCAGTCAGATATCTGTATTGTTCGACGCTGTTGTTGTTTTGTTTTTTTTTCGTAAAACGTTTGGCATTTGAATATCCTTTCGCATGTATTCAAATAAACCATTTTGTTCGATCATTTTTCCATTGAGCTAGAATTTCGCTCTATATGCTTTCAAGCAGAAATTAAAAAAACAAAAACAATTTCAACAAGTTCAATTTTGAAAAAAAAGGTGTTATTTTATGCAAAATTGATGCATACATTATGTCTCCTATTTCTTTTACTCACTGAAAGAATTATTCTATCTCTTTGTTGTGTTATATATGTACTCATCCTTTTTTACCGTGTTCACTCCGTTTGTATAAAATGTGGCATTCTAATGAAGCCTGTTTCAACAGAAGTTCTAACAAAAACTGCTTGTTACTATGTTGCCAAACCTCTCTTTTTTATAAAGAGTTAAGATATATATCGTTGAGGTTAGTTAAGTTATCATGGTTAGGTAATCTCACTCGCCACGTTTCGTATTGAAAATTGGATCGGTGGGAGTAGGAATTGAAAAATCAGACCAATATATAGATACCGGCATTGCAATTATCAATACAGGTATAACAACAAAAAATTAAACAAAACAAAATATATGTCCAATAACGGGCAAGTTAATCAAAATCGGTATTTTATAGTTCAAAATATGATTAAAAATTCCGTCGTTTTGCCAATCATTTAATAGAAAATAATCATAATTTTAATCAGATATGTAATTTAGAAATACTCCACCGAGTAAATAAAAAGGGTTTAAAGATGAATAGCTTAGAATTCTTAGAAATTAATAAAACTCTTAACAAAAAAGAAATATTATTAAATAATATTCTTAATAGCACAGGTGGTTCCCCGTTACTCAAATTGTTTCCAATTAATAGAGTAATCACAAACCTAGATGATTGATTGTAGCTCATTAGTTTAATAGTTTGTTATGTTTAACGTCATTAGTAGTATGATTAAATTTGTTTGCACTGTTCCGATTTTATAATCCCCTCTTTGCTTCCCTTAAAAAGGAAAAATCCCAATCTGATTGATTACAAATCATTAGTACAATTAGTATCATTATCTGTTTGTTTTATTTCGATTCTACCCTCCTTGCTCCTCTTAAAGGGAAAAAAACCCAAACCTCCATTTTGTAATTTTATAATTTTAAAATGTTAGAATCAATCTTGCTTCATTACTTAAGCAAACTTTGCGATAGTAAGTCTGAAGATGCCTCTGAAAGAGGCGAAACACGTGTCACAGTTAGTAACACAATACGTGGAATAATCAAAGTTAATTTAAATTTTCTATTAAAATGAACTTCCACAAAGTTACCGCCGAAACCATCGAAAGTATAAAAATTCCGTCATTGAAAAATGTTATATCACAATCATAAACGGGTGTTTTTCATGAATAACTTACTGTTTCTTAAAATAATACTTCATTGAAAAGCTGATCAATTCTGGAACCTGTCAATATTGATACCACCCTTTTTAAAATCCATATCCGGTCCAAATGTGGAGCATATGGTATCCTATGAAGGTATTTGAACAGAAGTTTTTCTACGACGACTGCTTATTACTCAAGGGCTCAACCTTTTTGTTTTTCGAAGATACGAAGAAAAGAAAAGATAAGATTACGACAGGAACAGTGGTTAGCTAATCGCTTTCGCTGAGCCTCATTATTTCTAGATAGGATGAAAACGATAAAGATTTTAGACATTACAAACATTCGAACAGAAGTGTTCTTACTGAGGTCTGAACCCGTGAGATCCGTCACGGCAACCAACGACTTAGACCACTGCAATACGGACCCGACATATTTAAATTATTTCATTAAAATGTGTGATGATTTTTGTACATTGAAAAACCGATTTAACCAGTGTTTTGCAATTATTACAACCGATATTTCGCAATTCAAAATACACTACGAATACCCGGTTAATGTACTACCGTATTGCAATCCATAGATGGGAGGATATTTCAGCATGTACAATTTTCCTAAATTCATTTGTCAATCGGTTTGTGGATTTTTACTCGAAGGTTTGCAATGTTTTAATAAATTTGTTTTAAATAGTTTGTAACGTCAGCTTATGATATTTTAATAGTTACTCAAGTTGTGTTTGTGTTTTTACTACATTATAAATGTTGTTTGGTTTGAAAATGATTTTATTTTTAAAACACATACGCTTTTTATTTTCCTCATAACCGTGCTGATTTCCCCAGAGGAAATCGTTCTACGCAGGATCGGAAATGTGATTGCATTACGCTTCAATTTACCACTTGTTATTCTGATGTCCTGTGCGGGGAAATTATTCTTACTGGACGTATTGTAATTGTTATCATAATGCCCAGTTGTTTTTATGTGTTCTTATTTTGCATAAGTAATCCAAATGACATACGTGCTACGCCTTTAATATATGATATAAAATAACTTTCTAAAAAAGTGTAGTGAATACGCCAAAATATTTTCATTTTATTTTTATGTTTGCGCGCTTTTTAAGAAAAGCATCAGAATCTATCTATCTATATATTATCTTTAAAATTGTAAGTAGATGTAGAATAGATTTATTTGTCACTATTTGATTATTTATTTTAAGGGCAAAACCCCATTAAAAATAATTGGTGTCGAAATAACTACCAACAGTTCAAAAAATAAAACACTCTTTTGTTTTAATTCTACGTTTATTGCTTTTAATTTAATTGTGATAAAATAAATTATATTGAAAAAATTACCAGTTTGAGAAATACCTTAAAAATTATAGCTAGTTTTAGATGCAATTGAAAATTAATATAATTTATCTTTAGAAAGTTTTAAACATTTTAATTGTATTCAATTTAATATCACTTATTCATGTTTAATATTTTTATCTGTAAATTACTTGCATATTTCTATTACGAATTATTTGTTTCACCCTCAAGTGTACCATAAGTTTAAAATGTTCGTGATGAGATATAAAAAGTGATCAACTGTTATATTTTACAATATTCCTGTAAACTAAATCAGTGGTTCTTAACCTGGGGAGCGGGAGAAATTTCTTTTTTGACATATTTAAAAAATATATTAAATTTAATTAAGTATTTCGACTGAGGGTGCTTGATGGAATTTCAATATCAAATTTGAATTGTTTGAATTTTGTACTTTTCTATGAGTTTTGTCGCTAACGAACCGGGTTTCGCCTTTCGGCATCTTCAGGCATTCCAAGTGCACGGATGTACTTGAACTGACGCTCCCACTCCGCGTCAATTCAAACAATTCAAATATTAAATTTATTAAAATTAAAATTTGAGATTATTTTCTTGTACATATTTACATATATGTTAATGTATGAATATATTTTTTAATTAAACAAATAGCTTGTAATAAATGTAAAAAATAAAAAATAGGAATAAATTTTCAAAAGTTCGCGAGAACATATTTCAAGGGGGTGCCGATTATTTGAAAGGTTAACAACCAATGAACTAAAAACACTGCTTTATTTTATCTTGTTTTAATGGAAATTTATATATTAAATGATATTTTGTGTGTTGAACTATCAATGATCTTTTTCTCATGTTCACTGACCTTGTTTGTTTTGCCCACATATTAATTATTGCTTTGGCATAAGATGTAAAAATAGTATAATCAGAATTAGTGGATGACTGTTATCAATTAATCAAGCACATAAATGTCAAAGGTAACATCAAAATTATATTTATATATAAATCGATAAACCTATAAATAAATCTGTGTATTATATTTGAGTGCGAAGCAATTGCGCAATAGCGCTTTTCCAAACAAAGCTTTGCCTGTGAAATATGGAAAATGCCGTTTTAATAACATTAAATTCTCGAGAATGTAAAAATAAAACAAGTACATTGTGTTACACATTAACATACGTAGTTTTCGATAATAAATCATATTAATAGTCAAATAAGAAACAATCAAAACGAAGCAAGTTTAATATAACACATATGTAGATATTCTCCGCAAAAAGCTATAATCATTGATGATGCCTATCAATTATCCTATTATCTGTTTGTAAACGTGTATATATTTAAAATTTCAGTGACATTTACATTAGTTTTAGGTTTAATTATATTCAATAGATCTTCTCTACTCTATAACGTGTAATCATACTTAAATTAACCGTACATTATATGAGCCCCTGAAAGGGGAACTGAACCAAGTGATATTCTTGTGTGAGTTAGATGTGTTATGATATTCTACATGTTCTAAAGTATCGTAAAAATGAAGTGATCTCAGTTTTTCTTAGCATTCTTTTTTCTTAACTATTTTTTGTCAAGCAGTGGAGTAAGCTTACTTTAGAAATACCGCCCTCGTTTGATCGGAAAACTAACAACAATAGTAAATATATATTCGTCGACATCAATGGACGTGTTGTCGGTTTACACACACAATATAATATTCATTTCATTGTTTCAAAGCGTGCAAACTTAGGCGAGATCTAACTCGAAAGGAAAACTTCTCCCGAGACATATCCATTTATAAAAGCGCCACTCCATATATCAAATTCTTGAAAAAGTATTATAATCAAGCTGAACAATGTGATGGTGTTGTTTTGCAGATAGAGCACGTACCTCGAACCTAATGAATTATGGAGGAAGCGACGGAATAAATGGAAGTTAAATAAGTTTTACGAGTTTGCGTGGAAGGTGGGCTTTATGTCAGAGCTTTTAAATGGCTAGCCTCTTAGTAGACTGAGCTCATCAAAAAAAAAGAGTGAAATAGTCTACAGCGACTGCTATTAATACGACAAATTTTAAGTGGTGACTTGTTTGCAAACATTCGTGCAATTGAAAAAATCTAGTTTTATTATTATTTTGATCCAAAAATCCTTATTATATTATTTCACTTATAGTTTACTATATTTAATAGAAAGTAAGCCCCCGGCGTGCTTAAGCAGCGACCTCTTATTATCTTACAATAAATTGATAACTCTCATACAAAACATTTTTTTTAATGGAATGTCATTCCTAATGATTATTTTAAATATATCCAATAAGGAGCATATGTTTTTCTTCTGCAGTTTATCTTAACAGAAGATTTTTCACAACGACGGCTTGTTACTCTTTTTTTAACCCTTTGCCGTAGAAAAAATACGTTTTTACTTAGCACGCCGGCTATAATTTCCAATTATTAATTTTATTAATTATTGACGAGATAACTCGTCTCTGGCGTGTTGAGCACAAAAAAATGCAAGATAACTCGTCTGTGACAGCCATAGCGTTGAAAAAGTAGAAATAGTCTGACGTGGCTAGAACAAGATGACTGGTTAATTAATGCCACGCCTCGTTTCAAGTCTTAAAATTAGGAGTTGTAGACATCACAAACATCCATACCTTTAAAGAGAAATTTAAAAATCAATTAAAAAATGAAACTTACAGTATTCGAAAGTAGCACTCGGGAGCACCGTGATTGAAGTCAGCGACGTTCACCAGTTGGGTACAAACCCATCAAAAAAAAATAGTAAAATACCAGACGAAAAATGATGTCACTGAAAAAACCCTTCAAAAATGGTTGAAATTTCAAAGAGATACGCCCGGTAAAAAAATATTTTTGTTTTTTAAACGTATTCCAGTTTAATACCACTGTCCAATACAATATCAAAATAAAGATGGAAGCAACCTTTTAACACCGAAAGCTGATTTCTTAGGTGAAAAGTTTGCGACGTAAATCACTTACATGAATTGTTTTTAAGTTGGTGCAAAATAATCCTAAATTTCTTGTTATGATATGGCGTACAGAATACTGTAGTCGCTTTTATTAATTATTCACGAATAAATTAATTGTGCTATGGTATTAAATTAGAATTATTGTTGGAAACGCGAAACACTTGCCGGTTTACTTGAAAAAAGGTTTCATTAAAAGATAAACTGTTTTTGAACGAAAAATGTTCAATCTTTGTAATCTTTGAATTTTGTAACACAAGCTTTAGCCATGTTCCATCCATTTTTTGAATAGTAATTTGCTTTCATTTTCATAAAAATAAAACACTTTTTTGTATGAATTAAAGATTTATAATTATGTAAAATTGTGGAAATAGTGTAAACGCATGTTTTTTTAAACCATGTTCTCTGCCAATTTGGAGTGGACTTAGTTACTCAACCTCTCTCTTTTGAAGAGATATAGGGTATAAGGATAGGGCTTGGCTATGAGTAGTAATAAGCTAATTGCTTTCGCTACGCCTTTTTCGATTTTTTTACAAACGATAAAAAGCCTTTCCATCAATTATTAATATTAGGATGTTTCCCCGAAAGGCCGTCATACTTGTAATTTTTTACAAACTATATTAAATAAAAAAATAGTTATATTATATACTTTTATACGTTTTTATCGTTTGGAAAAAAAATGTAAACCAATTTTCTACAAATGACTTCATAAATATTGTTGTTTTAAATTATAAAAGGTATATATTTAAGATTTAAAAGCAAACGTGGTTTATAAAATAACGCTTCTGAAATCTTTATCGGGCGAACGTTAAAGTATTATATTATACAGTATACACCAATATGAAATATGTAATTTCATTGTTTTACAAAACTTTGAAACATTACTTAAACAAAAGCTACCCTTTCACTATCTTATCTTTAAACATAAAGCTATTTGTAGATTTTCATGACGCACAATAAACAAACAAACGTTATAATTTCGTTAAAAAATATTTATAGGAAGTGTATCCGCATGTTTATTGCTTTGCGTCGCGTAATGGGAATCCATAATAAAGATATTTTTACTTTAGCTTTAAGCTCATATGGACCGCTTCCCTTTTTTCACTGCCTGAGACAGAACCTTTTTTTATTGTTGTAGGTTTTTCTTTCCATTGTCACGGACACAATCTCATTTATTTTCATTATTTAATCCTGCGTTATTTTTTTTTCGTTCCGCTTTGAGGAGATTTTTTATTTAAGTAATCTAGGAGACCTTCCCTGAATAAGCGTTAGGAAAAATTTGCTACTTAAAATAGATTAATAATAACTCATGCGACAAGTATGCTTTTCGAATCTTTTTATAAATGTACATTTAAAAAAACTGATTGTACAGCTTTGATAAGTTTTGACAGCAATATTAATGTCTTGTCTTAAGACATCTCTTTGATACAAGATACATTCTCGAGCAGCCTTTTATATAGCTATTTCTGAAAAGGGTCGTATAGAATTATTTGAAATTAAAAAACATAACGAAAGTTATTTCTGAGAATCTTACAATTCAATGAAAGTGACATTACCTTAGATTCATCTCTATATTGTTACTATTCTTTATCAATTATGGCGACCAAGCAAACTATTGTACGCGACTCGATACCATTTTCGTTCTGTATTTTCTTCAAACACATTCTTGACGTACTGTATCGAGTTTATTTGTTCAACGCTGCCATTCTCCCAGTAGCTAATCATGGCACATGGCGAAGAAAAACCGTAGAATGAACTTAGAGAACAGATGCTTGCGTCAAATAATGGAGGTGAGGTGGGTTGATATTGTGAGGAATTTGAAGATTAGGAAACGTACAAGACAGCACCCCGTCACGTCAGTGGTTATGAAGTGACGTTCGAACTGGCTGGTCACGTGCTGCGGATACCTACGGAAAGGCCTAATCTTGCCTGCCTTTTCTTCTGACTGGTGGGATTCCAGCGTCCTCGAAGACCTTCGGGTACTATTCATAGAATGTACTCAGCGGAAAACATGGAGGTGCCAAGTGGTGGCCATATTATCCACATAGGGAGCGAATATGGTCAGAGAAGAAGAATAAGTATCGGGCTACTATTTGAAGGCGTTTATCACAATTGTTATTTGATTAGCGTAGTGATAGCACTGTTAAGCTTTCGCCGTAGCCGATTACGCGTTTAAAAAATAGAATATTCTAATACTTTAATTTTACAATTGATTTATGGCGTTGTATCTAAATATTTTTTTACGTAATAAATGTTAAAATATTTCTTTCGATTTAATATACGTAATTTCAATTTTTTTCATCAATTTTACCATTTTTAACTACTAGCGCACCGTAACGTTAACTAACGTACAATCATAAAAAAATATTCTTATTTACTATATATTTAAGAGTAAATGTGAAACTCTTTCCAGTAGAACAATGTATAAGTAATATAAATGTCAAAATAATAAAATCGATGTAAATAAAAAATGGTTGGATAGCGGTCTTGGTAATAATCATACTTAGTTTAATGTTGGAAATCGACACTTTTTTCTGTTCATTTTTAATCAATTTGTGACCAAAATGATGCCTGTCAAAGATAAAATTCTCTTTACCGATTTTGTTACAACTTACATTAAACAATAGTTTATCGGAAAATAAATCAATTTTTGCTAAATGCATTTTGTTGAAGTCTAAATACCTGCTGACAAAGTTAAAAGTAATTGCTTCAGATCTAAAAATTGTAGTCAACAGCTTCCCGTTTTTCTTTTTTAAAAGTTAAACTATTATACGATTTTATCTCGACAAATGAGATAAAAATTTGTAAGATGATCGTTTTATTATTATTTCTTCATTCTCTCATCTTTTGCACCGGTGGCATCCAGCCGAGAAAATTAGCATGGCCATAAATTTGCAAGCGTAAATCTCGGCGCTGTGTGGAGAGGCACTCAGACGACGCCACAAAGGCTGGCGTTGCCTGCTACGCCGCTACGAGCGTAGCGAATGACTAAGACATAGAAAGGCGCTGGATCACTAATCTGATGAATCCGTATGAAGTCTTTTTTAATTTTTTAACATTGAATAAAAATACACAATCGATTTTACTCGCTTAACGAGTAATTATGAAGCACGTTTGGACGTCAACGAACTACTTGTACATTTTGTAGGACTTGAAGTTGAAGAATTTTGAACTGATTTAATACCAATAAGAAGTAGTAGAAAAATGTTCCTTTGCGAATATTTATTGAAGTATATCTGTACATATGGAGATAAACTACACTATCGACACAGTGAAAATATCTTGCGACGGTTTTTCAGTAATATTGTAGAAAAAACACTTCAAGTATGATCAAATTAATGATCATAGCGAATAGTAGAAGAACCCCAGTTATTTTCTTACACAGGCTTCACGAAAAAGCTTTTAGTCTTAGAAACTTTCCTTTGTTATATTAAACGAAATACATTAAAATTCTGCTGAATAAAAAAATATTTTGTTCGAATCGTCTTTTTTTTTAAATGAGTAAAACATGTTTACAAATAAAACAGTTGATATAATGACTATATTTATATTTTAAACTTTAGTCCCTTTCTCCAAACATATTTTTTTTGTCTGGGAATCCAAGTAAAAAATTGATGATAAGCAAACAGTAAATATATATTTTTTAATTTTAGTATTAAACCTGTTATTGTATATTAGATATTAAACTAAAGATAGAAATACGAATAAAGTTAGGAATTGATATTCAGGAACAATTGAGGGTATTACTTGCAAACACGGCTTATTCAAAATGAATCTTGAATTTCACTTTTTAAAAAAATGTAATTTTTAAAACTATTTTTAGTCTTACATTACTTTGGAACGATATTTTGGATGTTGTCAAGCCAGGTTTGAGACTGATTTCTAAAAAAATATTTTTATCCACTAATTTACATTCATGTTTCAACAACATAGGAATGAGCCGGGTTTGCAAGTAATACCCTCAATTCATTATAAATAAGAACCGATAAAAATCCTGTTTTTGTTTAAGTTGTACAATAAATGTACCCACTGAGAATTCCACACAAAAAATTGATAAACGAAAATTGTATTCTAGACTTACTTTATTTTTGTCAATTTTATCACTTTATCTTCTGCTAGTACTATGACGCTATATTCTCAATTTTTTTCACTACCTGCTAGGATGAAATTGTTCATAGATTATAACACACGCTGGGTAAGTACATCTTAATCAAATATAAATATGTCACTTTATGAATGACTTCATTGGAATAAAACTTAGTCATTTTCGCTTAAAAGGTAAGAAGCATTGTTGTAAAAAAAATATTAAGCGCCACAAGTCATAAGAATACATTTGATTATTCCTCAGATTAAATTTTTATACAAAAAGCATAAACTACGGCATTGGTACGCAAAGACGGTGAAAAATGAAAAGAAAATAATATAGCGTTCGATTGGTTAGGGAATTGAAGCATCGCGGCGCGCAGATGCCTTCAGGACTTTCAATACCGACGTCGCCGACGTCTTTAGCGGAATGCAACGGCTGTGTCGTTTACTCACACAGAGATAACGTTTCCATTGTATGTGATATTCAATGGAAAATGTGCAATGCAACTGTAATATTCAATACAACGGGGTATATTTAAAAAAAAGTGTTGAAAATAATAACAATAATATTTGTCTTTATTATCTTTCTAAGTAAGTGTTACACATTTATACATTACATTTTTATTGAAATAATTTATTATTTAAGATTTCAACTGCTTGGTGGAATTTCAATATTAAATTTGAATCGTTCAAATTACGAACATTCACACAGATTTTGTCACTTTAAACTCGTTGATACATTTATTTATTATATAAACACGAAACATTCATTTACTAAGCGTCAGTTCAAGTTCATCCGTGCACTTGAACTCCTCAAGATGCCGAAAGGCAAAACCCGGGTCGTTAGTGACAAAATCTGTGTGAATGTACATAATTTGAACGATTCAAATTTGAAATAATTTATGTTACTAAGTTATAGCGTTTACTATTTCCTATTTGTGAGTTAATTGTAACACGTATTTATTACAACAAAAAAATGGCAGTATCGTAATTAATATAGTTGTTTAAAATATGAAAGTGTTTTTAATGAATTTTTGTTATAATTTTTCTTTTAACGTCCGCTTCAATTGATAAGATGATTATTTGTTTTGTTGCTATCTCAAAATGAACATTTTTCACGTTATAAAATTGAATGTTTAAGCTTACACTAAATATCTGTTATAAAATCAAAAACATTTGAATTCGTATTTACATCTGATAAGCCCATTGTTTTCCTCTATTGTTAAGGATCTTAAATATCATACAATCGGTAAAGTTTTGTTACTTAATAAAGCGAATTGTTCCCAGTATAATGAAATGCTCGAAGTATTTATCGATAAAGCGTTTTCACAATAAACAGGCGATTATCGTGGAGACCAGTTGTAAAAAGAGGAGTTCTGAATCATAGAGCATTAAGAATATATAATGGTAAATATAAAAAAATATTTGCAACTGGTTTGCGACTATTTTTCGGAATCTTATTTCAAGCTTTGCGTCGCATTCTGAAAAAAATAAGATACATCTTATTCTTGAAAGTAATATGTTTTTATTTCCACGTCCTGTATTTTATTGAGAAAGTACTTCATTGAGATGAATAGCTTTTTTGAAACCTTGTTTTAATATACAATATAGCAATGTGGTGAAAATCAATGAGACAACTATATACTGAATGAGTGCCCAATGGTATGCATTGGACAATCTGAAATAAGGAATACCGTTACGGCGAACGTAATGATTTTTGTTGAAGTTACACTTGGTTTTTTTGGTCGAGCTGTCAAACGCATACTATAAAAAAAGGTCTAAGCTGTGAATGACCACTTTTACCGACATTGTATGGCACTGAAAAAAGAGTGAGAAGAGGTAAAGAAGAAAAATAAAAAAAAGCAAAATACATGAGAGTGATATCTGTCCATCACGATCATTCAATAAATTTCTCTCAAATTTTAAAACTCGTCCAGATGAAGTTTTGGTTTAAAAAAAATATTTTTTATAAAGCTTACACAGCTCAACTATGAACATCGCTCTCACAAGGCAACCGATATGATGTAATTCCGGCATTTAATGCAGAAAGTTTCAACAACCTTATCGGCATTGTGTTTCCGGTCGTACGTTACTAGGGAGGTCTACAACGGTATCTACGCCACCGCTGTGGGTACTTGTTGGCTGCTACGAGCCTCTCTACGGCAATGGAGTAAAATAGAAATTAAAATGTTTTTACAATACCTTTCAAATAAAAAAATATTCACAATGGCGCAGCATTTAATATTTTCTAAGTTCATAGATATGTCAAATTAGTTTATAAACTTCATTGTGCTGTAACTAAATACATCTAAACATGGGTGATAAAGTTTTTGTTAAGAAATCTTAGATATAAATAAAACAGCTGAGTTGCTTACCAATTTTTAATAAACGAGTTAATCTTCTTTATTCACCATTGTTCCGTAAAATAATACTTATTTTTCTAGCAATCAAAATAATCTAAATTTTAAAATGATACTACATTTGATAATACCAATATTTTAAAAATCAGCAGACACTCCCATGCCTTTAAAAGATAATCACGTGTAATTTCAGATGTAAGCCTGTGTGGTCGAGTGGTCAACGTTGTTGGCTTCGGCTACGGAGGGCCCGGGTTCAAATCCCGGTACGGACAGTTTTATAAATTGATTTCTAAATCGATTTATGAATTTCTGTTCAAAGGCATGGATGTATGTGATGTCTTGAATTCCCCCCTCTCACCCATCCTATCCTATGAACGGGCGTATCGAGAGCGATTAGCTTACCACTAATCCTGTCCAAGCCCTATCCTTCTATCCCTACTCTCTTTGAAAAAAGAGAGGTTGAGCAACTGAGTAACAAGCAGTTCTCGTAGAAACACTTATGTTGAGATAAACTCCATTAGGAGTCCATATGCTGCACATTGGGAGCGGACATGGTTTAAAAAAAAAAAATCAGATACCTAAGAAATTGTAATTTTTTATATGATTACTTTTCAAATTGATTGAACGTCATTAAAATCAAACCATTATTAAAATTAATCCAGACGGCCATTTATAACTTTTAACTTAGTAATAATAAATTTAAATATAAGATGCGACTTTTTATTAAGCGATAGATTAAGTGCACTTGAATTCCCGAAGATGCCCAAAAGCAAAACCTGGTAACAAAATGTGTGGAAGTGTACAAAATTAAACTATTTAAATTTAATATTAAAATTCCACCAAATACCTTCGGACGAAATTTTCGATTATGACAAATATTTAGTTCGCTTACTTATGTAATTGCTAATTGCTATGTTTATTGGTAGCTATATTATACAATCAAAGCATTAAAAACGTTGGTTCAAAATTACTTAATAATAGTAACATACGCAATAATAGTATATGTATGTATCCGTATTTCTGTGTACATGTATGGATATAGTATGAAGGCAAGCATATAAAATATGATTTACAAATGCATGCATGTGGAGTCCCCGCAAACTGCCTTCACTAAGGATTTCTTACCTCTGTAGCGATGACGCCTTTCCATCAACATCGACGGTAAGGGAATAGAATTTTTCAAAACATTAGCGATGAATGAGACTCGAAGAACTTTGATGCTAGCGCGCCCTGGTTCTTCAAGCTATATAAATTTGATATATTAAAAAAACCAATTGTTGCTTAGTAATACTAGTAAAATTATTAAAAAGACACGTGTAAAAATGGTTTTATTTTATTGTTTTTCAAACAATTTCACCGCTTGCGGCGAGTCTTGTCGTAGAAGACCGTAGAGCGGTAAAGCGTCTACGACAATATATGCCACCCCCCATTGTGTCTGCGTCAATGGGAAAGCTTGGAATATTTAATCGCATTCCGGTATCTTTGAGTTTTATTTATACATTCCTCTCTATTTTATTTGAAAAGCAGCTCGACTTTGCACGGAATTCCAGGCTTATCTAGAACACTGGAAACACTCGCTGTGACGTTTAATATGTTAGTAAAACGAAGCGAGCCATCTCGGGGTGGATTTTAAAGTTGTTAGCAAGTTATAAACTTCTTTAAAGTATTTTTTATATCACACGCAAAAACACAGGAGACACAAAAAATGTTTTTTGATGATTTTAAGCTAAAAGCAAATTATGAAATCACAACCCTGAAGTGCACGGTGACTAATAAACTGGTTTGTTATTGACATAGTTTAATATTAATTGAATGAATTGTTTAAGAAAAACCTATTTTAGGTATTTTTTTCTGGTAGCAATTTTCACAAACCTTTCTTTTTTCAAACTTAAAAGCTAAATTTAGATACTAGTTTGGCATTTTCAGCTTCCATCCTTTCAATAGAACGTGTGTCTAGTTATATACATTGTGATTATCGAAAAAAATCTGTTTTGCAAAATCTAAGGGTTACGTCCTTTTTCCTTTCCACAGTCGATACTCGATATACATTGTTTGTTATAACGTCATTAATGTTGAATTATAGATAATTCACAGATAGATTGGTTCATATTTGGCTACGGAGGGCCCGGGTTCAAATCCCGATACGGACAGTTTTTATAAATTGATTTTTCTATCGATTTATGAATTTCTGTTCAAAGGCATGGGTGTATGTGATGTCTTAAATTCCCCCCTCTCACCCATCCTATCCTACGAACGGGGCGTATCGAGAGCGATTAACTTACCACTAATCCTGTCCTAGCCCCTATCCTTCTATCCCTACTCTCTTTGGAAAAAGAGAGGTTGAGCAACTGAGTAACAAGCAGTTCTCGTAAAAACACTTCTGTTGAGATAAACTCCATTAGGAGTCCATATGCTCCACATTGGGAGCGGACATGGTTTAAAAAATATGTCAGGAATTTACGAATTTACATAAATTTACAGAATTACAGAACTGGCCAGAAGGTCGCAGGTTCCCCACGCCTGGTCTAAACTAAATCATTAAAAATATGTTATATAGTTGTATATAAAAATTTTCACTTGTCATTTCTTTATTTCATATGAGATAGTAATCTAAAATTGATTCAGTTGATAAATTGGCAAGATATGTGGAAAAATTCAACAACAATGTTTGTTTAACCCTCGAGTTTCTATGGGGTGCATTTACATTGCAAAATCTTTCTTATTTCAACCTTTCGTTAAATACCAATAATATCTAGCTGATATTTATTATAATTTACAATGATACCTCAATCAATGCAATGCAAATATTACGCAAATTTGTCTGAAGTCACTGAGTACTCCGTCAATTCTCGTTCCTATTTTCGACGTTTCGGTACTTAAGTGTTATTGTTACTTTTTGCATAAAAATATCCGTTAATCACTTTTAAGATTTTCTTTGTGGAAAGGAATTATATAAAAAAAAAAAAACACTTTTCACTGAGAAAAATATAGGAATAAAAATATTATCATCAATGATTTGGTCAGTGCTGTATGTTATTTTATTTTTTAATTATTTCACTATGCGTATACTTTTATTAACAAAAGACAGAGCTTGTGCAAAATAGTAACAAACTGTTTATTTAGAAAAAGCATGTGTTGTGATTAACACTATTAGAAGTTCATATGCTCCATATTGAGTGCGAGTAGATTTAAAAAAAGCATTCAAAATTTAATTTATGCCGGTCGATTTTTAATGTCGTTGACTTAGATTGCCCCAATACGGACAGTTTTTGATTTCTGTCCAATGGCATAAATTTATGTTATGCGTTGAATTCCTTTCCACTCATCCTATCCTAAAAAAAACGGACGTAGTGAAAGCAATTTGCTAACCACTATTCCTGCCTTAGTTCTATCCTACTCTCGTTTAAAAAGAGAGAGGCTTAGCAACTGAGTAACAAACAGTTCTCGTAGAAAAAAAAACTGCTGAGATACTTCCATTAGAAGGTCATATGCTCCACATTGGGAGCAGATATCGATTAATAAATAAATATTTTATTTATTCTCCAAAGCAAAACAACGAATTTTAAAAAATCTGATTAAAACCGATAAAGTTTCTTTGATAAACAAAAAACAGAATGAATAAATTATATGTTTTTTTCAACAAATATTTATCATTTCACTGATTTGCTATTTCTTGCTTGTCCGAGCGTTTTAACAAAACACGAAGCAAACAATAATAAAGGTATATTTTCATGGAAATTAACTGCGTAAAGATAAAAAAGAAAAAATCCCTTCGCGATATTCCGACTGGAGAGATCTGATAAGCGAAAATGTGACAGAAGTTAATTACTCGAAGTAATTCCTACTGCGAAGTATTAAACTTCATTTGTAAGCGGCAGTTATCATAAAACTATTCAGGAGGGTCGCGAGTCACGCTAAACGCATTCTTTGTGGAAACTAAATGGAAATTCCTAGCGTTTCGTTTGAATTTTAAAGGCCCACGAATGAAAATTTGCTTAATTTTCTTACTGCTTGCTCAAACACTGTTTCTTTACTCATTTGCAATTCACATGAAGTGAGTGCGAGACATAAAAAATACTCTCACAGACATCATTACAACATTTTCAGGTAGGCAAGTGAGTCTTTTTTGACTTCATTTATTTTCTATTTTAGCTTTCTGTATATATATATAATATATATATTCAAATTCAAAAGGAAAATGATTGCATTTCCCGTTCTCCTAAATTAAACATGTTATATAATATACAACTTTCGTTTGACTTTTAAGGCCCACTTATAATAAAAACTCATTACTTATTTGCAATTTACATAACGTGTGTTCAAGTCATAAAAAATAGTATAGAGACATCGTTTTATCGTTTTATTAAGTACATAACTCTCCTTTGTCGCACTTAATTTACTTTTTATTTTGGATTTTCATATAAATATATATATATACCTTCTTATTCAGGGTGGAAAGTTGTTACCTTTGCCAGTCCAATTATTCTATTTTGTCTCGAGTTTAACGACAACTCGAATATGGCAAGGAATAAGGACGTAAATCACAATTCATTTTTTTAACAGAAGACACAAAACGTTTTTTGATGATTTTGGGTCAAAGACAAATTGTGAAATATACACAACCTTAAAGTGCACGTATACTGTTTTTGAATTGACTATATCTAATATTAATTTAATATTTTTTCAAAAAAAAACTTTTTTTACTTATTTTTTCACGGTCGCAATCTTCACAAGGCCCTTATTTTTTGCTAACATCCTTTTGATAGAACGTGTATCAAGTTGTATACATAATGATGGTCACAAAAATAATTATTTTTAAAAAAGCTAGAGATTACACCATATTGCCTCTATTTCATATTTAATATAGTGTTCTTCTAAAATCGGAATTTGAATTCTATGAACACACACAAATTATTCCATTGGTTAATATTTCAAAATATTTTATTTGAAATCTTCATTACTACCAACATAATAATTTAAGTCGTAAAATAATATAGTTGCGAGTTTTTCCAATAGATGTCAGTGATCTCATGTAAATCATTTTTGAGTTCGCACTATGAAACTAAACACATAAATACTTTGTAAATATTACTTCAACAGAATAATAACCGCTACGCGTGTTCGAAAAAGAAAATGCTCGTAATAAACACACCATATTTAACAAACTTTATAGAGTTGGTTGTAAAATATAAGATTTTGACATGTCTAAGAAATATATCATTTTCTCTCCACTATCCAAACTTTAAATAACGCCGTGATTCATGAGAGTTGTGACCGAGGTTAAAAACTTTATCCCTAAATCCTGACAATGGATTCAACGTCAAAACACCTAACTCACACCGCTGCGAAACGGTTCGGGGAATAACTTGACAACGCACAATGCAGGGAAATTAAATATAATATTTATTCTATCATTGTCAGTTTCAGAAGAGAATAATTTTTCCTTCGACTTTCAGATTTAACCATATCAATAAGGCTAATGGGGAAGAGAGTATAATGTACCATAATATGAGCCCTGAAGAAGTGAAGTGACCCAACTAGTACTATCACGACTTTACTTGGTGCTTTGGTGGATTGCATATAGTAATAAAAACACAATAATCCTTTGTACTTTATTCCACTTTATTTAATATGTCAGGACCGGTTTCGCTCATTGCGAGCATTGTCAACTGATAAGAAATATAATTTAACAATGCTATTTATACAAAATTGAAAAGTTATACACAACAATTGGCATTGAAAAGAAATTGCCAATTACATTAAAGTGATTCTAAAATAACACAAAATTAAAATGTTCAACACATCTAACATATAATTAAAAAGTCATCCCAGATTAATAAATTCAGAATGGCGATTGAAAGTAATTACAAACATAATTAAAATTTGGGAAATTTTTGACAAAGTGATAAAATGCTACATTAATAAAGTGAATATGCTTAATGATATGAATATGCTTAATGATAGTTTTATGTTTTACCAATTGTTGTGTATAACTTTTCAATTTTGTATAAATAGCATTGTTAAATTATATTTCTTATCAGTTGACAATGCTCGCAATGAGCGAAACCGGTCCTGACATATTAAATAAAGTGGAATGAAGTACAAAGGATTATTGTGTTTTTATTAATATAGTGCCTTTCCACCAAGTATTGACAGTGAACACCCTAAAAGTGATAGCATATAGTATTGTACGGAGATAACACTATTGCGATGTGTATTAACTGAGGTTACTCCACTTTTACGATACTTTACGACGTGCAGAATATTACAACCCACCTTACATTTTTTTTCTAGAATACCACTCCACCTCTAATGGGCCCATATTTTGCTTGTGGTTTATTTCCTATAGGACAATTACGGGTAACATTTAAGCAACAGATGCCTGTTAAATTAATGCATGTGCTTATCTGATTAGTCCAGAATATATTTATATGTATATTTACACTAGAGTTATTTATATTATATTATTATGAATCATATAGGCTATAGACCACATCGATCGTCCAGTTCATTTGTTATACATCTCCAAATGACCTGTTTCGAGATAATGGGAAATGGAATATTCAAAAGGTTACGATAAATTAGTATTATTCGTCTATTGCCCAAGATTAACACTTTTTATCAAAAAGTGTTTTCAAATTAGGTACTTAGGTTTGGTTCAGAAGCTGTACATTAAGACATTTTCCTGTAATAACTCAGACAATACCAACATTCTTTTTTAATTTCTTAAGAAGTTTATCGGTATTAGTATTGTTAGTGTATTTTTAAATTTTACACATAACTACATATAAAACTGAAAATTCTATTGTTTGAAGTGAAGGGGAACCTGCGGCCACTTTGATTAAAAAATGATATGCAAGCGTTTGAAAAAAGAACGTTATCAACCCATTATATGTATGATCGACAGTAGAAAAAAAGGGAGAGGGTGTTATCGTTTTATTTACTGCGGCCTTATGTTGAATCAGATAAATGAATGTGGCCTGTATAAATTAAAAGGTTCCCCATCCCTGAACTAGTCGATAAATATGAAAAATAAATCAGTAATTTAAAATGAACACAATGCTTCCGTCGATATAAAAAAAATAGTCAATGTTAATGTATATAGTAGAAAAACCAATATGTGAATTGGTTACTCATGACTCTTTCTGAGGTTACTTTCATTTAAAATTAGTTTGTTAAAGCAAGTCATTAAAAGTGCCCGTCTTGGCAAAAGCATTGTAAGCCACTGATCTGTATAAACAGCTGATTTTCTAACACATATACAGGATTTATATAAAACTGTGATAAACTTTAATTGTGACCTTATTTTAAGCCGAAAAGAGCAATAACCGAGTTGAGCTTTTTCTTATTCGTATAAATGTCCACCACTTCAAAGAGCTTTTCTAAAAATGTGGGCAGACAAAGTAACCGCAAATTATGTTCGTGTCGCATATGAAACCATTCCATCAATCAGGAGCTTTAGCCGAATCCGCCCTCTTAAAGCTCCGTTCGTATATCTATCTCGCTCATTCCATACGGGTAGCCTTTGTCTGCCGAGATATATCGGTTGGCAATCAAAAATGAGGTGAAAATATTATATGGTGGGAAAAATTTTCGTGAAGTTTTTTTCTGCGGAATTGTCGAAAAAATGTTTTCAATGGAAATCGAATCCCCGAGACGCAAAATAAGTTTTCTTTTTTATTTATGTCATAAAAAGTAGAGATTCACCGCTAACAAACAATAATCGAGATATTTTGAGCTTTTTCCTACTCAAAATGGACCGTATGTATGTTACTTATATATATTTTTGTTTATTATTAATTCTTTATCAGAAATTGATATTGGGTTTTGGAGGACTAATCTTGAAATATATTTAAAATAGACTATTGAAAATCAATGGTTTTTACACTTATTCAAAATTAACCTTCTGTCAGTCTCTGAGAAATCTACAAAAATATTCCTTTATAGTCTATAAGTGTTGAACAGCTTCTTGCCATTTTCTTATATTATCTGTTGTAAAAGGATTGCACATTACCTATATGAAAAAATCCTAATTGACTTTTTATTTTGTTTCAGTCACGTGACGCGAACGGCAGGATGGCTTCCACCGGCAGAGAGCTGGTCTCCAGAGCTAGTGGCACCTTCAGATTTACCGTTTGGCTGGGAACAGGCCACGGATCATCGAGGAGGTCCATATTACATCAAGTTAGTGAATTATGTACTTTGTTTTTTCGCAAATTTATTGTTTTAATTTAAATTTTAAAACACATTAGGCTAGGTTCAGTGTTATTAATCATATAAGAGACTTGATAATATTCAAGAAGAAGTAAATAATAAATTGTGGACAATACATTCTGACTTAAGTTTTAAAGTCAATTCAATTTGGAACTGTGCATGTCAAACAATGGTATTTATGTAAAACATCACATGATTTCGTGATAAAAATTGAACACTTTTATTAAAGGTCAGTATTCGTAAAGAGGTTTTTAATTAATAAAAACAATAATCCTTTGTACTTCATTCCACTTTATTTAATATGTCAGGACCGGTTTCGCTCATTGCGAGCATTGTCAACTGATAAGAAATATAATTTAACAATGCTATTTATACAAAATTGAAAAGTTATACACAACAGTTGGCATTGAAAAGAAATTGCCAATAACATTAAAGTGATTCTAAAATAACACAAAATTAAAATGTTCAACACAACTAACATATAATTAAAAAGTCATCCCAGATTCATAAATTCAGAATGCGATTGAAAGTAATTACAAACATAATTACTTTCAATCGCATTCTGAATTTATGAATCTGGGATGACTTTTTAATTATATGTTAGTTGTGTTGAACATTTTAATTTTGTGTTATTTTAGAATCACTTTAATGTAATTGGCAATTTCTTTTCAATGCCAACTGTTGTGTATAACTTTTCAATTTTGTATAAATAGCATTGTTAAATTATATTTCTTATCAGTTGACAATGCTCGCAATGAGCGAAACCGGTCCTGACATATTAAATAAAGTGGAATGAAGTACAAAGGATTATTGTTTTTATTAATATTGCCTTTCCACCAAGTATTGACAGTGAACACCCTAAAAGTGAGGTTTTTAATTATTTTCCTTATTAGTTGAATTGAGAGAACCTTAAATTCGTGAGCTGAAATTCATGCGGGAAAGTTTTTTTATATCAAATGAGGAAGCCTTAAGTTCTTTGACGTGTTAGCGTCAAAGTTATTCAAGTCGAATTCATCGCTGATGCATTGCATTCCTTTTCCATCGTTGCCGAAAGAAGGGTGTGATCGTTTCAGGGGTAAGCAATAAGCAGTGAAGTCAGTTCACGTGGATACCATATGCATTTGTATGCGTATTATATTATAGATACTTCTCCATTTACTATAAATTCGCGTACATATATTCAATACGTAAATGAGTAAATTGAGAAAATTCTTTTTTAGTACACTAAGGGTTGTGTTTCCAGCTGTATTATTTTAAAGATACATGAAGATCGTAAAAATAAATGGTTTCTTAGGTTAGCTAAATAATTAATACTTATGTGTTTTCCCAAAAATGGGCCATTAGAAGTACTTATTAAAAAACAAATGAGATTTAATTAAAACTTTATTCTAAGGGACGTTGACGTTGAAAAGTAAAAAAGCATTGTTTTAAATCAGAGCTCAAGTAGAAGATTGCCATCAGTTTTATTAGAGGAGTGGAAAGCGACACGAAACGAAATATATGCGAGACAGGAGAGATAAACATTCAAAACACGAGCTCGCCACTCTTAAAAGTCACTCCACTCCAACTTGATTACATGTCTGAGAGTATCGAATTTCAGCAGGGGCACATAATCATTGAACTGTTTCAAAACGTACCTAAAACGTACTATTCATTAAATCAAATACAATTTTGTATTTTTTTAAGACTAATATATCATTTTTCATTCTTCGATTAGCTCGCCATTTTTCAGACTTCTTAATTATGTTCTCAAAAAAAGATTCGATTCGTTAATACAGATTTCTCCTTATATTAATAAAAACACAATATTCCTTTGTACTTTATTCCACTTTATGCTCGCAATGAGCCAAACCGGTCCTGACCTATTAAAAAGTGGAATAAATTACAAAGGAATATTGTGTTATTATTAATATAATGCCTTTCTACCAAGTATTGACAGTGAACACCCTAAAAATGAACATATTTTTCCATTCAAGGGTAGCAAAGTGAGCAACAAATAATAGTCTGATGTTACCATTGCCTACAAAATATGAAAGATATGTGTGACAAACACCAACATTATTAATCTGTTTTTTGTTGGGGAATTTATGACATTAAAATTGCATTAATTGTTTTTATATGCTGTCATAGCGTTTTTATTTTATAAATAAATACAGAAAAAAATATTATTTTAAGGCAATTTGAAATCAACAGCAAACTTACAATTGTTGACCGAACCGTTCACCTTTTTTTCCTGAACTGACATTTACATTAATTAACAGACATTTTTCCTCGAGAAAGATTTGTTAAACAGTAAGAATAGAAAGGAGACGGCTAGACAGAACAAGCGGTTAGCTAATCGCTCTTGCTGCACCCCGTTATTTTATGTCTATAAAGGTGTAAGGGACTTTTTAGATATAACACCCATTCCATTGTACAGAAATAGATAAATCTAAAATGAGAAATGAACGCGTGAGATCTTCCACGGAAATCAGAGACGTTAAACACTGTTGACCCGGCATTAGTATAAATCTGGAAAATTTATAACTATTCTATATACAGTATGTAACTCTAGTGAGAATATAAATTATAATATCAAACGCGAGCTTACATTGCTAATTTCCATCTTCCATATCATTTCGAAGTTAACAAACGGGCTTACGAGCCAATATTGCCGTACCGTTGCCCTTTTCCAATGTTTACGACTCTTCGTATCAAAAGTATATGCCCGTTATCGTTATCTCTACCTCGGCTAGGCCAATAGACTGTCGAAGGCGCTAAACAGAAGTGCGTTATTCCGCGTGATATCACAGAGAGCTTTCGCAAAAGTTGGCCCAAACTTTCTTATACGTGTCTCGTTAAGTCTACGAAGAGAGAGCTTTTTGGCTGTATTACAGTTTTCCTCGTTTACGAAAAGATTACGCTATATTTTCTCCGTAATCCTTCGTTGTATATGTATATTATCGGCTGCATTTGAATTTACGTTGAATGTTGTTTATTTCATATTTTTTAATTTTTTTAGGTTGAAATTTAAAAACACAGGTTTAGATATAAGCAACGTGCATAATACAGGGCTTGAAATAGAAGTTTCGTGAACCGAAACGCTCTCATTTTTTTCATCAATATTTCCACGATATTTCGATTGTATAACAACTCAAGGACTGAATCCCTTGACCACAACAATAGAAAGAAAACCAAACTGCAGGCAGCTTCAACGAAAGAAAAATTATCAGTAACAGTTTTTTTTTTAATGTGAATCACCTTTGGTAGTGTGAAATATTATATAAATTTTCAACGATTTGTTTTCTTTTAAAATACCCGTCAATCTTTCCTATACTTATTTCACAATCAACAGCGACTTTTAATTATTAAAAATCTTTGCTGAGAACACCATATTGTCGGCCTTTGCGGAAATAAAAAAGATATTTCCTACTTTAGGAGCTTTTTTCGAAAAAGTATTTTCAGCTTGTTCTCTGACCTTTTCTATGTTTACCCATCTGGGTAGCTTTTAGGTCATGCCTTTAAAAGGCGAGTCACCGTATTTTTTTCCGAAAGCTGTTGCACTGTTTTAACACTGCTTTGAGAGAGATAGATATTGCAATGTGTTACATATGTTTAATACAGTCATATGAATTTGAATATTCCTTTCGTGAATTAAACAAGACTAGCTGTAAGCCCGTTGCCCAGCAACGTGAGATTTTTGTTGCATAGTATTTAATTTAATTTAATGTTATTTTATTTTATGGTATTTTATTTTATTTTATTTCATTTCATTTTATTTTATTTTATTTTATTTTATTTTATTTTATTGAATTTAATTTAATTTAATTATATTTTATTTTAATATATTTTATTTTTATAGTTAGCAGATATTTCGTAAATTATTTAATATTTGGAATAATGTTTAAGTTTGCTAACAACAATTTTACGTATTAGCAGAAACTTCGTAAATTACTTAATTTTTAGAATAATGTTCAAGTTTGCTGACAACTATTTTTCGTAGTAGCAGAAATTTCGTGAATTATTGAATTTTTGGAAAAAAAAAGTTTGATAACAACCATTTTTCGTAGTAGCCGAAATTTCGTAAATGATTTAATATTTGGAATAATGTTCAAGTTTGCTAACAACCATTTTTCGTAGTAGCATAAATTTCGTAAAATATTGATTTTTTGGAATAAAGTTTAAGTTTGCTAACAACCATTTTTCGTAGTAGCAGAAATTTCGTAAATTATTTAATATTTGGAATAATGTTCAAGTTTGCTAACAACCATTTTTCGCAGTAGCATAAATTTCGTGAAATATTTAATTTTTGGAATAAAGTTAAAGTTTGCTAACAACCAATTTTCGTAGTAGCCGAAATTTCGTAAATTATTGAATTTTTGGAATAAAGTTTAAGTTTGCTAACAACCATTTTTCGTAGTAGCAGAAATTTCGTAAATTATTGAATTTTTGGAATAATGTTCAAGTTTGCTAACAGCCATTTTTCGTAGTAACAGAAATTTCGTAAATTATTTAATATTTGGAATAATGTTTAAGTTTGCTAACAACCATTTTTCGTAGTAGCAGAAATTTCGTAAAATATTTAATTTTTAGAATAATGTTTAAGTTTGCTAACAACCATTTTTCGTAGGAGCAGAAATTTCGTAAATTATTTAATATTTGGAATAATGTCCAAGTTTGCTAACAACCATTTTTCGTAGGAGCAGAAATTTCGTAAATTATTTAATTTTTGGAATAATGTTGAAGTTTGCTAACAACCATTTTTCGTAGTAACAGAAATTTAGTAAATTATTCAATTTTTGGAATAAAGTTTAAGTTTGCTAACAACCATTTTTCGTAGTAGCAGAAATTTCGTAAATTATTGAATTTTTGGAATAATGTTCAAGTTTGCTAACAACCATTTTTCGTTGGAGCAGAAATTTCGTAAATTATTTAATATTTGGAATAATGTCCAAGTTTGCTAACAACCATTTTTCGTAGTAGCAGAAATTTCGTAAATTATTGAATTTTTGGAATAATGTTTAAATTTGCTAACAACCATTTTTCGTAGTAGCAGAAATTTCCTAAATTACTTAATTTTTGGAATAATGTTTAAGTTTGCTAACAACCATTTTTCGTAGAAGCAGAAATTTCGTAAATTATTGAATTTTTGGAATAATGTTTAAATTTGCTAACAACCATTTTTCGTAGTAGCAGAAATTTCCTAAATTACTTAATTTTTGGAATAATGTTTAAGTTTGCTAACAACCATTTTTCGTAGAAGCAGAAATTTCGTAAATTATTGATTTTTTAGAATAATGTTTAAGTTTGCTAACAACCATTTTTCGTAGTAGCAGAAATTTCGTAAATTATTGAAATTATTGAATTTTTGGAATAATGTTTAAGTTTGCTAACAACCATTTTTCGTAGAAGCAGAAATTTCGTAAATTATTGATTTTTTAGAATAATGTTTAAGTTTGCTAACAACCATTTTTCGTAGTAGCAGAAATTTCGTAAATTATTGATTTTTTGGAATAATGTTTAAGTTTGCTAACAACCATTTTTCGTAGTAGCAGAAATTTCGTAAATTATTGAATTTTTGGAATAAAGTTTATGTTTGCTAACAACCATTTTTCGTAGTAGCAGAAATTACGTAAATTATTTAATTGTTGGAATAATGATTAAGTTTGCTAACAACCATTTTTCGTAGTAGCAGAAATTTCGTAAATTATTTAATTTTTGGAATAATGTTAAAGTTTGCTAACAATCATCTTTCGTAGTAGCAGAAATTTTGTAAATTACTTAATTTTTGGAATAATGTTGAAGTTTGCTAACAACCATTTTTCGTAGTAACAGAAATTTAGTAAATTATTCAATTTTTGGAATAAAGTTTAAGTTTGCTAACAACCATTTTTCGTAGGAGCAGAAATTTCGTAAATTATTTAATATTTGGAATAATGTTCAAGTTTGCTAACAATCATTTTTTGTAGTAGCCGAAATTTCGTAAATTATTTAATTTTTGGAATTATGCTTAAGTTTGCTAACAACCATTTTTCGTAGGAGCAGAAATTTCGTAAATTGTTTAATATTTGGAATAATGTTCAAGTTTGCTAACAACCATTTTTTGTAGTAGCCGAAATTTCGTAAATTATTTAATTTTTGGAATTATGCTTAAGTTTGCTAACAACCATTTTTCATAGGGCAGAAATTTCGTAAATTGTTTAATATTTGGAATAATGTTCAAGTTTGCTAACAACCATTTTTCGTAGGAGCAGAAATTTCGTAAATTATTTAATATTTGGAATAATGTTCAAGTTTGCTAACAATCATTTTTCAAAGTACCATAAATCGACCTCGGCGCATATATCGACAGCCCTGCACTATTTAATTGGAAATAATATAATTTTTATAATAATCGAAATGTTTAAGTTTGCTAACAAACATATTTCGTAGAAGAAGAAATAGATTACGGGACATATATCGACACCCCTGTAGTATTTTAATTGTAAATAATGTAATTTTTAGAATAATTGAAATGTTAAATTTTCTAACAAACATATTTCGTAGAAGAAGAAATAGATTTCGGGACATATATCAACACCCCTGCAGTATTTAATTGGAAATAATATAAGTTTTAGAATAATTAAAATGTTTAAGTTTGCTAACAAATATATTTCGTAGAAGAAGAAATAGATCTCGGGACATATATCAACACCCCTGCACTATTTAATTGGAAATAATATAATTTTTAGAATAATTGAAATGTTTAAGTTTGCTAACAAACATATTTCGTAGAAGAAGAAATAGATTTCGGGACATAAATCAACACCCCTGCACTATTTAATTGGAAATAATATAATTTTTATAATAATCGAAATGTTTAAGTTTGCTAACAAACATATTTCGTAGAAAAAGAAATAGATCTCGGGACATATATCAACACCCCTGCACTATTTAATTGGAAATAATATAATTTTTATAATAATCGAAATGTTTAAGTTTGCTAACAAACATATTTCGTAGAAGAAGAAATAGATTACGGGACATATATCGACACCCCTGTAGTATTTTAATTGTAAATAATGTAATTTTTAGAATAATTGAAATGTTAAATTTTCTAACAAACATATTTCGTAGAAGAAGAAATAGATTTCGGGACATATATCAACACCCCTGCAGTATTTAATTGGAAATAATATAATTTTTAGAATAATTGAAATATTTAAGTTTGCTAACAAATATATTTCGTAGAAGAAGAAATAGATCTCGGGACATATATCAACACCCCTGCACTATTTAATTGGAAATAATATAATTTTTAGAATAATTGAAATGTTTAAGTTTGCTAACAAACATATTTCGTAGAAGAAGAAATAGATTTCGGGACATAAATCAACACCCCTGCACTATTTAATTGGAAATAATATAATTTTTATAATAATCGAAATGTTTAAGTTTGCTAACAAACATATTTCGTAGAAAAAGAAATAGATCTCGGGACATATATCAACACCCCTGCACTATTTAATTGGAAATAATATAATTTTTATAATAATCGAAATGTTTAAGTTTGCTAACAAACATATTTCGTAGAAGAAGAAATAGATTACGGGACATATATCGACACCCCTGTAGTATTTTAATTGTAAATAATGTAATTTTTAGAATAATTGAAATGTTAAATTTTCTAACAAACATATTTCGTAGAAGAAGAAATAGATTTCGGGACATATATCAACACCCCTGCATTATTTAATTGGAAATAATATAATTTTTAGAATAATTGAAATATTTAAGTTGGCTAACAAATATATTTCGTAGAAGAAGAAATAGATCACGGAACATATATCAACACCCCTGCACTATTTAATTGGAAATAATATAATTTTTATAATAATCGAAATGTTTAAGTTTGCTAACAAACATATTTCGTAGAAGAAGAAATAGATCTCGGGACATATATCAACACCCCTGCACTATTTAATTAGAAATAATATAATTTTTATAATAATCGAAATGTTTAAGTTTGCTAACAAACACATTTCGTAGAAGAAGAAATAGATTACGGGACATATATCGACACCCCTGTAGTATTTTAATTGTAAATAATGTAATTTTTAGAATAATTGAAATGTTAAATTTTCTAACAAACATATTTCGTAGAAGAAGAAATAGATTTCAGGACATATATCAACAGCCCTGCACTATTTAATTGGAAATAATATAATTTTTAGAATAATTGAAATGTTTAAGTTTGCTAACAAACATATTTCGTAGAAGAAGAAATAGATTTCGGGACATATATCAACACCCCTGCAGTATTTAATTGGAAATAATATAATTTTTAGAATAATTAAAATGTTTAAGTTTGCTAACAAATATATTTCGTAGAAGAAGAAATAGATCTCGGGACATATATCAACACCCCTGCACTATTTAATTGGAAATAATATAATTTTTAGAATAATTGAAATGTTTAAGTTTGCTAACAAACATATTTCGTAGAAGAAGAAATAGATTTCGGGACATAAATCAACACCCCTGCACTATTTAATTGGAAATAATATAATTTTTATAATAATCGAAATGTTTAAGTTTGCTAACAAACATATTTCGTAGAAGAAGAAATAGATTACGGGACATATATCGACACCCCTGTAGTATTTTAATTGTAAATAATGTTATTTTTAGACTAATTGAAATGTTTAAATTTGCTAACAAACATATTTCGTAGAAGAAGAAATAGATTTCGGGACATATATCAACACCCCTGCAGTATTTAATTGGAAATAATATATTTTTTAGAATAATTGAAATATTTAAGTTGGCTAACAAATATATTTCGTAGAAGAAGAAATAGATCACGGGACAAATATCGACACCCCTGCAGTATTTTAATTGTAAATAATGTAATTTTTAGAATAATTGAAATGTTTAAATTTGCTAACAAACATATTTCGTAGAAGAAGAAATAGATCTCGGGACATATATCAACACCCCTGCACTATTTAATTGGAAATAATATATTTTTTAGAATAATTGAAATATTTAAGTTGGCAAACAAATATATTTCGTAGAAGAAGAAATAGATCACGGGACATATATCGACACCCCTGCACTATTTAATTGTAAATAATGTATTTTTTAGAATAATTGAAATGTTTAAGTTTGCTAACAACCATTTTTCGTAGTAGCAGAAATTTCGTAAATTATTGAATTTTTGGAATAATGTTCAAATTTGCTAACAACCATTTTTCGTAGGAGCAGAAATTTCGTAAATTATTTAATATTTGGAATAATGTTCAACTTTGCTAACAACCATTTTTTGTAGTATATATATTTTATCAAACTAATTTTCAAATACGCTCGAGGACATCAGTACGCACACATTTGTGAAAAGTAAAAAGTAAAAAGTAAAAAGTGAAAAGTGAAAACTTATTTTATCGGCTATTAATATATAGATTAAAGAATTCTAACAGATTTTCAAGGTCAGACGTGAAAAGATTCATCATTATGATTCAATTGATCAAATCCGCTCCAAAAAATATTAGTCTCACATCGACTCACACGATCAGACGATTCATTTCGATAGCCCTATAATCATAGTTTGCAATAGTCGAATTAAAGTCTTTGATTATTCGAATATTATGATGTATGGTGATACAATACTTTAGCTCTACACCAAGAAATATCAAATTTTCAAACGTGGCGATATCAGAACATTCACGCCCGGTTTAAAATAAGCCGCTCCCATTGGATAGAACAACATTTCAAAAATGTGCTGTTCAGAATAAATCGAAATCATTGGTCTGTACCTTACTGCGGACGTCCTTACAGACGGACCTTATCGGCTATTAATGTTAAGATAATATGTTTAACAAAATCCAACAATGAGCTAATGTTAATTTACTTAATATTAACGGATGTACCAATTTAATTACCATTTACCCATAACAAAGCATTAGTAAATTTGAATCGTTCAAACTATGTACATTCTAACAGATTTTGTCACTAACGACCCGGGCTTCGCCTTTCGGAGATGCCGAAAGGTGAAACCCGGGTCGTTAGTGACAAAATATGTGAGAATGTACATAGTTCGAACGATTCAAATTTAATATTTAAATTCCACCAAGCACCTTCAGACGAAATCTTAAAATAAAGCATTAGTAGTTGTGCAAGTAGTTTTTAAATAGTGTTGATGTATATGTTAGTTTTTTCTTACACCTATTGAACGTTTATAAGTTCAACAATTTATGGATTGCCAAAAATCACCTAGATTTTTAGCCTGGAATAGCCATGTGTAACTTTTCTTATTTATTATGTCAAATTACCCCTTTATATCCGAGTCAAGGGCCGAACTATAATATTTAAATCAATTAATTTTGAATGAATTACTCTTTACGATTCATTTATGCATGGATAATTAACGAAATTACGTTTATGTTACACTATAATATAGTGATTACAAAATTATTTTGTCAAAATCAGCTTTTTACTTGAACTATGAAACATAAGCCTTTGAAATTTGATGTGAGCCAAGTAGTAAAATGATGAAACTTTTAAGTACGTGTTTTTGTATTTTAATGAAAAAACGCTATTGCAGTGTGGTATTCACTAAGTTCAGTTCATTTTTACGACACTTAAAACTTCTTCTACTGTGCTAAAAATACTTTCGATATGTTGCTGACCCTTAAAAACCCAAAATAAAAACAAGTTTTTTAAAAATGTACGTCTTGTGTTTTTACTTTCCATCAAAGGGCGTAAGTGTTAAAACATGTTTTTTCACTTGGTTTTTAAGGGCCAGCAACATTTTGGAAGTATTTTTTAGCACCGTAGGGGAAGTGTTAAGGCCATGAAAAGAACATAAATACGCATCTGACTCATGTTTTCCTAAAATACCACTTAACTCACGTCACTTTTCAGGGACTCATATTAGTTTAGAATTTCGACTGAAGTGCTTGATGGAAATTCAATGTTAGATTTGAATTATTTTCATTCTGTACACTTCCATAAAATTGTTTGTCGATAACGACCCGGGTTTCGCCTATAGGCATCTTCTGGTACTATCCAGTATACGAATGCACTCGAACTCAACTCAAACCAGAAGATGCCGAAAGGCGAAACCCGGGTCGTTATCGACAAACAATTTTATAAAAGTACACAGAATGAAAATAATTCAAATCGCTCATATTAGTGTTGGAATTGTTTGAAGACATTCTAGAACACACTATCTTCATTCGAGGATAAACGACAACACCCATTCCCAAGATTTAAAGCATGTATTCGAAAGATCTAAAATTATTATTGACCATACTGGGACTTAGGTCTATCTGACCGTGAGGTCAAAGTTCTAACCAATAAGCCACATAGACCGATAATTGATTGGTTATTTTTTTTGTAATTTTGCAGCCATGTAAACAAAACGACTACGTACGAGGCGCCTGCATCGCTGGAGTCAGGCGGAGGAGGTCAAGCAGAGGCGCCTCGCCCCCGAGCTGTCACGCTGCAGCGGGATGCTCAGCTGGGATTTGGCTTCGTAGCAGGCTCTGAGCGCCCTGTCGTCGTCAGATTTGTCACCGAAGGAGGACCCAGCGTTGATAAGGTAACGCATTGCTCTCAACCCCAAAACATAAACGGCCATGTTCCCACCAGTTATACTGAAAGAGTTACGGTTGATAAAGTTGATAAATATAGTTTTATGTTCGTTTTAAAAATAAAATAAAGAAGTTAAGCATTACAGGTCAACATAACCAATACGACAGATATGTTGTTATTTTTAAAGTTGGTATTGACTTTATCAAAACCTGAATTTAGAGTCCCTCTTATCCCTAGATTAGTGATTTTTAATTAAAAACACATTTTCTTTTAACCACTAGCTTTTTCTAGCAGTATTCTTTTTCTATACTAGAATGTTATTGATTGATAAAAGACTGAAGTACACTGACTTAATTAATTAATATATTGTATTCAAAGTTACGGAATCTGTGATGTCTTTAGTCCCAATCCTTAAAACGGGATGAAGTAAGGAAGATAAACGTTAAACATCTACTTTAAAAACTTACAAATATTAGATCCAGTTCTTTATAACATGGAACAATTTCAATGCAAATTTTACATTATGTAATATAATATTGTGTATTTAGGAACTAAATTATGCTTTAAAATTACTTAAATAATCCATATTAAATATTAAGATAAAACTTTAAGCTTTATTATATTTAAACAATTAATAATTCTATGAACACTGAAAACATCTTTTTAAAAGCTTATTTGCGGCAGACAAACGTTAACGCATGAACGTACCGACGAGCCTCTGACCTGTCTTCACGGCAGCCGAGCTCTTCTGCGTTGTAGGCAGAAGCTTTTCTCAATGCTGAAGCTTTTATAATTTGTTTCGTAGATACAGGCTGTACGTTGTTAATAAAAATTATGAATAAAAATAGTATCAGTCGATTAATCCACGATGTGTTCAGCCATACGCAACTTAGTTGATATTTTTTACAAGAATCGGATTTCATCACTCATCAATTTTTTGAGAACGGTACTATAACTTTCACTACTGATTGATTATTTTTCATAATCATATTAAAAAATGGAAAGTTATTGGAAAACAGCAGAAACATTTAATACATTTGTATACGTAATATTTTACGCAATAATAAATAAGTGAAGTGTAGTACCTACCTTGTCTTCTGGCTTCTTCTACATATGAATGTTTTACTGTGAAAATTTTCTTACTTTGAATGCTAATAATATATTGGGGTGTATATGTATATGTTTTTTTAATTCACTCATCTCACAATAGTATTCGTTCAAAGATAGATGATAGAAATTTTTACAACTCTACATTATCATGGTCCCAATAAAACATATTTACGATCGACCGCATCTTTGCACACACGCAACCTTTTGCCCTACATTAAATTTATGAAAGTACACAAATCTGTATTGAATGTATTCTATAATAGAACCAAAAAATTGGGCATTGTTTCAATAAATAAACTGTTTACATAATAAACTAATCAAATATATTAATTAAGATAAAACTGCATTAAAATCACCCTCAAAAAATGTCAATTAATATAATAACTAAAGATCGATGCTTAACTTAACATATTAAAAAATGACAATAAAGATAATGTCATTCATTTTAATAAACAAGCTTCATTTTCTTATTTACCAATGGATTGCTAAAAAAGCACAACACGTGTATGGTCGGGCGTGGAGCTCACAAATTCAAACCCATAGTCATAATTATGTTTTTCGATCCATTTATGGATTTCTATTTGAAGAAATGAATTTTTGTCATGCTTAAAAATCCCAGTAGCGAGAGATATTACATAATCACTTGTCCTGAAAAGTGTGAATCGTAATATGCATTACTGTAAAAATTGGTTAGAAAATTTGAGAATTATAACGTGGTTACTTCTAATTGAATTCAATTGTTTCGTAAAACCTTTGGTATTTTGAGAGGGCTTTAAATAAGGGCAGCCTGTATAGGAGAATTTTGTTGTGGAGCCGTTTATAACAGGCAGAGGCACAATTCCACAAGTATTCAAATTAAAGTAGGTTTCAGAAAGGGGCACATGAAAATAGTGCAATAAATATCCAACCTTTTGCGTCTGTCAAGTGGTCGACAACTTTGAACTATTTTACGAAACACTACGATCCCTTAAGTGTCAGTTCCAATCATGTGTTTGTTTTATCTGTTTCACAATACGTGATTTAAAGTACACATATTCTTAGTGAATACACAGTTGATCGGTTCAAAAATAACATGATGTAAAGCAAGGAAGAGATGAAACCATTTCAAACAACAAAGTAAGTAAAGCTCACATGGCAATACAGACTTGTTGTGTTCAACTAATTTTACTCAAGACCACAGAACATATTATTGAATGAAGACAATGGAACCACGATGTTACGCAGAGGGACATGTGGGCTGTAAAATGATTTCTAGTTTTGCTGTAGCTTTTCATTGCTTAAAAAATATCAATGTTATCAATATATTGATAAGCTGTATTTATTAATATATTCAATCAAATAAACAGGCAAATTTTCCTTTTTCAAGAATGGTTAAATTACAATAGTTATCTTTAGGATTTTTTTATTGAAATATTATACCCAAAAAGCGACTGAGAAAATCAAAAAGTTACCAAAATCATCCCATATTAATTTAATCTTGTTTTTCTTTTTAATTTAAAGATTGACATTAGGTATTCAAAGCGGGGACATCTTAAGTGTTTCTCCTTGCAAAGTCTTCAGCTGACAGAATCTTTTAACAAGACAATACTGAGCTAGACTTCTTACGAAGAATGGAAATAAAAGCTTAGTATGTACTCACATTAGCAATTACATTAGTTACACAGTAAAATAAAAGCTCTCTATGTTGCATAGTTTTACTAGGATAGTTGTAGTAGAAATAAAGTGCTTTAGGATCATTGCTAAAAATGCAACCGAATTAATAAGAACAATTCTAAAATGTAATTGTGCACACAAATCTTTTTATGTCATCGAGGGGCGTTCAGATCGATCGTTCCTGTGGAACATTATTATAAATTGAGCACAATAATTCAGATATTGAGTTATAATTTGTTTTAGCTAACCCAAATCTGATTTACCTGTAAGAGCTTTTAGTATACGACTCCTGTCCGACTCTTCTGCTCATCCTGCGTTAGGAATGTGACTTTGCTACTTACTTACTACGCTAAAATTTACTGTAATGTGGTATTGCGTTTATTCGTAAAGTAATTAAACGTAATAAGACATGTTGTCGTATTATTGCAACTGAAAACAATGCCGTTTATCATGTTTTAGTAACAGTTGCTTTTTTTTTAAATGTTTCAATGTCAAAAACTCGCCACCGAATGATGAATCAACGATTGATTAACTTGATTTGAAACACATCATGTTGATTGTAAAATAATATCGTTATTTTTGTATTTTCACATCCGCTCTCAATGAGGCTAATTTTTATTTTCCTCCGACAATGGTTTTCAATATTAAGTTTACTTATGTATGTACTGATTTTTCACATATAATTTAAACAACAGTGACCTATTAACAACGGAATTTAAAATAATCGGAGTTTCGAAAAATACAGCTTGCTAGGTCTTAAAATTGGACAGCCGATATGTAAAAAAATACTTTAACATTCTTCTTTATTTGTAAATAAATTGTGTGTTGAATTCAAAAAGCACAGTTTATGAGCTTAAACAATATGTATGTGGTACATTTGTCATTCCTTTGTGATATATTGTACAAAAAACTGTCCCGGATGGCAGCGTTTGACGGTACTTTAGCGCCTCCTGGGTACAGTATTTCTTCATGAGACTAACAAATTCGTGATTTCAACAGAAAATATTTTTTTATATACATACATTCGCACCACATATGACGGCATAATGTTACGATCTATACATCAGACTCAAAAACCATAGCTGAGTTTTCGATTCTTTCCTGTTACATGGAAACATCATTTAAATTATAATAAAAAAAAAAATTAATAATTTTAATCACATATTTATTTGACCACTGTTTATTTTGCCTCAGTCACATTTAACAACGAAACACTCTTGCGTACACAAAAAAAGTAACAATTGTGTTGTATTGCTACGTTAGTTTTTTATTATAATTTAAATAACGGTCCATATAACAGAAGAGAAAAAAATAATAATCTTGGAAGCTCTTCGAGTTCTTCGAGTCTCCTTTATCGATAATATTTTGAAAAGTTGTATTACCTTACCATCGTTGCAGATGGAAGGGCGTGATTGCTACAAAGCTAAGAAACCCTTAGTGAAGCCAGTTCACGGGGACTATATATGTATTAATTTGCAAATCACATTATATATGCTTCCCTTCATACAATATCCGTACATTCACACACACATGCGCGTACATACATATACAGTACAAGCTTACTGGTATATAATCTAATTTTTATAAATATAACTTCAGGGCTGGCAATCTCGCTCCGCTTCTCTTAATGAACATTTCCGCACAATGCCGTCAATTACAATTGGATCCAATTCCAGGAATCTATCCGACTATTAAATTCCACTTTCCATCGCTGGAAACCCGCGAACTCAATCAGTGTCGGCCCTCTCTCTTTCTTCAATACCTCATTGAAACGTAAGCATTTTAGTAAGGGAACGAAGGCTGTTTTCAAATTGAATCCAACCTTGTTACTGATAACGGCTTCTTAATAAACGATTACAATTATATGACATATTATATTTAATATTTTTGACCTCTTCTTTTTGATGAAATAACGACATATTACAATAGTAGATACAGCCAATACTAAACAACACGAAAGTTAATGAAATTAATTGGAATACTAAATTACGGAGAACAAAAAAAAACAGTAAAATATGAGAGGAAGTAAAATACCACAATTCATTTTCTTATTATATAGATACAGCCAGTCCTCTTTTTGCACGATTTATTTTGGACGACGCATTCCATTTTACTACGCGATTATTACGTGAAAATTGAATACGTTCGTTCAAAAAATCGCGAACTATTATATTTTACGCACCCAACAGTCACAGCAGTGAATAACGCCTATTTTATAAAGTCAAAACAATTATGGATGTTTAAATATCGACTGAGGAAAGAAAAAAGGATAATTTTGGGCCTAAGACAAATTATGAAATATACACAACCTTAAAGTGCCTGGTAAACTGGTTTTTAATTGACTTGATCTGATATTAATTTAATATTTAACGCAATATTTTCACATGCCCTCCTTTTTTAACAAACTTTAAACCTAAATTTTGATAAAATGTGTATTATGTTGTATGTTTGTAGAAAAAGCTGTTTTAAAAAAACGGTGGGCTACGTCCTTCTTCCTTTCCACAGTCGACATATATCAGTTTCTCATTGTATTTTTATAAGTAATAAATAGAATTAAATGGATTTTTTGAACCAATTCATCGAATTATATAAATGCAAAGTTTTTTGCACGATTTTTTATACCCGTCAATTTCATGAACCAGTGTATTGCGTAAAAAAATGATTGGGTGTATTTAAACAAATATTTACATAGAAAAAATTAACGAACTGCCGAAATCGTTTTATCATTAAATATTGTTGTACATCGAGAAGTAATTACAGGGATTGGAAGCCCTACTTACACCCCAAGCGATACCGAACATATCAAATGTTATATTTTAATAATAAAAAAAAACACACTACATGTAATATAGTATTTCCGTTATACGTAGATTTTCCTAATCGCTTATCATAGTTTTACCGTTGGGCTACAGTTGCCAGCTATATTTAATGATATAATATATTAAACTATCTATGTTCCAAAAAGTGTATTCGCCAGACACGGATATTGCGCATTCATAATAAATTAGCAGTAACGTGGGCGGTTGATTTATGATTAAGCTTGTTCCGCCTAACCCACATGCAATCCGGCTTCTGGAGTGTTCCCACTGCAGTTCATCATTTTAGGACAACGTCATCTGATTACAGGACACTGCATCTGCAGTAAATTATTGCATAATACTTCCTTGGCTATAATTCAAATAGTAATTTGCCTCGAAATAAACCGACTGCTACTTTATAATATTTGTAAATACTTTTGTTACTTGGTAGCTGAAAGAGTGATTGCGTGTATTTTTATCATAGGAGAATATAGGATCCTAACGAAACTCTTTTTTCTAACAATAAAAACGATTTATGTCCAGTCCTATATTAAAGTCTCCGTATATATTCAAGTAGCCATGAATAGTATTATTACTTTGTATTCAAAAAAATATTATGAATAATATTTTGTGTAATTTACTACTTATTACGTATTTTTTAATTCAGGGAAACAATCTTTAATTTTTTAACAAATCCCATCACTTTTTTCCACGGTTTTTCGTGGAACGTATCTACCGTGTAAAAAAAAATACTTGTACACGATATTTATTAAGCGTCATTTTTTATGATATTTTTAATTCATCCCTCGCTATATTGTTCTTCAAATGGCGCGTAAATGGATTGACTAACAAGAATCTACCATAGGATATTATACCGTTTCACTAAAAATATGACGACTTTAGAAACACTTTCAAGTGGAAGTGTTTTTTGTTTTTCGATGTCAGCAAAAATTGTGTCGATTTAAATATTTGATCGATTTGAGTATGTAAATTTACTTTGTAAAAACCGCATCAATTTCATTGTATAAAACCAATATCGTTCGATGCCGTGAGAGACGTGTAGATAAAATATAAACGACGCAATGAAAAAGTTAACACATAACTTTCTTTATCGAATCGACTTGAACGATTTAGAAAAGAAAATTGCAGACAAGCAATTCCAACTGTCTCGACGTCGGTTAATCCAAACCGACGCCGACGCCTGAGAAGGCTTTTTCTCTAATGCAGACGCTCCGAGATAAAGAACACCGGAGTAGACAATGGAAAATTTAGAATGAATGTGAGCACACAACGAAAATTTTTGCCTGTGGGTTTATATGTATACGCGCAGGCAATTTGGCAAAAGCGCTTAGATTTATCGATGCGAACATGCTTGGCCTTTGCGTAGTGTTTCTTTGTTTATGTGCTGTGAGAATATATTTCTACAGTTTTTGTGTGTTTTATGTCCTTAAAAATTGAATTTTTCAGTACAAAGCAAACGACTTTTGTAGGCTATAAATTCTTGTTTCGTATACAAACTTTAATCAGTTTTACCTGTGAATTATCGGTGTAAAGGCATTATTTTCTTATATTAAATTTTAAAATTAGTAAAAACAAATGTGTGTTGAGGCAGGCAAAACTTGTATTATCATTAATGGACTAGGGGTAGTCAATCAATACTATGATTGATATCTGTGAAGATAATATTGCTATCCAAAGTTAGATGAAGGTTGAATCACTGCCTAGGTAAATAGTAAACAACCTGATTGTATGTTTATATAATATATTATATTCATAACAATACAAATATATTAATTAATTTATGAACTGGGTGTAATATGCGTGTTAGAATTTTGAAGGACGGGTTCCCAATGAAAGCCGTAAACATTTCAGTAAATGTATATAAATTATTGTTTTGGTGTGTTTATTTAGTTTAGCCTAGAGATTAAACTTATCATAATAATTAACGGATAGTATACTCAGGCAAAAAAAACTGAAAATTAATGGTTTCAAACGTTTTAGAATAAATCAACAAATCAGATACGTTACATTTTAAAGCGTATAGAGCAGTGTTCTCCCAATGGGAGTCCGTCAGGTCTGTCAAGGAAGTCCGTCAGTTGCTTTGTAAAATCATATATATTATTCAACTATTTATACTTTCAACGAAAAAATTGTAAACCTAAACAAAATAAAGAGTATTTGTATATCCTTGAAATAATTTTATATCCAGTGGAACCTCCCGTAACGAGTTTAATTCGTTCCAGAATCTTACTCGTTATGCGAAACAATTTTTCCCATATAAAACAATGTAAAATACAATAATGCGTTCCATGCCGGAAAAAAATCATTTTTTTTATATTTTTAACGTGTATTAAAGTAAAATTACATAGTTATAAATTATAAAGGAGCATAAAAACCTGGAATGCGATTTCGATTTGCAAAAAACGATAAAAATCGACTAGTTTATTATTTATGACAAATAATTAATTATTTTTACTAGCAGGCATTTGTTTTTGCCGACGCTTCAAAGTTCGGTGAAAATGTGACAGCAGTATCATTGAATATTTTTTTTAAACGCATAGCCACCTCCTTATTAGGGTGATGCTTCTCAATGTACGATTCAACAGTTTCACATACTTTCAGCTCTTCTCTTATTGCGCCAGAAGATTGTTGCTCGGCTACTTCCTCCTCTTCCACTAACAAATTCTCCTCCATAATTTCTTGCTGTGAAAAACAATGCAACTTCATAAGCTTTTCGGTGGTCAGCTCTTTCACAAGCTTATAAATATTGTTGTTATCCACCTCCCGTTCCATGGTATTGGCCAAAGATGCAATCTCGCTGACTGTAGTCTCCACATGTACTGTTTCAAACCCCTCAAAATCACATTCGACAACGCTCCTTGGCTAAGCTTCTTCCAAGCTGAAGTGAAGGTTCTCTTGGTAACCCCTTCCCACGCCTTGTCAATCATCAAGTCAAAATTATAAATTATATTTGATAGCAGGTAGCCTTTCGTTTTTTACCTCTCGTTTTCGATAGGGGGTGGTTGGGTTAGCAATGAAAATTTACGTTTCGGAAACGAATTCATTTATAAATTTAAGCGATTTTTCTTTAAACTTTTCAATTGAAGATTAAAAACATTATTTTGAAACGAAACGAAACCTTAAGAGCATTGACATTGTAAAACATAAGAGTAATTAATGATCATTTCATAGAAAATAATGCAACAAAATATTGTAACACAACTCTTTTTTACACGGTAGATACGTTCCGTGAATAATTCAGAAGAAATGTAATTAAAAAAAAAACATAGAAAATTGATTCCCTGAATTCAAAAAACCTGTGTTATTTAAAGAAAAAAACAGTATCTTGATAAATAAAGACGCATAAAAAACATAATCATGTAAATTAGAAAAAATATTATTTAAATTTGAATCGTTCAAACTATGTACATTCTCACAGATTTTGTCACTAACGACCCGACTTGAACTGTCAATTCAAGTTCATCCGTGCACTTGAATGCCTGAAGATGCCGAAAGGCGAAACCCGGATCGTTAGTGACAAAATCTGTGAGAATGTACATAGTTTGAACGATTCAAATTTAATATTGAAATTCCACCAAGCACCTTCAGTCGAAATCTTAAAATATTATTTATAAAATTTATTTTAATTAAGAAAAATGTTATTCATCGCTACTCATATACAGGATTTTTATCAGGTACTGGAAATAAATTGCTTTCATCATTAGAAATATTTCGGCACGTCTAATGTATTAGGATCTAACATGTTGTTACTTATTACATTTTGTTACTTATTATATGGAGTCGGGAGTCGTGGAGTCGGGGGTTTTGTCCGGAGTCGGAGTTGAAAAAATCTTACGACTCGGACTCATTTCACAAAATATATATTTAATGATATGTATACAAACCACAATAGTCCATAGTGTTACCACTGCATGCTAGGCTGACTAAAAATGACCATGTATATAAGTTAAAAATAAATGATTGAAAAATCTCTTTGAAGTCGGAGCCGTCTTTTTTTACACTACTCCACAGCCCTGGTTATTAACTGTCTTGTGTAATTGAATTTCTTGTTGTTATTAAATCCGCTATGCGCTCTTGTGTATATGTTTCTGGGAATCGTGTTGAAATAAATAATTCGTGTAAGAATATTGTATTTGTTCTTTTTAGTGGACCGTGCTATTTCAAAATCTTTAATAAAAAACCGTTTAAAAATAGTTGAGTGTATATCGGTTTATAACAATAAAATCATATAATTACAAATTTTAATCCTTTTGAAAACAGTATATTTTGGTAGCATACACATCATAGTAAAGTATTTTTTTATAGACGGTGGATATGATAATAAAGAATTCTTAAATTCAGTACACACCTATTTGTTCGCAAGTATGCACATATCGTCGTCATTTTGGCAAAGTTCACGTTGAACAGCTCTTGCAGCGTGCACAGTATACAAGGGTGACTGGAGAATTTGCATAATGTCTGCATCAACCGCCACGCTAGCCGACAAACGCCACCACGATGGTTTTGCCGACACACCCTTTACCGGATGGGTGACCCATGACAAGTTAATTTTAATAATACATACATCAATATTATAACAATTTATGCCTGCGTCCATTATGGAGAATTGGACTACTAATAGCGCAAATCGATAGAAGTTGTTTAATAACACTTGGTTGTTATTCAGTCGCGCAAGCTTTTTTTTACGACAACGGTAATGATTGCCGGATTGTACTAGGATATTAATCACAGGGAAAGACTAACTGATTTCTCTCACAACATTTTTGTATGTATCTACATTAAAACTATCGACAGTTTTAAAAACGTATTAAATGTATATTTATGTACAAGTATATAATTTGTTACACGTGTCCAGTATATAGGTATATTAACTCAATTATTATTACGCATCGTTTAATCCGTGCAAACACCCTTTCAAAAATCCTCCCTTTGTTTTTCACAAAAACATTTTTCTCTGGAATTGTTTTTCCTTACCACACTGTGTCGTGATTTTCATTTTACGCCCTATACATGAACGGATTTAATTTTATCCGAGAAATATATTTAAGGTGTATTTCAACAGAAATTTACGTAAACCTTTATCTTATATGATATAACTTTATAAATTTAACGAGTAAACAAATTACGTTCTTTTTATTAAAAAATAACGTCTTAATGAAATCAATTAAATGTAAGCTAAAATTGCACACAGGGCCAGCGCCACCATACAGGCGATATAGGCAACCGCCTAGGGCGTAAACCTTTAGGGGGCGCATAAATGGAGTATTAAAATTATTTATACATACTCTAATAATAATAAATAATAGAACGTTATATTTTATTGTGATGTTTGTATTTGTTTGTTGTAATTATGTATTGTATTCTATATGATTCGGCTGAGCGACTGAGTAACAAACAGTTCACGTAGAAAAACTTCCGATGAGGTACCTAAATTACGAGGTCATGTAGTTCACATTGGGAGCATAGATATATAAAAAAATCAAACGATTCCAAATTGTTTTTGTTCATTATTTCAAAAACAAAATGGACGATTTGTTAAAAAGGGGTCGCGCCAATAACGCTTAGGGCGCAAAATAGCCTCGCGCCGGCACTGGTTTCACAGCCTATTTTTTATAAAGAAATGAAAAAATCATATTCTTTTTATCTATGTCCGCTCCTAATATGGAATATATGGCTCCGTAATGGAGGTATTACAACAGGATTTTTTCTTCAAGAACTGCTTATAACTCAGTTGTTAAACCTTTTTTTCGAATATAGTAAAAATAAAAAGATATTGCTCTTTAAACATCTCGTTAATACAATCACAAATACCCACTCCTTAGAATAGAAATCTTTAAATCAATTTTTAAAATGCTGTCTGTACTGGGACTCTATTACAGAAGCCAACGACGTCGACCATTACGCCACGGACCCGACGTATTTGACATTATTGATAAAGCTTCTTAAACATTTAGTCTCTTAAAGGGCTTTTATTATTCGATCACCGTAAATGACGTGTTAATTAATCAACGTTAGACAATATCAGCTTTCCGGGTCCAGTGTGTTAATCATAGTGTTATTTATTCAAAAAGGTTTATTTTTTAAATTTAACCAAAACAAATACTCATTGTTTTATTTTTTAACCGAATAAATATATTGTGTAAGTAAAATAGACCCTTAAAAGAAAACCCGGCGTGTCTGTCCGTGCATAGCCAGTTATGCCGCGAGGATTTATTTGTTTGGGACGAGTATCCTCTGCCACAGGCACGGCGGAGCTGCCAGTAATCTCTTCAATTGTTTTGTCATCTATGTGTAATAATAATGCGAATTATAATACTGGCTTTGTCCATTATGCCCCTATTTACTGCTGAATGTATTCTGTCGCGAATTAATTCGACAAGGGTTGTATATGCCTCCGCTGCGCCTGCTACAAACTAACTGCTTTCATTAAGCTGTCATCGCAAATGACACTTGGTAAAATAATTAAAGATTTTCAAGACAGCAGTGCCAATAGAAGAAAAAAAATACAGGATGGTTTCCTGGTTATTTCTTTTCGTAACGTTGAGTCAAAGTGTCTTAATGTTAAATAGCAATATAGATTTTGATTAATATATATCGGGTCCGTGGTACAGTGGTCAACACTTTTGGCTCCGTGACGGGCGGAACGATTAATTGATTTCTGCTCGAAGGCATGTATAAAAAGTCCCTCTTATCCTTGCCAATTAGCTAACCACATGTCATATCATAACAGTATCCTTTATATGCCTACTTTCTTTGAAAAGGAGAGGTTTAGCAACTGAGAAAGAGGCAGATCTTGCAAAAAAATGTCTATTGAGATATCTTAATTAAGAGACCATATGCTCAACTACGGGGGCGGGTATTTATTTAAAAACATGTTAGATTATGATTATAATCATCAAATATTTTTAATAATTATTTCGGCAACACCATATCGTCAGAACAATGACTAAACAGATTTTATTCCCTTTTAAATTCTAATACATATGTAGAAGAGACAGAAAAAATATCATTAAATTTTACATACTGTTTTGTTTGAATGTTCTGTATTTGATTTAATAACTGTGGCTCAGTTTGTTTATCAAATAAAAATATTATTTTATGCCAAAATGGTAGTAGTAGCTAGTAATAGCGGTTGAATTGAATAACAAAATGTTGGAATCTTCATTAATATGTTGAAGATATCGGCTAAACGTGCTTGGTGGAATGCCAATGAGTATCAAACTTGAACGATTAAAATTCTTCCAATATGTTTACAAAGCGATATTTGCGATACCACCATTTTGAGCTCAGATATTTATTTCTTATTTTACTTACGTATTTTGGAATTCTACTAATTGAGTCATTATCCAATGAATTCCTCAGCTGATCATTTCTGCACCTAAAATGATGCTAGGCGAAGACCGCGATTTCCTAATCAACGAATGAGTTCAATTGACATTAGAAGCAGCTCGTAACGTAAATATTAAATTAAACATAATTTCTTTTGCAATCACAACTGCATACAAAACAGATGTAATACAAAATGCAAGCAGTGTTTAATATCGTGTTGTTTTCCGTCTGACGTTTGTAACGTCTAGAGTCTAGACTCTAGCTAGACAGTATCCCTCTTCTTGGAATTATTTTCAGGAAAAACGTAATTTAGAGTTATGAGTTTCAGTTGCATTTTAACGAAAAACACAAAACGCAAACCCATCACGTATTTCTTGTTGTTCCTTAGTTTAATTACAATTTTTAAGGCGTGTAATGGTTCATTGAAATAAATAACAGAAACAATAAATTAACGTTATTTTGAGGTAAAAAAACATAGCTTATAAAAGGTAGATAGATATATTAGATTGTCGGGTCCATGGTGTGGTGGCTTCCATGCCGGACTTCACGGGTTCGAGTCCCAATGCGAAAAGAGTTTTTTCAATCGATTTATCAATTTCTGTTCGAAGGCATGGATGTTTGTGATGTCGACTTCCCCCTCCATTCAAATCCTAAAATAACGGAGCGTAACGAAATTGATTAGCCAATCACTTCTAGACCCGTCTTATCATTTCTATACTTCACTCTCTTCGAAGAAAAGTAGAGGATGCGCAACTTAATAAAGAAAAAAAACTTCCATTGCGATAGCTCCAATGAAATACCATATTCTTCACATCGGGAGGGGACATGGATCAATAAATATATATATATCTAATTTTGTGTATGTTTGGTATAAAAAAATAATAAAATCTTTGTTTTCAAATTGATAGTGTAAGTCATAATAAAAATATCAGAAAAACACAATACGTAGTACAAAAGTTTTGCAAAGGAAATCAATCTCATCTTCAATTTACAGTAGTTATCATGTATTTAATTCTTCTAAAAACGGTGAATGTCATTGAAAATCTTTAGGGATCAATGGTGGAAACCCTTTTAGTGCTGAAAACCGTATCCATTTGTCATCTAATTATCATTAGACTTTCAAAATGATTGTAAACAATGAAATAAAAAAAAATGCATTTAAACGAAAGGCTGTAACATTTAAGGGGTTATACGCAGTTGCAAGGCTCAAAAAATACACTTTTATTATGATTTTTTTATAGACACTGTTTTTATTTATCAATTACACGTGATGGTTATTCAAATATAACCTGCTTTCAAGAATACAATAGCGCGTCAATGTTATATACTCTTACATGGTTTGTCACAAACGACCCAGTTTTTCGCCTTTTTGCATGTGTCTTCAAGTGTCCAAGTGGATTAATTGTTCCCTACTTCATTCTCGATCTGTAAAAATCTGATAAATTTATGGAATTCTTTTTTTACATTTGTATTTACTATAACAATCAATATTCGTATGTTCCATTTAATGACAGTACATAGAAAAGGTCAGCTTGTATACATATGTGATATCTCGATAAAAAAAACAATCCGATTTTTTAATATAATACATTCAAGTATATGGACGCTATTTTTCTCCGTATTACCGCCTCCAGCTATTTTGAAAGGTTACAAACACTGTAAACACAGTTGAAGCGTGCACATAATGGAAAAGTTTAAAAATCACTGCAACATCCACTATTCATACAAAACATATACTTCTATTTTGGTAATTTGGAGGTAAAATACCCCAACGCTGTCTGAAAAGAGGTGTATGTCAATCAAAATACAACCACCCCAAATTAATTTCTTAAATATCTAATTAATGTTTCTATTTAATTACTGAGTCCGGCTCTCAGTTGCATTACCATTACAATAAGGAGTATATTATATTGATCCTTTAAATCGTTTTCCCGCATGCTTCTATTCAACAAATAAAATCTAACTCAATACTACTTCTATCATGGACGAGGTCTACGACAGTGCTTCTCAACCCTTTTCATGCCACGGACCCCCGAAAAAATATATGTATAATAATAAATATTTCACATGTTTATATTTTATTACAAAGAATGCTGAAAGAATGAATATTTTCGCGGACCCCAGGTTGGGAAGCACTGATCTACGACATAGTTTCTCAATTTTTTTGGCCCTGTGACCCCTTTTGAGTCTTATATTTTTATGTGGCCCCCATAACTCGTACTAGTTAGTTTTTTTGGGATCCCGGATTTGGGCTTAATGACTGGGAAAAAAGTGAAAAATTGAGAGATTCCAAGAATGCTGAAAGAATGAGAATTTTCGCGAACCCCAGGTTGGGAAGCACTGATCTACGACATAGTTTCTCAATTTTTTTTGGCCCTGTGACCCCTTTTGAGTCTTATATTTTTATGTGGCCCCCATAACTCGTACTAGTTAGTTTTTTGGGATCCCGGGCTTGATGACTGGGAAAAAAGTGAGAAATTAAGAGATTCCAAAATCATTTTCAATTATTTTTTTCCAACACCTTTTTTTTATCTCGCATCCTCAACAAAGTAGCGAATTCCTCGTGTTTCAAAATTATTAAAAAATGTGAAAGCTTTTTTTCTGAACAAAGAAGTAGCGAATTGACGGTTTTAATTCACATATGCGACACTTTTATTTATGCTTATTTATCAATGTTTTATGAATTCAACGAATGCCTTGTTCGAATACAAAATCCTCAATTTATGTTGTATTTAAGGCTCGCGGGGCCTTCCTAAACTGTGCTGAGGCTCCCCTGAATTATTTTATGCCTGTGGTCCTCTTGTAACATGATGTGCCCCCCGCTTTGGAAACCGTGGTCTACGAAATAATAAAATAAGACCCTTTATGAACACCGACTATAAATAATACATTTAAAAAATCTTGAATAAATCGATCCACATTTTATATGTATGCTATATGACAGTACAGAATCATATGCCATTTTGATATTTTGATTAAGTTTAATTTTATAAAATCTTTAATATTTTTAATCGAAATATTTTATGAGTAAACGTGAAAAACAACCTTTTTTGAAATTTTAATACGTTTTGTTATGAGGATTATGAATAACTATCAACTTACACTTGCACACAAACATCATCCGTGCGCATGAGTTGACAGAGAGAAAGATGGTGTGTCTGTGTGTTATTACGTTGCAGATTCACAGTTTAATAAATACAAATACAATCAAATAAAATACGATCATATCATATCAAGATTCATACTCGTGTCACCCACCGCCACGCACAGGGTTGGCCGATTGCCATCTATAAGAATTAATTGAGTCAATAATGTTTACTAGTTTGAATTCATCAAAATTTTATTATAGTATTTTCACTACTCAAATTTTAGCATTATAGTTACTTTAACAAAAAAATAGGTAAAATCAGACTTCAAAGTATCCGAATTCTATATATAAACAAACAGTTATTCACAAGCTTTTGAATCATTTTAATAGACTGGTTGTTTTGCCAGTATACACTTGATTGTTTTCTTATCGTAAATATAATATATTCGTCGCACCTTCAACCTTTTGTCAGCCGTACCGCGAGCTTTTCCACTATTTTAGCTTTCACGAGAGCTTTTTCAAAGAAGTTAAGTGCTGAACTAGTAGTTTTTCTTTTTAAATCACGCCACAGGAGTCTATAACGAACTCTACGTGTGAATTACTTACATAAACTTTTAATGATTTTTCTTTGTATTACGGTTTAGTTTATAGTACCTTTTTTATTATTTTTGTTGTTACGTAAACGATAAATAAAGCCGGCGGTGGTTAACCTTTTATAAAAATGAAATATTTTCGATTTCACGGACTCCAACAATGTCAAACATATTGCACTCCCAGTTTTAAACATTGGCAAGTCAAAAAATGGCACTCGTAAATAATTGAATTTAATAGTTCAAACTTTTTCACTAAATCAAAACTCTTTGATTGTTTTGAACATTTGTTATCTGATTATCATTTATTATTTGATAAAAAAATAAATTCCTTTTTCAAGTAACGGTTAAAATAACTATCAATATTATTAGAAATCCTTTTCAGACTTAGACAAGCTAAGTAATGATATTTAAAAACTTTCTACATTACTCAAAAAAATACTTTCAATAGTTTAAAACTGAAAACGCAATGTGCGCAACGACTGCATTTTAAAAAGAAAACGTTTCAAAAATATATTATATTTCGTGGTATAGACCAGTTAGATGTTTTAAATATCAATTTACTTATGGATATCGACTGTGAAAAGGAAAAAGAAAGTAACTCACACATTTTACAGGAGGCGCAAAAGACGTGTTTTGATGAGTTTGAGCCATATGCAAATTATGAATTATACACAACCTTGAAGTGCACGGAGACTTCTAACCTGGTGTTTAATTGACATAATATAATATGAAGACATAATCTATAAAGAAATTGTCGAGGAAAAACTTTTATTTCAGTCTTTTTTCTTGGTTTAAATTTTTTACAAGCTCATCTTTTTCAAACTTAAAAGCTTAATTTTAGATACTTATTTGGCATTTGCAGCTTGCATCCTTTTGATAAAACGTGCATCAAGTTTGATACATTGTGATTATTGAAAAAAACTTGTTTTAAAAAAACTGTGGGTTACGTTCTTTTTCCTTTCCACAGTCGATATGGTAAAGATAAAAAAAATCCGGCTTAAAATCAATCGCTGCACGTTATTATTTCTTAAAATGAATACACATTTTGTAGTTATTAGAGAAACTGTATGGTCTAAAGATGATTTTTATTCATTGTGACGTATTTTATTGCACTGGAAAATAAAATTAACTTGTATTTGTTTTATTTCAACGCTCAACTATTGGATAGTTGACTGTAAACACGTTATCCGAATCGGATTTTGCCCCTTTCAATAGGAGTACCAGATTTATTATTCGTCGTTTTGCTTCCGTATAAGCCTCCCATACAATGGCGAAGCCTTGTTTATCATTTCTTAGGACTAGATCTCTTATAATAAAATAGTATTAACAATACTGCTAGTGTATCCCTGCACAGTAACGATTTCGGAATCCACTTTTAAAAAACCTTTCAATTTTTCAAACTGCAACTTGATCATTCACTTAGATTTTACTAAATGCGCATGAAACTTTGCAAAAATCTTTAGCTTACAATTGGTTATTTTTATCTTGTTCTAAATTTGAAATAATATTTTTTGTTTAATAACTGACTGGATACCGTTTGAATATAACATATTTGAATATCAACATTTATTAGATAACTCTTTAACTGCGTTTTTTTAGTAATATCAGCTCATTAAATTACTACGTTTCGTGGCTTAAACGACGAATAATATTTATTTTTTTATATTTTAGAAATGTAAGAAGACAACTTTACTGATAAAATAATTGGCATTGCAGCTAGGGCATCCAATCCCGGGATCCCGTTCAATTTTCTGATCCCGAAATTCCGGGATTGAGATGGCCGCGATCCCGGGATTTCGGGATTGAGAAATTTTGAGGAAAACCCGATAATTTACACGAAATTGGTAAATCGGTGAGCTAAAAAAAAACGAGTTTTGGTGAGATTCTGGGAAAAAGTATACCGAATCGGAGATTTCAAATTCCTCGGTGAGCTAAAAAAAACGAGTTTCGGTGAGATTCCGGGAAAAAGTATACCGAATCGGAGATTTCAAATTCCTCGGTGAGCTAAAAAAAACGAGTTTCGGTGAGATTCTGGGAAAAAGTATACCGAATCGGAGATTTCAAATTCCTCGGTGAGCTAAAAAAAAACGAGTTTCGGTGAGATTCTGGGAAAAAGTATACCAAATCGGAGATTTCAAATTCCTCGGTGAGCTAAATAAAAACGAGTTTCGGTGAGATTCCGGGAAAAAGTATACCGAATCGGAGATTTCAAATTCCTTGGTGAGCTAAAAAAAAACGAGTTTCGGTGAGATTCTGGGAAAAAGTATACCGAATCGGAGATTTCAAATTCCTCGGTGAGCTAAAAAAAAAAACGAGTTTCGGTGAGATTCTGGGAAAAAGTATAACGAATTGAGGATTTCAAATTTCTCGGTTAGAAAATCACAATCCCGAGATCCCGAAAAATAGGGGATCAATCCCGAAATCCCGGGATTGGAAAAAGGCTCCGGGATTGAATACCGTAATTGCAGCTACTTATGCAAAATTAACTTAAAGGGGAAAATACATTATAAAGCAATAATCATGCGAAAGATCTGAAATTTTAATTGATCTTTTAATTTGACATAAACCTTACCGGGACTTGAACTCAAACCCGCATGTTTGCTGGGGCAAAGCTCTTACCAACACTACAGAGAGCGAGTAGAAAAATATCGTGAAATACTACTACCAATAGATTTTCGTATAAAGTTGTTAAATACTAAACGACTCGTATATAAAGAAATATATTTAATATCGTTTGATGTATTTTTCAATACAATTAGGAGAAATATCGATAGTTATAAGACTCGACAATCTATTCTAAATAATCCATTAGAGATATCACTTTTAAGGTGTTCACTGTCAATACTTGGTGGAATGGCATTATAATAAAAATAATAAAACATTTTTAGTACTTTTTCCACATAAAATTTATTAGATCAGGACCGGTTTCGCTCATCGCGAGCATTATCAACTGATAAGAAAAATACAAAAACAGTGATATTTATACAAATTTAAATTGAAATAAAAAGGTGTAAGCAACTATTAACAATTTAAAGGATTAGCAAATTACATTATAATTACACAAAATTAAAATGCTTAACACCCATAACAATTAAAAACTCATCATCAAAGAATAATAAATCTAAGTGGCAAACGATATCAATTATAAACACAATTAAAATTTGGGAAATTTTTACACAAAGTGAAACACTACATTACTAAAGTAAATATCCTAATGATGATTTGGTGTTTTTCCCGTTTCCAAGCAATGATGTACTTCAACAAAATCGGCAGTAATGAAGATTCTGAAAAAGACATTTTTAAAAACCATATCAATTCTTACAAAAGGAATAAATTTTGAAAAACATATAAATAATAGATTTATTATTCTTTGATGATGAGTTTTTAATTGTTATGGGTGTTAAGCATTTTAATTTTGTGTAATTATAATGTAATTTGCTAATCCTTTAAATTGTTAATAGTTGCTTACACCTTTTTATTTCAATTTAAATTTGTATAAATATCACTGTTTTTGTATTTTTCTTATCAGTTGATAATGCTCGCGATGAGCGAAACCGGTCCTGATCTAATAAATTTTATGTGGAAAAAGTACTAAAAATGTTTTATTATTTTCATTAGAGATATATAAAACTTAATTTGGTAATTTAATTTTTACACAGACTGTGTAACAAATGAAAAAAACGTGTTTCACCTCTTTAAGAAAAAATTTCAGACTATCTATCGTAAGATTATTTCCGAATCCATCGAAAGCAACGAGTAAGTGAAAAGATACATCAGCTAGTCCGGCGTCAAGTGTTTCAGTGTATGGTTAGCATTACTATTGTTGTGTGAACGCTTTAGGATTTTCCGATAAACTGAGCAATTGTTAAAATGCTCATGCGAATAATGGACGTCACTTGTTTTTGTGCTATTTGGTATTCAATATGCTCTTAGCCTGAAACGTAGAGCGCTTATCTTGGTGCTTATTATGGCGGGAATTACAATGGAAAACAAATGCGTAATACAATTTTCAAAATCTAATGGCCTGGTCTTAATAGGACTTATAACAGGTTTACAATATTTTTAGATTACCAGAAATACTGTAGATAAGTAAATTATATTGTTGATACTAAGTTTCACTCGCTGTTGGATTAGACGTTTCATAAAATGGGACACTATTTGATACTAAACATTAAATACATAAGAATTATTTTTTTCCAAGCTGTCAAACTGTAATCCATTTCGATCGAAAAGAACATAATTATTTGAATCACGCGATCAACTTTCATTTGTTTTGAATATTTGACAGTTTTGACATATTTCATTATTCAACTATATTTGAGTTGAATAACATAGAATTTTTCATGCTCATAAAATAGCTACATCGAATTACTGCGTGTCGTGACCAACGTTCCCTCTAATCTGCGCGCGTGCGCGGCCGCGCAGCAGTTGGGAAACCCCCGCGCACTCATTCCGGGTTGGCGCGCACTACAATACAGTTGCTCAATTAATATTTGATCGTTCCGCGCAGCCTTTGAAATTCCCGCGTAGCTAACCCTTTGGCTTAGAGGGAACGTTGGTCGTGACTCAAAAGAGACAACGATTATATTGTATAATATAGACTTGAACATCATATTTGAAATTCATTTATTTTATTGAATGAATTGGTATTTACTTGGTAGATCTCTATTGTTACAAGGTGAAAAAATATCGAAGTGTTATAGTTCTGCAAATATTGTTTTATATATGGTAGGTAGAGTCCCATATTTTCCAATATGAATTAGGATATTCGAGTGAATGAAATAATATATATTATGTATCCCTTCTAAGCCAGTATATTATACCTTAGTTAATATAAGTTAAAACATAGTTAAAATGAGGGCATAATCAAAAATAGGTATCAACCATATACATATAAAATAATATTTGTAGAATTAAAACACTTTGATATTTTTTCACGTTATTGCAAGTTACTTTTAGTTTCACGAAGGCTTTTAGTAAATATAAAAAATTTGCTAGCTTTTTGCAAATATGGTTGAACCTACGTGAATAAATTTTTAACCACTGCAAAATGTATTGGATACTAAGCGTAATGCAGGGATTACCAACATAAGTATGGTTGCGGACGCATTCGGAAATTAAAAACGTAGAGGTGACAAATGTCAAATTGGATTATAGCGTGTTACATTCATTATGAATTATAATTACTAAATTGTTGTGAATCCTGACATAGTAGATTTAAAAACTCGTGAGCGCATTTACAAACAATATGTTTTATAATTCAACAGTATTTTTTTAAATAAATAAATACTTACGTGGGCTCGAGGGCAGATGGTTGGTAAACCCTGTAGTGGCTTTTTATTACAACTTTATTTCAATGGACCTACATTAAGCGCCTGAAATATGAACTACGCTAGTGGTAAACTGACTTATTGATGATATCGGATTAGTATTAATTCAAAAGCCGTAGCCTTTTGTGTAGGCTTCTAAAAATAAACCTTTCTTACTAATGAATTACATTTTTTGCGCACTAAGTTTATGATGTTATGTATATAAATAAGCGATTTGTATTTTTTGCATAACTCTTTTTCTAACATGCTTAAAGATTATTGATCACCGATTTTAATTCAGCTTTATATGAGGGTATTATTTGCAAACACGGCTCGATCCAAAATGGTTAAAAAATGTAGCTTTAATTCAATTTTGAAAAACAATATAAATTATTTTTAGTTTTAAATTACTTTCGAACGATATTGTGTATGTTATCAAGCCATATTAGAGACTGATTTCTAAAAATACTTTCAAACTTTTTTTTAAATTATTAAATTAAATTCATGTTCATATATATTTCAACAATTTTGGATCGAGAATATGGAAGACGCTGGAACGTACTCAAGATTTGTTAGAAATTTAATTCTGAAATCGATCGACGAATATGCATTTAGATCCATGAACGTCTATAATATTTTAATTTGTTTTTACACACATGCTGTCAGATTTGATACCGATCATGGTATATATAATAGAAAGAGTGATAAAATAACAACTTTGCTAGAGGAAACGTTATGCGATTGACTGACAATGAATCAGTATACCTACTCAACATTAAAAGCTATCTTAAAAATATAACGCTTCAACAACGGCTTAATCTATTCAACAAATAGAAAATTGAAATAGATGAACCATGTGAGATATATTATTGTCGCATAAATAATATCATTCTATGAAACTTGTAAGGTATAAATTCAAATACAGAACATTAATTCGTTTTAAATTTGAGAACAAAAGAATTGCCACATCTCAAGAAATAATTCCCCTAATTAAAGTGTGCTCACTTTTCCAACGGTAATAATTAATTATGATTTAATCGTGTATTATTTTGCAAGCAAACCTTTGTGAAAATTCTTTGCTTTTGAATAAAAATATCTAGTTAATGTTTACGTAGCACGCAAATCGCCTGACCATTGACCATTAATATTAATAAAATAACAGTTAGCGTCGCATTTTTTACATTTTTTTTTTGTTACCATATTTTTTTTAATGAAAATGTTTACCTAATACTTGCGTAAGTTTTATTATAATACTTCTCAGACAAATATTCAAATGAAAAATTGTAAAAACTATCCAGGCCATTATTATCCGGATAACATTGAGGTGTTATCCGGATAAGGCAGCAAACATAATATGAGTCGCACATTTCCAAAATTTACCTTGTCCGTTTTCTATTGTTCCAAGATAAAACAAATATACATATCGACTGTGGAAAGGAAAAAGGACGTAACCCACAATTTTTTCAAAACAGGTTTTGTTTGATAATCACAATGTATCAAACTTGATACACGTTCTATCAAAAGGATGCAAGCTGCAAATGCCGAATTTGTATCTAAATTTAGCTTTTAAGTTTGAAAAAGATGACCTTGTAAAAAATAAAACCAAGAAAAAAGACTGAAATATAGGTTTTTCCTAGACAATTTCTTTAATTAATATTAGATTATGTCAATTAAACACCAGTTTCGAAGTCTCTGTACACTTCAAGGTTGTGTATAATTCATAATTTGCATATGGCCCAAAATCATCAAAACACGTTTTTTGCGCCTCCTGTAAAATTTGATATGTGTGGGTTACGTCCTTTTTCCTTTCCACAGTCGATATTTATGTATATCAAACTTCTACGATTAAAATAAGTATTTCTTTTTTAATCAAGTTGAAATAAATATAATTAATTTCAATAATTAAAAAATATATGTATTTTATATTCATTCGTCGGGTTCGTAACCGAGTGGTCAACGTTGTTGGATCCGGTGACGGTGCCCATGCGTTCGAATCCAAGTACAGACGGTTAAAAATCCTTGACACTCATCCGGTATCGATAGCAATTAGCTTATCACTAGTCCTGTCTTAATAATACCTTACTTATTACTAGTTATGCTATTCCCCAATAACAAACAGTTCTCGTAAAAAAACTTATATTGAGGTATACTCCGTTAGAAGTCGATATACTCCACATTGGTAGCGGACACAGTTAGCGTACAAAAAAGTTGAATTATGAGGAGTAGTTGTTATTCAATGATTAAAACTCTCTGTTTGAAAGGCTTAAGATAGAATGAAAGAATAAATTATCTCCAATGTATTTAAAGGAAATTTTAAAAGATTTTTAACGATATACCATCTTAATTTAGAAAATGAACAGCTAATGGAACTTTTCTACAAATTTGATTGTATCTTATAAGTCATTTTCTCAACCTTAATTTTTATAAATGGTGAAGGTTGAAGTGTGTGAAAAGCATAAGTAGTTTGACCAATCACTCTTTGTACTCGCTGTTTCCGAGATTGGTGGATAAGGAAATATTAAATCTTTAACGACTTGACAAAAAATTCATTCATTGATTTAAAAATCAATGTAAGGTGTATATTTGAGGTTTCGAAACGTTGGCCGCGTAATCGCTTGTAACGAAAGCAACCATTGATAATTACACATTTACAACATACATAATACAACAATTTAAATATTTTCCTAGATGTCGTCGAGTTTGATTGAGTTTGAGTACCAATTTGCTTCCACGACTATTTTTCAACTCGTTTGATATTAACGATTAAGTGACTGGTCATAAGTTTTACGAAAAAAAAACGTATAAATGTTGCACGCAAAAGCACACGATAACGTAATATTTCTTATGAAATGATATCGTATATATTTGGATAGCTCTTTTCTTTATCTCGATGTTTTATTATTATTAGGTAGATACACCTACCCATGCAAAAAATTGAATTCCCGCTAAACTCGCGCGTGTTGCCAGCGCCGGCAAAAGAAAATGTCGGCCATAAAAAGTGACAGCTCTCGATGCGCCATCTTTATGGTGGCGTCTCTTTCCTCGCGTGTGAATAAAGCATACTCCGAGTTTCGGAAAACCTCGCCGCCTGGAAATTGCCCCGTTTCCTAGTGAGTCCAGGGATTTTTTCGCGCTCACCTGGCGACTCACCTTCTAGGTAAAATATATTAAAAATAATCCGGTAATATATCGGATTTGTTTTATTAATCGACGCAACTTCACAGCAGTTGGTATGATTGTTTTCAGAGAGGATTTTGTGGCGGTCTCAAAATACCGTCACCAGTCAGCTTCAGAAACCTGTCGATAAAAGCTTCACTTTAAAACACAGAAGATTACTGAATAAATCACTGGCAACAATTATTTGAAGCGTCTAGTCACAAAAAGCGATATGTACACATTTCAATATTTGCAAACGAGGTTTTTTATCTTTCAAGTAAAAGTTGATTATTTTTTCTACTCTATTTTATCATAAAATAACTAAAAAAAAATAACAGCGTTTATTAGCTGATAAACCATACAATTAAATTAATATAAGAAAAAATAAATTTCACACACCGTATACCAGAATCAATCAGATTTGAAGTATTCCGATCCATGAATACTAGGGTATCGAATTCCGGAGCCTTTTTGTGATCCCGGGATTTCGGGATTGAACACTCAACATGAAATCGTGTACAAATTGGGATCGGACAAAAATTTTGGTCTGTAATTAGTAAATCATAGAACTTTTCAAAAAAAATCATTTTCAATTTCAAAAACCCAGGAATTTACCGATTTACCCAAATTTTCACCGTGACTAGTTTTTTTTTAGCTCTTTCAAGAATTTTCGAATCCAAAGCCAAAGAATTTACGGATTTGCTAAAATCTCAATCCCGGGATTGCTACGGTCGTGATCCCGGGATTGGAAACCCTAAATTGAATACATCGCTAAGATGTGAAATATATGTTTCGTAAGCATATATTGAGTTTCGGAACATACAATTTTCCTTTTTGTAATTAAACGCCTCATTTCACTGCACTGTATGACATTTAATTAAATATCACTTTGCTGTCATTATTTAATATCGAACGAAAAGACTAATTATTTGAACCACACAAATGATGTTCATTATTTTTTAACCTTTCTCTGCTATAACTGTATATAATTGAGGAGCAAACATTCAAAAAGTGTTTTGTCACACATATACAAAGCTTGGAAAATGATGATTTAAGTGTTGCAAAAGTGACGGTTTGTATGAATGTGTCAACTTTATGATTTCATTTTAATATGAAAAGAAACCTTTTTGAACACTAATTTTGATTTCCATTCATAGGTTTTATTATGGGCTATCAGAATTGATATAAAACGCCATTTTTCAAAATTTGTGACAAAACACTTTTTGAATGTTTGCTCCTCAATTCAGGGCTGTGGAGACGTGTAAAAATAAGACGACTCCGACTCTGTAGAAATTGTTCAATAATTTCATTTTAATTTATATGTATGTAATTCATCAGATCATTTTTAGTCAGCCAAGCATGCAATGTCAACAATATGGACTATTGTGGTTTGAATACACATCATTAAATTATTTTTATTTTTATTTTTGAGACGCTCATTTTTCACGACTCCGTCTCCACAGCCCTGATAGAATTACTATGTGCGGTGGTTAACAAGACAATGATATTTTTATATTAGCAGAATCTCTTTCTCACTGAGAAAATTCAGGAAGGGTTGTAGCATAAAATGTTTAATAAAAGCATACAGCTCGAAAAAGCCCTTGAAGATTTTATTTATTTTTATATTGCAAATAAGTATAAATAAAAAAATATATGTCTATTATTCGTTATACATGTTGTATCGGTTATATTCATGCTCTAGCTTAGGGGTCGCCATTGTGTAGTGAAATTTATTCGCGCACATATTTGAAGCCTACAAAAGGTTGCTGGAGCCTTGAGCGACCTTTTTGTCTCCTTTTCATAAGTATTGAAAAAATGAGCACAAAAAAAATGTTGAGAAGTGTCTTATGTTGTAATTTGTGGGTGATCTCTTCGTGAAAGCACCGCATTTGCTTATTTTTTAATTCATATTTTATGAAATACTGTTGTAGAAACACAAATCGTGCTAGAAGAATAAAAGGTTCGATATTAAATAAAAAACCGCATGAAACATTACGCTTCCATTATGAATTTATCTCTAAACTCTTATTTTGAGATAACACTCTACGTTAAAATAATAATGATTGTACGTTTATATCTAACATATTTATATTTGCAATCCGTATCATAAAATGGGAACAAATTAAATGGTCAGATTATAAATCATTTTTTGGTCACAATAAAAATATTATACGGTCAGATTTTTATAACCATTTTGGTTAGGTTAGGTTAGGTTTTTTTTCAATTTCGTTTAAATTTTGACTATTTTATATAAATTCTGCCCAATGTGATGACCGAAACTGTATTGAAATTTAGACCGGAATAATACGAGCCTTATAAAATAAGAAGATCGATAAATCGATAAGAAATATACTAAATGGATATTTTGTATGGGAAACACAATTTTTGAACATTTTCATTTTTTGTTGAATGCAAAACTATTTTTTTTCTATGAAAATCGATACATATTGAATGAAGCATACAATTTGTTTAATGGCATAGATGGCTATCGTCACTGTATGGATTTGCAAGTGTTTTCATCTGGCAAGATTCATAAAATGTGTATAAAAATTCTAACTCAAGAGATGTTTTAATTTCAGCTCGAGCCTGGGGACCAGATTCTGTCGGTGAACGGCGAAGACGTCGGTTCAGCACCTCGAGACAGGGTAATAGCTCTGGTCCGCGCTTGTGAGTCGAGGGTCTCGCTCTTGGTTAGCCAGCCGGCTTCATCAGGAGGAGCGCCAGGCAGAAGGTCGGCAATCCTTAGCCGCGGGAGACGCGCGAGACTTAGAACCCGGCCGGCTAGAGTCCGATTCGCGGAGAGCGTCTGCGTAAATGGATCTCCACTATTTCCTGTAAGTTTTCTTTGAAATACATATGTTAATAATTGAGCGCTTAAAGTAGAAGTTGACAACCGGCAACAGAAACTATGAAAAATTTTCCACTGAGAGAAAGAAATCAGTAACCCGTGAAAGACTTCACCACTCATTATCCAGCTTTACACATAGTAGATTTCGCGAGCGATTGGTTCGTGTGTATGCTTTCAACAAGAACAAAGGTGTGCAAACAAGATGCGTAATAAGTTCTTCCTCGTTTGAAATCACACTATGTGGTGTGTGAAATTGAAACGTGAAAGAACTTTTTTTACACGCACTGCCGTGTCAAACTCGTTTCAAAGCATACACATTAACCCAATCGCATGTGAAAGCGTCCGTGAATACAGCCCTACTATAGACGTTTATTAGAAGATTAATCATCAGCAGAGCAACACAAAAATAAAATCCTCTAATTATAAAAATTAAGCACATCAGTGGCGGATTACTCCAAAAGCGCAAGAGGCGCGTGCTTGGGGCCTTCGAATTTTAGAGGCCTCAAAAAAAACATATATTATATAAAGCCATTCGTTTTCAATATTTATTCTTATTTTATGTAGAGTTTTGCAACGCTTTTATGATTTTTGGACAATAGGGACTCCAGAGCGCCATGAGCCTCAAATGAGTAATGCGCCACAGTGGTTCATGCATTCGAAAAGGTTGACGACTTCTGACTTAAATTGTCGTGATAATCAGATAAAAATAACAGTGATCTTAAGTATAGATAATAGAGGCGACAGTCAATTATTGAAACTACCTCTTCATGTTGGTTACAAAAGTTTGTTAGTTAGTTTACTTCTGTTAAAAATCAGTAAAAATAAATGAAATCAAAAAGAGATTCATGATTCATGTAATGATCCATCTACACAGCGAACATTGGTGGGAAAGCATTTTAAAATAATATTATTGTTACATAATTTCAGCCCTCCGCCTTCTCGCTCGGTGATCTGTGTCTCCCTCCGATGGCAAACGTGTTGAAAGTGTTTTTGGAGAATGGCCAGACAAAGTCTTTCAAGTACGATGCCACGACGACTGTCCACGATGTGGTGACCAGCCTCAAGGACAAACTGTGCCTCTCTGCCGGGGAACATTTCAGCTTGGTCGTGGAACACGTGAAGAGTCTTAGAAGAAACAAGCTGACATTGTTAGATCCAAATGAAACATTAGCAAGAGTATGTGATCTTTTGATATTCCTTATTTTCAGTTTGCATTCATTCTTTGCAACATGGTGGCAATATAGTAACGATAAATGAATGAATAAATACATTTCGTTATAAGTTGTTTGGGTTACCCCATATTACTAATGAACTTTAAGTCTGGTGAATTCTATAGGAATTTATTTCATGTAATAACAATTTATTATAATCTGTTAATTCAAAATCTTCCTCCTATATTTCGTCACAAAATTTTTGACCTCCCTGACAAGGTACATTCTTTCTCTCCTTAATAAACTTACTGTTTCTCAGAAGAAAGACTTTTAATCTTAATGGCATAAATATTATATACATTACAACTGCTCTGTTACAAATCATCATAATTTTGGGGTTTCATGACGTCGTATATCAGGGATTCTGAATCCTGTGCCCACGGCGCATGTGGGTCCACAAAGCTATTTTAACGTGCCCAAAAAATAAATAAAACAAAAAAATGATCATTGTTTATCATCTTTGACTCCCAACTTTTATAAAATATTGCAATATCAAAGATAGTAAGTACTAGTTGTGCGTCATTATATTTTAAGATGTTTTGTACAATCATGTTTTTTTAGAAAACTGGCGTGCGCCCATTACCACAAAAAGGTTAAGAACCTCTGTCGTATATGGATAGAATCTAAAGTGAACTAGTTGCAATTACAACCCACACAGTTTTATAACATCTTCTTTATTGTATTCCTTTTTTTCTTTCAGTTTTGATTGAATTACATTATTTCCACTTAAAATAGTATTCATTAATCTTCACTATTTAAACCAGGCATGGGCAACCTTTCCTAGGTCTGGGGCCAAATTATCATTCTGTCTCCGAGTCAAGGGCCAGACCAAATTATTAAACATAATAAAGTAATATTAAATAAAACACATTGCTATTTCTTATATGGTGGTGATCATGAACTAGTAGGGTGGAGCCACTGCAAACCCCGTGTAATCTCCATTATATAATCCCTCCTTGGAACTAAAAAAAATTCTCTATTCCTTCGCCGAGATGAATCAGGGCCGGACAAAATAGCTCGGCGGGCTGGATCCGGCCCGCGGGCAGGTGGTTGCTTATATATGATTTAAACATTGCTTCATTTATATTTCATAAACATTTTACAATTTACAGATAGCATCGCGACCCGGCGCTCACAAGCTGAGATGCCTTTTCAGAGTATCATTTGTACCAACTTCTGCCGCTGAATTGGCACAGAAGGATTTGAACTCCATGGACTATCTTTATATGCAGTGTTGTAACGATGTTGCCCAAGAGAGATTTGCTCCGGAGCTACAACCTGATGTTGCATTGCGATTGGCAGCATTGCACATGCATCAACACGCTTTGGCGCACAATATGTCTCCTGCCAAACTTACAGTAAAAGCTGTCGAGTAAGTTTATTCTTTTAACTAGTATGGTGTTCATTTTAGGGTGCAATGAAGCATACACAGACTGTGCATGGTCCATAGGATGGTTTTTGTATACAGCATTTTTATGAAACCATACAACCTCGGCTCGATTGTAACTATAATGTTGACACACCCAATAAACAAAGCAGTTCCTGACTTTTGGTCATTTTGCAAAGTGGCTAAAAATGAGTTACTGCTTTATTCTTTGATGGTGTTGATATGTAGATACAATGATATGAAATGTCTCATAAATATGTTTTTTTTCCAAAATTCAATTCGAAGTTAAAGTTCAACATGGATATAATTTTATTAGTACGAAAACAAATCTGTTTGTCAAATAAAAAGCTTGCTAAGTAAGTCTTAAAAATTAAAAAATGAGTTTAATATGTCAAAATAACTACCGTGCATATAGTACACATATCAGAGAAAAGGGACCAGTCAAATTAATGCTGCTAAATAAGTAAATTAAACATTGAAACATCACATTTTTAGAAAGTTTTTAATAATGCAAATCTTGTTTTGGCTTTCTGTACCAACAATAAATTTAATATGTTTTTCTTTAGTCAGACAGAAATATTCTCATAAATAATTATACAACAAAAACCATAGCTTAATTAATTCATGCTGTGTGTGGCTTTAGATACGAAGGCTTCGTTATTAAGATGTTTTAATTTAAATTTCAGACGAGAGTTTGGCTTGGAGAGGTTTGTGCCTTGCGGCCTGCTAGAGAGTATGAAGAGGAAAGAATTACGAAGACTCATCGGTCATTTTTTGAAACTCAATTCGCAAATGACTGGTAGTCAACAGAAGCATTTGTCTCAATTACAGGTTTGTATTAAATGTTTACATTAAATCAAATCAAATGTAAAATTTGTATAAACAAAAAGTAATGCTGAAAATACAAATAGCTTTTGCTACCAAATTAATTAATATATTTATTTTCTTCTTCTTTGACCAAATTCGCTCCTTATGTAGAACATATGGCTGCGATGCGGCAACTCTATGCTTCCCTGTCTCCTGCCAATTGCTTTGCTTCCTCCCATAACATGTTAGCATCCCTCAGTTCCGCCGAGTACATCTTATGGATAGTACCTGACGGTAGTCCAGGACGCTGAAATCCCACCGGTCAGAAGAAAAGTCAGGCAGAATTAAGGTTCTCCGGAGGCATCCGCAGCACATCGGTTTCATGGTCTCTTCACTCTGAATTCTAAGCAAAATCAAACCACCTCACCCCTATTATCCGATGCAAGCATCTGTTCTCGAAGCTCAGTATACGGTTTGTCTGAGTCTTCATCAGGTGTCATAATTCGCTACCGTAAAGCAGCACCGGTAGAATGTAAGCGATGAATAAATGGTATTTGTTTTTAATAGTGTACAGCTCTGTGTCCTAAACAGTCCACATTGGGTTAAATGTGGCTCCCACCATTCCTAGACCTAGTAAACTACTGACCTAGTAGTACTTACTAAAATCATTGCCAAAAAAACGGTTATTCTAAAAGAGATTTTTAAGGTTATCATATTTCATAACACAAATACTTAAACTGTTTTTTTTTTTTTCTTTTCAGGCAAAGCTTCATTATTTAGATATAATATCAGGTTTGCCAAGTTACGGAGCCAAATGCTTTAGTAGTAATCAACCGGAACGGGTGTTGCTTGTTAGTCCTAGATTTGGACTAAGTCAAATAGCTGGGATTAGAAACACTGTGGTAAGTCTACTTTTTTATATGAGTGAAAAGTCTTTTAAGAAGTCTTTTTCGTGTATTATTTAATTGACAAAATAAAGTTAAAAGTACCAATGACAACTAACAAATAACAATCTTTAATGACCTCCAATGATTTTAATAAATTAACCGAGACTTGATTCATGTTTGTATCATATTAGCCCCTGAGCGATGAAGTGAGTATTTTAGGAAAAAATGTGCATTATAATATTCTACATCTTTTAAAGTATCGTCAAAGTGAAGTAAGCTCAGTAAACACACACTGCAATAGTATTATCTCCCTAAAATAAAAATATGCAACCTACCAAAACACCAAGTAAAGACGTAATTGTACAATAGAAAAGTTTAACCATTTCACTACTTGGCTTACTTCACTTCACGAAGGCTCATATGATGCTCACCGCAGTAATAGTAATTGTCATTAAAACTCAATCTTTTACATATCTTTAATTATGAAAGCATTATTTAATATTATGTCTTGTGAAATATTAACGGTTTTTTTACTGTTCTTCACAGCCCACTTTGATATCTAGCCTCGAAGACCTAGTAGCAGTTAGACTAACTAGAGAAGACGAAATATCTTTCAACGTTACGATATTCCTGCAGCGGGATCGTGTACTATCATTCAACATGGAGGATAGAGATGGCTCTGAGCTTGGCCTTGTATTAGCTGGGTAATAAAATACTTTTTTTGAATGTGCTTTCAAGCAAAAGAAAACATAATATATTAAGTGTGAATATCGTTTGTATACTGACAGAAAAGTATAATTCAAAATCTGGCTGTTTTGAGTTATGAATATAGATAGATAGATTTTAACACGCTGTATTTTCTGAAAAAACAAGTTCTGCTATATTTCGTGTATTTTTACATAGTTTGAACATAATATACATCAAGTCAATTCCGATTAAAGTTGTTTTTGGCTACAACCAAAACAATAAATAACCCAAAGTTCACGACGTTTTGGAACGATATGGCTAAATTTCATGCTTATCGAAAATGACGATTATTTTAAAACAAGGTTTTTTGGCTTATTGCCTTCTGCCATAATATCGACGATATGTTCTTCTGTACACTTTTAACAGTTCGTCAATAATTTGTGGACTATTTTGCCATGTAATTTTATGGTAATGGAGAGTCAAAACAGATTGCTAACCGTTTGAATTGATTTTTGAATAACTATGACAGATAATGGGAAGAATATCAATATTTTATTGACATTATTTAAATATCGACTGTGGAAAGGAAAAAGGACGTAACCCACACATATCAAATTTTACAGGAGGCGCTAAAAACGTGTTTTGATGATTTTGTGACATATGCAAATTATGAATTATACACAACGTTGAAGTGCACGGATACTTTTAAGCTGATGTTTAATAGACATTATTTCAGTGTTATTTCTTGGTTTTAATTTTTTACAAGGTCATCTTTTTCAAACATAAAAGCTAAATTTAGATACTTATTCGACATTTTCAGCTTCCATCTTTTTGATAAAATGTGTGTCAAGTTGTATACATTGTTATTATCGAAAAAAAGCTGTTTTGGAAAATTGAGGGTTACGTCCTTTTTCCTTTCCACAGTCGATATAATATTATGTTAAAATGTGTATTTGATTTTATTTTATAGTATAAAATTCAAGACATGGTGTAAAATTAGGTTTACTTTGATTATAACAACAGAAACTTAATGAATGTTTCTGTAAATCGATTAAACGACAACATGTAAATATTTATATATTTACAACTTTTAAAGATGAAATTTTGTCAATAAATGTTGAAATGGTAGTGTTTTCCTTCAATGTCATAATTTACTGACTAGTGGGGCTGAATCAGTCTTTCGGGTCGCAGAGGGCTACTGCGACGTTGCATATCGATGATATTATGTATACTTTCAAATTTATGACATAGTTTTTCAATTAATCAAGTGTCAGAAGAAATTATATTAATGATTTATTTATTATAATTGTATTTGTTTCAGTTATTTCCGACTTGTGACAGGCAGAGAGCTTGAAGTTGACCAAGAAAGGGATCCAGTATCTGATGATTTTGGTATTTACATTTATAACAGAATGAAATATCACAGTACGATTGTAACATCAACTGTGACAGTTAACTTTAATTTCTTCATTTTTGTTTCGTTACAGCTCCACCATATCTATCTCAGCACAATGTTGTACCAGCAAAATGGAGTTATATCAACTGTGACGATCCGAATGTTTTGTCCAAATCGCATTATGTCACATTTAGTATGCCACCGCCCTATCACTCGACGCCGAAGATGGCTCTGAACGGATTGGACACCAATATGAACACGACCATTGCGAATAGAAACCATGCAAATTCAGCCAACAGTCCTATGATAGGATACGATAGGAAGCAAGGATCAAAAATGACGAATTCGCTCTACGAAAACTATAATGAGAATGAAGAATCGGAAGAATACGGCAAGTCTGAAAACCTCTGGATTGAAGATAACCTAGGATTCGATTTTCAAAGTATTCTTTCGATGGAAATACTTGAAAACGTTTCTGATTCAGGCCTGGTCGAAGCGAGAAACGACGAAGTCCTCAAGCGTGTTGTGGAAATGCAGAAACTTGTGCAAAATTCTGAACAGTACCTCTCGGAGCAGCAGGAAAATGTTTACAAAGATAATAACCATTCCAACGGTACCGACGACAACGCATATTGGCAAGAGACCAATATCGATAGATTGGAAAGCGACAATGAGTCCAGCCACAGTAGAATGTCTTCGCTAGACGATACTCCTGGAACCTTAAAACACAGTGACTCGTTAATATTGCTCACTGAAAATATAAACCAAGGACTAAATGGTATCACTAACGGATTGAACTCTATTCTTTCACCCACTGCTAAATCTCAGCCGAGCGATGATCCGCTGAATCGACAAAGTCAAGGATTGAGTGCGATTTTAAATAACTGCGGATTGACAGATGCCTTGTTGGCTTTGAGCACTGATCTTTCGCAGTCGGAAAGTGATAATGACTCGCTCTACACTCCGACAAATAGTCCAATTCACAGACACCAAAACAAGAGCAACAGTATACATAACAAAGCAATCAGAACCAGTTTTGGACTTCACAGCCCTGATAACCCCAATTATAATTCTCAAATTGGATCCAGAGAACAAAATCTACGTGAATATCTTCATCAGCTGAGGGAAAACTCTAATAATTCTCGTAGCAGCAGAATAGCTAGTGAAACAACTAACTGCGAAGTTTCATCGACAGACCGTGACAGTACTATATTCAACGGAGAGCTTTTGAATATGATTGAACTTGACCCAGATCTTATTGACCTGACGCTTCTGCCTCCTCCGCAGACACCAGACGAATTGGATAGTGTTACTCACGTTCCCCAGGTTATAACAACTGTCCCGCTGTCATTCGCTGATAAAAATGAGCCGTCTGAAAAATCAGAAAATACTGCTTCAAATAACAATTCGAAATCCAGTAATGAATCTGGCAATTCAGAACTTGAAGAATTTTTAGCTACCGTTGCAATTGAGCCTCCCACTTTAAAAGTTACCCCTGCTGTCGAATTGACTCCTGAAGAAATAATGTCTTATATTATTCCGCCTCCGCCGGTTTCCAATGGATCTGCTATTACTAATCAAGATACCGCCGTCTACTCCAATGAGTCTCAGATAAGGCAGCATATGAAGGAATTGGGCGCCATTAAGACTATCGCAAACGGCCAAGTGAAAGGAAACGTAAGTGTAAGCGAAATCAGGGATATGTTTAATGCAAAAAGTCTAAGTCAAGCTCGTAATAGTTTAATTATAAATGAAAAGAACATTGAGAAAAACAACTCTTACGATGTTGCATATCTGAATGTTGAAGCTCAGAATTCCAAGCGAAGAAATAGCTGCTCTAGTGTAAAAAATTCAACCAATAGTAACGGTCACGTAATAGATTATCCTACAGTGGATAGAAAAGGTGTTTTCTCATGCTGCGCTAAGGATAATAAGCAGAAAAACACAGAGAGCGATTCAAACTCTACCAAAGATACTTTGGCAACCGTGGAAGACTGCGAACCCACTCTACCCCCCAGACCTGGAAAAGTAGACAGTGTGAAGCCTCCCGAGAGACCTCCGAAGAGTATTCTAGTGGCCACCTCTACCAGGCCTCGTTCCAACTCTTTCAGTTATAGTTTTAATGGGTTGGCGCTGTCAGAGCCGCCAGAAAACAGATTCAACACATTAAATAATAGGAAAATCAACTTCAAAATGGTATGTGAACAGAACGGAGAAATTCATCACGAAGCGATGAATGGATTTGTGAATGAATCGATTCCTCCGAGTATCCCTCCTAGAGGAGAATTCAACTGTAGTACCATTCCACCCCACATTCTGTTGCCCCCGAAAAAACCTCCACTGCCACCCGTCCCGAGTATAGAAGCCCTAAGAATGAAAGCGGCGCTTAAGCATGCCCAGCCCGTTCTGAAAAACGGTACAGAGCCGAGAGTGGCCAGTATCGGTTCCCCGCACTTTCAGAGGAATCCGAATCTGTTCAGAGACATCGAGAAAGAACACCAGACCAATGTAGAATCATTCCAAATACCCGCACGAACCAGAACATTCTCGCAGCCCGAATGCACCACTCACTGCCTGAGCACTCCCACCACACCCATTGTACAAAACAAATCGGGCCACGTAAGATCGCACTCGGAAACCAAAAACACCATATTAAAAAACAGAGAAATGAACGCCATATTCTCATTGTGCTCCCCTCAAATGAACAGAAAGTTTGTAAACAGTTCCGTGAACCAATCCGACTCCAGCGATAGAAGCTTTAACTCTAATCATTACAGCTCTGATTGTAGTAAAATGATTTCACCGAATTACTCGGCTACCATGAGGCACGAGAGCAGTAGCCCGCACGCCAAATCAAACCATGTCCGCTTTAAAGATCAATATCAAACCGACAGCTCGACGACCAACACTCTGCCGTCGCCGATGATGAGACAGAAGCTGCAGGCCAGTGAATGCGGGATCGGGGGAAACGGACATGTCGTGAATGTGGAAACTCTGCTGCAGAAGACGGAGGTGGCTGTAGACGGACTGTTGCTGCGGCTTCATCAAGTGGCCCAGACTTGCTCTCACCAACATGCGCATGGAGGCGGTGAAGACATCGATGAAAGAAAGTTTCAGGTAATTAAAAATCATACATTTTCCTACGCTATTTGCTCTACAAAGGCAACCATTACTGTTGCTAGTATTGGTGAAATGTTCTGATGTGTATGATTAAAGTGACAAAATGTCTGCGTTTCAATTATTTTATATCTTATATATAATGATGTCTTAAAATTTATATTAAATTTTTAAGTTATCGATTTATTTTATTTTTAACTCTAATACCCGTGTCTTGATGTGATTCACATGTGATGATATGAAATGATGGTGTATTAGTTTTAAATTGAATTTCTTTAGACAAGAACACCTTCAATGATGCCAATGTTCTTTTGAGATATCTCTATAGCAAAAGTTTTGACACAAATGAGGCTTGTAGCATACAAAATACCATAAATAAAGAAAATTTACCTACACAATTAATCTATTTTTTAATAAAAAAATTCAGTGGTAATATTTAATGTTCATGTGATACAAGAATAATACGTAAAATTTTAGGAGGCTCGTGATCAGCTGACAAATGAGGCAGTATCTCTGGTGACAGGAAGTCGCTCTTTAGTAGCAGCACTCGCTTCAAGTATTCCTCGTGCTGTCGCTGCACCACTCGCCGAATGCTTGACACCTCTTCGAAGACTGGCTGATTTATCACAGGTTTTATTTTCCTCCTAATTTTTTACATACTATAAAAAGGGTACGTAACAGAAATTTTATGTTAGTGTAGAAGAGATTTTAATGCTTTTATTCACTGGCCATCTTGTATAAGAATCAAAAATTGAATCCTACATGCTCGCCCTGTAATGTATACACATCACCTGACATTACTACATATAAATTAATAGTTGAATCATGCTGTATTCTACTATAGTTTCATGTTACCATACCTTATCAGTTCTTGAAATTTTGGCGTGAGATGTAAAAAGTTAAATAAACAACCTCTCAAAAACAAACCGTTGTTTTGGATTTTATTTTTGAAAAATATTCATCTTTTATCTTTATTTAAGGCTCTTGGTCGTCATACTTCATCACCCCTTCAAACAAGAAATCTTGTACTACGAGTTCACGATGTGGCTGCAGCATTTAAAGAACTAGCCGGAGCTGACATGGCTAAAGTGGTCAGAGAGCACATTCGCAAGATGTCCGACCCGCAAAAACCCGACGGTAGCAGTTCATTAGAAGGACAGTTGGCATTACGTGCCGAGTGCTTAGCAAATGTACTGGCAACACTACTGAGAAGTTTAAGAGTGTTTTCTCCATAGCAGTAGTTTAAAGCACAGTTATAATGACATGTGAAAAAGAAAACAATAAATGAATAATGGTGTTGTCCAATTGAAATAAATTTCAGCGTGATGAAATATTTGGTAATGAATGATGACCTTAAGTTTACTTTTCTACAGCCTCGATTAATAAAATTTACGAATGAGTGAGTTGAGTATTCATTGTTGTCTATGGTAAATCTTTTTAGTTGTAAAAAATGCATGATTATAATATAGTCTATAGAATTAATGATTATATTATTGTTTTGCAATCATGAGCAATCTTTTTAATGATTTTTATGACGATTCTGCATAAGAAAACATCAATTTCGATTCAGCGTCAAAAATATTTGATTGTGTATATTTTATTTCACTTGTAATAAAAGAAGAAATATTACTTCAACTACCTTATTAAATAGTTCTGAGTCAAATGGTTTCTCTCATCCATATTATTTTCAATCTGAATTATTGACTAGATATCAATGCACTGATATTTGTGGATATAAGAAAAGGGTTAAGCAGAAGAATTTCATATTTGATGTGGCAGAGAGATGAAGAGAAAATGTTCAACTTACAAGATACCTTCAAATAGTAATATACGTATTTGTAATGCATTGAAAATTATTGAGAAACTTCTGAGAAGTAAACTATTTTCACAAATTTAATATTACTATTTAATTTGTATGCAGATGTGTACCAAAATTTTTATTTTTGGAAGTCAGTTCTCAAAAAGAGTGGTTTTTGCAAATGATCCAAATTTTCGAAATGATTTCTTCACCTGACATGATGAAATTTGAAGCTCTCTCCCACCTTACTAAATAGAGTTTAAGCTGAAGATAATAATATTATTCACAGGTCTCTATTATAAAAAAATGTCTAGAATGGTTTTTGCAACTCGATGATTCAAACATTCTAATCGCTTTATTGATATTCTGATGGTATTAAATCTTTCAGGAAACATGATTTTTTATATTAATCGTTTTACTATTCAGTCACAAACATATTAATTGATAGAGAAATATTGAAGAATATTGTTTATTTTTTCCACTGAAATTTGATGAAAATTGTCATTTCAGAGTAGGTGTGGAAGGATGAGGTTAGGTTACTATTTGTTTGCTCGTCACTCTATCTACGCTTTAATTTTTCAATATTTTTGGTGTATTGAGCTATTAAAAAATTCAGGCATGAAAATGGTCATTCAGGAACTTGGACAATTGACTACAAAACAAGTACAAACAGAAGCCTTAAGATCTAGATCCTTGACCATCAATGATGATGTTCTTACATAAAGTAATTATACTCTTTTATTATCTCCACAAAAACAGTCAGCAACAGTGTGCATACAAGGATAAGTGATCGAAAAAATATCTGCTGTCAAATCGAGTGAGCCTAAGAAAATTTTAATTCTACTTTCTACAGATTAACAGCAACTTTGAATAATAGTATGTGATGAACAAAATTGTCTCAATAATAACTTTCATATTATGAATTAATTACTTTCTATTATGAATAATATGCAACATGTGACATGATAAGTCTGATTGTAATAATATTGTAACTTTCATAATATATATTATAATGAAATATTTGTAAGACATTTTTAATGAGTTTACTGGATAACTGTTTGATTGACTCGTATTCATTTATAAATTCTTTACCAGACACTGTTAATATATATTTATATCCATGATTGTTTTTGAATATTGATAGAAATGATTTATTATTTGTTATTTCAAAAACCTGTTTATTGATATCAATTCGTTTTTTTCAGCTACGCTTATTATATATAAATGAACTGGTCATTTCGAAAATCACATAACTGACAAAAAGCGAAGTTATCGGAAAACAAAAAACAGTCAAAATGTTTTATTCAGCTAAATGTTGTAACCGAATAGACATGAAACTCTTGCTTAAATAAAATTCGGCAGCATATTCACAATGAAGCTGTTTTCGAAGAGAATGATAGAATAACCCTCAAATAATAAAAGTCCATAATAAAAGGAATTTCTAAGTTATTTTATTTTTAAATTGACCAGTTCAAATATAACACAGTTGTTCAGCACACATTGATGTGCTGAACAACTGTCTTATATTCATTACTATTATTAAAACTATTTATATTCATAATTAAATACTTTAACTTAAAATTAGATATGTTCAAAGCAAAATAATAAAAATCACTGTAGCTTCATTGATGAACACTTTAAATCATCTTAGATTACACCAAAAAGAAATGACATTTTCATTTATTAGAATTTGTAGAAAGTAAAGCAAAAAGGAATCATTTGTAACTCTGTATAAAATTGATTTAATCAAATAGGAAAACGATATACTACTAGTAGTATTTATGTTTATTTTCTATTATATTTACATTGTTATCACATGTTGCCAGCAAACAATGAATCCACGTTTGATTAATGATTATCAAATAGTTTCTTTTTTGTATAACTCCTACAAGTTTTATTGCTGTTTCCGTAACTATAATAAACACCGAGATACATGATTTTGAAAATTAAAGCTCTCTTTGTCTCTGAAGTATTTTAAATTATTTATTTTAATATTTATTAGATCATCAAGTATAAATAAAAATTGGGTTATTATGTAATAGAGACATCTATGAAAATATTCTGTTATCTAATATTTATCGTTTTCAATAAACTTTGTTCTCTTTGGTTTATTTGTAATAATTATATCTGTATTGAATTTTTTTAGCATTCTAAGACTCATTGCTTTAAATAATCTGGGTGATTTTTTTATTATTTCACAACAGTTGGTAAACTGATTTGATTTTAATATTTTTTTAGCACTCAAATGTAACATACAAGCATTAGTTTCTTCGTTTGTTCCTTAAAACAATGATATATTCAGTGTTGACATTCCTTTATCCTTTTCGTAAAACTTCTCTTTATATGCAGCAAGAGATGAAATATAATTATATAAGTATTTAAAGATATAACCGACATACAATATTTTCTCAATTTTAATACACACCGCTAACAACCAATAATAAAAACATCATAAATAGTAAAAAGCATCTAAAGTAGGTATATTATGTATGGACTATGTTCTGTAATATCACCATCAAAGTCTTCAATTTCTTAAGATTTAGTGTCTGATCATTCTTAATTATACTATATAAACTAAGAGTCGTTGCCACCTGCATCTTCCTATAAAATATTGTATTGCATATAACTGCGAGAACTTACGTAATACATCATTTCTTAAAAAAGTATTCTACTGAGAAGCTGACACACTTCCTTCTATTTTCAGCTTCTGGAAACCGTTACGGCTGCTGCATTTTTGGCAGCGATTTCAAGACACATTTGTTATAATACAAATCCCAAATTCAGGACACCAATATAGTAAACAAATACACCTTATAATCAAGGAAATCAGTAAATTTATTTTGCCCTTCAAGGAAACTTCTCTTGTCAACCATTAAATATATATAGATTATAAATGTCTGAATATGTTCTACACGCAATCCATTTCTTAGTATTGAGACTGAATTCCACCATCCTCAGTCATCCAGAAATAATGTCATTGATTCTTTACTTACTTGCTTATCTTACATATTTTAAAAGAAACTACATATTCATTTGAATGATTTCCTTTTATTTCTTAAGAAATTTGTGTAAAGCGGGCTTTAACCCCACAATGTTATATTTAACTGTATGTTTTTAAATTATTATAATGCTACCTGTTTTTAATTCTTATATAAATGTGTTTATGTTTATACCTTTGATATAATATTTAGGCACATTAGTGATAAGGTATAAGTTGACATCTTTTGTTGTAGATATTTGAAAAACTATTTTTGTTATTAATCATTATTGTTAAGAAAGTTGTTACCATATTTAATAGATGTGTATTTATAGTTACAATTATAACGCAATGATTTCTGTTAGACAAAAAAAACAATACGAGTAAATAGCGGCAACATTCACACAGTCAATGTATCATTCATAGTTATAACAAAATCATCTAAATATATTTTAATTTATTGAATACCAGTGTCTATTTAAAAATTAGTGTCATATTTATTACACTTAATCCATGTAGTAGAAGCAAAGATAATGTGTGACAACTTCATTTTAATTTTAAAGCATTTTACCAATGGCCTTGTGGTAAGGATTGTTTTTTTGCTGCTTTCTGTAAATTAAATATTAAATTATGTTGAGTATGTATTTCTCTGTTTGGTCAAAGTACATTACGGTTGCATCAATGTTAAATAATGTTTTGATTTTTTCAACGTTTTCGAACCATCCTTGTTATTCGAAAATAATCTGTTTGCTTATTTATTGATTATAAAAAGTATCAAATAGATTAACAAAATATTATTCCTGCACGCTCGCGTACATTTAGATATTTAGAAATCAAAATTTTCAAGGTGCTGACAATATTTTTAAATACTTCTGTAACAAATTTTTGTTTGCGAGCTGTCAATAAATAAATATATAGCATTAAATTGCATTCTCACAATGCCATGTTTCCAATGATTCCATTTTGATAAAATGCAAGTACTTTTGCTATATGTATAAATATTTAAACAAAAATGTCTTAAGAGATAGTCCATTAAGCCCGTACCAAGAGAATAATCTAAATTTTAGATAAATGTGTTGTCTATGCCTGGAAAGGTGGATATTTGTGTCTTTGATAATTTTTTTAACGGAACTATGTATAATAAATATTAGTGGGAAGATAAGGAATCTACTTAAATGCATATAACGGGCGGTTTTAACTTATAATTTTAAATGTCAGCTATGCAAAATAATTGTTTTCGTTAATTAAAAAAAGATTGCGATGTGCACTGCATGTATATTTATAAATCTTGTGAATCTGACATCCGAGTAACTGTCCAGGTAAACTAAGTCTTTAGTATACCTATATATTAAATAATATTAGATTTTTGTAAGCCTTTAAAAGATTTGTCAAGCGTCTGTCAAAAATGTGAAGACCTTTTTTTTATCACCATAAAGTCGACGTGATTTTTTTTAGTTAGTATGCAGTATATATCAAAATATTGATAAAAAAGATTTCCTAAATTTTCAATATGATTCATACCTATTATATAAAAACATAATTATTGTATTAATGCAACTTATTTCTAAACCAAAGCTAAAAAATATAAACTAGAACTGCAAAATTATGTCATTATAATTTTCTTAAATAGCATCACACAAATTTATAATACCCATTCATCATTGAAAATGAAATTTAGGTAATTTTGTTACCTATCATATTTTAAATTTCTTTAAACATTTAGTTTACTAGCAACATTCTACAAAAAAAACATCCAGATAGATAGATAAACTTTTCTGTGTAATTGTTTAATAAACTACTAGAAATTTTGTAATGCACATGTAGGTATAACATACAATTTTTATCAAAACCCAATAGTCTTCCGAAAACCCCTTCAGATGAAAATGATAAGTTTTGGCTAAATCAATGTTAATTTTTTTTTTATCAATCACATACAACTAAATGACGTTTTATTCAAATACTTTAAACTAAGCTAAGAAATGAATACTTTTGAATCTCACCATGAGATAAAAATTGTAAGAATTTTTTTTTATTTCACTTAAAAGGTATTTACATTTACAATTCTTATTATTTAAGACAAACATTCTTATTGAGCATTTTAACACAGCAACATGTTTATATAAAACAGCTTTTCTGGCAGAATGGAGACAATATAAAAAATTACTTATGATGAAAACTGTTAATTTATTCTTGGTGGAAAGACATATTTTATACTGATTATTAAATTGTATGAAATGATTGTAAAACCGATCCTAAATATTTCGAAAAATTGAGAAATCATCTCTGCAGTAAAGAGTGCATTAAAAATGAGGCAGATTGTATTTTTCAAAATATCACTATACCCAGTTGGCAACATAATTTATATATATCGCCATTGCGCTTTCAAAATCCGCATTGTTTTGTTTCAAAATATGTTATATGTTGCGGAACTACAATGTCTGTCCTCGACAGAATCGACATTCATGTGAAGCCATTTTAGAACGCCTTAAATCATAATCGTTTTTGTTCTTTGCGGATGCGGTGAATTATTATAATTTTTTTAATGCAACAATCCAATTTTGTAAAAATATTCATATAGCGAATTTTGAAAGCGCAACAACAATATGTCATAGACTAGTAGTTTCTTTTTTCGCTTCCTTTCATCTCAAATATAGTATTTGGTATCTTTCATTTTGATACTTCATTTCATGGGATGTTTCGACATAAAATTCTTTATATTTTATGAAACAATAAAAAAATGTAGTATGTAGATGTTTCTTTGGTAAAGTTCAAACATTGATACTGTAATCTTAAAAACATTAGAATCTGGCCATTATGAAATGAATTACTGCATTTTATTATCAAAATATATATAATGATGCTTACAATAACATTTATGAAAATAATCGATATTTAGAATTTTCAGTACGTAAATAATAAAACTAGTAGAATGTTTTATTAGGCAAATTGAAGCTGTCAAAATATGTAAATATTTTGTTTGTAGTATGTATTTCTGAATGTTTTTCTATTTTTTAAATAAAAGCAGTGTTGTCAGCAGATTCTTACCACATGAAAACAATGTCCCTCTATAAACACTAAAATGAACTAAATATTTGTTCTGTCGGTATAGTAGAAAATATTAATCTTAAACGGTGTTTCATGATGACTGTAGAAAAAAGTATTTTTTTGTGTTATTTGATTCGCGTTTTTATTATTATGACGTATTTATTATTCTATTAAAAATCTAATGTGCTATACTATTATCAGTGTTATTGAATACTATCCAATAGTATACTAGCTTTATATACTTACCTACATAATGTCTTTTTACACATGTACCTAATGATAATTTTATTTTAAAGTTCAACATTTCAAATGTCAGCATTATAAGAAGCATGCATCGTCGACTACTACATATCTAATCCAATGATAATTATACCAAAATATTATTAGATTAATATATTATTATTATACTTAATATATGAAAAACATATTATTTGTTGTATCACTAAAATGTAATAAAATAACATTAGTAACGATGAATTGGTATTTTTTTTCAATATTTTTAATATGAATTCCTCCCTCTTCTAAGACAGTATATTTTTTTACGACTATTCCTTCATTTATTTGAAAATGCAATATAGTCTCTAATTTACATTTAACTTCTTAGGGAAAAAATTAAAACAAAAGAACATCCAAAATTTTGTTTTCTACCTCGCTTATAAAGTTATATCTTTTGCAATTTAAATATAACATTTCAATGTCAAATTAACAGAAAGAACTTGACAAGAAAGAGTTCTGACAATCTATTTCATAGATGGTATTATCTCACATGAAGTGGTAACGTATTTACAATAATAACTGTTCCATAGATGGGGCTGGCTCGCACGAAGTATTAAAATGCTTTCAAATAATATTATGTAAGTACAAACAATTTAAACTAATAAACAATTTACAGAATATTAAAGGAAAAATAAATGTTCATAGTTAAACTTACAGCAGAATGGTAACTCCACTTGAAACTTTAAAGAAATATTTGCATGTCCTTGAATGGTTAAAATAAAATGTTGATTTTTTCACTAATATAAAAATTGTATTATTAGACATGGCTTAGTCTCGTCAAATTCTCCGTGAGCGATTAAGATTCTTTAAAATATTTTACGCATTTATTTAATAGTCTTACTATCCAGTGCATGGCGCATTTGCGCTGAAGTACAAATCATGAAATCGGCGATAAAAATTATTGGATACGAGAATTATATTTCTCCAGTCACTTAATTACATAGGTAAAAAAAAACATGATAAATTGTAGTTCCCTAGGGCAGTGCTCCGCAACGTTTTCTCACATACGACACACCAAAATTCTTCATGGAATTCCACGGCACACCAAAAGCAAAAATATTTAGGTATTAAATTAATACACAAATTTTACAATAAATTTTTGTTTTTTATTTGACAGTATACATACATAAAACCATAATATATTTACTTTTATGCAATCACAAAATTATAACTAATCAATTTGATATCTGCGCTTCTTTAAATGAACACAAAGGTTATATATTCGGCTCGATATTTGACAGCACAACCCAAAGTTCTTGGTCATAATATTTTTTCATTATGTATTTGACCGCGGCACACCTGTATCCGGCTCACGGCACACCAGTGTGCCGCGGCGCACCGGTTGCGGAGCACTGCCCTAGGGCATAGGGTAATTAAAATAACTCTGAAAATAATTCTTCCAACATAGCTTATTAGCAATATTATTTTGTCCTCGAATACCTTGCCTAAGGGAGTGACTAACAGTAAGCATATGAATAATTATGATTTTTTTTGTGTGACGAAGTGGATGCAGGGTTGGGCTAAAGGGGGCTTGCGCGAGCTCCTTGATAAATGTTACTTAGGCCGGCGAACCCCTTGTTAATTCAAAAGAAAACAATATTCTAAAATCAAATTAGTATAGAACTGCAATTTCTGACTTGTATATTATCTACGACAGATTCAGTATACACAGTAGTACATCTTAGCCACTTAGATTGATTAGTTTGCGGTGAATTGCATATTATTATTAGTATTAAATAAAAATCGATTGCTTATTTAAGTATCGCATATAATTGCATAGGAGTGATGAAAAAAATTCACTCCTTCCTCAAAACACTGAGAATTGTTTTTAAGCGAGCCCCTTGTTAACATATTGGCAGCCCACCGCTGAATGGATGGATAAGAAATGGGTTGTATAAAAGGTTACTTCATGTTACCAACTAACTTATATATACCTACCTACCTAATTATAAAAGATTGTACGAGAAAATTGTAAAATAACGAGCTTATTAAATAAATATTCACAATCGTGCAACGTCATCCATGGACTGCAAAAGTTGGGAAAAGTAATTCATGAAAATCATTTTTTTAAAAACACTCAAGTATAAACTAAATTAAAATCAATTCGCAAAATAGTTTTACATCTAATTTCCTTATTTCTGGTTGAAATAAAATTGATTAACTATTCCAATGTATTCTAAAAAATAAATGTAACTGCCATTGGGGGATGGCCATGACTTTGAAGAATGGCCATGGCCCTTGAGAGAAATTTAGACGCAATCAATAATCGCAGCTTTTATCCATATCTGTATTTGAAATGACTGATATAATACGTTTGTTTATATGTGTGTATAATTAAATTTTAAACATCAATTCATTTTTTTATGGCGGATTTACATTTTCAAATTGAATGGCCACCCCTGACACATTTTCTGGATTCGCCAGTGGTAGTTAACTGCAATCAAATTTGAGTAGGAGTCGACCAAGAAGTGCTTTCTCAAACAATGCTTTTTTCCTATTATGAAATCAATGATCACGTTAACTTAAAAAAATCTCCCTAAACCATAGCTAGTTCTATCTTGTCTCCGTTTATTGAATATGTATAATAAAATTAGTATAATCATAATGCAAAGTTTTGAGTGTGAATAATATTGTGTCTCGCCGTCGAAAGCATCTTCGCTTTGTGAAATTAATAATGGTTAGTAGCTGTCTTAAGCATTAAGTTCTCACATAACCTCCAAAGAATAAGCTCGTCAATGCATACGAAAGAGGCTTTCAAGTTTAGAGACAGCACGCCGCAAAACCTGATATTCTCTTGGTTAAAACGAAACCAAAGAAAGAGTATAACTCCTTCTGCCGATGCAATTCTTTCGATGTATTTGGTACGCATCACGCATGCCCATATATGTGGTGGTAGAGAATGCGATGACCAAGCGTTTATTTGAAAGGGAACACGATAAAGCTATATTTTGTTGTTAGAATCAATGGATACTTTATGCTGTTGAAATAATTTTCTGAATAGCTCTCCTACTTATTTTAGTTCTCGTGAGGATCTCTTGCACAAGATATTATTATCAATACGAGTATTCCTCTTTCAAGATCAAGATTTCTCCATCAAATACATCTCCGGCAATTTTATTTTTTTAAACCATGTCCGCTCCCAATGTGGAGCATATGGACTCCTAATGGAGTTTATCTCAACAGAAGTGTTTCTACGAGAACTGCTTGTTACTCAGTTGCTCAACCTCTCTTTTTCCAAAGAGAGTAAGGATATAAAGATAGGGCTAGGACAGGATTAGTGGTAAGCTAATCGCTCTCGATACGCCCCGTTCATAGGATAGGATGGGTGAGAGGGGGAATTCAAGACATCACATACATCCATGCCTTTGAACAGAAATTCATAATTCGATTGAAAAATCAATTTTATTAAACTGTCCGTACCGGGATTTGAACCCGGGCCCTCCGCAGCCGAAGCCAACAACGTTGACCACTCGACCACGCAGGCGGCAAATTTAATATAATGATTATTTTTGACATGTTTAATGATTAAGGGATTAGAATCAAAATTCAAAACCTGGGATATATACAAAATATGTTTCACTTTAAATAGTGTAGATACGTTATGTAAGATGCTCCCAAAAAAGCTAAATACACTAAACCCTCCGATAACGCTAGCTCCAGGGGTGGGATGGAGGGGGCTCGGGCGATCCCCTTGTTAAATTTTGGCGCGGCCGGCGAGCCCCTTGTTAAGATAAGAAAGTCATTCGTCTCAGATGAAATCAGCACCTCACTGCAATTTCTGTAGATGATTAAAGTTTGTTATGAAACAAGACTCGGTTGCCATTTTTTTTTTCAAAAAATACACTGACTTCGGCTGCATAATAAAAGAGACCCTAGCTGACCGCATGTGGCTCGCGGGCCACGGTTTATGCATCATCTATATTACATGGCTTGAAGGCATTGTGGATGAGATTTACCGAGCCCCTTGTTAAGATATTGGCAGCCCATCGCTGACTAGCTTCTTAGAGCTTCTTAGAGCGCCGTTTTCAATAACACGATATTTTTTTAAACTCAAATTACATATTTCTTATATATTCAATATTACTCATTATGGTCCGCAAAATATTATAAAAAATCTACCTGCAGAGTCCAATTAAAAATATTTACATAGAACAAACTGAGTTATCTAGTATGGATGTACAAAAATGAAAAATGTATATTAATTTCGTGCAATTAACAAGTATACAAAAATACACTTACAAAACCAGTCGCCATTTTATTTATGTGTACCTAGTCTCATATAGAGCGAGTTTCTATAACGCGGTCCAGAGTTCAGCGCTATATACTAAAAAGGTTAAATAACAAATGCGAACTGTTTAAACTTTGCGAATCCGGGTTTTGTCTTTCGGCATCTTCATGCATTCAAGTGCACGGACGAACTTAAGCTGACCGCCAGTAAATAGCTTTTTTTATTGTGTAGATTAGTATAATTGTGAGGAAATATAATATAATTACTATGATTAAGCTATGTTAAGCTAAGTTATGTATGCTGATCTAGTTTACTTTTAATTAATCAATCAATAGATTTTGTTATTAATTTAAGGTAACAAAAAATATGTCCTTCATAATTTTATGAAGGCCTGGTCATGCGACAATGATAAGTTCGTATGTCTCTCAGACGGTAACATGTTATAAATACAAAAATGGACTTGTCGCAGCAAACTGGATCTTGTCGTAACTCAAATGATCCTTAAATTATGAACCTTCGAAGGCTCCGGTAAATGCTATCGAGATGCTATTAAGTATATACTTACTTGCCATGCAATACCCTAGCAGTTATCTTCGTTATCTGTCTTTATCATCATGCTCACGAGATGAGAGCTTTTTACCACATTTTATATTGCTCACGCTCTTTCAAAAAAGTCATGTTTTGAGCTACGAATGTAGTTAGGTCCAAACATTTTAGAACAAGCCAAAAGTACACTATATATTATATTTTAGTGGCTTCCAAAGTTCTAATAAAAATGTTTCAAATTAAAATAAATAAATACAAGGACCTAGCGAGAATGATAAACAAAGATGAATGAAATTATAAAATTACAAGTAAGTATCTAGTTTAAGATTCAGATCTTTTAAACAGCCAATAAATTGATGAAGCAATGTATTGTGTTGTTGCCTGGATTCGAATTAATGGCTTCTCAACAAAGTCGGCGAAAGCCAAACACTCAGCAATACAGAACAGACTGTTATTTCTTTAGTAGTATTTTAATAATACATTGGGTAATTGTGTTTGATTGAAGGCACAAATACTCCAGATCGATTTACTCAACACTAGTTTTTCCGACATAGCGTTTTTTGTCCGAACCTCGACTTGAGAAACAATTTAGTCAGTGCGTTAAATACAATTAACTACAAAACCTGTCTGACGTCGTTCAACGATCATTTACTACTTATTGAATATTTTCATTTTTTTTCAATTCAGCGTCATTACGTTGGATCTTCATTTTTTTTTCAATCACGTCCAATGATAGCCCTAAAGACTAGGATTCCTAGGGTCTAATATGAATTGGTTGTTCTTCCAATGAGGATGTCAACGGGGAGAGCTAACAATGTTAAACGGTATTGTTTGTAATGCAAATCAATGTATTATTCAATGACTAAAGGATTTTTTGCTGACTGCGTGGTCGAGTGTCGTTGACTTAAAACACGGATATCACGGGCTCGAATTCCAGTATGGACAGTTTTTATAGATTTACTTTTCAAACGATTTATAGATTTCTGTCCGAAAGCATGGATGTATGTGATGTCTTGAATTCCTTCCCGCTAATCCTATCCTAAAACGGGCGTAGCGATAGCGATTAGCTAACTACTAGTTCTGTCCTGGTCCTATCTTTCTAACCCTACTATATTTGAAAAAAAGAGGTTGAGCAGCTGAGTAACAAGCAGTGCTCGTAGAAAAAACTCGTTGAGATACCTCCATTAGGAGGCTACATTCTCCATATTGAGAGCGTACATGATTATTTTTAAAAGGAGTTTTTTGATCAGCTTACAGAAAGTTGATAATATTTGTGAATTTTCGGACGGGCACGAAAAAGGTTTCGTCGCCATTGTAGGTCTTCCCAACTCTCCCCAGTCTTATTCGTTACATTGAAAATTTCCTGTAAAACTTCATAGATATAACTAAATTTAGTAAATTAAAAGTAGTTAAAGATAAAAGTATTGTATGTTGTTTAATTAAGGATTTTCAATCATTTCTAAAAAACACTTAAACGTATTCCTATTAAACTTTACTTCTTTGAATTTAGATTAGGCCTGTTTTAATGCCATACAATAATATGGAGAAACCTGACCTGAGAAATGAAGGGACATCTAACTTGCAGTCGATGCCTTTCGAAGCCATTCTTACTTACTTTGGATCAACTTGACAGTGAAGAGTGAACAGCAATGGAACCAGTGAAGGGTAAAAAGACTTGAAATTTTGTAAATATTTAAACAAGTTTTTGTTTCCTCATGGGCTTTTCAAAATATTATTATAATACTAGCCTTGCCTACCTTTCTCAAATTGAAATTGTAAGATAATTTAAATATACAGTTTTTGTAATTGACTCATAATGTGTGTATTGTTTGACAATCATAAAAACAATAACTGTCGACCTATAATAAATTATCCATTCATTTGGATTAGGTTATAATATTCAAATCAGAAATGTTTTTTGAGGAATAATTTTTAGTTTAAATAAAGTTGTGTGTTTTGCCAGATGGTGTATTTTGAAAAGGCAGGGATTTCTCATTCTAAATTCGGCTTAGGTTCATTTTCAATATCGAAATAAGTACCGATATTTTTACATTATCATAAATACCGATATTATAATCCGTTATACAGTGGTATCTTATCGTCAAAACTCAAAACATTTCAAGTTATTTTGATAAATTTGATTAATATTTATTGATATACATACACTATATGACGAGCTGCCATTCTATTGATCATACTATTAATTAGTCAAAAAGATGAATACATAAATTTTTCCCAACGCATATTAACTAACATTTATTTATAGTGAATAAATAAAAGCTATAGAAATATTAAACGAATTATTTAAACATTATATTGTATGCGATTTCGAGACTACTGTGCGCCAGTGGCTTTGTGACAACGCCGATGCATTCATTAATGGCGACCAGCATCGATCGCCGAAGAAAAAACTCCGCTCTGCAAGTCGATCGGACGTTGAGGAACTGCCTATCACTAACTGGCTCCTGGCTTCTTCCAACTCGTCTTGTTTGTCATCCTATTTACTCACTTGGGAACTGCTTTTGAAGACATCATGAGGCATCGCTTCCCAAACAAGTTTGTATTTGCTTTACCATAACAAACAATAAAGCATTACCTCAGGAAAAAACTAGAGGCGTTCCCATGAAGGCACGATACGCTTGATAAAATTAATTTCAAGTTTTTTCGTAAGTATCGCTCATTACTTCTCATTAACGTAAGTGATTTTATGTTGTTATGATTGGTGATGAATTGTTCCACCTTCTTTTATGTTTGTCGTTGAAATTTTTGTTTTATATTTTCGATTGATTCAGCTGTAATTTTGTGGATTTTTAATTAAAAAATATAATGATATAACTTTGTTACTCCACTTGTGTAACGAATTGTGACACGTGTTTTGCCTCTTTAAGAAGCATCATCAGACAGACCGTAGCAAGTAAACGTTAATAAATAAACTAAAAATTGAATAAAATTCTTACATTATAAATTACAAAACAAAGATCGGGGATTTTTTTCTTTTTCTACTGTACGCAGAGAGAATGTAAAATACAAAAATTGATGGTAAGTACTCTTTACAAATTAATTACTCATATTAGATAAGGTAAGTCAAAATATAAATTAGTTCAACAATGGTGATCCGACTGTCCTATTTAAAACGGTATTTATTAATGCTTCATTCAAAATAATTAATTGATTTTTTTTGAATCGTTCAAACTATGTACATTCTCATATATCTCCACTTCTATACCCTATATAATCATAAAATCATATAATCATAAAACCTTTGCCGACAAACAAATTATATAATTCTTGAAACTACTCACTACTCAAATCTGTTGGCATTCCCATGAGCTCATCCTTTTCGCCAGCAATGGCTTTGGACTCAGTGATGCATTTATATCTTATATAAACACGAAACTTTCATTTACTAAACGTCAGTTCAAGTTCATCCGTGCACTTGAATGCCTGAAGATGCCGAAAGGCGAAACCCGGGTCGTTAGTGACAAAATCTCTGAGAATGTACATAGTTTGAACGATTCAAATTTAATATTGAAATTCCACCAAGCACCTTCAGTCGAAATCTTAAATTTAATTAATTGATATTCAAATAATATAGTAAAAATAGTTTTGGAGAGAGCGCAAAGCCAAAATAACTATCAACTACAAATAAAAAACATATGTATTGAAAAACTAAAACACATTGATATTTTTTGACTTTATTACAATGAAATTCTTTTTATTAAGCTTTGTTAACGATTTCACTACCGAAGGTTGCCACCCAACAGTTTCCATTTAGAAACGCAGTTTTCACGTACTACATACATTTTTTTTAAATAAATACTTGTAGTTTTTACGTGGTAATCTAACCAAGAGTTTAGTGATACTGGCGGAACTGTGATAATTATTATAATTATAATTTTAGTTTATAATTACTCACTCATTGATTCACGAACTCATGTCTTAGGTCTCAAATTTAAATTGAAAAATCTTTATTTGATATTGACTTTACCGGGAATCGAGCCCAGACCCGCCTGGTCGGAAGTGCAAGCTCTTACCAACTAGATGATGATTTTATGCGTATTTGATGATATTGATTTGTATTTTGACAGCAAAAGGGAAATCTACTAAAAATATTAATAATGATGGTTCAGTTTTGTTGAAAATAAATTATGGCAACTATAAAGTTCTTGCGGGTGTGAGTGTTTATAGTTAAAATTATTTATGATCTGTTTTTTTTTATAAAAATCAACTACTTCAAAGATCTTCGTCCTTCAAACAGATTTTTTTTTTGAAAATTGTTACTCTATAGAAATCCACTCAACAAATTTAATTGTCACACGAAGACAGTTTGTGTTTCCAAGTTTCTTTGTAGTTTAAATGATGGTAGAATCAAACAGTTATCCGGTAAAAATTAACTAATCTTGTAATTCGGAATCACGACATGTAATATATTTTTAATTTCTCTACTTTACTGATCTATTTATAATAAAATTCAAACACACTAAAAATAGCGTCACAAAGAATTGAACACTTACTATTAAATATCAAAATAAAAAAATACACAAATTATAATGAGCCTCTTTAAAGAAATGAAATGTACAGAAACTCGCAGTGAAAAAAGGATAACAAAGTGTAACGTATTTTTTTTTAAATGTAAGCATTTAAACTTTTTGTTTTTTAAATATATGTGTATATACATTTATAATAGAATTTTTTCCATAAACATATGCTTTTATCTTTTAAAGCGTATGCATACATTAAAAAGATTATGTGATATTCGTTAAGCAAAATTATATGTTAAATTTAACTTGCATACTGCAAAATGTTACCATTAAAAACTTTGGCCCTATATAAAATTTTAACCACTTGTGTAGAGTACCCATATTATTAAATACATACATCCATAAATGCATGAAATGCGGTCCTGGAGGGACGGAAGGACGGCGGGAGGACGAGTTAGCAGGAAGGGAGGAGGAGATAGGGGAAGTAAGACAGGTTACTTCGAGGTACGTAATCACGGAAACCGAGTCAGGGCCTTTCATCTCATGGTCATTTTATTTTGCCTTTTATATATTATAATACTCCCGAAGAAAATGTGCTTACAACTTTAAGATATCGCGGATGATTTTATTTTTTGATGTATCTTTGTACTTTTTACAAGTTAGCAACCAAAGACTTTTATTTCTAATTCCAATGATTATTGTTTAAATATTTTTTTATAATATTGGGATGATAAAATAATAATCAGCCATTGTTTTTATTAAAGCAACCTTAAATTCGAATCGATTACTTGTAGATCACATTAAATTTACTACAAATTGCCAGACATGTGTCTAGAATCTTAAGTTAGTAGTCTTGAGGATTAAAGAAGTATATTTTATAAATGAATTCTTCTAGGAATGCTTTCATTTAAAGTATAACAATTCAAGGATCGTTTTTCGTCGAGAATCCTAATTTTTCGCGTTAATCATAATAAATGTTGTTTCCAAAGAATGTCTGGCAGATTATTTGTTGTCTAGTGAGGGCGATGTGTTAAACTACGAACTTAGTTTTAATTTTTCCGTTATTTTCAATTCATTTATTATTTGTTGACATTGCAGTAACCAAATGAATTGCGCATTTTCGTCAGCTATAACGCCAAGCATCCACTATTTTTCGAATCAATAAATTTACAACAAATAGTGGTGTAAAATACTTTTAGAAGAATACTCTGAGAACCAATCAACCCTCAAGTGTTGGACCAGAAATAAATATTTAATTTACAACAATCAGACAATCGCACTGCGTTAAAATTCATAAAATAACGAAAAGAGATTTTTTCACTTTTAACTATTGTATAAAAACATTTTTTTTAAGTTTCTTAATTTTTTTCCGTGGGAAAATCATAGCTTAATATTGACAATACAATAGTTATTTATTTATTTAAGCTTCAATAAAGACGTAGAATTAACTATCATTCAGTTTTTACGTTATATGCTTTCTACGAGGTAATTTGTGTACAAAGATTTGTTTTAAAAACCGTCACGCTTTTTTTGTTTGCAGCCGAAGATAGGCCTTATGACATTGGATCGAAAAATTAATTTCTTACAACATATAAACCAGATTAAAATGTTACGTTATGGTTCTTAGTTTAGAAAAGTATAATTTTAATTGTTCATCGGAACAAAATCTTCCTGATTTTTTATACTTGGTTGGATGAAATGCGTAGATTGGTTTTTACTGTAAAATAACTTATTATAGTGATAGTAAAAGTGTAAAGCCTCTGGAAAGAGGAGTGGTGGGAGGCACCGACCGCATGTCTCGCCAATACTTATTTATAATTCCCCACGTAGCATGCACTTGAAATAAGGAGACCCTGAGTAAAAAAGGAGCATTCTTTCCTCTCAATACTTGCAACACAGCCATGTTGCATTTCCAGTACCTAACCCGACCGGCCATCTTAGGAACATGATTTTAAGCCAGTGGTGGGGCAAGACTTATTCTGCTTTCCTGGCAAAGAATAATTTCAATACGTCAATTATCATATTACTATTTCGTTAATGAAAATCTCCCAACTTCTTTTATTCTTTCTCTGTTTTCATCGCAATGCAGGTCTAGCACCAATATTAATTTAAGTCAACTTCTTAGTCAAATACTCACGGAGTGACGTGACGCTTTAAAGCTTTCGTTGGACTCGGTGGTCTTATCAATAATTCAAATGTTATTTTTACTTTACAGTATATGTATTTGTTTATTGTTGAAAAGTTTTGTATGTTTGGAATATTTCCATACCTTCTCAACCACTTTTGAAAACTCAGTGTAGACACATGCGTTGACTTAATAGTATGTTTTAAGTTTTCCCTATGAATCGTGATATAAAAAACGACTTTTTATTTATTAATAGTATTTTATACTAGACACTTTTTTGCTGAGCACATACGTTTATAAGGTAAGACAACTAAAATCTTTAAATCCGATCGGACGAGTCAGCCGAGCATAGTTCTTCCGACGACGGATTATGTGTACGCGTACCACAAGTTTCTCGATCGTCTTGCTATAAGCAGTAGCATCACGAATATTTGTTTAATACAATATTTTAATCAATTAATATACACAATTCAAAAAAGCATACGTCCTCACCAATGAGCTGTGCACCTCACTGCTTCACGTACTCTTTGCTGTGTGGAATTTAATATTCTTTAATGATCTCCGGGGCATTCGAAGGAATCGTAACTTCGCCCGACTTCTCAAGATTTTAGACGATAAAAAATCTGTGGAATTTCAGATTTAAGTGAATCGAAATGAGACATTATATTAATTTCGCTACGATGTATTTATTCCATTTACAGCATTAAAGTTTATTGCACATCTCTATAAGATTTAACTGTTTTTTCCTGACTGTTGAGAAAATGAAAACTTAAAATATTTCAAGAATTCGAAACATAACTCTCAACTCATAGAGGCATTGTAAAATGCACATTATCTTTCACCGTCCTTACTATAAACATTAAGTCGTAAATATCAGTTTTGCGTAAAACATGCTGAATAAACTCCGTATGTACAATTAAACAGTGCACGTTTCAAATATCGCAAACAAGTTGCGAGCAATTAATGCATGTAATGTTTTTTTATTACTTTTGCATTTCAGCGAGATTTTTTACATATCTATGTGTTTTTATTTAAAAACTTTTTAATGATAACGTGTGTTTTTTTATCAAAAGAAAAAAAAAAAGTAAATAGCATTTTAATATTATTAAAGTGGTGAAGCGAATATAAGTAATGGAATTGTATCATAATTTTCCGAACAGGAGCTAAAAAAATACGTCATACTTTGACCACAGTTTCAAATATAAGATTTGGATAGAAATAAAAACAATTTTAAAACTAAGAAATCAAAATAATAATCAGAGTTAATCGTGCTTTTTTTTAATACACCAACATCATTTCTTTAGAACAAAGATTTGGCACGTTGGGAAAACCAATCTGAAATGAATGCAACTAAGTGATGCATATTTCATTTCAGTCTTGTTTATTTTGGTGTCAATTACAATGTTTATTTCTTTATGCCATTAATTAGTAAAAAATACATTTTATTTTTATTCTATAAAATAGCGAATTTATTCTGTAAATTATCAATACTATTGAATGCATGCCAGTTTGAGCATACAATTTGTAAAATAGATTTTTATTTTCCGTTATAAATATCTTGCCATCTTGGCTATCTGATCTCTTTGAAAGCCAATTTTCAAAAACGGTTTTATTATAGTTGAGAAGATATTAAGTTATTTAAAACTATAAAGAATATAAACTGGTTTACTTAAATGATACTGTAAAAACTTAGTAATTTTACGCCATCTGTTAAATAAACCGATGGATATAGGACATATTTTCTGTATCTTTAATTGAAGGGTGATATTTCAAAATAAACTTGGAATGAAATTGTGATTTTTTTATAAAATAAATATATAATATACTAACTTACGTATACGTCACAACACAATTGAATCTCTTGCGACATACGAAAATCTTCTGTTTTGGACTATGAAAGTTTTCGAATATCTTTCATTAAGTTTTTGCAGTATTAATCAATGTACTAAATTCAATACTAACTTGTATACTAACATTCATTTTTTACAGTTGTAAAACATGGTAAATAATTAAAGCTCAGAAAAACATATTAAGCTTAGAAAGCGGATGCTTGTGGAGCAAGTGTAAGTCAAATGGTGTGATTATGCGATGAAAAAAATAAGCTTAGAGCAGCGAATTCCAACCTGGAAGGCGTGGGCCATTGCAAAGGGAGGCGCGAACAGTCCAAAATATATATTTACCCTATAAAAGTGTCTTTATTACTATGTGAAATAAAGTATGGGGAGGCGCGAAGATATTTTTTCCCTTCAAATGGAGGCGTAGTAGCTTAAAGGTTGGAAACCACTGGGTTAGAAAATAAATTTTGTAATGAATTCTCTCGTTACTATCAAAGTCAAGACACTTTGCTGGATCTTATTCTGTCTTTTGCTGCAGATGTCTCAGGAGTGTCTGAACCAGTGGGCTATTCTCAAATCTATGGAGATTTATTCACTTATTAAGGCGGTTTCTAATACTCAGCATGATGTTTGTATTTCTTTTTTACTGTCGGTAAAATTTAAATGTAATAATGCGGCTAAGTTTACTGATTTATTGGACCAATCAAAAGTGTGCGTTAGAAAGAGGTTATTTTGAAGCAATCTGTCAAAATTAGCGCGAACTCATCGAATGACATCTTGTAAAGCATATTTATTTCATTTAAATCTCTCTAACACGTAAAGTGAATGAACTCTATTAATCATTCATAAAAAACTTTAAAAAAATAAAACAACAAATCTGTTTATCGTTGGCGTTTGACAGATAGACGATACACATAGTGAAAATAGTTGCATTTATTATATTTAAGTAATACCAACCGTAAAACAAAACAAAAGTTAAGTTTAGTATTAGTGGTCTCTTTTAATTAGTGTCTAAGTCAGGGGTGGGGAACCTTTTATTCTCTAAAGTACGCATTCATTTTTCTGATTCGACATAAGGCCGCAGTAAACATTGCCAAGGGAATATTTGGCCGGAAACAGGACTTTACAGTCAGAATTTCAGAAATTTTCAGAATTACATAATTTGGCCAGAAGGTCGCACCAGAGTAGCCAAAAGGCCGCAGGTTCCCCACGCCTGGTCTAGGTCCAAAAACATTTAAGAATACTCCCTTAAAATCAGTGAAATACTAAAGATCAATAACTTACATTCATGGGAAGAATTCGGCAGTGATGCTTGCAACTGAATTTGTATTGAATGAATCAATTAGGATTTCAAGCGAAAGAGTCTTGTAAACGTTTTTTGCTAGTAATATACACTTTTTGAGAAGCGCAAACGCTTAAAAAGGGAACAAAACATTATATTGGCAAGTCAATAAAATACCCTTTACATTAATCAAAGCAAAATACAATTATTTAAACCTTACAATATGTTGCAGCTTTAAGCTCTATACGATATCAATCATATCGTTATTAACTTTTCAAGCTTAATTCATTTATTGAAACATCCCCAGGCTCTTGCAGCGGGAACCTAAAGCAAAGGTCAGCCACTATATAAATAATATTATATTACAGCTTATAGCGAATTACTAACAATTCGAATTATTAAAATAGCGATACAATAATAAGTTAATACTAATATTAAAGTTGACTGCTATTAGTTCGTCGACTCATATTGGTGCTTGATGGAAGTTCTCGCTATCAGTTTAGTTACATCCCTGTTATCCTATCAGTTGAAATTACCAAATGGAAAAAAATATTCAAATTAACATCATAAAACATAAATTTAGATTAAAATCCTTAATAATAACTAATATTAATTACCCGAAAGTAGCTTCTATACTTGTTATTCAATTTCAGTCTACTATTAATGTAAATATATTTTTAATTAAATTTATGAATTTATTTACGAAGGCATGGATGTTTGTAATATCTTGAATTCCCACTTCCCGACTATCTTATTTTAAAAACGGGGCGTAAAAAGAGCGATTAGCCAACCAATAATCCTGTCCTCTGCCTTATTTTCTGTCTTATCTTTCTATCTCTGCTCTATTTAGAAAATTTGACATGGTTAAAAAAGCCATCCATACATAATATACTCCGAAAACAAATCCAATACGATTTTTTGTAATTTTCATGTCAACTGTGGAAAGTTAAAAGGACTTAACCCACACGTATCAAATTGTACAGGAGGCGCAAAAAACGTATTTTGATGATTTTGCAAATTATGAATTAAATTCTAAAAATTAAATTCTAAAGTGGTGTTTAATTGACATAATCTAATATTTAACTAAGAAATTGTCTAGTAAAAACCTTTATTTCTGTCTTTTTTCTTGGTTTTAATATTTTACATGGTCATCTTTTTCAAACTTAAAAGCAAAATTTAGATACTAATTCGGAATTTACAGATTGCATCCTTTTGACAGAACGTGTATCAAGTTTGACACATTGTGATTATCGAAAAAAACCTGTTTTGAAAAAACTGTGGGTTACGTCCTTTTTCCTTTCCACAGTCGATAATATGAATTATACACAACCTTGAAGTGCATGGAGACTTCAAAACTGGTGTTTAATTGACATAATCTAATATTAATTAAAGAAATTGTCTTGGAAAAACCTTTATTTCAGTCTTTTTTCTTGGTTTTAATATTTTACAAGGTCATCTTTTTCAAACTTAAATGCTAAATTGAGATACTAATTCGGCATTTGCAGCTTGCATCCTTTTGATAGAACGTGTATCAAGTGTGATAGGTTGTGATTATCGAAAAAAACTGTTTTTAAAAAACTGTAGGTTACGTCCTTTTTCCTTTCCACAGTTAAACTTCTTTTAGAGTTTAAATCTGAGACATTCATCATTTTTTGCGTGCCACCACGTATTGACTCATTTACCTACCTCACTTTGGAAACCACTGCTCTTTAATATACACTAAGCCACAGGTCGCGAACATTTTCACGTGAGAGAGCCAAAATTTCTAATATTAATAACTAACATTTCAACCTGCCGAGCAAAACAAAAGTTTACCTTATTAAATATTGATTATCATCGTGTACGGTCGTGGATTTTTTTTTTAAATTGACGAAAGCTAGCTTTTTATCTATTTAGTCGCCGGAAAATTGCTTCTTTAAAATAGATATTTTTTCTGCAAAACATTATATTTGTGAATTGCTCACGTACCAGCAAAATTAACTAACCCCTAATTAAGCAATCATAAAGTTCTTGCAGCTAGCATCTCAAATGATCGACGTGAAGAATGCTCGAAATATTGTACAGATTTTTAATGAATTAATTAAATCATTCTGAAAATAAACAATATATTCAAATGTACTTTACCATTAGCCATTTATAAAACGTTACGAACATTGACGAACATGACCATGTAATGTTCTTGTATCAACATGGTGCTACATAAATATTAAATGTACGTGAACAATTTACATAGCATTTAAATGTGATACTATCGAAACAAAACTACTATTTCCTGATAGCGATCGCCAGTGAATGTTAAAGGTAATAATTATTTTGCACGATTTTTTTCTTTCATCTACCACGCGGTGTAAATTTTTGCTTAACGTATGCGAGAAATACGAATAATTAAAACCAATGTGGGAGTAAAATTTCAAAGACGGCCTACCAAATTGTATATCAATTCTAAAGAACAAATATGTACGTCTTCTCTGTAGAACAAGTAGTGAACTGAGAGTGATAAATCTTATTTTTTATAAATTCTGAATTTATAATGAAATAAATAAACATTATTAAAATCACTGTAGTGTGATCACTAGTTTGTCCGTGTTGTCATCGCATTTATAGACCGGTTATTTTTCAATTTGAAAACTAGGTCAAAATTAATTAAACACCATAGTATTTTTACTTGAATCTGCTATGTTTAAAAATAAAACAGGATGAAATAATATTTAGTTTAATGTTGAGTATACATTAAAGAATGCGTTAAAAACATTATATTTAGATTTATTTAAAAACATCAATTATGCTGTAATTTTATTTTGCGTAAGAAATGTTTTCTGACAAGCAATAACTAATAAAAAATTAATAGTTATTTGTTAAAAAGATTCAGTAGATCAGATTGATCTACTGTCAGCATTTTTTTTATACCGCAATCAGTGACAATATGCCCACACTCAATTACCTCTTATAACAATTTTTTTAGCACATCCTTAGCAAACTGACATTTTGTTCTTACTGAAATTTGCTTTAAGAAGATTATAAAAATTGACAGAAAGTTAAAAACGAAATAAGTGATTTTTTATAATTTGGTTAGTTAAAAACTAAAAACCGTTAATCTGTTATGTATTACTTATAATATGTTTGGTTTACTATCTATAACTATTGGTGAAAAGGCATTACATTTATACAAAAATAATTACATTTAGAAAATGCATTACATTTACAAAATTAAACACAATGGTTGCGATGAGTAAAACCAATGCTGATCGTAATGAAAATTTCTTTAAGTGAAAATATTTTTATTTTTGTTTTTAGAATAACAAAAATACTTTTGTTCTATAATATTGTAACCACAGTAATAATTTATAAGACAAAAATTTATATTATAATACCAGTCTTAAAGCACCATGAAAGCTTTACCACAAACCAATCGATATAATGACAATAAAAGTATTTTCGGTGAATTCAGCGGTAAATTTATTTTTAATATACATATAATTAAACATGATAATTGTGGTACTCCACTGATTGTGCTACAGAAGTGTGTTATGTGTTTTACCTCTTTGAGGAGTCTGAAGATATTCCTCAATGTGTCACAGTTTGTAACACAATCAGTGGAATAACAAAATTATCAAATTGAATTATTATATAATTAGCAGCTATAAGTAACATTTATGACTTTTTTTGTAGATCACAATAGAAACATTTTATCTGTATCTTTCTTTTATATTATTATCATTTTTGACATGGCTTTTATGGCGCCTTCGATTATAACATGTAATACATCGTGCCCCAAATTCCGACACTCCAAAATGCGAAATAACTTTCGTGCTTTTCATTCGTATTTAAGACACATGGTAAGAAGTGTAACCAATCTCTCAATGTATTACAGTGACTAAGTCTGTTTTCTTGCGCGGTATTCCGTGCAAAAAGAAAACTGGGTGTAAGTCCCGTTCAAAAATTATCGTTTATAACTAGCCATGTTTAAATACACGCATAATTTTGCTATTCTAATCTTGAATACACGTTATAATGGTCCTGACAACACTTCATATTGATGCTTCAGTAAACAGGAGCAGTTGGTTTTAATCACTTTTGCTGTAAAAGAGGGACTATAAAATTGCTTTTACGCATAATCTATCAAAATTATGTGTACTTATATGTCGTTGAGCATAAAATGTAATCTGTATTTTAAAATAACGACACGTAATTAAAATATTTCTAGCTCATTTTCTCGGGGAATCACATGTATGTCGGAGGTACTTCCTGTCTTGATAGACAGAAACGGATTTTCAATTGCAGCAACATTTTGTTAGTTTTCTTTCTCATCTATCATCTCGCCGAAATCAAATAATGCGATCTGATTGTTTGGTGAACAACGTAAAGAGTTAGCGGCTATTGAATAAGCTTAAATTCGCAGTCAGGTTGGCTTTTCACTAACACCTGTTGTAAATATGCAATCAAAGTTTTTACTACCCCCGTCCACAACGCTATTGAAAGAAAAAATAAAGTCTAATTCTTGCACTCATGGCGTGAGCAGAGATGTGTCTGCTGGTGTTTTCGGAAGAAAGAAGTGACTAGCCACTTAAATATAGTTGATAATAAATATCCCGTGTATAATCCGTACACTGAGATCCCGTTATCTTAGACGATTTTATTCACTGTAGTGAAGAATCAAGGTTATGACGATCCCGAATAAATAAGCAAACTTTTTGAATGCCTTGAAGTATGTCTTGAATGCAACCAAGTCAGCGTGACCTGATGGTCCTTAAAACCGACTTTCTGAGCACAAATTGTTTTACATTGAACTTGCCATAGTGAAAAGTCATGAATGCAGCAGTGGGTACAAAAAAGTTTTTTTTTTTAATTTTTGTTAGGGTTAGTAAGTCTTATATTTGGTTATTGTAAGCATAACTTTTATTTTTTTTAAATTTAGTCAATAGTTAAGATTATAAAAATGTGGTTAGGCTTAGTTTGGTAAGATTAAGTTGTAAACTGACATTAGTGTTAAAATACTGCACGTATTATATAATTATAAATACTAATTATTGATGATTTATACTTAGCAAATTATATATATAATATGAGTTTTTAATGTTAGTACTAGGGTATCCAATCCCGGAGCCTTTTTTGTGATCCCGGGTTATCGGGATTGACTATTTTTCAATACCGGGATCCCAACAAGCATCTATATCCGAAATAACCTATCCTGATTTGGTCCTGTGCAGAAACCATTAAAAGTCTGAACAGTCCAGCGAAGAGAAAAGTTGCTTTCGTCTAAGTGAGAACCGCAATCTTGATAACTTCTGTTAGGTGGCTGTCAAACTGTCTGCACGTCTTAACCTTGCATATAAAACCACTTCGCGAAATTAATTAAACACCAGTTGCATTAAAGTTATAATCTTTTTAATTCGATAGAGTTGTCTTTCGACCGCCTAGTATTAATTCATATTTTAATTGAATTCATTATTATTGAAAAATACAAATGCTTTATTGAATTCATAATGTTCAGATTTAAATTGATTTTGTTTTCAACAATTATCCAAATAGTACCCTTTTAATCAAAGAATCATATTCGATGAATGGAATGGATGATTTTTGTATTAATAATCAACACTTTTTTTAATTATTCTTCTACCAATGACAACAAAGAGAATGCTGTAAAAATAAAGTATAGTTTCCATATGGTTCAAGCATTTTTTTTAGTGTTGAATTGAATAGAAATGCCACACGCCAGTTTATTACGCGTAAATCTCACTCACCGATGGCTTTGTTTATTGTATTGATATGCCATATTAAATATCTATGGTCCGCTATAACTACTGAAAACGATTAATCAAATATGTACCAATGAACCGACGAAACTTATAATATTGTGACTGCCAAATTTCAAACAATTAATATTAAACGATGTATTCTATATTTGATAAAAAATAATTAAATTTTTTTAATGTATAATATAAAAAAATAACTGAAGAGCTGTTAATAGAATATAATATTATTTTTTTCTGTTTGCAATTTTTTTAGTTTTGATAAATTTAGTAATACATCATAATACATATTATTAATTTTCTGGTAATGATTCATTTATTTATACTTTAAGCAGAATAGTTGACTTACTTCAGAAACAATGTAAACCTTCTTCTATAATTGTCGGCAATAATAAGTGGATGTAATTAATAATTAAATTGCGATTCAAATATATATCATTTACGGCTGACTTCGTTTAAGTTTTGAATTAAGAAATACAATTTTTTTCTCGAAATTCGTACATAATTTTAAAGTATATTAGTTTTTAAAATGAAATACAGAGTAGAGTTTGATTATGTTTCTTATGTTGAGAAACTCATAAAAACATGGTTAATTATGTGTTAAATAAAATAAATATGCAATATATATAGTTTATCATTCGTCAATTTTGTAGAATGTAAATTGACCAGTTTTCATTTAATTCAGTTCAATTAATACGAACATGGGATTGACAGTCGATTAAACAACATTAAAATTGACAGAACCTTTCCTGTAAAGTTTTCACTATTGGTATTAAATGCTAGCTTACTTAATTTATTTAGCTTAACTTTTGAGCTTTTTTATTGAACCAAATATTTTTTTTTACCATTGATCCAAATACATCTGGTTATATTGTGTTTTTATGGTACTTATTTATATTGGACACAAATTTTGAGAGGGTGAATAAAAATAAACGAACTTTATAATTGGTTTTTAAAAAAATATTCATTTTTCTGTCCTAGTAATTCCACATTTTTTATTTCAATATCAGGACTGTGTATCGCAAGAATTATCAATTTACCACTAAAATTAATAATTAACAAAGTGTTATTGATACTAATTATTATGTTTAATCGTACTTTTCGAAATCAGTGCCATTATAAACGTGGAAAAAATCAGTATTGTATATTTTAAATGTATGTTAAGTTTATTGATCTATTGTCCAATTTTTTAAATCTTTTTTATCGTTAGCCCTCCTAAGAGAAGGTCAGTTCGATGAAGTCATGGGTAATATTTATCTACCCTCAAATATATAAGAAAACGATCATTTATAGCTTCTAATATACAAAACCGGTTTAGCTCTTCACTAGCATAATCAACCAAAATTATATTTAGTATATTATATTATGCAGAAAATAAGCAAACAAATTTATGTGGATAACCGGGCACAAGTGATATTAATGTTTTATTTCTAGGAATAAGTTTCAATTTCGACGATTTGACAGGCGGTGAAGCCATGTACTTAAGTAGCCGCTTAATGAGTATAATATTTAAGTGATTAATATCAGCATTAATGATTGAAAATACATTTGAGCTTTTCATTGAAAACAACAACAAAAAAACAAACATTCCCGTGGAATCCTTACAAAGCAAACTGACAACCTTCTCGATATGGCAATTGAAAAGACCGACATGCCGTCCTTATAGGAGAATCGATGCATTTTTTCCACTTTCTAGATCCATAATAGATCATTGCTGGTGCTGCATTGCGGCGATCAGGGCTTCGCGGACAATCGACAATAGCACTCACTCCCAGAATCAATGCCGGTAGAATTCTAAGTAAAACCATTAAGAAATATTTTATAACCCGCTTGCAGCAAATCCGCTGCCCTTATCTGCCGATCGAGTGATCGGACGCTCGTCAAGGTGGCGGATTCTTCCGATTTTTAAATTTATTTTAACTTGTCTCAGAAATAATAAAAATGTTTGAATGTGTTCAATTTAGCGACTCTCACATTACATACATTTATTGTGGTTTACAGTAAAATTATAACATAATTAATTTGTTATGAATATTCGCAGGTACTACTTCAATAAAAAAAATAGTAACAGAATACTACAAAACTTTGGTAATATTGTTTGATAGCTTTTTGGGAATTATACTATTTTAAGAAATATGCTTAAACGGATTTTCGTTCGTAAACTCATTTTTATTTGAACAAAACAAAAAAAAATACTATAGTATAGAAACTCCAAAGTGATTTGTAATTGACAAAGATAAGATAATAGGCAAGACAAAGACTAGTTGTGAGACAATCGCTCACATTAAGGTTTATTTCTCAGTATATTAAAGACACATCCATAAAAAAGGAGATTGAAAATTTTATGTACGAATGTACCAATTCGGAGATTTGAACCCTCAGTCATAAATTCGAGTGTGTAGTTTAGTCCAGGACGCCGGAATCCCACCGGTCGAAAGAAGAGGCAGGCAGGATTGAGGCTACTATCCATAGGCTACGTCCGTCGGGTACTATCCATATGATGTACTCGGCGGAACTGAGGGATGCTGGCATGTCATGGGAGGAAGCAAAGCTATTGGCGGGAGACAGGGAAACATGGAGGTGCCGCGTGGCGGCCATATGCTCCACATAGGGAGCGAACATGGCCAAAGAAGTCTAGTGGAGGTGAACCTGCGGCCTCTTGGCTACTCCGATAAAATACTCACTTTGATCAAAAAATTATACGCAAGCGCTTAGAAAAATAACGTAATCAACCCATTGTATGTTCGACAGTCGAAAAAAAGGAGGATGGGTTTCAACGTTTACTTTACGGCGGCCTTGTGTTGAATCAGATAAATGAATGCGGCCTTAAGAAATGAAAAGGTTACCCACCCATGGTCTAGTATATAACCTTTTTAACAATATTAATAATACTGATATTTTCATTCTATTATTGTGAAATTATTATAAAAGTTATAATTATTTGTTTATAACGCACAGGATAACACTGCTCTTGCGCACGATGCACAATATAAATAGAGTATGATTGTGAGTGCGAGATTCTTAACCAACGACACGACCACCATGTAAATCATACTATTATATTACCAAATAAATGTCAATTCAATTAATAAAAACAAAGTTTGCGGATAAGCGAATCATTTGCTTGTAATCTTCCTTTCTGAGAAAAAAATATTTTAAGCTGATATGTGTTTTGAAATATATATTTCTCCACGCTCCACCCTGCGTTTGTCCCTCATAAAGAAAACTCCTTGACTGCCCCATTGTCTGTACATCGGGACAGTAATAAGTATTTGCTTTTTTTATGAAAAAAATGACTTTGCAGTGCATTTGTGCATTCTGTCACAGCTTCGCGGTTACTTTACACACACTCTCTCAATATTATATGCAACGATGCACACGCACAAATTAAATGCATGCACATATGTACACTGAGATCGATTATACATTAACATGATTCAAGCGCCTAGACTGTAGGGTAACCATATTATTTGCTGTTGTACAGTTTTCTAGTGACATCACACAAATCAAATACGTAACTATTGTTGACAAAAATAATAATTGAATGAATGTTTTAGAGTTATTTGAGTATCTGCTATAATCACTATAAAAAGACTTATCTAAAAAATGTTGCTAAGTACCACAATGAAGGCTCTATTTGGAAGGATAACACAACACGTTCAGAGACTGACGCTTGGATTTAGTCGGACAACCGAATAGTATATAAGTTCTAGACCGATTGAACCAGCATTAATCTCTCAATGTTTTAATTCTTATACTCATCACATATCATATTTGTTAATTTTTATTTAATTTTTACCTCATTCCGAAGTCACCCTGCTTAGTTCCAGTCGTTGCTTGCCAAGATGCTGCATTATACATTTTATCAGAAGCGAGAGTTTTTTTTAGCCTTGCAAATATTTTCCATAAAGAGTGTAATTACTATCAAATCCATAACAGCGCTGCGATCGGAAGGCTAATTTAAACATTAAAAACAATGGCATATTCAGGATATCATCCGGTTTCTGGAGACCGCATCGTGGGAAAATCATATAATGAATAATAATTTTATGAAGTATATAATATTCTATAAGGATCACATATCCAATAAATCAATCTGTAAATATTGCCATTCATATAACATTCCTCACTTCTTAAATATTGGTTGTTGGATAGAGAAAAATATGTATCTTTATTCTATCTAAGAAGATATATGAAAAACAATTAATCTCTTAGGCCAGTGCTTCCCAACGTTTTTCGTTCCACGGCCCCCTAAATCTAAAAAAAATAATCCGCGGCCCTCCTCAATTGTCTTCGTAGCTGGTTTTTTTTTTAGCTCACCGACGAATTCGAAATCCTCGATTTCAAAATCGATTGTGAAAACAACAATCTGCGTACCCCCGAATTTTTTTTTCATACTTTATCACAAAGAAAAATAAAAGAATGAATATTTTCGCGGACCCCCGTGAAAAACCTGCGAACTCCAAAAACCCCAGGTTGGTTAGCACTGCCTTAAGCGATTTATCATTTAATTAAGATCGACATCAATGCATCCATATATAATATAATTCAGTGGCGGATTATCCTATAAGCGCAAGAGGCGCGCGCTTCGGGCCTCCAAATTTAAGGGGCCTCAAAATTAGCTTATATTATGTAACCCATATACGTTTAGTTCAGATTTTTATTATTTTACATGGAATTTTCTGACGTTTTTAAGATATCAGAAAAACAGGGCCTCCGAAATGTATTGCTCCTGATGCCTCCCATGTGCCCTATCTACCACTAATATAATTATCTATTTTATATAAAATATCAATGCTTGAGGCTAAATCCTAAAAACTGATTGTTTTCATTTGTTGCTTACTCATAACTGTCAATCTGTTACTTACCAACTTCTGCCAGAACAGTGACGGTGTTGTGTTATACTTTAACTTTGTAATATATGATTTGTTGCTCAATCACAGCGCTAGGACAAGCGCCAAACCTTATTGGTAAAGAAGAACCCTGCAAAAAACAAATTCTGTTTCAAATCGGCAAGCAGTTCAGTACCTAAAGGAAAATATTTTTTACACTCGTAGCACACTCCAAGGATTTTTGTTTTCAAATATCCAATGAGATGATAATATAACCCTTCTAGAGATGTGACTACCCTCTATAGTCCTCATATTTAATTAATTACAGTATTACTAAAACTATCTTTGCTGAAAAGAACAAAAAACATTTGATATCAATACTGTATCAAGATAGTTGAGAAACTAAAAGGCTCACAAACAAAAATAAAAAAACTTTTTTGCAATGCCTATCGAAGTAATAATGTAAGCCTCAATTAAAGTCAAATCTTCAGCCATCACTGGTCATCTCGTTTCCTGTAATATATGTTTAAGTATAGATTGTAGACCTAGATTTAAAAAATACTCCAGATTGATTATCTATCTCATACCCAGTTACAAGATTATAAATTAGATATCAGTGGCAAATAGTTGTAGGGAATTAAGCGATGGTATGAAAAATAAATAAGACAAGTCTATTCATATTACATACTTGTCTAACCATATGAACAAGAATCGTGTAAAATTGGATATATAACATTGATTTAAAAAAAATATTTTATAAATAAACAACTAACGAAATAAAATACGCAAACATTGTTTTCATAAATATTTCTGAACGCCAAAGACAAACAGCGTTTAGAAATCTACGATTAATATTATAAATGGATCTTAGAGAAATGGGACCATTTGAAATAATTTCACTAAATTAGTTTATCTCTCGTTGAATAATTCCATTTTTAGAATGTTTACCACGACGAAAATATTGTTTTATCTCTCTTAAAAAGTACCCATTTTTTATATAACGTAAATTTTCTTTCGCCAACAGATTTATTGTTGAGCACAGAATATAAATGATGTTTTGACATCTCTAATCAATATTGTGTGGTTATTGATATGATACGTATGTAAATGGAGGCAATATTCATGAAAATGGGTGAAAAAAGCTTCAGATTAAAACCGGATTTCAATTTTAAATTCTTGCACTTCTTTTTTACATTGTTTGCTAGAGTACGACGTATATGGTACGCACAAGGTAACACAACTTTTCATCTCGTCCAATGAAATCATTTGTTTATATTTTACCTATAAAATTATAAATAAATATATCACCAAAACGATATTTTACACTATTATATCAGGTATTGAGGGGGCTCAAATGTTTCCAATATCAACATGTTTTACTTTTATAACTGAAAATCAATAACAAAGTTTTTTGTTGTTGTAATAATTGACTTTACTCTTATTGATTCATAAAAGATCACTCCGGTGGATTGGTTCTATGGTGCTATATTGTACGGTCACAGATAACTGAAACAGAAGCTTAAAGCGAGTAAAATTTAATAAAGATTCGTTTTATTTTTGCGAAACAATATAAAAAATGTCTTTTTTCACTTAAATACTAATAAAACTGTTTGGGTAGCCCTGACAATGTCACCTTTTAATATTCTGGTGCTATTTTTTTTAATTAAATGAAACACTCGTCACTTTTTAGGGTCAGTATAGAAATTCTAGAAATTATTACTAGAAAAAATAACAAAAGACTATCCAATCAACGCGTTGCCAAGAGCGACAATCATAAATAATAATACTTTTTTTCAGAGGCGCGATTTATAGCGACGCTTGATGGTCGCCAAAAGGAATCTTTGCATATGTTGAATTAATGGATAGTAACATCACATCATTAATGAACCTTATAAATTATAATACATAAAATAGGGATTTAATTAATTTCATATCGACTGTGGAAAGGAAAAAGGACATAACCCAAAGTTTTTTCAAAACAGCTTTTTTCGATAATCACAATTTATCAAACGTTCTATCAAAAAGATGTATGCTGAAAATGTCGAATTAGTATCTAAATTTAGCTTTTAAGTTTGAAAAAAGATGAGCTTGTAAAAATGAAAACCAAGAAAAAGACTGAAAAAAAGGTTTTTCCTAGAAAACTTATTTAATTAGTATCAGATAATGTCAACTAAACACCAGTTTAGAAGTCTCCGTTCACTTCAAAGCTGTGTATAATTCATAATTTGCATATGGCCCAAAATCATCAAAACACGTTTTTTGCGCCTCCTGTAAAATTTGATATGTGTGGGTTACGTTCTTTTTCCTTTCCACAGTCGATATATAAGCTCCAAAATACCACCGTAAGTAGCATAGTATACCACTGTAATTTTTTGATTAAAATTATTTTTATTTATTACTCAATTGTGGTTTTTCTCCTATTGCTGTTTTAGTGATTATTTACATTTATTTAACTTGGTTGAAATGGTGCAATAAATTGCGGTTTATCGCAACACTTGTTCTGTGATATGATCATTATTTCCATCATCACTACTTCGACTTGTTTATTTATATCGAATTTCAATCTATAATTTGGTTTGTTTTACTTTATATTTTATTATCATTCTACCCAGGACCGAATTAGCACTTTAAAGTTTAACAACTGTTTAATCGAAAATGATATCGATGGGACATATAACGATATTTTCTTGAGGCCATAGTATGTATCGACAAGCTGTATGAAATATTTTTATACAAGGAAGCAGAATGAAATTGACGTGAAATAAAGTCATAAATACTTTTTTCACAGCAGCTTAATGTAAATAATGTATAAATACAAAACAATAATAAATGGAACTATATTTGAAGACATTAATATAACAATTAACAAATTTAAATTATTTGGCGTATTTTTCGTATTCGACTAAAATAGAAGTACATTTACTCAGGGATGGGCTGCCAATATTCTAACAAAGGGCTCGCTTAATGTCAGTCATAATGCCTTTTAATCTAGAATGAAGCGTACCCCGTGGCATGCGACCCACTTGTTTTTTTTGTTGGCACTCAAATGTTTATTTTTTAAATTAAAATAATAAGCAAATTATTTAATTTAATATACATATGTGAGCGAGATTTTTCGTTGACAATGCTGAATAAATCGGTTCATAGAAATAGGCTAACTGATTTTGCAGCTTAATACTACAGATTCTAAAGATTTTACAAAGGCAAAGGTCGTATCAACTTTTTAATTAAATTATTTGAATTACACGTATTACTTAATATTTCAAAATAACAAAAAAAGTATATAAGTACACCGAATCCTCTTTTCCACGGTTTCAAAATAACACAGCCGAATAAAGTGGAAATTATCTTTCATTTATCTATATATATACACGGCTGCTTAACATGAAACGTATCCGCGTGTAAAACGAGAATTGAGCATACTTTAAATTTCATTTTTACTTGCGACCCGAAGCTATCATAATACGTTTTTTTGCAGCTTAATAGATGAAAAAGTTTGTGCAGGCCTGCTTTACACCAAGGATTGACAGTGAAAATCTTAAAGTTGATTTTAGTCATCATCAAACATGACACATGACACATGCTTGATTAAAAGTTTGCTTCTTTACTCGTAATTATGTTATTCACATACGTTAAGTCTTGTTAAGCTTCTACGTTACACTGATAAAGAAATAAGAATATTTTTTTCAACCCAAGAGATTGTTTGGGGCTCTGACAAACGTAGATTCTATTAAAAATATGAACGAAGAAAATTTTATAAATCTACAAAAGATTTCAGTAGGTTTAATAATCTAAATACCTTTCATTGTTTGCAGCTTTTATGTACGGTGTTTAAAATACTTGTGTACTTCCAAGAAAAATACCATAAAAATCTACAAATAAATATTGGAACCTTGTTCCTAACAAAAAATACAAAATAATTAAGACCAAAGGTCGTGAAATGAAAAAGATTGACATGTGTTAAGTAAGTTAGAAAGTAGGTTCATAAAACTGCGACGCCGGATATCGGTGCAATCAATTATCAAACATCAGCATTATTTGACATCAGACAAAAACCCGGCAAGGGTCTTTTTTATTATGCAGCCGAAACGAATGCATTTTACGAAAAAGATAAAGGGCCTTATCTTGTAAAACGATGTTTTATAATGCAATTTAAAGTACTGAAAAAGCAGCTAAGTACTGATTTTCTCAAGTTAACAAGGGGCTCGCCGGCCGGGCCAAAAATTAACAGGGGGCTCGCGCGAGCCCCCTCCAACCCACCCTTGCATCTACTATCATTTTGTTTAATACAATTATATTATTATTGTTGGCAGTATTCCGTGCATATAAATATATAATACATAAAACGTATTATAATATAATACCATCTCTCGTATAAATTTCACTTTTCTTCCTTGGTTCCTACTTACTCTTTTAGTATGAAAATTTTGCCACTAATTAACGCAATGATTTATGTAAAGGTATATTTAAAGAGTAATCATAATTTTGTTGTTACTAGCAGGTACTTGTTTTAAATTAATCAACATATTTTTATGATTTAAAGCTCATTTTAAGCACCATTTCGATTGTGTGATACGCGAACGTTATTTTATGCAAATCATAGAACTCCAAGATACTTTAATAAAGGCCGCAATATAAAAAGTATTCTTCCAGTTTCTTAAAAACAACAAATTTGTTTCTAAGTAAGTGTTGACGGGTCAAACGTCGTTGTATTAGATTGCGGTGCACTTGTGCTCAAATCTCGGTACGGAGAATTTTTTTACAAATTGAAATTCTAATCGATTTATGGATTTATGTTTGAAGGCGTGGATGTCAGTGGCGTTTGTCTTCACTTATTATTTTTTTTTTGATATTTATATTCCAGTTCAATCGATCAATATTTTTAGAAATATTTCAAATAAGTCTTATCGCAGAGTTGCTTCAACACTCCTGTCATATAAATGAAGAAATAGTATATGATAGTAGCAGTGGAAACACGCTTCCCACACTGTGTTCCGCGATAAATTATTTGTTTCGTTAGTATATTCGTGAGATCTTGCGTGGAAGCCAACGACGTTAACCACTGTGCCATAGACCCGGGTTCGAATGTACAAACACATTCTTTTCAATCGATTTTTCTGTTCGACGGCATGGATTTCTTTGATGTTTAAAAATTACTTTCTATCATTCCAATCCTAAAATAACGAAGCTTAGCAAGAGTGATAAGCTGACCACAAGTCCTATCCTGTGGACATACAGCAGAGATGTAAATAAAATCACCGCTGTTAAGTTAATCAGTGGGCTATGTTAATCAGTCGGTTAAGTTGCTAAGTATTCAACGTTGTTGGCATTGGTAAATGAGCTCACAGAAAGTAAATTATAAATAAAGAATAATGGAACTAGAAAATGGCTAGTAAGTAGCTGGTCCCTCAGTATAGATATACAGGCCATATTTTCCATGGGTGAGTTCCGACGAATACTATTTTTTATGTATTAGAGTAGAGTTCGTCGGAGCTTACTCAGTTGACTTCCTTGCTATTTTTTTTTCTACTGCTTTTAATATTAAATTGTACTATTTTTTTATTCTTCATTGTAAAAGTTTTAAATTTATAATTTTTTAGTCTTATGCAATGTTAATTAAATAAATAAATAGATAAATTATTGACGGACAAGGGTATTAAAAAATATTTGTTTTTTTTCGCCTCTTTTAAACAATTTGTCAATAAATACGGCATAAGGCTAAGTACACAGATACAATTTTTAATAAACCAAAAATATATTTATCCTTGTAAAAATTAACTAATTTTTATTGGATATTATATTATATTATTTTTATTTTAATTTTAATTTTAATTTTATTTTTTATTATTTATGATTTTTCATTTTTTTAAAAAAAATATATTTGACATTACAGCTTACGCCAATGCGTCAAATATTTTGAATTTGAAAGATCATACGAGATATACTCGATGAGAAGTCACATGAGATTAATAACTCAAGAAGAATTGACTTCACAAACACTCATGACTTAGATCTCAAATTAAAATTGGAAAAAATTCAATTTGACATTGACCGTACCGGGAATTGAACCCACACCCACCTGATCGCTAGATCAATCTCTAACCAACTAGACCACAGCGGGCGACAATTAGAATGCTTATATATTTGTTACTCGTATAATTAATCTCGAAACGTTTGAAAAACGCTGGTTAATATAGTACAGCCACATTGTGCAGCGAATTGTACAGACGCTAAGTAGATCTAGCATAGCGTTCCGTGTTATAAATATGCATGCATAAACGAGCGGGTTAATTTGGAGGGGAAAATGGCCCCAGACAGAGGTCATGGCCGTTTCCAATAGACAGAGCAAAGAACATTCATAGCACTACGGCAAACGTAGTTAAGGTGTTGATTTAAAACATTTTAATACCAAGTAATATATGAAATTGCTTTATATCATAGCTTTGCTAATTGCCGGTTTTATATCATCTTATTATGCCGCTGATATAGCGTAAGGATGTATGCATTGATATCTACTTCAATCTTGGAGTTTAAATTACATATATTTATTTCGATGGACACACATTGTATGTATGTAAGATTATTTTGTGTACACATTTTTTAATCTGTTTTTATTGTACGCATGCGCAACTTAAAATGGCCGCCAAATGTCATTTTTCTCTTTTGATTGTCAAAAATATTGGTAGAACAGTAGAATTAATACGAAAAAAGCAACATGTAATACGTATATACGTTAAGATAATATATCCAAAGCTTATAGTGGTCAGTGAAAGAGAGTCAAATGCTTTTAGCTAGCGGTAATTTCTTTTAAATGCCACTGCAATGACATTTGTTTTCTGTTGTTAAACACGTAATTTCAGTTTGATACAACTTATTCGAATATGCAACCCATGTAACCAAAAATGTATTTGACTATATTTTTATTTAAAGCATTGTATATATCTGGACAGTGTAGTCGGAGTCGCAGTCAGAAAAACCGGAGAAAAAATATTTAATTAAAGTTATTGAAATAGTATTGATCTATTCAGGGCCGGCGCCACCATACAGGCGAAATAGGCAACCGCCTAGGGCGCAAATCATTAGGGGGCGCATAAATGGAGTATTCAACTTATTTTTATCTACTATAACATTTAAATTTTATTTAATTGTAATGTTTGTATTTGTTTGTTGTAATTATGTACCGTATTATATATGATTCGAAAAACAGAGGATTAGCGACTGAGTAACAAAAAGTTCACGTAGAAAAACTTCATTTGAGATACCTTCATTAGGAGGCCATACGTTCCACGTTGGGAGCGGACATGAATATGTATAATAAAAATAGAATGATCCTGAATTGTTTTTTTTTTTCATTACTTTTAAATAAAAACACGATTTGTTAAAAAGGGGGCGCACCAATAACCGTTGCCTAGGGCGCCAAATAACCTCGCGCCGGTACTGGATCTATTAAAAAAAAAAAAGTAATTCGAATACCATAAAGTTCGAATACTCGACGATTGCAATATTCGATATTCGAATATCTGAAATTCTAGGTCGATATTTGAAATGTTTACTGTTTTAAATAATACAATACCGGCGAGATACTTTTATAGTCTGATAATTGTAAAATTGGCGATGCATTTTAATTTTATTTTATACAATTTATTCAAGCGTACACTTTTCAGCGGGCACAGTCCAGTCCAAGTAATTTTCTTATTATATGTTCGTGAAATCATTCTTGTGCACAAATCGTCACAGTGCAGCGATCCAGGTATTTTATATGCTGTCGATGACTGTTGTTACATCGAACGGTGAGAAACACATCGACCCTTGATATAGTACGAAGTACGTGCTTCGAGTAATGCTATATAAATTACACACCTATTACGTCGGAAAGAACGAAAAACTCTCGAGCTACAATGTATGCGGCAAGTGTCTTTTTACTTTCGAACAGGCTCGACGATTTCAGACGTATACTTAACGATAATGCAGGCTCCAAATCGGTTGGCGTCAGAAAATATAATTAATAAAACAATCAATTATACTAACACCGTAAAAAAATTTGAATCGTTCAAACTATGTACGTTCTCACAGATTTTGTCACTAACGACCCGGGTTTCGCCTTTCGGCATCATCAGGCATTGTACAAAGTTTTATATCGGCAAAACAGAAAGAACACTGAACATCCGAGTTTTAGAACATATGGCAGCCTTTAGATTGAAAAAGACACGTCTACTTTCGCTAATCACTTAATTTCGGAAGGACACGTGTTCAATCAGGAACAAGGGATAAAAATGTTACACCCAAATACGGACAGTCATAAGCTCTTTTTCCAAGAAATTTTAGAAATCAACAAAGCACAGCTGCAAAGTCTTCCGATTTTAAATGAAATATCAAACTTTCCCACATCTCCACTTCTATACCCTATATAATCATAAAATCATATAATCATAAAACCTTTGCCGACAAACAAATTATATAATTCTTGAAACTGCTCACTACTCAAATCTGTTGGCATTCCCATGGGCTCATCCTTTTCGCCAGCAATGGCTTTGGACTCAGTGATGCATTTATATCTTATATAAACACGAAACTTTCATTTGCTTTTGCATTTGCGTCAGTTCAAGTTCATCCGTGCACTTGAATGCCTGAAGATGCCGAAAGGCGAAACCCGGGTCGTTAGTGACAAAATCTGTGAGAATGTACATAGTTTGAACGATTCAAATTTAATATTGAAATTCCACCAAGCACCTTCAGTCGAAATCTTAAACACCGTAAAACATTAGAAATACACTCTTTTTTAACGGTTTTTAAATAACATGAAATACTAAAGAGGACAAATAATAATTATTTGTTTTAGCATGATTCCCAAAAATAGAATACACAGAAACATGTAAAGGATTCCGTAAAAACAAAATAATTCAACGAAAGCTTTCTTAAGAACGGAACACATTAGACGTGACAGACATTTCTAGCGCTTTATGTCCAGTCCCTCCCTCGTATATAATCAAGTAGAGATAAGCAGTATTTTTCTTTTAACTTAAAATACATACAATGAATAATATTTTGTATGAATAATATTTTGTATGAATTACTTATTGGTTCTATTATTTATTACCTTTTCTACGCGATTTTCATTACCAAAATTTAGTTCAGGAAACCAAAATTGTTTATTGTGGAACGAATCTTAATCTTGTGAGAAAAGACTTCAATAATGAAGTTAAGTAAAATTGGATTTTTTTATAAAAAAAATCTTACGTAAAAATTCTACATTCCTTTATTTTCTAACATTCGTATTTAATATGTAAACAATTCTTCTTTTACACACAGCTTTGTGATTTTTTCAATTAAAGTTAAAATACCTATGTGTTAATCATTTTTTTTAAATTTATATTGAATAGTAAAAGATACCATTTAATTTTGTACCTGAAAATAATAATAAAATACCAACAACACCTTTTTCACCCATTTTCTGCGCAAAATATGAAATGATTCCTTAATAATTTAGCCAGAAAGATGAAGATATTATAGAACATGAAAATCATTTAATTAATATAATACTCATTGCTTTAAATCTTCTGATTTAAAGTGTATTTTGATATGTTGGATACGGTACTGTTATGACGCCAATGAATCTAAATCATAATAATTTCTTGCGATGATGGATTTTTAAAACACATTGTTCTGTCACGATATGATTTAATTACCATTTTTAATATGAGAACTGCCAAACGTTTATGAATCATACAAAAAAAAACGAGAATTATTTAACTCGGCTCAAGTTTCACTAACAGTATTATCAAATTTAGACTTTGAATTATCATTTAACGGCGTTTGAAAGATTAAAGTATTTTTAACAACCATTTTTTACATATTTACATTCATATTTTTGAATTTTTCCATCCATATAAAGACGTTTTTAAGTAGTTTATATAAAACGAAAAAAATAATTATTGTTTTGAGACGTGAGTACTAGGGCATCCAATTCCGGGATCCGGGATCCCGTTCAATTTTCTGATCCCGAAATTCCGGGATTGAGATGGCCGCGATCGGAGATTTCAAATTTCTCGGTGAGCTAAAAAAAAAAAAAAAAACGAGTTTCTGTGAGATTCTGGGAAAAAGTATACCAAATCGGTGATTTCAAATTCCTCGGTGAGCTAAAAAAAAAAACGAGTCTTGCGATATTTTGGGAAAAAGTATAACGAATTGAGGATTTCAAATTTCTCGGTAAAAAAATCACAAGCCCGGGATCCCGAAACCCCAATCCCGGGATCCCGAAAAAAAGGGGATCAATCCCGAAATCCCGGGATTGGAAAAAGGCTCCGGGATTGGATACCCTAGTGAGTACATATTCGTATCATAAATTACAATAATACAGCAAATGATCATTGCATTTCCTTTAACATTGGTCTCAATTGGACTAACGCAAAAACATGTAATTTTGGCAAAGAGAGCTAGATGGAAAAACATATGTTTTATTAATCAGACAGACGCAATGATACCAATAATTTCACAACAATATTTTGCACAAATATTCTATATCGACTGTGGAAATGAAAAAGGATGTAACCTACAGTTTTTTCGAAACAGCTTTTTTTCGATAATCACAATTTATCAAACTTGATACACGTTCCATCAAAATGATGCAAGCAGAAAATGCCGAATTAGTATCTAAATTTAGCTTTTAAGTTTGAAAAAGATGACCTTGTAAGTAATTAAAACCAAGAAAAAAGACTGAAATAAAGGTTTTTCATAGACAATTTCTTTAGTTAATGTTAGATTATGTCAATTAAACACCAGTTTTGAAGTCTCCGTGCACTTTAAGGTTGTGTATAATTCATAATTTGCATATGAACCTAAATCGTCAAAACACGTTTTTTGCGCCTCCTGTAAAATTTGATATGTGTGGGTTTCGTCCATTTTCCTTTCCACAGTCGATATGATTTATTTGTACAAACATTACAAACTATAATAATATAATCCCAGCATTTTGCCTTTTCTGTTTTGGTAGCGTACTCAGCGAAAATCACATACTGAAGAAATTTCTACTCCTACTTCTTCAAGTAATAAACAAATATATATCGACTGTGGAAAGGAAAAAGGACGTAACCCACACATATCAAATTTTACAGGAGGCGCTAAAAACGTGTTTTGATGATTTTGTGACATATGCAAATTATGAATTATACACAACCTTGAAGTGCACGGATACTTCTAAACGGGTGTTAAATTGACATAACCTAATATTAATTAAAAAAATTGTCTCGGAAAAACCTTTATTTCAGTGTTTTTTCTTGGTTTTAATTTTTTACAAGGTCATCTTTTTCAAACTTAAAAGCTAAATTTATCTACTTATTCGGCATTTTCAGCTTCCATCCTTTTGATAGAATGTGTGTCAAGTTGTATACATTGTGATTATCGAAAAAAAGCTGTTTTGGAAAATTGAGGGTTACGTCCTTTTTCCTTTCCACAGTCGATATTATACTAATACTGAAAAAAATGAATATCCATATTTAATAATAAGTATTATTATTAACGCGGACTATTTGTACGACTTTGCGGTTATATCAACATAGCAACATTATCCTTCGTTTCTCTAAGCTTCTCATAATAAATGACGTTGCACATTTTTGCAATAGAATGTACAAATTGCGCAAACCGACACTGAAATACATTTTGCTCGGTCAAACGAGAACAAAAATTACATAATGGCCGACTCAAGGTTGCGTCAGCTGTCAGGGACGTTAGGCGCGCGGGAAATCTTACCGCCATTTTGATTTCTCGCATTAAATGATACAATTGAATTATTTTACAACGTTTTGTTTTTAACATATCATCGCGTCGTTACTTGAGTTATCAATGCCGAAAATTTTCAGCTGTAATTACTGTGTACCAATAAATTATGTTATTTTAAAAAAATGCCATATTTATACGGCGAACTACCTTGTACATGGCCAACTGTTGTGTCATTATTTAATTTTTATGGCATATGAATGTGTTTTTCAGGCAAATTTACACAAATCATGAACCATCGTTGGTTTATTCAATAACTTGGACTTAAAAAAGCATTTCCCAACATTTAATTGCTAGTTTATTAGAATAATATGATTTATGTTAAATTTGTTAAACAGCAATTTGCAAAATTTTGTCAGGGAACGATCACATGATTTGATTTTGAGTTACGTATGGGCTTTTTGACTTATATTTCGGACAACTAGATGTGGTTTAAATGGGACAGTGCTACTATTTGTTGGTCAATAGCCGTAACTCAATTTTCTTTAAACTATCCTATAATACTTATTAATAAATAAATTTGGATCTGCTCTCACACTAATTTGCAGGATATTTAAAAAATTCAATAAATTGTATGTGATTGTCAAAACAATATTTAACAAAAATTTCAAAACAATATGAATTAATTGTACTACAACCGCAATATTGCATATATTATATATATAACTGTAAATTGTTTAAAACTGAAGCATTTTTTAAAAAAAATATATAATAAATACAAATATTTGTAAATAGTCATGTAATCAATTACTTTCCTACCCACCCACCCTATCCTAAAAACGGGGTGTAGCGAGAGCAATTAGCTCACCACTAGTCTTGTCCTAGCCCTATTATTTTATTCATACTCTCCTCGGAAAAAAAAGAGAGGTTGAGTAAGTGAGTAACAAGCAGTTCTCATAGAAAAACTTCTGTTGAAATAAACTCTATTACGAGTCTATATAATAGTTTCTCAACCTTTTTAGGCTCGTGGCCACTTTTGAGTTTCATTATTTGAAAATATTCTCCCATACTCGTACAAATAAGTTTTTCGAGACTCAGAAATTGAAAGATTCCAAAATAATTTTCAATTCTTTGAACATTTTGCTCGCTGGCCGATTTCAAAATTTTACCAAGGAATTTACGGATTTCCCAAAATGAAACGACGATAACCTTTTTTTAGCTCTTCCCAGGATATATTTTGTCGCTGTCCGATTTAAAAAAAACCTGGGAGTTTATGGATTTGACCGTGGCCCCCAAAAAGTATGCTGTTGCTCCCCTAAAATATGTTTCTCTCCGTTGCCCCCTGTTAATTAAGTAACCGAGGTCTTTATGATTCACATTAGTAGCGGACATGGTAAAAAAAAAAATGGCTGATCAGTCACAATTTTTACAATGGAAAGCATTGTATTTTACATAAAGACACACATTTTATAATACTCGTGATGAACGAGATTACCTAATAACTAACCCTGATCTTTAATTCAAGATGTGAAGTTAAAACAAAAGAGTGTTGTATATATTTTTAATGCGATCACAATTAATTGAATTACTTTTAATATTTATCATTTAAAATTCACCTTTCAGTGTGAGAAAACGTGAAATTAACATGGCCTTTTGTATGTTTGAAATTTCTCGCTAACGTATCGTCTGACAGCGCCCGAAAAATGTATGCTGAAAAAAAACCTTCCATTAAAAAATAATACATGTACATCCAGAAGTATTATTTGAGCTATAATCGAGCGTTGAAATTTGTTTAGGAATGCCTCACAGTCAAGTTAAAACCGTGATGTTTTATTGACTTTAAGTATGGAGGCTGCAATATCATCATAACATATTTACATAGGACGCAGAGATCATTTCCCAACACACAAATTCTTTTACTCCAACGTGTAAACTAAAGTCTCGTTTTTTAGTAAATATTAATTGAGAGCGGTAACACCAAATCAGAATTTAAGAACATGTATTCAGGGGTGGGCTGGAAGGAGCTCGGAGGAGCCCGCGCGAGCCCCTTGTTATTTTTTACTAAGGCTGGCGAACCCCTTGTTAAAGTAAAAAAATATTCTCAGATCAGCAGTAATTGCTGTAGATGGTTTACATAAATTTATTATGAAACAAAATACTTTGTTTCGGGTGCATGCAGTGGCGTAGCAAGGGAGGGGTGGAGGAGGCGGACCGGCGGACCCCGGGTGGCAAATTTCTGTGGGCGGCTTTTTTGAAAATGAACAGAAAATTTTGAAAGTAATATGAAAATAAAGATTGATATGTATACAGAATTTGTATTTGTTATATACATATATCACTTTCACTATATTTTCTTCCGCCCACTGACAATATATACTTTTCTGGAGGCGGCATTTTCTAAATTTTCAAAGGTAAAAAAACAAATACAAATTGTTTTGGACAAATACAAATCAATTCGAGCTTTATTTCAATATTATGCCTTCTTTCGTCTAATTTTTGCTTTGTGACATACTGATTAAACACAACTTTTTGGGAGTCCGTACATAATAAAAAAGACAATTGACTTTTTTTTTTGACACATTAAGAAGAGAGAGATTTGACACATTATTTTTAGAGAAATTATATTTATGAATAAAAAAAAATAAGCTACCTGTAGTACAATCTCATAGTCAAAAGTGGAGGAATTATTGGGGGGAGCGGAAAATTCAAGAAACTCTCTGGGCGGCAGGACTCTTTCCTACGCCACTGGGTGCATGCTAAAAAGTTTTTTAAATATATAAAGCAGTATATTTTTACATAATAAAAGCATTTTAAGTAACATTCAACTGATTTCATAATTTGCGAATAATCTTATAAGAGTGATAATAAGTCTATCCTTTGTCTGGAACACCGCGAATATCTCTCAGGTTAATCGAGCCCCTTTTTAACATTTTGGAATCCCACCATTGCATGTATTTGAAGTAAAAGTATTTAAGGCTATTACAGAAAAACTATTGTATATATTTTAATTGTATTTCATCTTCAACTATAAAAACTGAATTTTAATGTGTGCGAAATAAAAGTAACAGTAAAACGTTTTTTGTTATTATCGCCAGCTAAAAAATCTCGGAAAAAGACTTATGCTATAATATAGTATAACAATATAAATATGGACCCTATATCAACTTGTTATTAGTGGTGTAAAAAATAGTCGGTAAAAGAAATATGAAAAGAAATTACAGATATAAATACAAAATATAATAATATATTTCAATATATTGTTGTTATTTTATTCTGTAAACAAAAAAATCGATTCAAAAATATTTCAATGTCAGTAAAATATATAATGTAATAGTAATAAAAATTTAAATGTTTTAAATAGCTTTCTTATATTCCAATTTACTGGATGAAACTTTGCCTAATTTTGCATTCCACTGACGAAATATACTAAACAGAATATTTACGTTGAAATAAATCTTCTTTGAAAACGTTTTAGAAAAATGAAATTATTTCACTATACCAGAGAATTAAACAAAAAAATAATTTCGTTGATGCGATAACTAGCATATTCTCTCATTTTAACATGTCTTTTTGCTGCCATTCCTGGTCATTAAAAAGGTGAAAAAAGGAACTGAACATCTCCAGCCAAGAAAACCGTTCTGCCGCGAATGCTGAGCCTCAAAATAAACAAAAACAACCAGCTAATTGCGAGTAATTTTCGCCAGGCTGCGCTAAACGCTCCCTCTATGGAGGTTTTATATCTGGCAGCCATTTCGACTTTACGATAAATAATTAATGGCTTTTTTTCGCGGGGATGGATGACCATGACAATATTTAAATATATTTTAATTTATTATATTTTAATTATTTAATAATTATCCATAATATGCTTATTGTTAGTTATTTAATAATTATCCTTAATATGCTTATTGTTAGTTATTTAAGCAAAATTATAAAATGTTATAATGACTGATTTGTTTCTATGAAAGTGAAAAATAATAATATAATACAATTCTTATCATACAATAAAAAAAACTATTAACAAGGTATGTTTCACTAAACGAGTAAAATCGAATTTTGATCTTTATATCAGAATAAAATTAATAAAAAATAATGTAAATTGCGTTATAATTAAAAAAAACATCAATAATTGTCAGTTTACGCTATATGTGGGTCAAGCAACGAAATATTTTTTTTTTGTGTGATACAGCAATCTGATTGCCGGTTTTAAAAATAAATGAGTAATCATTACTATGTGTAATTAAATCAATTAAAAAAATGATATTATTCATTCTATTATATTTGGCAATTTTTCCCGTTTGTTGGTTTGAAGTTTAAGCTGTTTAAAATTTTCACTCAATTCGATAAATAACAGCTAACTATTGTTTGACTTGAACACTTTAAACAAAATATCAAAAAAATATGTATACATATCGACTGTGGAAAGGAAAAAGGACGTAGCCCACACATAACAAATTTTACAGGAGATGATTTTGGGCAAAAGGCAAATTATGAAATATACACAACCTTAAAGTGCACGGAGACTTAAAAACTGGTTCTGAAATGACTTTATCTAATATTAATTAAATATTTTTTCTAAAAAAACTTTTTTTTATGTCTTTTTTATTATATCTATTTTTTCAAACTTAAAAGCTTAATTAAGATACTCTTTCGGCATTTTTAGCTAACATCCTTTTGATACAATGTGTATAGAGATGTATACATTGTGATTATCAAAAAAAAGCTGTTTTGAAAAAAGTGTGGGTTACGTACTTTTTCCTTTCCACAGTCGATATGTTATAAATATAAAATAAAAATAACTTTCATACAGTTTTCATAAATATAACTACATATGTGATGAAACAACTTCTGACAAGAATGTAAATTCATAAAAAATGTATTTCTCTGGACAATTTTTCCCACTGATTTTTTGAAATTTGATCCTTCATTTGGGCGCCAAATATGGGTGAAGTTTCCTCCCCGCCCCAGTAAACAGTGAAAATAAAGAGGTAGTGAGGTGGGCGAGTACTCGACCGAGTCACTCGTTGCAAGTGTGAGTGCGTTTGACTTTAGTGCACGCGTGTACGAGGCCAGTAGGTAAATTTAAGAAACAGAGCCGGTTGTATTCATTGAGAAGCCCATTAAACATTTTTTTAACATTAGTATCGCAAAATATTACCTACAGAATTAATCATATTAATCAAAGTGTAATAATATTTGCAGGTTTTTGAGAAAGTAAATATAAATTCTTTTAATATGTTTTAAGAAGGTCCAATTTAATCCTTAAAATCAGGTGTAATTTATTATATAATATACATACACCTTTCCTATCCACATTTTTCAATACTTACGCTTTCCGAAAAAGAAATTTTAAATGACTGATTAACAGACAGTTTTCGTTAAACATAATGTTCTGTTGAGATTTTTCATTGGAGGTCCACATGCGCCAAATTGGTAGTGGACATAATTTTTCAAATCTCCAAATTCAACAAAAAGCCTCTTAATTGCAGTAGTACTGTCTTTGTCATTGGGGAAAATTCAAGAGCATAGTCTGACAAAGGTTAAACTATAATACAATAAAATATTTATTTACTGTCTAGTTTATCATCTACTGTTTATTTTATTTAGTATAATATAAAGGTACCATGTTTTTTCAACACATTATTATAAAGGCAAACTTTAGATTTCCCAACTGTATTTGTTTATCTGGAAGACAAAATTACTTGGACAAAAACTATCTGTCAGTCACCTGCAAAAATAGTCGAATCGAATACAATCTAGTTTTATTATTCATTCGAGTCCGCTAGCATTTATCTAGTTTTAACCCCAACCGCAATTGTCGGGTCTGTGGCACAGTAATCAACGTCGTTAGCTTCCACGGGTTCCATCTCACGGGTTCAAATGCCAGTGCGAACAGCATTATTTAATCCCTAAAAAATCCCTCCCACCATTAAAGCATTAAAATAACGGGGTGTAGCGAAAGTCCCTACTCTCTTCGAAAAAAAAGGATTGAGCAACTAAGGCAGAAACGGTTAACGTAGAAAAACTTCTGTTGAGATACCTCCAGTACGAGGCCATATGCTACACATTGGAAGTGATTTTTTTAAAAAAAAGCCAATAAGTATAATTTATATTCGAAAACCCAATTACCTATCCCATTATCTGCGACTTTTATTCTAGTACAGATCTTGACTGTCATGTGTGTTGAAGTATTTTCCAAAATAAAGTAAATTTATATTAGCAAATGTTTCACGTAGTTTAATAAAGAAGAAGGTTGATTGTTGAATGTCTGTGACTTTGCAGAGTGAATAAGATGTCAAAATACCTACAAGCGCCAAACTCAGTGATTAACATAGAAACTTAAAAGACCAAATAGAGTAGGGGAATTGATTTAGGTGGTCAAGGTTCTGTTTTTGAACAATATTTTTTAAGCTTGAGCAAAGGTGCTTCTTTTCGCATTCACAAAACAAATATAGAATTGCATCATTCTTGTTTTTCAGAAATAATATATTTTTTAATTTTCCTACGAAAATTTTCAAAACAATAATCGCCCGGATATTGCTGTCACCCTCAATTGCGGCCCTGGTACACAGGTACGTACTCGCGGGCTTGTGTGCGTGCGCGCAAGTTTAGTAATGCGGGAGCGAAGAAACAAGAAAAGACGAGCGATGGTAGGGTTAAAAAAAACCACGTCAACATAACGACGGCAGAATTCCTATTCATCCCAGACGGTATAACGAATGCTGCGGATATAAAAAAGGGAATACAGAAAATGCAGAACCTGACAGTTGGTACAAGAAAAATATTGTTTCAGTTTTAGAATTTCAATCATGTCCACAACCACTTTGAAGCATACATACAATACTTTTAAAAGATCATTTTGACACAAACGTTTTAAGACACTATGAATACTAAGAAATTCTCGTGCATACGCTTTATCAGGGCGGTTAGGGGGAAGAAGAGCATTTATTTATTTTAACCATGTTCTCTCCTGTGTGAAGTTGATTTACGAAAATTGGTTGTTGTTAAGTCTAGCAGAAGACTGTTGATATGATAGTCACTCTTGCTACGTTCAGTTGTTTTATGATAAGATGGGTGAAAGCTGTTTTTATTTAATGTTTTCAATCCTGAATTTTTGAGTTATAAATTTCAAAAGTATCAAATAAAAATGAATTTGCTTTTGTTTTGGTGTAAATTCTGGAATATTTTCAATTTTAAAATATATTATGTTCTCTTGCACAAGGTTGTAAATTAATCTGCCAGTCTTTTTTTCAGATAAAAAATAATGTCAGTTAGTAGAGTGACGATTAATTATTATCTATCTGGCATTTTCCAGGATCGGGTAGAATGACTTTAAATTAATAAAGATATCAAAGCCTTGAAAAAACCTCGATTACAATACAAAATACTAGTAAAAAAAAATCCAAAAAGCCTTAAACGAGTATGTCACTAGTATTCCAGAGTACGTCGTGTACAATGATTAAAATGTATAAGTTTTAATGATTGTTTGACATTGATTGATACATATTTTATAATATGACTTATATTATCGTGGTAAGACCAAATTATTTGAAGGCAAAAGAATTATATGAGTAACTTTCTTTCCAACGAAATGTGAATAATATGTATAATCGGGCCAAATATTACATTGTAAATTATGATTAACACTCTCTTGATTGCTATTGGCAAGTTTTTGGCGCATTGGCGTATGGGAATGTTTTTTCATTTTCGTTTTCTCGACAATGACACAATAAAAATAGCAATAGTCTACGATAATCGCTTAGTACGTTTTTACACAGTATATATAATATATTGTTGTGATATCTAGGTAAAGCAAAGTTTTTGACAATTATGCAACATCCTTAAACTATTTCAGAATGACAAAAACAGCAATATGTTATACGGCAATCATAATAAAAAACTGATTTGTTATAGAAATATGAGTTCTAATGAGAATTTGTATTTTCTTTTTGTCAGTGAAGGTAAAATACAACTGGACCTTTTAATTTATATCTATTTGTTATTTTTGACTTAAGAATGTTTATTATTTTTGCATCGATTTCTAAAATAATGTTGCCTTGTGAAATACAATTCATATAACATTTTCTCAAGTACAAATTTTCAAAAACTATTACGAATACAATGAATGAAAACAATGTAACAAACAATTGTAAATTATTACAAAACAATTCAGTAAAATCAATATCCGGAAAGACTGAGAAAATGATGTTAAACAAATAGTGATGACTAAGAAAAGGTTATTATGAAGCTATCGCGAAGGCAATGAACTTGGAGGCAAATTGTCTGGGTACAGTTTTTCTCAGAACGATAAAAAGGGCGGGAAGGCGCATGCGCACAGACTTGCGCGGGAAAAGGACCAACGCATGCGCACACCGAGTCGAGATTTTGATTTCTAACACATCTGTATTAGTAGCGTGTACATATTATGTTATACACCGTGCCCGGGAATTTCTCTCACAAAACATTTTTTATTTCATTTTATAAGAGGTTTTTAAAACATGTTAGCAACCAATGTACAGAAAATGGCATCTAAATGAGGTTATTCAAAGAAGCCGACTTTTTAGAACCAGCTAGATGTAATTATGGAAGAAAGATGCTTGAAGAAACATGATTTAAACGTTTTTTCTTATATTCCAGGATTTTTACCATGTAGCAATTGATAGTTTATGAAAAATTTTGGGGAAGACTATCCATGCAACTTTCTGGAGGAAGGTCTATGCGCTCACCTTCGAGTCTCTGTCGAAGACCAGTTGGGACTGGGAAAGTCTTCTTAAACATTTGATATTAGCGTAAATTTCCACATATTTGACATTAATTTCCATTCGATATCATAAATTTCAATTTCTTGCTTTAAATTTTTTTATGAACAATTCAGATTAAGAATTGAGTACGATAGTTTACTGAATACCTATAATCAGTTTCCCTGTATTAAATTTGCTGAAGTCTGGTCATCATGTTGAACATATAATATATTAAGGAACAGAGAAACCATATTGATATCTTGCGATCCCAGTGTATAATGATCACAATATTAACCGTGTTATGTGATTAATATGTGTATATAATAGCCAGTGGCGGATTAAGCACACGGGAGGCCCCAAACGCAATCAAATTTGGAGGCCCCGTTTTTCGGACAAGATAGAAACGTCACAAAATTCAATGAAAAATAATAAAAAGGTATTAAAATCTGAACAAAAAGTATATGGGTAATATAATATAAGATTTTTTATAGCACATAAGATTTGGAGTCCTTAATCGTTCACCTCATTTGCTTATAAGGTAATCTGTCACTGATAATAGCTAGTTTACATATATTGTTGCTAACTCAAGCAATTAAAACGTATCATAAAATGGAATAACAAATTCACTGCTCAGTATCAGTAAAACTGTATATAATAAATACAGTACACAGTACCTAACCTAACTCAACAGTTGAAGCATATACTATATTTAAGCACCGTGATAAAAAAATCCCTAGATTATATTATATAATAGTTTTATTGGTCAGTTCATAACTGCCAAATTTAGTTTGAAGGAGAATATAATTTCTCTAGTGAAAATATATTTTCAATAGTAGAAATATTTATTTATGTTTTGGTAAATATATGCTTGGATATGATTTTACTTAAACGACATTTAAAACGTAGTTTATTTTAAAATACACTTTCACTGTAGCATCTATCAATAATACCAATGTTGGTCGATGTAAATAATCTCTAAAAATATGTTTCAAGTGATATTTTTATCCTGCAACAGCGTTAGTGAAAGACCGTGACATTGTTCATAATTTACTTATTCGACACGTGACTTCAGCTTGAACAGAAAGTGACACTATTTAGAGGTCGTCCTGTCCAAACATGAATGTATGTGTAACGTCTGAAGATTGCCACACGCGTGTGTGTGAGCGTGAAGCTGTTTCAGAGTACAATAAAATATCGTAATGGCGGACAGTGGCTGGGACGCGGTTTTATTATTACTTTATGAATAATAATTAAATCGTTTAGCATTAGAATATCTATTGTCTTGCAAAAGCACGAAGATTGCACGTCATGGTGGTTGTAAAAACTGCAATAAAATATATATTTTTTCATTTTATATTTAAGTAGATTAATCCCAAAAGCGGATTGTGAGATGATATTTATGTCGCTAATATTTTTTCCTTGCAGCAATTCTTACTTTTGATTAATAGCATATGTTCTTCTGGTGGAGAATTGTCACTGAATTTTTATCAAGAATTAGTTTTAATAAATCAATCACTCAAAATATCTTTTCATATAGGCAGCGGTGGGCTGCTAATATCTTAACAAAGGGCTCGGTAAATCTCCTCCATAATGCCTTCAAGCCATGTTATATAGATAGATGATGCATAAACCGTGGCCCGCGAGCCACATGCCGTCAGCTAGGGTCTCTTTTATTATGCAGCTGAAGTCAGTGTATTTTTTGAAAAAAATAAAGGGCAACCAAGTCTTGCTTCATAATAAACTTTAATCATCTACAGAAATTGCAGGTAAGTGCTTATTTTATGACGAATGACTTTATTATCTTAACAAGGGGCTCGCGCGAGCCCCCCCCCCCCCCCGAGCCCACCCCTGCATATAAGGCAAATATAGAATGATTAGTAATGGGAAAATGACTTTCATTAAAATCACTTCTTAGTACGAAAACGGTTTGCTAGGGAGAATTTTATATAATATAAAATACAGGTATATTTATAGATTTATCGATTGAAAAATCATTGAAGGAATGTATACGTCCAAGAAACCGAAGCCTTGTCTATGTAATTGATTTAAGCAAACTTTCATGAGGAAATAAATCAGTTTTTGATGGACTTTATTATAAATGCTTACAATAAACATAAAATTAGTTTTTCTGTTAATAAGTTTCCTTTTCACCTTCTTCTCATTCTTTCACATTAAAGTTCAAAAAAAAATATGCTATTCACTTTTAAAACATTTTACCTCCTCTGAAAATAAAATTTGAATACTGAATGACAACCAGTTTTTGTTTAATTGTGTAAGCTTGAGATGTTTCATTCGGAGTCTAAATGGTTTACTATCTCTCTCTGTTTTTATACCATGCCCGCTCTCAATATGGAGCAGAACCACTGCTAATAGAGTGTATCTAAACAGAAGTGTTTCCATGAGAACTGCTTGTTATTTGGTTGCCCAGCCTCTCTTTATTTTAAAATTTAATCGCTCTTGCAATGCCCCTATTTTTAAGAAAGGATGACTGAGAGGGGTGAATTCAAGACATCATATGCATCCATGTATTCGAACATAAATTCATAAATCGATTGAAAACATTGATAATCATAACCGAAACTAACGACGTTCACCACTCAACTACGAAGCAGGCAGTCTTCTATAAATACTTTATTTATTAAATTACATACTTGATTTAATATTCTCTACGATCCAAATACAAAATTTTACCATATAAATGACATCTCATAATTGAATCATCGGCTGTCTTTTGTTTCGGAATTCGTTGGCAAGTGTACGCCATTGGTCAATATGAAAACCGGTTTGCATTGGTTATTTCATTTCTTTCTTTATGTCTTCCACTAAGAAAATAGTGCTACGTGTAACCCCCTACACATGGGGTGGTTGCAATATAAACTATATTATAACGGCCATTATTTAATTTTAAAAATACAAACTCAAAATTATTTTTATTTAATTATATCTACAATAAATTGAAATTGATCAACGTCTCATTTTAAGCATGGAATTTTTATACATATTCGTGGTTTCAATACTGGTTTGATGTCAAAGATAAATGCTTTTGGCTGGGTTAAACACTAAATAACAGTTATGCAATGAAAATTGAATCTACAAAAAAAAATGTCAAATGAAAATAACAACCAAATGACCATTCAAAGATTTTTAACATTCATTTACTAAGCGTCAGTTCAAATTCATCCGTGCACTTAAACGCCTGAAGATGCCAAAAGGCGAAACTCAGGTCGTCAGTGACAAATTTTGTGTGAATGTACATAATTTTAACGATTCAAATTTAATATTGAAATTCCACCTAGCACCTTCAGTCGAAATCTTAAATTATATCAATATTGCTAATACAGTAAGATTATCTAAACTCTATAGTAAATTAGTGTTAAAGTTTCGTGTTGTTAGCCAATATTTGTGGTTTAATCCTTTTCGCCAGCAATGGCTTTAAGCTCAATGATACATTTATTTCTTATATAAACACGAAACATTCATTTACTAAGCGTCAGTTCATGTTCATCCGTGCACTTGAACGCCTGAAGATGCCGAAAGGCGAAACCCGGGTCGTAAGTGACAAAATTTTTGTGAATGCACATAATTTGAAGTATTCAAATTCAAATGACCAATATTCGCCAGAAGATGGTATATATGGTCAACTCTTGCCTTCAAACAGTGCTGCTATACGGTAGCAAATCACGGCACTTGACGGTGACTCAGAAAACAGTATACTCATTATATAATAGTATACCAGCTGCGTGGTCGATTGGTCAACGTTGTTAGCTTAAAATGTGTATATCACGGGTTAGAATACACCAGTACGGGCAGTTTTTATAGATTGATTTTTCAATCGATTTATGGATTCTTTTGCGAAGAGATTGATGTACATATATTATGTTTCGAAACTTCTCCTTATTTTAAAAAAAACATAACATAGTGAGTGTGATTAGCTAACCACTATTCATATTTTAGTCTTATTCGTATGTACCTATCGAAGTCAAGCAACTGAGCAACAAAGTAGTTCTCGTAGAAGCTTATATTTTATAAATTTCATTAGGAGTTCATATACTCCATATTGGGAGCGGACATGGTTTAAAAAAAAGTTGTAATCTATTATGATTTCACATTTTTAAATTAACTTAAAGTTGTGTAAATTTTAATGAATTATCCAAACATTCGTTTTTAATATGTTGAATATGATTGAAATGTTTAATCACTTTTAAGGTGTTCACTGTCAATACTTGGTGTAACTCTACTGGATTTTCCAAAATCAATTTTGGTTGACAGACATTAAGATTTAGTTATTATATACACTAATTGTTGGTTTTTTACTTTGTTAATGATAATTCATACCTAATTGGATTTTGTTGTAATAGTTTTCATTGCTAAGTGGTCTTCAACTTTTTATTTATAGTTTATTTTCCTTGTATTTTGCTTCAATTCTTTTGCTAGGTTGTAATACCAATTGTTTGTCATACCTTGTTTTTATCACTTAACTTTTGTTTAAATATCACTGTTTTATTGTTTTTCTTATCAGTTGAAAATGCTCATCATGAGCGAAACCGGTCCTGATCTAATAAATTTTATGTGGAAAAAGTACTAAAAATATTTAATTTTCGTTTTTAAATAACATATTAGAAGTCGGATTGTTGAACGAAGTTACTAATGATTGTAATTATTTGTCAATCGGTCTACGCGTGATCAAACTATATGTTGTTATATCAATATTTGTTGTGTAATATATTTATTCTTAATCACCCTGTTTCTTCTCAGTGATACCAGAGAGAAGCCTGCTTGACTTGGGGCGGGTAAGCAAAGCTGAGATAAGGGGAAGCATAACTCCCGAGGGAAGGCTTTTAGGCGAGAGGAGAGAGGGGATAAGTTAAAGAGGCAGCGGAGTCCAGGGCCCAAAAGAACCAACAAGTGTCGAAGGCAAGTGTTTCTAAGACAACGGACCACGGTTTTATACCGGCATGTCCTTAAAAGTCGAACCAAACATGTTTTACTTACTGTTATTAATTTTTTATCGACACCAAAATCTATACGATATTTTTATACATGCATGACAAACATCAGTGGTTAATTTCGAACGTTTCCAGAGCGTTGTTAAAAAAAACCCAGATTTATTAACAGTATAAACAGTTAAAACTTTAAATAAATGTCATAAGTTTATATTGTATTTTAAAACAAATTAAAATTTTGTACACTTTTATGCGCTTTGTCACTAACGTTCCGACATTCACATCATTTTGACATTCAAATGCAGTTATGAACGTGTTTATAAAAATAATAATTAGAAAAATCATAATTTTTCACTAAAAATACGATACTTTAAGATTAATTTACTATATAGTTTAGTCAGTACTGCTATACTAGTTATTTTTATATACACTCAATTATTTTTTACACTATTCTTACACTGTCCATTAAAATGAACGTATACCATATTTTCACATATATCATTTATTCTAACACGGTTCCCAGATACAAAAAAGTACACAAGGGGATAACGCCTTTCATGACAGTAATAACAAGCAAAAGGCTTCATTAGAGACGCATAAGAAGTGTCTAGAAATGAAAGCCATTTATGTCCAGTCCCTCATAGAAGTCTTGTTTATAATCAAATAGCAATGAATATTAATATTTTTTCTTTATTAAAATACGTATTATGAAAATGTTTTTGTGTATTCATTTTTGATTATATCTCTTTTTACACGAGTGGAACGTATCTACCGCGTGGACAAAGAGTTAAGTGTAATTTAACGAGAAAACTTATGGAAATGTACAAAACTATTTAACACTTGAAGCACCTTCAGTCAATATAAAAAAAATTACAACATTTGGGTAGTCACATATTTCTTAACCCTATGTATATGCGCATTTATAAGCTTTTACGACATATGTACCGAAATCAAACAACAAACTGTATTATCGCGTGATGTTTTTTATCAGTGTTCGTAAATCATATATGTATAACAAGGGTACTAAATCAACGCCTCTTTTTTAAGACTGGAAATATTTCTAAACGTGGTCACATAGCCGAGTGGTAAACACTCCTCCAGACCGTCGCTCCAAGTCGGTTTCGTAGTCAATGGCACGAACCCGCAAACGAGCAGTTAATTCATTTTTTTGAGAATATTTTTATGGATTTGTATCCAAAAATACGGGGGCAATTGATACTTTCATTTCTTTTTGCCCATTTTATTGTAATAAAAATATGGCATGAAGAATGATTAAACAATCTAAATTTAAGTCAGTTTCTAGCCGTACGCTTCTAGAGTAGGAACCCTTTGTGTTTATCGAAGTTTTCTGGTTAACTTAATTAAGATGTTTTTTGCATTATTACACGGTTTTTATTTTTCTGGTCAGAATTCAAATAACATTGGTCAGAATTTATATTAAATGGTTATAATATATCGGTCAGAATAAATAGTCATAATTTAAATGAAATTTAAAAAAAAAACCTAACCTAAACTACTAACCAAAATTGTTATAAAATATTCTGAAAATATGAGCTCCTAAGAGGTGAAGTGGGATGTTGGACTGCATCAAAAGTAGGGTATCTAATCCTGGAACCTTTTTATGATTCCGGGATTGACAATTTTTCAATTCCGAGATTGCTTAGATCCTACAGTTGCATTTCTTCATAATTTTAATATTATTTGCAAATGCTTATCATACTGTGGTGCATGCAACCAAGTATTGAGGAATTTCTTCTCGGCACATCCCTTGTAAAACTTTGAACACGAATAACGTTGTTAGGCTACGGAATTGATTGTGAAGCAGTAGCGGGTGGTAGTCGGTAAAACGTTGAGTTAATCTCAAAAAATAATGAAAAGAGGAATAATACTGATGAATCTTTGTTTTAATTTATGTATAATTTGGAAAAATATTATTTTACCAGCAGTAAATCTTTTTTACAACTTCTTATCAGAGTCATTTATAATTTATTTTGTATACCTTCTCATAAGTCATACGTGATATTTTACAATTAATTTTCGTGATGAAAGAAACCGTCTTGATCTTTATACAAAATCGTGGAATTTTTACGAAAGTGTTATTTGTTTACGTAATTTATTTATAAATAAATCTTCAGAACGAAAATTATCCGTACAGAATACTCTGTACACAAATTCTTCGTGTAAACATAATTGTACGTATGTAGAAACCTACGGGACTCTTAAAAATGGTGTCCGGAGATTTCTATGTACGGAAAAGTTTGTATACAGAAAATACTGTACGAAAGAATAAGTGTGGGGAGAATTCGTAAACGAAGTATTCTGTACGGAGAAATAGTGTTCGAAATATTCTTATCCGGAAGAAACTGTTTTGTTTTTTGTAAAATTATTATTTTTTCCACCTAGAATTGAAAGTATGTTAACTTTAAATTTAAGAAATCTTTACTTTTAAAGACATTAAAAGTGATTCAAATCACCGGCATTGACTGCACAGCAACAAAGAATACTATTCATCACTCTGCATACCCGCTTATTAGATACTTTTAGGGTTTCGAAAATGAATAGATGAAAGGATTACATACACCGAACGCTGATTCAATCATAGATAATAAATTGAAACCTAAAATCAATTGAAAAGTTTGATGGACATTCGAGTTCAAACATGCATCTGTTAAAACTTCAGATGCAAGTCCTTCGGAGCTTATCAAAAAACGAAGTCCTATTTAAATAGCGGTTGGGCGATAAAAAAAAGTCTCGTCGTTATCTTGACATTTACTTATTCTAAGAATTAAGTAAGCAGTGAGTATCCTATTAAAATTTACCATGAAGTAATAATTCTTCCGTATGCACTATAATTCTGTGCAGTTAGTTGATAGTATGAGTTGACGAAGTCATTTCTGTGGTCGAATGGTCAACGATTCTCGCTTCGGCTGCGATGATCACAGATTTTAAACCACCATAAGTAAAGTTTCACAATTTGATATTTCTATCGATTTATGTATATTTGTTCAAAGGCATGGATGCTTTTGATATTCAAAATTTCTTCCCGTGTATCCAATTTTTAAAATTGGGCGTAGCGAGAGTGACTACTCTTGTATTAAACATACCTTTATATCTCTACTCGTTTCGAAAAAGACAGGTAAAAGTATATCTATCCAGACTGTTCTGTCTGTAACGTATCAAACAACACTGCACTTGACAACAACGCTCAAAAGAGACAAGAGTACGTGTGTGCGTGTTTTCGTGAATGTTGATCAAAAGTTGACAAGTTGAATTTTATAAATATAATCGCGACTGAAATATAAAGCACTGACTATATGCACAGTTAATAGTTCTAAAAGCTCACGCACATTTTCCAGGCTTATACGTAAATTTTCATTTAACATCTACAGAAGATTTACGTTCATGATATTTCTATGAGTGTAAACAAAACATTACAAACAATTATTTTGCAGCATGACTTATAATATGAAAGATTGCAAATCTACGTTTATGTTGAAGTTTATAATATACTGTTTTGGCAACTGTATCCGAGCTTACATAACGCTATGATAATCGCTTAGCTAAAAGCATTCTCACATTCAACTTAATGCTAAACTTAAACTTTTGCTTTACGCATTGTGTAGGCATAATTATCTACATGTCATCAATTACTACAGCGATATTGCTATAAAATACTTGGGCTTATGTCTTTAAGTGCCACATAACAAAAAATAACAGGTTATAATTATTCGGTCAGCGTGGTCCAAACACAAAATAACGTCAACTTTTTTTTAAACTGTAGAATACATTCCACCAAAAACCGTGTAGAAAACAGATATAATTCATAGAAAAATTAAAGATTAATTCCTTGATTTTAAAAAACCGTACTTTTTGAAAAAATACCAAAATTGTGGTATATGACAGTTCTACCCAACCTTTTTCATGTCACGGACCTTTAAAGCTGAAAACAATAATCTGCAAACCCTCATTTTTTATTGCACATGTTCATATTTTATCACAAAGAAAACATAATATTTTTAATCTTTACTTGATTATACATATACGGAATGGACATTAATCGTTTTCATCGCTAAAAAATTCTGACACGCTTAATGTTTAAAGATTTAATGAAGCATTTTTTTTTAATACTGTATTGTGTTGCTGAATTATAATAATAATATAATAATTACAAATTAATGTATTTAAAATATATAGTTTAATGGTCTTAGGTTATAAGGTGTGCGGCGCACACCTATCACATCTTGAATATGTCGCCCCTGTTATTATTGCTAAGTTATTAGTAAATCTCTTGACCACTTCTCTGTTTTGTGTGACTTTGTGAATCATTTCATAACATTTAATTCGTGTCAAAATTTAATATTAGTTCTTTTTAGTAAGCCGTGTAAAAAAAGAGTTGAGTGTATGTTCGATTGAAATCCGTAGTTGTGTAGCTAGTGCTCAACAATTTTCAGGGCTTGTGGCAAATTGTTGATGTGTAATACCGCCACTAAAAGTTCAATATTACTCCGTGTAATAGCTTAATTGATTACACGTCGCGCAATTTTCCTTTTATTTGTATACTTATGAATTTTAAAGTATATTTACTACTTTAACCACGACGTTAACCGTGCAGCGTTCAAGCGAACATTATTCTAAATTACCAACTTCAGTGCTAGAAGAGCTTTTTGTCGCTACGTAATGAAAGACTGCCGAAGGAAAGCTTTAGCCGCCCACAGAGCTTTACAAACATGTAACATGTTACATTATTATCTTCAATTCTATAACCACAACAAATAGCTCGTTTTATTGCCTGTGAAGACTCTTAATAACATGTTTAAGTTAATGGCATAAAAAACCAATATGCAATTATTTACATACAACTGAAGGCTCGGAAAACAAAGATTACAGTTTTCATAATCCTTAAATGTTGGTGAATAAATCAAAAAACAAAGACAAATATTATTATCTTACTATTTTTAAATAATATATAATTTTTTTTTGTGAAATCAGTATAATAACTGCCGTGTTTGCTATACAGGACTATGTAAACTGCCGCTTTTGTACCAAACTTTTTTTTTACATGTCCGCTCCCAATTTGGAGCATATGACCTAATAATGAAGGTATCTAAACAGAAGTTTTTTTACGAGAACTTTTTGTTATTCAGTCGCTCAACCTTTATTTTTTAAAGAGGGTAGGTAATGGTTAACTAATCGCTCTCGCTGTTATTAGAGGATTGAAAGGGTGGAAGGGAATTTTTAGACATCACAAACACACATACCTTCGAACAGAAATCGATCGGAAAAATTCAGCTCGTACTGGGAGTTGAACTCGTGAGGACCGGCACGGAAGCCATCAACGCTAACCGCTGCGCCATAGGACACGGAAATTTAATTTTAATTCTTGAAAAATGCATATGTTAGAGCAGTGGTCTTTTCAAAGTCAAGTTCTTACTTGGGTTTTACATGGTGAAATTTTGAATTGATTTGATAAATACATGCAATGAAATTAGGAAGAATCAATTTACGCGCTATCCGTACGCTTGGTTAGGTATACAATATACCAGGGGTTGAATTTTTTCGAATACCGTATGTGTTAAGTTAAGTTAAAAATTAAGAGAATAATATAAAATTTTAAATAACTTAGATTATTCCACGTATTGTGCTACAAACTGTGACACCAGTTTCGCCTCTTTCACATGAATCCTCAGACAATCTTACTCTCACAAATTTTTGTTTAAATACGAATGATTTTAATTTTCTTTTCTGATATAAAAATACAATAAAAACGGGAAGCAAGGAGGGGATGTTAGATAAACAAACAAACAATAATACTTATGAAACTACAAATGCCATTTAGTAACGTAAATGTCATTTGCAGTATAAACAGTCACAGCCTGCCTTTGAACCAGTTTATATAAAAATCGTCTATACAAATATGATTTAATATAATTTAAGATTTCGACTGAAGGTGCTTGGTGGAATTTCAATATTAAATTTGAACCGTTCAAACTATGTACATTCTCACCCAAATACGGACAGTCATAAACTCTTTTTCCAAGAAATTTTAGAAATCAACAAAGCACAGTTGCAAAGTCTTCCGATTTTAAATGAAATATCAAACTTTCCCACATCTCCACTTCTATACCCTATATAACCATAAAATCATATAATCATAAAACCTTTGCCGACAAACAAATTATATAATTCTTGAAACTGCTCACTACTCAAATCTGTTGGCATTCCCATGAGCAATGGCTTTGGACTCAGTGATGCATTTATATCTTACATAAACACGAAACTTTCATTTACTAAGCGTCAGTTTAAGTTCATCTGTGCACTTGAATGCCTGAAGATGCCGAAAGGCGAAACCCGGGTCGTTAGTGACAAAATCTGTGAGAATTTACATAGTTTGAACGATTCAAATCAAATATTATTTGTTTGACAAACTGGTATAATCAATCCACCAACTGAGTTATTCCAGATAAAGAATTGTGATCAAAGAATCTCATTTTTGACAGTTTTGTTACTTACCAACTTCTGCCAGAATTCTGTATCAATTCATCCATTCTATACGAAAGATAAAAGAAACAATTTCTATACAACAGAAAAATCACATGTGCTTGTAATTGTTTTTCTACAAATTAGAATAGTTCCGTCCAGTGAGAAATTAAATAAAACAAAAAGAAGTTCGCCACCATATGCTCCTTCTTAGTAATATTGAATAAGGTTAACAAACTCTTTATAATGAAATATATCATATTGACGTGTTACTAGCTTCACAGTGCAAGAGTTGAAAAGATTTTTTGCGGGTGTATTTCTTATAATAACAGGATAGCCTAGAATTGGATAATAATAATAATGATTATTGTCGAATACGAATTCAGGTTTCTGTTTTGTCTGCGCATTGAAATACATTGCTCGACATAGTAATGTAGAACTAGTCGCTGGTCTATGAATCGAATATTTGAATTCTTTATTTGACTGACATTATAAAAACGTAAAATCACAAGAATACCTTCCGGCCATAGCTGTTTCAACATCACACCAATGTGAAAACTTTTAATTTCTGGTTTTGTTATTTTTACTTAATTTGTATATTTTATCCCGTAGCCGAAGTAACTCTTTAGTCTTAGTTATTCCGGCACGAATTATTGGCCACGGGTTCAAATTTCCTTATAAATACTTTCATTAGTATTATTTTTTAATTATCTTACAGTACTGTATCAATACACTAAGAAAAGGTCGAAGCTTTTTTCATCCATTCCCACTTACCGGATCCGATCCTGAAAATTCAAAGCGACTACTTAAGGCTTTACTTGTTCTATACTTACATCTTTAACCTCCCTGTAAAGTATTTTTGACTATTTTCGATGGATTCGGCGGCAACTTTTTGGAAATTTATTTTTAACATAAAAACAAATTTTGTTAGTCCACTTGTTTTGTTACAATTTGTGATTCGTGTTTCGTCTATTTAATAAGCGTCATCGTACAGAGCATGGAAAGGTTATCGAATAAACTTAAAATTGATTTAAATTCTCAAAGTAAATAAATTACAGAATAAAACTTAGCATCTTCCTTTTTTTTACTGGTCGCAGAAAAAGTAAGATGCAAAAGTACAATTTACAATTACAGTAAAGCACAATGTAAATAAATTCGAAAATGGTGAGCAGCCTGTCATATTTAAAATGTTATTTACAATTTTTTCATTCTTATTAATGTTTTATTAGTTTTTGAAAACTCCAAGCTGTTCATTTTTAAGCCTATATTATTTACTAGGTTTACTAGAAGTATTTCAACATTTTTATTTATATTTAAAGAATTTGCAAACTCTAAATAATTATTGCTTTTGAGACATTTTACGTATTTTTTAATTCTTAAATAAAATATTCTACCTGTCTGCCTTACATAAGCGGCTTGACACGGAGGCTAAACACTTGTCACAATTTTTTATAGAACAAATGGAGTAACAAAGTTAATTTTATATTAATTTTAGCTTACTCACAATGACTTTAACGTGTTCTGTTGAAATGTTCCAGAAGCTTTAGGAGCACAATTTCTTTTCATTGAAATTAGAGAAAAAATCGTTTGAAGACTAGGGAAGAGGGGGGTACTCTAGTGTAGAAATTTGAAAAAAAACGATTCTTTCTTTTTTATATTTTTCTAAAGTTTAAACATTTGAGAGTATGTTTTCAAAAGGATTTTTCAAAATTTTAATTATTTATTGAGTTACAGCGATTTTGGTGACAGAGCAACTAAGCTGGTCCTACCGAAACAGATCGAAACTCAAAACTTTAATCGCGTTTTTCTCGAAACTACTTTTTTCAAGCTGACTTACATAATATCGCAAGTTCTACCAAACCGATGTATTTGAAATTTTGTGTAAACTTTCTATATACATCTCTCTATAGCCCGTAGCAGATTTAAGTCGAAATTTTATTTTTACTATTTTTAAAAAAATCGAAACTGTAAAAAAAAAACGTAATTTTTTTTTTCAAACGGCTGTCATTTTCTGTTTTTTTTTTTATTATTATTTCTTCGAGGTTGGGGCTAAAGCGACATTTTTATTTATTAAGAATCCGTTAATTTTTTTTTTCAGATGATCAGAAAGGTTGAAATCGTGTACGCCAGGACACCACCTTTTTTTTGGACCCCTCCCTTTACCAGCCGATAACTTTTCTAGTTTTGATTTTTTATATATTTTTTAAATATAAATAAAAGAATGGTAAAAAAACGGACGCTAAAATTTTTCTTTGTTTATTTTTTACAGAGCTCGAAAAAACACCCAAAATTCGTGCCTACACTAGAATACCCTCTTAATTAAAAATTCAATTCAATTTGACACGCTTGATCATTTTCTATTTTCAATTAATGTTTTTTTACTATTTACATATGAATCGTTTTTAAAGCAATTGACAATTACTTAAACATACTAAAGAAGAAAGATGTAAGCTATCGGAATATTGAGATTGAAGCAATACAGTATTTGTTTTTATTGTAACCACTGTAAGCGATGAAATTAAATGCCAAATGAATTTACTGAAACCCAAATCGTATACTTGTTTTATATTAAAGCTCATTTATTGAAGAAATATATTAAGTCCAGCAGTTGAATCTACAGCAATCGAAAGAATTAATGTGGAAACGGTTTTTGTTCAATAATTTATTAAAATGTCTGATCGAGGAAATATTATACAGCGGAACCTCGATCTACCGTTCCCGCATTGTTAGTTTTCCCGCATGGATCGTTTATTTTTCATAGTCCCGGCCAAACACCTACAAGAACAATGTAAAATAGTCCCGCATTAATCGTTCCCCGATTTACTGTTTTCCTCGATCTATCGTTTAAATATTTTGGTCCCGACACAAATATTATCTCGATTGACCGTTTTCGTTGAATATTTCTGATGAATAGTTTTGCCTCACATCTCGTTTCGCGTTTTTTTTTTAGGTGGAACCCCGATCTTCCGTTCTCACTATCTTCGTTTTATTGCATGGATCGTTTATTTTTTACTCGACCAAGACCCGTAATAACAATGTTTAATAATTGCACATCTATCATTCACCGATTTACCGATTTTCTCGATTTATCATGTAAATATTATCGTCCTGTCCCAATTACTATCCCTATTGACCGTTTTTGTTACATATGTTTCTTTATTCGTTCATTAATAGTCTTACATCGTATCTGGTTGCCAAAAGTCAAAACTAAAATGCCTAAATAAAGAAAACTAGAACTCTAAACTTAAAACAATTCAAGGCGTTGAAACAAATCTCGGAGACAAACGAGTCGAAATATGTATATAGCAAATAAGTTAACAAATAAAAGAATGCGAGTTTGAAGGGTCTGTCAAAATTTAAGAATCAAACTTCAAATAATCAACTGAGTGTATATTTAAGTTATATTCAAGTTATCTGGAGGTTATTTGAAAATTAAACATTTTTTGGTATTATTTGAAGATTTCCCGCATTATTCGTTGATTTATTACGGTCCCTTGGAAAACGTAGAATCGGGGTTTCACCTTATTAAAAACACATTTTAAAAGTGATCACTTTTTTATACTAATTCCACATGTATTTATGATCAGGGCTGGTTTTTCTCATAGCGAGAATTTGTTTGATAATGCTCGTGGTGAGCGATAGTAAAAATAAGTTTTTACACAATTAATTCACTATCTTTGATATAAAATCTTACACAAGGTATGAAACTCAATCGATTTAATTTAAATTCTCGATAACTTGTTACTGTCGCTTACAGTGAATGCCCTTTATAAGCCAATAACTGTGACTGGTAAACTATACGTCAATCAAATCGACTCAAAAAGTTCGTAATATTACGAAATATTATTCGACGAGTTGCTGATATACTTTCTGCTAATATTTTCTGTCATTAGCCACGGCACTCGTTCATTGAACCTCAACTAAATCCGTTACCGCAATAACGAGGCAAATAATTTTGATTTTTTCAACAGACAACTCCACAGCGATCCAATATTTTTAACCGTCTAACATCCGGATGGTATGAAATCGCTATGGCAAAATAGATTACCAGAAGAAACTTTTATCTAGCTTTATTGACAGCAAAACAATAAATGTCAGCGAATTATTAATTAGTCTAACATGCTGGATATCAAATTTTGTACGGTAGAGAATTAAAAAGGATGTTTCTCTTCTGTTACATCCTTAATTTTGATACTATAAGATTATACCTTCACAATACTATATTCACAATAAAATAGTGGCTGCAATTAATTGTTTGTGTATGTTTATTTTATCAATATGCTCGTATCTTAAAATTCAAATAATTTCAAAGACGAAGCACTTCATTCGTTGTAATTAGACTTAAAAAAACAGTAAGCCGACAGAAAACTGTATCTTTTTTATTAATGATCATTATTATCATCATGCGGTATTTTTTCGAGTATTAATACTTACTTCTTTTGGGTAAATTAAATGACTTTTCTTGAAAAGTTTTTATCTGACTTTTGACCCTTTGCATGCTGATAGTGTATTTATTTAGGAAAATTTACGTTAATTTTCGCGTCAAACACGGTTTTTTTAAAAAAAAATTTTCGGTAACCGACGGTAACGGATTAGTGTAGATAAAAAAATATCAACCCTAAAAAATGTTGTACAAATGATTTTGTTTGGATTTATCAGTTAATAAAGCTCGCAATGGGCAAAACTGGTCCTGATTGTGTATAAATAAAGTGTAAAATTAAAAAATGTGTTTTATTTTTTAATACATATAAATATATAATGCTTTAAAGTGAACAACTTAACCGTTACTAAATAACAAGTCAGTGATTTTTTTTATCCATGTCGGCTCCCAAATTTGGAGCATATGGTCTCCTAATGGAGGTATCTCAACAGAAGTTTTTTTTACGAGAACTGTTTGTTACTCAAGTCACTCAATCTCTCTTTTTAAGAGAGAGTAATAGGGATATAAGGATAATGCTAGAACAGGACTAGTGTTTAACTAATCGCTCTTGCTACGACCAGTTATTGAAAGATCGAAAGGGTAGGAGGGTATTTTTAGACATCACAAACACCCATGCCTTCGAAATGAAATCGATAAATCTATAAATAAAAAATGCAGCTCGAACTCATGAGATTCGGCACGGAAGCCAACAACGCTAACCGCTACGCCATAAGCCCGACAGCTATTCGTTAACTGGATATTTTATAAAAATGGTTTTTTCAGTAAAATTTAGATTCAAACAAAAACCGATGCAAATTTCACAAAAATACGGTTGGATCCACAACCTTCATGTTTTCAACTAAACATTTTATTTAAAGATTTAAAAAAGATACATAATTGTTAATCCATGGGCGTACAACCATTTATGTTTCAATTTACAACGTTGCGGCAGTTATCCTAATATCGCATATTTTTTTTTACCACGTCCGCTCCCATTGTGGAGCATATGGACTCCGAATAGAGTTCATCTAAACAGAAGTGATTATACAAGAACTGCTTGTTACTCAGTTGTCCAACCTCTCTTTTTCCAAAGAGAGTAGGAATAGAAGGATAGGACTAAGACAGAACTAGTGGTTAGCTAATCGCTCTCGATACGCTTCGTTCATAGGATAGGATTGTTGTGAGGGGGGGGGAGTTCAAGACATCACATACATCTATGCCCTCGAACAGAAATTCGATTGAAAAATCAATTTATAAAACAGCCGAAGCCATCGACGTTGACCACTCGACCACACAGGCGGCTATAAAAAAATACTATTGGTATTTTTTACTGCGTTAAAGCATCGCTTATTTTATATCTTACTAAAATATAATAAATTTGTATATTTTAAAAATTATTCAGATAGTATTGAAAACATTTAAAATGATAAGTAATTTTATATTGAAGCCGTTCCACTTTTATTGAAATAGCTCGTAGTTGAATTGTTATTTAGTTGAATAATTTTCCTTTGTGAAGATATAAATAAACTGAAGCGTCTTTTCAATGTAATATCTAAGTTTATTCATTCGCCATGCAGAGTAATCACTAAATGGGGATGGATTTTATATCTAAAATATATTTTTCTCAATAAAAGTTATTATTCTATTTAATACACATAAACAAAAAAATCTATTTCATAATTTTAAAAAAATCGACAGTTTATCTTTCACAAAAAAACATGTCGAAACAAATCTTTAAATGATATTTGATTGCAATTACAATTTCACTTGTCAGTCTTGTAGCCGAGTGATCAACCCTTATACGATTAAGGACTCTTTGAAGATATTTGTTTATGTTGATTATTCAATTGATTTTTTTTATTTGACTTTAAAGAGTTGTCCTTACCGTAAAACAGGGAGTTTCAATTAACTAACTAAAAATCTTTTTGTAGACCAATTATTTTATACTTACCTTAACACTTACCTTGCGGTGCCACAAAATACTTACCAATATGTGGCTAGCCCTTAAAGAATTAAATGTTTTTTAAAAATGTACGTCTTGGGTTTTAAAAGTGTTAAAATATATTTTTTCACTTGGTTCTTTAAGGGTCAGCAACATATCGGAAATATAGCACCGTAAGGGAAGTGTTAAAGAGAGGTACAGTGCTTTCATAACAATTATTTTTTATTTTAAAAAAATCACCCTCTGTCGAAATGCTGTATTAGAAATCAACATATTCAAAATTAGATGAGTCACAATTGAAACACGAATCACTTTCAAATTAACATCATTAAAAAACACATTTTTTTATTTAAATCGTTTTTGCTTTACATAAAACCAATCCGCTACTGCCTTAGTAAAAACTCAACAAAAGATTAGACCTGATCTGACAGCATTGGCCTTTGAGTTTGTACCATTGACCTCATCTACCACCATCGAAACTCACTGGAGCTTCGCGGAGTCATGAATTTTCAAATCGCGGCTGTGAATTGTTCAAAATCAGTGATGTCTTATAACCGATAGACAAGCAGAAAATTTATCATTGTCTAAAGAGAATTAATTACACGGGTCACGTTTCATTTTTTTATACGTCTGAATTCACATTTTTTTGAGGGAAAAATATCCACTCCTAAACTGGAGTGTATTGACTACTTTTGTTTACTGGCTATTTTCTCATCGCAAACTTTTCTTTTCGGAGACACAATGACAACATAGTTTATCTGTTATGGCTGGTTGCGTTATATTCTAAATATTTACATCATTGTTTTTTTTATGTGATTGTGATAATATGCCAATATGTTATACTGCTATCTTTGTTTTAAAACCATTGTGTTACTTTAATAAAGTCAGCATCTTTTTTTAGTACATGTATATCGACATTGGAATGGCATAAAATAACTTAACTCGCACATAACAAAATTTTACAAGAGGCACAAAAAAACGTTTTTTGATAATTTCAACCAAAATACACAATCTTAAAATGTACGGACTCTAATAAACTGGTGTTTAATTGACTTAATCTAGTGTTAATTTAATAAATTGTTTAAGAAAAACCTTTTTCAAGATCACAATTTTCACATGCCTTTCTATAAATTTAGATACTAATTCGTCATTTGCATCTTGCAAGTTGAACAAATTGTGATTATTGAAAAAAGTGTAAATTACGTATTTTTTCCTCTCCAAAACCAATGGTTAAGGAGTCTGATAAAAAATAAGTTCAAAAATGACATTTAAATCAATTTTCTCGATTTTTTTGTATTAATTAAAACGTTTATACAAAACATATGTAGATATATAATGTATTATATTTGTTAATTAAAAATATGATCTCTTTACAGCTCTTATTTCATTTTTTTTTAATCATTATCGATTTCAGCGTTTTTTAAAGTGTGACACTATTCGAATTCAAGGTATTAACTTAAACCTAGTCGTGTTATTTCATAACTCAAAAATTAAAATTTAGATTAACGATACTATGAGGTGCGAATATTTGGAATCCGAAATTTCAAATGTTCTTTGAAAATAAGTATTCGAATATCGAATATCAACACCTTCTTTCTACATTCTATTAAATTCGAATATCATAATGCAGGAATTTCACCATAATATAAATACATTCATTTTTTTATACATATGTCGATGGGTATTAATTGTTGACAAATACTCGTCGCCAGTACGTGTATTATATATTGGTATTTAGCTAAGAAAAATAATTTAAAAATCAAGATATAACAAGACGCCGAATGACATTTCCAAGTTTACCAAGTGGCTGGATATATACATTATGCCACGTCAAAAATACAATTCAGTAATTTTGAAATTATCATTGTTTCTAGAAATTAAATTCAACCTTCATCTGATGAACATACTTCTAAGCTATTATAATTGTTTATAAAAAAATAATGTTTTGTAATGTAGGGAACAATTAAATATTCTTTAATCAAATTTTGTTGAAGGAAATGTTAGATCATATTATATGGCTATCTCAAAAACATTTGGTACTGAAGTGGCGATATTCATTATGTTTTCATAATATTCTTGTCAAATCGTGTTGGTTATTGACAAAAAAAATAGTTTACAACACATATATTAATTATGTGAATATAATGTTGTTTAGCTTAACAACATGTGTCAAATAAAATACGACACGAATGAAATTTGTTTTAAATTAATTTATCAAATTTTCGAACTTCGAATATCGAGCAAATAATCATAAGTTCCTAAGTGTGACATATTACATAAAATTTGAGCACGCCAAAAATCAAAAGCTTTTTCTTCAATATTGATAAACAGCAATAAAATGTTACACGTGAATGTTGATAGAAATAGTTTCCCAGTCGCTTTATAAAAACGCTACTACATACAGTCATTAAATACTTATTCATTTAAATATACTCCGCTGTCTTTTAACAATATGATTACACATTATTTTTAATTATAAAACAATTCTTTAGACTCCCCTTCTCATAGTTACTGGCAATACTGCCTATCGGCTTTTTTATAGCACACCTATTATATTATAATATCCATGCGTTGTTGTGTCTAGAACAGCGGTGCCCAACTGAAATCGTCTGGCGGCCCAAATAAAAGATGCAAACAATTCGATCGAAATATTTTATCATTCAATAATAGATTTGAAGCATTTTTTCACACAGAGACTTGATTTATTTTTAATTACAAAAACACATATCGGTTCCATGTTCCAAGTTCCTAATGCAGCTGAAGTGCACATAATACTTTTTTCTATTTTTGATTATATGTAGTTCTTTGAGAATTTTATTTTAATAAAACTTACGTTTAATCTATTTTCTGTTGCATTTCAGTTGCATGCTTGATCTGTATTTGTAAATTAAAGTACGCTAATTATTCATTGACACCTCAATAATACAACTAGGTATTTTTTTTGCGATATCTTTTAACCGTTTGAATACTGCGAAAATAAATCATTTATATGTCCCAGAGATACTGCGTGTTTTAGAGAAAAATAATTTTACATTATATAATACACTCGAATTCGATATTTTAAAAACCTATATTGACTCAGTATAGATACCACTACACATATTCATCAAAATATTTCTTATATTCTATTAGAATACCAAGTATTTGATATTTTAAATGTCTTGGACATCCGTGTTCGCTTGCATATGTTCCGCACACCTGTGTCCGCTTGGTATTCAAGTGGATTACTATTCAATATGATCTTAAATTTCCTTCTAAAAAATACAAAATACTTTAAATAATAACTATTCCTTTGATGTATGTATGCTAATCAAATAGCGTTTGAATTTCATTTCCCCAACTATGATAGAATAAAATCAAAGTTACCTAATTTATAACAGATTAAAAATAACAAAGTATTTTAGTTCTACAATTTTCTACTAGAACTGTAGAACTAAAATACTTTGTTATTTTTAATCTGTTATAATGGAGTTCTACCAAGTAAATGCCAAATCAATTAATAATATTTCATACGTTTGCGTGAACGAGAATCTGCCATTGTATGTGCTTTTGTGTTTTAATTCTTATATTATAAGAAACCTTTGCGGTTACTTTGAAAACCATAATATTTGACAATATTCGACAGAGATTAATTTGTATAAAGTTTGAGTTTTATTTACGGTTACTTTTACATGTTGTGATATAGACATTCTTCAATCGGGCCGCGTGTTGGATATCGCTGGTCTATAACGTCTACCTTATATGAGTTTTTTCACACGTAGTTTTAAACGTGGCGATGTAGAGTCTAACAGGTGTTTCATAACCAGGTTCGAAATATCTCGAGCGTCCGAGAAAAGGTTGTTTTGTAGATGCCTATACATATATCATTTCACCACACATGATCGGTTTTGTAGGTTTTAAGCTGGTTTTTGTCACATTATATATTATTCTAATTCAACAGAGTATTTTTTTATTTAAGAAAAACATATTTATGCTACGAAACAAAATAAATCCACTACGCGATGACAAAATTAGTCGTATGTTCCATGTAAATATTTATAGCAAAAAAAAGCTGAATTAATATAATACGGAAACTAGTGTAAAGAATTATTTAAACACAACAATTTTTTGTTACGAAATAATTCACCATCGTCTTATTTAAAACTTTATTTTGAAATGGGCTCTTTAATTGTTTAGTTTACTATGTTTTATAGAATATGCGGTACATTGGTTCCAGAAAGTGGCGTGTAAAAAAACCTCACTTTCATATGATTTGATAAATCGGTTCCAAAAATCAAAATATCGCGTAAAAAAGTATCAAAAATGTATGAAAAAACGCGCAAAAAATATTTTTTACGGAGCCGTCCAAAAAAATCGCTTAAAAAAGGCTTTAATCTATTTTTTAATGTATTATTTATGTATCATGTTTATTTTCAAATTGAATGGCCAATGGGTCAATTTCTGGATCCGCCAATGTCGGAAAGATTGACTAAAGAAAAAAATAAGTATAAAATAACTCACAGAGTACTTCTTCCTTGTTTCTATTCCAACGTCCAAGTATTGCTTGTCCGAAAATATTGCTTGTATATTTTTATAATTAAATCCAAAGATTGACACATAAACCGCTCCCAATGTTGAGCATATGGCCTAATAATAAAGGTATCCCAACAGATGTTTTTTTAAAACAAAAACTACTTGTAGCTCAGATGCCACATCCTCTCGTTTTTGGAGAGAGTATGGATAGTAAGAATAAAGCTAAGAAACGACTATTGTTTGGCTAATCGCTCTCGGTTTGCTCCACTATTTTCAGGATAGGAAAAGGAGAGGGGATTTTAAGACATCGAAAACACCCATAACTTCGAACAGAGTTTGATAAATCGATTTAAAAATATGTTCGTACCGAGAATTGAACCCGTGAACGCAAGCTAACAAAGCTGAGCATTGCACCACGGAACCGACATATAAATACTACCATTTGAATAGTTCTTGAGAACTCGATCGTTTGTCAACGTAAAAGACGCAAATAAATTCAAAGACAATTTATCATTGGTTACAGAATCGATTATTTTATCTGTCATGTTTTACAATACAATAATATAGCATACATACATTTCACGCTGCTTATTTAAGTTTCACATTAAAAAAATCCACTTGGGAAAATCTACTCTCTACTTAGTTTACACTTTAGAATGATCGAAAAATTCGAGGGAACATTTTACTTGAACTCTCCATTGATTATTTTATATGTAATATAATTTAAAACTAAATAGCAATGAATATTCATAAAAAAATTCTTAATTTTGCTTTATCACACCTGTAAATGAAATGCACCCACACACGAACCAAAAACTTTCATACAAAGGTCAAATTCGCCTACGCCTATTCAACGGAACAATTTAAGGGCTTTAAAAACATTGTTTTGATGCAACATCCATAAATAATTTTAAGTACATGTATTCCCGTAGTATAATTAAGTAATTATATTAATGGCGTATTTTTTATACAATAAATTCACTTCATTTCAAAGTAATATTTGGTAAATTAAATATTATATTATCACGTATTGATTAGGGTATCCAATCCCGGAGCATTTTTCCAATCCCGGGACTTCGGGATTGATTAATTTTGAATCCCGGGATTGGGATTTTCTCATTAAAGAATTTGCAATCCTCGATTTGGTATACGTTTTTCCCGATTGTCACAGAACTTCGTTTTTTTTTTAGCTCACCGAGGAGTATGAAATTCTCGATTTGCCAATTTCGTGTCAATTTTCGGGATTTGCTAAAAATTTCTGAATCCCGAAATCCCGGGTTGCAGCCGTATCAATTTCGGGACGAGAAAATTGAACAGGATCCCGGGATTGGATGCCCTAGTATTGATCTGCTGTGTTACATACAAATTGAAAATATCAACAACCTACATCATAATGAGGGCATTTTTGTGATCTCAGGATTTCTGAATTCACAGTCTTTGAATGATCCTTCATCATAAATTCATGTTTTCATTTTTTTACATATCACTAATTTTAATACAAAAAATAACAGTCATTACAGCCAACGGCAGATGCGTTATCTTTTTCTTTCATTTAATACTATATACGACGGTTAAAGTATATTGTTCGAAAAATAACAGAACCAATCTCCAATCTTGGAACTGAAAACTGAAAAGGAAACTGAAGTAGGCTAGTACATTTTTTTATTCATGTCCGCTTCTAATCTTGAGCATATGATCACTTAACGGAAGTATTTCATCAGAAGATTTTCTACGAGAAATGTTTATTACTCAACCTCACTTCTTTCCAAAGAAAATAGGGATATGATATAACGGATATGGTTAGGAAAAGAATAATGATTAGCTTATCACTCTCGCTACGCCCCAATATTTTAGGATTGGTAGGGTGAGAAGAATTTTTAACTTTTCAGCACTAATTTAGTAGTATACATTACTTCCGATACTGTCAAGAAAAAGATCGACTATATTCCTAAAAATAGATGTATTATTTTTGTTTAATGATTTATTTATTTATTTAATTAACATTGTACAAGGCTGACAAATTATAAATTTAAAACTTTTACAATGGAGAAAAAAAAATAGTATAATTTAATATTAAACGCAGTAAAACAAAAAGTGGCAAGGAAGTCAACTGAGTAAGCTCCGACGAACTCTACTTTAATACATAAAAAATAGTATTCGTCGGAACTCACCCACGTCTACGTGGAATACGTCGACATCCGAAGTAATATTGTTGAACACCGTTAAAGCTCTCTCCAGTGGCATCCCCATTGGCAGGCTGGTTCTACACCTTGGGAGAACAAACAATTCATATCCACGATTTCTCAAAAAATAATCAGGAACATTTAGATTCACGTTCTCAAGAATGGTGGAATTCTCATTTTGGCCTCGTATAAGTCGAAAGAAATATATGGCCAGATACATTTCTCTTCGAACGTTCAAGCTATTAAAGTTAAGCATGCCTAAGAGAAAGTCAGTTGGATAAAGCCATGGGTAATATCCATACACCCTCATATAGAGAATGATGTCACATTTCTTACTACATCTCCTCGCACCTTAGTCACATATTGTCACACTTTGATAGAAACTAGCGTACCGTCGTTTACGGACGGCCCTTTATTAAATAGTTTATTTTATGCCAACTTCACTGGCAATGAATTAAACTACGGACGAGTTATCAAAATGAGCTAACGGAGCATTGGTTTGTATGACAGCCGCGTTAAGAATTGACATTCGATGTCAGATTTCGCAGGTGCTATATCAACATCACACAAAGCTAATCTTTAGTGCATTTTGTTTCGTATTTCATTTGGCTTTGTCAATACGATCGCCCCAGTCTTTATTTATTTAATATTATTTTATGTACACTTATGACATGCGAAATAAACAAAATAATTTCATCATGCAACACTACATTGAAATTTATCGATCCTGAGATATCTCTCAATTATTGGTATATTATGTTTCGCAGGTTATCCACCCGACTGAGCAATGCTTAATTTGGTTGGGTGTTCTTGTGTTCAACACTATCAACAAACACTTTCTGGTTTAAAGGCATGGATGTCTGTAATTCTTACATTCGTTCCTATCAATGTATCAAGACCAACGTTCCCTCTAAGCTGCGCGCGCGTGCGGCCGCGCAACAATGTCAAACCCCCGCACACTCATTCCGAGTTGGCACGCACTCCAATACAACTATTCATGGATATATACCTAATTATTATATAATTGATAATTGACCGAAGTAAATAAGAAATTGAACATTTAGATAATTCAACTAAGATTATCTTTTAATCTTTTTTTTAAATCTTTCTAGACGAAAGATTTTTCTTCAAAGACTCCGACTCCACAACATTGATTATGAGTCTTTTATCTACACATTGAAAAGCGGATATGACTTAAAAATATATAAATTTGTAAAACATCAAATTAAAAAACTTTCGGTTTTAAATCAAACTGAAATTGCAATTGTGCAGGAGTGAGGTTTACTATGAACATTGAGGTACTGTGACGAATTGCCCATGACATTTGGGTTTACCGCAGATAAAAAATCATTTTCTGGCTGCAGTTTAGATAAAAAAAGTGTGTCAGAAATTACAGTTTTTTTACTCAATTCAAGCACTTCAAATTGGAATTGAGAGTTTTACGTGACTCATGTGATTGCTTGTTATTATATAATACAAAATTTAGCAAATAAATTTACATTTTCTGTATTTTTTTGTAATATAACAATTAACATACAGTCGCATCACTGTCTTATTGTATTATTACTACTGTATTATTATTTATTATAAAACATATTACCTATGGTTACCTTTTCAATTCATTTCAGGTAACAATTGTTCGGTGATGCAGTGGTCAACGTCGTTGACTTCTGTGATGGATGTCACGTGTTCAAGTCCCAGTACGAGCGCCATTTTCTCAATTGATACATCGATATCTGTTCGAAGACATCGATGTTTCTGATGTCTAAAAATTCCTTTCCATTTTTACGATCCCGAAATATTGAAAGCGATAAGCTTGCTACTGGTCTTATACTAGTGATTCAGCAATTAAGTAATAAACAGTTCTCGTATAATTGAAGAGGTCATATGCTCTACATTGGTAGTGGCTGATTAAGCACATGAGAGGCCTCAGGCGCAATAATATTTGGCGACCTTTTTTTTCGGAAAACATAAAAACGTCAAGAAATTCCAAGTAAAATAATAAAAAGACATTTAAAAATATTAACAAAAGGTATGAGTTATATTAAATAAGCTATTTTTGAGGCCAATTATTTATGAGGTAAATTAATAAATTAGACTAAAAGTATGTAGTCCAAACTGACATAATTACTTAATTTAATGTAAAAATGATTGTCAGTATACTTCCATATTTTTTTTATTGTTTTATAAGTTATAAGTTGTAACAATAAATAGCTGCTGCAACTGCTTTTATTCCAAAGACCTAGAATTAGCAGTCTCATTTTTCGTATATTAAATGTTATAATAATTATCTACAGACGCAAGAATTACACAAGTCGACAATTAGTAAAACTTTTTATTAAAAAATATTATCCATGTCCGCTTCCAACGTGGAGCATATGGCCTCCTAATGGAGTTATCTTAACAGAATTTTATTCTACGAGAACAATCAGATCAACCTCTCTTTTCCAAAGAGAGTAGTAGGGTAAGAAAGACATGGGTAGGACAGGACTATTAATTAACCGCTCTCGCTACGCCCAGTTATTGAAGGATTCTGATCAGGGTGGGAAGAAAATATTTAGACATCACAGACACCCTTGCCTACGAACAGAAATCGATCGAAAAATGCTATTCGTAATGGGACTCGAACCCGTGAGGTCCGGCACGGAAGCCAACAACGCTAAACCCGACAAACTCATATCCGTATATATTACAAACTGTCTATTTTCTTCATTCTTTTGTTGTAAAAATTGACAGAGAGATCTGTTTTTCTTTCAAAACTTTCAGTAATTATCACACGAGTGTACTTACACGATGCATTTTATTTTAAATTATTCAGTTTAAAGCTTACATTGCAAACGAAATAACGTTCAATTTTTTTTATTATATTAAGATACTCGTTATCCTGAATAGTCGAGGATTCATAAGTCTTAAAAAGTATGTCGGCAGCGTATAATATATAATTACTCTCGATGTCTACCGAAGCATGGGCATTTACTCGGTACCTTTCTAGACCGGCATAGGTACCATTGGCACCCGCCTGCCCGTCCTAGGGGTATTAAACCCGACAGAGATAATCGAACAAGACGGCGTCCTCCATGATGGTACACGTTTGGTTTCCATCGCTGTCTCGACCTCGAGGTGGCGTCATTGAAGCCAGTATGCGATCGATCGCGCCATCGTGAGGACGCGTTGTATTCGCCAAGTCTTTCCCTCCGATATTTCATTTGTGATTTTTTTTATTTATATCAACTGGGAACACAGTCCACCTCGTGTTCATCACCTCAACGAACACACACCCTGCAGCATCAGACCACATTCGCCAACGGACGTATCCACAGTTAGTCACTTTATATTTACTTAAAACCTTAGAATTTTTCAGATTTATGTTTAATAAACCCAGCGTTAAAGTAAATCTTGCATACTATTTTGTAAATTTATCCTAAATCCTTAAAAAATAATTCTATAATCATGAAAATCATGCACTTAATTTACAAAATAAACGTTTATGTATCCGTTATAAAAGTTTCATTTTATTTACTTGAATATCTACTTCACAAAATCTATTAGAGACATACTTATTTTGGTCAAATATTGTTATATTTACACTTATTACTTGATGTTTTCATTTAAACAAAACATGGAAATAAACAGGTAACTCGGTATATAAAATTCAGTAATTTCAGCCGAGCAATATAATTATTAAATTACTAAAAAACGTTTGCAATTAACATGAATTTTAAAAATCTTTGATTACTCATTGCTTAATCGACAATAAAATATGATAACAATTATGTATTCCTATACACTAAAGTTATTTTATGATCGTTTTATTGGTTGATTCAATTGCATTGAAATCATTTGAAGTGTAAATGGTATTTATTATAATCTCACTTTAGCCAAAGCCCCGTTCAAATGCGATTAACTTTAAAGTGTTATCGACAATACCAAAAGGTATTGTTTCAACAATTTCTTATCACAAGTCTCAAATTGAAATTCTTTCGTATCGTATTGAACAATAGTCTGAATAAAAATTACGAACAATTTATAAGAGCATTATTTATCAGTTCAGTTTACTTCACCTTGGTTGAGTCACTCTGATTTAGTCTGGTCGACGTATCAAATTACTCGGAGATATTCATTTCATATAAAATATTTGTTCCACTCTAGTACACATCTTTCATTTTTAAACGAATGAATCATATTATATTATTATTAGATATCATTTTATAACATACTACAAAACACACACGACGAATACAAAATACAACTTGACAGTAAATTTACTTTTAACAATCAAAAGTGATCAAGAAAAGAAAATTATCCCCTCAATGGTGAGTGCTTTCGTTTTTTTTTATTTAAATAATTAAATTGTGTTGAAATGTCGTGTCAAAATTTATCAAATAAGATTCTTCTAAGAAACTGTTAGGAACATTCAGTAGTAGAATGAGGCTTTTCATGATATTTAAATTACAGGTCGTAAAGATTTTTTTGTGTGCAAGTTACATCACATCTTTATTTTTACACCATTTAAAACCAGTAATAAATATTAATAAGAGAAATATAAATTATAAAAATCTCTACAGTTTACTAGTTTGGTTAGTTTATGGCTTCTTTCAGGCGCATCGATAAATGAAATGATAAAAAAACACATTCTCTTTGTACATATTATCTACTCTCACAAGCATTACAAGTTGTAATTTACAACAATTCAACACATCATCTATCAGTTTTCATTTGATATAAAAATAATATTAAAGTTATATATTATCTTTTAAAAAAACTAAAATTTAAGCGTCTACCATCGGTTGTCTTTTTTACTGGTACTCTACCCTCTAGCCCGCACTCTTTTCTTCAACCTTCTGCTCAAAAATATTGTGAGCATTTATTTCCGATACTAACTGACTGAGGTATATATTTTAATATAAATTTAAATTTAAAAAATACAGAAACTTCAATCGCTTTCACTGCAATGTAATAAATCAATCTGGTAAAAAAGCCACACTAGCATCAATAAACTTTTGGTTAAATTCCCGACTGGCTTCTTGATATTAAAATATTGATCGTTTTACTTGTGATTTTTATATATACATGAAATAGGTTAATATCTACGTCAAATCAATACAAGACGTGCAATCAATGTATGTAGGTATAATGTCAAAATTGATCACTGCACTTTTATGTTCTTTTACATCAGAAATATTATAATATTTGACATAAATAATTCTAATTAATATTAAAAAAAGGCAATAAAATAATCTTGAAAATCACATCACGTTTACTTCGTGTGCCTGTTTTATTTTGTGAGGACATTTTGATGAATGTGTGCACGCACATGCACCAAGCCCAATTTTAGAGAACGTTAAAAATGACTATGTATTTTGATCACCATGTCGCATTCGTTAGTTAAATTTGATAGTTATTTTTTATAGTTAAACAATATACGAAAATAATTTATCTTTACGATTGATTTATTTTATTCAAATTCATCGATAATAAATAAATGTCGTTTTATATAGAGCGGCAAATCAAAATTGTAACTTCACTTTTACCGGACTATAAAACCGAATATTCCTCGATACCTTTTTTAATTAGCTTCTTTTTTCGTTTGGCTGCCCGCTATTAAAATGACGGTCATCTTTTTTGGGAACCCTTATCGAAGTATTGTACAATAAAACCTTTTTGTTCCGAAGAGAAAAAAATGTCTGGCTACGTGGGATCACGCCGTACCATTACCCTTTTCTCTAAGCGACGCACCCAGGGAATAAAGAATTTTATTTTACATAGTCATTGTGTTAACAGCTTAAGGCATGGCAACATTTTCGTTTTGAGAATTTTTTATTTTTCAAATAAAGAACACGAGCATATTTCTTTGTTAGAAACAAACAGTCTCGATTCAAACACGTTATTCTCAATATGTTTACTATAAGAAAGTTAGTTAGTGAAAATCAAATTCATAAAACTTGACTTACTGTTCAATTGTAATTTATTTATTGAATAACATATTTGTTAAATTTATATTTTTTCTATGCATTATTAATTTTATTAAATGTTACGATTAATTGTTAGCTATCGTAATTTGTTTTCTTGGGGCATTCTTTTAACATTTTGTAAAAAGATATTGTAATAAACTCTTTTTTATTATTAATTATTTTTACAAATCGGTTACACTTAACTATTTATTAGCACAGAACTATTAGTTGACTTGTTTTGAAAAATTGCATCGAAATTAAAAATCAAAACCCTTTGTATTTTTTAATAAAAATTATTTCCAGAGATAATTCCTAGTAAGTTTTTTTTTTAACTTACACTGAATTTATAAAGTACTTTTACTGAACAATCACAATCAGTATTCGTAAGGGAATTTTCATTTTTATTTCCCATTGAAAAGTCAAGACTTTACAATAATATTTAGACAGTACCCTCTGTACTCATCCTGGAAATAAACTAGTTACGAAATTAAGAGAAATAACTTTCATTAAATATATATTTTTACAAGCTCCAAATTGAGAGCGAAAATTACTTAAATAACTATTTACCAAACCCATTCCTTAATGTGTCAGATTTGATGTTAAAAATCGTGGCTATAATATGGTGTGGGTGCTTGCGGGAGATAATAAAATGTAAAGAATCTTATTTTAGATGTAACTATATATTATCTAGCCATCACATTGTCTGAAAACTCGTAGGGCCAACATAGGTATGACTTGTTTATTCGACATACGAATGAAATTACGTTACCTTTCCGAGAAATTCCATTGTTTGTCTTTAATAATGACAGATTCATGACACAGCGTCGCTGTTGAATTACTTCCTCGAATATCCGATTGAACAAAATTTGATTTAAATATAATAATTTGTAGATAGTTTTTATTTTTACCAAAACACGTAGATAAGATCTATTCGTTTAGTATTGAACAATCATATAATATCTTACACAATTATTTAAACAAATAACTTGCTAAAAAGCAAAGTTATTAGTTGTAGAGACGTCTCTATAATAATATAATAAATACTTGAATTATATTTATATATATTATACATTGTATCCTCGATTCTACGCTTTTCAAGCCATCTTAATAAATTAACGGAAATTGCGGGAAACGTTAACGTGAGAAAGCTTTAAATAGTACCAAGATGTGTGTTTTTGAAAAACTTACATTTAATTTAATTATTTTAATAAATAACACTCAACACGCACCTTTTCTAGGTCAGATCGTTTTGCCTTTGCCAATCAGTTTTTCTCCTGGATTTTTCCGTTGTCTTAAATTATTTTTAGTTTATCAGCTAGATTTCTAGTTTTTTTCAGCGGTTGCATTTTACTAGCAAACGGGATACGTTTGTAAGACCGACTTTATGAGCGAAATTAGAAATATTTAATAAAAACGGTTGATTGGGATAATATTTGTGGTGGGGCATAATATTTAGATGAGAGATCGAGGAAATTCGGGATCGATTAATGTGGGATTATTTAAAATTATTGTTATGAATATGGGTATCAAATGGGACTACGGAAAAACAAAGAATACGAGAACGGGTTCCACTGTATAAATTTATGATCAATAAAGAAATAAAGCTATTAAAAGAATCATAAAATGCTTTTATTTGACAAATCATTGTTAAAATTTATTCATTACAAGTAGGTAACAATGTTTTATTATCGTATCGAATCATTTAATTGCAAAATAATCGTTATAAAATCACTGTTATTTGACTCTGAAATCGTTAAATAACTATATACATTATAACACACCGTTGTAAAATTAACTATCAAATATATTTCTTGTACCGTTTGTATAATAACTGTCATTTCTGACATAGAACAAAAAATATAATCGCGAATACAATTTATAATATACTGGTTTAATCAAAATTTAATTAATACTGTTAAGTCAATTAATAATTAATATGTTAATAAAGCTATTCACCTAAATCACGATCGATGTTATTAAGTAGGCTTTAATATGCGTTATAATAATTAAAATTATCGAATTAAATTACGATGTATTACTAATTATGCTTACCAACGTTTGTTAATATGATTATAAAGAAACATAGACTCGTAGCGGAGTATTTTTGTATGATACAAAGCAATCGATTTATTTTTTAATTAAGTATTCAGTTGATCAAAAGATAAGTATTTATAATATTACAGTTAGCGAATATTTTTAGTTGTGACTGAAATAACTATAAACTGCATAATCTAAGTATACTTAGTATTGTGGATATTTCCATTGTGATGATTTACTTTAGTACCTGTCAATAAAATCTATATATTATCTTTAAGCTGTGATTGGGAACATCATATGATATATGCACTAATCTTACTGTATCTTAACATTATCAGCATTTCATCCAAAGTTGGGATAAGTTTCTACGCCTTAAAATACCTTTGTTCTTCATTTCATACAAAGGTTGGAGATGCTCGGTTATTCCTATATACTTATGTATATTTTTCCAATACCTAATAAGTATTATATGTCATATAGGTCAAACGATTTCAAACCCACAAGAGATATTTAGTTTTCATGAACCGGCCCCCTTATCATTGCAGTATCTTAATATGTCACTCGACATTGTTTCCACAGTACAACAATAGAAACTGTATTTAAGAAAAAAAAATAATTACCGTATTTACTCGATTATATCACGCCACCGATTATGAGACACCCCGTCATTTAATATGTATACCCAGTACTTTTGTTGTACTGAAATGCGCGTTTTGCTATACAGAAATTTTATTTCTACATCTAATCAAAAACAATTAGACCACTAACCGTTTTGGAGCTGTGAAAATTTTGGTATATTGTTGTTTATGTTATTTGTCTTATTGTCTATGGCTACGCTACATTTCAGCTCGCGTGACGTTCGAAAAAGTCGATTATCTTACATAGTTTACAAGAATTTTCAACTTTGGCACAATACTGACGATATTCTACAATTAATTACACATATTATTACTATTATAGTTTATTAATAATTTATATGTATACTTTAAAGCTTGCTTAATTCTTATAACTTTTGAAGAATAAATCATCCTACGGCTGTTTTTAATAGAAACAAACAGTTTATCTCGCGATGGTAAAAAATAAACGATTGTTAGAATCCGCTCGCCTTTTCGCCGAAATATTTTTTGTTTTGACCAGTAAATAAAAAGTGCATTGCGAGATACCCGATGATTAATAGTCTACCTGAAACGAACAACAGCTGTTTCGATATTTTTTAGCAGGTGAAAATATCAGCCACTTAGCAGAAAACAATCAAACAAATATATACTGAATCATCAGTTTATAATACTCATGATATGTGAAACCGGGTGTGATCTTTAATTTTAATAAGTGGCTTTTTTAAGATAATGTCTTTCCACCAAGAATTGACAGTTAACACGTATAAAGGGAGAATATAGTTTTAACAATAAATTTGAATTCATATTATGATAATGTACTTATTTATGATAAACAAATATTATTCTGTTCGATGCTGTGTTCGAAGACCTATAAAAATGCACAATATAATTCATTAACGTATCGTGTAATTCGATGTTGGCCGTAATGATTGAGATTTTGATTTTAATTTTATCTTGTAACAATAATCATCATTAAATAATCTGTCTGATTTGATAATGTTAACAATATTTATTATCATTTTCAATTAATCTAAAATAATGCAAGAAAGAAAAAACACGTTATCCAAGTATAACTTTCTTTTGAAACATTTTTATAGTATTTTTACCTGTTTTCGATTCTAATTAGTATGCAGTGGTCAGAATAGCGCAGGTCTATGCAGGTGCATTGATAGTATCCCCCTTCGTGATATCCCTTTCCAATTATACATAGCCGTGCGTTTGTCCGAAGAGTATAAATATTCATTGGTATTGCATCAAAAACTTCGTGAAAATATTAATCGAAACTGTTTACTATGACTTCTGAGCCATAATATAAAATGTACATTTTATTGTATTTATTTAACGTATCACGTATTTAAGATTAATTTATTTATTTTACTGTAATAATTAATGTATTTTAATATATCGTGTATTTAAATAGTAACTGCCGAATTGACCGTTATAGTGATTCAAACATATAATTCCAATTTGTTTGTTCACGTACGTCATATTATATTACGATCGCTTTTAAAACACTAAAAAAAGGATCACTTTTTAAAACAAAGAAATTAAGTTTGTTTTCTTTTATTTTAATTTTAATATGGTTTTTATTAAATATTATACTCGACCAACATGCGTTAAATTGGGGTCAACTTTCTATCCTCCATCCAATAATAAACATTAAAATTAAGCAGAAAACAATATGTTATGGTGGTATAATTTCGATGATTAAACATCAAAAGTTAACTTACCAATTTTTCACTTTTAGGGTGTTTACTGACAATACTTAGTGGAAAGGCATTATATAAAAAAAACACAATAAAGATTCTTAATTACCAATTAATTGCCGCCTGAGTGGTCGAGTGGTCAACGTTGTTGGCTTCGGCTACGGAGGGCCCGGGTTCAAATCCCGGTACGGACAGTTTTGTAAATTGATTTTTCAATTGATTTATGAATTTCTGTTCAAAGGCATGGATGTATGTGATGTCTTGAATTCCCCCCTCTCACCCATCCTATCCTATGAACAGGGCGTATCGAGAGCGATTAGCTTACCACTAATCCTGTCTTAGCCCTATCCTTCTATCCCTACTCTCTTTTGAAAAAGAGAGGTTGAGCAACTGAGTAACACGCAGTTCTCGTAGAAACACTTCCGTTGAGATAAACTCCATTAGGAGTCCATATGCTCCACATTGGGAGCGGACATGGTTAAAAAAAATACCAATATTTATTTTTTAATAGCTGTAATTCATGTCAGATCTATGCACAACATTTAATTTTGACACATTCATAAAAATCTACATAAATTTTATCAATTGGAAAAAGTAAATGTTATTGTGTTAAAGATAGATTATACCCACCACGTCACTGCTCCCTTAGCCTTTGCACAGGATAAACAGGTAGACGCCACAGACTACAATGCATTGAAACTTCCGGCTTCTAAATAAAGGTAGACCCAATTAATTTGATTGATTGTTACCCAATTATTCATATGTTAAAAGAGGTGTTGCTTTCTTCGTTGTTTTGTTAATTCTTTAAGTTTTAAATTGATTACTTAGGTGAAGAACTTTGTAAAAATAATTAACGAAACTCAAAAAGAATTACATTAAAAGATAGCTATTATAATTGTAGATCAAGTTTCTTATTGTAAAAGCTTTATTAACCCTTTCCTTACTATGCGAAAAACACGCGCTCCTGAGCTGTGTATCGGTTACACATCAGGCAAACGTGAGTGAATCATGGCACATATATAACACTACTACAATATTTCTATTATTGCATTACTCAATGCGTCAATGTATAAGGGAGGAATACCTGAATTTCAGGCCGAGTATTTATTATATATACAGAGAAATGTAAATGATTAAAAGGCATGTGTACTATTTACACATCTCAGTTAAAGAAAGGTTAAATAAAAACAAAATACAGTGAAACTATTTATGAATGTCTTGTGTAGTACCAAAACATGTTAACTGTTTTATTTAAACCTCGGCAATAATACGAGACAAAATTAAGAAATATTTTAATATGAAAAAAAATTCTAAGCTTATTTATAATTAGCACGATTGACAATAGTGAATAGACCAGGCGTGGGGAACCTGCGGCCTTTTGGCTATTCTGGTGCGGCCTTCTGGCCAATTCTGTAAATTCCTGTTAATTCTGACCGTTAATTCCTGTTTCGGCCAAGGATTCCATAGTCAATATATACTGCGGCCTTATGTTGAATCAGAAAAATGAATGCGGCCTTTAGAGAAGAAAAGGTTCCCCACCCCCGAGTTAGATAGTATTTTTTTTTTTGTATAATAATTTAACCCTTGTCAGACTAAGGTCTTGAAATTTCCCCAATGACAAAGCCAGTACTAGGGCATCCAATCCCGGGATCCCGTTCAATTTTCTGATCCCGAAATTCCGGGATTGAGATGGCCGCGATCCCGGGATTTCGGGATTGAGAAATTTTGAGCAAATTCTCGAAATTTACATAAAATCGGCAAATTGAAGATTTAAAATTCCTCGGTGAGCTAAAAAAAAAAAAAACGAGTTTTTATGAGATTCTGGGAAAAAGTATACCAAATCGGAGATTTCAAATTCGTCGGTGAGCTAAAAAAAAAAAAACGAGTTTCCGTGAGATTCCGGGAAAAAGTATAGCAAATTGAGGATTTCAAATTCCTCGGTGAGAAAATCTCAATCCCGGGATCCCGGGATTCAAAATAAATCAATCCCGAAATCCCGGGATTGGATACCCTAGCCAGTACTACTGCAATAAAGAGGCTTTTTGTTGAGTTTGCAGATTTTTAAAATTTGATGCATTTAGACTTCCAATGAAAAATCTCAACGGAACATCATGTTCAACGAAAACTGTCTGTTCATTAGAGTAGTCATTTACGTTCCCCATCCCTGGACTAGACAGTTGAAGAAATAATTTTGTGTGCATGTTATATATGCCTTTAAGTTCATTATAACGCGTTTATTAATTCCTTGATAAACTGACAAACTTTTGACAGAGTGGCGAGTTTTACTTTATCAAGTTACAATGTTGATTAGTATTTTTCTGTCATTGTTTTTTAATCGTCAGCATTGCTCTCTGTGTAGGAAATTACTTGAACCGTGTAGAAGATCTATGATTGACGTTCGAAACCTTTGCCAAAAATTAAATCACGGAGTAGGAACCCAAACATCCGCCTCATGCGGTAGGCTATTTCCGTTACAAAATGAAATCAGAATATCGCCGGTCATATAAAAAAAACTCGTGCTCGCGACCGCATTTTTTGAGAGTGTGGGAAACAATAAAAAAACTCATGATGAACAACCGACTTAATTGGATCGACGCGAGCAATGAGAGTTCATGAAAGTTTAAGTAATAACCTCTTTTGACTTAAAACAAAAAGAATTTCAGCTTTGGGTCAAATGATACGAGAAACTTACCATAAAACTGCCAAAAGACTTTTTTTTTTTGATTACGGAATAGTAGCATTGAAAACTAAATTTTAAAAAACTAGACATTAAGTTTATGCATCCTCAATACCAAGGAAGCAATATAAAATAATAACATGCCTAAAAAATCGTGTTACATAACCAAATTCATATTTTTTTAACATGTATATCTGATACAAAATAAAACAAATGTTAAACGGAAAATGCTGGCAGTATAATCAAGATGGCGATGTTCATATTGCATTTTATTTTTTCAAATAAGATGGACTTATTTTTACAGCATAAATATACCGTAAGTTGTATAAATATAAGTCTCCAAAAGCTATAACATAGGAGGGTACATATTTTTAACAATATAAACAAACCTTTATTTTTTTTACAATACCTGTATCTTATTAATAATATATTAGTAATTTATAGCAAACGATTATTTAAATGCATTCATGGTGAAAACATATCGATACATAATAATAAGAATTGCTCATTCGCTAGCCAATTGATTATTTTATATCCATATAAAGAAAATCTATTGTATATACATTGTTCAGGACATGAAGCTGATGATGCTTTGAGTTCCAAAACCTTTCTTTTTCTTAAATTAATTACGTCACTTTTGACAAAACAAAACAAATGAATAACAATTGAATTCATTTCTAAATTGAAACAAAAAATGTACTGTTCGTTTTATCGTCATCAATTCATTCTATCGAAGAATATCAATAGACAAAATTTACAAATAAAATGGTACGCTTTGTATCATCCGTCAAGACTCGAGAGTAAAAAGTTCTATCAAATAAAACATCGTTGAAACAAATGTAAAAACCTTTATTCCAAAATGCCATCAGACAATTTTAATAAAATTAACGAATCGACCTCATAAGATTCAACCATGACTTATCGACATAACCAATTATTTACGAATATTTAATGATTTCTCATTAAAAGTCATCAGTATCAAATGAAATAATATCGGTACGAGTTTAGTTTTTCGAATGTTTTTACTTTTTTCCACTTGTAGTATTGAGGTCTCTTTTCCGTAAAGTTACAAGATGTACACTTTTAACTGTGGATATGCTTTATAAATGTATTGCTATTTTAATGTAAATATATCAAAATCTAATTATTCAAATATTAATTGGAAGTCTGGCCAATCTTCAATTAGATATACAGAAAAAATCCTTACATCTTTCAGGCATAATTAAGTAAGCTGAAACCGCTTCAATTTCAACTGAGCCTTTTTTTACATCCACGATATTGTAATAAATATGTTACGTTACAATAATGACGTTGGTTCAATGAACTTGACATTGTGCCTTGCAGTGATCTTACGCGGATGCTTAGAAATAAATAGACACCTCCATTATTCTATGAATGCCACGGAATGATTTATGCATTCCTTTCAGTAATTTAGATACGATAAACGTAATATCATTCACGTTGTGCGCGATATCCTATATTATTATATTATTAACTGAAAAAAATATTATACAAACACTATTCAAAGATTACGTTTGCATATATTATTAATTTTCTTCCCTCTGTTTGAAAAAGGTTTATTACACAACACGTCATAAAAACTGCAAAACTTCAGACCATTGCTTTCGCAAAGTGTGGCATCCGTAATATACTGACTTATAAATTAATGATTATTCGAAAAATAAACCGATAGATAGTGAGAAATTGTCAGTTGATTAAAAAAATTATAAAACACTTATTCCACAATTATATCTGGATCGCTAAACGATTGAGAATTTGAACTATATCAATTTTTTGACAGCTTAAGCTTCACCTGCTGATCGAAACCAGTTATGATTATATTATGACACTGTGGGCTAAATTTTCTTTTTATGTGACAGTTTACACTATTTAGGTGATATAAAATAGTGTTTCTGAAACAATAAAATTAACAATTCTCACTGTTGGAAAGAGGAGAAAAACATATTTACATTTAAAACTTATCAAATATGATCATGGGTGAACACTGACTGTTTTGCGTTTCATTTGAGCTGAAATAAATACTTACACTTTTGGTCAGGTGTTTGTCAACTTTCATACATGAGCATAAAAGAAAAATTTGATAAAATAAAGCCAATTTGTATATGAATACTGCACTAAGGCTCATTATAAACATTCATTTTGCAAATTTTCGGTTATTTTTATAACTTTTCCCTAAGCTGTCAATAAAACTATAGCAGAACGGTACTACAAAAGTATATGAGAACCTCGTGGAGTAAATATTTCAGGTTTTCCTATCAATGCTACTACATTCACAATTCATTGCATGTCAATTTTATTATAATATATTCTATACATACACAATAGTGCAATTTTCACTTCTATCATTTGATGAATACTGTCGATTTTCTAAGCCTTATACAGCTCGGGGGACCTCTCTCATAAATTTATATTCAATGACATGAATGTATCGATACTCTTCCAGTCATTCGATCCTTAAAAACCGGCGTAGCAAGACCGATTACTAAACCATAAGATAAGTCTAGCCCTAGCTCCATCATTTTAACCCACTTACCTAATTTCTCTCGAAAAAGAGAGGTTAATGGACCGAAAATATGTTAAAACAAGCTACATCGAGAATTCATATGCACCATATACGATGTTTTAACATTTCTGTTATTTAATATTTTGTAACATACCTTTTTTATGTAGTACATTAAGTCAAATATTCTTCGGTTAACATGTTTAAAGTCGTTGAAACCAGAGCTGTGGAGTCGGAGTCGAGATTCGTGAAGTCGGGGCAGTCGGACGAGTCAAACTCTTGTTAAAAAAAAAGATTAAATGATGTTTTTTCAAACCACAGTAGTCCATAGTGTCTTCGCACCTCCCCATCCTCTATTTCGTATAGAAATACAGACACTTTTTAAGGTTTTAACTTTTAATAAATAATTTGAACTGTTCGTGCCTCCCAGGTTGGAAATTGCTGCCCTGAATAATACATATGTACAAGTTAAAATAAAATTATTGAAAATTTTCTTTGGCGTCGTAATTGAGGAGCAAACATTCAAAAAGTGTTTTGTCACACAAATACAAAGCTTGGGAAATGATGATTTAAGTGTTGCAAAAGTGACTATTTGTATGAATGTGTCAACTTTATGATTTCATTTTAATATGAAAAAAAACCTCTTTGAACACTAATTTTGATTTCCATTCATAGGTTTTATTATGGGCTATCAGAATTGATATAAAACGCCATTTTTCAAAATTTGTGACAAAACACTTTTTGAATGTTTGCTCCTCAATTGTCTTGTTTTACACTTTACTCCACAGCCCAGGTTGAAACTCATATGGTACATTAAAACGCACAGAATATTAGAAATTGAAATAGAAAATCGTTAACACCTTACAACTTTTCGAATAAAGCTTTGAAAAATAGACATATTACCTTACGATGCCGTGTATAACCTCTTACGTCCCACGTGTTACACATCCCGGCTCTAGTCGTTCTGCTGGTACCTACATATTTATTTTACTTGACATTACCTTCGTGAAATAATATCTTCGTAGTCAGTCGGGCGCGAGAGACTCTTCGGTCAATACCAGTGCGCTGGTCAATGTGATGTCTTTGAAGAGACGGTATAATAATATAGTAGTACTTAAATATAAAAAGGGATGCGATCACACGTGCATGCGGACGCTCGGTCGCGGCTCAGCGGCGGCCCGTCTCGCCGGTTCGGCTCTGCCTGGCTTCACCGTTTAACTGCTTGGCAACTAGGCACACTGCAACCGCGCTAAGGTGATATAAAAACAAAATTATTATATAGTAATATCATTAAAACTTTAAAGTTTATTCAAGTTTAGTACACGTTGTATATTTAAAAGCGCATTAAGGCCATAATAGGTTGTGACCGGCAAGTTGCTTTTTTATATACACAGTTGAACTAAAATTGTTGTTCTTTCATTTCAAGGACATTTTTATGCATCGCTAATTTCAACAAAGCGCTAATCGCTTCGTTCAGATTTGATATTATTTTGACAAATTATTAGTGGACACATAAGAGAATTCTTAAGCTAATTACTATTTAAATTTTTGTTAAAAATAACTAATTATATATTTAAAAAAAGGCAATTGAGCACAGTCTAGTATTTTTAAAATAATAATCATCAACATTTAATTTAATATTTGAAACAAGTGTGTGCACGAAACAAGGCGATCCACGCTAAAATTAATAAATGGCTTTTGTTTCAAATAACGTGTAGTGGATTCATATTACCTCTTACAACTATTGTGACGATAATTATAATCTGCATAAAATATTTTAATTAAATAATACAAAACTTGTGTATACCTTGCGTTGAATCGGCTTTGGTGTAATGCATCGAGTGCACACGAATAAATGCACACCTCCATCGGAGAGTGCAATGCCGACCGGTGCAACGCAGCTTTTTACAAGGTGGTCATCATTTACGTTTTCCCTTTTACGTGACCCCTATAATATTACTATCATATACCCTTATACTTTTGTTTCTCTACCACTTAAAAACGAACAAATTTTACGATTCCATTGTCTGAAAATGTTGTGATAAATTTCGTAGATATATATTCAGAAACAGTTCATTTAATGAATAATATAAATTATTTTTTTAAGTAACTGCGGCGCTTCTTTTAAAGTATGTTTTAATTAATTTCTCCATCACAAATTAGGTAGAATCAAGCGTAAAGCATTATATGGTTTAATTTTGATTAGAAAATTCTTAATTGAACTGTGCTTTTACAAAAGATCTTAATTGAAAAATAACGCAAAAAATCTTTGATAATGTTAGGTAAGTTTAACTTGATTCAGATACTAGCTTTTTTAGTTGACCATTTGCCTTTTATAAAGAAACGTTGTCTTATTCATTCTCAGTTTTTCGTCGATTTTATTTCTTTGCCACTTTGCGTAATGCGCAACATGATGATATTACAATATGAGATCAAATTTGTTTGCTGGGAAACGATCTTACTTAAAATATAAATGAGTAACTTTTTCGTGTTGGAAAAATCGCATTAATCCATCTGTAATAAAATTAACCCACATTTCATTAAATAAATGTATAATTCAATTACTTACACAATAATTATAATCATATAAAGTGAATTAACGAAAACAAAACTCCGATCACCATAGAAGACAGCGTATTTTAATTTCGAAGGCTCTGTTTGTAAAGAAATGAAAATGTGTTGGATAGTGTTGCTAGAATCAAAAAGTGCATGATATTGCTGTGATTTTAAGTTTAATTTTCAATCCAGGCTGGTTTTTCCATGTTAAATAAACAAAAGTTTATCCAAAAAGAAATCGGGTTAAGTCCTCGACACTCAATGACGATTCCGTCGTGACGGTTGCTATCCCAATTCGATCAAAAAACATTTAACATAAGAATGAAATAAAAATATTTCTTAAGCGTTGTTTGGAATTCATCGATTGGTAATCGTAAATGGCAGTTTATTGTCCCGAAACCATTTCGAAAAATTAGTCTTCAAGTCACGTGCGCATTGTCTAACTTTTTGTTATCAGACGAACAAGCAGTAGGCTCTGCTTTTGTATATTCATTACTAAAATCCACTTTACGTATTTCTTTTTCTGAATTTATTCTGAAAATAACGTCAAAGAAATCAGTACAAAACGTTCAAGCAACAAGCATCCAAATTAATTTTATGTGTATTGCTTTTTGTTGTTTATAAGTGTTAATACGATTTAAAACTGAAATCAAAATAAATTAAGATATTGTATAAAATACGTTTAAATTAAAATAACGGGTTAAGTTTCGCTGTAAAGATTTCCATTATCAAATAATGATAATCGTCTTGATCATTTTTATTTTAGAGTATGCCCAAGAACACTTTTATTTTTCATGTTTTCTACATAATCAAATAATTGAGCACTTATCGATAAAATAATATTTTTGAAGAACTTTCACCAAGACATTGGTTGTTTCACGTGTAATCAATCATTGACAAGAGAGAAAATTAAGCAACGTGTCTTCTTCCAACTGAAATGTGTAAAAAAAATCTTTTATTAAATTATCTATACATATTTAATTTAATATTATTGTATTTTATATACGACACGTTACGTGAAAACAGGGTTTTTTGTGATAATTCAAATTTTAATTTAATGAATTAAATTAAGTGCCTAGTTTAATCGTTTAGTTGATATTGAAATGGGCAAATCGTCATTTGTAAATTAGTCAAACATTATTCATGTTTATACCGTCCTACATTATAGGCAAAATATATAAATTACAATTACAATTTTCGGATACATACCAAATCAATTTTGACTATTCTTATGTCAATCACATATGTACAACTAAGTATTTCTGAAGTGTTGCTACAATTAACACAAATTCCGTCTTTTCCGACTTTTACTAGAAGTATTACGAATTAAGACATTTACTATTCCACAGTTTTATCATTTAATTTAACCAAACCTTGATATATTATGTTTACACTGGTTATATTATATCTGTTTTTTTTCAATGCTATTTCAAGGTATGAAACTATTCTGACGTTTTCTGTCGTAGGACATAACTTAAAACATTTGAAGTTGTTTGTTCTTTTTTTAACAAATAAATATAATAAAAATAATAAAACATTTTTAGTACTTTTTCCACATAAAATTTATTAGATCAGGACCGGTTTCGCTCATCGCGAGCATTATCAACTTGAGTTTTTAATTGTTATTGGTGTTAAGCATTATCAACGCGAGTTTTTAATTGTTATGGGTGTTAAGCATTTTAATTTTGTGTAATTATAATGTAATTTGCTAATCCTTTAAATTGTTAATAGTTGCTTACACCTTTTTATTTCAATTTAAATTTGTATAAATATCACTGTTTTTGTATTTTTCTTATCAGTTGATAATGCTCGCGATGAGCGAAACCGGTCCTGATCTAATAAATTTTATGTGGAAAAAGTACTAAAAATGTTTTATTATTTTTATTATAATGCCATTCCACCAAGTATTGACAGTGAACACCTTAAAAGTGATAAATAAATATAAGATAGATCCGTGACGTCTCCAAGAAATTCGACCAGATAAATGATATAGCATTTCAGGCTATTTAATTTTTCTAGTTTCTACTATTTTGCCATCAGAGTCTGACCGTAAATGGCCTTGAACAGTGCCAACAAACCAAGGCAGCAATCCGTGATCTTTCATGTATCAGAATCTATGGCACGATTTAAGATCTCGATAACAAAAAATAGCCGCAAATTCAATACAGCGATATAGTTTTTTTATGGCACATAATTATGGAGGTTCAGAAATCGTATACGCTGACGGGACCGCATTGGAAAATGATATTTAATTAAACTTCGAACACCAAGTTACAAATTTACTGACCAAAATGGTCGCTTATTTTGACAGATAGATTTTTTTTCGCAATAGCAACTGAAAGAAATAAATTGTAATCGATCATTATGCAATAATTGCATTATCAGTTCATATAAAGGCGCTGTGTTAGCCAATTGGATGCCATATGCAAAGTAATCTAGTTTAATTTAAAATACGGTCAACTCTTAAAAGCGAATAACTAAAATAAACACTTTTTACTTTTCTTTAATTAATATGTTTCCACAGATCTTCATCGTTCTGCTCCACCGAGTGGAAATTATGTAAAATGATAGGCCTGATTTCATACAATTTTCAGTAATAATCCTTATTTCACATATTGAACCGTAATATAGCGATTGCATATGATATATGAACTAGCTTTGAGCCCATGAATTTGGTAAATTTATGAAAAAAAAATAGGTGAATAAGGTCTGTGATGCAGGCATCAAAAACCAATTTACATTGGCATAGATACATAATATACCGTACCACATCACGGAAGCTCAGAGCGTTACCAATTGAGCCACGTAGGCCGACCAATTACTCTTATTAGCCGGGTGCAAACTGAATAAATTAACAATACTGGTATACGATTAAATTGATCGTATGAATTTATACGTTGAAATTGGTAATAATTAGACGTCATAAAAATATGATTTGAATAAATACGTTTCTCCGCATACCATTGTTTGAATGAATTCATATACGGCTGTAAATATGAACAAAAAATCATATTTGATCTTCTTCTTGTCGATGGTAATTTAGAATTAGCTTCACTATACATTTATCTCGAGTTTAATAAAGTAGATTTCCCATGAAGACACTCTCGTACTCATTGATCACCAACAATTAATGTTAACTCATAGAAACAAGCGAGAATTATTCAGTACGTTCTGTTTGTTCTTAATTTAAAAATATTCAAATAATATTAGTCTTTTAATAACTTGGCTAACTGTTCTGCCGATTTTTTATACATAAGAATCAGAACTAAACATTCGTTTTCAACTTTCAACTGCCCATATCGGCTGGGATCATCCCAAAATAGAATTAACTGTGCAGAGCCCCGTTTGGATCATATTTATTTCACGTAAGCCCACGAATCACTACGATCACACTCTTTCTAGGTGTATGTGTCCTTTCGTGATTTTCTGTCTCCCGCCAATTAATTTGCTTCTTTCTGTGATATTTCATTATCTATGGATAGTATCCAACGGTCATCCAGAACGCCGGAAGAAGCTGCAAGCAGGAGTGAGGCTCTCCGGAGAACAGTTAAAAACTTAATTATAATATCCCTCTACATATATAATATACAAGTAAACCTCTCCAAAGATGACCACGTTGACTTCAACTTCAAGTGTGTTTCTTTGTCATTGTTTGTTATTGTTAAGTATGAATATTTGTTTTCTTTACTATTGTTCTTCTAAGAAAAACAGTGTAACCCTTTCATGAAACTATAGAAATATGAGAGATTTGGAACATGCTGATCCATATCATCATATACAAGATAAAGTATCTCAGATGCAGAATCAAATTACCAATAAATATAAGATTCAATGCTTTGAATATATTTTTTTTAATTAGCTTTATATTTACGTATCTTTGGATAAGTTTTATTTGAAATTCTCGGTTTAAAAATACTATCAAGCTGATTGCTATGCAATCACATTGGGTATAAAATGTTTAACGCATTACTTAGTTACAGATTTTCCATTACATTGGTGTGAAAAAGCGTTCACAACGGTTAGAAAATCTCGTTAAATTTTCGCATTTTATTTGTCTGTTAAATTTTTGAACATCGTATAATGTTCGACGTTTGAATTAGTCATGTTCCTTAATAAGCGCACTTTTCAAACTTCTTCCTTTTTTTTCCCTCATAAACCATACATTGACCTGTGAACTTATGCATCTTTGTGTTAACACGTTACAATTAATTCAATATTTCTGACACCTAATCACCAATTTGCCGGCGGTCAACAACCACTGATATTTTTTTGCGGAGTACACTGAAAAAAGCGCAAACAAAAAAAAACTCGCGAGGCAAGAAAAAATATCAGTATTGCCAGTCACCTCTCGGATAATTGTAATGAAGTTATTCAACCCGTTTCCGCGGAGCACGTCATAAGTAGTCACTTTTCAAACCTGCCAAAGTACACTGCTTTATTCCTTGCAAGAATTTATACACAACTATTTTTCGCATTCTATGGGAATTTTTAATTTATGGAACAAAATACCAAACATAAAACAAATGAACGACAGCAAAATGTATATAATGTTTTGTCACTGTTGTCAACGTGTAATTTGGTTGTCAATATTACACAATAATATTCTCAATACACAGTATTTATGTACCTATGTTAATCAATTTAATTGGTAATCTTCATTATAGTATTTATCAAATTATAAAATATATAATAGCCAAAACAGGCAAAATCAGGTATCTGTTATAATATTTTTTCTAGCGATATTAATTCTTAACTCATTTTATAATATGACTTATATTTGTGGCATAAAACTACTCATATGTTTCAGACATTATATTTAAGATCTAGCAGATAAAGCGGAAATGATTTTTTTTTATTTAGTTCCTTATTCATAGATACAACTCAAACAATTAATCCATATATTGACATATCCGTTTGATATGTATATTATTTTGAAATATTAATACGTAACTGCTTCATTAAAAATATTATTTCTGATCGCTTTTTAAGTCAGAGAGCAATGATCTTGTGTGGGTTAAATGAATAATAATTTATTACATTTCTGTCAAACGTGCGATAATACATTAACCTACAGACACGTAATTAAAAAATAGATTATTAATCATTCAATATTCAATTAATTTAAAAAAGCAAACACTGCGTAAAAAGTTATTTATACTATCAATTACATTATGCAAATACATTTTGATGTAGTTTGTTTATGGTCAGATTTATTCTGTTGATTTTTTTACAGCCATCTGTTAAGCTTTGATTGGTTGTTATTTCTTCCAATTAAAGCTAATGCGAAAAACGAAAAATTAAAAATAATCTCACTTAATCGCATTAATCTGTTTAAACATATATTACTATTATGTGTTGCATAAAATAAATGTAAAAATACATTTTCAGTTGTAAACAAATGACGATGAATGGTTTCTAAATTTGAAATATCTTTACTCTGTTTTGTTTTATGTTTTTGAAGTTTGTTACATTTTTACGCTTGAAATCTTTATCACGTACACATATTTGTGATATTATTTTGGATATATTTCAGTTATACCTTATTCCTTGAAAAATTATTTCGTCTTTCAAATGTTGAAAAATTATGTTGCTTGCAAATAAAATGTAACTTATCCGTGTGTTTGAAGCTAAGTGCTATAAATATTCCATAGTATATATACTACGTTAGTATCTCTAGGCAATAGGCATAAATGTTAACATCAATAAAAAACAAATTCAGCCCATAAAGCCATCTACCACTCATTTCCATTTATTACATTTGCAAAAAACAGCACCCATAGACAATCGTCTTGCTCTTTCAAGATCTGTCCGTTTTTGAGTTCAATGCCTCTAAGCCTCGGTGGCTCAATTTCAATAGAAACTTAACGTACATATACCTTTATACTGACACGTCATACGTCTACGGATACATAAATTATTTTATGTGTAACGATGCTGGTAACATGCCATACTAAGATATTGTATAATGATCAGCATAACCGATGTTCCAACACAACTCGATTATAAAAACAGTATATCATTAATAATTATTGTGTCTCCGACCTTATTCATATTTCTTTGGTTTTGGAGCATCGTTTTCGAGACTGGTTCTTTTTTACTTACGCTAGCAATGATATTATTTTATTACAGTTTTTCTCAAAACAATTTGAATGGAAGAATTTTATTTATAACTCTATTACAAGACGCATATTTTTAACAATTTTAGAATCTATGAGTTTGGGGTGCGTTCAATAATCAACAACGTCATACAGCCACTATCAAAAATGTCGGTCATACTTATTTATGATGCTAATAAAGGACACAACTAATGTAATTCATTTAAATGATGTATTTTGTCATCACATATTTACACCTCATCCTTTTTTACGCTATATGTACATTGATTCCAGAAAGTGGCGCGTAAAAAAAAACCTCATTATTATATAATTTGCTAAATCTGTTCAAAATCCGCGTAAAAAAGTATCAAAAATGTATGGTAAAACTAAACGGTAAAAAAATCTTATAAATTCAAAATCGCGCAAAAATAAATCGCGTAAAAATGGATTGGGGTATATGACTATGTTAAAAAGTTTTTGTTATGTTTTTATTGTTGGTACCATGATAAGAAGGGTGCTTCTGATAATCGAAAACATACATTTTTTTTAGTAAAAACATTCCCAATTAATATCTCATGAATTTATTATATATGTATTTTTAAACTTATTTTTCCTCATATGAATTTATTAAAATTCTTCGTAATGGAATGAAACACTTCGCAAATCTTAAACTTTTAACTGAAAAAAGGGTTCATACACTAATACTTTGTATTTTTCATTTTATAATACTAGTAGGACTATCTTTTAATATTGGGTAATATTAAATGAAAAAAATGTTATTGGAACATTTATTATTTATTAATTATTATATGAATTATGACATTAATTATTTTCAGTTATACGACATACAAATAAGAATAAATCAATACTTAATTACTTCAATGATTATTAGCCCTCGAATCGTAAATCTTCTTGATATCAGGCACACTATTGGTGACTTGAATTCTTATGTCTGGTGTGGTATCACGTCTGTTCCTGCACTTTGACTTTTTTGCAGCATGATAAGAAAATTCTGCATCGCATAAATGTATTAAGAAAAACTGAAGTAAAACAATAATATTTTGTTTTGACACATTGGGGGACTCTTCTGGCAAACTCTCCATAAATCATTTAATTCAAATCGGAATCACTGATTAAATCAATTAGATTTCATAATCATTTGCACTTAAGCTTACTGGTTTTTCTGTCACGGTAAATGGATTCCGAACCCAAGAATCATCTTTGGTTTCCTATACTAGTTCCGGAAAATATTGCAAAAGAGTTGTTTTTAAGTTGTTCGGAAACACCTATTCAGGCTTCGTGGAACACCAGTATTCCACAGAACATTGTTTGAAAAACCCTGGTCTAAATCATAGATGGGAAACTTGTAGCTTTTTAGGTTTCTCATGTATGGCATTGTCTTTTAATCCTTTGATTGAATCCTCAATTTCATTTTGTTCAATACTTTACAAAATAATGTAAATACTTACATTTTTAGTTGTAAATACTGCTTCCTAACTTGAAAAGGTTCCTCGCCCTGGGCGAGTTTGGTAGACTGGATAATGGGTACCTAATCTCTTTAAATCTCAAGGTGCGCGTTTGGGGCCCTCTAAATCTTTGGGGCCTCAAATAATCCTATATTATCGTAAATAATATAGTATCTAAAAAACAAATATGTAGTTAATGGTATCTTAACCTTTTTTTCTAAAAAGTATTTTTTCTAAAATAACTGATGACTAATCATCAGTTACTTAACCTCTTATTTTTTTAAGAGTAAGGCTATAAGGATGGAGCTGTGACCGAACTAGTGGTTGGCCAATCGCTCTCGCTTAACCTCGTACTGAAGATCAGAAAGATGAGAAGGAATTTTAGACATCATAGACATCCTTACCTTCGAACAGAGATTCAAATATGTACACAGCTATGGTAAACTGCCGTGCATAAAGCGGCGTAGCCATCCCATATCAGAGTTGTGCAATGCATGAGGGCCCTGCGAAAGGGAAGCCCAAATTTCTACATACTCAATATAACTAATTGCGGAGGGGGCTTGCGTGGCGTTTTCATAAGGGCCCCAAATTTCTAGCTACAGCACTGTGTGCATGATTGATATAAAATTATATAACGTTTAGTTTTTCTTGATTTATATGATTATTTTAAAACTCTTAATCAAGGCTTTGACATGTGTTTTTTTCCGTCTCACTTAATTATAATACTTTTTAGTTATATTATGAAGGTATTGACAAAATTTCTTTATGCATTTTATATGACTACACGCCAAGCATTGTTTTACAAAGTTGGATGCATTGTTCGAAATGCAAATGGCCGCTCGCATGCAATGCTTAGGCGCCAAACTGAGGTTCAAGGCTGCTGACTATATTCGGAAAATGCGTATCGATGACCGTATTCTGTAATATTTATTACTATTACTTTCTTCGTGTAAATAAATAAAATCTAAATTTGTTACATGTTAATCATTTAAAAAAGATTCTGCTGAATCTGCAATGAACGGGAATTATTTACATAGTAATTAATGGTGACGTACTTGGATGAAAACAGAATATGACTGTATAAGTACATATTTCTCTATGCTGCCAAATCTTTTCAACTTTTGAAAATTCTCGTTAGCTGGTGCAGTGAAATTTGTGGAATATGTGCGATACACGTTTGATTCATTATTTCTTACCCCAAGAAATGTCGACATTATATTTTTTGAACTTTTATTTATGTTCACATATTTGCATATTGATATTTATCTAGTACCTACAACCCTGAATATTATTTTTAAAAAATCTACTCAACGCTACAAATCAAATGCATTCACAACGACGAGTGATTCACAAAATGCAAATTTACTGAAGCTTTTATTCTTAGAATATTACAATAACTTAAAGCTTTGAGCTAAACCGCGTCCGTGATTCTTCGCCCGAGGTATAAAAATTCAACAGACGTCTCCGTTGAACGCGCAGCCTGAAAGCGAGAGTGCTCACAGGAGAGAGGAGGGCATGGGGTTGGGGGGCAGGACGAAGAGAAATCTGAGAACAGGTCTACACCTTGCCAAGGAGTTAAAAATGAAACAGTGGTGTGTGCGAGCTTTTAACAACCAGGAGGGGTAAATATTAGGGATATCGTATCAACATGAAATGTGTACATTATTACATATTTATACATCAGATGTTTGCTTGTCAATTAATCACTGTAAGACAATTTTTTTAAGTGTAATCTCCAATATATAATTCAATTTTATTTAAAATAACAACGGTCAATGCAAGTTTTTAACCGAATATGAATTGATACGTGTCCTAGCAACGACTAAATCTTGTTAATATATCATTTTTTGTATAATGAAAATGAGCCATCGATATAAAATAAGTAATTTTAATATCTTTCCGAAATAATTTAAGTCATTTAAAAAAACAAATTATTTTATTTATGTTTATTGATTCAAGTGATTAAAGACTGAAGGGGCTCTGCTATAAACACAACGTTTAGAGTTAATTCAGTTATTCTTTTTCGATATTTTCTAGCTTTATAATTCATAAAAGCTCCGTTCTTCTGACGGTTTGAAAACTATTTTCGAATTAGAATCGAACTAAAAGTTTATAGATTCTAATTCGAAAACAGTTTGCAAGCCGTCAGAAGTACGCATAAGAACAGAGCTTTTGATTTCTTTCAATAAAACATCTTTTTAGCCAAAACATGCAACGTAAATTTGACGGCTTATTTTATATTTACGTGAGACAATAATAATAACGAAAGCTTCACGACAGTGAATAAATCTCCCATAGTTAAACAAGGTCCTCGCACGCCAGTGGAGGGAGGAAATGTCCAGGTGAGGGGTAAGTGGCTATTGTCTGAGTGGAGGAGAGAAGGGAATCCAGGCGAGGGCAGTGTCTTCGTTCAAGGCCGTGAAAAATCAAGGGCGGCCTGTGGTAATCAAAAGATTCACATTATAATTATTATTTATACAGCTAATTTATTTATAGCTGATTCTTTCCACTCTTATGTTTTAGTGATTAGTTTATCAAATCTCTACCAGGAAATTCTATTAATAATTACATTTGTATTGTAAACGTTGCTTCCAAAATTGTTTTACATATTTAGTCATGTATAAAATATTATTTTTCGAGAAATTTTCTAGTAATAGGTCGTGTGATAAATTTGTATTTCTTAAAGCATTTGATTTGCAAGCTTGTTTTAAGCTCCGTATCTTTTCTAGCTCCTCAAATATGTATAAATTGTAAGATACCTTGCTGTTCATTTGAACGGCTATTTTTATTATAGCTTTATGGTAGGTAGATATTTTTGTTTTTTTGCGAAGGATTAATAATTAACAATGAAGTTTTGAATAAACGTTTGAAGTTTTCTCGAAGCTCTTTTAATAAAATAATTATCGATATATCAAGTTTGTTTATTATTTAATATTTTTTTGCGGAGAAAAATAGTAATAACTTTAAAATCAAAACAAATGCACATCAATTATAATATGATTCAAATAATGTTCCATTCGATTTCGTTACACATTGACAGCTAAGCAGAATGTCATTGTTATTAATTCTGCTATAGTTAGCAAACAATATCAATGCAATCAATCCTAGTAGTCCCTGATTTAAATTTACAACAAAATATGATAGCGTAGGTATGCACAGATATTTAAGTTCCATGGCAACCGCTTTGTAACCACTATGAAGCATAATATATACATACTATGTTTGTATATGTACTATGGATTTATGTTCAAATTGAGTACCTCCTCACAGTCATGCCCTGAGCACATTCCACTGGGCAATCATAAAATGAGAAAATTATTACAAATTTCTCACGTCAAAAACCTCAGGATGGATAGGTCGGATAGGTCGTGCATTCTTTCCCATGTGTTTCCAGCAGGAATCTTGTATAAGTGGTTTTCTCCCAGGCTATAAAATTCTAAAATAAACGCATTGGAATAAATATTATTTATTGAGAATATGCTCGTGTACATCAAGTCCATAGTTTTTTTTTAATTCATTTTAAGTATTTGGTAAACCAATAATATTTTGATATTTAAAAAAACTGAATAGTGTAATTATAAATCGTGGCAAGTCGAGAATACTCGTTAAAAGCAAATCGCCTTCAAATAGCAGTGCTTAAATGAAAAACTGTGTTGGTAATTAAAGGGTGAGAGTTATTGTTTGTTATTAAAATCACTCCTGTTTAAAAACCGTTTTTTAATTTTCAATCTTTGTGTTTTTTTACGTTTTTATTAATAAAATATTTTAGTTTAAATACATAGATTTACATATTCTCAGACTTATTCAACAGCTGAAAAAAAACCTTGAAATGCCTAATCGTCTAATGACTGCCAATCTAGGTCCACTTCTGAAATAACCTGTTTTTTTATTTAGTGATCAATCTCATAATTAACTAATATAAAATAAAATTTGATAACTTTGATATTCCACTTGTGTTACAAAATGTGACACGTGCTTCGCCTATTTGAGAAACATCATCAGACATAACATTTTTGAAGACATAATTTTATATTAAAATTTAACTACCACAATCCTTCTGAATGCTTCGAAAATACATATTTATTTCTTAAAATAATCGTATTAAGTAATTTTAAAATACGTTGCACGAAAAATCAATCAAATCAGTCACAAATCCCAATAAATAAATCTTGAACATTACACTAAAAGTGGTAAGTTGTTATAATATCCTATTTTTGTCAAATGAATTACTCATTTCCTCAAGTCTTCATAAATTCATAAAATAAGCGTGACAAAAGTTTTAATCGCATTATTTTATGTCCATTGCCCATTAAATTGTTATAGGTATATTATCAAGCATAATAAAAGCGGCACCGATGACTTGGCCAAGCAAACAAAGTATTATCCCCACTCCCAGTTTAACCAACGAGTTACTGAAAGCGTCGATGTTTTAATATAATACAAAAGTTTCAGTTCTGAAATAACTGTCAATACCAGCGCCCGTCAGTTATTCATACTCGACGGGAAATCATTTAAATAATTCTTTGGGTGAAAGGATTCAAACCGTTGGAGGGAATAAATGAATTGTAACTGAGGTACCGGCGAAATACGCGTTTTAAATAAATAAATATTCAAATTACCTACATATTATTAGATACGTAACTTTAAGAATAAATTTGTCAAGTAAGCCTTTTTAAGACCGCCGCACGTGTTTTTTTTTACTGGAAAACTTTGCAAATGAAATCATTTCGGAACTTTTTCTAGCAAAAAACAAATGAGGCGGTCTTGGGAAGGTTTACCCATAATAATTATTATAACGTAAAAGTGTTAAGCCGATTAATAAATAGTCGAAATATAGCATTCTCGTTGCACAAACAAATAAGAACTGTCAAACATAATGTGAAATTAAGTGAACAGTGATCATGAAAACGAATCAATAAACTCTCAATTGAGTTATTACTCCACCTCAGTTGATATCGGCTTCAGCATCGAAAACCTGATAACCTTCTTTAGAATAATTACCAGGCTTGATCTGGATGGGATAACCACATTGTATCCACCAACCTGTCATCAGTATATCTACGACGACTCGACTGAGCATTTCCATTGGATCAGCAATACTAGAGTCTCTAAGCAAACTCCTCTCTAGAACTCTTCAATGCCAATTGAAAGCAGCAATCGCACGCAAGTAATCACCAACTCAAACCTTACTGAAGTCATGTATTCATCACCATCAGGTATGTGTTGTACATAAATCTGAATTCGAGAAACCACACAGGTAGAAAAGCACCAGGACGCAAGGAAAGGTGGACGCAGGCAAACCAGAAGCTTACTCAATCAATCTGCGGCATATCTTTGTATTTTAAATTAGTGGACTTGTTGATTTTAAAATAAAACTTTTCAGCAATTAATAACCTATGTCTCAGAACAAATTCTAGCCACGAGATATCGAGTACATATATTTTTTTGATTAATCAAAAGAAATAATATGTGTAGGAAATATTAGAAAAGTAAAATCGTCTTTCAGTGTTAATCATTAAATCTCCACAGTGCTTCAAGGATTCCAATTGAATTGCAGTTTCTTCTAAAAGATATCAGTAGATAGAAGTCATAAAATGACTGTTTTAAGTAGATAATAATATATTACCTGGCAATATAAATAAGTATTCGTACACTTAACCTGTAAAAACCACTTGCAGGTCAGTATATTGTTTAGGTTAGTGTTTAACGGACACGGTGTGATAGCCGTTCAACGAAGCAAGTCGATTTGTCCAGGAAATGCATAGATTCCATTCAAAGGGTGCATTTCGATAGGCACATTTAATTAAAGAAGACAATCAGTTTTAACTATCAATTGTGTGTGAACAACTCATTCCATCGAAGTTTATCTTGCAAAACTTTGTTATTTGTACTTTTAACAAAGCTATCCAAAACTGATTAAAGATGTTTAATCACAATATATATATATACTTATATATAAGTTTGCTCATTATTCTGAGTATTAAACTAAATATTATGCAAAATTACTTATTATATTTAATATGATTTCAGAAACAGTGTAATCGCGCACAATCTTCCAAGTACTGCAATTCATCAGAAAAACAGCATCTACCAGCAAAAGGAAGCCTGTTTTGGGAAATCCAAACTCATTGGATTAAGAACTGAAGATATGGCGTTAACAAACCTTCGTCAAATAATGAATTTACAGAAGAAAAATATGAATTTTAGCAGTAGATTTACCGTTCTGAGGATTGGTAACTCCACCACCGTTGGCCTGGCATTGTGACCGCCAGCGGTTGAGGAGTTCCTTGGCCTCGGAGCGCTTTCAGCACTCGTCACTATTGAGAAGAGCTTTTTGTGTTTGTGAATAATGTGATTTACTTAATACAAGGATCTAAAAATATTGGTGAAAAATATGTGTATAAATATTTTAGTTTACAAGTGCCTTCAAAGATGTCACTACAAAAGATAAATTATTATAGTGAAATATAATTGTTAATACAAAATATTTTATTTTTTTTAGCCATATCCACTAACGATGTAGAGCAAGTGTGCCCAACCTTTTTTCACTGGGTGCTACTTTTCTATCTTAAGTTTTCTCGGGATCGACTCCTAACATGATTCTTATAAGAAATTGTATTTAGAGTTTTTTTCCCTTCAAACATAAAAATATTCTTTAAATGCAAAATATCACTAGATATGTGCATACAAAATAATTAAATTTGATTATTTTCTTAACATGCTATTTTTTAAATCAAATTATTTTTGGAAGGAACGAGAAAATAATAGTTTTTGGAATCAGCGATTGACCGATTGGGCATCCTTGACATAGATAGAGTATACGATCTCCTAATGGGGCTATATTCAACAAAAATCATTCTATGACAACAACTTGTTAAATCTTTTTTTTCTTAGAGAGTAGAACGATGGGGCTAGGATAGTACTAGTGATCAGCTTATCCTACGCCTCATTTTTTTAGGATCGAACGTGTGGAAGAGGATATCGAACATCACATACATCATTGCTTTCAAACACAAATCTGTAAATCAATAGAAAAATTAGTTTATGAAAATGTCCGTACTGTGATACAAGCTCGTAAGCACTGCAAAGAAAGTAAAAAATGTTGACCACTCAGTTGCAGGTCTAGCAAAACTGGGTGTAGAAAAATCATTTGTTGGTCAAAGAGTGAGTATCCCTGAAGGAGTCATCAATAAGAGTTAAATATCGTTAAAAAAAGGGTATTGATATAAAGTAAAAATATAGATTTTATTTCTATTATATATGTATTACAAAATGTTAAGAGCACAATAAGTTTCATAAAATATTTTCTATTGGGTAGCATATCTATACACAAACCTCTAACAAATTGAGATCAATTTAGCATTTTAAAGCATGGATTCCATCATTCAGACATCTGAAGATAAAACCTGCAGCAGTCTTGAAACCTCGAGTAAGTACCACCAACCCCAACACGGATTCTTCCCAAAATGCCTCATTTAGACCAACCGAATACGCGACCTAGAGATTGAACTTATTCAAATACAGTAATACCCCCCTTTACGCGAGGGATACGTTCCGAAAAAAATCGCGTTAACTGAAATTCGCGTATATCGAGGTTTATACATAGTCAAAATTTAATACAAAAAAATACAAATCATTTTAATCAATCACTTTAATTCTAAGAACACTTTATGCAATACATACTCTTATTTTTTACGGAAAAATACATCTATTGTCTTTTGGGTAGCGTTTTGTTTACGTTCTTGTAAAATACGTTCATAACACCCAATACTGTTTTTAATTGTTTGACACACGGTCATCATTATTGTCTATACTCTGCAATATGTCCAAACCTGAATAAACTTTCATCTTCAATTCCAAAGTGACGCTTTTACGCTCTTTTTTCTTTACAGGCGGCATTTTAACGTAGGGTTAAATTATGTATGTATGTATCTCCAATAAATGTTACAACAAAACTGCCAGCCGACCGAACTAACATTACGGAACAAATGAACACACGAAACGAACGAGGAAATCCCCATAGAACAAAGTCGAAGGACGGGGAATTCCCAATTCTTCAAAGAGAATATTCAGAGAAAGCAGGGATCCCGCGACCATAGAGAAGTTAATGACTAAACATGTTTATACGCACACTTTCGCGTAACGCGAGGCATTTGAGCGCGAAATTTGAAATTCGCGTTATAGTGAAACCGCGCTTAACGGGGTCGCGCTAAGCGGGGTATTACTGTACAAAACAATCTGTTTATGTCCTAATGATAGTCCTGATTTGGACATGTACTGCGAGTGTCCCAGGTAAGCCTAAGTCTCGCCTGTCACTTCATCCAAATGGATGGATTCCGGTACCCTGAAAACTACTGATGGGTAGTAAAGTAGCCAGCAGTTTGATGGCACTGTGTGGTGCTCCGAATAGAAAGTGTAAATGTCAATAAACAAAAAATACTATAAAAAATATAAAACAATTGAGGTACGATCATAAAATGAATTGACAGATCACTGAAAAATTCAACTATGGTAGTAAATAAATGCTTAATGCAAAATACCGTAGGAATCACACGACAGTAGATAGAACCGCAAGCTTGCTGTAACTCTAATTTTGGCAAACTTTTTGGGCTCACGGACCACAAAATTCACAATTTTAATCCAGCGGACCACTTACTGGACTTTAGTGTTAAATATTATATATTAAAATAAAAGTGATCAAATGCGTCTAAAAATGCACCTAGTTCATAAAATAAAATTTAATTATAATTACATTTAACAAAGTAGTTTTTCATGTAACTGTTCTTCATACTCAACCATGACAAAACAGAGTATGAGTGTTTTGTTTGTAATATCAGTAAATTCGTCAAGTTGAATTGAATAAAACGATGATTATTCTGGTGGTAGGATTAGAAAATTAAAATAATGTCAGATGTTGTAGATGACTCGGAAGAGTAAAAATTTTTTGTCAGAACAAATTAATTTGAAATAGCAAAAATTTTCCATTTTATGGTAGAAAATTATAATTTTGACCAAAAGATGTCATTAAGAAAGTCGGTAAGTGATAGAGATTAGCCATAAACTGCACTCAAGGACCTATTTGAATGAAGATAAATGTGTTAGTAAAGAAAACTATTATGATTATGCCTGAAGCTTTTCATGAAATATTGGCTTTAATCAAAAGTTGGTGCTAAACGGATAAATTTCAATCAAATTATTCACATCAATGGTTTGTTTAACCTTTTCACTACTTACTAGAATTAAGAGACATGTACATCTGGAAGACATTATATAAACTTTCCGGCGATCTTCTATATCTAAATCATCGCAATCAAAATCATCATCTTCGACTACTAAAATCACAACCTTAAACTCGAGACCTTTAATGCTTAAGAAATAGGGAAACAAAAAGTGACATGGTTGGCCATCTAGCAAAAATTCCTGAGCGTGAGCAGTTGCTATCGGTCTGTAATTATTTTCACGAAAATAACCAGAAATCGCCTGATTCAAATTCTTTGGCAGGTACATTCTATTTACAATGAAAGGTATCACACACAGATCATTAGGACAGACACCTTTCGTAGATAACAAATCAATTATCACTTTAACCATACAATTAAATGTAGGACTCTCATACTCGCAGAGATCATTAGACTTAACGTTGAATTGATCAGAGTTCACCCAATATGTTGGTGGTCCACTAATATCATGACCTAATTCAATAGTCTTAAAGAACATAGACGCTTGATGGGCTGGATTTTTGTAAAATTCACTGAAAATTTTGTAAATTTTTCCAGTGCTTCTCATCACTTTCGACAGAACAATATGAGGATATTTTAGAACATGAGGTGAAAACTTTGGAATGTACACTGTCACCTGGTTCATGTCTACTAAAAACCATAACTCTCCATAAAGTTTACGCTCTTGAGCTATTTTTGGCGAATGTGTTACAATGGTGTCATGCACAACATCGCTACTTGCATTGTTATAGCATAATTCATATTCTTCATCCGAATCAGTCAGTCTAGAATTGTATATTTTAGCAAAAGTATTTTCAATTATTTGCTCATTAAATGCAAGGCAAACAGCTTCACATTCATCCATAAAGATGTGTCTATACTTTGAATTATTGTGTTGCATAAATTGATCTCCACTGATAAGGAATCGTTCGGTGTCCACGAATTTCGACAACTCAAGTTTGACTAGTTTTTGACAAAAATCAGCTCTGTAATAAGTAAAACACTAAATTATTAGTCATAATGGCGTTAATTAAATATTGTTATTTTTAGGAATGGCATCTATACCAAAGAGAAAAATTAAACTTTGGTTGACCAATCACACTTAACAAGGAGCATTATTATATCGACAATGGAAAGGAAAAAGGACGTAACCCACACATAAAATTTTACAGGAGGCGCTAAAAACGTGTTTTGATGATTTTGTGACATATGCAAATTATGAATTATAAACAACTTTGAAGTGCACGGAGACTTCTAAGCTGGTGTTTAATTGACATGACCTAATATTAATGAAAGAAATTGTCTCGGAAAAACCTTTATTTCAGTGTTTTTTCTTGGTTTTCATTTTTTACAAGGTCATCCTTTTCAAACATAAAAGCTAAATTTAGATACTTATTTGGCATTTTCAGCTTCCATCCTTTAGAATGTGTGTCAAGTTATATACAGTGATTATCGAAAAAAAACTGTTGTGGAAAATTGAGGGTTACGTCCTTTTTCTTTTTCACAGTCGATATAATAAAATGTGCTACATACATGATTATTATTATTTGTAATGAAACCCGTGTAATACTACAATAATAATTATACATCAAAATTTAGTGCTTATTTATAATTCCTATTTTTGTATCAAAGAGAAAAATATTTTTTATGTTTCTATTATTTGTGGTCATTTATATATATTGTTTTTCTTAAATTGAACATAACGATTAATTCCTTAATTTCCTGGATTTTTTAACATCTCAAACTTGTCAAGTTTCGCTATTTACAATTTTTTAAATGAGAACCTTTAATTTTTAATTATGCTCTTTTTTGAAGCATTATAAAAGTAAGCAAATACATATTTTGAGTATTGACACCGTCGTAAACAAAAAATATCTGCCACGCACGTTTACAAAATACATGTACCCTGTAAGGATGGGCGAGACCATATGGTCACACGGCTTTTCTATATGAAGGCGAATGTTTTTTTTTAAATTATTTTTCCTAGGTATAAAAAGTAGTCGTAAAAATTTCAGATGCTGTCTTACCGAATGCCTGGCCAATAACAAATAAAAAGTGCTTTGTTTTTTTCATTGAGCAACCCGCACTCATGCAAGTTTTTTAATTTTTGCAATACAAGCAATGTTTTCCCTGTGCCAGCAGCTCCGTGAACTGTTGTTGGTGATCCATCTGCATGTGGCTTCCTGTACATGAGACTCAACTGCTCCTGTGTCAACAGTGCTATCAAACTTTCATGGATCTCATTCACGAATACACCGCAACTCATGATGATGAACCTGGAATAAAATAATAGATCCCATTGAGGACTATGGGAAATTTTTCTAGCCATAAACAACCTCGATTTGGTTTAAGGAGAAAGGCTTTACAAAATAACAGTGGGCCAATTTATTAATTTTCTAAGCATTCATGTGCTGTAAAGGATGAACAGTACAAGCAATTAGCTAACCGTTTTCGCTGTGTCTCGTTTATTGTGTGAAAAGTGTCCTTGCTGGGATCCGAACCAATATTAAATGAATAGATGCTAGGCCCCGTAGTCATTATAAGGTCAAAATATAGTTGATAATTATCAACTTCACGCCATCGTTAGAACTATATGTAAACAGATTCAAATTTGTTAATATTCTAACTTAGAAGATATAAACAGCACTCATATGAAGTATCAGTGATTTCTTTGATTCTTTTTTTCTTCTACCTTTATAACTATAAATAAAAAATATTTGAATTGATTATAAATCAGAGACACATATACCTTTTGAAGACAGAATCAAACTGAGCTTTGTCCACTGACTCTCCCCGTAGCACGGTCTTATAAAACCAATCATTGAATACTTCTTGGTTTGATATTGTGTCGCAAAAAACATGCTTTCCACTCTCTGCCTCCCACCTTTTGATCTTTTCGCCGAGTGGATTCTTGGTCCACATGGATAAATACGGCCAAAACAAATAGGAATGAATTTTTTCTATTGGTGTCCGACAACAACTATTCAAAACTGTCTGGTGATCGCTCAACTGTTGAATACCACATCTTTTGGTGTTTTTAATGGCTTCTGGCGTGCTGACCACTAGTCCAGATTCAGTATCATTGCATGTAGATTTCACTTCAATAAGGGTAATGTAATATTTACCTGAAAATAGTCAGTTTGTGTAATCTAAATGGTATAAGTGCAACCTTATTTAGGCATTAATTTTTCAACAAATTAGTATATTCATCTAATCAAATCTTCCAAAAGGATCATTAATGTATAAATTTAAAAAAAAAAGTGTTTTTAAAACATAACATTTCACAAAGATTCATATATGTCCACAGGAATAAATAAATTAAATTCAAATCACAATTGGATTGTGCTTTTTCGCAATTCTACAAAAACAACACAAATACAATACGAAGACTGTTGTACAGTGGAACCCCCAATTACACTACCCCGAATTACGCGCTGGCTTGAAATATTCGCCGCAAATCCCCAAATTGCACTGTCGCATTCCAGTGTCGTTGCTGTGAGACGGTCGTCTGTGCGGCGCATACAGTCAAATGTTGGCTAGCGTTTGTGTATTCAACATGTGCCAGGCTATACACGTATAGCCGGGTGACTGTATATGTGTTGGATTTTGGCTCGCTTTGCATTTTATTATTTAGTAACTAAATATTTCGTCCAAAATTTTTTTTTTCAAAACTAAGAAAATCCTTAGTTTTGCATTTGTTGCGGAAAAAGGCAAATCCTTCATTTTGTATGAGATTCACTCCCCCAATTACACTACCCCGAATTACACTGTCCCGACTTTAATGCAAATGGGGGTTTTACTGTACTTATTCTCATCTGAATTTTTTTAATTGACATATTTTCTACCTACATACAATTAAGAATTGAGAATAGCTTTTAAACAACTTCAACCATTGAACTTCTGACATCTATCGATGACAAACTGACAAACTGACATTTAGTTTATTGCAATTGATAAAATTCAGCTCACTAGAATATTTAAAATGTCTGAGGAATTTTTAAGGAATGAATATTTTCTCAATCGCCTGTTGTGTAGGGAGAGTTGAAAGAAATAAATATATTCCGTTAAACACAGACATTGCTTCGTTAAGAATATGTCCGCAAACGTATCGCTGTACATTTTCCATTTTCAAATATCTTTTATTAAAATTAAAGGTGAAGAACTGCACCAATTTATAACTTTAAAATGACCATTACCCGTTAACAAAAATTTTATGATATTAATATTTCTCTTTTGTTATTGTTTAATATATTAATCAAAAATAATTATGGCGTTTTGATTAAAATGAATTAGTTTATTGAACAAAAACTAGAAATCACCGACTAAGTTTACCAATGGTGCTGTATCTGCTTATCGCTTCTTATGCATATATACAATGAACGGGTAGTGGAATAAGAAATGCTTCAATAAACTGAGATATTTTAAGAATTCTTGTTAATTTAATTAGACTTAATCAAAACTTCTAATATTTTTTCTCATTAATAGATGTCCCTGTACCGAAATTAAACCCTTACTTACAATTTTTATTAAAAGATGTCACCATAATGAAAGCATCAGTAATGTTTGGCACCTCAATAAAATTAATTGAAGCTTAACGCCCATCTTACCTTCAAATATATTAAAAACTACAAAATCATGCTCCTTCATTTTTAGTTTCGGGTCAAAATCCTTGTCAGCATTATATTTCTTTTTAGGAATAAAATTGCCATTGGTTATACTTTCTGCATTTTTATTCACAATCTTCTTTGGCTTTTTCTTCTTTGATTTTTTTTTACGGGAAGTTTTACTGTCATCTTTTTTGGGTTTCTTATCAAGGTCAACTGCTCCAGCATAGCAGATACCCTGAAAGCAGGCTTGCCACATTGACCCAGTGCTATCGGGTGGACAAACCACTCCACAAAACCTATTGAATGTGTCTTGCTCTGCTTGGGCTGCTTGAATTTCTCCTTTTGGAGCAAATATGTGAGGAATGGAATAGTTAGCTGTTTTTGATCCATTTGAAGGCATCGGGAACTCTCTAGCCATATAGCTGAAATATTATAAAACATATTTGAGGAGCAAACATTCAAAAAGTGTTTTGTCACACAGATACAAAGCTTGGAAAATGATGATTTAAGTGTTGCAAAAGTGACGGTTTGTATGAATGTGTCAACTTTATGATTTCATTTTAATATGAAAAAAAACCTTTTTGAACACTAATTTTGATTTCCATTCATAGGTTTTATTATGGACTGTCAGAATTGATATAAAACGCCATTTTTCAAAATTTGTGACAAAACACTTTTTGAATGTTTGCTCCTCATTTAGCAGATTGGTAGGAAATTATGTGAACATATATGTACTTGGGAAATGGCTGTTTACCTTCGGGGCTTGATCCAATAGCAATATTTAATGATAAATACAAAATAATTAATTTTGTTTTAAAAAAGAAGAAAAAGTTTAAGGTTGGGAAGATTTAGATAAAAGTAAATGTATTAAAACACGTATTATTTCACTTTTATGGTGTTCACTGTCAATACTTGGTGGAAAGGCATTATATTAATATTAATATAGACATTGCCAGTGACGTTCCTAGGCTATGTGCCGCCTCTAGGCAAAGTTTAAAATAACGCTCTCACTATTCAAAGTATATTTTTTTGAAATTACCTTATCTGCCGCCTATAGTGCTGAGATCTGTAAATGTCACATTTAAAAAAGATTTTTGCGATAAATTGAACTACTGTTTACTCATCGGTCATAATATTATTACCATTGAAAATGTTAATTGACGGCATTTTTTTATCAAAGACATTGAGCCATCATTTTTATTCTAAACTAAATTCGTGTGTCAAAAATAATCAATCATTTAAAAAAAAAACTGTGATCATTTGCCGCTCCCTAGAACATGTCGCCCCTAGGCAACTGCCTACTCGCCTATGATTTCGGAACGTCCCTGGGCATTGCATTATATAATATAACTTATTATCTATTAAGTATTTATTTTACAAACTCTTCACATACAAATATGAGTAAATAAAGCTCTTCATGACTTTGATGATTCTAAGTTTTTGAATTGCAAATCTCCTTGGTATCTTGCACAGTATTGATGAAACAAGTGACTTATTTACAATAATTCGTGTAATTGATAGAATCTAGCTTCTAGATAGAATCTAGAAACCGGTCCTGATCTAATAAAATTTTATGTGGAAAAAGTACTAAAAATCTTTTATTATTTTTATTATAATGCCTTTCCACCAAGTATTGACAGTAAACACCTTAAAAGAATCTAGCTTATTAGGATTTTCAAAACATCCATTATTATTATGTTCTTATTCTTCATTGACCATATTCGCTGCTTATGTGGAGGGCCGTCACATGGCACCTCCTTGTTTCCCTGTCTCTCGCCAATTGCTTTGCTTCCTCCCATGACATGCCAGCACCCTTCTGTTACGCCGAGTACATACTATGGATAGTACCCAACAGTCCTCCAGAATGCCGGAATCCCACTATCCGGAAGAAGACACAGGCAGGGTTAAAGCTTTCCGGAAGCATCCGCAGCATGTGACCAAGCCAGTTTCAACGTCTCTCCTTAGCCACTTAGACAGGGTGCTGTCTTTTACGTTCCCTAGTCTCCGAGTTCCTCACGAAATCAAGCCACCTCACCCCCATTCTCCGACGCATGCATCTGTTCTCGAAGCTCAGTTATAAGGTTTTTCTGAGTCTTCGTCAGTTGCAATGATTCACTGCCGTAAAAGCAGCAATGGTAGAATGCAAGCGTTGTACAGATGGCATTTGGTTACCAGATTTATCAAATATGATCAGTACCGGTGCAAGGCTATTTGGCGCCCTAGGCAACGGTTATTGGCGCGCCCCATTAAAACAAATTGTGGAATATTTTTTTATATGCATGTCCGCTCTCAATGTGAATCATGTGGCCTCCTAATGGAAGTATCTCAAAAGAAGTTTTTACGAGAACTGGTTGTTAGTCAGTCGCTCAACCTACCTTTTTCGAAGTATATATAATACGATACATAATTATAACGAACAGATACAAGCAGTGACCTCCTATTTGTTTGCAATAAAAAAATCGTATTTCAACCAAAACGCATTATTTATTTATTTTTTAACTTTTAAGCAAAATCAAATACATTTATACCAACATAAACTTTGTTATGGTTATTAAATGCCTCTCTTCATGGGAGGGCTAACGACTAGGTCCTAAAATCGGTTTAAATGGTTGCCACATATATGATAAATTGAATTAATGAATAATTCGTTATTTTTACTGATCAAAAGTGAGACATAACAACTTTACACGACAGACCTGTGGTTGGGGAAAACATAAAAAAGTAAACAAAAATAACCACGTAGTCCATGTGATAAAACGCGGCGTACAGTGTGTTATCGTAATGTTGTAGGCGTGACGACTGTGACACTTCTAAATACCAAGATCACTAGCTGTTAGTGAAATTTATTTAAGTCACAGTTGTAAGTACCGGTGGATCCTTCACCAACCGGAATGTAGGACCTACAACGCCGTTTTATATAATATATACAAGCATGTTGATTATAGCAAAAATGTCAAAGTACTTTCGCGGTTATAGTGCGGGAAACATTTCAATTTTAGCCAGTAGTGAACTGCCAAAGAAGCTCGCTTAATATCAAAACAATTTTCGGTGTTCTGGGGAAGGAGTGTGATTTTTATCACTCCTAAGCAATACTTAAATAAGCAATCGATTATTGCTTAACTCTTAGAAGTCCTATGTCGAGCTGGACTCGACATTACAGATTTGGCAATGTTTTTTTATTTACTGATATTTTTTATAATATATTTTTTTTTTCATCCAAATATTACCAATACGCATTGTGCGCAAGATAAATTTTGCTATACTGAAACGTTCAAAATATTTTTTATTATAATTATACGATAATCAATTAATTAAAGACGAATTAATGTGAAAACATATTTCAATTAAGGACTGCAAAGGGTTAATACACTTATAATATGTAAAAATGTTAAATTTACCGCTAGCTTATCAATATAAATGCTTAAAAGTGTACTTCTGTGTGTACTGAAGCTGTCTTAGATAATATAAAATTCAGAAATTGCAGTAATGTACTAATTTGATCTGAGAATATTGTTTTCTCTTAAATAACCAAGGGGACTAGCCGGCCTTGGTAAAAATTAACAAGGGGCTCTCCTTAGCCCCTTCTAGCCCACCCCTGATTTAAGCTTTCATAAATAGGGCGGGAAAATACATTCACGCTTGGGGCAAAAAATGTTTGGCGCCAGCCCTGTATATGAGATAACTAGACCCGCTAATACTACGATCGACAGTCAATATTTTAAGCTTGGATCGAATGAAGTTTTTACTACTATACAAATGCTAAATCTGCCGAAATAATTAAAAAGATTTTAAGCTCCTGGTTGCTCAGTTGCTCTACCACTATTTTTTCGAAGAGAGTAGGAATATAAATAACAAAGGATTGCGCGACCTGTCCTCACAATAGTGGTTAGACAATCGCTCTCGCTACGTCCCGCTATTGTAGAATTGGGTCCCAAACGTATACAGATAATAAAAGTACACCCATCCCTCGCTTAACACGGAAGATAGGTTCTGCTATATCACCGTGTTCAACGAAACCGTGTTAAGCGAGACTAACAAATGTGAGAAAAAGAGAGGATAGGTTCTTTTTTAGAAATATTAAAGAAATTGGTAGATAGGACTGAAAATTTATTGAAACATTATGAACACAGATAAAAGATATTATTCAATGTCACTCTCACTAGAAGATATTAATATGGGGATTTTTATCAACAGAGTGGGCAACGAGAGACTAAATGTCTGATGCATTATTTTCAGGTACTATTTTTTTTACATTTAAAATGTAAAAGATATACCCTAACCGTTATTCTTAGAAATTCCCACAGCTGTGCGCACGTCTGCAAAGCAAGATTTAATCGAAAAAAAAAATCTTCAACAAAACTGAAACCGTGTTAAAGCGAAACCGTGCTAAGCGAGTATCGTGTTAAGCGAGGGATGGGTGTATAACAAAAGCAATATAAATACGAGATTTACTGATTTCGGAAAAGGTGCTTTTAAATTTACATTTAATTTGACCACGGTTCAAGAACGGTTCTCTGCCAATGATCATTTTTCAAAACCCAGAACCTATCTTGCCAAATTGACTGTCTTACCAATAATTACAGCTGTGAATGCCGTGAAACAGTAAAAATCAACATGTGTACATATAACAATATAAATAGTAAGAACACAATGAAAAAACATTTTTTTTTATTTAGTACTCACTCGTTGATCCCATCGTCAATTGGAACGCTCCCGTCGTCATCACTGCAATACGCCTGCGTTGCCGGTAAATAAATACGCTTGGCTTGTATTTTTTTGCGATTGTGAGCAGCCATTTGCTCTATGAGAAATAACAATCATAACACTGATAATTATTCTTTTTTGTTTATGAATAATAATGTTAACAGAAATTTTGAAAATCGAATTTAGAACATAAAACAATTTTATCGTGTGTTGTCATTCAGACGTCGGTGTAAATATATTTGTAAAGTGGCCCTATTTTATCAACAATATTAATTTAGTTTACACGTGAGTGTGCAAAACTTTTTAAAGTAAACAGAACGTTCCGCGAGGAAGTAATATTTTTAACTAATTCGAGAACATCGTTTAAGCACCATCTACTTTTAAAATTGTGCACTATTATACATCATCCCACGCATGCTTAAAAAAATAATGAGTAAGCTCAGTATTAATGAAGCACCGATAAATCTTTTTTTAACCATGCCCGTTCTCAATGTTGGCCATATCTTCCCCTGAGAGCTGTACCGGGACAACTAAAAAATATAGTATTGAGATCTATGCAATGTGCAATGTTTTAAGATGTTTTAATGTGGTTTATCTTAAATAAACAGGAGATTCTTCTCTATAAGACAAATATCCCACTACATTATATCAGAACAAAAACACACATTTTTATACATGCCCCAGTACAGCTCTCACGCAACAAAATGTACTACTAATGTATTTTTTCTCAACATATGTTTATTTACGGAGGGATATAACGATAGGGCTGCTTGTACCTACATGATTATTGATTAGATAATCGCTCTTGCTATACCCCGTGATAAGGCATCGAATGGGTAGAAGGAAATTGAGACATCACAAACATCCATGCTTTGAAACAGAAATCCATTTTCGATTAAAAAATGAAACTGCCCTTACGAACCATTCGAACGTTTGAGCATCGTGACAGAAGCCGACGGCGTAGACCACTGGACCAATGTTTAAAATCTATGTTAATAAAGTGTTTTTAAGGGTAACTATAACGGTCCAAATTTCGAAATAATAATATAAGATTGCTCACTTTTAAGGTGTCCACTGTCTATACTTGGTATTGCATTGTCATATGGCGTTATATTTAAAAAATATATATACATTTGTACTAACCCCACTGTAATGTTATATGATCAGGACTGGTTTCGCTGACAACGAGCATTATCAACTGATAAGATAATACGATATTACAGTGCTATGTATAACAGAACAAAATAAAATTATTAGGGTGTAAAAAAACTTTTGGTAATGAAAGATACAAAATATGAATCAGTGGCACTAAATTGACTATAATTTAAAAAAATATTACCTCCTTAAATTAATATGAAATCTCATCAAAGAACTAGTTAGTTTTTGGTGGCTAACAATAAAGAAAAACCGCCTTAACTTAATTAGCAATTATTCTTTGGTGAGATTTAAAATTATTTACTTATTTATTTTAAATAAAAACTTTAATTTTAAACGAGGCTTAAAATTATTTTTATTGCTAGTCGTTTTGAGGTATTAAAGTACCCTGTAAATTATGTTTTATGTAATGTGTATATAATCATATAAAAACCATAATATGTAGATCAGTTTATTTATGTTCGGAAACTAGCCATGGAAATTCAACATTACATTCCATTCATTTTAGCTATCTGAATAAGGAATCAAATTAAATACACTCGACTACTTTTTTACACGCTCGATGCGTTCCACAAAAAAAAACGTGTAAAGAAAAAGGTAGAACTCGTACAAAAATTAAAGATTGGTTCATTTAAAAAACCGTGTTATTTGAGAACAGCAACATTGTGCTACAGAAAATAGTCAAAAAAAGACAATAATGAATACCCAACAAGTAAATTACACAAAAAATTGTTCGTGTATTTAAATGTCTTTCCTTGTTATTGAGTATGTTGTTAACTGTTAACTATCAACGTTGGAAATCATTACATTTATTAAAATAAAAAAATACGACAATTTCATGAGCTCCTGTTCTGTTTCACACGTATCATTTGTAATACCAAAAAAATGCATTTTTTATACATTAATTTAATTTACAAAAAGAATCGTAGTCACCCGTTTGTACGACTCCAACTTCACTTAAAACCAGGGCTGTGGAGTCGGAATTACGGTCGGAGTCGTTGAGTTGCGGCTTTTTGGCTAGAGTCGGTGTCGGAGTCGTGAAAAATGAGCGGATAGAAAATATTTTGAAAAATATATTTAATGATGTGTATTCAATCGAAATAGTCCAAAGTGTTGACATTACATGCTTGGCTGACTAAAGATGATCTGATGGAATACATATGTATATATAAGTTAAAATGAAATTATTGAAAAAATTCTTAGGAGTCAAAGTCGTCTTTTTTTACACGACTCCACAGCCCTGCTTACAACACCAAAGCCCTTCAAGGCACTCCAGTAATAAAAAAGAAATCGATAATAAAATATTTATTATAGACAATAAATACATGAAGAATTTAAAATGAGTGAATGGTATAAATGTTATGTTTGAATATTATTTCATGAAATATAACCGCTCCTGCATATACAAGGGGTGCATTGATCCAATGCCACATTGACCGGCCGCCACTGGTCTTTATAATAATTCAATAAGTAATTACTACGAATCAAAGAATCACTATGTTTTCATTTATTATAGAATACATATTTTATGATAGCAAAAATATTTTCAATTAAATAAAAAAATATACTTAATTGTAAATTATTAAAAAACACTTAAAACTAAGCCCCGTAATTTATTTTCAAAACCGCAATTGGCGGTGTCGGATTGTGTTATTGTCACCCAAAAAACAGGCGCACTATTTACTATCTCTCTCTAATGTCGTGATTTATAACCGCAAAAAAATATTTCATACACAGTGCAATAAATTGTATTAAAATAGATAAGGCCTCTATAGAAAGCACCATTCAATTAATCGTGTTATTCGATTCACTTTCACACTTGTTCGTTCTCGACTTGGAAGACGCAAGGTGTACTTACAATTTTTCAATTTGGAATAAGCCTTCTGCAGTGACAGCTAAAATGGTGGCAAAATCAATAACGGAATCTATAACTGAGGTAAATCACACGGCGCTAAGTTATACGGGTTGTACGGTTCTCACACATTTCCATCAATCAAGTAAGGCGGACATCTGGTAAGCCATATGAGTGGATATAAACCAGATAAGACAGAAGTACTCCATTAAGGTCTAGATTCTGGAGGCAGAAACAGATGATGGTATTGTTGAACATTGCCGCATCACATTAAAATGCCGTCACTTTGGACAGCATTTGTTGCCGGCAGCTGTTGCTAGGTGTCCAGCATTACTGCATTTGATATGTGGAGGAGTTTGGATAGTCATATATCCAATCGTTAATTGATGACAGTTGATGATAAAGAAGAAGAATGTAATATGATAAATATTTGTTCTCAAAATTTAAATGACATTGAATGGATAGTTTTCTATTATTTTATTCACGTCAATAACATTTTTCACATTTACACTGCTCACCAAGATCAAAAGACAAGAACACCTGGACGCCATAATATAAACTTTTCTTTTATCTTCTGTATCCAAATCAGCACAGTCAAAGTCTTCTTCCTCAATTACCATAACAACAATCTTGAACTCCAATCCTTTAACACTCAATAAATTAGGAGCCAATAAGTAATTCAGTGTGCGATTCAAAAATAAATATTCCGTTCTAGATATTGCGCAAGGCTTAAAACCATCGGTTACAAAAAAAGTAGATAAACCTTCGTTTATATTTTTTGAGACATCCGTATCTGTGACAAGAAACGGTATAACACATAAATCATTAGCCTAAACCCCTTTTGGTGATAATAAATCAATAACCACCCTAACCAAACCGTCAAAAGTTGGGCTGTAAAATTCAAACTGAAGCTTAGATGCATCATTGAATTGGTCATTATTTACCCAATAGACTGGTGGGCCGATTATGTCATGGCCCAAAACAAGCGTATTAAAGCGTATTAATATAACGGAGCTAAATGGGACAGAGCCAAATTTGGTTGTTTATAAAACTCGCTGAATACTTTGTAAATATTTCCCGTGTTTCTCATTACCCTTGACAGAACAATGTCAGGGCATAAGAGAATCTGCGGTGAATGTTGTGGAAAATAAGCAGCGATCTGATTGATGTCCACTAAGAACCAGAGGTCTCAGTAGACTTTCCCATCGTCGGCGTTGGGAAAAGTTGATCGCTTATTTTGGCTATTTCCAAATTCTTCATTTGATTCTTGACAGGACATCAAGAAACTCATCAGGGAACCCATCTCAGAACGACTGATACGAGCTGCCCTTCGGACGACTGATAGCTCGGTAACTGTCCTCCAGTGTTATGCCCCTACGGAGGATACTGACACACAGGCAAAAGAAAAAAAAATATAACTCTCCATGCGGCAATCTCCACAATCCGTCACAGAAACCGCGTGATCGTTATGGGGGATCTCCATGCGGCAATCTCCACAATCCGTCACAGAAACCGTGTGATCGTTATGGGGGATCTCAATGCGAAAGTGGGAGTTGATTCATTGCTTGGCTCCACAGTGATGGGAAGGCATGGCCTCGGTGTAGCCAACAACAACGGTGAGAGACTCATCGTTCTTACCACTATGAATGAGCTTACCGTTGGCGGTACAATATTCCCCCACAAAGACATCCACAAATATACGTGGACCTCTCCTGACGGTTGCACAATGGCACAAATTGGGCACTTTCTCTACAGCACGTCTCACCGAAGGGAACTTCTCGACGTCCGAACCTAAAGGGGTGCCGATATATACAGCGATCATGAGCTGCTGGTCAGTAAAGTCCGTCTCAGACTCAGACGCCCAGTAAGGCACCCAACGCGAAAGAAAATCGACATCGAGAGGCTACAATCCAACAAGACTTTGACGTCGCTGTGAGAAAGAACATCGTTGACTGTGCTAATGACCGGTGAAGTCCATGCCGTGACCCCATTAAATTGGTCCAGCATAAAGAATGCAGTCGCGTCAGCCGCACATGAGGTGCTTGGAGTCAGAAAAAGTACCCAGCCAAAGTGGATGTCTGACAGCACGTGGAAGCATATTGAAGAGAAAGCCCGGCTTAAAACACTGAGGGATAGTGAGACAGAACCAAATCGAGCCGAGGAACGTCGGACTAACTACCTAACTCCAGGATAAGATAGTCAAAAAGTCTGTTCGACACGATAAACGCCGATCCCTGGACAAGCAGATTGAAGCAGCAGAGATGGCATCACGTAGGAATGAGACAAGAAGACTTTTTTAAATAACACGTGAAGTTTGCGGCAGACGGCTGCCAGCCGCGGGGCCTATCCGTAGTCCCAGCGGAACGATAGAGTCGAGCGTAGGGCGTGCCAAAAAGATCTGGAGAGATCATTTATGCGGGGTGCTAAGCCGCCCACCTCCCTCGGACCCCTTTGATATACCCAATCAAGCCACATTTACGGAAACTCTTCGAGCGTTGAACATTCCTGACTATGCGCCGACACATGCTGAGATCTCCTTGGCTGTGTGGCGCTTAAATAACGGGAAGGCGCTGGGCATGGATGGTATACATCCAGAGTTCCTAAAGTACGGCCTGGAGGCGCTTCTGCATCCCCTGCATCAACTTCTTAGTATGGTGTGGGCGGAAGAGGGCTGTCCGAGGGACTGGGTTAATGGCGAGGTAGTTACAATCCACAAAAAAGGTGATCCACTGTGCTGTGACAACTTCCGGGTCATAACACTGCTCAGTGTGCCTGACAAAGTTCTGGCGCAGATAGTACTGGCGAGAATAAGGATTCCAATTATGAGTATCCTCAGGGAAAATCAGGCCGGGTTCTTACCTGGCTGATCCTGCGCGGACCAAATACACAATCTTAGGTGCCTTCTTCAGCAAAGCAACGAATTCAACAGCTCGCTGGCATGTTGCTTTGTAGACTACGAGAAGACCTTTGATAGTCCGCACCGGTCTTCTCTATGGAAAATATTAAAATTGTACGGAATCCTAACCAAGATTGTTGCCATCATCAAATGCCTGCACGAGGGAAGTGAATGCTCCATAAAAATCGATGATATAACTACTGAATGGTTTGGGGTCTCAACCGGGGTCAGACGGGGCTGCATCTCGTAGCTCCGTTCCTTTTCATTATAATTTTTTTTTAATTTTTTTATTTTTAGAGAATATCTGACATTACAGCTTACGCCAATGCGTCAAATACTTTTAAGTTGAAAGATCATACGAGATATACTCGATGAGAATTTTTAAAAGTCACATGAGATAAACTCAAGGAGAATTGACTTCACAAACACCCATGTCTTAGATCTCAAATTAAAATTGAAAAAAATCCAATTTTGACATTGACCTAACCGGGAATCGAACCTAGACCCACCTGGTCGGTAAAACAAGCTCTAACCAACTAGATCACAGCGGGCGACGATAATCTTCGACTTCATTCTGAGGAAGTCAATTCCACCTGACCGAGGTGTGAACGTTGCCCCAATCTAAAGCTATGTGACCTCGAGTATGCAGACGACGCTGTTATATTTGACAAATCCGTCGAGGGTGTTCAAAAGACAATGGATTGACTGCAGAGCAACTCATATCGCATCTGTCTTAAAATCAATGCGAGTAAAACCAATGTACTCTGCAACAGTGCCTGTCCGGACCCACACTACCCTTTGACGAGCGCCGGTCAAAACATCGAAAGAGTCGACGGTTTCAGGTACCTGGGGGTACACATCACGGGAGATGGCAATCCGTGTAAAGGGCTCGCGATCTGACTAGTGATAGCTGGAGCAACCTTTAACTCAATGCGGAAAGTCTGGGACTCACGGCTGTACTCGGTCAGAACCATGTGCCTCCTGTTCAACGTATGTATTTTGACAGTGCTGCTTTACGGTTGCGAATCATGGCACCTTACGAAAGCGCAGAGTAACCGTATACTGTGCTTCGAAAACAGATGTCTCCGGTGAATGCTAGAAGTAAAATGGTCTGACTTTGTCAGGAATACGGAGATTAGAGAGCAGACTAACCAGTCTCTTATTACGTCCAAAATAAAGAAGCGGCGATGGACCTGGCTTGGACACGTGTTGAGGATGCCTCAAGAAAGCCTGAACTCTGCCTGTCTCTTCTTCCAACCGGATGGATCCCGGCGTCGTGGAAGGCCACTGATGACCATCCACAGGATGTACTCAGCGGAGTTACGGGACGCTGGAATGACCTGGGAGGAAGCAAGGAGACTGGCTGGGGATAGAGAATAATGGAGGAACTTCGTGGTGACCATATGCTTCGTATAGGGAGCGGATATGGAATACAAAATAAGTCTAAGGTGTATAAAGACTAATCTAATATATAAAAATGAATGTTTGTTTGTTTGTTCGTATGTTATGCGTTGCCACACCGTTCATTCAATTGCAGTAAAACATTGACAAACTTTTTGCTTGCACTTGCGCGAAGATTATAGGCATAGTAAAATTATTTTACAGTAGGTGGCGCGTGTGCCGTACCATAGACAATCGGCAAAAGACAATCAATGTGTCACATGGTGCAGATGCCTCCGGAGAGACCTCAATTCTGGTGGGATCTCGTCGTCGTGGAGGACTGTCTTGTACTATTCATAGGATGTACTCGGCGTAACTGAGGGAGGCTGGCATGTCATGGGAATAAGCACAACAATTGGCAGGAGGTATGTGGACGTAGGGAGTGAATATGGTTGAATATAGATAAAGAAAATTTTTACCTTTCAAAATGATTAACATTCGCTCAATGTGTTAGGAATAGAGAGAGAAATAATGAGTGTGCATGTTTATCTTCCTGTGTCTGTGTTTTGTTTATATGAGTGTCAGAGTTTGCGCTGTGTTAGTGTTACAGATTGTCTGATGAATATTAATAAAAAATATATATATTTTGTAATGATAAGCTATTGAAATCTGATGGTTCTTTCGGAAAAGTCTCAAAACAAGCAGTTGGTAAAATTCACTTTTATTTAAGTACAAGATTTTTCTTTCTATTTCTAAAAATCACAGTATTTGGTAAGTGAGATAAAATTACAACTTACACAAAATAAATTTAAATTTGAAATTGTTCCATTTTAGAAGATATGCAATAAAATAAAAAACTAAAATACATTTTAAATATAGCTATTATAACAACATAATATTATTATTAAATTTTTATGAAACATATAAATAGTAAGGATCAAAAGTTTCCACACTAATCATATTAGAACTAGGACAAAAATTCAAATAATTTATTTAGTTGTATAAAAAAGTTTATTAGCAGTTCTAAAAAACGTATCGAAATAAAGGGTGAGACGATCGAAAAATAAAAATGATGATAAAAATATATGAAATTTATGAAAACTACATATTAAAATTCGTTGTCAATATATAAATGATTTTAAATGTTGATTGCTATGTACGTATTTAATTAGTGGGAGATTTTTGAATGTAGTTCATTTTCAATTTTTTATTACGCTATCTTAAATTTCTGGTTTACTGTATTATTAAATTTATAATACTTTATTTGTTCTATGTTTGTTGTAATAAAATATAACAGATGGCACTGTTTAAAGACAACTTGTGACGAATTATAAAAAAATACAATCTGTTTTATAGTATGTTAGTATTATTATATTAAAATAGTATGCTGTATATAAATGTACATACACTTTATTATACAAGAATATGTATTAATGATAAACCTCTGCATGCATGTATTACTAGAAAAGTTACTAAATACCACTAAAAAGGATGCCTTGTGCAAGGAAACTAATTTATAAGAATAATTATTATGACAGCTCCACCATCTTCAAAAATTTGTTGCATTAATTTTAATATTTTAATTGTGATAGATAATTCATGACTTCAAAATATTTAATAAATGAGTCAGCCCGATTAGGACTTCAATTAAAATGATCAATTTGTCACTAATGTATTTTAATTTTATGTGAAAGGCATAATAACTTAACAATATATTTATTCGTCAATAGTCAATTCAATAGAAATTCCACACACTTTATTCTATTATCTATTGATTCAATTGATTCTTATGTTTGATTATTTGTCCTTCCCATTTATAAACATTAAATTTCTTCAGGAATGGCATCTTTTGCAATTTTGTAACGTTTTCTAGTGAAAAATGTATACCAAGGATTTGGGAAACTTTATTTTATAAATTATCAACCCAGTTCTATCTAAGCATTCTAAGCCTATTTTTAATCATATTTTTGGGATTTGGTGATATTCTTATAGTAAGAGATATATTAAAAATTAGCATAAGTTTGTTTTTCCAAACATTGTCAGAAAGAACTACATAAAGCAAGATAGAGCCAGGTTGATGCAATATATAATATTTCTTTCGTTCTTCCACTAATTGATAAAATTAACAACATATGTAATTCTTTTTGTAATAATGAATTATAATAAACACAATATTTATCTGTGATAACTGCACAATTTATAGAATATCAATTTTAAAAATGTAAATAAATGCATTAAGAAATCCAAATAAATGCAAACGAGTAATGTTAATCTAAAGAATTTTAAATCAGACCAAATTCACAACACTGGGTAAATAATTTGCTATTATTTGCTAACTCATTCCAAAATGGTTGAAAAATAAAACTTGAATTTCATACGCTAAAACATTTAAAAAATATTATTCGTTACATTCGTTTGGAATGATATTTTGTATGCCATAAAGCCAGGTTTGACAATGTTCTGCAAAAATACTTTTAAAATATATTATCATTTACCTTAATGTTTCATGTTTCACCTCTTTTAGAACGAGCCGGTTTTGCAAATCATAGCCTTAAATATTGATTTATTTTATTATGATTTTGATGAAATTTTGATGATTACGCATATCCCTTGATTTACACGATAGATCAGTTCCTTAATTAACATTAATCTAAAACATATTTTTTCACACACAGAGTGAAAAGGTAAAGAAAACTTTTTTATGGGTTGTATTTATTATCCTGAAAAGATCGATTGAAATCGAATACATATCTGTACTTAATTATTTCTTCTATGTATGCCACCGAATCAAAAAAATCTTATGTGAATACTGAAAATTGGTAGCGAAAAAATTGTAATCTTCATTTAATTGACTTTTTTTATCAAGTAGTCATGTCAATCTAGTAAAGTGTTAATCAAGGTTGCGATGTAAGATCACATTTAGAATCATAAGAAATTCATTTCTTTCCCATTGACAATCCTATTTCGGTCAAAAGGTGATGCCAAAGGGATAGTTTTGAATGACTTTGTATTCATCAATAGAATCTTTACATGCCTCGCTGCTGACCAAAATCAAGAGACACGTGCACCTGGACGCCATTATGTATATCTTCCGTCTGTCTTCCATATCCATTTTATCAAAATCGTCTTGCTCTATTGCTAATACTACAACTTTAAACTCTAAACCTTTCACGCGAAGCACCCACGGTACTAAAAAGATATTTGGCTCGCAATCAGACAGAAACTCTTCAACGTGAGCGATAGACGAAGGATGGTAAGTTCCTTTCGCGTAATGTGCAGATATTGCTTCGTTTATATTTTCCGGGAGGTACATCAGTGTAACAACGAACGGCAGGACACATAAATCATTAGGTTTCACTCCTTTTGTGGAGAATAAGTCGATAACTACTCTAATCATACAGTCAAATGTGGGGCTATACAACTCACTCGTGGCTTTAGATGTGTCGTTGATTTTATCAGAATTCACCCAGTATATGGGCGGACCTTTAATACTATGGCCAATATCAATATTGTTCAAATACATCGACGCTAAATGTGAATACATCGGGATCGGATTTGTATAAAAATGACTGAAAACTTTAAAGATAATACCTGTATTCCTCATAACTCTAGATAGTACTATATGTGGGCTTTTAAGGATTTGAGGAGAGAATTTAGGAAGAAACAGTGCTGCTTGATTTATGTCTACTAAAAACCAGAGCTCTCCGAATAGTTTTTCAGTCCGGGCCACCGGAGGATCTTTCCTGACGATTTCGTTCTTCTCTATCGTATACGTGGGCGGAACGCCGTTCGTGACTCTGTTATAGGAAGCGGAGTCGTACGTTTCATCTGGCTCTGTCAATCTGCAACTCTGGATGTTTTCGAATGTCTTCGTAATGATTTCTTCGCTGAATGCTAAGCAAATCGCTTCACATTCATCCATGAATATGTGCCGATACTTGCAGGGAGTCTTTTGCAAAAAATCATTGCGACTGATGAAAAATCTCACAGTGTCCACGTATTGCTCAATATTCAACTTTTTCAGTTTTTGACAAAAGTCAGCTCTGTAATAAAGAAAAGAAATATTTTTTAAAATTTGGTGCAGAATTTAAATAAAAAAAACAATTATTTTGCTTCAAAACATCAAACAGTTAAAGTACATTCTTTGTAATTGCACACTGATTGCAAATACAGTAATACCCCGCTTAGCGCGACCCCGTTAAGCGCGGTTTCACTATAACGCGAATTTCAAATTTCGCGCTCAAATGCCTCGCATTACGCATTACTTTCAAAAATTTATTCAGGTTTGGACATATTGCAGAGTATAGACAATAATGATGACCGTGTCTTGACCGTGTGTCAAACAATTAAAAACAGTGTTGGGTGTTATGAACGTATTTTACAAGAACGTAAACAAAACGCTACCCAAAAGACAATAGATGTATTTTTCCGTAAAAAATAAGAGTATGTATGGCATAAAGTGTTCTTAGAATTAAAGTGATTGATTAAAATGATTTGTATTTTTTTGTATTAAATTTTGACTATGTTTAATCATAAACCTCGATATACGCGAATTTCAGTTAACGCGATTTTTTTCGGAACGTATCCCTCGCGTAAAGCGGAGTATTACTGTAATATCATATTATTATTATCAATCTTTATGCGAAACCAGCCTTATGGTTTTTACAATTTTATGGTTTTTACAATTGAAAGACTTTGGTGGATGAAATGTTTATAGACATCGTCAAATTGGATTTCCCTTTTAGGTTTTTACTCTTGTGTCACAGTGCATGAAAATCTCTACCTTGATTAGTGAAAATTCAAAGTATATTTACAATGTTTTGTAAGTTTCATATAAGCACCTCAAATTGAATATATTGCGTTCACCAAAGGAATGTAAGTAATTTAATTAATATGTTTCAGCTGCCTGTGTAGTCGAGTGGTCAACGTCGTGAACTTTGGTTGCAGAGGTCACGGTTTCGAATCCCAGTACGGAGAGTTTAATAAATTGATTTGCAAATTTTTGTTCGAAGGAATGGATATATGTTATCTCTTGAATTCCCCTCTCCCTCCTACCCTATCCTAAAAACAGGGCACAGGGAGAGCGATTAGCAAACCAGTAGCCTTATCCGAGCCCGATCCATCTATTACTACTCTCTTTACAAAAAAAAAGAGGTTTAGCAACTGAGTAACAAGAAGATCTTGTAAAAACACTTCTGTTGAGATAAACTCTATTATGAATCACATGCTCCACATTGAGAGCGGACATGGTAATAAAAAAAATCTTGCTTTAAACATATAAATACTGTATTGAACACTAATATAGTACCGTATTCCTGGCCAGTAGCAAATGTAGAGAGCTCTATTTCTTTCATTTAGTAAACCGCAATCATAAAGCAGTCGAAGTTTGTGTAACACAAGTAACGTCTTCCCAGTTCCTGCAGCTCCGTGAACAATAGTAGATGACCCGTCGAAAGAAGGTTTTTTGTGCAACAGGCCGACCTGCTCTTGAGAAAGTAACGCTAGCATACCATTGTGAATTTCATTCACAAATATTCCGCAGCTCATAACTATGAACCTAAAAACAATATAATACAGAAGTGGATTATAATTTAAATAACAATAAAATCTTAAGTACAATTAACTTTGGAAAAACAATATTTTTAAACATTATGTATTTTTATAAAGAGATGTTGTAAAACTCATTTGTGAATCTTTTCGTAATACATCCAAGCAGTGGCGGCCGGTCAATGTTGCATTGGATCAATGCACCCCTTGTATATGCAGGGGCGGTTATATTTCATGAAATAATATTCAAAGATAACACTTATACCATTCCCTCATTTAAATTCAATCAAATAAAACAAAATTTTAAATAAAATAAAATAAAATTTTCTAAAATATTTATTATAGACAATAAAATACATGAAGAATTTAAAATGAGTGAATGGTATAAATGTTATTTGAATATTATTTCATGAAATATAACCGCCCCTGCATATACAAGGGGTACATTGATCCAATGCCACATTGACCGGTTGCCACTGCATCCAAGTGTAAAGTATAAGCACTCAGTGTGTTGAGTGAAGAAAAAATGATGAATATTAAATATTAAAAACTTATATTTTGGGAAAATATTCGAATAAATCTAATGTGTGAATTTCAATTGTATTTTTACCAAGTTTTACTTTTTAGTTGGTAGCGCATACTAATTGACAGCATGTCTATTGAATGAGCATTGCGGTGTTTAAATAAACAAAATAAATTAAATCATGATTTAACGAGATGGCAACTGTCATTTTTTTATTATTTCTATGGTATAGTACAGCAGTCGGCAAAGTGTGGTCCGCGGACCATCAGTGGTCTGCGAGAACATTTCGGTGGTCCGCAGAGAAATCTGACATTATTTTCTGAGTTTGGTTCATTTTTAAACGCATTTGATCACTTTTATTTCAACATGTAATACTTAACACAAAAGTCCAGTTAGTGGTCCGCTGGATTAAAATTGTGAATTTAGTGGTTTGTGAGCGCAAAAAGTTTGCCGACCGCTGGTATAGTATACGTAGGTAATATATTATACAAGTAATACTCGAATAATTACTAATCATATATAAATATTTTATTACTCAAATATCAAGAGCAGAAATACCATACATTAATGTATAACAGGGCTATTTTCATAAATATCATTATTTGGGTATTCTAAAAGTTGAACATGCATCCGAGTAGCATAAAAGCCCTCAATATGAAAAATGTCTTAAGTTCTGTCAGTTGAATAATATAGTTATATGAATTTTCTACATTAAGTGCTGGAATTTTTCTTTAAATATTGGACTTCTCATTCACTTTCATAATATTTCATAATATATGTCATAGTATCCAATTATCTAGAATAGCGCTATATTTATACTAGAATTACTTTGTGGAGTGTTAATTTGCAATACCTTATTAGGAATGCGTGATATTTCACACGCTGCAAAGTAAATATAGACAACTGTGATTAAATATGTAGTTGCTTTGCCAATTGACTCCAATTCAAGGATACGGCTAATGGATTCTTCATCATCTTCAATTATTTGGCCGTTGTCACGACAATGCTGTTTTTCAAATTGCATGAATTTCAATGATATCATAAAATGTGTATCACTTTGCATTGTCTGATATCTAACTTAAATCTTTTTTTTTCATTTTTAAATGCTTAGTTTAATGTATTTTGTAGACTAAAATAATTATTTAGCAACATAAATAATCAAGATGAGAGAGAAATGCAACAAATGCAGCAACATTTATAAATATGCTTAACATTTCCCCTAACGGTGCTAAAAAATACTTCCGATATGTTGCTGGCCCGTTAAGAGACAAGTGAAAAACATGTTTTTTAAAAATATACGTCCTGGGTTCTTTAAGGTCCAGCAACATATCGGAAGTATTTTTTAGCACTATAGGGGAAGAGTTAATTAAATGATGTTCTCAAGGTTGAATGAAAAGGTTCAAATTTCAATACAGCATCATCTATTAAAAATCTAAAAATTTGTGTAATTTTAGATTTTGACTGAAGGTGCTTGGTGAGATTTCAATATTAAAATTGAATCGTTCAAATTTTTGTTCATTCCCTTATGCTTTGTCACTAATGACCTGGGTTTCAAGTTTCGGATGGTGCTCAAATTCGTGTAATTGATAAAGTCTAGTTTACCAGAAGTTTAAAAGACATTTCAATTGATTAAGACATTCTTTTGTGTACTATTCCATTTATTCCATTGTTTCAAATCTAAGAATATTAATAATTTTTGTAGCCCTAGTAAATGTTCTTCGTTCTTGGACGAAAGCGTCCTTAAATGATGCGTGTCAGGCTACCCATCACTGGTAAAGGGAAATCTCTTCTATTGAGATAAGCTCCAATAGTATTTTATTCGCTCCACATTAACATGGAACATGCATAAAAAAGGAAATTATCAACTTTATAAGTATTCGATTCAAGCAACCCTGCTATTTGCAAAATTACAAATATAAACAAATAATATACCTTCTAAAAAGAGAATCGAAGTGACATTTTTCCACAGAATCGCCGCTTATTATTATCTTATAAAACCAATCATTGAATGCATCTTGATCCGCTATTGTATCGGTGAACAGATGTTTATCGCCATCGGCTTCCCATCTTCTGATTTTATTACCCGTCGGATCCTTCGTCCACATTGTCAAGAAAGGCCAGAACAAGAAACAGTTTACTTTGTTAGTTGGAATTTCACAAGCTATCTCCAGTATTTCCATATGGTCTCGAAGCTGGTGGAGACCTCCTCGTTTGTTGCTTTTGATTGCATTCGGATTGCTTATAACGCGACCAGTGGCAGGCTCATCACAAGTAGACTTCACTTCTATTAGGGAGATGTAGTATTTTCCTGAAATCAAAAGTTATTCATATTATATGAGTAAAATTAATTTTAAACCGTTTATCCTGATTGGAAGGACATCAACAATTATTTTGACTTCTATATCAATCACAGTTTGGTCCTTTGGGGTAAAAGAAAAATTTATCTCTACTTTTCAGGAGAATCAGAAAACAGGTTTCCATCTCAGCATTCTTTGGCATTTTCAAGTACATCCTATCGATAGTATCCGACTATTGTCTAGGACGCCATAATCGTTAATATCAAACTTTTACCCCTTTTCTATTTCTATCCTTCTTTAGTGTCATATTTTCATTTAAAAAATGATTCAAGCAATATGAGAAACCGTTAACAATTAAAGATGAAAATAACCTTCAAATATATTGAACACCACAAAGTCATGTTCTCTCATGATAAGCTTGCCATCGCGTTCGTTTCTTTGTGATCGTCCAGCGTAGCAAGCCCCTTGAAAACAAACTTGCCATAGTGGACCTGACACATTCTGGGGACACACCATCCCCCGCAACCTCGTATACGTGTCCTCTTCGGCTTTGGAAGCCTGTGCCTCTCCCAGCGGAATGAATGTGTGAGGAATGGAGTAGTTAGCTGTTTTTCCATTTGAAGGTTGTGGAAATTCTCTGGCCATATAGCTGAAAATCATAGAGAATGTTTAGAATACCAGTATAACACAAAAATTTGATGATTGTTGTAAGTACATATACCATAACAATTCACTTGGGTCTTGGGGCTTGGGTTTTTTGAATTTTAGGGGCCTCAAAAATAGCTTATATAATAAAACATTTTTGGTTCAAATTTTTAGATATTTTTACTATTTTAGTTGAAATTTTCTGACGTTTTTATTTTATCCGTAAAACAGGTCTTCAAAATTTTATTGCGCCTGGGGCCTCCCATTTGCTTAATCCGCCACTGCTTATAATGTATGTTTTAGTTGCAATCCACGGCCCTCCTCAATACAAAGCATGTTATGCGACGGCTCCCAATCTGGAAAGCACTGATTTACATATCCAAATATGTATGTACTTTATATGTTAGGTAGTGTTGTAAAAAATATTACTTATCAATGCGCAAAGCATAATCAAACAAACCACTTTCATTTCTATGGAATACGCAAAAAAGTAAGCAAACACAATACAAAAATCGTTTTATTTAAATACTAAGCAAACAGAGAATTCACTATAGACGTTTTAAGTCATAGATAATTTTATTATAAAAGCTAAGGTTTTATTTTCTGTACGTATGACCTGTATTCACAACATTTTAATGCCAGGAGAGTAGGCTTTGGCGACCAGTTAAATTAACCGCTACATGCGGTCACCTGGTGCGCCTATGAGTAACACCTCTAATGATATAAACTCTCTTAGTAATGTCATAAATAATTTCGCATATCAATTAGAAAAACTATTATATATATATTGTTTTCAAACCATTTTTACATTTGTGCAAATTAATATGAAATGTTTAATACCAATTTGGAGCATATGGACTCCTTATCAGAGTTGGATTAAGCACATGGAAGGCCCCAGGCGCAATAAAATGTGGAGAGCCTGTTTTTCAGATAACATAAGAAAATTCCTAGAAAAGTATTTAAAATCTGAACAAAAAGTATATGAGTTATATAATATAAGCCATTTTTGAAGCCCCTAAGATTCGGAGCCCCCAAGCGCGCCCCACATTCGCTTATAAAGTAATCCGCCACTACAAGTACCCGTATTAAGGTCTTAATCTCCCGCAATTTGCGTCTGAAATATTCAAAATAAAATTTAAGTTATGTACAAGGTAAACCAAATGCTTTTTAAGCTATTTTACTCACTTTGATGAAATCGAAAGAGTTTTCTATAAAATAAAGAAACTATGCCTCCAATCTACGTTTTCCTTTTATTTGCATTTTTTTCGTCGATCCTTTCAAAAGCATAGAAACAGAAATTCTCTGTGAAAACTGTCAGTGCCATGCAGGACCGGCGCCACTACACAGGCGAAATAGGCAAACGTCTAGGGCGAAAACCATTAGGGGGCGCATAAATGGAGTTCTAAAATTATTTTCATATACTCTAATAATAATAAATAGTCGAACGCTTTATTTTATTTTGACTTTTGTATTTGTTCGTTGTAATTGTGTATCGCATTATATTATATATGATTTGAAAGAGAGAGGTTGAGCGACTGAGTAGCAAACAGTTCACTTAGAAAAGCTTATCTTGAGATATTTCTATTAGGAGGCTATATGCTCCACATTGGGAGCGGATATGGATATAAAAATATTTATAATGATCTCGGATTGTTTTTTGTTTCGAAAAAAAATGAGAGGGCGCGCCAATAACCGTTGCCTAGGGTGCCAAATAACCGCGCGTCGGCACTGCAATGCTATGTGATAAAAATGTGCAATATTTTTTTTAATTCGATCGATTGATGCGGTGGTCAACCACTAGCGATTCATGTTGGGCGATAAAATTTCTAGCGGTCAATTGTCCATACTCTGTGTTCCACATGAATACGAGGAAAGTAGTAGAAGAAAACTTCAGAAAAAAAAATGCCACTGAAATATTTGTGTATTTTTGCTCTCGACCAGTTGTTTGGATAAGGCATGTCTTTGAATTTCCAATAGGTAAACTGTAGTAGGGTACATAACTAAAAATAGCTCACATTAAAAGGGATGCGGTTTCCTCGTCACGTGTTCATTATCAAAACATGTTATTTTCCTGCTCGAGTATGTGGTGATGACAGTGAAATTTCCAGCATTTATCAATGTGATAGTTGATATAATGTTAGATAACTCATCGCCGAAAACCCAGAATACGAGAAATGACAATTAAAATAAGTAGTGAGGTCAAACACTTTGTCGTCCGCTGTGGTCCAACCTTTTTCATAACACGGCCCCCTCAATACAAAATCTGAACAATAAATAATCCGCGGCCCTCGGAGAAATTCTACGGCCCTCAATCTGGGAAGCACTGGTCTAGTTGGTTAGAGCTTGCTCTATCGATCAGGCGGGTCTGGGTTCGATACCCGGTAACTTCAAAAATTGACATATCTGTAATTAAGGTATCCAATCCCGGACCCTCGATTTCGGGATTGACAATTTTTGTATCCCGGGATCCTGGTATTGAACGCTGGGATTCGGGATTGAGAGAAATTTTGTTCGGCGATTTGTAAATCATGGGATTCTTATTTTAACATTTTTTTTTGTAAATATCAAAAACCCATAAATCTGCCGATTTCCCAAAATTACCAGCGTGAGACTTTTTTTAACCTGTTTCAAAAATTTTCAAATTCAAAATCCCGGGAATTTACGAATTTGCCAAAAACAACGCGACATCTGTGTCAGCGTCTGCCAAACTGTGTGCCGCGGTGGAAGAAGCCTTAAAAATGTCAATTTTAAATAATGCCTATTCAAAAAGAAATATTTGTCATGTAGGATTTCGGAAGCAAAACGGTAGCAAATCGAAGATTTCAAATTCATCGGTGGGCTAAAAAAAAAGGAGTTTCGGAGATAATCTGCGGTATCTTGGTGTGCCGCGGTACTAGTTCCATTCATCAGTGGGCCGTAAAGCAAAAAAGTTTGGCAGACACTGCCCTAACTGTATGTTAAATATTTTTTTAATTTCAATAATAATACAAGTAATTAGTAATGGACTTATCTCTAATTTAGGTAAATTGCAATTTATGAGATAATAATAACAATCAATGTGAACTTGTGTGTGATAGTTAGTCAGAGAGATGCTTTACAAAGCGGCAAAACACGTGCGGCAATTAGTAAAATAACACAGTTATCAAATATTTTTTTACACGGAATCTATCGAAAATATGAAACTGATTGACATAGTGCTTTGAACCTGAAAATTTTCGCTGCAAATGTCTACAATTAGAAGGTGTACAGTAAGTTAGAAAGTGTCGTCCATTTTTCACATTATTCTTTAGTCTACATCAGCCGTTAGCAATAGTGCCCTGTGACACAAAATGTTTCCTGTTTTTTGGCCGTAAATGCGGTATCACAAGCCGAACCGTTGTAAAGAGGGGTTCTCTGTACAATCAATCCTCTTTTTATGCGGTTTTTTAGAAATGCAAATTTTAAAAAACGTAATAAAACAAAATATTACATCAAGAGCACGTATCGTTGTATTTTAGATATAATAGAGAATGAATCATTAACACCAGCCGACATTTTGAAAAAAAAATACGATTTTGGACTGTTTAAATCATGTTGCATCTTCCATTGCTGAATTAAGTCCACGTACTTTAAATTTATGCTGGAAAGCAGTGTGGCCCAATGCTTTAAGTGACGATGATGTCATTAATTTAACTTTAACTATTGACAAAGAACCAGAAAACGATGACGAAGTGGAATAAATTCCAGTTTCCGTCACTGCAAAAATAATTCAATAAGGTCTTCAACTTTGCGGTAAATTAGAAAAATCTTTCATTCTAAATAATTTTCTTTTTCTTTTTAATTTTCCTAAATTTTTTTATGCGATTTTGGGTATATTTTAACTCGCTGTTTCAAAGTTATGCGGATTTCAAAATTCATGGAACGTATCTCCACTCTTTATATAGAATTCAAGTCTTTTTTTATTCGATATATCGTGGAACGCATCTACCGCATAAAAAGAGGATTGACTGTACATATATTGTTTTCTATGAAGGCTAGCTTAGTAAAATTTGTTTTTAAACGACCAACGAGCGCTAAATCTATTAAGGCTTTTATTATAACCAAACTTATGTGCACGTAGATCACGATTGAAAAAATAGGAGGGCACTGCTTAAGCACTCCACTGGCTCCCTATACTTTTTACATGTATTTTTTTATTAGAATATAGCAATAAGTAATTTACATAGCTGAACTGGGATGTTTGTAATTCTATCAATTACACGAATGTATATAAATAAGTCACGTAATAATTTATCTTAATTATAGGTGTTGTTGTAGATGGCTTAACTCTATGAATTATCTATGAACCTTTCCATATTTTAATTCAAAGAAATAATTATTCGAATGTATTTTTAGTATAAATATATATTTTTCATTATTCTTTTTGTAATACCGGTTTTGAGGTATTCGTCCGTTATTCCACTCCTTAATCTGTAGTTTCTGACCGAAACTACTTTTTAATAATATCTTTTAAACCAGTGCTTCCCAAACTTTTACAAGCCACGGACCCCCTAAATCTGAAAAAAATAGTCCACGCAAAAAAAATGTATTTAAATCGCCAAAATCTTTTTTTGGCATTCATACTACACACACGTTTATATTTTATCAGAATATATAGGAAATAACTTATATTTTTCGTTAAAAATAATTTTTAAAAACTACATACATATATGATGTTTACACAAATATTTAAAGAGATGGATGCGGTTGCATGTTTTTACATAACAAATCAATATCTGTTTCCATTGTTGAAATGCTTACTCGCGAGGAATCTTCTAAACTATCTGTGGAAAACCATGATCTGATTTTTTAGTAAAATGATGAAAATGAAAACATGATTTTTTAGTAAAATTATTCACGAAAATACTTTTTCACAAAGGACTGTAGTCGCACAAAGTTTAAGAATAACTAAGGCTTATTTTGCAGTAGACGGACATTCTTGCTGTCGCCCTTTAAAAAAATGCTAAATCATTAAATTCTGTTTCAGGCAAATCAAGTGAAAATTTTCACAAGCCACCGCAGAAATCCTGCGAATCCCCAGGGGTCCGCGGCCCCCAGTTTGACAAGCACAGATTTAAACGACCAAACAGTTAAAGTTATGAACAAATAAAGTGACTACAAAAAATCAGCAATGAAATCTTATTTTATCCAGAAAAGGATTTGTGTTTCATTTTCTTAAAATATTCCACAACCTATGGCTTAACATAAGTGGATATTGTTATCTTTTCCTCTTTTGCCGTACTACATTTCTCCCTAATAACGAAAAAATAATTTATTTATTTACGTCGGATATAAGATATTGATTCACCACTGTCGATTCATCAATGAAAAATAATAAGAATTTTACGAAGATTGTCATACGATGTAGGCCTTAGGGCAGGGTTTCCCGAACCATGTTCCGCGGAACATTGGTGGTCCGTGGGACCTAAACAGGTGTTCCGCGAGAATTTGAAATGGTAGCATACGCTGCAACAGATTTAAGCATCTTCTACTTCGTATCAAAAATCGAGTGATAGTGAATCTTCAATGATGTTAAAAACGTCAAATATTTAGGTACAGGCGGAGATTTTTAAATCACTTTGAACCTTCTTTACTCGTATTTTTATGTAATATTTTTTAAAGATAACTAATCAGTACATAATAAGTGGTTTAATAACTAATATTTTTACTATTAAGAATTACCCGACCTAAAAAAGAGCTGTGTTCCGGTAACATTTCCAGATTTGATAAGTGTTGCGCTGAATTTTTCGGACTTGCTCCATCCCAGAATAAGTTTGGGAAACCCTGCTGTATGGTATGGGAAGACTAAAAGTGAAATCTATGTTTGAAGCTATTATTTTTTATTCAAAAAGGATTCAAACTCTCACTGTGAAAATAATTCAAGAAAGTCTTCAACTTTGCAGTAAGTTAGGAAATCATTTAATTGTAAATGATTCAAATCCTGAGCTTAAAATATATATATCTGGGTATAACGAACTGTATAAACAATTAATCATGGAGCGTATTCCCACATTTTTAATGGAAGTCAAGTCTTTTTTTATGCGATATATCATGGAACGCATCTACCGCGTAAAAAGAGGATTGACTGTATTCATAATCGACACTCGAAGCTATGTAGACTTTGCCTTAGTATATGTAAATAATTCTAACATATGTACTGGCTAACTTGGTTGTCGAGCCAAACATGACAATATAAACAAACAGGCGTGTCTGGCAAACATTACAATGAGTCTTTCTAATTACCATCGTACAGATTGACTTTGCATTGTGTAATATAAATATTATGTATCTTATTCTATGTAATGCAATACCGAACATTTATCGAATGAATTTACATTACATTTTTGAAGTCCCTTTACAATGTATGAAATCTTAAATGCAAATTTAATCAATGACATGAGCTAGTCGTACACAATGATAGATTGAGCAGTTGGGAGGCCCCAGGCGCAATCAAATATGAACGCCGTCTTTTTCCAAATAATAAAACTGGATTTAAAATACTACATGAATTTTATGGGGATATATTTTATTTTGAGGCCTCACAGATTGGATAATGCCGCTTATGGGGTAATCCGTCACTGGTCGTACATAATGCCCATGAGAGGTGAAGTGAGCCAAGTATTATTTAACGAAAAATTGAATTGTATGCGTTATAATATTATACATGTCTTTAAGTATCGTAAAAGTTTATACACATTTCAATAGTGTATAAAAAATAAAAATATGCAATCCATCAAAACATCAACTAATGGCGTAATTGTATTTAAAAGTTCAATAGAAAAGTTTTACCATTTTACTACTTGGTTCACTTCACCTCTTGCGTGTTAATATAATATATTAAGTATCTAATTACAAAAAGAGATATGTACACATTTAAATATTTGCGGCTAGCAATATTTTTATGTTTCAAGCAAAAAATATTTGTTTTAAGTAAAGATTATATTTTCTATTGTAATATATCTTTTGTCGCCTGCGATGGCCCAGTTGGTTAGAGCTTGCTCTACCAATCACGCAGGTCTGGGTTCGATTCCCTGTAAAATCACAGTGAATTTGAGAATTATTCAATTCAAAGTTGTGATCGAAGACTGGGTGTTTGTGATGTCAATTCACATTATTTCCTCTCCTCCCATCCTTCTGATCCTACAATAACTGGATGTAGCAATAGCGATTAGTTGACCACTAGTCCTGTTCTAGCTTTATCCTTCTTTCCCTACCACTCACTTTGAAAAAAAAAAGTGTGGTTGAGCGTCTGAGTAACAAACAGTTCTCGTGGAAAAACTTCGGTTGAGATTCCTCCATTAGGAGGCCATATGCTACACGTTGTGAGCAGACATAAATAAAAAAATATCCTTAAATAAAAACAAAAAAAGCGTTAATCAGCCGATATACCATACAACTAAATTAATCTAAGCAAAATCATATTGTACACACCAGATTAAAAAAATCAACCAAATTTAAAATATTCCAATCCACAAATATATTGCTAATTAAAAGTTGAATTTTTTTTTTTGTAGGCTTATATTGAGTTTTGAAACGAGTACATTATCTCCCTAATTGGGGTTATATCCAGTAGTGAGCTGCCAATACGTTAACAAGGGGCTCGCTTAATCTCGAAAAATTCTCAGTGTTCTGGGGAAGGAGTGAAATTTCTAATCGCTCCTATACAAATTATGTGCAACTAGCTGTAAGCCCGTTGCCCAGCAACGTGAGATTTTTGTTGCATTGTGTTTAATTTTATTTTATTTTATTTTATTTTATTTTATTTCATTAACTATTAATTTTCAAGTACGCAAACAAATACATTTCGTAGAATAAGAAAAAGACTCGAGGACTTCAGTACGCACACATTTGTGAAAAGTGAAAAGCGAGTGATTATTTTATCGACTATTAATATATAGAATTTAGTATGAATAAAAAAGTGGTGACTGGAAGGTGTGAAATCGAGAACACCTTACACTCACTCACTCACTTACTCAAACAAACAAACAAACAGACATTATCGGCTATTAATATATAGATACTTAAATAAGCAATAGATTGTTACTTAATACACTTATAACATGCAAAAATATGCAATTTACCGTAAACTTATCAATGTAAATGGCTAAAAATGTACTTTTATATGTACTGAAGCTTTGTAGATAATATATAAATTTGAAATTGCAGTTATAAACGTATGTGATCTGAGAATATTGTTTTTTCTTAAAATAACAAGGGTCTCGCCACCCTTAGTTAAATTCAACAAGGGGCTCGCGAGCCCCCTCCAGTCCGCCCCTGGTTATATCGCTTTTTTGTAACTAGACGCCTCAATGTCTTCATTGTCATTTCTGTTAATTGCACCTTTTATTTTCCCGCGAATTATTTCATGCAACAAAAAAAACCTAATCGTTGTTATCAAAAGGTACCATATCAACAAAATATCAAAGATATTTGGTGGGTGGGAGGGTACAACGATGAGTATCCTAGGAAATTCTTAATAAAAAACTATCCAAGACAACTTATCGAAGTCTTCACCAATATACGTTTCGCATATCATAAAATAAACACAAAATAATTTGATTATAACATTAGTAGATGATTACACAATGTAACAGTTACATAATTAATTATCATACAAGTTGAAAAGACCCAGAGAGCCTTCAATACATAGACACGGTCAAGGCCATTCAAAGTTACGATATTTATTTTATTATTAAAATGTTCGCTGTGCCATTTAAATGAATTATTACTTAACACTCTTGAATAACAGGTATTTTGAATAACACTATTCTGATACTTTTTTTGTGTACCTTTGCTGTATAATAAATTTGTCCTAAGAGAGGTTTGTGGCGAAAATAAATTCGCAAAATAATTATATCTCCGATGGATTTGGTGGTCACTTTGTGACCGTTTATGTTTAAAATAAAAAAACTTCGGGTCGGGGTTTTGCTCTTTTCTACCGGACACACCGGAGGGAGTAAGATATAAACATTGATAGTACTAATTACAAGTTAATTACTTGTAGGACATCCAATCCCGGGATTTCGAAGTTGAGAAATTTTGAGCAAATCCCGAAAATTGACAATTTGAAGTATACCAAATCGAGGATTTCAAATTCCTAGGTGAGCTAATCCCAATCCCGGGATTGGAAAAAGGCTCCGGGATTGGATACCCTAATTCACGGGTCCCCAACTTTCCCCGGTGAGCTAAAAAAAAAAGGAGTTTCAGGGACAATCCGGGGAAAAGGTATAGCAAATCGAGGATTTAAAATTCCTCGGGGGGTCGCCTAGTCGCGGTTTTTCAAAAAGGGGTCACCACCCGAAATAGGTTGGGAACCTGTGCCCTAATTACTTGCATGCGGTACGGTAAATCCCAATGAATAGTTTAGATGGTATACGTCACAGGCCACAGCCCACCTAGTATGTATGGTAGATTACTTCACGTAGGAATTCTGACCACAGTACTGTAGTCATTTATATTTTAAAAAATCATAAACAAATTTTTCTATGCATAAACACTGTCGGTAACTCAAAATTCGTTAAAACTTATTTTTTTAGTTAAATATTGAAAATTATGACAAATTTTATTGTAAACATTTATATTGATTTTTATTACACACTATTTGAGTGATTCATTTTGATTTTTGAATGGACGATTTTTTAAGTTTCTTAATTATTTTTTTCTATCCTTAATCTCGAAAGATTTTCAAGGTAGTAAGATGATTTTCAATATATATTTTAATTTAATCTACGTAATACAAATTTTGACAAAAATTAGAAAGTCTCGAGTCTAGGGTTGCTTAATTAAAATGTCCCAAAAAAGCGTCGATTTCCCGGGAATTCATTCTCAGGCTGTCTCAACACAGAATCTCTGTCTTCGCGACAGTGAATATGACACAGCTATTTCGAAGTATTGTTCTATAGATCCTATTGAATGTCAGAAATAAGGTGATCGCCAGTTATAAATACAACTCTGTGTCTTTCCATAACAAAACAAAAGTACAACAATATGTCATACAAAACTGACTATTTTATGGAAATATTCAAGAATATAAAAAAATATGTTCTCACAGCAAATAGTAAGAATGATGCTTCTCAAAGTGGCGAAATACGTGTCATCAAGAACTAGAAACACATCCAGTAGAATAATAAAGTCAACAATTAATATTTTGTAGTTAATAGTATTCATTTATCATAAAGTTTTCACAATTACGCGAAGGTAATATTAATAGAATTAGAATGTGGCTAATAAACTAACCAAACAATGAAATAGTGATGTCAGAAGTTGCGGGGAAGTCTCACATTTACACCTGTCAATCGATGATTATTATTTTTAATGACTCTTCCAATTATAATATATATTATTGATAGCAGTATAAATTATTCATAGAATTAAGAAATTTAAAACTTCTAGCAACACTAATTATGGAAAGTTAACTATTTTCGATCGGTTGCTTAGTTGCAAACATACTAACAACAGCGTGTCAATTGAAAGAAAAAACTTCAAACGACGCTAGAACGTCCTGTCAATTTTTGTGTGTTTTTTTAACGACAAAGCCTTAGTGACTGTGGGTCAATTACTTGAATATAAATATGAATTACTGAAGGATAGTAATATGCTGATATTCTCTCGTCAATTAATAACCTATAGATACATTAAAAAATATCACAGACTTCCATGAACTTAAATACAATTAATGCCACCCAAAATTAACTCATTTGACTGAACCATTTCAAAGTTTTGAAGGATCCTCCAAAAAGAATTCTTAATTAACGATTCTGTTTCATTCCAGCAAAATATCAACTAAATTATTATAACACCTTACAACTCGCATTACATTTATAATATAAATAGTAGAATTTTCGATTACACTATTAATAATATGAATGAAATAATAACGAATCGACAACATACTAAGTATCAATTTGTTTGGTGTTTATTTTTACCCACCTCTCGGAAGTCATATAACACGTAAATTAATTTATTAACAGATTGCAAACACGAAAAGTAACAGGATAATAATTCAAGGTAAATATTTTTTTTTGAAATGATGACACAGAAACGACGTGGGTTAATTATTTCAATCTTTAACTAATTTCATTTCCTACGTGAGTTTTTAACTCTTTGAACTGGCGCATTTCAGCTTATCGATAAACTTTGTATTTACCAGTGGCGGTTCCTGACCTGAAATCTTGGGTGGGCTAGAGAAAAGCATAGCATTGTATACTATTTACGAAATTTTGCATGCTTCCACTTCACCTTATACATTAATCTACAAGCAAATTAACAAATACTACGACACTACTGCAAAGCATAAATTACTATATAATACAATCAATGCTAATGTAAGTAAGAAATAATAATACGTGACCTTAAATTTGTCTCTTTCAAAGTGAAATAACAAGTAAAAAAAGCAATACAGAACTGTCACTGAGATTCGATACCTGTCACTTTCATAAAATACAAAGATATTGGTATGTTTGTATGGGCCATGGACTAAATCGAGTTTACATACAAATACAAACAAAATCGAATCGTGCTAGATTGCGTTCCAGTGTAAAGAAATATTGTCTATGGTTATGGGCTGGAAAGCGTTAGCCCCTGACCAATAGCATGTACATAGGTGTTGCCAGACTGACGTCACGTTGAATGTTCTCTATGAATTATTTATAGGGTTATTGTTTTTTTTATGCCGGCTCAGCTTAAAATTGTAATAAAAAACAATCGAGAATATTATTGTAGGTAGAGATGCCATTGTCTTATATTGATAGAGGAAAATTTAAACAAAGATATTATATTCATTTGGGGAAGGTTAGTTACGCTTATAAATGTATTTATTTTGTTCAGCGGCCGAATTGCTGTTCATTTTTATTCAGCCATCTAAAGTTTTGGGTGAAAAGTGCAGGTCGGGCTTAGCCCACCTAGCCCAGTACCTAGAACCGCCACTGGTATTTATATGTAGATTTGTATCGAATCAACCTTCATATATTGTAATATAAAAAAAAGAATGCCAATTAATCAAGACGATTCGACCATCGATTAAATCTTTTGGTCCTGTCAAACATACCAACTAGGTTACATCTAAAGTAGACGACAAGATATTTACAACCCGCAAATTCACCGCCAGCAAATAGTCGGTAGCAGTTTACCGCCCCGTCAATTGACACATAAACAATTTATAGCATACAAATGATCGCGAGCATATTCTATCGGCAGGCAACACATAAAATTTACAATAATTATTGCTCATTACCTATTTTTATATGGTTTTATAAATATTATTTCATATTTAAATAATGGATTTTTAAATATTTTTCTAATACATGTTACTATAAAAATAACTATTGAACCAATTCAATAACTTATTTCTGTAGACGTATTATTATTTCCGTTATATTCATTTATAGTTAATAGAATTCCAAAAATATTCTTAACATTTAACTAAAATAAAAATAAACTGTTATAATATAACCAAACACACCTCATTGCTTCTATACGGTAAAATATTATTGTATTTCATCGCTCTCGGTTAGCCGGAGTTTTACTACTAGACATGTCCTAGCTCTGTCTTTCTATCTCTTATCTCTTAAAAAATAGTGGTTGGGCAAGTGAATAAAAAGCAGTTCTGATGCAAATATATGTGTTGAGATAACTTTCGATCAATTCCAACGGAGATTAACTTATTTGCAGTGACATTGGAAGAAGAGATAGTTAAAAAAAATCATTATAGATAAAAATATACATAGATCAGTTTAATGGTAATTAATTAACCCTCCAGAGACGAGAGCTTTTTTCCGATAAAAAAAATATTTTCTAAGCCATATTGAAGTCACGGATAACTTTTATTCCTATCCAAAATTAAAAAAAAAAAAAACGCAAAGTCGTTGTATAGAAACCCCGCATGACTATACGGTCATGCTCATCCTTTTATTACCGTGTAATATTGAGTACGGACAGTAGTAAGGACAAAAGTGACCGTATGGGCTTGCAAACATTCGGGGTTGAAATATTTCAACCTATAGTTTAAATATTCAACATATAGTTTCAAAAAGTAAATTAAAAAAAACGGAAATTCAAAAAATCACATGTGCTTTTGGAGACCGTTCCTGTTCCTAAGGCTGATGGCTAACTGTAGTCCGTACCCTTCTTAACCAAATATGAGCAAAAGCAACGATATTCAGGTAGAAAAAGTATGAATAGTGGGATCAATAGACAACGGTGTTTTGTGTGACCATATGGTGACGCTCGTCCTTGGAGGGTTATTAATATGATATATTTGGAGTCTGTCGATTTTTAATGATAACAACTCGATTTAATGTATATATCATTTATTAGGAATCTCATTCTGACTAACGTTACTTGTTGGAACAAACATTTTGAAATAATCGTGAGTTTGTAATGCAAGCCTTTTCTGCATGTATGCATAATTTTGTTTTGCAGACAATTATAGTGTATCGCAGGAACTCCCCGCGGGGATTTTTGCGCGAAAACACCGCGGCTAATCGTATGCATTTGATTTAACGACGAAGGTGTTTTTTTTTACTATCTTTATTGTTAAAAATATTAATCATGTAGTAAGAAGAATAATAGTTACGTGTCGCAAACAAACACGTAATATTGATTCCTGACCGCATAACGTTGCATTTGCACGCCGCCGTATCAACGTGGAATTAACAAAAATATTTTCGATCAAGTTTCTCGACTTTAAATAATGAGAAATAAGTGAAAAAAAATGGGCGCTACTTTAGGGCTCTGACTAGGGGCGGCACAGAGCCCAGGAACGTCACCGGAACATCGACTGGGATCCCGTGAGATCTGCAAACGGTTTGCCTACCTGACGTGAGGCATACACATTATAATAGTTATCGTGGATATCTCCTAAAAAAAGGTGCGGCTGGTCGATTATTTATCGCTTTATTTCATCTTTTACCACAAGTGTTTCGGTTTGTGAGTAATTTAGATTTTTATGACACACTTACCTACTAGAAAAAATACCTAGAAAATAAAATTAATCAAATCGGTAATCAATCTTATCAAATATGCACTGAATACAAATACATAACATATGGCTAGATAAGGGAAACTGATATTAAATATTGTACATAGCAGGTAGGGTTGCCAACATTATGCCGATGCTGACCCGGGAAAAATATGTTTGCTGTTGTGAAAACGTGACCGGGGTTCAAAAACGTATATATTTGCATAACATAACACGCTATAAAGTCACCCTTTGTGGTATAGTATATAAGAACCTTGATCTACCGACCAGGTGGGTCTGGGTTAAATTCTCGGTAAAGTCAATGACAAACCTAGATTGTTTCAGTTTAAGTATTTTAGATCTAAGACGACGGTTTTTGTGATGTCAATTCTTCTTGAGTTGATGTCAAGTGACGTACCAAAAATTCGCATCGAGTTTATCTTGAATGATCTTCCAACATCAAATTGTATGCAACTTATTTGGCGCACGGGCATTATCTATTGTGCCAAATATTCCCACAAAAAAAACAACTTAAATACTTTGAAGATTTATTGTATTGCATAAGGATACAGATAAAAAGATTTAAAACTTTTTTTTTTTAAATGGCTCTTTTATATTTTATATCAAAATTTATATTCTTATATGTATATCTTATTTATTTTTAAATTTAAACCAATAAAAATGTTTACTAAAGATCCAAAGAGAGAAAAAAATAATAAAGGGCAAAGATATATTATATTTAAATATGTTCAACTGGTTTTCACGCACTGCGCAGTGACTGCGACAAATTTTCTTTTGTGAAATTAGAGCCTGATGAATGCTCACGACGCTCGGAGTTCCCGGGTCGAAACTACTGCGATGGCAACCCTAAATGAACAGAGAATGCAATGACAGATAACAGGTCAACCGGCAAAATTCATAAAAATAATACCGCGTATTCAATTTTGAAAACATGAACTATATAATGGAAAATCTGAACAATTTCTTGACTCTCCTTTTCCAAGGCGATCAGGGTAGACGGATGGGGCTAAAACAGTCTAGTAATCTTTTTTATGAAATGTTTGATCGATGATTATAGCCCGTGGTAAAAAAAGTAGTCTAATGTTCCTTTATAATGATACATAGTATTGATTTCTTTTCAAGGCGAGATGTTTGTATTCAGAATGAATCTACTGAAAACATTATTTTGTAATTTTTCCTGCTTCCAAAATAGAGTTTCTGACCTTGTACATACACCAAGAAAGACTCTTTACATTGGAATGCGTGCGTGTATCATTTACACAAAAGTATGTGGACAATTTTATAACTGTAAAATATTTTAATCATTAATTTCAATACAACTCTCAATGTAATGAATTTAATAGATGACTAGTGAATAATAATTATTATGAATCGCTTTCTGTATTCGCTTTGTTTTAGAATAGTATTTCACTCTCTCCGCCGACCCCCGGAATTGAGAAACACTACTCAATAGTGTATACGGTTTGCTGGCGGCTTGCAAACTGTGTTCTAATTAGAATCTTATTTCTAATTTAAGCTTTGAATTAGATTCGAACTTGAAAACAGTTTGTAAGCCGTCAGCAAACCGTCAGAAGTACGCAGAAGATCAGAGCTAATGCAACAGTGTGGAGAGGTTTGAAAACATCCCATTCGTCCATGTATTTGAATACGAAATCATAAATCGATTGAAAACTTATTAAAAATAATATTGGTTTCCATTCCGTTATTCGAAACCGTGACTAGGGCTTCCAATCACGGGATCCCATCCAATTTTATTATTGTGATAGTACTAATCCCGTTAATTGAGAAAGTTGCGCGACGGTCCCAATTTTTTCATATTGGCAATTCAGCAATTTCTTGGGTTTTTCAAATTGAAAAACTTGGAAGAGCTAAAAAATAAAGGTCTCTCGTCTTTTCATTTTGGGAACTCCGTAAATTTCCAGGTTTTCAAAATCGCCGAGTAAAAATTTCTCAATCCCGAATTTATTCACGATTTTATGGTGAATTTTCAATCCCAAAATCCCGTTGTCACACAAAGGGTCCGGGATTGGATGACCTAACCGTGACCTCTCAGTATTCAAGTATGACGAAAGTCCAAAAGTTTTAACTACTTAACTATTACAGTTTTAATCACAACTTCAGTATCTGCATATTAATCTTTCATCCACGTATGACTGAAATAGATTTTGAATAGCAGCACATTCATAGCCAATGAATAGTAGAATGACCCGCAGATGAATAAATAAATAAAATTAAAAATGTTTTTTTGTTTTTGTTATGTAAAACATTTCTGGTGACACTGGGAAAATAGTTTTGGTAAACTAGTGGTTGTCAAGTTTTTTTTTAAATCTTTAGGTTATTACAGCTCACAGAACTGCGTTTTATTGGCGCTATATTGAAACACTAAAAAGCTCCGGCCAATATATAAGCTCTCTTCTTCTGCGTACTTCTGACGGGTTGCTGACGATTTCCAAACTGTTTTCGAATTAGAATCGAATTGAAAGCTCTTAGATTCTAATTCGAAAACGGTTTGCATGCCGTCAGCAAACCATCAGAAGTACGCAGAAGAACAGAGCTATAGAATATGTTTTTTCAACCATTTTCAATAATAAGTAAAACGATAAAAAGTATTAATAACTAAAACTTTTTATCTAATCTAATCTTTATATGAAATCAAGTTATTTGAATGAAGTCAATAAACTTTTACTAATATAAATGAAAATCAAAAAAAAAAAAAATGGCGTGCTGTGCACGACACCCGGGCTTGAAGGGTTTGAAGCGTGATAAATCGACGAAAACATTTTTTAACCTTCCTCCGACTACATATATCTAGGGGTGGGTTGGAGGGGTCTCGTAGGGGCTCGCGCGATCCCCTTGCTAAATTTTACTAAGGCTGGCGAGCCCCTTGTTAATGCAAGATAAAACCATATTCTCGGATAAAATTAGTATATAACTGCAATTTCTGACTTACTGAGTACATATACTATATTCTTCATAGATAGCTTCAGCTTACAAAGTAGTAAATTTTTATCCATTTACATCGATAAGTTTACAGCAAATTGCATATTTGTACATAATATGGTTGTATTTAGTAACAATCGACTGCTTATTTTAGTATTGCATATAATTACCTAGACATGATAAAAAATCAATCCTTCCCCAGAACACCGAGAATTGCTTTGAGATTAAGCGAGCCCTTTGTTAGCATATTGGTAGCCCACCGCTGCATATATCGAATTTACACACAAGAAGTATATAAATTACGTACTTTCAACTGCGTAAAAGGCTATTTTTCTTTTCTTTTGTCAGACTGTCACTTACTTAAGAGAGTGACGTTTTGATTACACTCAATTATCAAGTATTATGTATTTAAATTTGTTTTTTTTCTTCCACATATTAAAACCTGTTCTCGAGGTAGTACTTAGAGACAGGTACCGAATATATCTTTAATTAAATAGCACAACAAAACTATATTAAATATTAATTTAAAGTAATTGATAATTGAAATATCCAAAGTTGTCAAATACTGTAACTCAGTGTGATAAACAAACCAAAGAATCTTATTATTTTTTAGTAATGAATGTTTTTTTTTTATTAAGTTCAATATAAGCATCTCGTTGTATATTCGTAATATAATAATGATAGTATGCCAATGAAGATGTTTTCAGGAACGATTCAGAATAATCAATCACTGAATCCGATGAAATTTCAAGTCAATTATAACTTATAATAAATACATGAGGAATTTAAAATTAGTGGATGCTATAAATGTTCTGTTTGAATATTTATTAATGAAATATATATTTATACCGGAGTCAGTGCCTATTTCTCTTATAGAAAAACCGCCCCTGCATATACAAAGGGTGCATTAATCAAATGCCACATTAACCGGCCTATAATTGACTTGCTTACAGTAAATTATTTATACTGGTTAATATATTTTATGATTTCTTTGTTAAAACAAAGTTTTTGTAATGTTTTTATTATTGGTATTTAAAAATAAGCATGGGTTTTTTATATTCAACGGCATCTTATGGCCGGTATCCATCTACGCAGCGGCGTAGCCATTTCATAGCAGAGTCATTAATGTACGACGGGTCAGCGAAAAGGGTGGCTCAAATTTCTACATAGTCGAAATAGCAAATGCCATTGAATCTACGTCCGTGAACTTGTAGCCGTTTAAATGAAGATATCCTTTTCGAACACGGCCGCGTGTTTGTTTGAACGTAGCAAACATTGTTATTCTTAGTAATTTAGTTACACACTTTATACAAACCTGGTTCGCTAGCGTCGATGAACGTTCTACGCTACTCTTTGTGTTCATCAAATACCCCACGCTCGGGGCTCGGAATATAAGATATAACGCGAACATATATGGGCACGCAACATTATAGTTGGGGAAATAGCGTACATATATGAATATCCTTAACCTAACCTTACTTATTAGCGATGTAGGTACACTAAGGAGTGTGAAAAACAATAATATTTGTAAAGATTGTATACATAGTAAAAGTAAATACTTATACCATATTTCTAAATCAACGATTACAATAATATATCACAATTCAAAGAGTAAAACTGCATCGTTGCGGGAGAGAAAAAAATCAATTATCGGTTCGAGTGGCGAAAACAAACATTTCAATTAAATGTCAATCATATCTGAAACCGGTGTAACCGATAAGGCTGTAGATAAGATACTAAATCAAACAAATCATCTAGTAACCTATAGCTCATGTTTAACTTGAAATGATTTAACTGAAATCAAAGGTCCGAACTTAATAAAACATTGTCGATTTCTGATAAAACCATTTCTAAAATATACTATTTATTTCAAGCATGGTTATACTGTAATTTTCTCAAACAAAAAAAAATATTAAATTTGAATCGTTCAAACTATGTACATTCTCACAAATTTTGTCACTAACGACCCGGGTTTCGCCTTTCGGCATCTTCAGGCATTCAAGTGCACGGATGAACTTGAACTGAGTCAAGTCAGTTCAAGTTCATCCGTGCACTTGAATGCCTGAAGATGCCGAAAGGCGAAACCCGGGTCGTTAGTGACAAAATTTGTGAGAATGTACATAGTTTGAACGATTCAAATTTAATATTGAAATTCCACCAAGCACCTTCAGTCGAAATCTTAAATTTAAAAAAAAAAAAATATGTATTTATTTTTAACTTAGTCTTAACATCGAGTATTTTTAATAATAACTCAATGTCTTTCCACGAACAACTGACAGTTTACATATTTTAAAACGTAAATAAAAGTCGTTAAATTGAATTTGACTAATAATATTAATTTATAACTAAACTAAAAGATATTCGATGAACAAAAGTCATGAAAAAATATTTTCTATTTAGTTAGATATACATATTGCAGTAAATATCAGAATAGGTTATGTCCAACGTAATTCATTTCGAGACTGGTCAAATCCAGATAGTACAAATCAAACGTAGTGCAAAAATCAATATAAAAATGTAAATTTCTTGTTTATTGAGGAAATTTGATTATTAATCATTGCTCAATCCGAATTGCTTAATGAAAACCATGATTTTAACCGGATAATGAAAAATGGTGATTAACTCAGTTTCATATATGATGGAGATGGTCACGTTTGTAACTTCATCACAATCATCTCAGTCATCTTTCTACCATTCTATACTAAACTTACTTTCTCCGAAAAAGAGAGGTTGCGCAAATGAATAACAAGCAGGTCCTCTTATTTTGAAATATGTTCGGTTATGTATTTCATTCAAAATTAATACATTGCTATCGTTTTTTCTTTGAAACAATTTTAAATGCACAATTAATATATTTTTTTTATTTTAACGGCATAATTAATAATATATTATACTAAAAGTAAAAATAATAAAACATTTTTAGTACTTTTTCCACATAAAATTTATTAGATCAGGACCGGTTTCGCTCATGATGGTTGGTTGAATTTGGTTGACAGACATTAAGATTTATTTATTATATACACTAATTGTTGGTTTTTACTTTGTTCATGATAATTCATACCTAATTGGTTTTTGTTGTAATCGTTTTCATTGCTAAGTGGTCTTCAACTTTTTATTTATAGTTTATTTTCCTTGTATTTTGCTTCAATTCTTTTGCTAGGTTGTAATACCAATTGTTATCACTTAACTTTTGTATAAATATCACTGTTTTATTTTTTTCTTATCAGTTGACAATGCTCATCATGAGCGAAACCGGTCCTGATCTAATAATAATAAAAAAAAATGTTATGTGGAAAAAGTACTAAAAATGTTTTATTATTTTTATTATAATGCCATTCCACCAAGTATTGACAGTGAACACCTTAAAAGTGAATATATTATACATTAATAATAAATTAATTAATATATTCTTTAATCCAAGTGGGGTACGAATCAATAGTCCAAGTAACTTATACAAAAGTTTTTCTATATGTACAATTATATTATTATATTTAACACTAAAATTGAATACAAATTATATTAAAATATTTTGTACGCCAAGGAAGTTATATAAGATTTTTATTATTGCATAACTATTTTTCGATGTCGTCTTTAATCCCTGTTATGGTAATACTTTTTTACTTTAACTGGTTTTAAATAAGCTAAAAGAGTAACTTGTTTTTTTACGGCAAGGATCCCGGGAATAAATGGAGGCATATTTTTAAAAACGTATATTTAGAACGTTAAACAGTTAAAAGCAAACTTTAACATTAACTCTTAGTGTTCGATTCACGTTTTTTCAATCGATTTATCGATTTCTGTTCGACGGCGTAGGTATTTGTGATACCTAAACAATTCCCTCCCACCCTTCTAATCCTAAAACCAGCGGGGCAAAGCGAGAGCGATTTTCTAACCACTAGTCCTTTCTTTTCCCAATTTCTCTATCTTTACTCTCTTTTAAAAAAAAGCTTGAGAAACTGAGTAACAGCAGTACAGTAAAACTCCCATTTACACTAAAGTCGGGACAGGGAAATCCGGGTTAGTGTAATTGGGGTATGAATCATCCTTTTCGCCAGCAATGGCTTTGGACTCAGTGATGCATTTATATCTTATATAAACACGAAACTTTCATTTGGTAAGCGTCAGTTCAAGTTCATCCGTGCACTTGAATGCCTGAAGATGCCGAAAGGCGAAACCCGGGTCGTTAGTGACAAAATCTGTGAGAATGTACATAGTTTGAACGATTCAAATTTACCATTCGTAATTTTATATATAGAACATATCTACCAGGATTTTTTCCAGTTACATATATTATTTATCATTATATTTTTAATATTGTTTTATTGCTATTATATTTTTTCTTTCCTGGCATCATTCTTTTTCATTACACGCAGTGGCGGATTAAACCATAAGCGCAAGAAGCGCGCGCTTGGGGCCTCCAAATTTTAGAGGCCTCAAAAATAACATAAATTATATAAATCGTTATATTTTAATTTCAGATTTCAATATTCATTATTATTCTACGAAGAGTTTTGCAACACTTTTATGTTATTCGAAAAACAGGGCCTCCAAAATTTATTGCGCCTAAGTCCTACAAAGTGCTTAATCCGCCACTGACTACACGAGTGACTTAAAATCATTTCTCGTTGAAAAAGTTCTACGAGGTGCTTTATTATAATAAGAGTAGAATTAATATGGTTTTTTAATTCGAGATACTAAAATTATCAGCAACCATTATTATGTTTAATAATCCAGAATATGAAACTGGTTTCAACGGGTTTCAAAAATGAGGGTTTCCCCAGAACAAATCACCCTCAATTCGCAAAACTTAGAACAGTATAAAATAAATCTAACAATAAAACATTATAAAGAAACTGATTTCCAAGCTACTAGACTGAAACGGATGTTCACTGTAGTATAATCACATATTATGTTATTATGATAAAACGAAATATCAATGGTTTATCTCTAATATAAATATGGTAATCTTTAATCAAGGATAGCAATACCAGGATTCCACTTATGTATTTAACTTTTCTCCGAAATTCCGGGATTATAAATAATAATTTGACGACGGAAAAAATATTTAAAATTGTCACAAGAATTGTTTTTTTTTCAAAACTAAAATTTGCATTTTATTAGCACATTATAAATCACACTCACAATTCCCGGGACATTTTTCAACAAAGTCCTGGGACTTAAGACAGCAAAAAACCCGACAAGTCCCGGGACGTCTCGACACAGAATCCCTATACGCCACTAACTCCCTGCCATTTACATATTACACAAATGACCTGGGGGTCCCGTGAAAACTTACGTGTTTTTCTTACATCCTATTTATAGATTACCTTCAATTCGATTCCTTTTTATAGATTTTCGAAGCTGATAAAAACACCTAAGCTCTTATCACAGATGATAAGAGAATTAATAACATACATGTTTTCAAATTTAACTATCAACAAAAAAATCACGACATCGTATTGACATTAGAAAAGGTAGTAAATAGTTATTTCAATTTGCCACAATATATAAATTTTACAGGAATGTTCAGGTTTTAATCATAACAGAAGGTTGTATTGACTTCCTCGTTCGGAGAATTCGTACTCGAAAATACAACTATCCAAGCACAAAAGAAATTTTAAAGAAGCTATAATATTATACAGAAATCATAGAAATTTTGCCGCGTACATGTTGTATTGGCCTGCAATTTTCCGCGCAGCTAACCCTTCGTTTTACCTTGGTTGTGAGTTGTGACACCTGTTAAGACGCATCTTTAGACTAACACTATCGTAATGTTATTGATTTTAATTATTGACTTAAAATTGATCAAACAACATATTCGTCAATTCTTATGGCTTAACTAATGAACGTAATTTATGTTCATCCAAGCATCGGTATTCTATGAAAACGTAGTACACATTTTTTTTGAATAAAATTATTTTTGAACGTGATTTGAGTACATATTAACAGAAAAGTCTAAGCGACAATTCATAATGTTTACAGGAAAATGTTGTTTTTTAACTTTCCCTCGTAATGACTTCGCGGTTAGTAATATTTGATCTATTAACGTTTCTTGAGCAAAATGAAAAATATTCATCAAAAACGGTCAATCGGGGTAATATTTGCGACAGGACTATAATATTTTAGACGATAGATCGAGGAACGATTAATGCGGGACTATTTTACATTGTTCTTATAGATGTTTGGCCGGGACTATGAAAGGTGAACTATCTATGCGGGAAAACGAACAATGCGAGAACGGTAGAATTGGGGTTCCACTGTACTCTGAACACGAATTCACCGTACACAGAATATACCGTACATTTAAATATCGGGCCCTTTTTCGATACACCACATTTTTTTAAAATAAATAAGCCAAAATACGTATGCATTGTAGTTAAATATTTTGCGTGTTTCCATTCTGAAAAATATTCGGTACAACTGACTTAAGATATTATTATAAAACAATATTTTTTTTATATTTTAAATATTTCAATTTACGCAATATTCTATGTACGGAAGGTTCTATATTGAAAAAGATCAGTGTTCGGAACAATCGGTGTACGGAGTATTCTTGTCAGGAGAATTTATGTTCGGAAGAACCACCGAACCGTTATAAAGGTATCAATGTTCATTTAATATTAAAAATGAATTTCCTCAATGTTACCGCAGAATGCATCAAAAATATGGACAAATAAACTCACTTCACCTACATACACATACATACATATATTTTGGTAATATATATTAAAATATGCTAAAGGTATCACATAAACACAAACGTTTTTTATTTGTGTGTAAATTTAAAAGATAAGTGACGTGGTATGTGTTTTGCGTGAGTCACATCTCTAAAAATTGCAAAAAGTTGACTTTTCAATTCAATTCCGAGAAAATCAAAAATATGTAAATAAATATTATTGTGAATGTACAATCGCCTACGACAAATCAACTTATACTATTATTATATCATGATATGTATTAAGACAGGGATGGCGAAACTTTTTGGGTCCGCGTGCCAAAAATCTTCAAATATTTGTTCTTGATTGTGTGGCGTGCCTAAGCAGTAAAACAATAATAAAATAGAAAAAATAAAAAATGATTTTTTTTATGATTTTTTTTCACAAGCTTAAAAATTACAATTACAACAACATTTGAAAATTAATAAAATGGAATAAATTAATAATTCAAAGATTATTTAATCAAAATTTTTTTTTTTTTTTAACTCGAACTTTTGGAAATCGTTCGCGTGCCACCCAAATTCTCAAACGTGCCACCTCGGGCACGCGTGCCGTAGGTTCGCCATCCCTGTATTAAGAGATACTAATTAACCAACGGTTGGTTTTGTATCAAACTGAACAGTGGGAATTAGTGAAAATATTAGAACGCCTATTTCCTGGCAGTAAATTTTACTATCGTCACAGACTAATCCTGTTAGACTATTTGAGTCACATCATTTCATGGAATTCATGCGATCCCTAAACCATATCCTGGATCCGATCGTGGTTATATATACACGCGTTCTTATTGTGATAACTTAATGATTTATCTATGTCTTGCTAAATTGTTTGTAAATACATTTGTCAATATAAAAAGATACTTGATAAGTTTTACAATGCAATATCAAGCAAATATTCCAATGCTTTATTTCTAGAAGTATGCAATATTTACACAGGTTTTTAGTAATTGTTTATAATTACAACAATTCAATAATTGCACAGTAGTATAAATACGGAAACCATACAAACATATTAAATTTAAGAATGCAGTTCTTTATTTGACTTATCTCTCCACTGAATTGACAAGTACATGTTAGAACTTTATTTTACCAAATAAGGTGAAAAGATATAGACGTATTTTGGCTGTAAAAATGTTATTGTATGTATTGTTGATAGCTATGTCGGCTTGCGTCCCCATCAGAACTATATTTAAGCTATGGTTATGGAGTCGGGTAAAAAAAACAGCGCCTCCGAATTATTTTTTTCAAATATTTCCGTTTAACTTACATTTAATATGTGTACCATCAAATAATCTTTATTCAGGCAAGCATACAATTGGTAACACTATGGACTCTTGTGGTTTGAATAAATATCTTTAAATGTATATTTTTCAATGGGTCGGAGTCGTAAGATTTTTCCGACTCCTACTCCACGATATACGACTCTAAACCCACAGCCATATCAAAATGTTTTATAACGATCCACTTCCAATAAAAAAAATAAGGATTTTTGTCATTTTTTTTTTGTTTTTAGTTCTACAGAGCTAAAAATATTAATTTTTAATGTTAAAATATCGTTCAGTATCAGCAAAAACGAAATATTTTTAATAATTTATGGAGCAAGGAAGAATAAAAAAAATAAACATTTTTTAATTCAAAGTTCAAACAATAGGAATGCACTGCATCAGGGCAGGGCGCCAGATTTTTTGTTATCGTATTTTTTTTTTTTTTTTAAACCATGTCCGCTCCCAATGTGGAGCATATGGACTCCCAATGGAGTTTATCTCAACATAAGTGTTTCTACGAGAACTGCTTGTTACCCAGTTGCTCAACCTCTCTTTTTCCAAAGAGAGTAGGGATAGAAGGATAGGGCTATGACAGGATTAGTGGTAAACTAATCGCTCTCGATACGCCCCGTTCATAGGATAGGATGGGTGAGAGAGAGGAATTCAAGACATAACATACATCCATGCCTTTGAGCAGAAATCATAAATCGATGTTATCTTATAGAAGATTGTATTTTTTCCGACTTTTTGTGAAAGTTAACTTTTGCTATTTGTATTCATATTTATAAAACTAGAACTGCTGCGAAAGCTATTTCATTAAAAGTATATTATTCAAACTGAAAAATGATTTAAAAAAAACTACTTTTGATTGAAAACTGCTGGACTTTGGAGAATATGGATTTTTGAATAGCGAGAAGTATATTAGTAACGACAATGTTCTTAAATGAAGCATAATTCATATTCTATATACATATATAAATAATAAAGTTAACTAAATATTAAACAACTATACATTTGTATAGTATTTTACATATAATATGAAATATATCTTTTACTTTAACATATTATTATTACCCTTCAATTTTTATACTTTACACCGCTTAACATTCTTAGAAACAAAGAATAAAAAAAAAAAAAACACACCTGCCTATCTACACATATATCATTGAGTAATATTTCATCAGATCGCTAATAACATTATTATAAGTCAACATATTGCTTCAAACGCTTTGCTAATTTTTAATTTTATTTATCTATTTCTGAGTCAGTAAAAGTATTTAATAATATATTTATCAACAAACATTACCGACGGCTTGTCACATGCGAAATTTTGCCATTTCCGGTGACTACGTAGTAGAGGTCTGCACGGGCCGAAATTTTACAAAATTCTAATCCAGTCTAATTCCACAATTGTTACCCGAACCCGACCCGAAGCCCGGATTTATACTCAACAGTCCGAAAAAAACCTTTTTTTTTTTACAAATTTACAACAATTTACGATTCTCTATAGAACTGGTAATAATTAACACCATCATGACTGACTTATGACACGAACATAGTCTGAAATATTTTTCTGAAGAATAAATTTCTTACCCGGGCCCGGCCCGAGCCCGAATCTCAATTGCGCTTACCCGCCCTGCGTAAAGACCCGAGGGCCAGGCCCGGGCCCGTGCAGACCTCTTCTACGTAGATATTCATCAAGTATATTTTTAAAAACATGTAAAAGCTTATAGATTTGTATTTTGTCTGCAGAAGGATTCAATGTCCGTTGTTAACAATTGGTATCTTGGAATTGTATACTCGTAACTCAAAAAGGCACAAATAATAGATATATAGAAATACCATTCGACTATTTTCATCCTAAGACTCAACTACAACCCATGCTCGTTAATCGTTATCCATTTATTTAATTTATAATAACAAAATTGAGACACGTTACACTTTTCCACAATTCTTGAAATAATTTATCTAACTGTAAAATAAATAGAATCTATGTTGCGAAGAAAGAAAGTAATCAAATCTGGTTTTAGTAAATTTTACGAAAAACACTCTTCTATTAATTCAACTTAAATTCAGTTATCGGGGAATCAAATCCATTCTTCATAGATTCACAGTTCGATTTAATTCTTTGACAATCATCATACAAACAAAAATTGGTTATCTTCATTTAGAAAAGTATTAATAATTTTCTTTCAACAGTAGACCATGTATCTTTTATCAATTTCACAAAAAAAAAACGATCGATACATTCTCCATTCACCAGGAAAAAATAAATCGGTTGTTACTACAGAACCTATCTCCAGAACAGGGATATCTTAGTCAAGTTGAGTCGGGGCTAGCCGGGCAGAATATTAATTGTGAACAGCAAACAGGCGATTTCAGTTGGACGACTGTTTTTGGTAAATATCCCCGAAATTTTACTCAATTCCGCAAAAAAAAATGCAATTATCTAGTCAATTTAACTGCAGGTACGAAAATACAAAAAAGAACGTTGGAATCAAGGAAACCGCTTATTATACAAATTACGAAAAATCGTCACCTTATTTCAATTTTACTCTATGATTTTGTTTTAGAAATTCTATTTGACATGTTATGTTGGTTTTTTATTCATATTTCACGTAAATTGGCAATTTCTTCGATTTATGATAATTTGACATTTTCCTCTTTGTAAAGAAATTTCCTAAAGAACTGTACAGTAAAACCCCCATTTACACTATAGTCGGGACCGTGTGAGTCTCATACAAAATTAGGGATTTGTATTTTTTCCGCAGAAATAGAAAACTAAGATTTCCCTTAGTTTTGCAAAAAAAATAATATGGACGAAATATTAAGCTTTTGTCGTAGTAAATATCTCGCACACAGACAGACGCCCAGCTGTGCGTGTATATCCTGGCACGTTTTGAATACACAGACGCTAGCCAACATTTGACTGTATGCGCGGCACAGACGACCGTCGTAGTAACGACAATGCAATGCGACCGTGCAATTGGGGGATTTGCGGCGAATATTTCAAACCAGCGCGTAATTCGGGGTAGTGTAATTGGAGGTTCCACTGTATTGTTGTTGACGGCATTTGGTCAATTTTCGGTTAGAAAAAGCGTATTTTTGTGCGGTTATAGATCTTAGATTGATAAAATAAAAGTGGAAATACCTGTCGATTCCTTCATCAAGAGGTACTCCAAGCGTATCATCAGAGTTGTATTCCTGGTCTGCCGGTAGATATATCCGCTCGGCTCGGATCGCAGCCTCGATTCCCGGATCCATTTTCCAAGTGCCAAAAAAATCACATTACAATTCACTAACCGGGAATCACACGACACTCACTTTTTCTGAAACTACTCAAAATTCTTTTTGACACTTCATAAAATGATCGCGAATTCGGCGGGAATCATCATTATTTAAAAACATATGATCTTTCAAAATACGGCGATAGAACTTTTTGTATGTGTTTTCTGTTTTGATTCTGTCGCGATACTAACTAATACCAAATGTAAACACTCCCACCGATAGATATGTAGGATTATCAACAATAATTATTTCAATATTAGTAAATATAGTTATTGAAATACGTTTCACATTGTATTATATCTAGCGATCTTCTGCATTGTTATCGTGTATCACTTTGTTAATTATTTGCAATGCCGGCACTAACTTATCTATCGCCAATGGAATGAAGTTGTCATTTCGGGTGACAGGTTTTTACCGCGACGCTCCGCGGACGGTGACTATTCGCGAGTCGCGAGTTTTTTGGCGGGCATAATTTAGTGAAGCGCTTTATGTATGGCAAATAAAATTATATTATCACACTCGAATTGTGTGGGCTTCCTTGACACAGGATTGCCAGGCGTGACTATTTTTTCCCCCATTTAAATATTATATTGTTGATGAAACATGCAATTGTGCGGTTTCTCAGAAGACTCCGATAAGATTACTTTTTTTCGCATATACAAGGAAAATACGAAATGAATCATCGCTTGTTCAATGTTGTTGTTTGATTTTTCCCGCTAACGTTGCCAAAGAGTTTTTATTACTGTTTTAATAATTATTGGTTAAGAATTCCGAACAGTAAACATTTGAAACACCATTAATACAGTTTAAAATATAGTTATAAGTGATAAAGTTACACACATTCGACAAACGTACATAATCAAATAAGTTAAATTTAATCTATCTGTTATCGTGTAATAATGTAATCGTCATGAATCGGCCGTTTTTCTAAGGCACCGGCTCCAGGACCAGTGTTTGAATATACACATTGTTTATATTTGCCTCATAATACTAAATTAGAAATTGTTTTTTTTACTATGTGTAATTTTATTAATGGTTTTGCTGGTTGATAAGGTAATCTGCGTCGCATCTGTTTGCAATCTAGCTACATATATTGTATAAAAGTAAAATGTAACTTTTTTTAAACAAAACTACTATAACGGGGTAAAACTTAGTAAAACTAGTATACGCTTAAGTTTGCTAACGAAGTGATGATGTGCATATAAAGGTAGGATCTTGAAAATACTAGTAATAAACTAATCCCTATATTTACTCTAATATGAGATGGATTGTGGAAGGCTTTTTCAGTAGAAACACTCTCACTGTTTATATGCAGGAACAATCTTTATTGTTTTTGGTGCATATAAAACGTTTTTGATAGTTAAATGGAATCATAGTTTCATTAAAACTAAAACGTTTACTTTTAAAAACCTCCCTGACTTGGTGGGCTATCCCACATCGCGTAAATGTGCACCTACCAGTTACGCCACAGCATAGAAAATCAGTTTATTCAAAAGATTTTTTCAAATGACAACGAACAATAATATAAATATCAAAATAAAATGTTATTTATTATTAATAAAGTATATGAAAATAATTTTAATACTCCGTTTATGCGCCCATTAATATTTTGCGCCCTTGGCGGTTGCCTATTTCGCCTGTGTGGTGGGTCCGACCCTGCATTAACCATAAAACTGTGTAGAAATTCGTGATTGAGAATTTTTTACGTCCATACAAACTTTGTATGAAAATATGCAGCGTCTAACGAATTTGCTTAGAGCGCAACGTTTCGTGGTCTTCGGGTTACCGTACAAATCATATTGGAAATGGCAAATCAAAAATATACATTTTAATCGGGAATTTGTTTCACCCGTTTCATTACCGCTCCGCTCCATTCATAAAGGGAGGCTAATTTAGCAAATAAATAATGCTTTGTTAACTTACTAATATATACTCAGATATTTCATATCTAATTACCAGCTTTTATCTGGATTCCCGAGCTCGGGGGATTCCAAACTTGGTTTGCTGTTTAAATGACATGCTTTCTAAATAAAAAGTACAAGGCGTTTGAGATAAGAGTTTTCCGGTGATATGACTGCAAAAAATATGTATTTTTTTAAATTCATTATCAAACATAAGAGTCACTAAGTTTATTGGGAAACGGACCTGATTTGAAAAATATTTTCATTTGAATCCTAAATAAACATACACTTATGTAAACAAACCCTACGCTCGAGTCTTGCCAAAACCCCCTATAGTGAAAGCCATGCTATAGAGTTGAAAGCAGGTACTTTTTTCAGATGAGCGGTCCGGATTTTTAATGTTCAAAGTAATATCACATCATTATGAAACCATTTGTTTCTGTTATATTGTAGGAAATACATATTTATATTGTAATTATATATCGACTATGGAAAGGAAAAAGGACTTAACCCACAGTTTCTTCAAAACAGGTTTTTTTCGATAATCACAATGTATCAAACTTGATACACGTTCTATCAAAAGGATGCAAGCTGCAAATGCCGAATTAGTATCTAAATTTAGCTTTTAACTTTCAAAAAATAACCTTGTAAAAAATTAAAACCAAGAAAAAAGACTGAAATAAAGGTTTTTCCAAGACAATTTCTTTGATTAATATTAGATTATGTCAATTAAACACTAGTTTAGAAGTCTCCGTGCACTTCAGGGTTGTGTATAATTCATAATTTGCATATGTCACAAAATCATCAAAACACGTTTTTAGCGCCTCCTGTAAAATTTGATATGTGTGGGTTACGTCCTTTTTTCTTTCCACAGTCGATATCTATTCAATTACATATTTTTCAAAATAAGAAAAAATCACATTTTTTAAGGTTTTTAAATTAAAATCTCTGAGAATAAAAGCAAACAAAGAAGGCAAATCATTTTATTAAAATTATTTTTTTTACAATATTTCAATACAGAATATGAGGTTGGATAGTTCTTTAAAAAAATCAACGTCATTATTGGGATTTTAATCAATTAATAATTAATCTCAAAATTTATTTGTGCACACTGGTTCGTTACTCAATCTTTCCATAGGATTTCTCAAAAAGTCATATCAGTAATCAAAAATCAGTAAGTTAAACTAGGCTAACACATTTCACTTCATTATTTTTTAAATATTGTTATTGATTAAATCATCATTTACTTGCTATATTGCCATTATTATATGACAAGACCCAGCATTTATTTCATAATATCACAATAGGCGTCAAAATCGTATATAATATAATATGAATTCCGCTTGTTACTGTTGTTTTATGTAATTTATAATTAATATTTTATAGAACTGTGATACTTAATAGTGGGAAGTTAAATTTTATTTGTTTTACCACACATCGCATTTCTTGCCATTCGCTATATTTCTTACAATCATTACTTAATTTGCATATATGACCCTTCCGATGTATCGTAAATTGTAAATTAATAACACCAAAGAATCACAAAAGATCCATACAAGAAATCTTTCAAACATACATGTTATATTCAACGAAAAATAAGCTCATAAATTGAAATTTAGAGTTGATCTACGTATAACCGCCATACAATTTGTTAGAAGAGGCTGGGATTTAACGGCCCGGTCTTTTTTGCTGTTTTTAGAAATGCTTGAGAAATGCAAATCCTTGAAAATGCTCAATTTTTTTTTAAACATCTCAATAAATCTTGCAAGCGGAATCTTTAGGGCTGCTGTTTGAAACGTAGTTTGATGACCGCTGTTTTACACCAGTGATCCTTGGACAATTGCCAGTCCGGAAATAGTTGTTACAGTTTTTTTATGTGCAATTATTATATTTTTCGCAGGGTTTCGAACCGCTATCTTGTTCGTTCCGGTTTTTGTTCCGATTCAAATAAAAAAAATCGGTTCGGTTCCGGTTTTCGTTCCGGAAAAAAATACGGTTTTAACGGTTTTCGGTTCAGCTCGAATCCAAAAACCCAGGAATTTACCGATTTGCCCAAAATGTCTCGTGACTCGTTTTTTTTTTTTAGCTCACCGAGGAATTTGAAAACCTCAAAACCCTATAGTGATTTACCGATTTGCCCAAAATACTAGCGTGAACCGAAAAAAAAAACCGATATTTTTTTCGGTTCCGTTACGGTTTTCGTTCCGGCAAAAATAACGGTTTTAACGGTTTTCGGTTCCGCTCCGGCTTGAAGCCCTGATTTTTCGACTAGCTTTTTCATCCATACTTTATACACAAACTACTAACATGGATGTACTTTTGTTCTTAAAATATAATATTATAGATCAGGGGTCGGCACAAAATTTTTTATTTGGGCTCCCAAATCTAGGTGTAAATGTTTGCTACGTCTGGATTCTCTGACATTATCCTCCACATTTACCTTCCTTGTGTTGATATCATTTTAATTCGTCTGGTAGAAGTCACGCTATTGTCAGAACTCTAAATGATGAGCTCTTCCTTTGAGATAATTCTCAATATGTAATATTATATAAAAAAAAAACATCTGGCGCAATGGTGATTTTCCATAATCCTATATTGATAGTTAAGTAATTAGTAAAAGGTTCCACTCTTAAATACCTAACGAAGAAGGATATCACACCAACTCACCCCAAAATATCCTACTCAAGCATGTAATCTTAAAGCTCACGCTATACGATTTTTAGTCTTTGTCAAATACTATTATTCACTACCATAATGCAGCACTGGTTGAAATTAATCACATTTGGTTTTAACCATGTACAGTCGCATGTCTCCGATAGATGTAGGTGAGTTTGATTTCATAAGAACCCCATAGATTATACAAATGGACCAGGCCTGTCACATTAGCGGTTTTGATGTGTTGAAACGAGCCGGGCTATATGTTGGGAATATACCCTGGAATGTCTTAACCCAGTGGAATTCCAGCATAGTTGATGACAGGCATGTTACATTCATAGGATATACTTGACGGAATTAAATAATCCTGGCATCTCATGGGAGGAAGCAATAGGCTGATGATACTGAATCATAGATGCGCATTGCGGTGATCATATATTTCACATAAAGAGTGAATATGGTCCAATCAGATGAAGGAAGAGGATCAGCGAGAATTGAGGAAGATTTCACAGGAAAATTAAATACATTTAACAGATGGGTATTGGATATTTTATTGTTTCATTTGAAAAAGAAAAATTAACAAAACATGGATTGCAATAGAAACCAAAGTATACCTTTACAATATCACAAAAGATAGACATAGTTTGAATGACAAAACATACCCTCTGATTTGAGAAAATAATATAGACAATTAGAAGAAGATCAACCTAAAAAATTATCCTTTATTTTCTAATACATTTTTCAATAATTTTCTAACACATTACGTTTATCAAGTTTATTATTAAAAATGGAAGTAGTTAGCAAATTTATTATCAAAAAAATTGTGGATTAGCCATATTCAACTTAACAATAAAATACACAGGAGCCATTATTAGCAGCCTTGAGCGAGAGATTTTATTCAAATGCGAAAATTCATTTCAATTATGCATACTGTCATTTCATATGGGTACTTTTTAAACTTTTTTAGGCCTGAAGGGTTAATGAGGCTAAGATCAATAGCGTTTGAAATAATTCATCGTATAATAAAAAATAATAATAAAATAAATGTAAAAAGAAGAATGATTACTCTACAATGAGCCCATTGATTGGAATATTATTGACTGATATTGTGCTTTTATTGTTAAGTTATTGGTTTGAATCATGTTATGGAAGATATATTTCCTATCACATTTAAACTACCAGTATAAAACCTAACTGTTCTTAAATTTTAACATCACATTGATTGAGTGGAACAAATATTTATCGTATTTACCAATAATACAAAATAAATAATTTCAGTCTTATAACTAGGAATATTGTATAGTTTTAATACATATCGTTGAATATACTTATCAAATTATTTGCTAATGATTATAAAACAAAAATGAATACTTATTTAGACCATAGGTTGCATTTTAATCAGACATGCAGTCTCCCATAGACTGAAGGTATTTGGGAGAAGTAATGGAGAATCGTGAGTTTTCTACAGGGCACTCTAAAACTCCAGGACCAGCATAAGGCAGTAATGCAGGCTTGGCAGTACACAGACCTAACGGTATATGCTACGATGTTTTTCATGGCAGACCTTTTCTCAGAGAAATCATTATTCAATCTCTCACTGAAAATTCTCAGTATTCAAATAAGTAATCTTTAATTTGCTTGAATAATCGCTACCAAAAAAATCTTTACGATCTTTTGCAAACGCTCAGCGCTACTTATCGATGTGTTTGTAGGTTTAATTATGAGAAAGATTTTACATTTTCATCATAAGAACTGGTAGGAGCATTCTGCAGCACTACCGACAGCCTTGATTCTATAGGGCAGGAAAGTGCTAGACAGCCTTGTATCTGACGGTGTAAAAAACAAATTTCGGCAATTGGATAGCGAAAATTGAGTTGGAATTAACAAATTGAGAATGGTTGTGAAAATTGTTGACCCGAGTCATTTTGTCGTATATTTTTTACCAAATTATTCAGCTATGCCCTAAATTAAATATCTACCTGCAATTCAGGCAAGAAAATTGAAGAAAATAACTTTTTTTTTTAATAATTCGTAATAATTTAATTTAATAATTCGTAATTCGAAGAACTCTAAATCATCAAACATGAAATTTGAGTACTTTACTTAGGGCATATCGATACATCGTATATCCAGACAAATAATCATATTAAAAACAATCTTATATGAATGGCGAATAAATTGAACAATTATTAATTATAACTAACCCATTGCTAGCTTTATAATTGTTTTATAAATACTGCACTGTCACCATATTGTATAAAAAATTAATATTAAAAATACACTTCTTATAATTTTACATCAATAGGTACAAATATATTGTGAACAGCAAACACGGAAATATAATACCTTGCCAATACTACCAGCACCAAAAAAACTCAGATCATTCTAATACTGATGTTTATACATTTATCTTTATTAATTTCTAACAATTATTTGAACTTTAGTTTTTTTTTTGTAGTAATATTTATTATCTGTGAACATTTGGCATCATAATAATATATATTTATTATAATTATAAAATGATTACGTAATACAATTATTTACTTTACAGTTTGGTGGATATTAGAAGATTTTATAAAAGTGAGTTCTTTTATATTCCACCGTTATGAGGCCGTCATCATTGGCCATGTCTGAAGTAAGCTAAATGATTTTCGAGCAAACGTGCCCGATAGTCTATTTAGAAATATTTGAAAAATAAATTTAGTTATCCTCAATTAGCAGTAGCTCGATGTGTTGAACAATTAATGGAACATTAATTCTACAGTGAGATGCTGTTCCAATAATTACAACAAATTACAGTACGGAAGAGTATACGTAAATAAACTTAATAATTAATTGTAAAAGAAAGTGACATCAAGTTATAGGAAACTAGTCTGTATCAAAAATTCATGAAAAACTAGTATGAAAAGTAGGATGTTGACATGGTACCAGTTGTATAAGCAGAAACTCTGACTATCCCTTTTGTAATGACAACAGGCGACAGTAAAAAGTTTAGTTTAATTAATGAAAAGAGTAATATGTAATAATTTCCAGATATTGCGATTTGCTTGCAACCACACTATTTAGGCAACGATGTATTTTTTTGACGCTCAACTGTCAGCGAAAGAGTAGTTGTAAATCGACAAGGATCTTCCTTCTTTTGTGAGCCGTCGATTTGAAAAGACGTATTTCGATGTAGTAATTAAATCGCAAGCCTGCGCGGGCGACAGAATTTTGCTAAAAATAGTTTGTTTTTTTTTGTAATGTCATTCTCGATTCATTCCGGCGATATTAATTGTTGTAATTTAAATCTTATTTGTAAAATTTTTGTATGATTTTAAATAAAATGTTTGTGAATCCCTAAATAAACGCATAATTTCGTAAAGCTGATTTTCTTTTCCAATTCCTACCATCGCTGGCTCGCCTTTCGGCGAGTATGGCAGTGTGTTTCATTTACTTATTTCACACAAATTGGTTAAGTGCACTCAAAGGAAAATTATGAGTCATGTCAATGTTTAAAAAGTTGCCTGATGCGTAAACAACCTTGCATAATTGTTTAACTGGATTGCTATCACAGACGAGGTATCTCGTCAAATTTTCCGTGCTCAACACGCCTGAGACAAGTTATTTCATCAATAACTAATTAAATTAATAATTGAAAATTATAACCGGCGTGCTAGGTACAGAAATACTTTTTTCTACGACAGTAATTTGAAAAACTGCAAAAGCAATAGAAAAGTCAAAATGATTGTTTTGCTGCATGTTGCAAAAAATCGCCTCCTCCACTTAGAGCATCATACAATAGTTTTAAGAACACTATCATAATTCAATATTAAACCTTGTCAACATTTATATACTGCATCGTCAACGTACTAGCAAAAAATTGGAAAGTAACAGTGACAAAAATGAGCTAAGTGCACAGTAATATTTTTGGGTATAAATCCTTTACCTGGAAAAACTTAGTAGGTGCATTTATTCTACCAATTATTAACTTGAATTTAAGAATTATCCCTGCCTGGAATTCGTAACTTTATTTGTGTCAGATCGGCATGTATGTATCTATATTTTGACAATGTATTTATCTACCTAACATACAATTCTGAGACCAAGAGCTTCATTATAAAAAAAACTCAATCTTTTCATTAACCGTTTACTCAAAACAATCAATTTGTTACATACCAACTCTGCCAGTACAGTGACGATATGTTGTGCCGGAAACTTTTTGCTTTAGCGGGTATATTTTTGATGACTTGAAATTTTCTATTACCACAGCAAAACGAAGTATTCAAAATCTTGAGGTGACTAAAATTCCCAGATTTTTTACGGGTATACCGATTGTTAAAAATGCAGCCAAACAGAAAAAAATATATTTTTAAATAATTGCACGATAAACCTTCGCTCGGTGGACAGTCTGAATAATGCTAACATATAGTTAACCATTCATATTCAATAAGTGTATCCAAATTAATTATATCATAAACAATGCTTAGTCAGTACTAAAAAATACAATTAAATACTAAAACATCCACTATGTGTACAGTATGTGAATGACAATGATATAATATCAAACAGTTGTTAGTTATCTGAGAAATCAATGGATCAGATTACATTTTTGCAACTGAAGCGATATTTACCGAGGAGCTGCTTCAAACATTATCAAACTGTTTGATTCCATTTATAAATTTTGAAGACAATTAAAAATAAATTGAGATCGAAAGGTTCAGCCGATTGGTGTATTGAGGGGCAAGGGTAGAACGCACGCCCCCGCCCGGCCAGTGTTTAGGGCAGCCAGAGGCCGCCACTCGTCGGCCTGCACGTCGTACTGCTCCACCATCCTCAAATACTGTATGCCATCATATCCACCTACAAATAAAATAGACTTATAAAGAAGTTGTTAAATATGTGGTTTCAAAACATTGGGGTGAATATAGATTGGCATATTAAGACACTGTGAGTATCAAATTGAAATAAGTTTATATTCATTTCAAGTGGACCTTTATATTATATCTGGGCCTTAATGCTAGTAGCGCCTATGTCAGATTTTGGCCATTTGGAGTTAAGAATCAGAAAATTATTTAGAATACTCTTTCTTTTTATGCTAGAAATCCTTGTCATTCGATTTAAAATTAAATAAATAGAAGGAAAGTTATTTTGTATGTCTAAATAATGTTGCAGCATACTTTGCACCAATAAATGCCTATAATCACTTAAACGATCTGAAATTGAGATTTATTAGTGTAAGAAGTGTCCATATTCACTTGGGCAGTTAAAGTACGAAAATTCACCACTGTATTAGACTACATAGATACAACAAACAAACAATTGCCTCTACTGAACATTTGATATATTTGACATAGGCACTTCGAGCATTAGCCTCCAGATATATAAACCTCTTGCACTAAAATCACATCTGACACTCATATTTATCGGGTGTATCTACCAAACGCAAGCTTGTTTAATTATTTTTATACAACAGGGCGCTTAGGATCACAGGGGACTATCTCCAAAAACATAGTTTTAATTTCAACACTGATTTACCTTTGTGCTTCTAACATTATAGTTTCATTTGTAGATATACTCAACCGTGTCTCCTTTTGTTATATGTATAGATTCGTGTCACTAATAAATATGATTATGGCATTGCCGTAACCGAGCATAACTCAAAGTATGCAGTTTTGCAGTTAGGCGCCTGTGATCCTGAAAATGTTTTTTTACTGAATAATTTATTCCCAATGCAAGAGAGGCTTATCGTTATTCTTGTTGATTTTTGAACTTAAACGGGCCTTCAGAAATAAAGGTCATTCATGCGTGACTTTGCCTCTGAGAATATGACACTGTATAATCATAATATTTAAGTGTGATACGTATTATGGCAAAACATTCACCGGTTAGGCAATAAAAATGATTTAAAAACACGGTAGTTTGAATAACTGTACGCAAAAGAAAAACAGCGCTCAGTCAAATGTCAAAGTGGCTAAAACTCATACATGGATAAGCGAAAAAGGAACCTTTTTAGATCATGTTAAGGCTCACCTTGTATGCACAGATTTTACATTTAAACCTTTTCTTTTTCATACACAAATATTTTTTTAAATGTCTCGTCCGTGTCGTAGTTTAAGCAGAGCAGTTTGTCGATTTTTATTTCTAGCTGGTGCAAATATACAAGTGTCTCTCGAACTGTTATAAATATGTGCACAAAAAAAACATTTGTAACTGGGAGCAGTGAAATAAACAGTGTGTCCAAAGAAAACAAAAATATTTCTTGTACTCATTCCATATTTTTATTTCATAAAGATGTGAAGCAGTTTCGGTATTAAAAAAATAACACGATTCATTAAGACTTAACTATATACAGTTCCCTAACGTAATGCAACTTAAATAAGTATACAAAACAAAAATCACTTACGCCAAGAAAATTTGAACGGAAGCACAAGTTTATGTAGATCCAAATAAGAGTTCGGAAGCCTTAATCCAGTGATACAACGTCGACGGTTTACAGTGCTGATATAACACCATCGGACTATTTAAACATTCGAACATTCTACTAGTACCACGAGTGTATAACTCACCGACTGCAACCAACTTATCGCCGAGTAAGCACGTTCCGATGGCGTCTCTGCCGCACGAGAGGTTGGCCACGTACATCCAAGTGTCCGTGGCCGGGTCGTACCTCTCCACGCAGGAGAAGCGGGCGGCTGAAGGATTAGTGGCCGGAGCGTCGTGACCGCCCAAAGCGTAAAGAAAACCGCCTGCGACAGCCACCTGCATTTCATAAAAGGAACAAATAAAAATTTCAGTTGTTTAATTTATTATTTATCTCTTCCGTAGAGTAACGAGGTTTATAATCAATGTGATGGAGAATAATTCATTCAACAATTTGTCGACACTGAAGAGTTATCGCCATATTGACATGTATGCCAGGCAATTCCAGTCACATGATACAAAAATTAAATAAACAAACAACAATATGGTGTTCAGTGAAGAAGTCGTTAAGTGATTGACAGGTCTGAGTAAACAGCAAATGAATAATTTCAGCTTTCAAGATAAAGAATCTAGCATCGATATTTTATGTTACATAGATAATTAAAATTTCAAAATATAGATGCATTAATGCCGATCTGACACAAGTAATACTTAAATCATTAGACAGGGACAATTGCCTGCATTTAATCAATATCAATAATAACTGCCTGTAAAAATAAATGCCTTTTTTTTCAAACTGGTGCAATCCACCAGATGAGTTATTCCAGACAAAGAATTTATATCAGAAGAAGAGAGCTTATCTAACTATTTTTTTCCGGTTTTCTTACTTACCAACTTTTGCCAGAAAGGTGATGATTTATTCAACATAGCACAGAGTTGTTAAAATCGGGCTAATGGAGTCGTGAAAAAACTGTGACTTTGACTCCAACATCGAGAGTATTTACAAAATGATTTACTATGACTTTAAAAAATTTAAAAAACGAATCTCTCCTAGGTCTGTGTATGATTTAATATCTAATAAAATGTATAACTTTTTGTATTTTATTTAGTATAAAAAAGGAGTCAGAATTTCCCTTTTTTTACTCCACCCAAAACGCCACGACTCCACAGTCCTGGTTAAAATGTCAACATATATTCGAGCACTATAAAATACATGTAAACCATATTTTTTCAAAATGTATTTACGTAAAAAATCACAAACACACAGTTTCTTGCCGATTTTACGACATCCTACATTTTAAAGAAAGATTTTTCCGGTCAAATATTAACTAATCTACTTACACTGACGCCGCCTCTGCGTTTGGCCATAGGAGCACACTGATGCCAGCGGTTAGTGTGCGGACAATAAGATTCAACCGTACGCAGACAAGCTCCGCCGTCGCGGCCCCCCACCGCGTACAGGCGTCCGCCCACGACACCCACACCGCAGGTACTCCTCTGGGCGTTCATCGCTGCTACATACGACCATGTTCTGGATACAGGATCCCACCTGACAAAAAAAATATATTAAAAAAATAAGTATTTTAAAAATCAATCCACAGGTTATCTCAGAGACTTGAAACAGGTAATAATTTTCATTTTTTTTTATTTAATCCATGTCCGCTTCCAATGCAGATCATATGGCCTCCAAATAGAGGTATCTCAACCGATTCTTTTTCTAGGAGAACTGTTTGTTGTTCAGTTACTCAACCTCTCTTTTTCAGAGAGAGTAGAAATAGAAGGATACAACTAGAACAGGTTTACTTTTCCCGTCTATAATTTGTTAACCCAATATCAAATTCTAGTATGAATATTTTATATTAGTTACCTCTCAACTGTATTAATGTAGCTCCAACCGTCATGGCCACCTACAGCGTAGACCGGAGCATTCGGTCCATCTCCCATAACCGCTACTCCAAGACCGTGCCTGTGAGTTCCCATCGTTGGAAGTGTTGTAAATGTCATTGTTTTTAGGTCCACACACTCAACCTGGTTAATTAAAACAATTAGAAGCGCCCATTCGTTTCATTATGGCAGGTGTCCTAGACCTGTGTCAAGAGGGTCCAATACTTATAATAAATTAATTTAAAAAAACATGAATAATTAAATTCATGTTTTTTTATAAATTTATCGAGTCATCATTTTTGATATTGACAGATGTAGTGGAAACAAATAGAAAATAAAAAAATAATAAAGCCTTTGTATGGTAGGTGGGTATTGATTTTTTTGGAAAATCGTTTATTAATAAAATTAATTGTGTGATCGAGTACAATCAAAAGAAATAGTCTTCAGCAACCGTATAAACCGAAAACAGATTTCTTAACAAAAAATATGCAAGAACAATCAAGGCATCATTTGCTCTTGGGTTATTTTTTTTAAATATTCCTTTTTTAAATATGATAGTTTTTCATAATATTTTCACGAATAAATAATATATAATAGAAAATCAGTAAGTAAATACAAATATGGCAGCAGGTTTTTAAATCCAAAGTAACAAATATTATTTTTACATATCAGCAAGATTTGATTCAAAGATTCTTTTCAAAAATGGTTATTTTACATTGAAAAACGTTAAAACTAGGGCTTGTCGATTTTCAAAAACCGGTATTTTGGCAAAATTTGTGACATTCAAAAACCGGTTTTTCAACTTTGTAACCGGTTGTACCGAATTTTCCATAAACACGTCTATAAACAAAAGGACAGAAAATTTGGATCTTTTATTTGATGGCTTAAAGTTTCTTAAATCATATTTTCTGAGAAGTAACACCAAATAATTTCTTGTTGTGTATTATTACGTATATAAATAAACAACATTAAAAAAATGAACTTTTTCTCGCTATTTTAATTGAATTATCGATTTTTTGTAAAACTTCAAAAACCGGTTTTTCAAAAGTCGGTTTTTGTATAAGCCCTAGTTAAAACCCTGTAAAAATGAGTAATCTGTTGAAATCAAAACTTGTTATAAAGTCATTTCACTCACTGTGTTCAAAGTCTTGAGGCCATCTCTTCCACCGACAACCAACAGTTTGTCTTGTTTCATGGCAACACCGAACTGTAGCCTACGCACACCCATCTTCATAAATTGTGACCAAGAGTTCGTACGAGGATCGTATAGTTCTATACTCGTTGCACCCTAAAGTATGCATACGAAAAACATAAATCTCGTCATAATTATATTTCCAAAATACAAAATAAATTCTATTATTATATGACTGTCATTATTTTCAAAATTCTTTTGTTCATTTGCAATAAATAATAAAAAAATTGAGATTGCCAAAAACCCCGGATATATATGGTTTTTATCCATGTGAAAAAATAATGGCAATATAATAAAAAACATATGAATGGCAATAGATAATAGACAACACAACATTTGGACTCACATATGCGGCCATACTCCTCAAAGGGTTAAAGTTTGCTTAGCAGCTAAACTTGACAACAAAAGGCAACAGAGTTAAATAATATTTGGCCATTATACCTTATTTGAGTCCATCCCTCCTACAGCTAATAGCTTTCCGATAGTGGACTTTCGTGGGCTCGTTCGATTTGATGACAACAGCAGGCGGCACTCGGGAAGCAGGTGCCATTTTAAAGCTTCCATTATCAGTGGCTGACATTCTTTGATCGCAGCACAAGAAGTTTGAACTTGATTGAATATGAACTGAAACAATTTAGACAATACATGAACACCATGATGTGCATAATAATTGGATATAAAGTGTAAACCAAACATGATAGGTGTTGATCGTTGACACATTTTTCACCGTCTAGGCGAAAGGATGCGATTTAATTTAATAATTATAATACACAAAGTTAAATACACATTTTGTGTATAGGAACTAAGCAGCAAATCGTTGCCAATATTGTAACAACACGTAAATCATTTTTAACAACTCATTAAATACTTCTCTCTCTATCTTTAACCCTTTGACCGCGGTTGACTGCTATAGCAGCCCAATCTGAACCGATTTGGATCCGAGCCGCGGTCAAAAGGTTAATATCATTGACACATTTTTGTATTTACACATATTTATATTTTCAACACGTAACACATCAATTAATTATTGGAATACCAAGCGTAATGAAAAACTTTTATATTTACGCAGTAATGTCATTTTCTGTCTCTCCTACCTAAATTTACCTAAATTCAAGATAAGTGTTGTTTCAGTATTGGTGACGAAATGCTGATTTATTATTGGAACTTTGCTTTTTGAACATGTTTATATTTTTTATTTTTTTTCGAATTATGGAAATAAAACACCAATTTATTAACCTTTTGACCGCGGCTCGGATCCAGATCGGTTCAGATTGGGCTGCTATAGCAGTCAACCGCGGTCTAAGGGTTAATAAAATTTGTATAAAAAACATTGTCAATTGTAGAATACATTCTTTATTTTATAGATTAACACTAAGAAGTGTTAAGCTATAAAACGTCTGGTCACAAAAAATTCTGTTTTTCGTGGATTTGCTGTTATCAACGGGTTATAGAATAATCCATTTTTAACTGCCTGTGCGTTATCAGTGGGACTAAATTATTTCGTGCTTCTATGTAATTATGAAGCTACGTCATCTGTTTAAGAAGGCCTATTCTAAACAAATAATCAAAACAATATTTATTTATCCTTCTCACAGTGATTTTAAATGAGCATATACTAAATATCTAAGCAGTTTGTAATAGTTTTTATTATTATATTTTAAATAAATGCTGCCGACATTTGGAACATCAAACTATATCAATGCAATGAACATTTTTATACTTACTGCAGGAGCTAGTAGCGGCAGTTTAACAAGTTGAAGCAGATATGGTATATATTGTTCCCTCTCAGCTTGATCGTGTGCAACCCACGTCATAACACTTTCAAAAACACAATCTTCGGACGGTACATTGAGATCATCGGAACGTAGCAGGGTGGCCAACTGCTCGCTGCCCAGAACAAGGAACTCTTGATTTTTGAACACCTGAAAATCATTAAATAATCCAAGACAATGACATATTATCTAATTACTGTGTATATATATCGTCATCTGAGAACTGTACTGGGACATCTGAAAATTTAGACGTTTGTTTTGCTAGAAAGATCCCTTTTTCTTTTTTCTTCAGTAATGTTAGTGCTGTGGTGGGATATCCGTCTTAAAGAGAAAGATCTTTTTATTTTAGATAAACCGCATTAACACGTCTTAAAATATAAGGGGTACCGAAAATTAAATCATTATTTTTATTTGACACATATTTATTAACACAAATCTTACATACTACATTTTACATTACAAAATATAATCTCCATCATTGTCTACGACCGTCTGCCATCTCCCAGGTAGTTTCTCGATCCCTTTTTTGTAGAAACTTGCTGGTTTCGACTTGAAGTATGAATCTAAATAATTTTTGACGTCTTGCATATTTTGAAATTTTTTTTCCCGTAACGAATGCTCCATTGACTTAAATAAGTAAAAATCCGAAGGGGCAAGGTCCGGAGAGTATGGGGGATGCTTCAAAACTTCAAAATTTAAATCGGAAATTTTTTCACGGGTCATTTTGGCGGTATGAGGCCGAGCATTGTCGTGTAACAGAATCACGCCCTTTCTATTGACCAAATTTGGTCGTTTTATCATTAATTCTTCTTTTAGTCTTGATAGTTGCTGACAATATACCTCTGCATTAACCGTATCTCCAGGTTTTAGCAGTTCATAATGGATGATTCCACGAATATCCCACCAGACACACAAAAGGACCTTGCGAAGGGTAAGACCAGGCCTAGGGGTGGGGATAGGTACCTGGGATGTTGAAAGCCATTGTTTTTTTCGTGTAACATTATCGTACACAATCCATTTCTCATCGCTGGTCACAATTCGTTCCAAAAATGGATGTAATTTTTGTCGTGACAACAGGGAGTCGCACGTACTCATTCGAACCTCCTTGTTCATCTCGGAGAGCGCGTGCGGAACCCAAACACCCATTCTGTGGGATTTACCGATTTTTTGTAAATGATCTCGCACTGTGGACCATGGAGCATGTAATTTCTGTGACAATTCTTCAATACTTAAACGAGGATCAGCTTCCACTGTGGCCTTCAGTAGATCATCAAAAATAATGGTTTAATTTTCGGTACCCCTTATATAACACAATATTGCATAGAATCTCAATAATAGATTTTTGAAATGCCATAGTACCGCTCTCAGGCGACAATATGTATAAAGATTTGTCCAGAATCTCGACAATAAAAAAAATCCTTTTTCTAGATTCATAAATTAATTGAGCAGATTTTACTCATATGGTTTTAACTGCCAATTTTTGGTGGAATGGTATCATTTATTACATCAAAAATCTTTTGTACTCATTGCACAATTTAACATTAACTAACCATAAGAGTGAGTAATGAAGCCAGTATCGCAAAACTTATTACATAGATGAATTTTAAATCATTTAAGCGTTTTATCATTCAAATACTTTGAATATGTTGTCACCGTTCCGGTAGAAGTTAGTTAAGTAACAAAACTGACAAAAATGAGCTAATTATACAAATAGATTCTTTAATATCATTTATTTGTCTGGAATAACTCAGTTGGTTTATTGTTTATACGAGTTTGCCAAAAAAATCATTCCTTTGAAAAGGGAATTATGATTAATGCTGGTTTTTATTGTTATAAAGGCAGGCAATTGTCCATGTCTATTAATTTAAGTCTTACTTGTGTCAGATCGGCATTAATGCATCTGTACTTTGATATTATAATTATCTATGTAACAAAAAACATCGATGCTAGGGGCGTTATCCTAAAAGCTGAAGTTTTTCATTTCCTGTTTACTCAAAACTATCAATTTGATAGTTACCAATTTCTGGCAGAACAGTGACGATTTATTGTGCGTTAATCGACTATTGTCATATTCGAAAGCAGATTTCTGTACACTTATCACAGTAATAAATTAATTTAAGTAGTAAGTAAATTAAATAATTAAAAAGTACAAATGGTTAAGGCGGATGGATGTAAAGTTAGTGGATGTATAAACATGAAAAGTTGTGAATGGTCAAGCAATAGGATATCGGCAACGGTGAATCTATACCGTTTTTTTTTATTAATGTAGGGTTTTCTAGTCTCACATCAATGCTATGTTGCCAGAGTAATAAAAATCGATAGAAATGAAATCTTATTTGCGATACCTCCATAAAATGCTGGCAAGTGTACTCCGTAGCATACTTTTGCAATGAACAGCATGACTGTTGCTCTGCAAACATTGCAATGCCTAAACAATTTGAAGGATGCAGCTGTTTCTTGAGGAATGTACAGCAGGCATTGGCAACCGATGTCAGCTGTAGTAAGCAAGCTGTGGATAAATATATTTCGACAGTTTCTTCGCGTAGACCTGAAAGAATTGTCAAAAATTATTCAGCCTCATTGCACAAGGTTCTTATTAAAAACTTAAACAAACAAAAATTTGGCATACACTTTATAAAGTGCCCCATCTTCTTATTTGATTTTAGTAGACAGCGTTGAGGATGATTCACTTTATGTTGTGAATTCGAAAATTTTACTAAAATTAGAATTATTACGTGTCACCCAAAAATAGACTACTCATCACATGAAATTTCTTCTTATAACAAATGTACTGTATTGATGTGTTTTTGTGAACTTTGTTCACCCATATCTTTACTATTACCCAGTCTACATTCAATGTTGGCTTAACAATGTCATGTCTAGAAATCTATTTGTAAGCTTTTGATTTCTACATATTGTCTTATGAATTGATTCGAAGGTACTGCTTCTCTCAGCCAATACTCGGCTTTGAAAAGTCAACAAGCATCCGTGATGATTAACAGTACTGGTTTGACACCAAATATAAATGATATTTGCCAGGCTCAAGACTAGATGAATGCACAAGAGGTTAAATCAACATTAAGTTGTATTACAATGACAGACAGCAGGAGACCACTGTCATTGATATATTTTAATAAAACCAATGTATATTACAATAAAATATGTAACCAAGAGAACAGTTACATCATTGAAATAAAAAACCGAATCCTACCAATAGTTCCTGTATAGCAATATTGGATCAGGGCTTGCAGAGCCTCGCCGTCAACTTTCTCAAGTGTGATTTCACTCTGCTGGGCTTCTCTGAGAGTTCCTGTGAACATGGCTGAAAAGTATTCACTAGCGGCTGACAAAACCAGCCGATGCGCCGGCACCCTAAAAAACAGATAATGAATTGCATTGCCAGTTAAGTTTGATTTTTTTTTACTTGTATTCATAATATATAATAAATACTAAATAGATTAGTGAAGATTGGCTATACTTATAATAAAAATTAATTTGTAATGGATTCCATTGAATGGTTGAAGAAATCTGTCTAAAATTTTTGAAAAAATTAAAACAAAAATCTTGTCGTTAAAAGCTATGTTCACTTAATCTTGGAGCATTTAGACTCCCAAGGGATTAATCCAACAGGAAGAATTTTAACGATAAGCATTTGTCGAATGGTGAGGATATATATATGAGACTAGAAGATTGACAGTAGCTAGCCCATCGCTCTAATTTAAGATAAGGTAAGGTAGAAAGATACAAAAACATTGTATTTGAGTATGTAGTAAAAGACTTAATATTTATATTATATGTCAAATCAAGTTCAGTATTTATTATTAGAATTTTTCCATTCAGGATCATGAGTTGGCATAATTTACAAGGCCAAGTATAGTTGCCAAAATATGGAAATAAAAATCCGTAAATGCATACTGAGGGAAGCAAAATGTAAAAAATCAGTTTACAGCAATTATATATAAATAATTATATACAACAACATATGAACTTCCTTCTGGTAATACTAATGGAAATTTAATTTGTCATACAATTCAGCCTTAGTTAAATATTACACCTAAATAACGATGCAATAAAATATCAAATATTATATGGATTTCCCATGATACAACATGCATAAATGGTGGTGGGTTCCTCTGTATAATACTCAAGCATTTTGATATGATAGTATCGTATATAAAAGATTTTTTTTTATTACGCTTAAAGTTTTCATCTTACCTTCGTCCCCCAGCAATAAGGACGACATCGCACAATTGCCTGGATTGGAGATATCCATACATATGCTGCAAACTACTGTCTGCGTGGCCCAGGCACCTAAAGGATTCATCCTGGCTGGTACTCGAAGCGAGGCTCAACTGGCTTAGTTCCCTGGGTAATCCTTCGTCGATTGAGCAGTTCGAAATTCCATCCTGCGCGGACTCCCGAGACGGACTTCCTAAGGCAGACATTTAATAATACTCGTCGGTGAAATAATGAAAAGATACTGGATTAGTCCTAGTGTAAATACTATGATCTCGTTGAATCGTCATACGAGGAAGAGACTTTCAACAAAGAAATTTTAGAATCTACTAATAACATATTTCAAACAAAGAACCGCTGTCAAGTCACTGAACTGATTTGACATCTGACAACTCTAAGTGGTGCTACTAGTAAACAATTTTAATTTCCCATTCAACACACATATTAGTTATTACGTCTTGAATACGGTAAGGTAACTATTTATTGAAAACCACAAAAGTATACATTTAAAAACTCCAATCATCACATTATCATTTTTTACGGTCAGTTCATTGTCTTTAATAAGAAAAAAATGTAAAAGCAAGATTTGTAAATCTATCGTCGTTGTTCTAATTAATGTTGGTTAGTAACAGATTGGTAGTTCCAAGTAAACAACAAATGAAAAATTTCAGCTCTTATGATAAAGCCTCTAGCATCAACATTTTATGCTAGATAAATATGTATTATTTTAATAGACAGGCAAAATTACTTACCATTAAACCAGCATTAATAATTACTGCTTTTATAAATAAATGCTTGTGTTGGCAAGCTAGTATAATAAATACATTAAGCGATAATTTAAGATTTCGACTGAAGTTACTAGGAATTTCCATATTAAATTTGAATCGTTCAAACTTTACAGTCTATTGCAAAATCATTCCAAACAACAAACGTGTTCATATACTCAACTTATTTTTGTTAATTACCAACTATTATCAAAATTGTAAAAACATATTCTCTTTCTGTTCGTATTTCAACTGTTGGCGATGTCTTGCGAAAACATAACTAAATAAATGGTATTTCAAAAATAATTTTCTCTTCTTTACTCCTTAAATAATGGAAAATAAGTTTTTTATACTACCTCCCTAGATAGCTGTCTGCTGTCTCCGATATTTTATTTCCACGGCAGAGTAAAAATCTAAATTTCCGATCATGTCTTCGCTGAAGTGTGCTGTTTTGGTTTGTATTATTTAATTAAGCTAATGTGTTAATTTTAAACATATTCTATATCTGATTTTTTTACATGCAGTACTTATAAAAATATTCTAACTATTATAATATGAGAGGTTAAGGTTATATAATATTCATTTTATGTCAAAAATATTTTTTCGTATTGCTGTTTTTTTATTACTACAATGAAACATGAATTTCATCAATCATAGGTCCGCGGCTTGAGCACTTCTGCCAGTGCAAACCAGATGATCAAACCGCCAATCCAGATATTCGGTTTGGAAGGGCGTTATGCCACTGCTCTGTATTCTGCCGCTTCCAAGTTGAAGCAATTGGATGCCGTCGAAAAGGAACTCGTTAGCTTCCAAGCTAGCATCAAAACCGATCCTAATTTGAAGGAATTCATCAAGAATCCGACACTTAAGCGCACACTCAAAGCTGGAGCCTTGAGGCACCTTGCTACCAAGGTACCTATTCAACACTCTCAAACTCTAAATCATGTACAATCGCTTTATATTATTCTTTGCTTTACCGTAGACATATTTAACAAGGCAAATATAGTTTCAAATAGTGTAATTCTTTGATACTTCCCTGCATTGTAATTTTCTCCGATCGAGTCATAAGGTGTATATTGCCGCAGTAATAAATGTCCTACTTTTTTTTAGCATTAAATGAAAGTCCAGCCATACTCATTCATTGTACACTACTTAAACAGGAGATCAAAGTTTGCTCTAAGTACATGATTCTCATACACACCTAAAATTTGTGCAAGTGGGTTGAGATTATATTAAACTTTTCAATTCTTTGGTGTCCTACCATGACTGCAAATTGTACTATAGAAATGGTGAATATTTGACCCTTGAAATATGTAGTTGAATAAGGCTAGTGTATAGTCTATTTTGGATGGTACTTATTCACATATGAATATAATATTTCAACAGCAAACAATTTTTGTTTTTATAAAAATATTACCTAGAAAGTACATAAACTGAGTAACACAGCTCATGTACATTCAAAATTTTATAGATTAGAATACTATTCAGAAAAGTTTCATTATTTCATTGACATTTACACATTGATTTTTTTTACAACCATAATAACTTTGTCTGAATCTTTTTTGACAGGTTTTCAGAGATTTATGTATGAAGTTTGAGATTCATAAAGTATGTGTTGAAATCTATTTTGTATTTAAAAATTATCACTATAAGTATAATATTGAATATTTGATCAATTAGCTTGTTATTGAACTTTCCTTCATATTTCTTGAAATTTTTAACAATTCGCATCGAGGTGACCCATTCGGTGGTAGCTTGAAAGCTTGTGTTGCCCACTGCATTAGCAATCAAAATGCAGCTTACATAAACAGTTAAAACATAAAGCGTCTGTTTGCAAGTATTATCGTACACTGATGAATCCATGATTCTTTCAGATCTCCTTGTCCCCTGCCACTGGCAACCTCTTGGAACTGTTAGCGGAAAACGGTCGCCTAGGAAAGTTGGAGAATGTGATTAACGCATTCAAGACCATGATGTCCGCTCACAGAGGAGAGGTCATCTGCGAAGTTACCACTGCCAAAGCCCTGGATGATGCGCAGCGCAAAAATCTTGAAGCTTCTCTTAAGGTAGGATCAATGTTTAAGCTCTGTTCTAGTATCGAAAATAGAACAGTGGAGTGATAGGTTACAAAGTGAGCCCAGATAAATTTGCGTAATATTTGCATTGAATTTATTGAGGTATCATTGAAGATTACCATAAATATCAGATAGATATAATTGGTATTCTGCGAATGGTTAAAATAAGAAGAATTTTACAATGTAAATGACCCTGCTAGGAACTCAAATGTTAACTATCATTTGATGATCAGCTTCAGTCAAAGCTATATATTTATAATACTTTCGATGGTTTCGGCGGTAACTTTGTGGAAGTTCATTTTAATAGAAAATTTAAATTAACTTTGATTATTCCACGTATTGTGTAACTAACTGTGACACGTGTTTCGCCTCTTTCAGAGGCATCTTCAGACTTACTATCGCAAAGTTTGCTTAAGTAATGAAGCAAGATTGATTCTAACATTTTAAAATTATAAAATTACAAAATGGATTGGGTTTTTTTTTCCTTTTAAGAGGAGCAAGGAGGGGGGTGTAGAATCGAAATAAAGCAAACAGATAATGATACTAATTTTACTAATGAGTTGTAAACAATCAGAATGGGATTTTTCCTTTTTAATGGAAGCAAAGAGGGGATTATAAAATGCAAACAAATTTAATCATACTACTAATGACGTTAAACATTACAAACTATTAAAACTAATGAGCTACAATCAATCATCTAGGTTTGTGATTACTCTATTAATTGGAAACAATTTTAGTAACGGGGAACCGCCTGTGCTATTAAGAATATTATTTAATAATATTTCTTTTTTGTTAAGAGTTTTATTAATTTCTAAAAATTCTAAGCTATTCATCTTTAAACCCTTTTTATTTACTCGGTGGAGTATTTCTAAATTACAAATCTGATTAAAATTATGATTATTTTCTATTAAATGATTGGCAAACTCAGAGAAATTGTTACTTTTTAGACATCTTATATGTTCTTTAATTCTAATATTAAAGTTTCTACCTGTCTGTCCAACATAAGACGCTTGACAGTCTCCACAAGAGAGTCGATAGATACCACTCTGTGACGATGAATCTACGCGATCTTTACTGTTCAATAAAATTTTACCTAAATTATTTACTGTATAAAACGCGGGTTCTATATTGTCTGGCAAAAATTTAACTATCTTTGACGAGATGTCTCCTAAATAAATAATTCTACGCCAGTTTTTAATATTATCGTTTGCTTTCTTCTCTCCTGAAAAAATATTATTTACTATGAGTTGTTTAACTTGCTTACGTTTAAGTAAGTTAACTACTACGTCTGTGTTGTAACCATTATTTACAGCTATCTGTTTAATAATGTTTAACTCTAATTCAAAGTTGACTTTAGTGAGAGGGATGTTAACTAATCTATTAATCATTGCATGGAATGATGAGAGTTTTTGCGACCACGGGTGAATTGATTGATGGTGAATGACGACATCTGTATAAGTAGGCTTTCTGTAAATGGCAAATTCTAATCTGTTGCTATTATTTTTCTTTATTGTTATGTCAAGAAAATTTAAGGTTTTTTGTTGCTCGATTTCTAGTGTGAATTTAATATTTGTATGCAATGAATTTAAATGACGTAAAAAGGTATCTAACTGTCTATCTGTTCCTGTCCAAATGCAAAAGATATCGTCTACATAACGATACCAAGTTTTTACATTTTTAAGTAACGTGTGATTTGACTTAAAGAGATTATTCTCAAAATAATCCATAAAAATATCCGCGAGCAAAGGTGAAATAGGACCACCCATAGGTAATCCTACCGATTGTTTGTAAAAATTTTTATTAAACAAAAAATAGTTTTGTTCAATACAAATATTAAAAAGTCTACGCATTTCTTTAACGACGTTGCTATTAATATCCGAAAAAGTTAAAATTTCGCTGACTATATTTTTGCACTCTTCCGTTGGTACGTTAGTAAATAAATTTGTTACGTCGAATGATACTAATTTACAATTACTAGTTAATTGTATGTCTTTGATTTTTTCTGTGAAGTCTATGCTATTCTTAACTGTATACTTCGGTTTAAACACGTTGTAAGAATTAAAAACGTCATTTAATTCACGGGCGATTTTGTAAGATGGAGAACTACAAAAAGATACCACGGGACGAATCGGTATCAAGGGTTTGTGTAATTTGGGTAAGCCAAATAATCTCGGAGCTTGTGGGTTTAAATTAATAACTTTATTTTTATTTAAGTAGAAAATGATAGGGCAGTTTTTGACACACGTTTTTACCTCATCTTGAAATTTGGATGTAGGATCCTTGTTAAGTAATTGGAAATGATCTCCTTTCGACAAGAAGTCTTCTACTTTCGATGTATAATCTAATGAGTTTAAAATTACTATGGAATTGCCTTTATCTGCTTTCGTCAGAGTAAGGTTTTCTCGACGTAAAATATCTTTGATATTTTTCGCTATTTTTCTGAAGCTGCCTCTGTGAAGTGAAGATGCCTCTGAAAGAGGCGAAACACGTGTCACAGTTAGTTACACAATACGTGGAATAATCAAAGTTAATTTAAATTTTCTACTATATATTTATGGTTCATTTGTTTCCCAGCAAAGTTTGAAAACGCAGTTTGGATCAGTTTTAAAAATTATATATAGATATGTGCCCTTGATACTTTCAGTTTCCCTAAATATTTTCAGTTGTTCTCGTGAGAAAATGGAGAAGTATCAATGAAAGTATTCTTATATGACCTTTTAAGGATAAGTCTGGTTGGTGACAGTGAAAACATTTTAAATTGACAACATACTAAGTTTATGAAATGTAGAATTTTTATTGTGTATCATTAACTCTTAGAAGTCCTATGTCGAGCTGGACTCGACATTACAGTTTTTTTTTCATCCAAATATTACCAATGCGCATTGTGCGCAAGATAAATTTTGCTATACTGAAACATTCAAAATATTTTTTTATTATAATTATACGATAATAAATTAATTAAAGACGAATTAATGTGAAAACATATTTCAATTAAAGACTGCAAAGGGTTAAACATTATCAGCTTGAATTCAAAATTTCTTGTTATGAAGCTTTATTTCAGTCAGCAATGTGTAACAATCCCTTTTCTATTTTTACAGAAATTCTTGAAAGCCAATGAAACACTCCACCTGACAGCCAAAGTAAACCCTGAAATCCTCGGAGGAATGGTCGTTTCAATCGCCGACAAATATGTTGACATGAGCGTCTCCAGCAAGATCAAACGTTACAGAGAAGTCATCACAGCACCAGCATAAATCATCTGTTCCCATTACATACTAGTGAACATTTTCACTGAACATATTATATAATATATCCAGATGATGTAAATTGTATGGTTGGTCATTCATATTATCTTGTTTCAAATTAGTGAAAATAAATGTATAAAATCCTTATTATTTAACTCTGCCTTTTAATATTTACAGTTCACACCCTAATAATTTATTAAACGTGTGAAGATTTTATTAATATATTCCTCACCGACTGCTGTTAATCCTAGAGAAATGTGGTAACCTGGTGTGGTTTTACGATTATATTAATTTAACTGATGGGGTTAGCTTAAATCAGAGAACACAATGGCCAGAACTGAAGTTAAAAAATTACATACCGTCATTTTACGAAAATAAGACACTGTCTTACTTTCTTTTTTGGTCCGAAATACGAGCTAGGGCTTATTATCGGGGGAGGGCTTATTTTTCAAGTACAATAAGTAGATTTATACATTTTCGTTCAATATTTATTTGTATATAGGAATTTTACATTTATTTTAAATTTATTCGAATACAGTCATGTCATCTTCTTCTGGAACATCGTTATAACTCATCAAATTCTGAATTTCCTCCAAATTCATTTCTTGATAAATCATTGGACCGAATCTCTCATGTCCTGCAATATAGCTATCTTTAAATGAGTATTTCTTGTCTAAGTAGCCTGTTCGTAGTGCATTTGAAACACAACTGTCAGTTATTTTATCCCATGAATTCTTCACCCAATTCACTACTTCTTGTAGGTCAGGCTTCACAAAATGTCCACGTTGATTTCTCACCATTCTTTTTTCAATGTATTCATTAACTTCCATGCGCAAATAATCCTTGAATGGCTTGTTTATTCCTATATAAAGTGTCTGGAGATAGGCAGTCATTCCCGCTGGAATCATTATTTGATCAATCCTCTTAGCAAGAAAGCTTTTCATGTCTTTAGCGCGGTGAGTACTGGCTGAATCCCAAATTAGTAAACCTCTTTGGCGACCCCTAAACAGAAGTGGCAGCAAAAATCCACCCACTTTCTTATAACTGCTTGGGTGCTCCAGGCTTTTTCACTTTCAATGACATAAATTCCTGAAACGCATTCAATCTTGTCTTTCTTGCCCTTAGTGATGATTAACGGCGAGACTTTCTTGCCATCCAGACGAATCGCCAAAATACAGGTAACACGTGCACTTTCGTAACCAGTAGAAGGAACGTATATTGACGAGAAACCCTTGTGGTGAACCGTTGTTTGAGATCCTTGGCCTAGAAATACTGCAGTTTCATCCATAGCAATCATGTTGAAGAGTTGGTATTTAGAAAAGTCGATGCCATCAACAAAAAGCTTAAATGCAATTGCACGTTTAACAATTTCATTGTCTTCCAGTCTGAACATTGTTGTTGATCTTCTTAGGGACAGTTCATGTTGTCGAAGGAAGTTATCCAGCCAGTGTGATGACGCTCTAAATTCTTCTGTGGATATATCAAATTTTATTGCCATTTCGAGTGCATTTTGACAGTAGGCGGCGGCAACTGACGTGCGATCACTTGATTCATGCATCGATCAGTGTTGCAAATGGGAAAATATAAATAGTGTGGCACTAGCAATAATCACCGCATGTTGGCGTTCACATTTTAACTAGGGCTTATTTTTGCGGGAGGGCTTATATTCCAAAAAATCCTGAAAATCGTGCTAGGGCTTATTTTCGGAAAAAGACGGTAGTTTTCTTTTCTTACGGCATGCAACTAAAAATCAACCATTTCTGCTATAGATTATAACAGTGGAATGATGATTTTTTCATCATAAAATTTATACAACTTCAATTTGACTTCAGAACCCCTCCTGACATGCATAACAATTTGCAAGCTTTCACTTAGTTAAAAGTAAATAATCAGTAGTGTGAGATATGGCGCAGCGGTTAGCTATGTTGGCTTCCGTGCCGGATCTCACAGGTTTGAGTCCCAGAAAGAACAGTTTCTAATAATATTTTCGATGAATTTGACGGATTGTGGAAGTTCATTTTTAATACAAAATAAAATTTGAAAACTTTGTTAGGCGCGTCTACAATTAACGCCGTACTGGACTGATGTCTGCATACTATGAAAATGAACTAGTGTGGTCTCGTTATCATGCTGCATGTAGGCCGACGGCGTTTATTGTAGACCGAGGCCTTACAAAACGTGACACAAGTTTCGCTAATTTAAGAAGCATCATTAGACAAAAAATCGCAAGGTTTACAAATTAAGTATTTTTTTTACTGAATAAATTTTATGAATGGTTTACGGCATATGTGGGCAACCACTCAAAAATATATAAGAAGTAGCAACGTGTTTTATTTAATTTAATATTACTTTATTATGTTTAATAATTTGGTCCAGCCCTTGATCTGGAGTCTGAATGATTATTTGGCCCCAAACCTAGGAAAGGTTGCCCATGCCTGGTTTACGGCTTAATGATTTTTACGAATAAACTCTTCAATATTGTCCGAGGATGCTTCCTTAAGAGTCTAAAACAACAAGTGGAATAACAGTTATCAAATTTAATTTTAAAAATTACACTGGGAAGTAGTCAAAAATAGGAATAATGAATGAAAAACAAGTTTCATGGTAAATTGTTTATTTACTATAAATAACACCTTCAGGGTTATTCCAGCAGTCGCAATAGCCGTTAAGTAAAATAAGACATGTGCAAGCACAGCTACGATGTAATATAATTTGTTTTCATAAATCAGAGCTTCAGAGTAAATCGTTACATTAACAACTATTGTGACTGCCGGATACCCCTGTTTGTATATATAACTTTTATGAAAAAGGATCATTTTTAATTTAATTGAAGATGTTAAGCGTGTGCAAATCAATTCTTGTTAGGTTCGATGGTTTCCCCTCCGCGAATCTGCCCCCAGCCAATCAATCTGGAAAGAAGTAATCGAAATACATTAATAAATGGGAAAAAGAATAATGCACAAACTTCAGTAAGAAGTGACGGTTGTAAATTTACCTCCAATGTTTTTCGACACGTCTGCTGAGAGCGATCTTCTCTCCTACTTCAGTGCAAACGGGACTAGTCAAAGCAATTTTTGCCAAATCGGCCTTCGTAGCGACCACTCTTCCACCTGTACTCAGAGAGCCGATGTTGACCAGCAACACCTACAAATCACAACGACATTGTAATAGATTGTTGACATACCGATGACACCCATTTAAACTTACAACTGAATTATAATATTTCTTTGATATTAAATTTTGTCAAATTTTTATTTTGTGTGAATTAGGGGTCTCCAAACATCTTGGTCTAAAGGCAAGCGAGGATCTGGACTAGACCAAAATTTAAAACGAAACAAAATGTATAAATAAAATGATCAGAAATAGCTGACGCAACACATACCGAAAATAAAACAAATTATTATGTCTGTATAAATGGTTAATTATTATTAGTGTGAAATTCTATGTCATATGTACGGTATATTTTTGTCAGTAATTGAACTTTTTCTATACAAAAATATTTAGTTTAGTAGGCCAGCGTTTGGAAACACCTGGTATAAATCAGCATCTTCTTACATATGGTTTTATTTTCATTTGATATAGATATAAAATTCACGCATGTGGATAATAACCAATTGTCCTGGTTATGCTGTAAGAATCCATAACTACTTATATACAATTATTATACAAAAACAGTTACCTCGTTCCTGGCTAGTTTCTGCACCTTGGCGGCTTTCTTATCTCCCTCGGTACGAACCCCCAAAAGTCTCTTCAGCAGGTAATATGACACTTCTAGAACCACAAAAATACCTGGCAAGGCACCAACAGCTCCCAACACCTGAAACAATAAATTTTATATAGTTGGAGGACAGGTTATAAATTATGTCCATACCTTACATAATGTAATCTCAGGGCTGTGGAGTCGGAAAAATCTTACGACTCAAACCCATCTTTAAAAAATATATTTAATGATGTGTATTCAAACCACAATAGTCCATAGTAGGCCACTGTTTGCTAGGCTGACTAAAGATGATCTAATGGAATACATATATGTTAAAATGAAATTATTTAAAAACTTCTTTGGGGTCTTTTTTTATCTTAAAAATGTAGTAGGAGCAACATTCTCTCTAAGCCGCAGGTTTAGATGCGCGGAAATTTCAAAGGTTGCGCGGACCGATCAAATATCAATTGAGCAACTGTCTTGTAATGCGCGCCAACCCGGAATGAGTGCGCGGGGACTTCTCAACTGCTGCGCGGCCGCGCCCGCGCGCAGCTTAGAGGGAACGTTGAGTAGGAGTCATCTTTTTTTTACACGACTCCACGCCTTGGATGTAATCATCTGTTATGTATAAACGTAATAACAACTACTAATCTGTGAAGTGATAAAAAAAAAAAATACTATAGATAGCAAGGGAATATAATCAAATGAAAAAAACTAGAAATATTATCCTCGTTAGAATATGTTATTCCAGTAGTGAACAAATCAAATTAGCATATTGTTAATAATTTCGAAAGTGATTCCGACACAACCATAGCATGTTTCTATGAGAAGAAATTTTATAAATTTTTGAATTAGGAAAATAATTAAATAATTGTTTAAACTTGATCACAATAACTTGATCATTTTCTAAAGCGGAAGACAAAGCCATATAAAATAATATATTCACATAAATTAATTCAGTTTTTTTTATTTATCAACACAAGCTTTTTATATGGTAATAGGCAGAAATAAATTTGATAGAAAAGGTAATCACGAGTGGCTGAGGTGCCCAGAAGGCAATGAAAAATGTGGAATACAGTAATACCCCGCTTAGCGCGACCCCATTAAGCGCGGTTTCACTATAACGCGAATTTCAAATTTCGCGCTCAAATGCCTCGCATTACGCGAAAGAGTGCGTATAAACATATTTAGTCATTAACTTCTCTATGGTCGCGGGATCCCCGCTTTCTCTGAATATTCTCTTTGAAGAATTGGGAATTCCCCGTCCTTCGACTTTGTTCTATGGGGATTTCCTCGTTCGTTTCGTGTGTTCATTTGTTCCGTAATGTTAGTTAATGTTAGTACAGAATAGTCCTATCTACGATGAGGAAGAACAGGTAGAAGAGAAAGTTTTATCTTCAGGGGAAATACAAAATGCACTTTCAAAAATTTATTCAGGTTTGGACATATTGCAGAGTATAGACAATAATGATGACCGTGTCTTGACCGTGTGTCAAACAATTAAAAACAGTGTTGGGTGTTATGAACGTATTTTACAAGAACGTAAACAAAACGCTACCCAAAAGACAATAGATGTATTTTTCCGTAAAAAATAAGAGTATGTATTGCATAAAGTGTTCTTAGAATTAAAGTGATTGATTAAAATGATTTGTATTTTTTTGTATTAAATTTTGACTATGTTTAATCATAAACCTCGATATACGCGAATTTCAGTTAACGCGATTTTTTTCGGAACGTATCCCTCGCGTAAAGCGGGGTATTACTGTACTGATCATCGATCAAAAAACAATTTTTAATAATTACCTCACTATTAATCCTTGTGTCGATAATCAATTTCACTGTAGGATATATTACCCGACACCTATTGGACGAAATTTGACTTAAATTATATTTACGGTTAACATATAAAAATACTTAAAAACAAGAAATAGTTACCTGGCCCACGAGCCTGTCAGCACGGCAAAGTGTAGGCTCAATCTTAGTTCCGACACCGATCAATCCACCGGGAACGGCAAACTGAAGTTCGTTCTGTTCAGTGTAGAGTGACACGATGCGAGAGAAGATTGGAGTGCAAGTCAGCTTACCTTCGGCATCTTTGCTCACTAAGCCTGGACGAACCTGAAAGAATAAATTTTATTTTTACAATTTGCTTGCTAATAACTGAACGTCTACAATTTACAACAAAATTTGAAACAAAAAACATCAAATGTTCGAAATATATAATTCACGTATATAATTTCACAGTTAGTTTTAGTATTTACAAATTAAATAAGTAATAAGGTGAACTCCTTTCTTCCAATCTACACAGAATAGAACTTTTAAGACTAAAAGATTTGAAAAGAAAAATAATTCAAATCGCCATTTTATGAGCAAGGTTAAATTATTTTTTCAATTCAAAATTTAAAAAAAAGAGATTCTGAATCCTAAGGAGCTGTTTAATTACAAACTGTCAGTTTTTAAAAACCTTTTAGCAAGCTAGTCGGGCACACACTCCAGGAAATATTGCTAATAAAATAAAGCTGTTGCTGTGCAATAGCCTGTCGATTTCTTGATTACGTAGGTATAGCCATCTCCAACTTTCCAACAGGTAAAACACTCCTTAGAGGCTATAGCTTCATTGTTTAGGTGATATGTCTCACCAAATGGAACACAGAAGTAAATAATATTATATATGTGAAGATAATAATATGCACCTCGATTTCCATGCCAACTTTTAAAACTCCTTGAAGAATAGATCCTCCAGCCACACCTCCTTTCAAATCGACAACTTCGCAACCCGGCTTGTTGACATCGAATGACCTGATGACTATCATTCGCGGTGCGGAAGTAAAATCACGCAAGGGCACGGGAATCTTCTTTGTGATGTACTCGCATAGTACTTCAATGTTATACTTGAGCTGCGCCGAAATGGGAATAATAGGGGCGCCCTCAGCGACTGTTCCTTGAACGAACTTCAAAATTTGTTCTTGCTGTTCCTTGGCTTGTCCTTCCTTCACTAGATCAATCTTATTCTGGAGTATGAGGATGTGTTTCAGCTTCATAATTTCTATAGCAGCCAAATGTTCACTCGTTTGGGGCTGGGGACACGACTCATTCCCTGAAAATGTGTAAGCAGATTTTTAGCCCCCCCTAAAACTTTTCTTTGCTTATATCTCACTCATTTACTATCATTAGTTGCGATATAGACATTTTACTATGTTGAATTATATGCTCTACGAAAAGGAAGTAGATATGATAAAGAAAAAGATTGATGGAATTAAATTCATTTATAAAAATCGCACCGATGATTCCATACCTGCTATTAAAAGAAGAGCTGCATCCATAACGGCAGCTCCGTTGAGCATAGTGGCCATGAGGATGTCGTGACCGGGGCAGTCCACAAAGCTGACGTGTCTCACTAGATGGAATCGACCTGTACACGCCGGCCGGAGGCAAGGAAAACTATCATCCTTGGATGAGCCTCCTGAAATATAGCTGGCCGGACGAGAACACTTCGGGTTGTCACACTTGTAAATTTTAGCATTCGCGTAACCTGAAATATTGAAAGGGAAATATATACATTTAGTGACCTGCTTACAGTTATCAGTTTTTCCTTAACCCTTTCCGGTCCACAAGAAAAATAATGTTCCACCGAGACCACAATAGATTTACAGTATTACAAGGGAAACTAATATTTAATTTGTTTTACTCGATTTATAGTAACAATAACAAAATTATTTCGAAGTACCTTATTATTTATATTTTAAAAACTTCTTAAGTATGATAACGGTGGAAGCATTCACAGCTTGCCATAATCAGAGCAAGAATGTTTCGCGCATCTTACGAAAATTCAGTTTTGTATTTTAAAATGTCCTTTAACACTTTGATGAGTATTGCCGTACCTGAACTGTTGATAACATTTGGAACAGCTAATAATAAAATGATAATAACCCAGGAAGTAGAATTAAAAAATTGTTCAAGATTATATAATTTTTAATTTTAATTTAAATAATCTAAATTTGTAGTTATTTTTTCAATCAATTGTTAATTATCGATAACTTTTAACAACCAGGGAATATTAAAATGCAAATCTGTTTCTGTAAAGATATTCATTCCAATCAATATCTAATCACGCCACCCTTTGCTTTTATTAAGGTAATTATGTTTTAAAAAAATAGTTTTTTTTGGATTCCAATGTCAGAAGAGAGTCCATAGGTAAAAGTGGTGTAGAGATTTCAGTAATAAGCATTCAATACATTCATATTGACACGATTGCCCGGACCGGGTCAAATCTAAAATAGCTGGGCTCGGACCAGGTAATTTGTTAAAATTTAGACCTTTGCAGACATCAATTATGAAATAACACTATTATATTATATATAGAATTTGAAATGGACTCATAGACAACTTTGGTTTTCTTTAATCTTGAAAAGTAGACAAGGACATAAATAATAAATACCTCTCCAATGAAACGATTTGACCAAAAAAAGCAGGAAATGTTTAAAAAAGATGTTTATTTATTATAGGTTCGTAGTACAGATAAAATATTACAGTCAAATAATTTGCACACAACCTTCATAATACACAAATCTAAAAAATACATTACAATGTTGAAAGACTTTAAAACAAGCATTAATTGACATTTGACAAGTATTTGGTGGACAGTTTTTCATTTAACAAACTAGAATATTATAAACATAATAAGGTCAAAATATGAAAGTATGTAGTTCTACAATAAATGTAGGATAAAAAGCTGATTCATGTCATCATCGTAAATGTTCTGAAGTAAAATTCATAAAACATCACGAGCCGAAATAAGAAACTTTCATATCCAATAATTCTTGTAGAACTAAAAACTGTACGTATGTTTCTACTATATTACAAAGTATGTTAGTTCTACCAAGAAAGTGCCAATTCAACTATTGTGGTTTATTTAAAAATACTTTTTTTATAAATACTGACGGTTCAAAAAAAATTATATGGTTAATAACTAAGCTCTAAATATTTTTCCATAGTTTTTTTTTAACGTGACCCAATATTAACCTTTAGAGGAGTATGGACGTACATGTACGTCGGCGCCATTTTTCTGTAAATGAGTATTAAAGTACTTTAAACTCGACACAGGAGCGTCTGTCTGTAAGAATATACGAGGAGCAAACATTCAAAAAGTGTTTTGTCACACAAATACAAAGCTTGGAAAATGATGATTTAAATGTTGCAAAAGTGACGGTTTGTATGAATGTGTCAACTTTATGATTTCATTTTAATATGAAAAAAAACCTTTTTGAACACTAATTTTGATTTCCATTTATAGGTTTTATTATGGGCCATCAGAATTGATATAAAACGCCATTTTTCAAAATTTGTGACAAAACACTTTTTGAATGTTTGCTCCTCATATATGCTCTAAGTATGAATTATATTTATTCATTGGGGAAAAGTCACAACATTGTCGTGTTAAGAAAAGGCAGTAAATTAAAATAAGCTTTGTATAAATCTATTCACTCCTCTATAGGTTAAGTTGTTGCATTTATAATCATTTTTTGTAGTATAGGCAAACGACGAGTGTTAAATAATCATCCACTCATCATTTTTGGGAGACAGTTGTGGTACAATTAACAGGTTTTGAAATTCAAATATCATTTTGCAAGTATAATTATTTTTGAAGAGATTAATGCATTTTAACATCACTAAAAGAATAATACAAAATGTTATATTTAACTGAACTTTATTTTAAAATAGTTTTAAAAGAATTATTTATTATTAATATTAATATGCCACTCTCAAGTCATGTTGGGATATGATTACCCAAGTGGACCGTATTGCTATTCTCATATTTTGTAAATAATTAAGGTAGATGTTTGCACAGTGGAAATAAAGAAATATAAACAATCTCTCAGTTCCTATTACATGCAACTTGAAATATCTTTTTATGGTTCAGCCGACGATGCAATAAATTTGAATTGGATTGAGATAAATGACAAAATAGACTAAAAAGATGAGAAAAATAATAATGATTACTTTTTAACAACTGGTTCAAATGTGTTAAACCTTTAGTCAGCCATATCTCAAAACTACCAATTTCTAGTTGTGGCACTATGGATCTAAGCCATAATTTTGTTTTTGTAATTCCTTTTTTCAAAATAATTGTAACCAATAGTCATATTCTTAACCTCTTGGCATTTCTACCTAAAATACAGTGGAATGAAAACATCTTAAATTAAAATGTTTTCTTGCTATAAAATTATTTTTAATGAATCTATATCTGTGACATCGAGTTGTATTATTGTGATACTAATTACTAGAAATTCGATTCATAGTATGTCAAGTTCACTTAGCCAAATTATTTTACATTTGTTTTAAATTTCCATACACACGGAGCAGTATAAATTATCAAATCGGTATAATCTAGGCACAATGAAATGCAATTCATTTTTAAAGTTAAATTAAATTTCTTTTCAGTCTTTTCTTTTATGTTGACAACAAACATACGAGTGTGAACATCACGAAAAAATATGAAAAGGTCAATGAATGAAAATATCGACCCAGCCGGGATTTCATCCATGAATTGCTGGTCCAAAACTCGCTACAATCATATTTTTAATTTATGCTATTACAGCAGGTGAATGCGTAATTTTAAATACATAATCGATATCAGTAATAAATTCACCTGAGTTCTAAAATTAATTACAAAAAATAAATTTGAACAGAGAAATAATTTCCCTTTTAAATATTTATAGTACACGCTTTGTTTCGCCAAAGATCTAAACTTAGAACCTTGCAGTTGTCGGGTCGCGGGTATGTAAAACAATCAGTAAAAAGACGCAATCACACATCAATTTTTCAACGAAATATTTGAAATCTTGGCATGTCTTTTTTTCTCGAGTTGATCTCGAGTGACTTATGTAAATCTCAAATGATTAAACTTTTTAAATATCTAGCGATACGGGCTAACATTAGCTGTAAGCCAAATTATTTTTCAACTTTCATATTGATATTAAACACAGATTTAACATACTGCTACCACAGCACTCGAGTCCAATTGCAATGAAACACTTAACTAGAAACCTTAATGAACGCCTCACATTACACAATAGCATTCAAAATTTAAGGCGCATTTGATCACAGATTTATGTATTATTTTTATGCAGAACTTGAATCCACTTACATAGCAGTTATACAAAAACACAATACTCGCAGGTACGTTATCAGTCATGTCCTGCAAGTTTTACATCATTTTAAACAAAAATTGTCTACAATTTTTACTCATACATCTACACTTAGATGTTTTCAGTGGAGTTTTCGCATCTTCTATGGCACAGTCTTCCTTCTCTTCCGTTTGGCCGCAATTATCACCAGTTTTCTGAAGATAATCAAAACTGATCTCCTCTCCTGGTTCTATATCCCTGGAAGCGAAGAGGCACAGATGCGGCATATTCGGGTCCAAGCAGTTAACCCACACAGCGAACACTGCCAAATTTGGATCGCACGAATGATTAATAAAATGAGAGATGTTTCCGATTTGCGAGGCGTCTATCGTGTAAGTAGCTTCAACGTTAGGATTGAAATCCAGATCGAAAAGATACGTGCTGCGCCAGGTGTCGTAAGTCGAACTGCGCCTCTCGGCCTCATCCGAGAGCATCACTTCGCCGACGTATTCGCAGACAAACTGTCCTTCCTTTATTCGTTGCTCCGCTCTCACACCCCAGCCGCAGCCAGTCGTCGTTCGGAATATGCACAATTTGGCCATTCTTCCTCTTTGAGTAACTCTATTGCTGCAATCCGATGTACACAAACAGTGCCGGTTGCATTCATAAATGGGAGTGCCGATGCTGACTCGTAATCTTTTGTTGCTAGAATAGGCAAACAGTCCGCCCAGTTTTGCACAGTCGCAATTACTTTTAGAATGACAGCTGACGCACTGGCATCCCATAATCGGGTCATCGGGGATTATTACACCTTCAGCGGGTTCATTTTCGTTAATATAGCGAAAATTCTCCGGCGGGCCCTCCAGGTCTGCGGTGTTTTCGACTCGTATTTTTCCCATTTTATCTGTGATATTCACACTAGTCTCCCAATCCTTCAAGGCCTTAAGCTGCGAGGCTCGCATCTCAGCCAACTTTGCTTCACGCAAACTATTTCGCGCCTTAAGTACAAGGGCAGTGGCCCACTCTTCCTCAGCAAGAGACAAATTTAACAAAGCCAACAGATCTAAAGTATTCTCTCGGACAGCCTGAGGTCGATCTCTACCCAACACCCAGAGTGACTCGAGAGCGGACGCATCTAACAGTCGATCGAATGATAATTCTGTTTTCAACGCCTTCAACTTTGTACTATGCAATTCTGCCTGCGAAGTGATGAATTTATGAATTATTTTATCACAGTTATCCAAATTCTCAATGGGCTCCCAAGTGTTTCTGTCGTCAGACCACCCCTTCCATTTTACGCAGAATACTTGTTCACCGTGGATCACCATCTGTCCCGTGATATCTTCCACTATATATTCATCCACTTTTTGCTTCTCAGTCTTCCGTTTCTTAACCGCTCTGCCGCTGCGGGACGACCCCTTTCGTTTTCTAACTGGATCCGCAGCTTTATAAGATTCGATGACCGCCTCGGGCAGTCTCTCTGCAACATACCATGTCATCATATAAATATGAGGTGTAAATTTTGGAAACATCGGCTACACATCCCAACGAGATTACATTATTCAATCATGATCGATCCTGAACCTCACATTCATATGATGAGCACGGCACGACGCCAATCAGGAGAATCGTGCTATTTCAGCATAGCCTACTGCCGACCGACACTTTCTCAGCTTACTATTAAATAGAGCATACAAAGCAGAGTTGTTTTGAGCATTGCCAAAGTCTAATGCTAACATATATTTTCCACATATTGATACACTTCACTAAAGAGTTTTTATTATTATTCACAAATGATTGATTACACATTAATTGAATATTTTGAATGAAGAACAAACCAATAGCTATAAAAAGCCTTCTTTCTGCACATTTTCAAATTTACTATTGTTGATATTCAAACATAACACTATCACAGATTGACAAAAACAGTACTTCTCCCGACATTCGATTAAATTCATTCATGGGATCTGATCTAGTGAAAAATGAGTGTGGCAATCTTGAGAAGATTAACCAAATATACCCTTATATTGAGAACTTCTATCCCCAAATTGAGAATCTATAAGCACAAAATTTATGTGACTTATATGAGTCTTGCATAACATTTATCGATGGCCTAGTTCCATAGAACGATAAGCCAAAATTTGATGTTGAGTTCTTTAGTTTATATTATTTTAGGAAATATAAACAATTTTCTCTGTTTATATAAATACAACTTGAAATATTGTTTTACGGTTTTGTCAACGTTCAAATAAATTTGAATTGAATTGAGATAAATGACTAAATGGTTCACTATATATATTTTTCAAGTATCACACATCATCGCTGTTATTGTTTACCATACGGTAAAACTAAGTCTACCTTGACAAATCAATTATGTATGGCTATATAAAAACTACTAGAGTAAAAAGATTTAAGCCAAGTAAAACAGAAATATAATAAAAACAAGGTAAAGAATAATAGAAGCTTAGGTAAATATGATTTAAAACGTGCTATTTTTCTAACGGAAAATTAACCAAAAGTAATACAGTTATGTTTAAGCATAGAAGCATATTTGAAATATCCGCGATTCACTATCCAAGAGAATTACATTGATTGGTGGGATTTAGTATATTTTTAGGGAGAAGAACAGTAGCATTTTGTGAAACATAATATTTAGAAAGGTTTTTTTTTTACTTCATTCTGAAATCCTATAAAGGGAAAAGTGTATTAAAGCTAGTCATGGATTATTTCGGCGAAAAACTTCACAAACTAAGCTAAAAACAACGCCACGATTTACAAATCTTTATTGAGGCTTTGATAATCGCGTGAAAATCACACATTAATACGAAGAAAACTGATAAATTATGCGAAATATTTTCCCTACTAATAATGGGGGCGTAGGCGTAATAATCCATGACTAGCTTTTGAACACACTTTTACCCCTATAAATACATGTTTTGTGATTATCAGCATCGATTTGAGTAAAATGAATGAACAGAAACTTACCCAATTTAATGGTGATGTTACGTTCCAACTCATTTTTAAATCTGACAGTTTGTACACCAGAAATGGCTTTAACGACAGTTGACTTTCCGTGCGCTACATGTCCGATTGTTCCTATATTGATAGTGGCCTGGCGAGATATCACCTCAGGTGAAACAGCTGTCAACTTAGTGACGTCCTGAAAACATTAAAATACACCTTATAAACAAAGGTTTTAATGAAATTGAAAGACACTTCACAGGCGAAACACAAAACTTTACACTAATCATATTTCAAATGCCTATTTTCTTATAATTTAAGCCAATTCCATTTAAATAATTAGTAGCAACCACTTAGTCAAACTTCACTGTCGACAAAATGATTATGAAATAGTTGATCCAATATTGTAAATACGTTTAAAAGTAACTCGGTGACGAGTGAAAAGTTGTATAAGGTACACAACTATCCACCGAAAGTTGGAATAGAGTCGGCAAGACCTAACCAAAAACCGCCACGTGTTATTCGGATATTACACGGCAACTATTGACATACGGATCTCAATGAGGCACATAACACATAAAAACACTTGAATGAAGCGAACTTACTAATTTTGACAAATCTTGCTGATGTAAATTAGACTGTACGGCAGTACGATTATCCGTCGCCGCCATTTTCAGGATTCTTTGAAAACTCAAGGAATAACCTATACCAAACAATCTCTTTACGCAAACTCTGGATGGTGGGGTCACCCGTGCTGATGAATGGTACTAAAGTGTCTGATGTAAACTTTGATTGATGAAATTCAAACAACCTTTCTAATGATTTGATAGTTAATACGTAGCTTTCATTTTGCTCGACATCATCTCGACCCTAGAATTTCCATTTTGAGATTATTATATATTTTTGGACTTGGACACGGACGCCGCCTTGCTCATTTGAAACTATAGGAAAAGCGTTGCTAATCTACAAGTTTTTATCTAGCCTAGTACATTCACCTCGTAATTGGTATACTCGAGTATCCAAAAATAGTAACTAATTATAAAATTATTTATTTACCCAGTTTGTAACAAAATCTTTATTATCGCAAAGGGTATTTTGTATTATATGATGTTATTTTCATTTAACATTTTTCACCCATCTTTCACCAGAGCTTTTTCACCCATTTTTACTAATTAATTAAATTAAAGTTGTTTTCATCATTTTATGAGCAATACTAGTATGAAAACACTATTGATTGTTTATTATTGGTCTTAAACGTATGAATAATATAATATGTCATTATAAGCATTTATATTGTTTTATCAAATCAACAAAAAAAATAATAGCATATGACTTATTGCATAATTAATTTTATCTTTCACTGCCTGTTTTATGCTGAAATCAATAATGGTTTATTCTTTTAATAAAAATGAAAATTTAATCTATTTTAAATGTAGATTTTTTTTTTTTTGTGATATTAGTGATTTTTTGAAAACATGTACATATTTTGCTGTTTACTGATATTTTTGATGAAACATGTGATTTATTTTGTAATTCACTACGCTTCAATAGTTCTTGTGAATTAGCCAGTCGCTTTTTTAGGCGCTGTATTTATAAGCGTGTCGCCTAGGCACCAGTGGCGTAGCAAGGGGGTATGGGTAGAGTGTACCGCTCCGGGCGGCATATTTTTGGGGGCGGCATATATTATTATTATCATTTTACTGGCAAGTTTTTATTGTCTCGAGACTTGGCAACATAAGTGACGGGTCTATTGATATTGTCTATGACATCAAAATGATGGTTGATTGATGCTAAATAAGCCCCAGTGAAATAGTGAAATGTCCGTTGCAATTGACGAATATTATATTCCTCGATTATATTTTAAATACATCCGTGCATTCGTATGAAATTTCATTTGAAATGTTGAAGGTATTTCGATCGTTGTTTGAATTTCATTACTGTTAACATGATTTATAGGTTAACTCATATTGATCTTTCTGTTTACAGGACAAAGGGCAATTGTTTTTCGAGGATAAATGGCCTTCTATGCGTCCAATTGTTTTGAAATTGCTGCAACAGGAGCCTGTCACACCACCCGAATGGCAGGATTTATTCTATTCAGTACACCTAGTCTGTCTGTGGGATGAAAAGGGCCCCACCAAGGTGAGAGATGCCCTCCAGGAAGATATTGTTACATTTATCAAGCAGGCGCAAGCCAGAGTCCTGGCGCAATGTGAAGAACAAGCTTTACTCAAGGCCTATATAACAGAGTGGAGGAAATTTTTTACTCAATGCAACTATTTACCCACACCGTTTCGACAATTGGAAACGGCACTGTTAAACAAAACCCCAGGTAGTGTTCTAAGTTTTGGAACACATAAAAAAGGTGCATCAAACTCGGAAGAGAGCATAGTAAGAAAGCTGATGTTAGATTCGTGGAACCAAAGCATATTTCTGGATATAAAGCAGAGACTGCAAGATTCGGCAATGAAATTAGTTCACGCTGAAAGAAACGGTGAAGCATTTGATTCCCAACTTGTCATTGGCGTCAGAGAATCTTACGGTCAGTAGTATCAAATTAAAAGTTTGCTTATATTTCTCTATTGAAAAATCAATAATTAAATGACTTCAAAAATAGAACACAATTTTACAATATTTTCTGAACCGGATCACTCAGCGAAGGAACATTTATCATTGGGACAATGCTGATTTTAATTAGTTTTTATTCATATATATTTTACTAATGATCAGTGGCGGTTCGTGAACTAAAATCTTGGGTGGGCTAGAGAAAAGTTTAGCATTGTATACTATTTACGAAATTTTGTATGTTTCCACTTCACCTTATACATTAATCTACAAGCAAAGTAACAAATACTACGACTGTAAAGCATAAATTATTGTATAATAAAATCAAAGCTAATGTAAGTAAGAAATAATAGAATAGTAAAAACTGGATCTCAAATTCGTCTCCTTCAAAGTGAACTAACGTGTACAAAAAGCCGTACGGAGGAACAGTCGTACAACACAACGAGATTGGTATTTGTGTTTGTATGTATGGGCTAATCTAATGTAGCCCCTGACGTCTGACAGAAGCCTGAAACTTTGAAGCGCAGTCGTGAACGTTTAGATGACATTTCCGTTGGCCAATGTGAATAAAATTCCATTGAAAATTCCATTGAAATTCCAAAAAATTTAATCGTGCTTGATTGCGCCCCAGTGTAAACAAAGTACTCAGGCTATATTATAGTTAGCCCGAGCCTTTGTTATTATTATTAATACGTAGGTGTCGCCAGACTGACGTCACATTGCCTGTTCAGTATGAAGTATGTATAGGGTTACTGCTTTTTTTATACCGGCTCTGTTTAAAATTGTAATACAAAACACAATCGAGAGTATTATTGTAGGTAGACATAGCATTGTTTTATATTGACAGAGGAAAGTCAAAACAAAGATATTGTATTAATTTGGGAAAGGTTAGTTACGCTTATAAATGTATTTATTTTGTTCAGCGGTTCATTTTTATTCAGCCATCTAAAGTTTTTTTTCTACACATTTTGGGTGAAAAATGCAGGTCGAGCTAAGCCCTAGCTAAACCTAGAAACGCCACTGCTAATGATACTATTCCCTCAATAGATTTTATTTAGCCAGTAATAATATTAATAGTCTTGTTTGTATAGATAGTTCTCAGTTGAAAATGTTCCTTTGATGAATGAACTCCTCGTATGACAAAGCTGTAGTAGAAAAAAATGTTCTCTGTGATTTTCGTCTCATTTTTCAAGAAAAAAAAATCATAAAATCGAATAGCATTTTATTGGAACCAGATTTCATGCTTGACACTTTCAATTTTAACTTTACAGAGGGCTGGTAATATAGATTTCTATATATCATTGATTCTCTATTGACCCATTTCAATTTATCATATTCTGAGCATTGAAATATTGTTCAATATTAATAAAAAAAAATATTGATTGATCATATTTTCGATATTATCAACATTAAAGTTTTATAGAATAAATCATGGTTTATATTTCATTGCTGAGATGTGTCTTTTGTTGGACGATAGCAGTATTTATCATAGCACTGTGTTATGGCTATAGATCAATATAATTGGTACTTAATTGGTTGTTATTTTGGTTCTAGATTTTTGAATTATTTACATTTCATGAAAGATGGAACTTGTTGAATAAAAGACTTTCTTCTTTACAGTAAATCTCTGTTCTAATCCTGATGACAAACTTCAAATATATAGAGAAAACTTTGAAGCGGCCTACATGCAGGCAACAGAAGCATTTTACCGTTTAAAAGCAAGTGAGCAATTACAAGCTAACGGTGTGCAGGCGTATATGAAATATGCAGATAGTAAGCTTCGAGAAGAAGAAACTAGAGCTCAAAGATATCTAGAGGCCGGCAGTGGCAGCGTGGCCGCACTCACGCGGTGCTGCGAAGCAGTTTTGCTCGGCGCTCCTTTGCCTACTCTCTTGGCTGAATGTGCTCCGCTCGTTCGCGCCGGAGAGACGCAGAGACTTCATTTGATGTTTCGGCTATTAGACAGAGTGCCGGATGGAGTTTCACCCATGCTCAGAGATTTGGAAACCCACATTGTGGATGCTGGATTGGCCGACATGGTCGCTGCGGCTGATATCATCACTCAAGATTCTGAAAAATATGTTGAAAGGCTTCTGGAGCTTTTTCGAAAATTCAGTGCGCTCGTTAAGGACGCCTTTCAAGATGATCCTCGATTTTTAACAGCCAGAGATAAAGCATATAAATGTGTAGTCAATGACACCACAGTTTTCAAATTAGAGTTACCGTCATCCGCTAACGCTCGGGGCAGTAAAGTGACAGCCCCGGAGAGCAAGTGCCCCGAGCTGTTGGCTAACTACTGTGATATGCTGCTGCGCAGGACTCCGCTCAGCAAACGTCTGACCAGTGAACAGATAGAAGCTCGTCTCAGAGATGTACTTTTGGTGCTCAAGTATATTGAGAACAAAGATGTGTTCATGAGATATCACAAGGCCCATCTCACGAGACGGCTCATTCTCGATTCGAGTGCTGATTCAGAAAAAGAGGAGGACATGGTGGAATGGTTGAGAGAAGTCGGGATGCCTGCGGACTATGTCAACAAGTTAGCTAGGATGTTTCAAGACGTTAAAGTTAGTGAAGATCTTAATACACATTTCCGAGCCGAAACTGCCAGGCACGACGCTATCAATATTAAAATCTTGAATGCGGGAGCGTGGGCCAGGGGCTCAGAACGAGTTTCGGTGAGCCTTCCTCTTGAACTGGAGGATTACATTCCCGAGGTGGAGGACTTTTACAAAAAAAAACATTCCGGCAGAAAGTTGCAGTGGTATCACCACATGAGCAATGGTACCATAACTTTTGCGAATGCTGTCGGCCGGTTCGATCTGGACGTCACCACATTTCAAATGGCTGTACTGTTCGCTTGGAACCAGCGTCCTAGGGACAGAGTATCGTATGAGAATCTCAGGTTGGCCACGGAATTGCCAGATCCTGAACTTCGGCGGACTCTGTGGTCTTTAGTTTCTTTTCCTAAACTCAAAAGGCAACTACTCTTGCATGGCCCTGTTGTGCAAGCACCAAAAGATTTCACAGAAAATACACAATTCTGGATCAATCAAGAATTTGCCCTCGTTAAAAATGCAAAACCGCAGAGACGGGGTAAAGTGAATCTCATTGGACGACTGCAGCTCAGCACCGAGAGATCTCAATTGGAAGACAATCATTCTATAGTGCAATTGAGAATTTTGCGAACCCAGGAAGCAATAATAAAAATTCTTAAAATGCGAAAACGTATTTCGAATTCATCTTTACAGGTCAGTTTATCAAGATATTTATTTATGAGTTTTATCTATATTTAGGGCTTCTCAAAGAAAATGTGAGACCCTGAACATTTATTGGTAAAAGAAACAATATATTTATCAAATAAATGCTTTCTGCGCTTTATCATTAACAAATTCACCTAAAGTATGAGCGATCCAGAAATTGATATCAAGTGTTACCAGTTCATTTAATTGTCTCGACTGATTGTTGATCATATACAGTTTAGGCCCTTTTCAATACACTCAGCGATCAGGCAAAGTATAAAAAAATAATACTATCAAATGCAAGCCCCACTGTAGGTCTTTCCTTCCCCATTTTCTGTATGACTTAGCGTGTTACCTATATTTTTGTATTAATTTAAAATTGTTCTTTTCAGGCTGAGCTGATCGACATACTAAAAAATATGTTCCTTCCTTCCAAAAAAATGATCAAAGAACAACTCGAATGGTTAATAGAGCATAAATATATGCGGAGAGATGATGACGACATCAACACATTTATATACATGGCATAATGTTGCAGCGTTTTAAAACTGTATCCTATCGGGGAATAAGTTAATAATTTAAAAGTTAATTACAAATGTTCAATAAAAAGAAATCATTCACTGACATATAGTTTCTTGACTTTTGTTTTAAAAATTAGTATCAATACACCCTTTGAAATATCTAGGTAAAGTTATTATGTAAAAAAATTAAATACAAATGAATTATCTGAAAGAGCAAATAAATTAAATACTCACTTTATTAATTTAAATTTTAAAAGAATGTTTTTAATATGGCGTTTTGTGGCAGATATATTTTATTTTTATAGTGAACGTTACTTAAAAGCGCAAATGATTATGTTTGCACATTGGTTTGTTTATTTATTTTACATAAGGTGGTAGATCCTGGGTTCAAAACCATCACAACCCTCTTAAAAATTGTTTTCTGGGGGTCGCCCGATAGACTAATAAATTACCTGAAATACACTGATTTTCGTACAAATTTCATTTTTCATTCAATAACAGATGCAATTGATATTTAAATTTCGATGAAAAACTCGATGAGAATATTTTTTGTAAGTCACTTGAGATATACTCGAGAATAATTGACATGTCTTCGGTCTCAAATCAAAATTGAAAACATCTAAATTTGATGTCGACCTTACCGGTAATGAAACCCAGACCCACCTGATAGACTACAGCGGACGATAAATATCTTTGATTGTACACGCAACCTTCAGATAGAAGGTTATGTTTGCAAACTGCTCTCGAATAATATTGCATAAACTCATTAAGTCTGATATCACATTATGAATAATTTGTAAAAATACGCAAAGTATTGTAACCAACAAAATGACATTTTTCACTAACGTCCCAGATTTGGTGCAACAATCAAAAACTTGATTTACACCAAACTTTTTCCTCTCTAACTCATAAGTCACACATACCTAAAATAGATTTTGAATAGCCACTTATTCATATTCAATGAATAACAGGGTTATGTACTAGGTGTGCGCTGTTAAAATCAAGTGATATATGTAATGTTTTTTTGTAGGTAGTAGTATATTGTACATATATTTGCCAACCAATGCAACTGCATACAATTGCGACATCTGTGTAGGCTGGAACGAATGATTTTGTTCACAACTTTATCAGCTAAAGGCGACCTATCTATGTCCGCTCCCAATATGGAGCATATGGCCCTCCGAATGGAAGTATCTCCAGATTTTTTTAGGAGGGCTGCTTGTTACCCAGTTGCTCAACCTCTATTTTTTTAAGAGAGCGATAGAAAGGATAGAGGTCGGGACAGGACTAGTAGTAAGCTAATCACTTGCTACGCCTCGTTATTTTACAGTTATGGGGGGGGGGGGTAGTTTTTAGACATTGCAAACACCCATAATTGAACAATTTTTCTTTAAAAATAGTATTTTTTTAATTTTAAACACCCAAAATTAACACTCACTGAATAAGCCACACATAAGCAAATTCATAAAAAATGATTTATTGTTTTGAAAGACATTCTAAGCAAATAATTTTGAAACCAGTCGCTGTAATTTTTTTTATTTATATTTATTGCTCACAGACCGGTACTTAATTGTCATTACTTGGAAATATAACCTTATCAAAATAATTCTTCATGGTATAACAATATTTGTGTCTTATTCGAAAACTCTTTTAAAATTATATATATAAAAATAAACATTCAACAGTTTTTGTGGATCAAAATAAAAATAAAAAGTATTTATCAGTAAAACATCAATGTATTCTTTATAATAACTTATGTTATTTGAATGAAACTGGTAATCTTTTGGTATTATAAATAGACCCAAAAACAGTTTTTTTTGCATAACAGTGCACATCGATCAGGCTTGAAAAGTTTAAAAACTCTCCTGTAAAATTCAGATTTTTAAGGTACAATACTTTACGTAGGAGTCACCGATACATAAAATAAACAAATACAAGTTGAGAAAAAACCTTTTATTAGAAAAATGCTGTAATGTTAAAATATGAAAAATAAAATACAAAAACCATGTTTTAAATATACAGATTAGATGGTACTTTCACTTTAGGAGTGAATTGCTTTGAACAAGATATATCCAGTTTGGTAAATAAGTCAACCAACGGCTTGACATTTGTCGAATCTAATCCAAGAATAGTGCAGTCCATATAGCAAACGTAAACTGATGCAGCTTTCTCTAAGAAATCTCTCCGACAAATAACTGAAAAATAACAATAACTGTGAATCCTTGACAAGAAAAACGTATATTGGACATACCACCACTTTTGACAAATAATTTCAATAAAACATATCTGGACCGGTTTCGCCGATAAATCGGTCTTTTTTTGAATGTTGAAAAAAAAAATTTTAAATGTCAAATAAGTACTGAATATTTGAGCACATTAAGTGGTGTGCTGCTATGGGTTCGCACCGGCTCTGCCGAGCTGGTTCCTGAAATAATTTCAGTTCGGAGAGTCAGTTACTAAAATATATATATTTTTCTGTAATCCATGTCCGCTCCCAATGTGGAGCATATGGCCTCATAATGGAGGTATCTCAACAGATTTTTTCTACGTGAACTGTTTGTTAGCCAGTCGCTCAACCTCTCTTTTCCAAAGAGAGTAGTAGGGATAAAAAGATAAGACTAGGACAGGACCAGTGGTTAACTAATCGCTCTCGCTATGCCCAGTTATTGAAGGATGGGAAAGGTGGGAGGGAAAATAAGACATCACAAACACCAATGCCTTTGAACAGAAATCGATGCGCCATAAGACCCGACAAAAATAATTTACCGTTCCTTAAATCATATCTCGGAATAGCAGATGATAGACAAATAAGACCCGTCACGGTTATTAGTATATCCGAAAATTTTTGGAACAGCTAAAAAAAACGTCCCGCGCTGGAAATTTCTGGGTTTTTGAAATCTACATGAAATTGTTTGAAAATCGCCGACCAAGGTGTGACCCAGTTGATAAAATTTTAGCAGCACACCACTGAGCACATTGTATTTATTTCTGAAATGCACAGCAGTATTGTATATAGTATATCTATTATTCTCCCTTTGTAACGAAAAATTAATATTTTTCTCCAAATGGCAAGGATTTGTTAAGGAGATGTAAACAAAGGACCGAAGCCGGAAGATTTCATATACGATTGTGAAGTTTACATACTAAAATGTTTTTCATATTTCGCAGAATTTATCAGTGATCTTCATATCAATCAAGTCCTCAAAAAAAGATTTTAAATCATGGCATTCTTTTTAGCCAACATTGTGAAGTTTTTCACCGAAATAATCCATGACACGCTATAAGACAGATTTACTGAGAATCCAATAAGAAATGGACTAATGGCAGGCAGGGGGAGAAAACAAATGATTCGTTTTGATGTCTTTTTGGCATACAATAATAAAGAATATAAAACAAATAATATCAATACCTCCTGCTGACACTCCACTTAAAATATTTGGTTGCTCTAACAGCTTGACGTTAGTAGGTTTATCTACATATTTTGTATGAAGAGCACGTAAGCTTGTGCCATCTGAGCCCATATTGCTTTTGTATAGGGTAAGCGGCAATGATTGGATAGCGATGACATTTTTTGTTAAACTGCAACAGGGTTCCAACAAATTCAGTAGTTCACTTATTTTACAATGGTCATTGTTTAAAGTTGTGCAAATGAGAGTCTTTTTGTTTGGTATAACGTAAAGTTGAGTTTTGCTGCCAACTATGTGATTGATCGCATCTCCTGTGATAAGACATCTTTCCACAAATTCAACTGCTGAGTTTCCTTCAACCAATAACAACAGATCATTATTGTCCCGTATCTCAAGTTCGGTAAACCAGGATAACCTAAAAGATGACTTTAAAAATCAATAAACGATATATTAAAAAAATATGAAACTAAAAAAGGACATCAAGAAAAATTCGAACTTTTCTTCGCTTTCTTCGTCACTTTCATATGTTTCCCATACAGCACGGCTAGAAGGTTCAATAATTTCGCCGAAAGTTGTCATCTTATTACTTTATTTAAAAAACTGCAATTCACTCCGGCAGTCTGTCAAAATGACAGTTTATTGTTCGACATAGACAATTTAATCAGTTTCATATAACGCAACTTATAATAAACCTGTTTCATAAAAAACAATAGATACACTACATACTGCACATTACAAATGTTCAATACGAATAATAATGATAATTCAATGATCTCGAAATAGTTCAAGCAAGTTTATATTGAATTGATTGATTAGCCAGCAATGGTTTTAAGCTCAGTGATACATTTATTTCTTATATAAACACGAAACATTCATTTACTAAGCGTCAGTTCAAGTTCATCCGTGCACTGCCTGAAGATGCCGAAAGGTGAATCCCGGGTCGTAAGCGACAAAATTTGTGTGAATGTACATAATTTGAACGATTCAAATGAAATTTATTAGATGATTGACGAAGTCAGCAGATGGATGATATTATCGAATGTCTGAAATTGCTTACTTATGCGGTTTACACTTTTGAAAGATAGATTTGGGATATTTTTTATTAATATTAACCTGCTTTCAGTAAAGGTACTTTCATTTCTATTCGAGTATTCTGTTGCTTTAAAATAAGATTATATCAGGAGGTAATTTTCAAAACTGGTCAACTCCAAAATTGTGTTTTTTTAACTGACAATGCTAGATTATTCTTTTGAGAGCGCTGGACATTATCTGATTTTCAAAACTAGCAAAATCCAATGTTAAATCGTTGAAAACATCTTCTAAATATGTGACTAATTTTCGATAGTGGGCAAATCCAGGAGGCCTTATTTTCAAACTGTGTCAAATCCATTTCAACCAATCACATCATCGCAAAGGCAGACGCCATCTTGCCGAATTCTATACATTTGGAAGTTGACCAAAAAGACCAAACGCTCGTTTTTTGCAGTCAAAAAAGCAGGAATTTACATAATAATCATTTTTTACAAATATAATAGAAACATGTGCAGAGGAGGTTCCCTTCCACCAAGCCAGGAAAAGAACAACTGCAGATAACCAAAATAAATGGCTTAAATCAAAGAAGACAAGTTCAGTAAATTCAACCATTATTTAGGTTAGGGTTGGCACATGGAAGTTAAAAAAATTCATATATTTCCACCACTTTTTTGATTACATATTTGAATGTTTGGCGTAGTACAAAGATTTTATAATTAATATTAACTCATTGTTTACGGAGTGTACAAATATGGAATTCGTTTAAATGTTTATGTATCAGATACTCATGTACTACATTACCCGAAAGATACCCCTGCAGGCATAACAGTCTGTCTTACAACTGCATTAATGTGTCCATGCAAGATGTGAAATTATTTAGTGAACATTTCTATAAGTCGCCTACCAAAATATATCAAGATGATTTTATAGTAAAATATTGTTCAGCTAAAAATCCTACTCGTAAAAGAACAACAAATGAAAAAGGATATTCTGGAGAAATGAGCATTGTTTATACACTGCAAAAAAGTGATAGGATAGTGATACCTGTATGCCGCAACATTAAAAGCCTTAACAATTAATAAGGGCAAGGATAGAGGCGTGTTATAACGACGCAAATATTCTGGGTTAAGGGCATTAGAAAAGCGCGGCGGTGATCAAAAGTCCAATAAAAATGCTGCAATAAATGATGCGGTAAGGATATTTATTAAACAATTCAAAAGGCTTGAAGCACACTATTGTAGGTCTAAAACATGGCGGATTGATCTGCTTTCTGAATTATCTATTGCGTATATGCACAAAATTTTCATAACAGAACACACACAATACAGTTATTTAAAATTAAATATAAGTTTTTTTCACCCAAGGAGTGATATGTGCACAAAATGCTTAGAAGCAAAAGAAGCCATTAAAGTTGAGAAAGACTGAAATTATGAAAACCAAAAGGTTCATTTTAACCAGAAAAAGGGAACCGACGTGGAGTAATAGTAAATGGTGAGCTTTATTATCACAATGACACGAGTATTCGCCGCACCATCATAAAACCAGGTTAATTTGCCTCAGATATATCTCCACTGTATATAAAAAGATTTGTAAAAGATAAAAAGGAAAAATTAAAAGATGTCAATTCGTTGCTAAAAAAACATTACGGTAAAGATTGGATGGAACAAGAAGAACAAGTTTATTACAAAACAGTTATGGAAAGGAATAAAGAAAACAGTGATGAAGAAGAAACTTTGGAGGAGGATAATATTTTGTGCGAAGAATTTGTTTTTAAACTTTGCATTAGCCATTTCATTTGAGTTTTTTTGTGCGTGTTATTTTTAAAATTCTATGTTACTTAATAAAATTTGAATATGAATTTAAGCCTTTTCAATATCTCCTACAAATATTTTATATTGTGCAACTCTGACTACATATTAATGACGCTTTGGAAAAATTCTGACGTCGAAATTAGCCAAATCCAGCTTCCTAATTTTTTAATGTAGTGAAATCCACATGTTACTAACAAAACTAGTCAAATCCATCTTTAAAATGCTTTTTTCTCTATTATTACTTACATACAAAAGTTTACATTTTTACAGTGTATTTGTAGTTCTTGATTTTTAAACTTATTTTTAAGAATATTGCTAGTAAACACAAACTTATTAGGAAAGAGGAATGAAAATCTATCATTTTCTCAGTTTGTCAAAAAGTGGATTTGACCAAATTTGAAATCTACCTCCTGATATGTGTTTTCACAAAGCGTGATTAAAGTTGGTTATCGTACCCTGAGCAACGCTCCCTCTAAGGTGTGCGCGTGTGCGCGCGCACACTTCCCAAAATGTTGCCGCACACATTTTTTCTATCCTCGCACAGGTCAAACAGATGGCACACAGAAATATTGTAAAAATAAGTTTGTTTTACCAAATTTTACTTTTGCCTAAATACTTGTACTAAGCCATCGTAAATTTTATTACACTCACCAAATATGTTGCACATTTTTCTCAGAATAACTTCTCGCAGAACGAAGACCCTATTATTATTTTATTACGCCTTCACATTTTTTCTTTAAAGTAGCGGTAATAACACCCTATCCACTTTTGCTGCAACAATTTTGGCATTATGACGACGAGAGAAAAAAGTACATATTGTTATGCTATGAGATGCACTGCACATGTAATACGACAACAGATATGTTGTCTTATATGAGTCTGTGAACAGTCAGGGATTTTTTTCCAATATACGAATAAACCTACAAGTGTGTGCGCAATGTACAGGTCGAGCGAACAACATAAATTGCTAGCATTAATTAATATTGTGCAGTTTTGTCAACTTGAGCTGACTCAGTTCAAGTTCATCCGTGCACTCGAACGCCTGAAAATGCCGAAAGGCGAAACCCGGGTGATTATAAATAAAATTTATGGAAACGTACATAATTTAAAAATTGAAACTGTTAAAAAAAACGTGACAATTGTTATTTTTTCCAACGGCTGCCATTTTGTATTTTTTTTTGACTTCTCCAAGGTAGAGGCAATAGCAAAATTTTTATTTATTAAGAATCCGTTAGATTTTTTTTTTCAAATGACCAGAAGGGATGGAATCATGAACGCCAGGACACCACCTTTTTTTGGACCCTTCCTTTACCAGCCGATAATGGATGCTAAAAAAATTCTTTGTTTATTTTTTACAGACCTCAAACAAATACCTGAAATTCGTACCTCTAGACTAGAATACCCCCTTAAGTTATCTTTTTATCGCCAAGACAAATAAATATTATCTTGGGTTTTGTGTTTTAGAGAAATATGCGAATAATCGTTTAACTGACTGGACTCTGATAGGATCAAGTACCAAGTTATGGGATAAGATTTTTATACATTTTTCATAAAATTCATTGTTTATTAGTTTTTTTCATTAGCTCAGGGGTCACCAAACTTTTTAAGAATCGGGCCAGATAATTTTTTCAAAAATGTTTAGGGTTAGGACGAAAAATGTTATTGATGGAATCCTAGTAGAATTTAAAAAACATTAATATTTCGTATGTGTAAAATATGTAAATATTGAAAATCAGGTGCCGGATTGAAATCTTTGGAGGGCCGAATCCGGCCGTAGTTTGGTTACCGCTCCTTTAGCTGCATGGTATTGCAAATTTATTTGTTACCGTCAGTGAGTTCCTTCCTATATACATATTTGCGCAGATTTTTTATTTTTCTGAAAATTTTCTGCTCACAAGTTGATGGTCCGCACATGCAATAAAACAATTAGAGGGAACGTTGACCCTGAGTAGCTTTTTTTTACAAAACGAGAAAAAACTCTTACGAGCGTCGTTTGAACACATTTTGTAGATATTATTATACGCAGATTATTGCATTTGAAAGCGCCTGTGTGTATAGCTCACTACGATAATATTTTTTCTTTGGCTTTAATTATTTAGTACTTATATGTAAGTTTAACACAGTTTGAGAAACTTTGTTTATCGAATCATAGGTGAATTTATTATGATATCGACATTGGAAAGACAAAATGGCTAATCACACATGAAAAATACAGAAGCCAAAAAAATGATTTTTAGTGATTTTGGGACAATTTGAAATATACACAATCTTGAAATGCACGAAGACTTGTTATATTGACTCAATCTAATATAAATTTTTCAAGAAAATCCTATCTGTTAATCTTTTTTCTTTTTCGCAAATTTCACAGGCTCTCTTTTCTAAGCTGAATTTAGATAAACACTAATTCGGAATTTATGTTATTTGTCTTTCTTAAATCGATAAAATCTATGGTAAAATCATAGATAAAAACAATGGCGTCTGAGACGGGCGGCGAAAATTTGGAAGGAATTCTTTTGAAACGACTTACAAATTTCGCGACGGAAGATGACTATCATAGTGGATATATGGACGGAGGCGAAGATAAGTTTTTATCCTTATTGGATGAACTCCGCACAATGGGATATTCGTTTGCTATAAGACACAGTATCAAGAGGGAAGATAAGGGTTAGTTTGTACAGTATTTATACGAATACTTATCTGCGTTTTTTTGTTTTGCAGAATCAATTCTGTTATTGCACAATGATCGAGTATGCCTAGTTGTAAGTCTCTCCAAAATAAATATCGATACACCAAATCCATAATCAGTCCACATAATCTTAACTGAACCTGTTTGCTAGCTTGATTGTAATTGTTGCCGAATTAGCACTCTCCGTATTTTTTATTTGAAAAATATTCTAGAAGTGCTAGATGCCTTTAGAAAATAGACCATTTACAAATCCTGTAATCTATTATTCCATGTTTAGAGACGGCGAGAATATGTTATTCTAATCTACGAGGAGAATGTGAGATCTCGTTTTTCGGTTCACCATTCCAAATTACAAAATGCTTTTCAATGGAGTGTTCATTAGGACCACATTATTACAAAAAATCAAAAGAGAGCCGCAATGCAGAGCAGAAAAGGGTAATTTAATTTTGAACTTCTTAATAGTTAATAGGGTAAAAGTAGAGTATAGCGTGTCATAGATTATTACGGCGAAAAACTTCACAAACTAAGCTAAAAACAACGCCACGACTTAAAAGTATTTTTTGAGAGCTTGATAATCGCGTTAAAACCACACATTATTAAGAAGAACACTGATAAATTATGCGAAATACGAAATATTTTTCAGTACATCGCCTCTGTTATCGGTTATGGCGGAATGGATAACAGAGGCTGTAAGTGCTCTAATCATAGGAGGGGTTGATCTTTTATACACTTACTCTTGTTTATGAAGAACATTACATATTATATCAAGTAGTGTGTAAACAATTGTGATTCCACTGAAAATTAATAATTATTAATTTAAAAAAAAACATTGTCAGTTACGGGCCAATGTGTTGTTGGGCAATACATAGCGCTATTGACGTATTTCCCATAGTGACCGGCATCATGGCCAGTAATTTTTGATGCTTATTTGTTGGAGGCTTTTATTTTAAGTTTAATTTTCTATATATATATATATATATATACATGACCATGGCCTTAGTTACATTTGATGTAATATTTCAGCTGAACCAGCCACCTATAAAAAGAAGAAAGCGAACTGTTCACACTCAACGAATTGGTTGCCCTGCAAAGGCTTTTGTAAAGGTCATAAAGATATATCAGGGGTATGAAATGGAGGACTTCAGGAATACCCGTGAAAAGCTTGATGTAAGTCGATTGTTACACGCATGCAAATATTTGTAAGAGAATTCTTTTTCATGGGATCTTTACTTGGATGAGAGAATTTTGAACCATAATAATACACATATCTCCAGGTTTTATCACAATTTTAATATTATCTTTTAGATACAACCTTTTTTTCACGGTTTGGTTTTTTTTTAATTCAGGGTGCTCGATATAATCGACACTGGGTGACCCGGCCGAATTCAACCCTCTGTAATGCCTCACCTCCATGTTTCCCTGTCTCCCGCCGACTGCTTTGCTTCCTCCCATGACATGCCAGCATCCCTCAGTTCCGCTGAGTACATCCTATGTATAGTACCCGACGGACGTCTGGGACGCCGGAATCCCACCGGTCGAAAGAAGAGGTAGGCAGGATTGAGGCTTTCCGGAGGCATCCGCAGCACGTGACCCAGCCAGTTCCAACGTCTCCATAACCACTGACGTAACGGGACGCTGTCTTGTACGCTCCCTTATCTCTGAATTCCTCACAAAATCAAACCACCTCAACCCCATTATCCGACGCAAGCATCTGTTCTCAAAGCTCAGTATACGGTTTTTCTGAGTCTTCATCAGGTGCCATGATTCACAACCGTAAAGCAGTACCGGCAGAATGCAAGCGTTGAATAAGTGCCTCTACCATATCCTAAAATAACAGGCGTAGAGAGAGCAATTTGTTAACTACTTGTTATTCATAATCACATCCTTTTTTTACTAATTTACAACCAACTCTTGTCAAATAAGTTTTTTTGAGTGAAATGAAAAAAATAAGGTTTCAACTGTACTTTTTATTCATGAGTAGGTAAATAAAATAAATTTAACATCATGGACACGTACATCTTTACTTATAAACTATATGATGAAGCTAAACCCTTTCAACAGTTGAATCAGATGTCAGTCAGTTGAAACTTCGCATCACAGATGCTGCGACAGTCACGGAGGCCGGGTTGAGGATTATATGACCTTATAATAAGAAGTGGGTAAATATACTTTTAAACATGCTACTCTTTGTCTCTTTGTGGCATTTCATTATTTTTCAGGTATAGAAAGAGTAGCATGTTATAAAGCATATTTACCTAAAACTGTCAAAAGTTTTTCTCTGTTCAAGAAAAAGTACTAGTCATTTTTGATCCCAAGCTCCTCATAATGGTCTGTATGAAAAAATAACAAAACAGACCTCTACTCTAAATAAACTATCATTAATTGAATTGGCATTTACTTTGTTCAACTTGTTAAGGTAAGAAATAACTCGGTTCAACAAGAATAATTTTATTTTCTTTAATTTACAGCTTATGAAAAATTTGAAAAATGATTTAGAAAATAAAGATATTCTGATAAGAACCGAAGAAAGAGTCTATATTCAAATTTCAACTGAGAACGCCCACACCCACCCGATCAACACTGCGGTAGCATGCCTTCAGCTTCATCCAATCCTGCAGGCTAAAATAAGGAAACTAGTTGACATGAATTGTCGATCTGTCAAAGCCATCAAACAGCAGCTCCATGAGTTTGTCCAAAATATGTTTGCGAACACGACGCTACCTCACCACTCGAACCGTTGTTACTATCCAACTGACAAAATTATTTACAATCACATGCGACGGGGGATGCTAAAATCAAATATAAATAGATATAAGCCGGAATACACTTCCACCGAAGACATGACCGACGCCGGTGATGTCGGCGATATTCCAGACACGGTAGACGTGGCTGAAGTGAGTGACATGACTGATGCGGTAGAGGTCACGGAAGTTGCTGAAATTGCTGAGGTTTCAGCGGAAGCGGAGGATACGGACGTCGGTGACGTCGTATATATGGCAGAAATCGATAGGACTCGAGACTTGGTCAGAGAAAGACTTCAAACACTAATGGACATGTCCTACACATTCACCGATGTAAATATTCTAGAAGGACTTCACCACAATTTGGACAGAGTAATCAATGATCTCGCTGCCAGCGCTCAGAAACCGGAAGAGACCGTTTGTCTTCAAGAAGCGGTTCATAATACAGCTATTCCTATCACCATGGAAGAAATGGCATATCTTCCCATGAGTAAAAAGTAAGTTATCTGAAGTATAGCTGCGGAAGGTTCAAGCTTAAACGGGGTGAATGAGAAATAACCATACATTTTTGTTATTAATTAACCCATTGATGAATATTGCCATACCTGTACGTCAAAGTATCTTGTCATCTTTTGTCTATCGCCATTCTCATATTTTTATTGAATTTCTATTTTTTCTTAAAATATGAATACTAGATCCATTGGTAATTTTTGACTGCAGCATTATTTTTATTATGTGTTGCCTTACTAATAAAAGATTATTTAAAAAAGGTTAACATTTGTAAACAATTTGATAGTCATAATATTGAGTGTAAAATCCCATTCGGGATCATTCCCTTCCTGAAATCGACGTCTGTGGAGCGTCACATGTACACAGATAAGGCAATAAAAGAGCTACTCGCAAAATCGAAATAATAGCTTTTAGAAAAATATTTAAAAGTAGTTTTGAATTAGTTTACTTTACATTTTTAAATATGCATTTTATAATTCAAAAAAAATATTTACTTGAAATAATAATTAATATTGTTCCCAGATTGATCCGCATCATAAAAAAAATGTTTTTAATATTTTTGTGTGTAAACTAACTTAATAAAAATTAACTCACTCCATAAAGGGTTAATCTATTTTTATTTATTTTTCAGAATGGGTAAAAGGTATATGGTGCTGAAAATATGAAATTGAAAGAAATCTATCACTCTCTTTGTTATTTTGTCGACCACTGCAATCCTGGAATCTCTTGCAAAGACATTCGTCTCATGTAAAGGTAGTGTAAACATTCATTTGCTGGTAAAAAACATAAATTTTAATTATACACGTGCACCGGGAAGGTTTACTGCTTTGTGCAACTTGACATACTGCCAATGTTGCAATGAAATAATTGAGAAATCTGTTTCATTCTAATCTGAAACGATCGAACAACATAAATGAAACATTTCTGATGAAATTAATGAAATTCCAGTTGAAATGTGTAAAAAATTTGTTAAAAGAGCCAGCATTTGTTAGGCCATCTGAGGTAAACATTTAGCTGACATCGTCTTTCATACGTAACTCCCAAGATTCAATGAAAAGTTTTGTCGGTTTTAAACCGTATTGTTTTCGTTCAGCATAAAGCTCCACAGAAATAAAGTAGTAAACATTTCCGGCGAATAACCCGTAACATTAGTCAGGCAAATCAAGGATTATTTGTGAGCCAATCCATAAATAACATAGCTGCATCAGTACCAACCGACATCGATCACACAAAATGCTTAATGTTTTATCTGCTTTAGCGTGTCATCCTTTTATAAGCTTTTCTTAGTGGTCTTGGAGTGTGTAATTATGGCCATACTGCCAAAAATGCTCAGATTGTTTTCACGAACAAGCGTTCATACAGATGGATGCTTGAACATGTTCTGAATGCTCAAAATGTGACATATATTATAATATACGGTTCTGCATGATGTTTGTAGACATGAACCAACCTTGACTATTTCTTACCCAGCCTATATTAACAGCTTAACGACCGCACGTTTTTTTTTTTTAATTTCACCTGGCGAAATAAAATTTTGCGAAAAATTCGCAAAAATTGTAATTTTACTAAATTCACTATAATTTGTAAACAAATTGAGATATCTTTACAAAATTTAATTTTCTTAGCTTCCAGATACTCCGCCTATACGCATATATGAGTCTGCCGGCCAGCAACCTTTGTTTTTCAAAGACTCAAATACGTGTCCGCGGTCGTTAAGCTGTTAATAAATAATCATTTGTTTCTTTTATTTTTCAGATTCCATAGATTAAATCGTATTCATAATACTGTCGCCTGATATCATAACAAAGAGATAGACAAAATCATCATACGCTTCTAAAATTATTGACATGAACAGACTGTGATAGGTGTTGTTCGTTTTATATATAAGATGTCTATTAAGCTGCAATATGTTTCCGATATTGCAGATTAACCAAAGAAATAAAAGCATACGCTTCTATTGGAATTAGATACTGAATCATTTTTTAATACATTGCCATCTATGGCTTCACATTCCTGTGAGGGTTTCGACCCTCTGACGATTGGCTACAGATCCAGTTCAAAGCTGAGACGAGTTCCACCACAGTTGCTGCACTCATTTTTGGTTTAAATGAAGCGTAACATGCAATATTGATTGTAAATTAAAGAACATACACGGAAGAATTTATAAATGACAAGTTTGGAAATGGTACTAAATCTTACTTATCAGAAAAAATAATATATATATTGCTTATCAAAATAATTACACCGAAGAAAAAAGAGAGAAACCTTAATTTTTTCTTCATGTACGTAATTAAACTTCTGACTGATTCAATTTCTAATATTGCAATTTTTGATAATGTTGCATAACGAAAATGATTATACACCTTGCCACCAAAATATGTCGGTTGAAATGCGATACGTTTCCTTTATATTTATTAAATTTTCAGAGTCAACCTACTGATATCGATCTTTCAAGATATATTTATTATCAATGACCGAGGCATTTGCAAGATAACTTTATAGGTTGTGTCGGATGACTGAAAACTTTGTGATTTTATCAACCGATGACTTCGGAGGTATCCGTACTTTATAAAATAGCCAAATATAACTGGATATGGTGTGTGGCAAATCGAATGAATTTAATCATTGTAAATAATATTTTTAATCATTTTCTATTATGGGCTACTTGTTACGCAATGATTTGGTGACAAATTGGTGAATTTACGATTAAATTATACATAAATATTGCAATCTTCAGTTGAAGTTTTCACACTTGCAGTGAACTGTAAACGTTTCATTTTGAATGTTATGTAAAAAGATTCTTTTCTTGTGTACTTTATGTAGTGTTCAAAAACAGGGGTTCAAGTCTGCCAGTAAAAATTTTCACACCAGAATTTTTGAAGCTGTAGAATTTTTATTTTATTGTAAAGGTGTCGAAAATCAGAACAAAAAGGATTCACAAATAAGTGTTCTGTGAGGTGATATTCTGATTTTTTCTTTTTAAATCTAACTTGTGTATGTTTAAATCACTTATAAAACCAATTATGTGGAAATCAAGATATTTTATACCTTTAATCTTTTTATTGACTGCACATAATAAATTCATTATGAAAAGTGACAAAATAATCTTTTATTTACACAACTTCCTCATTTCCTTTCAACCGACTGACTGCAATTGTATTCAGTGTATTTTGAGATCAACTAGTATTGCTATATTATGTTCTAAATAAATGTAGCTAAATGGTAATTGTTTTATTTTTGTTCATTTAACTTGTTTTCATATTTTTATTTACATTTGCATAAAATGAGAAATCATCTCAAGAGATTTCATAGATTCAAAACATAGTTAAAAATTAAGACTTAATGCGTATGTTTGAGTGGCAGAATATTATTCTTAATGTTATAGAACCCTTTTTTATAAAGTTTTATATATTGGTGTGTAATAAAATTACAGCATATACATGTATAATTGACATTAATTATAACAAGGAGATATTTAGAAAAGTTTTCAATTTTTTTATCCATCACGTCTTGGTTGTATGGCACATTATACAATGAAAATATAACACAATTTTTTTACTGATGGAAATGAGTGAAAAATATTTATGGAATTCATTAATTTTAAAGTAATTATTTATGGAATGACTCATTTCAATTTAATTCATTTATATTGTTAGTTGATGTTTGTTTAAAACAATTTATTACACATGTTAAATAATGAATGTATTGTTGAACAGTTCTCTAAACTAAAAGTGGGAAAAGTTTTTTTTTAAATTTTATGAATAAATAACCCTCCAAAAACGAGTTTTTTTTTTAATAAAATAAATTTTAAGCCATATTGAATTTACAGATAGGTTTCATTTCTAGCAAAATCGTGAAGCCATTGTATAGAAAAGATGCGTGACCGTGCTATCATGCTTGTCCATGTAACTCCCGTGTAATAATGTGTAAGGACAGGTAAGGACGAACATTCTGGATCGCCCTAAGAGATAAATCTTAATGTTGAGTGTGTGTGCTCTTGAAAGGGAGTATACGCACTCGACAATACGAGCCAGGCTCGTTTATTCAGTTTGGGACTGAACAGGTCAAATATAAGAATAGCAAACCCTTCAAGTTTACACTAACATTACTAGCAATTCTTGATAAGAATTGAACTTTTTTTATTATTCAAAGCCAATCATTCTCTTAATACCAAACCATTTCGGAAAGTGCTCTCGAAAAATCCCAAGGCATTTTCGCAAGAAACGGTTGTCTTGATTATACTATTTATCTCAGCTAAGATTAACTTTGCAGTGTTAATTTTTTTTATAGTGTCATATTTTACTGTATAGTATCATAAGCAATTGGTATATGAATAATAATTTTTGAATTCGCATAAATTTAAATAATTTATTTCAAACATTTTAACTATCGGAACTTATATTTCATGTTAGTAAAAATAATTCTCTTTAGATTATAAAAAAAAGTGTAAAATTAAAAAGTAGTGCACAAATGCCTGCTCAAGGCCAGTGAATTCTGCATAAGAATTGGTGCTATAGCTAGTGAATGGCTTGGGATCTCAACCGGGATAGTTATCTCTGACCAGGATAAGACAGGGCTACGTTTTAGCTTAGTATTAGTACTTTATTTTGCTATTAGTATATTGTCTATGAATAGTATACTATACATATATAGTAGTTATATTATTCTATGGTTATAGCAGAGATAATAGGTTATAGTCGTTTATTGTCTATTGATAAAATGACGTTTGGCGTTTGCCACATATGGTCTACTTATGAACTAATACATTTTAAATATTGATAAAGTCTTTAACGGGTAATTATTTGGTGACAATGAAAGAAATAATATAACGTTATTGACTATCATCATTCTTTGATCAGCACGTCTTGTGATTAATTTTATTTCAACAAGTCATTCAAGTGCCTTAACAAAATTAAAATGGAACTCAATATTATTCTCGCTGTAATTACTTTTATCCTGTTATCTGTCATGGGTTTGGCAATTTATTTGATACCTTCCACTAAAAAGAATGCAGGTAAGTGAAAAAAATATCCCTATCGACTCTCACTATGCAAATTAAATATGTTTAAAACTTGCGAGTGAAAAACAAAAATATTTTTCAGCCACCACCAAGGAACCAGTCGCAGAAGTTCAAGGTAGAGGTGGACGCCTGGACGCAGCACGAAATCAAAGAGCTCGCATGCGTGCAAATGGTAAGTTTGGTAATTATAGAGTATAGCTCGTCATGGATTATTACGGCGATAAACTTCACAAACTAAGCTAAAAACAACGCCACGATTTAAAGTTATTTTTTGAGAGCTTTATAATCGCGTAAAAACCACACATTATTACGAAGAACACTGATAAATTATGCGAAATACGAAATATTTTTCAGTACATCGCCTCTGTTTTCCATTATGGCCGCGCGGCGCCATGGAACCATGTTTAATTTTTGTAATATCGAGTTCTAATAATTTGGCTACAATTAATGGTTTTATTTTATGAACTAGATACATTTTATGTGTTTTTTGATAATTTTTTTTTCATTTATAATTTGAAAAAATCTTAAAGGTGGTTTGCAAGATTAAAAATTATATATTTAGTGGTCTGTGTGGTTCTAAAGTTTACCGCCCACTGTCTTATATGACACTTATGATGTTTCAATTGAAATCACATGTAACGAGAGTTTCCTGCATAATTTTCCCTTTACTCAATAGCTGCACGACAGCGACATGATGTAAACCCAGAAGAAGACAATCATGCTGTCGAAGATAATCGCGCTGAAGCTGAGGACCAAGACGTCGGTGCGGGCGATGCAAAACTTGGTGCCAAGAAACGGGCGAAGCTAGAAGCTAAAGCGGAACGAAAAGCTGCTAGAGAAGCGGATGAAAGAATAAGAGAAGTCAAAAAAGCCCAAGATGAAAAAGATGAGGAGGAAAGGAAACATTTAGAAGAGATAGAAAAAGTGAAAACAAAATTTATTTATTTTATGATTTTTCCTGTTATAACATTCTTTTATGTTTTATACGTGCAGCAAACATTTAACTGTCATTTTTTTAGGCGGAGGAGATGAAGCGGGCTGAATTGGAAAGGAAAGAAATCGAGGAGAGAGAGAAAAGAGAACATGAAGAATACTTACAAATGAAAGCAGCTTTCTCTGTTGAAGGTGAAGGATTCGAAGATGAAGGTGATAATGACACTGGAAAAAATTTGTTGCAGGAGTTCGTCCATTATATTAGGGTAAATATAATTTTTATTTTGATTATTGTTTGCCTTTAATTTCATCTGCACGAGGTGAGGCGATCGCATCCATTATAAACGGTCTAAAACAGACAATAAGTACATTACAAAGAATTAACCCTCCAGAGACGAAAGCTTTTTTTCGATAAAAAAAATATTTTTAAGCCGTATTGAAGTCACAGATAACTTTTATTCCGAACAAAAATTTAAAAAAAAAACGCAAAGTAGTTGTATAGAAACCCCGCATTAATATATGGTCATGTTCATCCTTTTATTAACGTGTAATATTGTGTACAGACAATATTACAGAGTAGTAAGGACGAGTGTGACCATTTGGACACACAATCATTCGGGGTTTAAATATAGCTAAATGTGAATTTTTTTTAAATATTTAAAATTTGACCTCTTTAGATCAACATAATTTCAATACAAAAATTATTAGCAAAAAAACTGTAAATGATTTGATGTTTTGATAAAAAAAATTACAAACAGTTTCAAAAAGTCTATTAAAAAAAACGGAAATTCAAAAAATCGCATGTGCTTTTGGTGACCGTTTCTGTCCCCGCGGCTGATGACTTACTGAAGTCTGTACCCTTCTTAACCAAATATGAGTGAAAGCAACGATATTCAGGTAAGAAAAGGATGAATAGTGGGATCAATAGATAACGGTGTTTACTGTGACCAAATGGTCACGCTCGTCCTTGGAGGGTTAAGATGGGTGAAAAGGGGCAGTAAATTATTTTAGTCCTGTAATGTAAAAACGTAAATGTTAACACAGTCTGTACTGATGAAATGATTTTATTCCAGGCAAACAAGGTGGTGGTCATTGAAGATTTGGCAGCTCACTTTAAATTGAAAACGCAGGCTGCGATCGATAGAATATCAACGCTACAAGCTGACGGAATTTTAACTGGCGTCGTCGACGACAGGGGAAAATTCATATACATATCTCAAGAAGAACTTGAAAATGTAGCCAAATTTATCAAACAGCGGGGGAGAGTTTCCATCACAGATCTCGTCGAGAGTAGCAATGAGCTGATTAATCTAGTTCCTGTTCCAGTCTAACTATCTTGGCACTGTTCGAGACGTTGTAAATACCGTCATGTTGATCGTTTAAGATGACACTATCAGACCAATCTAGACCAGCACGATTTGAAAAGGGTACTAATACTTTCCCCGATGAACCTTTTTTTATTAGTCGAATGATTAAAATTTTTCATCCTGCGACCGTGTGATATATATTTTTTTGTTTATCACGAAGAAAACAGCTACATATTTTTAAGCATGTCTTCATTGTTTATGTAAACATTCTTGATAAAATAAGAACTTTAACATTGAATGTTTATTTATATTTTGTGAATAAAGAAAGTTTTATTATAAAATGTTTGTTTTAATCTAATATACAAGATAGGTGTTATTGTCTCGAAACTTAAAGCTGCTGCCAGCTTAAAAACAAATGCATGTACATATGTAATGTTTGTCAAAAAGTTATTTCTTTTAGTGTTAAATATATTTTCAAAAAGACAGGCTGACAATAAATTATATTCATTTAACACTGAGCGGTATGGTGTGTGTGATCTAATATTTTGCATCATGTTTGTAATTTTGATTGAACTCTCATTTTATACCACGAAATATATTATGTAAAAGCTTTACTTAAAAACATGACTGGCTCTGCTCAGCTTTGTTTTAACACCTATTTAAAAATGCCAGGAGGATTTAAAAATAGAGGTTATTATTTATCATTAATTACATAAATCCATGATAATGCCTGATTTTATTTGATTTAAATCAAAGCTTGAATAAAATATGTTGAGCACATTTTGTGAGCGATGTGTAAAATTTTCTCATGTTCCATTTTCAAAACGGATGATTAAAAATATCATGTTTGTATCATTTGTTTTAATGAATAAGATTTTTATTATCATGCTCACTTTTGACATATCGCCTTAACAAGTTCACAAAATTTTTTGTTTATTAAATTACGTAGTATGCAAATTTTAAAATGAGTGCTTTATAAATTGACAAATGTCGTGAAACTATTTTTATATTATTTGATAAAATCTTTAAAATGTCCCACAATGTAAGTATTTTAAATTTTATAATACACCTATCCCTCGATTTACACGGTAGATAGGTTCCTGAGAAAAACGTGTAAATCGAAATTGTATATTTTTTAATGTAAAACCGTGTAAATCGAAAAGTACATGAAAAACGCATAATTTGGGTGTTTTCTAAGATACATAAAAAACAAAATTATTAAAAAGTATAAACATACGTATTCTTTTATTAATTAAATACAGGTAAAGCTTATAGAGTAACAAAAAAATGAAATCCAAAAGATTCATTAAAAAAATATTGCAACAGTTGGTGGAGTTTCATCATTCATCACTATCACAAATCACTGTGACTTGACTTGATGACTTGCTGTGAAAGTATGCTTCTTTTCAGATGAAGAAGAGGATGGTATTTTCTATTTATTTTTTTCATAAATCCGCAATGCTTTATTTGTAATAGCATTGGTATCAATTGGCATCCGTTTTTGAGTTCAGTCCTCTATCTAAATCATTAATGCTTTCTCCATGTTTTCCATTGCAATATCTCTGATATATGAAGTTGTGCTCGTACTCGTAGTGCCAGCTGATACACTCTTTCTAATTGAGTTTTCATTTTTTCTAATGGTTCTTATTGTAGCTTCATTCATGCTATAATAATCTAGCAACATCTATTACTCTTTCTCCGTTTTGTAAAAGATCCAATATTTTTATTTTTTTGCTAACGAAATAACTTTTCTTTTTACTTCTTTCGACATAATAAGGCTACAAATATTATTCAAGATATAAAACACGTAATTAAAAATTATGTTCTCGTTTTTTACTTACGAATATGAAGAATTAAAAATTTCTATTAAATTAAAAGTTGACTTTTTTAAACCGTGTAAAAGCGAAAACGTGTAAAAAAGGTACCGTGTAAATCGAGGGATAGGTGTACTGCAATAACAATCTTTCAGATAAGATCTTGAAATCTGTTACTGTGTCTTCAATTAAAATTTCTAGTTGATGGTAAAGTAAAACCAATTTTGGTACCACTCCTATTTCCTCGGACAAGAAAAATAGTGACACAATAAATTTGTACAAAATACAAAACTAGACTGCTGCTGTCTAGTTGGTAAGAGTTTGACTCTACCGACTGAGCGGGTCTGGGTTCGATTTCCGGTTAGGTCAATGTCAAATTTAGATTATTTAAATTTGAAATCTGAGATATGGGTGTTTGTGATGTCAATTCTCTTCAAATGACCTACAAAAGTTTCTCATCGAGTTTATTTTGTATGGTCTTTCATTGGCATTAGCTATAATATCAAATATTTTTTGAAAAATTTTAACTATTAAAAATTTCTATATATTAACAGCCGATAATGTCCGTATGTCCGTCCGACCAGATTTCACACCTTCCAGTCTCCACTTTTTTATTCATACTAAATCTATATATTAATAGTCGATAAAATAATCACTCGCTTTTCACAAATGTGTGCGCACTGATGTCCTCGAGTCTTTTTCTTCTTCTACGAAATGTATTTGTTTGCGTACTTGAAAATTAATAGTTAATGAAATAAAATAAAATAAAATAAATTAAATTAAAATTAAATTAAACTAAATAAAATTAAATACAATGCAACAAAAATCTCACGTTGCTGGGTAACGGGCTTACAGCTAGTATTATTCTATTGTCTCATTTTCAACGTCTTCATCGATCAAGTTGAGTCTAGATATTTTCACATATTTTTATTACGACATATTTCATAAATGTGAACTCAATGTCAGAATTCAGATCATATTCATTATTAGATAATTCAATTCAATTATTGAAAAAATAATTGGTGAAATCAATAAACTACTTTCATTAACAAAATGACATAATGGAAAGGCTTTTTTTCACCAATTCCCATAATAACCTCAATTCTGACACAACGACTGACAAAGGGAATTAAGATGAGACGAAGTTAAATCTGTACACATATTAATCAACATGATCATCGAAAAATTAAAATAATTGTAGACGTATCTATAAATGCGCTAAAAAAGTTTTTTTTCTGTTCACATATACATCTACACTTTATTAATTAAATAACACAATTGCATCGCAATACATAGACTTGAAACACACATAAAAACTAGTCAGTGTGCAGCTTTTGTTAACCCACTATTTTAAGAGTTTTTGAGGACTTGTTCCAAGATTGTAAATATTAGCTAAAGCCAGAAGTAATGTCATATTTTAAATGCTCCACTTTGAGTCGCAGTCACATTTTGTCTTCCAACTTTTGCACAGCGCTTGTTGGTTTTCGTTGGATCTTGTGCCCATCTGGAACTCATTTTGTAGTTATAAATATTCAATTCAGGCATAAACAGATAAACTTGGAACTTCATATTCAGGTGTAAGATACCAATTTAAATGAAAATGATAAAGTGTGGTGAGAAGGAATTCAGGTGTCACACAACTTGAGCAATAGTAACCATGCGGCTTTCGTGTGCGTATCTAATGAATTTATAAATCGTTAACTGAATGTGCTCACTAGATACTTTTGTGATGAGTGACAAAAATTGGGTTGTGTCAGCGTGGTTAAATATTAAAAAATAATGGTTAACTCAAGATCAAACGGCAACATTGACTACAAAACCCGAAAGCCACGCAAAAGGGTGATACTGTGTATACGGTGGATTTTTAGTCCCATTCATTATGAACTTTTGGAACCTGGCAGAACAGAACGTACAGACAGCTGGAGAGATTAAAAGTGGCTTTGAAAAACATCCTCCTGCATCATGATAAAACACAACATTACTCTATACTTTACCAAACAGTTGGCTTAGGTTAGGCGAGTGTGTCTTGAAAAATTATGCAAAAAATTAAAATTGTCCACAATTGAATTTCAAGCGAGAAGTCATTCAAGTTCACATTGGACAAGCTGGAGTACAGATAGCGAGCGCATGTTGGGAACTTTATTGTTTAGAGCACGGCATATCACCAGACGGGCAAATGGCCATCAGCAGAGATTATCGAGGCTATGTGAACAATGATGATTCAGCCAATGCTATTTTTAGTGTTTCGGAGGCTGGCCAATGTGTTCCTCGGTTGGTGATGGTAGATTTAGAACCGACTCCGATAGGTAAGCATATGAAAATTCCTTATTTCTAATATTGTTAGTAAGAATTGCCGTTTCTGAAGACACTCAATCAATGCTCTCGAGCTTCTTCTACTTGATTACGGCCTCGGGTCTTGATAAACCTTTGATACATTGACATTTCAATTGATTAAGAAGTTCACTTTTTCCACTGCCAATGTGGACCGTATGGTCTCCTAATTGAGGTTATATCAACAGAAATTATTCTAAGAGAACTGCTTGTTAATAAGTCGCTCAACCTTTCTATTGTTGAAGAGAGTGGAGATAGAAGGGTAAGGCTAGGATAGGAATACTGGTTAGCTAATTGCTCTCACTATGCCTTTTTTTACGACTCGGATGAGTAGGACGAAAATTTGACTTCACAGATATCTTTATCTGTATACTAAACTGAACTTATATGTGCATCTCACTTTCGGTGCGCAGGAATCCGCGCGAACATATCTGTTCGTTTTGCCGAGTGTAAGTTTACACAAAAAAAAGGTAATTTGTGTGATGATTTTTTTTCTTAACATTTAACATCAAGGTCGCCTGTGATATTGAAATTGATAATATCAAACAAATATATTAAAAATATTATTTTTTTAAATCGTAAATATAGAAGTAATTCCACAGTATCACCTAGTATAACGTTTGGCGTGATATTATTTCCATGGAAAAATGCATCTTTTTTGTTAGATCTTTTGCTTCGTTTACGTATAAATATGGGTTTCATTTTCGGGTAAGTTTATTTATTCCTTCTTTGGCCGCTTCACAATTCTTTACAAAAAAATAAGTGTTTGTTCTATGAGATTTTTACAAAAGTGAAATTAATCATGACAATAATTATATACCACAGATCCATTGTCTCAGATTCATTTTAGATCTGTATCCTTTTTTTCTTTTGTACACATTTTGCAACTAATTCTTGTTGGAATGTCAACCCTAAATTTAAAGAAATGAAATCATTATTTCACTTCCAACAAACTGTTACTCAATATATGTTTGGCTTGCCAATAGCAATAAATTAAGTAATTCTTAATGCCTTTTTCGAGCCGCTGTTGACAAGGAGCTATTTTTCTGTAAAATTTATGACTGCTGTGAAAAAAAATGTGACCCTAATGCTTCATAATTATTACACATATGAATGGCCACCATTCATTAATAGCATATACCTGGACCATTCTAACAAACACAAACGATTCTCAAAGATTTAAATAATTGAAATATAACAAGAATTATTTTAAAATATCTGAGAGTTGCGAATAAAACCTTACGATATAGAACAGATGTTTATTTTCAGTTTTAAAATATCTCAACAAAACTAAAATAGTGGTCGGTGCTGAAGAAGGAGAGGAGGGGGGGGGGTAGTAACCAGTAACTTTATTTTAAATTAGTGTATATTACAGCAACTCTTTATAGCCATTTATTACTAAATAACCTTATTTTAAAGTTGTTAAGACTTTTTATACGAAACCCTCAGTTGAGAAACACTGATTTTATCATATTTTTATATGTATAAAACCATACAAACGCTTTTCTGAAAGAAAAAAAAATATACATCAATCAGTTAAATAGTTATTGCAATTTAAACGTGAGTGCAAAAAAAGTTCCATTTCCCCAAAATTCGGCCGGCTCCCGCGCATTTTTTAGTATGCAAATCTGCGGACCTATATGTGATAAAATAGTGTTGAAAATTTTCATATGCTACCTGTAAACCGATTGATGCATTAAATTATCATTCAAAGATGCTATTGATTTCAATTCCAGACGAAATAAGAACTGGAGCTTATCGACACTTATTCCATCCCGAACAGCTAATAACAGGGAAAGAAGACGCTGCCAGTAATTTTGCAAGAGGGTACTGTTCTGTGGGAAGAGAAATAGTTGAGTTGGTTTTGGACCGCATTCGCAAAGTTGCCGACGAATGCGAATCTCTTCAAGGGTTCATTCTCTTTCGAGCCTTTGGCGGAGGGACGGGATCAGGCTTTGCAGCTTTACTTTTGGAATACTTATGCCGAGATTACAGTAAGCGAAGCAAATTGGATTTTGCGATCTATCCTGCACCCCAAATTTCTCCGTTGATTGTGGAGCCATACAACGCTGTGTTAACATCGCACAGCTCTATAGATTCGGACGATGTGTGCTTTGTGCTGGACAATGAAGCCTGTTACGATATCTGCGCTAGATATTTGGATGTCCCACGCCCAACGTATACCAATTTAAACAGATTAATAGCTCAGGTAATGCCATAGATATGATAACTAATCTAATAACCTACGCAGGTTTCTGTTATATTGATAAATATATGAAAGTCATATCATTACCAGCAGAACCTAATTTAAGGATCAATAAATAGTACACATTCGATACACGTCCATTAGTAACAAAGATCATAAACAGAAATTTATAAAACTGGTGATGATACATCTCAATATAATCTTATAATTCATTCCCCAGTATGAACAGCATATTTTCAATCAATTTATCAGTTTCTGTTCGAAGGTATGAATGTCGCGGTGTCTAAAAAAAATTAGCTCTCCCCCCTTCCACCATTCCAATTCTTGTCGCAGTTTGCACAATGTTTGACCATTAGGTCTAACTTTAGTGTCAATTATTTCCAAATAAAATAAATCTAAATAATTACTAGATATACAAATAACACAGTAACTTTCTGTTAAACGTTACATTACATAAGTACGGTTGTATCTTAAAGTTAACTGTTCTAGTGTTTCATTGATGAGATATACCAAAATTGAATACACATACATAATTAATACGTACATAACATTCTCACAACGTTTTTTTCATTCTTTGCTATGTCAGATGATTAAAATTTTGCTCTTCATACTAGATACGTATCGTTCGCAAATGAACGAATCGAAACAACTTGATCTTTGTTTCGAACGAGATTCATTTGCCTCTACTGAAATATTAGAATATAATATGCGAATCACATACTTTCTATACTTAGCACTGCTATAGTAATGGAAGGTGGAGTGAAAGAACAAATAACTCACCAAAAAAATCCAATAAGAATTGAAATTCAATTTATTTGTTTTTCTTCCTATTACACTGTCTTACCAACAGGCGGAGTGAAAAAATAAACGGCTTCTGAGAAATCAACTAACTGTAGTACAAGTCATTTGTTTTCTTTACGTTGAAACCGCTAATGTGAGATGATATTCCAAATCCGAATATTCTAATTCACGCCATTGCAGCTTGATTCTCAGAATTTAGTTTTAAGAACACATCAACTGATAATTATAAAATTGATATAATAAATATGAAAAATTATAGGAAGTTGAAATTAGCTATGCAAAATTACATTCCCACATACATAATATGTCCTTTTCTAGTTCTTGTGTTTAACAAAAATGAATTGAAAATTTACACCATTATATTTTCTTGTTTATTTTACCTTTATAAACACACAGCGTTTATTTAAATACATATATTTCACCAACATAAATACTTTTTAAGGTAGTATCATGCATCACGGCTTCGCTTCGATTTGACGGTTCATTGAATGTGGACCTGATTGAGTTTCAAACGAACCTGGTACCATACCCGAGAATACATTTTCCATTGGTCACCTATGCTCCGTTTATCCCGGCATCGAAGGCATATTACGAGACGCTCTCGACACACCAATTGGTCAATTCGTGCTTCGAACCGTCCAACCAAATGGTGAAATGCGACCCGAGGTCAGGGAAGTATATGTCGTGCTGTCTTCTTTTTCGTGGCGACGTTACGCCGACCGATGTCAACGCAGCGATAACTACAATCAAAAATCATCACTCGATACTGTTTGTCGATTGGTCTCCGACTGGATTTAAGGTAATCGGGTTAGAATTCAATAGAACTATAGTACATTGCTGCAATTTACACATCGATGGCCTAGTTCCGTAAATAAAATGCGAAATATTATTTTATGGTTTTGTCAACGTTTCAATAAATTTGAATTGAATTGAGATAAATGACTAGTCCACTGATAAGATGATTCAAATAATAATTATCACTTTTCTACAACTAAACTTTAGAAGCTTCAAAATTTTTTTCAACCATATCACAAAACTACCAGCTTAAAGTTGTAGCAATATGGAACCAAGCCATTGATAAATCCACAAACGTCATATTTGATAACGATCGAATATATCAATGAATAGTCTTACAGATTTAAAGTAGTCAGACCTGTGATATTTTTATTATGTCTATCACTCATCAGAACAGAATATATATTTTTGATAAAAGTCAATACTCAAATTTAGTTGCTATTGAAACTGGTTTTGGTTTGAAAAATAATATTTATAAATAATCAAATACTAAAATAGCTTTAGTTAACAATTTATTTATAGAATACTTAAACCTTACGATTGTTATAATCAAATCATGTTTCAGATCGGCATCAACTACCAGCCTCCGACCACAGTTCCAGGAGGAGACTTGGCTGCCGTGCAAAGATCTGTTGTGATGCTTTCGAACAGCACAGCCATTTGCAGCGCATGGAATAGATTGAGAAGAAAATTCGACCTGATGTATCACAAGCGAGCGTTCGTGCACCACTATGTTGGGGAGGGAATGGAGGAAGGGGAGTTTGACGAAGCACGGGAAGATATAGCTGCATTAGAAATGGATTATATGGAAGTTGAAAGTTGACGGGACAGCACGAGACTTGATTAAAGTGTGTGCATGTAAAAAAATACAAATAATTACATCAAAGCAAGAAAACACATATTAATGCTTAAACTACTGTCATGGCTTAAGCTGCGAATCAAAAAATTGAAGCTAATTGTAGCCAGTCAGATTGTCAGAGAACGATAATCAGGAACAAGATTATAGTAGTGATGCAAACTTTTGAGATAAACTAATTATATGGTTAAAAATTCTCAAAAAATATTATACTAAAATTATCAAACCGATAGATTTTCTGATGTAACTATGTCAATAGAAGTTTATTTAATGTAAAATTTATAACAACTTGATGCGACAATTCAGAAAGCATTCCTTCTGGATAACGATAATTTTAAATTACTAATTTATACATAGATGAAATTATTCCTGACGGATGATGACAAATAGGTTTCAGATTTTATTGCTGCAATTTATATGTTTTCAGTATACACTATTTTGGTATTTACTTATCAATACATTTTGAGATTGTTTTGTTACTATTACTATCTTTTGATAAATGAGCCTACGAGAGGTGAAGTGAGCCAAGTGGTATTTTAGGAAAAATTGAGTTTATAATATTCTACATGTTTTAAAGTATCTTAAAAGTGAAGTGAGCTTAGTAAATACGCACTGCAATAGTGTTATCTCCCTAAAATAAAAATATGCAATCCACCAAAACACCAAGTAGTCATGATTGTACCTAAAAGTTTTATCATTTTACTACTTGGCTCACTTCACCTCTTGACGGCTTATTAAAAATAAATTGATTTATCAATAAAAGCATTTGGAATTATTTAAAAAAAATCTTTATTTCCTTTCATTAGTTTTGAGTAATTATATTTTTTTATATTCTTACACAATATACATACCACATTTTTATCATTAGTTTGAAACATACTTTTTATTACCGATTGAAAGCAGTTGGGATGATAGTATGTTTGAAATAAAAGTATTAAAGAAATAACAACATAGCGAAAGGATTTCTTTGCTGCGTTAAATTTATTTATACGAAAAGAGTAACATGAATTAATAACAGCAATCACTACAAAGACTAAAGAGACACATTTAAAAGAATCTAGAACATTTGTATCGTGTTCCCTCGCATCAGTCGATAGTATATATTTATATTATTATTATTTGTTTTATAAATACATCGATATAAGTTCTAATTTAACACTATTAGTTTTGTTTCCATCACAATGAAAATTGACAGTGCTTAGTTCTAGGTAAATTTACAAGACATTTAAAGAATTACATTACAATAAATTGCCAATATGTATATAAAGAACTGATTTCAAAATTGTTAATAATTGATGAAATGAAACTGTTCGGGTATAAAAGATTTCATAGAAGAATTTTTTTTTATTGTCAAATATTTAAACCAGTTAAATAAGTAAGAAAAATAAACACTTCGCATCAACTTGTGAAATTTATACTGTGAGAAGTGACGATAATTACATTAGGTAGTGCCACAGTTTTTAGTTATGTAATGGTCAGTGATGAATCAAAAACAATCAGTCTTAAAAAGTTGATCGCCACGGTGACAGACAAATAACACTGATTTTTGAGTTATTATTCAATGACAGCAGGCAAGCGCGATGGGTATTTTGTTATTAAGAATGAAGGACGTAGCCCTTCTATATCGAAAAGAAGAATATTCTATAAGCATTTTGCATTAAGTTCGATGGCAAACCAGTTACAAAAAATATGTATTTCATTGATTGAAATAAATGAAAAAAACAAATACCTACTTGGCTGATCAAAACTGCATATTCTATGAAATTGACTTTACACTGTGCTATTATTACTAAGGCTAAGCTAAACTTTAAGTTTTTGTGCTTTCCTAAAGAAGTGTCGAGACTTACTCATTAAATCAAGATTACATACTAATTATTCACAATTTGACACAATATTTCACAACAATTTGACACAGTCGAGTTAAACATGGGGTTTATTATTCTTCTTGCCATTTTAATATTTAACACAGGCCATTCTTTTCTTCATCTCCGAAAAGTATACCAGTTTTTTGGCTTTAAGATAAATGTTAATTCATTGCTTACACAATTTTTCTATGAATTCTTGTGTAAAATTGTTTTCGAGTGATGCTGTTTTTTTTAAAAGACAGCCATTAATAGTCTATGTAGAATGCTTCTTTTTGTATTTAAAATTCATGAAATCCAAAACAAGGTAATCACCCACACGGCAATATAATACCTGGATGATTTAAGATTTCGACTGAAGGTGCTTGGTGGAAAGTCAAATTTTACCTGGATGATGTTAAGGGTAATCGATATGCATAACCTTTTGAGAGATAAATTCATTATTTTTGTTATTTATGCATACGCATGTATTTATATACATATGTGATTTGATTGTTGGTTGAGTCCTTGTCCAGCATTCTAATCCAGAAAACTATTTTTTAATTACATAATATATGATTTTTAATTCAAGAATTGTCAGTGATATTGTAAAACTTTCCTATCTTACGCATCATTTTTTTTGATGTACAATGAAAAGCCAGTTCTTTATTCATTTAATCACCTCCCACCTATTCTTTGAAAAAAAATTGAATGTTCTTATAAAAATACCTTGTGTTAATGGATACTTCACCGAATATGATTTGAGCAGAAAGCTGACCGTCCTCACAAACCAATAGAGATATTGATCGTCTAAATAAGTAAAATTGTTGTTGAATACGCAGTTATATGTATAATTCATGATAAATCATTATTTATCAAAATGTGTACAGTCTGTTTTTTACCATAACTACTAGATATGATTATAAAAAATTCTTAGGCCATTTTTTTTTGACAATATGTGAAAAAGATGCTAGTGTTTCTGAATGTGTATTAAAAACTTTAATTTATTAATAATTGTATGTTGATGTAACTGTTGTGTGCATTTAAGAAATAATTATTATACCTTTAAATTTATTGTTCATGGCGTATACAAACACACACACCCATGTACACCCAAACCCCAATTGACCCAGCAGATAGGGTCCAAAATAATCGGTTTAATGTCAACGGATATAATCATCGCAATGGCTTATTATATGCGAACCACTCACTGGTAAGTTTTATCACTTTCTGGTCACTTAATTATTTTTCATTTCCTTCTGAACTTATTTAGATTGAGCATTGGATCCATGATAATCATTTGCATATTATGCATTTTTCAAAACCGCCTTCACTGGATGGCTGATTTTTAGTGCTCAACACGCCAGAGACGTGTTACCTTGTCAATAACTAATTAAATTTATAATTGCAAATTATAACCGGCACGCTAGGTACAAACGTACTTTTTTCTACAGCAGCCAAAAGTGAAACTGTGTAAAAAAGATACAGCATTAATCAGGGTTTTGGTGGGTTAGGGTTTCAGCAGTGGTCGTTTTATAAAATTTAAACAGTAACAATAATAGGACCGCAGTTCAAAAGAACCTATTAAAGTCAAAGAGGATTCAGTGTTAAAAAAAATATATAAATTGCTTATTTCCTACAAAATATCTTTTAGCATTCAAGTCATACGTTTGTGAATTAATAGATAAATGTTTAAGTTTGATTTTTCCATATCCGACAGAAGAAAATTAAAAAATCTTTTTCAATATAAGTGAGCAAACCAAATGGAATTGATTTAAAAAAAAAAAATGAAAATTGCAAATAATTTAAAAAGCACTATTCTGTCTTATTCTATATAATTAAATGAATTGTATTTATTTTAAAATGAAAATAATAATTTTGCAATACAAGAGTTTATACTAGCGTGACTAAGGTCTATCTTTATGTTATATATTATTAGGTACAGATATCTTTTTAACAAAGTAATATTTTTCCATTTTGAAACTAACACTTACAATATCTAAATGAATGGGTCCTTACACAGCTAACCAGCATTTGAGGAAAAGAGATGATGGCATTGTTACACGTGATAAATTTCACTGCTGAAAGATTGAAATAGAAATGAAACATTTTTGTCACCACTCAGTTCTTCGAAATTAATATTATGGAAATAAAGTAACTATAAATTGATTAGACTTTTCACACATCTGATATCGAGGATATTTTATTCTCAAAACATGCTCCAAGTAATTTAATGCTTAGTATATGTAGGCCATGCTTAAATATTGCCAGTTTATAACACGTAACATTATTTCAGTTCCACCTTAGCCAAAACACTTGAAATGCCAGTACTCACCTGTACATTGGAAACCTGGATGTACATAAGATATAAAAAAGAAAAATCCCCTGCCATATCTGTAAACCAGTCACAGATTACTACAATCGGAGTAGAAAGTATAATGCTGAGCTGTAGTCTGTACGAGGATTACACTGCAGTCCGTTCAATTAAGTTTGATAGGCTACACTGGCTAGGTCGCGGTAAGAATGGCAAAGAGTGCTGCCCCGTAATCTTATTGGACACAAAATAAGAGGCATGCTGAAGATTTTCCGCCTGGACGGAGCCGTGAATGACTGTCGTTTGCTTGAGGACGGTTACTTTGGACAAAGAGTTGAGGCAGCCGGGACGCACATCGGTTTGTTGCACTCCCGGTGATGATGATTATTTCTAGTAGGCCCTCTTTCTTCATTATTATGAGTGCAAATATTCCAATTAATCGGCAGAAATAAACAAAAAATGAAAAAAAACGTATATGTCTCCGTAACTTTATTAAGCTTGAAATGAAAAGGATTGAGAGACATCAGTATCAAATTCCCAGCAGACAAAGGCTGAAGAAGTTTGAACATCAATCGGACATGTCTTCTACATCCCCTTCTTCTTCACTCATTTCTTCGGCACTGGTTTCATTCGGTTCGCATATCTGACTTATACATCTGTCACAGCAACATTTGAATAGGTAGTTTGTGGCTAATTCCTAAAATAAAACAAAAGGTGTTTTGTCAATTTCGTTACTGAACAATGAATACATGGGAATAATTGAAAATTGATCTTTATTCCACCAATCTATTGTGCTAACAAGGAGTTTGGTGTATTGCTAGTAATCTTTAATAGTCCTACATTACATTCACACTTTTACTTCCATGAAATTAAGACAAACGGAAAAATGTATACAGTTTAACAAGAATTATAAAATAGTTCATAACTATTTCGGCAACACTTGGTTTTTAGAATTTTTGTTTTTACTATTCGTGAACGTCAACAATTATCGGACAGGCATAATTTACATCGGTTTATACAACACCTAATATCACAGTGACTCATTGCAGTACTAACTTTTTGCCTGGAATGCCTCGATCTAGACAGCATACATTCATCGAGGTAGCTGATAGATATCTCATCCCCGGCGGTGATTTCTTTCAGAGCTTTCAATTGCAAGCAATGATTACCATATGGAAAAGCAGGCTCAGCGTTGGGGACGCAGGAATGATTGCAAGTACTCTGCAGCTGATACAATCCAGATCCTTCAGTATTTAAGAACTCTCCCGATTCTAGAAAAAAATAAATCCAAATACTTTACCAAACCATTTAAAACAGATAGGTTTTAACCTTTGTTAACGTAAATATTATTTTTTTTATTTCATGTATCGCTGTATTTTTATTTAAAAAAACCTGTCAATGTTTTTTTTTACAATAGAATCAATGTAAGAAAAACAATAAATAATTGAAATAGTTTTTTTTTTATTTTTAACGAAATTGGCTCGCTACGAGGGAATTTTTTAAAGTTATGCAATAAATTGTTTAATAAAAATCTAAAAAAAAACCTTTAAAAATTGAGATATCTGCTGAACAAACTTACCATTTGCCATGAATTCATATAATTTGTCAATAAATTTATCTAGTTTTTCCTTTTCTTCCTCAGGGATCGAGAGGTCTTCAGTTTTATTGGTCCACTGGGCCATAGGACTTGTGCCAATTCCCTGACCATTGGTTCCGATCAATGCTATCAGCGAGCTGAAACCGTCTTCAGTGAGTAACTGAAATGCACGAACAGGAGTTGCTTTTAATATCAATCAACAACAATGAAATGGTAAGTTTTAAATATTGACTATATTAAATCTATTTAAATATTGTATTAATTAATTAATATTAAGTTTTAAATATTGACTATTTTAAATATTAAATCATCACTTGTTCTAAGGTGTTTAGAATAAGTATTCTTCAATAATTATTATGTTTTAAAAATAAAATTACAAACAATGACACATTATCGCTTTTCCCATAATCACAGTTAAAGTGACAACGTTTTGTGCTTACAATGCATGTAGTTTGACATCAATGAACAATGAAATGAACTCATTGTTTTCTGTGTTCAGTCAAGAAAAAATATTAATGAAAAAATTTTCACCTCACATCTAAAACTGATGAATTCGAGCTTTGCCATTATTAATAATAATATACAATAGGATTCTGTGATAACTTTGTGGAAATTCATTTTCTATATAAAACTACAAGAAGACTACAAGTCTGAAGATGCTTTTCAAATTGGTTAAACTCAAATTAGTTATTACACAACCAGTGTAATAACTAAGTTGTCAAGTAAAGCTTTATATTAAGTTGTCAGTAAATTGCTTTTAAAATCAGATAGAGTATGGGTGGGAAGAATCAAAAACATGTCTTTTGATACAATTTCAATAATCGATGTATTACAAACTTGTGGGGATTCAAACTCTTGACAGCGTAGCCGATGGGTGAAGATTTTATAAATGAGCAATTGATTTTCCACAAATACCTGTTGGATATGTTCTCCGGATATTGCATTGGCTGTCATCTGTCTCAGCATTCCGAGCTGTTGTATAAATTTTTCTCCGAGCAACTTGTGGACTAATTGAGCGTCGTCGTTAACGGTTCGGTGACAGAACTGTTTGAATCTGTTGCATGCCAGCTCGCCGTCCGGTGATTGCTTGATCATTGCCAGAATACGAACTAATAACATTATGTTGGTGGTTTCCGGAGGGTAATGCATTTGTCTAGAATAAAGCGAGGGAAAATATTTTACAAAATGATTGAAGTATGTTTTAAAGATAATTCCATACATACTACTATATATAATAAAATGCTGTTTTTTTTTAAAGTCGAAAAAACTGCGACCGTTAAATAGTGATATAAATATTCAGGGGGCTCTCTATTAAACATTTATATCTAATTACGAATTGACACATTCCTGTGTTTAATAATTACAATAATAAAAATTACTTTCGGATTAGTAAATCTATAAATTAAATAGTACTTCAGAAAAAAAATAATCTTTGCCATTGTATTCCACTCTGTCATCAATCATACCAACCGGTATTAAAATAAATTTGAAATGACCTGAAATCATATATTAAAAAAGCTACATGAGACCGAAAAGACAATTCTGTAACATATGGCCGCCGTGGTAAAAAATATGAGATAAAAAACGAAATTATTGTATACACAACTTCTGAACAGATGAATAAGTTGATAAATAGATTTAAACTTAAACTAAAACCTACTTCCAAGTATCCAAAAGTTGTGAGAGTGGGTGAGAGCCATCTGTCCTGTCGTAACACAATGTTTGATGATAAGCATTACGCGCATTCTCTCTACATATTGGAGAACAATAAAATATGCCACAACTGTCACATTGCACCATTTGTTCGAGAGGATTTTCAGAGCATTCGGGATATGGTAATATCAAATCAGGTCTCGCAGCTAGTCTTCGGATATTTTGTTCTGCTGTTTCTAAAGGCCTGAAATAATACAAAGTGGTTTTGAAATATTTCGGGACAAGGTTATTATTATGAGTAAAAATAAATTAAAACTTTAAGGCTAAGTGTATCTTGAGATAAAAATGGTGCAGCACGGGCAGCACAAAATTGGCAGGTGAAGCTGAAATGTGCGACCAGCGTATGCTGTGGCAATTGCGTCACGAAAGTACAATATGAGGCAAGTATTCCTTGACATACACATTACCATTCCGAATGAATTAGCCGTGTCAGTGGAGGACTTACTGTATTTACTACACCTTCAAAAATTTAAAAATTTCAAGGAAACAATTTTATGTTTATTTCTTTGGAGAAAGATAATTTAACCAGTAAATATGTTTTAAAGCGTGCTACTCTTTTTCTCCTTAAAAATGCACTAAATCCTGCTAAAACTCGCTAGGAAACTTATTTGCGGATATGAAATTAGCAAAAAGATAAATGTTGCAATTAGGGAAACCGACAATTTATGAGAATCATGAAATATTTTTACGAAAATTCGTTGCCATTTTCTCAATGGATTGTCCCAAAGAGTTTTATTTGACATGTCGTATTGACTTTTTCATACTGATATTATATTCGTATTTCGCGTCAATTATCGGTTTTCCTGATATCCATGTGTGCTAATTTGTTATTTTGCTATTCTTAAGTAAAGTTCCTACAGAGATGCATTGATATTGGCGGCATTTGGTTTAATTTCAGGCAGAAAAAGGGTAGCATGTTGTAAAGTATATTTACCTTGTTTTCAGTTAAAGATTAACGTCAGGTATGGAATTGAAAATAACATTAGTAAAAATGATGTAAAACATAATAATAAAAACTGACCTCATACAAAAATCACACGCTAAGTACTTGTAGGCTGCATTCCAAGCAAACTGGCAAGAAACAATTGGAAATTCTTCTAGAATAACGTCTCCTTCTTTGAAATCTTTAGTGGCGAACAGTCCCTTCCCCTTAAACGAAAGAAAAATATGTTAGGAAAATAAAAAAAGTCTTCCACAGTTTAGAATAAATAACATGAATCGATGAGAGATTATATGTACCTTATCATTATTAATAATCCTCATTTCGTACCCAGCCATTTCAAAAATAGTTCCGGCCACAGCACGTTGATTCAATCACATTTATTTTGTTTAGAGCTTTTAATTAATTTTAGGTTAGACTTTTGACGTTTGTAATATTATTTTTTATGGCTATTGTGCATGAAGTTAATTACGTTGGTAAAGCGTATTATACACCTATAAAATATCTACAAGAAAATAACTTTCTAAAAAATGTATATAAGATATTCCAGCTTCTATATGTATGTATTATTCTTATAACTTGATTTTTTTAAATCACTATTTTATAGTAAATATTTTATTAAATTTAACATATCGACTTGAAATTGCTTGATGAAAACTCATTTGAAAATTTTAACGGTTCAAATTTTCTAATATATTTAGTTTTTGATCATCGTATCTGGCTGTAAAATAATAGCATAGTCCGCCATATAACGAACATATTTTATTATTACCTGTTAACACTGAACTTCTAAGGTGACGTGTGTTAAATATTATCCTAAACATTTGGCAGGTTAATTCGCCAGGGCGGCGATTCGTGATATTACGATGCGTGTCATTATTCTAGCTGTCTTTTTGTTCCTAGATTATACCTCTGCCCTTTATTTCCATATTGGAGAAACAGAGAGAAAATGTTTCATAGAAGAAATCCCAGATGAGACGACAGTCATAGGTACAAACCCTTCGCTTTCTCCTAATTTATTCCAATCTCATACACCAATTATATGTCGTCAAACTATCATATATTTTATTTGATTTCAGTGAATTACAAAGTAGAGCTGTACGATCCGAGGTCTGGAGGCTACATGCCTTCAAGCCCAGGAATAGGAATGCATGTCGAAGTCAGAGATCCTGATGATAAAACAATGTTATCGAGAGTGTATAGCTCGGAAGGAATGATCTCGTTCACTTCACATACTCCTGGTGAACATGTCATTTGCATGTATTCCAACAGCACTGCCTGGTTTAGTGGATCACAACTGCGAGTAAGTATAACTTTTTAAACTACTACAATTTCCATTACTAATATTTTTAATCATGAATGCTCTAAATGCTTAGCACTATAGTTCAGAAAATGTCTACTGTAAGTGAGTTATTCAAGGAAGTAAGGAAATATGGATGGAATTTGAAAGGAATAGTAGTAAGTTTAGCACTCTTTACAACCTGTTTCTATGAACTTATTTAGTGATATACAACTTATTTAACCGGTTCTCTGCCACGGACCTGTTAACACGCCATACAATTTTGTGCTCGTAGGGCCGGCCATACAAAATGTGGGTGTTTACACACAGTACTTGAGATCTGGTTTAAAGGCCACAAAAAACGTATTTAATAATTTAAAAATATCACGCATATAGTGACATCTCTTGGAATCATAATGTGATACTTAAATTTTAAAAATATTGTTTTGTAATCTATAATTCATCGATTTTTAAAAAAGCTGGTGAAGGTCCAGATGGAAGTCGAATAATATTTGACATTTAATTAAAAATGGCCATCTTGTCAGTGCAGCCAACACAAAAACATAATCTTATAATTTTTTATTGTCGAAATAGATGAGACATTATTTCCACCGAAAATATTGTAGCAGGCATCATCAAGGGAAATATTCGAAGTATTGAGGGTGGAATATACGCGCATTCGCTTGTGATCCACCTAGACAACTTTGTGGATCCAAACGGTAGTGATTTACGCAAAACGTGGCGCACGTGAGAATGCAAGCGAAACAAAAGCTCAAACGGCAATTTGGCACAAGTAAGGGGTTATTCTCTTCCTATTTGGACGAATTTGTATTTTGAAATTATTTTCGCTCTCCAGACAGTATTTTTGGAGTATTTCTTAGGGCAATAAGAGAGAACTACATTTCTTGGTTATGTATAATAATAAATAACAATAATTGGCGTGCGACTTATATCTTTCTATTGGCTGGACTGACATGACGGCCATTTTTAATTAAACGTCAAATAATATTCGACTTCCATCTGGACCTTTACTAAAAAGCTTTTATGTTGTGTTCAAATTTGTTGCTAGCAGGGCTACGCTTTTCGATAAATGATGGCGGAAATGACCCGTGGTACATGGTACATGTTTATGAATATGGTACATGTTTGTGATATATTATTATTATATGTCCAAAAAGTACATATTTATTAGGTTTTGGTAAACAGTTGTATCGTGTATATATATATATATATATATTTTTACCATGTCCGCTCCCAATATGGAGCATATGGACTCCTAATGGAGTTTATCTCAACAGAAGTATTTCTACGAGAACTGCTTGTTACTCAGTTGCTCAACCTCTCTTTTTCCAGAGAGTAGGAATAGAAGGAAAGGGCTAAGACAGGACTAGTGGTTAGCTAATCGCTCTCGATATGCCTCGTTCATGGGATAGGATGGGTGGGAGGGGGGAATTCAAGACTTCACATACATCCATGCCTTTGAACAGAAATTCATAAATCGATTGAAAAATCAATTTATAAAACTGCCTGTACTGGGATTCGAACCCGTGCCCTCTGTAGCGATAGCCAACGACGTTGACCACTCGATCACAGGTGGCAAAAAAAAAATATTATCACTAAATCAAAAGCTATTGATGGCGATCTGGAATATAATTTTACTAATAGTTTGTTGTTAATAACTTTTAATCAATTGAAAAAGTAGTATTATGAACAATTTCAATTTCTGTAGGTTAATATTGAAATTCTACCAAGCACCTTCATACGGAATCTAAAATTACATTCGTTGAATATAAACAGATAATTTGATATGTGAAAGCTTATTAAAAAAAAAACTGTTTGTTCCAATTCCACATTATTTATCATAGATCAGGACCAGTTTTACTCATCGTGATCATTATCAATTGATCAATATGATGATGAAGCATTATAAATGATCTATAAAAAATATTATATTAAAAACTAAAATTTTTTGTTTTAATTTAAACCATTTCCACTAAGAATTGATAGTGATCAAGGTAATTTGAATGTTTCCACTCTAGAATTCAAACCCTTTACTCCATAACTGAGTAGGACGTAAGTCCAAAAGCATTGACCAATGTGTTATGTTTTTCTGAAATAGTTCACATTAATATTTTTTTTCTAATGGCGTGAATTGGTTTACAGATTAAGCAGTTTATATAACATCTTTTCTCACTCGTATTTTAAGTTTAATTCCTTTTGATTTACATTATCAATTAAATGAAGACAGAAAAATTACTTAAAAATAAGTCTATTTGCCTGAATAATACATTTCTCTTCATTTATCCAATATTTTCCTCAGGTTCATCTTGATATTCAAGTTGGAGAGCATGCGATTGATTACGCGAACGTGGCACAAAAGGAGAAGCTGACTGAACTGCAGTTGCGCATTCGCCAACTCTTGGATCAAGTGGACCAAATAACAAAGGAGCAAAACTATCAAAGGGTAAGGATGATGAATTTCCATATGAATAATAGTCGACAATCTTGTTACTTTCGATGGATTCGGCGGTAATTTTGTGGGAGTTCATTTTAATTTTAATTTTTCTTTTGAAAAAAATTTAAATTAAAATGACAATCTTGTTGTTCAGAATTTTAATTTATATTGTCTATGTTTTGTAAAAATAGTGAATCAACCATTTTAGCCAGCAAAATCGAGATTTATATTCTTTTTAGTAAATTTATAATCATCAACTGCCAATTAACACTTATTCTCAGACTACTGAATGACAATACATTTATTATCTCGAAAATTAATTTAAAAACAAGGTAACTAAATAAGTGGAATAATATTTAATTGTACACAATCACGTTAACAGCTTAACGACCGTGGACGCGTATTTAAGTCTTTGAAATCCAACGGTTGCGGACCGTGGACGCATATACGCGTCCTACGTCATACATTCTATTCTATTGAAAAATCAATTGGTTAGGATCGAGTTTGATTTTAAATGTTAACGAGAGATGGTAGCATACACATTGACGCAATATTTAACAAAAAAAAAAAAAATATTATACTAAAATATTTCGTAAAAATACCCCTAAGATGGTAGACGTTTATTTTTTTCAGGTGTCATTTTTCATAGTATTATTTTACGTTCTGGTAAAAGATTTTATGTTTAAATCGTTTCTGGTTTGTTTCTCTGATTAGCGACGACATACATCCGTAATATTAGCAGGGTAACATGATTCCCAGATGCTCTTGTAGGGCCTCTTAGAGATACGCACACATGTATCGTAGTATTTGTTTACATCGAATTGCCTTGTTATTTATTGCTTGGGCAGGAGGCGGGTCATGCTGCAGTTTTATGGAGCAAGTGTCATTGTGGCGGTCGAAAACTATTTTTGAAATTTGAATCGGGTGGTTGATAATATTGCGACCTATTCAAACTCAGTGGCAGGGGTTCTCAATTCTTAAATAATACATATTTGTATTGAATATGTTATTATCCATAAAACGTACTTTTTTTACGATTTTTTGATCATACCTTGTTAATAGTATATCCAATTAATTTTTTTATATATTTGAACATAAAAACAAAGAAAACAATATGAAAAAGTAGATTTTACATATTTAAAAGAAAACCTTTCAGTAGATTTAAGTTATTTTGACTACACCACATACGTATGCAACCCACAGATATAGAACCATTGCTCAAGTGGCATTGATTTATGCGCCAAAGTATCTGGAAGCTATCAAATAAAATTTTGTGAAGATATCTTAAGTGGTTTACAAATTATGGTGAATTTAGTAGAATGGCAGTTTTTTGCGAATTTTTTGCAAAATCGTCCGGCCGCCAGGTCAAATTCAATAGAAAACACGCGGGCGGTAAGCTGTTAATAAGCTTTTTAATGTGAACATCTTTGATCGATAGTATCAATGTAATCAAATTTTTATTTTATTGAGTTAAGTTTTCTTTTTGGTTTGCAAAATTGATTTTGACTCGATGTTATTTGAAGTGAAAAACAACTGAATGTGAATACAAATTACTTGATAAAAGTGTTTTTTTTGAACACTGGGTGTTTTGAAATGTCATTTAACATGTTTATTATTTGTTACAGTACCGGGAAGAACGATTCAGGCACACCTCAGAAAGTACAAACCAAAGAGTGCTCTGGTGGAGTTTGCTACAAACTACGATTCTCATTACAATGGGTGCGTGGCAAATGAAACATCTCAAAAGTTTCTTTGAAGCCAAGAAATTGGTGTAGGAAGAGTGGAACTTTTTATTTTATCCCATCAAAATTAATTATCTTGAGTGCATTTTTGTGATAAAGTTAATACTTCCGCAAAAATGTGGACACAGTTAGTTTAATCGACGTGTATGTGATAGTATGTTTTGAAAAAATATGGATTCTATTGTTAATACATTTTGTCAATATATTTTATTCCTGCGCAAATTAAAAATTGATATCAGATCTGTAAGCTACGTCATTGAAAAAATATGCTGTATAATTTTCAAGATAATTTATAAGTGTGTGATTGGATTGTCTTTGAATGGGTATTAAATAAATGAAACATATTTTTCAGATGACTTTTATTTGAATCAAAAAGAATTATTGCATTTTGGGCGGAATATGGCCCGGAGAAATACAAAAACGCAAGTCTTATCGAGTGGGTCCATTTTAAAATTGAAAAACAATTCAGATAAATGTTTCTTATTCATAAACAACCTACTCCTATGTCACCTCCAGGAAGTTTTCAATATATTATAACTATCAGTTAAATTCGTTTGAGTTATTATCCTATCAAGTAAGTCATAAAAAATTTGAAAAAAATACCCGGCTCATTACTCAGAATATATCTTTTGTCAGTATTGCTCTGTACAGCTGGAAGGGTTAGGCTTATCAAAAAGGCGCCATATCAAGATAATACATTTGTGGATCTCATGAATTTAAAAAGAGCTCCCTTCCCGTTATAACCTATAAGAGTTGACACCAGGGATGCCCAACTGAAATCACTTGGTGAGCCAAATAAAATAATGCATGTCTCTGATAGGCCACACATAAATATATTGAATTTTAATAATAATAAGATATTTTTGTATTAATAAGAAATAGACAGCTCATGGTAAAAATAATTTCATTATTTTTTTAATCCTTAATAAAATATAATCTAACCATAAGAGCGAGGTAGCAACCGGCGCGTGCCAAGCTGTCTTTCTCAGTAGGCTACTGCTGTCTATCAACACTTGCTTAGTAGTCAACAAAAGATCATGGTCTGTAAATTTATGGTTCTCCCTTTTTTGGGGGTCTTTAGAAATTGCCATTATCGCCGCCTGTGTGATTGAGTGGACAACGTCGTTGGCTTCAGTTTTGGAGGTCACGGGTTCGAATCCCAGTACGGACAGTTTTATAAATAGATTAATGAATTTCGGTTCGAAGGCATGGATGTATGTGATGTCTTGAATTCCCCCCTCCTATCCTATAAACGGGGCGTATCGAAAGCAATTAGCTAACCACTAGTCCTGTCTTAGCCCTATCTTTCTATTCTTACTCTCTTTGGAAAAAGAGGTTGAGCAACTGAGTAACAAGCAGTTTTCGTAGAAACACTTCTGTTGAGATAAACTCCATTAGGAGTCCATATGTTCCATAGTGGGAGTGGAAATGGTTAAAAAAAATGGGAAGTTGAAAAGATCACACAGAACCTTCAATAGGGCCACGCGTGGCTTGCGGGCTAAGATTTGAGCATGCCTGCACTACACTTATAAAATATTACTTTGCACAAAGGTGCCTTTTACCAATGAACTGATCACGTTTCCTGATACTTTTTCCTAAATAATACATTTTGCTTTGCTTTGTCAAGTTCTGGAGTTAATACGTTCACTGTTTATTAAAATACACCAAAGTTGATGTCACGCTAAGAAATTCTGAATCTCGTCGAACCTTCATATACTGATACACTCTACCACAAGGGTGTCCAACCTTTTGATCACTGGTAGCTACTTTTCTATTTTAAATTTGCTTGGGATCGACTTCTAATAAGATTCTTATTGACAATTTAATTGGTATTTTACAGGGCTGTGGAGTCGCGTGAAAAAAAGACAACTCGACTCCGACTTCAGCTTTAAAATAATTGACGACTCCGACTCCAGCTTTAAAATAATTGACGACTCCGACTCCAGCTTTAAAATAATTAACCACTCCGAGGAAATTTTTCAATAATTTCATTTTAACTTATATATATATGTATACCATCAGATCATCTTTAGTCAGCCAAGCATGAAATGTTAACACTTTTGAATATTTTGTTTAAATACACATCATTAAATATATTTTTCAAAAAAAAATCTAGCTGCTCATTTTACGACTCCGACTCTGGCCAAAATACCGCGACTCAGACTCCACAGCCCTGGTATTTTAATGTCAATATCTGTTTATTAAAAAATGATCCAATAATATTATTTATGTCTTGAAAATTTTGTTTAACAAATAAACAAAATCATACAACTATTTATTGTTTTACAATAATACCTACACAAATCCAAATTAATGAGATACTTGACATTGTTCATTTTTGCCAATCTCCAACTAATTTGCCTGATTACCAATGGATGCAATCATCGAAATGATTATCTGTCAATCGTGGCCGATATTTAGATTTTATATAATTCATGTGAGCAAATGAAGATTCACACAAATATCTACTTCCAAAGCACGATGAAGCCCGCAAATAGAAATCTATCAAATACGAATATTTAACCGGATTAAATACTTTCCATATATCAGTTTTAAAATTAACCAAGGTAACATCGTTTTTAAACTTTGCTATTGTGATATTTGTGCGGTGCTATTACGATAAAGTTGCCGTTTAATATTCAAAGAAGTGCATTTTCGAGATGTTTACAAAACTAGCGAAATATCCTGAGAACTGTACTTAAACAATACAGTGGCGGTATTCTTTATTTTTACCATTCATTAATTCCCTACAATTGCAAATAATCACGAATCATGTTGAGCCAACTGCTTTGACTTTCGGGGTCCATTTTTATTATTGGATTTTAAGAAACCTATTTTTTTTCTTGATGGGTTTCAGGATCGACAAAACTTTGGCTCGGGATCGACCGGTTGAACACCCATGCTCTAACACATCCGAAACTTCCTAATCATACCAATTTCATACTAAAACTGTGACCTGATGTGATGTGCTATTGCTTTTTTTGTGGGTATCCAATGGTGCTGCATTTATTATAACTATATTAAGAGGCGCCCATACTGTGTATCGTGTGATCAACTCTAGAGAAAGACTAAGTACGGTATTAACAGTTAACTTGTTCAATACTTTATTATTTAAACTTTTAAATTAATGTTACTGAAATTAGAAAATTATTTTCTCATGCAAATATTGTAACATCATTTCTGTAGTAGCCATTATAATCCTAAGAGCTGGAGTGACTTAATTGAAAAATATCCCTACTATGGTCTATTTCAGTTAAAATTTCACAATAAAAATGATGTTTTTAATGATTTTTTTCCAAATGATAGGCTGCTTATAACATTTTAAACTTTTTCTTGATATGTTTAAAGTGATGAGTTAAATTCAATTCCCTCCCAAATTCATACACCTACCCTAATCTTGTCTTAAAAGTAGGCCTGAGCAATTCATTTAATCTGGCACTAGTTAAGAATACCCTCTGTCAGAGTCCTCACTCAAAGCAGGCAAGGAAAAAAAACATTAAACACATTAATTTAATCTGAATGATACATAAAAAAATATGAGGTTTCAATTTGTAAAAAAAGGTTCAGTGTCTCTTATTATTTAAAGCTTTCGTGAAATATTGACAGCAATTTTAATTACTTTTTAGTTCTTTTGGTATTACAGTGAAACCCTGATTCTACGTTTTTCAAGGGACCGGAAAAATCAACGAATAATGCGGGAAATCTTCAAATAATACCAAAAAATGTTTAATTTTCAACCAACTCATATATTAATTCACTTTTTTTAATAAAGAATATATAAATGTATTCTTTAATTGCTTAACAGCTTAACTACCGCACGTTTTTTTGAAAAAAAATTCACCTGGCGAATTAAAATTTTGCGAAAAATTCGCAAAAATTGTAATTTTACTAAATTCACTATAATTTGTAAACAAATTGAGATATCTTTACTAAAATATTTTTTTTTAGCTTCCAGATATTTCGCCTATACGCATATATGAGTCCGCCGACCAGCAGCTTTTGTTTTTCAAAGACTCAAATATGCGTCCGCGGTCGTTAAGCTGTTAATTAATAAATACTAAATTGCCTATTCGTAGTTGGGTACTTACATTTTGACAGACACCCACTCTTCAAACACGCTATTTTTTTTTTTTTTGCTATATGAGTTTTTTCAACGCCTTGAATAGTTTTCAGTTTTTCAGTTCTAGTTTTCTTTATTTAGGCATTTTAGTTTTGACTTTTGAGTTGGAAAAATTCGCGCAACCAGATGCAATGCAAGACTATTTATGAGTGAAAAAAGATATTATCAACAAAATGATCAATCGGAATCGTAATTAGGACAGGATAATATTTAGATGATAGATCGAAGAAATCGTTAAATCGGGGAATGATTAACGTGGAATTATTAAACATTGTTTTACAAAGTCTTAGTCGAGTAAAAAATAAACGATCCATGCAAAAAAACGAAAATAGCGAGAACGGAAGATTGGGGATTCACTGAAAAACACGAAATATGAGACAAGACTGTTTATGAGAAATATTCAACAAAAACGGTCAATCGGGATAATATTTGTGACGGGACCAAAATATTTAAATGATTAATGCGGGCTTATTTAACATTGTTCTTATGGGTGTTTGGCCGGGACTGAAAAATAAACGATTAATGCGGGAAAACGAACAATGCGAGAACGGTAGATCGTGGTTCCACTGTATATACAAATAAACTTGAGTGCAGGGAAAGGATGAATAGAAAGCAAACATCTCATTTATATTTTTATAAAAAAAGTATTGAATATATATAAAATTCTTTCATTTGCTGTACAATTAATTTAACTCGTAGCATAATTATTTATCACTGTTGTTATCTGTTTCGTAAAGAGAAAACAAAACTTTGACCTTTTCATCGACAGTAGATCAACACTGATTGAATTTGAAACTGAACTAACAAATATGTCTTCATAAACAGATAAGGTGTATGATGGAAACGGAACATTATTTCTAATGCCAAAATTATCTTAATTATTTTGTTATAGTATTTATGTACAAAGTTGGTTGGGCTTTTGTAGAAACAGTAGAATCTCAGTTGTGGTATCAAAGGTTGGAATCTACGAATGGACACTTATATATAATGATTTTTCAATCAATTTCTGGATCTGCATTAAAAGGCATGGAGCCGTGTGATTATTCATTAATTTCTTTCATTCACATCCTATCTTACCCACTCTAAAAGAAGTTGAATGAGTAAATAACATCCAGTGTTTGCTAAACGACATTAGTCAAGATGAGATTAAAAGTTGACATGGTATAAAAAAATACAGTGTATGAAATTGTCTTCCTCAAAATAATTGCAACATATGACCTATTATCTGGTTAGCGACAATAGGTTTCCATCTATCTGGTATTTTCCTATTCTATTAGAGCTCACACATTCTAATCCCCGAATGGACACTTTTCAGTTATTGTTCAATCGATTTGTCAATTTCTGTTGAAAAGCTTCGCTGACTGTTATGATAATATTGGTTCTGACATACCTCATGTACAATCCTAAAAATGTAGCATAGAGAGGAGTAATAATAAGCTTACTATAACAAGTATTCAAACGCTTCACCAAAAATTCAAGTAGTAGAAAATCTGTAGTGCAGGATGCTCCAAACTACAGCCCACGAGTACCATGAATCTGGTGTGGCCAGACTCGATACGTTGACAATTTTTTTAACAAGACAAGGAATTAATCAAATGTTGTAATTATTGTACAGGAAAAAGAAAACAAATCAATGATATACATAACATTTATTACGAAATTTTATTAAGTTGAAATTGCTCAGAAACTACCTCTTCCCGAGACCCTCTGGTCAGGTCTTCAGGTGGCAGGTTAAGTCACGCATGAAGGTGTTAGAACAAGGGTAAATATGCTTAACATGATATTCTTTTTCCGAAAATTAACTTAATTGAGACAATAATTATGCAGTTTTGTAGGCAATTTATTTCTGAATAGGGAATATATCAGAATCAGGTAGACCGATAATATCAGAGTGAAGAATTCGACATCACATTTGCAGAAATTTCTGATTTCAATAAAATATCCTAAAACATTATTTGGTGATTGTAGAGTATAGCTGGTCATGGATTATTACGGCGAAAAACTTCACAAACTAAGCTAAAAACAACGCCACGATTTAAAATTATTTTTTGAGAGCTTTATAATCGCATTAAAACCAGACATTATTACGAAGAACACTGATAAATTATGCGAAATACGAAATATTTAAATACATCGCCTCTGATTTCCATTATGGAAAAATAATTTTAAATCGTGGCGTTGTTTTTAGCTTAGTTTGTGAAGTTTTTCGCCGTAATAATCCATGACCAGCTATACTCTACAATTACCCATTATTTTTTGTGGGATTTAGTAGAGGGAGAAAGGAGTAGCATGTCAAGCATACACATTTACCTAAATTCACTAAGGAAACAACATAACAGCCTTTCATTTTGTGGTATTATTATTAATGATGGCAGAAAAGATATTTACATATTTTTGATGCCCAAAAAATTATCTAAATATTTAAAAAATTGGGTGGAATCTGCTTTAGAATATGGCCTGAGCAGTGAAAAGTCGCTGTCTCCCAGAGTTTGATGTAGCGAATCACATGTACAATAATATAAATGTCCGTCTATTTGCAACTGTTCAGCTATCTCTAATTGGTGGTTGTCCATTAGGTCTGTATTTATCACAACAAGAAGAGGTTTGCCATGATCTAGTACTTCTAAACATGTTCCAGCACCCGCATGGCTGATAATAAGATCTGCATTCTTGATATCATCCGCTATATTTTCCGTAAAGCGGTACATTACAACTGTCACGCCATTTTCAGTGAAGTTTTTGAGAGAGCAATCACTATTTCCGATTTGCATTGTTAATTTATTAAAACCCAAGTCTTTGATCAGCTGCAGAGACATTAAAATTGTCTCGCATAGTTCGTCGAATTTGGTGGTTCCAACTGTTATAAAAACACTCTTTCCCATTTTCGCTTTTTCGGTGTTGTCTGCAGATAGTTTTCGTAACTTTAAAGCATAGCTTTGGATGGTTAAACAATAATATAAATAATCATTTAAGTATGAATTATGTGGGAGTGTATAAAATTTTATATAAATTAGAGTGTTATTCTCGATATATAATAGTTTGACATTGACAATGTTGTGACGTTTGTTTTAATTGTTGACCAGAGATAATTGTTGACGCTTTCCGTTTTGACGTCAATAGCCCACATGAAATCATTGCCATAATAATAATATATATATTTTTTATAGATTTTAGATAGAATGGCTGCTGGCAAGAATGGTAGTGTAATCCCTAAAGAAATATATGGCGCCTGAATAATAATATTCAATAAAAAAATTGTCGATTCGTACCTATATTATGAAGGAACGTCATTATTAAAAACAAATAGTAATAAACCGCATCTAGGTGTGTTGAAGCAGAAGAAATTAATATTTTAGCGTCTTGTTTGTTGAGTAACAATTTGGTCAACTGTATAGAGATGAAAAAGAATATTCTTTCAGAATTAATCGGTTAGTATGCTTATTTTGCCAAACGATGATATTCAATGTTTTCAAACAAATAAAGTAATTAAGGTTTAAGTTAGCTGTTATCATAATTCGAACGAGATACCAAAACGTAAAGGTAGGGAATATATATTTTTTCATCGACTGTGGATTTCAGTAATAAATAATGATTCGATCTATTTTGGAGGAAGGTAAATATCAAAGTTTGTGGAAATCACAATTTAATTATTAAAATAGCTCTTTCCTATATATTATCATCAATATTAATTTCGGTTCGTTATATTTAGTGAGACAACAGTATCGATTAGGTGTACTCTAGTAATTATTAATTCATGCTTTCTGACCTTTAAAACAAATCAAAAATTCACATTCGTGATATCACAGTGGTTACTTACAATATTATCGAAAAAGATTTTTTTATCAAAATTGACGCGAAGATCAGTCATTATTTTCAATTAAACAATGGCGGCGGAATATAATTGGATATTAAAGTGTAATACATGTGGTCTGTGCACGTGCAATGAGTTTATTATTAAAAATCGTACATATATATAATGTGTACACTAAAATAAGTTGAATTACTCCACTAAGGAATATGGAGCAATCAAGACTCCGTTTTGTGATTTTATTTTTACTTAAAATCTCTACCATTCACGGGGCAGAGGATTTCCCTTCGTTAATATCCGCAAATGCATCCTTGGGTAGGTAAATCGGGAGTAATTAGTGATTTCCTATGTTTTTGTAACAATTGCTATTAAATTTGAAATTTGTGACCCATGTAATCTATTGTGTTTTAAAATTTGAATAAATTTCATAATGCCAACCGAAGTGGTTCAATGGATAATGCTTAGATTTTTTCTGCTTCGATTTCAGATTTAAGCATCAATTTGGCATTTGCGATACTAAGTCAGTGCAGTCCCAAAGTTATTGGATGATTTAAATTTGGCGCCAACGATTGTGTAGCTTTAGGCCCTTTAGGTCAGGGTTTCTCAACGTGGGGCCACAGCGTGTTCCAAGGGGGCTACAGAGATTTTTTTAGGGGAGCCACGGGAAAATTTTCCGAAATCCGTAAATTGTTGTGTTGTAGAAACTGGAATGTCTAAGAAGAGTTAAAAAAACGTATAACGGTGTTCATTTTGGGAAATAAATCCGTAAATTTCTGGGATTTTGGATTCGAAACTCTTCGAAGGGCTACAAAAATAAAGTCTCGCGTCTTTTCGTACTTCAATAATACAAAACAGGCATGGGGGCCACAGAAAAATAAAGACACTCAAAAGGGACCATGGGTTCAAAAAGATTGAGAAACACTGCTTTAGGGTATATGCTCTTAAGTAATATTTTGTTGAAAATGAGATATCAACGTCATTGTATCGCATACTATCTACTCTACGTATAGGTAAAAGTGCTTCCTCCATTGACAACCAAAACAATGTTAAAACGGTTGAAAGAATGACCTCATTAAAATCATGATGTTAAATTCAGAGTCAAATCACTTAATTATACTTTAGCAGCTATAAATTTAATTTAGAAAAATATACATTAACACTATAGTAAAATAAATTAATAAAAAAAACTATACAAACTATTGTTAATTAAAGGAATACAACAGAAAGAAAACAATAAATACTTTTAAATAGTTAAGTTACAGTTTGAACTATGTAATATTTTTCAAATACTGATATCGCATTTTCAACAAAGATGACAAATTAACACTACAACTACAGAAGCGGTGACCATTGGCGATGTTTAAAAATATCGAAGGGGGTTTATTCGATGTTAACAAATACAAAATAGATGTATTTTTATTAAGCTATAAATGTTTCAATTATCTTTTATTGCAGCTATAGTTTTGGATCGTGAATACTTAGGAGATGTTTATTCAGACACACTTGAACGCATTAAAGAGTACATGAAAGAGCTAACAAGAGAGGAACTAAGACACGGTGGCGTTAATGTTCACTATTATTCGTGGACTACAATAACTTTGAAAAATGGCGAGTGATCTTAATACTTATTTTCGACACTAATGTAGTGGTTCTTACCGCATCTGGTAAAAAATGAAGACCATGGAGACGTACAACATATTGAAATATCAACAAAAGGATGTTGACTGACAATCCTTTTTATTTTATGTATTTAAGAAAAAAAATACAGTTCCATTATTATATTTACTATATTTATCACGAAAGGCGTCGCTCAAATAAAAAGCATTTCTTGAAAATGTCCCCGTTACGTGTCCCAACATGTTTTGGACAACATCTCGCACTTGCCTAAAAGTAAGATAGATTACAGTGGTTCACAAAGCAGTGTATTATATTTTATTTAAGTGACTTGGTATCTATTGTAAAATTTGTAAGACCAATCATTATTTTATTAGATGTGACCGCCATCTTAAGTGTCGCATCATGTGAAGATACGTGGCGCCTCCATTCCGTTGCAAGTGGAGACCGAGTGGCACTCTTTGCCATTACCGATGCTGACTGCCCCCGTCTTCCGAAAGGTAAAGGCGCAGTGTCTGTGCCGTCGGTCGCCCTGGGTGAAGAGCTTCCTCAACTGGCCTTGGATATGCGCACCAGAAAGGCGTTCGACTGGAAGGCTTGTATTGTACTTCACGATGACACACTGAGTGCGTTTTTTAAATTATGGACTATGCTTAATATAGAGTATTTGCATCATCATTTAAATTGAACTGAAATTTGAGCAATCGTAAAATTGTTTGATTTAGTCTATCCTTAAACAAATGATTTCTTAAATTTAAAAGTTATATCTTTCGCCCTTCCTACACACCGCTGAAATTTATAATCGCAGCGCATAACGTGATGTCGTTACCATTTGAATTTTAACCTAATATATTTTTATTCATTTCAATTCGTGGCATGGGAATCCAGGTTGTATGTTGTTTTGAATTTGAATGGCGCTGTTGATAATAGTTTTACGTTTACGTATAACAAATGGAAACAAGATGGCCAGCTTCGAATCTATGTTACAATTATAATAAAACGGCATCATTTTCATTTTTTTTTGTCTGTATACAAGCTTAGGTCGCGACATGGTCAGCCGCGTGGTCGAAGCGTTGACGTCCGAGGTAGACGATAGAGGAGTATCTTCAGTTGCAGTATCAGTTTTTAAAATGAAGCACGAGAATAATGATTATATGAGAAGACAGGAGATTGCTAAGACGCTATCGAAATTGAAATTGGAATATACAGGTATACTAGCAACTCTGATAAAAAAAAATGATATCATTAAGCATAGGGATTTAATAATCCAGCTACTCAGTTCTTATATGATTTGAAATGGGACACAGTGCGGTATTCAAAAGTTAAACAACTACAAATATATTTTAGTAGGCTGTAAATCTGTCACTCGTTTGGTAATTCCAACAAACTTAATTGATGGACCATTGATCAAATAGAACACTTTATTTGAATCACATTATCGATATTCATATGTTTATAGAAATTTTCTCTCCCAAAATGTATGAATTACTATAGGGCGTGAATCGAAATGACGATTATTTTGTAACATCAATATTTAAAAAATAGCTCAACCTCTCTAAGAAAACTTAAAAAAAGAGAAACGTTTTGCAATCACATAAAATGTTACATTTATATGTACCGCGAACTATCGATAAATACTTTAAAAATAATGAATAATTGACTTAAATATTATGTAGGTGAAAACTTCGCTGTGATAGTGACCACAGACGTGATGTCTTCGGTAATGGAGGTAGCTAAGTCTAGGCACATGGTGCATCCCAAGGCGCAGTGGTTGTATTTCATCTCAGACACCGATGGCCGCCACGATAACATTACAGCTTTTGCAGACATCATGAGCGAAGGAGAAAATGTCGCCATGGTTTATAATGTCACAAACAACGACCCGAGTTGCCAGGTTAGTTTTGTCCACATAGCAACATACAATCTGAGGAATACGCGCAGCCATCTTCCCAAGTTTCTCAAAATGCTTATCGATGAAAAAATTTCAAAGTCTGAATTTGTCTTTGATTTAAAACAATGCTGTCATTTTATTTTTATAATGGAGAAAATCAATGCTTATTTACTATTTATAGAGTGGATTAGTATGTCATTGCAAAGAGCTTCTGAGGGCATTTGTTTTGGCCTTGGAGCAAGCCATACAGGATGAAGTGGAAGTCGCTGCCTTAGTTTCTGACGAAGAGTGGGAAGCTATCAGACCTACAAAACAAGAGAGGGGGAACTCTTTAGCTACAAAGGTTGAGGTGAGTTTTTGCCATACGTGAATATGAGCCATCACTCTGAAACAGCAGCAGCAAAAAAAATGTTTTAATGATACGGCTTCGATTATTTGTATCCAGAGAAACGGATAAACTACAAAGTGTCAACTAGGAATATTAATACCGCACAAATGTATCAATGTAATCAAGCTAATTTGCTGAATTGAAATATGAATTTCAAAAGACTATCGGATCGGATATTCGTGTAAATAGGTCCGGCTGCAGGACAAACCTTTTCATTTTCAGTGCTTGTTGGACGAATCTCCATTTAAAATAATAAGTGTACAATTGCTACGTATCTTAATTAACTTTGCAGTTTAATAACTTTTTCAAAATATAAAATAACAAAGTTCCGGTTTCGGTACTACCGGCATTTCAATACCCGCGAAGCTTCGATATACCTAAATGAATTTAATAGTTTAGCCTTAACTGATAACATAATAAAATATGAAAAAATCATAATGTATTGAGTGTCTTTTTAGTTTGGAATTATTACTATAATTTAATAATTCTTTTTTTTTAAGTATTTCATCTAAATAAAATGTTTCGACATTTTTTAAAATATTTCGATTCGTTTTTTTTGTACTGTTGTGTTTCAAACAATGTCAATCTTAACCGGCCAAGGCAAACTTAGTAAGCCAGCCATAACTATGTATTTAATTCATCGTGGCGAACGAGGACAGGCAAACACGTTATATATTATAGTATATTTACTATAAATACATTAAAGAACACACAATTTATGCGAATATATAAAATTGAAATTGGTGTTATAAATACCGGAATAAAAGACGTATATTACACGTTTCGACCATTTTTAATTAAATTGACACTAAACTTTTCAATCTCTTATCGGATCGTCTTTGTGAAATAAAAAAAAAAGATCTTACGGTGAAACCTGAAAGACGCTGACATTATGAGTCTCAGTGGAGAAATTATATTTCGCTGTTTAATTAAATTAAAATTAATATTCAATGGGCGCTTAACAACACGTGCTATGATAGCACGTGCTCGCGTAACAACAGTGTGTCTCATTTCTATGAATACTTAATCGTTTTCAAGGAGGACGACAATATCGGAAACAATATAAGCTACAGGAGAGTAACATTTTTTTTTGTGACCAAGAAAAAAAGACGATTTGTATCAAAACGTTAGGGAATAATCCCTCAAAAGATTTTTGCTTTTTGATGTTGTTTCTATTTATAGAAATTGTTCATCCGAATAATCAACATGGGCGCACTAATTAGGGTTACGCCTTGACCTTCAGAAATAGCCCGCTTCACAAATATTGGTGTTTTCCGGGAGTTCGTTCCGATTACCTCGAGCTATCGAGATTTAAACTGGTACGGATTGACCCGACTTTTCTACACCCTACCAGTTTGGTATATGCTCAGCTAAACAGTGCAATGCGGTCTCATGAAATTGGTGGATTAAACTACGTCGGAATCGACGCAAAACTCGTAGAACTCAGCGTTGTCATTTTAAACATGTGTTGCCGTCCCGAATAGACTCATAAATGCGGCGGAGAAATTTCTTTTCAAATACATAATACGTTTAACAGTCATTCAATAGAGTTTATGTTGATGTTTAAAATGTGTGATACTAGCTTTAAGTGTGTCCTGTAAATAGTTCATTGAGCTATTCCAGAGACAAAGTGGAATTTAAAAAAATACTCTCTAAGTATCTAGGCTCTTTGGCATCTCAGGCAAGAAGTAGAATTATAAATGTCGGTAATTCGTATTTTTCTACAAATTCCTAGCATCGTTTTGGTGCCTCCCATGCTCCTCCAGTGTCTTATCGGCCAAATTGTGCGCCCTATTTGCCATCCCCTAGATACGCCCCTAAAGGTAATGTCAACTACATTTTAACAAAATCTAATACTGAAATGAATTCAAGCCAACTTTGAGCGATTTGAGATTGTAAAACATTTCACGACTTTTATCCATCACGAGTTAGATATGTGATATTTTATTAGGGGAAGATAGATTGTCAACACCTTTTGTTTTAAAAAATTAAATCGATTAAATGGTAAACCATTTCAGGCATTTTTAACGACAGACAGTGTATGTAATAACTGCAGCTCATGGCGTATTAGATCAGCCGATACATGGGGCACGAGCTTTCAAAGAAGAAATTCTTCACAATCATCGATTCAACTGTTACACGTAATACTTTAATAATTTAATAATAATATTTTTTTAAATATAAATGTCACTTTGATGTCGAATCATTGCTTACTAGAGTGAGAATATTTATTACTGTTTTATGCCAATAGGTTGGAGATTGGAGACCAGTAGATGGACTTCATCTCAGGGATCGCCTATTTCCTCATATTGTTCACGGTTTCAGAGGGCGAATTCTTCCAATAGTAGCTTTTCATGTAAGTAATTTAACTAATCAATTGAAACACTCTTTAAATATCACCAACCGCTTGAATGTGATGATTCTAAAAACACTTTGATGAATATGAAGTTTTTTTTTATAATATTACGGTGGTCAAGTAACTATCATATTCGCAATGAATTATCTATGTACGATAAATAATAATAATTATTTTCGAAAATTTTGACAATACATTTCGGGTTTAATGGGACAAATCCATAAAAATCGGGAGGTCTGGTCATCCAACCAGTAGCGGATAACCCCACCCCATTAGGCGTGCGCTTAGGGGTTCTGAAACTCAATGCTCTCAAAAAATCTTACCACCAACCTTTTTCGTCGTTTTGTTGCCCACGTCGTTTCGTCGTTTTGTCGTTTTGTTTTGTTGTTAGTATTTCGCGACCCACTAAATATGCCAAAGATCGACTCAATTTTGAGGCGCGACCAATGTTCCCTCTAAGCTGCGCGCGCGCGCAACCGTGCAGCTGTCTGAAACCGGGTTGGTGCGCACTCTAACACAACTATCCAAATAATATTAATGTATTTGATTTTGTTAATGTTTAATATTTTTTCAAAAATAAATAGTGTATTTTGTTTGAAATGCGATTTTTTATTGCATAAATAGGAAGTCACTGCTTTAGGGGGTATTCTAGTGTAGAGGCACGAATTTTTAGTGTTTTTTCGAGCTCTGTAAAAAGTAAACAAAGAATTTTTTAGCGTCCATTTTTTACCATTCGTTTATTTATATTTTAAAAATATATAAAAAATAAAAAAAATAAATAAATAATGGATTCTTAATAAATAAAAATGTCGCTAGAGCCCCTACCTCGAAGAAGTAAAAAAAAAATTTCTCAGAAAATGGCAGTCGTTTGAAAAAAAAATGGAATTTTTACGTTTTTTAACAGTTTCAAATTTTTTAAAAATAGTAAAAAATAAAATTTTGACTTAAATCTGCTACGGGATCTATAAAAATGTATATAGAAGGTTCACACAAAATTTCAAATAAATCGGTTGGGTAGAACTTGAGATATAAAAAAAGTAGTTTCGAGAAAAACGCGTTTAAAGTTTTGAGTTTCGATCTGTTCCGGTCGGACCAGCTTAGTTGCTGCGTCACCAAAATCACTGTAAATCAGTAAATAATTGAATTTTTGAAAAATCCCTTTGAGGGCATACTCTCAAATGTCTAAAATTTAGAAAAATGTAAAAAAAATAGAATCGACTTTTTCAATTTTCTACACTAGAATACTGCCTTAAGCACGCTACTGGCTCCCTGTATTTTCTTACAGATACATTGTATTGGAATAGTATAATAAATAATGCTTAACTCAACTGGGATGTTTTGATAATTCTATTAAGCTACATTTTATCAATTACAAGAATGTTTGAAAATAGGTCACTTAATAATTTGTCTTTACTATGGGTTTCGCTGTAAACAGCTTCTCTTACCTTTAATAAGCCTTTATAAATTATTATAAGACATTTTTTTTAAACTTTGAATATTGCTACCTATTAAGTTCGATAAAGTATCAATTCTAACTAACATACAATGATGCTAAGCTTGCTTGTATCGAATCAAAGTGATTAAATAATCATTCTTTTTTTACATTTTCAGAACCCTCCTTGGTCAATATTAAAGATGAACGAGTCAGGTGTTGTAACGGAGTATAGCGGATTAGCATTTGACATTGTTAATGAGCTTTCAACTAATCTGAACTTTTCGTAAGTTAATTATTTATCAACCAGACTTATGAGTCAGTCAACTTATGACTTAATCTCGAAATTTAGCAAATGTAATTGTTTTCTTTGACAAAAATTGCTTCACATACTTTTATAGTATTGAAGGTTATTTTTACAAGAATACCATTTTTATAAATACGATTCTAAGTGAAGCAAACGGTGCCTAAGTAATCTGAATGTATGGTTCATATTGTCATTAGAATTTAATACAATTTAAATTCACATTTCAGTTATTACGTGATGTTCCCACAACAATTACACGACGAATATTCAAATGAAACTGTCGATGGACGCACGGTATGTGTTTATTTAGTAAATATAATTAAAATATATTTTTAACAGTAAAATGTATTTTATTAGGTACTTGTTGACATCCTGATAGCTCTTTTGTACACCGGTGCACATAATAATGTATGTGTAATGTATGTATGTGTTATCCCCGCGTAAATACAATTATTTTAGACGGTCTAAGACAGTGCTTCCTAAAATTTTTCATTCCACGGCCCTCCAAATCTGAAAAAAAATAATCCGCAGCCCTCCTCAAGGCAAAACATGTCATCGGAGAAATTCTACGCCCCCCAATCTGGGAATCACTGGTCTAACATTATCAACATTTGATTGTGTTGGACGGTCAGCTATACGCTAAACGTGATTTTGTTGAGTATTTAAAACAAGTGTATGCACGCGGGAATAACACCGTTGAAGATGATCATTGTGAATGGAGTCTATAAATGTTATTTTTTGTATGTATTTAAAAATCGTTTCCAGGAAATTGATATTGAAACGCAGCGCAAAATGCAAACTGAAGAGATCATACGAATTATTCAATCAAAGGGCGTTTTATTAGCGGCCAGTGCTTTTACTGTGACGCAGGAGAGGGCGAAAAGAATAAATTTCACAATGCCTGTCAGCGTTCAGCCGTACGCTTTTCTTGTTTCCAGGCCTCGACAGTTGAGTAGGGCTCTACTGTTCATGTCTCCGTTTGCATCTGATGTAAGAAGTGTGTTTTAATATTATACTTTAATGAAAATTAAATTAATGCGAGACTCGTATCTGTATACTGAGTATTAATTATACTATTGAAATTTCCTTGATATAAAAGTCGAAAGAAAAATATTTAAGGATGAAACGATTATCGGTTAGATCTACGAAAAATTACAAAATATTGAAAAAACCGTCATTCTATAAAAACAAACAAAGCTTTTCTTGTTCATTTTTTTTTTTTTGTTAAAAAAATATTTTACATGACAGCTTACGCCAATGCGTCAAATATTTTGAAGTTGAAATATCATACGAGATATACTCGATGAGAATTTTTTAAAGTCACATGAGATTAACTCAAGGAGAATTAACTTCACAAACACCCATGTCTTCGATCTCAAATTAAAATTGAAAAAATCCAATTTGATACTGACCTTACCGGGAATCGAACCCAGACACACCTGATCGGTAGAGCAAGCTTTCACCAACTAGACCCCAGCGGGCGGGACAACCGGCCATTTTTCTTGCACTCATGTGTTCATGATATAAAGTTTTGAGGAATTTTCCTTTGGCAAAATTTTAAAACACGCAAATTGGTTCCGCCACATAGAGAATGTATAAAACCTAGGACTGTTGTTCAGCGGCATAGCCACGCAATGCACCAGGGCCCAGCAAAATCAGGGGTCCAAATTTCTTCATACTCAGTATAAAAAATTGCGAAGGGGTTCTGTGACGTTTTCTATGAGGGCTCCAAATTTCTAGCTGTCTGCCAAAGACCGACTTACTACTGAATAATACAATTCTATGTAGAAATATCAATAATCAATATTAACAATAGTGAAAGAAATTTTTAAGGCGTTCACTGTCAATACTCGGTGGAAAGGCAGTGTATTAAAAAAAACACTCATTTGTACTAATTCCACTTTGATTTTATACGATCAGGACCGATTTCGCTCACGACGAGCATTATCAACTGATGAGTATGATGATGAACTGATGAAGCGAAACTAATATACAATAAAAGTGGAATTAGTACAAATGAGTGTTTTATTTTTTGAAGTGAAAGAAATGTTTTTTTTTTCAATATATGTACATACATTGCAAACGCGTATAGATAATATACATATGAGTTGCATGAATCTTATATATTATGGTCAATTGTCCCCATGCTAGAGGAAGTTGGCAGGTATTGATAGTTCTGGGTAAAAACGAAATGAAAAAATTAGGTTTTAGAATGAAGGCTCAAGTCTTGTATAATTTTTACAACAAAATATAGACGGATGTATGTATATTGATATGACACAAATAATGTTAGAGATTAAAGGGATGGGGACAATATTAATTGCATATATAACTAGATTAGTGTACTTTGGGATACAATCAATTGTTGTATTTGACAACCTGATATAATAGACGAGTTACTTTAGAATCTAGAGATAATCAAAAATGTCATTGTGCACATCTCATTTTTGTCAATATTGTTACTTACCAACTGATGTATAAAACATATTCTTCATTCCTCAATTCGTTTGCTTTTAAATATATATTTTTTCCAAATAGACTTGGGTGTGTCTTGGATTTTCCGTACTCTTAATGGGTCCAGCTCTTTACGTTGTACACAGGCTCAGTCCGTTTTACGATGGCAGTGTAAAAGACAAAAGGGGAGGACTTTCCACTCTCCACCATTGTCTCTGGTACATGTATGGAGCGCTACTTCAGCAAGGTTTGTATTAATATTGTTGCTTAAAAAATGTTATTTATTAATTGAAATGTATTTATTTTGCGACTTAACGAAGTTAACATAAAAATAAAATCGTACTTACAAAGACTTCAATATAATGAAGCGTTTTCCAATTATATTACGAAGCAGGAATCTTTTCTTATGGATTGCAACAATGCTTTCCAAGTTTTTTTTTGTAAATTTCAATTTCGTATCACACATATCACCAATACAGAGATCCTTAAGCACAAGAATGTGGGAGAAGAGGGGTTTGAGGTATCGAGTTACTTTGGCACATTTTGCAACACAAGTAAATTTAAATTTATATTCAAAATGAACTTCCACAGAGTTATTTTGATTATATTTAAAATTAAATGTTTAGTGCGCTCTCTTTGTGTATTTATGATTTATATGTAATTTTGTAGAGTCATATTATTTTTCAAATCCTTTGTCCAAATCATCTTTTATTAGTCTCTTGTTTTAGATTTTTAATATAATTTTCCTTGCAATCTGATGATAATTTAATTGAGCATTCTAGCGCAGAGTCCTAATTTGAATACACCGATATAATGAAACGTGTAAATATACTTTTGTAGTCTACATTATATTGCCATGTAATTTAAAAGGTTGGTTAATTGATTTTTTTTATGAAAAATCAAGGCGGAATGCACTTACCGCAAGCAGACAGCGGTCGTCTAGTCGTGGGAACATGGTGGCTGGTGGTGCTAGTCGTGGTGACCACGTATTGCGGAAACTTGGTTGCGTTTCTCACTTTTCCTCGACAGGAGGCACCCGTCACAACCCTGAGGGAGCTTATTGAACATGCGTCAACCGTCACTTGGGGATTGCGAAGGAACACGTACCTAGATGATTGTCTTAAGGTATTGGATTAGAAAACAAAGCTCGCCATTTCCCAAAAAACTTTAACATGAGATTTTCTTTACAATGAATTAATTTTACAAATTTCGTGATAATGTAAAAATGTACACTTTACTTATTTTAAATAATTGGAATGCAATTTGACATTTACACTGTTATACATCATATTTAATGATCTAACTTTTTATAAGATTACACCAAACGAGATTTGAGATATTTCTCGCATAAAGTATAACTGTATGATGATATGGTGGTAAACAGTATGTAAATTTTTAATATGTAATTTTAAGTTTCAATTAAAATAAATATCACATTTGTTTATTTCAATTTGCATGTATTTAATGAAATCCAAACGCTTAAAATAAAAAAAAACGGTAATGGGAGGAAATCGTTCAAAGCTCTTAATGTCATTTACAAACGAATTATTGTTTTCGCCAGAGTTCATTGGAAGCCGAGGAGGAAAAATTTTACCATAAACAATCATAAATAAAATTTACAATGTTCCAAAACCTTTTCAACCGTTTCTGGTCCGTCAAACAATGTATAATCGAACGCCTTGATGCTATTTTGTTTTTGATTTTTGAAGTTCTTCAAAAAAGTCTTGATGGATATTTTTTACAGGAAACTGACGAAGTTAAATACAAGGCTCTATATTCTGGGGCAATACTGCATAATGGAGAAACTGTTCATAGTGTTGAACAAGTGCGAATAGGAAAACATGCTCTTATCGACTGGAAAATAAATCTTCAATTCATAATGAAAAAAGAATTCATTGAAACAGATAGATGCGACTTTGCATTGAGTGAGTGTGTATTAAGAATCAAGTCTTTCACAATTTTTTCACACGAATAAATAAACATTCGACTAATCGGTCACTTAATCTCTTTTTTGAAATATGATTAGAAGATGACAAGGTTGGGAAAGGACTTGTATCGCTCCCTCTTAATCCCGTTTTAAGAGTCTGATACTGGGTGACCGAGATTATATGTTAGATTACTATGACTTTTGGATAAATATATTTAAATGTCCATTCAAAGATTCGAGCCCTTCGCTACGTAACCGAGTAATACGGGAATTGAAAGCAAGAGTAATAACATATATTTAACTTAATTTCCTCCAAATTGACGGCACTATCGATATGTCAATTGATAATCAATGTTTGAATATGTTCTCTTGGCTCTTGAGGATTCGAAACCTTGATCACAAGTCATTGATTCTAGACATTCATTTTTTTTTATCGAAAAGGAGATTTTTACTTTACTCTGGCTAGATGTTAACATTATATTTCATTGTGACTTGTTATTACGTTATTGTCAGTAAATTCAAAAACAAAATAACAATACCTAAGATTTTTTGGATTCTCATGTTTTAATTTAAAATATCCATTGAACTTAAAGTGTTTTTATTTTACCGTCTCTTCTTGGCATAATCTATAAATAAAAAAGGGTCAATATAACCATTTTGCTTACACTGTAACGTTTTCTTATTTTTGGATAGAATTCGAATGAGGATGACGCCGTTTTGTTTTTTTTACCAGCCAATTCAATAATGTGATTTATAAGAGTATTTTAGACTCTTTAAAGGTGATTGTAAAGTGTATGCAGTGATGTGCTGCTCTCTCGAGCCGGTTGCTAAGATAATTTTGGTTCGGAGAGCTGGTTCTTAAAATACGGGCTTCTTTTTAACTATCATAATTCCGAGATCGACTTCCACACCATTCGTTAAATCAACATCACACAGCAGATGAAAGACGAATAAGACTCGTCACGGTTAAAGTTTAATCGAATGAAAATCAGAACACTATTTAAATGAATTTATGTAATGTAAATAAATAACTTTATAATGTATATTTTTTAATTTGAAAAAGTATATATAAAAATTGGGTGTTGGTGTTTACCAAGGTGCGAGCCGGTAGATAGAGTTTTAGCAGCACATAGTGATGTGGAGTAAATTTTTGTATAAGTATAATTTTATCTCGGTACTATAACTAAAGAACAATTGAAACGTGATACATTTATGACAATACAAACTTTATATATTTTTAACCCTCCTCACTTAGTCACAATATCGTTAATGATGAAAAAATAGTTTTTATTACGTTTAGTTTGTCACGTCACATTTTATAAGTTCTCCCCCTACCCTTTGCTTAAAATAGCATTATGTGGAACCCATTTGAGGTGCGGTGTAATAGTACATAATATGATTTTTTTTTAATTTGAGAATTGTATCGAAATAACTACTAGATGTGCATAGCATTTATTTTAGGTACAGAAGAGTTTGTAGAGGAGCAAATGGCCATGATAGTGGAAAGAAATAGTCCATACTTGCCGATGTTGAACGAAGAGTAAGTAAAATAAATTAGTTTAATAAAAAAATTATAAATATAACGCTGGTGAATTGTTTATTATTCGATTACAAAGTTATTAAACCGAGTATAAATTATAATAAATTATATTTGTTGATTTTAGTCGAATCAGATATGTTCAAATGTATATATATTTGTTTATTATAATCAAACCATAATATACATTATTTATTCGATTATAAACAATTATTTAATGTTCTTCAACACGTTTAAGTTTTAAAAGGCTGGGAAATAAATGTATTTTTTGTGGAAAGCAACTTACATAATTAATTTCCACAGTTTTCAAATTCAATTATATAAAAAATCTATTTATAATGTGTTTATCCTCTTACAACAACAAGCATGATGATATTTTTATAGAAAAATGTCTCATTTTCTTGGACTGTGAAAAAATAGAAACGGCTTCCTATAAACTTATTGTGAGATAATTTAATTTTTTAATTATTTTGGTCCCTTAGTGCTGAACTAACACTGCTGATTTTTGTAAAAGTACTTGTATTGTATTGATAAATCTTTTTGTATCTATATTTGGAGTAAAAACAGGGTTAACATATAAAGTTATCAACATAAATCACTCAAATTAGACAGTGATTTCAAATACTGTGCAAAAGTAGTGCATCTAATATTCTTTTATTTACAGGTTATAAATTAATGTCAAATTGTTTAAAAGTGCTGTTTTGTAAAATGTTGAAAAGGCTGTACTGAAAGGATAATTTAAAAAACTTCTTCTTTTGTTTTAATATACATATTAATTTTGATTTTCTTTGGTTATTGAATAAGGAAAATTAAATTTTATTCCATTGCAGGATAAAAAGAATGCATCAGGTAGGGTTAATACAGAAATGGTTGATGGAATATTTGCCCAAAAGAGATCGCTGCTGGAATGTGGGTAAGGTAGCCGAGGTGAACAATCATACAGTCAACCTTGACGATATGCAGGGATGTTTTTTCGTTTTATTCCTCGGTATGTTAAAAAAAGATACATGCACATTGTTTTAAAGTGTGATAACGTGTTCAAATACGTTTTATAAAGACCTTCTGTAAATGTTTTGCTCTAGCAATCGGGCCGGCATGGTTTCAAGTCCCAGCAAAATCTTTATCTAATTTATTTATTTTTCTATCTAAATTTCAGACCTCATACATCATTGTTTGTAGTGTCACTTCTAAATTGATCTCGAATGAATTATAAAATCTTAATTATTTCAGTTGGTCTACTTATTTCGAAATTTGTAAAAAAAAAACCATTTCATTGTATACTAATGTAGGAATTTTCAAACGATTAATTTTATTGTTTTCTTGAATAATTAATTTATATCTCTGCGTGTGTGAGAGTAAAAAGAGTTTATTTCCCAGTTCACGATGGAAATTTTAGTATTTAATAATTTAGTCAGTTATATAAATTCTCTTAAAAATAGTATCTAAAAATATGAAGCGGTTATCATTGAAACAAATTGCTTTGTTGTTAATTCGCAAATGTTAAGCAGGTTAATTTGAATATCTTGTTTACCCGTCCGAAATAATTTTAACCAGACAACAATAATTTTAGCCTTATAATGAATACATATAATGTTTTGAGTGTTTTGTTGTTTGGAGGCGTACTGACATATTAAATGTTTTTTTTTTCTTTTTAGGATTTTTATCCGCATTGTTCATCGTTGGAATTGAGTGTCTTTGTAAGAAAAGGAAAGTTAAAAATGAAAAGGCAGTAAAGCCGTTTGCTAATTAGCGGTTTGTATGTTACGAAGAGCCTCTCTCAGCATACATTATTTTGTATCGTTATTTTTCCATGTGTCAACAATTGATGGCTAATATATATTATATTATAAATTAATGAGCCCATGAGAGGTGAAGTGAGCCAAGTTTTATTTTAGGAAAAAATAAGTTGGGTGCATTTTAATATTTTACATTTCTTAATACGTAGTAAAAGTGAAGTAAACTCAGTAAATACAGACTGGAATAGTATTATCTCCTTAAAATAAAAAAAATATGCAATCCTCCAAAACACGAAGTAAAGTCGTGTTTGTACTTAAAAGTCCAATAGAAAGGTTTAACCATTTTACTACTTGACTCGATGCGCCTCTTCAGGGCTCATTTAATGTATCTGATACAAATGACGAGTGCTTCGACAGGATATGTTTTAATGAGTGATGGTTATAAGTTTTTCGATCGACATTTTTTAGAGCGCATAAGTGGGTGAGTAATAAATATGCAAAATGGGACTAGAATAAGAAAAGTCGTTTAATGATTGTCTATCCAATAAAATATCGATGGTTTGATTGGGTGAGATAAAATATTACAGACAAAAATGCCTTTTAATACAAATTCTAAAATCGATTGTTAAGGGAATGTTTTTTTTTTCCATTTTAACCCTTCTTCATTGCTGATTGTATTAGTTATTGAATTATTTTTTCATCGTTGCCAACAAAAGGGCGTGATCATTTCAGAGGTGAGTAATTTAGAGAGAATCTAGTTCACGTGGACACTGGACAGCATATGCATATTCTATTATACTTTCCAAATCGCTTATAGGGTAATCCGCCACTGATTGAATCATCCCTGTAGAGGCAGCTTGCTTTTGATAGTAAGTTTTTTCCTCGTATTAAGCATAAAGTAAAATCTTGCTTTTGTAGCATTATCTTGATGTTTTTGATAGTGGCCTTTTCGTTAAATTTAGGTCTACTATTTAAGGTGAGTCTAAGTTACTTGACTGTTTTAGGCCATCTGATCTCTGCTCTGTGCATGTGTATGCAATCAAAATATAGTTTTCTAATAATACATTTCGAAAAAATTACTGCAGGGCTCTTTTAAGTATTACATCTGATTTTCCAGTTGCCACACCAATCTACTAAGGTGATTTTTTTTAAACTTGCGCGACAGCACTTTTTCGATTACGAAATTTTGCTAAGATAATATTATTATCTTCGTTATGAGCTATAACTTCATATTACGAAGGAAAGAATATCATGCGTGTATATGGTTTTCTAATACAGAGCCTTGCGGAACTTTCGTCTGGGTTGATCTTGGCGAGGACCGGGTTTCACATATTATAGTTGCAACGTCTGCCTATCACGAATGAGTAAAGAATCATAACCGGTGGTAATCCTATAGAAGCCTACGACATTTCAAATTCCTGCTCGGAGAAGTTTTTGGTTTGTCGAATGATTAGCATGAAAGCCGGTTTGTATGTCTAGGTTGATTTTGTAGCCTAGCTTTGATGTGTGATATTAATCAGGTTTGACGCTTTCCCATGCATCGGTTGCTCTTTTCGTGAATTTATTCACAACACAATCGACAACTATAAAGCACAAATTTACTAGTTCAATTCAGGGCTGTGTAGTCGAAGAAGTGTGGTCGCACTGTTTTAACTGGATTCGGACTCGAAAAAAACTAAGACTTCTTCAACTCCTTTTAAAAAAATGTGTATTCAAATCGCTAGGGTCATAAGTCAAAACTGCTAATCAAATGAGTGAGAACCCTTTTCGCTTGTACGTGAAAAAAAAGTAACTGTTTTTTTTTGTTATTTTTGTCAGTTAAAAATTCTCGGAACAAAATAATACTGTCCCTAATCCGTCGACAGGTGGAAATTTACAACTCGAAGTCATCCTTTTTTTGCATACATTTTATTTTTGTTACAAAAAAATAAAAGCATTTTGATAACTTTTTCATGTGGGCCCAGATTTTCTTGTTGAGCCACTAATTACAGGAACATTAAATGGATGCACACACATTTGTTGTGACGTGTAAATTCTCTTACAATGTTAATTCAATCAAAATAAAAACAACAAATATGAATAAAAAAATATTAACGACCATAAATCAGTGAGTACATATTCTATGGATGGATAAAGTGCATTTGATAACTAATTAATTATTCATATTGATTATTTATTTATTAGATGCACGACTATGCAAGGTTTATCGGTCAGTGACCACGGATTCTTAAACTATCCATTCGGACGTGAATTTTGTCACGTATTTGAATATTTTTATAAAATGTCAAAATGATTTTTTAACAAATAATTTTACACATTTAAACAATCGCTGAGGGCTTCCGCGTTAGGTTTGGTTTTTAAAATTTTATAGTTATCAAAATGGTCGTAGATATTACTCAATAAATAAGGGGGTACTTAAGTGAATAACACGTTTATAATTGTAAAAGGTAAGTATTTTAATTTTTTTTTTAAACCATGTCCGCTCCCAATGTGGAGCATATGGACTCCTAATGGAGTTTATTTCAACAGAAGTTTCTACGAGAACTGCTTGTTACTCAGTTGCTCAACCTCTCTTTTTACAAAGAGAGTAGGGATAGAAGGATAGGGCTAGGACAGGATTAGTGGTAAGCTAATCGCTTTCGATACGCCCCGTTCATAGGATAGGATGGGTGAGAGGGGGGAATTCAAGACATCACATACATCCATGCCTTTGAACAGAAATTCATAAATCGATTGAAAAATCAATTTATAAAACTGTCCGTACCGGGATTTGAACCCGGGCCCTCTGTAGCCGAAGCCAGCAACGTTGACCACTCGACCACACAGGTGGCATTTTAATTATATTCATATTTAATTGAAACGCTGAACGGATGAACGCAAAATATGTTTGTCTTTACTCACGACTGTGTAGAACAGATCATAGAATTTTTTTGCAGCATAATTCATTTTACTTCTACTTTGAGAATTATTTGTTTATTATAAATCCTGCCGAAAATCTTTTATTGGTTTCTTTTCTTTCTTTCTTCGGTGTTTTTTTTCCTCATTAATTTATGATCAATTCTAACTGGACAATGGTATAGGCCAGAGGAGAAGAACCTGCGGCCCCTTGGCTACTCTGATGCGGCATTTTGACTTTATCAAAATATTCATAATGATCAAAAAATTATACGCAAGCGTTTGGAAAAATAGCGTTATCAACCCATGTTCAAAAGTTGACAAGAAAAAGGGGAGGGGGGTGTCATCGTTTTATTATGCGGACTAATGTTGAATCATATAAATGAACGTGGCCTTTAAAAAATATAATGTTCCCCACCCCGGGTATAGGCTCTACACGAGTGTCCGGTTAGAAAAATTGTACTGTTTTTTAACGTTGGCAGCACTCCGTAGAACGTATGAAATCCTTATGGTTTTTATATCAATAGAATTGACTATTTTACTAGAACTACTTTTTTCAATCAATTGTCTCTCTTTTTCGTAGAGTAGTAAGTTAACTGCTCTAGCAACGCCGAATCGGTAGAAAGAAATTTAGACATCATAGATGTCTATGGTTTTTAACAAAAGTCCATATATCCAATGAATAATCTAAATTTAAAAAGTATTATAAGAAGCTGAATTTTAACACTCTACGAAAGTTATTTTCAATAATCAATTATTATTTATCAATTCACACTCGTAGAAGCTCGAGGGTTGCAGTTTTCCTTAAATCGTAAGCGAATATAAATCATTAATATTTAAAAGGCGTCGTCAACAACTATTGGGGAGAGAGCAGAATTTTAATCATGAATAATTTTATAAAGAATACAAATGTATCGTTTGCCGCGATTGATAAACAACGAAAAAGATGACTTAGGAATGTCAACATGAGAATTGAAAAGGTTATCTCCATGCAAGTGTAGGATTTACATTTTTGAATAAATTATTTTGTAAATTATATTAACTACTAATAAAGTGGATGATGCAATTTAAACAAACTCTTGCGTTGAACTTGCAGTGATGTCCAAGTATTAATTAAAATAATATACATCATCTTTTTATTATTTACTTATTTTTTTTTTAATTAAAAAAAAAATATTTGACATTACAGCTTACGCCAATGCGTCAAATATTTTTAAGTTGAAAGATCATACGAGATATACTCGATGAGAATTTTTGAAAGTGACATAAGATAAACTCAAGGAAAATTTACTTCACAAACACCCAAATCCCCACCTCAAATTAAAATTGAAAAAAATCCAATTTTGACATTGACCTTACCGGGAATCGAGCCCAGACCCACCTGGTCGGTAAAGCAAGCTCTAACCAACTAGACCACAGCGGGCGACAAATTATGTTTCATTGTGCACAGAACACATTGAATTTTTATTACACGCGAATGAAAAAATGCAGCACTAACTTTGTTATCATACAAATTAAATAATTCTATACATGTGGCTGGTGGCAGCGTTGGGCTGCCAATACAGGAACAAGGGGCTCGCTTAATCTTCTCGGATATTCTGGGGAAAGTGTGAATTTTTTATCACTCATGAAATTATACGCAATACTCATTAAAGCTATCGATTGTTATACATTATTACTTATTTAATTAAATTATATTGCAAATTTATAGATTATATAACGCAAAGATTTGAGAATATTTTTTTTCCTAATTTATCAAGGGGCTAGCTGGCTTGAGTAATATTTAACAAGGGGCTCGCGCGCCCTTGGAAGCAACCTCCAGCCCACCCCTGGCTGGTGGTTTGTTTTTAAATATTATATTTCACGAAAGTAAACATCTACCCCCCTGAGCTATTAACACGATATTTGTTTTAGACGTACACTTATTATCAGGACTGTGAAGTCGTGTAAAAAAAGACGACTTCGACTCTGAAGAAATTTTTCAATCACTTCATTTGAACTTACATATCTTATCTTATTAGATTATCTTAAGTCAGACAGACTTTAATGTTAGGAAAACATAATAACAATTATTTAACGTAATTTAAGATTTCGACTGAAGGTGGTAGGTGGAATTTCAATATTAAATTTGAATCGTTCAAATTATGTACATTAACACAAGTTTTGTCACTAACGATCCGGGATTCGTCTTTCGGCATCTTTCGGCGTTCAGGTGCCCGGATGAACTTGAACTGACATTTAGTAAATAAATGTATCGTGTTTATGTAAGAAATAAATTATCACTTAGTTTAAAGCCATTGCTGGCGAAATGGATTAACCCATAGGAATGATGAGTAATTTCATAAATTATATTTATTTTGTTTTCTGGAAAATTTAGTGTGAGGAATTTGGCAGATTTACCTGCTCATTTAAAATTGGTAAACTTTTTAACTGTATCCTGTTAATTTCTTAAATTTCCTGGAAAAACAGTTTATGCCCATCTGTGTTTAGGTGTAACATTTTAATCTCTTCATCTTCATTGAACGTGTGGTTTACATAAATCGGGTTGTTGGCAAAGGTCGACTTGTAAATTTGTCAATTTGTAAAACTAAGTCAAAATCTTATTCTCTACGAATTAAAGTGGTTGAAGAACCGAGTAACACATATTTTTATCTGAAAAAGTCTCTTGAGATATCTTCAATTTTAACAAATAGACATCGAGAATCAAACCATTATTCTTCTTGGTAACTAACTATAAGGTAAAGTTATTTTTCTATCCCTGCTAGGTGATAAATTTGAATAGCATAATAATATATTTGAAAACAGGTTTCTGAGTAATAATAGAAAAACATTACGTGGGGCATATTTTCATTGTACAAATTTTCCAATGCAAAAATGAGCTTTGCAACACTGTTATTTGACCTACATAATAAATTTATTAGTCTACACACTTATTACAACATTTGCGATATTTGTTACTATCAAATTTGTACAATTATATAATTTATAAAAAAAGCATTAATATAATTCTTAGCTAGAGCTAGTCAATAATTTTCTTACATTGTAACAAAAAGAAAATAAGCAGGATAAAGTATTATATTTACTTATTAACGGCCTAGGAAAAATAGGTTGTCTCATAAGTCTTCGCGTATTTTTAGTACACGCGCTTATATGCTACATTCAGATTTTTTTTGGTGTTGTGACAAAAATTGTTTTGGTTTGATTTTTGTTGGATTAGTAGTATTTTTTTCTTTTTTTAATTCTATACAAACAATGTAAAGTGTGTCGAAAGAAGTCCAGTTTCTGTGCGTTATATTTTATAAATTCAAACATGAGCATATCAGAAGTATGGCTTTTAAAAACATATGTTCCGTAATAAGCAGTCATGCATTCATTATAATGAAAAAAAGTGTCATTTTTTTTTTAAATCTAGATATTGAAATAGTAGGCCTCAAGTGACTAACATAAAGGATATTAGTGTTATCATCAAAGCATATCCAAGATCTGCTAAAGGTTTTTCTAAAGTCTAGATATGCAGCCAGTGACAGCTCACATGTGTTTAGGAACGTTAAGAAACCTTTTATAATTTTACCTCTTTAAACGTAAAAAATACGCAAAGGCTTATGGAACATCCTAATATCTACACATACGGTCAACGACAATAATTCTTCAGGTAGCTCTATATTTACACAGTAGCAGGGAAGCGATCTCATTGTATACTTAATTTTTTGTTGTCTCGAAACCTTATAAGAATACCTTCAGAAATTGATTCATGGATTTTTAGAATTAGAAAATTATTCTGATTTTATTGAGATGTTCCATCAGGATTGTATATTAGAATTGGACATAGCTGGATTGAAAATCAAATGTTTTTTTACATTTAAGATTTCGACTGAAGGTGCTTGGTGAAATTTTAATATTCATCTTATATTTTTCAAATTTTGTACACTCCCACAAGTTTTGACACTAACAAAACTTGTTCAAGAGTACGACGTTATTGGTGCAATTGAACGCATGAACCATTAGTAATATTAATTCAGATCAACATCAATATTTTTTTTATATATGATAAAAAAATATTTACTCACTACTGTAGAGCAAACACTAAATTGAAAACATCTGATTAAAACGATACATAAAAATCTAGTAATAATTAAGTTCAGTTTTTGTATGGAATACAATGACCCATTGTCCTTTATTAAAAACATTGGTCGAAATAAAATATAAGTTTTCCTTGCATTTTAAATATTCATTTCAATATACAGTAAGTCCTCGACATACGCGAATTCAAGTTACGTGACGCTAGGGATCGGTGATTGAAGTAGGAAGGCGATGGTCAATGCGGAGTGGAGGAAAATGATTGAAGCGGGCAGAGTTCATCCCAGGCCAGTATGCCAGAGAAGAAATATTATTCGCTGAGTTACGAAGAGAATTAAAGAATTATTGGATACGAAATAGGCAAATAAGTTGTCATTAAAAATCTGGCATGCATTGACCTGGTGCTGCGGCATTCGTTGATGCATCAACTTTTTTTTCATAAATAAAAATAAAATTATCCTTACAGCGGTGGGTTGCCAATACTTTTACAATGGGCTCGCTTAATCTCGTAGCGGTGTTTGAGGGAAAGTGTGGATTTTGTATCACTCTTATACGATTAATTTTAACAAAACGTCGTGAATAATTAAAAATACATGTCAGAAAATTGACAGTCAATTAAATAGGTTCTCTTGAGTAAATAAATGATCTTATAAAGTAGCGGAGGTCAAGACGTAGACCACGGTCAACTGGTTGACCGCGTAGGCATTAGGGATTCCAATTATTTGTCATTATCAACTATTCAAATATCGAATAGTAAAACTGAAACTATCCGGATGTATTCGGGTATCTGGATAGTTTTTAGTATATACATACATTATAATTTGTTTATACTAAAATATTACATTAAAAAGGAGCCCATTGGTAATAAAAGTCATTTATTCAATTTTCAAAAATGCATATTTTAAAAATAATAAGGCATTAAATGTTTCATATTTTCAGTTTGTTTTTAACTTAGTTTTTAGTTCTTTAGTTGGATTTATAGTTAGAAGTGTTTTAAGCAACACGTCTAACTTTCTGTTATTTTTTTAATCAATCTAAATATATCATATACAAAATATTTTTAAAACAATGATTTAAAAAAAACATATTTTAATAAACAAGGAATAGCCGGCTGTTTTTGCTAGTAGACAGTGGTCTCGATTTCTGAGTTTTTACTAAATAATCGTATAACTTGCACGCAAAAAGAGATGTTGCACGATCAAAGTTTCTTTGTTCACTGATATACGTTTTATAATAATTTAAGACTAAATGTTTTCCCATTTCTGTATTAGACAAAGATAAAACATATAAATACACATTCAATATCGTTCCATTGTATTACAGTATTTAAAATTTGCAGCTGCATCGGATTACTCCAGCGGTATTTCTTTAATGAATCAAATTACGGCAAGTTTTGTATAGCCCCGAATTCGAGCAGATCCGTCAAACTTAAGTATTATGATAAGATATTGATAACACCCGAGTTGGATGAAGGCGAAAACACCACTACCTGGGAATTCATAATTATTCTTTAAATGTGGAGAAATTGTAATGTGATCTTCATATATTTTGAAACATAGTTCATTAAAAATTACTACGCATACTATTCAGATATTTCCCCAAATATGGAATAGTTGAAAAATAGCCGAATATATTCGAATATCGAATATTCGAATATCCGGATTGGAATCCCTAGTAGGCATTCCATGCCACCCGCTTGATGCATCGAAACATGAATTGAGTGTGTCTTTTATTATCTATCCATTTTGTTTCCCTTGCATACAAATTATTTTGTGCATTGAATAACTACAATTTTTATGACAGCTTAGACCATTCGGTGTTAGTAGGCTGCTACCACTGATTTAATTATCAAGTCGCCCGCAGAGGTCAAAAGTTTGACCACCCATGTTATTAAGTGATATATATATATATAAGTAATTATCCTTCTCAAAACTGTGCAAAATTACGGTTAATTAAACAACATGTGTACGTTTGATGTGAAAAACAATGATTAAAGCATCTTTCACAAAAATGTTACGTTGATCATAAAACACCTGGTGAGACAAAACGGTGAGGTCTTTTTTATTGTGCACTTGAATAAACATATTTTACGACAACAAAAAAATCGTTCTCAATGTAAAGCAAATAGATTCTTAATAGAGGTATCTATACAAAAGTTTTTTTACGATAACTGCTTTTTACTCAGTAGCTCAACCTCTCTTTTTTCCAAGAGAGTAAGGATAGAAAGTTAGGGCTAGGACAGGATAGTGGTTAACTAATCGTTCTCGCTTTTCACCGTTTATTTTAAGAATAAAAGAGTGAGAGAAAGCTTTTAGATATCACAAACACCCATGCCTTTAAAACTAAAATCGATAAATCAATTGAAAACATTGCTGTTCGTTCAGTCACGGATAACTTGTATGATATCTGGGTGACCACCGTTTTACGTATTTTAATGGAGAGACAATTTTCAAAGGTGCTCTGACGAATTTAATCAGCGAAACTGTTGCGGATGAAATCCGCTTAACTCAAAAGCCTTGGTACTGGTCACTGAGTAAGTCTATGGACCTGGTATTGTTGTATAGTATGCTATGTATTTACCAGTGCTACAATGCACGGTATATTACATTCAAAAGATTCCTAAGATAAAGAAAAGCAGCCAATTCCAATATATTGCAAAGTATTCTGCCTGAGTTTTTTTTTCCAGGTAAATTAGATGTTTTGATTATATTGTTTTTAGTCATAGTTACTGAAGTAACTGAAGTCATAGTTCCTGATCGCTTCTGACGCGTAACCAGTTCTCTTCATACAATATATTACCTGAGTTATTATTAAAAAACCTGATGACTATAGAAAAACCTTTTACCTTTAAGAAAGGTTGTAAAAAAATGTCACATACATTGTGATTAAATATATGTCGGAAGCGCATTCAGTTTTCAATATTTTTTCAATATATTGGATGAACAATCGACAAAAACGTTTAATAAATGAACAGAATATATCTGATTTAACAGAAAAAATATCGTCACTTGAAAGTAATAATGAGATAATGCATGCTAATCGATTGCTGAAAGCCAAACCTACATATACTATATATACAAATATTCAAACTATTGTCTTGTATCATAAACCGTAAAATAAGCTAAATAAAACTTGAATCAACTACTTTCGATGGTTTCGGCGGTAACTTTGTGGAAGTTCATTTTAATAGAAAATTTAAATTAACTTTGATTATTCCACGTATTGTGTAACTAACTGTGACACGTGTTTCGCCTCTTTCAGAGGCATCTTCAGACTTACTATCGCAAAGTTTGCTTAAGTAATGAAGCAAGATTGATTCTAACATTTTAAAATTATAAAATTACAAAATGGATTGGGTTTTTTTTTCCTTTTAAGAGGAGCAAGGAGGGGGGTGTAGAATCGAAATAAAGCAAACAGATAATGATACTAATTTTACTAATGAGTTGTAAACAATCAGAATGGGATTTTTCCTTTTTAATGGAAGCAAAGAGGGGATTATAAAATCGAAACAGTGCAAACAAATTTAATCATACTACTAATGACGTTAAACATTACAAACTATTAAAACTAATGAGCTACAGTCAATCATCTAGGTTTGTGATTACTCTATTAATTGGAAACAATTTGAGTAACGGGGAACCGCCTGTGCTATTAAGAATATTATTTAATAATATTTCTTTTTTGTTAAGAGTTTTATTAATTTCTAAAAATTCTAAGCTATTCATCTTTAAACCCTTTTTATTTACTCGGTGGAGTATTTCTAAATTACAAATCTGATTAAAGAAAGAGGCGAAACACGTGTCACAGTTAGTTACACAATACGTGGAATAATCAAAGTTAATTTAAATTTTCTATTTGAATCAACTATTTTAAAAGTGTAAAACAAACCATAAAACCCAATTAATTCAAAACTAGTATTTTAGATTTATATCACTGCTTCTTTCATGAAGCGATGTACGGTTCAATCTTAAAACTTCATATTTATCTTATGTTCTATTCAAATAGTTACAGTTCGTGAATAATGAATGCTCTACGCATGATAAGGACGTGATCTACAGCAATTTTGACACGCGATGGCCGCCGAATTGAAGTCACACCGAGGCACGTGAATTAAATTTAACCATCGTAATCCTGACCATAAATGATAATCAGAAAAATATTTAATTTAAAGCTACATGAAAATTCCAAGTCTTATAAATGTTGAATGCGGAAGTATATGTGTCGCATATTTGTGAATAATATATCATTCGGATGTTTAGCTATAATGTACATCCTCGTCATATCAGTAATGTTCTGTAACGTTTTCACTCACTATATACAGTTTGCTATTGATGTAAAATGAAACGAACAGTATTTAATTCTAAAATCAAATGCGTATGTCACATTATAATAATAGAAAAATTCATAGCTTTTTAGCTTTTGTCACGCGGTAAACAACTCTTTTTTTAATGCAGACTAAACCAACGAGTGCGGTAGTCGTTCTATAATATTTCTGTAAATTTTCAATAAAATTTGCAAACTGGTGTTGCCAAGCACAGTTTAACTCTTTCGGCAACGGCCCAAACCAAGTGGAACTATTCCGTGCGTCCGGCTTATTTTATAAGAATTTAGTTTTTTTCTTAATGACTTTCTAAAAGTGCTATAATTGTGAAACCACCCAGTCAAATCGAATAAAACCTTTTTCGATTGTTTAAAAAACTATAATTAATCATTTTTAATGACATTATTGCTAGTTTTTCTCGTTATAGAAGGCTATATTATAATATTTGCTCATCTACAGTCTCAATATTTTTTTGTTTGACGCACACCTTGCAAGTCTTAAGGGTGTATTTATTTTTTACTACTGCTATTGGTATTAAAGTGTTTTTAAGTGATGTTTTCTAAAATTCTGTTCTGTGGATTATTCAAAATTTATAATTCGAATCAAATTCTGTGACTCTACTATCAAGTTGTCTCCAGAGAGACAAAATGACACACCAAATTCGTTATCATAAACTCAAATTTTGATTCATAAAATCAGTAACTATTTTTGATGAAAATAATAATTTAATAACTGTTTGAGAATTATTTGAGGATCTGTTATATGGCTATTGTGAGTATTTTGTAAACAAATACTTAATATCATAATTACGGCTCTTCTTTAAAGGCTTGAATGTCGCGTGAAAGCAAGGTTCCGGTACTCAACGCATTGCTTGCTTATCACGTAAAAACACAGCTTCGGGACTAAGCGTGTTAGTATTGTTAACTTAGGAAATACCCGTATTTTGAGCCTAACTCGTTGAACGGCGACATTGTTTTCCTACAGCTATATTTATTTTTATTTCCTCTTCTGATAAAACCCGATTTACGTAACATATCAAATTAAGTAGGCAGACGAATTTATAGACGACACGCGATTTAAAAATACCCATCGCCACTTCTGTTGTAAATGTATTTGCGCCGAGAAATGAATCACCTAAAATAAACGGTAAGATTTATCTTATTTTTAGCAGTATATATGCTAAATCAAAGTATACCTAGAAATCTTTTATACGCGTCGTAATATTTCGTTCAGTTGACTCCGTGGTCGAATGGTCAACGTCGTTTGCTTTGGTTGTGGCGCTCACGGGTTCGTATCACAGTAAAGCCTAATTTCAATGAATCTAGTATGGGACTGTGCAACAATATTGACCGATTGAGCGTCTTCACGTATATATGTAAGTTTTTTTTAGCGATTCAGTTCATTTTTATGCGCGCTTCATTTGATTCAATATCAGTCACCAAACGCCTGTTTAAGCACACCGAAAACGTGCGCGATGGCGTGCTAGTGGTGAGGCTATACTCTCGGCCGAGAAAATACGATTTCGATTCTATTCACTCGCTCGCTCGTCGGATCGTTCGGCCAAATCCCGTGCGTCGCGTTCAAATTTTTTTGTATTCGACCGACCACGTACTCAGTTGGTCTAAATGAGACGTAAACATTTGATTGAATTTGAAATAGATTTATGGCTTTGTGTTCAAAAGCATGAATGAATGTGCTGTCTATAATTTTCTTAAGCATCGGGTGGGATTCGCTAAAAATAAGCCATGCTCCAGTCCAGCCATACTCAACCTTTTTTTCCTCGGGGCCACATTCCGATTTTTGCTTCTCTACGTGGGCCGTAACATATTTATAGTTAACTGTAAATATAACACATACTATACTGCAGGGTTTACCAAACTATGTTCCGCGGAACACTCACATAACTTAAAAACCACTATTTTTCAATATTTCCGCAAACTTACGATTATTATGATTCCTTGGTTCGCAATCCATTTTCCGTGACAGTAAAAATAACATGATTAATGCAGTGATTATAAAAATCTGACTGATTTGAATTTCATTCAACTGTTTCTTTGCAAGTTTGTCAGAAGAATCCCCCAATGAGTCAGAACAAAATTATTGTTTTACTACTGTTTTATACAACCTATTTATGCGAAGCGTGCTGCAACTAAATCAAAGTGCAGGAACAGATTCGACGCGTTTTATTAACATATTTTTTTGTTATAAGCCAAGTGTTCCGTTAAAATTTTCGGATTTGCAAAGTGTTCGATTGCATAAAAAGTTTGGGAAACCCTGCTATATTGCCTACATGTATGTTTTATGATTTCAAAATAAAACTTTTTTATTTTATGTAAATATCTACATATGTATACATTTATATATTCATGTACTTTCCAAAGTAAAAAATAGCAATGAAACAAATAAAAAATACGTAAAAAGTACACAAAAATACCAACGTATCCAAAATCTTAAATTGTTTACTCAAAAATGACTTTTGATATTGAGTCGAAAGAGACAAAATAATTGTGACTATAATTATTTTGGGCCGCACATAAAAGCTGATTGGGCCGCAGGTTGAGTATGGCTGCTCTAGTCCTATCCTTATTTCCTTGCTCTCTTCCAAGAACGAGACGTTGAGTAACTGCGTCACAAGCAGTTTTCGTTGAAAACGTTAATGAACGACAACATAATGAAGACAAGTTCCATTTCGAGTTGATATATTATGTTCCTCAAGGATAAAGAAAACATTTCAGACCACTCCATCTAAATTCCAAAAAGGGGTGTTTCAAACCTGCCTTTTCATGGAACAAATTTTCACTAATCTTCGAACTAGACGATTTATTATGTCGTCGAATATGGTGCACGAGATGAATATTTTACTGGTTGCTACTATATCACTTAACATCTCTTTGAGAAGACGGTGAGGATTGAGGCCAGTGGCGTAGCTAAAAAAATGAGACCCTCATGCTATCGTCACGTGAGCCCACCCCCTTTGAATGCTAGAGATTTGTGGGAAACTTTTCGCTGTGCCCTCATGTATTGCATGACTCTACTATTAAATGGCTACGCCGCTGATTGAGGCATTGGCTAGAGATGTATCATTTTAACTTGACTGTGGCAGAACTCAGAACTTAAATTGTCGCCCTAGGACGTGTTGACTATGGCAACGTTAATGATGCGATGGTGGCGCCCTCGCGGGCAGCCAAGTTACGCTGGTACATCTATAGTAACAGCTTAGTATATATCTGATCCGGAAGGTGGGTTGGAATGGAAACATCGTATATATCCAAATCTTCTGAAAAAAAATCATAAGTCAACTAAAAAATACATGTATAAATTGTTCAGAAGCGACTCGCACTTCTTTTTTTTTTATTTTTAATTAAATCAAAAGCCAATACATTATCAAGGTGCTCGTTTAATCTCAAAGCAATTCTCGGTGTTCTGGGAAATGAGTGTTTTTTTATCACTGCCATGCAATTATATACAGCACTTAAATAAGCAATCGATTGTTACTTAATACACTTACAATATCTAACAATATGAAATTCACCGTAAACTTATCAATCTAAATGGCTAAAAATGTACAACTGTTTATGCTGAAGCTGTCGTAGATAATATATGTATAATTAAAAAAATGCAGTTATATACTTATTTGATCTGAGAATATTGTAATCTATTAAATTAACAAGGGGTTCACCGGCCTTTGTAAATTTTAGCAAGGGGCTCGTGCAAACCTCTCCAAGCCCGCTCCAGCCCACCCCTGCTCTGGATCCGCCAATGCCGCAAAGACACGAAGCATGCGTCGCACCTTGTTATAGTGGAGTAACAAAGGTATGAATTAAAATTTAATGTAGGTATCATTTTTTCACTTAGCGTTATAACATAAGGCTTTTCATTCCATCAAGACTCATCGCCGTTGACGTTTCAGTCGTTCACATACGATGGCGGTCTAGGTTTAAAGTTCCTGCCGAGTTGACTACCTTTGTTGACCCCACAAAGAGCTACGAAAGCATAAAATCTGACTACGTTACCAACCTATAGCTATTTTTTAAAATATATATTACTGGTGTATTATGAATAATGTATGATACATTTTTATATCACTGCACGTGGTAAAACACACGTCATTTATTTGTTAATGTAAAGCAGTGATGCACAATCTATTAAACAGTCAGAAAAAAAAATATCTTTTCACCGGATGTAGAGAGCAACACGTTGCAGATATTATAATTCTAAATCAAATAATGACACATCAGATTCTACAATCACTCTCCATTTTGTATTTCGTGTATATTTTTAACGTAGAAAATACTGTTCAATTAAAATTACATACTAGCATGTAGGGCTTAAAAGCCGGTTTAAACTGAAACTGGTAAACCGGTTTATTGCGTATTTTAAAAAATGCAACCCGGGTTATAACCGGTGTTTATTGAAAATTCTATTTCCGCCTTGAATACAATGAACTCTTATACAACTAATCATATGTCGGGTCCGTGGCGCAGTGTTCAACGTCGCTGGTTTCCGTGATCTTATGAGCTCAAGTTGTATTACGAACAGCATTTTGCATTTGAAGGCATGGATGTTTGTAACGTCTAAAAACCCCTCCTATTCTTTAAATCTTAAATGGAGAGTAGAAAAAACTATACGTTACAGTGACGGTTCTACGTACTGGGCTAGGTGGGCTTAGCTCGACCTGCATTTTTCACCCAAAATATGTGGAAAAAAAACTTTAGATTGCTGAATAAAAATGAACAGCAATTCAGCCGCCGAATAAAATAAATACAGGCAACGTGACATCAGTCTGGCGATACCTACGTATTATTATTAATAATAAAGGCTTGGACTATTTTGAAATTAGTCCAACCTAAAACAAATGCTTTTTTGCAACACTCTGTTTACACTGGGGCGCAATCAAGCACGATTAAAAAACGTATGTATTTTATAACCGTTGGACATACGGAAACGTCATCTAATCGTACACGACTGCGCCTAGATATACAGCCTGCAGTCATTACGTCACACGGGCTAATTCAAACTAGCCCATACAAACCAAATCACTCGTACCAAACTCTGTTCGTTAAAAAATAAACGTCAGAGTTCGTTGTATTCAGAGACAAGTTATATTTTATGAAACAAAACACAGTAATTCACTATGAAAGAGACGAATTTGAGGTCCAGTTTTTACTATTCTATTATTTCATACTTACATCATCTTTGATTTTATTATACAATAATTTATGCTTTGCAGTAGTTTCGTAGTATTTTTTAATTTACTTGTAGATTCATGTATAATCTAAAGTGAAAACATGCACAATTTCGTAAATAATATACAATGCTAAACTTTTCTCTAGCCCACCCAAGATTTTAGGTCACGAACCGCCACTGATACGTTAACCACTAGTCCTTTAGTGGCCTTATAATTTTATCACGGTTCTCTTAGAAAAAAGGGAGATTGAACAACTAAGTGATATGCTATCCTCGTAGAAAAAACGCTAAACATTAGGGACGGAAATGGTTTGGACTCCTGTTTAAGCCGGTAAGCCGGTTTTTTAATACGGAAAAACAAAAACCGAAAACCAGTAAGTTGCTCTGTACGATTAATTAAATCCCCTACTAACAGTACATGCTGGCAGCCAGCGTCTTAACGTTGAGCTCAAGATATTTGGTTACTACTCTTCAGTATATTGCAGAAGTAATCAAGCCGTAATCAGAGTTGAAGTTTATGTTTTAATCAGGAAATATCTTTCTAAATGTACGTGCAAATAAGCAGACAGATTGCAGCTTTGTTAGTTTTCATAGCGTGGAAAATTCCACTTTCATGATATTTCGAACTCAATTAATCCTTGTGTGCAGGGACGTCCCGTGGGTATAGGCGAGTAGGCAGTTGCCTAGGGGCGGCAAGTCCTAATGTGCGGCAAATGATCACAGAATACATTTTTTAAATGACGAAATATTTTTAAATAATATTTTTTAAAAATGAATTGGAATAGAATATAGATGCCTCAATGTCTTTCATAAAAAAAAACGGAAACACTAGGGCGCTATGATGATAGCGGCAGTTTTGGAGTAAATTGATAAAGGCGAGCGGAAATGACCTGGGTCATGAAAGCACTTATGCGACAAATTTGAACATGTTTTTTGATAACATAGATGAGTAGAGGTTTCGAATATGAAATGTCTTAGAATAATTAAAAGTAACGAAAAAAATGACACTTATACTCTTATGGCTTTAAGAATTTCATATTTCAATTTCGAAAGATAGTTAAGGCGGTAGATAAAACTCTGCCTAGGGGCGGCAATAGCCTAGCTAGGAACGTCATTGGTTGTGTGCTATATTGTTTTCATATTTCTGAGAATTTTAATTGACATTGATTTACATTTTACTATAGAAAATATCGAGAGCTAATTTTAGAAAACTTAATATTTATTTGACGGGCCGTATGTGAACCGCGGATCGCGGGTTGTGCATCAAAGATAGTAAGGTATTTTAAAGTATTTAATTAATGTTATTTGAATATCATTTTACTAGTTATATATGCAATAAAATTAATTATGCATACACGTTGATACATCTGTAATATATACTTATACGAAGGTTATGAAAATGAGAAAAATCTGTCCTAACGTTTTCCCTTAGAAAATTAGGACATCCATAATTAACGATACTCCTATAGAGTTTAACGTTTATTTCTCAGAGTAGTCTGTCCCATAAACATTTTTATTTATTTAATTAACATTGCACAAGGTTAAAAAATTATAAATTTAAAACTTTTACAATGGAGAAAAAAAATAGAACAATTTAATATTAAAAGCAGTAGAAAAAAAATGGCAAGGAAGTCAACTGAGTTAGCTCCGACGAACTCTACTTTAATACATAAAAAAAATAGTATTCGTCGGAATCACTACTCACCCACGCCTACGTGGAATATGTCGACATCGGAAGCAATATTGTTGAACACCGTTAAAGCTCTACCCGGTGGCATCCCCGTTGGCAGGCTGGTTCTACACTTTGGGAGAACAAACAATTCATGTCCACGATTTCTCAAAAAATAATCAGTAGTACATACACTCTCGACAATGTTTTAATTAGAAATCATGGTGAATCAATTTTCTGCAAATGTAGTCACCAATCTACATATGTAGCGAATTGTTTGTAAATGATTTTAAAATTTTAGCAATTTAATTTTTAGCAAATTTTATTTTAAACGTTCCTACATTAATAATGGGGGTGAATAGAAGCGTTGGAAATAATATTTAAAAATCCATGATAAACTAGTCATATGCGCTTTCTTTCAATCTCTACGTCAGTCTTGTTTGTGATAAATTCGTCTTTTGATGAAAGGAGTTAAATAACAAATGGCATGCTTTTAACTGCATTAAATTCATGTAAAAGGTTATAAAAGACGACAACTTAATGTTAACATATAACAGTTAATGGCATATCTGTCATTACTGTTTCTATAATTTCCACTTCCACTAAAATAATCAACTAAATTTTGTATCTACGACATTGTATAATTCTTTCCCACTTGTTTGTCAATTATTCTGTGGATAATTCAAAAATTTAAAAAAGCGTGGAATGACATAAAATTTCCACGGGAGAATGAGAATAAAAAGGATCTATAAATTATAATCGTTCTATTATAAAACTAATTGGTTACTTTTTTATTCCATTAGAACATTAGATAATATGCATGTGCTTCGCCTCTCTGAGAAGCATCTCCAGAGTAGGCGAAACGACAATGGAATAATCAAAATTTTGATAATGAATTTTTACAAAACTTACGCAAAAACCATTGGAAATTTTATTTGAATATATATAGCATATGAATTATGTGAAGATTTTTTTAAACACGCAAAAGCATGATTTTACCGGAAATATACATTTTTGTTTACTGCACACGACAGTCACGTGAAATGTAATATAAACACGAAACCCTTGAATTGTAAACAGTGTGCTTTGTTATTGATCTGGATATAACACGTCATAGTTGGTGTGATTTTATCCAGAATTAAATGGTTAATTTTGTGCTTTTTCTAAGAAAATTTAAAGTCTTTCTTAGCGTCATCAATTTCATATGCGCGTACCTACGTGACAAACAGCAAACGTCGATCCTCTTAACCTATTCATTGCGTATTATACGAGTTGATGTTTCTACAAGTTAGATTTGGAATTATAAAAAGTAGCTTGGCTTACGAATTTGAGCTCAAACCCTAGTTCAATATTTATAAAAAGAAAACAAAATTTTATTAATCGCGACCATTTTATAAGCGAAACCGTTCCGGATCATAATAAAAAAAATGTGAAAATAGTACAAACAATTGTGTTTTACTTTCATAAATAGAATGTCTTTCCAATACGAATTGACAGTTAACACATGAAAAGTGACTGGGCAATTTTAATCAATTACGTTGTCTTCGGGAATTTCATGTATTCTACAAAATAAGTCAGATTATTTTTTTTACAGTTACTAATGTTATTTTGTACATTAGCAAATAAACAAAAAATGTATTGTATTTCATACTTTATACACCGAAGTATTTGTCTTGTAAGCGAAATTAGTGTTTGTGTTATCAAATGTATTGCAATAATTCAGAATAGGTGGTTCTATGACCACGCTGAATATATACCTAATGTACTAATTATAAATAATCAATACGGTGCATCCTTATTTTTTCTAATCTCTTGTTAATGTAACGACATTATTTGTGATATTTGGCTTGTTCAAATATTTCTAATGTCCGTTGAGATACGCTTTTAAAAGATAACATCGCAAGTTGACACAGTCGATTGAAGACCAATAGCGTAAAATATACAAATTCAGAATAATAATAAATAAATATTACAATATGTTTGCGAAGATTTGGCCTATATTAAATGAAGGTCTGCCAATTTTTATCTCTCCTATTGTTTGTATTATATATAAGAAAGTACAAGGTTTCGGAATAAGATAAAAACAAGAAATCGTAAAAACACAGTTCAAAATTGGAATATTAGCTTTTGAATTTCTTTCAAATTTAATATTGAAATTCTACCAAGCATCTTCAGTCGAAATCTTAAATTATAGGAATACTAGCTGATTAAAGATGTCAGACAGATAGATAGACTCTAGTATTATCTGATATCTTCCCTGATAATTCGAAATGACATAGTTTAAATATTTTTAAAAAGCATCAGTAGAAAAGTTTTTCATCCCCTGCTCGGATTGAGTCAATATCGAAAATTTTGTTGGCAATGCCGAGTAATTAAAATTGATCATACAAGTTGGGTCCGTACTCCGTAGTGTAGTGGTATACGTTGGCTTCCGTGACAGATGAGTTCAAGTCCCAATTTCTGTTCGAAGGCATGGACTTTTGTGATGTCTGAAAATTCCTTCCCATATTTCCAATCCTGAAATAACGAGATGTAGCTGGAGCGATTAGCTAACCACTTTTATCCCTATACTCTTTTCCTTTCGAATGAGAGAAGTTGAACTGATAAACAAGCAGCTACCGTAGACAAATTTCAGTGGTCTAGTTCAAGAGTCGGCAACCTGCGGCCCGCGAGTCTTTTAAAACTAAAATATTTGTCTACACATGTCATTACAGTGTAATGACATGTGACCCAAGTGCGACCCGCACTAATCCCCACGAAAAATATTTGACACTTTTACAATAAAAGGCTGCCGAACCTTGGTCTAGTTGGTTAGATCTTTTTCTACCAATCAGGCGGGTCTGGGTTCGATTCCCAGTAAGGTTAATGTACAATTTAGATTTTAAATTTGAGACATAAGGCGTGGGTGTTTGTGATGTTAATTCTTCTCGAGTTGATCCTCCATCTCATCTAGTTTATCTCTTATGATCTTCCAACATCCAAATATTTGGCGTTGTAATAATGCCAATCATTCGCTGTAATGAATAATATTTCTAGGATATTATTAGGATACTATAAGCTCCAAATTAAAAGCGGAAAGAGATTTTTAAAAAATAAATACTTAATAATTTGTTGATTTGAATTCGTAATACAAGGGCATCAACTAAATATCGCAAGTATAAATATATTTTGTCGGGGTATATTTTTCTAAATATTAACACGGCACCCAGCAGGTTAACACCAGCCAACGAGCCCATGAAGTCGGTGCTAATGCTATCACTCGGTTGAGTAGTGATCGTTGTTTTTCAAAATTATACATTCAATGAATCTGTGACGATGGGAAACCGGTTGCATCCGAGGACCAGGTCGGTTTAAAAGCCGCTGAGACCTGTACGTGATCTTTAGTAAGCTTTTATATCTCAAAGTAAAGATATCTTTCTTTTTTTCCTCCTTTGAATTGTGTTAATTCATGTGTCAATGACAAAATACTGCCCAAGATTCGTGATAACCGACAAATTTCTCCCCAGGTAAGTTTCCAACAAAGAACTTCTCGTGTCGACGAGAGTTGCGACGAAAGCGCACCGTTGCGTCAGGACGGAAAACTATTAGAGATTATTCTACATCTATAGCCTAGATTTTCGTTCTAGAGAGATGTGATTTGCTTTCAAACTCTTTTTTCGATAGACGTTTATGTTACTAAACTTACAATCTATAGAATTTTAGAATACATTCGATAAATGAAAATGAATTAATTCTTAAATTTGTAAACGACCTTAATACATACTCACGTTAATAAAACAGAAAAAGCCTAAGAAAAAATGCAAAAGACATTTACAAAAATATGTACAGTGGCGGATCACCCTCACGAGGCGCGCGCTTGAGGCCTCAAAGAAACAAACTCTATAAAACCCATATAATAATTTAAATTCAGTTTTAGTAATTCGAGAAAGATGGCCTCTAAATTTTATTCGTCCCAATTCTTTAACACGTCACTGATAGTCTACGAAAAATAATTATTGTTTATCGTCGTGTAGTTAATTTTTGAGCGTTCTAGTGAATTTCTGATCTAATCATAATAGTAGTTAACCATCTTCCGTTGTTCATGTTATGAGAGCTCCTGTCAAAATAATTTGTCGCTCAAAAAGTGACTAATTAGTCTCTAATTTTATGAATAATAAATAAATACGCCTATACACTAAGAAAATTTAAAAATAAACAATGCTATATGGTGCCAATAATTCATGTTTAAGAATGACGATTCATTAATTGTCTATGGTGATATTTAAATTTCTAATACGAATGGAATAAATAGCTCGATCCTAATGTTTGTAAATCGGTCAGTCAATTATGCGACAAATCATTTGAATATAAATACATACCTTGCTGAATAATTTCTATCTATGAACTTTGATCTTAATAACGACTTAATTTTGCTGTTTGGAGTCAATTTGAATCTTACAAAATATTCACGTTTTAGAAGAATGAAACACATTTAACATAAACCGGTAGTTTAATACATAGCGGATTCGATTGACAAATTGTGTGTTATATAATGAAATGAAATTATCAACAGCGATCGTGTGACATGTTTTAACTAACTATATCTTATTTTTCTTGGTGTATAATTCGTATGCTTTTAATTTCTATCAATATAACTAACTTAAATTACATGTTAAGTCACCTTACGACCAGCAATGTTTGAAATCTAACCATTGAACTCTACCAAGACGAGTTTTGTATAAAAAAAAATCCTCAACGTTTTGTCGAATTTATGAAAGTTGTCGTATATGATTTTTTTAACACAAAGAGTCTATGAACAAGCCTTATGAAAAGCGTACAAAATACTTCTTAGGCAAACTCTTAACACACAACTTTAAATAGTTTATAGGTTAAGACTGAATGTCGCTAAGACTTTTGATATATTATATCCATGAACATATGTTATCTAGCATGTTTTAAAACTTAGCTGTCATATTATGAAAACTAAATATTGTTCCATACTAAGACTTGTATATAATAATAATTTTTACCAAATTCATTCAAATTCACTATTGTTTGTTATCCAAATCAGGGTTTCCCAAACAATGTTCTGCGGAACACTGGTGCTCCGCGGAGCTAGAGTAGGTGTTCCGAAAAATATGGAATTGTTTTATACGCTGCAACACAGTTTAAAAAAAATCTTAAAAATTCAGCTAAGTGTTCCGTAATATTTTCCGGACTTGCAAAGTGTTCCATTCAAGAAAATGTTTGGGAAACCCTGATCTAAATCATTGGCCGGAAACCTATTTAAAAAAAAGACCAACACTCCGAATGGCTTAATTATGACAAAATGCAGTATGTCTTAGCTTTACTAGATCAAGAAAGGATTTTACTTTCATTGTCAAATATGAGCTACTTGAAACATCGCCGCACCTAAAATTGAAGATCATTAGCTAAATATATAATTTATAAATGTTATAGAAAGCTTGTTCACAATAATTTTAATGATTTTCACCGGAAACATAAACAAAACTTCAAACATAACAAAACTGTTTGTTTTTGTTTTTTTTAATAAACTAAAAATGTAATATTAAATTTGTGACGCTTCTCACGAGATTTGCTGCAACTATTAGGATTTAAATATCAAATGTATTACTTGTTTGAAATTAACTACATGTGTCGTAGTTTATTATGAAAAAACAATTAGTAATCATGTCAACAGAAAAACAATATATGCATAATTTATTGCACTTTAAAATAATTTCATTGTATGGATGATTTGTATCTATGTATGGTGGCTAATGTTTTTCCTCACTTTTGAAGGTTGGCAAAGAACTTATGCACTCGTAAAGGAAGCAGACGAGCCAATACTGGAAACCATCTAGAATATCAAGTACTCACACAGCTCCAGCACGTGCCATAGATACTTAATTTGTCGAGAACTATCCCGATAAGACGACCGGAATATTCAAAAATCTACCGAACTTATCGATAATAATTGTACAAAAGGCTTAGACCAAATTAATACGTAAAGAGAAAGAGGCTAATCCTCCATTTAACTACTCTTCGTTGAAGTTTACAAGAAGTTTTCAAAATGGCTGGCGGAGACCGTAGCACACGCGTAGCTGACGTGAAAGGAAATGTCAACCTAGGATACCCCATCAAGTGAGTACCATTGTTCAGAACAGCGATAATTTGTATTTTAAAAACAAATCTATATTTCGTTAAACAATATTACACATAATATGTCACTATGCGCGGGAAGAGTTGTATTTGTAAAATAAATATTGCCAGGGTATTTAAGAAGTATTAATTAAAATTTGATATTCAATAATTTACTGAGTTAAAAATATGTAGGTGTTTAACGACATCTAATTGCTATGGTTTTATCAACTATATTTTCAAAAATCCGTTGATATCATTTGAATATTGATAATATTGTATCTCAATAGTATAATATTTTTAGGGTGTTCAGTGTCAATACTTGGTGGAAAGGCATTATATCAATAAAAACACAATATTACTTTGTACTTATGTCCACTTTTATTTATAATAATCAGGACCGGTTTCGCTCATGGCAAGCGTTTTCAACTGATAGGAAATATAATGTAACAGTGCTATTTATACTACACCCTTTTATTGCTATTTGGTTTTGTATAAATAACACTGCTAAATTATATTTGCTATCAGTTGACCTAGGTCCTTGGTCTTAGGGCCATGATTTTTTTCATTAATTTCAATATTTTTCAAAATAGTGTATTTTGTTTTTCAGGAAAGATAATAACCAGTCAAATCTGAAGGGTGTGAAACAAGACAAGAAGGAAGAAAAGAAAGATTATGGATCATGGGGATCGACTTTTAAGAATAAGGCTAATTTTGTTAACATGCACATTTGCTAAGCTATGAAAGCATTATTGTAAACTCGATGGCTTATAAATTATTTTAATTGGACATCTTGATAATTTGGTTTTTTTTTATCTTATTAGAAGCTCAGAAAAAATATGTTAATAATTTTACATTTTTGGATTACATAGATACAATTATTAACAAAACGCTTTTTATTAAATATAAAAATACATGCATCAACAATCATGCGAAACATTTCAAATAGGCAAAACATTATAGAATATTTTGTAATTTTCTGTTTTTTTATATTTAGCCTAGTCATTGAAAATAAAACTAAAAATTACAACATATTCATATCAACATATTAAGCAGAGTAAAATGGAGGATAATTGTTGGCCTCGATTTGCTTGTAATTTTTATTTAATTTTTATAAATAAAATAATCAAACGATAAATTACTGTGATGACAATTTTTGTTATATTTTATTTATACACACATTTCTCTAAATATTAATCGTACAATTTTAAATAGCACAGTTGTTGAGTAAAAAAAATATTTTAACCAAACAAAGATTTTATAATAAAAAAAAATATCTGATGCGGAGTAATGAAGATAAGTAAAATATAGGTAAGCACTTGTGTATATTAAAAAAAAACAACTGAATCCGTTTTCCCTAATTCGTTCGGTATAGCGATCCTTATTTACGACCGACTAGACAAATTATCCTTAAAAAAACACATCGTAATATAAATATAATAAGCAGAAGAAGTATGATTCAAAACAATTATTTTGAGTTATGCATCACGTATTTTATATTTATTATCTGTTATTAGATAGGAATTTATTCATTCTATTGAATATTATGTAGAAAAGTGTATATTTTAAAACTACACATACCAGTGCTTTATCACCGATAAAACAGAGAGCCATAAGCGACCATAAAGTGAAACTATTGATTAGATTTTAAAATATTAATTCGAATGAAAAACCCATCATGTTTTCACTTGACCCAAATTAGACATAAAAGTGTTAATTATTCATTTAAAATAACAAACAAGCAAACCCACCAACAATTACGCGTAGATTAGTCAGCCTGCCGAAGGAGACGACCGCTGCCATCTTACAATTCTTTCGGACGCTTTCCTAACAATCATTTAACTGTATGTATACTATATTATTAATCCAATTCAATAATACTTTTGAATACAAACCTTAGTAGTCTAGTCATTGGAAAAAGAATAAACAAATGAGCGTGTATTTAAGTAAACAATACTTTTAAATATAGAATGTGGGATGACTATCGTATTCATAATAATATGAAGGACGCAGACTCTTTTTAATCCATCTACCATGTATGGATAGGCTTCCAGAAATGTCTTATTTCTAGCAACAGTGGCCATAGCCTATAATGCTCCCTCATTCAGTGATCAGAGCGTATCAGGTGTACGAAATACCAGATTATTTAGAGTTTATGTGTTTAAAATACAAAACATTCATTCCTTGTTATTGGATTTTGTATGCGAAATGCAGTAGCGTAACCTATCTTTGCAACTCCGATCGAAAACTATATTGCCTATGGACTCTACATCGATTAACTGTGAACTTATTTTCACTGATAATCGGTGTAGGAAACTGTAAATATAGCACATACTATACTGCACACATATGTATGTATTATGATGTCAAAATTAAACTATTTTATTTTATGTAAATATATACATATGTATTTTTCATAGTAAAAAATAGCAATAAACAACAAATAAAAAATACGTAAAAAGTACTCAAAAATACCAATGTATCCAAAATATGAAATCGTTTCCTTAAAAATTAATGTGAATTTTTATATTGAGTAAAACTTTTATCTATCTTTTAAAAATATTTGGTGACTATAATTATTTTGGGCCGCACATAAGAGCTGAATGAGCCGCATGCGGCCCGCGAGCCGCAGGTTGAGTATGTCTGCTATAGACGTTACGTAGTAAGAACAATCAACTAATTATTTGCCATGTTCTAACTTTGCAATCGCTGTACCGCAACACACATGTGCCGAGAGATGAAATTGTGGATATCGAGGATATATCAGAAGGACATGTGCTTCTAAAAGTTTAACAAATAAAGTAATCAAACCCTATAGAAAAATTGACTCTAATTTAAACAATAGAAAGACAAAATGTAGCCGAAAATCATCATCATCATCAGTGTCTTTTCATTTTTATATGGGGAACTGTGGAGCCTAGCTCCAATCTCCCTTTCATCTTTGGTTTTGGTTTTTTTTTTTTTAATGTTGTGGACCCAGGTTTGAAAAAGAAAAACCACTAAAATATAAGATATCAACCCTGTTAAGGGATAATAAAATAGACCACATGGAGACCAGCGACAACTTAAAGAAAGAACTAGCTGTTGATAAAACAAGTGTGCATGCCTCAACAGTGTGGTATTCTGTAATTTGGGAAAACATTATAAAAAAGTTAAGAAACAACGCTTGACTGCTGTGCCAGAGAGGAAAATGGTTTGGGCACAGAAATATAAGCGATAGACAATATGACTACAAAAATGCGTTATTTTCAGCGGAAGGCTATTTATTAGTTCAGGGCATGAGTCGCAAGCTTATTTTTATAGTTTTATGTGGTTAATACAGATCATCTAACGATGCTTTCTTTTGGCTTGCTGGACGTTATACAGTAGAACCTCGATTATCTGAATTATTCCAAATATTTAAACAAACATTTTACGAATTTGCTAATTTTTACATTGCGCATTGCGTCCACTGTTATTTACGTACGTTGTTTTGTGTTGTTGGAAATCGAAAAACCTCAGATGTCTTAAAAACATCAAAAGTCATCCGGTGGAATATGACCATTAGAAAAAAGCTCGGATGCAGTGGCGGTTCTAGGTACTGGGCTAGGTGGGTTAAGCCCGACCTGCATTTTTCACTCAAAACTTTAGATGGCTGAATAAAAATGAACAGCAATTCGGCCGCTGAACAAAATAAATACATTTATAAGCGTAACTAACCTTTCTCAAATGAATATAATATCTTTGTTTAAATTTTCCTTTGTCAATATAAGACAATGCCATGTCTACCTACAATAATATTCTCGATTGTGTTTTCGTTTTGTATTACAATTTTAAACTGAGCCGGCATAAAAAAAACAATAACCCTAAAAATAATTCATAGAGAACAGGCAACGTGACGTCAGTCTGGCAACACCTACGTATTAACGACGCAGGGGCTAGAACTTTCCAGCCCGCAACCACAGATAATATTAGATAATATCCTGCAATATTTCTTTACACTGGAGCACTATCAAGCACGATTATATATTTTTTGTATTTGTATGTACGGAAACGTCATCAAACACACACGACTGTGTTTAGCTTATGCCATTCGTTGGGGGCTAAAATGAATCTGCCCATGGCATACACAAATACCAATATCATTGTATTGTTTGAAAGTGACAGGCATTGAATCTCACTGACAGCTCTGTATTGCTTTTTGTACTTGTTATTTCACTTTGAAAGAGACGAATTTAAGGTCACGTATTACTATTTCTTTCTTACATTAGCATTGATTTTATTATTTATAGTAATTTATGCTTTGCAGTAGTGTCGTTGCATTTGTTTATTTGCTTGTAGATTAATGTATAAGGTGAAGTGGAAAAATACACAATTTCGTAAATAGTATACAATGCTAAACTTTCCTCTAGCCCACCCAAGATTTTAGTTCAGGAACTGCCACTGCTCGTACGTTTGGTGAAACTTTTAAACGATGGTATGAAAAATTGTTCATTCCAGAAGTAAAAACATTGTAGACAATGCTTCATCTCACACATCTATAGAATGTTTAAACCAGATCGATGAAATGTTAACGGTTGAATTTCTTCCACCTTAAAAAGACTGTTGTTACATGGGAGCAGACAGTTGGAACTCATTAGATGTGTCAACTTTAAGAAAGTCATGGAACAAAAATTTTGAAAGAACTGTTTCAAGTAACACACTAAAAAAAAAGACAGTGTGGATGCAATAGCAGAAATTTGTGAAAAAGTGCTGAATATGACGAAAAAGATGTAACCGAGTGATCCTTAATTTCAAATTCTATATGATGAAAAAATATTTAAAGACATATTTGCGTTAGAAAAACAAGATCGAGAAGACGAAGAAGAGATTTGCCAGGGAAGAGATATTGGTCTTGCACATTCTGAAGCTTTTCAGTGCTTAGATGTAGCCATGGAGTGCTTTGAGAGCCAAGAAGAGTGTAACTCATTAAAACTTAAGTCTTAAAAATATTCGCGGATTGGCAGTTTCAAAAATAACAACTAGCTGTTTGAAGCAAAAATCAATAATTGAATTTCTTAATAATAAATGAATTAAAACTGAAGCTATATGTAAATCTAGGCAAATAAAAAATATTAATATGAAATGTATGTATGTCTATCGTCTTTTCCTGTCAATTGTGATTTTTTTCGATTATCCGGACTACATTCATCCTCAATTAGTTTGGATAATCGAGGTTCTACTGTAATAAATTATGTATGTTACTTTTACCGCTTCGTAGTGACAACATCGTGGTATATTTACATTTTCCATTGAAACATTCGATACATATTTTTAATATTATAATGTACCTACAGGTTCCATTAAAAGAATAACAATTATTATTTTTCATCTTGGATTTTTCGTAGTCTAAAAGTTATTGTTATTATCAAGTAAATGGCAAACACTGTTCGGCGAACAAAAATAATTTCTTTTTATGCGGTGTTTTTCATGTTTAGGACTTACAAAAAGTTTCAACGACTGTCAAAAATATATTTCACCAGTACCTCATTAGGTTCATGTTTTTTTCTATATGACCACACAATCCTAGAAATATTTTTGTTTCATCGTTTGATATGCCATCTCGCGGACGTTTGCCGGTGTCAATCTGAAAGGTGACTGTAGGATGGTCAGTGGATACGTGAAAAATGCAAAAATACCCATGAAATGCTGTTAAAAACTGAAAATATATCATGGGTGGTTGTATCGGGATAACCAGAAGTAGGAGTGGCGCCATCGACGATTCTTCAGGCAGTGTTTCCCGACCAAATTCAGGTAGACTCTAAAATTCAACCCTAGCCGTATCAACCTTGGCAATTAAACTCATGTGGGTCGTAGGCCAGCCGACAATATTAACTATTTCCAAATCTCACTAAAAACATCTAAGAACGTATTCTGTTCTTCTAACCTAAGCTGCCTTCATCTCAGACGTCAAGTGACGCGATACGCACTGTTGAAACATTCGCACGGAATACGGGGATTAATAAATTAGTTTCACCGCGGGGTATTGTTTCTACCATTGCTGGTAGACCTGGTTTACAACAACCTTACGAAAACTAGATTCGATAATGTATACAGAGGAACCAAGAGCCCTCCTGTTTACTATTGACGGTGGTGTTGCGGATGTAAATGACAACCCTTTCTCAGCAGTATTTGGATTTTAGAAATAAATACCAGGACAAACAAACGACAATCGTTCAGAAATTCAGTTTGAATTACAAAAACAGTCGATTCCCTTCATTTCCTTACATCTAAAAATGTTCCAGTGAGGTTTTTTTTAGATAAAATTGCGAGGGTCCTTGGTTATTAATAAATAGTATCTATATGCTTTCTACATCGCTGTTTGATTTGTATTACTATTAATCATTTCACTTAAATGTTTCCAACCCTTGCCCTAACCTTACCCATCCTGTTATTATAAGTAGTGGGGTCAATACCAAACTCGTAACAAGTTCACCACTGACCTTTATAAATTTATGCAAGAGCCGGTAAAAACTATCGAAACAATTCTTTTCTAACCTCACCCATTCCTATTCCGGGATAATTAAACTTATTTATAGAATCACTTTGAACGCATTAACGGCAAATAAATTCCGAGACTCACAATACAACGTTTTAATGTCATTATCTTACTTCCAAGGAGGCGTCAGAAAAAACCATCCCCTGTGCCACGAAACAATAAGATGGAAATCGGACGTCCCGTTGACGGAAGGTCAGTTGCGAAGCAAGCGCGACGAATTTTGGGACACGGCACCGGCGTTTGACGGCCGCAAAGAGATATGGGACGCGTTGCGTGCGGCAGCAGTGGCCGCCGAGGCGTCAGATTTCCAGCTGGCTCAGGCCATCCTGGACGGCGCCGGAGTGTCCGTGCCCAACGGCTACCTCACAGAGTGCTACGATGAACTGGGCACCAGATATCAGGTGCCCATTTACTGCCTCTCGCCTCCCATCAACATGGTCAGAGGCGGGGGAAGGGACTCCCCGGCCGACTGCTCAGAGCCTGTAGAGGGAGGGGCCGTAGTATCTCTACGTCTGCGTCTCTCTACCACTTGCCAGGATGTTAAACTGGCTGTCTACTCACGCGACACTGTCGCCCAGTGCAAGAAAAAGCTGCAGGTGCGTTTAATTTCTTTGAATGAACTAATTATAATAAAATGTTAACTGTTCTAATTGATTATTTGAAAGAAATGGATACGAGCAACTTATTTTAAATATGGGAATTGAATAGCCCATACTTAACAATGTGTGCTTGTCTAAATTGCTTGTGAACTGCACATCGTCTTGTGTTACTAATTATATCAAAATATAGAACAGGCCTATCGCTGGGGAAGGGCCGTCTTGAACCTTTGTAGCCAAAATTACACTTAACGCATTAGCATAATGCTCATTATTCATCGTCCAGTAAGTGTGTAGTATCTACGAGCTGATCATAAGGCTAAGTGTATGTTAAGATGCAGCACAGGGAAGCACAGAATTGGCAGGTGAAAGGTATGCAGTGACAGCTGCGTCACGCAAGTGTCATATGGATGACACAAAATGACATTCAAGGTTCATTTTTTAACAAGTAATTCAAATCAAACTCTAACAGCTCTCAGTAAATAAAACTTCACACTTCTACAATACAAAATCTACCACTGCACAAAAGACACTACTTGAGCTCTGTAAATCACTGGTCACGCAAGTGACGCATAAATTACACATGATCCACAATAACTCTTTTTGTGTATTTTAATAGTATCGTATAAACATTGTTCAGTGTGCATAAATTTTATTATTTTCTGTCATTTTGCGGTGCAATTAAAAGAACACGTCAAGCAGGAATCTGTGCCGGCTCCTCAACATAGTGCAGCGCAAGGCAGGCACGTGTATGCGTATTAGTCTACGCGGGTCTGTGCTTCCTCATGTAATACAAAATCTATGCTGCCCTGAGTTTCACTGCGTCTTAGCCTAAAAGTTCCGACAATATTTCGTATCAATTCATATTTTTCATAATGTTTTAGGTTGGCTTTGAGGTTTTTAAAATTACAATTTGGTCAACGCTTCAATATTTTTTTATGTATTTGTAGTGAATATATGAATGGCTTTACTAAATGAAATCTCATGCGTGTGAATCATATTAGATTAACAAACCATTATCTGTGAGAATGTAAATGATACATAGGGTTCTGATTTTTTATCTTATCAAGAAAACAAACAATTAGCTTATTGAAAACTCTAAAAATATATTATTATTTGATAATATGTTCAATTATCTTAGCAGATCTAGGCACCAAAATCTCAGGAAGGGAAAAATTGAATTGAATAAATGAAATATACCTGAGAAATCAGTTTTTTCTCATCTCATTGATGAAAAACTTTAATAAATATGAACTGTGGATGGCAAACATATCACAGCAAAGTGACGTCATCGTAAATAGGATCATGAACATGTATTATCTATTCTAGAAATATTTTAAAACTTTTTCAATTTATTTGTGCATTATTACAAAATTCCAGAAACAAGACAGCGTGGAGGCTTCGAGGCAGAGATGGTTCTACGGAGGAAAACTACTCGGTGATAAACTAGTGATAGAAGAAGTTCATATTCAGCAAGGGTATGTCGTCCAGGTGATTGTCAACACTGAGGACATGGACGATAGCTAGTGTCGCCACGCCGACGCGAAAATGACTGATTGTAAACATTAGTGTTAATTAATATTATAGCTGTAATTTCTGGTGTGTAAGAATATATAATGCAGAAGATTTGGCCATCGAACTGCGGACGGATCGACGGGATAGATCAAATTAAGTTTTGTCACGCCTTTTGAATCTTTCGAAGAAGATGATCGGGTGAAACGATAATTGGCGGAAATACATTTTATCAAGGTATCGCTTACCTATCCAAATTTTATGATATAATATGCACAAAACGTGAATACAGTAATCTCCGCTTATACGTGAGGTTTACTGCGGAATCTTTGCGCTGAAAAAACCGGGATCTTATGAAAAACATTGATGTAATAAATTCTAAATTTCAAAAAAATAACTACACCTACTTTATTCTATGCGTACAAACTTATTGATAATGAGATTTTTAAAAAAATATTTCGGTTCAACTCACCTCGTCATTGCCAGTTTAGTGAATCATCGAAAAAAGTGTCAAGAACTAGGCTTAGTTATTCTAATAATAAGGTCGTTATCAATCGTATAGACTTTAAAAAATTAATAGCTTCACTTATCAAAACAAAATGTTTCCTATGAATCGGGTGGGACCGCTTCATATCTCTAGGCGTTGTGTCCGTATGATAATTTCAAAACATTTTTCTTCCGGTAATATTTATTATCCCTGCATTTCATCACTTCCGTTCCTATATGATTACAGTTTATGAACAAAATACTATTGAAATGTGTCAATTTTTAATCAATGTAAAATGGCACCGTAGGCGGGGATTACTGCACAATTCATTCAATGATAGGATTAGAACTAGTATATATAGTTGAAGAAAGCGGCGAGATAAATAGATAGTAATTTTTATTACCGCTGTATTCCATCTCAATTTTCACATCCGTGAATTCAAAGCAAACATTGCAGTTTTTACTAAACAAAAACAATAATTATAAAAACCTAAGAACAAATTTTAAAACGCCGTCTATGCGTCACGTATTGACACTCGTCTTCAGTCTTTTAAGTAAGCTAATATTAATTTTAACAGAGTGTAGGTTGGAAACCACCGTGATGCTGATTGTAATGCCATCGGGTCGATTTTATTGTACTCGCTAATCGTTTTTGTTTTAACCATACCAGAATGCTCTTTTTATTACCGTAGGTAATATGGTCGATTCGCCTGCCATAATAATTATATAGACTTGTTTTTCCTATTTCAATTATAATTTGATTGTCATCTGTATTTTTTTAAGAATTAACTGCACCGTAGTCATATCATTAATTTCTCTGTTAAATTCGTCTGTTAAATTTTAAGCCAATTTTGGTTCAATGAGAAAACGTCGCAGTTTTTTTGTCTATGATAATTACCAGTCGCGACAGTAATTTCTCAATCTGATTTGATGTGCTTGACTATTTTGTAAGAAGTCAATTTGACAAACGTTTAGCTGAGACGTTCAGTATCTATTTCAATATTTTTGCCCTGCCCTCCAATATATACAGAGGGAATACTGCCTTCCTTCTCGAAGGAAAGTATTCCCTCTGCATTGAATCATAAAAATACAAAATAGTGACCTTGTCTAAAATTTCTACGATTATCTCCACCGAGAACTGAACGTTAATCCGACATCTATTTTGATTCTGTGCAAAATAATATGCACCCGACGAGCGAGTCGACGTCCTGTACAATTTTAAACATACTACTGAATCCATCTGTGTAAGTATTCTTATCTAATGTTAAAAAATATATAATAAATTTATTCCGCTTAAATAATTTTTGTGTACAAATAAAATTTACAGTAACATTGTAAGCTAAAAACAAAGTTTAACTGTTTCGCTGCTAGGTGATCTAGTAGATTAAAAATCATGTTTTTTTTTAAAAATTAATTACTAATTAATCACTCATATTTGTCGAATTTTTCTCCCTTTGATTTGAGCATCGATCAAATTACTACTGAGAAAGAAACTACACTTTCCTTTTTATAGTTTAATATGTAAAATAAGAATATTGAAAGTATTATAAAAAAATATGTTTATTTCATTTACAATTTTGGCTTTTATAGTATTGTTTTATTCTTAATGTATAGAGATGCAATAAATATACATGAAATTATCCAGTCGCAGCTAATTTTTACCAACGGCTGCGGTGGGCAACCGTGTCAAATGTTAAAAAGAGTGCTTTATTTCAGTTTCACATATTTCACCAAAGGTTTTTTCTCGTGACTGTTAAATAAAGCTTGATAAAACGCAACATTTTCAGAGAAACGTTTTCAAAAATTTAATTTCTTTCCATATGAAGCGGGATACGGATTTTATGATTGTAAAATTGATATCAAAATCGGGATTATGAAATTCATTGTGAGGTGTAATCTGAATATGAAAGAAAACATTTGCAATAAAGTTTATTAACACATATTGGATCGGAAATACTAACACCATCGATAGTCGCAGAACTCTCAAAATTAAAAATACATTATATAAATATTTGATTGGCGATTTAAAGCACTTTTTACTGTAAAATTACTGCTTTTGTACATTCTGGAAATTGAGTGTGGTTTTTCTGCGGTTTACTTTGTATTTATAATTAGGAATCCAATTTTTTGAAAAAATTTCCATAACCAAAAATGCATCGTAAAGAAAAATTATTGACATGCAGTTTTTATGCATTTAATTACGGTCATTGAAAAAATTTCATGTAACTGACATCATTTGGGAACCAGGAAATAAATGATAAAATTATATTGTCGGTATACTGCCAGAAAGCATTTCAAAAGCGAGTTATCTCGTCAATAACTAATTAAATTAATAGTTGCAAATTATAGCCAGCCTGCTAGGTAATTACTATTAATTATCTACGGCTACTAAAAGGTTAAGAAAAATAAAAAACAAGCTCACTCTGACGCAATTATTTATTTCATACAAACTAAGTATATTTCTTTGACTGTTATTACTGGCAGGAATCAATAAACAACTTATCGCTTTTTAGCTGTACAGACTTCTTATTTATACAGCTGCCCAAAGCCATTAGACGACTGAACATATTTGAGCTGTAAACATTTTGGTCAATTGTTGTCTACTCGTGTGTCTTATTTTCTACGGTCACGTTACATTTCAGTCAACTTCGTGATATTCGAAAGAGTCGATTATCTCAAAACAGGGTATTTTGACGTTTTCTGGTAGTATACCGACTATTTATACTGTACATCTTTGCAAACATGAGTAAACTTATTTGTAGTTTTTCACTTATATAAATGCATTATTTATGATTTGCCAACTTAGGATGTACGGTTACAGCGCAGACATGCCATTTTGATAGTCTTTCTCTTGAAAATATTGATGTAAGTTATAAGTACAAATCAGATTTAGCCAAGAAGGAAATTTTGCCATAATATCTGCTCGTGTGGAACTCTTAACGAATAGAGCTTTCCGATTAATAGTTTTAATCATGTTATAATATATATATAGGTACCTTAAATTCTGAGGCAAAAACATACCATTCCCTATTATATTCGATTGGAAATATTGCACTGTTCGACGGCAACATTGACAGAAGTTTGGCTATAATTTTTTAAATGCCACGTTTTAAGCACAAGTATGGTGAAATTTATTACATAGGTTAAAAGTTTGTTTGGAAGTGTGATTTTTCGAAACGGAGTGTACAATTACATGGTTTAATTAATTATTATATTGATATTTTATCACTGAACCGTTGAACAAGTTTTGCATTTTATTAAATTTAAAAGAGCACTGCCATTATTAAATAATAATTTTGACAGTATTTAAAAAATTCTAGGATGTTAACATATTTCCATTCGAAACAAAAATAATATATGAATATATAGCAGTGCACAGAAAGGAACTCGACGCTTAACCTTTGCTGTATTGAGATCTACCGCTTTCTGTGAGTGGCGCAGTGACGACTAAGATCTATCTTTCCCGCATGATGTGTGTTAATGCTTTAGAAATATTGTATTTGAATTGTTTTAAAAAACCGTACACATCAAATCAATCTTGAAATCGATATCGCATTCAATTATTACCATGCGGTGTGTAATAAATTACTCTTTCCAAATGTTCATTATTTATTTTATGAAACAGCTAACCAATTCAAGCGTGCATTCAGATTAAACCCACTCACCTTACCTAAGATATATATACTGACTTGACAGGGTTTTGCAAATTTTATACATTAACTAGTGGTTTGTATCGAACAGCTATCAAATTTGTTATAATCAACTTCAACATAGATTTGTTCACTATTTTGTAGAGTGATTACTAAAATTTTGTAAACGTCATTATTATACACAGGTTTCATTGCACTATTGAATATTTTACAAATGAAATATCATCTATTCTTTCAAGGATATTTTGAATCCTTTTATCAGTTTGTAATTTTTAGTTTCTTTTTTGTTACTATTTCTGAAAATATCGTTCATTTATAATTATAGTAAATAACTAGATTTTTTCATAGTGGTATATGTCAAGCATAAAAGAATGGATGGGTTTTCTTCTATAAATTATTATTTTAAGCTAAAAGCTGGTGTTTTTTTGCCAAAATTTGTCTTTTTTATAAATCATCGATCGCTGACTAATGTGTAAATCTTTATATAGTCAGTTTTCAAAAGAAACCCTACGCCGCAATCTATAACAGAAGACGGCAAATACAGACGTTACTCGCTATCTCCGCTATTATTATTGGTGATTTCGATCACACTCGATCCACTTCAAATGAACTGCGAGTGCTGGTTTGATTTCAATTAAATTTTGTCACCGGTGCTGATCACAATTCTTGCAAGATAAATAATTATTTAATGGTGAAAAAAGAAATCTGACACCGCCAGGCCTAGGAGATAATGAGGTATTGTTATAAACCGTGTCATCATTCTCTACTTCTCCGGCTAGATGTTTTTCAGACATTCAATTTTAAAATTACTCAAGACGTCGAAACTCTGAAGGTTATAGGTTTTTTTTTTAGCATTTATGGAAAAACACTCTTTATTATAAAATGAAATATAATTTGTTAATTTTAGTATTTAAGTTGCAATAATATTTTGACTTAAAATAATTGTAAATACATAAATAATTATATTGTCCTTTATAAATCTGAATTAATTTAGTCTTTAATGTCAGATAAGACTCGGTGTTATATTTTTTTATTTTTTGAATATGATTTTTACCCTTTTACGGTCGATAATAATATAGAAACATCTGAACGCCATTAGAATGCCATAATCGTTAGTTCAGTTATTTTAAGCATTCTGGTGAATTATATGGCAATTGGGATTGTATAGTCTGGTGTTTCTTATCCGTAGCCTCCTTTACCGTGGTAAAATAATCTAACAACCCCATAATTAAAAACTAAATTTCATTTTGCACCGAATGCAACTGTTGAAATAAGTGCAAATTTATATCATTTAGTCATTTCAATGCAGTAAAACTGTGATACACTGGCGAAAAGGAATGAATATTGACTGATTTCTCACAAAGATTGGCAGTATGGCTGATTGCATCATCTCAGGTTGGATTTGGGCAGCGAATCTCTCATAAGAAACACTGATGTAGACTATTTTCCAATTCATGCTACTTTGCTTCGTTGATCTTCGTACAATGATAGATTGTGTACCGTCAGTAAGTTATTACAATGTTTATATGATTGAAGAACCTTCACACAAAGAAGGTCAGGTGCAATACTGGGAACATTCAAACAAGAAAAAGGAAACGGTTATAATCACAAAACTCTTGTGTAAAGATAAGTCAAATTAGATACTTTCGGAGGTTCAAACGCCCACAAGGTGGTTTCTTTATTCTTATTACCGTCTTTTATTATAAATAACTCAATAGTTCATGCGATACGTTTGGTCATTTCAGATCTCTATGCAAATATTCTCGGTCTGAAGAAATAGTGCAAACTGAGTTTCTATATAGTGCTCGGATTGTCTGATTTATTAACTACAAACATTTGGAAGTAAACCAGGAATACATAATTTCATTCCATCATAAAGCTAGACTTGATTGACGATTAACGCTAAATATTTGACTTAAAATAAGAATACTGAATAATTTCATGAAAGGTTGAATCTATTTATTATTCAAAAGATATTATGACTCCTAAACGATAGCCTTCATTTATGTCCAGCCGATTGTTCATTAAATTTTTCTTTTATGTTTTATTATTTCTGCCACCATCAGCGAGTCGATTTTATCTTATTCACTATAAAAATATGAAAAAAGTAAATTGTCCAAAAGAATATCCATCCTCGCATAATTGGCACGGCACTATTCACCTAAAAACGGATACCGTATAAAATGGAACAAAGAATTGTTATACCATTTTTTATATATAAACAATTCAATTATTTAATATTGATCATTCATTCATTTGATCGGTTTTAAAGATCCACACATCGCGCAACAATTTCTTTGTTTCACAACGTTTTCAGCTTGACTTTCGTTTCATAATGCTTAGTTGTTTCCTGATTTTAATGTAGTTTGTTTGATTCATTTTATTATTATTTCTTTCATGTCGTGAATACCTTTTTCGGTAAAAAAGTGTCGATATAAGATTGTATGTTTACATTAATATTTAAATATTGTTTTATTATACTTTGTTTTAACAGATATATTAATTATGAATATTAATGTGTAAGATGACCTTACATGCGCACGATTCGTATGGAAGCACAGTTCTAGAATTGGCTTTCGTGTACTTTGATCGCTGAAAGAAAAATGTTAAAAACAAATCCATAAATGATTGGATAACTAACACGAGTGCTATAGGATCGTTGACTAGAAGTGTAATGTATTATATTCGGTTATGAAGTACCTTAATATCGTCGAAATGATTTTTACTTTTCTACATCACAAATTAGTGTTAGTTTTATTAATTTATAACATGTATTGCTGACAGTTTGTTTATTGATTGGAGGAGTTTTTGTACCATTTTGAAATTAAGACAAGTACATTATTTAGTTATGAAGACACTTTGCTTGTGCTTTCAAAGTGTTAAAAAAATAAATATATTTTTATCCAACATTCTTTTTATTTTTTTTTAACCCTTTACACGCTCATTGCCGAAAACGTGCCTATTGCGTTACCAACTACATACACTGAGTGCTCATATTGTGCTAGGAGTGTTTTATCACCTATTGCAATTATTGATGCGTTACAAAACAAGTAAGCCATTTAGGCTTTAGGCCCGAGCACAGAACTGTTAGTCATATTGATTAATTTTTCAGTGCATTGTAGTTCAATTGGAAATGAATTTGTGGATAACTAAACCAGAGGATAGACCATTTAAGCGTCATGATTTATCACGCTTCTCTTCGCTGATCTGGTCTAAACTCATCCGTGGTCGGTAATACAGTGGTTAACGTTGTCAACTTCCTTGCCGGATCTCACAGGTTAAAATTCCAGTACGAAAAGCATTTTTCAATTGATTTCTGTTCGAAGGCATGAATGTGTGTGATGCCTAAAAATTCTCTCCTTCCTTTCCAATCCTTAAATAACTGAGTGTAGCGATAGCGATTAGTTAACAGCTAGTTCTGTCGTAGCTCTATTCCTTCTATCCCTAATCTCATCAATTAGAGGTCTTGAGCAGAAGTGTCGGGTAATGCTGCACGCAGCCTGACGGCATATATTGTAGATCGAAGCCTAACCATACATATCAACTGTGAAAAGGAAAAAGGACGTAACCCACAGTTTTTTCAAAACAGGTTTTATTAGATAATTACAATGTATCAAACTTGATACACGTTCTATCAAAAGGATGCAAGCTGCAAATGCAGAATTAGTATTTAAATTTAGCTTTTATGTTTGAAAAAGATGACCTTGTAAAAAATTAAAACCAAGAAAAAAGACTGAAATAAAGGTTTTTCCTAGACAAATTCTTGAATTAATATTAGATTATGTCAATTAAACACCATGTGTGGGTTATGTCCGTTTTCTTTTCCACGGTCGATATATGTAAGCAGCTTTAGTAAATTTGTTAACCTGGACCATCTGTGTCTGTAATGTTCTCTCCTACTCCTTATTAAAGTGTAATCACTTAACCAGACATATATCCATCGACACGAAAAAGTGAAGATTGTTTTGTAACAGTTCTTGAAGGTACAGTACTGTTGATATTATCCATCAGCACTACACAATATGCTTTAAAGGTTGGTAAAATTACATAAATAATTGAAAGGAATCTCATTATGGATACTTTTATTTCATATTTTTTTAATCACAAAAAGCTTCAGCTTCAGCTTCACTAATTCTATATTACTATCATTTAAATGCACATCAATAACTTGATTGAGTATATAAAAAAATAATATCCTAATTAAAAGAATAAAATATAAAAATCTGCATCTTACACCGCACGACTGTTTTGCACATTCATTTATAGCATATATGGGCAACCACCGGCCCGCCAAGCTATTTTGTCCGGCCCTGATTCATCTCGGCCAAGTATTAGAGAAAGAAATTAATAGTTTCAGGGAGGGATTAAATAATAGAGATGACACGAGCGCTTTCAGTGGCTCTACTCTACTAGTTCATGATCACCACCATATAAGAAATAGTAATGTGTTTTATTTAATTTAATATTACTTTATTACGTTTAATAATTTGGTCCGGCCCTTGACTCGGAGACAGAATGATAATTTGGCCCCAGACCTAGGAAAGGTTGCCCATGCCCGATTTATAGTATAATGTAACATGTGTGTAAAATCAAACAGTTGAAACTGCAATTAATTATATATATATACATCGACACCATTCTAGCAGAACCTGACAAGAGTAAACAGTAAATGAAAAATTTCAGTTTCTTGGATAGAGGCTTTTTACTTAAATAATCTCAATATTTTAAGTTACATTGATAATTTAACATCAAAATATAGATGAATTTATGGCCATGGATATAAATAGTGCCTGCCTTTACATTAATTACCAATGTTTTTTTTTTACCTTTCGACTGAATTTGCTATTTTTCAAACAAGTACAATAAATGCACCAACTGAGATATTCTGGTCAAAGAATCTCATTAAGTACTTGCCTATTTTTTGTCAATTTTGTTACTTACCAACTTCTGCCAGTATGGTGACGAATTTTACTATTATTTCCAAGGTATATTTATCAGTGGCGGTTCTAGGTACAGCAATTCGGCCGCTGAACAAAATAAATACATTTATAAGCGTAACTAACCTTTCCCAAATGAATACAATATTTTTGTTTTGATTTTCCTCCGTCAATATAAGACAATGCTATGTCTACCTACAATAATATTCTCGATTGTGTTTTGTATTACAATTTTAAACTGAGCCAGCATAAAAAAAACAATAACCCTATAAATACTTCATAGAGAACAGGCAACGTGACGTCAGTCTGGCAACACCTACGTATTAATGAGTCAGGGACTGGAAAGATCTAGCCCGTGTTTTTTCTCTTACACTGGGGCGCAATCTAGCACGATTAGATTTTTTTGTATTTGTATGTACGGAAACGTCATCAAACTCACACGATTGTGCGTCAAATTATCAAACTTCTGTCATTCGTTGGGGGCTAAATTGAATTTGCCCATGACCCACCCATACATTCAAACACAAATACCAATATCGTTATATTGTATGAAAGTGACAGATATTGACTTTCAGTGACAGCTCTGTATTGCTTTTTGTACTTGTTATTTCACTTTGAAAGAGACGAATTTAGGGTTATTATTTTATTATTTCTTACTTACATTAGCATTGATTTTATTATATAGTAATTTATGCTTTGCAGTAGTGTCGTAATATTTGTTTATTTGCTTGTAGATTAATGTATAAGGTGAAGTGGAAAAATACACAATTTCGTAAATAGTATACAATGCTAAACTTTCCTCTAGCCAAGATTTTGGTTCAGGAACCGCCACTGCTATTTATTAAAAATAAGTAGTTTGTCCATCTCTTTGGTGGTTTACAAAGCAGTAAGTAAAGAAGTAAAAAGGTATTAATTTTGTAAGCCATAAATATAATAAAACCAAAAAACAGCGTATTCGTGATTTTTTGTAATGAAAGATATTTTTGATATCAAATGTATATACAGTTGGTATCCCATCGCTTGACTAGCCAGCGGAAAGTCTTTGTTCTTAAATATCGTATATAATTATTTATTTCGGAATCAATCTTAGTAGCTTCATTTCGTGTGTAAGCCACACGGCAAGACTGAGTAGCACGAGGGATCCGGACTGGTGAGTAGCTGCCAAATGTGTCGGAACGTATGTCAATAATGTTGATATGCCAAGAGCCACCTGCGAACATAATAATTGAGATTAAATGAAAAAAACCAAAATTATCTGCAAATCTATTTTAGATAAGGGTTATCACAAAATTATCTCAAACTTATTTATGAAATAATTAATCTTTCATGTAATATGATGTAATGAAATGTATCAAAGGTCTTAAACATTAATGCATCTATAAAACTAACTACAAACGTTGTGGTGCACAATATTATTTTAGCAAACTAGGAAACTCACAATATAATATTAAGTAGACAACTGTCATATAAAAGAAAATATAATCTAAAAAGAGGATAATTAACGGTATAAATTCGACAGCGACTGAAGAAGAATCGGGTGCCGCCCTTAATTGCAGTGAGTTAATAATTAAAAGACCTGTTAATTATAAAAATTGCACATAAATTGCCTTGCACCAAGGAAGAAATTCAGTAAGTATACCATAAGAAAAAAGTCAAAGACAATCGAGTGCAATAGTTCATTATCATTCACATATTAAACAAAAACGAATAACTTTTGATAGGTCGTGAAGTATGTTTGATGAGCGTTAACATGTTTCTTTTATGGACACTCCTAAAATAAAATGGCAATTTAGATGATTTCAAGTCTAAGGAGTTATATACAGTGGAACCCCGATCTACCGTTCTCGCATTGTTCGTTTTCCCGCATGGATCGTTCATTTGATATAGTCCCGGCCAAACACCCATAAGAACAATGTTAAATAATCCTGCATTAATCGTTCCCCGATTATACGATTTCCTCGATTTATCGTCTAAATATTATGGTCCCTTCACAAACATTATCCCGATTTTACGTTTTTTTGAATATATATTTCTCATTTCGCTCAGAAACACGATTGACTCATACATTTTTTTGTTTGAAAAAAAACGAGACTGCAAGTTTGCAGGCGTTGTAGAATTGTTTATTATGACTATAATAACGAATCATTAAAAAAATTTTGTGAATAAAAAAACGAGACTGCAATAATGTACAGGCGCCATTGAATTGTTTTTTTATGATTTCTCATAATGCTTTCGCTGATGACTCACTTAATGAGCTCCTCTACAAATTATTCATTTATCTCGCTGAATTTCAACACCTCTAATGCCTATAGTTTTGCCTCGAAATGAATTCTTATTCTAATTCGGATTAAAATGCGCCCCATGACAAAAACTAGAACTCTTGCGGAGAAGCTCAAAATGATTCTAAACAATCCAACTTCAAATGTAAAGGACAATCGAAAAGTGCGGCAAATCAGCAAAGAAAAGAAAGTCCGCTAAGAATTCTACTTTAAATGAGCTTGAGGAGATTCTTCACGCGTGGTACCAGCAAGCGCGAGCTTAAAATATACCTACTGTTGGAACCATACTCAGAGAAAAAGCTTTGCAAATAATCGAAAAAAAAAGGTATTTCAGATTTCTCTGCAAAGAACGGATGGATCAATAGGTTTGAAGATCGGCATGGTCTTGTACAGACGTGGGAAATTCCTGTTTCCGGCCAAAGATCAAAGTCAATGTTTACTGGGGCCTTATGTCGAATCAGAAAAATAAATGCGGCCTTTAGAGAAGAAAAGGTTCCCCACCCCTGTTCTTGTATATAAAAAAAAACTAGTGGGCGAGAGCGCTGCTGTGGACCCTGACACGACCGCAGCATGGATAACGAGATTACATGGGATCGTTGAAGAATACAAACCACAAGATATTTACAGTGTTCCTTTGCTAAAATTGAAGTGTCAAACTGCAAAGAAGCAACTGAGCATAAAGGACCTTTTTAAAAAATGACAGATTTTTTTATTATTATTTTTAGCTTTCCCGCATTATCAGTTTCCCGCATTTTTCGTTAAGTTTTTTCGGTCCCTTGAAAAACGTAAAATTGGGGTTCCACTGTATATGTATATTATTATACATGGTATGTTATTAAACATATATGTAAAAAGAACAATGGTGGGGACTCAGAAGTGCAGGTAATTAATACACAGAATTCACAGTATTCTCTGATAGCTTCGCCCAATAAAAGATTGAGAGTGAAATTTATGGTAAATGCTGAAAGTTAGCACACTTAACTTTTAGACCATAAATAGATTTGCCATAAAATATTGGATAAATGTAGGCAGATAGAGACTTTGACGTACCTGAATCCAGGCCATTGCTGCCAAGGCGTTGACTGCCATCTTAGCTTGAGGCGGCAATGTTTTCTTTCTAGATAACAGCCAAAGTGCGCTTATAGTTGTTACCGTAAGCGTTCCGAGAATTCGGTGGTCAAATTGAACAGTTGTCGGGTTTTCTGTAAAGTTTTTGAGCGTCGACGGCATGGCCATGATATCGTCAGGTATCCATTTGTCTCCCATTTTGGGGAACGAGTTGTAGACCAAACCAGCATCGAGTCCGGCTACAAAGGCGCCTAAAAACAAATCATTAAAAAAACTTAAATAGACAGAAAACAAATTAATAAAAATTAGGATATGGTCAATTGAATAGCTAGTATTGATAATTTAAGCCAATTCATTACTGGACACAGTGGTTTCACTGTCGAGACCTTTAAGCTAGCCAGATAAACCGACATTACTAACAAAAACAAAAATAATGTCATTCAATGTGCGTGAAAGAGTAAGAACTGCGCAAGAGAAATTACAAAAAAAAAAAAAATTAACCACACGGAGAGCGTGTAGACCTCAACTCGTAGAAGCTATTATATATCTAGAGCAGTGATGCAGGCCCTCGTAGATTCGGTAACAGGTCCGGCTTTATAAGACAATGAATAAAAGTATTACAGTGATTCAAAATATTTAGACAACAATAATGAATAATTTTTTCTTACCCGACACAGCTGTGAAAAACACGAGAGCTTTTGCCGTATGTGATAATATTGTGATGGTTTTAAGATTTGGAACTTTGGAGAGCGTAAAATTGTACGCTATGTTCAATGGCGGCGGTCTGAATACTTTCAATACACCCGCCAAGAGACCAGTGTACAGAATAAAGGCTAAACTTAAGTGAGCTGCGAGCCTATACTGCGAGACTCTGGGTACATCGGAGGGTCCTTGGAACCTGTCTTCCAGTCCAGATTTAACCATGTACCATCCCATTAGACCCTGTAAACGTTACAACATAGATATCAGTATAACACAAATTTCAATTCATCATAATATGATAAAAATATAAAATTGTATTATATATCGACTGTAGAAAGGTAAAAGGATTATACATGAGCTACGGTTTTTTCAAAACAATTTTTTTTTGATAATCACAATTTAAACAACTCAACACACGTTCTATCAAAAGGATGTATCTAATAATAATTAATTAATATCTAAATCTATCTCCAAGGTTTGAAAAAAGAAGAGCCTGTTAATATTGCAACCAGGAAAAATGGCATACCAAAAGGTTTTTCTTATACAATTTATTAAATTAATAATAGATTGAGTCAACAAAACACCAGTTTATTAGTCTTCATGCACTTCAAGGTTGTGTCTATTTCATATTTTGCCTCCGGCCCAAAATCGTTAAATCATATAACGTTTTTGTGTGTCCTGTAAAAGTGTGGGTTACGTACTTTTGCCTTTCCACAGTTGATATATATAATACACTCGTAACTGTTTTTTGAGGTTCAGATCACTGTATTAATTATATTCCATAATATTTTGCATTGCTATGCCAACCACTGACAATAATGCGATCCAAATGGCAATCATAGCAATGACAATATCACAAACGTTACATCAAGAAATATTACGACATGTGCATTTGGATACAGTTACAGATAATAAAAATTATACTCTTCGTGGTTTTACTTATATGTCGTCTTTGAGCTATCTGACAGTGTTCTCCAGTCTCGTTACATAGGCAATAGTTATCAGATTGACTGTGATAAGCAAAGAAATATGAATGGCCATGCGAGTCGATGCACTGTGATCCTGTAGGGAACAGTACTGGGCAGCTAGTAAATGATAACGTTTTGAATGCGGAAAAATACAGACCCAGAACATAGGTTTTAATAAATGACCGTCACGGTTACGAAAGAAAACAAAATACCCAAGGTAAAATCTATTTGAATGTTATCGGTTTAAACAAATTGTATTTTGTGTACAGTGGGTAGGTTTATTTTATTTTACACACACCTGCGCTGCCACCAGTGTACAATACGCCGCAACTCGTACTTTCATTCCTTTATTAAGGAATCCTCGCACCCAGAAGAACGTCGCCGGTATAAAAACAGCCGCACCGATGCATCTCCCCCACATCCTGTGACCGTATTCCATCCACCAAATTTTTTTGAATTCCGATAGTGTCATCTCTCTATTTTTACTGTAAAAAAAAACATCTATTACAAAGCGTCTGAGTGAAATGAAATCAATTTTAATAAAAGCTCTTTTATCTTGTCAGACATGTAGAATTATATTAAATTTGAATCATTCAAGTTTTGTCACAAATGAAACGGGTTTTGTCTTTCAGCATCTTCAGGTGTTCAAGTGCACAGATGAACTTGAACTGACGCTTGGTAAATAAGTGTATGTGTATATAAGAGATAAATTTATCACTAAGTTAAAAGCTATTGATGGCAACATGGATTAATTTTACTAATGATTTGATTTTAACGACGTTCAATTAGCTGAGAAAATATTTACTTTAGGTATAATATTTATTCAATATTGTCATTGTAGGTCTTTGAATTAAATTATTGATCATCGTTAACATGCTGCCTACTGATTAAAATGATGGGTAATTTCAAGAATTATACTTATTTATTTTTGATTGCTGTATATCAGTGATTCCTAAACTTATTATGCTCGTGGACCCCTTTCATAGCAAAAACCTGACCGTGGACCCCCAAGTGAAATAATAAAGTGACTTGAAAGGTATTTTTTTCCATGCCTGCTTCCAATGTGTAGCAAATTGCCTCCTTATGGAGATATCTTAACAGATGTTTTTCTACGAGAACTGTATGTTAGTCAGTCGCTCAAACTCTCTTTTCCAAAGATCCTATCCTTATCCGCGAACCCCCTGACGTTGTCCACACACCCCCAAATGATTTGTAATTTGTCACGGACCCCCTCAGTGGTCTCACGGACCCCTGGGGGTCCACAGGAACCACTGCTGTATATGCTCTCTGATTGATTTATGAAATTTAATTATATTTACTTACATATAGAGTAAAGTAGTGGAGAATCTGGAAGATTCCTCTGCTCATTTAAAATTGGCAAACTACTTAACTGTGCCCTATTAATTTCCAAAATTACTTAGTAAAACAACTTATGTTCACCTGCGTTTTTGGTGTAAAATTTTAACCCCTTCATCTGCGTTTACTCTATTTCTTTACTTAGTTAGCCTAGTTTTAAATGAATATAATGTCTTTCCAGTAAACACCTTAAAAGTGAGAAATCCATAAATCAATTGAAAATTCTGTCCGTACATACTGGGATTCAAACTGAATCCAAACACCTTGACCATTCGACCACGGAGACGACTATTTATGGAAGAATTTTAAAAAATAAAGTTTATTTTGTTACTTTGAGATGAAACAGATTAGAGAAGAACAGTGGGCAAAAATTTCATTTTCTGCCGATATAGAAAATAAGTTACAATATATATTTTTGACCCGTTGCGCCCACCTATGAAATAGATGTTTCCCGGTTAAGTGGAAGTCCACAGTATGTAAAATTTTGGTTACATTTTATATTCAGGAAATTGTTGATATCTCGAAAATTCTGCTTCCCATTCTTCCTGATGCCATGGCATTTTTTCCCCAAGCAGTTTCCATGTCACCATTGATAATCCTGATTCCGTCAGTCGTGTTACTCCACCTGCCAACAATATATAAAATCTCAAAGTTTCTTTTTTTTTTTTTAATTTGCTTTATTTTTACCGAGCTTTTGTGTATTGCTAACAGTAAGGTTTATTAACTCAGACAGACCACACCTACAAAGCAGTGATTGCTTGTTCTGACGGTTACTGCAGTGAGTGCCAGACACGCCGGCCACTCACCAACCAGCAGCATATCCTGTTCATGCGACAATAAATTTTCCTCGAAATACATTTCGGTACTTAATTATTTTTCATCATTTCAACTTCAATTCGCCACTAATAAGTGGTTGATTTTAGTATCAGTATAACTATGCGACAACTGCTAAGTAAATGCAGACGTGTGGTTCATCAGAGTTAAGTCTGAGTGCCAATTTAGCTGTTAAGAGGTTCCGGTTTAAGCATCACTGGACCAACGGATTTGTTTCTAAGCAGCTGATACCAATTCTGTGAGTTTTGATTCGGGCCCTTATTTATCTTAACAGAAGATGTCAACGAATAACTGTGCTTCCACTAAGAGGACTCACTACATATTTTTAACAGCAAATGCAAGAGGCCATTGATTATAACATGCAACCAAATTCGATAATAGAATCTCAATCTCAAAAGACAACGTATCAGTTACTCAGTCGCTTAACCTCTTTTCTTTGAAGAGAGTAAGGAGAGAAGGATGGAGCAAGAACAAAACTAGTAGTTAGCTACTAACGTTTACCAACTGTCTGAAAGTCTTGTTCACACGAAACTCAAATATTAATTGACATTCTCTCTAGGAAAAATAATACAGAAAAAGCACTATCGGCATGTCAGATGGTGACAGTATATGACACACTGACCTCAGAATCTGAATTCTGAACCGTGTGTCTTCGTTTACCTGTTCATACTTATAATGCCTGCGGACAGTACCATGTACTAACAACTTTTGTCGTGAGCGAGGAGTATTTATCACATCTTTTCATAAACTACTTTCCACGTAATGTAATACTTTTTCAAAATGGGATATTAGTGACAAATAAAAGATCTAAGAGCAGTTGATTAGTAACTTTATTTCTATGTATCACAAATAAATAATTTTGAACAACATATTGTACATAGTAAAATAAATATTACAATAATTGTTTTTGACAGGCGTGCCACATTTTATTTTGCTTCATTCAAAAACAACTCCAGACCTACTGTAGCGTAAGATTTCTATCTGTAGCCTAAACATCGACTATTATTCTTTATTTATTTATTATATTAGGGTAAATTAAAAGATTCTCTCTCGCAAATACAAGTAATTAATTTAGCAAATTGTATTATTATTGTCCAAGGATGTATACGACTCAAACTCCCGGGATTGTGGTTGAGTTGTCGGCTTTGGTCGCGGTGGTTGGAGGCTCATAGTTTCATTAATTGATATTTCTATTTGATTGGTAAAATTCTGTGATGAGTAAAATTCTCTCCCACCCATACAATTCTAAAAATGGCTCATAGCGACAGCAGTTAGCTAACCACTTGTTCTGTCCTAACCCTATCCATCTATCCCGACTTTCAGTGGTAATAAGCAGTCCTCGTGAGATAAACTCTATTAAGAGTCCATATGCTCAAAATTGGAAGTGGGCATGGTAAAAAAATAATAATAATATTATATCTTTCCCTCTTCGCACCTGGCAAAAGAAAAATATGTGTCACACCAAGTTACATGACCAGTGGAGTAACAGTGGAGTAACAGAGCTATAAATTGTAATGTTATGTTGTTAAATTGTAATGTTATGTTGTATCAGAAATACAGAAAAGATTTAAAAATGATTTAAATTTATATATGAATTATCACATTTAACCTCTTCCCGGTCACGCCCAAGTATACTCGGGCATTGAAAGTCGTCAAAACGGACACACGAGATAACTTGGGAAAATTCCATTAAAAAAAACAATGAATTCTTTCACTAAATATGCATGTTTTATAATTATAACACTTGTGTTTGATATTCGAGCATAATAAAAAATAAGTAATCCTTTTTGGAACATTTGTTTGAAGTCAATTGGACCGGTAAGTGGTTAAAAAAAACATTATTATTTGATTGTATTAGAATCAAAAAGCCTGTTGACCCTTCAAGCGAAAACGCCAAAAAAATGTTCTGTTTTGACGTCCATTTATAATGGCAAATTTTCAACTGATCATGCAAATATTTTTATAAATTTTTCATATATTTTTTTAGCCCAAAAACTGTAATGTTAAAAATTGATACGTAGTTTGGAAAGATAGATTTTTTATGGGGCTATATATTATTACCCAAGTTACATTTCAAATAGTAAAAATAAAATATATTCGAAACTATATTAAGTTACAAAATATAAAAAAATATTATGAACTGATGGCAGAATTAGAGATTGTCAAATTCTAAATATTTTTATGCATCTGACAGGAAATGTGATTTACATTAAAATTCTCTAAGTAAAAATGAACAGTTAGCAAACTGTTACATATAATTCATTATCAATACTTCCAAGGTTGTTATTGATAAATTGTGGAAGATAAAAAATTTAATCATTTTTTTTAATCAAATATCATTTATTTATAAAACATCTTATGCAGAATGAAATAAGATAATACATACACACAAAGTGGGCATATTAAGGCTGTTCGCAGTGAACAATTATTTTTGCATGACATTTATCATATAAAAAAAATCTTTTCAAGTAAATCAATCACGGTAGTAAGCACCATCTGAATCAGCAATCATTTCATAGATAAGAATTATAACTTTGAATCAAAAATAAATTTGTAAATTTTCGCATTTCTTAGTTTCAAAAGTAAAACTTGTAAGTTTATTATGAGTAAAACTGAAGTTTTCCGAAATGAATTATGATTTTAAGGTTGAAGAAAATTCATGATTAATTTTGTCAGAAATAACATTTCTAACAAAGTTAATATATTATATATATAAATATATATCGATTATTAAAAAAGCATAGTTTTGAGATAATTAGAAAATTATTATGATGATATTATTGATTTTGTAGGATTTCGTAGTTGTTGTAGTTTAAATTTATAGAATAATAATCACTGCCATTTTTAAATAACCACATATTACCACTTGTTACATTTCGGAACTGATATGTATCGGTATTTTAAGCATCTCCTCATACTTTACTCAGAATAGCAAATTTTTGAGTATTTTGATACACTTCGGCAGTATAGATCTACTTATATTTTTGTTTATAAACGATATAAACTGTATACTACGCGTCAGTTCAAGTACATCCGTGCACTTGGAATGCCTGAAGATGCCGAAAGGCGAAACCCGGGTCGTTAGCAACAAAACTCATGGAAAAGTACAAAATTCAAACAATTCTAATTTGATATTGAAATTCCATCAAGCACCCTCGGTCGAAATACTTAATTAAAAAAAAATATGTTTCCCGCTGTCGACATTGAGATTGTCTTAGCTACATTGAGATTAATTTTTCTCCCTAAAACTAAAATTTTTCTTTCCCTCATACAATGTGTTGAATATATTATTTAAGAATATCATTAGTTCTTAAGGAATTCTTCACGGCACACCAAGAAACAGTTCTCGACACATTTATCAGTTCAGAAAGGCTGTACTTAAATGAAAAATTTGTGTCTTTTTCACGATCATTTTTAATCATAAACCAGTTTCAATGAATCCCGAACATTAGTATTGTTAAAGAAATATCTATATATGAACAATTTACAAACATACTATCCACTACTTATTTAAAGTACAGTATATGCCAAATATTTACCCATATCCCTATCAATAAGAAGTGAGGCATTCATTTCACAGTTTTGCTTATGATGATGTCAAGTACATAGTAGATGCTATAGAGCAAAACGAAGTAACCAGTAATTGTACCTAAGACAACGGCAACGAACACCATTCCGGAACATGTGAGCAGCCAATATCCAACAGCTTTAGAGGTTTCATTTTGTGCACTTTTAGCTCCCATACATCTTACGACTGTCAGTGAACCATTTTTAAATGACTGCAGGAACTGAAACATCAAATTAATCCAAATGTAAATTCAATTCAATTTAGTAGCGAGACCCTGATTCTACATTTATCAAGGAATCCTTATAAAAAAAAACTAAAAACGCAGTTAACCAATAATGCGGGAAAACTTTAAATAAAATTTTGAAAAAAAATTAAAATATTATTAGATGTTTTCTAGTTTTTCAGGGCTTGCTATTCCATAATTTTCTGCTGTGTATCCGATTTGGTTTGAAAATATACCTTCTGCTAATGTTTGTATTGTTCAATAAAGAATCTTATAATTTTTTACCTCATTATGTTATTATATTCAATAAAGTATGCGAAACTACACTGAATCAAGCAAAAGATTGTTTTGGACACCATATTCATTTCGCAACGGCTTAATTACTTTTTAGTTCAGAAATATATGGGTCCAATGGCGCAGTGGTAACATTGTGGGCTTCCGGGCCGGACTTCACGGGTTTAAGTCCCAGTACGAACAGCATTTTTTTGATTGATTTCTGTTTGAAGGCATGGGTATTTGTGATGTCTAAAAATTCCCTCCCACCCTTTGCGATCCTTTAATAATTGGGTGTAGCGAGAGGGATTAGTTAACCCCTAGTCTTGTCCTAGCATTATTTTTCTATCCCTACTACTCTATTTGAATAAGAAGTCAAGAAGTAAAAGTTCTCGTAGAAAAAATTCTGATGAGATATCTCTATTAGGAGGCCGTATGCTTCACATTGGGAGCGGACATGGATAAAAAAAAATCTTGGATTACCTCAGAATTTTTTCCAATTGCAGATTTAAATATGGCATTATTAGCAAACAATTCAATTGACGAATTGAAACTTAAAAATGAACTGTCTTAGACAGCAGGGAAGATTTTAAGATACCAACGGAGCGTTTTCCATACTCCGTACTTCAACTAAAACATAGGTACCTACTTAATACAAATAAAAAAATAGATACCCACTTGAAGTACTTGGTGGAAGCGTGAAACTATTACAAATAATTTGTGCAATACTGATGACTTCAGTAGAAAGTGAGTTGCTTTTTCGGAAATTAAAATATAAATAATATAATTATGACTCTAAATGCTCTTGGAATGTCAAGTGTAGAGAAGAGTATGTTGGTACTGTCAATTTCAGGCTATAATGTTCATGTTGTCGATTCATAGGTAAATCTTTTGTTGCACTCCCTCATATTTTTAAGCCGGCCGCCACTGCAAGCTAGTATGTATGTGGAATAAAGTTCTACTTAATAACTTACTAGCTGTGCTTCCTAAATAATATCTGAAGCCTTATGTCCACATGTCATTAACGCCAATTCTTATTTCAATAAGAATAGTAACGAGAAAATAATACGACAATAAAATATTGGAAAACTTATTACTTAGGTATTTCATCACACAAAACTAACCTTATTACGCAATCCAGTTGCTGGTGAGTTTGTCAAACAATTTTTAACTCTATTAGTTGTTTTAAATGAATTGATGTGAGACATAAATGTTCTTTGGCGAACATTTTCTAAAATGAAGCGGCTATGTTTAAAGGAATTCACTGAAAAACAGTGGAATGACTTCACAGCAGTGTAATTTACACACAATCTAGACACAGCTAGCATTTTTATATTTTGACGGGTCACAGAAACTGATAAACTTTCTATGATAATTGTTTTTATATATATTAAAAATAATTTGAACGTTTTTCTTTCAGATAAACCTATATGGCAGCTAGCGATGAGCCATAGATAAGAATTACTGATATAAGCTGTTTTCAACAATGACAGTTTAAAATAGAGATGTCCTAGAAAGATATACCAATTGACTTCCCGTTATCGTAGGTATCTAAGTAAGTAGTGATTTAAACTTGAGAATGTTAAGAATTACCTGTTTAACTCAGATATGCAAAAGAGATTGTATTGATCTTTGATATAATTTCAATCAAATTTACTTCATAGACCAAAGAATGACACGAATTCATTTTTACGTCAGTGCTTACATATAATTATTGGATAATGCAATAGTATCATCAATCAAGCAATACAAAAAAAATATTATAACACCGCAAATTCATGTTTTTTTTAACGTATGAACCTAATTCTACCGCCATACATGTAGAATGGTGGGTATATCTGGGTTAATATTGTGATTTTTGTTGTCTTTTTTTCAATATGTTGAAGTCTAGGTCTTCTCACACAAAAATATGTGCGTTTCGTTGCATTTCAGACTTTCATACATAAAAACAGGAACGTTTTCGTAAATGCTGGTCTGTTCTAGTTTTCTTTTTTTTGAAAAAAAGTGAGTTTCGGCATCTTTTTTTCATAAAAAAGCACTGTATATAACTAATATTTCTATAAGTGTATGACTCTAATTGAAACTAGATACACAAATAAATTGAGTTTGAATCACCCAGGAAATAGAATCTGCTCTGAGTAGTAAATCAATGGTAGTCCCATCTCTAATTAACAATTTTAGTAGTAACTGAGTACTTAGATAAAAATATATACCTAGGTAAATCATACAAACATTAGAAGTTTTATTAATTTACGTTGAACTGTTGGTACTGTTTGGTACTGTTGCAGCTTTTGGAGGAGTGTAGTGAGTGAGTTCAGAGATAATATATAGTGAGTTGTAGCAAATAATTGTCATCGAAATGAAAGACTGTGGGAAGCTGTTCGAAAAATTGGATTATGACAAGCAAGTGATGGTAATCAATTTTTCAATATAATTATATTTATTTTAGTATAATTATATTTATATCATTGTTTTGCCATATATATATATATAAAAAGATTATAAGTAGATACGTCTTCATTACTACTTTGCTTATCAGTACGATACCAACACAACAAATTAAATTTTAATCGTTGAAATTATGTACATTCACACAAATTTTGTCACTAACGACCCGGGTTTCGCCTTTCGGCATCTTCAGACGTTCAAATGCACGGATGAACTTGAACCAACACAAGTTTTAAATTTTTATTTCATGCATCGAGTACGAATAGTTAGGTACGTACGAAGCAGGGGTTAGCTGGAGGGGGCTCGGAGAGGCTCGCGCGAACCTCTTGTTAATTTTGACTTAGGCTGGTGAGCCCTTTCTTATAAACAATAATAATCTTAAATTGTTTCTTTATAGGTACAATGTATAGCAATATGCATTATAATTAAATTTAAGAACCCATTGATGCACATTTGGTGTTTCTGACATATTTAATATTATCTTAAACGATTTAAGTATATATAGTGTTTGAAACATTGAATTGAGGGATTTGAAATGAATAGTACCTATTTTTGTTAAATCTTAGTACTCTTGACATGAAATCTTATGTGGGGAAAGTACATTTTTCAATTGTTAACAATTATTTTTTTACTGTGTATTGCTGTATGGTTACATAGTATGTATAAGGATATGAATGATCATTCGATTGCCCTAATAATTATTGCGTATTGTATAAAATTGCTAAAAAATTCACCCTTCCCAGAACGCTGCAAATAGCTTTGAGATTAAACGAACCCCTTGTTAACACATTGACAGCCCACCGCTGGTACGAAGTACAGTTTTTATAGTAAAATATTAATGAAAATTATACCTATATTATTATATAGGTAGATGTTTGAGGGACCAAAAAGCAGGTCCAGTAAAATAAATAGCCTCACACTGCGACGCAAATTGAATAAAAAAGAATCTGTTAACATTACAATTTAATATAATGAAGATTTGCAGCCTATTCGTGTTTATAATTTAATGAATTAAATTGGATTTTGAATTTCACTACATGAAATTATTTTTATGGGTACTTAATAAAACCTTTTAATATTATAAAATACTCAATTAGTATTCCTAAAAAACGTGAAATTTAAAAATTATACACATTCGTAGGAAGAGTGCAAATCTCATAACTTTAAAAAGTGAGATTTTAATTGGTTTCAACATTGACGACAGTATTGTTTCTATATTTTCTATAAATATGTATACCTATAAAATATTAATATTTCTTAAAACATTTTTCCTATAACTCCCAAAATAGAAACTTCAATATTCATTTATTTTTTTATGATAGAACAACATTTTACGATTATTGTTTATAGAAAATATTAGCATAACATTACAATTACCTACCTAAATATTGGCATGCACTAAAAAATGTGTAAAAAACATTGTTTTATATTTTAAGTAATACTGCAGTCAATTCTGTAATTTTAGGCTGATGTTAAAAAATATGCTGAAATTGGCGCCTGGCTTGGTGAATCATGTTCAGAATCCCAAAGAACTGATTGTCATAAGCCATTTTCAAATAATGAAAAGTGGAACATTAAAACAAATTATGAAAAGGAACTCATATTAAAAGAAATCGCAATCACTCTGCAAAATAATACCGAGATTATATCATCGATAGAGTTTTCAAGAAGAGGAATTAGAAATTCAAAATCTAAAGAAAATATTATCACAATTGTTGAATATTTCAATTACTATGCAAAATGGGTTCATTTCTTAGAAGATATGCCTTGGAAACCAAAAGGTAAAATATTTTTAAAATAATAATCAAATAACATATGTTGAATATGCTGGGTGCGTATCGAATGTCTTCCCAACATATTCCGGCGTACCTCAAGGATCTAATCTTGGGCCAATTTTTTTTCTTATTTTCATTAATGATATCGTAGAAATTAATTATCTGCTCTTTGCTGATGATTTAAAACTGTTTTTACGTATCAGTAAAGGTCTGACTGTACTATTCTGCGGCAGAATATGAATGCGATTTTGAATTGGTCTATAAAAAACAAGCTCGACTTCAACATTTCGAAGTGTTTTTGTATTTCCTTCTCTTGCTTCAAAATAGGCTCTGAATATGGAGTAGAAATAGCTAAAAAGAGAAAAGAAGAGGGCATATTAATAAAATGAAAATAATTCACTTCACATTTCAGGGAACAGAAGAACCTATATAAAAAACAATGCATCTCTGTTGCACTTTGGATGGGCGACTGTTGCTGCATTAGCTGCTGGTAATTCTGTAGAGATAATTGCAGAAGACAATGTTGCCACTGTTTTGATTTTCATGGCATCATTATTGCAAAAATCAGGGTAATTAATTTAAAAATGAAATACATCCTACCACTTTTCTATTTGTTAACCCTTTGTCTGCGTCAACACTTATAGTGAAAATTACATTTACTCGGCGCGGCGCATTTTTTAATTGTGTTTTCAACTAACAATGAAATACTTTTTAAAGTATCAAAATATCTCAATTACTAATAATATTTCTTGCCTCTTCAGCTTAATTTACAAATACTTTTGCCAGTATTTTAGACACATTTGGGAACGAAAATAAAAACAAATTAAATTACTGAATATAGTTACAGTAGAATCTAGATAGAATGTAGGCGAAGGGACCATCGGCATCACGTCATACTATCCGGATGTCGCACTAAACAGATTTACTTTCATAGTAATTTGAGGTTTTGCATATACACCGCTAAAAACGGTTGGTTGTAAGCAAAATCATTTTAAACAGATTCTACTGTATAATTAACTATTAAACTATACTATAACTAATGAACTGTTATTTATTTATTATTTTATTAATACTAATCTAATTGAAAGTATTGATTATATTTTTAATATGAAAATAGTAAATAATTATCATTTTTAATCCAAAATTATAATTGATAACTTTGTTACTCCACTGGTCGTGTTAATAACTGAGACACGTGTTTCGACTCATTGAGAGGGATCTTCAAGCTAACTACATCGTAAGGTTTTTATTTATAACTAAGACATTTATCCTTCTTCTCAACCTTATTCTGCTAAATGAAGTGATATTTTTTCTTCCTACTGGACTCGAGAGAGAGAGAGAGTGCTAGACACACACAATAAGTTTACCAAGTACAGTAACTCTACTAATTACTAAACTGAAAACAAAAATACCATATTTTTGTTTGAAAACTATATCAAAATTGCTTCCATAACATTCCTCACATTCAGCTTTCTTACGTTTTTGTATATCTTTTCAATTCATCGTAGATATGCCATTATATGTTGGCTGTTAAGCTTAGCAAAGGCCGCACGATACACCATGTTATTGCTTGGAATTATCAATCTAAAAGATTTTACAACTTCACAGAATCAACAAACTTTTAAAACAATGGTTTTCGAAGCACTTGATATTTATTTTTTTAATCCATGTCCGCTCCCAATGTGGAGCATATGGCCTCCTAATGGAGGTATCTTAACAGTATTTTTTTCCATGAGAACTATTTGTTGCTCAGTCGCTCAACCCCACTTTTTTTTTCAAAGTGAGTAGTAGGGAAAGAAGGATAAGGCTAGAACAGGACTAGTGGTTGGTTAATCGCTATTGCTATACCCAATTATTAAAGGATCAGAAGGATGGAAGGAGAGGAAATGATGTGAATTAACATCACAAACACCCAGTCTTCGATCATAACTTTGAATTAAATAATTCTCAAATTCACCGTGATCGGTAGAGCAAGCTCTAACCAACTGGGCTACAGCAAGCGACATTGCTTATCGACTTGATATTGCTTATCGTATTTATTTTCACAATAGTACTAGTAAAGAAGCTGTCATGACACTTTCATAAGCTCATATTTGACAGCTACCAGTCATCGATTGGCTAAAATATAATGATGATCTATAGCAGTGACTATTACCTTATTAAGGGCATCTTCCACAAAGTATTCAAAGCTTCTCTTGCCAAGTAAAAGTATTTCTTGAAATAAAGGTCAATTTTTTAATCATTAAACTGCTGTAATGCAAATGTTCTCAGATACATCGACATAAAGAAATGATCATGCCCATTTAACAAGGATTGACAGACATGAGTGATTGTATTATCGTAATATGCAACGTCAGAATTGTTCACGTCAATTTCGGCAGCACTCCACAGCTCGTAATGCTAAAAATATAATAACGCCCCATTTGAGAAGTAAAAAGCTTTGTCATGGTTTTTTTAAATTTATTTATTTGCATCTTTATTTTATTTATGATCATCAGATTACCAGCAGGCACCCTGAATGTCGTTTCAAAATCATTTTTGGCTAACAAATATCTTGTTCGAGATAGTGGCGCTGCAGGTTTGAGGAATCCTTTATAGTAATATCTATATATTTTTTTTGTTTTTTTACTCTTATTTACATACAAGTTGGGGCAAAAAGATCTGGTGTATATTCAAAGGACAACACTCTGAACTTAAAAATGCCCATGATGAGCAAAACCGGTCCTGATTAAATAAATGTGGAATTAGTATGTGTTTTTTTTTTAATATAACACCTTTACATATTAAAAGTGACCTATGTAACCTGTATAAGTAATAAATATCCTGGACTTCTAGCCAAGTGGACAACTTATCTTTTATCTATACTTATCTGAATATCTTCAGTAGCGGTATTCAAAAGTTTGATTCCTCTTCTTAGTTTCTTAAATTGATTTATGGATGTGTGTTCGAAGATATGATTCTATGATTGCTTAATTTCTTCCCACCCTGATTTAAAAAACCGGGTGTAGCAATAAATATTTTATATCGTCGTTAATTTTCTACAAACACATATGGGTAGATATACAATAAGCGGATAATATCGTCCGTTTTTTTTTATTTTAATCGGTATGACTATAGAAATATTTTGAGTATATCGGCTTAAGTAAATTTGATTTAGATTAGCAGAACACGTTTTAATTGGGTAAATAACGATTTTATAACACATTTTCTAACAACGATCAGCAACCTTCATTTTTTTAATCCAGAAAGGACAATATTGGCAAAAGAAAGTATATGCCATCTAATGAATCGGGGTATGCTTTTAAAAATGATGAATGGGGATTCATAAGAGAATCGGTTAAGAAAGGCTTTTGTTATTTTGTGTCACTACACAAAGGGGAATGATGATTTTACAGTGTTTTGACAATATCTTTAGAAAATACTTTACTAAATAATATTGGAACTGACTACATATTTTAATATTCTACTGAATTTTAAATTATATTTAATCAAAAGATAAATAAAAAATACTCACCAGGCTAATGATCATTACGATTGGGACAGCAACTATTTTAAGCTAAAAAAAACACTCACACCCGGCACATTCTTCTTTTCTGAATTCCTCAGCATTACTGAACTTAGAGGAGAATTTAACGCAAATTTAACTTTTTTTCTTATCAGCACTATATCACTCTGTTGGTATTTATAGGCAAAAATTTAAGTTGTCAGGAATGATTGCGGAACGTGAGGACAAACTTTTTGTAGGTTTTAACACTAAACATATTTTTAATTCTTAAAACAAAATTAACTAAAACAATAGATTAATACATCCTTAATTAGTTACTAACATTTTTAGTATAAATTATGCGATCTTTCGTATACAATTTATTGCTTTTGTGCTGTTATGTCATGGTGTGGACACCCAGGAGAATGACGTTTATGAACTTGGAATCCAGAAAAATCAATAAATGACATTTAATTTATATTTTGAAATATAACCGAGAGATCGAAAAACATATGCTGGAATAATATAAAGCCTATTTATTTATTATTACTTATTTGGCCACTTTTAAGCCGGGGACATCACATTATCCCCTTATCGTACCCATACATCAATTTTTGTCAGTTTTGAGTTTTTTGATGTAATGAATTCAGAATTTCAATACACATATATTATATTGACTCGTATCTCAAAGTATGTTTAATCTCATGCATTATTTACCGTAATATAAAAACGTTATATGGTCATGTGCTATGTTTGGCATGAAGGAGTGGGGACCATGGGTGTAAACGTCTATGCTTCGTGCCTTATTTAATTCCTCACAGATATTGTAGACAATACCATCCCAATAGTGTTTTATAGCGATAGAAAACGATAGCAACAGTGTTAGAATAAAGTACATTTATGTGTCTTCTGAAAACTTGTACTTTTTGAGATACCAGGTTGTGGTAAATTTGAACTTTTACCAAAAAAATGGTGACTTTTAATAACGGAAACAATTGTTTAACAGATATGACCAGCTTCGGAACAGTAATGGCTGTCTATGAAAACTGCGATCAAGACTCGGCGGTGGATATGGTGATTGATGCCACTTGCTCACAAAATGGATCCGTGAGTATCAATTCAATATGATAAATCCAATAATACCTGTATAAAAACTTATTATATCACCTATTTTACAGTTCAATTTTATTATTATATTATTTCAATTATTGTGCAGAGGATAATAGTGGTTTGGATAATATTTAGCTCTGTAACTGCAATATTTAGTTTGCTAATAGACACCTTAATACTGCAACCACAGGTCGGTACTCTGATTTGGTTGCTGTTAAGAAAATAAAATTTAAACTTTATTTGTGGAACATATAATGTTGTAGAAATGTTTCGCGCACTTGGCGAAAATTCAGTTTTGTAATGTAAAATGTCCTGAGTATAGATAAATTATTTCTTAATAAGTATCATTGCAAATTTTTTGTCTAAGCATGTATCTTCACCTCAAATATAAATGGTTTTGCCTTTGATAAAATTTTGAACAGCTAATAATCAGCTGATATTAATTAGCACAGGTAGTAGAATTAACAAATCGTTGTATTCATTAAATATTTTTCAATTTAAATTTGCGATTATTTTTTTTTATCCATTGTTAATTTTAGATGACTTTTAACATTCATGGAATATAAAAATGCTTGGATATAGCAGGCATTGTGATAATTTATTTTTCATTGAATGAATCGATTAATAAATGAATATATGACCGTGTCTATTTGGCAATTTTATGCCTCGGGTATACCTGTATAAAAATGGCATGAATATCCAGAGCGAATGCAAATGAGTAATTTCATGCCGACACTTATTATCCGCATCCCTTAAAAAATCCATAACACTTTTTTATTAATGTGCCATGCTTTATCATAAATCAAAAACAAATCTCAATGCAAGAGACAGAACAGGTAAACAACATTTTAAGATTTCATTAGTTTCAGATCTTATTCCATTCATTCAGAAATTATTGTTATGTAGTATTGCCCTGTCGGGTCCACGGCACAATGGTGAACATCGTTGGCTTCCATGCCGTACCTCACGGGCTTGAATTCCAATACCGACAGCATTTTTCCAATTGACCATTCTATCCTTTCTATCTCTACTGCTCTCTTCGAAAAAGAGAGATTCAGCGACTGAGTAACTAACAGCTCTCGTAGAAAAAAACTCCTGCTGAGAGACCTCCATTTGAAGGCCATATGATTAACATTGAGAGCGGACATAAAAAAAAATGCCATTGTAGGGCGAAAAAAACACCCAGGACTCATCACAGTCAACTAAATATAAACTGTGGAGATTTTAAAACTCATGAAATACCTATTACAATATAAACAAATACTACATTATATCGTAATATTATTTTTTCCATAATTGTGATGTATATTTTCCAGTTACCGTGGGCGTTGAAAAGAATTATTGTGCAAGAAACGATCTATCAACCTTTTTTGGAAAAACTAAAGGAAAGGCTGGAAAAATTAAAACCAGTCGACGATGGCGGTAATCAATCGTCTCCTCGTGGATGCGCTATCACAGAATTGAATCAATTATTTACTTCAAGAAAGATCGATACGTCGATGCCTTTGATTTTACTTGACAATATTTCACCATACCTTATTAGGGAATTGGCTTCCCGAGAGTATTTCACTTCAATAGTGGTAACTCAATCATTCAGGACGACTAAAGAGGCCGTGTCGTTGATCAACAGCGTTCCGTCGATTGCTCTATCAGTATGGTGTGATAACCAGGCAGTCTGCAACGAAATTTCTCTTCTCGCTAATGTCAACTGCGTATGGCAAAACTTACTAGGCTCTATTTCTCCAACTGTTTCATTCGAACTCACGCAAGGTTCCTCAAAGACATTTTTGGGAGGGAAGCAAGGTAATCTCTTTTAAACTTTCAAATTATAACAAAATTACAATTGCTAATAATCAATGTGAAAATATAAATAAACTACACTTAATTATCGGAGGTAACTAAAAACTTTGGGCGAATACAAAAAGTAAAATTACTTACATTTGAATCGTTCAAACTATGTACATTCTCACAGATTTTGTCACTAACGACCCGGGTTTCGCCTTTCGGCATCTTCAGGCATTCAAGTGCACGGACGAACTTGAACTGACGCTCAGTAAATGAAAGTTTCGTGTTTATATAAGATATAAATGCATCACTGAGTCCAAAGCCACTGCTGGCGAAAAGGATGAGCTCACGGGAATGCCAACAGATTTGAGTAGTGAGTAGTTTCAAGAATTATATATTTGTTTGTCGGCAAAGGTTTTATGATTATATGATTTTATGATTATATAGGGTATAGAAGTGGAGATGTGGGAAAGTTTGATATTTCATTTAAAATCGGAAGACTTTGCAGCTGTGCTTTGTTGATTTCTAAAATTTCTTGGAAAAAGAGCTTATGACTGTCCGTATTTGGGTGTAACATTTTTATCCCTTGTTCCTGATTGAACACGTGTCCTTCCGAAATTAAGTGATTAGCAAAAGTAGACGTGTCTTTTTTCAATCTAAAGCTGCCATATGTTCTAAAACTCGGATGTTCAGTATCCTTTCTGTTTTGCCGATATAAAACTTTGTACAACAAGAGCATTGCAATCTATAAATCCCGGATTTATTTAAGTAATGTATTTTATCTTTATTATTAACTAATAATTTGCCTAAAGAGTTTTTACAGTAAAAATCAGGTCTAACACTATCAGCTAGCTGTTTTTTAATTTTAAGACTTGTATTTCCTAAAAAAATGATTCTACGCCAATACCTAGTATGATCTATGTCCTTTGACACTATACCTTTAAAAAACATTTTTTCTGCAAGTTTAGTTTGTTTTTTTGATAAAAGATTGTCTATAAGAGACATATCGCATCCATTGTTTATGGCGATTTGTTTGATGATTTTCAATTCGATATTAAAGTTTATTTCGTTTAAAGGAACACTCACAAGTCTATGTATTTCTGAATGAAAAGCGGCTAGTTTATAAGAAAATGGGTGCATTGAATTTTTATGGATCACAGTGTCAGAGAATGTTGGCTTCCGAAATATTTTAAACTCGTGAGAATGATTTTCAATGTTAATATTTAGGTCAAGAAAGTTAATATTTTTGCCTCCGAATTCTAGAGTGAATTTAATATTTTTATCTAATGAATTTATAAAGTTATGAAAGTTAGTTATTTGTCTATCTGTTCCATTAAACAGGCAAAGAATATCGTCTACATATCGGAACCAATAGACTATAGGTTTGGCTTCTGTTTTGTTTCTAAAAATTGTATCTTCTAAATAGTTCATATAAAACTCAGCTAACAACGGTGATAGGCAGTTTCCCATTGCAAGGCCTTCTGTTTGTCTATAAATTGTATGACAAAATCTGTGAGAATGTACATAGTTTGAACGATTCAAATTTAATATTGAAATTCCACCAAGCACCTTCAGTCGAAATCTTAAATTAAAAAAATTACTTACGCTGTAAGGTTGTGAATGCGAGCTCATGGAACCCCTCGAGTTGTTATCTAGCATCAAAGTTTTACACTAGAGCATGACTGCTGGTAAAGTTTTAGATATCTATCCCGCTCTTACTCTGAAAAATGTACAGGTATGTCATTAACTTCAAGACACTTTTGTAAAGCTGAGGTTATTTATTTTTTTATCTGCGATATATTTAAACAGTTTTTCAATACCACAAAGTATATTATATTAAAGAAGAGATTTTAAGAAAAATCTGCACGCGAAACTCGTTCGGTTCACTGAAAATACTGTTAACGTCAAAGCGGCCATAAGTTGAAAGTATCAGAACTAGTTCTGACGTGAAGTCGAAATAGATATCAACTTTATCCTACAGTCATTTGTATATTCAAGTCTAAAAAAATGATGGCCTTTTTAGTAATAATTGTAACTTATGGTCTCTGAATCTACCCTCACAACGTTAATTTCCACTTAAAACGGTGTGACTAAAAGCAATGAATCTCGTCTTGTCTTGTACACTCAATCATAGGCGTGATTTGTAGTGTATCTTGTCACCATTACTACTGTTTCGTATTTCAGTTTGTAAAATAAAATCGTGCTGCATTTTTCTGAAATATTCCTTGAAGATTTTGGGAAAGGGGAAATTTTTCAATCTGTGTCTCCATCCGTTTGGAACATTTTAATTATATTTTTTTTTTTGAATATTTAATTAATCTGTAGAATATTTTTTGGGTTTCAGGAATATTCAATGAAATGTGTGAACCAACACTATCATCTAAGATGCCTTCTGTAGTAACTGGAAAAATGAATATTCAAATGCTTAAAAAAAAGTAAGCATTTCAAAACTGACCGTTAAGAGAAGTAATCTGCAGGCTATAAGGCTAGGCGTAAACTGAGACACTCAACGCAACGCAGGGCAGTACACGTGTATAAAATGAAGAAGCATAGACCTGTGTTCGCTGCAAGGCAGGCACATGCATCAAAGACGGGAGGAAGGGGTCCTGCCGCCCTCAATATTACCTCTTATTTTGTTTTTAAATCACTTCTACTATTTGATAAAATAAAAATGTTGAAGTACTCCGCAGTTTTTGGAGATGATAAAGTAATCATAACATAAAGATTAGAATCAATTTTAGGTATATTCTTAAGCGTTCCGATGGTCTGATGATGCTTCTTAAAGAAGCTAAACACATGTCACATTCTGTGACACAACAAGTGGTATAACATAGTTACCACCTAATCCAGGCGTGGGGAACCTGCGGCCTTTTGGCTACTCTGGTGCGGCCTTCTGGCCAATTCTGTAAATTTATGTAAATTTGTAAATTCCTGACATATTCTGACCGTAAATTCCTGTTTCCGGCTAAAGATTCTCTAGTCAATGTTTACTGTGGCCTTATGTCGAATCAGAAAAACGAATGCGGCCTTAAGCGAAGAAAAGGTTACCCACCCCTGACCTAATATATTGAAGATGTAAAAGATTCTTTAAAAGCTTTTTTACAACATTACACAATTTTCGGTATATTCATTTTTCATATCGAATGGCTAATAAGCATTTTGCAGGTTATACATATTATTCTTATGTTATTTACAGAAACCATTTTTTTGTTGTTTTCAGAATTGAACTTTCCGAAGCTATCACTAAAGCAAAAAAACTACAACTGCCTTGGGAGGCAATGGACGGCAATAAAAGATCAAATATTCTTATAAAGATTGCTGCCCATCTCAATGAAAATCGCGATAAGTGTATTAGGTACGATACCAAATTTTCACATTCAAGCTACCATTCACAGATCTAAAAAAATTAAATACGCCACATGCATTGCAAACATAGAAATTATATTTTTAAATATCAGGTTTATAGATTTTAATGTGTCTTAAATGTGTGTTTAAGATCTAAAAATGAAATTGGGAGAAATTAACTTAAAAATATATTTTTACATAATGCATATCTCACTTGTACCAAATTTTTACTTGCCTATCAAGAAATATACAGCCAACCAAAAATTGGTTATTGCCATCCAAAATAATTCATTAGGTCGTATTGCTCATGACTACCATAAAATGGCCCTTTTAGAGATACAGTAGAGACCTAATATATTATTAGTTTATGAGTTTAAATGCTCCATTGTTTGTCCCCGTGGTTTGTAAAAACAAAGTATGAGTTTTCATATATTCAACAATGCATTTATTAATAGAAAAGGTTTTTAAAATTGAGAACTAATAGGTTAAAATAGAATACACTTGCCTTCAAGTAGTAATTGCACTATTTCATATAACAGTTAAACCCCCATTTACATTAAAGTCGGGACCGTGTTATTGGGGGAGTGAATCTCATACAAAATAAGGGATTTGGTTTTTTCCGTGAAAATCGCAAAACAAGGATTTGCGGCGAATATTTCAAGCCAGCGCGTAATTCGGGGTAGTGTAATTGGGGGTTCTACTGTACTATTGTAAAGAATGTGCTACAGACAAATATTTGCATGTTATTTAAAATTTCATCCAAACCATGATTTTAAAATGTCGATTTGATGTGGTTTTAATTTTTGAATGAAAAACATTAATATGTACTCAATCAAACACAAATAGTTGCGCAATTGCCACATTGTCCAGCAAAATGATTCATCATTAATTTGGTAGTTTCTTTAATTTTTATGAGTGTATTTTGGATATAATTAACAATAATTTTATTTCTGTTTTTTAGTATTTACTGCCCAAATGGCGATAGCTCCGAAGTGGGAAAGGTTTTGGATAAATCAATCAAATATCTCTACATCGCAGCACGACTCTGCAATGAATCCAGCAATGAATGTGTGATCGCAGACAAGAAAATTTCCTTGAGTGTTTTAAAACCTGTCGGGGTTGTAACAATTTTCCCTTCGATGGAATCATTGGAAATATTTATAGCTTCTGTAGTGGCAGTCGCAATGCATGGGAATGCAGTTGTGTATAAAACTTATTGTAACTCTACACATGAGATCTGTAAAATTTTACAGGATATTGGATTGCCTGTAGTTCCGTTTGGGAGTGATAACATTCAGGGTTCCTACGGACATGATTATGTTTGGATTTTAACTCCAAATTTAAAAATTTCTACAAATGATTTGACCACACCTTATTTAAAATGCTCTCATTTGTATGTTACTCAAAATAAGGATATTTCAGAGATGTATTTTTGTAACAGAAAAAACATTTGGAGTTCTTTTGGAGAAACATTTGCCAATTAAACTATTTTTTATATATTATGTCATTTTTTACTTCTTACGGATCAACTCATTGACTCCCGAAAAAGTTATTATAATTATCAAATACCATCCATTTTGTAGACTTTTATCTGTTAGAAGCAACCGAATAAAAAAAAATCATCAACTTGGCAATATATTTTACACAATTGAGAAAGATGTCTTATGTTATTTTTGCATATACCCTTATCTATAGATACATATATGCATATTTGAAGTGGGCTGCGGAAATCTGGAGAAAATTTTGGTGTGCAGTGGGAGAGAAAAGGTTGTGTAGCACTGACTTAAACGACAGCTCTGATAAACCCTTTGCTTACTAAGGGGTTTTTTTTGGCAATTTATAATGTGTCATAAGATAGATCATATCTTCTCCATTTTTTAACAAAGTCGAAAAAAAATTATTTATAAAAAATTATAGCTTCCCAACCCTTTTCCCTGAATCTGAAAACAAATAATCTGCGGCCCTCCTCAATACAAAACATGTTCTGCGGCGGCCCCGGAGAAATTCCGCGGCCCCCAATCTGGGAAGCACTGCACTATAGGATTAAAAGAGTACTAAAGATTGAGATTTTTCATTGGTTGATTACGTGCAATATCATTGCATTCAACATAGTGCTTATGAAATGCAGATTCGTTTTCGAGTTCCTTTTTAAGCCCATTATAATTTATAAGAGTTGGTTCAAAAAATGAACGCCTTATGAAATTAACACCGTGAGAACAAGAAATATTTTACTAGAGATAAAAATATTGAAATGTCAATGTTTAATCCCTAAATAAATATGGTGTTTATATTGATGTTTCAACAATAATAAAAATATATTTTCAATAAAAGATAAGATTGTTGACTGCCATATTGGAGCAATTACTAGTTTGATATCTTTCCGTAGGTAATTTTCAAAATCCTAATTCACCGGTGATAAATCACCGCTTGGAAACCAAAGGGTCAATACAATGGTATGATCGATTACGGTGAATTTGAAGTACCTGTTGATAAGTGAAGTGGGCATTATATTATTATGTCTACTTTCATTCTTCTTTGATTTGATGTTTTAAATGCGTTAGTCATTTTTTAAAACGTTGATGCGAATCATTGCCAAGAAGTTACAATGAAAATTAAAAATATAATTTTGAGCGAATTTAGGTATTTGGTACAAATCGGAGAATTGTATAGTTGCGTGTGGTATGATGGGGTACACGCCAGCATTCAATATTTTATCATAGGTAGTCAATGAGTTGAACCTTTTTTTATATTTTAAATGTATGCATTTCATCTATAATTCTAAATTATGTTACAGTGGTGGGATTCAGTCTGTTGGCAAATCCAATACCTAAAACTTTGCTGGTTTGCCGAGCGGTTCCTTCATTTTCGGTCACAGACCATGTACAAATTTTCTATAAATGGAATGTTCAGATACATACTTAAGCCTCATCATATAATATGTAGTCACTATAAAGATACCTTTCATTGGATGCCTGATACCGAGGTTCATCAGGTCATCAGTCAAAAAGTGTGTAATAAATGAAATGCATTTTTTTTTTATAATTTAAATATAAAACATTTTTTTTGAATATAAGAGCGAATTGATAGATGAAATTTTTTAATTCCACCACTGTTATGTTATTAATGCATTCTGTTTATTTTTATTTTTTCAATATTAAACTTATGAATGTAACATTTCAATGTAAGCCAAATGATATTCAAAAAAGAATATTGTTAAAATGATAATGTGAACATATCTATGTTTTTTCAAATTAAATTGTTTTGATTATTACTTCAAACCTGTCATTATCAACCTTTCTGGCAAGTCCTGCCTTCCTTCAGTAGCTCTTTCCTATAGTCCAGGCATGGGGAACCTGCAGCCTTCTGGCCAATTCTGTAATTCTGTAAATGTATGTAAATTCCTGACATATTCTGACCATAAATTCCTGCTGCCGGTTAAAGATTCCCTAGTCAATGTTTACTGCGGCCTTATGTCTAATCAGAAAAATGAATGCGGCCTTTAGAGAAGAAAAGGTTCCCCACTCCTGCTGTAGTACCTCTCCAAAGTAACTGTAGTACTAATTATCAGCAAGCGGCAAACATTACCTCTGTTCTTCTGAGGGTTTGCAAACCGTCAGAAGTACGCAGAAGAACAGAGCTATTGTCTTCTCTCCATCTTGCCAGTGATTTTTCGATCAATCTTTTCCTCGTCCACGTCAAACCTCATTCACATTTCTAGTTCATTATCACGTATACGGTGTACGTGACCCAATCAGTGCGGTCTAAGGTAACAAAAACGTTAGGGTAAACAAATAAAAACTCGATTTGTATAAAAAAAACTATCAAGTGTTGCAAGGGAAACAAATCCATAAATTGATTGAAAAATTTCATGTCCAGGTGTCTCAGGGATCAGGAACCTTGTTTGCGCAAACAAGTAGGACAAAGCCCTAGAACCAGAGACGAGTCAACTCTAAGAACTACCCATATAAAACGATTTTTGTTATTCTATTTTTAAATATATGAAAATTAATACAATTCCTGCACGTCGTATACAGACATTGAAATGAAGTACACTTTCAACGTTGTATTTTTTAAATACATGGTGCCTATTTTTACTTTTATTCCTGCAGCCCTACCACTTTATTTCTCACAGGCTGCCACTGTCTGGAACAGCATTTTCTAAAGATAACCTTTAAACTCTTTCTGGTCCTATATTGAATGCCATTCGACATTTTTTTTCATTATTAGTATTGAGTTAAAATTAGTTCAAATGTATTGAATATATTTTTTTCCCACTCGTGTCTATTACAATGGTATTCTTAGCAGAGAATTAAATGGTTTTTATGAACATTTAAATCTGTAACTGTCTTTCTGCAATGGATACAAAAGGGTCGTTTTAGGGGCTGGCTCGGCCCGCGCTGTACGGGCATTCTGCATTTTTCTCTCCGACGGTTACGCTTGCCCCGTGCACTTGAAAACTATTACCGAAATTTGCTCTTGTTCAAATAATTCTAACTATGTGAAAATGCCTAAAATCGCGAAAAAAAGACACTTGATACATATATTGTATGACATGTGAGAGAATGCCTGGACTATGAATGTTATCATACGTTAGAAGTTTTTAAATTATAAATAATAAAGTCATTATTGTATATATTTCGAAATAAAAAAATATTGTTTCTCTAAAAAAAAATTAAAATATTTGTTCCCCTTGTAATACTGTAAATCTATTATGGACCTGGTGGAATGTTTTTTTTTTTTTGTAAAAGTAAGGGTATTTATTTTAAAATACTACGGGTAAGGGACATAAATAGGATACACAAAATTTTTAATTGATTATATATTTATTTAACAAGATATAAAAATAGCACCGAGTTACCGACTGTATATTACATACATATTTTTTTATAACAATATAACTACTTATAGATTACGATATCACGATGGTTATTTACAGAAAAAAAGTATATTTTTGTTTAGTGACTGGTACTCGATAAAAGTTTTATTTCAAGTTATTACACCTAACGCCAACATATACTGCAACAGTATTTAGCTCTCTTGGCATGCATTAGCAAAGGTTTGCATAAACTTACTTAGCAGTGTAGAACGAGATTGGATAATCGAGATTTATTCACCAGAACATTCAAACGTTATCGAGCATTGGTTATTTTTACAGAAGGATTAAAGCTTCAAATTATGATGTGCTATGACTTTGGTGATAATATATGGTTTTCTGTCTTTTATCGTTATTTTTTACCTACTCAAACAAACACCCATAAGGATAATGTTTAATAATCCTGCATTCATCGTTACCGTTTCTATCCTTTACCGGTCACAAATTTTGTCATGATTATTTTTTTTTGTAGAATATTTATCATCCTTTTTACATGATTCTCAACTTTGGACACTGTGTCAAGGTTGGTAGAAATCACCTGACATTTACCAAATTCATTAAACAGCGAAAACTACTGACTGGCCGCAACACATGAAAACAAAAATAATTAAACAAGTCGAAAGAAACCCAAGAGAATAGAATGTTAGTCATTAGTATTATTCATCATAATCTCTTAACTCAACTGTCGCTAAGAAGAATGAGATCTAAGAAGAATTGATCATATTAAATTTAAGACTAGATATCCAGTGGGGATTCCAACTTTTATGAGCTTGAGGTCTTACATATTCCGATATACATATTTGTAGGATGACAACTGACCAGTTTGTTCGCAAAACAAGTGATAAAAAAATCACAATATTTGAGGCAGTAAGGCCAAGCGTATACTGAGATGCAGCGCAGGCACGGATTACTGTGTGACGCGTGCACTTTTGGCTGTGTTATTTTGATTTCGCTAAGAAAATAATCGAGAAACTAATTGAATTAGTGCGAAATGAACATAGTTTATACCAGGGTTTCCCAAGCTCTTTCTGTAATGGAACACTTCACAAATCCTAAAATTTCAATGGAATACGTAGCTTACTTATTAGGATAGGTAATTCACGAAAAAAAAATATATATTAACGATTGTTATTTATTACATAATTATTTTTAAAACATTACATGAAAATGTGGGTAAATAAAGCTCTGAAGCCTATTTACTTGACGTCATAAACATCAGTGGAGATTGATCATCACTGGTCTTTTAATATGAAGTAGAAGATGCCTAAATGTGTTTTCCAAACTTTCGTGGAACACCTACACAGGTTCCATGGAACATCATTGTTCCGCGGAACATAGTTTGGGAAGCCTTGGTTTATACAATACTACTCACATAGACAATTACAGAGTTATTCTGTATATTATTAGGGTCTCAGCTATGTCAATTTTGTAACGTGGCAATCACAGCATACGCTTAGCCTAAGAGATGATGTTTTTCAATGAGTTTACTACTGTTGGTAGGGATCTGACTTGCGACGAAGAATATATACGCACGCTAACTGGTATGAAATAAGGCTAAACATCATTCAATACTCAACCGAAATTTTACTAAATGTAAGAATTATTTCACACTAATAAAAAGTTTGCTTTTAATTACATAATACATGTACAGCAGTGTCTTCTTGGTATCGAAGCGCTCAATAGATTATTTCAAAATAGTTTCGTGTGTCATGAAAAATTACCCCTAAGCACCACATTCAAATGAAAGTACAGCATGGTATAAATTAAAAAAAAAACATTGTCAAAATTATGAGGGTATACTTGAACTAATATATAGTCAGTAATGTTATTGTGATTGTTTCCTTATATAATTTAGTAACTTGATTGCATTGTTTGTATATAAAAGTACTATGGCTTTTATGATGATGGTTATCGAGGACACATGGCATGGCGACCTCCATCTACTGGCAATGACACGCCGGTTATGTTACTAGCGGCACCGCTCGCTAAGAAAGCAATAGTTTCAGCAACTTCCTCAGGATTGCCAGGTCTTTGCAGAGCATGGGTCTCCTTTGACCGCTCTAAGAATTTTTTATAGGCTTCTTCGTCCATCCCACCTCTTTTTTGAAGGTTAGTCACAATAACTCCGGGGTTGACGGCGTTCACTCTGACCTGTTTCGGAGCAAGTTCTAAGGCGACACACCTCGTAAACTGATCGATGGCCGCTTTCGAGACGCAATAGGCCAAGACGTTTGCAAACGAGCGCAATCCATTCACGCTGGACACGTTAACGATATTTCCTTGTGTTTTCACCAAATGCGGCACGGCGAGCATTGTCAATTGATACACTGAACGTACGTTTGCACCCATAACTCTGTCGTATTGCTGAAGGCTGGTGTTCTCGATGCTTCCCATTTCTATAATACCAGCATTGTTAACCAGAACGTCAAGCTTTCCATACTCCTTGATTGTGGAATCTAAAATGCGCTGCACGTCTGATTCGCTGGTCAGATCGCCGGTCACGACAAACGGTTGCGCAGAATTCGCACCATTTTTACATTCGTTTGCTATTTTATTGAGGTTATCAATATTCCTACCAGTCAAAGACAGTGTTGCGCCGAGTTTTGACAGATGAATTGCCGTGGCGGCGCCGATTCCAGAGCTCGCTCCCGTTATCAATACTACTTTTCCAGCAAAATTCATCGTTATTTCAGTGTTGTCGGCGGCTATCTTCTAAACAGTCAGCTTATTAATAATTCATTCAGATAGAAACGATTCAAGACGATATCACGTGTCACTATCAGCAAATCACGTCAACATAATAAGTAGGTAACCACGTACCGCACGAAAACAAGATATCTTTAGAAAATATCCATTTACGCACAATAACATGGCGGCAAGAATTAAAGTATATCGATATATAAATATAGTACTTCAAGTCGTATCTACCCTCCTGTATCTTAATTAGAATTATTTTAGATAAATGCAGATAAAATAGGTACACCCCAATTGGTTTTATTGCATAACAAAATAATTGTAGATTTCATTTTAAATATGTATCATACAATATTTGTGATTAAGGTTAAACCACGAATTGTATGGATAAGAAATCAATTTCGTGGAAATAAACGCAGCCTACGTAATGACAAGTTTACCTAAATCAACTGCATGTGTACGAACTACGTTATAATATTTTAACGTAACCAAGAAAATCTTATTTTTAAATAATCCGCCAAGTGAGCAAACAACGCTGCCAATTTAGATCGTTTAGATCTGAAAATGCATAACAACTTAACACAGATTGAAATCTATTCGAAAAAATAGAGCGGACCCTAAAGTAGCTAGATTGAACGTATACCAAAAAACGCTTAATGTCAAGACATGGTTGATATTTTTTGTTTTAATCGATATCCATTCGAAGTAATGGGTGTTTGTGACATTTGAAAATTCCATAACATTCTCTCACTCATCCAATACTAAAACAACGGGGTGTACCGAGAGCAATACTCCTGTCCGAGCTCTATTATTCTCAAAAAAATCACAAAAAACATCTATTGAAATACCTCCATTTGTAAGCCATATGCTCCACATTGAGACCAGACATGAATTAAAAAAGAACAATAATTTTATTTAATATAACAATTTAAGGAAAAGTAAAAACTATTTATACATATTATGACACTTACTGGTCTAACTTATTCAGATAAATGATTATTTATTATCATGAAAGAAGCGTTTTAATCAATATGCTCGTGTGTACTAGGACATCCAATCCCGGGATTTTATCATTCAATTTTTTTATATTCTAAGATTATCCTATTCTTTTAGCATAATTTCATGTTATTACAGTGAAATCCTATTGTGCACTTACGTTTTGTAGGATCACGAGTTTGGTGAAAACTTACGACTTATTTTGCGCACAGCGCTACAAAAAATAAAGAAAATACTGATTTTCAGCAGTGTCATATGGTGTAGTAAAAAGTCCTGACGCATTTTTCAAACCGGTGTTTTAAAATTAATTGTTTTCGGTCCTTTGACTGATTAAGACGCCTTCGTATTTTTTTAGTGTTGTGGGACAAGTCAATTTGTATTCAGTGTAAAAAAATCATTCACCCTAAACATAATGACCGATGTTTGCTCTTCAGAAGGACATCTACGCAGTTGCATGCTTTTTCAAATTAACACTAAGAACAATGCAGTCATCGCCACAAAAAAACATTTGCGACGATTATGGAGACGTGTTTAAGGTTCGAAAATGTCAGAGATGGTTCACAAAATTTAATTTTGGTAATTTAAGCATTAAAAATGACTCTCAAAGTGGACGACCCCAAACATTGTATGAAGCTGTCCTGAAAGCTGAAATTGAAAAAAAATGTTATGCTTACGATAAGAGAATTATCCAATATAGCCGGTGCTAAATGATCCATTAAATAGAAGTACCTGAAAAAGCTGGGGGAAATATGAAAAGAAGGAATTTGGGTGCCACACGCGTTAAACGATCGGAACAAGGCACAGCGACTAAGCGCGTGTCAATTTCTGCAAGAAAAAGAGATTTTACGACCATTTCTTCAGAACCTGATTACCGTAGATGAAAAGTGGCTGTTATATACGAATAAATCGGGAAAAAACAATAACTTAATCGAGGACAACAACTAGTTCCGACCTCTCGAGCTGGTTTTCATCCAAAAAAACTCTTCTGAATTGCAAATCTCGGTCATTATGTTTGGGGTAAATGAATTTTTATAAAAAGTATAATATATATAAAATCCTGTTAATTAAACACAAATAATCTGGTTAAGATTCATGAATACCTGTTCCCACAGTTGTAGTTCTTTAATTTTTATCATTGGCGATAAAGTCTACATTCGTATACTTGCAAAATAATTAAAAATTCAATGCGGAAAACCGTTAATTGTGAATTTTCACCATTTATGTAAGCAAAGATTAAACTTTAAAAGCTCAAAGCGCGTAAAAGTATTTGCAAACTTAGCTACGCTTTCTATTACCGAACTTACGTCGATGAAAATGCTCGCAGATGTTAGTGATTATGTGTGAATTATTATAATAAGTAATATTTAGAGATCTGTTAAATAAAAACACCATAATAATATTCATTATAAGTGACAGTTTTTATTGAAATAACAGAGCCAGTTTTTAAGCCATACATTACAAGTATTTTTAAGTAATTGAATACCTTTATCACGAGTTTATCGAATAATTTGTAAAGTGCAGGTATTAACAAAAGTGTTTTAAGTCAAAAAGTTTAGTAAACTGAAGGAATAAAAGATATTTAAAATTGTTATTTTGAAATGAACATTTGTTGGTGTTAAATTTATTTCAAGGCGAAGTCGAATTTGATTACCGAGGACACATAGCATGTCTTCCTCCATCGACTGATAGTGTAACTCCAGTTATATTGCTTGCAGAAGAGCTGGCCAAAAATGCAATCGATTCAGCTACTTCGTGAGGTTGTCCCACTCTCTGTAAAGCGTGAGTTTCTTTAGAATGCTCCAGAAATTTATCGTACGCTTCACTATCAAGCCCACCTCTCTTATGGATGTTGGTTATGATAACACCAGGATTCACAGAGTTTACTCTAACATTCTTAGGCGCTAATTCTAAGGCGACGCAACGGGTAAATTGGTCTAACGCCGATTTAGAAACGCAGTATGCCAATACATTGGCGAATGCTCTGATACCATTGACACTTGATACATTTACAATATTTCCTTGTGTTTTGATCAAATGCGGCACTGCCAACATCGTGAGATGATAAACTGATCGTACGTTGGTATTCATTACTCGATCGTACTGATCTAAGCTAGTATGTTCTATACTTCCCATCTCTAGCATGCCGGCATTGTTTATGAGTACGTCTAATTTATTAAAATGTTTAATAGTAGATTCCACAATTCTTTCGGCATCTGCTTCAACGCTCACATCTCCCGTTACTGTGAAGGGCTTCAAATTCTTAAATGTTTCACATTCTTCTGCAACTTTCGTGAGGTTATCCAAATTTCTACCGGTCAATGACAGCAAAGCACCCTCCTTGGCCAGATGAATGGCCGTCGCGGCTCCAATTCCAGAGCTTGCTCCAGTTATTAAAACTACTTTACCAGCAAATGACATCTTGGACTGCTTTAAATTTATTGAAACGTGACAATAGACACTTATTGACGGATTTATTAACAGCACTGAATTGATTACACTTCTACGGCCGTTATCGTATTGGGTTTGGATTTGACTAAGCACTTCAGATGTTTGTGCACAGTGCACTTTTTCAGGGTATACCAAACTTTTTCTGCGATGGAACAATTTCAGATTTTTATTTTGTTGGGTGGGTAAATATTTTTTTTTTTATAAATACAATTCCAACGAAAGATGCTTCGTTTAGGTTTAGAGTAGTTTAGACACATTTTTCTCGTTTTAAAGCAGACATTTTATTCAATGTGTGATGCCGACTTTTGACTGCGTGATATAATATTAAGAAAATTATAGTGTTATTCTGCTAAAATCGTTAGAAAATCATTTAATGACTTATCTTTATATTTTTGTGTTGAATTAGAGTCACTTATAAATCAATTACTCAGACGTATGCCTATTATTTTAGATGTATCGGAAAATAGCCCCAAGCCCAGGAACCATCTTATAAGTTTCCGTAAAATATTGTTAAAATAATACAAACCTATTCACGTCCCGCTGAACACGGTTTGGGAAACTCTGCACGAATTGCCACTAATCTCGTTAGTCAATCCTGAATGCGGGTTGTAGTGGGGATTAACTTTAGTAAATAATCAATATAATATGTATACCTCAGGGACGTTCCGTGGGCATCGGCCAGTAAGCAGTTGCCTAGGGGCGGCAAGTCCTAGGGAGCGACAAATGATCAGTTTTTTTTAAAAATATATGAAATATTTTTGACACGCGAATTTGGTTTGGAATAATTATGATGCCTCAATGTCTTTGATAAAAAACATACTGACAAAAAACATTTTCAATATTAATATTATTATGACCGATGGGTAAACAAAAGTTAAATTTATCGCAAAGTTCTTCTTAAAATACGAAATTTACCGATCTTAGCATTATAGGCGGCAGATAAGGTAATTTCAAAAAATAAATGTGGAAAAAAAGTAAAAGAGCCATTTCAAATTCTGCCTTGGGGCGGCACATAGCTTAGAAACTTCACTGGTATACCTAAATTAAATTGCAGCGGATAATAAATAAAATAAACTTAATTTAAAATAACTTTGATTATTCCACGCAGCGGCGTAGTAATGGGGGGGTGCGGCAGGGGCGGACCGCCGAGAAAATAAATCTCAAACCCGAATTCCGCCTAGGGCAGTGATGGCGAACCTTTTTGGGTCCGCGTGCCAAAAATCCTCAAATGCTATTTCTTGATTGTGTGGCGTGCCCAAGCAGTAAAAAAACATAATAGAAAAAATAAAAAATGTTTTTTTTCTGAATTTTATTTACATGCTTAAAAATACAATTAAAACAACAAAATTTGAAAATTAATAAAACCGAGTAAATTAATACTTCAAAGATAATTTAATCAAAATTCTAATTTTATAGATAAATATTTTTATTGAACTTGGAAATCGTTCGCGTGCCATCCAAATTCTCAAACATGTCACCTCGGGCACGCGTGCCATAGCTTCGCCATTCCTGGCCTAGGGCACCAAATAACCTCGTGTCAGCACTGGCTAGAGGCAGAATAGTTAATAATGTAACAAAGAGACATTGCAGAATTTTCTACTCTGAAACAACCGAGGAGTCTGGTCCTCAAAGCTCTGTTTTGTATCTGGTCTGGCATGGGAACGGTGAGTCTTTCAATGCCGCAGATGCGGAATGCATGTTTTCCTAAGCACTTTATCCAAGGACCGAAATAATGAAGTTTGGATTTAATTTTATATCCGTCGCTTATGGGCACACCGTAAATACGGTCGTATGAAAAAAAAAGATTGTGTATGCGATTTTTGTGCATAAATTATTAAAAATAATAATATTGCAAATTGTTTGATTTATTCTGAAATGCTGCTAGAATTGTTCTGAGTTATGCTGTCAATAACAATAAAAATCTTGAAATTTTTGAGTGGGACCACATTACTCCCACATTTCTCAAAGTAGTAAAATTTGTTTTTTTTTCGAATGATATGGTCAATATGAATTAAGTAATTGTTTTTTTTTTATCTACGTTTAAACAGACACAAACTTATTAGTTTGTCCACATTGTTAGCAACATTTTATCACAGACTAAAAAAAAAAACTACTTATTGGGGAACAATACCACCCCTTTCTCTAATAATTTTGCATTTTTCCTTAAATTAAAATACAAAATACAAAATATTTAAAAAAAAACACGTTTTCAGAAAAAAAAAATACAATATTTTTCGAGAAATTATATTTATACTTATATAAAAAAATACGAGATGTGTTTAAAAAACAAACAGAGGAATACTTGGGGGCGGCAAATTCAAGGACCGCCCCGGGCGGCAAGACCCCTTCATACGCCACTGATTGAACATGTCTAATATTAATATTTAATTTTCATGACACGGTAGAAAAAGTTTTCATTAAATTTGTTGTAATATGTAATAAGTAACTTGGTAACTAATTGTTATCTAATGATTGAATTCGAGATTGACTAAGCAAATTACATTTTTAGTTCGCGATAATAATAAATGCCTACTATATACATACTACATACTTATCTTCAATAAGAATCAAGATTTTTATAATGATTTTTATAGTGATAACAATCTTAGCGAGATCATATTTTAAAAATATGATAACTACTATACTAATAAAAATAAAGTACTCTGGCACTACAAGTACAAACCGAGATAAGAATATTATTATGTATTTCACTTGACTTTATGAAATAAATTGGTTTTTACAAAACATTATTCATCACAACTCACAATGAGGGAATTTAATATTATTTAATAAAATTATTAATCGTCATTTTTTAAATCTTATAATATATAAATATTTGGCATATTTCTTATTTTATTATCGTTATAAAGAGGAATGAAATTTTCTTACTTCAAGGAAAAATGGAAATCGGATATCGAAATCTCACTCGAGAAATATTTTATTTCTGGTGAATTTCGTTTTCTTCCAGTCGTTTCTGTTTCCAATGTAGAGTATTTAACTTCTTAATGAATAATTTCAAAATAAGTTGTTTTGTATGAGCTGGTTGTAATTAAGTCACTCAGCATTTTTTTAAATGTCAAAGGATAAGCAGGGAATAAAAGGATTGGGCAGGAATAGTAGTGATAATTGCTCTTATCACAGTCCGTTATCAATGAGAAAAAATAATAAAAGTATGTCAGATGTTTATGCATTTGAACAAGAGACTTATGCATGCATAGGTATATTGATATCATAATATTCTGTAATCAATTGTTTATACATCTGACTAATAAGGCATGCATTTGACTCGAGTATATTGATATTAAAGGTCTGCACGGGCCGAAATTTTACAAAATTACCCGGTCCGAGCCCGAAAGATTCAGGTCCGACCCGGCCCGGGCCCGAGTCTCATACCACAATTGTTACCCTAACCCGACCCGAAGCCCGGATTTATACTCAACAGACCGAAAAAAACCGTTATTTACAAATTTACGATTCTTTATAGAACTGGTAATAATTAAAATCATCATGGCTGACTTATGACACGAACATAGTCTGAAATATTTTTCTGAAGAATAAATTCCTTACCCGGCCCGGCCCGGGTAAGGGTGTTTCTTGCCATTCGCTATATTTCTTGCAATCATTACTTAATTTGCATATATGACCCTTCCGATGTATCGTAAATTGTAAATTAATAACACCAAAGAATCACAGAATATCCATACAAGAAATCTTTCAAACATACATGTTATATTCAACGAAAAATAAGCTCATAAATTGGAATTTAGAGTTGATCTATGTATAACCGCCATACGATTTGTTAGGAGAGGCTGGGATTCAACAGCCCGGTCTTTTTTTCTGTTTTTTCTACAACACTGCTTGGAACTTAACCCTGCTATGATACAAGTCAATTCAATACAAAATTTTAATATTTAAGAAGCTAATTTCTTGCATGCGACAATTTCAAGAATGAGCTACATAAGAGTAACTTTATGAAAATATTGTCTCCATCAGTCATAGTGGTAGCCGATAATATTTTAACTATTTTAAAACCAAACTGCATGGTTTCTAGTGTAGTCAACAAAAACGAAAATGGTTATGTATGTACACCTATCCCTCGATTTACACGGTACTTTTTTTACACGTTTTCGCTTTTACACGGTTTAAAAAAGTTAACTTGAAAATTTCAATTCTTCATATTCGTAAGTAAAAAACGAGTACATAATTTTTAATTACGTGTTTTATATCTTGAATAATATTTGTAGCCTTATTATGTCGAAAGAAGTAAAAAGAAAAGTTATTTCGTTAACAAAAAAATAAAAATATTGGATCTTTTACAAAACGGAGAAAGAGTAATAGACGTTGCTAGATTATAAAGCATGAATGAAGCTACAATAAGAACCATTAGAAAAAATGAAAACTCAATTAGAAAGAGTGTAGCAGCTGGCACTACGAGTATGAGCACAACTTCATATATCAGAGATATTACAATGGAAAACATGGAGAAGGCATTAATGATTTGGATAGAGGACCAAACTCAAAAACGGATGCCAATTGATACCAATGCTATTACAAATAAAGCATTGCGGATTTATGAAAAAATTAAATAGAAGATATCATCCTCTTCTTTGTCTGAAAAGAAGAATGCTTTCACAGCAAGTCATCAAGTCAAGTCACAGTGATTTGTGATAGTGATGAATGATAAAAACTCCACCGACCGTTACAATATTTTTTTAATGAATCTTTTGGATTTCATTTTTTTGTTACTCTATAAGCTTTACCTGTATTTAATTAATAAAAAAATATGTATGTTTATACTTTTTGTATTTTGTTTTTTATATATTTTAGAAAACACCCAAATTATGCGTTTTTCGTGTACTTTTCGATTTACACGGTTTTACATTAAAAAATATACAATTTCGATTTACACGTTTTTCTCAGGAACCTATCTACCGTGTAAATCGAGGGATAGGTGTATTAATAAATTATACTGCCATCTATAGGGTCAATTTAATTTCATCAAATTTTACGGTGGAAGTATTTGCTACATTATTTATTTATATCTTTTTTATTATAATAATATTTTATAAACTTTCTATTATAACATTAATTCCATTTATTCATCTGCGGGTGAAGCACATAATGTTTTAAGATATCAATAATTTTCTTTAATATTTTCATTTTCTATTGAAGCTGCCGCTTCTACAGCAACTCTTCGAAGCGGTCTACAGCGACACCTATTTATAAGAAACATTGTTAAATGACTTTTAAAAACTTGAAAAAACGTGTAATTGTTAAATTATTCGAGCTAAATAGAAATTTGAAAACTTCTCAGATGATAAAGGTACTCATTATGAAACTAGTTAACTGCAGTGATTTCCAACCTGGGAGGCACGAACAGTCCAAAATATTTATTTACCCTTTAGAAAGTGTCTTAATTTATATATGAAGTAAAGGATGGGGAGGCGTGAAGATATTTTTTTCATCAAATGGAGCCGCAGTAACATAAAGGTTGGAAACCACTGGTTCACTGTATGTATTTAACAGGGAGCCAGTGGTCTAACTATAGCAACATTTACCTATTTGTAGTCCGTTTGTATTTTTTGTATCTCTCGAATGTTACATCTCCCAGGGTTAACGATATTTTCTATAAAATATAAAATTCAAATTTGTAACTGCAGAAAATGATCGATTCTAAGTTAGCCGGTACTGTTAATCGGCCATATTGAACCTACTACCCTAATTTCTATAAAAAAGCATTATCCGTAGTTGAAAATTTACAAAGACAAACATAGAATTTTTGAATCATAAATACAACATGTATTTAAATAATTCGCAATAATAAAAAAAATGTGAACAAGGACATCTGATCCTCTTTTGACACGGTTTCGAAATATCACCGTCAAATTTAAAGGAACTTATCTTTCATTTACGTTAACTTCGTCTTTTTACACAGGTTTTTGGATGGCTGTTTTATGTGGAACCTATTTCTCGTGTAAAAGGAAGATTGATCGTACTTTAAATTTCATTTTTTTGTGGTCCGAAATCATCATCTTTTTGTTTATTTGTGGCCCGCTAGAAGAAAAAAATGTGTATGCCTGCACTAAAGCAACGGTTACCAAGCTTGGAAACGTGAAGGACTTCTCAATTCTTTATTGTTTCGTATTCTGATCCGTTTTCATCATCTAATAATGGCTCTGTATTATCTCATAGAAAGAAGGGTGCCATTTTTTTTTCAAAATTTTGTGGGTAGGATACTACCATAATGCATGGAAAGCATTACAACAATAGGTGCCATGAAACCTATATTAAGTCGATGCGACACTGTGAAATGTTGTGAAAATACTTTGTAAGCCCAAATTCAACGTCAGTTATTAGGAATAATACATTTAATGAAATCGTTAAAATGATATTAGCAACTGCTAATCAGAAAAAGGTCAGCTAATGTACAAACTTACCCAGACTTACGGGGATGAGCGTCATCGGTGACGTGAATGATGTTCATTGTGCAAAAATAACAAATCTTTTATTATGTCTACCACATTATTTCATATTATACGCAATAATAAACTTATTTTTCGGTACAATACTTTTATCCAGAGGCAATAATTGAATAATATTCCACAAGCAAGTGTCCATGCAACATCAAAATAGTGGTGAAGACGACCACGACGTATTAGGGGCACTTTTGATCAGAATGAAAACCTGCTTGCTACGGAAAAACATACGAGTGATAATACTTAACCTAGCCTTAACATATTTTTCCCTACTAAAGACCTTAATTTACCGGCCTCTTGAATCTTATTTATTCATGTATTTTGCTTTTGAATACACATATAAAAAATGTAACGGAATCACAGGAAATAAACTATTTTTTATATTTAATGACCTAAAACATAAAAGTATATCTTCAAAACTAGTTACTAGAATATTTTTTGTACATAGTCATCTTTTTACCAATCATAATGATGAATACACTTATATATTTTTTTAAATCTGACTCTGACTACAACTCTGGGAAGAACTATCTTTTTGCAAAAATATATTTATATTTATAAGAATGACAGTACGGATTGTAATGATATTTGATTTATTAAATTCGTATCCACCTAGAATAGCAGAATAAGCATTAAAACATCGGAAAAATAACACGGCAACGAAATTATAAAGAAAATTAATATTCTCATACAGTTTTCAAATGACAAACAGCTTGAAATAATGGAAATGTCGTCTTATGCAGATTTTATCCGCTAGATGGCAAGTTGTTTCCAAAATTCATTTCTTTCTGCTTCTTTTGCATACGACTGACTTCTAAATAATTTTAAATTTAGAGTATGGATTAGAACAAAAAAAATCGATGATATGAAATGAAAACGAAAGAAAATCGGATAATATTGAAATAAGGTTATGTTTATAATTAGGTATGATAATTTTTTTGACAAAAATATTACGCTGTTTGCACGAACGTTGTTCTACTCTAAGATGCCACGTTATTACACTTGGAAAGCTACATCGAAGAAATTTTAACGTCGAAAGCAAGGCGATGCGGTTCCTGATCATCCGAATGACTACTGATGCTCTTGGTTGCATTTACACAGTTCATCCGAAAAATGACGAATGCTTCTACTTGCATGTCAACAGCTCAATTTGCTTGAAAATGATACTCATTGGGACATGACAATTGCTGAAGAAATTGTTTCTGAATCTCCATGTCAGATACGCACATTATTTTCTATCATTATTATGACATGCTTCCCATTGAATCCCCGTGAACTGTGGAACAAGTACAAGGATGACATGTCAGAATACATTTTACATCGAATTCGTGTCAGTTCAGGGAATCTTGATCTCGAGATGAATGAAGAGATACATAACCAGGCTTTGCTTATGATCGAAGACATGTGTTACTTTATGTAATGCAGATTTTTAGTCAAGTTAGGAATGCCAACGCCAGATCGTGGAATGAACGACGCTTTCAATCGAGAATCGGAACGTAAACGTGAATATGATCGAGATGCACTGAACCAATCAGTTTGAACGAATGTACCACTGTTGAACCCTCAACAGAAGGAAATGAACGATACGTTAATGAAGGTAATTGATGATGGAAATGGTGGCTTATTTTTCCTCGATGCGCCCGGTGGAGCTGGGAAGACATTCCTCATGTCATTGATTATGGCCACTGTTCGTGCGAGATAAAAAAAAATCTGTAGCAGTTTCATCTTCTGGAATAGCAGCCACGTAGATAGAAGGATGCCGAACGGCTTATTCAGCGTTGAAATTGCCGTTAAATCTTCAAACCATTGAAAAACCCACATGCAAGATTGCGAAACACTCAGCAATGGCAAATTTTTTGGTGGCAAATACAATCATCACCTGGAATGAATGGACAATGGCGCACAAATGCGCATTGGAAGCACTCAATCGAACTATGAAAGATCTGTGCAATGACTCAAGATCTTTTGGAGGCGCAATGATTCTACTATCTGGTGATTTCCGCCAAACACTACCAGTCATTCAAAGATCGACCACTGCCGATGAAATAAACGCTTGCCTCAAATCATTGACTCTGGCGCTATGTGAAGAAACTTCAGCTGACGACAAATATGCGAGTTGCATTGCTAAACGATCCATCTGCCGAAGATTTCTCCAAGCAATTGCTGACTACATATTTATTTATTTATTGTAAGAAATTAAAATTACAGTACATGACATAACAGCTGACGCCAATTCGCCATGTACTTGAAAATATAAAATAAAACTACATAATACATCAAAATCAACATAAAAAATCAAGAAATAAAATAGTAAAACTTTACAAACAGTTCACAAATACTATCACTTAAAATGTCCAATTCTCTAGGGCCTAGAGTCTAGGCAATGCGTTGATCAATCTAACGGCCCTTGGAACTGGTGACTCATACCTCTTAAGCGAGGTATAAGTTTTTAGAAATAAAAGTTTTTGCTCATAGTTTTGCCCACGTAAGAATAAATTGGGAGCATGTAAATTAATAGTCATGAGAATTTGAGGATTATTAACTCGGCCCCGAAGGAGAAGAGAAAAACGCTTTAAGTTTGAAAACGATCTTCGACTATCGTCGGTAACGACCGTGTTCCTGTTGACGAATCGAACGAATTGATTTCGTTTCCGCCGAATTTTAGGATGGCTTCATCAACAAAATGTTCCCAAACATCTAATCACAAAAATCACAATTGGTTGAGTGAACGAGCAATTCTTGCGGCGAAGAACAAAGATGTGGATCATTTAAACTTCACAATTCAAAATCAAATCGTTGGTCCACTACATTCCTTCAAATCTATCGACCGTGTAACAAACGAAGTCGAAGCAACCAACTATCCAACTGAATTTTTAAACTCATTGGATCTGCCTGGCTTTCCACCGCACAATTAACAACTAATGGTTGGCTCGGTAGTCATCATGTTTCAAGTTAACATAACACTTATTGATTCTTAGGCGTAACGAAGTTCGTTGGGTCAGCTAGTTTATTATATATTCGAATATCATTTTGATAGAATTAAAGGCGGCTTTCCATATAATGCATAGAAAATAAAACAAAATATACATATTTTTATATTTATTTTAGAAATTTCAAATGAAAATTAAACAAAGAACATTACATACATTCTATAACATAACATTAAAAAAATATGTAATTTATTAAAAATGCTATCCAAAATTACATTCCAATTACAATGATTTCCATTGAAGTGCCGGAACGCCGTTCCGCCGCGGTACAGGGTAAAAAAAGCACCGTATATATATGTATACATCTCTGCATGGTGATGTAGGTTGAATATATATTTTTTTAAAATAACCAAAATCAACATTGAATATAATACACCCTTGTCTTCTACGTCGCTTGTTCAAAAATAATACATAACTCCGACGTATACGTAATATATTTGACAATTCAATAATTATTATCGATGTTTTCTTTTTTTATGTTTATAAAACGCGACTATAATATAATATTTGCGTAAATTATATTATGTACCTACCTATCGTAAATATACCCTCCCCAACTTCAACAATACATAAAGATAAAAAAAATATGCTGACGTCTCTGTTACATAGAAATTTCAAAATTTTCCGCCGAAATTGGTAAACAACCACTAATCTCTTCGACGGTAAAACAAGGAATGATACATTAATATTAAATATTTTTATTTCAGCGATCTTTGATCTGGATGTATCATTACATTAATCACGTGTCAATAAATTGGCAGTAGGTAAAATAGTAAACAAACAATGATACATACGTCATTATCAGTATTTTAATTTGAAAGCAGTGGCTACTATAAAAGCCGGAATATCGTTCGAACTTTACTAATATATAACCGTTGCTTGTCGAATAAAGACAGATATCATTTTTGTCCCAAGTTTTGATATTTACTATAAATATAAGCGAGCAAATATTTGGCAGTGAAGTGTCAAGCATCGTTTTCGTTGAACCTATTTGACAGTTGGCCGGAAATTCAAGAATTGAACAAAACGTCCACGAAATATTTTCCTTCTGTTTTTAAAAAGTGACGTTTGAAAACAAAACAAATTTCAAAATGGAAAGAATGATTGTTGGGTCTGCTACCAGATACATCGCCGGAAGAAATGCCGTGCAAACGGTTTATTGGAGGAAGACTAAAGATGTCCAAGAAAAGGGATTTTTAAAATACAACAAAACCTGCAATTTTGGAGTTAAAAATGCACCAGAACAGTCAAGCGAGAACTTCAAACAAATTCGCAACAGATATTCACAAGGAACCAGCCATTCAATCAATTCGGATACATAATTTATTAGAGTTTTTAGTCTTAAAAATAAGTTATCAGTAAACTTACTTATAGTGCTTAATTTATTTTGTTCGGATTATATACGGTTGATAATTTTAATTGTTAAGCTAATCATATTTAAGTGCTCACAACCCTTATTTTTCTTGAGATCATGAAATTTCAAACTTGTTGACGGACCATGATAAAATTATTTTCATTATCGTTTAAATTCTGACAAAAACATTAATTCTAGTCCTTTTTATACAACAAAAAACGGGTTTGGTTTACCTATTAATATATTATTTATTTATTTTAGGTGTAATAAAAAATAATTTATAACGATGTAATGATTTTAACTTTCGTTTAATGATTGGATTTTTGAAAGTTACACTGAATAATTTGTGTGGTGGTTTTGAAAAATGAAAAAACAAATGTGTGTTTGATATTTTGATGAAAACGATTAAAAAATATTACATCTACTATTGTCTTTTACTTCGGTATATTCCTTTCTTTGGTAACCGGAAAAAAACAGAACATGATAAAAACAGAAGAGTGTCAAGAAAACAAAACAAATTATATTTTTGTAGTATCCATTTTTTTTAAATTTTTATTGGAAAGACTTTTTACTATACCATACCAAAGATAATATCTCTTCAGTGATACATCTGAGGTACATTTATATCAGATTGTCAATAATACATAGTTCTGGAATAATATGTAAATAATAAAGTCATCGATAATAAACAGTCAATCACGGTAATAGAATTATGTTTGTAGTATCTAAAATATTTATGAATCAAATACATATACAACAAACTTTAAAATAAATATAAATATTTAATAATACATTTACACTTATAACAACAACTTGCTGCTATTAAAATATTTATATTTAGCAGTCTATGTGCTCTATATTGGAAGAAGACGTGGTCTTAGAAAAATATTTAAGATTTCATTTCACATATCATTTTTTTAATATATTTTTGAGGCTTGTTTCAAAACTTGAACATAAACAAACGAATTTATGTATTTTAGTAATAATGGGACTCAAGCCCGTAAGATCCATCACGCAAGCAAATGACGATGACCACTACGCCAAACACCCGACCAATGTTCCCTCTAATTTTCCGAAGGTTATGTGCGCAAAATACATTGGCTGTGCAACTTTGAAAGGAAATTAAAAAAATTGTGCGCCACACAACGGTATTTAGACCTACCTAACGATATGGCTATTTTTTTATAAAATGTCAATTAATTTATTCTGATGGTTGTATAGCTAGTGTAACTTTTGTTCGCTCTGTTCTAATGCATGTGCGCGCGCTTAGAACAGTGCTTCCCAAACTTTTTCGTTTCACGGCCCCCTAAATCTAAAAAAAATAATACGCAGCCTTCTCAATTGTCTCCGTAACTCGTTTTTTTTTAGCTCACCGATGAATTCGAAATCCTCGATTTGCTATACTTTTCCCCCAGAATCCAATTTCTATCCAATCCAATCCGGCGGCCCCCTTAAGAAATTCCGCGGCCCCGATATGGGAAACACTGATTTGATAGACTTAAATATATAGATTTTTGTACTTTCTACTGAATTTCGCGGCCCACAGTTTTGGAAGCACTGGCTTAGAGGGAACACTGGACCCCACTCAATTTAACCGATTTATCAATTTCTGTTCGAAGGCATTGGTCTGTGTGATGTCTAAAAAATCCCATTCCACCCTTCCAAATTTCCAATCCTATAATAAGCGAGAACGATTATTCAACTACTAAATTTGAATCGTTCAAACTATGTACATTCTCACAAATTTTGTCACTAACGACCCGGGTTTCGCCTTTCGGCATCTTCAGGCATTCAAGTGCACGGATGAACTTGAACTGACTCAACTACTAGTTCTGTCTTAGCCATATCTTTTATCACTACTCTATTCGAAAAAGAAAGGTTGAGCAACTGAGCTACAACCTACAAGCAGTTCTCGTATAAAAACTTATATTGAGATATCATTAAGAATTCATATGGTCCACATTGGCAACGGGCATGTATTTAAATAAAGTAATAATGATTCTAATAACGCAATTAACAAAATGGCGATGAATTGACACTAATTTTGCATGCAAGGCTTAATAAATGTGTTTAGTGAAAGAGAAAAAAAGCGTGTGCATTTCTGCTACTATCAATTTGAATAATTTCACAAATTAAATAATCTTATTTCAGCAGTCAAAACTATATTTATGTTATCCTAGGTTGAGGTCTAAGAATTTATAACGAGATAATGTATTTTTATTATTTCAAAAATAACGACATTCAAAAAATATTTTATCTTATTCTATAATAAAAGATAATTGTTTGCACTTATAATTATTAGGTCAATGAATTGACTAAATTCACATAGAGATAAATATAATTGGCAGAACGGGCAGCTATCATGGGCCTGAATTATCAACTCTGAGCCACTAAATTTGTTGTACGTGAATATAATAAATCTGCTCTGGACAGAAAGAGATTAAGCAAATCCTCGAGGAAAGCAAATTGTAAAAGTGACAGTTATGTAACGCCAAGAAGTAAAATATAATTCTTTAACAAGAATTCAGGATTTAATTGTTATTAATCTACCTATTACATCGCAGCTAAAAGATAAACATATTTCATTATAAATAAATAATTACGTGTTTGTTTTGTAAATAACTAAATGGCGAATATATGATGAAATTTATTTGTACATGCAAAGACTGCACATCGATCACGTTTTTCGTAATGGGACCCATTAGTTCACTGATTATGTCAAGATTATGAAAATATTGATTATTTATTTACTTGCTAGACCTCTTGTATACAATGATGTCAAATCTTCTGTTTAATTATTGAATGATATCGTCACCCTTCCGAGTAGAAGCGTCGTTCAAAAAAATGGTGACCGGTTGCTCAAGATTCAAGATTTTAGGCACTACCCAAGTCCAGGATCTTTGATTGACCACTTAGGTGGATATTATGATACTCGACAAACTATTTTTCTTGAAGCTAAATAAACGAAGATATTAAATTAAATTTGTTTCTTCACTTGTTTTGTTACAAATTATGACACGTGCTTTGCGTTTCTAAGAAGCACCACCAGACAGAATACAGGAATGTTTACGAATAAACTGAACAAACTGAACGAATAGTGGAGTTACAAATTACAATGATATCATTTTTTTTATTATCAAAAATAACTTCCTCAATGTTACCACCGAATACATCGAAAATAAATAAATGATTACAAATAATAAATATATACTATTTACACGAGTGGTTGTGACAAATCAATCTTGGGTGCCTTTTCAGGACATGATCACATCAAATGAATTATGAGTTGATTACTGAGTAGGGAATCCAATCCCGAGCCAAAATGTTGATCCCGGGATTTCGGGATTCAAATTTTTCGATCCCGGGATTGGTCCCGGGATCAGTACATTTGTTTCAGAAATATATAATTTTTTTTTAGTGAAAAATAAATTAAACAATTTATTCTATATTATATCACCAGCTGTGGGCTGCCGATACGTTACCAAAAAGCTCTCTTAATCTCAGTTATTCGCGATGTACAGGTGAATGAGTGGATTTTTAAATTACTCTTTATAAATTATGCGCCATAATTATTAAACGAACTTAATATGCATACATTATGTAAAAATACGCAATATAACTTAAAATAATTAATGTCGACAGCTGATAAAATTATCTACCTACTTCAGACTGCAAGAGCAAAGATTTCTGAAATTGTCGTGTGTTTTTAATGATCCAGTGTCAATTTTATGAACAATAGAAAAATCAATTTAGTTATCGTCACACTGGATTTGACAGATAATATTAATGATAAAAAACAACATAAAATTTCTTCATAGAGGAAAGCCGAAGTGGCATTAAAATAAATAAAAAGTCAATTAACATTGCAATATGTACAATGCAGATAAAGAAACAAGAAACATTTCGTACTAAAAAATAACGTCTTATCGCCAAACGTGTCCTTTTACAGTAATCTATAATATGCTGTAGAATTTAATATTTTTGGGATTCATTAAAACATAATTTATTACCATAAATGACTTCTAGTATATCGTTTTATTGATTTCGTCGTCAGAATTTATTTTCGAATATGATATCTTGATTGTGCATTGTGAAATAATGAACAATGGAACATTGTTTATTAAATTTGAAGAAAAGACAGTCTGTCTATCGGTTGCGTTTTATTTTACGATGCCAAGACAATTCTGTTATATACGCAAATCAATCTCGAAAATTTCGGGATCATGGCTTTTAATCCCGGGATTGAAATGTATCGAAAATTGAACGGGATCCCGGGATTAGATTCCCTATTACTGAGTTAATAATTAAGCCCTTTAAAAAAGTCTGCTTGTTCGATGATCCTCTGTTGAGAATGCTGAGTGTATGAGAAAAGACCAGGTACATATCGACTGTGGAAAGAAAAAGGACGTAGCCCACAAATAGCAAATTTTACAGGAGGCACAAAAAACGTGTTTTGATGATTTTGAGCTACATACAAAATATGAAATATACACAACCTGGAAGTGCACGGAGACTTCTAAACTGGTTTTTAATTGATATAATCTAATAATAATTAAAGAAATAGTCTAGGAAAACCTCTTTTTCAGACTTTTTCTTGGTTTCTATTTCCACAAGCTCATCTTTTTTCAAACTTTAAAGCTAAGTTTAGATACTAGTTCGGCATTTGCGGCTTAAATCCTTATGATAGAACGTGTATCAAATTTGATACATTGTGATTATCGAAAAAAAGCTGTCTTAAAAAAACTGTGGGTTACGTCCTTTTTCCTATCCACAGTCGATATGTATATTTTATAACAGCAGAATTTTTAGTTGCCTTTCGACATATTTAATGTTCCGGCCCTGAAAGTTTTTTGAAAACACCTATACCACTAATGAATAAGCTTTCGATTGACATTGCAATGTCCAATTACGAGAATTGAATCAACAATTGAGTAACGTTTGCGAAATTAACACTAATTAAGAATTTGAAATTATTATATTTTTTGACTGTCAGTGGCGGACTACCCCATAAGCGGAGGAGCCATGCGCTTGTTACCTCCGATTCAAAGGAGCCTAAAAAATAGCATATAGCCCATTTTTTTCAATCATATAGGCCAATTTTTTCAATTCTTTCAATTTCAATTCAGGTTAGGAAACTACCTCGTGTGATCATTTTTAATCTGCCCAGTCACATGAATGAACACCAAATTCAGGAGGCTATTCATGACTCTACCAAGGAAAGAACTGGTCTTGGAGATTCTGACGGAAGAGATTTAATTAAAATTAGCCATAAAGCTGGCCCACGTGAATCAGGAAAATGTCATTATATAGTATACGTACCTGCTGCAATCCGCGAAGCTCTTATACACGATGACCGTCTTTTCCTGGGATGGGAGTCATACTACCTCCATGACTTTCTAGGCGTAATCAAATGCAGCAAATGCCATCTATATGGTCATATGGCGAAATATTGTTCTGCTAAAGATAGGGTATGTGCCCACTGCACTGCTACTGGACATGATAAGGCAGACTGTCCCAAAAAAGCTGAACCTTCTAAATGTGCGGCATGTCACAAATACAAAAAACCACATAATCACCCAACTCATAGTGCTGAGTGCCCTGCACGGCAACATGCAGAGCTTCGGGAACAAGCGAAGGTTGACTATTCAGCGGCGCGGTGATAAAGTTCGCCCAGTTGAATGTGGGAAGAGGTCGAGCAACCACCCTTGAGCTGGCAAATATTATGCAGGCTGGAAAACTTGACGTGGCGTTGGTTCAGGAGCCGTACCGCTGGAGCCCAAGAATGGGTTTTGAGGAAGGTCGCGTGATCCACGACAGCCCGACATCTAAGGCTTGTATTTACGTAGCCAACTCTGAGATTGGAGTACTACACCTATCTCATCTCTCATCTGAATATATCGCCTGCGCTGAAATCTCCATTCCTGGAGGTGCCACAGTTGTGGTGATCTCTGTATATTTTAATTATGAAAGCTCAACAGACTATATAATACGGCTGTTAGACTCAGTTCTTGGCTCTCTTTCGGGTAGAAATGTTATCATCGGAGCTGATGCCAATGCACAGTCCCCTTTATGGGCTCCTATAAACCACGCAACCACCGATGGTTCCGTCATTGAAGAATTTATAGCTCAACATGGCCTGACTGTTGTTAACGATCCTGATAGCCCCCACATTTGTGAATTCAATGGGAAAGTCCCACATTGACATTACACTGGCTACAGAGGCAACGTTTTTTCAAGTCAGTGGCTGGCGAGTTCACGAAGACGCTTCTATCAGCGATCACCGACTCATGACATTTGAGCTGCGACAAAATCTTGGAATAGCTGTCCCAAGAATTTCTTCACCAGTTATATTAAAAAGGTTTCGAACGCGACATGACAAATGGGAAGAATTTGATAACGCGCTCATCAAAAGGCTTGACCGGGCAGCTAGGAATCCTGTGTCGGACCTGCATTTGGCTGCTTCACGGCTGACAAATGATATAATTAATGCAGCAGAGCGCACTATAAGCCGCTGTAAGCCGAGAAATCGGACGCAATCTCCCTGGTGGACCCAGGCCGTCTCTGATTTAAGGGCACTCTTCAAAAGAGCCATGAGGTCACTCCAAAATGCTCGCCGGGCTGCAAAACCACCCTCCATCATTGAACTACTGGAAGCCAGGCATCGATCAGCTCGATGCAAATATCGAAACTCAATACTTCGGGCTAAATCAGACCATTGGCGAAATTTTGTATCTTCCTTGGGGGGCTGGAATCCTTGGGGTCCTCCATATCGGGCAATTAAAAATAACTGCAGACCAAATAAAATTATTTGTGGCATTGAACGACCTCTTGGAAATGGTTTTACCAGCACCCAATCAGAAACAACAGAGGTGCTGCTGAATGCGCTTATTCCACAAGACACTCCATTATTAGACGATGAACGCCTCAGACAAGCCCGCTTCTTGGCTATTTTTCCACTTGACACTGCTCACTCACCACTGCCTTCTGAGCAAGAAGTCAGTAAAATTATTCTCTCGTTAAAATGTAACAAAGCTCCGGGTCCGGACTGTATCGATAATACTCTCGTCAGACGATCCTGGTTTCTTGCCGCTCCAGAAATAACAAATATATTATGTCAATGCTTCACTAGCGGCATATTTCCCGATTGTTGGAAAACAGGGACACTTATAGTCATTCCAAAATCTGGTAGCCGGTCTCCATCAGACCCTAAAGCTTATCGGCCACTTACGCTTCTGCCGGCTCTTGGGAAAGTGTTGGAACGGCTCATGTGCTCTAGAATTGAAGCTCATCTGGCTGAAATAGCACCACTATCTAATAACCAATTTGGTTTCAGACCAGGCAAGAGTACCGAAGATGCAATTTCCACAGTACTTGCCACTTCGAAATCCTCCCCTAATAAATATGTTTTGGGAATATTTTTGGATATTGCCGGAGCATTCGACAATGCTTCTTGGCCACTTATACTGCACAAACTCAGACTGAGAAAAATACCTGGAAATGTCTATGCCTTGGTCCAAAGCTACTTCAATGACAGATCTGTTCTATATGAAAATGGACAACAGATTGTAAAACGAAACACCACAATGGGCTGTCCACAGGGTTCCGTTCTTGGCCCCTTGCTGTGGAACATTTTATTTGATGATATTCTGTACATCTCTCTTCCACCTGACTGCAGTATTTTTGCCTACGCAGACGATGCTCTACTTTTAGTAAGTGCAAATAGTCGCACGGGTATAGAAACAACAGCAAAAGAGGCGCTTTCATCAATCCTAGCTTGGGGCGACGCCAACAAACTGTCTTTCGCTCCCAAAAAAACTGAAGCTATTTTTCTCAAGGGTGGTGTCAGTCTAAGCAGACAAAGACCTCCCACTATACGCATGGGATCTACGACGGTTAAAGTTTCCGAAAAGGTCACTTACCTTGGTATTATTCTAGACGACAGACTTTCTTTTTCATACCATGCCAAGACATCAGTGAGCAAGGCTACTTCTGCCTTCTACTCAATCTCACGCCTAGCAGGTAAAAATTGGGGCTTAAGATTTAGTGCCCTTAAAATCGCTTACGATGCCATATACATGGGGATTGCTGGCTACGCCGCTAGCACATGGTACAAAAGATTCACCGTTCAATCGATACAGAAAATCCTTCTAAGTGGACAACGCAGTGCGATGATAGCCCTAACCAAAGCATACAGATCCTCGTCTACGGATGCATTGCCGGTCTTGGCTGGTATACTTCCGTTGGACCTGCACATTCAAGTTAGAGGCGCAACAGTTATGCTGTACAAAGGTGTTGAGTCCCAGGTGGGAGAAATTCAGTTACTGCCTCCTCATCGACCAGACCCTTACAATTCTAAGGCTCATAGAATAGCAGCGCGCAGCGTGGCGATAGAAGCTGCAATGAAAGTTTGGCAGGCTCGATGGGAGAAATCTTCTAAGGGGAGGCAAACTTTTAAATTCTTTCCGAACGTCAAATGGCGAATGGAGATAACCAAAGTCCTGACTCCTAATTTCTGGACCAGCCAATTCATAACTGGCCACGGTTACTTCGCTGCCAAGCTCTTCCAGCTTGGCCGGTTAGTAAATAGCCCTGAATGTAAATGCGGATATATGATTCAAGATGCTGATCACATCCTTTGGGAATGTCCAGACTTAAATAACGAACGGGAAAAATTGCTCAAGACGATACGACTATCTGTCGGATCTGTCGGCCCCGTCGGTCATGCCGACTTGGTTGCATCGAAGGCAAATTATAGGGCATTCAAAGAATTCTCCGCGTCATTTGGAAAAAAAGTTGAGTTAAATAGATAAAATCTCATGTTTTCAACTCCACTTAATTATTAATTAACTTTTAATTTCTGCACACTGTAGTGCATGCAACCAAGTCTTGAAGAATTTCTTCTCGGGACATTTCTGGCAAAATTTTGAACACGACTAACGTTGTTACGCTACGGAATACACCCTATAAAAAGAGTGTGAAGCCGTAGCGGGTGGTGGTGGGTACAACTTTGAGTACCCTAGGGAAAAAAAAAATCTGTTTTCAATATTTGTTCTTATTTTTGGTGGTTTTTCGAATAAAAGTGCCTCCAAATTGTATTGTGAATGGAGTCTCTCAAGTACGCAACCCGTCACTGTTGACAGTGGCTGGCAGAATATCAATCACTAGGGATATGAGAGTATATAAAAAATGTATGATATTATCGCGTTTTGTCAAATATATTTTGTTAATTAATTACACTCCCAATTAGTGGCGGCCGGTCAATGTGGCATTGGACCAATGCACCTCTTGTATATGCAGGGGAGGTTATATTTAATGAAATAATATTTAAACATAACATTTATACCAGTCAATCATTTTAAATTCTTCTTATTATGCAGGCTTTTATTCGTCAAAAAGTCTTACCACAAGTGAAAAATAAAGAAGGTGTCTGTCAACATCTTTTATCTCCTATCTCTTGAAAGGTTCTTGATGACTCTTTTAATCGATAACAAAATGACTTTTCTTGTATGTTCAATATCATTAACCGCATTAGTGTCACATATCCTAATGACATCGTTACGATGATAAAATATACAATTTTCTAATAGTTATTGACTGACGCTACTATTTTTACACGTACAATTAATACGCACATAAATAATCTTTAACATAGTAAATAAGTGTTAATATGAGAAATCTAAAATATTATGATTAATATTACGTAAATATTGCGTTTTATTTTTTATGATAACATTAATGTATTATTTATTATACATAAACAATAAGCTACATACTTCCGCCCAAACTGCGTAGTGACATAATTTTATTATCTCCTTTTTAGACCTTAAACTTCGAAAAGTAGGTTCCGTGTGGCACGTAGGGATTGCAAATCCAAATCCCGGAATCTCGCCGTGTTTTCTCGCATGTACTGTAAAATTTACAACTCTGGGATTCAACTAATTTTAAATAATTAAATTGTCAAGAATTTTTATGCGATTTTATGGTTACGTTTTCAAATTGCATTTCTCTCTCTCAACACTAATTCACGGACACTCTCCAGTCAATCTTAAATTATGGTTGTATAAATTAATCTTATATTATACATTATCAACAATTTAGCAGTGGCGGTTCTAGGTACTGGGCTAGGTGGGCTAAGCCCGACCTGCATTTTTCACCCAAAACTTTAGATGGCTGAATAAAAATGAACAGCAATTCGGCCGCTGAACAAAATAAATACATTTATAAGCGTAACTAACCTTCCCCAAATGAATATAATATCTTTGTTTAAATTTTCCTCTATCAATATAAGACAATGGCATGTCTACCTACAATAATATTCTCGATTGTTTTTTATTACAATTTTAAGCTGAGCCGGCATAAAAAAAACAATAACCCTATAAATAATTCATAGAGAACCTTCAACGTGACGTCAGTCTGGCAACACCTATGTACATGCTATTGGTCAGGGGCTACGGCTTTCTAGCCCAAAACCATAGACAATATTTCTTTACACTGGAACGCAATCTAGCACGATTCGATTTTGTTTGTATTTGTATGTACGGAAACGTCATCAAACACACAGGACTGTATTTCAAATTTACTGGCTTCTGTCATTCATCGGGGGCTAAATTGGAATTAGTCCATGGCCCATACAAACATACCAATATCTTTGTATTCTATGAAAGTGACAGGTATCGAATCTCAGTGACAGTTCTGTATTGCTTTTTTTACTTGTTATTTCACTTTGAAAGAGACAAATTTAAGGTCACGTATTATTATTTCTTACTTACATTAGCATTGATTGTATTATATAGTAATTTATGCTTTGCAGTAGTGTCGTAGTATTTGTTAATTTGCTTGTAGATTAATGTATAAGATGAAGTGGAAGCATGCAAAATTTCGTAAATAGTATACAATGCTATGCTTTTCTCTAGCCCACCCAAGATTTCAGGTCAGGAACCGCCACTGCAATTTAGTGACATACGTTTAATACGTACATCAGTTGCATCTGCTTGTATCTTAGTGATGACATCAAAACTTTAAATGATATTTAATGAGTCGAACGCCATCGTAAAATTCTTAAAATGAGCTCCCAGCTCGCACGAGCTTAATATTGACATGTCGGCTTGGGCATCCAATCCCGGGATCCCGTCCAATTTTATGATCCCAAAATTCCGGCACTGACATGTTCGCGATCCCGGGATTTCGGGATTGAGAAATCTTGAGCAAATCCCGAAAATTGATAGGATTTTTGAAAAAAATCGACTTTTGGAGAAAAGTTAGGGAAAAGTAAAGCAAATCGAGGATTTCAAATTCCTCGGTGAGCTAAAAAAAAACGACTTCTGGAGATAATCTGGGGGAAAAGTATACCAAATCAAGGATTTCAAATTCCTCGGTGAGCTAAAAAAATAAACGATGTTTAGAGATAATCCGGGGAAAAAGTATAGGAAATTGAGGATTTCAAATTCGTCGGCGAGCTAATCCCAATCCCGGGATTGGAAAAAGGCTCCGGTATTGGATACCCTAATGTTGGCTAAGCAATAACGCGGTAAAAATGCAACACGGCGTAGTTTAATTTACTTGATATAAAAGTGGCTATTATTTTTGTTATAACATTGGCAGTTTTGAAACAAGTACATATAGATAGATACAGTTTGTAATCCCGGAACCAGTTTCACGAAGTTCGGTAATTGAGCAATTGTAGCGAGATTCCAATCCCTACTTCCATAATAAATAGTATAATTTGTTGGAATAATGTTATCTCTTTGCGCAATGTAATAATGATGTAAAAAATCAGTAGGCATTTTGTTTTGTCTGGAAGATCTATTTGATAATGACCGAAACGTTTCCTTAGTCCGAAGTCTCGTTGTAATACTTACGCATTATAACTAATATGTACAATAGTAATTCGTGTTTAGCAAAATCTAACATTTGGTTTTACCTTCTGCATAAATCAACCACACTGACAACACAGTCTTGCAACTTGCGTTGCGAAAATTTCACAGATCGAAATAATATCGACTATAAATTTTCTTTTCTTGTTGAATTAATCTTGAATTGATCTTATAATCATGGGTATATTATATATTTTCGACTCAAAAACTTATTATATAAATTTAATTAACAAAACCTACAACATAAGAGATTGTGTATATGTTATTGGTTTTTGCAGACTGTTTTCTCTCTGCACAACCACGATCAATTATTGAAATTCAGTTAATGATAGAATACTAATTGATCATTTTTTACTAGTGTAAACTGTTTTAGGAACTGGTTGTTTTCGCAATTCCAAGTATTAGGTTAGCATATTTTTTGGCTAGATAGTACTTACTGAGAAATCACGTTAGAAAGGGATATAATTTGATATAAAGATATCTACCATTGTCATAAATTATCAAGGAAAATGACAGTTCGCTACACAAGCTCCATGCAGTATCAGTATCATTTACTGAAATAATTAAAATTAAGGACAGTAATCAGCATTTTTCATTTTAATACTTCAATTGTAGCTTCTCTTCAACTTTGAATTATCATTTATTTACTTGAATAATGAACAAATTATATCGCTTCCAGTGGCGGTTCGTGACCTAAAATCTTGGGTGGGATAGAGAAAAGTTTAGCATTGTATACTATTTACGAAATTGTGCATGTTTCCACTGTATATTATATATTAATCTGCAAGCAAATTGACAAATATTACGACACTACTGCAAAGCATAAATTATTATATAATAAAATCAAAGCTAATGTAAGTATGAAATAATAGAATAGTAAAATAATAACCTCAAATTCGTCTCCTTCAAATGAAGTGAACTACCGCGTTTTGTTTCATACAATACAACTTGTCTCTGAATCACTTTGAATACAACGAACTCTGACGTTTACTTTTTAACGAACAGAGATTGGAAGGAGTGATTTTTTATGTATGGGGGGCTAATTTGGATAAGCCCGTGTGACGTATTGACTGCAGGCTGTATACCAAGGTGCAATCGTGTACGATTAGATGACGTTTCTATGGCCAATGGTTATAAAAAAAAATACGTTTTCTAATCGTGCTTGATTGCGCCCTAGTGTAAACTGATTTTTCAAAAAGAGCATTCATTTTACCTCGGAATAATTTGAAAATAGTCCGAGCCAGGTGTTGCCAGACTGGCGTCACGTTGCCTGTTCTGTATGAAGTATGTATAGAGCCATTGCTTCTAGTATATTATCTATGCCATTGCTTTGTTTTATACCGGCTCGGCTTAAAATCGTAATACAAAACACAATCGAGAGTATTATTGTAGGTAGACATAGCATTGTCTTATATTGACAGAGGAAAATCAAAACAAATATAATGTATAAATTTGGGAAAGGTTAGTTACGTTTAGAAATGTATTTATTTTGTTTAGCGGTCGAATTGTTGTTCATTTTTATTCAGTCATCGAAAGTTTTTTTTTCTACACATTTTGGGTGAAAATGCAGGTCGGGCTAAGCCCACCTAGCCCAGTACGTAGAACCGCCACTGATCGCTTCACAACCAGGCCAAAGCTAACAAAAAATAAATATTGAATCTATATTATTTAGTGTCTATTTTTTGTCACCATGTCGCCTCCTAATTAAGCTTATATCAAATAAAAGCTGATATATGAACATCTCTTGATACTCATTCCTTAACCTCTCTTTTCATTAGAGAGGTGAAATAGAAAGATGGAGCTGAGACTAGACTCGTAATTAGCTAATCTCACTTACTATATTATAAATATCGTGGAAATCCATAGATTTTATGTCAAATCAATTTATGAATGTTTCCATAGCAGGATTCAAGCCATTAAGTACTGCGACCGAAGGTCACAACATTGACTACTCGTCTAAAGGCCTGAATAATATCTGCAGTAATCTATTATTAGAGTAAGTTTTGAATTACTTTAAATATTTTACTTAAATAAATTCTGCTATATAAATATTATGTATGTCATGGATGTCCGATATCATTGTTGATACAATTAAATTGTTTTTGTAAAAAAATATTTTTAAATTATATTTTTATAATTAATGACGGCATTAAAACAATTATTACATTACAATGACGCCTTTTAATTTTCTTAGCGATAGCGGAATGTCAAGGTTCCACTTTCCACAGAAAATCAGCCATTGGTAACAATGACGAGAAAAAATTAAAGATCACAAGTTATAGACAGCGATACAGATATTAGGTACCGAATAAAGAGAAATAGCATTAGTGTTCTGAAAATTATCTCATCTGGAATCTTTAGAGGTAGTCAATGAAAGGAATTAAACTAATGATATTATGCTTTACAACATTGGGCACATTAGAGGTGAACTGAGCCAAGTGGTATTATAAAAAAAGTTAGATGCGTTTGTAATATTCTAAACCTCTTAAAGCATAGGTTCCTAACCTTTTTCGGGTGGCGACCCTTTATTATAAAAGCAATGTCACTAGCGACCCCCCCCCCAGGAATATGAAATCCTCGATTTACTTTTTGCCCGGATTGTCTCCGAAGCTCCTTTTTTTTTTAGCTCACCGAGGAATTTGAAATCCTCGATTTGTTATACTTTTTCCCAGGATTGTCTCCGAAACTCCTTTTTTTTTTAGCTCACCGGGGAATTTCGAATCCTCGATTTGCTATGTTGTTAAAAGTTGGCGACCCCCAGGTTGGGAACCCGTGTCTTAAAGTATCGTAAAAGTGAAGTAACCTTAGCTAATACACATTGCAATAATGTTATATCCGTAAAATAAAAATATAAAATTCACCATAGCACCAAGTAAAAACGAGACAGTACTTAAATTTCCAAGAAAAAAGTTTTACCGTTTTACTAGTTGGCTCACTTCACCTCTCGAGGGCTCATAAAAAATCGTTCTAGTAAACGACAAATTAGTGTGATCTCCGAGAAAATTTTATTTGAGAATATTTTACAATAAAAAAACTTTCATCAATTACAGTTTCAATCTATCTATACAGAATTCTTAGGAGATACTGAATTTAAACTAACTAGAGAAACGTCAGAAAATTGTTCAATTAAATAATTGAAATGAAAAAGAACAACAATTTAACTAGTCCTGTCATGCATTAGTTAAATTGTTGTTCTTTTTCATTACAATTATGTAATCAAACAATTTTCTGACGTTTCTTTAGTTAGTTTAAATTCAGTATCTCCTAAGAATTCTGTATCTTCTAATGGCAGCACTGTGTCATTTGTGGAAGACATTTTCCACGAACCGTTGTAAAATATTTTGTTTTGGAGTCTCGCAAAGTGTCATATTTAATATTGGATGACGATAAAATAACGAGACTTGTTATATGTAGTATTTGAAGAAAAATATATATAGTACGGAGCAGGGAGTCTTACCTAGTCAAATCTGTGCTTGAAGCTTTTAATTTTTAACCATAAATCATTCAAAGAGCAAGTCACGTTGAATCAAGTATCCACACTTCTCAAGCGAGTGTAGACTGTGGAGTGACTGTTTTCTGTGCTAATGTTAATTTTAAGTGAGAGAAGACAAATTTAATAATATAAGATGGTTTGCTTTCGGTCATATTGTATTACAATGTAAATAACGATGAAGATTTATTGTTACTTAAAGCTTTTTAAAATGTATGTATTTCTATATTTTTAAGAAACAATTAACGTTTGTACATACATAAATATAATTCTTGTTGATGCTTTTTGACTGGAGCACTGAGTTGAGCTGGAACAAATACCTTGATACCGGATCGGAGAAAATCAAAAAATGGTTCGCTCCAAGCCCCTGGGTACAATGCATTTGTCAACATACTTCATTCATAATGGTTGGCCATTTATGATTCACTGATGTAAAGGAAAGCAATATTAAATAATATTCTCAATTGAAAAATATTTACTACGTCATTGCTTATATCAATTATAAAAATATGATAATTATTAATTTTTAGTTTTAATTTAAGCATCGAGTCTTATCTTATTGAATGTTTTTTCTCGTCTCGAATCATGAAATATACACAAACGATCTCCCGAGAAACAATAAACTCAAAACTATTCATAATTTCCAGAGAATTATACACACAAGATTTGTAATTCTTATTGTCCCTACATCAGTACATGTAAACATGTAACATATTACAGTGAAACCTCGATTCTACGCTTTTCAACGGACCGTAAAAAACAAACGAAAATGCGGAAAAACCGATAATGCGGGAAATCTTCAAATAATACCAAAATATATACAATAGACTTGAATTGTTTTCAGTTTCTCAGCTACAGTTCTAGTTTTATTCATTTAGGCATTTTAGTGGTGAGTAAAAAACATTTGCGAAACGAGATGTGAAGTTTGTGTGATAAGACTATTTTTAGCGAAAAAAAATATCCAACAAAAAGATCAATCGAGACAATATTTGTGACGGGACGATATTTAGAAAATCGGAAAATCGGAGAACGATTAACGCTGAAATTAAAATTGTTATTATGGGGCATGGCCGAGACTGTTAAAAATAAACAATCCATACGAGAAGATGACGAATGCGAGAGCACAAGATTTGCAACGTGAAACATTTCTAAGTCACAGAATTTTTAACACCTCGTTTACTTTTCTTACTCAACTGGTTTTCCTTCTGGAATTTTTCAACGTCTTGAACTATTTTCATTTTTCCAGCTAGAGTTCTTGTTTTCTTGAGAGGGAGCATTTTAGTCGTGAGTTAGAAGAAACGCGAAACGAAATGCGAGGCAAGTCTCCATAACTATGAGCAAATTGAAGAAATATTCAACAAAAACGGTCATCCGGGATAATATTTATGACGAGACCATTATATTTAAACGATAGATCGAGGAAATTGGTAAATCGGGGAACGATTAAAGCGGGATTATTTAAAAGTGTTCTCACCCATAGGTGTTTGGCCGGGAATATGAAAAACAAACGATCCATGCAGAAAACGAATAATGCAAGAACGGTGGATCAGGGTTCCACTATATACTCGTTGGTGACATTGCGCTTTGAAATAAATAAATAATAGCACGAGTTATAATAGATTTGTAAATATCAGTGGATAGTTGAGTATGGAATACCATTTTTTAACACTTTGAACTGTATTCAATCTAAAAATGAATTGATTACAAAAAGAAAGGCAAAAAATCATTTGAGTGTTGACAAATTGTTTCACTCACACACTTGAGTTCAAATCGATTTCTGCAAAAAATATTCATTTAGCCAGGGGTGAGCTGGAGGGGGCTTGGGCGATCCCCTTGATAAATTTCGGCGCGGCCGGCGAGCCCCTTGTTAAGATAAGAAAGTCATTTGTCTCAAAATCAGCACCTAACTGCAATTTCCGTAGATGATTACATTTTATTATTTAACAAGACTTGGTTGCCCTTTTATTTATTTTAAAAAAATACATTAACTTCTGTTGCATAATAAAAGAGACCCTAACTGACCGCATGTGGTTCGCGGGCCACGGTTTATGCATCATCTATATGCCATGACTTGAAGGCATTATGGATAAGATTTACCGAGTCCCTTGTTAAGGTATTGGCACCCCACCGCTGCATTTAGCTAAATTGATCAAATTACATGCCGTGTATGGTACTGTTAAATATTATGAAAAGTTTTCATATTTTTAAAATCATCATGTACATACATAATTATCAGTATTGCGAATGAAAATTTTCCATTGTTATTTACGAATAATAATTATATGATACCTGTCCAATTAGGATTAGGTACTTAAGCTTAGATAAAATTTACGATAATTTTTATATACACTTGATTATAATTTAATTTCTAATGATAACCTGTCTTCTGTGTACTTAGTGTATTGTTTATGACCCGGCGGGAGTGGGCTGGGATAGCTGGTTAGAGCTCGCGCGAGCCCCTTGTTAAATTAAGAAAAAATACATTCACAGGTCAAATCAGTACCTAACTGCGAATACTAACATATATATAAAAAAATATTTACGACGGTTTAAGTATAACTTGAGCATAACTAGTACCTATTTTTGCGTCAAACGAACTCTTTTCGTGTATTATTATGTAAACGATTTAGTTATTGGTTATATGGCATTATTTTACTTTAAATTGTGTGTTGTTACAAAATATAAGTACATATTTAAAGTAATAATGGATTGCTTTAATAATTGTTGCGTATTATCATATAAAAGTGTCACAAAATCCGCTACTTTCCTCGCCAAATAACTCTAAGATTAAGCGAGATCCTTGTTTACGTATTGGCAGCCCATCACTGTGACACCGCAGTTTTTAAATAAGTAATGAATTGAAGACAGTCTGATAGTGAAATGGGCACGGACAATTATGAATTATTGAGCTGGTTGAGCAATTAGGAGTGACATCTTCGAATCTCTATTCCCATAATAAAAATATTGAGTTTGTTCGAAAAGGCTGTTTGATATTAAAGGATTATCTTGTATAATTGAGCGTTTTCCATCGCTGAAGTATGGCCCACCGAACATGCAAGCTGAATCTTTCGACCACGAATTCGCATTACCAAATACTCGATCCACCAATTCATTCGCTCTCAGACACTTCTATACAAAGAATTGTCCGTAATATTGGGTTCCCGGTAAATTGCTCGAATGGAAATTGCTCGAATAACAAGATAATCAATTTGTTTCCGTTTGTCCTGTCTTAACCCTAGTCTTCTATGTTTTCTGGAAATATATAGAAACAGTTTGAGTAACTAATTAATAAGCAGTTCTCGTAGAAACACTTATGTTGAGATAAACTCCATTAAAAGATCATATGTTCCGCATTTGGAGCGAACACGGTTAAAATAAATACTTACAAAAATTATTTTTATATTTCACTCTCTAAACAAGGGTCGCACAAGATAAAAATGAAATTCGTAGAAAAAGTCGTGAAAAATCGTTTAAATAACCAAGCAATTCGAATAATTTGTAATTCGAGCAATTTACCGGCTCCCGTAAAATCGTAATGTTTTCATATTAAAATTATTGTTTTATTCTATATTTATAAACTTATGTGACGGATTTCAAATATTTTTCAATTTAGGAACAGCAAAAGTAATATTAAATGTATATGAATAATTTATGATGAAATTATTGTTTTGTATTGTTAATTTAGAAAGATTGTGTTATAATAGAGCCGATATTTTTGAATTCCATGAATTCCTGTAAACTAATGTCGCACAATGCCATGGGGTTATATTTAATATGTTTTTAATTCAAAAAGAATTAACTGCGAATATACAATTCAGAACCTATTTGATAAGCCTATGTAATATAAATTGATGATGATACGTGGAACCACGTCAACTATATTTGTTTATTTTAACTTGCGAAAAAAAGGTAATAACTTAATTTAAATATATATATAGTTATTTACTTTAAATTTAAACTGCAAAGAGAATGATTGAGTGTCTTCCTTCGTTGAAGCATGCTACCGAACAAACATACAATCATAATGAATGTAGGGGTTTTGGTTACCCCGCTGCACATGAAGTATATAATTCATTGCTAATCATAATATTATGCTTTTGCTAATTGACTGCTTAATGTAAATATTTCAATCACGGTCTTGTATTAATAATATTAACAAATTTTCTTTATTCAAAACATAATCGGTAATTATATAACTACGTGGGTAAATTTGATAATAATTGAATTAAAATGTGATTAAGCCTGAATAATTCATTATCACAATGCACCTACATCCAAAACAACATATTATTTATTTCCTGAATAATTAAACAGCAATGACTGAGAAATAATATTTCATTAATTTGTTGTTGACCTAGGTAATTAATAACATGATTGAGTAATCAATAATAAAAAATTATCACAATTCGTTTGTTTCTTATAACAATGTGCATAAAAATATCTTATACATTATTAATCTAATCTACTTTTTAAAAAACATTTTTAATGATATCTATTTTTACACATGTCATGTGAGTTTATGTAGTATAAGGCAGTGCTCTGCAACCTTTTATCTTCCAAGGCATACCGACGTGTTCTCCAAAATTTCGCGGCACACTACAAGTAAAAAAGTACATAATGTACAGAAATTACATTAAATTGTGTTTATATCTGATACAAACCACAAAAGAACCATATGGATATTTTATAACCATGTCCACTACCAATGTTGAGCACATGTACTCCTAATGGAGATTATATTAAAAGAAAAGTTTCAGATTATTCAGATTTATTTACAAAAAAAGAATCAGTCAAAAGGGCAGCACCAAAGTAGTGAAAAGTCCGTATGTTTCCCATTTCAGTTAAATTTTCAGCATCGGTTATTAAAATGTTTCTAACATTTAGTGGTTAAAGTTATACTAACAAATAAACATTCTGTCGATTTGGGTATACTATATATGTACATATAACATATTCTTCCAACCAAAAAATAATTATTTATGCTTCTCTGCGATAGTGTCTTCAGAAATATTTTGTAGTATATACCAAACTATTAGAATAAGGTACTACGTAAACTTCTAAGAAAAGCGAAAAAACGAATTTATTGAAACTATTATTTCCGTATTTCAGTTTAAAAACCGACATTGCCAATATCAATATGTACTGGACAAATATATCCAAAACTGTCTTTTGATAATATACATACATATAGATGTTAAAGATGCATCTAGATTAGGGAATCCAATCCCGAGCCAAAATGTTGATCCTGGGATTTCGGGATTAGAATTTTTCGATCCCGGGATCCCGGGACTGGTCCCGGGATAAGTACATTTCTTTAAGAAATAAAAATTGGTAATATTGGTGAAAAATAAATTATTCTATATTAAATAACCAGCTGTAAGCTGCCGATACGTTACCAAAAAGCTCTCTTAATCTCAGTTATATGCGATGTAGAGGTGAATGAGTTGATTTTTTAAAAAAAATATGTGAAATAATTATTAAACTAACTTAATATGCATACATTATGTAAAAATACGAAATATAACTTAAAATGATTAATTTCGATAGCTAAAAAAAGCAATTACCTACTTCAGACTGCAAGAATGAAGATTTCTAAAATTTTCGTCTATATACATACATTATTAATAATTTTATTGGAGTAAATAGAAGTTATTTAAATATTAAAATATTCCCAGAGTACCAGAGCATCGATTGTGTCGCCATTTAATCAAAGGTTTCGGTTTACGGTACAAAATTAATGTTTATGATCAATAAATTACACAAAACAAACACTGCCATTGATATCTGGTAACATTCATTGATGTAGAGAACAAAGCGAAAAATAAATTTAAAAATATTGAAATGTGAAGCTAAATAATAACAAACAATAAATATTGTTGACAAATGCATTCAAATACAGTACACGTGTGTGTAATGCTTTAAAGAAACTTAATATGATTGGCATCAAGTTATCTTTTCGGCTGCGACTCTCTCTTATCGAAAACCCTTATCGCACAGATAAAGTTTTAATAATAAAAATGGGCATCGTTTATTGCATATGCTTGAACTGCTGACTTGAAAACCAGCACGTTTCTGTTTTAAAACACAATCCCGAAAGATACGGGATCATGTCTTCTAATCGCGCGATTGAAATGTATCGAAATCTGTACGGGATCCCGGGATTGGATTCCCTAATCTAGATGTCATAAGCATGAACGACTGTTTGTTAAAATTAAATATGAAGTTTTGAACATAAACTTATTCGTCAACGCTGAAATCTGTTCGAATCAAATCTCTGTTCAAATATGTACGTCTCAGTTGATACAATATTGAATATATTATTAATACTTTCGATGGTTTTGGTGGTAACTTTGTGGAAGTTCATTTTAATAGAAAATTTAAATTAACTTTGATTATTTCACGTATTGTGTTACTAACTGTGACACGTGTTTCGCCTCTTTCAGAGGCATCTTCAGACTTACTATCGCAAAGTTTGCTTAAGTAATGAAGCAAGATTGATTCTAACATTTTAAAATTATGAAATTACAAAATGGAGTTTGGGTTTTTTTTCTTTTAAGGGAAGCAATCAATCAGATAGGTTTGTGATTACTTTATTAATTGGAAACAATGTAAGTAATGGCGAACCACCTGTCCTATTAAGAATATTATTTAATAATATTTCTTTTTTGTTAAGAGTTTTATTAATTTCTAAAAATTCTAAACTATTCATCTTTAAACCCTTTTTATTTACTCGGTGGAGTATTTCTAAATTACTAATCTGATTAAAATTATGATTATTTTCTATTAAATGATTGGAAAACTCTTGTTGAACAAAAATTGTTACTTTTTAGACATCTCATATGTTCTTTAATTCTTAGAATAAATTAAAATTAAAATTAAATAGAGTTTTTAATGTATCATCTGTCATTTCTTGGTGACGGTGCATTACAATACATTATAATTATTTTATTTAAAAAAATATTTTTATAAGATCCATTCATACCATGTCGCAACGTGAGCAATGTTTAAAATTACCCATTAACATATAATTGTATATGAATTTATTCGAAAATACTCATGTCATACTGGAACATAGTCATAGCTAACCAAATTCTGAATTTCGACCTAACAGTGAAACACAACACTCGATTATTTTATTCCATGGATTCTTCAATCACTTTACGATTTCTTGGAAGCTAGGCTTCCCAAAAATGTCCGTGTTTATCTATCTCCATTCTGTTTTCAATGTATTCATTGATTTTCTTATTTGAGTGACTTGTTTATTGTTATATAAGGCTCTGGAGATAAACAGTCATTCCTTTGAGAAACATTCATTGATCAATCCTCCTATCAGTGAGAAAGTTTATGTCTTTGGCTCGGTGAGTACTGGCCGAATCCCAAATTAACAAACCTATATGACTACCTCGTAAAAGAGGTGGCATAAAATCGACCCACTTTTTTATAACTGCAAATGGGGACCAGAATTTTCAACGAGGCTGTCAATCTTCTTAGAGACAGTCAATGTCGCTGAAGGAAGCCAGTGTGTTGATGATTTGAATTCTTCTGGGGATGTATTAAATTTTAACGTCACTGTAAGTGCAAAATTTTTAATATCACCCCTGCGCACCATCAAAGTCACTGTTCTTCCGCCAGCAATCATTATCAAATAAAATCTGCCAGCTCAGGAAATAACGTTTGCCGACCCGATCCAACCTTGCGCCTCTTCTAATTTTCCTGGCCGATCTTTCGACAAATGTTAATGTAGTCTGCTCGCTATTTTCGAACCATTCAGATATCCAACATCTTCTTTTTGCAGAACGCCACAAGATTTACGTCCCAGGAGTCCTCCACGATTATTTTTTTTAAAACTTTACTGAATAGCGACTTGTTTACTACGGCTTATTTTAGTGGTAGGGTGTATATTTCAACAATATTTAAAATCATGTAAGGTCATATTTTCGCAGAAATACGATATAGATCAGATTTTTTCAGGAAAATTCGTACGGGGACGTAAATTTTAAGGGTGGTGTACAAAAAGATTACGATTGATGCGGATTAATCACAGCTCTTAAAATCCTACAATGCCAAAATGCAATATCCGGGTCATTATAATTAACACTTCACTTATCTACAAACAATATTTTTCAAAAACATACGTTCGCAGGTCATGTGTTGCCTGCGTTACAAACATTCGTTACATTTCACGTATGTTCAATCAAAATGTCGCGGCTCGTGCCATGACAAGGAGATTGCGCCTGCATGTCTAGCTCGGTATTATCTTTATTAATATAATTATAATGATAGTGGAAACATTTTCACAAAACATCACCCGTGACACTGTTTTTATACCTTGAACTTAGCCTGAGGGGGGTATATCAAATGAAAACAAGCAGATAAGCGATAAGTTTATTTTATTGTTATTACGGTAATAATTTTACGAAGAGCCTATCATTCATAATTCTTTTCAAAATAATATTCCAGCACTTAATTGGCAGTGTAACAAGATGTGGCATAGCAAAAATTGGGCTGATATTTTTTGATCTACCGACTCTAACGTTAATTAAGTTCGCCCAATGCACCTCGTTGATCTTTTAATTCATCAATATATATTGTTGCCAGAGACAATCTAATTGTTGCGCAATGTGGCGTGATACATATCGAGTGAGTTGCTACCTCTAGCGAATCATCAGATTGAACATCCAAGGTGTCGAACTGGCGCGTCGGTTAGCTTTAAAGTAAAAAAGCACTAAATTTGAATCGTTCAAACTATGTACAAGCACCTTCAGTCGAAATCTTAAATTATATTAATAAAAAAGCACTGTTAAGATTCTGCGGTAGCAGTTAGTACAATTATTAGGATAATTGATAAAATCCAGCCCGGAAGTAAAAAAATAGCGACAATATAAAATAATTAGAATTACGAAATGTCATCAAAGTACATCTAGCGTCCAGTATAAAATAAAGTGAGCCAAGTGATTGAATCGATTCAAATTCGGTTAATTTCTGTGATTGAGCATTGATATATTGTTCATAGGTGTCGCTATTTTTTTCAAAACTTTAAATACATACATAAATGCAAATCAAAATAATATTAATGTAGTCAGCTTTATAAATTTTATTTAGAGTGATTTAGAGTTAGAATAATAAATGAACAGTCAAAATTTTCCTGAAGAATCAATATCTTTCTTTAAATGAATGACTTATAGCATTCACCCTCAGTATCGGTTACAAATTAAAGATTTCAATCCAATTATAGGAATATTATAATATATTCAATCAATTTTAACCATTCAAAAAGAATTGATTAATCGAAGAAAGATTGTTTGAATAAAAGATAAAATCATATATTTTTCAATTTTTTTTTCTGTAATTCAGAAAAATAAGGAATTATGTAACTGCTATAATCATTGGCGACCGATCAATCCACCCCTTTTATATGCAGGGGCGTATATTTTTCATTAAATGATAATCAAACCTAACATTTATACCATTCACTCGTTTTAAATTCGTCATGTATTTATTATAGACAATAAAAAACATGAAGAATTTAAAATGAGTGAATGGTATAAATGTTATGTTTCATGAAATAATATTCACGGTCAAATGAAAATCCAAACACTAATTGAAATGAATTTATGTGATGTATAAATAATGTACTTAATGTAAATATATAATTTCGTAATGTATTGTAATTTTTTTTTTTAATTTAAAAAAAATGTATAAAAATCAGAGGTTGGTGTTTACCAAAGTGCGAGATCGGTTGATAGAATTTTAGCAGCACATCACTGCATGTAAGGTAGAGGTATGCACGAGTCTTATGGGCCGGTAAGGACGGTTGATAATCGAGCTCGAGCCAGGCCCGGGTAGGAACTCAATTTAATAGAAAAATATTTCAAACTGTTTATCACATAACAAAAATTTGATATTAAATATTTTTTTACACATTGTCATGAATATATTAACAAATAATTTTTAATTTTTAGCATGTGGCGTCACCATATATATTTTTATTTCAGGAACATAAAGTAAAAAGTCCATTTGTGTGACCTAATTGAAGCTAAATGTGAAAAAATGATAATTTTATTTAAAATTCGAGTACCTAAATGTCGTAAGTTGGATCAAGGAGCAATGGGGTACAAAGTGACCCCAGACAAAGTTACGTAATGTTGACATTGCATCGATAAAGGTATTATTGTGGATTACAACAAATATTAACTAGATATTATTGGTATATAGTTAATGGTTAAAATAAGAAGGATTTTGCAATGCGAATGCACCCCATAGGAACCCAAAGGTTAAGAATGATCAATCGGTGGTTTAAGATCGGCAAACCAGCTTAAGTAGTGATACTTTCATTTTTTTAGACAATAACTCAAAGTTTAAATAAAATCATCACCAAGTGAGATAGCTACGTGACGCCTGGTGAATTTTTAAACTTGCTTTGTGCAAATAAATAAACAATGTATTGAGATTATTGTATTCGTACTCACAATACTAGGACAGGCATAGGGAACCTGCGGCCTTTTGGAATAAATGTAAATTCCTGACATATTCTGACCGTAAATTCCTGTTTCCAGACAAAGATTCAATTGTCAATGTTTACTGCGGCCTTATGTCGAATCAGAAAAATGAATGTGGCCTTTAGAGAAGAAAAGGTTCCCCACCCTTGTATTAGGATATTCTTACACATTTTGAAAAACAATAAGACATTGTATATAGTAAAGCGGGTCATTCTGTCAATAAATTTTTGTTATTGTGTTTGTGATGTCTAAAATTTTCTCCCACCACCTTTTGGATCTGAAAAATGGGGCGTAGGCATAAGCGATTATCTAACTATTAGTCCTGTCCTAGCCCCACTCTTTCCGAAAAAGATAGGTTGAACAACTGACCTATTATCAGTTTTTATAGACAAACACTCTCAATAAACTCCATTCAAAGTCCGTATTATACTTTTCATTGGAAAAAGGAAAAAATAAGGAAAACCTACAGTACAGTAAGTAGTAAAGAGATCATGTTTTATACATAAATCAAACAAGTTTATGCGAGACAGCTAAAATTTTAATACAAATATTGTAGACTTTCAAACCCCGCATGCAGAGGAGCAATGTTTCAATAATGAGAGCATATCTTATTATGTTAGTGGCACTATTCTCTCATTCCCTTTGGCACTTCCGAGTTTAAAAAAATCGAATAAAAATTAAAAGCCATCAATGTCGGTGACTGCATTACACATCACTCCTCAAAATGAAGCCTTCTCCCACATGTATTACAAACCCATAAAATTACTAGGATAATCACGCGCTAGTCAGTGCAAGGCATGTTATATAAAAAAAATTGATCACTTTCGTAATGCAAATGAAATAACACCCTTGTTTACAATAAATAAAAATTGCCACTTCTATATTGTATTAAAATCCTTAAATTTGTCAGATTTACATCAGTAACTCAAGAAACTGCATCTGTATTCTTTCGAGATGTATTAATGACAGCTGTCTCATTTAGACCAATCGTGAAGGAGTAGAAACTGTTTCGATTTTCTCAGCAGAGTATGCTCCCCCCTTATGGCACACTTTTGCTCACATTTTCAGCATGTTTGAACAGGAATTTGATGACTGTTGAATCGAGCTAAACTTATAGGCCCAGCTACGCACTCGGTTGATCTAAATGATTCTTACGTTTATGCAAACGTATCAGTACTTTCTTTTCCTCCCATTTTGAGAAACACTCACCAAAACATCCTTCACACCTGTGAAATTCTGCTGGAAAATGATGACACCCAATATGAAGACTGATGGAATCAGCAGTCTATAATTGCTTTTGCAAAATTCCACCGACTGTTACACTGGTAGAGATTGAAATAGTTGACTGTTACAAAGAGCCTCAGCATCAGTACTATGCTAAAAAAAAACTCATTTTTAAAACAATCGATGCTTCTTGGTTCATGTAATGCACTTGGTCATTTTATTAATTACCGACATGCAATGTCATGTGCCAGCTTAATTATAAATTGTCACAGCTGGATCAATGAAGTAATAATTTTCAGTACTGTGGGAAATACTATGTACTTCAGGTTGAGAGCATCGCTATTAAAAGCATAATATATTTGACACTCGGTAGCAATAAAAAAAAACAATATAAAAGTTTATTCAAAGATCTTTATTGAATACCAAAATTCTTATAATATTAAATTTACGCCACCAATGCTGATGCAGTGCTGGACTCGTATTTCCAGTTGGGAGGGAGAACACTCCTGGTTTTGTAGTAACGAGCTAGACGGTGGATTCTCGATTCGACTAAAATTAGTCTGAATTTGCTGTCTTTGTCTTTCCTGTTGCGTTCTAAATGCTTCCTGATGGCAACAGCTTTCTTGATGAGGTAGTACAGGTCCTCGGGAAGGTCGGGAGCTTGTCCGTTGGCTTTCATAATCCTCAAGATTTTCTTGCCTGTGACGAAACGCACCTGAGCGACGCCATGTGAATCCCTCAGAATCACACCTGGAATTATTAGGAAAATAATACAAATTATTCGAGTACAGTGAAAGAAAGTATGTACGAGATAAATACATTAACCCTCCAAGGACGAGCGTCACCATAAACACCGTTCTCTATTGATCCCACTATTCATCCTTTTTCTACCTGAATATCGTTGCTTTCACTCATATTTGGTTAAGAAGGGTACAGACTACAGTTAGTCATCAGCCGTGGGGACAGAAACGGCCTCCAAAAGCACATGTGATTTTTTGAATTTACTTTTTGAAACTGTTAGTTATTTTTATAAAAACATCAAATTATTTACATTTATTTTGCTAATATATTTGTATTGAAAAAAGCTCTCGTCTCTGGAGGGTTAATTAACTTTTAACATAGAATATTTAACCACTTCCGCGGCGTTCACACGAATACTTGTAAAAAAAGTGTTCAAATTTCGGCGCTCACGCAAATGCGTGTGATAACCGAAGCGCACCCATAGGAACATTTTAAAATCGTTGTTCAATTTTCGGCGTTCACGCAAATACATGTTTCATACAATTTCACGATATTCAATTTATATGGGTTAGCTTTGTGGAATTCGTATATATTATGTAAAAATTCAGGAGGAAAATCTTTAATAAAAAAATACGACTTTGAAAGGTTAAAAAAAAAAATTAAATATTTTTTTTTTAAATAAAAATAATATTTATATGCTTCAAATTAAAAGAAAATAAAAATAGTTTTTTTGGAACATTTTTGCAAAAATAATTCGCAGGGGAAGTGGTTAAAGCTGAATATTTTAAGAATAGCACAAAATCAAAAACAACTAGAAATAATAAATATTTTCCATAGTAAGCATATCAGGTTATAAATAAGTTGTTGGAAGATCTTTGAGGTTACAATCAGTGAGGGTGGATCTCTGAATATTTTTAATCGATGAAAGATGAAATCTTGTTGGCTAATATAATAAAAGTTTTTTTAGAATTCTTAGAGTGCCACGGAGAACTGCTTTGATTGCCAGTCATTTTTTGTTACAACAGGCCTCGGATGAATTCACGCATTTGTACCTTATTCATCAACCACAATTTAAAAACATTCAATATATTAACCGTTCAATCCCAGTTGATGAGCTGTGCATGCGGATCAAAAACCATTCCCAAGCATGGATGAGTGCTCAGCACCCAAAAACAATGCCTTTTTTCTATATATAATGAAGCAATAGTTAACAGATTTCACTCAAAAAACTTGATGAGTATCGAAAATGTTATCAATTGATAAATTGAACATTTTTTGTGAGTGCCTTCGAGTCGGCAGCCGGAGCTTTAAAGAGTTACCTGTTAGGCAGTTCAAGTAATATTTTTAACTAGAAAAATACTTGACAACCACTGGTGTCTTTCCCAAATGTACACCTAAATGTTTTTCAAAACAAAACAATCTTTTAATTAATGTGTTCTAGCTGAGTGTAATTATAACATTCATTGGAACCGAAAAACAAAATTCCAGTAGCTTTCAGTGTTAAATTTTACAGGATGCGCAAAAAACGTGTTTTGATGATTTTGGGCCATATGCAAATTACGAATTATACACAACCTTGAAGTGCACGGAAACTTCTAAACTGGTGTTTAATTGACATGATCTAATATTAATTTAAGAAATTGTCTAGGAAAAACCTTAATTTCAGTCTTTTTTCTTGGTTTTAATTTTTTACAAGGTCATCTTTTTCAAACTTAAAAGCTAAATTTAGATACTTATTCGACATTTGCAGCTTACATCCTTTTGATTGAATGTGTATCAAGTTTGATACATTGTGGTTATCGAAAAAAAAGCTAATTTGAAAAACTGTGGGTTACGTCCTTTTTCCTTTCCAGTCGATATATATATAAACAGTGCTTTTTTTAAAAAAAAAAGTGCACTGACACGATGGCCATGTTGAATTAAACGGCACGGACTATTGGGGCGAAAAACTTCACAGACTAAGCTAAAAACAACGCCACGATTTAAAATATTCATTGAAGCATCCCGGAAGCACATTAAAATCACACATTATTATGAAGAGCACTGATAAATAAATTGGTAAATATGTCATTTAGTAGCACCAAGTAGCACCGACTATTGCGGCGAAAAACTTCACAGACTAAGCTGAAAACAACGCCACAATTTAAAATATTTTATTAAGGGCTTGATAATCGCGTTAAAACCACACGTTAAAAAGAAGAACACTGATAAATTATACAAAATACGAAATCTTCACCTCCATTATTCGTAATGGCCGCTCGTGCGGCAATAGTCGAGGTGCTACTTGGTGCTACTAAATGACATATTTGATTTTAACGTGTTTCCGGGATGCTTCAATGAATATTTTAAATCGTGGCGTTGTTTTTAGCTTAGTCTGTGAAGTTTTTCACCCCAATAGTCCGTGCTCGGAAGTATGGCAATTTTACCAAAACGGTTCGTTGCTGTAAACCAAGTCGTAAACACATTCTACTGTATATACTAAGAATGTTTAAGTTAAATAAAATGAAATATCTACTAGTAGAGAAAAGCAAGATTTTTTATAAGCACAGATTTTATTAATAAAACTAATTAAATCAAATTATGTAATTGAACTATATAGTCTAGTATTCGTTATGTTGACCATTAATTTAATACACTACATGGAGAAGTTAACACAATTATAGTTGATAAAATATTCTTGATTTTGACACAACTGAATAATTCATATATGACAAGACTATTTGTTGAAGATAAGCAATTTAGAGAATCGATTTGTGAAAGTTTGTCTCGCAATTGGCTAACATTATGTCGAATATTGATAATTTCGGGCAATGTTGCAGAAGACGGTCAATTTTCTTCAGATTGACAGTAGACCTTCAATGAAAAGAATTACAAAACTATATAACCATAACATGTTAGGATTGCTGAATTGGAGAATGAGAGCGCCAACTGCAATCTTTCATTTAAGATCGTTTGAAAATTGCAAAAGGAAATGTCAATGGAGCATACCGATTTGTGATGGGGTCATTCCTTTCTTTCCGTATTTGACAATTTCATCGCGCACGTGATCGGGGTCGATCTTGAGCCATGTTGGCACACTTCGACGGTAGGGGAGGGCTGATTGGGATATACCCTTGCTGAAACATAAAAATATAACAAGTTAACCCCTGACATCCATGTGGCCACAAATCACCACGCGGTTTTGATTTGTTTTGGTTTAACGTCCTGTATGCACATCATAACAGTTGATAAGCGATATTTATTGAATTATCCATAATGATTGGGACAATATTTCAGTTAGTTGACGATTTATTTACCCAGGAGCATGCATACGACCCATTTTAGCGACCGGTTGAGGCTATTTTCACTTAAAAAGGAAGACGTCGATGTTCAAAATGGCGGATGCTGAACGGTTTCGTTAAAACATCGAACGCACAATGATTTTTTATATGGTAATATTGAAAAAGGTAGGTAAATATATTAAAAATTATAAAACAAATTAATTTAACTTAATTCATAAATGAAATTGTATATTGATATCGTAGTTGGTGTAAAATTTGCAAAGAAATACTGCAGTATATTTGTATTTTAAAAAAATTCACAAAGATTTTTTCAAAAAAAATATATTTATTTTACAAGGTTACTCAAGCGTTTTAAACATTACATTATTTATTTTTAAAAGCCACTCTTCATAAATTAAAGTAAACATAAGAAAATGTTAGATTCAAGTTTGTAAAATTAAGACCTAATGATGTTTGATCAAGTTCGTATGATTAAAACCTATTTTTGAAATTTTAAAAAACCCACGCACATCAGTAATTTTACAATAGAAAGTTATATATTCTAAAAGTTATATTTTATTTTATGTCTAGCACAACAATGCAGTATTCCATTTTTTTATCACACGCTAAAAAAGCGCCAGCGTGTTTACAAAACACTTGATGTTGAACATTTGTTTTTCACCCTGATTTAATATTTTCAACGGAACCGTTAACAATGTAAATATAATATACTTACCACGTAGACCAGTGTTTCCCAACCTTATTTGTGCCACGCTCCACTTCAACCCTTCAAAAATTTCCAAAACCCTCTCCCAGTCAAAATCTTATAGCTGGATCCCAAAAAAAATCGTAAAAAATTTGTTACTTCCAATAAAAAGTGCACATATTCAATATTATTTTCAATTTTACTTTCGTAAATAAATACATATGTACCTATATTATGAAACGAGTAAAACTTTCATAAAAATCATTAAAAATAGTACAAAACTTGAGCTTTAAGTGAGTTGCAAAAAGTTTTTAGTTGAGGTACTAATTTGGTCAATTGAATTGTAAATCTCCATGGTTTGTGATATTCAGGCGATTCCCTTTTTTCTATAACAAATAATTTTCAGCGCTAAAACCGCGCTCAACTTTATGAAAACAGTAATTTGCTGGTTAAATTTATCATAATTGGTAATTTTGTTTGTAAAAAATGTAACAAATATTAATGATTTGCGCATTGTCCCAAACCATTGAAATTGCCCCCAAATGGGAAACACTGACGTAGAATATTTGAGAAAAACACTAAAATTCACTAAATAATATATTTTTGGGTGCTCAATACATAGACTAGTATAATATGACACAATATTACTAAATCGGAAAATAAATATTTAATGCACATTTACAGCCTTGAATTAAAAAAAAATTGTCTCGTAAAAAAAGAATATACTATCCGAAGATAAGATTGATAAGGATTCGTGTACAAATTTTTGAAATTCAACCGAAAGGAAAATTTTGTTTGGCAACACTGAAAAACGTAGCGTAAAATTTTGTAAAATGATTAATAAAATAAAAATGGCCGTCGCATAGAAAAACTGCGAATCGGCTTGGCTGTCAACATAAAAACACTCATATTTTTGTCTTTATTGAAAATTTTAGATGTTGTAATATTCTATTGTATTTCATCGCATTTAGTTTTGTAGCCAGAAATATTTAGTTCCCAAGTTATGTGTATAATATATTGAGAGTTGGCACGAAATTGTTTGCCATTTTTGATCGTAAATCTGTTATGCTTTCTGCTCGTCTGTTGTGACTTCCCATTTAGTTCGATCCGTTCGCGTATCAAATGAGTCAATATTCATTAAAGTTTTAACACACAATGAGCAGCGACAGCAGCGATGAGCCGCTATCTAGCCGTTGTAAACGAAGGAAACGCATTCCTTCGTCGTCTGACGAGGATACGCCGATAGCGCGGCGTAAACGACACAGAGTAATTATCGCATATAAAATTAAAGCATTAATACTGTTCTCTGATAGTGCTGTGTTTATATTTATCGTTTCGTTGCAGATTTTGACGGATAGCGACGATGATTCGGACAGCAGTGTCGGTCCTTCGACGTCGAGGCGTTCCGGCGGGGCCCTGCCTCTCGACTCGGATGATGCCAGTACAGAGAATGATTCTATAACAGACTGGGCTACGGACGCTTCCGACAATGAAAATGAAAAGGAAAAAGCGCCAATAAAGCAAACTGACGCAGCCGTTCCTGCAACTGCTGAGTGCCAATCTGACAGTTCGGACGGTAATTCGGAGAAGTGTCCGATTTGCCTATTGTCGTTTTCCAATCAAGACATAGGCACCCCTGAAACTTGCGAGCATTTGTTCTGCTCCGATTGTATTACAGAATGGTCTAAAAATGTAAACACATGTCCCGTGGACAGATTGGAATTCAAAACCATTTTGGTGCGGCGGAAGATCGGGGGCAAGGTTATCAAACGGATCCCCGTAAGTTCCCGCACACCTTCTGAAGATTATTTATTCCAAGAAGAGCCAACATTCTGCGAGGTAAATAATTTATGATCAGCTATCAATTAAGTGATTTTTAAGCTCAAAACCCTACAAAATATCCATGTACAATAGAGTTTCAAATCAAAATTAATTGATTGTGATATTTGAGTAATATAATTGTTAGTTCGTTTTCATCCGCGTGAGATTGGTTACAAAATATTTTTTTGTACATTAAATCAAAAGGATGTTACAGTTTTCACTTAACGACCGCGGACGCGTATTTGAGTCTTTGAAAAACAAAGGTTGCTGGCCGGCGGACTCATTTATGCGTATAGGCGAAGTATCTGGAAGCTAAGAAAATTAAATTTTGTAAAGATATCTCAATTTGTTTACAAATTATAGTAAATTTAGTAAAATTACAATTTTTGAGAATTTTTCGCAAAATTTTATTTGCCAGGTGAAATTTTATAAAAAAAAATTTGAGGTCGTTAAGCTGTTATGAAACATGCTATTAATCTTTATGATTTGACATTTTAAGACTATATTCTCACCATTCTTCGAAGTGGCAATTTAAATTTTACTTTATGCATTTTGGGTGCATTCACAGTTGCCCATCAAAAATTGCATGTATAACACAACACGTAGACTGAATTATTGTGATACATTTTTCCATAACACAGTATAAAGAAATATTGTTAAATTAAAGAAATAATGAACGTAACTCCATAACAAAGAAAAGCTAGTTGAAATGTTAGATGAACCTATCGAGACTAAAAACACAGCAAGAGATTGGGGTGAAACACCTCTATGATTCACATTCAATATAATAAATGTCCTTTTGGGATAAGCTGATCAATAGGGATTGAATTACAGGTAAATCGTTGAATATTGACCTTCGGTAAATACCAGAAAATTAAAAAATTAACTGTTAATTACTGAAAATTTTATGTCGAGTTTAAGAATGATTCAGGCATATTGTAACAAAAAATGGAAGTATGCATTTGGAATGTGGAGTTTTTTTTTCAACTCTAGAAACATTGAAATACCCAGGGTGTCATCTTCCATTCATCGTCAAAACAACCATACTCGGCAGCTATAATATGGTTAATACTATTTGATTATCTTTTCTTCATTGGTTATATATTGTTATTCTTAATACTTTCCATGGATTCGGCGGTAACTTTGTGGAAGTTCATTTTAATATAAAATAACTTAGATTATTCCACGTATTGTGTTACAAACTGTGACACGTGTTTCGCCTCTTTCAGAGGCACCCTCAGACAGACTTACTTTCACAAATGCTTGCTTAAGTACGTACTTTTAGTAAATTTCTCATGTTTATTCACAATTATCATTCAAAAGCCTCATATATTGAGGATGGTTTTGTGGTTTATCTCAATCTTTTCGCTATATACATTTTAGTGTTGGTAATATTTGACGAATGGGTCTCTATTATATGACGTCTTCTATATTTATAGTGTAATATATGTATGTAACGTGAGTCTAAAATAATAGCTGGGAATTATAAACATTATTAAAAAATCCCTCAAAATATCGTGACAAATATTGTGACAAATTATGTGTTCATATTTGGTAGGATGCTTTTACTAGTAACTAGCTGACCCAATGAACTTCGTTACGCCTAAGAATCAATAAGTGTTATGTTAACTTGATAACTTGAAACATGATGACTACTGAGCCAACCTTTAGTTGTTAATTGTGCGGTGGAAAGCCAGGCAGATCCAATGAGTTTAAAAATTCAGTTGGATAGTTGGTTGCTTCGACTTCGTTTGTTACACGGTCGATAGATTTGAAGGAATGTAGTGGACCAACGATTTGATTTTGAATTGTGAAGTTTAAATGATCCACATCTTTGTTCTTGGCCGCAAGAATTGCTCGTTAAGTCAACCAATTGTGATTTTTGTGATTAGATGTTTGGGAACATTTTGTTGATGAAGCCGTCCTAAAATTCGGCAGAAACGAAATCAATACGTTCGATTTGTCAACAGGAACACGGTCGTTACCGACGATAGTCGAAGATCGTTTTCAAACATAAAGCGTTTTTCTCTTCTCCTTCTGGGCCGAGTTAATAATCCTCAAATTCTCATGACTATTAATTTACATGCTCCCAATTTATTCTTACATGGGCGAAACTATGAGGAAAAACTTTTGTTTCTAAAAACTTATACCTCGCTTAAGAGGTATGAGTCACCAGTTCCAAGGGCCAATTTTTAGTGATAGTATTTGTGAACTGTTTGTAAAGTTTTACTATTTTATTTCTTGATTTTTATGTTGATTTTGATGTATTATGTAGTTTTATTTTATATTTTGTCTTATTATATTTTTCAAGTACATGGCGAATTGGCGTCAGCTGTTATGTCATGTACTGTAATTTTAATTTCTTACAATAAATAAATAAATAGATAGTCAGCAATTGCTTGGAGAAATCTTCGGCAGATGGATCGTTTAGCAATGCAACTCGCATATTTGTCGTCAGCTGAAGTTTCTTCACATAGCGCCAGAGTTAATGATTTGTGGCAAGCGTTTATTTCATCGGCAGCGGTCGATCTTGGAATGACTGGTAGTGTTTGGCGGAAATCGCCAGATAGCAGAATCATTGCGCCTCCAAAAGATCTTAAGTCATTGCATAGATCTTTCATAGTTCGATTGAGTGCTTCCAATGCGCATTTTTGCGCCATTGTCCATTCATCCCAGGTGATGATTGTATTTGCCACCAAAAAATTTGCCATTGCTGAGTGTTTCACAATCTTGCATGTCGGTTTTTCAATGGTTTGAAGATTTAATGGCAATTTCAACGCTGAATAAGCCGCTCGGCATCCTTCTATCTACGTGGCCGCTATTCCAGAAGAAGAAACTGCTACAGAATTTTTTTACCTCGCACGAACAGTGGCCATAATCAATGACATGAGGAATGTCTTCCCAGCTCCACCGGGCGCATCGAGGAAAAATAACCCACCATTTCCATCATCAATTACCTTCATTAACGTATCATTCATTTCCTTCTGTTGAGGTTTCAACAGTGGTACATTCGTTCAAACTGATTGGTTCAATGCATCTCGATCATATTCACGTTCACGTTCCGATTCTCGATTGAAAGCGTCGTTCATTTTCTTTTGTGCAAAGTATGCTGTGTATCTGCTTTCTACTCAGTTTTGGTTTGGCTAGCGAGTCGTCAAGAGCCCTAATTTTTTTTTTTAAATATCTGGAGAGTGCATTTACATCATGTTTTCTATACGGTAGTGATGCAACTAAAGTGACGATGATAACAAATAAATACCATAATTGATTCTGATCCACGTCAAAACACCAGAGAGATTACACCTTAAAAATGGGAATCAACTGCATTGCATGGTTATAATTTCCAAGGTTTCACCATGATAACTCGCAACCACATGAATGGTGACAATAATATTGCAACACAAGTTGATAGAATTGAATTAGGAAGTAATGAAGCATCCACAATATTCACCAAATCTTGCTCCATCGGATTTTCACTTATTCGATTATGATCAATACGGATTCGCCACAATTTTTTTTCTTTCTTTAATTGTGGAAGTCGAAAAATCCCTGGATTAGTTTCTTGCATCCTAGTCTCGTGATTTTTATACCAAAGGAATAAACAAGCTTACGAAAAGATGGGAAACTGTTATAGCTAACACAAAAAAGTCTTTAAAATATACGTAATAACTTTTATAGCAACCCAATAGCAGTCTACTGTATTGTTATTGTAGTCAAAATGTGTGATTTTATGAGTGTCGTGTAATTGTGGTGACAAAGTAGAAAAATGTGTATTTTTTTTAAATTCGTAGGTATGCGAATCTTCTGGTTCCGAAGAGACGATGCTGCTATGCGACACATGCGATCTCGGATTTCATATGCACTGTCTTCAACCTCCTCTCAATGAAGTGTGTATTATTCCATATTTTTTTTTATCATTGCACATACAAAATATTTTGAATAATTTTTAAACGCCTCCTATAATAAAAACTAGTAATAAATTAAAAATACATATTAAATACTCGCTCGGTTGAATATATCTTTAGGTTCGTGCCAAATTTTTGGATATTTGATATTAGTCGGCTTTACACACAGGCGCTTTCACTTGCGATCGAGTGGTTTGTATGCTTTAAAACGAGAGAGAACTGGAACACAACTCGATTGCATGTGTAAACGCCTGTGTGTAAAACCAGCTATTGGTATTTCTGAAGCTGACTATGAGCTATGTTGAAAAATATTTTCGAGTGTGTGAGGTTTGGATCTCCTCCGATATTGAAAAAAGTTTTTTAGATGACAATTTCACAACCTCTGATTAATTTTTTTAATATATCTTGTATGTTGGCTCATTAATAAACGGTAAGACATAATTTCTTAAAATTTATATTGTGCACAGTTTTGAACATTTCTTTTTAAATCAAAACATAAATATTCATTTAATGAATTTGCGAATAAATTAATAAAAAGGTAGTCATCATCGGAGGTTTCGCATCAAAGCGAGAAGAGGCCGATGAGACCTTTTCCGCACTGACGACTGGTCTCTGAGAACCTGGTTGCCATCAACAAAACCAGTAACCGCAACCACGGGCGTAAACGCTAATTTGATTTCTTCCGCCTCATGGTTGCTAAAGACCAGTCGTGCAGTATATAAGGGGCCTTATGAATAAAAGTGTCACCCGAATCGCCAACACTCATTGTATTCCGTACAATGTATATTTCGCCGAGGGATGTCTTAATTTATCTGGACCAAAAAGTATAGAATAAATGAATGAAATAAGTGCACAAATAATTAAGAGGAATAATAATAAATAGATAGTAAATGGTCTTTCCTTAATTTAAATCACCAACATCAAAATTTGTCAACGGAAAAAATCCCAAAAAAGTATTCAAGATTTCGTATTTCAATTTATTTAAAAACTTCACTCATTTTGTCATCATTTAACTTAACATAAAACAAAAATGTGAAATTAAAAGCAACATTATGAATTGATATAGTCAGATTAGGCAAAGTCCTGTCCTTGAAGATACTGCAATGTAATAGAAGATTAGCTGAAACTCAGTTAAATATTTGAGATAGGTGTTCAATAATGCGGACATTTATGCAATGCGTTTTTATAACATACAGCCGTTCACAAGTTATCCGTTTTTTTTTTAAATATACCTGTACCGGTTAGTTGGGAATATTATTAGTATCCCAACAAAACGGTTTTAATAATACAATGTTTGGTAATACGAAAACTTGGGAAACAGGTCCCGGAGAATGAATGGCACTGCCCGCGATGCTCGCTTCGAGAGCAGCCGGCGGAGGACGGGTCCAGGAGACGGGCCGCCAATGCGTCGGAGGCCTCTTCCTCGCGGACCGCCTCTCGCGTCTCCCGCATGCGCGGCGCGAGAAGCGTTCAGTCATTGGGAATCATCGATCTGGAGGCTCCTTCCACGTCGCAGCAGCAGATCGCTCGTTTTGCCGCTGCTGTGAGTGCCACCATCGGTCGTCGAACCGCCGTCAGGTCCACTTCGGTGCGAGTCCGGAAGAGAAAGCGGAGGAAGCGGCGATCCGCACGGGCCGTCGTCGTAGAGTACGAACTCAAAGACGGAGAAAAGTTTCCCATCAAAAGGAAGAGGGCCAAAGTTGTTCGGCGGCGCAAGAAGAAGGTGACGAAAACTTTTCTGTTGATTGGTTGCTTTGAAGGTGTAGGAAAACGTCATCATCGTAGTGTCATACAACATTCACAAACGTCTTTACTATCGCATAAGAAGCAAAGATGAATCAAAACTAAAAATATATCTTTAAAGAGTTTGTAACGTTTGTTAGAAATTGTAACGAATTTTACTTATATTTTTTCTACAGGTAACTTTGGGTACAAAAGCATTTTATAACTGATACATTGAATTATTTTCATCATCCGATTGACACATATTTACTTAATACAACAAATCTTCATATTAATAGCGCTAACTGTAGGTCCTGCCGTGGTATTCGCCCAATGATAACGGTTTATTTTGAACAGCAAATTTTCGAAATGTTGTTCTATCCAATGGGAGCGGCTTATTTTAAACTGCGCGTGAATATTCAGATATCGCCACGTTCGAAAATTCTTGGTGTAAAGCTGAAGTATTGCATCTCCATAGATCATAATATTCCAAAATTTTCGAATAAACAAAAACTTTAATTCGACTATTGCAAACTGTGATTATAGGGCTATAGAAATGAATTGTTGGATCGTGTGAGTCGATGTGAGACCAATATTCTTTTTAAGCTAATTTGATCAATTGAATTCTTATGATTAAATCTTTTCACGTCTGACCCTGAAAATCTTTTTGAATTCTTTAATACATTAAGAATATTCGAATTATGATATGGATATATCATAGAATAATTTTTTGCTTTTTTCATACATTTGGATAAAATGTGCAATTGAATTTTTGATTTTTATATATTTTTTCATATACTTGATAAAATCTATTATAAATATAATTTTATTTTTTCAGATGTATGAGAATATATTTTGACTATTTTTCATACATTTGGATAAAATTTGCAATTAATTTCGATTATCCTATATTTCATTAGTCGACATCCTCCACTGTTTTTGACACACTATTCTTTTGTTTAAAATAAAAACATTTTGTTTACTATGGGTCGAATTCTTTTTTCTTAATTTAAATTTGGTTCAGACGTAAATTTTGATTATTTACTGTGAAATCCTGTTTAAACACGTCCAGAATTCACGTTTTTCCGTTATTTGCGTGTTTTTTTTATTTTAATTCTTAAAGAGGACTGGGTGTATTCTTAAAAAAACTATTTAGGGAATTAATTTAGCTAAAAATTTCTGATTTAATCAATAAATTTGATTTTCCACGCCAGTAAATATCTGATTTATCAAAAATGCAAAAAAATCCCCCCGTTGAGGGCAACGGGCTTATAAATTATTTTAATAAATAAATCATTAAGTCATATTTGTATTAAATATTTAAAAATTGGGCCGCTAGCTCTGCACATACCATACCGCTCCCGTCTGCGATTGAGTACACATTGCATGAGGACATATTTAATGTCAATTTGGTTAAAACTAATATTTGTGACCCAGCATTTTCTGCCATGATAATGATACAGTCGTTAGCTTATTATGATTGTATAAATTACCATCTTGCTTACTATTTTTCTTTCAATAACCCATTAAATTTTTAGTTAGTGAGACGTCGATTCTACGTTTTTCAAGGGACCTTAAAAAACAAACGAAAAATGCAAGAAATCTTCAAATAAAACAACATAAAAACCTATTTATATATAAGAATATATATGTATTATATTTAAATTACTTATCACTTTAGTTGTTTATTTGCAGTTTGGCACATACACTTTCTCTTCAAACTCGTGTACTTTTCTAAATTAACCCCTTTTGCTATGTTGACTCGTTTTTCTCTTTTCAACGTCATGAATTGTTTCCAGTTTCTCAGTTACAGTTCTTGTCTTCTTCATTTAGACATTTAAGCGGTGAGTTAGAAAAATTCGCGAAACGAGATGTGAAGTAAGACTCTTTATGAGCGACAGTCATAATATTTTTGATAGAATGATAACATTTAGATGATAAATCCGAGTAAGATTAACGCGAGAGTACTTAAAATTGTTATTAATGGCTTGGCCGAGGCTATTAAAAATAAACGATCCATACGGAAAGATGAAAAATGCGAGAGATTTTCAGAGTTCCACTCCACAAATGTTAATAGTTCTTAATACTTAGTAACCCATTTGCAGTTTGGGACTTTTATAAGTTATATAATTTTAACAAAGACCCCTCAAACTCGTGCACTTTTCTCACTCAACTGGTTTTTCTCCTGGATTTTTCAATGTCTTTCCAACTATTTTCAGTTTCTCAACTAGAGTTCTAGTTTCCTTTATAGGGGGCATTTTAGTTGTTAGTTAGAAAAAAACGCAAAACGAAATACGAGGCAAGATGTTATTTAGCCGGTAGATCGGTATAATATTTATAACGGGAACATAATATTTAGACAATAGATCGAGGAAATTGGTAAATCGGAGAACGATCAATGCGGGATTATTTAACATTGTTCTCATGGGTGGCCGGAACTATGAAAAATAAACGATCCATGTGGGAAAATGAATAATGTGACAATAGTAGATCGGGGTAATATTTTTGGTGGATGATAATATTTTTCAAAAGGTTCATAACTTTTTTGTTATAAACCAATGGCTGGTTTTTCAGAAGGATTTTTGATAAATAGGCAGTTTTATATTATAATATTTATATATGTACATAGTATGAATATCGACTGTGGAAAGGAAAAAGGACGTAACCCACACATCAAATTTTACAGGAGGCGCAAAAACGTATTTTGATGATTTTGGGCCATATGCAAATTATGAATTATACACAATCTTGAAGTGCACAGAGACTTCTAAACTGGTGTTTGATTGACATAATCTAATATTAACAGCTTAACGACCGTGGACGCGTATTTAAGTCTTTGAAATCCAACGGTTGCGAGCTGTGGACGCATATACGAGTCCTACGTCATACACTCTATTGTATTGAAAAATCACTTGGTTAAGATCGAGTTTGATTTCAAATGTTAACGAGAGATGGTAGGGTATCATACACATTAACGCAATATTTAACAACAAAAAAATCAATATACTAAAATATTTCGTAAAATTACCCCTAAGATGGTAGACGTTTATTTTTTCAGGTGTGATTTTTCATAGTATTATTTTACGTTCTGGTAAAAGTTTTATGTTTAAATCGTTTCTGGTTTGTTTCTCTGATTAGCGACGAAATACATACGTAATATTAGCAGGGTATCATGATGCCCAGATGCTCTTCTAGGGCCTCTTAGAGGTACGAACACACGTATCGTAGTATTTTTTTACACCAAATTGCCTTGTGATTTATTGCTAGGGGGGGCGGCGTTTCATGCTGCAGTTCTATGGAGCAAGTGTCATTAAGGCGGTCGAAAACAATTTTTGAAATTTGAATCGGGTGGTTGATAATATTGCGACCTATTCAAACTCAGTGGCAGAGGTTCTCAATTCTTAAATAATAGATATTTGTATTGAATATGTTATTATCCATAAAACGTACTTTTTTTACGATTTTTCGATGATAACTTATAAATAATATATCCAATGAAGTTTTTAATATATATGAACATAAAAACAAAGAAAACAATATAAAAAAGTAGATTTTACATATTTAAAAAAAAACCTTATAGTAGATTTAAGTTTTTTTGACTACACCACATAAGTATGCAACCCACAGATATAGAACCATTGCTCAAGTGGCATTGATTTATGCGCCAAAGTATCTGGAAGCTATCAAATCAAATTTTGTGAAGATATCTCAATTGGTTTACAAATTATGGTGAATTTAGTAGAATGGCAGTTTTTTGCGAATTTTTCGCAAAATCGCCCGGCCGCCAGGTCAAATTCTATAGAAAACATACGGGCGGTAAGCTGTTAACTAAAGAAATTGTCTCGGAAAAACCTTTATTTCAGTCTTTTTTCTTGGTTTTAATTTTTTTACAAGGTCATCTTTTTCAATCTTAAAAGCTAAATTTAGATACTTCGGTATTGCAGCTTGCATCCTTTTGATGGAACGTGTATCAAGTTTGATACATGGTGAATATCGAAAAAAACCTGTTTTTGAAAAAACTGTGGGTTACGTCCTTTTTCCTTTCCACAGTCGATATTTAGATGCATGTGTTGAGTAATTATTTGGAAGTAAATTAATTTTACATGTGATTTTCACCATAATGTATAAAAATATGATAAATACCACACCACTACAAATTTTCAGATTGCAATAGAAGTAAAATTCTCAGCACGATAGTCAATTCATAAAAATATCACACAGCAAATCATACGTAGCCGCAGAAAAATCTGACGCATGCAACTGTTGGCCGATGAACAATTGGTTTAACTTTTTTATCAACGATTAATCGATCGCTCGATCAACAGGCGAAGCAGCGGGTGCCTCGTACGGCGGCTAGGCGCAACATGGTCAGGTCGTGGGTGAGAGGTCGCCTGGCCGAGCAGATCAACGGAACTCTGCTGGGAGCCGATCTGGCCGAGGCACAATCGTCCTCTCTGGCTCAGCCTCGGTTCAGTCTGTTCGGTGCTAGAGACCAATTGGAGTATTTCCCTGATTCTGATGAAGAGCAGATGGAGATGAGGTCTGGCAGTGGCGCGTCTGCTGTTGCCATCGCTCCTAGATCGTTTGCTACTGCCATCCTTGATTCACACAGACAGGTAATTTCATCACAGTTACAATCTTTAATGAAAAGCATGCATACTTTTTTCACAAACCTTTGTTTTATCATATAAAAATGTAACTATCGTGTGAGAAGTGTACTGCTGTGTAAAGCACTGTTTTATCCATACCATTAATAACCAGGTGGTGATACTACCCTTTAAAATTCTCGGATATGGCTTACTTCTTGTGCAGCAATTGTGAAAAAATGTATTTGTTTTTTAATGCATCTGTTAACAATGTTTTTTTTTTCTAGATCCGTCGTAAGAGGGTTTCTATCCCTTCTCCAGCGTACGCGTCATCGGCCCCCGACATCCTGTCCGGAATTCTCGAGAGTCAGACTCTTCTGCATTCCAAGAATTCTTCTGTTAGCGTCCGCCGAGATGGGACTCTCAACATTAAAGTTCCTCAACGAAAAGATGGAGATAATCCCAAGCAGGATACTGATACCATTGACAGAACAGGCGAAACCCTCAGAGATGTCAACGAGAAAACTGAGCGAAAATCGGAAAATCTCGCCGGAGATAAAAAAATTGATATTCGAGACGAAGATTCAGATGCGGTCACAAAGAAAGCTCCCGCTTATCCAGGATCAGGACGAGGTGGAGGAGGCGGATGGAGAGGCGGTGGAGGGCAGCGGGACTATCAAGGCGGAGGCGGAGGAGGAAATAATTATGCAAGGGGAGGCAGCGGGGGAAGAAGTTACGGTAATGATTCCTACGGCGGTGGCAATTCCAATTATCGAGACGGTGGAAACTTCAATTCAGGCGGAGCGCCATTCCAAGGTGACCGATCGTTCCCAGGTGACAATCCTTGGCAAAACGAAGGTGACTTTCAAAATGGGCGACAACAAAGAGAGAGAGATAGGGATCAATACAATCCTTTCCCTGAGAGAGTGCTAATGCCTCCGAGAAGTGGACTGGATTCAGGACGCGGAAGGGCTCCACCTGCTCGGTTTAGTACTCCGCAGGGTCCCCTTCGACCTCCCCAATCCTGGATCAACAGATCTCTGCCGGACGCTGCTCCTTTCTTTAGACAGAGTGTGTCTGATTTTCAACCGTCATCTGGGGGATACCCGGCTGAACCAGAAAGACAAAACTCAGACTTTGTATCGAGTGGAGTGTTATCTGATGTCTCTCAGGCCGAATATCTCACTGTTCCTGCGATCACTGGGGGAGATGCGCCTCCGCAGCCACCGATTATTAGATTTTTAAAACCGCAGCTATCGGAAGACGAACGAAGCGATGATGGTGATGAGGAAGGTGATAAGTATGACCCCACGGAGCCAACCCTAGGAGACTCTGGATCAGAAGATGAAGATCCACCAAGTGTGTCGGCTACTGATAACCTCCTCACCATTGTAAGTCCCCCACGGCAAGAGCTCGAACTGGTTGCAGACTATGGTTCTGGTTCTGAAAGCCCGGTACCTATGCGGGTCAGTCCTGAGATCTTAGATTTGGCCGTGCAACAGGTTCTCCGCGAGCATCGTGATCTCATTTCCGGCAAGAACAGTTCTGACAGTCATGAACAAGAAGATGCGGGGGCTGATTCTGAAGGTGACTGTCCCAACTTCTCCATATATTCGGCAGCAAGCATGGGCATGGTTAAAAATAACTCTGAGACTGTACCGGATGTTCCGCCGCTTCCTTCGGAAACGGGAGACGAAGATCTGGTGCAGGAAGATGATCCTGGCAGCCCTCAGGCCTATCTTTCACCTGTCCGTGATGATCCTCAAAAGAGTGACAGCGATGAGGAAAAAATAAAATCAAATGATTCTAAATTGGAAACTGCTGATAATGAAGATTTAAACCAAACTGATGAAAAAGATGATGGCAGTGGACAGTTAGCTGAAACTGACCCAAAAGAAGATGAAAGAAAATCTGAGAAAGAAACAAGAGCACCAATAAAAATAGTCCTCACAAGTCCATCATGTGTGAAAAAAAGTACTGTGGATCTCTATGATAAAGATGATTTAGAAGATGAGACGGTTTCCGAGGCAGGTGTTGAGCTGGAAAAAGACGACGGTGTTGAATCAGAGAAAGTAGGAAGCGCTGCAGAATGCGATCCTGATAAAGATGATGATGATGATGATGACGATGCTTCCACGGAGGCTGATCCTCAAATAGCTGATGTGGGTAAATTCACTGAATCCATCAGTGACGCTGAAGACGAGAGAAGCTACACTCCATGTCTGGATGAAAATAAATCTACCAAATCCAAGGACACCACTTTAGAAAGCGAAAAGGAGGCTGCTGGAATCGAAGGACTCGATACGGAGATGATCTCGGACGACGAAGGCAATGAGCTCTTTAACGATCCAAATAATCAAAAAAATGATTCTGATGGAGGATTGCCGGAGCCTGCTGCGCCTGAAGTTGAAACACAGCCAGCTGAATTCGAGGAGGGAGAAATTGTCGAAAAGGGAAAACTTAAGATCAAAGAGAAGGTCAAAGCGATTTTGGAGAGACCTGAAGTTGAGGTCAGTGATGATGACAAAAAAAAGAAGAAGCGTAAACCAGATGGTAAGGATAAATCAAAAGCCAAAGGAAAGCGAGCTTTGGATAGCCTTTCTTTCAAAAAACTGAGTAAGAGTGGCAAGGAAAGAAATTACAGAGAGAGAGATGACAAACCCAAGAACACGAAAATCAAAGAGAAGAGACGCAGTCGTTCAGCCGAAAAAGAGAACAAAGAGAAGAAAGATAAGAGCAAAGATAAGAAAAAAGAGAAACGAAAAGACATAGAGCGCTACGATGTAAGGAATGTCATTTCTGATAAGAGTAGGAGGGTAAAAGACGTTTTCGGTAGAGACACTTCTCGGCCGAGATCCAAGAGTCCTGATTCCCGACCGGGCTCTGCTGTTGGTCGACGATCTCCTTCTGGGCCACTCAGATCTGTGTCGCGCAATAAAAGATCAGCTTCAAAAGGACGGCGATCGCCGTCTCAGCATAGAACATCATCGATTCGTGGGAGAAGGTCTGGATCGCGAATCAAGCGATCAATATCCAGAGCACGAAAGTCGGCATCGAGAGAACGTAAATCGGTTTCTCCTCGGTTCCGTAGGTCTGTATCGCCCAGAACAAGGAGAAGTCCTTCACCCAGACGCCGTAAATCAATATCTCTTAAGCGACGTTCCGCATCACCACGCGGTAGATCACCACCGAATCGAGGGCGCCGTTCTATATCGCCTCGAGTTCGACGTTCTAAATCGCCTCGAATCCGCAGATCTCTCTCCCGAGGGCGCAACAAACGTAAGAGGTCACTGTCAAGAGGGAGAAGACTCAGTCCCAGACCGCATAGAGGAAAATCTCCGAGACGAAGACCAGTCAGAAGGTCAAGGTCAAAACTTAGATCGATTTCTAGAAATCGCTCCAGAAGCCCCAAAAACAGAAAACCCAGAAAGCCCAAGAGAAATCGTAGTGGCAGTAGTAAGCGCAAAATTTCTAGATCTCCTGTAAAATCGAAAATAAAACGCAAGCGCTCCGGTAGCTTCAGCCCTGGAATAGTGCTTTCTAGATCCCCGTCACGGGAAAGGCTCACACGACCTCAGTGGCAACAGCAACAGCAGGACAAGTCTCCCCTATATCAAGATTGGACTTCCGGGTCACAATCTATGAGCCCGTCGGCTCTCATGTCTCCTGGATGGACACCTCCGCCTGTAGAAAAATCACCCGAACCCAGAAACCTCAGAGTTATCTTGACTACAAAAGACAAATCTAATAAAAAGAAGGAGAAGAAGAAAAAAACTATTAAGCGGAATAAAGCTGCAGATAGGGTCCTTAAACGCCATCGACCCAAAGAGACCGGCCCGTCCAAAGAAGTCTTCACTTCCGGTAATAATATTTTGGTCAGTGTCAGTTTCAATAAAAATCAAAACGGCGAAGAGCAACCTGTTATGCCTCCACCTGAAGCTGTTCCTAAGAAAAAGAAGCGCAAAGGAGATCCCGCGAATAAAGTTAAAAAGGATAAAAACAAGACGAAAAAGAAGCGATCCGAAAAAAACAAACGAACCAAGGATTTGGAAAATAAGAAACCTGTCGCCATCATTGACTTGGACCGTTCACCTTTCAAAGAGTTAACGCCGTCGCCTAAGGCTGTCATTGTTCTCAGCGACAGTGAGAACGGGGAGAAAGAGGAAGAGCTGATGGAGAGACAGGAGATGCTAAGAGAGGAGCTTATGGGAATGGGATTCCCGCACGGCGAAGACTCTGGATCGCCACCGAGAAGCCTTGCCAGGGAAGCCTACGTTTCTTCTGCGGGCCCCAAAACGCCTCCGGAGCCGGCTGTGAAATTTACTATCCAGAGCAAGTCCAATCCCCAACTGAGAGCTGTGAACCCATTGCACGAAGAAGAAGATGAAGCGGCTGAAGATGAAGAAGTCGATGCACGAGGGCAGGTGGAGAACAGGTCTGCTGAGGCTGCCTGTAAAGGTCCCAACACTCCACCCGAGCCGCCAGATTCCCCACCAAGTTCACCGGATGCATACGATCCTTTCGAACCCACAAAATCAGGCTCGGCAACCCCAGAAAGAGTGTCCCCCCCGCCAACTCAGATTGATCTTGAGAAACTTCCAGAAAAACGGCCGGACATTGACCTTTTGCAGGTCCCCGGAATGTCGATGTCCTTAGAGGCTGCACAAAAATCTAATCTATCTGCCGATGATGTAATCCAATCTCGACCAATAAGCCCCAGAGAAAAAGTGTTGGCACTGTTAAAATCCACCAGAAACAGTCTGTCCCCGGCCATTCCCCCTATTTCCACTTTCGGTGAACTCACATTCGACAGTTCTAAGCCCTCCGACGGTGATCTTCTTGCGCCCGCATCAAGTGCAGTTGCTGTTTCTTCTCATTCTCCTGAAAGATTGGGGGCTTCAGTGGCAGCTGTCAAGCCAAATTCGCCAAAGCTTATTTATTCGTCAGTCACCCCCACTGTTGTCACATCTACTCCCGTCTACGCCAATCTGGTCGCTCCTCGCGTTACAGCGTTTGGTTCTGGAACCCCTCCATCCGTGCAGAGGAATGCCGCTACCGCCTCCCAGAGAACGATGTTACCGTCACCTGCCAAGTCCAGCCCGCTTAAGTTACAAACCAACAAACTTTTCCTAGCTAAGCCCTCGCCCATTAAATCTACCCCCATAAAGCCGATGCCGGCCAAATCGCTAATATCTAAACTGCCGCTGCCCAGTATAAAACCGATGCCCGCCAGAAAAGGGGCAAAGAATCAGAAGGCCGGGCAGAACGGTAATGAAGTGATCGATCTCGATATGGACATGGACTCTCCCTATTCTCCCGGCTCCAGCGACTTCGGTGACCTCTTTGAGCCGCCTTCTGACAACGGGAAACACGCGTCGAGCGCTCCGTCTCTGTATCCGCAGAAGCAAGGGAAATTCGATGGATTCGATTCCTTGTTCAATGCGAAGGCCAGAAGTAATAACAAATCCTCATCAGCTGCTAAAGTTACCGTACGACAAATGAAAAAGACAAAAGGTAAATCAATCATTCTTCTTATTAATATATAACGTCGGGTGTCCACAACGCATGTATAATTTTTTTGATTGTAAAATCTGTTGACCCAAACATTACATAATTCTAAATGTTGTTTAAAACACTATAATTAATTTTTAATTTGTCACAAGATGCACAAAAATTAATTTTAAAATTGAAATAACTCTAATTAACCAAAATAAATTAGAAATTGAACATTTAGAATCTGAATTTTAGATAATATAATGAGAATTGTATTTTATCTATTATCAAATCATGAAAACCTCTCGTCTTAGAGGGAACATTGGTAACGATACATATTGCAATGCTCCCTTCTGAAACCATATTTACAGATGCATACTAAAAGATAAAAATGATCACTCTGTGGCAACCAGTTGAATTTTCTGTAACTTATTATGCTGCGTAATGTGCTAAGTGATGATTTTTTTATTCATTTCAGGGAAAACACAAGTCGGTGTCAAAATGGATGAAGATAGTTTGAAAATTTTGGACGATCTGCCAAGCTCCGCTGTCGAAATGCAGGTGAAGACCAAAGTAAGAGTTTATTTTCACAATATGAGAATATGCCTTGCTTTTTCTGTTTTATTTTTTTACTAACACACTGTATTGTTCTGATTGTGTAAATAATTAACATTTTATAGATAGTTGGGTGTCGCAGTAGAGAAATCCTTTTTTTTTTTAGTTTGATGGACATAAATAGCCAATTACATTGAACGTGGTTAAGGTATATTGCTTGACCACCGTTTCTTAACGGGTGGTGTATTTATATTTTTAATATTTGGGGCCGCTGTTGAAATCCGTGTAGGCGATTGCGTCTTTGCATATATTTCATCTCTGTCAATTTTTGTTAAAACAGATGGGCTCATTTATTTTTATTGTTGTTTCTCAGTTATTCTGCGTTCCTTTGGACAAACTAGGTTGTTGACCCACATAGTTTTATAAACCCAACAAGAGCCTTAACCCACGTTTCAGGCCGTCTGCAAGCCATTTTCATGATGTGATTGTTGATTATGAATAATGCACTACATATTAGAAATTGCAAACTGATAAACCAACTAACTTATTGTTATGCAGTGGGAAACAATTAATATGGACCATTAAATTTATTAAATGGTCCAAAATGCAGATACTACAACTGCATTTATCAGCGTATTAAAACATGTTTTATAGGTTTCGTTGTTATTGAAACGGACATCATAAATTGAAGCTTATAAATATTTTTTTATTTTAGTAAGTTTTGAATTAATGCCGAGTTCTATGGCGCAGCGGTTAGCGTTGTGGGCTTCCATACCAGATCTCATGGGTTCAAGTCCCAGTTCGAACACCTTTTTTTGATTGATTTATCAATTTCTGTTCGAAGGCATGGGTGTCGTGATTTCTAAAAAATTCCCTCCCACCCTTTCCGACTGATCAATGACTTTTAGTTTTAATTAAAATTTAATTAAAAATTAATTCTTACACTCATGTCAAGTTCCATGAAAGATGTCAGATATTTGTTTCGATTGTGGCAATTATACAAAGATCATTACTGCATATGCAACTTAAAACGGACGAAATGCAAAGTAAATCATAAACAGTATTTGATAACTTTGTGTCACAAAATGTAATACATGTTTCGGCACTTTGAAAATCATTTTCAGACTTTTTATGCTTCTCAAGTACACGATCGGTAGAATAACAATGTTGATAAAACTATAATGATGCCCGTACAACAGTTTCTTTTTTTTTACTTGTGTTAATATTTTTCACATTTTGAAGGATTTATATTCGGTGTGCCTCTTCACTCAAGTTTGCCAAATACTGATTTAGAGAAAAGGAGGGAGCAGGAAAAACACTTCAGCCGGTCTCTTGTCCCATTCCATTTCAGTGTTCACTCTAGAGATCTATATGATATTTATATTGCAATCTTTGAGAGTATTTGGTTGCACATGGAAGTAGATTTGTTTGTAACATGAATGTTTTATTGTGAGCTAGAATTGAGATTATATGTACAATATTCTCGTTTGGTTAATTGTATCCTAGAACAATGATTATAATCCATGCGCACTCACACAACAATTAATTCGCTGAGCGCCATAAGATTTGATATCAATACACATTTTTTAAATCTTAATAATTAGAAATGAAAGCAAACCATACCACCGTTATGTTAATAATACTCGGTTACTTTTGTCTCTGTGTTGTAAGTGATTTGTTGAATGTAATGTGGTTCTTTTTCGTAGTGATATTAAATTTGGGATATTATTATTTTTTTGTGCTTCGAATGGATAAGTGTTGCCTGTTTTTTTTTAAATTTTCTTTGGTCACTGAATTTAGATTGCAAAATAATGTTATCAGATGTCATAAGAAACCTTTGGAGTACTGCTTGTACAATAACTTTTTTCAAAGTTAGAGATGGATAAAAACAAAGATTCATAAGTATTATTCTCCTTTTCATTTTTTTTTTTAAAATTCCTTAAAATACTCGAAAGTTGTACTCACCGCCACCCGCTACAGCTTCACACTCTTCTTACAGGGTGTATTCCGTAGCGTAACAGAATTCAAAATTTTGTCAGGGGTGTCCCGAGAAGAAATTCCTCAAGACTCGGTTGCATGCACTTGTTGCGTGCAGAATGATAAATAAAATGATGAAGTTAAAATAAAAAAAATATATGAATTGGGTTCCATTCTCTTTCCATAAGATGCATTAAACTCTTCGAATGCCTTATAATATGCCTTAGATGCAACTGAGTCGGCATGACCGACAGATCTGACTGATCGTACGGTTTTGAGTAATTTTTCCCCTACGTTGTCCACAGCTTTTCAGATACCTCGTTACCTTTCAGATGCCTAATACCTCGGCGAACATATCCTGGAAAACAGTAGCTCAATGAAAGAGCTTGCTATTCACTCAGAAATAGCGGGAGCAATATTTAACTAACCAATTTCAAAATTAGATAAAAGATTGAATGAGGGTGCTATATCGCAGGGGGTTGATTCTTAATCCACGTCTTTACTTTTATGTCCACGAAATAATGTTAAGAAATGTTTTATGTTCATCTCATCTTATTCATATAAATGCGGTCCATAATGGGGCACTGGCGTAGGTATTTCCAAAAATGCGCAGATCGTATAGTGTTAACACATAAAATTGTTTTATTTTCCATTGTGTTGTAAATAAAACCAACATATGATTTTAAGTATCACTTGGAGAGATCTCCGTTAGAAACACACAAAAAAATACTACTCTTAATTACAGTTCAGTAATTGATTAATGTTTATAGAATAGACAGATTCCATAAAATTGCCTATTTTCCCAAAATTTTCAAGGCAGTATTAGGTATAGTGAATTTATCACTCGATCAAACTGTTGGGCTATAATTTCGCTTTTTGTAAAATCACCGACATATCTCCTCGAAACACCCTCGAGTCTAAATACCTTAAAATCGTTTTCGAAATTATGTCGTGTTTTTTTTCTTAGTACATCCAAATGAAGCCGAAGTAAAAGGTAAAATACATATATAAATTATTGCATATCGAATGATTTTCTTTTTCCAGTTCCTCAAGAAACTGAATCGCCAGGAGAGAGTCGTAGATGAAGTAAAATTAGTGTTAAAACCACACTATAATAAGAAGCATGTAACAAAAGAAGAATATAAGGATATCTTGAGAAGAGCTGTTCCTAAGGTAATTTAGACATATCATACATTGACTAGTTATATTTTCACAGATAAACAATCGTTTGATATTATATTGATATCGGTTTCGGCCATGTAGATAAAAACCAGGAGATAAACTTACATTTTCAGTCTTGAGAACAGAGGATTGCAGACTTGACCTAATTTACATAGTAAAACTTGTTTACTACTCGTGAAATAATAATAAGTCGCTGATATACGATGATTTGATTTGTGCTGATTTTCGTTTCCATTTGGTGTTAAATATCAAGGGTCTCGCAAATGGTTATCAATATACATATACAGTAGAACCCCGATATAACTAACAAAATATCTGGTCAAATGTGACAATAGTTAAAAGCATTCTGTTATTGTATAAATGTTTATATCTGAGTGTCACCACTTGTTAACAATGTTGTTGCGCATGATAGCACTGTCTTGCTCGTAGCACAGCTTATTTATTCAAAGGGAATGGATGCATTTATTACTCCATTCAATAGGTTTAGTAATCCTACTCTTAAAATGTGGACAAACAGAAAAGCATTAATTGAATCCAATAAAAAATATGAGAATGGCAATATATATTAGACAACACAACATTTGGACGCATATATGCGGCCATACTCATCAAAGGTTTAAAGGTGTACGGTATATTAACTTTGAATTGAATTGTTTTGTTTCCAGATCTGTCACAACCGTAGTGGGGAAATAAACCCGGCCAAAATTCAAGCTCTCATAGAAGCGTACGTTAGAAAATTTAGGAAGAAAGCGCATCAAGTGAAATAGCATCCATCACTGGATAATAATGTTCGAGTGCATGAATACTAGTGACTTAAGCTAAATAGTGAAATAAACGCCGGCCCGGTTGGAAGATTATATTTTGAAATATTCCTTAAATCACAGTATTTTTTTTAAACATATTTTTATTCAGTCCACGAGGATGTAAAAACACATTTCATTTTTTTCATGTTATTTAAACTGTACATACAAAATACTCTTAAGTTTTACGATTCATATTTTTTAGTTTATAAATCAGTCTCTTTACATTTTGGCCTTTTCCACGAATGTAATATTCACTAATTTATAAGTTAAGATATTTGGTATAGGAAAATGATTTATGTTTATCTTTTTATTACAAAATGTAGAATAACTAAATTTTAATCGCTCACTAATAAAATATTTATGTTTGAATGAATATGTATAAAATCTCGTACTTCTATAAATTCGCAATCAATATGAAGTGTTGTAGTTAGTGTAGAAAAGAATAAATGTGAACTTGTTTTTATCAAAGTCTTTTATTTTGTCACCTTTACATCAGCGAGTCTCTGAAAAGTAGAGCTACAGCCTTCTATACAAAAATTCAACTTGATAACAGCCATCAGAAGCTATTTGGCTCAAACCGTCTCTACAAAAGGTTGGAGGTAATGTATTCATTCAAAATGTTAAAGATATAATAAACAGTTGTAAAATCACAATTAGTTCTAAAGACATGCTTAGTTTAACTATAGATTGCAGTGTAGTGATTGTCCCAGATTTTATATTGGTATAACTGCTAGAACCTTAAATATAAGAGTGGCTGAGCATTTAGCCGCTTTTCGCTTAAAAAAAGATATCTCCACCTTCGCTAACCATTTAATTCTTGAAAACCATACGTTTAATTTTGACTCAGGTATTGATTTGTTACATACTAACAGGGGCGAGTTAAAATTATTTTACCAAGAAATCTTAGAGATTAATCGAGCTCAGCTTAACAGTTTGCCAATTTTGAATGAGCAACTTTATTTACCATATTCGCCATTGTTGTACCCCTTTTAAATAATTGTCATTTTTAAATAATTGTTATTTATTAATTATTCAAGCACTTACTATCATTAAATATTAATTCCCTTTTTATCATTAAATATTAATTCAAAGGCTTAAAATCAATCAACTCATTAATAATAGGTCGGATAAAACCCTAGATTTATTTTAAATATTCCTATGTTATTATCTGGTCATTAATATTTTTAAAAAATCCCTATAGTTATAACTAACCCACTTAATTCATTGAAACTTGTATACATTCAATTTTTGCTAATTTACATTTTAATAGCCTTTTAACTTAGTGATCTACTTATATTTTTGTATATAAACGATACAAACTGTTTACTACACGTCAGTTCAAGTACATCCGTGCACTTGGAATGCCTGAAGATGCCAAAAGGCGAAACCCAGGTCGTTAGCAACAAAACTCATGGAAAAGTACAAAATTCAAACAATTCAAATTTGATATTGAAATTCCATCAAGCACCCTCAGTCGAAATACTTAATTATATAATCAATATTATTAATATTGGGTATAAAAAGAATTTATATTTAGTTACGAGTCAGAGTGGAAAAAGCAGCAACACATAAAGAAAATCAGCCATCATAGCATGCATGAATTTGAAAAAAAATGAATAACCCATCTGCTTGCTGTAAGTGAAGCATTGTATCTTAACTCGGACACCATCTTTAAATAACAATCCATGAATAAAGAAAATTAATTTCATGGACATGTATTTAAAAACAGTAATACAATAACCATGTGTGCCTTTGGAATTTAATAATTCTTCAATAGTTTGTTTAATCTGAATGTAAATTCTTCTAAATTCTTAAATCTAAATTATGTTAAAGAGTGGAATTTTTAAAGGTCGTTGTCAAATTATTCAGTGTGTAATATAACAGACTCTTCGTTAAAGATTAATAAATAAACAATTTGTTGTTTCAAATACTTGCATTTGCGCATACGGTTGCGAATAGTCCTTTTTTAGCATAAATATTTTTTGTATATGGCTATCTAAATAAATAATTTTAACTATGTATGTTGGTACTACTTTAATATTGAATTTTCCAAATTGCATGTCGCATGGTCTTTATCCGCTATGTTCAGTTAAGTTAATTTCCCGCTGTTATTTCAGTGGCTGTCAAAACCGAAATCTCTTATTTTTTGTTTCATAAATATAAAAAACATGACAAGCTTACAACCTCTGCAGGCGTTAAACCTAGGTAAATATTGGTTCGCTCACTTTAAGATTTTTCTCGTGTTTTTGCAATTGTTGGCTTCATCAAATCTTTGTTTTTAAAAAAATCTAAGCAAGACGTAAACTTATTAACCGTTCACGATTATTGACATATCATGTGTTCTTTGAAATAAGATTGCTAGTCACGCGCAGAGACAATATAGTTATGAGATACTAAGTAAAATCCTTCTTTTTTTAAATCCCAGATTCTCATACCCAAAGAATTTGAATGCTCAGTATAATTTGGTATAATTTGGTGGGCTGATATTATTGACGGATAGTTGACATTGTTATTTCATTGTTTCTTCCTACTAGAAGTTTGCAGAGTTTTAACTATTTATCAAAAGTTATCAGCCAAATTGGTAATAATTCAAAATATTTTCAAAGAGAATTTGGCTGTTTCAGTACCAGACATGATTAACCCTCATTTATTTAAATTTAGTTTTGACTTCCAGATTAAAAATGAATATGTAGGTATAAAAAATCTGGGTAAAATTGCCATACTCCCTAGCACAGACTATTGGGGCGAAAAACTTCACAGACTAAGCTAAAAACAACGCCACGATTTAAAATATTCATTGAAGCATCCCGGAAGCACGTTAAAATCACACATTATTATGAAGAACACTGATAAATAAATTGGTAAATATGTCATTCAGTAGCACCAAGTAGCACCGACTATTGCGACGAAAAACTTCACAAACTAAGCTGAAAACAACGCCACGATTTAAAATATTTTATTGAGGGCTTGATAATCGCGTTAAAACCACACGTTAAAAAGAAGAACACTGATAAATTATACGAAATACGAAATCTTCGCCTCCATTATTCGTAATGGCCTCGCGCGCGGCAATAGTCGAGGTGCTACTTGGTGCTACTAAATGACATATTTACCAATTTATTTATCAGTGTTATTCATAATAATGTGTGATTTTAACGTGCTTCCGGGATGCTTCAATGAATATTTTAAATCGTGGCGTTGTTTTTAGCTTAGTCTGTGAAGTTTTTCGCCCCAATAGTCCGTGCTATGGAGTATGGCAATTTTACCAAAATCTGCGGCAAATATGCTTTCCAACATGTCACTGTTTTTCTACCTGAAAATTAACAAGTGCTGCTAATAATAATGCAGCTCTATAGGAAATTTGATTCCGAATAGAAAAATGTCAAATGATCAGACATGGGAATCAAAGAAACCGATAATTTACGCGAAATATGAATATAATATACTTATCAACACTTGAGTCAACACAACATGTCAAATATACTTTCTTAGAAAAAACTATAGAAGAAATATAGTAGGGTAGTCATCTTTGATACTGAGCCAGTCATAATTATGCTAGTAGAATCAAAATGCCTCTAATTGCTGTTCTCAGATAGCTCTCATAAGATGGATATTAATAAATGTTAACTATTAAATAAAAAAATGCATTTTTCAGATTCTTCCCAGCAACAGACTTTTGTTAGATATCTGAAGACTCTTCCGGAAGTAAGTTTCTTATGATTTAAAACGGAGAGATATGGGCGCCACTTAACCCTTCAGGCAAATATACCTGAAATAGATTTTGAATATTCATATCCAATGAATAGAAAAAATGACACATAGCACATGAACAAATAAATAAAAAAAAATAATTATCAAATTAAATTGTATCATTATTACGATATAAATGCCATGTTATTGAGAAATAACAAATCACCTCCTTCGTCCTTCTAACCTGACTACCGAAATTCTTATCAAGAAATGTGATCGAAGGTGTGGTTGGAAGAAATCAACTGAAACACCTCTCATTTTCTTCATGATAACAATTTTGGTAAGCTAGGTCAGGTCAACAGAATTATGGAGGCAGGTGGCAATTTTTTTTATTGCAATAAACAGTCTGTTGCTATGCTCTTAAAACAAATGCATAAGGTAGACCTCATGCTAAATTGACACCGAGCTGTGTAAGCTGACAAATCTGTAGTAGAGTGGTCAATGTCGTGCTCTTCAATTGCAGTGTCCACGAGATCAAATCCCATTATGTACACTTCCCTATATATAAATTTTTAACTTTTAACTAAGTGTCTAGATTCTAAAAGATTTAAGAATAGCGCCAATCGCTTATTAAAAGTTATGCATTTTAGAAAATCAAATAATATTGCTTTTAACTATTGAACCTGTATCACCTGAATATGTATTGTTTTGTATTTTTTTAGACTATCTGATAAAATATTGTTATTTTTTTTTGTATGGATACTATAAATAATATCTGTCAGAAATTTTTGGCAGTCTTATTATTATTTATTGATGAGCAAAAATATAAATATTTTTGGCCATATAATATAAAAGTTCACTTCTTCAGAATTATTTTTATGGGATCGATATCTCTATAGCAGTGGTTTCCAACCTTTATGTTACTGTGCCTCCCTTTGAAGAAAAAAATATCTTCGCGCCTCCCCATCCTTTATTTCATATCGACTGTGGAAAGGAAAAAGGGCGTAACCCACACATATCAAATTTTACAGGAGGCGCAAAAAACGTGTTTTGATGATTTTGTGACATATGCAAATTATGAATTATACACAACCTTGAAGTGCACGGATACTTCTAAACTGGTGTTTAATTGACATAATCTAATATTAATTAAAGAAATTGTCTCGGGAAAACCTTTATTTCAATGTTTTTTCTTGGTTTTATTTTTTTAAAAGGTCATCTTTTTCAAACTTAATAGCTAAATTTAGATACTTATTCGGCATTTTGAACTTCCATCCTTTTGATAGAATGTGTGTCAAGTTGTATACATTGTGATTATCGAAAAAAAGCTGTTTTGGAAAATTGAGGGTTACGTCCTTTTTCCTTTCCACAGTCGATATAGTAAGAAAGACACTTTTAAAGGGTAAATACATATTTTGGACCGTTCGCGCCTCCCTTTGCAATAGTCTACGCCTCTCCAGGGAGGCGCACCTCCCAGGTTGCAAATCGCTGCTCTATAGTACCATATCTCCACAAATATCTCAATTAAATCAAGGCTAGAATTGGAAGTAAAATCTTTTAGACGAGTCTTGGTAAAAATTTTAAGTATCTTCCACTGATTGTGTTACAAATTGAAGTATATATCTTGCATCTTTGAGAAGCTTCTCCAGACTAGCTCAAACCAGACTAAGCCAAGTATTAGTATCGTAATCTCCACAAAGTCACCGCCGAGACAAGTCCATCGAAAATACTTTATTAACTCTTCCGTACCCTTGCAGCAACAGCAGCGGACCTCGGCTTTTAAACCTTTAAAATACCTGTGTTATAGGTTTCAAAAAAATATGGTTTTTTTTCTATTTGTCAATAAAATAGTTTTACATATGAATATAAATTTTAAAAAATATACATTCAACGTCTTCTTTGTATAGTTATACATAATTTAAAAGTCTCGTCGATTTTATCATCGAAAAATATTGAATTATCGAGCATGAGATAGACATATATAAATATCAATATGTAAGAGTAACAAGCACTTTAAATTTTGCCGTGCGAAACAATCATATGAATTCCACGAGTAAGACAGAGAACGCAAAAAAAACAATATGCGATTGTGTTTGAACAATCTTAACGCTTGACGCTTATCAGCTCAGACGCGCGATCATATTCCAGACAATAGTGTTGCCGTAACCACATTCCAATACTTATATCCCGTTGCTAACTTCGCGATAATTACTCTGTTATATTCAATTATTGACTTGGAATTTACTTGGTAGAACTCCATTATAATATGGTAAAAACAGCAACGTTTTTAGTTCTACAGTTTTTTTTTTTATATTTATGAGTTGATAGTTATTTTGGCTTTCGCCATCGTCAGAACTCTGGTTAAACTTATTTTTTTCTCAGCTATATATTCTAATTGGAATTACAATTATAATATTACACTTATTAAATATGACTCTAGTGTTTCGAAGAGCGATAAGCAATCTCGAGTTTTATAAATTGATTTTTTTAAATCGATTTATGACTTTCTGCTCAAAGGCATGGATGTATGTGATGTCTTGAATTCCCCCCTCTCACCCATCGTATCCTATGAACGGGGCGTATCGAGAGCGATTAGCTTACCACTAATTCTGTCTTAGCCCTATACTTCTATCCCTACTCTCTTTGGAAAAAGAGAGGTTGAGCAACTGAGTAACAAGCAGATCTCGTAGAAACACTTCAGATGAGATAAACTCCATTAGGAGTCCATATGCTCCACATTGGGAGCGGATATGGTTTTAAAAAAAATATTCTAATTCAAATTACAATTATAATATTACATACACTTATTAAATATGACTAGTGTTTCGAAGAGCGATAAGCAATCTGGGGTTTTTAAACGTTAATTAGGATAAATTTAACTGGTTTTTATTATTAATTACATCACATTAAATTTATTAACTATGGCGTTAGTGTTTCGAAACATATACATATTTTGAACGATTTTTTCACTCAATATTATGTGACCGTGTTTGTTGTGTACAAACTCACTAATAGTACCAATATATATTTTTTTCTTTTTTCAATCGGTGTCATACATTTCGTTACGTAAATTAATTTACGTATAATTTTAGTTTTTTTGTAATAATTATAAATATGTTTGTCAAAAAGTTTTATTTTCTATGCATGTTTCCAAATACATATAATGTATCAAAAATGTTCATTATATTTTTTTATACAAAACATTGTTTTACTTACATAACGTATTTACGCGTGTGATTGATTATTTCCTTATCCCTTCCACTAACCGCTCACCGCCCGACAACGATTATTAGTTGCGTGACGCTTTGTGTATGACTGTATCGTTTCAAACATGATCGAGACACGTCCTGTCTACTAGCTGTTGCGTAGAATTTTGATTCTTGCTCCTTTCGACAATTATGCATGATTTGTATAAGTTTTTCAGGTTTTAGCCACAAGTTATGACACAAAATAAGTACTATACACTATGTAAAATCATATGGCGTTTTTTGAAAATGTCATTTTGCTTTAGAAATGCGTTTATATGACAAATTCTAGACGGTCACAGAGCGTTACTGCATGGTCTGCGAAGGGATTTTTTAGCACGGTAAGGGAAGGGTTAAGTAATTTCTTACCAATTTTCACCAATTTGCTCACTACTTAAAATAAAAAATATTATTTTTCTCAGATTGATTGACCAATAGTAATTTTTTTCTTCATCTTTATTTTTTTGCATAGTGACATTAAAAATAAACCTCGTTTCATAGGAAATAAATTGATCACAACATGTTGGGTAAAATATGGTTTCAGAATTCGACAAATAAAATAGTTGCGTTTACTTTAAAAAAATATATTTATGTTTATTTTTCACAAACACATAGTGACACATTAGAAATATAGACAGCCTTATTTTAATTATTTATTATTGTTATATACTTAATCCTCCATTTTGGATTACAATACTTTTTACAACAAAGCATGATAACAGAGACAATGAAAGGAACGTTTTTATGACATTCGACATTGATTTCGATTACACGAATTACATGATGCCTTAAAGTAAACTGCAGAACCATGCAGAAAAAAATGGTAGCTTTAATTTTACATGAAATATTATTTGCGTATCATTTCTCCGCATTGATCATTTTCAATTTGATTATTTGATTAATATTTTATTGCCGAAAAATGGCATTGAGTATATCACACTTCTATTGCTTCTCCTAAAAATCTTGGACATGGATATTTCTTTGTATGCTGCTATAAGCTGTTAAAATCTATATAATATTTGTGTCTTTATTTTACGCAGAGTTTTCTGTTTCTCTTTGTTGTGTGTTTTGGATTTTATTAGGTATAGTACGAGTCTATTCCTTTGGATTATAACCATTTGGCTGAGTTGCAGTCTTTTAACACAACCAACAGAAATTGTCTTTAAATGTTATTTATTTATACAAAACCAATATGATAGAAGTCAATAGGGTGAAAGCGTGTGACAAGTAATCAATTGCTAGTAAGTGATACTTGAGAAATACCTTGATATAGATTTGTATATTATTGATTTTTATTTTTACTGACCCTTTAAAAACCTTTGGGTAGAGAATACACTGTATTGCAATTGCAACCTTCTTATATTTTATTGAATACTTTTGAATATGAAAATTTAAACATTACTAAATGTTACCATCTGTCGAGATAATCATAAAATCGTTTCCTTGCACACACATTACGGTTTATGTATCAAAATATAATAGATTAAATAAAACATTATTTTTGATCTATTTTATCTCAACGCACATGTATACTTTTTATGAGAACCATGACTTCGCTTTGTCCTTGGCTCTCGTCCAAATTCCAGGCTCTTCCGTGGTGGTAATTTCTGGTTTTGGCGTCGTAGTGATAACATGTTTCTCCGGTGCCGCAGCATTTTGATGATTGATATGTTGTTGTGTTCCAATTGTAAATTGCCCATTTAGCCCCCCAGCACTATGATGGTGTCCCGTTTGGAGTCCATGCGGTGCGTTATTTTGTTTCTGCTGCATAGCACCGTACGAACTTTGCTGGTAGAAATCATCCTGGTTGTGATTTTCTAAAAGAGATCCGGCATTCATTTGTCCGTATTGCTGTTGCACATGCGCATGTTGCACCGCCACTTGCTCTCCTTCCCAGTCCGCCGTTTGCTCTACCTGCTGTCCGGCATCATAAGATTGATGTGCGAAGTTAAGTTTTTGATTTCCGACAGTCGAGACAGGTTTCTGGATATTTCCGGAGCCAGCGTTCACCTGATCTGCCTGATGACCTTCCACTGTGAATCCTGAATTAGCATAATCAGCTATTTTACCAGAGTTATATTTGTATGTTCCCAAAAAGCTTGACTCTTTATTATCTCTAGCATTCAATCCTGCAGGTTTGTGGTATCCTCCAGTTTGAATGAGACTTGGTGGCTTAATTACCGCCAAACTTGGACTAGAATGAATCACTGGTTTCTCTCTCAGACCAGATAAGTTGCTCGGGATGATCCTGTCGTGAGCTCTTCCACCCTGATATTCCATAGTGAAATTTACTTTAAAAGGACTATCTTTCGGTTCGATAGCTTTACTTTCAATGCTGGAACCGACAAGAGGTTTTGGCTTACTGCTTAAATCTGTAGACGAGTAATGGTATTTTGGTGTATTTTTATTAAGTTTATTTGTTTGACCGATCTCAGTGTGCTGTGTCTCCTTTCCGATAGCTGCAGTCATATCTGTACCCAAGAGCGCTAACAAGTCATCAAGATGACTGTCTACATCCTTGTCATTGATGTGATCTGTTTTAGAAATCTGTTTGTTTGTATTTGAGCTTTGGCTCGATGTCGCTCCAACAGTCCCCTGTTGATTAGAAAATTGCAGCTTTGGACCTGTTCTCGTATTTGATTGGCTGTAACTTTTGCCACTGTTTGAAAATCCTGAAGACTCCTGTCCAAAGTTGTAAGTCTGCTGACCGAGATCTTCGGTCTCTTGCCCTGTCATATGTAAACTTCCAGTGGAATGACGCGAACTTCCCGAACTGTATGTACTACCAAAGTTTTGAGTAAAACCTTGTGTTTGTTGGCCTAAATCTTGTGTTTCTTGTCCCACCAGTAATTTTCCAGTAGAATGTTGAGAATTTGCAGATAAGCCATACGAAGTAGCATAGTTTTGTGCTTCTTGTCCTAAATCCTCACTTTGCTGTCCCAGATCTTCAGTTTCTTGCCCTGTCATATATAAACTACTGGCGGAAAGATGGGGTTTAGCCTGTAAATTTCCGTAAGTACTTGAAAATTCTTGTGTTTCTTGTCCCACATCGCTCACTTGTGTTTTTGGTTTTGTTCCAAAGTTATATTGACTGCTTGATCCTGAAAATAAGTTTCCTGAAAATCCTTGTGTTTCTTGACCTGTCATTTGTAAATTTCCAGTGGAAAGATGTGGTCTTGCTTGTGAGTTTCCATAAGTACTTGAAAAGTCTTGTGTTTCTTGGCCCAAGTCGTCTGTTTTGTGCCCAGTCACATGCAAATTACCAGAAGACCACTGCGGTTTGGCTTGTAAATTTCCATATGTACTTGTAAAATCTTGCGTTTCCTGACCTACATCTTCATTTCCTAGTGTTTTTGGTGTCTTTCCACTTGTGTATTGACTGCTCGATCCAGAAAATAAGTTTCCTGAAAATCCTTCAGTTTCCTGACCTGTCATTTGTAAATTCCCTGAAGATGGATACGGTTTTGCTTGTGAGTTTCCATATGTACTTGAAAAGTCTTGTGTTTCTTGGCCCAAGTCGTCTGTTTCGTGCCCAGTCACATGCAAATTACCCGAAGACAACTGCGGCATAGCTTGTAAATTTCCATATGTACTTGTAAAATCTTGCGTTTCCTGACCTACATCTTCATTTCCTAGTGTTTTTGGTGTCTTTCCACTTGTGTATTGACTGCTCGATCCAGAAAATAAGTTTCCTGAAAATCCTTCAGTTTCCTGACCTGTCATTTGTAAATTCCCTGAAGATGGATACGGTTTTGCTTGTGAGTTTCCATATGTACTTGAAAAGTCTTGTGTTTCTTGACCAAAGTCGTCTGTTTCATGCCCAGTCACATGCAAATTACCAGAAGAGAACTGTGGTTTAGCTTGTAAATTACCATAGGTACTTGTAAAATCTTGTGTTTCCTGACCCATATCTTCATTTTCTGGTGTTTTTGGTTTCTTTCCACTTGTGTATTGACTGCTCGACCCTGAAAATAAGTTTCCTGAAAATCCTTGAGTTTCTTGGCCTGTCATTTGTAAATTCCCAGTAGATAAATGTGGTTTTGTTTGTGAGCTTCCATAAGTACTCGAAAATTCTTGTGTCTCGTGTCCTGTCGTATGTAAATTACTAGTAGAGAATTGTGGCTTAGCTTGTAAATTTCCGTAAGGACTTGTAAAATCTTGTTTTTCCTGACCCACATCTTCATTTCCTAGTGTTTTCGGTTTCTTTCCACTTGTGTATTGAGTGCTCGACCCCAAAAATAAGTTTCCTGAAAATCCTTGAGTTTCTTGGCCTGTCATTTGTAAATTACCAGTGGATAGATGTGGTTTTGCTTGTGAGCTTCCATAAGTACTCGAAAAGTCTTGTGTTTCTTGACCCAAGTCTTCTGGTTCTTGACCTGTCAAATCCATATTCCCAGTTGATTGGTGTGGCTTAGCTTGTAAATTTCCGTAAGTACTTGAAAAGTCTTGTGTTTCTTGACCTACATCACTTACTTGTGTTTTCGGCTTCTTACCATTTGTGTATTGGCTGCTTGACACCGAAAATAAATTCTCCGAGAAACCTTGTGTTTCTTGACCCATATCCTCAGTTTCCTCATCTGTCATATGAAAACTACTGCTGGAAAGCGGCTTAGCTTGCAAATTTCCATATGTACTTGAAAAATCTTGTGTTTCCTGGCCCCTGTCATCATTTTCTTGTGGTTTTGGTTTTTTGCCACTCGTGTATAGATTGCTTGTGAAATATGAATTTCTTTCAGTTGAAAAATTAGGCTTCCCTTGTAAATTCCCGTAAGTGTTTGTAAAATCCTGTGTTTTCTGACCCAAATTTTGAGTTTGCTCATCTATATCTTCATTTTTTTTTCCTACTACTTTCCCACTTGAGTGTTGACTACTCGTAGTAAAATGTGAACTGCTCACAGAAAAACTTGAGTCTTTATTTGCCTGTCCGTTGAGTTTATCGTTCCTAACAGACTGATGAGGTTTGCCGAGTGGAAGTCCACGGCCGCTTGAAAAATCTTGAGTCTGCTTTTCCGAATCTTCAATCTCTTCGTCCATCTTCTCTACCAAATCTTTACTGTTTAGCGTGATCGGCTTATAGGAATTAGTGGAGTGATGTGTGTGATAGGTTCTTATGCCGGAATCGACTTCAAAGTCTTTCAATTTACCATTCAATGTTAGCAGTTTACCGCTGCCTGAAAAACTTTGATCTTGACGACCGGAATTCTCAAAACCACTCTGTGCCTCCACTTCTAAATCGGCTTCTTCCCCTTTATTAGCCTTCCCATCAAGGCCATTGGAGCTGTAATATGTAGTGCTAGTAAAACCGTGCGTCTGCATTGGTTTTTCCAGTTTTTTACCCGACATGTCTAATTTCCCGCTTGAAACGGTCAAGGACTCTTGACCCATATGTTCTTCCGGATCCGATTCCCCCGATTCTTTCTTGAAGAAATCACTGCCTTTACCGGTGCTAGTGCTGTAATGTCTACTGCTTTGACTGTAATAAGTCCTGTGGGTCCCTCCATTTTGATTTTCATTTGATAATGAATGCCCTAAGTGTTTCTCCATTTCTTTTTTCAATTCTTCTTCTAATTCTTTTTTCATTTTTTCTTGTAACTCTTTTTGCGTGTCACCGCTTGAGAAACCGGGACTCAATTTTACTAATAAGACTCCTTTTCCGCTAGTCTGTCCTTGACCGGATGAAAAACTACTCGAATATGAGTGCGACGTCATAGGAATTTCGGACTGTCCTTCGTGAATGCCGTGCCCGTGATGCGATGTAAATTTTGGTTGAAATCCACCTTGATAACTGTGAGAAGTAAATGTTGGCAAGTCTGCAGCGTGGTGGTACTGACTGGAATACGTTGGACTTTGAAAGCTATGGTGGTGATCACGATGATCGTGATGGTTATGGAAGTCGTGGTGGCCGAACCCTGCGCCGAGATGTCTTTTATACCTGTGTCCTCCTTCGCCGTTGGCAGCAGTATCGGCGCCGCCTCCGTAACTTCTCTGCGCACTGTACGAGTATGTAGCGCTGTATCCTTTAGTAGCTCCCGTGTTGCAGGTGGGTCCGCAAGCCTGCCCCATTTGGCTTCGGAGCTTATCTTGCATGGCTGCCATACTGGTGGACATATCATCAGTGTGCGATGCTCCACCTGTAGTCAAACCTCCACCGTGAGAACTATCGTATTGGGAAGAACTGCCATACGTGGAGCCGGCTCTATGACCTGCCGCATAGCCCGAATTCTGTTGATTTAACATGCTTGACAAATCAGTATTTTGCGCTCCTACGCTGGATCCGTAGCTGTCTGATGCCGCAGTTCCCGGTTGTATGATATACGGATCGCCGTGTTTTTCCCAAGATTTTTTGTAAGAAAACGACGATTCATAGCTTTTGGGTTGATTGGCTGCCGCCGTGATGAGTCGGTTGGTATCCGAACCGGCCATTTGGGACGCCGTACGATAGTCTTGCTGTGAATTACCCGCATTGTATGCTAGCCCGGCTGTCCGATGAGAATTTCTCGTGTTATAAGTTTCGTCGTCTCCTCGACGCGTGCCTCCAGAATTGTAGTTCTGACCGGCAGTATTATATGCTGCTCCGCCGTAGTTATAAGTTTGGCCAGCCGCCTGGCGACTGCTTTCAGCATTGTAGGATTGGCCCGTTCTAGTGTCAGCGCCGTAGACTTGTCCGGCAGTCTGTCGTGAGCCGCTGCGATCGTAGTTGCGGCTCGTCTCCCCTTTTGATTCTCTGTACGTGTTACTCCCCGCATAATGCTGACCCGTGGAGGCGACTCTGCTGCCGCTGTTGTAAGTGGTCGATCCGGTGTTGTCCTCTCCCGCTACTTCCATTCCCCCCACGAACAACTTGTCCCTGTTCTGAGCCGCTGCTCCAAAATCTGCCACTTGGCCTATCGTGCGGACGTCACCGGTATTTCTCTGACCACCCGACGTTGTCGGTGCTCCGCCATGCGACTCCCATTCTTTCTGGTAAGAATATGAAGATTCGTAACTCTTTGCGTTTCCTGCATTGCCTACGCTTCCTGTTCTGCCTACGGCACCTGTATTCCCAACAGATCCCATGTTACCTACAGAACCCGCGCTGCCAGCCGTGCCGGCATTCAGAACGGCCATGTCGTGATTTCTCTGTGTATTAGTTAAATCTGCGGAACTTATTGTTCTGTCATAATTAGTCGCATAACCTGAATTTTGTCCGCTGTGAGTGGTTTGAATACCATGCTGGGTTGCAGATACCGGAATCCTGATAGGGATGTGTTGGCCGGGCCTCACTGACATGGTCACAAAGCTTCCCGGTGCTACTATCAACGGTTTGACTGCTGCGCCGCCTTGGGTGCTGTGACTTACCACCTGACCCCCTCGGTATGCCCCCTGTTGAGAATACTGTGACCCGGAAACGGATGTACCGGCGCCTGATTCTCTAACTCCAGCGGTCGGTACCACGTAAACCCTTTCGCCAGTTTGTCGATTGCTTCCGCTCTGAGATGCCGTTTCTCCATATGTCGACCACGTTGATCCTTGCTGCGCAGATCCTGCATTGTGTGAATTTGTCACAGACGGAACGGCAGTGACACGTCCCTCGTGCGAATCGGCGCGGTAAACAGATCCATCCCCGGTGTATAGATTACCTTGCCTTCTTTGCCCGGAAGCGGAGTGTTGAGATTGAGAATTGGCACCATAGTACTGACCTTCGGCGCCGCTTCTAGACCCTGCATCGTATTGTCGGGACCACGATCCGCCGGACGCTAAGTCTTGCGCATTCACCGAGACAGTTGGCACACCGGCGGACGCCTTCTTGGCGCCGAACGTGTTTCCGCTAGTGGAGGCCGATCCGTAAACGGATCCGGCGACCGGCCTTCCGCTGCCGATTCCCCCTTGCTCCATTCCCAATTGATCGCTCACCGTATGTATCAGCTGGTGCATCTGTCCCTTCGCCGTGTGGTCCATGTTGTGGGACACTTCGAAGTTGCCTCCCATGTTGCCCGTCTGCGAACCGTAGTAGCCCTTTTTCTCTCCGTCGTCTGAGGAAGTTCGAGAGTATTGGAAGTCTTGCGTCTCTTTGTATAACTCCGCCGAAGCCAGTGCCAAGCACACGGCCGTCATCATTAGGGCTCTCATTGCGTAGCTGTTACCGTAACAAGGTTATCTATAAAAGAAATTTAAATAATGAAAATCGATACCCAATCGACGTATAGTGGACTAATAATGGAAAAGTGCCTGGTGAACACCATCTGCCGAAACATAGTAAGTGTCATCTATATCAGGCGTGGGCAAACTGCGACTTGTGCGAATTTTTCTGTTGCCCGGCGAGCTATAATCATATTGCTGGAAAAGATTCCTTTTTTGTTGAAAAGATTACTTTACTAAAAAGGCTATTTGTCTCATTTTCCAGGAGAGTATATCAGAGTTCAAAGAATTTAATATTAGAAGACATTTCACTAAGCATAGGTCACGAATATGGTGCTAGTTTGACTCCGGAAGTAAAAAAGAAAACAGCTGATTGATTCAAAATTTATTTAGGCAACAAAATGTGGTCATTTGGCAAATGAATGAAGAAGAAACTTCATAGTGGCAAGTTATGTTGGCAAACCGCAGTAAGGAGAATTTGAAGGTATCGATAAAAATTTAGATGAGCAATTGCGATTAATATATACCGCACGTATCGTAAAAGTGAAGTAACCTCAGTTAATACACATTGCAATAGTGTTATCTCTGTAAAATAAAAAGATGCAATGCACCAAACCACCAAGTAAAGACGTGGTGCAAGTTCCAGAAAAAAGTTTTACCATTTTACTAGTCGGCTCACTTCACCTCTAATGGGCCCAATTACAATCATTGTAAATTGAGAAAACACTTAAGTAATAACCTCTTTAAGAAGTTATTAATGCGGTGAGACCTTGAAAATGTGTCCCAGTATTTAAGCCTGGCTTTACATTTTATTTTCACATTAATTACTCCGGGGGCAAGCATAGAGATTTTTTTGATGCATCTGCCGTTTTTTTAATTTTGGATATTCTGAGTGACAGTGCTGTCTACTCTTTTATCTTTGAATTCTTTATGAGATTAACTCATAGAATCATCGGAAAGTATCGCACTCGATTTTTACTACCCCTTTTTGCACGGTTTTGAAATATCACGGTTCAAAATAAATACTGCTTGTTTTTTTAAGATTTCTTTTTGCTTTAATACGGTTTGAAAAATTAAATTTATTAAAAACACGTTTGTATTTGTGTACATATTTATCAAAAAAAGTTTATTTCAAGTTATGGAACTTATCTACCATTTTTTAATAGGCATCTTAACTGTTTTTGCACTGTAGTCTTTGTAACTTTATCCCCCACGTAAAAAGGGGATCGGGTGTATTTTCAAAGCTCAGTATGCAGTTAATATTTATCATAGATGGGAAATATTCAAAATACATAGTCGTTAATATCATTTTTCTGTTGTTCATTCACAATGCTGTCTCGTATTTTTCTATCCTGATGGTATCAGTAGCGTGAATTGTATAACTTTGAGGACAATTAAAGTCATTGAATGCGATTTACAATAAAATATGTAGCTGTGAAAAAGCGTATTTTAAATAACATTAAAAATGAACTCTGATTGCAAATATCTCGCAAACATGTTGCTCCACAAGAATTATTATCTTCTCATACTAGGTCGGAGGTCCTCTTCTGTTCTTCGATAATAAATTATTATAATTTTCCGAGAAACTATCACTTTTTTTATTATCAAATTATTTATTTTACATGAAATGTCAACTTATATTTGATAAATGCGTAGATATGTGCAACTACTGACGGTGGATAAACAATCAAAAGTCATTTGCATTTATTTCTGAGCATCTGTACTGATTCCACCATATTATATCACAATCAGGCCCAGTTTCGCTCATTTTGAATGAATCAAAAAACAGTTATTTTTATATTCTCTTATATTATTATTATTTATAGATTTACATCAGTGGCAAGTGTTCCCAATGAGTGAAACTGGTTCTGATATAGTATACTATTAAGTCGTTACTATTTTGACATTTAATCTATTTCTTTTTGATAATATTTGATAGTAAGAGATCAAATGACTAAATAACAAGCAGTCGTATATGATGACGATGATTTCAACAAAAAAAATAATAAAGTTCGTCTTCAAATACATAAAAGATGTTATTTAACGTTAACGTACGATTTTACAATTATTGAAAATATGTCTATTTTAAACCTTCTTTCATACATACGAGTTGACCTTAGTCTAGTTATGAAACTATTTATTGCTTTATTTTAGTCATGTCTTATCTTAATCGCAACAGTACCTTCGGCTTGACATTGCCATAAAAAAATCATCTAATGACCTATTTCTTCATATGATATGCTACTTGACCTATGTATTGAGCGGAACGGCTTTTATATGACTGACCTTGAAAATATTAAAATTTTGTAATGAATGGAATTTAAGATTGTTTATAAATTTAATATTGGTTATTATTAATTATTTTTATAACTATATCTTCTCCAAATGTCGAGAATATCGTCGGGAAATTTTCACAACTTGCTATCTCAAAACGTTTAAGTTTTCAGGAGACATAGAAATGTACTTTATTCTACCGCTACACTGTTATGGTATTGTCCTCAATATATGTGATGAAGTTAATAAGTCAGGAAACAAAGATGTTTCCATCCATGCCACCCTCTCTTTCATGCCAAACATAGCACATGACCAGAGCCGGCTCGAGGACTTCTGCGCCTGTGTGCGAGGCGTTTCTAATGCCTCGCAAAACCAGAACTAAATGAGTGGATAGTACTAAAATCTTAGTGCGGGCGACTGTGCGCCTTTGTGCGCCACACACTTTGCACACTCCACGAGCCGGCCCTGTACATGACCATATCATTTTTTACCAACTTTTTTTGTATTAGAGTAAGTAAAGCATGAAATAAAATATATTTTGGGATACGAGTTAATGGAATATGTGTGTATTGAAATTCTGAATTCGTTACATCAAAAAACTCAAAACTGACTCAAATTGAGATACTTGCTAGAAAATTAATGACGATATTGACATCTAATGGAGATTATTCAACAGACATTGAAGTGCTTGTTATTCTGTTATTTTTTATGACACAGTAAGAATAAATGGAAATATTACACAACTAGGACTGTCGCACAGAAATTCAAGAGTGTTTTTAAGAAGGCTTGAGCATATGATTTTTAAAAGACGGGTCTATTGCGTATGTTTTTACCCTTTTAGCTGCCGAAGAAAAAAGTACGTAATTACCTAGCACGCCGGCTATAATTTGCAATTATTAATTTAATTAGTTATTGACGAGTTAACTCGTAACTGGCGTGTTGAGCATGAGATATCTCGTCTTTGGCAGCCATCGAGTTAAATATTTTTTAAAAACTGTGACAGGAATGAGCCCTTGCATACATTTTTCAAGTCTTAACGTACTATGGTAGAAAAAGAATCATTTAATACTGCAGATATAAAACAAATGACAGAATTTGCATAAGTAAACAAACTTTTCAAAAATCTTTTAAAATATATTCAAAAGGTTAATTTATTAATAGAAAATTTAAATTAACTTTGATTATTCCACGTATTGTGTAACTAACTGTGACACGTGTTTCGCCTCTTTCAGAGGCATCTTCAGACTTACTATCGCAAAGTTGCGATAGTAAGTCTGAAGATGCCTCTGAAAGAGGCGAAACACGTGTCACAGTTAGTTACACAATATGTGGAATAATCAAAGTTAATTTAAATTTTCTATTAAAATGAACTTCCACAAAGTTACCGCCGAAACCATCGAAAGGTTAATTTATGTTAAGAGTTATAGTTTTTTTATTAGAAAAACCCCATAATGATATCCAATATTGGTGCTTAAGACAATTTCAACTATTCACTATATTTATTATTAGTCTTATGATAAAAATATTCAAGTGCATTTGTTAATTAAAACGCAGTTTTTATTAAAATCTGACGCAAATTTTCTGTAATCACTTATTAAAGAAATCAGAGAAATGGGTTATCAAGGTTGAAAAAATGGCAAAAATAATCATAACAACCATTAATACTCACTTGAATTGAATTAATATAAAAATGAAGATACTGGCAACGGTAATGCGGTGAAAAAACACACTCGACTCGTCAGGCCAGACAAGACGCACTGACTCTATTCTGACTGACTTCCGAGGGTGACTTTAAATTTGAAATAAATAAAAACAGCTCTCCGATAACCTTTCGACCTTTTTAATTGAGTACATTATCATTCGAAGAAATTGTGTATTACCGATTTTTTAAAATGTTATTGTGTCTTATCAAGGCTTAATTCTTGCGATCTTGGAGAATTGTTAATTATTTTGCTTTTTTCATCTATCACATAATAATTTTGGGAAATTATGGACGATAGTTAGGTTACTGGAAACGAGAGAAAAAAAATTAAGCAATTTGACAATGGGGATGATTCGGACTCTTTACGGAGACAATTCATCAATAGCTGTTTTCTGAGAATTGCTTGTTGATCAGTTGCTCAATGTCTCATTTTTGTAGAGTAGTGATTGACTAGTAGTTGGCTCGTGACACCATGTTTTTAGTATTGGATAGGTCAAAAAGAATTTTAGACATCTTTGCCTTCGAACACATATCCACAAATTGATTAAAAAATCACTGCATGACAAATTCCAACCACACCGGAGAGTGCATTTTCAACTGCTCAGGCTATAGGCATAATCTATACTCTTCCCACATGAATTATCCATACTATTGGTCTACTTATATTGATCAAACTAAGTTTGAATGATTAGCAAAGTCATAGTTCTGTCCTAGTCCCATCCTTCTATCTTTTCTCTTCTAAATATAAAAGATTGAGTAACTAACTGATCAAAAAACAATTTTCTTCTTCTTCAAGAAAACTGCTGAAATGCCTTCATTAGGAATCTCAATGCTCCATATTGGAAGCTGACATGGTAAATTTTTAGTACAATTAACTAGATTCAAAATGGCTAAATATAATCATTAGAAATGGTCTTTTTCTATTTACCGCTAAGTTATTCTGCTCGATGCGCCATTATTTATAATGGACAGGCTCGTAGCTATTTTTTAAATTATGAGGTCTTTTCATGTTTGATCATGCAGTTAAAGGCATGAAGTATCACGGAATCCCTACAAATTAATACTTGTGACAGAATGTTGCATCAGAGTTTTACATTTGAAAATAACCGTTACCGTGTATTTTGTTGTTTACAAGTCGAGTGGGAGAACATTTGTGATTTTGAAAAATCCCTAATGGTGAAAAAAGGCGAAAGTCTATCGATATATAATCCAGAGTCTTGAATTAATTTTGTCAACATATTTATAATCAATTTTGTTCTAAAAATGTTAATTCTGGTATGTATTTATCAACTATGTTTAATTACGATTGCACCATTCCACAAACTAGTCGATTTCTTGCAAAATAGACAGATGAAACTTCAAACTATTAAGTCAGCAAACAAAATTAAATTGCTAAAAATAAGTAAAAAAACATTGGTATAATTTATGTTTCTGTTTTTCTGTCTCATTATACTGCCTTGTATCTCGCCCTTTTTCTTCAAGTTGGCTAACACTGGTCTCGCTTGAACACTACTGCCTATGAAGCAATCTTAAATTATTGCTGATACTGATTTAATATTTGCATTAATTTGGATTTTGCATTTTTTAAGAAAGAATTTCAGAGATGCGAAATTACCGATTACGATATGACCTCCTGTTCCTAAGGTGAAACAAATAACACTCGCATTTTTCGCTTCTGAGATTTTTATAGTCCTAAATTTGTTCTGAAAGCGTATTATAAAATTAAATTGTTATTTTCATTTTTTATTCTTCCTGTTTCATCCATATAATTCGTTCCAAGTGGGTCGTTGTGATATCAACATACTGAGAAGATTAAGTGATTAAGCTTCTTTCTCACTACAGTTATAATTAGCAACATATTTTTATATGTGGCACATAAAAAAAAATATTGATACTTAGAAAATATTTTTTTTCTGACAGATTTATTTCTTAGCCTTGTATCACATTTGTTGACATGAAAATGTCAAACGTATCAATTTAAATTACAATGTGACCATGCCGTCTTATAAGATTTGTATTATTCATAAAATTAACCCTCCAGAGACGAGAGCTTTTTTCCGATAAAAAAAATATTTTCTAAGCCATATTGAAGTCACGGATAACTTTTATTCCTATCCAAAATTTAAAAAAAAAAAAACGCAAAGTCGTTGTATAGAAACCCCGCATGACTATATGGTCATGCTCATCCTTTTATTACCGTGTAATATTGAGTACGGACAGTAGTAAGGAAAAAAGTGACCGTATGGGCTTGCAAACATTCGGGGTTGAAATATAGCTAAACGTGATTTTTTTAAAAATATTTACAATTTGACCTCTTTAGATCAACATAATTTCAAAACAAATATATTAGCAAAATAACTGTAAATAATTTTATGTTTTTATAAAAAAATATCTAACAGTTTCAAAAAGTAAATTAAAAAAAACGGAAATTCAAAAAATCACATGTGCTTTTGGAGACCGTTCCTGTTCCTACGGCTGATGACTTACTGTAGTCCGTACCCTTCTTAACCAAATATGAGCAAAAGCAACTATATTCAGGTAGAAAAAGTATGAATAGTGGGATCAATAGACAACGGTGTTTTGTGTGACCATATGGTGACGCTCGTCCTTGGAGGGTTAATTAACCCGAGTAACTATAGTTTACTTAATAGAACTCTATTATATAAATGTAAATAAATTGCCAAGTATTTTGTGAGAACTATCTAATATGGCTGATAGATTTTTTGGGATCATCAGAGCTGAATACAGCTGGAACAACGAATGACATTTGCGTGATGCTGAAATACATAGTCGACTATAGTGCATAATTTATTTACCGACTGAGCCCTGACAGCATCATATTGACGACTGTGAAATGTGGCAATCATATTTACAATTTTACTATAAAAACATTTATCAATTACTTAAACCTTTGGAGGAGAGTGAGTAAATCTGTACTGAACTTGCTGTGAGGAGTGAGTTCTTTTAAAATGACAATTGTGTGACTTTTTCCCCATGAATATATGTGTTATGACTGCTGGAATGATGTAAAAATATTTAAAAAATTTAAGTTAATATTTATAGATGTTATCCTTGAAAAACTGTTTGCTGAATCCAGGGGTCACAAACCTTACATATTCACAAATACGTTTAACCACTTACCGGTCCAATTACTTTATACAAATGTTCCAAAAAGTCACATATTTTTTATTATGCTCGAATTCAAACACAAGTGTTATATTTATCAAACATGCATATTTAGTGAAAGAATTCATTGTTTTTTTAAATGGAATTTTCCCGAGTTATATCGTGTGTCCGTTTTGACGACATTCAATGCCTGAGTATACTTGGGCGTGACTGGGAAGAGGTTAAATAATAATCAAAAAAATACCAAATACTTCTTGAAAAATGAAAATATAAAAATAAACATAAACTACATTATATAAAACCCAGGGCCGGTTCGTAACCTGAAGTTTTTGATATGCTAATATAAAGTTTAGCCTTTTATACAATTCAGTTTTTCTCAAGCAAGCTCATCAAAATAATGGTGAACAGAAAAACATGCATTTCTTACACTGTCGTGTTAGCCCACTTCTTCATTTTGGCATTCTGGACGACTTTTGGGAAACAGCCGTGGCATAAATTTTTGTTTTGATGACTATCGTGTCTCAAATTTCTTTTGTAAAAAATAGCTGAAAAAAATCCAGCTTGGTGTAGTCTCCTTCTACTTTAATTTATTTTTGATTCCGGAATCAAAATTGGAATGAAAGTACAATTGTCACACATCCTCATTTCTTCCCGACAATGCTTAGCGCTAGGTTGTCTCTGGCTTTTCGTCGTCATCAGATGAAGAAGAATCATATTCCATCGATATATCATCATGTTATCGATGCAGTGGTATAGGAAGGAGTCCTGCCGCCCAGGGCGGTCCTTGAATCTGCCGCCCCCAAAATTTCCTCTAATTTTGTTTTCAAATTACTTCTATTTTTTATCTATTTTTTATTTTTAAATAAAGTTTATCAAAAAATATTGTATATATTTTTGAAAATGCCGCCCGGGGTGGTCCGCCCCTGTCGCACCCCCTCCTGCTACGCTACTGTATCGATGTTTCCTATTCATTGTCAGAGTTCATGAGAATTTCATCAATGTCTTTGTCTTTAAAGGAACCCATTTTACGAAGCACATCACAATATGAAAATAAAAAAAAACTTTAAATCACGTTAAAATACAATAAGTTACGATACAATCACGTTAAAACACAAAATTCTGCACAAAAACATATAAACACTTTATAATACGGTAAGTCACAGCGAAAATAAGTTCGGACAATTGATAAGCATTTCAAATCACTTAATACAGTAAGAAAAACTAAAAAACCACAGTATAACACAGTCTAATACAGTAAAACACGGAAAAACTTCAAATTCGTAATAAAATATTAACAATTTTACGCGCGTAATTCTAGAGTTTGCGATGTATGGATCTGTCACGATAGTCCGTTATGACGTCACACGTTACCTGTCAAAAACTAAAAACTTTATTTCTACCTTTCTTAAAGCTGAAATCTATTTTTAATGGTGTAAAAATGCATTCAAATGTCCACAGATTGTATTGAAAGTCATATTTGGAGCCTATCTAAGCTCACAGACACATACTACTGTAATATTGAAAGTACGTCGACACTCCTCTAGCGAAAGATTTCGTCGACGTACATGTACGTCCACACTCCTCTAAAGGTTAATACATGCAAAGTTTTTTTTTAAATTATGTCCACACCTAGCTTGGAGCATTTTGACTCATAATGTTATGTAATATCATGAGAGAAACTGTTTTGACAATATGTGGTTATTAGTCAGTCACTCAACCGATATTTGGAGAAAGCAAGAAGTGATTTTCAAAAAATAAAACACTCGTGTACTGATTCTTCTGATTCTGCTGATCACGAGCATTTTTAACTGATATGAATATATAGTAATTAATACAGGGGGGTAACCAACAATTGTTTAAATATGCCCTGTGATGGAACTATGCTGTAAAGAACACATGGTTTTTTTTGCAACCGTTTAATCACCAAAATATTCCGTACAGCATTGTTCGGGTGACATATTCAATTGTTAAATTTTTTTCATACAAAAATTATTTTTCTGATATCGGTTTGATAGTTTGGTCACCCTGTCTTAATCTTGTTTATTTATCGAGTATTTATTGTTATTCAGTTCAACACAATGTTTTCTGATGAATCCGCTCGCAGAATTTTGTTAGGCTTGGGAAATATGTCTTATATTACGCTTCTAAGAAAACAATAAGTAGTATTGTTTACATACAATAATTTCTGCGAATTTGCAAAACCATTAACTATTGAGTGACGTTTGTGACTTTAAAACTCAATTGGTATTTCCTGTAACATAATAAGAATTCCTACAATTGAAGTCCTACTCCGAGTAGCAGTGCGGACAGGTACCATCAAATCAGCTTATGTAGTTTAGCGGCAAGGGAGTTACCCTAGCGTTAACCCTTAGACCGCGGTTGACTGCTATAGCAGCCCAATCTGAACCGATCTGGATCCGAGCTGCGGTCAAAAGGTTAAGGTTGTTACGGATTCATCATGGCACGGTCAATGTAAAATTTTAATATTTCCTTCATCTCTTCTACCTTCAATTTTATATCAAGTTATTAGCCACAGAAGATCAAAGTGACTAGATCCCGAATATTGATAAACGATATCATGTTGTTTTTATTTGGGGTCATTTGTTTTATGTTTCATTGTGTACAGACGGTAAATGTTTAATCCACCATGATTTTACACAAAAGTATTTCTTTTGTTTTTCGATAATCTTTTAATGACACTGATTCATGTATATTTTGGATATGTCATTGTTTTTGTTTTAGTGTAGCAATTTAAAAGTGTTTGTAATAAAATGATAATAATACATACAAATATGAATCTGATGGAGTATTTTTGGTAGATATTTCTTAGAAGTGCACTCAGAAGTCAACAAGCCATCGCCCCCGACGCCGGCCACACACTACCCATGCATGCACATATGTGTAATTAATAATACTAATTTCATTTAAAATCTAGCATAGTTAATCCAACAACTTGATCTACGTTCTATCGAAAGGACGTAAGCTGAATATGCCGAATTAGTGTCTAAATCTAGCTTTTAAGTTTAAAAAATGAACGGTCTGAAAATTGACACCAAGAAAAGGAATTTTTCATAAATAATTAATTTAATCAATATTAGATTACGTCGACTAAACATCAGTTTATTATTCTCCGTGCAGATAATGGTTGTATATATTTCATAATTTGCCTTTTACCCAAAAATTGTCTCTTGTATAAATTGTTATGTGTGGTTTACATCCTTTTTCCTTTCCACATTCGATATGTAATGCTAACTATCCAATGTAAATGAATATGTACCTATTTTCAATAAAGGCGGCATTAGATTTTTTCTATAACCGCAGAAAGGGAGACAGTATTCTCTAAAAATGGTGGTGATTTGTAAGTTGATAATTTTTCGCTGTGTCGATGTTGTTGTTGCTGGATGGCTTTTGAAGAGAGAAGTTATAGAAAGAAAGGGAATGGACATGATTAGCGGTTGGCTAACCGCTCTTGCTTTGTTCTATTTTTAGGATTGGATGGGAGGGAGGGTGGTTATTTTTAACAATACAGACATCCACACCTTTGAACACGAAACTTCCTGTTCTGGAATTTGAATCGTGCAATCGGAGTCAATTGAATTAAATTATAAAAAAAATGTATCCATCTTAGTAAAAATAATGGTCTTTGTTACTTTAAAAAATGTCTTGGTGCCCTATAAACTATTTTGTAGTCAGAGCTCCAAAATTTATTGAATATTTCTAAGGCCCCCTATTTGTTATCAACAGCTTATAACAGTAATCAGGTAAATAAAATTGTACAGGCGGGATTTCAATGCAGAAGTTCAGTTCAGTTCAGTTCAACTGGTCTTTTGTTTGGTCAAAAGAGTAATGCTGAGAGTTTTTATCTAGAATCTGCATAACGAATATGGGTTGAGTTTGAGTTTCTAGGTCAATATCAAATTTAGATATTTTCTTTAATTTAAGAATTCGACTGAAGGTGCTTGGTGGAATTTCAATGTTTAATTTGAATCGTTCAAACTATGTACATTCTCACAGATTTAGATATTTTCTATTTCAATTTGATATTCGAAATATTCGACGCATTGACATTAGCTGTGATGCTTCATATATATTTTTTTAATTTCTTAAATTTTACTGTGTAAAAGTGCAACATAAATACATTCCCAGTCATTAAAAAGTAAATGTTATTTAACACGATACTCTCAAATCTAGAGATAAGATTTACGATTTAATAACCAGATATCTTTTTATATTGTTCTATTCATGATTCCTGTCTGGGACTTTACGTGCATCTTAACAGCTTAACGACCGTGGACGCGTATTTGAGTCTTTGAAAAACAAAGGTTGCTGGTCGGCAGACACATATATGCGTATAGGTGAAGTATCCGGAAGCTAAGAAAATTAAATTTTGTAAAGATATCTCAATTTGCTTACAAATTATAGTGAATTTAGTAAAATTATAATTTTTGCAAATTTATCGCAAAATTTTATTTCGCCAGGTGAAATTTTATAAAAAAAACATGCGGTCCTTAAGCTGTTAATATTATTTAAAGATAATTTCATAATATGTAAAGCAGTACAAATATAATCTTCATCTGATAAACAATATATTGCGCATCTTTTTGTATTGATATTTTTTTATAAATTTCCAAGACTAAAATTTACATTGTAATACACAAGATTTTTTTATATTTCTGCTCCCAATGTGATCTCCTTATGAAGCTTATCTCAATAGAAATTGTTCTATGACAGTGAAACACCAACCCGAGGGTCGCATGCGGCCCCTTTAGATTTTTTTCCCGCCCTGAATGCATTTGTTTCTCAAAATTAAAATATAGTACATTCATCATCGTCGAATTTAATAAATGTGAGCAAGATTTTTCGTAAACGAAGCAGAATAAATGGTTAAGTAGATGTAGGCTTACTGATGAAAATTTGGACTCGATTGTGAGGCTTAATACTAAAAATATTTTTAAAATTCATTTAAAATTAACAAGTACATACAAAGATCGCATTAACTTTTTAATTACGTATAAATAAAACATGTATTCCTAAACATTTTTTTGTAAACATTATTAACCCGTTAACAGCTAGAATAAAATAAGGTTTTTTGTCTTGTAAGCTAGCAATTTTCTAAAAACTAATAAAGGAAAACCTAATATTTATTTTGTGAGTCTTTAAGAGATGTCGGACCCTTTTTCAATGATGCAAACTCAAAAATATTTATTGACGTCGTAATAATGAAAACACACTGGTGGGTAGCGTGTGTGGTTAGTAGGTATGCGACACCGATGGGTCGTTAGCTTTAAAGTGGTTAAACGCATTTATTTTTTACACAATTTTGAATAACACTCAAACTTTATGGAGCCCATCATAATTTTCAATTCATCTTTTTTACACTTTTTTTTTGCACGGCTGTTTTACATGGAATGTATTCCATTCGTAAAAGAGGATCGAGTACACTTTAAATTTCAATCTTCTTTGCGTCCTGAACCCATCATGAAGAAAAAGGTTGTGCATCCTTGTTCTATGAGATCTGCTTATTACTCGCTCAACCTTTCTTCCTTCGAGAGAGTAAGGATAGAACAATGGGGCTAGAACAACACTAATGGATAGCTAATCGCTCTCGCTAAGTTCCATATACACATGGCTTCTAAACAAAAATCTATAAATCAATTTATAAAACTTTCGGTAACCTGTGAACACCGCAACTGAAGAAAACGGCACTGACCACATGATGGCCATTTAGCGATCACTGACCTAGAATGTTCCAAAAGTCTCACAGCGCCATCTATTGGCCAACTTACCAAACCTTACTAAACTTACCAAAAACATAACTGATTTATGTGGGTGTCTTTATACATCAATGTTTGGAACTCGAGGGTTATTAGGGTTTACTGAAAAATCAATATACTATGCAAATGATAGTAGGCTCATCTCTTGGTGTTGAGCAGACGGCCTACAGTTTCTACCAGCGCACTTTTAAAATAAGCCGTTTAACTGAAAAAAAGTTAATGATGTAACTAAATTCTCTCGTTTTTTCCTTTTTTTCAGAAACCTAATACAACTGTGAGATTTTTCAACCGTGTAGATTACTATACCCTGCACGGAGATGACGCCCATCTCGCAGCGAGGGAAGTCTTCAAATCCACCGCAGGAATCAAGATTATGGGGGCTGAGCCGAACAAAATGGATTACATAGTTTTGTCAAAGAATAACTTTGAGAAGTTCATTAGAGACCTTCTGTTGGTGAGGATTAAACATAAATAAGTTATTTATTGTTACCGCTCTTACACGATTTTCTATACCACAATGTTTTTTTTAAATTCAGGAAACCAATCTTCAATTTTTCTATAAATTCCATCACTTTTTATTTTACACAGTTTTTTGTGAAACTTATTTACAGTGTAATAAAAGAGTTAAGTGTACTTTCGACAGGAACAAACAATGCAAATTGGTTTCATTTAAATCTTATTTTGATAACGTATATAAAACTTCCGTTCACCACATCTCTATTCCTCCTTTCAAGTAAACATATGCTGATTAGAATATTATTTTCAGATAAAATTATACAGAGTCGAGGTGTATGTGAATAGAGGTACCACAAAGTCCAACGACTGGGGTGTCGAATTCAAGGGCTCCCCGGGAAATCTTTCCCAATTTGAAGATGTCCTCTTCAGCAATGCGGACATTCTTGTCAATTCCACTATCATAGCTGTAAAATTTCGCGGTGATGACAAGAATAAGGTGCGTAATTAATTTTTGAAAGCAAATTTAGGCAAAGTTGTTGGTTTACTTTAAGCTGGCTAATTAAATTTTCTGTTTCAGTTGGTCGGTGTGGCGTGCGTTGACTGCAACGAGTATTCTTTTTCAGTATCTGAGTTTACTGATAATGAACATTTTTCAGAGCTAGAATCCTTAGTTGTCCAATTAGGGCCAAAAGAGTGTCTGCTGCAGCTGTCGGATAGTCCGGAGGTAAATACATTATTGATTTATCTCTTGCGGCAGATTGTACTGCATCATCTTTTATCTACTGACATTCTTGTATTTTTTTTATTTAATCATTACTATTTATTTATACATATCGACTGTGGAAAGGAAAAAGGACGTAACCCTCAATTTTCCAAAACAGCTTTTTTTCGATAATATCAATGTATACAACTTGACACACATTCTATCAAAAGGATGGAAGCTGAAAATGCCGAATAAGTATCTAAATTTAGCTTTGAAGTTTGAAAAAGATGACCTTGTAATAAATTAAAACCAATAAAAAACACTGAAATAAAGGTTTTTCCGAGACAATTTATTTAATTAATATTACGTCATGTCAATTAAACACCAGTTTAGAAGTATCCGTGCACTTCAATGTTGTGTATAATTCATAATGTGCATATGTCACAAAATCATCAAAACAAGTTTTTAGCGCCTCCTGTAAAATTTGATATGTGTGGGTTACGTCCTTTTTCCTTTCCACAGTCGATATGTAGATAGAACGCATATCGTCAGTTGGATGCAGTACTGGTGAATCTAACGCAAAGATTTTAATATTTCATTTGTTTTTCACTTTTGATTTGGAGTATTTCAAATAAAGCAGGATTGAATGCTAAATCTTCAAATGGCTCTCTACACAATTTATAAAATGAAAAAATCAGTTAGAATACAACATGTCAATCGTTGTTAAAAGCGAAATGTCAAAATTTCAATATTTGCGGTAAACAATGTTTTTATGTTTCATGTTCAATAATTATTTTATTAATTTTTACTTGGGATTCATTTTTCTATCGTATTCTATCATTATAAAGGAACAAGATAACAGCGTTTATTACCTAATATACTATATAAACATAAACAAAATAAAATTGTACACATCACAATCAACCAGACTTGAAATATTACGACCCATGAATATTTGGTAATTAGGATTTTTTTTCATAGGCTTGTATTGAATTTTGTAACATAAATTTTCAATAAATAATAATTGAACATTGTTAGAAAGATACTGAGATGCAGGTGACGCAGCACAGGGCAGCACAGAATTGACAGGCGAAGCAGACATGTGCGACCAGCGTATGCTGTGACCATTGCGTCACACAAATATGAATGACCCACAATAACTACTAATGCCTTTTAAGCATAGTCTACATGAGTAGTATATAAACCAAGTTCAGTTTGCACTAATTCAAGTAGTTTCTCGGTTATTTAATACATCAAAAGAACATTTCCAAACCTGCACGCGTCAAACAGGAATCTGTACCGTCTCCACAGCAGAGCGCAGGCAGACGCATGTCTGTGTCGTACGCAGTGGTGGCCAGTCAATGTGGCATTGGATCAATGCATCCCTTATATATGCAGGGGCGGTTATATTTCATGAAATAATATTCAAACATAACATTTATACCATTCACTCACTTTAAATTCTTCATGTATTTATTGTCTATATATTTATTTTATTATAGACATGAAAAATTTATGAGTGAATGGTATAAATGTTACGTTTGGATATTATTTCATGAAATATAACCGCCCCTGCATATACAAGGGGTGCATTGATCCAATGCCACATTGACTGGCCGCTACTGGTCGTACGTGCCTATATGGCAGCATACACAGGTCTGCTTCTTCATGTCATACAAAATCTGTACTGCCCTGCACCGCACCGGAAAGTCTGAAAATACGAAATATTGAATTAGTTTATTTATATGTTGTACTATGCATTTAGAAATACTAAACATTTACTTCCTACTTGAAATAGTAGGTGTAATTCTTTTCAAAATAATATATAACTCAAAAGATTAACGTTTTACTTCTAGGTAAAGGCCATATCGGCTATAATGGAGCGCTCAAATGTGGCAGTAACTCCCCGCAAAAAGAGTGAGTTCACGACTGACGGACTCATGCAAGACCTCAACAGGTTGTTATCGTTCGAAGAAGGTCAGCAAAAAGACGCAAACTCCATACCCGAGGCAAATCTCGCAGAGGCAGGCTGCTGCACGAATGTCGCTATCAAGTACCTTTCCCTCGCTTCGGACAAAGACAATTTTGAGAAATTTTCATTCAAGAAGTTGGACGTGATGCGATATGTGCATCTGGACTCCGCCGCAATAACTGCGCTGAATGTTTTGCCAAAGCGAGACGGTGTCATGGCTAATTCTAAGACACACAGTATACTTGGTTTATTGGACAGATGCAGGACTCCGCATGGTAAAAGGTGAAACAATTTTTGAGATTTTATTCACCGGGGTGATCTATTTTTATATTTATAAGATCCTAGACTTTGTTAACCCTTTCTTAACTATGATGTGTAAATAGTACACATACCTTCTAATCATTTACATTTCTCTGTATATACATATAATAAATACTCGGCCTAAAATTCAGGTATTCCTCTCTTATTCATTTAAGCATTAAGTAATGTAATAATAGAAATATTGTAGTAGTGTTATATATATGTCATGATTCACTCCCGTTTGCCTGATGTGTAACGGATACACAGCTCAGGAGCGCGTGCTTTTTTTTTGCATAGTAAGGAAAGGGTTAAGTAAATCTCTGATATTTGACTTGATTTTTTTTATTTAGTTAAATAACAAATGTGATAATTGCGGCTATGTTCACTGTTATAGTTGTGTAACCTTGTGTTCATATTTTTATTTTGCTAAAGCAGGGTTTCTTAAGCCTATGCACGCGGGCGCACATTTACTATTCAGATAATCATCTTATACACTGAGTAGTAAGTGAAATGCATTGTTGAAAGTTTACAGTAATTGTGCTTTGTAATTCATTAAAATAGTACTTGTAGTGTTAAACATTTCTAGCGATGAAAGCGACTCATGTCCAGTTTCTCATAAAAGTCCACGTATATTGATGTTGTTACAGATTATTGTCACAGTGGGTGAGGCAACCCTTACGTGACATAAACTTGATTGAAGAGAGATTGGATATTGTCGAGGCACTAATTGCCAACAGTGAAATTAGAAGACAGCTCTTCGAAGATCACATGCGAAGGATCCCCGACCTGCAGGCAATCACACGGAGGCTGTCCAGAGAGAAGGCTTCCCTTCAAGACTGCTATAAGATCTATCAGGTTTTTATACATTTACTATATTTAACGTTGTGGTATTATTTCTTTTAAAAAAATGTTTTTTTTGCTGTGATTATAATATGTTTTTTCCTTTCTGAGATTTAGGTAAGCTGAATAGTGTTTACATAAATATCTTTGGTCTAATATTATATATGTGAAGAAAAATACATTTGGGTATCATTTACACACGGTACTTCTACAACACAGTTGATGAATTGTGACAGATTTGTGTATATGATGGTTTTAGAGAAAAAAACATGAAAAATGTACGAATTGAACATCTCCAAAATCAGGTCATTGCAAATAATATTCTATTCATCATATTCAAATTAAAAATTGCATTTAGTAAAGCATGCTCACTTAAAATTGAACCACTCAAAACTCTGCTTTTGGGCTTGGGCCGTTTGTCTTTTGAGGCCCTTGGATCAAAGATGACATAGCAATCAAAGGGTTAAGAATAATATATGTATTCAATGTATTATGTTATTAAGTAAGTTTCATTCTTTTTTCTGTACATTGTTAATCAGACCAAATAAAGGATATAATTATTTTTTTATATATAAACTCTCTTAAAAATGACTTGGAAACACTAAAGTCATGTTTAATAAATGATGTATTATAATTTATAGTATAAATTAGGATGCTAGAGTAAAGTGACAAGATGTATTGTGTATCTCTTCTAAGCCAGTATATATAGTTGAGTAAATGCAGGTTTAAACATAGTTTTGACGAGAGCATACGCCGTAATAGCTATAAACTAATTTTATGAAAAAAATGTAGAACTAAAATACTTTGATATTTTTAACGTTATGACAACGTTGTTTGACTTTTATACAGAAGAGAATGAAAATTAACGTTCTCAACAGTAAAAACCAAATACACTGTTTTGTAGATAACGTTGTTTGACTTTAACCCTCCAAGGACGAGCGTCACCATATGGTCACACAAAACACCGTTGTCTATTGATCCCACTATTCATACTTTTTCTACCTGAATATCGTTGCTTTCGCTCATATTTGGTTAAGAAGGGTACGGACTACAGTTAGTCATCAGCCGTGGGAACAGGAACGGTCTCTAAAAGCACATGTGATTTTTTGAATTTCCGTTTTTTTTAATTTACTTTTTGAAACTGTTAGATAATTTTTTATAAAAACATTTACAGTTATTTTGCTAATATATTTGTTTTGAAATTATGTTACTCTAAAGAGGTCAAATTGTAAATATTTTTAAAAAAATCACGTTTAGCTATATTTCAACCCCGAATGTTTGCAAGCCCATACTGTCACTTTTGTCCTTACTACTGTCCGTACTCAATATTACACGGTAATAAAAGCATGAGCATGACCATATAGTCATGCGTAGTTTCTGTACAACGACTTTGCGTTTTTTGGATAGGAATAAAAGTTATCCGTGACTTCAATATGGCTTAGAAAATATTTTTTTTATCGGAACAAAGCTCTCGTCTCTGGAGGGTTAAGCGCTCCGATAACCGTGTTTTATGAGACCCGAATGTAATACGCAATTAATTCCTTCATTGAGAGAGGTGATATATTTTTTTCAATTTTCCACCTTCATATAACTTCGTTTTGATAGCAGATTACTTTTGACACTGCATTTTGGATGTTTATCAGTAGGATATTCACACTCCTGTTTTACTATGATGTACTTTATATTTTTGTTTTCGAATATATTTTTCAATCAGAAGTTTCATTCATCATGAGTATTATTAATTTATTTAGAAAAATCGCCTGATCTAAAATAAATAATGTGAAATTAGTACAAAAAGCATTTCCACAGAGAATTGACAGTGAACACCTAAAAAGTGTTATTTTTTAGTCACGCTTTACATGGGCTGGAATTTCTTGGTGATCTGACATAGCATATCTACTGTGTTAATCAAATAATCAGTATAATTATGATTTTTATGGTTATCAATATTTGCATTGCGACAGCCAATCCTTCAGGTGTGGCCCTGGTACTATGACTCTCGCTACACTTTGTTTATATAGTAGACATAACAGACATCTAGGGCATCCAAATACCCGCCCAAATGCATTACCTGTTTCTCGAGTATTTTTTCATCATCTAAACGGGTATCCGGTTCGGTTTCGGGTAATTTTTGTCAACTTTCATTTACTGACCCAGAGCTAAAATTTATAGTACAAGAGTATTTTATACAAAAATACTTGATTACAGTATTTTGCCTCAATAGTACTTACTACAAGAATGATTTCATTACTGATAAATACGAAAACGTGAAATATAAAATCAACGCATGTATGACTGTTGTCGGGTCTATGGCGCAGCGGTTAGCGTTGTTGGTTTCCGTACTGGATCTCATGGGTTCAAGTCCCAGTACGAACAGCATTTTTTGATCTATTTATCAATTTCTGTTCGAAGGCGTGGGTGTTTGTGATGTCTTAAAATTCGATCTCACCCTTCCGATCCTTTAATAACTGGGCATATAGAGCGATTAGTTAACCACTAGTTCTGTCTTAGCGTTATCCTTCTATTCCTACTCTCTTTGAAAAAATGAGAGGTTGAGCGACTAAGTAATAAACCGTTAATGTAAAAAAAACTTATATGCTTTGCATTGGTGGCAAAAATGATTGTTAATATTTGATTCAATCAAAATATTCATCTACACACATATCGTTGAAATAAGCAAAGAATAATGATACTGATGGGTTTTTTAACACTCAATTTGGACTTTGATGGCCTATGCAGTATAGCATGCTGATTTTACAATATTATTCTTATTTGCGAATTTTCGGAATGCGTTCCATTGTAGTGTCTAGACATTTTATGTACAGAACTTATGCACCTGCATAAAGAAGTATTGACACTGGATATGTTTCGAAGATTTTTGTAAATAAATTAATTGCATGTTCACATTTATATTTATATAATATTTTATACATACATACATAGCAAACATTAGATAGATTTATCAATATTTAAAAAATAGCATACAATTACTTTCGATTAGGTGAATAAAGTTACATCTTTTGTAAACACATGTGTATATTGAAAATAAAATAACAGTAAAAAATAGTTTAAAAAAAAAAACTTACAATAAACAATATTATTTTACTAAGCAATATTATACATGTGTTTGTGATACAAACGAAAGCATGGATCCAGACACAAACCCAGCTCATTTGGACATTCCGGACGAAAAAAAGAGAGGCTTTTCTCTCCCTTTTTTCATTCCAATAATATTTGCATCGTCTTCTTTTGGTTTTTCCAAGTAGGTCTTTTTTGGCAGAAAATAGGAAGATGGATTCATTCATTTTTTTTTTGGAGGAGGGCCTACTAATTTTTCATTAACTTGCAGCCTGTAATAATATAATGATATTTTTGATGAATTTTTAAAATTGTATATATAGTAGGAATTTAGTAGCATTGTTTGAAACAAATAGATTCCTAATTTTTTATACCATCTTAATGTTTTTATTCTACATGGGTAATATGCTAAAATTTGATCATGGTAATCCACTCCAGCCATGAATTTGTTGTAATATATTACCATTTTTGGCTTTTAAAACATTTCCTCGGCTATTAGTCGTGATGCGCCATCGAATTCGGACGAAATTGTCAGAACGTCTCAGTTTCCATTTAGAAGTTACATTCCAGAAGTTCCATTTAGTTGCACATATTTCTTCTGGGGTGTATTTAATCAAGGACTCTAGGAGGAAATATTTGTATCTTTTTATGTATAAAATTCTAGACAGAACACTTCAATACTCAAAGAATCTTAATGAATGTAAAAAGAAGAACAGTAAATAATGCAAATTAAAATTTGAAACTTATGTAGTAAACGTATTCTAAGCGAAAGTGTAAACCAACCTTTATGTGAAAAAATAAGATGAAAAAATACGACTTCTGCAGGTCCACACTACCGATTCGATATTATTATTATTTTTCTGTTGCAAAACAATGAAATAATAATAAGTTCACTCCAAAGCGATAGGCGCCCGTGTTTTAATAATTCTACCGACACGCTAGGCGTGTCGTTAGCACCCAACGAGTTAAATTCTTTGGGAAAAATACAGGGCCACAGACTCGTGTAAAAAAAAAACATGCAACTTCTCTTTTTAAAATTGAATTAAAATACTTACCTATTTTATTAGATATATAAAAGAAAAATGTCAACAATTTACATCTTTTTTAAATCATTGGAGTAGGGTCTGTTGTAAACGCCGAAATCGTGGTACTTTTTCATGACTTGAAAAAACTGGACTCAACTCAGCTGATGTTTTGTTACACATTTTGAACATTGACTTTAGATTCAGGACAAAGTCTCGTGAGATTTCTTTGTTGATCAATTACATTAGTTCACCATAGTTTCATAGTTATCTGCAACACTGAACCCTAGGACTGGACTGAAAAATCGTAATTATTTGGTAAAACCCATTTTCACAAAGCAATGGTCAACTCATCGTAACATGACCCTTATGAGTCTTTCAAATTCTCGGAAATACCATTGTTTATGTGCGAATGTAGTGAGATAACTCCCCACTTCATATTTAAATGGTTATTGTCTCTCTATTGTTATTTGATAAGATAAGATATTAAGTTAAGAAAGGATATTAGTATTACAAAGGATTGATTCAAATGTTTAGCTTAAGTTTTTTTTAATTAAAAAAATATTTGGTACTACAGGTAATGCCAATGCGCCAAATATTTTGTCGAAAGAAAGATCATATCGTCGGTTTGCTGTATGAAGTCATTAATTGACAATATGAATAAAAGCACAATATTCCTTTGTACTTCATTCCACTTTATTATCAGTTGATAATGCTCGCAATGAGCGAAACCGGTCCTGACCTATTTAATAAAGTGGAATGAAGTACAAAGGAATATTGTGTTTTATTAATATAATGCCTTTCCACCAAGTATTGACAGTGAACACCCTAAAAGTGATCAATTGACAATATGTTCAACACTATATTACAATAGCAAAAGTACTTATTTTTTAATTTTGCATAAATTAAAAAAGTCACTTCGTGTCTTAACCAATATTTATTTTGGTCTATGTCCACTCCCAATGTGAAGCATATGACCTCCCAATGGAGGTATCTCAACAGACCTTTTATTTACGAGGACTGTTTGTTACTTAGTCGCTTGACCTCTCTTTTTCAAAGAGAGTAATAGGGATCGAAGGATAAGGCTAGGACAGGACTAGTGGTTAACTAATCACTCTTGCTATGCCCATTTGTTGAAGAATTGGAAATGGTGGGAGGGAATTTTTTAGATATCACAAACACCCATTCCTTCAAACGGAAATCAATAAATCAATTGAAAAAATGCTGTTCGTACTGGGACTCGAAGCCGTGAGGTAGAGCACGGAAGCCAACAACGCTAACCGCTGCGACATAGGACCCGACAATATTGTCCAATGAAATACTTTTCAAATTATTATTTTTTATTTTATTCACACACCGTAATGAAAGACAACATTATCAAGCTTATGTCATTCTCGCGAAATTTATCTAAACACATATCTTAGATCTCATATTTAAATTTGACATTTACCTTACCGGGAATTTAACAAAGACCCGCCCGGTCGATAGAGTCAAACTCTTACCAACTAGACCACAGCAGGCGACAAAATGTTTCTTTTTTTTTAAATCCTTTCTTGATCGCAAAACTTCGCTTATCGCGACAAAGTCCAGAACATATCCTATCTGAAAGACTTGAGTGCAGAATAAAAACGCTTGAGAATTTGTTGAGGGAAAAAATTTGTGATGAATGTTTGATGCTTAACTTGTTTCAGACAATCGAGAGAGTGCCGTTTCTGTTGGACTGCCTCAGGCAGTGTGACAATAAATCGGTGAACGGCGCTTTCGTTGGACCGATCTCTGATGTGCTCGTTGACATGGAAAAATACCAGAAAATGATGGAGACCACTATCGACATGGATCTTGTGGACAAAGGTATGGCCGTATAAATTGATATTTAATTTTTTCCTCAATAATGGGTTTATTTAATTCATCTAGACATCGTGGTAAACTGAAATTTTAAAATCAAGCCAAGCAAAATTCGGATTGCAATTGTGTAATGTTGAAACAGTGTATAATTTTTAAGGGAATTAGTGATACTTGTTCAAGAACAAAAAATTGAGCAGAGTTTAATGGAATAATCCACAATGTATTCCATTCTTTAATGGTGTGAATTCATTTAGTTTTGAAAATACGTTTTTGAATGATTCCGAATTGATTTTTTTAATCATTTCTGTTTAACTTTCATATCTGTATGCCGCCACATCATTCTTGCCTCTAGAATAATTTTAGTACATTTCATCAATCAATATTGAATAGACTAATTTTTCAATATCCTTCAATTATTTTTCTCTGATTTTTCCGACGCCTTCAGAAAAAACACCCACGCCTCCGACTAAATTACAGCATTGTTTTCACAAATCTAATTTTTTTTTTATTTATAAAAATCAAACGCATTTTTCTTGCCCTAATACATTTATAAAGTAAATTAGATTTTTTTTTTTATCATTCAATCTCACAATCAAAAGTGCCATCCCCCACAGTCAGCGCAAAGTTTTATACTTGGATTATGCCATTTTCTGTTCTACAAAATTTAATATGAGTGAATTGATTATCAATGTGACAAAAGTATAACTTTTTTATCTGAATAAAATTTTATGTTAGAAAAAATTATTTTCTTGTACAAGAATACTTTTTTTAATGTCGTCCATACCGAAAGATGAAATGTGGCAAAAATAATAAAACATGTGGAACTTCTATCAATGTTATCTGTATTGATTATTCACTTGACATTATCTCATTTTTTTATTAGTTCTAGGAAATGCATTGTATTAGCAGACTTTCCATATCTATATCACTTCATCCACATTAATGTTTTTCAAATAAATATATGTGATAAGGATAAGTCCTAAAAATACTTTTCATCAAATTTAACATATTATATAATATACATCTATGAATTTGTATGGATGAAAGGAGATGTAAACATCAAATATCTATCTGTAAACACAAATCTGTTTTTGGATTCAAACCCCTCACCGATCCCAAGCCCTATAGCATCACCGATTCGTCTAAAGGACCGTAAATTGATGCCATAGCGGGGTGTAGTCATAGCAATTACAAAATAGCTAACTATTTGTCTTTGCCTAGCCTATTTTTCTATCCAAACTCTTTCCGAAATAGACAGGTTGAGCAGTGACTGAATAATATCTAGATTTCTGGAAAATCAATTCTGGTTTGATGTTTCATTGAGACTCTGCATTTACAGCTCAGATGGCCAAAGTGGTAACTCTTTTAATCCTCCAAGGACGAGCGTCACCATATGGTCACAGTAAACACTGTTGTCTATTGATCCCACTATTCATCCCTTTTCTACCTGAATATCGGTGCTTTCACTCATATTTGGTTAAGAAGGGTACAGACTTGAGTTAGTCATCAGCTGCGGGGACAGAAACAGCCCCCAAAAGCACATGCGATTTTTTGAATTTCCGTTTGTTTTTGATGGACTTTTTGAAACTGTTCGTTATTTTTTTATCAAAACATCAAATTATTTACAGTTTTTTTGTTAATATATTTGTATTGGAATTATGTTGATCTAAAGAGGTCAAATTGTAAATATTTTTAAAAATTTCACGTTTAGATATATTTCAACTATGAATGTTTGCGTGCCCATACGGTGACGCTGGTCCTTACTACTGTCCGTACACAATATTACACGGTAATAAAAGGATAAGCGTGACCATATAGTCATGCGAGGTTTCTATACAACGACTTATTAATTTTTGTTAGGAATAAAAGTTATCCGTGACTTCAATATGGCTCAAAAAAATTTTTTTTTTTCGAAAAAAAGCTCTCGTCTCTGGAAGGTTAAAGTTAGTCGTTAAAAGACAAATATATTATGTGAGATCTGGTTTGAATTGTTACTCATTCTTAGCACATGAACTATTTTTATGAAGCCACGTTATATTTAAAAAAAAATGAAATTAATATTCGGTATTATGGTCGGAGTTTTTAGCGTTTCAATATAGCGTTAATAAATCGCCGGTCTCTGAGTAATAAACTTCAAATAAAAATCTTGACAACTACTGATATCAAAAATATTTTTCAAAATGAAAAATCAGTTTTTACTTATATTTATTTGTTCATCTGCGGCTCATTCTACTATTCATTGTCCACGAATCGGCCTCTATTCAAAATCTATTTTAGGCATCCGCACCTGAGGGGTTAATAAAAATTTGTTGTTTCTATAGTAAAAGCTAATAAAAAATTTGGCTCTACTTTTAACTTGTTATTATGCAAGGCAAAAAATAAAGTGCGTGTATTTATTTTTTGTAGGAGAGTTCCTCGTAAAAGCTGAATTCGATGATCAACTAAAGGAGCTTCGCTCTGAGATGAAAGATACGGAGGACAAAATGAAAAGACAGCTATCAAAGGTAGCCGACAAACTCAACCTCGAATCCGGCAAATCCATCAAACTCGACTTCATCTCCATACACGGATATCATTTTAGGTTTGGTTGTTATCTTTAATGTGATAATTTGAAGACCGCAGACTCGTGTGCTAATAATAACTTTTTCACTCTTTGAATATTTTATATTGAATGCTTTCGCAGGATTACTTTGAAAGATGAGCCTGTCATCAGGAAAAACAAATCATTCAAAATTCTGGATGCCAATAAAGGCGGGGTGAAGTTCAGCAACGAGGAACTGACGTCTCTCAACGATGACTATATTAAGCTCAAAAATGACTATGAGGAACACCAGAAAACTGTGGTCACCGAAATAATGCGAATTGCAGGTAAAATGGCACTTTAATATCAATTGAATTATTTAAGATATCTGTTTTCTTCAAATAAAAGGATAAAAATTGTCAGTAGAAGAATTTCAACTAGTAGACACCATAACTAATCCGGACCAATGCGTAAAAGCGTTGACCACTCGGTTACAGGACCGGAAAATATATACAAACACTAATGTTTCTTTATTGTACTTCGCAGGCGGGTATTCTGAGATCTTATGGCTTCTGTCGGAGATCTTGGCGAAGCTGGACATATTGCTAGCATTCAGCATTGTCTCGTGTGAAGCCCCGGTTCCGTATGTCAGACCGAAGATGGTGGCCAGCGGTCGTGAGCTGAACCTCGTCAATGCCAGACATCCTTGTTTAGAGCTACAAGACGGAATATCGTTTATTGCAAACGATGTACACTTTAAAGAAGGTATAAATGAAACAATATATATATCAAAATCCTATATTAACTTATGGAAACATTATATTTTGTTGTTTTATAAAATAGAGTAAAAATAAGTATGTCAATGTAAAGTGTAGATCAGTGAACCTCAACTTATTTACACCTGTGTGTAGGCTTGAAGAAATAAGAAAGGTATTATATTACTGTAAAATTCAAAAGAGAATTTTTTAAACAAAATTCCACTGTTAACCCTTTAGTTGTATCTCTGTACTGTACGGCCAAATATTTTGTCATCTATTGCCATTATCATATAATTTATTGAACTATTGTTATTTCTTCAGATATGGATACTACTCATGTCCATCAGTGATCTTTTGCTGTTGCATCATTTTTTATTATTTGTTGCAAATGAACAAAAGAATTTTTAAAAATTCAAAAAAGAAACAAATCAGTAGCTTTATAATATTGAGCCATAAAATTTAATTTCGGGTCAATTCTTTTCTTGGAATCGACGCCAGTAGAGCGTCACATTCCCACAGATGAAAGCAAAAAAAAGATCTAGTAATTATTTAAAAGTTATAATGAATAAGTTTACTTTGCACTTTTAGGTATGCGTATGGTATGTTTAATAATTCAAAAAAAACATTTACTTCCCAGAATAATGTTATGTCTGTGTAGTAGTGTCTCAGTAGTGCAAATATGTAATCAAAATCAACGAAAAAACCTAATTTAGTAAAAACTAACTCTAGCTACTCAAATGGTACACAAAAAGCCCTCTTTATATTCCACATTCTCAGTTAATTAGGCATTTAAAAAAAAAACACAAATTGCAGCTACACAGCAATAATAATTGTATGAATTGAATGATAATTTGTATTGATTTTTTAATTTTAAAATGTACGACAATTATTTTCAGAACTGGAGCAATGAAAACACTGATTTATAAAATGTTTTCTTTCTTAACAAAATTCTTCAACGGTTCTACCTTTATTGAACTGAGTTTCTTAAATCCACATGTAATATTTGATTTGAGAATTTTTGTTTTTTCAGATGGCACCACCTTCAATATAATAACAGGCCCAAACATGGGCGGTAAAAGCACATACATTCGATCTGTAGGGGTCTGCGCCCTTTTGGCTCACTTGGGTTGTTTCGTCCCGTGTGATAGTGCCGTTGTGCCCTTGTTGGAGAGCATCCTTGCCAGAGTCGGCGCCGATGATTGTCAGATGAGGGGGCTGAGTACTTTCATGTGTGAAATGGTCGAGACGGCAGCCATTCTGAGAGTGAGCACATATAAATTTTCTTCAGTTGAAATGTCGACGTCACTGGCAAAAAATATTTATTTTCGATTCTATTTACAGACGGCTACTAAAAATTCTTTGGTCATTATCGATGAGCTCGGCAGAGGGACCTCTACTTACGAGGGCTGCGGGATAGCTTGGGCAATCGCTGAGTAAGTTGAGTCTAAGTAAATAGGAAACAATAGCAACTATTCTCATGTTTTGAAACGCACGGTAAATATTTACCTCATGTTTATAATATTGAATCGTATAAAAAATATAACGCAAGATATTATTGTTTGTCACTTACAATAGTAAATTTGTTCAAACATTGACTATAATGGCAACATTGTCAATTTCCATAGTATTCAACTGTTCAATGCTCTCTGGTGTTTGTCTTACTTGGAAATGTTTCAAGCGCTAGAATCGCCAGATGAAAACATTTATTTTTCAATTGCTCCATTACGTATTTGTGTTGGATATATGTCACTGATGTTTTCAACACTCAACCCAACATTTATATCATCAATTGAAATATAGGGATGGCGATAAGCGAACTATTAATTCTTTTCTAAGGCCCTCATTTTATTATCCTCTGAAAACATGTCGGGTGACTGACTACACTCGGTTCTCGTAAAGCAACTTATGTCGAGGTTCTTTATTAGTAGTCCACATGATTCACATTGCAAGTAGACATAGTACAGTGGAAACCTAATTCATTGTTATCGTGGATTGGAAATAATTAGGGAATCCACTCACGGGATCCCGTACAGTTTTCGATACATTTCAATCCCGGGATTAGAAGACATGATGACAAAGTTAAATTAATATATGTGCTATAATTTGTAGTATAAATTAGAATGTTAGAGTGGATAACAGTATATATTGTGTATCTCTTCTTAGTCAGTATAAATACCTATAGCTTAGCGTTGTTGGCTTCTGTGCCGGATCTCACGGGTTCGAGTCCCAGTCTATCCCTACTACTCTCTTTGGATAAGAGAGGTTGAGTAACAAAAAGTTCTCGGAGAAAAAATTCTGTTGAGATACCTCCACTAAGAGGCCATATGCTCCAAATTGGGAGCGGACATGGATGAAAAAAGACTTTATTTTTCCACCGTATTACTTAGAATGTTCCTTTTGCCGTGAGTTGTATTTTTACTTATGAGGCAGCAGTTTAATTCACCTACTAATTAAATTGCAAGATACAGTGGATCCCCAATCTTTGTTTCTGCATTAATATTTTTTTTTGGGGGCTAATATGAATTATGGTTCTACTACACTTGTTGAACTTGGAGACCACTGATTCAAGTGAAGTAGTTTTTTTAATTCCCTTAGAATTTTAACCCTTATCGTGTTTATGTCTTATCTTGGCATGCATACGTCTCTTTGCTGATAGGTTGATTGTTTCAGATACCTTGCTAAGGAGACGAAAGCGTTTTGTCTTTTTGCAACGCATTTCCATGAGATAACCCAACTGGCGTCTTGCAAAGAAGTGTCCAACTTTCATGTGAGTGCCGTCACCACTGGCGATCGCCTCACTCTGCTGTACAAAGTTCAGCCTGGAGTATGCGACAAGAGTTTTGGAATACACGTTGCCAGGATGGCTGATTTTCCCAGGCACGTGGTACAGGTGTGTAATTTCATTAATTTATTTCATCTTTCCTTTTTTCAATGACAATACCACCCACCTTCGCTCAACACACACACATTATCTCTCACAAGCACAGTATTGTACTGTGTGTTATAGTCTGACAAATCAAGAAAAATATGGTGAGCAAAGTGTGGCAAGCGAATGGTTAAGCATCTCGAATTCGGTCTCACCAAGCTAGTTTTGCCAGAAGTTATGGACATGTAGCAAACTTTTTTAAATTTTAGTTTGCTGAAGACAAGCAGCGCCAGTTGGAGGGTCACCGATTCGACTCTGCTGAACTTACAAAACAAAACCATAAAAAAAATTCCGCGCTCAAACTTGAAGCCGAATCCGAGATGATGGACTTTGTGAAGGCGTGCGGTGAATTGGACCTCGACAATCTTTCCGAATCGCAGATGATAACTGAGATATTGAAATTGAAGAATACCATCAAGAATAAAGATAATCCATACATTAAGGCTCTTGTGATGTAAATTCAGCAACTACTCTTACATCCGTGGCATGTGAAAAAAAGTATTCATGTATTATTATCATGAGTAATTGAAAAACATTTGCAAAGGCAAAGGCTTTTAGGCAACTACTATTTAAACTAATCGAGATTTTTAAAAATCGATTGATTGGAGCGGACATTCATAACTCGAAATTTAAAAAAAAAATGTTTAGTGTTTGTCTCGACATTTTAAATATCTTACTGATTGCAAGAAACTACAAACTGCAAGGAAAACTATTTATGTGTTTAAAATTCAAGTTAAGTTAACAAAAGGTAGCCCAGGATTGATGTTTGCTATTATAATTAAGTCATCGTAAAAATTGATACAGAATGTTTAAATGAAATAATTATAAACACGTTTTTGATTATTTCCTATTACTTATTGACCGTTTACTCTTATCTTTTTTGATTGAGTACAAAGTATTATTTTTTCATTGGTCAGATTATGCCCTGTATAAATTGTGTTAGAAAAAAAGGTTCCACTGTTGAAACATTCTGAAAACTACTGCGTTCAATATTAAAATGATAATTGTTTTACGGCAGCATGATGAGTGAAATACATTTTTTTTTAACCATGTCCGCTCCCAATGTGGAGCATATGGACCCCTAATGGAGTTTATCTCAACAGATGTGTTTCTACGAGAACTGGTTGTTACTCAGTTGCTCAAACTCTTGTTTTTCCAAAGAAAGTAGGAATAGAAGGATAGGGCTATAAAGGGATAGTTTACTATAATAATATGGACAGAGTATAACGTTGATCATCATCCTATTTGTTCCATATAATGAATCTCAAGAAAATGTTATGTAATAAAAATTAATTTGTTTTTAATAAATTTTTTACAATTTTTAAACAATCTTTTTTTCCATGCTATAAATGTTGTAATTTTTATTTGTCAAATATACAGCGCAACGCTGATTCATTGATTTTTAATGGGCCCTAAAAACAGCAATGAATGCGAGGATGATACATTAGGGTTCCTCTTTACTAAAAAAATTCTCAAAAAACGTAGTTTTCTTAACTGGATGACTGCCACAGACGAGATTTCTTGACAAATTTTCCGTGCTCAACACGCCAGGGACAAGTTGTCTCATCAATACTTAATTAAATTATAGCCGGCGTGCTAGATACAGACGTACTTTTTTCTACGGCAGCCAAAAGGTTAACTCACAATCACACTACGTACATGGAATCTACAAAATAACTTACAACTGCAGTAGACATGGCAAACACGCGGCACTCCAAGATTTCTGGAAAAGATAATTAAATTATCGATTGAAATTAGCCTATTTGCATAACACGCCTAAAATTCTTGAACCTTATCACATGCATAATTAGTCATTTAACAGCACGCTAATCTAGTATTGGAAGATTTTTTTTAGTTCAATATTTTCTACTATGTTTTAGTATTATCTATTGAGTTAAATTCATAGCTTATATTAATGTTTTGAGTTATATTACCCATTTTAGTAGGATATCTCTTTTCTATAGCTCCACAAAATCAATTAATCTATGGTTGATGACTAAGCGACCACTGATTTTCTATTAAACGGAAATCACAGAATATTCTAGAAAATTCATCACATGATCTGGTAATGATATGTACATATTTGTCAAATTTACTCATGGAAATATTTAATGTTAAAACTGTCGAAAAACTTAAACTTGGAAACAGTAATCACACTCATTTGATTAGACAATTATTTACTTGTTTAACCCGTTAACAGCTAGAAAAAAATAACGTTTTTTGTCCTGTAAGCTAGCAATTTTCTAAAAACTAATAAAGGAAAACTTAATATTCATTCTGTGAGTCCTTAAGAGATGTCGGACTCTTTTTCAATGATGCAAACTCTAAAAAATATTTATTGTCGTCGTAATAATGACAACACATTGGTGGGTAGCGTGTGTGGTTAGTAGGTATGCGACACACCGGTGGGTCGTTAGCTTTAGAGTGGTTAAATATAGAATTACCAGTAGCCTGTCCTTCATAGACTTCAATGACAATAATTCTTGGATTATGTTGAAAATATACCTTCTCCAGATCAAAGATTAACCCTCCGATAACAATACTTTTAATATGCAAATGCTTTCCTGTGCCGCTAAATTATTAAAGTATTTTATAAAAGCAACTATAAATGTTTTTTTAAATACATATTTTTCAACTGTTTTTTATGTAGGACTGTTTTTTATGTAGGACTGTTTTTTATGTAGGACAAAAAAATAAATTATCGCTTTTTTATTTCACATATCGACTGTGGAAAGGAAAAAGGACTTAACCCAGTTTTTTCAAAACAGGTTTTTTTCGATAATCACAATCTATCAAACTTGATACACATTCTATCAAAAGGATGCAAGCTGCAAATGCCAAATTAGTATGTAAATTTAGCTTTTAAGTTTGAAAAAGATGACTTTGTAAAAAATTTAAACCAAGAAAAAAGACTGAAATAAAGGTTTTTCCTAGACAAATTCTTTAATAAATATTAGATTATGTCAATTAAACACCAGTTTAAAAGTCTTCGTGCACTTCAAGGTTGTGTTCATTCATAATTTGCATATGACCCAAAATCATCAAAACACGCTTTTTGTGTGGGTTACGTCCTTTTTCCTTTCCACAGTCGATATAAATGTAACACAATGACTATATTTTTGGTTTTTTCGCTTATACAACTGAAAAATGGCTGAGGCTAAAAGGGTTAACCTGTATAATGGCCAAAATGGTCAAGAAGAAATGATTAAAAAGAAAACACTTTTAAATATTGTATAAATTATTTATTTCTTATATGGTTGTCATGTATATTTTTACAAAAAGTATAGTGAACAAATTGTGATGCAATAAAGGATAGAGAATACTATTGTATCTACTGTCAGCAAGTAATGGTCTTTGACCAATTTGTTGATCAATTCTCAAGGGTTATGTAATTCAGCAGTCGCAACATATTTCTCCTTTATTGCATTACTTCAGGTATAATAGTCTAGATAATAAATAACTTTTATTATATATATTTATATATGGCATCACATTAAACTTTCACAATTCTTTTGAACGTTGAGCAAATTCAGTGTCTTCGATGATAAATAATATCACAACCGCTGGGCACTTATAATATATTTTCAAATTGAAATAACCCTAATTGACTGAAATTAATTATAAATTTAACATTTAGATAATTTAACTAGAATTAAATTCTGTTCTATTGTCAGAAGAAGAAATTGACTTCAACGTAAAATCTAGAAAATTTATAATAAATCTATAAAATATGATAATTACTTTATAAAGTGACTGATTTTTTGTTTTATTCTGCAAATTAGGATTTTATTTTATATTATGTAAAAGAAATTGAATGAGGACTGTTATTTCTCATGTTTTATTTAATACACTTATTAGTCAAAACTTATTTATAACCCTAAGTCAAAACAAAAAAAAACCCTATTTATTACATCATATATGAAAAATTATGCCATGCATTTGCTGGATTGGCCTGCGCAGTTAACCTTTCATTTAAAAGGGAACGTTGATCACCATTCAAAGTCATTGTAAAATTGTCTTCATAAATTCATTCAAGTGACGGTAGTTTATAATCACAAGTAGTACATATCTTTGAACGTAAATTAATAGTATATTGCACCTCTATTAGAATAGTGGAACTATAAGAAATTCTCCATTTTTGACTATCGAACGCAAGATTGTAAAGGTGACTCTACTAAATACAATACAAAAACACCTTTTCACAAAGTGGTATTTAGTGACATTTTTGTACAACATTTTGGTTGATAATATTGCTTTACATGGTCAGCAATACAAGGTTGAATAAATTTATAATGCACACAAAACATAATATTTAAAAAAATAGTTTTTGTCTCCCTATCCAAAAAAAGTATTCATGTTAGTTAGCTAGGAAAACAAAAAATGGAAAGAAAATATTTTTTTTTGTAATTTACTTATTGACAATGCAAAAATGAATATAATCAATTTTTATCAGGTTATTATTGTTGATCCACCATTACTTGGCCACCGATAGAAGTCAGAACTAAATGAATCGGTCTATCTCTAAACATACATGTTATAATGAATGGCTTATAGACATATTTTACAATTTGATAACAAAATCATAAAACAAAAAAATCATTATAATTTTGTATCAGTTGATTGCTGAGTAAATCTAATGACAATATTAACAATACAGGAAAGTGGTAGGTCAAAAATATTTATGTAGATTAGTGTTTCCCAAAGTGTGGTATACGGGGGTAAGCTGCATGTTGCTTAGCATTGCGTAAGCTTACTTTTTTTTTTATTACAAACATAGATTTTTTTGACGAGGGGTACTCGATGTTCAAAATTTGGGAAACACTGATGTAGATAATCTCATGCTTTTAATATATTAAGTATACAATAATAGATAACAATGGTTATAGATTTGGAAAAAAAACACAAACACACATAAATAAAATATATTACGTATTTGAATTACGCCAATAAACTATGTGGGTGGCTTAGAGTTAAAATACTGTAACTCCAATAATCATAATGTTGAGACGATTGAATTTGACTCACAAGATAAATCTATTTTTCTTTCTATCTCGGCTAAAAATTCTAAAAATTAAGTTACCATATATTTCTTCAAACCTGAAGTTTCTCGTTAACGAAAAACTGAATCACATTAATTTGTCATAACTGATGTATTACGAAAACTGTAAACGCATTTATGACCCTTTATTTTAAATACAAAAATACGAAACTATGTTATTTATATTCATTCTCTGCAATAAGTATTTTATTTGTGGCCCAAAGCAAATAATAAGACCCGAGAGTGTTAGACAAGTGTATTATTTGCAAGGCCCCAAATACCAAGGCACAATTTGGGATGATAATAATAAGAAAAATATTCAAAGTTAAGTAGTCTTATGATATTTAAAATGTAACAAATATAATTAAATTTTTTTTAAATTTTTGATAATGTCAAGTACAAGTAAGACCCCCATTTACACTAAAGTCAGGACCGTGTAATTTGGAGTAGTGTAATTGGGGTAGTGAATCTCATATAAAATTAGGGATTTGGTTTTATCTGCGAAAAATGCAAAACTAAGATTTCCCTTAGTTTTGAAAAAAAAAATATGGACGAAATATTAAGTGATAAAATGCAAAACGCTCCAAAATCCAACACACAGACAGTCGCCCGGCTGGCACGTGTTGAATACACAGACGCTATCCAACATTTGACTGTATGCACCGCACAGACGACCGTCTCGTAGCAACAACACTGGAATGCGACCATTCAATTGGGGGATTTGCGGCAAATATTTCAGCGCGTAATTCGAAGTAGTGTAATTGGGGGTTCCACTGTATTTTATCACAGACCCAGTTCTTGAAATTCAAAATCAGTCACAATCGTTAGACATTTTCCATTGATTAACTAGTCACTTTTAAGGTGTTCACTGTCAATACTTGGTGGAAAGGCATTATAATAAAAATAATAAAAGATTTTTAGTACTTTTTCCACATAAAATTTATTAGATCAGGACCGGTTTCGCTCATCAGTTGATAATGCTCGCGATGAGTGAAACCAGTCCTGATCTAATAAATTTTATGTGGAAAAAGTACTAAAAATCTTTTATTATTTTTGATTAACTAGTGATGTGCTTAAGTGGCAAATAATGATTAAGCAATTGAAGAAGTCACCGGAACAACGGTGCTTGGAAAATTTTGGTGATTTTACAGGATCTACAAAAAACTTAGTGTTCTGTACAGCGTTTGCTCTACTGCAAGGCTTATCGTGGCATGCCATAGAACCCCAGCGGACAGAATTTTAAAGCACCGCAAAGAAATGTGCGTAATGAGACGTGCTAGAGCAGTGTTTCTCAATCTTTTTGGGCCCGTGGCCCCTTTTGAGTGTCTTTATTTTTCTGTGGCCCCCATACCATGGTTTTGTCTTCCCATAATAGATCAAATTTCAAGGAATTCTCAGGAATTTGCAGATTTGCCCAAATAACCAGCCTGGAAATTTGCAACCTTAGATGAAAAAAAGACACTGATTTCAGAAAAATTTGCCCGTGGCCCCCTTAAACTGTGCTGTGGCTCCCTAAATTTAAAAAAAATCGCTGTGGCCCCCTGGGAGGCCACAGGGCTCCCGGTTGAGAAACCCTGTGCTAGACTATACAAGGTAATAACTATTGCACAGTCACACGAAAATTCCAAGGATACCAATTTATTTTTGTCTTATGTAAACAATGAAAACGATTATTTTCATGACAAACATATTTCATGAAACTACAGGAAACGGTCATGAATAAAAAGGAATAATTATACTATCAACGATCTCGTAGCAAGCAGGACAGACATTCAGTGGTCCTGCGTATTCTTCACACTCTATTTGATGTCCGCACGGCACAAGTAGTCGCTGGTTTCGTTCATTTTTTATATTTACTTGCCCACCGACATCTGCTGTCAACGGCGATGTCTTTTGCATGGCAATGAGAGGGCAAGCTGAGTGGTGCATCATGTGCGGTGCCCAGGCGTCAACGCCCCGAGCCCAATCGTTGCCGGGCTTACCGCATTGGAAGCAAATAATTATATTGTTGAATCCGGCACAAAAAAAGCCAGCTTTTGCCAATTTCTTTGCGTGTTCTTTGATATTGTCACAGTTCTGAAAAGAATTTTCTCTCTCTGTTCTGTCGAAATACGGCACGTATGCGGGAGCACGGTCCGCCGTCGATAGAGGGATATTTTGATTTGTTTTTCCTTGCAAATGAAGACATTTTTCAAAAAACGTCTTGTGGTCATTTGCAGTATCATTTCGGTGAGTCCATGTGCTTAACCCTAAAGAACAGTACTGACATTTAATCTTATCACCCTCACCAAAATAGTAAAAACCGTCCTCCGCTATCTTGTTTAAATCTGTATGTAAATACTTGCCAGGAGACCAGCGATAAAGAGTCTGCAGTCGGTCTTTTGCGCTATTCAAATTGAGAGTTTTTAAATAATTTGACCAATCGTTGGAGTTTTGTAGCTGCATTGGTGCGCGAGCCATGGCAACAAATGAATCTATAACAAATAAAATCAGTTCGTCAAAACAGTTAGGTGGCTTTGCGTTGTTGCCCAGCGGTCCCGTAAGGCAGTGCATCCCATATCGGGGGCCGCGGAATTTCTCAGGGGACTGCCGCAGAACATGTTTTGTATTGAGGAGGGCCGCAGACTATTTTTTTCAGATTTAGGGGGCCGTGGAATTAAAAAGGTTGGGAAGCACTTTAGATGTCGCCATCATGCGGTTTGAGAGCCAACAAGAGTGTAATTTAGGTTGACTTATATATCGTAAAAGTTTTCTGCGATTTGGCAGCTTCAAAAAGAACTGCTTTAAGCAAAAATCAATGATTCAATTTCTTAATCAAAATTAATTTAATACTGAAGCTATATGTAAATCTAGACCAGTGATGCACAACCTTTACCTTCTAGCGGGCCGCATAAAACAAATTATCGTGGGTTAGGGCCGCAAAGAAAAAAAATATTTTAAGTACGCTAAATCCATTTTTATACAGAACATATGTACGTTCCATGTAAAACAGCCTTAAAACCGTGTAAAAACGATTAAGTGAATTTAGATAAATGAGTAATAGGTTCCATTATATTGTTTTGACCGTGTTATTTCAAAAACATGAACATAAATAAGACATGCAAAAAAGGATTGAGTACTTGCTTATTCAAAATCGTTTCATTGTGAAATATTTATATTTCAATTATGTTCAATTCATAAGTTAATGCATTCTTGGTCTTTGTTTATTTTTAACTATTTTTTTTAAATTTGACATAACATTTATAAGCCTGTTTTTATGAACCGATTTATTCTCCTTCATTATAGGAAAAGTTTGTTAACATTTATTAAATAAATGATTTACGTGAAAAAAACATGTTTGAGAAAAATATTTAAGGGCCGCCACAAAATTCAAAAGGGGCCGCGGTTTGCGCATCACTGATCTAGACAAATAAAAAATATTCATACTGATTGTATGAGTCTTTCCCTATCAGTTATGATTTTTTTCGATTATCCGGAATTTTCCTTATCCGGACTACCTTCATCCCCAATTAGTGCGGATAATCGATATTCTACTGTATTTCAAAAATTACTTGAGTTTAAGTTTCATTTGACCTACACGATTAATTTAAACTTTCTGAGCGAACTAATCACTTATGTCAAAGACTAACTGTATTGTAATACTGATTGTGATCATTTAGAGCTCACAAAATATAAATAATTAAAATGAGGGTCACGTTAGTCACATCTCAAACCAATTAAACAAAGTTTATTATACAGATAAAATACTATATAAATCTCCTGTCATGGAAGCATTTTAAGTAAACTGTATGGTTTACAGCAGGGATTCCTTATCATGTGCCCGCTAATCCAATATGTGAGCACCCACCACTATTCAACACTGATTAAAATATAAAGTAATTCATTTAATTTGTGAGAGTTTCAAAATTGTTTGGGTAGGTTTATTATATTCGTTTGTATGTTTGCGATCACAGCTTTCTTAACATTCATAATTACCCTTATCGGCTTTATCCAATTAGAAATATCCTTAATAAAAAAACTGAATGCGCTCTACGGTACAAAAAAAGTTTGGATTCCACGGCTTAAAGGATGCTGCTCTTTTTCTATCCGAAAAAATATTAAATGCCTCTTACAACAAATCGGTTCTATAATAAATTAATTAACGAATAGTCAAATCCCAAATTATCATCTGGTAAACCGAACTAAACGCCGCTATTAAAAATGAAGAAAAATGACATTAATTGAAATGTATACGCGGGTTCAAATAGATAAGACTACATAACCTCTAAAGCAACGCGCATCTAAATATGTCAAATATTATCATTAACTCCATGTAAAGTTTGAAAAATGTTGTATAATTCAATAATTTATTATTGTTTCGATACGATAAAGTAACAGTGTTGTTCCAAAAGCAAAGTTTTTACAATATTTCTTACCTGTCAGCTGGGAATCTCAGATTTCGGTATTTTTTTTACCGAGCACGTCTCTCCGTTGAAAGGTATTCAAGTTTATGGTTGAGAGTGTGTTGTGAACAGGGTTGCCAGATAACTAAAAACACAGATCGGGACATTCACTATTTCGAAGACTTTTATACATGTATACGTCGGGATTATAAAGGGAATTGCAATGCGGTACTCGGGATTTGTCGATTGAACTCGGGACAGTCCCGCTCAAATAGGGACGCCTGGCAACCCTGGTTGTGAATGTGTGACCAGGGAATCCAATCCCGAGCCAAAATGTTGATCCCAGGATTACAATTTTATGATCCCGGGATCCCGGGGCTAGTCCCGAAATTAGGGTTTTTTTTATAGTGCTACACATTTTACTTTTATAAAGGAAATTTATAACATTGGTCAAAAATTAATAGTACAACTTATTGTATATTATATTCTCTTGGGAATACGACCGTAGAAAAAATGAAATATATTTTTTGGCACTGGTATTATATAGGAGCTAAAAGGAGTGATTTTTTGTTGAGTCTAATTTTAAAGAGTTACTATGTTATTGTTTTACCGCCTCAGCCAGAAATTTTATTTTTTAAAAAGTTATCTACATATTTGTAACAATATAAAAATCATTTAAGTTATCTTCACACTGGATTTGACAGATAATAATAAACATAACAACGCATAAAACATTGAGCAAAGCCAAAATGGCATAACAATAAATAAAAAGTCAATCAACATTGCAATATGAGAAAGAAACAAGAAACATTTCATACTAATAAAAATCGTCTTATCGCTAAAAGTGTCCACTTACAGTAATCTATAATATGCTATGGAATTTAATATTTTTGCGATTCATTACATCGTAATCTATTACCATAAGTGACTTCTAGTATTTCATTTTATAGTCTCCGTCTGCAGAGCTTATTTTCGAATATGTTATCTTAAGCTTTGTGAAGCAATGAACAATGGAACATTGTTTATTATATTTGAGGATTTACACAATCAATTGGGTGCGTTTTATTTTACAAAGTCAAGAATATTCTATTTAATAAGAAAATCAAATTTTTAATACTTTCGGGATCATGTCTTTTAATCCCGGGATTGAAATGTTTCGAAAACTGCACGGGATCCCGGGATTGGATTCCCTATGTGTGACATAGACAATATGTGTGATTCAAAATATGCGCAAGAAATCCATAGAGTATAAAGTTTTGTAGTATCAGAAGCATGTTACCACTTATAACCAGAACTTTATTTATCATGTAACGTGGTGGAACAGCGTTACAGTACATTTTCTCGCCCTTATTAATGTTTCAAATCAATATACATAAACAAATATTTTTATTCTGGTTTAAAACTTCCTTGGAAACCATTGACTGTTTCTCTATATCTTAAGTACCTTGGAATGTAATTTACCGACTATCGTAAGACTAATAAATACAACAACAGAAACACAAGGTCCATACACTTACGCTGTGGCCAGAATCAGGGATATAATGCTTGCTATATATTTATCTAATCCTATCAAAAAATAAGAGAGTTGCATTAATATGCAGAATCTCTAAGGGTTGAAGTACTGAAAAATGAAAGAATTATAAGCAGGGCTTCGAACCGTTATTTTTTTCGTTCCGGTTCAAGTAAAAAAATATATATCGGTTCGGTTCCGGTAAAAATAACGGTTTTCGGTTCAGCTCGAATCCATTTTTCGATTCGGTTTCGGTTTTTGTTCCGGCAAAAATAACGATCTTTGGTTTTCGGTTCAGTTCAGGTTCGAAGCCCTGGTTATAAGTACCCACCGGGTGGCATCAAGCTGTGTCAACAGTGCCGGCGCAAGTTTATTTAGCGCCCCGGCCCCATTTTAACAAATCGTCCCAATTTGTTTTCGAAATAATCAAAAACAAACAATTCAGAATCATTAGATTTTTTTATATGTCCGTGTACGTTCCCAATGTGGAGCATATGGCCTCCTAATGGAAGTATCTCAACAGAAGTCTTTCTATGTGAATTGTTAGTAACTCAGTCGTCAACCTCTCTTTTTCAGTTCATATAGAATACAATACATAATTACAATGAACAAATTAAAACATCAGAATAAAATAAAATGTACTGTTATTTATTATTATTAGAGCATATAAAAATAATTTTAATACTCCATTCATGCGCCCGCTAATGGTTGGTTGCATATTTCACCTATATGGTGGTGCCGATCCTGTGTGTCAAAATTAGGTATCTCTTGTGCAGCATTTTGAAGAAGCGATATTAATGATTCTACAAGAGACAAAAATGAAAAGTGAACTTACGATGACCTTAGGAAAAAATAAAATCTATATTAGTTTTTCCCAACCTTATTTGTGACATTTCAAAAATCGTTAAACGTTTCAAAAACCTCAATGCCATCTCCTGTTCCTCAAAATTTGACTTAGCTTTCTTAAATATGTATAATATATTGCATGGCATATTCCGCGCCAGATCTCATGGGATTGAGTCCCAGTACGAACAGCATTTTTTCGATCGATTTCTGTTTGAAGGCATGTGTGTTTGTTATGTCTAAAATTCTTTCCCACCCTTCGGATCCCTTAATAATTGGGCATAGTGAGAGCGATTAGCTAACCACTAGTACTGTTCTAAGTTTATCCTTCTATCCCTACCACTCTCTTTGGAAAAGAGAGGTTGAGCGACTGAGTAACAAATAGTTCTCGTAAAAAACGGCGGAGGCAGCCAGGTCGTAAATCTCCACGGTTTGTGATATCCAGACGATCTTTTTCAAAAACAATGATTCACTAAGCCTGCATTCGGTTAAGGTTGACATAATTGGGTATTTTGTTTCTTTACCGGCAAAAAGTCACACCATTGTATTTTGGTACTTAATTGGTATTTAATGATGAGTGTAGAATTGCACTTAAATTCTTAGCCACAATATGTTGCCTGTGCACCACATAATGAATACCATAAAACGTTTATCACTTCTTTCTTCAAATTAGCAGTAAATCCACGATCGCATTCAATCATTGATGGTCCTCCATCAGTGTCACATGCAACGATATTGGTCAGTTGTATATTATTTTTTTCAAAGTATAATTTTACATTATTAAATATTGATAGTCTTTTCTTCTTATCCTATTTCTTTTTGCAGTTCATTAATGTCATCCAAGTATCTTACATAGGCCATCAGTACTTATTCGTGTTAATTTCTAAATGTATTAATGAAAAAAGTTAATCCGATCACAATGTGTTTAGTCCATGGGTAAAGCTATGCGGAAAACAGAAATTGTGAAGCAAAATTTTGAAAGATTTTGGAGAAAAAGCAGAAATCGCCCACCACGGAAGCCTTTACCGCCCACTAGTGGGCGGCACAGAGCAGGTTGACGACCCGTGTTTTAAACGATTAATTATTTTACAATTCCAAGTTATTTTTGATACTACACGGCCACACCAGGCGTGGAAACATACAAAGCAATTTCTTTTAAATCCGAATCTCTGTCAGCGTTTTTCGACATTTTTTTTTCATAAAGATTAACAATTTACTCACTGCCTCCGAAAATCTTGCATTGGTAAGTGACGCTCTCTGATTATTGTCAGAACCTAGTTTAGGCATGCAAGATCGCAATGTGAATCTTTATTTTGCAAATCAAAAAATAAATGCACTAGTTCAAGTTTTTGAAGAGAAGAAACATTTTGACGGGTCACTGCTAATGCACTGTGTCATGTGTGTGCCGTGTTCAATGCCACCGATTTGACGGCACTCGAGTGGTAAGGGTTAAATAATATGATGTTTTTACAACTTTATTTTACATTTACTCATAAGTTGTATATTTGTTTTAGTAAGTTTATTTATTTTTAGATTCGACATGTCCAAAGTAAAATATTTTTTATGTGCTTCGGGGCATATGAAGAGCTGCGATATGTTTCACTTATATGTTATTTGAATTTATTTTTTACGTCGGGTTCGTGGCGCAGTAATTAACGTCATTAGCTTCCGTGATGGATCGCATGGGTTCGAATCCCAGTAAGAACAGCATTTTTCTCTTCGAAGGCATGTATGCCTTTTTCCCTTACGTACAAAAATATATAGGATCGGCAAACATTTAAAAAATCAATAAATATATATATATGAATACAAAATAGGAGTTTTCGAATATAAACTAATTGACGTAAAAAAATCGGTACCTACTTGTAAATACAATAATACATGCCTATTCACTGGCCAATTAACACAAAAATTTATCTACAAAAGTCGATTTTTTAGAAGAGGAATAACACACTTTTTTAACAAGTTTTTGTGACAAAACTTCAAGTCACTTTTAATGTGTTCACTGTCAATACTTGGTGGAGTGGCATTGGCACCGGTTTCGCTCATGATCCAATAAATTTTATGTGGAAAAAGTACTAAAAATGTTTTATTATTTTTATTAAAACTAAAAGTGATAGAAAGATGAAATATTCAATTTCTTAGTGAATAATAATTTTATTCCCCAATAAATTAAAAAAAAAAAGATATTTTAAAAATCTATATTACAAACCACTGGTATATATAAATATTTATACATACCAATCAGTGGCGGTTCTAGGTACTGGGCTAGGTGGGCTAAGCCCGACCTGAATTTTTCGCCCAAAGCATTAGATGGCTGAATAAAAATGAACAGCAATTTGGCCGCTGAACAAAATAAATACATTTATAAGCGTAACTAACCTTTCCCAAATGAATACAATATCTTTGTTTTGATTTTCCTCTGATAATATAAGACAATGCTATGTCTACCTACAATAATATTCTCGATTTTGTGTTTGTATTACAATTTTAAGCCGAGCCGGAATAAAAAAAAACAATAACCCTATAAATACTTCATAGAGAACAGGCAACGTGACGTCAGTCTGGCAACACCTACGTATTAACGACTCAGGGGCTAGATCTTTCAAGCCCGCGATCTTTCCATAGATAATATATATCTTTCTTTATACTAGGGCGCAATCAAGCACGATTAGATTTTTTTTGTATTTGTGTGTACTGAAACGTCATCAATGTTTCACACACGACTGTGCTTCAAATTATCAAGCTTCTGTGATTCGTTGGGGGCTAAATTGAATCTGCCCATGACCAATTCATTCAAACACAAATATCGTTGTATTGTATGAAAGTGAGAGGTGTTGACTCTTAGTGATAGCTCTGTATTGCTTTTTGTACTTGTTATTTCACTTTGAAAGAGACAAATTTAAGGTTATCATTTTATTATTTCTTACTTACATTAGCATTGATTTTATTATATAGTAATTTATGCTTTGCAGTGATGTCGTAATATTTGTTTATTTGCTTGTAGATTAATGTATAAGGTGAAGTGGAAAAATACACAATTTCGTAAGTAGTATACAATGCTAAACTTTCCTCTAGCCCACCCAAGATTTTAGTTCAGGAACCGCCACTGATATCAATATATGTTGAAATATATGATATCTGAAAATGTCGTCATTAACCCTTCCCTTACTATGCAAAAAAAGCACAAGCTCCGGAGCTGTGTATCCGTTACACATCAGGCAAACAGGAGTGAATCATGACAATTATATAACACTACTACAGCAGTACATCCAATCCCGGGATCCCGTTCAATTTTATGATCCCGAAATTCCGGGATTGAGATGGCCGCGATCCCGGGATTTCGGGATTGAGAAATTTTGAGCAAATTCTCGAAATTTACACGAAATTGACAAATTGAAGATTTCAAATTCCTCGGTGAGCTAAAAAAAAAAACGAGTTTTTGTGAGATTCTGGGAAAAAGTATACCAAATCGGAGATTTTAAATTCCTCGGTGAGCTAAAAAAAAAAAAAACGAGTTTCCGTGAGATTACGGGAAAAAGTATAGCAAATTGAGGATTTCAAATTCCTCGGTGACAAAATCTCAATCCCGGGATCCCGGGATTCAAAATAAATCAATCCTGAAATCCCGGGATTGGAAAAAGGCTTCGAGATTGGATACCCTAAGCAGTACTACATATAATTGTCATGATTCACTCCTGTTTGCCTGATGTGTAACGGATACACAGCTCAGGAGCTTGTGCTTTTTTGCATAGTAAGGGAAGGCTTAACAGACATAAAGAATAGATTAAAAGCGGTTGTCAAAAACATTCGTAGCCAAAGTTATTTTTTTATACCCAGCCCACATGCGGTCGCGTAGTTTTGGATTGGTTTATAGAAATCATTATTATAAAATGTGACTAAACACGGAAAAGATACATACCTAATGGTAAATATTATTCACCATATTTTTAAATGGTTTACGCCAGCGATTCTCGAGTGAGGTTTCGCGAGCAAAAGCCAAGAATCATACAAAAAAAAATAATATACAAATTTAAATTCAAAATATTGTGACAAGGTATAAATATTACAAAAGGAAGTAATATTGTAAAATTATATAATTCAAAGTACGTACCTATGAATAGGGTTTATTTTAATTTGTTTTGGAAGAAGTCTTGTTTTTTCATTCAGAAGTACGGTGACTGTATGAGGGTAAATTTCACCTTACAACAGTGGTTTCCAACCTTTATGTTACTGCGCCTCCCTCTGAAGAAAAAAATATATTCACGCCTCCCCATCCTTTATTTTAAATAGTAATAAAGACACGGTTTATAGAGTAAATAAATATTTTGGACTGTTCGCGCCTCCCCAGGGAGGCGCGCCTACCAGGTTGGAAATCGCTGTCTCACAATATTCGAATTGTGGCAAGTACCTATACACTCTTTAAAAATTTTAGGTGTTCTGTTTATAGAAGCCAAAACCCTGGGAATTTAAAAAAGGCGGAAAAAGCCGGGAATATAACCGGAAAATGCAAAATATGAGGAATAATTTGCTTAACTTTGTGGAAGTTCATTTTAATATAAATAAAATAATTTTGATTATTCCACGTATTGTGTGACAACATGTGACACGTGTTTCGCCTCTTTCAGGCATCCTCAGACAACTACTTTCGCAAATGGTTCTTAAGTACGAATGATTTTAATTTTACTATTCAGATATACTATAATAAAAATCAAATAAAAATGGGAGGCAAGGAGGGGATGCACATGTTGTTGCACAACACGTGAAATAATCAAAGTTACTAGCTGTAAGCCCGTTGCCCAGCAACGGGAGATTTTTGTTGCATTGTGTTTAATTTTATTTAGTTTAATTTAATTTAATTTTATTTTAATTTATTTAAAAAAGTGGAGACTGGGAGGTCGAGGACACCTTACACTCAACTGGACAAACGGACATTATCGGCTATTAATATATAGATTATTTTATTTTAATTTATTTTATTTTATTTCATTTCATTTCATTTTATTTTATATTATTTTATTTTATTTAAAAAAGTGGAGACTGGGAGGTCGAGGACACCTTACACTCAACTGGACAAACGGACATTATCGGCTATTAATATATAGATTTTTTTTTTATTATGCTTAAATGATATTTGTCATCGTTTTGTCAACATAATGAAATCCACGTGCACAGATAACTTTGTGCGTTTCGCCGAGTGTCATAAAAACAGGACCGTTTCCAAGTATGTACATTTACGATCATGAAATTCATTTAATCAAAATACAGATTTTCACTGACAGATAAATCGCTATCAAATTCGCTGCGTTTGGCAACAACAAACATCGAAGATGATATATGATAGCTACTTAAGTAAAGGATACAGAGCTGCCGCAGAATTTCCATTAAAACAAAATAAAATTGAACCCTTTGACTTTTAATTCTAGTATTCGTATAGGTACTTACTAAACTTAACCAATATTAGAATTTTAAAGTTATAAATTTTTAAATTCCCTAGGGTACTCAACGTTGTACCCACCACCACCCGCTACGGCTTCACACTCTTTTTATAGGGTGTATTCCGTAGCGTAACAACGTTAGTCGTGTTCAAAATTTTGCCAGAAATGTCCCGAGAAGAAATTCTTCAAGACTTGGTTGCATGCACTACAGTGTGCAGAAATTAAAAGTTAATTAATAATTAAGTGCAGTTGAAAATATGAGATTTTATCTATTTAACTCAACTTTTTTTCCAAATGACGCGGAGAATTCTTTAAATGCCCTATAATTTGCCTTCGATGCAACCAAGTCGGCATGACCGACGGGGCCGACAGATCCGACAGATAGTCGTATCGTCTTGAGCAATTTTTCCCGTTCGTTATTTAAGTCTGGACATTCCCAAAGGATTCCCAAAGTTATAAATTAACCATTTTTGGTAAATAAAATAAATACTATTTTTATGCGGCCCTCGAGTAACCTGAAGTTGGACAGCCCCGCTTTGCAATAACAGCAGTGGCGGATTTAGCACACGAGACGAAATAAAATTTGGATACCCTATTTTTCGGGTAACATACAAATGTCAAAGAATCCATGTGAAATAATAAAGCAATATGCAAATCTTAATAAAAAAAGTATATGGGTTATACAATATAAACTATTTCCAGCCCCCAAGCGCGCGCCTTATTCGCTTATAGGCAGCAGTGTAGCTTATAGGGTAATCAGCCACTGTATAAAGCTACGTCTTACCTGGGCGAAGTCAATGCGAAAGCGATTGAAAAGCAAATGAAAGTGAATCAAAATATCAAATAAATTTATCGCAGTTTGCGTTTTGTCACGAGGACACTCTAAAGCGGCAGAGACCATTTGATATTTTCGTGCCGCACGAGTAACTTTTCATTCGCATTGATTTCGTCCACGTAATACATACAGTTACATCTATTCATAACATTAATATAAGTCTCTAATTTGTGGATAGAATAAATGCTAACAATTATGAATTTTTGATATTATTTATATTATACAGTTTGATAATGTTTTTTCCCAAATTTTCAAAAGGAGTTTATTTTCACCTCACATCACTAGTTGCGCATTTTATAAAAGGATTTCGCAACTTAAACGCAACTTTTTCGCAACGCTGGTTTATACAATCACTGCATTGCGGTCGAGCGATAATTATTCCGGGAAAAATAAAAAAATATGGTTTTGTCCATATTATTATTGATAAATAAGTGCTGAATAACACAATATTATCAAGTATTTATTCAGAACAGTTGATGTATCACGCAAATTTATCATAAAACGATGTGTTTGCTTTGTAATCTATTTTTTGCTTAAAAAGTGCATGGGTGTCGGAAAAAAATATTTTATTAATTAAGCAATTTAAAAGTAAAAGTGTTTTATTTCGACTTAAAACATGAATATTTTTTAAAGCACAAACTAAACACGAAAGTGGTGAAAGAAAGAAACCAAAATATGCCCTAACTTATATATAAATCTTTTGACGACTTGAAACTCGTAACTGTTCAAGTATTAACAATATCATTTTTGTTAATTTTGAGGAGTACTTAAAAATCTCTATTTTTTTTTTTTAATAAAAGATTGTTTCATGATGAGGTTTCACTGTGCTAAGCTAACAGTTTTCTTTTGTTTGACTTTTTTCTGAAAGTTCGGAATATTAAAGAAATTTCTCACTAGAGTGGCAAAAGCAACTTTTGGGATTTCTTTTAACGTATTTTTTTCAAAACTTTCCGATTTAACCTTTATCCGCCCAATGGTCCCGTACGGGACCGCGGATTTGCGTCGTTCAATACCCAAAGGTGCCGTACGGGACGTTAATTATGGTTACATTAGTTATTACATTATTCAAGATATGAATATTAGCTTACATAAATAATGTCTTTGAGATACCGATCCATACTTTTATTTTCGGTTTCGATGAATATTTTTGTCATACGAGTAATATAAACATCTGCGATATGATAATATAATCGATAATGATATTTTAGTCGTTTTAATTCTTTTATTTTAATTTGCATAATGTACAAAAAAATACAAATAAAGCTTTTGTAAATTATAAAAAATCTTTTATTTTGATAATGTTTTTTATTTTACTCAAATAGGATGACTAGTTTAAAAGATATATTTTTTTTAACGGATACGGGTGAAGCGAATATTTCGCGAAAAAAATGATCGTGCAGCGTGCTACTCCTTTTGCGCACAGCGCGCGGGCGTTTAAAGGTTAATATATATATTTTTTTATACTTAACCATTTCCCAATAGTAAACCTAAGTGTGTATATAACATTACACAAATGTCGCCATGGCCGTCAGCTGTAGTGCCAGTTATTTTTTTGTATATACATTAATAATACAAAAAAAATGAAATTATCATAATTCGACTTTTTTCGATAACCACAATTTATCAAACTTGATACACGTTCTATCAAAAGGATGCAAGCTGCAAATGCCGAATTAGTATCTAAATTTAGCTCTTAAGTTTGAAAAAGATGACCTTGTAAAAAGTTAAAACCGAGAAAATAGACTGAAATAAAGGTTTTTCCTAGACAATTTCTTTAATTAATATTAGATTATGTCAATTAAACACCAGTTTAGAAGTCTCCGTGCACTTCAAGGTTGTGTATAATTCATAATTTGCATATGGCCCAAAATCATCAAAACACGTTTTTTGCGCCTCCTGTAAAATTTGATATGTGTGGGTTACGTCCTTTTCCCTTTCCACAGTTGATATGTAATTATTATAAATCGTTATGCTCGGATTGAAAGATTGTAAATTCAGAAATTCCGGGATCAAAAAAAGGGTCAGGGATAAGGAACACTGAGGTTTCATGTTTCGCAGCTGAAATGATTAAAAACATAATATCGTTATATGGCAAGCCGCAATAATTTATTAGTAATATGCCGTCATTTATAAGCCACAATAGAAAGATAATAAGCGATGATTCCGTATCTTTAAATAATCAAATGACAGAATTATCACGAGTTGTTTACTAATAAATTGCCATTGTACTACTAAATTAGGGTTGCCAGATTTCTTGCAAGTCAATCCGGGACATTTGTCCGATTTGCCGATCAGCGTGACTCGTTTTTTTTAGCTCTTCCGGGACTTTCGAATCCAAAAACCCAGGAATTTACCGGTTTGCCCAAATAATCAGCGTGATTCGTAAACCGGGGCATTTGGGCGTCCCGAGAGGTTTGTTCGGGACACAAAACCGGTGACAGTACCGGTTAATCGGGACGTCGGAAAATGCTTTGTATGGAGAGCAGAATTTTTGATCTGATGCTGAATCTTAGAGCCTCAAAGGGTTCTGAAATCGATCTCTGTTTTTAAAACATACATATATGAAGTAAATAAATTTCCGTAAAAGCTCATATCGTCGTTTTCGGGCTCCGGCAAAGAAGCATTGAACCAACCCAATTTTCCTTTATCCAGGCCCGAGCCTGGCAGGCGCACGCGGGCGGCGAAAGCAAACAAGATTTTTTTAAAGATATATATAATACAATTGAATTATACGTGAATTATATTAAAATTATGTTGCTTACGTAAGGCTAGTTTACATCTATTTTTATTCGGTACTCGGAGTAGTCAGGTATCAATTGAGCCAATGCCACCCATGTAGAATAATGTGCACTTTTGTTTTAAACCTAGAAACGGGTATTAAAGGAGTGATGTTCCAGATTATTTGGGGTGGGCAGAGCAGGGTAGACTCATTTACTTTATTTATTGACAATTACTACACATATAATCATCACAATTCCTGCTATTTGGTCAGCCGCTCTTAGCTGCCCAGTTAAGAGTCGAATTCATGGTTAGGTCTGTTAGCTACCTAAATTTGTTTTTTTTTTTGCTGTGGATTCATTGGATATTACGAATTTTCACTCTCCACTATGTTATTATTGTGTCATTTTTACTTAACTTTAGTAAAATACCAGTTTCACATCCTTTTTATAATTAATAAATAAGACTAGCTGTAAGCCCGTTGCCCAGCAACGGGAGATTTTTGTTGCATTGTGTTTAATTTTATTTAGTTTAATTTAATTTAAATTTATTTTATTCAAAAAAGTGAAGACTGGGAGGTCGAGGACACCTTACAGACACTCAGACCTTATCGGCTATTATTTTATTTTATTCAAAAAAGTGGAGACTGGGAGGTCGAGGACACCTTACAGACACTCAGACCTTATCGGCTATTATTTTATTTTATTTTATTTTATTCAAAAAAGTGGAGACTGGGAGGTCGAAGACACCTTACAGACACTCAGACCTTATCGGCTATTATTAATAAATAAGATTATTGTTTAAAAAATTGAAAGATTTTTTTATTGATAAACATTATATTTCCGTCTTCTATTATTTTTTTTGATCTCGTTTTACACGGGTATGAGTTTCGCGGTGATCTGACGTAGCATATCTACCATCTTAATCGAATGACGGGTGTCTAATTTATATTTGTTCGCAGGCGGCCAAGTTTCCAGGTGCGGCTCTGTCTTTATCTACTAGTACCTGTGAGACTTTTTACAATTCTCCCTGGGTCACCTTCTTTGACAGACGCGATTAATTTCAATGAGAATGGGGTATTAAATTTATTGATGTTGTGTAACTACTGATTTTTTTATATTAATTTGTAGCAAATATTTTAAAAAATGCCACTGCTAATATCACTGATGGATGTATATGAATCAATGATAATTTAATAACATGGAGAATATTATACATGCCACTAGCCCTGACCGTACTACTACACCGCTCAAGGAAATAATAATAAAAAATGAGATATTTTTATTCATACTGTTCTTCCCCAGTGCATATCAGTTATAGGAGAAAAAACCCGAGTTTCTAGATTTACCAACTTATTACAAATGTAATTTTCCTAATACAAAATAATAGGAAAACGACAATTCACCCACATTAACGGATGTACTGAGTAGTATCTAGAAAAAAATTAATAAACGGAACTGATATTTGCAATTTGATATGCCTTATCAACTTGATAAAAAAAAACTGTTACAAAAATACAGTGTTTTACAAATATTTTTAGGAAAGAATTCGTCATGTTGTATTTTTTGTCATAAAATTTCTGAATAAATGACATTAAATGGCCCAAAATCAAGTATGCGGTTTTAAAATTTATATAATTAATTTCTTTTAACCATGTCCACTCACAATGTGCCGCAACAAAGTTGTTCCGTCAGTCGCTCAGCTCATCTCTCTGCATGTTAAGGAGTAGGATGGCGGTAGGAAAGAGTTAATGATAATTGTTTACTTTATGTCTGAATTCATGACGAGATAGGGAGTTTTAAGCATTATAGACCACCGTTTGTTTGGATTCAGATCCATAATATTGATGCAATCAGACTGTATCCATTCAGGGATTTGAACCCTTGATAAGCACGACCGAGTAGGATGGAGTCTCGGTAAAGTTGACCATTCAGTGAACAAATTAAGGGTATAGTCAACATCTTAATCATATGGAAGCTCAAGTAGACGACGTAGTAGTGAGCGATAGTTGATATACTTGCAAGGTTTTTTTTTAAATGACATTGAATACTTGGCATCCATTTGCGACAAGGTATTGGCAGAGAATGTTCTGCATCCTAAATGATCGTCACCGTACAACACGTCTAACAGAATTACCATGACCTTATTTTCAACAGAATCATGTAGCGGACGGTGATCACTGGCGACGGCGAAAGAATGGTTAGCAATTCCACTGTCACTGTGTCAGATGGTCCTAATATAATATCATTGCTAGTTTTGGCTTTTATCGAGATGTGGAAAAACTACCAAAAAATTATCTCTTTCACAAATCTATCAAATCATTTTTTGTGGCTTAACTAAATGTTTCAATGTAAAAATACTGTTAACTGCTTCATATAATCAACATTTTAAGCTTCCCAGACTTTTCAAACTACAAAATTTCATATAGTTAAACAGATGATATGAAAATTCGCAATGGTCAACAGTAATTTGCTTAGAGCGAGACGTTTCGTGGCTTCCGGGTAAGGGTATTTTATAACTGGTAGGAAAAATACAATCATGCTCGAGGTGGCCAAATTTCTACTTTCGGCCCTGTACACAAGACACTGTTGTATCGATCAGACAGCGGTCACCAAAGAATAAGAGAGTAATCTTTCAATACAAAATTAAAATTGATAACTTTGTTATACCAATTGTAACAAAATGTGACACGTGTTTCGCCTTTTTGAGAAGCATTAACAGACGGATGATAATGCTTCTCAAAGAGGCGAAACACGTGTCACATTTTGTTACAATTGGTATAACAAAGTTATCAAATCTAATTTTCAATTAAAAATAAACTTCCACAAAGATATCACCAAATCCATTGAAAAAGCAATCTTTTATTACATGAGACAGAGAAACCTGCATGGTTTACGAAGCGTAAGGTCATCTCCGCTTATTATAAACCTAAGTGTTCTTCTAAAACTGGTAATTCACAGGAAGGTTTCGATATAAAATAACTTAGATTATTCCACGTAGTGAGCTACAAACTGTGACACGTGTTTCGCCTCTTTCAGAGGGATCCTCGAAGGGTTTCGATTTATAAAACAATAAAAGAGTGATTAGAGGGCCTGACGAAATAATCTTTATTCAATAATTGTTACACGACTTAATGACTACATGAAATTCAAATAAAATAACATTTTTAATTAAAGCTCGCTATATTTTTATTCCCCATCCACTTTGCGTACTGTACCGATTGAAAAAAAAAGTTTTCAATTTTCATTAAAGTTAAGCAAAAAAGATTTGGCATTAAAAAAGATTGCTCATTGTCATTAACAATTAAACAAACTGAATTAGTTTACACATACAATATTTATGGACTATTTTATAATATTTAACGATGAAAAAAAAAAAAGAAATTTCTTACGATATGTACACTTTATTTTAAGGTCAATAATAATTTTATTTAGAAAACAGAACACAAAAATACGTACATAATATTATTATATTGTTATTTACCAGCCTTTTTCTTTATCATATTTTTAATATGTGTACATTATTGTAATATTTACAAAAGTTTATCATGTCTCACTTACAAAGGACGTCTCTCCTACTTTCTCCAGGTTCAAAAGCTTATAAATAAATACTCAAAGATGGATGCTGCGTGAAATGTTCTCTCAGACACGATCTTTCATTTTTCAGAAAAAAAAACCACTACAGTTTCAATTGACTGTTTGACGAATTCAATGTGACTTTATAATTATTAAACTGATCTAACATTTCACGGTTTGTTTTGGAAAGAGAGTGAAATGCAGTGTTCCTTCCGTTATATTGCTTTTCGTAACAGTTTAACGAACAACTAAGACGTGGAGTCCTGTGGGCGATTTTTTTGTCCAAAGGTGGTAAATCTTTCAAATAACTTATATACCGAAGGTCAGAAGTTGACCACTCGTAACTCTATATATATTTTTGACAGTATTTCAGTCAATAACATATAGTTTAGAAATATTTTCGAATAAATAATGAAATTGTTTCACTACTTTTACCCAGTGTTTTTATGGTTTTTCATTATTTTCAATGTTTAATTTTATTGAGATTGAGTGCTCCCTATAAAGTACTGAAAATGGTATTTACGGTTTGTCAACATCAACACGAATCTGAGTTACGAGTGGTCAACTTTCGGTACGAAGACCTTAATTGGCTTAAAATTGTTTTTCACAACAAAATTTCTCTGAGGTCACATTTTAAATTCACACGGCAGACTTTCATGTCAGATATAACAGGGCTCACTGTTCAATTTTTTCATTTCAACGCCAATTCATTCATCTTTAGTGGTAGTTTTTTGTGAAACAATACTTGAACAACATTCATAACAAATAAATACTCATTCATATTAAATTCAATTGCGCATTACACTTTTGCACGACAGTAATTTTAATAAACGTGCCAAATTATTTACACAATCGCTTTTGAACCGGAGCAGTGAATAGGCAAATGATATAATATTCAAAACTGAAAAAAGTTTTCGGCGACTCAAATAGATTAGCGACTTCAAGGCAATTTCACCACAGCAGAGGACAAAAATCTGTAATTACATTATATTGCGTGCTAAAGAATTCAATATTACAGATATCCCAACAATAAATGCCATTCAAAATATGAATTATTTCCATTTCGAACAACCGCATCTTTGATTTAAATGCGGTGCTCCGATACAGTTAATATATCGCACTAATTAACTATTGTTCTGAGCCACGGCAGTCCGCCACCTGGGATTGTCTCTTGGGAATAAACTACGTATGGCTTCTCGCCGACCCCGTTCATGTGACTCATGTCATGTGAGCAGAATTATTGATGGGATCATGAAAAGTATATTTTTACAGTAGTGGTGAATTCTTTGCGGCAGATGGGACAGGTGCTCACGGACATAGCGCATTTGGCGCATGCGACAACGTGACCGCAAGGTATGAAGCAGGTGTTCCTTTCGTTCACCATACAGATTTTGCATGCCTTGTCTTCAGAACAATCTTCCATCTGCTTAGCGGGCTTGTCATCAGTTAGGGTGACGGTAGCTGTTTGGACGGAAGAGGCGGGGATCTCTTCCGGTGACGCCTTCGCCTTCAGAACCTTATTGATGAACTCTTCACCTTTGACGAGGCGCAGGTATGGGCATCTGGTGAACCAGAGAGCGTGCTGTTCCCAAGGATCGTCATCGTCTTCCCAGTCCTTCAGACCCCCTCCGCAGTAATAGCACACCGTCTGGTCTAAGGATCCGGCGTAATAGAAACCGGCGTCGGCCAGTGCCTGCGGGTCCTGTCCCTTACTAGAAGGCCAATTCCGAAACGTTTCGAGACGTGATACCTCCGTCATATAAGTGGGATGTTTGGGTGATTTGTTTTCATAGATGCCGCACTCGTCCGCCCCCGTGAGGGGGACGTTGCCGACGAGCTGATTGAGAAGCAGCGGGCAGGAAGACGACCAGCGGCTGTGATCCGTATCGGCGTCGTCTCCCTCCTTCCACTGGCTGAGGACCACCCGACAAAATTGACAACGAACTTTGTCACCTGCACCGTAGTAATAAAGACCGGATTTGGCGGTCTCCTCTAAGTTCATGAAGTTCTTGGCCGGCCACTGTTGCAGAGATTTAAGTCGGTTGGCCTCATAGCGGTAGTCTGGTACGTTCGCAAAGGATGAAACCGAAGGGGTGGAGACTGCGTCCGGCGGAAGTTGCGGCTGCGGTGACATTCGGGACGGCGACGGCGCCTCACATCTCGCGTTATCTGTGACAGCAGGAAAATTTTTACCATCCGAGATATCATGGCTTATCAGACGAGTCTTTCCTATGTGGTCCGATTGAGCGTTCCAAGGGAGAGAAGATATCATCTCAGCAGAACGTCGAGAGCAGTTTGCTGTAGACGAGTGGGAGGGATCACTGCAACAAAATTGCGAGAATTACTATCTTTGGCAACACTCAAGTAGTGAAATACATTTTTTTTTTTTAAATAAAATGCTTGAAGTAGCTATAGGAAATCCATTGGAAAAAGAATTGTACTGAGTCCAAGTATGAAATTTAATGTGCTGGTGCTGAAAAATATCGATAAGTCTCACGACAGACTTTGTTAAGAAAACGAGTGAAGAATCAATGAAATTGCTGAATCAAAATGCTTACAGTCGATTTTATACTAACAAATCAAAGAACCATCAAAATACTGCAAAACATTAGCACTCAGTTGAAGTTTTAAAATTAGTTTAACCATTGTTGAGAAAAAGTAAATTATTTAAAATAAGTAGAATAGTTCAAAAAATTTCTTAGTCATGCATCCTTACACGTAAACCTAAATATTTATTTTCATGGAATATACATTGACACACTTATTATATATCTATATTATTTCCAAGGCGTGATAAAAAAAAAAACCTAGATTCAATAACAGGAAAAGTCTAGAAATCATAGACATCTTCAGTCAGAACCGAGTGCCAAATATTCAACGGATGCATTATGACGGTTCGCCTTCACAAGTTTGTCGTGAATTATGGCACCGAACAAAAATTCAGAGAAATTTTATAATGTGCTTGGAAAAACAGATTTTTGCCAGGAATCAAAAGACAGTGCGATATGTCGCCACTATTACGTTTGCAATTAAAAAGCGACGATAAATCAGGAGAAGAAGATTTTAGGCGGGGGACAAAATATCAGTGCGGCGATCACATGCTCCGAATTGAGAATGGACACGGTTGTAAGAAAAAATATGAAAAACAGAAGAAGAGTCGATTGCGTTGAATATGAGACTCACTATTATCCTGCGAGGTATAGTTACTTGATACAATTAACGATGCATGTTTAATAAGAGACCGCTCATACCACAATTCTGTTTCATTACCATTTGAGTCATCTGGTATCAAAAGCAGAACTTTTCCATACATCATGTATGGAACAGTTCTGCTTTTGATACCATACGACTCATTTATAAGATAATTTATGCAAAACCTTCCGCCTACAGGTTGATGTCATATCTTTTTCAGTCTCACCTACCTACGTTTCAAATAAAAACTTCTCCATTCGAATGATGCATTATTATCCAAGGCTCAGGTAAAATATTTTGTCATGCGGGCCATGATAAGTTTAAATCAAATTTTTTCTCCTATACATTCATGTGTCGTATAGTTACAAAAAGCGATAAAACCCACGTCTTAGGTCTCATATTTAAAAGTCCTTATCGGGAATCGAATCCAGACCCGCCTGTTCGGCAATGAAATTTTTAACTGACTAGACCGCAGGGGGCGAGACATATCGACCGTGGAAAGCAAAAAGGACGTAACCCACACATATCTAATTTTACAGGAGCAAAAAAACGTGTTTTGATGATTTTGGACCATATGCATATTAAGAATTATACACAACCTTGAAGTGCACGGACACTTCTAAACTGGTGTTTAATTGACATAATCTAATATTAATGGAAGAAATTGTCTAGGAAAAACCTTTATTTCAGTCTTTTTTCTTGGTTTTAATTTCTTACAAGGTCATCTTTTTCAATCTTAAAAGCTAAATTTAGATACTAATTCGGCATTTGCCGCTTGCATCCTTTTGATAGAACGTGCATCAAGTTTGATACATTGTGATTATCGAAAAAAAAAAAAACCTGTTTTGAAAAAAAGGTGTGTTATGTCCATTTCCCTTTCCACGGTCGATATTTTTGTCAGTCCATGTAAAAAAACTTGACATGATAAATATTTTAAATTTGGTTTATTCTGGTGTCATTTATCCCAAATGTCGACATATTGATTTTTGTAACTGTACGCTTCATATATACACATATGTAGGAAATAAGCTTATTATATTATATATATATATATTATATTTTTTCTGTATTAATTATATAGCATATCAGTTTGTTATTGATAAAGACGACAGATAAGATTGTCTCATTTAAAATAATCTTTTTCCAGTATGTCCACTTTCAATGCCGAAACATATGGGTTCCTAAAAGTTTTTTTCTACAATAACTGTTCGCTACCAAGATGCTCAACCTTCCTTTTTTTTGAAGAGAGTAAGGACAGAAGCATTGGGCTAAGACAGGGCTTGTGATTAGCTAATCGTTCTCGCTACTCCCCGTTATATAGGATCTAATGGGTAGGACATCGCTGATGTCAAACAGATATTCATTATTCCATTGAAAAATGCTGTTCGTAAGATCACAGACGACAGGGCCACAGAAAAGACAAACATATATAGGTGTACAACCTGATAACTGATTTTTTAAAAGCTGTTGCATTTATACGTTCAAATAAAAACTGTATAATAAATCCCTTCAAACTGATATGAATTCAATGCTTGGCAGTTATCAAGTTATATTATTTTACACCACCGATATATTATTTTTTCAAAATAGGCATGTAAGCTTTCAATTTGTTGTCGAGGAAGAAACTGACACTAAAAAATAATTTCTATATACATATATATGTATATAAATAAAGTTTTCTATTACCATTATGATAGTCATCTTTAAAATTAGTCAGCATGTATCTGGTAAAAAGCTTCAGTTTATTCTTGTTATTTTTGGTTGAGAGTGCATTTAATAAAATTATAAACAAATATATCAATAGTTGAGTGCAAAGATATTGAATGTTTTGAGAATATTGAAGTAAAAATTTTTTGGGTGATAAATATTGGAGAAACTTTTTTGTATTAGAATGATAAAATAACTACTTAAATGTACCGTAATTTTAAAGCATTAAGATATAATGCAAATGTTTTGATTCAATTTTGACAAAAAAAAACTGGGTATAAAATATTTTCCCACTAAGAATTTAAATCATTGTTTTATAAACGGGGAACCATTCAAAATATTTTATGAAATTAAGTTTATTAGCAACAATAATGCGTTACTACAAATAAATATAATTATTTTTTTTCTTCTCAAAACACTAAACGCCGAATTGAAATACACCAATATATTGATTGCCATCAATCATGTAACCGATGTGGATTGAAACAAGTATTTATTTCTAAAAATAAGTTTGAATAAAAGTGTAAAAATTTGTTATATTTAAAGGTGGTTATATTTAAATTATTTATTATATTTCTTTAAGATTGTTAGTTTGTAATAATGTGTATTTTCGAGTTCGTAATAAATTTAAATATGTTAATAAATAATATTTTTTTCTTACAAAAATAAAATTATATCTGGAAAACTGAGATCTTCCTGATGCGTTTCAAGTATGGAATATATATATAAATATATATTATTGATTGATGGTGAAGGCGATATACACGAAACAAAAGTAGACGTTTTAACAAAACAATATTTCATATCTTACAGTTAACGGATGGATGTTGTCCGAGGCCAAGGTGTTATAGGAACTGTTTTTTTGATTTTTTGAAACTAAATAAAAAAATAACCCATATTATCACATATTTAGCTGTGACCGCACAACACACAACAGTCAGTGCAAATGTTTATGACCAAATGAAAAGCTTCCAGTGTTAGTTAGATATATGTGTTAAAAGGAAAAACACTGACGCACTTATAGACTAATCTTGTTTTCAAATCAAAATAAATACACTGAACAAAGAATCAAGGGCTGCCATTTGTGTAGGTTAATTAACACATATATTGATGGAATGAATGTTTCGTTTTTTTTTTTTTAGAAGTCAGTCTAAAATTTATTATTATCTAAAATACAAATATGTATTAAATGATCCAGAAAGCAGTGGCGAAATTTCTAAATAGAAAATTGTCAGAGGTAATAAAAAATTGTTGTGGATACAGAATCAGAATGCAAGCAATATTCCATTTATCACATTTCCTTAACCACTGGGTGTTAGTTATTTTAAATAAATTAAAATATTACGGCTGTGCCTCTTTCATTACCACACATATGTTTATTTTTTATAGTGGTTAGAATCAAGATTTTCAAAATATAATAACCAAAAAGAAATGATTTTATGTCATACACTTTTACTTTTGAAAAAGAAAAATTATTATATTAAAAAAAAATAAAATCTGTGCAAATTAAAAGCTGCATTTTTTGCTATTACTGACATATAACAAATTTATGAAGAACATTTCCGAGAAATGGACATTTGGTGAATTTTGTCAGGATGATTGGCATCAATCAATGTGCTAATATTACTAAAATTGTGTTTCTAAATTCCTAATTATTCACATGTTTCTTATTTCTTTGCTAAGCACAATGAATATATACACATATATATATAAATTGTAAGGACCGTAATGCAGGGGTCAAAGTTGTCGGCTTACATGACGAATCCCAGTACGAACAGCATATTTTTCAGTAGATTACTGTTAGAAGACAAGAATGTTTTTAATATGTACAAAGTCGTAGTGTTTGATAAAAAAAAAATACTCATTTACACAATCAACTAGTGTTTTTGCTGCATGTTCAAGATGGCGAGAATTTTTTAGCAATACATAGAAATTTTTCAATTCTAAATTCAGTTTCAAATTTGGTTGTAATGAAAATGGTATTATATTTATTTGAACAATCTTTCAATTTTACTGAAAACCATGACAACACACTTCTGAAATAAAATTAAAACAGGGAATCATATGTAATATTTTATTTTAAGATTCAAGTAATGACATTTTTCAATGAAAGTAAATAAAAAAATATTGAATATTCATAAAACATATTTTTTGATCGCTAGCTGTATTTGAGCACTCCTATGGTGATCAGATTAGATCAGAATGATTCTCCAATTCCACGCCCTCACAACCCAATTTGACACTGGAACATTCTCAGACTGCCGTCTGAAAGTGCTACATCATTTTTCTTCGATAGCAGCTATCTATTTACTTATATCATTTTGTGTCAGTGGTTTATGCGAGTTTTAACAGGATAATCTTTTCCGTATCTAAATCTATTCATGGAATAATTTTAGGTCACTGCGATAGGATTGCAATTTCTGCCGGGGCAAGAAAATAAATAACTTTTAATAAAAAAAGTTAGTTCTGCGAGTTCTCGTTTGATGCACGAAACCGATAATTTAATCCGGAGTCGGCTTCTGCGGCCAGTGCGGTGAAGTTTCCGCTTCGAGATCAGAAGGCGGAGTTAAGTTCTGGCAAGGTCGATATCATTATTTTTTCTATTTAATATTTGAAGACCTGTTAAAGGGGGCTTACGATGTATTTTCTCCTTGTTGTCATTTTGAATGATATAAGCAATATATGTATCAGGACCAACGTTCCCTCTAAGCTGCGCGCGTGCGCGGCCGCGCAGCAGTTGAGAAGCCCCCGCGCACTCATTCCGGGTTGGCGCGCACTACAAGACAGTTGCTCAATTAATATTTGATCAGTCTGCGCAGCCTTCACGCAGCCTCCGCGCAGCTTTTGAAATTTCCACGCAGCTAACCCTTCGGCTTAGAGGGAACGTTGATCAGGACATGTAGTCAGTCAAAACTTAATTATTATTGTAAATTGCCAGTTTTAACAGTTTTTTGACGAAAATCCTGTTGTGGATGATACGATTGCGTTAATGTGGATGAGACTGTGCTGAAAAATTGATACTCTCGGAGGGTCGCCAGCTGAAGGAAAGGTAAGAGCGCCTCTAATGGAGTAAAAATAAACATTAAAGGATACAAATTGGAATATTTACCCTTTCCACTAGGTGATATTGCGATGTTTTCACCCACAATATTGCCAAGAGCAGCTCCAAGATGTTTCTTTTCAATGTCATTGTTAGAGTAGAAGGAATAATGTCAATTGAGGCACCGGCAGCTTGCACGTTCGAAAGGTAAAACCATCCAAATAAGAAAACAGACCGGTGTCTTCAGATCATCGCAAAACGTAATTTTTCAATCACTGAATTCACTGAATTTATCATTGATGATTATTACATCACTAAAGCTTTTTTAGATGTCGCTAGAGGTAATAATAATTTTTAGAACTACGCCTGAAATAACACTTCAAACTATCTTATGAGATGACACTTATCAAGTTAACCAAGAAAAATAGGCGCACTGTATCTGCTGCTACTGTTTCATTTCACTCTATAACAGGGTACACGCACTGCACATCACATTGACATGTTTGAAACAATACATTTTAACAAACCATATCACATTGCGTGCGATTGCACAGTGGCTTGTTTGTATACATTGGCTTATTTTCCAAAATACATAGATATAGATGTTTAATGAACGTCAATAAAAATCATTCTTACTAATGCAACAATATTTTTTTTAACCTTTAATTTTCAATACAATTATGAAATGCAATATGTAGAATCAGTTCGATTGACTTCCATTTTTTTCAGATATAAATAAAATTTTGTAACATAAGCTACGGATGTGATTTAAAAATTTTACTTTTTAAAAGACTTACGAAAACAATCTAAATCTTCCATTCATCGGTAAAGAAAGACCATCTTACGCTTTCACTGCCAATTTAATATATAATTGTTTCTGAATTTTTAATCGGGTCTGCAACATCATTCGGGGGTTTGAATATCACTAACGACACTTACAAAAACAATAAATTTGTAAAGGCACGTATACTCGGGTCTCTTTTTATGCTGTTTTCAAAAATAATGAAACCTATCCCTCAATTTTCTATGTAGTTCAAGGCTTTTTTTATGTGAGTTTTTGAATGTGGTGCGCAAAACTACATAAAAAAAATATATGTAATATTGATATTAGCGCAAGTTGTAACCGCAAACGTGCGAGTATGTAAAGGGCGAACAGAATTGTTTTTAAATCTGGCAGCTCGCATCCCCACCACCTTGTGCATGTTGGTCACGTGGCTTATTGTTTACATTAACGGTAGACTGGTTATTTCTTCCAGTGATGAAAGTGATCGGGACCAAGTTCATAAACCATGCTGATTATTGTTGTTTAGTGATGATAGTTCTGATGTGTACATAAATATGTATGATGACGGACAATAATTTGAACTAAATAAAATATAATAAAGCTATTTTAAGAAAAATATTTTTATTTTTGTATGTATATAAATTTTTAAAACTTTTTTTATGCGATTTTTGATACATTCTAACACATTGATTTAAAGTTAGGTGGTTTTCAAAAATAGTGGAACCTATCCCTCAACTTTCTATGTAGTTCAAGGATTTTTTATATGCGATTCTCTGTGGAACGTATCTACTGCATAAAAAAGACCCGAGTGTATATCTAAGAAAATTCTACCTATGACATGATCATTTAAATAGAGCAGTCGAAGCGATAAGCTAACTACTATTCCTGTCCTAGCACCATCGTTGCAGCATTCCTCTCTCCGAAAAAGAGGTTCAGCGACTGAATATCAAACAGTTATCAATTAAGGATACCATATGTTACACTATAAAAGTGAAAAGTTTACTATTGTCTATTTGTACCGACTAATGAAATATATACACAATAAATCTGAATGCGGTGTGGTGAACACATACTAAAAAAATTAAATCACCTTTTATGTAAAAAATAGTACCTTTTATGGTTAGCCCAATATTTTAGCCGCCATCCAATGGAGAGTAGATGACATCACTTAACAGACTCAAATAAAATATATAAGCTATTTTTCAAAATTACTAAAATTTATTTAAAGCAATTTTCCTACACGTCATCAATACAAACGAGTTAATGAATAAATGTGAATAATACTCGACAGATGTTTGTCGGATGACCGTATTGAGAAGAAAATATTTTTAATTATTATGATAGCATTAATTATAAAGAGTCAAAGCTCAAAGATTGTTTACTGTGAATATCTCACAAACATGTATCCAACAAGATTTATCATTCTCATATCACCGAGACAAGTATGGACCAATGCTCCCTCTGAGACGAGAGGAAAGTTCTTTTTATTTCAACCTGTCACTAAATACCAATAATATTTAGTTGATATTTATTGTAATCTACAATGATACCTCTATCTACACATTCATAAATCGATTGAAAAAATATTCTTTAAAAACTGTGTGTACTAAGATTCGAACCAGTGAGCATAACCATAACTGACGACGTTGACCACTGGACTATGGATACAAAACGATATTTAATACTGTAACATATTAATATTATACATGGTAATGTAAAAATGTTTGTAAATGTTATCCTAATCGAGACCAATTTTGAAGTAGTTCTTTAAATTGTCAAGATACTTTTTTTAAAGTATCTTGAAGCGAAAATTATTTTGATTGACAGATAATATGTTATATTCTAACAACGATCACTGTGACTGCAGTTTAGAACCGCTAGATTCTTAGTGGCAATGCAAAAAATACAAGACGATTTGCTTAAACCAGAATTGAAGATGGCGTATTTAATGTGAACCAACTTTGCGACCGAATATGACAGCTGCTCGATCGACACAAATTGCGAAATGCCGTGCATGGGCGTAAATTAAACTTTCTCTTCGTGTTTTGCAATTAAAACATTAGATTAAATAAAAATACGACACGATACCTGGTACATAACAAAAACGGATGAATAAAAAAAATTAGTAATTTCTTATTCAAATCTAATTGTGTAGAGGTGTGAGTAACAGTTGGATCCTGTTTGAGGTCATCGCTGGCTTTAATGCAATTCAATGGAATTGTTTTTGTTCGAATAGTAGGAAGACCATATTTGCGATCTGCTCGGGACTGACTAATATTTTTCACACCAACGAAAATGATACATTTGTTTTCTTAGACATTTTCATGACTTCGTCTACTCTAAATCAAAGAATAGATTACAGGAGGCTTTAGATTAATACGTATGACTTAATTAAGAGACGCATGTATAGAGAAAACTAGCACATGAACTGAAATACGATGTAACTTGTATACGACGCTTTAAAAGAGAATGTGCAGTGTTAATATAATGCAGTCTATTTAATTTGTAAACATTGCAGAAAATAATTTTATCTAAGAAAAATACTGACCCTACCGACAAAGAGTACATACGCTTCAACTGCGTCATTCATATCAAATCAACATTCCATTCTCCCACTACATAGCTGTTTACAACAGAAAACAGGTTTTTTGGAAGAAGGTCTCACGGTATGTTGTATGTTCCAGGAATTCCTTTGGATCAATTACAAGCATCGTCTTAATTTTCTGAAAATGGATCAATTTCGAAACAGTTTTCTTTTTCAGACAATGATGTCTGTTGTGAATACGCCATTGCGTACATACTTGAATATCCGCGTCACTAGTTTTAAATATGCGTCGAAGAAAACTGGACGGAAACAATGAAAGCTTACAAGAGCTAAATAAAATTTGAATGCTTACCTTGAAAATGAAATTATTAGTGGATAACACGATTTTCAAATAATCATTTTAAGTGTAAACAAAAATTTTAATCAACGCGAGGTTTAATTTAGAACCACGAATCTGGCATAGTAAATTATCTCTGGGCATAACTTTGCTAAACCATATGATGGTATATTATCTCTGACCATATGGCGCAGGAAAAGTGTTGCCCCATGAAGTACAAAAACAAAAATAAAAAAATGTATACCTATTTGGGACATCGTTGGCGGCTTTGAGTGATTGATAATAATATCAACTGAATTTATAAATTATAATTAGAAATCCCATGAGAGGTGAAGTGAGCCAAGTGGTATTTTAGAAAAAATTGAGTTGAATGCGTTATAATATTCTACATGTCTCAAAGTATCGTAAAAATAAATTTGCTCAGTAAATACACACTGGAATAATGTTATCTCGCATAAATAAAAATATGAAATCCACCAAAGCACCAAGTAAAATCATGTTGTACTTAAAAGTTTTATCATTTTACTACATGGCTCACTTTTATAACTGCACTACAAATATTTCTCAAAATTATAACAACGTAATGAATGTTCTCAATGAAATATTGTTTAATATTTTGTTTTGCATGTGTGGGTTAATAAATAAATAGGATTTTTCATATTAATAATTTTGCTATGCATATCTAAAATAATATTTTTTTGTTGAAATTATGCAAGATAAATCGTACTTCAACAAAAACTTTATAAAATATATTTTTTAAATTAAAATTTATATCAATAAGTAATTAGCATGTTAAATAAGCATATTTTTTTGGAATTGATAAAAAAAATAGAAATGAAAATTCCATAGGACCCAAATTAATAGACAAAATTGAAAAAAAAGATTCGAAAAATATTTCAAATTTAATTATAATAAAATCGGTCATTGCCCTTGCCTAAGCACGTTGAAAAACAAAATTATGCATTCACCGTATTTAAATAGCACCCCAGCAGTTAATTCGAACTATTTGTTAAAACCTATTAAAGTTATATAAATATTGATTGGTGTTTTTTTTTAAGCTGCCCCTACCTCATTTTTTGCATGAATCTTCAAGTTATAATATCATTGATTAATTATTATGTGTGTTAATATTTATATATGCATGTTTTTTATCATACTGCATTATGTTGAAATTACCAAAATAAAATTGTTTAATAACATAATGTACAATGCACATAATGTACTATTTTCAATTATGTTATATCTATAAAATGCTTTAATATTCTAATATTCTTAACAATATTTAAAAATTCAACTATTTAACTGTTACAGTAGCTGATAACGCTCTTGGAAGTCCCTAGACGCAATAAATTTTGGAAGCCCTGTCATTCGTATGAAACAAGAGCATTGCAAAAGTCTACGCAAAATAGCAATAATCATTGAAAACTTAATTTAGCAATATGACAGAAACTTTTCTTTGAATAATCCGCAATAAACATTTTTTTGATCGATATAAATGTATTGAAGTGAATTGATAACAATCAATGTCCCTTTTTCTACAAGGATGTTCACATTTATCTTTAGTCCTGACAATGGAATGATGCTAAAATAGCTATCGGCGAGTATCATAATTTTTGTAGAAATATAGCTTCTTATTTGTACGAAATATTTGATAATGGTGTAACCACATAACAATTGAGTATGTAAACTACATGTAAAATATTGATTTGAAAATAATTTTTAATAGTAAAGGACAAAAATGTCAACATACATCCTGAATTGGATAAGCATTGTCTCACTTCCTGATGATATAGTTCATTCACAAGAATGTATGTACGAATACACAAAGAGTGATATTTATACTTTGTGTAGTGACTGCATCAACTACTAAAGATCTGGGAAACCAATTGACGTCATAAACCATTATAAGTGATAAGAAAATATGATCAGTAGGAGCTCGGATTGGATTGTATATATTATCTTGGGTGGCCAAACTTTTGACCACTGCAGGCGACCCACTGCTAAAATTAGTGGTAAATCTCGACTTACACCAGTGGTGCACGAACCGCGGCCCAAAATAGCAAGTGCTTCATCACCAAATTTTTCATCGAAACGCCCAGTTTTCGATCACAACATTAAATTGATTGATTCTCAAATTCACTGTGATCTTACCGGAAATCGAGCCCAGACCTGCGTGATCGGTAGAGCAAGCTCTAACCAACTGGGCCACAGCAGGAGACATACGTCATACTAAGTACCCAAATATGGATTTAATCAATTTTGATACGAGACAACACAATTTTAAAATGCTACCATATAGATACAAGAGTCTTTTTTTGCAGAAATTATTGAAAGAGTTTCTAATAGGTTTTGTATGGTTTTAAGAAATTCAATAATATTAAGATTCTTTTGTAAGTCTGTATGTTTGCGTTTACAGAAAAATTGAGCCAATATGTTTGCGAATCTATTTTTGATGATTCAGGTAAAGCTCCAGCAAGCAATGAATGAACCAAAGAATTTTAATAATAAATAGGCATATGAGTGAGCGAATAATAATAATTACTAGCTCTAAGCCCTTCGCCCTGTTGTGGGCTTTTGTTGTATTTTTAAATAATCAGAAAATTTACTGGCGTGAAAAATTAATTGCAAACCAATTTATTGATTAAGCCAGAAAATCTTAATGTAATTAATTCTCCGAATATATTTTTTTAGGAATACACCCAATTCTCTAAAACTAAATAAAATACACCGGGACTGCAAAACAAAATATGCAAATAGCGAAAAATTCCGGGCACGAGAAAACAGGATTTCACTGAATTGTAAAAAATCAAAATTTACTGCTCAAAAGGTTAAAAAAGAATTCGATCCATAGTAAAAGTAATGTTATTATTTTATTTGTAGTTTTAGTATAGATAAAAAAGTCGTGTGACAATAAAGTTTTGATGTAGCAGGGGTGTCGAGTCGCGAAAGAAACATAAACCATATAGACCAATGTTTCCCAACCTTATTTGTGTCACGCCCCACTTCGACGCTTCAAAAACCTCCATATCCCTCCTTCCCAATAAAAATCTTATACACTTAGTCCTCTTTTTACGCAATTTCACTTTTATGTGACTTTTTTGGACTCTTCATTTTATTTATGCGATTAACTCAAATAAGCAAAATAAAATTATGGTGTAATTTGTTTTATATAAATAACACTAAAATTACATTCTCTTATCAGTTGATAATGCTCATCATTAGCGAAACCAGTTTGGATCTACTATAATAAAAGTGTAATTAGTACAAATGAGTATTTTATTTTTTGAATATAATGCCTTTTTACCAAATATTGACAGTGAACACCCTAAAAGTGATTACATTTTGCAATATACAGAAACAGCAGCGAATAACTCCTATAAAAAAATTGATGGGTAATGTTTCACTAAAAATAATACGGAAAAGTATAAATATAACAATGCCATCCTTTCCTCAATTCAGAAATGCTATATAAAAAAAATATTTTCGAAAATCCATTAAAATAAAACCATACATATATAACAAATATTATAGATTTGCGTATTGCCCCCCAAAATATTGAAAATGCCCCCCGTGGTGGAGTGTTCGCTCCACGTTAGGAATCACCGATATAGACAGTAGAGGTGTCAACTCTTAAAATGCTGAGAAACCGTGTAACATAGGATGATAAAAATCATCAAGTTATTAAGAAGTGTCGACTCTTAAAATGTGTGACTAATAAATAATAATAAATCACTCTTAAAATCCGTGTCGCATATGGACTGACAAAAATCATCAAAGCAGGGGGGGTTGATGACTCTTAAAATGTTGAGAAATCCGGTCACATATAGGATGACAAAAATCATCAAGGCAAAGGGTGAGGTGTCGACTCTTAAAATTTTGAGAAACCGGGTCACATGTAGGATGACAAAAATCATCAAGACAATTGGAAGGGTGTCGTCCCTAATAATATTGTTATAAAAAATCATGTTTGATATAAGAAGTAAAATTGTCTCAAAAAGACAGAAAACAAATGTAAAATAATCTAAATTATTTGCATTTGTTTTCTGTCTGCATGAAAAAAAGTCAAAATGTGATTCTATAAAATACCCATATGATAATTAGAATATTCGTAATGTATGTAAATATTATGAAAACGTATGTAAAATGTCCAAAAATATTCGACCCAAGACATTGTCAAAGTGTCAAAGTATGGAAAATTCCAAAAAAATATTCAATATTTTGTCCAAAATGTATGGAAAATATCATAATTCGATAAAACAAACATATATTTATAAATAAATAATATAAATAAATATATTCATAAAAATCATAATTGAGCTGCCCTATACTATATCCAATATCAACAGCCCTGCAGTGTTTATATTTTATAATTTTTAGAATAATTCAAATGTTTCAAGTATGCAAACAAATATATTTCGGAGAAGAAGAAGACCCCGGGACATATGTTAATACGTGTTTGAATAAAAGTCGAAATATTCTATAAAATGTCCATACCGTAATTAGAATATTCTTAATGCATGTTTTATGCAAAAAGTTTTCAAGGCTGGACGCGAAATGTAAAAATATTTTTCAATAATCGAACAGTCTCGACACAATCTAATAAATTATTGTGGTGTGGCACAATCTAATAAACTCGACACAATCTAATAAAAGTGTTTTATTTATCTTATTTGTGTTTCTCATAAGAGATAATTAAGTACTGTTGATAACCTTAAAGTGGTTAGCAAAAAATACGGCGTATATATGTAGATTACTTGGTCATAATCTTTAAAATGTTATTGCGCTGTGGCCAGTGATGTAATGCAAAATTAAAAATTTTAGGGCGTTGTTTATTTTGATTGATCTTGCCTCGCTTCTAAATCATATTCTTTTCTATTTTTTTGTTACGTCCCTTTTCCTTTCCACTGTCGATATGTATTGTACCAAATTTTTACAAATCATATTTAAAACAAGACCAGTTTCACTCAGCTACTGAGCATTTCCAACAGAATACAGTTTATACACATTTAGAAATAAAAACATGCAACAGATTAAAAATATCAAAGTATTTTAGTTCTACAGTTTTTAATAATTTTAATAATTTTATGCGTTGATAGCTATTTCGGCTTGCGCCATCGTCAGAACTATGTTTAAACATATATTTTGCTCAGCTATATATACTGGCTCTGAAGAGATACACAATGCATCAAGTTATTCACTCTAATATCCTAATTCAAATTATATTTACAATATTACACTTATCAAATGTGATTCTAGTGTTTCAAAGAACGATTAACAATCTGGGTTTATTTCTTAAAACATTAATTAGGATAAAATTAAAATGATATTTATTATTAATTACATTACATAAAATTTATTAACTATGGCTTTATTGTTTCGAAAAACTATAAGCAATATGGGATTTTTCAAAGTAAATTAGGATAAATTATACTAATATTTATTATTAATTACATTAGGGGTTTTAACAACGGTGATGGATTAATAATCGTTTGTTCGTTTAAGATGTTTTGTTTATGCCTATTAATCTCAAGTTGTTCTGATAAATTTAATTTTTGACCCTTATGACAAAGATGCAAAACGGTTGGCTCGAAACTTAAGCTAATGTCATGAGACTTGGTCAAAAAATGGTTTGCAAATTGTGAGTCTGATTTTATATTGTTAAAAGATCTTATATGCTCTTTAGCACGTGTTGATATGCTTCTACCGGTCTGTCCTATGTAAATCGCATTACACGATCCACAGGACATTTTATATATTCCGCTTCTGTCAAGGTTGTTGATTTTATCTTTACTGTTTTTAAGCTGGATTCCTAAATTATTATTAACCTTAAATGCTACGTTAACCGAATGTTTAATTTCATTGTGGATTTTTTCGCTAATTCTTCCTAGGTAGTTAATAGATCTAAAGAAGCGGTTCTCTTGTATAACGTTAGGGTAAATAAGTTGTCTTGAGTTAATGTTTTAAGAAATTAACCCAGATTGTTAATTGTTCTTTGAAACACTAGAATCACATTTGATAAGTGTAATATTTTAATTATAATTAGGATGTTAGAGTGAATAACTTGATGCATTGTGTATCTCTTCAGAGCCAGTATATATAGCTGAGCAAAATATAAGTTTAAACATAGTTCTGACGATGACGCAAGCCGAAATAGCTATCAACGCATAAAATTATTAAAATTATTAAAAACTGTAGAACTAAAATACTTTGATATTTTTAATCTGTTATAATGGAGTTCTACCAAGTAAATGCCAAATCAATTAATAAAAACATGCAGTTACCTGATTCACAGTTTTCACCTATCTGGAAGATTTCTGTAGGTAAAACACTGCTCTCTCAGTGAAACAGACTTCAGAATTTGTGAAGGAATCATTTCGGTTCGTATTAAAGTAAATCGTAAGAATACCAGCCTATCGAGGTATGCAGAATATGATAATCTGGTTTCTTTCTTCGTCATCTTGGACAAAATTAACACACCAAAAAGACACTGTAGCACAATGAGATCATTCAGTTCGCATATTCAAAGAAAGATGAAAGGCTGTGAAAAATCAGAAAATTGTAATCAGAAAAGTTTAACGAAAATAGTGATAAAATTTGCAGAATAATTACTTACGTCGAAAATAAAATGAAACAATGGTTTGTACCCTACATGTTCAACATTTTTGAAAATGTAAAAACCGAAAAGATTTCTCTCAGCTAGTGAGCAGTAATAGAGCCCTTTCATCTGATTTAGAAATGAAATTGAACAATATTCCATGTAAAATGTTGAAACTGATTGACAAAACCAGATGAAATATCAAGAATAGAGTTTGTTACAAAGATTGATGTCACTATACTAAGAATAAGCAAATAAAAATGCTTAGTGTAAAATATTGTAGCAAGTCCAAAACCATTTATGGGAAATAGCCTAATTTGTAATATTTTTAAATAAACACATATTGTCGTCTTACTGTTAAGTACCTCGTAGATCTGATTAAGAAGAATGTCGAAAGGATAAAAAAAAGGTCATAAAAGAATTATTTGACATGACAAATATATTAAAAAATATCTTTCTCACACTTATACAACTGCCGTGAATCTCAATTTATAAAATTTTTCAAAAAGTACTCAGTTATGATAACAAGGTTTCAAGTTAAAAGACGTGCAAGGTTTCATCAAGAAGAGTTTTGAAAGACAATGTGATTGAGTTTATTTATCAGATAGTTCTTAACCTGGGATGCGAGAAAACATTTCTAGTGGTGCGGGAGAAGTTTCTATTTTGATAAATCAATATTTTTTTTTATCTCAAGTGCACTATAGATACATATTAAGCACTGTGGTGGGTTTCCTCTGTATCATAAAATGAATGGCAATAATTGTTAATTATCATTTTATTTATACTCTTTAGCTGTTACACATAATTGAATTTGGCTTGTATTTTTCCGGTCAGAATTTATATTAAATGGTCATAATATATCGGCCAGAATAAATAGTCATAACTTAAATGGAATTAAAAAAAAACATAACCTAACCTAACCAAAGTGGTATAAAATATTCTGAACATATAATATTTTTTTTCTGTACAAAAATTGATTTAAATTCTGACCCATTGAATTTTCCTTTCCTAATTTTATGTTAGTCTGGAGATTTTATCTCATTATTTGGACAATTGAATACATAAGATGCGTAAGCGTACGATTGACATAAATAAGATGAATCTGATATCACCGCTTGTGACATACAAAGTTTTAACTACACGTATAAAACCAAGATACCTTCAAGCTTATAAAATTTGTTAATACTAGTCAGCACTGAAGTTTTGATATTATATTTTTATTGCCTAAATCTTGTGAAAAAAAAAAAAAAAAACCTGTCGCCTGTGTGGTCGAGTGGTCAACGGTGTTGGCTTCGGCTACAGAGGGCCCGGGTTCAAATCCCGGTACGCACAGTTTTCTAAATTGATTTTTCAATCGATTTATGAATTTCTGTTCAAAGGCATGAATATATGTGATGTCTTGAATTCTCCCCTCTCACCTTTCCTATCCTATGAACGGGGCGTATCGACAGCGATTAGCTTACCACTAATCCTGTCCTAGCCCAATCCTTCTATCCTTACTCTCTTTAGAAAAAGAGAGGTTGAGCAACTGAGTAACAAGCAGTTCTCGTAGAAACACTTCTGTTGAGATAAACTCCATTAGGAGTCCATATGCTCTACATTGGGAGCGGACATGGTTTAAAAATCTTGTGAAATAAACATAATTTTTACTTAATACCGGCCTAACGAGGTCTTAAAAGAAAGGTGACAATATAACCTTTGTTAAATTATTAATCTGTTGCCTTCTTTGGTCTAGTTGGAAAGAGCTTTTCCCTCTGATCAGGTTGGTATGCCTTAAGTCTCGATAAGGTCAATATCAAATTTAGATTTCTTCAATCTAATTTGAGAGTTGTTCTTGAGCGAATTATACAATTATCCCCAAACTTCAAAATATTTGGCGATAATGCCATATTATTTTTTCATTACAACGAAAATAAAAATAACTTTTTGTCAGAATATGTTCAGTGCAAATTTGTTTCATTATATTTTTCTGCATCTCTCCACCATGGATTGACTGAAAACAATATTATTTTTATTACAACATAGTTCAATAAGTCGCAGCGCTGCTTGTTCTGTCACATGATCCTTTCCATAAGGCCAGCGTCAGTTCCAAATTAGTTCCAGAAACTGGCACCGCGGTCACGGTCAGAACAGCGTTGTCAAATAGTAGTGATTATTTTTCTATAATTTACACATCCGGAATAGCATAAATACTGTATACATCCAAATATAGGCAAGCTTCTATTAAGTTTATGACGAGAGGAGAATTTTGATAAATCATTATTGAACGCCACCAGAATTTTATTTGAGGTTTGATTAAAAGTTCATCTCGGGGGTTATTCTCATGTGCATGAAGATCTGATTTAAAGCCTCATGATGTTTTCAGTAAGTATTAACTACTTATTCTGCTAGGAAAAGACAAATTAAAGTGAAATAGTGGCAGTTCTACACATAAAAACGTTAAGATTACAAAAGTAATATTTCTATTTTTAGGAACTATTTAGAATCAATAGATCAATGATTAGACACATCTAGAGTTACTATTTTGATAATAGGTTTATAACTGTCACCACTCAAATCAGCAATGGTAACTACTAGGTAGGATTTTAAAGTGTTAAAAATATCTGAGGTTAAAGTTGGTTAATGCTTAAAAACTGTAGACAGTCACTGAAGTTAGTCGTTGAACCACTACCGAGATTTTGTCTACCAGTTTATAATAGTCTTGAGGAATGACATAGCCCTCACAAATGTCGACGTGTCTGATATGTTTAAGGCTTTGAATATAAATGGGTATACATATAATTACACTCCGAATATTTGAGAAAAAAAACCACACCCTAAATGCGAATGATTACAGTAATTATCGCTACTATCGTATTCTGAGTTATAATGAAATTAATATTGAATTGAAATCTCTTTGATTTATAAGATATTCTAATATCAAATGAAGATTTTCCTTGAGTAAAATTTTTTTGACCACCATTTTTACCACGTGTGTTGATTATGATTGGATATCACAAAGCTGAACACCACTTCCCGGAAAAAGAAAACCACTTCTCCTTATCACAAATAAATAAGCATATATAATGATTATTTTTATTCAAAAATAATTAGTTCACGCTCTTATCACAAACTTTTCAATGCAAACATTGATAATGATATAAAATCATCAATGTCTGCAGTTCAAATCGTATCCGAGGCGTGGATTTGTACAAATGGCACCTTACACTGCGTACTTGCTCGTGCACGGCATATAACTAAATGTTTTTTTGGCAAGACCACGCTACGTACTTAACATTATAAATAAATATTCTAGATACAAATTTAAGTACCAAAAATAGATATTTAAATATATCTCAGACTTATTTATTACACGGTACTGTTTTCCTACGGATTTAAATTTTAACACGATCACCACAGGTGTATTGTAATAAAGTTGTCTACATTATTAGTGTTGGCAAGTACTCTTCCTTTCATTATTTGACATAAGTAACTCTTAAGCCCAACAAATATCTATGAGTCAAAAAATTCTGCTAAGGTAGTTGAAATACATATATCCTAGCTCTCATTGGCGGATCCAGAAATTGTCCCAGGAGGGGGCCATTCAATTTGAAAATAAACATGATACATAAATAATACATTAAAAAATAAATGATTTAAAAATAATATATCTATATAAAAATAGTCAATACATAATTAAGTAAGTATTCTATACGACATAGTAAACTAAAGAGCCCATTTCACAATAAAGTTTTGATAAAACAGAAAAATGGAAAATAAATTCTCCTCAAGGAGGGGGGAGGGGGGCATGGTCCCCATGGCCTCCCCCTTGGATCCGCCAATGCTCTTGCTCTGAAGCTCTTGTTATTGAACCCTTTATAGACTGAGTTTATGCCACAAGAAACAAATTTCAAATATGTATTCACGTTAACCCTTTGCTTACCAAGCTGTGATTAATCATTGATCAGATTTGTTGCGAAAAAGACTACGCAGTGATTTAAGTCTTCCGTTGATGCAATATAAAATTGCCTACGGAAAAATACTGAACTAGTAATTGTTCTAATATGGCAGTTAACACCACCTTGTCTGTCCTATGTTAGTAAATATATAAATATTTACAGGGGCGGGCTGGAGGGGGCTTGAGGGAGCTCGCATGAGCTCCTTGCTAAATTTTGGCGTAGCCGACGAGCCCCTTGTTAAGTTGAGAAAATCATTCGTTTCATGTGAAATCAATATCTAACTAAAATTTCTGTAGAAGGTTAAATTTTACAACAAGGTTAATTTTTTTTTATGAAACAAGAATTTGTTGCCCCTTCAATTTTGTCAAACAATACATTTACTTCGGCTGCATAAGCCCTAGCTGTTTATTGTCTGAAAATGTCTAAAAATACCGATGTTGGATATTATATTGCTAACAGATGTTTTAAGATGTCCAGTGTAACATTTTTTTGAACCAACATACAATGCTTTCTTATATACTGAACACGTGTATATTTTTTTCATTTTACGAAATTTACCGTAATTATTCTGCACATTTTTGTTAAAGATAGGTTTCTTATATTTCCTTTTGGTTTTCTTATAGCCTTCTTCCTGGAACTACGAAAATATTATAAATCTGTACATTAGAGGAGCGATTTCCAACCTGCGAGGCGCGAACAGTCCAAAATATTTATTTACTCTACAAAACGTGTCTTTATTACTATATGAAATAAAGGATGGGGAGGCGCGAAGATATTTTTTTCTTTAAAGGGAGGCGCAGTAACATAAAGGTTGGAAACAACTGCATTAGAGGAATAACTGGTCAGTTTTACACTTTCGTTCAGGAAAGCGATATTATGGTGGTCTGAGTAATTGAAAATTCATTACTTTTTAAAAGTTATAGCAATGAAGGCATATAAACGGAATTCGTCATTATTTTTATTTTTTTTCTACAGTAAAAATAAAAATACAAATTTACTGCGAATTATTAAAACTAAGAGGAATACATATTTTTTGAACTAGTCTTTATACCAAGGTTTGAAATCATCAGATAAGTTCATCTTATAATGCAGATAACCCATCTTATCCACTCAATGTAGCAAATATATTGGATTAAAAATAAAGAAAGGTGTGACATCAACATTTTTTGAGTCACAAAGTGCAGTAGTGGATAAAGCAGGTCCGGCGCCACCGTACAGGTGAAATACGCCACTGCCTAGGGCGCAAACTATAAAAGAGAGCGCATAGAGTAAAACATTTTTTTATACTTAAATAATATTAAATATCTACGCAGTGAGATTCAAGTTGTAGCTCTAAAACTTAGAAAATCTTCCGGAAAGGGTCCAGGATTGAATGCCCTAGGAGCGCCAATAAACGTTACCTAGTGCGTCAAATTACCTTGTGCCGGCACTGGGATTAAGTACATGAGAGGCAGTATTCCCCACGTAAAATATTTGGCACTTTTACAACAAAAGGTTGCCGACCCTTGATCTATAGCATAGTTTCTCAACCTTTTTGGGTATATATTAGTATTTATATTTCCGTTGCCTGTTCTTTTTTTTTTGGCTCTTCCAAGAATTTCGAATCTAAAATCCCAGGAGTTCATGCATTTCCCAAAATGAAACGATGCAACACCCTTTTAAACTGTGTTTAAACATTAAAGGTCTCGAGTTTAAGGTTGTGATTTTAGTAGTCGAAGATGATGATTTAGATATAGAAGATCGCCGGAAGGTTTATATAATGTCGTCCAGATGCACATGTCTCTTAATTCTAGTAAGTAGTGAAAAGGTTAAAATAATATATCAGCCGTGTTGTAAGAGTATCGTGTCATTTTAGGCCTTAGTGTAATCAAGTCACTGAAGAATAATAAACAATAGAGCTTCTAAACAATCTTCTAGCAATCATAACAAAAGATTGTGGACACTTTAGTCATCTGTGCTCCAGAACACCAATTTTCCTATGATGAAAATTTCCAATTTTCCTATGTCCCGATATATCGGGTTTGTCCTTTCGGGACAAATCTAATTAAAAATATGAGTAACTTTATCTTCTTCAATTATTTTTTTCCTGCTTTCTTTCCTTTTTTTCATAAGACTAAAACAAAAAGCTACGGCGTCTAAATCTTTTGTAAAGTGTATTTAAATAACCTTAAGTAAAATAAATAAAAAAAAAACAATCAAATACGATTTCAGATCGTATATATAGCGGCTATACATGTTGTACTCGTTTTAGCTAGTTTTTTGAGCCACTAAAAAATAAAGTCAAGCTTTTGATGTTAAGAAATCTGGCAGCGCTAATCAAATGTGGCACTGACAGACTTTCTCTGAATAGAAAAATCTCAACGATTGGATAAATCACTTCTCTGAGACCTAACGCCGTTAGCACACTGGTGTAAAAGCGGAACGGAGTGGACCGGTACGAAGCACAATCTTATGATAGTACGGTCCGCTTTCGTTCCGTTTCCGCGTCTGTGCTAGCAGCATAAAGGGTTTATGTTATAACTCTTTTTAACCAGCTTTACCGTTGCTCTACATTAGATTTATTCCAACGTTTCTTCATAGTTGATTGTATGAATTTTTCAAAACGAAACTTTATCTCCCCTCCAAAACAAATAAGGAAATAGGACGTTGAAAATATAATTACTTTTAATTATCTTTTCCTAATACCCTTATTTTTTTGACTGAATTACGACTAATTATTCAATAACAAATTTTGTTAAGATGATGGATTTCAGATGATTGACATATGGAGCGGATGTCATTTAAAAGAAAACAGAAACTCACCGGATAAATGCTCCACCCCCCATGGTTTTAGTGTCGCGACTAAGGTTTGAGAAAAACTGAAGTTAATATTATATTTATAATGATAATTACATTGTAGAATATAAGAGTTCTTTACGAATGCAAAATAAATTGGCAAATGAAAAACATTTTATATAAAACCATTATCTAAATGATAAATAATTTGAGATTAAATTTTATCTTGTGTATTTGACGGTGGCTGAGTAGCACACTGTAGGCTTCTGCGACTGATCTCACTGATTTTGATCCCATTACGAACAGAATTACTTTAATCGGTTTATCATTTTTTGTTCAAAGATATGGATGTCTATTCACTCCCACTCTTCCAATCCTAAAACAACAGGGTTTAGCGAGACAGTAAGCCAACCACTAGTACAGTGGCATACGGTAGGAGTTGATGTTTGGTGTGCTGTTTATCGAAAATTTAAAAAAAAATTATGAATTTTATTATAATTTATACATAAATTTTATTCTTCGCTTTTCAGACATGGATTTTTTAATTACGATGTTGTAAAATATGCCCTTTTGCATTAGCTCGATAGTAATTATTTGATTTTTCATTAAAATGGAGCCTTAGTCTATTGGGGCGGGTGTTGTTTACCAATTATAATTATAATCAATTTATCTCAGAGCTTCTTCTGTATGAAAATGAAGTATTAAAAATATCTTGAACACTAATATTTGGTGAAATAAAATTTATCAAAATAAATATCTAATATATGTCGCCTGTGTGGTCGAGTGGTCAACGTCGTTGGCTTCAGCTACGGACGTCACGGGTTTGAATCCCAGTACGGACAGTTTTATAAATTGATTTATGGATTTCTGTCCAAAGGCATGGATGTATGTTTTGTCTTGAATTCCCCCCTCCCACCCATCCTATTCTATGAACGTGGCGTATCGAGAGCAATTAGCTAACTAGTCCTGTCCTAGCCCTATCCTTCTATTCAAAACTTTTATTGAGTTGTCTGGTATCAAAAGCAGAACTGTTCCATACATGATGTATGGAACAGTTCTGTTTTTGATACCAGACGACTTATTTAAAGTTTTGAAAGTACGCTCGATAAATTCGATACTGAGATAAACATGCGCGAGCTGTAACTTATAAGGTCGCCTTTGGACGTTATAACTGCGAGCAAAAATATTAGTCAACGCAACGCCTGGGATGGTTTGTCTTATGTATGTAGTTTGGCCAGGCGACCGTGCGCCTGTAATTTCGGTTGCCTTGTGTCGTACATATACTATAATATTCTTGAGTAACTGAGTAACAATCAAATTCCTAGTCTTTATCAGGTGCCATGATTCGCTACTGTAAAGCAGCACTGGTAGAATGCAAGCGTTGAACATATGGCATTTGGTTTTATTTTTTTACAGCTGAGTGTTCGACAGTCCGCATTGAGTTAAGTGTTTCTCCAGCTATTCCTAGGCAAATGGCGAGCACTTTCTTTGAGCTACTGCCTTCCAGGATATGTAAGTCGAAGGTTTAGTCAAAGAGTTAACTTTTCATATCCTACTCACTCCTGTAAATTGCGCACAAGAGTTATTGGCAAGTAACTTATTCTCCCTAAACAAAGTTAGGCGAATTTAGGTTATTTTCGCTGGCCATAATCATTTTTAATGTGTACCACATGGCGCCTCCAAGATTTTGTCTTTGTCTTGTTTTCAAGAGTATTTTCACTCTGCTTACTTCATCCAAGGGATGGTGATCAACAGTTTTCAAGATTGACAGATTCCAAGGTTTAAAGAAGGTAATCCCCTGAAACATCTGTTCAAGGCACTTTATCCGCATTTAGGAGAGCAAACAAGATCTCGTAAATACTTATGTAGACATTATTTTTTAAGATATGATATCGACTGTGGAAATGAAAAAGAACGTAACCCACACATTGCAAATTTTACAGGATGCACAAAAAACGTGTTTTGATGATTTTCAGCTGTAGAAAAATTATGAAATAAACACAATTTTGAAGTGCACGGAGACTTCTAAACTGGTGTTTAATTGACATAATCAAATATTAATTTAAGAAATTGTCTAGAACCTTTTTTTCAGTCTTTTTTCTTGGTTTTAATTTTCTTAAGTCCGTCTTTTTTCAAACTTAAAAGCTTAATTTGAATACTAATTCGGCATTTGCAGCTTACATCCTTTCGATAGAACGTGTATCAAGTTGGTTACATTGTGATTATCAAAAAAAAAGCTGTTTTAAAAAAAACGGTGGGTTACGTCCTTTTTCCTCTCCACAGTCGATATATATACTATTTGATCGATTTTTAGGCCCTACCAAAAAAAAAATGCCTTTTGTAGTTATGCCTCAAATCTATCAGAGTAGTGATGTAAATAAGTATTATAAACAATCATACGTACACAAAATTAATAAAACCATCATCATGTCCGTTCATAGAATTTATTTATTCATAAAATAAAATATATATTACAAACATTCATTATTTTACAATCTTTGCTACGCAGTAACCTAACCTAAACTGACACAAAATTATTCAAGAATGAAAATAAATAAATTACCACAATAGTTTTGTTCCATGAGTTTCAAAAATAAATAAATGATAATATTGCATTCAAATGAATACTATCACCAGTGTCAGGATGTTTATAAAACAACATTGTCTGTGTGATTACGTTTAAAAAAATATATATTTTCCGTATTATATCATTTGATAGAAACTTTGAGTCATATATTTTAACAATATATAGTAACAGACACAGCGGAAGTCACAGATCTTTAAGCCAACCAATAAATGTAGAACATGACTCCTAATGGATGCGTCTCAAATTGTCATATGAGGACTATCGTTAATTAGACGGTCATCATATTCTTCCATTCATCCAGGAACAGACTAATGATAGATGATTAGCATCTCAGCGAAGAAGATCATGAAAGAAATAAATGTTTCGATAAAAAATACTACCATCATCATTTGAGTATGATTATTATAGCGCATCCGCGTGATTTAACAATGATTTGATCCATTCTCCCGAGAGAATATATGAGTAATTAATTATCATTTGAGAAATTCGATATTAAAAGCGATGCAAGTAAACCCTGATTATTTATTAACCTTTAGAGGAGTGAATAGACCTACACTGACCTTACTTGACTTAAAATGAAAATTGTGTGACTTTCTCCAATGAATATATGTAAAGCTATGCAACCTCTAGTATGCAGACGAGGCAGTTACATTTGACAAACCTGTCGAGCGTATCCAAGTGACAATGGATAGGCTGCAGAGCAACTCGTATCGCATTGGTCTTAAAATCAATGCAAGAAAAACCAATGTGCTTTGCAACAGTGCCAGTCCGGACCCACACTACCCTTTGACGATGACGGGCACACATCACGGGAGATAGCAATCCGTGTGAAGAGCTCGCGATCCAATTAGGGATAGCTAGAGCAACCTTTAACTCAATAGGGAAAATCTGGGACTCATGGTTGTACTCGGTCAGAACCAAGCGCCTCCTGTTCAATGCATGCGTCTTGACAGTGTTGCTTTACGGTTGCAAATCACGGCACCTGACTGAAGCGCAGAGTACCCGTATACTAGAGGTCTGCACGGGCCCGGGCCTTTATCCGGTTTGGGCGGGTAAGCGCAATTGAGATTCGGGCTCGGGCCGGGCAAGGAATTTATTTATTCAGAAAAATATTTCAGACTACGTTCGTGTTTAAGTCAGCCATGATGATTTTAATTATAACCAGTTCTATAGTGAATCGTAAATTTGTAAAAAACGGGTTTCTTTCGGGCTGAGGAGAATAAATCTTGGATTCGGGTTCTCAGCGGTGCTACGGGACGCTGGGATGACCTGGGAGGAAGCAAAAAGACTGGCAGCGGATAGAGAATCTTGAAGGAACTATGTGGTGACCATATGCTCCATATAGGGAGCGGATAAAGAAAAAAATGTAATTCATACTCAAAACATATATATACTCACAGGCAGACTACTGTGATGAGTCAAAAGTACATCTGTACTCATTTACAGAAAATATGACGCCGATGTACATGTGCGTCCATACTCCTCTAAAGGTTAAAATTTTTAATTCACCCTTCTCAACGTTGCAGTGCAAATTAAAGATGAACGAATTTATTGCACACAAAACCATTTAGTTTAAAAACATAAGAATAAATCATCACCGAACTGGCAGAAGTTAATAAGTGACAGATTGATAGTTCCGTGTAAACAGCAAATTAAAATTTCAGCTTGAAGGATAAAGCTTCTAGCATCGATATGTTTATGTTACATAGATAATTATGATATTCAAATATAGATGAGTTTATGTCGATCTCACGGAAATTGGAATAGTTCAAAATTAATAAACAGGGACAATTGCCTGCCTTGAAGTCAGCATTGTAAAGTCATTTTTGTACTTCTGTCAGACGAGTGACGACATAAAAGCCAAACAAATTTTGTATAATTTTTGTTGGCAATTAACTTAAATACTTATGTTTTTAAATGAACCGATTCATCATACATATAATTCTACTATGATGGAGATATACAAGCAAACTCATTAATGAAAAATATCAAAGATATCAGCAATAAATTTATATATGTACCAACAGAGATTTTTAGGCGATAGTAGTTCAGGAGATTCTTATTGTATTTTTTATTATTCATGCTACCATGGAGCAATCAACTTAACTGGACTACAACTGGATTTTTACTATAAATAACACATAATATTATATCAATCGGCTTTATAAAAACTGTGACTGACTGTGGGTTAAATATAAATATTTAAAATTATGAGATTCTTGCCATTTTAAGATTATCTATCATCTTGAATTATCTTTTATGCTAAAACAGAAACGCTAAATAAACCTCTTCAATTATTCACATTAAGTTCAGTATCACTACAACAGTACGGTAACATCGTTGACTCGGTAACGATAGCTGACAAAAGTAATACAGTATGGATTAAATATTGCAAATGGCTGACGTCTTAAACAGTATTAGGACTTCTCGTGCTAGTTCTTCTCCTATGAATAGTTACGTTCGTCGATACTACTTTAAAAACATGAAATGCAAAAGAAAAATACAATAATTCAATGTAATGCAGTGATTTTAAAAATTGGTAGGTTAAAAAGGAGATTTTCAAATTACTAGCCTCTTACGATGAAAAATTCCAAAAACTACAATGTCACAATGTCACAATGAGGAATGATCATTTTTATTAGTCTTTTTAATAAATATGTACTGAATATGTATTGTGCATTTCAAAACATTTTGTAACCAACAAACTGGGATTCGCCTTATGGCACTTGGGTCACTTAAACGCACGGATGATTTTTAACTGTCAATAGATGTAGAAGTGACCAAACATATGGTTATGTACTTTTTCGTAAATTTCATCAAGCACCTTCAGTCACAGGGAATTAAGTTAATATTAATCATCTAAATCAGAGGTTCACAAACCGGTTTTCGTCAAAGGGATAATATTGAAATCAAAAAAATTTGGCGGGCCACCCTTTTTTTGTAAATATTTTCTGTTTGTAGAAAACATAAGGCAAAATACACTTCATTGTGTATATCGATATTGTTGGCTAAATATATAAATTTGTATTAATCTATTTACACAAAACAGATGCGATATGGTTGTCTGTTTATTTTATTCTTAGGTTAATTTTAAATTACTTTTTTTCGCAAACATAGGTACTTCAGAAGAAAGAAGCTATTTGATGAGCAACAAATATCAAAATGTCCGACCATTCATTGTTGTCAGAATATATTTTATTTCAAAAGTGATTTTTAACCTTTCCCATACTATGCTAAAAATCCCACGCGCTCCGATGATATGTATTTTGTACAACACATGAAAAGTGATTTAAAAATAGGCAAAATTTGAGTACAGTAAAAGTCCGTTAATTCGAACAATGATAATTCGTAAATCGAAATTTTCGAATTCGTAGTCCGAAAATTGACTTTTCAAAGTAAATTCTACCGTTAATTCGAAATATCACATATTTCGTAATTCGTAATGTTTTTCGTCAAAATGTTCTTACGATTTCTAATAATTAAAAATTTTGGTTGAGGCTTTAGTGGGGTGAACAGATGGTAAAAAGAAAGAAGGGACAGAAAAGACAAAAAAATCTCAATGTTGCGTTGAATCGGAACTTGCCAAGCAAATATGCACCTTAAGAATTTTTTATTTGACAGTTAACATGCTTTGTTTACCAAAGAATGTGTGGACAGATGCCCCTGTTGTGTCTTCACAACAAGAGTAAGTGAGACATCAATATAAAGTGAAGTATCACATGAGAAAGAATCAGTCGCTAATTCGAGCAATATACATGCATTAGTGCAAGAGAGACATCTATATATTAGGATTTAATAAAACTTTGAATGGTACATTGTTCATAAGTGACGCCATTCTATTTTATAGTACGTGCGCATACAAATACAGTGAATATATATATATACAAGTCACTTTTAGGGTGTTCACTGTCAATACTTGGTGGAAAGGCATTATATTAATAAAAACAATAATCCTTTGTACTTCATTCCACTTTACTTAATATGTCAGGACCGGTTTCGCTCATTGCGAGCATTGTCAACTGATAAGAAATATAATTTAACAATGCTATTTATACAAAATTGAAAAGTTATACACAACAGTTGGCATTGAAAAGAAATTGCCAATTACATTAAAGTGATTCTAAAATAACACAAAATTAAAATGTTCAACACAACTAACATATAATTAAAAAGTCATCCCAGATTCATAAATTCAGAATGCGATTGAAAGTAATTACAAACATAATTAAAATCTGGGAAATTTTAGACAAAGTAATAAAATGCTACATTAATAAAGTGAATATGCTTAATGATATGAATATGCTTAATGATAGTTTTATGTTTTCCCCGCTTCCAAGTAGTTGGTGTGTTCATTCATCACTTAAACAAAATCGACAGCCAGGAAGATTCTGAAATTTGTTTCGGAAGATTCGGAATTTGCCTGTCCATAAAAAATATTTTTTTGTTCTTTTTTTTCATTTGAATATGTTCTATTATCGTAATAATGCCGAAATACATATGTCAGCAAATGATAGGTAACTTTTAACCAATAAAAAAGTTGATTTTAATTTCAAAGCGCCATTAGAGCCACGAAAATGGCGCTGTGTCATCCAAACACTATTATTATTATTATGAACACTTGACTTCATAATTTTTATTTCGACAACGAAAAAATGGCGACGATGTTCCAAGTCGTCGGCAATTGCCGCGTTTTTTTTTTTTGTGATCCCGTAATTCGTAATTCGATTTTTTTTGGAAAATCCGGTCCCTTGAATTTCGAATTAACGGACTTTTACTGTATTCATAAATATATTTATTTTATTGATCGTATTTCAAGTAGAAATGTAACAATTTTTGTTATATTAGCGCTGAAGTGTCTGAAAACGAGAAAAAGCATTGCAAATAGCCAGCAGAACCACCGCATAGAATGACTTATATGCTACTGAATGATCAGTGGTTTCAAATAATATTTTTCGTTGAGTAAAAAGAAAAAATGTGATATAATTCGTAATTATATTACGGCGGAATACATAAATTCTGAGCCCCGTATCTATTATATTTTATGTCGATATTCACATTATTTGTGTCGAATTCTAGTAAATACATATCAGAGGGATGGAAAGGTTAATATAACATATGAAGACAAAAAAATAATATGTATATTCTATAAAAAGTCACGCAGGACGCAAATGGCCCGCGGGACACATTTTGTGAACCCCTGATCTAAATGATTTGAAAGTGAACTATAAATTATTTTTAAATTCTAACCTAGCGTAACACCCCATTTTCGTGAAACCATGTGACCGTGCTATTCTAGGGTTGTAATTTTTGTAAGATAAGAACAGGTTGACATATCAATTTAATAGACAATTCTAGAGTCCTGGGGAACAATCGAAATTGAGTTTAACATATTGAACGACGACTGTGTGATTCACAATTTGGATTGAAAATTTCCGAGATATGCCATTATATTGGTGACTTTTATGAAATACATTCACAAATAGTTAGTAATTCAGTATTGAGTCAGAAAAATTTATTCATAATTATAAAAATACAGTGCCGGCTGCCAGCTATCTGTCACTGCCGAGTCAATGTGTAATGCAATTATCTAATCAATGTCAATTATTGTCTATGACAGATATGTTCTGACTACTCCTTTGACGTTAGCCCTGCATAAGGGACATTGGGGTAAATAGGAAGCGCAGGTCACGCAACTGACAAGATGGCCACACGGCAGGAACACAACGCTGACCTGAAATTAAAACATAAAAAATTAATAAATCTACAAATCTAATATATAGAAATGAATGTTTGTTTTTTCGTACTTTATGCGCTGCCACACCCCTCAAATTTTTTTTTCTTGCACTTCCGGGAAGGTTATAGGCATAGTAAAATTAACTTATAGTAGGTCTTATATACAAAAATCAATGTTTGTATGTCTGCCATACCGTTCATGCAACTTGCGCGAAGGTTGTACGCGTAGTACAATTAAATTACAGTAAGTGGCTCGTATGTCGTACTATAGACAATTGGCAGCAAATGTCAAAGACAGAAAAAGAAAACACGCACTTCAATAAACACAATTAAAACACAAACACTTTTTTTCTTTGAGTGGCATTGCAACGCTTGCCGGGAACCGGCTAGTTTATTTATAAAAAGAGAATTTAACGAAGCGTGTTACAGTATAATAATATCCAAAGTAAATTTCTAAGTTAGGAGCTACCTCTTCTATTCAAAACGTTGTTTTTTTGACAATATTAAAGCCATCGCCTCCCCATTCACACGAAATAATAGAAGATCTAAATTGAATTTTTAACGCATAATAACTTAGAACACTGAAGCAAAGAATTGAACAGGTCTGTCATACAATGGTTGACTGCATGATCACAATATTTGATCGCCCATTTTGATGTAGAGCAGCACCCTTAAATGCTTAAATAGTTACTAAAATTAAATTCTTTACTAAAGTTGAACATTAATATTCTAATACATTTTCTGAGAGTCACCAACGACATTCTTTCAAAACATTACCTTTTAGGGTATTTCTACATAATTATATTGTCTAACATTATGGTCATTTCAGACATGTGCACAATAACTCTTGTGTGAAAGTTGTTCCCTGTCTAATCAATATATTTTCCGCTGGACAACCATAACCTAAAAGGTAATGTAATTGACTATCAAATTTAAACCGTTTGAATTTTTCACACTTTTTTTACTGAAGTCTTCAATAGGTTTTTGTCATGAACAATTAAAATTTGATCACTTGTATTATTGGCTTTCGTATTACAGTTTTTTGGGACCAATCTTTCGTTATTCATACAAATGTTTGTTTTAAATTCCACAGCAATTAGGAAAAACCATTCAACAATGTGGAGAGATGTAATTACTATTTTAGCTTTAAGCATATTGAGCGGCATTAACTCACCTCTGCATCCATGCAGACTTTACACATTCTAGCTTCTTTTAGTAGTCTATTTTCTTCTTCTAAAGAGGTGGAACTATTGGTTGAACAACTCTTGGAAAGAGGGTTGTTTTCGCCGCCCAGCTCGGCAGGCTGGCAGTCAGCGCTGCTTTCTGTATGAGATCTATTGGATTTGCTGTGGGTGTTTACATTCGGATTGACTGAATCTGATTCTTGTGCGGGAGTATTTGAGATTGGGTTTGATCCTTCGGTGACTATATCGGATGCTGCAGTTGCAACTGAGGGTTCACTTCCGTCGGCGGCAGTCGATCTGCGAAATAAAGGAAATCAATACATTTTTAAAAATACTGAGACAACCAAAGAAGGGAGTGTATTTAGATATGAGAAAAAAATGAATTCTACACAGTTAAAATATTCAAGATAACATAAAATCTAGTAATTCCAGAAAGTTCTTGAGTTTCTGTACTATGGGAATAGAATATTTTTTGAATTCATTAGTCAGCACATTCAATGTGTACTAAGTAAAGATAAGGAACCTAAAACCCCAGATGTAAAGTTGCAAAATATTTCGTAATTATTTTAGTGACAAATATTCCAAGAATAGTTCTCACTATACAAATTCAAAATAAAATGATTCTATTTTATTATACCAAACTGTTTTTAATAGAGATAAGAAGGGGAATTACCCTTACAGGTGGTAATGTTGCAAGATATTTTGTAATAGTCCTATATTATTCCAGGAAAAGCGAAAATCCGATTGATGATTGGTTTTTAACAGTAACATAGTGCTCTAGAGCAGTGTTTCTCAACCTTTTTGGGCCCGTGGCCCCTTTTGAGTGTCTTTATTTTTCTGTGGCCCCCACACTATTGTTTTGTCTTAATTAAAATTCGAATTTCAAAAACCCAGGAATTTGCAGATTTCTCAAAATTATCAGCGTGAGACCTTTACGTGAAAAATTTACGGATTTTGAAAAATTTGCACATGGCCCCCCAAGCTGTACTGTAAACTCTGAATAAATCTCTGTGGCCCCCTTGGAACACGCTGTGGCTTCCCGATGAGAAACCCTGCTCTAGAGCAGTGTTATGCAAACTTTTTCAGTGTGCGGATCAGTATATATTTTTCAGTGCTTTCCGAGTACTGGCTTCATTATGTAAATAAAATAAAGAATATTATATAAGTTATTTAAACATAGATAGCGATATATTTACATTTTTGAGCGAGGACCGGAACTGGTACTGGACCAAAATTCGAGTAGCACTACTCTAGAGATCAGTGTTTATCAATATTTTTACGTTCGCAAACCTGTGTTTAGTGAGTTGTGAAGGCATTTCTGCATCTACGAGCAGTAGCTCAAAGGATAAAAACGGAAATAGGATAAACTTGGGTGAGGGTTGTGAACAGAGCCGGCGCTAAGCATTTAGCCGTCCCAGTCAAAATTGTATTTTTCCACCCTAGTTATAGTAAGCCGGCTGCGTGCTTAAGTGGTCAACGCCATTGGCTTAGCTACGGAAGACAAAGGCTCGAATCCCAGTATGGACAGTTTTTAAAAATTGATTTATGGATTTCTATCTAAAGGCATGGACGTCTTTTGTCCAAAATGTCTTCCCACTTATTCTATCTTAAAGCTTGCTAACCACTTGTCCTATCATTCTATTTGTACTATATTTGAAAAAAACTAGAGGTTGAGCAATAGAGTAACGAGCAATCCTCGTATACACATTTATGTTGAGATAAACCCCATTAGGAGTCCATATGCTCCACATTGGGAGTGGATATGGTAAAAAAAAGTTATAACATTTCCTCGGACACTAGACATTTGGCAGCCTCTCCAGATTTACCGCTACAGGCCGTCGCCTGCTCCACTTGCATGTGGTGCAGGTACTGGAATGTATGCATTGGGGAGATTTAGCACAAACTATTATGTAGACATACCAACGTCTTTTCTCATGTGTAGAATGTGTAGGATTTTCATTGACCAGCGTTTGAAAAACACTGTTCTTGATACTGAATTCCATAGATTCCTTTTTTATTTTGTTATGAGATTACAGTAAATAACAACGTCATAGATAAAGACTACGTGGGGTAAAAATTATTCTAGATAATCGTGATATCTGTGAAATACAAAGAAAACATTGTGTATGTATTATAATATAATGACGTATTTGAGAAAAAATATACAGGATATGTTGTTATGTCGATATTTCAAAAATTTCATAGATAAAAGTATTTATCAGAACAGTAAAATTGACTAGGCCATCACTCATATCCTTCGATGAATTTTTAAATCAAGGGATTATAATGGTGATGAGAGAGGGTACTTCCCAGGAGGTAAATGGTGGTACAGTGACGTAATTTTGTTTATTTTTTTTTATTGATCCAAATATATCATATACAAAATGTTTTTAAACAAACATATTTTAATAAACAAGGAATAACCGGCTGTTTTTGCTAAATAATCGTATAACTTGCACGCAAAAAGAGATGTTGCACGATCAAAGTTGCTTTGTTCACTGATATACATTTTATAATAATTTAAGACTAAACATTTTCACATTTCTGTATTAGATAAAGACAAAACATATAAATACATATTTCAATATCGTTCCAATGTATTAAAATATTTAAATTTGCAGCTGCATCGGATTACACCAGCGGTATTTTTTTAATGAATCAGATTAAGGCATTGAAGGTTTTTTATAGCCCCGAATTCAAGCCGATTCGTCAAACTCAAGTATTATAAGATATTGATAACACCCGAGTTGGGTGAAGGCGAAAACACCACTACCTGGGGAATTCATAATTATTCTTTGAATGTGATCTTTCGTAGATTTTGTAACATATTTCATTAAAAATGATTACGAATACTATTCTCATATTTCCCCAAATATCCGGATATCGCATAGTTGAAAAAAGGCCGAATATATCCAGTTATCGAATATTCGAATATCCGGATTGGAATCCCTAGTAAATATATGGTCAATGCCTACCTTGATATTATACTGACTTTCAGTTCTCTAGATCAGCGTTTCTCAACCGGGGTCCACGTGGAACAAATAATAGATAACAAGTCAAAGCGCTAATGCACAGGCCCTAAAAAAATATCAGGCGAATGAGATAACGTTTTAAAATTTTTGTCACTGAAGACCTAGGCGATATTGAACAATTATTGGTGTAAATCGCAATTTACCTAATTGTGTTGCTTAAGATCTTTTACCGATTATGGATCGATTTGTTCACAAATATTAACCTTTTTAAAAACAGATAATAAAAATAGAAGCAAAAGGGCCTTTCTGACCACATGAAGCATGTTTAGCAGAAACACCACAAAGTCTACAGCTGACGATACGGATTTTTTTTACAGTTTTTTTAATATATAAAATGTGAATATTTTGTGAAATAATAAAAAAAATTAGAATAAAATTACTGTGCATAATACTTATTTTGTTTATTTACAAAGATATGGATAGTTAAATTTTTTTATTAAATGCAACGAATTGAAGAAATTTTTTCTGCAAAATTGTACTGAGCATTTTAGTAGAAACTTGATACAAACCATTGAGAGAAAGAGAAATAAATATCTTTTTAAATAAGCCTTCCTAAACAGATAATGTAGCTTCAATGTTTTCTTAAAAGGAATGATCGGTGTCCTGCAGATAACGCTTAGCCATTGTTCAATTATGAATTATTTAAAAATTAAAAGGTGTATTGGATCTAGCCAAGTCAAAGCTATATAGATACCTAATGTGAGCTGTCTATTCTTCAGCCCAGGGTCCTTGATGAAGAAGCGTTCGTGATATACCCAGTAGCATAGCAAGGGGGGTGCGGGAGGGGGCGACCGGGCCTTTTTAAAAATAAATAGAATATTTTTCGAGAAATTATATTTATACATAAAAAATTAAGTCACCTGTAGCAAAAACTTCTAGTTCATGGTTAAAAAAATAGTAGAAGTGATTTACAAACAAAATTAGAGGAAATATTGGGGGCGGCAAATTCAAGGACTGCCCTGGGCGACAGGATCACTTCCTACACCACTGGATATACCCAATCCCCGTTTCAGCCAGCACCTCGCCGACTCATGAAAATAGAACATTAAACTGACCTTGTAACAGATCCGTGAGCTTCGTTCTCTGAGAGTGCCGAGTTGATAATCATTCTCGTCACTTGATCGATTGCAGCTTCGTAAGAGGGATACCGAGAAGGTGTCCGGTCTCTCAACGAAGAAGTTCCTTGTTGAGGAGGCGTCGATGAAAAGGAGGTTTCGTTTATTTGCTGATTTAGAGTCGCATCAATCAGAGCGTCCGTTGAATTAAAAGGCAGACCTTTCAACAGAAACGTAACGCTCAAAATTAAAATATCATTCAAGTAACATAGAATATGCAATCGGTGACAAAATGATATTTACTGTCTGACATGAGAAATGTTTTATTCAGGGCTTCGGACCGTTATTTTTTTCTTTCCGGTTCAAGTAAAAAAATATATATCGGTTCGGTTCCGGTTTTCATTCCGGAAAAAATAACAGGTTTTCGGTTCAGCTCCGAGTGATTCATTTTGGTATCTATCCATTAGCCCTAGGGTTGTCAGATTTCTCGCAAATCAAACCGGGACATTTGTCCGATTTGCCAACTTTTGAATCCAAAAACCCAGAAATTTACCGATTTCCCTAAATACCAGCGTGACTCGTTTTTTAAGCTTTTTCGAGACTTTCGAAAATCGAAAACTGAACGGAAAAAAAAAGATATTTTTGTTCAGTTCCGGTTTTCGTTCCGACAAAAAAACGGTTTTTGTTTTTCGGTTCAGTTCCGGTTCGAAGCCCTGGTTTTATAAATATTGAATATATTTGCGACGGCAAGTGCAGATATGTGAATAATCATTTTCAACTATGTTAGTAGCTCGTATTTTCATGACTCTGCAACTCTGATTTTTACCAATAGTGGAGTTATTAAATCGATAAACATCTGAATATAATATTAGATCTTACAATTTATAAAAAATAATACTAGAAAAAATCACACCGAAATTGTTCTGCTACAACGCATTGCTTTTTACCAGTTTCCTGTAAGCGTTGTCTCAGAGCTCTCCTCACTCGACCGGGTTCAAGCCCACATCGCATGGCAGCGATTGCACAATTATTTCCCATACACCTTTCTACTTCTGCCTCCAGTTCCTGAGCACTCCATGTTCTGTTATTTATCTGAAATAATAAATGAAAACTAACTTTAAATATGAAATTTGTATTTACAACTTTGTGTTGAAAATTAATTCGGACAAAGAAACCTCTTTTGTGTTGTAACAGTAACAAGACTCAAAAGGCTAACTACAAAATGGTCAGTGATACTAATAGGTGGATAGGAAAGTTATTGCCGTTTTAACGTCATGTAAGACTATGTAATCAATATTTTGTACAAATTGTCCGACTGATGAACACCCTGTTGTGTTTTAAAAGATTTTCAAAGTTCAGGGTGCACTATACCCATAACACATTATCAGCGGGCTAATTACGTACCAACCGTAATGCTGGGTATTGCGTTTCAAGGTTGTCTACAGAGTTATTTTTTTTTCCAACATATATTGGGCAATGGGGATAGTGTTGAAAAAATAATCCGTTTTAAGCCCCCTGCGCATTATCGGTGGGACACAGATCATCACTTCAATTTATTGCTTTTAAAAAAATATATTAACTGTCAAATTAATAACTGTAAATATTTACAAATCATATCATATATTTATTTCTGCATATCCAATAAAATAATTACATTACACAAAATTATCATTAAGTTACTTTAGAGTTGTAGAATTTCACTTTGTTAAAAATTGACCAAATTTTAATTATGTTTAAAATTTATTATATTTTTAATGATTTTTTAATTATGTTATAGGTCAGGGGTGGCGAACCTATGGCACGCGTGCCCGAGGTGGCACGTTTGGGAATTTGGATGGCTAACACGTGAAAGATTTCCAAAAAAATATATTTTAAGTTTAAAATTTTGATTAAATAATCTGTGAATTATGAATTTATTCCATTTTATTAATTTTAATTTTTTTTCCAAGATAAACGAATATCGTTAAATTTATTACTGCTTGGGCATGCCACAAAATCGAGAAATAATATTTTTAGAATTTTTGGCACGCGGACCCAAAAAGGTTCGCCATCCCTGTTATAACATTTTAATTATAATTAATTAATTATAACCTGTTTAACATTTTAATTTTGTGTAATTATAGAGCCACTTATACCGTAATTTTCATTGTTAATTGTTGTTTACACCTTTTATTTCAATTTAATTTTGTATAAATAGCACTGTTTATATATTTTTCTCATCAGTTGGCAATGTTCGCAATGAGCGAAACCGGTCTTAACCTATTAAATAAAGTGAAATAAAGTACAAAGGAACATTGTGTTTTTATTAGTAAAATAATTGTTATGAATTTGTAACAACCTTTTTTTTAAAGCCTTTTATTTTACCCTCGTATGTTTAGTGGTTTTTGAGATAAAACTTTTTTTATTTAAGTGGTCAAATTGAAACATCGATTACGCAAACAAATAATTCGGCAGTAAACTATTCTTATTGCGCACATCGCACGGGCTGATAAAGGTTAAAAGGAAAGAATTTATTTGAAATACAAACTTACACTCTGGTGGCTGTCGATGAAGTCTTTTCCTTTGACTAGGGTGACGAAGCCGCATTCGGGAAAGCATTTTGCATGTTCTACCCAAGGGTCGTCAGTGGGAACCCATTTACACAAGCTACCGTCGCAGTGGAAACAGCGCACCTTGGAAACAAGTTTATCAATTTATGATCAATTAACGAAGGAGTATTTTAATATTTCGACAGAAGGTGCTCGATGGAATTTCAATATTAAATTTGAATCATTCAAGTTATGTACATTTTCATACGTTTGTCCCTAATGACTCGGATTTCAGTGCACAGATGATCTTGAACTGAGGTCAGCATGAAATTTAACTAAGGACATTTTTATACAGCCCCCAAAAAAGACTATGAATGTGGCGAATTTTCAGAATCCATAATATAAATAAGAAAAACTTTTTTATTCCATGAATATTTTTGTATCGGATCTATCAATGTTTATTGGCAGCTTGCCTCTTCTTAGCAACAATTGAGTTATGTTGAAGGCGCTAGTCACAGAACATACTTTCTCCTGCATTTCTTTCAACTAGTTGAAGTATTTTCACTCTTTCAGCCAGTCAGGGTCAGGGGAGTGGAGTGTTGACAATAAATTTTATCTTTTATACTACTTGATCATATGCAAGTAAGCCTGCGTTATGGAACATAAAACGACCATATTATGACGCCACAAAGACTCCACTAAAGACTTGTTACTAGGTTGACACCAATCGGATTTTTCCCTCCCATGAAATTTAATGCCAAGATCCTTAAAGCTGGATGGTACCCGACGGTTGCCGAAGACAATGTAACCTCACCGGTTAGAGACAGAGGTGAGGAGGCTTTTAAGCTGAAGAAATGTCAGATACTGTAAAGAAAGTTTTACCTGATCATTGACACCGACATAGTAAAACCCAGCGACGGCCAAGGCCTCCGGCTTTTGAACAATGTGTGTCGGCCAATTGTTGTCAAACGATCTAAGCCTAGTTTCGTATGTGAAATACTTTTGCTGTATGAGAACTTTATGCGCTTGTATTCCTAATTCTGACATGTTGTTCTGAGAAAGAAGATCATTGTTGCTGATAGTTGTCGACGTCTCATTCCTGGAACGATATTTGTCAGGTTACGGAAAAGTTTAACAAAATGAACAGAACATAAAAATAATAAGTGTATTCAACAGATGTTTACTAGCTTGGTAAGGCATAAGAGCACACATTTTTTTATTGGTCAGTCTAATTTCTAGTGGCTAAATATCTTCTTTTATATTGAACTAATTAATAGAGATATATAGCAATAAATATAATCAACGGATAAATGAGAGGTGAAGGACTGCTAGGATAATAATTAAATATAATTTAAAAAGACAGCTCGGATTCATGCGCAAAAGATAAGGGAATATTTTTGCCAGTTAGTTGAATTCACTAAACCGAGTATGAGAATGATAAAGAAGCATCAAAGAATTCATTCCACAAAAATCGGAGCCAGATGGATTCGGGTAACCGTGTAAAGAGATCATAATGTAAATTAATTGTTATGATTTTAAAAATTGGTTTGTTTGACGCGGTTCACAATTCCTCATTAACACTGTGTGTATATGTGGGCCGTGGAAAATTTTGTTTTGGTCGCCTGTGCGTTATCTGTAGGAAACAAATCATTCCTCACTTATAAGAAAACATTGAAGCTACGTCATCTGTTTAGGAAGGCTTATTCTAAGGTAATATTTAAAACAATGTATATTTTTATTTTTATTATTACTATTAACTAAAATGCTGTTCAATTTTGCAAAAAAAATGCTTAGATTTATTGCGTTTTTTGGCACATTTTTAAAAATTCGTTCTTTTTAGATTTTTTGGCGATAATGCAAAAATGTTTTGTTGTGGCAAGTAACGGCTGGTTTTCCAAATTTAAAACGAGGTATTATTATTGTTATATAATATTAAATTCATTGGAGAATCGGCTGATGCGGATAGAGATGCTGGAAAAGACTTTATTTCCTCATTGTCCAAAATTATTGAAGAAGGAGAATATTCTCCATGTCAAATATTCAATGTAGATGAGACTGGTTTATTTTGGAAGAAAATGCCTAATCGTACATTCTTATCAAAGGGTTTATCAAACCTTCTAAAAACAGATTGACATTGCATTAATGTTGCTCTAAAACTTGTTTAAATACAATTCATTTATTAAATTCGTTGAATAGCACGATTCCCAGTCATAAATTTTACCACCGACAGTTACTCTGTCAAATAAATGCACTCCAGATGTCCAAATATTTTAAATACAAACTAATAAATAGAAACCGAAGATGGAAATATATTTTTTTTAATAAAAAAAGATATATGGTGATGTTTTAGGCACATACCAAATAAACACCATACAGACTGTCCAACGCAATAAACTGTTGAGTATTTAAGACGGTCCAAAATAAACATATGCACGCGGGATTAGAACCCAAGAAGATGATGATAAATTACATAATAAAAATTTGTTGAACCTGTTAAGTGACACATATTTATCCTTAGCGTAGTCGCAGTGTGGGTAATATCTGAGATGTTCAGATATGGGTTTGTCTCCGACTTGCCAGTTCTCTAGTTCTCCTCCGCACCATGCGCATCGGACTTGATCTACCGCCGCACCGTGCGCACTGCCGACATAATAAAAACCAGCCAAGGCAAGGGATTCTTTTGATATGTACGACACCTGAAAATTAGAAAATGTACATCTTGATTATGCACTAGGACCGGGGTGGGGAACCTTTTCTTCTCTAAAGGCCGCATTAATTTTTCTGATTCTGGCCACAGTAAACATTGACATCTTTGGTCTGAAACAGGAATTGACGGTCAGAATATGTCAGGAATTTACAATTTACATAGATTTACTGAATTACAGAGTTGGCCAGAAGGCCGCACTAGAGTAGCCATAAGGCCGCAGGTTCCCCACGCCTGCACTAGGAAAAAGAATCTTTTTCCCTTTTATCAACTGCTGAAATTAAAATTAATGACACCACTTTTTGTGCCATGCGAATTTTATCCGCAACCAGCTTGCTGGTCCTCCATACCACTTGCTTTTATGGAACATTTTATTATGATGTGGACTGTTATCCGAAGCGGAGTAAAATGTCATTCGTGCAAGTCCGTGCGCATGCCGAATGACTTAAAAATTCAGTTACACTTTCGCTGTCATGCAGATAGCACGCACGGACATCCAGCTTGTGAAATTCTCCTCTACAGATTAAAATCATCACAAAAGTATATAAATAAACATTTTCTTAAAATTTTAATTTATGCGCGCTCTCAATATGGAGCATATAGCCACTCAACAGAAATTTTTCTAAGAAAACTGTTTGTTACTCAGCCGCTCAATTTTCGCTTTTTTTATAGAGAGTACAGGGGATATAACAAACAGTTGTTAACTGATCGCTCTCGCTACGCCAAGTTATTTAAAGATTAAAAAGGTGGGAGGGAATTTTAAGACATTACAACCATCCATTCCTTCAAACTAAAATCAATATATATCAGTGGCGGTTCTACGTACTGGGCTAGGTGGGCTTAGGCCGACCTGCATTTTTCACCCAAAATGTGTAGAAAATAAACTTTAGATGGCCGAATAAAAATGAACAGCAATTCGGCCGCTGAACAAAATAAATGCATTTATAAGTGTAACTAACCTTTCCCAAATTAATACAATATTTTTGTTTTGATTACCTACAATAATACTATCGATTGTGTTTTGTATTACAATTTTAAGCCAAGCCGGGATAAAAAAAGCAATAACCCTATATACGCTTCATACAGAACATGCAACGTGACGTTAGTCTGGCGATACCTACGTATTAATAATAATAAAGGCTCGGATTATTTTGAAATTAGTCCGAGGTGACAAATGCTTTTTCACAACACTTTGTTTACACTGGGGCGCAATCAAGCACGATTAGAAAAGTATGTATTTTATTCACATTGGCTATACGGAAACATCATCTAATCGTACATGACTGCGCCTCGATATACAGCCTGCAGTCATTACGTCAGCAGGCTGATTCAAACTAGCCCATACATACAAAATCACTCGTACCAATCTTGTTGTGTTGCATGAAAGTTCCGTACGGCTTTTTCTACACGGTAGTTCACTTTGAAGGAGACGAATTTGAGGTCCAGTTTTTACTATTCTATTATTTCTTACTTACATTAGCTTTGATTTTATTATATAATAATTTATGCTTTACAGTAGTGTCGTAGTATTTGTTAATTTGCTTGTAGATTAATGTATAAGGTGAAGTGGAAACATACTCAATTTCGTACATAGTACAACAATGCAAATTTTTTCTTTAGCCCACCCTAGATTTTAGGTCACAAACTGTCACTGATATATATATATTGAAAAAATACAGTTGGTACTGGGACTCAAGCCCATGAGATCCGTCATGGAAGCCAACGACATTGACCGCTGCGCCATGGATCCGACGTAATTAACATATTGAGGTTTAATTATAGTTATATATGAATAGGTGATAGCTTACAGGCCAATTAATAAACGAAAGTATTCTCATGGCATCATTTTTATAAATGGCATCCGCATTCATGTCAGTCTCGTCATCTCCGAGTGGTACAGGCTCACTGACAGTCTGCTGAAAGTTGTTTGGAGCGGTGATAGTTTCTTCTTGTGGCGTAACATCCCCGGGTGGGACAACAGGAACATTGCCAGACGTTGACGGATTCACAACGAACGGGCACTGAGGATCCAACCGACGATGTCTCGCCATAACCTGGTCGCCGTAATTCCATTCTGATATCTTGCCTCCGCATCTGAAGCACTGTACCTCGACCCCGTGGCCGGAAAAGAAGAATCCGGCTTTAGCGATTCTGAAAGGTTCTACTTCAGCATCGGGTGGCCAATTTCTGAACGTTTGCAGCCTGTTTTCTTCATAATTCATAATTTTCCACAAGCAAAATATCAGCTGTCAGTTGGGAGTATAAAAATATACAAACTTATGATTCTAAATACACATATCGTTACCCTTGACCTTTTCGTTGCAACTATTGTGACTTAAAATCTATTAATGGTATATTACAACACAATGATTATAATTATATAAATGTTTACAATATCTGTCGCGCACCTATTATAATGAAATCATTTTTATTTTGTTTGCGCTGTAAGTCATTTTTCAACAACTTAGGGGATGCCAGTAAACTAAATATACTTTTTGTTTTTTCATATACTAGCTTCGTGTGCTACTGGGGCTACTGCAAACATCGAGTGGCAGTTTTTACAATATACACGATTAAAAGCTGAGAATTTGTTTTCAGGGCTGTAGAGACGGAGTAAGAGACGTAAAAAATGATGGGCTCGAAAATTAAAAAAAATGTATGTATTCAAATTACAATAGTCCATAGCGTTGACTAGCATGCTTGGCTGACTAAAAATGATTCGATGGAATACATATATTATATATATAAGAAATTATTGAAAAATGTCTTTAGAGTCGGAGTCGTCTTTTTTTACATGACTACACAGCCCTGCTTGTTTTATTAAGATAGTTATGAAAACATGAAACAAAATAAAATAAATTAATTTGACCTTGTCTAACAAAAAGTCAGTAAATATATCATATAAACTAGTACTTTATAGATCACTAGAAACTCATTTCGTTACGTTTTGTGTCAAAAGTGATTAAAATTTCAACATTTTTATTCTTGTGCTAGCTCTACAATACGAATTCACAGTCTAGAAATAATATGAAACAATATGTAACTAATTATTAAAAGTTTTATCGCTAACTTTCAATAAATGATGTAATAAACAACATTTTTAAAAAAAAAAAATTTGGGTACCGAAATTAACAATATGTATATACAGATTTATGCCAAACTGTAAGAATTTATTATAAATTTAAAAATAAGTACGCAGTTACTTAATCATCATATTAATAGTAGACAATGTTAGTGTATTTGTTTGATATGTCACTTGACGGTACCGGTTAGGCTTAATCGCGTTGCCGGCAATTTATTTCCATTCTAATGAATATAATATTTTGCGTAATAACGAAAAAAACGGGTTTTCTTGAAAATTTGAACGAAATTGGTTGACTATTGTTCTTATAAATATAAAATTAAAACATGGCATTAAGTAGTTTTGAGTGCAAATGCGCATCCATCTCTAAACATGTTTTTTGATCCACGTGCGAAAAAAAAAAATAAGATATACGTAGATTAAAAACAATTGAATCGAATTGTCAATTTTGTGCTTTAACCATCTTCAAAAAACAGGTAAAAAATCGAAGCTTAGTTTCTCAAAAAAAAATATTAGATGTTAGGAACATGCAACGAAAATGCAATTTTCCGTAGAGCTCCCCAAATATATAAATGCTAATATAAAAAGTTAATTATTCTAAGTCAACGTTTTTTGTAGTCAAACACAACAAAGTTTTCAACTGCTTTGGATTTTGTAATAAAAAAGGCAATGACTGAAGATTTGTCAGGGTGTTTTTTTAGCTTGGTAATCTTGTATTCAAGAAAGCTCCAAATTTTGAATGGTCTTGCATGGTGACATTTCAAAGATAGTGCCGCAATAACTTTCTTTCTAGATGTTTTAAAGTTTGGAATCGTTGATAAGTCCCGATGAAGCGGGTCAATTAAATTGTAAATTTTTCATTACTGCAATTGAACCGTTTTCTAGAATGCCTATTTCAAGTTCACGCAACTCTTAAATATGTGATAAGCGTTGACCTTTGATTTTGGATTGACGTAAATTATCGAAAATTGAGTCCTTGATTAAAATCACGTTAGTAATTTCGTGGGTTATTTATTGAATACTCAAGAATAAACACAATCGGGTATGGCATCTAGAGGAGTTATTGTGTCAGTTCCTCTCTGGAGTACGATACAGATTTATATTTTTGCAGTAATTTACAGCGTGTGGATTGCTGCCAAATCTGTCCTTCGGTACGTTTGGAACAAGAGTAAATCATCCAAAGCAACGATACGAGATAACCCTCCACCTATATTGGTCGATTATTCTATTGGGAGACATTCTTATATTAAAATTAAGGTTAGTGATTATTTTTTAATGAAAAAAAAAACAAAATTATGTTGATTTTGAGTTGCATTTTCATTTTGTTAATAAGCCCAATCAATATGTCTAGATAAACAACAGGTTTTAATATAGCAATTTGTTGTTTGCTCACATACAAATTTGATTCTAGGGTGTCAAACTGCATTATGTTGAATCTGGATTTTTGGGATCGCCTCCTGTCCTGTTACTCCATGGTTTTCCCGACTGCTGGGTGGGATGGCGGTCACAGTTACAAGTTTTATCGGCTACCCACCGTGTTCTTGCTCTGGATCTGTTGGGATATGGGGATTCCGATAAGCCGATTTCAAGAATTCGATATCGACCTGAAAGTCTGTTGGAACCGCTGAAGATTCTTCTTAAAAGTTTGATGGAGCAACCGCCTCACAGACCAGTAGTAGTCGTTGGGCATGATCTTGGTGGACTCCTCGGTTGGTACGTTTTAAAAACAATTAATATTTAACCTTATTTGGTGACACTTTAGTGTGAAGTAGAGGTCTGCATGGGCCAAAATTTGATGAAATTACCCAGTCTGAATCCGGCCATAAAGGCCTGACCTGTCCTATTACTGCACATGATACCCTAACTCGAACTGTCCATATTTATATATCACGGCCCGAAAAATACTGGATCATATAAAGTTTGCAGTAGAATCCGTTTATAACATCTTCGATTTTAACAATCAACCGTTTTTAACGACGTAGATGCATCTCAAATTTGTTTCTCAAATCTCAAATTTGCTTTTCGTACTATGAAAGAAAATTTGTTTAGTGCGACGTCCGATTATTACAACATAATGTCGCCTACTGTGAGGATTACCTTTAAATTGATGTCTACTCTTATTTATTTATTTGTTTTCATTGTGTAGCAACATACTGTTTATTATTATTTAAAAAAAAACAGTGGAAAACTTTTGGAAATGGTCAATCGCTCAGTTGTTTAATGAACCAAAAGAAATATAAAAGTAGATCTCACGCTTAAGAGGCTCCCTATTTTTTTCTTCAACCAAGTCGAATCCCAATATGGAGCAAATGGAATCCTATTGAAACCTCTATATCCGTATATAATTTATCCTTAGTTATTTAACTTCTCTTTTTTGGAGAAAAAAAGAGTAACAATGAGCTTACCGCTATAGCTGTGCCCCGTCTATATTGTAGACATAAATTAAAAAATACGCACTGCGTTTTGTCTATAAAACTTCTTTGGAGTCAATTGACAACTCGCATCAATTATAGGGGATGCTGTTTTATTTTTCAAAAAAAGATTTATACTGGCTATGTATTGTTCAAAATCATTTCAAAATCATATCACCACCGATACTCATTTAATCAGATAATAATACCTAAGCATTTATGAATTGTTACTGTACGAAATGTAAAAGTAATTTGATATTATTGTTAATGTTTAAACTTAATAATTGCAACAGATTAAAATAACAAAGTATTTTAGCTCTGAAAACTGTAGAGCTAAAATACTTTGTTATTTTAATCTGTTATAAATGGAGTTCTACCAAGTAAATGCCAAATCAATTAATTAATAATTGCACTACGATTTTAGGTATCTTGTTCATGATGCGCCAGAGCTGATCGATAGATTTGTGATTGTCTCGTCTCCGCATCCTAATATATTCTGGGAGACACTGCAGCCAACGAGTCCATTCAATACTCCATGGATGTATGCAGCTCAGGTATTGACAGAACTCCTATAAAGATTCACTTTATGCTTTTTCATAAATATTTTATTTAAAGAAAACAATACTGTTTCAGGTTCCTTGGTTGGCAGAGCATGAAGCGCTCCGTGAAGACCTTTCCCTTTTTGAGCGTTGCTATCCGCATCTTTTAAAAAATGTTGCCAATCCTAACGGATCATTGTTGGAGGCTTACAAGTATGTCTTCTCACGGTGGGAGGACTGGGCAGGGCCTATTAATTACTTCAGGTTAGTAAAATACAATAATCATTTCAATTGTTTCTTTTCTAAATGAGAATTTTCCACCAACACAGTTTTGCTCTTGGCGCCTCCATCAACTCTCTTCGAAAAACGAGTTATTCATTTAACCATTGAATCTTCGTTTTGCCTCTTCTGCAAACTATCTGAGTATTGCACTAAATTTGTCTGCTCGTTGTTGTTCATACAATGACCTATCAAGCACAGCCTCACAATCCTAATAAAAATTTCACACCATCCTCACAGTGCATACTGCTTTAGAGTATCAAAAAAAATAATAATAACGTTTTAGTCATTTTTGCTAATCGCAGTTTGAAAACATGCTTTGCCTTTCATGCTTATGTCATCGATGACTAAAAACTTTTCAGTAATATTATTTTGTTCATCTTCTTATCATAGTTTTAGTAAATTGAAAAATTCACTGCATAAAAAAATACAGTAGATTAGATTTACAAATTGCAAGTAATTATTATGACTGTAGATACAAGTGAAATTTATGATAGGAGTGGTTTTTTATTTGTCTAGACTTTTTTAGAAAGTATTGGTAAGATTAGTTATCTTAGTTGTATTATAAAGCTATATGATTACATAATAATCGAATATCATTTTTTTTCACATAATGATTAATATCATTATGTGGAAAACAACGCAATCAATAATTGTATCAGCGATTGTATAGTTCCTTTTCTACAAATGTGCTGATAATTTCAAAATATTAAATTATTTTGCTAGTGAAGAGATTCACTTTCAATGAATATCAAATAAACTTGGTGGTATTTCAATCTGACCTGTCATAAACAAACTTTAAATACCACAAAAAGAAAATGCCAATGCTTAAAAATCCAATTGAATATGCATAGTATGTTTAAGCCTAAAATTGACCGAATTGTCACAGCCTTGTTATTTTACGTTCAAATAATCTCTTCCACATTAAGTGCTTGTTGAATATTTATTCTAATTATTAATCTTGACTTTTTTTTGTATACTTCACATTTTACCAATTTTTAGCATAATTAACACTTCCTGGTCGTGCGGTCCAAACAATAGACTAGCCTGTAGCGGGCGTTTTTTTAGTGATTAGCGCAATAATATATTACATTCTTAAAATCAACACAACTTCTAAACCAAACAATATTTTCAGCTGAAATTTTCAAAGAAATTATATGTGACATTTAATCATTAAAAACATTTTGAATACATGATTTCACTACTTTTCTAAGCTGAATATAAAAACCTGTTATTAATTTAGTAGATAGGACTCCACTGGTTATCAATATGAAATATTCAAAATATTCTGTATAAAAAATAACATTAATCCATAACATACAATTATATAAATAATTATAGTATAAAATCCACATTCCTACAAATTTACTATCACTGGAACTGTGAAATATGATGCCCTAAATATTCAAGAAACATATGTCGCCTTTTTTAAAAAAATACCATGTGTGAACATTCCGGGCATAATAAATTATAAGTTTTATTGCTTATTGTCAAAAAGGGTCACTTGCCGCCGCAGTTATTTTGAAGAAACCATCAAATCTATGAGTCAATCTACCAACATGTTTATTGATTATTATTATTTCATGAAGTATGGGTTTTTAGTGTGGAATTCATATGACCTTCTTTGGGAAAATTAGTATCAATATTGGAAGATTAGTGTCTAAAGTTATATTTTCCTGATGAAATTTTTCTAGGAATGCACTCATTACTCTTTCTAAGCTACACATTAGTAAAGCTTCTGAAACATATTTTCTGTTATATTTCCTGCTTAGGAAAGCTGACTCCCAGTCTATGAAATAAAATATGTAATCTTTAAAAAACATTGTTATCAAATTTCAATAAGAGTTGGCACATCCCTTGCTCCAGTGGAAATAGTTCTTTTTGATTGCAGTTAGCGTTAGTGTCTATCAAAATCAGAAATCTTATGCAACAATATCAATCTTGTTTACAATGCGGGCGATGCAAAATCGGCTACAAAAAAATGTTGCTGCGCTAGAGCATTCCATATTTTTACCACCTCAAGTACAAAGAAAGCTTATTTATCATTGTGCATTAGGAAATACACAGAAACCGTGATAGCGATGGTTTTATGAAGCAAAGCTGATTGATTTGAATTTTGATAGTATCATTAAACAATGCAAATGAATCAACTTCATTGGAAAAAATGCTTTGGTTGCTTGTCAGTTAATATTTAATTTATCAGAATATCATTTTGTTTTCCTTACGTTAGCAGTATTATAGTCGATACGGCATATGTGATGCTAAGCAATTTTGCAATAGTATTACACATATAAAATCAGGTTGTCTGAAGCGAGATAAGATAAACGAAATTTCTTTTTTGACAGTATAACTTATCTTAAACAAGATGCAACCACTGATATGATATTTTTGCCTATTGTAACCTTTAATTATGAACAAGTTTATTTTTCTTAGGAATCTAATATTCTGGCGGATTGCCGATGATAATTTTGGATCAGTCAACACTCCGACCCTTTTGATAACAGGCAACAAGGATCCTCAGGTACGAGAGAATTTATAAGTCTTATTTTCAGTCGCTTCTGCTATAAATTTAATTTCAGTAGCAATAAGTCTGCCAATGTAACCTTCATTGACTGTACATTGAGTCAGCAATGAAACGCACTGTTTTTGGATTAAAATATAAAATAACAATGAATTTCTGTTTTGAAAAGGTTTCACTTTTATTAGTCATTTTTAACAATAATAAATATAGCTTACAAAGGTATACAATATTATTTTGGGATGACAAAGTGTTTTTAATGATGAATTTGAATACTTCGTCGATTCTTGCATTCTCCGCATAGTTCAGTGTTTGAAAAATTAATGTCATTGACTCGCTCATTCCACGACAAATGCTCGATATCATCAAAAGTTTTTTTTTTCATAATAATTTTAGGTGTCTCTGGAGTCCATAGTGCGCAGTGCTGAGTGGTGCAATCACGGTATCGTGAAGATTGTCGACGGGGCGGGTCACTTTCCTCATCAAGAGTTTCCAAATCACTTCAACAAGCTTCTACTTGACTTCCTTATAAGTAATCATATTTTGGAATTCTATTTATCTTTTTTTGAAAACAAAATCCAGATTTCTGATTCTGTTTTTCAGTATTTATAATGTAGAGTCTGCTTGGTTCAGTATCTATATACTGCAGATTACAGTAATCCCAGATTTTACATGAAAGTTCACTCTGAAAATACATACTCAAAAGTGCTTATAGTGGAAGCAAATATCCTGATCTCTTGGGTTAGGGAAATATTTAAGTTGTTTCTTACAGTGATATTTATAAGATTTGTTACTCTCACAAGAGATAAATATTAATGTGTTTACTTTGTAAAATGTGACATAGCTGACACTTTAGAAAGATAACAATTCTAAAGATTTGTATATATCATTTAAGTTTAGATAAGCTCACTATGATTTATATGACATGATATTTTGACAGTTAATAGTTTTTATTCAGATCGACTTTGAATGATGAGGTAGACAAAAATATATCAAAATATAATGTTTGCTGTTATGCTAGGGCTGTATACCGCAGAATTGATATTTTATTTTTCCGTTTATATCACTTTTCAGATACATACTCTATTATTATAAGAAATTATAACTTGATCTGTATTAAACAATGGTTATTTTAAACCAAATTTAAATTCGGAGCCGTAGTTGGAATCTTATTTTAATTTAAATTTGGAGTCTTTCAATTTTTTAATGACTCCAAATTACACAAAATTACACAAAAATTACAAATCCACAGCCCTGAATATACACATATGAAATGATTTTTTCACAAACATTTGTGTAATCAATAAAAGCTAATTAATCATAATTTTGAAAACGTCTTGGTAAATTAAGGCATTGTTACTATTTCACTTACCCCTTACATGTATAGAGTGTATAGGGTGTCAGTGGCGTGCTTAATTAGTGAACTTTTTTTTCTTCGATCGATTAGTTTATCTCGGCTAAAACACAACATTTTTTTAAGAATTTGTATGAATCATTATTGGTTTAAGTAAAACCATAATAAAAAAAATGCTTGATGTTTTAATAGATATATATATATTATATCTCGAAGCTCGCACCCCTTTCTCACTCCGGTTGTGACCCCTGAGCTGTATACTGAGCTTCGAGAACAGATGCTTGCGTCGGATAATGGGGGTGAGGTGGTTTGATTTTGTGAGGAATTCAGAGATAAGGGAGCGTACAAGACAGCGTCCCATCACGCCAGTGGTTATGGAGAGACATTGGAACTGGCTGGGTCACGTGCTGCGGATGCCTCCGAAAAGCCTCAATCCTGCCTGCCTCTTCTTTCGACCGGTGGGATTCCGGCGTCCCCGACGTTCGTCGGGTACTATCCATAGGATGTACTCGGTGGAACTGAGGGATGCTGGCATGTCATGGGAGGAAGCAAAGCAATTGGCGAGAGACGGGGAAACATGGAGGTGCCGCGTGGGGAAAATATGCCCCACATAGGGATTGAACATGGTCAAAGAATATATATTATATATAGTGCATTATAAAATATTGGTAGTGCGGCAGGCACCACATTTTTTCAAGTTCTTCCAAGAATTTTGAAATCCAAAATGCCAGGAATTTAATAATTGCCGAAATTATCAGCGCGACTCGTTTTTTTTTTAGCTCTTCCAAAAATTTTGAAATCCAAAAACTCAGGAGTTAAATTTGTTGCGGGCCAATGTTGGCGGGCGCACCGAAATCGGTCGGCCTCATGTTGGTAACCTCTTCTATAAGCGAATGAGGCGCGCGCTTGGGGGTTCCGAATCTTAGGGCCCTCGGTTTATATTTTACAACCCGTATTATATTATTTTACATAAAAATATTCTGGCGTTCTTATGTTATCCAATATCTGAAGTTGAAGACTGTGATGAAATTTGAATTACATTCTAATGATGTACTAAAATTTGTTCTTGGAAAATGTTGAATGTGAAAGAATTCAGAATAAGTGATGATTTGATTATTCAACATTATTATTTGTTTTACAGCAAAGAAAAAAGAAAGCTTGAACGAATTTGGGAGCATTGGCGTGGGACGTGGACTTGTCAACAGAGTCCTGGGCGCAGTGCATCTATTCACGTGATCTCACTAAATTTAATTTAATTTATCTATGTAAGTAGTGTGAATTTATGTTCCATCACCAAATGTATACAGACTGAGATGTCTTACGGTTCACTTACGGTTGTGATTTACCACCCGCAATGGAATTATTAATTCATGTCGTTGCACTCTATTTTAATATGCATGACTGAAATATTGAAAACCACTTATATATATACTTTAACATTACTTTTAGGCAATAAAATGCCAACGTCAGACACCATTATTTGAAGAAGAATTTCCATGGCACTGTAACAAATGTGTTGTTCTGACGAAAAAGTAATATTTGTCTGCGTTTAAAGTTTTGTTGGATAAATAAGCTCAAACATTATTTATACAATCTCTATTGTACTATATTTTTTACTATAAAATGTTGTTATTTTAGATGTTTTTTATCCACATTGAAAGCCATCTACCCTAACATCATAACATCGTCATCATGTGATGCAAATTCATGATTAGCTGTTTTGTTATTCGTTACAATTTTTTATGCGAGTATATTTTATTATATTTACTCGGCCATGGCTAGTGGTAAGGTTTGACCTAACCATTGGAAGGTTCAGCAAACAACAATCAATACTGCAGGCGTCAATGTCAAATTTCGTGGCAAAAAAACTATGTATAACTAAATGCTCCTTCATCAAATTTCATGGAGTTGTTTGAACGATAAGTGAAAGATATAGTGCAAAAATAGAAATGTTTGAATTACAGATATTTTTTCAATCTGATATTAAGGATCTTGGGCATGGGTGTTTGCAATGTCATTATTTACTCAATCTGATGTTAAGCGATTTAAAAAATTCAAATATATCTCATCTGAATTAAAAATTTCAAAATAGCTCGGCTCTCATTGCCTGGAATGCTAAATATTTAATTTTACCACAGCTACTATAAAAATAGAAATATCTGGATTTTCACGAATGTCTCACCTTGTAGTAAGTGGTAAATGTAGGTGATAAAATTTTACGACTCATTTGCTTAAACTGTTGAAAACTCGTATGTAGAGAAATGTATTTGATTAAATCAGTCATCGATAAACAAAAGCTGTTCTGAAAACTTTTTCAAAAATGAAAGTATCACATTTGTTATGTCTTTCCAGTACGATTAAAAACACCAAATCAAATACGTAATTAACGACAGTAATAAAAGAGTGCGTAGAGGTTTTCGCCCAGAAATCAGTTTTGCTTGTAGACAAGTGAAATGTAATAAATAGTTACTATGTTGATAGAAATAGTACCGTCATATCATGTGTAAAATCTAAATTAGATTTCCTTTAGAATAATAATGAATTAAAGCAAACAATATTGTCACCTGAATGCAGAAATAGTTTAAGTTAGATTTTTTATTATCTACAATAGTAAGTTAAGGATTTCCAAATAATAGTCATATCGACCCGTAAACCTGATCATTTCTGTACAATTTATGAATTGTCGCTCTTTCGCCAATTACGGGTCGATATGATATTGCCGAAGTGGTATATAAAACAATTGATTTGTGAGTATACGATATTGGAACAAAACTAATCAGCCAATAAATAAAATGTTACCTATGGTTACAGGTATGTTTTGACAATTATAGAACTAATGTAATAAAAATTAAACCAGTCAAATTTATGGTATGGTTACATACAGAAATTATACAATTTATAAAAGACGAGAAAGGAATTTTGAGTGCTTCCACTGAGGATTAATTGTTAACAATTTTTATTTAAGTGTAGCCTAGTCAATGATAATGCCACATTTCCTCGATTATAAGACTAAAAATTCATTTTTAAATGTTCATAATAAAATCAGTGTAATAAAGTCAAAATCATACAATGATAATATTTTTTTTTCAATATATCTGTGTGCAAGATTTAGTGGGTCAAATCAAAACATGGTTTGCGATTCTGAGATCTTTGATGTGTCAACGTAAGATTGACTAAATCAGTGTTGTCAAGTGGCCCCTTTATTCCGTTGTGCATAAATATATTAAGCGCCCAGTATCAAACACGGCCAAGTCAGCTTCACTTTATTTTTTAGGAGAGTTGAAAGTTTGCTTGACTTCTTTTTAACGAAATTTTAAAGAAACTTTAATAATTACGAAAAACCCAGACACTAAACGCCAATATATTATCCTTTATAGGAGATATGGACGTACACATACGTCAGCGACATTCTGTAAAGAAGTACGGACGTACTTTTAACTCAACACAGTAGTATCGGACTGTGAGCATATTAATGCTTTATGTATGAATTCATCGGAAAAACGTAGCAAAATTGCCATTTTAACAAAAGCCAGTAAAGTAAAGTAAGGTCAGTATAGATCTATTCACTCCTCTAAAGGTTAAACGATTAGGGTTTACATTCCATATAAAATACTGGATGACGTTTCAGTCAGCTGTTTCAAATCTGGCTATTAATGATGGCCAGTATAATAACAAGATGTTTTCAATTAGTCCACTTTTGTTAGTAAAATCATTAATTCAAGCTGATTTTCACATACGATTTCCGATTTTCCTGTACGATTTTGAGACTGAAACATATATTGAATTGTAAATATAAAAATTCACTACCGAAAGTAAATAAAAGTGTTTGATACTGGAAGCTTGATATATGTACATTGATTGTTATTTTTTCATTTTTGAATACCCTCTTCATTTTACATATGAACTTCAAAGAATGGACTTCTCCAGTGTTAATCATATTTTACTTTAGTTGTTTTTCTTCCAATTAAAAAAAAAATGATGTCAACAAGGGTGTAAACCTTCCTGCATTACTTAAGATGTATATTTTTATTCTGGGATTTATTTTCAAGCAAGTGACATCCATTTTAGAATTTTGATACTTGTCACTCTTCAGTTTTATCTTGACTACTGCATTAATTAGAGAGATCTTAAGATGATTTTCATTATACGACGTATTTCAAATTCAAAGATAATAAAAAAGATTAATATGCCTTATAATTGAGGAAATACAGTTATTATTTTTCTACCATTGTGTAAGTTTAGGTTTTTACTCATATTATTAAGAATGAATGGATATAATAATGCTCAAATAATAATAAAGACTGATTTTTAAATATGTATATATTTTAGTAAGTGTTGTCAAGTTATACAAAGCTTAAAAAATAAATTATAATTTTAAAATTGATTATTTTTTTATAATGAAATAATGATTTATTTCTTGCGAGTGTTTGTTTATTTATTGTGGCTTGATCATTCCATTTTAATTTTTTATATTAAATTGTGCCCGTTAGAGGTGAAATGAGCCAAATAGTATTTTAGAAAAAAATAAGTTAGATGAGTTGTAATCAGTGGCGGATTAAGCACTTTGGAGGCCTCAGGCGCAATAAATTTTGAAGGCCCTGTTTTTCGAATATTATTTAAGTGCTGCAAACCTCTTTGTAGAATAATAATGAATATTGAAAACTGAAATTAAAATATAATGGTTTATATAACATATGCTATCTTTGAGGCCCCCAAGATTTGGAGGCCCCAAGCACGCGCCTCTTATGGGGTAATCCGCCACAGGTTTTAATATTCTTCACGTCTTAAAGTATCGTTAAAGTGAAGTAGCCTCAGTTAATACACATTGCAATAGTGTTATATTTGTAAAATAAAAATATGCAATCCTCCAAAACACCAAGTAAAGGCGTGATTGTGCTGTAAAGTTTCACTATTTTACTAATTGGCTCACTTCACCTCTCCAGGGTTGAATTGTTGTATTTGGAATTTATTTAAATAATTAAAATTTTACTTTGTATACGTATTAGGATATTCATTTATTTTCGAAATATATTTTTAAACCAATAAAATAACAAATAATTATAAACTTGTTTCATTGGCTTACGCGTGTTGACCCAATGGATAACGTGCTAAGCTTCCTTTCGTGTTGCCATACAGGACTCGAATCCCCCACTCGTAATTTTCATAATCAATAAATAAATCTATATATGTACATATATATGGATACTGGTGATTATTTTTTGATGCCATACTTACTATTGATAGTAGAATGCATACAGCGTCAAAAAAAGATGGCGATTGGTTCTATTCCCCTCTTCCCTCTCCTTCTCTTCCATTATTCCATGCACAGGACCCCTGCTGTGTCTTATTACAATAACAAAAGCCTGTCGGAAAGAGGGAGTTTCATTTCCTGAGGCACAAAAATATGGTGACCACACTGTATGGGAAAATTTGCAGGTATGAAAAAATTGCCTGCGCAGCATTTGAATTTTACATGCAGCTTACCTCTTGTCATAGAGGGAAACATTGGTGGTGGGTAATATCACGTTGCCATTGTCAATCTATGAAACGTAATGTGACCAGGTAAGAAAAACAACATACTTACAATCATTCTAATATGTATATCGAGTGGAAAATACTAATCAGGCATAGTAAACTTATTCATAGAATAAAATTCGATGGCTTAGTGAAGGGGTCTCCGAACTTTTAAGCCTAAGGTGTTGGTCCGCGGGCCGTAGATAAGAGAATTCTGGCTTAGTGCAAAGATATTGTTTAACCTTGCATGTTTTGAGATCATCGATTCTGAAAACCTTTTATGCTTGATACATATTGGCGAAATGGACATATTTATTATGCATTTGAATGATACAATATTTTCTCAAAAAAAGCAATAGGTACTATTTTGAATGTACAATAATTTTACACCATACAGGTATAACGCAGATAAATAATATGTTATATCAATTTCAACAAAAATTGGACTAACCATATCTTTACACTAATGACTAAGTTATTGGAAGGAACCTGCGGTCTCTTGGCTAGTCTGGTGCGGCCTTTTGACTGGATCAACTATTCACTTTGATCAAAAGATTATACCAAAGCGTTTAGAAAAAGTAATCAACCCATTATATGTTCGACAGTTGAAAAAAAGAGAGGAGGGGGGGGAGTGCAAGCGCTTAGAAAAAGTAATCAACCCATTATATGTTCGACACTCGAAAAAAAGAGAGTGGGGGGGGGGGGGTGTCAACGTTTTCTTTGTTGCGGCCTTATGTTAATTCAGATAAATGATTGTGGCCTTTAGAAATGAAAAGGTTTCCCACCCTAGGATTAAGTCATTGAATTACTAATATAAATACTGCAGGGCTGTCGATATATGTCCCTTCTTCTTCTTCTCCGAAATATATTTGTTTGCATACTTGAAATATTTGAATTATTCTAAAAATGATAAAATATGAATACTGCAGGGCTGCTGATATTGGATATAGCAGCTCAGCAGAGCAGCTCAATTATGATTTTTATGAATATGTTTTATTATATCCGCTATTTGCATATTTTGTTTTGCAGTTCCAGTGTATTTTAGTTCTTTTAGAGAATTGGGTGTATTTCTAAAAAAATCCATTTAGAGAATTAAAGAAATAAATAAAGGATCACTGACTAAACACACCACTGGTACCCTTTGCATTCTATATAAGTAGGCTTTTATTATAGTAGTAAGAATGCCTTTATCTACAGAGACCTTTACGAAATCATAATTTTGATGATGAAAAATTCAGTTTACTTTTTTTATGATAAACTAATTTATATCACGGTCTCAGAATCTGTAGATTTTAGCTCTCTCTTGGGATTTTGATTTGCATTGTGTGTAGGTATATGCAGGTGTGGACTCGGGGGGCTCGCGCGAGCCCCTTGTTAAATTTTGGCCCGGCTGGCGAGCCCCTTGTTAAGTTGAGAAAATCAGTACTTACTATATATTTTAATTTAAAAAAGAAAAATTTAAAGGCCACAATAAAAATAAGTGGGCCGCATGCCACGGGGTATGCCTCATTCCTGATGTAGAGGCATTATGGCCTATAGAATATTGGCAGCCCACCCCTGGGTGTATGCACTATTTACAGCATCGGCAATCAATTATTTTAAGCAATAGTTTTCATCCTTAGAAATCTTTCATTTTTTTTTGTACTTGTCGACTTGAAGAAGCAAATCTTTTAAATCAACCGTAAAATAATTCTGATGACCGAATATTGTAATATGAATGAGTGGTGACCCTACTGAAAAGCTACATTACGATATCTATAAAATCTACATTTCAGTCAACAAGGCTTCCATTTTTTAATCAAAACTTCGCACAGCGTGTTATTTTAACGGGAAATACTGGAGTGGCATTTATTTCATACATGTAAAATGTTCACATTTTAATAGGGAGATAATGGCAGTGGCGGTTTTAGGTACTGGGCTAGGTGGGCTAAGCCCGACCTGCATTTTTCACCCAAAACTTTAGATGGCTGAATAAAAATGAACAGCAATTCGGCCGCTGAACAAAATAAATACATTTGTAAGCGTAACTAACCTTTCCCAGATGAATATAATATCTTTGTTTAAATTTTCCTCTGTCAATATAAAACAATGCCTACAATAATATTCTCGATTGTTTTGTATTATAATTTTAAGCTGAGCCGGCATAAAAAAAACAATAACCCTATAAATAATTCATAGAGAACATTCAACGTGACGTCAGTCTGGCAACACCTATGTATTAAAGGTTCAGGGGCTAAGGCTTTCCAGCCCGCAATCATAGACAATATTTCTTTACGAATATTGCGTTCAATATTTGAACGCAATCTAGCACGATTCGATTTTGTTTGTATTTGTATGTACGGAAACGTCATCAAACGCACAGGACTGTGTTTCAAATTTACTGGCTTCTGTCATTCATTGGCGGCTAAAATGATTTAGCCCATGGGCCATACACAAATACTAATACACAAATACTAAATAGATGTATTGTATAAAAGTGACAGCTCTGTTTGGCTTTTTGTACTTGTTATTTCACTTTGAAAGACAAATTTAAGGTTATTATTTTATTATTTCTTACTTACATTAGCATTGATTTTATTATATAGTAATTTATGCTTTGCAGCAGTGTCGTAGTATTTATTAATTTGCTTGTAGATTAATGTATAAGATGAAGTGGAAGCATGCAAAATTTCGTAAATATTATACAATGATATGCTTTTCTCTAGCCCACCCAAGATTTCAGGTCAGGAACCGCCACTGGATAAAGGTATAATATATGTGTATGTTCTATATAATCTGTATCGTGACCATGGTACGTACAAAATGGCGTAAAATGTCGAATATAAGATTCAAAATTATTTCAATACTTTTCACATAAATATCATCATTGTAATATGTTCGTATCTTTATGTCCACACAATTTTTTTCCTACCACTTGGCCATGGAACAGTAAATAAACGCAAAATAACACGTTGATAATATTTTCGGTATAGCTGAAAAAACAGTGACGATTGTATCATTCTAGATTTTATATTGGTCATGGGCGTTTAAATAACAAATTGCTCGGTAAACGGCGATTTATTTTGTTTCAAATTTGAATTTTATTCAATAGCAATATTGCGAATAGGTGAATTTGATAAACCGTAATGGTTCATTATTTTAAGCTTTTAAATTTTGTACATATCGACTGTGGAAAGGAAAAAGGACGAAACACACCCATAAAAACGTGTTTTGATGATTTTGGGCCATATGCAAATTATGAATTATATACAACCTTGAAGTGCACAGAGACTTCTAAACTGTGGTTAATAGACATAATATAATATTAATTAAAGAAATTGTCTGGGAAAAACCTTTATTTCAGTCTTTTTTCTTGGTTTTAATTTTTTACAAGGTCATCTTTTTCAAACTTAAAAGTTAAATTAAGACACTAATTCGGCATTTGCAGCTTGTATCCTTTTGATAGAACGTGTATCAAGTTTGATACATTGTGATTATCGAAAAAAAACCTCGTTACAAAAACTGTGGGTTACGTCCTTTTCCTTTCCACAGTCGATATGTATACCATTATATATTATGGTCGTTATAACAAATGGGCCCTTAAGACTTAAGTACAATCACGTATTTGTTTGGTGATTTGGTGGATTGCATATTTTTATTCTACGGATATAACACTATTGCAATGTGTACTTAATGGCGGATTAAGCACTTGAGAGGCCCCAGGCGCAATAAAATTTGGAGGCTCTATTTTTTGGATAATATTAACACGTTAAACGAAAAACACCTCTTTCCTTTATAGGGTAATCCGCCACTGTGTGTACTAACTAAAGTTACTTTACTTTTACGATACTTTACGACTTGTAGAACATTATAACGCATCGAACATTTTTTTTCTAAAATACCACTTGGATTACTTCACCTCTAATGGGCCCATATGTTAATATATTACGTTTGGATTTGCATCCGTGGAGACCAGCCAATGGAATGAATACCGAGTGAAAACTGAGCGACTGTAAAAGGATTTTTTTTCACTTGGGACATATTGTCGTTATCGGGTTCTGCAATGACGAAGATACACTACGCACCCCAAAAAACGTTAATTTCTAATGTGACAAAATACTTCACAAGATTTCCTTCATCAAACTACGATCGTGGCCTTGCATAACAATACCTCCTCTTGGCTTTCACACAAATGAAGCCATCCCCTTCTCGTATCGTCGGGAATTTTAGCCCTCCCCAATTATGTTTTTGTCATTTGAGTGTACGCCCCACGGGTGCATTTACAGGGGGTGCAATTTTCACAGTAAATAGTACATAGATTTATCGATGATTAATGCGAAATGATAATGTAATATTTAACTAGCCGCCTGGCATTGCTCCCAGTACCGTCGCGAGGTTATTTGGCGCCCTAGGCAACGGTTATTGGCGCGCCCCCTTTTTAACATACTGTGGAATATTTTTTTATATGCATGTCCACTCTTAATGTGAATCATATGCCCTCCTAATGGAGGTATCTCAAAAGAAGTTTTTTACGAGAACTGTTTGTTAGTCAGTCTCTCAACCTGCCTTTATCGAAGTATACAGAATACGATACATAATTATATCGAACAGATACAATTATAAACTATTATTTGTTATTAGAATATAAAAAATAATTTGATTTTTCAATTTATGCGCCCCTTAATGATTTGCGCCCTAGGCGATTGCCTATTTCGCCTGTATGGTAGCGCCGGCCCTGATTGCTCCTGACGGGAAATCACCTCTTACAGTTTGAAATCTGTTTAATAACTGCCGTAACGTTAATCGATTTGAATCATTCATAAACACACATGTTAATAGCATTATTAAAAATAATAATTTATTTATTACTATATGCAGAATCGCCAATTCTACGCGATGATATAATAAAATCATATTCGAAAAACATAGGGACTGTCATCATTGTTTCCAGAGTCCTCAATCATAAATAGTAGCTAAATTTATTATATTGCATTATTTTTTTGTTTCGCGTGCATACTTTCCATACCACGCCGTAGTTGTCAAATGCATTATGCATTGCCATCAGCAGAAATGATATTTATTGCCGCTTTCTTTTTAAAATAAATGTCCTAATATTGACACCTTGAAAGAAAAAAATTAAAACATTCGAACGAATACAAGATTTTTTAGGCTGAAAAAGAATTGAAAGATTACAGAAGATTGAAAAATTTTGTGTATAATATGAGAATATAAAAATGATGATACAAGCAGGGCCGGCGCCACCATACAGGCCAAATAGGCAACCGCCTAGGGCGCAAACCATTAAGGGGCGCATAAATGGAGTATTAACAATTATTTTTATATACTCTAATAATAATATAATAAAGAATAAAACATTTTATTTTATTTTGATGTTTTTATTTGTTAGTTGATTCGAAAAAAAGAGGTTGAACGACTGACCTGCATTAGGAGACCACATGCTACACATTGAGAGCGGACATGTATTTTTATAAATATTTATAATGATCTCGAATTGGTTTTTTTTCATTATTTCGAAAAAAATGGGACGATTTGTTAAAAAGAGGGCGCACCAATAACCAATGCCGAGGGCGCCAAATAGCCTCTGAATACAAGTTATCGATGTTAGATCTTATATGTTCTACATTAGGAGCAGGCATGGTTAAATAAAATAATAAAATACGCGCTCCGAACGTTAACGATGCCTTATAAAAACATACTTAGCCATGTGTTAATAATTTGAGTGTGATACATTTGAAATTTCCAACGCGTGCTTTGAAAATCGGTACACCTTTATTGTTAGCGCTTTTTCAATTGGATATTTCAACCATTAAAATGTTATTACTTGTGTAATTCTGTACAATAAAGAAGCTACGAGATATTTCATTGATATTTTTTTCACTCTGCGAATATCTTGGCACTAAAAATTTTACATATGCGACAAAACCGTAAAAGTCCACATTATATATTATACCTAAATTTACACGATAGATTAGTTCCGAGAAATAGTTTTGATTTTAAACTGTGTAAGTTGAAATAAATATTAATATGTAAATTGGTTGTCATTTTTTAAAACTACAGTCGAATATTTTTATTACGTCTAAGGAAATATGGAGATCTCGGATGTAACGAGGAAACATTCGTTGATATTTTATTTTATGGTTTTCTCAATAAATTTGATCTCTTTTATAACGAGCTACTTCTCCAGAGCTCATGATATATTGAATGAGCTAGACCATAGGTTCCCAACCTTTAACGGGTGGCGACCCCTTTTTTAAAAGCCATGTGACTAAGCGAACCCCCGAGGAATTTGAAATCCTCGATTTGGTACACTTTTTCGTTATTTTGTTCAAATCCAAAATCGAAAAAAGTTGGCGACCCCCCTGAAAACCCCTCGCGACCCACTTGGGGGTCGCGACCCCCAGGTTGGGAACCCGTGAGCTAAACGGTTTTTATGCACAGAGCACTAAGACCACCGAAGAGTCTTTTAATGGGTTGAGTGCTTTGAGAAGAAATTTAAGAACAATGAGAGTGGAAACAATGAAACAAGAGTCAATTTTAAATTTAATGAAAAAAGTGGATTGACACTGCAACGTTCCCTCTAAGCTGCGCGCGTGTGCGGTCGCGCAGCAGTTGGGAAGCCCCCGCGCACTCATTCCAGGTTGGCGCGCACTATCTGTGTTTAATTTATATTTTATCGGCCCGCGCAGCCTCCACGCAGACTTTGAAATTTCCGCGCAGCTAACCCTTCGGCTTAGAGGGAACGTTGTAAATACAGTAAAGTGTAATATGTGTGTAAATAAATTCTAATTGTGTATTTTTGTTTGAACTGCGACTTTTTGTGTTATGTGACCTCTCCAGATACTTCATTTTTTCATGCGATGGGTATGTTTGTAAGTAAAAATAACTATTCTCTGATATAACGGGTAATAATTATACATTCGGTCCCATCTTCCTCGTAACAACCAAGTTCGACAGTACCATATATTTGAGTTCTATAAAAAAAAACATCTCTATTATGAGTCAATAAAAAGGGAACATGATTAAAGAAAATAACAATAAAATTAAGAGTATCAAATGTTTGGAAACAAAAGCTATGACTTAAATCTTGAAGTATTATATATATAATAATATTTCTGCAGTACTTAAAACGTCATTGGTATCCCCTGTTATAATAATTCTGCATTTGAATGTGAATTTTGGGCCCCCCAGGGACTCCGCCCTAGTGCAGTATGGCGTGCGACGGGAGGGCCCCCCTGCCATTATGGCCAAACTGTCAAATTATTTAGTGGGTAGAAGGTATAATATTTCACTTATATAAAAGTTTCATACACATATCTGGATGTAAAAGGGCACCAAACGCGAGGCAAATGTTATGTTTAACGGGTTGGCTTTTCTAAGAATTGTGTAACAACGGATTATAAGTTTGTATGTAAAAGTGTTATACCACATGCATTTTTGTGGGGTTTTTAATTGAATTTTTTTCATTTATTAAAAATTCTGATAATAGAAAATAGTGATCACAATCGTTTGAGCCACGACACGTAGTTATCTTATAGCTCAATAGCCTCTTCAGTCAGCGGTGGGCTGCCAATACGTTAACAAGAGGCTCGCTTAATCTAGAATCAATTCTAGGTGTTCTGTGGAAGGCTTATTGATTTATTTTATCACTCCTTTGCAATTATATGCAATAGTTAAATAAGCAATCAATTGTTACTTAATACACTTGTAATATTTAAAAATATAAGATTAAGCGAGCCATTTTTTAACTTATTGGCAGCCCATTGCTGGTTGAGATACCTCCATTATAAAATCATATGTTCGACATTGAGAGCGGATATGGAAAATAAATGGAAAAGTAAAGGCGGTGTGAATTAAGAAGAGGAACATTGTTGAAACGAGTACAATCAGAATCTATGGTAAATTCAAAGTATTTATTACTCAGCACTAAATCAAAAAATGCTAAAATAGTTCACTAAGAGTCTATATTTTATTGACTTTGGTAGATGATGATGGCTGACGTATTTATATCGTGTATCTACATAATGTTAGTGCTAGGGCTTGTCGGTTTTCAAAAACCGGTTTTTTGGCAAAATTTGTGACATTCGAACACCGGTTTTTCAACTTCGTAACAGGTTGTGCCGAATTTTCCATAAACGAGTCTACAAACAAAATAACAGAAAATTCGGACTTTTTATTTGATGGCTTAAAGACCATATGCCCCACATCATTACCCTGCGAAAGGGTATTTTCGATATCAGGAAATTTTGTTACAAAACGATCAGTGCACGCTTTGTGTTTTCTAAAATCATATTTTCTGAAGAGTAACAGCAAATATTTTTTTGTTGTGCATTATTATGTATATAAATAAACAAAAGTACAAAATGAACTTTCTCTCGCTATTTTAATTGAGTTATCCATTTTTTGTAAAATTTGTAACAATGCTGACATTCGACAACCGGTTTTTTCAAAAGTCGGTTTTTGTATAAGCCCTAGTTGGTGCCCGTTCCATCTAACTATAATAGGACAAATGGTTTCCCATCCGAGTCCCCACCGCCCTTGAAATGCCCCTTGACTTTGACAACTGCGATAACTGTTGCGCGCAAGAGCCCTTGCAATAATAGAATTTATTTAACATCGATTCATCGAGTACTTAGACACCACTGGCGTCATATACCAGAAGTAAATAACCATTGCTGTTTTTGATTTATGTTTGAAATCAATTAAAAACTGCAAGAGACCGATTATTGTCGCCGGTAGGATCTTTCAACCGACTGCATTTAAGGATGCAAAAATATCACTGGTAACCTTTTATAACAGTTCTGTGGAGTCGTGTAAACGCCGACTCCGATTTTTTTTTCAATAATTACATTTTTACTTATATATATTTATTGTCGCCTGCTGTGGCCCAGTTGGTTAGAGCTTGCTGTACATATCACGCAGGTCTGTGTTCGATTCCCGGTCAGATCACAGTGAATTTGAGAATTATTATATTCAGTGTTGTGATTGAAGACTGGGTGTTTGTGATGTCAATTCACATCATTTACTCTCCTCCCATCCTTCTGATACATGAATAATTTAAAATGAGGGAATGGTATAAATGTTATGTTTGAATATTATTTCATGAAATATAACCGCCCCTGCATATACAAGGGGTGAATTGATCCAATGCCACATTGAGCGGCCGCCACTGAATGTACGTATGTATGAGTAGCCCTTGGGAAAATTTTAGATCGTTAATGTGGCCCGTTGTGCAATTTTGGTTGGCCAGGCTTGATTTAATACGAACACTTCACAGCTGAAAATATTTTACGGTATTTTTAAAGGCATACTTAATATAAAATGTTGCCGATCGCGGTAGAATAGTCCGCGATAGATTGTATTCCGTTCGGTACCTCCTTGACTCCCGTTTGGCTCTTTCGGTTCGTACACGGCTTGAATAATAATCACCACTAAAATGCACTGGGGACTTTACGTCACTCGACTCGATAATATTTAGATTGAACATTAGAACTTTTGTTTTAGGGGAGCAATAAGTCCATGGATTTCAATTTTCGTCTCACGTTGTTTTGTAAATTGTCGGAATGGTGTGTACATCTTTCAGGGTCTGCATCGAGGTCACACGCAATATGAATATAATATTTTTTCATTTATTTTTATTTTTTTTATTCGATAAACTTGTTTTTTTTCCTTTCTGCATCACACCGAAGATGATATCTCCTCAATGCTACAGTTAAGATACATTTTATTTAGATACAATTTGATAGGCAACAATCAGTGGCGGTTCTACGTACTGGGCTAGGTGGGCTTAGCCCGACCTGTATTTTGCTTGTAAATTAATGTATAAGGTGAAATGTAGACATGCACAATTTCGTAGATAGCATAACAATGCTAAATTTTGCTTTAGCCCACCCAAGATTTCTGGTCACGAACCGCCACTGGCAACAATAAATAATAATTAAAAATATATAGATATTAATAAAGGTTAATTAAATGCAAAGAATTGGTATAATTAATTACAAGTAAAAAAAAAACAATTAAATAATAATAAGCAAGAATGATTGTTAATGGCACTAATAAAATAACTTTTAATTTTGGAACAGATGTGATTAAGGATTGAATGGTGAGGGGCAGGGAAGGTAAACTTTTTTCATTACAATATATTGTCGTCGGTATATTCAGGGGTCGGCTGGAGAGGGCTCGGAGAGGCTCGCGCGAGCCCCTTGTTAATTTTTTACTAAGGCCGGCGATCCCCTTGTTAATTTAAGAAAAAAAGTATTCTCAGATCACATTAGTAGATAGCTACATTTTTTGAATTATAAATTATCTACGACAGCTTCAGAAAACAGTAGTACATTTTTGGTCATTTACATTGATAAGTTTACAGTAAATTGCATATTGTTACATATTATAAATGTATTAAATAACCATCGATTGATAATTTACGTATTGCGTATAATTACATAAGAGTGATAAATAAAATCACTCCTTCCCCAGAACACCGAGAATTACTTTGAGATGTACCGAGCCCCTTGTTAACGTATTAGCAGCCCAACGCTGGGTATACTGGCAGAAGGCGGTGCGTCAAAAAACCTTGTTTTGATACAATAGTAATTTTCTATTAATAATACTGACATTTTAACATCACTATATCTATTACTTACTATCGTTCCAACTAGGGCCTCCAATCCCGGGATACTGATCAATTTTACGATACCGTTATCCCGGGTATGTCTTAGTACTAATCCAGGACAACGAGATTCACATTTTATTATAATCATGGAAACCGTTTGCAACTTTTTTGGCAAGCTAAAAAAAAAGTTTCACGTTTTTAATTATTCTGGATTCTGCTAATTCATGCTATCTGTTCAGGCTAACCGAGTTAAAAAAGAGCTTTCAATTTTTTCAATAATTGTGAAATCATTATCCTATCTTTTTTTAGTCATCGAGCTATAAATTTGTTTCAGTTGAAAATTATTTTAGCATCTCTCTAAAATTGTGAATCCCAGATTCCCGGGATCACAAAGAGAGTCCGGGAATGGATGCCCTTGTCCCAACTACTTCATGATTTTAACACAATTTAAAAAAAAGTAATACCAATATAATGTTCTTATGATATTAACAGATGCCCCTCCCATCGGACCACAAAGCTTATTTGTCAATAGACTGTTATATCGAATGTAAGAAAGAAAATCAAATTTCGTCTCTTTGTATAATAATATTACAGCATTGTATTTTAATGTATGTGAAATTATCAATGTAATCTTGGAATGAATTGACAATTTCACCAATGCACGATAGCTTAAGTATATCGAATTTCATCGAATAAATCAATTTCAAAATAAAAACGTAAGACTTACGCAAAACAATACAAACAATTATCAGGATATTATGATGTAATTCGATCATAGAAAAGTAATAGAATGTCATCCACAGTTATTTCAAAACAGTTTTTTTCACAATGTATACAACTTTAGACACGTTCAATCAAAAGGATGTGAACTGACAAATAAGTATCTTAATTTAGTTTGTATGTTTATACAAAAAAGAGCACGTGAGAATTGCGACTAGGAAAAAGGACTTACATAAAGGCTTTTCATAAAGAATTTATTAAATTAATATTAGATTGAGCCAATGAATCGCTAGTTTGTTTTGCCCAAAATCAACAAAAAACTTTTTTGTGGGTTACATATTTTTGCCATTTCACAACCGAATTAATATTATGTACTACACTGGTATATATCAACCTGATGATTAAGGAATGTATCAGACAGCAACCTGTGAAGTCAATGGTCATGGATGGACGCTTAAGATGCCCTTGGCCTTATTTACCTATTCTTTCAACTGGCGTCCTGGACGACCATCGGTTACAATCCATAATATGAACCCAAGCTGAATGATGCAGGCATATCATATAAGAAAGCAAAGCAATTGATAGATGTCAAGGAAATTTCTGCACGGCGTCCTGGACGACTATTCATAGGATAAGCCCAACGGAGCTGAATGGTGCAGACATGTCATATAAGAAAGCAAAGCAATCGATGGATGTCAAGGAAATTTCTGTGCACTTATCCAATATCGAAAACAGGACATAGCAAGAGCGATTAGCCATACTGTCTTAGCCTTTTCCTTCTTATCCTACTCACTTAAAAAAAGAAAGGTTGAATAGTTGACTAGTAAGCAGTTCTCGTACCAAAACTTCTGTTGAAATGAAATCCATAAACAGTCCAAATGATCCACGTACAAAAGCCAAGGTACTTAATATATGATAAAGCATCATTATCCCCAAACAACATTTTCAATAATGAGTTTCATTCCAGAATAGTAATATCGAAAGTGGTTGCCGCCCATCCAAAAGGTCTACCCTCATTCATGACACCCTCCCTTAGCCTCCCTTGAGGCTGCCATTGGCTGCAGACACCCCCTTTTATCACAGCTTTGAATTAATTCCCCTCTGGTACCTTTCAATGGACGATGTAAGAATAGCAATACTTACCCTTCGTGAAATGTAATATAATGTACATACTTCATATTATGCATTTATATTATTTTTAAAATAAAAGTCACTTTTTGATATGGTATTGTAGAACTAGTTAACAAAAATTGTAACTGTCGTATTCTATAATTCATATGCACAGATAAATTATTAATATTTTTTTAATAATCAACTTGTTTTATACGGTTTATGTAACCTAATGTTCGAAATGCTAAAATAATATACATACTCAATATTAAATTTAAATACTTTGAAATTTATATTTAATTTTTTTTTTCTCCTTGAGTGACTTAATGTTTACTTTATTATTAAATAACCATACGATACATATTCTGAAGATGCTTCTCAAGCAGGCGAAGCACGTGTCACAAAATTGTTATACATAAAATAAAATTAAATAAAATTGTAAGTATGTGATAATTTATAAAAAAAGACATCTTTTGACAAACTAAGGTGAAGCTGACATAACACAACCAATTTTCAAAATTCAAATCGTTGCTGCCGTGTCTCAATCTCGTATTAGCTAAGTGAATTAGAAAAAGAGCAGAAAAGTGTTCGTGTACCTACATATAATATTAAAGAAATATATATTTGCCGCCTGTGTGGTCGAGTGGTCAACGTTGTTGGCTTCGGCTACGGAGGGCCCGGGTTCAAATCCCGGTACGGACAGTTTTTATAAATTGATTTTTCAATCGATTTATGAATTTCTGTTCAAAGGCATGAGTGTATGTGATGTCTTGAATTCCCCCCTTTCACTCATCCTATCCTATGAACAGGGCGTATCGAGAGCGACTAGCTTACCACTAATCCTGTCCTAGCCCTATCCTTATATCCCTACTCTCTTTGGAAAAAGAGAGGTTGAGCAACTGAGTAACAAACAGTTCTCGTAGAAACACTTCTGTTGAGATAAACTCCATTAGGAGTCCATATGCTCCACATTGGGAGCGGACATGGTTTAAAAAAAAAATATATATTTGTTATGATGTTATCAGGATATGCTTTGCTCGGTGAGTATTTTGGTTCACTCGCAACGCAATGTTAATCATACAAGTAATAACGTAGTTTTTCAACATGAGTTCATTTTACGAGAAATGACTATTATTTAGCTGGTCAAAATTATACATTTATTTAGCGGTGTGCTGCCAATACGTAAACAAGGTTCACGCTTAATCTCAACGCTACCCGTGGTGTTACAAGGGAAGGGCTAGTTTTTTAATCACTCTTATACAAGTATACGTAATATCTCTTAAAGCAATCGAGTATTAGTTAACATTCTAATAATATGTAACAATGCGCAATATATCGTAAAATAATTTAATCTCGATAGCTGAAAAATGTACTTACCAATACAAGAATGCAAGAGTAAAGAATTCTGAGGTTGACGCAGAAATATATAGCATTCTTGTTGCTTAAATTCCGTGTTTCAAAAGTTATACAGAAACCGCTGTAGATAATATTTACATCAGAAATTGCAGTGCTTGTTGGATGCGAGACTATTTTTTTTAAAAATTTAACAAGAGGCTCGATGGCATACGTCAAATTTAACAAAGAGCTTGCGCTAACACCCCGACCCCTTGCATTTATTTTTATTATATTTTTTAAAACGGTGCTAAAAAAGAGCTTGCTAATATTGTATTTATCTCTCCGAGCGGGAAAGAAATGTAAACGTCACAGACAACCATGTCTTCGAGCACAATCCCATAAATTAATTGAACAATCATGATTATAAAACTGTCTACTCGGCGATTCGATTACGTCGTCACATTTTAAGTAACATTGGAATGAATGCAGTAAAAGATGAAACTTTCGTCGGCATGTTGTTGTTTTTATCAAAACTTCTAAAATCTAAAAATATTGTTCCAACACAAAAAAAGAAAACAATAAAGCATAAATCATTTTGCATAGGGTTCCTCGAAATTTAAATAAAACAAACGTATTAATATTGCGGTATCTTAAAAATCTTTGTTGTAAGATAGAAACCTCACGGGCCAGTGGCGCGAATGGGCGGGCAGCGGAAGATAAATAACCGGGCCATAAACGGCTCGCAACCCTTTCATTAGACCGCCGAAGGATATTAAGGTCCGCTAACCGGCAATTAAACAGATCCCTATAATACCGACTGATATCGCCCGGTACAATAATGTAATTAAACATTCACACCTCGATGGTATTTATTTCCTCCGTCTTCCTTAAACAACACTACACAACGGCTTTTTTTGGGTCTAACCCTAACATTAACACATTTTTAAAAATATCTTTACATTTCTAAACGTAAAAATATAGTCGAAACGCTCGAAAGATATCGACTGTGGAAAGGAAAAAGGACGTAACCCAAAGTTTTTTCAAAACAGGTTTTTTTCGATTATCACAATGTATCAAACTTGATACACGTTCTATCAAAAGGATGCAAGCTGCGAATGCCAAATTAGTATCTAAATTTAACTTTTAACTTTGAAAAAGATGACCATTTAAAAAATTAAAACCAAGAATAAGGACTGAAAAATAGGTTTTTCCTAGACAACTTCTTTAATTAATCTTAGATTATATCAATTAAACACCAGTTTAGAAGTCTCCGTGCACTTCAAGGTTGTGTATAATTCAAAATTTGCATATGTCACAAAATCATCAAAACACGTTTTTAGCGCCTCCTGTAAAAATTGATATGTGTGGGTTACGTCCTTTTTCCTTTCCACAGTCGATATGATATCGAACTGTTCGAACTAAGGTTAAAGTTGTAAGCAGATAAAAATAAATATTTTATCTGCTTACAACTTTAACTGTTTGTTTTGTCTTATAAAAAAGATATATATACTGTTTTGCCACGAAGTCGTTAATTTGATATATTATGTGAATTTTCTTTACAGTGTAAGACGATAATTTATGCGCACTGTCGTGTTTTGTATACTGTTATCGTTCATATAAATTTTCTTGAAAATTTTACGTGTATAATCTTGATAAAACAATATATTTGTTATGAAGACATTTCCTTTGCCGGCGCAATTGAGTTATTACAAAGCTGTTTATACCGCAAAAATACAAGTGCAATATAAACATGAACCCTCCAACTAGCTGAATAATTATTAAATATATTGATATAATTTATAAATTTATATGTCACTATAAAATAAAATTTCGTAACATTGTTATTTAAGAAGCATCATCCGATAAAAAAATAGTCAAGCGTGCACTCATAGTGTTGTCAGTCACTCTCTCTACTGTTGAACTCGCGCAATCACGTAGTTGTTTAAAATTTCAACGTCTTGTTTTTGTTTTCGCTTTCTTTCTATTCAACAGATCTAACCCAACCTAACCCGTAATGTCATTTATACTTAAGTTAGCGCTTGTCAGCAGTGGTTTAGTGGGGCCAGGTCGGCGACCTGGCACCTGAAAATGAGGAAGGCGACCTGCCACCTTTTTGACTTGTAACTTAATTTTCAAGTACATATGTATGTACTTGAAAATTAAGCTAGTGGAAAGACTGTGGAAAGGTAAAAGGACGTAACCCTCAATTTTCCAAAACAGCTTTTTTTCGATAATCACAATGTATACAACTTGACACACATTCTATCAAAAGTATGGAAGCTGAAAATGCCGAATAAGTATCTAAATTTAGCTTTTAAGTTTGAAAAAGATGACCTTGTAAAAAATTAAAACCAAGAAAAAACACTGAAATAATGGTTTTTCCGAGACAATTTCTTTAATTAATATTAGGTTATGTCAATTAAACACACGTTTAGAAGTATCCGTGCACTTCAAGGTTGTGTATAATTCAAAATTTGCATATGTCACAAAATCATCAAAACACGATTTTAGCGCCTCCTGTAAAATTTGATATGTGTGGGTTACGTCCTTTTTCCTTTCCACAGTCGATATATAAAAAATCGTTTTTTTTATTGATTTAATTGTTACAACTTGTGGTTTTTTTTTACAAATATTAAAAAAATAGGGATGAAATCAATGATCGACCTGGTACCTATATATAATATTTACAGAATACGTACATAATCTAAGCGTAAAATCGTTTCGAGTTTATATACTTACTATTTATTTATGAAATTGAATGCGAGCTACAATGATTTTGCCTTTCACTGAAACTGATAGTTAATGTAAACATTGACGATATTTCACACTTTAACTGAGGCTATTATTTGAAAATCCGGATCATTCCAATAACATGAACCATGAATGTAATTTAGTAAATACATATACATTTTGAAAGTATTTCTCAAAGATGGCTTGATAACATACAAAATACTGTTATAATTTATATTGGCGCTGGCTACAAAACAAAACGAGATAAAAAAAGCTAATTTTGTGATTTTTTATAATGAATATAATTCGGTAGGTATCCACACTTATCTTTTTCAAAGAAAAGTTTGTGTTTTATATGAATAAGTACACTTAAGATTCAAATTCTTCCAAACACAAAGAATGGAATATACATATATACATTAATATTCCATTAAAAGATTGGTTGTGGTGGGTGTTCCACAATGGAAACCGATAAAGGAAAATCGAAAACTTTCACATTTCAACAAAGAGTGGAAGAAAGAAAATCTTTACAAGAGATTCAAGCACAGGGTCGTACTTGGAAGTTAAAACACTACTATGAATAAAAATAATTTTTATAGTGATTTGTTTTCTTTATGTACATTTGATGTAAGTTCCTCGTTAAAAGATATGATTTTTTATTTTTATATTAAATCTTTTTTTTTATTTATTTATATTCAAATAATAAAACCAGGACATGTAGCTTGCTCTGTTAAAAATGTATAAATTGTATCAATGCAACTTCGGCATTTTGAAAATGAACATTCAAAAATATTTTTAGATGCAGGGATTATATATATATATTTGTCATGTCTATGACACAGCAGTCATCGTTGTTGGTTTTCATCCACCTCACGAGTTCAAATCTCAGTACAAACCTCATTTTTTATATTGATTTTTCGATTTCTTTTCAAAGAAATGGGTGTTTGTGATGTCCAAAAATCCCTCCCCCCTCCACCATTACAATCCTAAAACAAGGGAATGTCACGAGAGTGATTAGTCAAACACTAGTCCTGTCTTTATTTATCCTCCCTATCCAACGTTCCCTCTAATTTTTCTATTGTGTGTGCGGACCATCAACTTCTTTGAATTGTACATTTTCAGCAAAATAATAAGAGTGCGCAAATGTAAAAAAATGTTGAAACAAACTTATTTTTACAATATTTCTATGTGCAGACTTGTCCAGGGATGGAAAAATGTGTGCGGGAACATTTCTTAGCGGGAGCATTTTTCCTATCCTTACTACTCCCTTAAAAAAGAAAGGTTGAGCGACTGAGTAACAAACAGTCCTCGTAGAAAAACTCCTGTTGAGATACCTCTATAAAGCCACATGATCTACATTGTAAGCGAACATGGATAAAATATATATATATATACACAAGATTTTTTATTTAAATGTCTGAAACTTCGTCATTGCCGGCTATTTTTATGAATTCGTATCTAAAGGTTTGTATGTTATTATACAATTTCGCATCCGCTAAGTTATAATGAAAAAATAATTTTTCATTTAATACAGAATAGATTGATGAAAACTATTCCTACAATGTTAACATGAAATTAAGTCGCGAGTCGTGATCATAAGTATAAAAAACTTTTTTCTCTTTTTCAATCACTTGGATTCCGGAGCCGTGTTTTCACGTGATAAGCTAGCCAAACGTTGAGTCCCGGAACCGTGCTTTCACGCGATGGGCTATGCTTTAAAATAAAGTCATGATTGTAGTATCAAGAAACATTTTGTATAGAAAACTCAGTATTATCATTATAACAGTTACTCAAATTATTCTAAATCAGACTTTTAATTATTACTTTTATTAAAAATAGTAACCTGATTTTACCAACCAAAATTCAAGGATATCATAACGCATTTGATGCTTCCATTTGTCACTGAGTTCATTTTCAATTTTAGCTTTAAATATTATATAAAAAAAAATGTCAAAAAGCATTTCTAAAAATATTTTGTTACTAATAGCAGCAAAAAGAAATAAATAAGCCCAATTGAACTTGTAAGGTTGGTGCCAAGCAAAAAATGGAGTAAGACTCGGTACATGTGCAAACATTGTAATATGGCTTTCCATAGCAGAAAATTCTAGCATAAATGCCGTACGTAATTAAATAGTAATAGTCTTTCAAACGGGAGCCGGTAAATTGCTCGAATTACAAATTATTCCAATTGCTTGGTTATTTAAACGATTTTTCACGACTTTTTCTACGAATTTCATTTTTATCTTGTGCGACACTTGTTTAGAGAGTGAAATATAAAAATAATTTTCGTAAGTATTTATTTTAACCGTTTTCGCTCCAAATGCGGAACATATGATCTTTTAATGGAGTTTATCTCAACAGAAGTGTTTCTACGAGAACTGCTTATTAATTAGTTACTCAAACTGTTTCTATATATTTCCAAAAAACATAGAAGACGCTAAGACAGAACAAACGGACAGAACAAACGGAAACAAATTGATTATCTTGTTATTCAAGCAATTTACCGGGAACCCTTTCAAACAACCACAAAAGGTTATAGCCTTTTTAGTAAGTCATTAAGAAAAAAATCAATTTTTCAAAAATAAGCCGGGCACACGAGACAATTTTACTTGATTTAGGCCGGGGCTGAAAGTGTTAAGGGTCTCAATCGACACTCCACATCTATAATTAAATTATTTATAACTATAAAGAATGCTTAACTCAACTGGGATTATTTAAACATCTTATTAAGCTAGATTCTATCAATTAAACGAATTTTTGTATATGAGCATTTTAATAATTTGTCTTAATTATAGGCGTCACTGTAGACCGTGACACTTACCCTTATTAAACATGATAGGTCTCGTGCATAGCGCCAAAAATTTTAAAGAATAAAATCACATGATTTCATCGTATTATTTAAATAAACATTTCATCGGTCCATATTTCCTAGGTTTCAGTTTGTATTTCAAAATATTTTTTTATATATCTCAGTAGTATTGTATTTTTTTGGATTAACTCTCCGACTCTGTTCCGTATATCCACTCCCATAAGCTCCCTCTCCTCGCAAATCTTTTCACAGCTGGGATTACTCTAGAAAACAAAAGACGAACGTGGAGAAGTTTCGAAAGAAAATTCTGGCAACCTACCCTTAGAGATCTGAATTTTACCCTATTACTATTCGAGAACGCGTATATATTTACGTGGGGTGGGTGAAGAATATTTATTATATCTATCAACTCGAAAAGTGTATAGTGGCTAAATCAAAAAAATACAAATAATGATATGTCGTAACCCACTAATTATTAATTAGTGGGTTAGTACAGAATATATGTGTGAATTTTCACATATTAATATTTTCGCCAACTGCGTTGACAACTTTCATAAGAAATTATAATGTTAATAATATTGGCATTATATTATTTTTTGCAATCATGTCTGTTTCAATGTGTATCATATGGTCTCCTAATGTAAGTATCTCAACGGATTTTTTTCTAAGAGAACTGTTAGTTACTTAGTTGCTCAACCTCTTTTATATTCGAAGTGAGTAGGGCTAGAAAGAATATGGCTAAGAAAGGTAGTGGTTGACTAATCGCTCTTGTTACTCCCCGTTACATTAGTCAGTAAAAAATATAAAGTCCCGTTTCATCCAAGTAGTAAAAGTCTTGTTTTGAAATACTCAAACCAAATGGTAATCATTAGCGTTCTGTCATTAATTTCTAAAACATACAAATTTATTATAATTGATTTCCCCACATTGAGTACGTGTATACTTTAACAATAACATATTATATATCGACTGTGTAAAGTTAAAATGACGTAGCTCACAATTTTTTCAAAACAGTTTTTTTAACACACAATTCACAATGTATACATCTTGATACAAGTTCTATCGAAAAGATTTAAGCTGAAAATACCAAATTAGTATCTTAATTTAGCTTTTAAGTTTAAAAAAAGGGTCGGAAAAAATTGCGACCAAGAAAAAAGGCTGATAGTTTTTCTTAAAAAACGATTAAATTAATATTAAATAAAGCCATCTTAACACCAGTGTATCAGTCTCTGTGCACTTAAAGGTTGTGTATATTTCATAATTTACCTTTGGCCCAAAATCATCAAAAATCGTTTTTTGTGCCTCTTGTAAAACTTGTTAGGTGTGAGTTACGCTATTTTCCTTTCCACAGTCGATATACATGTATGTATAAACGTATTTTCTTACTAAATGTTTTTTGATAAATATCCTCCAATGTTACTAAATAAATCTGTGCCTAAATGTTCTAAAAATATAACCTGAACAATGAACTATTTCTATAGTAGGTGTAAGTCAGTATTCATCGTAGACAAGGTAAAACGATTTTGCTCCTAGATTTATATAGGAAGCGAGGTGGTATCGCACGTGTATCTACATCTGCTTGAAATTACCATAACTGGTTGTATTAAAAGGGGTGAAGAATCTTTATACCTCTATGCGATCTTTTATTATTCCCACCCCTAACGGAGAATCTTAGCAGAAGTTGGTTTGATGCGAGTTGAATGTTATCCAGTATCTCAACATTTAGTTTTAGCGCACCACGACAATGCCACCAAATAAAAACCCGCCCGGAAAAGTGTCGCCAATGTCACACGGACAAACCCGCCGAGACATATCCGCCCACAAAAAAACAGTGCTTTTTTTGGTTTTTCGATCTGTTTGAGATAGAAATTTATAAACATACTCATGATAATCAGAAAAAAACAAATTTAATCTTGTTAGTAAGTAATATATAAAAAAAATATTACCTTTTAACACTTAGTACTATAAACAGAAGATCAATTACTTTGAAGTTTAAATATTTTTAGTCAAATGAAAGACTGCAAGAATTAACGCCTTTGTATGGTAGTTTTAGTAACTCTGAATACAAGAAGTTGGCACACAATATTGACGTAAAATAGTAAATAACTTATTTTGGTAAATTTGTCTTAGAGCGTGTCATGGATGGATTATTTCAACAAAAAACTTCACAATGTAAGCTAAAAACAACGTAATGATTTAAAATCCTTTTTTGCAGAATTGATAATTGCGTTAAAATCACACATTCATATGAATATCAGTGATAAATTGTGTTAAATACGAAAAACTTCACCATCGTATATGAAATATTTTGAGCTTCGTTCTTTTACCCACATCTCCAAAATAGAGAAGTTGCCAGGTGCAAGAAAAACGGATCAAGTCATGGCTTTGTTTTTAGCTTACATTGTGAAGTTTTCGCCGAAATAATCCACGATACGCTTATAAGACAAATTTACCCTTATTTTTTTACTTGTACCTATTTTTTATTTGTATTTTAAAAAAATGCCTCATTAATAATTAACCTTAGTGGTGGGCGGCTATGTCGGGGCGGCAATGTCTTGGCAGTAATGTCTTGGCGGTAATGCCCTGGCGGCTTTATTGGGGCCCTAATTTTGAGTGAAGGTAAATAAATATATAAGGCTATTCTTTATAGATAAGAAAGGGTAATCGGTTAGCCTATCTTCTTTTTTCTTAATCTTTAGTTATCTGATATCTCACTTTGACTTTTATTGACACAGCAAAATGGAACAGTGGTAAAGCTAGTCATTCATCACGATATGTCTATAGGATAGCATTTTTGTATTGTTTTTGGCTTACGGTCGACGAGTTAACAATATTATTTACAAACCTTATCAGTGTTTATCGATTTATATAACTTTTTAAGAGATAAATTTATAAAATACCAAATGTTATGTTGCCCTACGGTGGGTGATTTTCCCTCCGGTCGTGGAAAATTTGAATACAGCCTCTCAGCTCTTCATTACATATTCATATCTCGCGCCATTTTATCCAATCTCCCTCTCACACGTCCGCCGCCTGCCCCCCGCCACCTAGACAGAGTTGCCAGAACAAAGTTTGCGCATAAAAATGCACAATAGGGAAATTCGCAAATGGACCTGGCGACACGACCAAAAAAGAAGTCGCCATTTTGTTGTGTACTTACATTTATTGCGCAAGGGGGGTCAGCCATTTCAAGGGATGGGAGAAAACACGTTAAAAGTAGGTACACATATTTTTCACAATAACCCCACTAACATTTTTTTAGATTCTTGGTAAAGCATTACGCAATCAACAAAAAACTATTATTTTTCATATAGTTTGAGAAGACGGAGGTAACGAAAACTAGTTATAAGCCAATCGCGTTTATAATATGTCAATTGTACCGTAAAGGTAGAATAAAATGTAGCGTCATAGATTTTCACCAATTATAAATCAATTGAATAAAATAAACACATTTATTATGTAAGTAAAAAGGACTGAAACCTTTAGAGATCATGATCATATATTTATTTTATATAAGTATAGAGTATTTATAATTTTTATAAACCTATAAGTAGATATTTATTAAAATTCCGGTTTCGGTGTGACGCAAAGATATTAGTGACCAGTAGCGGTCGGTCAATGTGGCATTCGATCAATGCACCCCTTGTATATGCAGGGGTAGTTATATTTCATGAAATAATATTCAAACATAACATTTATACCATTCACTCATTTTAAATTCATCATGTTTTTATTGTCTATAATAAATATTTAAAAAAAATATATTTTATTGAATTTAAAATGAGGGAATGGTATTAATATTATTTCATGAAATATAGCCGCCCCTGCATATACAAGGGGTGCATTGATCAAATGCCACATTGACCGGCCGCTACTGTTAGTGACTATGGAGTGGTGCCAGAAGAGTTATAGATTTTATTATATAAAGCCGATCCTCTTTTTGTATAAAATGTAATTTATTTTATTTTGTATGTTTACTTGATTGTAAATATATAAGCGACAGTGCAACCCAATTTTAGTAAACATGTCATAAGTATTTTTTTTAACTGTATAAAAACAAACAAAATCTGTGTAAAAGAAATGATACAAAAATATCGGTACTTTGAATCCGTACAAAAAGAGAGTTGGATGCAATTATTGTGAAAATTATTTATTACTGTAGTAATCTACAAAACGTTCCATATTTTCTTCCCCGAGGGTTGCTATTTGCGAAGCTTTGGATGACCGCAAATTCGCTTAAGTGGAGGAGATTAATTGAGGCCACCAATGTTCACCCCGCATTATAAAAAGAAAGTTATTTTTGTGGTATTATTTACCTTTCAATAACGGACTTCTACCACAATCGGAAAATTTAAATATGGAAAAAAAACATACACATGCTTTATACAAAAAACTCCTTATATTTAATTTTGAAGTTTAAAAAGATGTATGAAATTGTTCTGCCGAAATACTATTGTTTGACAATTTTGTTGCGTATTAAAGTGTATAAATATAAAATATGAAATTATAATATGATGTTTGTTCAGTGAGACATATTACTCACATAACGTGTTTTTCGTCCCCATTTGTAATACAATGGAATGGTCATCTGGATGACATATTATTCGTATCGCAGCATCATCTGTAATGGACCATTACGTGATTCAATTGCATTATTTCAGCTGACACTTGTAACTGCATATTTTCAAATCAAAACCAGGGCTGAACAGTTTAAAAAAAACTACTCCCTCTTTAGTTTAAATTAATGTTTTTTAAATATTTTATTTGATAAGTCTAAATCTACTTTTAAATATTATATGACATTACAGTATTTATATTGTACAGAAATACAATAAACTGTCATAATCAGCGGTGGGCTACCAATACGTTAACGAGGGGCTTGCTTAATTTAAAAGCAATTTTCGGTATTCAGGGGAAGGACTTATTTTTTATCGCTTCTTTGTTTCTGCTACTACGAAAAATGATTGTTAGCAAACTAAAACATTTTTCTGACTACTTAAAAATGCAACAAAAATCTCCCCGTTGAAGTCAACTGGCTTACAGTTAGTTGTATATAATTTGTCTAGTATGAATAAAAAAATGGCGACAGCGGGGCTGGGGTGGGAGAGGGGATATCGGGAACAATCTTACAGACGGACGGACGGACATTATCGACTATTAATATATAGATACTTAAAAAAGCAATCGGTTGTTACTTAATACAACTAAAATATGTAACAACATGCAATTTATCGTAAACTAATCAATGTGAAAATGCTAAAAATGTACTGCTGTGTATACTAAAGCTTTCGTAAATAATATATACGTCAGAAATTGTAGTTATGTACTAATTTGATCTGAGAATATTGTTTTCTCTTAAATTAAAAAGGGGCTCGCCGGCCTGAGTAAAATTTAACAAGGGGCTCGCGCGAGCCCCTCTGAGCTCCTTCTAGCCCACCCCTGGTCATAATTATTTTACCAAATTTTTCACTTTGAAAGATACGCTTTTATTTTTAAAAATACGCTTTTTCGTATTATAATTTTGATTCTTTCAATCAAGGCGTTTGAGATATTAAGAAAAAAATTGTGTATTTTCTTGTCGAGTTCTTGAATAACTTAAAAAATATGTTTATTCCTTGATTAGGAATTTGAAAAAAAATAAAATATTTGGAAAGATGTTATCTGCCATTGACTTGCGGTGATTAAATTTGCTAAAATGTGTAGTAAAAGATGCTATTTAAAATTCTGAAAACTTTTAGTTGTGTCACTTTTTCATGTACGTGTTTGGTTATTAGACAAAATAAATTTTGAATATAGATAACTGCATCTGACTCTATTTTAAAAAGTGTCATGTCATAATATTAGTTAATTTTTTGACAAAAAAGATGCTGGAGCTTCACTTCTTGTCAAGATTTTTTTAAAAGCCTATGCCCGTTCCCAATGTAGAGCATATGGCTTCCTAACGGATGTATCTTACTAGAAGTTTTCATTGCCTGTTACTCAGTTGCCCAACCTCTCTTTTTATTTAAAACAATATATCAAGCATTAGACCGCTGGTTCTGGTCACAGAGTAAGTCTATGGACCTGGTATTGTTTTGTAGTATGACATTAAATTATAAGTGTTACGGTACCCTGTACATTACATTCAAAAAGTACCTAAGATACGGACAGACAACCTAAGGTTTAAAAAAAAAAAACAGAATTTTTTAATGTAAATAAAATTTTGAGAATATTAATTTTAAATATAAAAAAATGCCGTCATCGAATCGAAAATTTACTTTAATATACAACAAACTATCAAAAGATTATTCTTACTAAATAATAATACAATATTAAATATCAGTGAGTCCCTGCGGGTAAGCAAAACTAAATCAACCCTTTGAAATAATATTATTGTAAAATCAGGTTCGTCTATTCTCGTATAATGTATTGACACCTGGTGGTAGCTTTAAATAGCTTCATCTTGAAATCATAATAGCGTCAAATAATGTTATGCTATAATATGAATATATAATAATTATTTTTCTTTATCATTATTTGCCATGGAAACCATTTTTTTTATTTTGTGCAAGTAGCGATGTATTTCAATAATAACATACTTTAATTGATCTACTAAAATTGAAGACATACTAATGCATGTTGTTTGAGCATCATCAGTCCTTAAGGAAAACGCCTTTTAATTGATGGCCAGCAATCAACTGCTGATTATGTAATTTTAATAATTGATTAAATTGGCATTTACTTGATAGAACTCTACTATAATAAAATTGATATATTTAAATTATTAGTCCTACAATAATAACAAAAGAAATATTTTAAACAACAAATAGTTTCGCGATAGCGCGAGGCTGCAAAAATTATTAAAAAAAATCAACAATTTTTGTAAAACCAAACAATTCTTATATTTTCACCTTACTAAATTAAGTATACACTTCGGTCTATTTTTTGAAAGTACCTCATAATTTGTTTTTTATCTCTTAATATACAGTGGAACCTCTCATAACGAGCACCTCTTATAACGAGTAATTCACATAACGAGCAAAACAGATTGTGAAAAAAATGCTATCTTAACAAGCGATATTTCGCATAACGAGTGACGCAGTGTTTTGGAAAGATCACTTTCACATCGTTGCTTGTCTCAAGATGAATGACAAAGCATGGGAAGGGGTAACCAAGAGGACCCTCACTTTTGATGGTAAGAAGCTTTGTCCAGAGAGCGTTGTCGAATGTGATATATCCAGTGGTGGATTCCCTGTAAGCAAATTAGGCGCACGCTTGGGGCCTTTGAATTTTAGTGGCCTCAAAAAAAGCTGTTATTTATAACCCATATACTTTTTGTTCAGATTTCTATATATATATTTACTATTTTCCTTGGAATTTTCTGTCATTTTAATGTTATCCGAAAAACAGGGTCTCCAAATTTTATTGCGCCTGGGGCCTTTTATGTGCTTAATCCGCCACCGGTTATCTCCGTAAAATAAAAATATGCAATGCGCCAAAATACCAAACATCAAAGACGTGATTGTACTTAGAATCAAAGAAAAAAGTTTCAACATTTTTCTAGTTGGATCACTTCACCTCTGACTTTAATTTTTAAACTTCTTCTCGTTTAACACAAGTTAAAGCCAAATAACAAAGAAGTAAATTTTATTTTAGACTAAATACGAATTTCCAAAAAGCTATCACCGAATATAAGGGCCCTCTAGAGGTAAAATGAGCCAACAAGTAAAATGATAAAAGTTTTTTTCTAATTACAATCACGTCTTTATTTGGTGTTTTGGTGGATTTCATATTTTTATTTTACGGAGATAGCACTATTGCAATATGTTTCGTCTGAGGTTACTTCACTTTTACTATACTTTGAGCTGTGTAGAATATTACAACATATCTATTTTTTTTTTCTTAAATACCACTTGGCTCACTTCACCTCTAATGGGTCTCATATAGAGTATCAATTTACAACTGTACCATTACATATTATACAATACTAAACCAAACATTTAATTACAGTAACAGCGATGACACACATTGAGCTGTTTTGGATTTCAATATTAAAACCCACTATCAAAATAATTTATCCATACAAATAAGACCATATAGTGGGTGTATCGAATTGTCGTATATTTATTTCATACTTAAGATAGGTTCTAATCCTGCAGCGGATTGATAACAGGTTTATTATAATGCTGATTATGATGACCCACGTCTTAATGGGTTTATCTGCATGATTATCTAAATAAGTTGTTTTAATTTATACTCGTGTTATTTGTTACAACGTTGGGCTTAGATCGTACATTGATTCATTTACACATTAAAAACGCGTATAACAAAAATTTTAAAATAATAAAATTTAATATTTATACTATCGTAGATGGTGAGTAATTCAAAATAATCTTAATAGAAAATTTAAATTAACTTTGATTATTCCACGTATTGTGTTACTAACTGTGACACGTGTTTCGCCTCTTTCAGAGGCATCTTCAGACTTACTATCACAAAGTTTGCTTAAGGAATGAAGCAAGATTGATTCTAACATTTTAAAATTATAAAATTACAAAATGGAAAGTCTGAAGATGCCTCTGAAAGAGGCGAAACACGTGTCACAGTTAGTAACACAATACGTGGAATAATCAAAGTTAATTTAAATTTTCTATTAAAATGAACTTCCACAAAGTTACCGCCGAAACCATCGAAAGTATCAAAATAATCTTAATCAAGCACGGTTTATATTAACATATATCATCGTCACTGGCAGCAGTTTTATTGTAAATTTTTAATTTAATTTATATTTTTATTATTAATTGTACTATTTATCATATTTTTTAAGAAGAAAAAAAAAGAGCATAATAAATACTTGAAATAATAATGGTGTGGGTATGCATATATGGCTGGGGAAGATTTATTGTTAGCTAATCATTATCTCTGCGTTCCGTTTTGACGACCTGATAACTTGATTGAAATACGATAAAAATCTCACAAACTATTTTTTAGAACACAAATATGAAAAAATTCTATTCGAAAATTTTAAACATTGATTTGTAATCTATTAAAAACAAAAAGTTTCTTTGTACTTATTTCCACTTTTATTTACTAAGATCAGGACCGGTTTCACTCATGGTGAACATTACCAACTGATAAGAAATAAATTTTAACAGTACTATTTATACAAAAAAATAAATAAATAACAAGGTGTAATAAACAATTGGTATTGAAAAAAGTTACAAATTACAGTAGAAATTATGAGTGACTCTAAGCTAACATATAATACATTCAAATGTTTAACACCTCTAAAATGTGATTACAAAGATCATCAACTTTATGAATCTTTGATGATCTTTAGAGTCTAGATCTTTAGGTTTATGGATTTAGGTTGCAATTATATTTATGCAACAATTTTGCCGACAGGTAAGTAAATAAAGCATGTACCAAAACTCCTCTTTTAAATAAAATTAGTTTAATGTTTAATAATTTTGTAATTAATTAATGTTGAACATTTTACTCGGTTTCTCCCGCGTACAAAATGTGTTAAAGTCTAAACGTCCATATTGATTTCTTATTTACTTTCAAAATCACTTTGTGTGAGCGTGTTTTGTGTTTATTGTTCGGTCAGTTAGAATGTGACGCAGCATTTAAAGCTCCGGCCCTGTCAAACAAATATCGAGACAGGACTCATTGGGGCCTTTTTAAGCCAGGAAAATTATCATCAACACATTGTTAAGATCAGATGAAGGTTTTCTTAAATTAATCATACGTTTAAATCGGACTCCTTCCGGTGACAACGTATTGTTGACATACATTTGTGGCATCCAATCAAATTTCAAGCTATTAAATATTTTTGCTTTTATGCTAAAGATATGCCCGATCCTCCGTGGTAAGACTATTGACTATGGTGATAGCTATTTTGACTGCCACGTAAGTTTGCATATTAAAAGACTTAAAGAGCTATTGTACTACTTTCCTTCAGCGATGGGCTGCCAATACGCTAACAAGGGGCTCGCTTAATCTCAAAACAGTTCTTGGTGTTCTGGGAATGAGTGAATTTCACTCCTTAGCAATTATATTCAATACTAAAATAAGAAATCGATTGTTATTTAATACACTTATAATATGTAAAAATATGCAAATAAAATTATCAATATAAATGGCTAAAAATGTACTGCTGGGTATACTGAAGCTATCGTAGATTATATGCGTTAAAAATTATATACTAATTTGATCTGAGAATATTGTTTTCTCTTAGATTAAAAAGGGGCTCGCCAGTCTATGTAAAGTTTAACAAGTTTAACAATGTGTCAAATATTTTGAAGTTAAAGGATCATACGAGATATACTCGATGAGAAATTTTTGTAGGTCACATGAGATTAACTCAAGGAGAATTGACGTCACAAACACCCATGTCTTAGATCTCAATTGAAAAATTGAAAATGTCCAATTTGACATTGAACTTACCGGGAATCGAACCCAGACCCACCTGATCGGCAGAGCAAGCTCTAACCAACTAGACCACAGCGGGCGACAGATATCTCCATTAGGAGGCCATATGCTCCAGCGGACATGTATGAAAAAAATATATTGCATTTATAGATAGTTAATTTGTGTTTCTTGATCTGGCTCTGTTTTTTGGTATGATGTTGGGAGGGTAGGTGGGAGGGAAGGTGAGGTGGTTTTTGAAAGGGGATTACCCAGTATTAAGATGTCAACGTCACGCAGTTTGATCGGCCGCGATGAAGATGTTGTTAGAGACGATGCTACCTGCTGAGAGAAAAGGGAAATACACCTTCGACTCCAACCTCTCAATATTAACACCGTATATTTTTTTTTTCATTTTTTTTTTGCAATGTGTTAAAACTGTAAATTTTGACTCCTCGATACTGCAAAGAAGATTTTTTCAAATTGAGGATTCCAACCGAAGATGTTTGGTGGCATTTCAATTTTAAAATTCATTTTTTTTTTACTTTTCATGCATTTTGTCACCAGCGACCAAAGTTAATTGCATGGCTGTGGAGTCGTGTAAAAAAAAGACGACTCCGACTCCGACTCCAGTTTTAAAATAATTAACGACTGCGACTCCGAGAAGATTTTTCAATAATTTCATTTTAACTTATATATATATGTATTCCATCAGATCATCTATAGTCAGCCAAGCATGAAATGTCAATTTCTTTTAAATATTTTACTACAAGTCCATATGATACACATTAGAGTGGGCATGGTGTAAAAAAATAATATCAACCCTACCATTATAAATTAACAAAAGTAAATTCTTTGTTTGATTTAAAATTCAGTTTATAATATGGGAAAGAGAGCGACTGCTAAGTAGGTATTTTTTTTGAGAGTAAAAAAAAACTCTTTGTTAACCCGTCAAGGTCCGACTGGCGCCTAACCCGTTCAGCGGCACCCCAGCGATCACCACTTGTCGAATTTCTATAGCGCAAGTCATCGTAATTCCTTTTGTTTTTCAATCAAATGATTATGCATGTTTGGAATCAGTTATAGTCATATCCACCACTGACATATCAATTCTGATATGGCGCCGGAACAGCTACGATAGGCTGGTCTCCCGAGGATGGGAATCTTGGAACGATAGCCTGTGGGACTAATTGAAAAAAATAATCGTACTGTCATCATTGAGGCCATCATCATCATCGGATATCGAATTGAAATTAAAAAATATTCAAAAAAATTAAATCACATAATATCAACTCGAGTAGAAAAGATTTCATAAGCAACATATCTAGAATATTCGTGTTGATTTGACTGTAGATTTGCTTGGACTTAATTTCATCACTATACCACCGAATATGAAATTAATACCCTCTAAAGTGAGGGGAAATTTATAGGAATCATAAACAACCATGCCTTCAAACAGAAATCTGTGAAATTGATGAAAATTGAAAAAATCTGTCCGCACCAAGCACCCGACAAGAATGATTACTTTCTTAATTTAAGCCGTCTATTTTTTTTTTAAATGAATGTCCTTTATCAAAGTGAAGCATATGACCTTCTTCTTAATAGAAATTAAATTATTGCATTTAATAACCGTTAACAATTCTCAAATGTTAATTTTACAGAGTTAGTTTTAAATCTACAAAGACATAATAGCACTTCTTTATGTATTATATTGTAAATACTTCACACTAAAAACATACTGTTGTTTTTTTGCGGAGGTTTCTGAAGGTCATATGCTACACATTTAGAGCGGACATGGATAAAAAAATAGATTATTTGAAGAGAAGTTTTTCAAGGAAAACTTTTTTTCACTCAGTTGATTATCTAGTGCAGGCGTGGGGATCCTGCGGCCTTTTGGCTACTATGGTGCGACCTTCTGGCCAATTCTGTAAATGTATGTAAATTCGTAAATTCCCGACATATTCTGACCGTAAATTCCTGTTTCCGGCCAAAGATTCCATAGTCAATGTTTACTGCGGCCTTATGCCGAATCAGACAAATCAATGCGGCCTTTAGAGAACAAAGGTTTCCCACCTAGTGTTTCCAATCTAGTGGTTAGCAGATCGTTGTCGCTAGACACTGTTTTAGGATTGAAAAGGTAGTAGAGATTTTTTTACATATAACTAATAAAACAATAATATTACATATAAATAATAGGGAGAACTATACCCTTATACTGAAATTCATAAATCGATTGAAAAGTCAAATTATGATGCTATGAGTTTTGAATCTGGCTTGACCTGACAATAAGTATCAAGCCATAATTGCCTAAGTGTACAAATGTTGTGTTTGACTATGTAGGTATATAATACCGCAGTATTTATTTTATTTATAAATGTCTTAAAATCGAATTGAGTATAAATAAAATGGCTCAGAAAATATTTCATTGTGTGCAGACAGGTATTCTGTGTAACGATATTAAAAATGTCCTTATTGAATTATAAATAGTATGGGAAACATGACACTTATTATTTATTATATCACACTGCGGCTGGCAGTCGTTCTCATAATTCCTTTTATCCACAAACACATTGTAACAGTAATCTTTTTACCATCGACACACGAAACTCACAAAAACGCCCCAATGTATAGATCTCTCAACATGTGGAGCGTAAAAAAAACTAAGCAAAATCGATACACTTTGCAATATTAAAAGCTAATGCATCTTTGTGTTTCACGTATAAATTATTAGTTTTTTTTCCATTGTAGTTTATTCTGGACCGCCTGTGTGGCCGAATGGTCAACGTCGTTGGCTTCGGTTACGGAGGTCACGGGCTCGAATCCCAGTACGGAAAGTTTTACAATCGATTTATGAATTTCTGTCTTGAATTCCCCCCTCCCACCCATCCTATACTATGAACGGGGCGTATCGAGAGAGATTAGCTAATCACTAGTCCTGTCCTAGCCCTATCTTTCTATTCCTACTCTCTTTGGAAAAAGAGAGGTTGAGCAACTGAGTATCAAGCAGTTCTCGCAGAAACACTTCTGTTGAGATAAACTTCATTAGGAGTCCATGTGCTCCATATTGGGAGCGGAATGGAAAACATTTTTTTTAAGTCGAAATAAGAAAACTATGCGTTTTTTTATAGTGAGTCAACTGCTTATTGCACAAGTGAAGTAAAATTAGATATATCAGCATTCAATTATTTGGTTTCTGCATGTCTTGCAACTTGTGGAAAAGTTGAAAATGTTTTTTGCGTATAAATTGATCGTGCTTTAAAAGTTATAAACTTTTCATGTTAAATGACTTATGGTAAATGTATGTATTTTTTATAAAATTATGACAAATCAATTTACTTTAAAACGCATAAATTATTTGTCAATTACCAGAGCTGTAACTAAGGGCCAGCGAATAGGCCGATCGCCGTGGTGTTGAAAGAGCATAGGGGGTGCCAAAAGAGCTCGCTACAACCCTGAATATATCGTTTCTATACAAGAAATGTGACCAAATGTGCACTAGTAAAGTTTACAAGAAACTCACTTCAACATTTTTAATCAATATATCGCTTCGTTTGCAATTTGTGGGTTTTCATAGAAATTTTATTCATACAATTATTTGTAATGTTAATCACTTTCTTTTAAAACGATGCCGATGTGAAGAAAATTCAATTAGTTATTGGTTGTAGTTAATTAGAATCAACTAATATAAAATCATATTTATTTTTTAATTCAAGAGCTCATTTTTATGACAAATATTATTATTTTATTTCTAAAAACTTATACCTCGCTTAGGAGGTATGAGTCACCAGTTCCAAGGGCCGTTCGATTAATCAACGCATTGCCTAGAGAAGTGGACATTTTTAGTGATGGTATTTGTGAACTGTTTGATAAATTTTTCTATTGTTTTCTTGATTTTTTATGTTGAATTTGATGTACTGTGTATTTTTATTTTATATTTTGTCTTATTATATTTTTCAAGTGCATGGCGAATTGGCGTCAGCTGTTATGTCATGTACTGTAATTTTATAACTGATTTCAAAAGTTATTGAAGTCCACACCATCATTTATTGACAGTAATGAAAATTCATTTTGAAAAATGCTTACGGAATATTCCAAGATGTAATTCTTGCCAAGACTAAGTTAAATTTTTTATGTTGAAAAATAAACAATTACAAATATTTATTGATAGATAGTCGATTTGTCTCTATTGAAACCAAAAACATTGCAAAATCTTAGGAATATTGTTATATAAAAAAATATATAGCGTTTACTCAGTAGGCAAATAGGAGTCATCGGTTAGGTCACAAAAAAGGCAGACTTGATAACACTATACTAATCAATAATAAAAAAATACTATAGCTTGTGCTTTATGATGATGTAAAAATATTTTTTTACATCATCATAAACAACTATAATTATTGATCTACGTGAATAAACATCGCTTGAAAAATTAAATATTTGCGATTAATTTTATGGCACTCAATGACTGTATATGCTCGAAAAACTTTCAGAACCACTGAAACTAACAAAACACGTCTTCAGCTAAACCGAGCGCTCGGAGTAAGGGGGCGCTAATTCTGTTTGCCCAACACACCTCAGGCCCTGGCATTGTTGACGGTACTGCCACCTGCGACCGCATAATGAACTAACTGCAGCCGATCCGTAATAGGATTTCGTGCGTTGTAGCTACAATCAACAAGGGCTATAATCGCTTTAAAAAACATCGTATGGTTGAATGCCTGAAAGTAATAATTGGTTGACAGATTTGTGGATTAGGTTTTGTGTGCATGTGTGCATTTGTTTTGACGCCGTGGATTGATGGTGAGAATGTTTGCCATTACAAAGCTGGGATCCAATGAGGAAAGTTGGATTGTAATTATTTACTGCGCGACTGAACGGGGTATTACACTCGGTTCTAGTGTAAATGCAAGATAAAATGGAACCGGGCATCTTCGTGTTGCAAGGGCTACTCAGAGAAAAATGATAAATACGGGAAAGCGACTCATGTGGGAAAGTCTTAAATTATTTTCAGTCTCCCAGCTAGACTCCTAACTTTCTTCAAAGATGACATTTTTATTCCAAATCATATAATAAGAATGATGCAAAAATAAACACATGAACACAAAAAAAATAATCAAGTTAAGTCCTTTGCAACGATCCTGTGGACCACAAAAAAATCTCACGACCCACCAGTTGGCAGTCACTAGTTTAGTATATTTACAGTCATAAGCACATCGCGATTCGACATCTTTAGTACGTTGAAAAGGTGAATTATATTTTAAGTTTCTTTCCTATCCAATTTACAGTTAAACCAATTTGAATCGTTCAAATTATGTACATTCACACAAGTTTTGTCACTAACGACCCAGGAAAGGCGAAACCCGGGTCGTTAGTGACAAAACTTGCGTGAATGTACATAATTTGAAAGATTCAAATTTAATATTGAAATTCCACGAAGCACCTTCAGTCGAAATCTTAAATTAAAAAAGTTAAGCCAATGAAATCTTGCGTATTGCGTATAAATATTTTTTTACAAATAAACCCTTCCTTCCATCATAAATTTGTTTTTAAAGTGGTTAGAATAAGTATCACTTATTTTTATTCTATTACTCATTCTTTTAGATACAAGATATGTAACTGCATTGTAAAATATTATAAAGAAAACCAATTGAAAACATTCAAGGGTCATCACATTTTTATGAGAAACTTTATTTTAATAGTTATTACAGATATATCAAACGAACCGCTATAAAAGTCTTAAGAATTATACAAAAGATGTTCATTGAAAGATCGTTCAGCCATGTTACATTATTGTGTTGGATAAAACATGAAAAGAAGATATTTCTTGTGCTTTTAAATATCAAATTGTATAAATGAAAAAGGTCTGAAGGATAAACTCGTATACTCAAAAGTTCATTCAACGGAAATTCTTTCAAAAGACCTACTGAGTTAGTATACACTTTTTTAATAAGAAATTCTTATATATATATATTATTAATAAGGTTTGTTTTATACGATTTTACAAGAAAGTTATTGTTTGAAAGGGTTATGGTTTGGGAGTAATAAATTTTTAAAGTGGCAACGATCGCTATCAACAAGTTTGAACACTGGTAAAAAAATACATTAATTTTCATTTTACCTGAAATTATTAAATGTATTTTTGTAATGCTGTCGGGTTTATAGCGCAGCGGTTAAAGTTTTTGGCTTTCGTGCCGTATCTCACAGGTTCGAGACCCAGTACGAACAACGTTTGATTTTGATTTATCGATTTCCTGTTCGTGATTGTTTCAATAACTTGGCGTAGCAAGAGAGATTAGCTAACCACTAGTTTTGTTATATCATTTTCTTTTTATCCCTACACTATGACAAAAGAGAGGTTGAACGACGAAGTAACACACAGTTCTCGTAGAAAAAAAATTGTTGAGATACCTCCTAAGTCTGAATAAATTCACAGTGAATTGAAACATAATAAAAGTGATCAGTGACTGTGTCACAAGTAATTAGTCATTAGAGACAAAAAGAGTGATATAAAAGCAATTATGTGAAAAACGGCTTATTTAAGAAGATATAAATAAAAATAGCGAATATTTTTTTTAAATTTTCTACAAATCTATTTTGATTTATTATTATTTTTATGTGTTTTTTGTAAAACATATATGCTATTTTTTTCAACCATACTACTCTCCTGGAATTCACTGACCTTATCCTTCTGTTATATTTTGTAAAAATCACAAACTTTAATAAACAAGGATTCATTTTTAGATCCTATAAATCAGCGATCGCCAAACCGTAGCTCACCGAGGCTTTTTCGGTAGCTCGCGTAGGATATTTTATCATATTTATAAATCTGCCTATAAAAAAATATTATTGAACTCGGAAAATAACAAATAAAATTGAGCTAAATTTCAACGAAATGCTTAAAAGGTTGTCGTTGTAATATTATTTTTTCAGCTGTATCGTCGAAAATTTTCAAGAAGATGGCCCTTCATCAGAAATGGAATTGATAGAATTTTAATGTGATTTGTTTCTTAATAGTGTTGCCTCAACTATACAATCTGTATTGCCTTTCGTCCGAAAAGAAAAGTATTTAATTTTAGTTCGAATTGCGCTCAAACTTAAAAAGTATTGTTTTGTGCTGTCTACTTATGTGAATTAATGTTTTCCACTATGAAGGTGGTTAAAAGTAAATATAAACACAGACTCACAGATGTACATCTTGATGCATTCGGATGGAAGTGACAATGTACTCACCGAGAATTGAAAAAAATGTGGAGGAAAGTGAATGCCATTCTTTTCACTAATTATTTTTACTCGTTATTTTTACTTTTATTTTTATATTTATTTTTACACATTCTTTCAACTATTATTTTGTTTGTAAATAAATAATTGAAGAACGCATTTCATGTTTTATTAGAAAATTCGATGTTCTAAATTATTTCAAGTCATATAATCACAGCCGCCTGTGTGGTCGAGTGGTCAACGTTGTTGACTTCGGCCACGAAGAGCCCGGGTTCAAATCCCGGTACGGACAGTTTTTATAAATTGATTTTTAAATCGATTTATGAATTTCTGTTCAAAGGCATGGGTGTATGTGATGTCTTGAATTCCCCCCTCTCACTCATCCTATCCTACGAACGGGGCGTATCGAGAGCGATTAGCTTACCACTAATCCTGTCCTAGCCCCTATCCTTCTACCCCTACTCTCTTTGGAAAAAGAGAGGTTGAGCAACTGAGTAACAAGCAGTTCTCGTAGAAACACTTCTGTTGAGATAAACTCCATTAGGAGTCCAAATGCTCCACATTGGGAGCGGACATGGCTTAAAAAAAATATAATAATATAATGTACGGTACGATAAGGGCCGATGATAGAAAACATTTAAGAAGGAATATGTGTAGGTAGCTCACCAGACAATTTCAATTTCTGAAAGTAGCTTACATCCTTATGTAGTTTAGAGACCTCTGATATAAACCCTGTAAATCGATGTATGGGTGTCTTTCAACATTAGAAATATTAAAATATGAAAAACACAAAGATGTTGATTAATTGATTTGGCATTTACTTGGTAGAACTCCATTTATAACAGATTAAAAATAACAAAGTATTTGTAGAACTAAAATACTTTGTTATTTTTAATCTGTTATAGATGTTGATATTATTGTGTTGCATTGCAATCCTTAGCTGCGATTATATCTGAGATATATTAAAAGTGATAATTTTTTCAATAATTATTATAAAATGAATTTAATTTTCTGGACTGCACCATCTGGATCATAATTCATAACAATAACATCTACTGCCGGAAAGGGAGTCTTTATTTTCTCTGTTATCGATTCGATAAAAAGGTTCGCGCGCATCGTCAACCCTATAATACATCCCTTAGACAGCCTACATTCTATAATATAGCACTTATTCATACACACCCCTTCTGATTTCCTTTGATTTTATCCACAAAGAATACTATTATATCTCTAGCAAGCCAAAATTCTGCAGTGTAGATATTTCAGTCGAAGAAATACCGTCGGGTAAAGATTTATTAAAGGTATATTATATTCTTTAATTAAGGATGTGAGAAATCAGCTGTGGGCTTTTAATACGTTAACAAGAGGCTCTATTAATCTTAAATCTGTAGAAAGTAATATGTTTTATCACTTTTATACAACTGTGTACAGTGGAACCCCCAATTACACTACCCCGAATTACGCGTTGCTACGAGACGGTCGTCTGTGCGGCGCATACAGTCAAATGTTGGGTAGCGTCTGTGTATTCAACACGTGCCAGGCTATACACGTATAGCTGTGTGATGTGTTGGATTTTAGCGCGCTTTGCATTTTATCACTTAGTAACTAAATATTTCGTCCATATTTTTTGCAAAACTAAGGAAATTCTTAGTTTTGCATTTTTTTTGCGGAAAAAACCAAATTCCTAATTTTGTATGAGATTCATTCCTCCAATTACACTACCTCGAATTACACAGTCCCGACTTTGGTGTAAATGGGGGTTTTACTGTATAATAATACGCAATGTATCGTGATTTAATTAACACCAATATCTGAAAAATGAATTTAGCTACAATAGATTACAAGAGTTCTAAGATTGATATTGAAGTATGTTGTATTATTTACAGTGGCGGATAACCCAATAAGCGAATGAAACGCGCGTTTGGAGCATCAAAAGTAACATATATTATACAACCCACATACTTTTTGTTCAGATTGTAATAAACTTTTATTATTTACATCAAATTTTTGACATGCTATCCAAAAAACAGCGTCTCCAAATTTTATTGCACCTAGGGTCTCTCGTGTACTTAATCCGCCACTAATTATTTTATTGATATAGAATAATTCAGCTAGGGCAGGGTTCTTCTTAAAATATATCAAGAAATCTACATGTTTATCAATGGTCTGTTTCATTGAGCTTAAGTTATTATTGTATTTATTATTAGTAGAATTTTACATAAAATAAAAATTAATATTTTTCCTACACAAAAAATATGCTGTCAGTGAACCACAAAGCAGAAATAAAACGAAAGATAGCACGGTGAAAACAAAATAGCCTGTATTGATTATGTATACGGAAGTTTCTATTTTCTATTCGAAAATGACACCCCCAAAAAATGTCATAGTACGCTTTCCCTTGCTACGTCACTGCAAATATATTTTATAAACTATATAGACAAATCTACATGGTATAATTTATAGCATGTTTTAGATAGCTTCGGCGGGAAACTTTATTCTGCTGATGCTTCCTAAAGAGTCAGTGACACAATTAGCAAAATATCCAGTTGAATAACAGATAAATCAAATTTAATTTAAGATTAATTTAAATTGGAATACTATACAAAATAAACAGTTTTATAAGTCGAACTTCTAATTAATGTAAAATTAGTTGAATCTTCTCTAATTTAATTATATCGATAGTTACTTAAATACACTCTGAAATATAAAAATAGGCGTATGAAGTTTGTATATAATCGTTAAATAAATACCCGTCTACTAGTTAGTACTGTATCAGGCCAGCTTAATATAAGCGCGATGTATTTCATTTGTGTACCTATGTCGGTATCAAGTACATAGCCTGACACCTCTGCGGATCGATAGAGCGAAAAAAACAGATTCACACAATTACTGTAATATCGGAGTGTCGGCAACATAAGCCCAGACTGACAACGCCTCATTACTTTACCATATTGAGATACCTAACGATACCTAGTCTGCAAACAGTTCTACCAAAGAAATAAATAACTTTATTTTTTGTTGAATAAAATCCGGTTCCATGGCGGAATGACTAATGTCTTCCTTACTCTGTTGCACCGTTCAAAGAATGTTTGAATTACCAAATGGCAACATTGTTTTTAAACCAGTTTATAAAAGTGTATTCCAATGATAAGATGTATGTATGTTTCATCATTTGCTGTTTATTTTTTATCTGATTCTAGAAAAATAGATCATAGTAAACATAATAAGATGACGGAGTTGTCTTATCTTTAGTTTCGTTGTTCATTCTGTACTTATGCCAAGAATGAAGCTGAAAGATTGACATATAAACAGTTCTCTATATAACATTTTAGCTAAAATCTACCCTCAGATGTCCTACATTATTAATTATTCGTGAGAAAAAAAAACGATTAGATATTTATAGAAATGCAAGAATATGAAAATTTGTTTTTTTTTCAAAGTGAGACAAATTTTTGCAGTGTAGATTGTCATCACAAAATAATTAACATTAATTAAATGTAAGTCTAACCTAACCAATTAACGACTTTTTAAAAAAGACAAACATTAAGGACTGGATTATAAATGTAACAGTTTGTAAGAGTATGGTAGATTTCTCCATGCCTTTTATTCAAAGTTTTGTAAAGAGGGTGGAAAAAGTAAAAAATCTCAGACATTTATTTCGCGTGATACAAATATATAATAATATTTAGAAAATCAATGTTTATTTGTGTATATGAGAGTGTGAGAGAAAAATTAAATAAAAATAGATAATTTTTAGACGCTCAATTATCGATCGTAAAATTTTCTTTGTTTGAGTGTGAAATATAGTAAATACAATTTTATTGTTATTTCTAAATACTTGTCGTGACCTTATTTATTTAGGTCTGTTTTTAACTACGCTGAAAACCTACTTGCTTATTTTAATATGCTATCTGTTTTTTTACCAGTTGAACTTGTATAATCGTTCCAAGATAAAAAATAATCCTAATCAAAACTCTCACTGAACTATAAAACTTCCCCAGTTAATAAAGAAAAACATTAAATGAAATGAATAGCCTTACCAATTTTATATTGCAATGCGTTCCTGCATTCAAGCATTTTCAACAAATTCCAGAACTTTTTTAGACGATATTTTAATTAAAAACTTCATATTAATTCTCCGACGAAGATTTGTCAACAACACGACGGTAAATTCATCCCGCGAGGCTGAAGCAAGGTGAACGCGGGGAATGAAAACACTCTGATTGGAGCTTTATACAAAGTCTATCCGCCTACATTTTATGCCCCCTTCTCCGCGATTTTGTTGGATCCCCGCCCATGGAAACGGCTCAATCATTTTGATAGAGTTGCAGTTTGTTGAAAGCTTTCACTCCATGCGGGCGGGCTGAGTAGAATTTACGTGCTGCCAAGCAAAGTAACAATTCTACTTCCATTTTTTAATTATCTCATGATGGAGAAGACAAAGTATTCAACAAGCCCAGCAAAAATAGATGTATTAGAATTAATGTAAAGTTTTTTTATATGAATATGCGTTTTGGACAATCTGCATTACAATCCACCTCCGGAATCAAATGGAGTTTTTTATAGAACTTGTTTATCGAGAATTTCTTTCTTTGGAGAGAGAATAGGAAATCTGATAATAAAATATCTTTTATTGACCGATGTAAGTAGTTGACGAATATTATTATTTTTATTCAAAATTAGCTCGTACTAGCTACCTGTGATTTGTCTTTGTCGAAAATAAAGTAAATTCTTCCCAGAATTAGCAAAGAAATGCAGAATTGTAAATACAAAAATATTTTTCTTTATTCATGTGCCTTCTCCAAACTGCTTCAAACTCGGTGTACCAAGTTTGATTCTCACTGAGAACAGTTAAAAAATATATTTTTTCAATCAGTATATATTTCAGTCAGCGATAATATTAAAATATAAATGACAGTGAAAACATGATAAAATAAAACTATAAAGTTTGAATATACATTTATTTGTCGAAAACTATGTGATGTGGATGGGCGTATAGGGTTCAACTCTTGATTACGTATATATATGGAACGGACAGCGAACAGGTTAACGATATGACTGACTCGCTAATCGTACATACTCACAATCCAATGAGTTTGTATACAAACATAAGACATCTTGTTTGTTGAAATAAATCTATAAAAAAAGCATCGCGTAAAGCAGGGTTTCCCAAACATTTTCTGGAATGGAACACTTTGCAAGTCCGGAAAATATAACGGAACACTTAGCTGAATTTTTAAGTTTTTTTTAAACTGTGTTACAGCGTTCCATTCCATTTTTTTTCGGAACACCTACTCTGGCTCCGGTGTTCACTGGTGTTCCGCGGAACATAGCTTGGGAAACCCTGGTGTAAAATTTCGATTTGGGTATTGGAACTTGTAAATTTATAATTTATTTTTAAACCATGTCCGCTCCCAATGTGGAGCATATTGACTCTAATGGAGTTTATCTCAACAGAAGTGTTTCTACGAGAACTGCTTGTTACTCAATTGCTCAACCTCTCTTTTTCCAAAGAGAGTAGGGATAGAAGGATAAGGCTAAGATAGGATTAGTGGTAAGCTAATCGCTCTCGATATGACCCGTTCGTAGGATAAGATGGGTGAGAGGGGGGAATTCAAGATATCACATACATCCATGCCTTTGAACAGAAATTCATAAATCGATTGAAAAGTCAATTTATAAAACTGTCCGTACCGGGATTTGAACCCGAGCTCTCCGTAGTCGAAGCCAACAACGTTGACCACTCGACCACACAGGCGATTTAAAAAAAACTATAAAAGACAAAAGTACATGGGAAACTGCGGCATAGTGCAGTATTTAATAGAATATCAATAAACCTTTCTAAATCAGTATTCTTTAGTTGATCAAATAACAGCGGTATTTTTATAAAAATTTGCGCCAAGTAATTCATGTTTTCGTATGTAATTTAAATTCCGTTTAATTTTCAATTGTATAATATGTAAAATGTTGAATAAGTGTAAAGTTTAAGGGACGACCATATTTATAAATTATATATATAAATAGGTACTCAAAATAAATATAGAGAAATACATTTTTTTTTCAAACAGTGTATTCAAAATAATAATTAAAAACACACAGCATATAACATTTCATTAAATTCATTAGTAAGTAAGGAATGGTTATTCAAATGAACTAATATTGTTTGCTTATGAAAAGTGTCTAGATTGAAATATAAGATTGCTGTAATTATGCGAGAATCTAGATTTCCTTACCCCACGATGCTAATGAGTAGGGATGTAACACGTTATATTATTCAGCAAGCGGTTCGTACAATTTTGACTATACCGAAATATTTGTAAAGTATATCAAATGTTTTAGAGAGAAAATTTTAATACCGAGGGAAGTGATGATGTGTCTTATACCACAAAGACGTAATTTTAATTAAAATGTCAATATACCAGTAAATATACACACATAATTTACTTCACTTCAAATTCTTAATATCTGACCTCATGTAGAGTTACCGCTGTTTCATAAAGTAAATCAATAATAAATATGAAAAAGACTAAAGAAACACAAATTCTCTTTCAGTATGCTGAACTTAAAATAATCTCACAAAACATTTTTTTTTATAAATACTGGGCACCTACCATAGTTTTCTAATTAAAAAAAACAGGGCTTACTTCTTCATCAAGATTTTGAAAGAATGAAGAACGTTGAATGAAAGTCGGGAGACCTCTTCAGTTTTAGGACCTAAGCTTTAGGTCATTCGTCAAGTAGTCGAGGTTTAAGCACTCCTTGTAAGAAATTGTCAGATGACGTGTAGAACTATGTTAGATTAGTCAATACGACTTGGTAAAAAGAAAAAAACCTCTAGATTAATATATATGTAGATGTAGGTTCATCTAAATATTGTAATTTAAAATGTATATTATGTAAGGTAGAATGTAAAAAATACAAATAAACTATGATAAAAAGTGTAGTGATCAAAAATATCTATAACAACCGGTTATTTCAAAATTGACATAAGCCGTGTTGTGACATCACTAAACAATAATGTGTGCTTTAAAGGGAATGTTGGGAAATGTATAATAGTATAAATTTATTAAAACAAATGATTCATTTTTATGATATTTATTAAAGTCAATATTATTTTTTGTGATGCAGTTTTAGATAACAAAGTAGGATTTACACTAAGCGAGCTTTCCGCCGCTACTGAACTAAAAGAGCTTTTGATTGGCCTAACCATTATGCGCTTCACCCGACCGGATATACTAATCCAAAAATTTATTCCCACAGGTATTTATAGCAATACAAAAACAATGAGATTCTTACAAACATAATTAAAAAAAAAATGTGTAGAGTAAACATTTATTTTAACACAAACAAAATCAGTAAAAAGATCAGATCAAATTTTAACTTATTTATCGGAGTAAAAATACATACAGTAAAAAAGAATAGTTTGAATTTTCATTAAGAACATTTTAGTTTGCGTTTTATCCGTCAATTTGTTTATATTTAGTCATCCAAAATCAATAAAAAGAAGTTACTGAAAACAAAGAACATTCAATTTCGGAACCTTTGTTAGATTACAACTAATGACACAAGCATATCGATAAAAAATCTTGATTCCAAATAATTATTATTCATCAGTGAAACGTTTTTTAGTAATTTATGATTAGTAATGTTATTCAAATGGGAAAATTTCACTTTAGTAACACTAAAATGAATGAAAAGCCTGAATCGATGTAAACTATATTATATTATAATATATTTCTTGTGAAGCTATTTTGAACTTTATAAAGATTTTTAGGTTAATTTTATATTTAAATCCTGATCGGTAAAAATATATTTTTGAGTATCAGACAATTAAGAAGAGTTTTTTGTTAAATAATAAAATGTTTTACTCGTTAACATACTGTTATACTTATATTGAAATTATGAATTTTTGACTGTTTTTAATAAAAATGACCAGTCTAGAGCAAATTAACTTGCAATTAAATTTGAATTAAAAAGTATTATTAGAAAACTAAGCAGAAACGTGATTATTTACAATTAGAATTGAAAATTATTCGGATAAACCACCTATAGTGTAATTAATCTTTATAATTGATCAATTTTTAGATGTATTAAAATTAATCATATCTTTCAAGGATCATGATTATATTATTGATCTAATACATATAATATTTTATTCAGGATATCCCGTATAATTTAATGATAGTTATATTGACAGAAATAATTAAATCATTGATGAATAAATCATAGAATCATTTTTATCGGACGACAATTTTGTTTTCAAATAATTGAATGCGATGTCAATAGTTGGTCGGCGATATTTATTCTTTGTCATGTAGTATTAATTTTCCGAGGTATAATTTTCCTGCTTATTATATACTGCATTTACACTGTACATATTTAAATGAGAGTTATTTTCAAGGATAATGACGGTAATTGAAATTATAACTATTGACTGTAAAACATATTTTTTTACACTGTATGTATTTTAGGATAAATGTAAAACAGAATAAGACATGGCTTGATTCAGGGCCGTAACTAAAGGTTGGCAAATAGAGCTATAGAAGTAGACGCCTACATAGAGAGCGCCAAAACGATGCCAGAATTTTATGAATAATACGAAATACCAACAAATTTGCCCTGCCACGGCCCCTGTCTAGATTAAAGGTGTATTGTGTTACATAATTGGTATATATTAAATAAATTCACTCATAATTAAAATGATATTTTACTCTTATTTGCCAAATGGTGCCACTTTTAGTAAAACATACATATAACAAGTAGAAAATAAACAAAAGTACTAAACGAAATCAAAATATTAAAAAAAAAGTGTTATCCGGTCAGGGGTCAGTCGCTGACGAGAAGTATAAAACAGAACTGCATATTTGATTTTATTAAATTTCATTATGATGTATTTCTACCGAATTAATTATTATTTATAAATATTTACATTAACAATAATCGTTACAATGTAAAAGAATGAAATCGAGGGGGGCGAGGTAAATTTTTTTGAATTTTATACACATACATTTTTTTAAATCATTCATTATAATTATTATCAGGGGCAATCTAAAAGTCACTTTGAAAAGTATAAAAGCGTTATTAGTTTATTATTTAGCTACTCTCTTTTAAACTCCCCTTTCGTTTCACAGTCATGCTTACAATATATTGCATCCGTCTTTTTACAAATAAATAGTTAAATTATAATATTAAAAATAATATAAATCGCATTTTCTATGTTTTATCAAATTTTATATTGAAATATCAGCGTGTATAATTTAACAGCTTAACGACCGCACGTTTTTTTTTTTATAAAATTTCACTTGGCGAAATAAAATTTTGCGAAAAATTCGCAAAAAGTGTAATTTTACTAAATTCACTATAATTTGTAAACAAATTGAGATATCTTTACAAAATTTAGTTTTTTTAGCTTCCAGATACTTCGCCTATACGCATATATGAGTCCGCCGGCCAGCAACCTTTGTTTTTCAAAGACCCAAATACGCATCCGCGGTCGTTAAGCTGTTAAAATAGGTTATTTGAAAAAATAATTCATATTATTTTTCTGTTTAAATTACAAACAACGTTTTACGATATTTCAAATTGTTTTATATTAATTACTGCAAATAATCAAGAGAATGCTTGCTGTCAATTGTAAAAACACAATTATTGTTTAAAGGTAGTTTTTTTCGAAAGATATTTAGTATTAATTAAAACAACAAGTGTAGGTACTCAAAGTTATACCCGTCACCACGCACAAATGATTTTAAGTTCTAAGTACAGCAATCTAACAGCACAGCATCGTTAAGCACTTTCAAATGATTGCCAAGAATGTCCCAGAAGCAGTCGTCCAAGACTTGGTTAGTTATTATATTAAAATATGCATTTATTAAGAAAATATTTTGTTCCGTCGGCTAACGGAATTATTGATCCACATATGACTGCATAGCGTTAATTCCGATCTTGTTTTTTCATTTTTATTTATTGTGATAATGGTAAGAAATGTATGAATCAATTTGACACGAAAAAAAACAATAATTAAAAAAGTGTTCTTTCGTATGACGATAGTTTTACATTTGAAAATGGCATAAATAGAGATTCCAAATATTCGTTAAAACCAAATATTCAAAGTTTCGAATAACTGAAAAATACAATGTACTCTTATTCTTTGTGTTTTCATATATCTGGTTAGGTGTATTGATTGTTAACACAATTATACTAACCTTCGGCACGTGTTTTCGTTGGTAATTAAAGTATTTTTTAAAAAATAGTAGATTTTCTAATACCACATTGTTTATTGAAATCAAGACCGGGTTTGCTTATCTCGAGTATTATCAACAAAATTGGTACAAAGGTTTATTTTGTTAATGAATTTCTACCAAATTACGACACTGGATATCTTAAAAGTGAAGGTAAAAATGATGGTGTTTAAATTTAAAAAATAGAGATAACACGAGTCAGAATGTTTTTTTTTATATCTAAATTGATACTATGAACAAATAATGTTTATAATAATTTATCGAATATTTAAATTTTCGAATATTCAATTGGAATCCCTAATCATAAGATAAGCACAATAAAATGGATACTGAATTTTTTAAGCTTAGAAAGTTTGAAGGCAATTGTTTTATTGGCCTTTGGAAGTAAACACATAATATAATAATTACACACGTTACCATTAGGGAAACAATGAAAATAAAAAGGATCAAGAATAAACTATTAAGATTGCGTAATTGACTATAGAATATTCATTTTCTTCTAATCGACGGTAGCAATCACAATTTTATTCTAAAGTACGACCATAATTATTTTTAAATAAAATTAATTATAATAATTATTAATGTCCTCACAAACCCCCCTCATTTTTATCACTTACCTAAACACAAGCGACACACGATTTTTTAAAATCCAAACAATAAAATCTTAAATTATCGATAACTGACATAATATAATATAATAAAATCACTTATTTTTCGATAACTTTAACATAATTTACATTGTGCTTTACTCTACGTATATATATATTTTTAAATAGTCTAAGTTTTCAGTTCTCACACATCGACGACACTTTTTTTTTAGATTGTATTAAACCACAATATTTCCGCCATTCGTGAATGTTCACCAAACGCCAAATCGTCACAGAAAAAAATATCACCACAGAATTGATAATAGATAACTGACTTATCTATACGAATTTATTTTTTATTCAATGGTACCTTTGAATTGAACGTAGTCAAATATGGATAGTCTTTTAATAATTAATTTTACAAAAAAATACGAGAAAGATACGCTGTTTGGCTGCTTAAATTATTTTACTTTTGAATTAACCAATTAGTGTTATTTATTTAATTTTGTAAAAATTCATGTAACTAGTTTAATAGAAAAAGATGTTATGTTAAACTTTTAAATACACACAAATGGTAAAGTTCAAGTATTTATGATGACTGCTTATTAACTTCTTTAATGTCTTAAGTTTGCAATGATAAACCGTGATCCATTAGTGGACTTCATTATGATTATGTTTTGTTTTACAAGCCAACTGTTATTTTACTGGTGTCTCAGTAATTGTAACACTTAACATTTCAAATGACTTTTTACTCAATTGCTGTGATATAAATTATTGTATATTTAAAAGATGAATCATGACGAATTTTTGTTGAATATTTAAAAAATACTATCCATGTTGTTTGTAAAGTTTATAAACTGAAGTTTTAAAATAATTTGGATGATTTTTAAAATATAAGTTTAGTAGTGGCGATTCGTGTAGGCGGGCATCACGAGGGCGGCGGCGTGAAAGGTCGATGGAGAGGCGGTGCGAGAAGCGGAGGAGCAGGCGGCAGCAACCTGGTGCCAGGGAACGCGGCTGCGAACCTGAAAGCAGCCGCCGAAGGGGATGTCAAGGAAGGCGGCAGCGATGGCGGGAGCGACGACAGGGAAGTCGGTATGCTTCCGCCGCCGACTCCGACGCCAGGAGAGCCACCCAAGGATATGTCGGAGTCGCTGTCCGATGGCGGTGGTGAGCTGCCTCCGCCGCCACGACCTCCTTGCTGTTGCATCCTGGAAAGAAAGAAAAATGATTGTTAGAAATTTATTTGAAACCAAAAACTACAAAACGTAGACTAATGAGTTTTGAAAAATTTGATTTTTAATTCAAATATATTCTACAACTTTTATTAAACTGGGTTTCAAAGTCACATAAAGTACATGTGTACTCTTTTTTAGTAAACAGAACCAATTTATACGAAATATTAAGAACTCGGACGATTTTTACAACGAAATACTCTAGTTCTGATAATTGTAGCTTTTGAATATTAAGATAAAATATCGTAGGGTAAAAATAACTTTCACAGTATCTACATCGACAAATTAATTTAAAAAAAAAGTGTTTTTCTTCTACTCTTCTTAAGGTAGCCCCCTGTTTTGAAGTAACTATGATTGCAATTATTTCAACCATATTCTTCTTCTTTTTTACCATATCCAAAGAAATACGTTAAAAAAATGAATGAAAACCAGTTATTGGTCGTAAAAATTCTCTATACAACACACAATTGGCAAAAGCATATTAAAATATTTTTTTATCGATAGTTAAGTAATCAGGTGACGATATACAATAAAGCTATCCCTTAGTAATATAATAGCAATGAAATATGCAGAAAAAAATGTAGCGCTGTACAAACAGCGGGGGAAAATCAAAGTTGTAAGCTTACAAAGTCAAACAAAATGTTTAATTTTCCGACAGGCATTTTAGTTTCGCGTATAATTGAATTGCCCCTGTTTGCCTATCCCATTAGGACTCGAACCAACAATGCAAAGCGTACGAGGGGTCGCGTTCACAACTACTGCAAATAAATTTGACATCGGGGGATGAAATAAAATCAACCGTTAACTCTTTACTTCAGCAGAAGGGAAATTGGGCGGAACACCGATGAAAATTGTACTCTCGGTAAACCATATAATGTATATTATTTGACATAGTGAATTTTAGCCTGGGAACACGTACTAGAAAAATATTGATACATAATGTATAATATATAACCTAATTTGTTTAAAATTACAAATGTGTGAAATCTCGCCAGTGTATATATACATTTACTATTTTTCGTATAATGGCAGTTTTAGATGAAGCTTACATCACTACAATTTAAATTCAGTTTGAAAAGGTTATGTTACAATCAGCGGCGGCCAGTCAATGTGGCATTGGATTATTGCAACCCATGTATATGCAGGGGCGGTTATATTTCATGAAATAGTATTAAAACATAACATTTATACCATTCACTCATTTTTAATTCTTCATGTATTTATTGTCTATAATGAATATTTCTAAAAACCAAAACTAATTAACTTATTATAGACAATAAATACATGAAGAATTTAAAATGAGTGGATAGTATTAATCACTTTTAGGGTGTTCACTGTCAATACTTGGTGGAAAGGCATTATATTAATAAAAACAATAATCCTTTGTACTTCATTCCACTTTATTTAATATGTTAGGACCGGTTTCGCTCATTGCGAGCATTGTCAACTGACTGTCAACTGTCAGTTGACAATGCTCGCAATGAGCGAAACCGGTCCTGACATATTAAATAAAGTGGAATGAAGTACAAAGGATTATTGTTTTTATTAAGATAGTATTAATGTTATGTTTGAATATTATTTCATAAAATATAACCACCCTGCATATACAAGGGATGCATTGATCTAATGGCACATTGACTGGCCGCCACTGGTTACAATGTACAGTAGCTTATTACCTTATAAGCAAATGAGGCGCGCGATTGGGGTCTCCAAATCTTAGAGGCCTCAAAAGTTGATTTTTTTGTACATATATTATAGTATACGAAGTGGAAGAAATTGCAGTTCCTCTCACTGTGGAAATAATTCAAGAAGGTCTCTAACTTTGCAGTTAATTAGAAAATAATTTTATTCTTTTATTCTAAATGATTCAAATTCTACGCGCGCATTTGAGTTTCAACGAGAGCTTAAAATTGGTATTTATGGGTATAAACAACTGCATTAACAATTAATCATCGAAAAAAGGAAATACGAACAAACTTCGATCACTGATTTCATTGTTAGAAAAATGCTAACAGGGAACGATGGTGTGATTGCCACTAATTCCATGCGAAAAGAACCATCGTCTTTTAAAATTGATGCGCATATTATTTATTCCGAAGAAGACAGTGATTTTGAAGCACATGCAAAACGAACATAGTATTGTCATAAAGTGACGATAGTTTAAAATCACTTTAGTAATATTTCAAGTAAAATATTACTAAAGTGAAACAATACCCAGCAATTTTATTTATTAATAAAAAATATTTTAAAGTAATTTTTACGCCGTGTTTTTCCCCTAATTTTCCCAAAATTTTTAAATGTGCTTAACGCGCTGTTTCAAAGTTATGCGTATTTTAAAATTCATGAAACACATCCCCACTTTTTCTATAGAAGTCAAGTCTTTTTATGCGATATATCGTGGAACGCATCTACCGCATAAAAAGAGGTTTGACTGTACTGTGAAGATACATTTAATTAAATTCATGCAAAATAGTAACTATTTCTTGCATCACAGTTTATTGTACACTATTAATTTCATATTATTTACTGCTAACGCTCGATGAAAAGTCACTATAAGATTGTAATTACATAATAAATCAAACAAAACGTCATCGCTTTATGTTGGGAGGCATTGCATCAACTCTTTACTCATGGCAGCATCAGAGCGAGGGTACCAGCTGTATTGTTATTGTGATTAGATTGAACTGCGATACATAATGCATGAGGAGTCGAGAACCAAGAACGGATGCCGAGCGTAATTGTAATCGAATTTGCTCGGCGGCTTTTACTGCAGGAGGGGCGGTGGCGGAAGGGACGCTTTATAAGCTAGCTGTACTCAACTGTTTGTTACAACGACAAAATGTAAAATCCACACATACTTAAAATTGTGATCAAATTTATTTTTCATCATAATAAAGGAGAGTCTTTTTTTAAAACATATTTTAATAAAATTGAATCACTTTTCATTGTTCATTGTCAATACTTCGCGAAAAGGAATAATATTAGAGACAAACTCAATATTCCTTTGTATTTATTTCCCCTTTAACCAAAATCAAGACCGGTGTCGCTAATGGCGAATGTTATTAGATGATCAGTTTATAATTCTCACCATGAGTGAAACCGGTCCTGATCTTGGTAAATAAAAGTGGAAATAGGTACAACTGAATATTGTGTTTTTCTTGATGAATCTAGTAACTTATAATCTACATATTATAGGTTTGCTGCAAGAATTCATTAATTGACAATTTGGTTAAAACTGAGTTACTTTAAACAAAGTCTTCTTTTTTCTCATGTTCCATAAACTCAAAAAGTCACTAAGTGCCTAACATCAACCAATATTGATACTATATCACAGATTTAAAATTATTATGCTGTATGTCATGCACACACCGGAATAACAGGCATCATAAAACAAGTTTATGTTGTTCTTACGAAATACGCTTAGTGACTCCTTGCACCAAAGTAACAAAATATGTTAATACAATTTCATATTACAAACGTTTTATATTTATATTTTCTAAGGATTGCATTACATATATAGATAAATACGCTTATTAAAAAAATTGTCATTATTTGCGAAGCGAATGCTAAAGGACTTAGTATATTTAAACGACTTCCTTTGAAAATACAAGCAATAAGTAATTTCTTTCAGTAAAACAATTAAATAATATGTTTGTAAGCGTTGCCTAATAATATATTATGTTTTCCGCATGCCTCGTATGAGATGCCAGTAGCAAAACTTGAGTATATTACGCGCCCATAGTTGTTTCAAATTATTTTCAATATATAATTTTGTTTTACATGACATAGTTGTAATTACATGATTTCGTTAACCTTAAATTAATTTCACTATATTACTTTATTGCCTGCTTTTTTCAATGTACTATCTTCATAAATTAAATACTTTATAAGCACATGGGATATCCAAGACACAATTAAATTTGGAGGCCATGTTTTTCGGATAACATAAGAACGTCAGAAAATCTACAAGTTGCTGCGCAAGTGTTTATCTGAATTGATTGTTTCGGTGTAGCCACTTGCCAATGGTTTGGCATGAATGAAGTAAACAGGGAAATGATAGACCGAACGGAAAGAGGGGAGGAAAGAGGGCCAAGTGATGGCGGGAATAGGCGCTGATGGTGGGGGAGGGAGAATCACGGAAAAGGCTACAATGTATACTCACCTAAGTAAGTTATGAATATAGAGGCTGCGGGAAGTTTGCGATCGTTATGAGCTAGTCACGTGATATATAAATGGATAGCTTGGTATGCAAATGAATACCGACGTGCCTTAAGCCGCCGAGAAGCAAAATCTGGTCGGCGAAAATTTAATTAACATTTTAAAATATATACAAGTAATGTATTAAGTTCATAGAGGATAAAAAGAAAATCTATTTTTTATTTATTGATTTGGAATTTACTTGGTAGAACTTCATTATAATAGGGTAAAAATATCAACGTATTTAAGCTCTACAGTTTTTAATATTTTTTATGCGTTGATAGCTATTTCGGCTAACGCCATCGTCAGAACTAGTCTGATGATGTTCTAGCTATCAACGCATAAAAATTATTAAAAACTGTAGAACTAAAAAGAAAATCTAAGTTGATAGGTTTCAGAACCAAACGACAAATTTGAAACTATTTTATATTTTTAGAAACGGTTATAATGTGACGCATTTGTTAATTACAAATAAAAAACTTAATAATCAATAAAAGATGGTGTGTGTACTGTGTATATTGTTTCAAACATTGAAAGAAGTTTCATAATTAATTACGTTAGTTTAAATAGTTCTGAAGTAAAAAAAAAATGAAAAAGGTCATTGTGAATAATTAATTAAAAAAAATATATGTCACACAAAATTTGACTATTACAAAATTAGCCTAAAATACACATGTAAAAATAATTGTAGGGGAGTGTTTGCTGAAATATGAAGTATCAACAATATTTGACTATTATTGTAAAGCAAAACACTAAACTTATTAACGGCTATTTTTTCAGTTGATGAAAAAGCCCACCCCTTGTTTTGATTCTTACCAATTGGCAAATTTTAAAAGGTTTTAATACATGTTAACATTCTCAGTATCAATTTTGCCAGTTTATGATATTAAAAGATTTCATATCATGACTTATTGTCAGTAATAATGTAAAGCAATGTGAGTGTAATTATTATTTTTATGCAAAATCGAATGTAAAAAATGGATATCTTTCCAAATTTGATTGCAGCAAACTGTATCACTCATTTTGTTTTAAAGAACGGCAATTAGATTTATCACATTGCAAATAATACCTTTACATAATTGTTTTAAGGCAGGTTGTTGATGTAATGGGTGAGTTGTATATTACAGGATTGTGGAATCGGGTAAAAAAAAACGACTGAGGCTTCAATCATTTCTGTTAAACTTATATGAATACAGGATATGGACAAGAAAGTGAGTACGCAGAAATATGCTATGTGTCACATATAATATTTCGGCATACTCTTTTATTATGTCTTGCATTCATGTATCAGGTTATAATGGTTACTAAAAAAATTCTAGTACATTTCACCAATCAATATGAAGAAATGACTAATATTTTTTCAATATATTTGACATATTTTTTTTTATCTCCAACTCCTGAAAAATACCCGACTCTAATTTCAAACCCACACCCCTTGTTTATTATTTAGAACTACTATTGCTACACAATAATAAGGTCACTCGACATAACAACGAATTTTAGTTGTTTCCAAGTATAGGTGTAAAAACTGTTCAAATATGTTTAAAATGTATTATGTACGATGCATATAAAAAAGTAATTTTCCCTTACAAGATTTGGTGTGTAATGACTATAACAACCATCAGGCCACAGAGAATTACTCGTGTAATAGTGGTATATTCAGATGTTGGTAATTAATTCAAAGCCTCAGTGGCACGCTAATAAATTCACCCCCATCGCTTACCCCGTCACTGCGCAATGAAATTATATTCGCCAGGAAAGCAAATACTGTGGTAGCATTTTAGCGCTCTTGCTATATTTAATGCGCCAGAGATTGGGGAGGGGTAGGGGTGTTGGAAAGGAAATCATTTTAAGCCTTGGTTTTGAAACAGGCGGAAAATTTATTCTAATAACTTGCTTTAGTAGGTATAATGTGGAATGGTACCTTTATGAAAGCACAGGTAGGTTTAAATGAAAATCCGCATATCTGCAGCAGTGATCTTAAACCAAACAATAGCACAAACGTGATATAGATTCCAATAAATGGATTTCGAAACAAAATTCAAAAAATAATAAGGGGCTCGCTTATTTGCAGAGCTATTCGCGGTGTTCCAAAGAATGGGTGATTTTTTAATTACTCTCAGACAGTTATACGCAATTATTATTAAAGCTAAAAAATACTAGTGTGTTTATATACTTGTATATAATTCAATTAAAACCAAAGCTAAAACCATCTCAGATTGCAAGAGTTAAGAGTTTCAAGATTGATAAAAAAAAGTTTCTATCTTTTAGCTCTAATTTCCAAATATCGAATGTTCGTAAGCCGATGAAGATAATTTATAAAATATGTCAGAAACAACTTATTAAAATTAATGTGTTCTTAAATTTAATTATAATGCATCAATAGATGGGATAAATAGATTGATTAACAAATGGCCCGCTTAAGTTATTGCAAACATCTTTTATCCCAACCGTATGTAAAAGTTATACTGTTGCATTAAATTGTATTTTGAATACATATTATTACGTAGTAGACAGTGGTGTAGTGGGGCAGAAGTGCGTGGGTCGTCGCCCCCACACTTTTTCTAGACAATTTGGAAAGTTTTCGAAAAATGTTTATTTCACCGTAAATATAATAAAATGATTTTTTATATAATGTATTGGATGAATAAAAATAATAAAAGATTTTTGGTACTTTTTCCCCATAAAATTTATTAGATCAGGACCGGTTTCGCTCATCGCGAGCATTATCAAATGGTAAGAAAAATATATAAACAGTGATATTTATACAAATTTAAATTGAAATAAAACGGTGTAAGCAACTATTAACAATTTAAAAGATTAACAAATTACATTATATGTTTATTATTGTTATGGGTGTTAAGCATTTTTAATTTTGTGTAATTATAATGTAATTTGTTAATCTTTTAAATTGTTAATAGTTGCTTACACCGTTTTATTTCAATTTAAATTTGTATAAATATCACTGTTTATATATTTTTCTTACCAGTTGATAATGCTCGCGATGAGCGAAACCGGTCCTGATCTAATAAATTTTATGGGGAAAAAGTACCAAAAATCTTTTATTATTTTTATTATAATGCCTTTCCACCAAGTATTGACAGTGAACACCTTAAAAGTGGTATTGGATGAACTTGATGGTGCAGAAATTGTATCGTTGCGGATAGAGAGCATTTAAATATTATAATTAATCAGCGCTTCCAGAATTTTCGAGTTGGCACTACACCACTGGTAATAGACTTCATTTATATTTCACTACTATATATCAACAGTGAGATAAAGTGAAAAAGTCGATTTTAAGTATGCCAATTGATTGCTGAAAGGTATACCTTAATAATGAATTAATTTGAATTTTACTTTTTCTTGATATTGCACTGTAACTTCATAGCATAAGCGAGATTAGTAATATAGCTAGATACACATATAGTATACAAAAAAACAACTATTATCATTCATCATAAATCGTAAAAGAAACAAAATTAAACCATAATTCGCTATTTAAAAATTACAACATTAATCTTAAAGTTCAATTATTTCGAAACTGATATTTTTGACTTATCTCACTGTTGCTTTAAGGCAGCGATTTATAAGAATTTTTTATAATAATATTGCTACGAAAACAAATGATAACATAATTCAAGTGATGTGTTTATAGTATCATCTAAATGTACATGCGGCAACGTTTATAAGTCTGTTACAGAACTTGTCTATTAGTTTCTTACCTTCTTCTTCAATTCTTTCCTTCATTAATGAGGGGAGAGTACTGTAATAGTTTCCAGTTGCGTCTCGTTTGAGCTTAATGAAGACGTCACCGTGGCAGTGTTGGCTAAACAAAAACCGCTTGCAAGGAAAGAAATGCAATATTTGAAACACCCGAATGAAATTCGAGTTGGCAGACAAACAAACCTGAATCTCGCAGAGCGGTTGTCAACTTCGTGATTTAAAAAGACGAACTACACATGTCAACTTAAAACGGAGTACGAAAAAACTCACAACTTTCCAGACTATGACCGACTAGTAATTCTAGTGATTTTGAAATTATTTATTACATACTAGCCGGTTCCCGGCAAGCGTTGCAATACCACTCAAAGAAAGAAAGTGTTTTAATTGTGTTTATTGAAGAGCATGTTTTCTTTTTCTGTTTTTTTGACGTTTGTACGACACACGTGCCACCTACTGTACGTTCAATATACCATAACCTTCGCGCAAGTGTAAGCATAAGTTGTCAAAATGAACCGTATGGCAGACATACAAACATTGACTTTAATATATAAGACCTACTGTAAGCTTATTTTGCCTATAACATTCTCGGAAGTGCAAGAAAAAAGTTTGTCTAAATTTCATTGCAATCGGATGAGCGGTGTGGAAACGTATAAAGTACGAACAAACAAACATTCGTTTTCATATATAAGATTTGCTCTCATCAGTGGCGGATTACCCTATAAGCGCAAGAGGCGCGCGCTTGGGGCCTCCAAATCATGGAGGCCTCAAAGATAGCATATATTTTATAAACCCTTACATTTTAATTTCAGTTTTCAATATTCATTATTATGCAACGAAGAGGTTTGCAGCATTTTTATGTTATTCGAAAAGCAGGGCCTCCAAAATTGATTGCGCCTGGGGCCTCCAAAGTGCTTAATCCGCCACTGGCTCTCATTTATCCCAGCGCTGGGCTGACAATACGCTTATACGACAGTCACCTAATACTGGGGTGGGCTGAAGAACGCTTGGAAGAGTTCGAGTGAGCTCACTGTTAATTTAAGAAAAAAACAATATTCTCACATCAAATTAGTATATGAATGCAATTTCTGACTAATACGTTATCTGCAACAGCTTCAGTATACAAAGTAGTAAATTTTTAACCATTTATATTGATAATTTTACGGATAATTACGACCAGTTTTATAAATTAATTTTTAAACCGACTTCTGTCCAAAGGCATGCATGTTTGTGATGTCTTGAATTCTACCTTCTCACTAATCCTATTCTAAAAACGGAGCGTATTAAGAGCGATTCTCCTATTGTTACTCTCTTTAACCCTTTGCCTGCATCACCAAATTTAGCGAGCATGCCCTGTACGCGGCTGCTTTTTTGCGGATTTTGTTATCGCGTTTTCAACTATAAATATAAGTTGAAATATTTTTTTATCTAATCAAATATGTTAATTGCCACCCAAAGTAACTTTTTCAATAGTAAAATACAATATATTTATTGTATTTTCGGTTTAATTCAACAATAATCATTCTTCATACAATTGCGGCGTGACGTCGCCATATTGCAAAATACCACCACGCGCGACCGAGAAAACTGCGCCACCACCATACCATGCTTATAATATTAAATGCTCGGAATAAATTCAACTTCACCCGCACTCGATCGCTTATTAACATTACCCAAAATCTTGCATTGGTGACGTATGTTCACGGCGTGTTACAGAAATAAATTATTTTAGCCTATATTGAATCTATTTTGACTAATGCCATCTATTGAATTTGGTAAAATATACATTTAGTAATATTTTCAACTAAGTTATACAATTTTAACACAATAGATAGCTCCTATATAGGGTTTGAAATTTCCATGAGATCTATACGTGTCACGCGCGCTGAGGGCATGTTTGCTAGAACATGCATAGATGTCATACGCGGTGACAAGGTTAAAAAAAGAGAGGTTGCAAGGACTAATGTTGAGATAAACTCCACATTAGGAACGGATATGGTTCATAAATAAAAAATAAAATTGAGCTCTTGTGGAATACGTTTATGCTTAATGTTTTTATCAGTGGTTATGCAGTGTGTTAAGTATTAGAACTGCTAAGATTTTCCATTGGCGCCTCGTGGATGATGGCGCCAATGAGTCCCCGTTTGGTTTTTGACAGACAGCAAGTCACAGGGGTGACAGCGTTATGTTTTCAACACGTGTTTTACTAATTTACCGTTTAAGCGTCTTCTAAATTAATGATGTATGTACACATTATTTAAACAGTCGCGATAATGTTTAAATACGTTATTTACTTCATGCATAATTGACGTTGCGTCCCCTGTGCGATAGTGGGGACAGCTGTTTGTCAAATTAAAAAAGTAATTGGTTAGCACCAGTCACAAATACTTGCTAGAGGCAAATGATGTGATACATTCAAGAACAGAGCATGCTTTCGAGATTTCGTTAGTTTTTAAAAATGGTATATATGATTTACAACACACAACACTTTTTGTTTCCGAAAATAAACTGATGTAATCCTTTGGAAAGCTTAATTGCAAAATACAAGAATGTCAAAAAACTCATCTTCGGCATCAAAAAAACCGTTAATTCATGAAATATATGTCAATTTGTCGCCATATTTTAAATTTTGTTCTTATTTCGTATTCCACGTAAATTATCGGATGCCTTGATTTTTATATATTGATAACGCGTTTTTATTCGAAATAATTAATAATGAAGTCATTATTTACACATTCACTGTGGAAAGAAAAAAGGACGTAACCTAACAGCTTATTTCGATAATAATAATGTATAATACAACTTGATACACGTTCTATCGAATGATGTAAGCTAAAAATGCCAAATTAGTATCTTAATTTAGCTTTTAATTAAGAAAAAAATATGGGCCTGCGAAAATTACGATCATAAAAAAAGGTTTTTTCAAATATATTAAATTAATATTACACTACCAGTTTATCAGTCTCCATGCACTTCAAGGTTTTGTATATTTCATAACTTTTCTTTGTCCCAAAATTATCAAAAAACGTTTTTTGTCATCGGTAAAATTTGTTAAGTATGGGTTACGTCCTTTTTCATTTACACAGTCGATATGTATGTTATATATATTTTAATAAAAATATTGATAATTTGTAGATATGTTTTTTTCTCCTTATGAATATATGTATATATATATATTTAAATTTTTTAAACCGTGTCCGCTCCTAATGTGGAGCATATGGACTCCTAATGGAGTTTATCTCAACAGAAGTGTTTCTACGAGAACTGTTTGTTACTCAGTTGCTCAAGCTCTCCTTTTCCAAAGAGAGTAGGGATATAAGGATAGAGCTAGGAAAGGATTAGTGGTAAGCTAATCGCTCTCGATACGCCCCGTTCATAGGATAAGATGGGTGAGAGGGGGGAATTCAAGACATCACATACATCCATGCCTATGAACAGAAATTCATTAATCGATTGAAAAATCAATTTACAAAACTGTCCGTACCGGGATTTGAGCCTGGGCCCTCTGTAGCCGAAGCCAACAACGTTGACCACTCGACCACACAGGCGGCATATATATATATTTTTGATTATTTGAATTTTCGATTGACAGTACTACCCTCATCCCTGATTATTGCGAATAATCAATGTTCTACTGTACTAGATTCGAAATCTTTTCTAAAATCATTTCGTGGAATGTCTCCCGTCAAGACTGGTTGTAAAATCATTTCATTGAACATAATGTAATTGCGTTGAAATTGATTTTGATTAATTTGTTTTATCGATTATGATACCAAATTAATGTCGGTAGATTAATTAAAAACCGCCTTTGATGTGTTCTGAATTTTCTGCTCCACCTAACGCGGTAGCTTTCCGGTACACTCGTTAATTAGACACAAGATTCCCAACAGTGACAGGGGTGCCACGAAATTTATGGCTACATTGGCAAAACAAGCATCTATCAAAAATATACACACATTATAAGTAGTGACACCAATTCTTTTTGTGCATATTTTTGTCTCTAGAAAACAGGGATTCTTTTTTTCACAATTCCTCTATTTTAATAAAATAGTGAGAAACGTTTTCGCCCCCGTCAAGCATTATCAACTGATTTTTCTGTCATTCATCACTAAATTGATTCAAATTTATTTTAATTATTTAACTAATGTTATATCTATAAAATTTGTGTCAAGATATCCGTAATATTATAATTTTTTATGATAGTTATACTTTTAAATATATAATAATGAAAATTTAAATGTTCAGAATGTTCTATTATATTTATATTAAATTAGTAAATAATTACGATCTCACTTTTTTAATCAAGTCGAAGTAGTTTTGGAAGAAATGTCTACAAAAACCTAAAACTATGAACAACATTTTTTTTATTTAAATAACTTTTATTTCATTGATGAGTGATCGATGATATAAAATTATTTGAATGCAATAAATCAGAGAAAGTTTGAAAGATAATACGAAAAAATACACATGACAATAATTATGTCAAAAAGCTCAATTCAAAACAAAGCTTTATATTAAAAGAAAAAAGCCATGTAGTAAGTATTTTTAAAAAATATACTTTTTGTACACAATATGAAATAAGCTTGAAGTTGCGTTTGATGATGAATTTTAGTATTTAGGATTTTTAATAACTAAATGATTTTTAACCCTTAAAAAAATGATTTTCCACTTTTAAATAAAATAATATTTTCACATACAATAGGTGGGTTGTACAGATTTTTTAAATATATTTTTATCTAAAACACTTAGTATTCTTGAAAAATACATACGCACTAGAGGCATAAAACATGGTTTTAATACAGTATATAAAAAAGCAACAATTAGAATACACAATCAATTATAGAATACTCAATTAAACTTCTAAGTAGTACTATTATGATGAGACATGTTTTTTTTACTGTGAAAATTGAATTTAAAAAAGGTTGAAAATCAATGGCCACCAAAACTCCAGCTTGCTCTGTTCCAATGAAGGTTAAAATGGTGTAGCACGTGTAGACAAGACATGTATTAATTATAAAAGTATGTAGGAATAAAAGGTAAAATCGATTTTTATTTTGCGAAAAAGCCGAAACATAAGTTTGCACTTTTCGGAGTTTCGTATTTAATGGTTAAATGCAAAATTGTAAAGCTATCATGGCCGTCTTTTTTGCACAGCCCTGCTGTTCAGATTCAAAGCCGTTAGTGTTATTTTTTACCTGTAGTTCGCGTGCGAAAACGGCGCAGACGGTTGAAAAAATCTGACGTTTATATCTCCATACTTACACGACTTGCATCCGACAGAAAAATGTGATTGTGTTGTTATTATAATTTGTTGTTGACTTACATTATAATTTTATAATATCATGAAGCAATATTTTACTTTAGTTTTTGTGATGTAAATCAGCGATGGGCTGCCAATACGGTAAAAACGCTTTATCTTATAGCTATTCGTAAAGTTCTGGGGAAATTGTGATTTTTTTTTCACTCATATGCGATTGTACGCTACAATTATTAAAGCTGTCAAATGTTACTAAATATACCTATATGATTTATTTATTGTTAAAAAATAAAATTACAGTACATGACATAACAGCTGACGCCAATTCGCCATGTACTTGATAAATATAATTAGACAAAATATAAAATAAAAATACATCAAAATAAACATAAAAAATCAAGAAATTAAACAAACAGTTCACAAATACTATCACTAAAAATGTCCACTTCTCTAGGCAATGCGTTGATCAATCGAACGGCCCTTGGAACTGGTGACTCATACCTCCCAAGCGGGGTTTAAGTTTTTAGGAATAAAAGTTTTCGCTCATAGATTCGCCCACGTAAGAATAAATTGGGAGCATGTATGTTAATAGTCATGAGAATTTCAGGACTATTTGATCAAATTTCTGATATAAATCTGACATGGTTAAATATGATAATTTTATGGGATTTATTCGACACAGAAAAAGCTAAGAAAATATAATTTTAAAACATTTTAAGTTAAAGTGGTTTTTAGCATTTTAGTCAATGGTTCATAAAAATTTCACACATATCGACTATCATTAAATAAACCAATATCGTAAAATAAATATATTTAAACGATACGATATACCAGGAAAGACATGTGTCAAATTTAAATAAATTGTTCCTCCTTTATTTCATTATAAATTAGATTAGTAAATGGGTGTTACATAGTATACTATAGTAAGATTAATTAATTAAAACTATCTTTTTTTAATACCTATATATAAAATTTGAAACTTTTTCTAAATGTGCGTATTTTACGCACAATTTCAAAGTAAGCGAAGAAAAAATACAAAACTCAAATCTAAATTTTCGATATATTCATGGATCGAAATATTAAGAATCTAGTCGATTCTGGTATGTACAATTTTATTTTGATTATCTTTATATAATTGTATAGTTTGTCAATCAATAAACACTGATATTGTATTTTTTTTTTAAATATTATAATATGATACGAAAATAATCTTAATTTAAAGCAAACAATTTTTGCTTGAAACATACAAACAATATTTGCTGCAAATATTTAAATGTAAAGATACTGTTTTGTTGTTATTAGATGCTTCATAGATTTACTAAGCCTTTAGAATATGTGATTGGCTGTCTTGCATATATAATTATGAAAGATCAGTTGGTTTATTAAATTTTTGATTGGAAGCACAGTTATTAATTTTTATTATTCTTTTGTAGTGATTTTTTTTAGAAAATCTATAAGTAACGAAATAATTTGTTGATTAAATAATTAATTTATTGTACAAATCAATTAAGATTGAGCACGAGAGCAAATGTAATTGATAAAGAAAGTCTTTGATATCATCAATAACCAGTCAATTTTACTAAAAATATTAATGTATTTAAGATATTAAATATAATTATACACTATTTATAAATATATATTTTAATGCAGGCGTGATTTAGTGTACAATAATTTAAATTTGTGATTTTAAATTAACAAAAATGTAAAATAATATCAAGATTGAAGACAAGAGAGATAGTGATTTGTTTAAATTGAGTTTTGGTTCCCATTGAAGCTTCTTTTTGTTTTTGCTGACATAATATTATAAAAATAAATAATTAATGCCTAATGTAAGAGGGAATAAGGGCTATTTCTGGTGCATTTAAGACAAAACCATAGCAGTGGAGTACCTCTGTTACTAGAGATGTAAAATAAATGTGTACATGCTATTAAATTAGACTTGAAGATATAACTAATCGAACGGAAAAGGAATAAACTTATATGCCTTTGGAAAAAAATAATGAATTGACCGAAAATTCTCCCTATGAAAATAGTGTGAATGAATCTAGTAAACCGATTTTTTTTTGTTCCGCCATATATCGTTAGAATCAGTTGCGTGGTTCACGTGTTTGAATCAGAGTAATGAGTATTGAAAGATTTTTCAATCAGCAAGCATGACATAAGGCATGAAGGTTTTTTGACTTAAAGTTTTCTGGCAGAATACCGACTTTATATTCTACATTGGGCTCGGCACTGTTAAAAAAATAAAAGTACTAAACCTTTACTACTCGACAAAGATGATCAAATATTGCCACCAATAAATTGTTGGCAATTTTATTTCTCTGCCACTGACGTGAGTAATTTAAAATTGGCATTCATAACGCAGGAGCTGTGGTGCACAAAAGGGACCGAGACAAAGAATGACTGACAGTGGTGAGCTCATGGGTTCGAGTCCCGGAATGCTTTATTTATATGTTATTATACGTGAAATTAGGAGATGTGTAAAGCACAGGTGTCATATTACGCGGGTTGCTAAAGTAATATATTAAAACTATTTCACAATATAAAATATAAGTATATATTACACCCTTATTGATATCAAGACATCTTTTTAGTTGAATTATTTAAATCGTTTGAATGGATTTAAATTTTGTTTAACATATTTTATTTGGACACTCGCAGCGTACAGACTAATAATGACTAATAACACTCATGTGATTTCACATTATTTTATATGATTAAATATGTTACTCTAATATTTTATGCCGTGGTTCCGGGCTTGAATCCTTGGCTAATCATTTTGAAAATAATAATATTTTTTCTTACTCAAGATGTAAATTGTCAAGATGATTTAAATACTTATGTTTTTGTAAACTCTAACGTTCATATCATATGCATTCTTATCTAAATATTAAATAAATGTATTGATATCAACCAGCTTGCAAAAACTCATAGCCGATTCTTGTAAAATATACTTCGTTATAGTGTCAATCACAGAAAGGGTGATGGAAATTATCAAAACTTATTTATCTATACACTAGTTAGTTTCTTTATTTTTGAGTATGTGTTTACTTATAGTAGATGCGTAATAATAAAAGAAATTGGCCGACTGCGTGGTCGAGTGGTCAACGTCGTTGGCTTCGGTTACGGAAATGACGGGTTCGAGTCCCAATACGGATTTTACTATTAATTTATAGATTTCTGTCCGAAGGCATAGATGTATGTGATTTCTTAAACTTCCTTCCAACTTTCATATTCTTAAAACGGGTGTAGCAAAAGTGATAAGCTATCCACTAGTCCTAAACTTGCCCTATCATTCTATCCCTACTATTTTCGCAAAAGAGAGGAAACTGTGTAACAAGTAGTTCTCGTAGAAAATATTGTGTTAGTATACTTTCATTAAATGGTTATATGGTCCACATTGGGAGCGGTGTTTACCGTCAGTGATGGAAAGGCATTATATTAAAAAAATAAAATACCCATTCGTATTAATTCCACTTCATGAGAAAAACCGGTTCTGATCATAATAAATATAAGTGTAATTAGAATAAATATACATTTTTTAAAATTAAAATGTTATATAAGTTTTAGTTGAGACGTATTTTATGTAAGTTTTAATTGTTTATAGGCAAGATAAATCAGTTGAATTTAGGTTTATATTTTTTGACCTAGATCATTTTTCGACAATATTAACAGAGCTATCGCGGTTGGTAATAAGCAAATCGACTAGTGTGATCTAAATACTATCTATTTGATCTAAAATAAAAGTTGTACGGTAATTTTGAATATAAATTACAGCCCTGTTCACGTGTGTTGAATACCCTCCCTATTTTAAGGTATCCATTACAAGAGCTTTGTTTAATACCAATTTTCCCGTCGACATATTCATAAAAGCTCACAAGAGCTTTCACGAACTGCGCAGTTCGGTTGCGCATTGTTTCAGAGCTTCCACGGGCAATTATGTTCGCGTTATTGTATTGAATGTAATGTGTATGCGTGAATTCGCCTTTTGTTTATAAATGCTTGCTCAATGAGGCCTGTTCGAGAATGCTCAGGATGGCGATGCATTCATTTGACAGGCGACAATAAATTAGGTATATTTACGGACAGCCACTATTTTGTTTGAGCTCGGATTTTGTTGAAAGCGATAGTCTTTTTTTTCCATTTAATAATCGCATAATCACAAAAACACCAACAAAAGATATATTTTAAGGAATCATTGTAGGTTTTCTTTATAATAAGCATTTGAGATTTATATTAGGTTTTAGAATGTGCAATAATTAACTATACATGTAATTTATTAATAATTGCACGATATAAGCAAAAAATGAATCAATTTTCGTTGACAAATTATCTGTAATGATTGGGTTTTGACTTTAAAAAATATTAATTTAATTGATTTACATATAAACATCGAAAAAAACGATCCGCAACATGTTAAATGTACAATTGTGTTTCAACTATATTTAATTAAAACATGTATTGTTAATATAATTTTAAAAATATTTTTGTTGCGTATTAAATACACGAGAATCAAGTGAAGGTTCTTTTTTAAAAGCGTTTATTTTTTCAGTTTAAATGTAATTTTTGTCTGTTTTTGATCTATTGACTACATAATTTACTAACTGGCTAATCTGCTTCAGAATATACAAAAATAAACCAAAACTAAGCCAACAAGCTGTAAATTTAATAGTTGAAAAATGACCATTGCTTTATTTTGATAGTTTAGTTATTATTGAGTATACACACATTACCACATTCATAATTCAAAAAAGTGAAGATCATACACGATGAAAATATCTTAAGAAAGAAATTTAAATTACCTAGTCAATTGCTTAAAAACCGTTTTACAAACAAATACATCATGCGTGCTTAATAGAGCAGAAAAGTAACTAATGTGGGTAAGAGATACCTAATACGATTTAGTAACGAATCCGAAAATAATGTCGATCCATGATATTTGATACCCAAATTGAATAACTACGTACATGCGTTCAATATGTTGAGATAATGCTCGAATAATAGTACAATTAAAGTGAGACTCGTATTCCAGTTAATTCCCAACGGATAAGGGTCAGTTTTGAGGGATTACAGCTAGGGTGATATCCGGTTACGATTCCTGCAAATTTGGCTGCATCCCTTTGTGTTGTTTGGTTTTATTCTATTGTAAACTTGGTGGGTATGCGATGTAAAATATTATAGTTTAACGTGTTGATGCATTCAAATAATGGCGGCCTACTAAATGTCAGAATTAATATTTTTTTTTATTATGATGCCCTGCTGAACTTTATCGTGAATAAATATGAACATACTGGCATGGGTTTGATTTCAGAATAAAATGAAAATATTAAAAAATAATATATTAGTTATTATTTTATATTAAACGCATTTTGAAAAGTTGTAAAATTGTTTTATGAATAAAAATATACAACAAAATTTGTAAATGCTATAACTTAAATAGTCTGTTTAAATCTTGAAAACAATAATTCATGAAGGTAAATCACTGTAGCTTTTAAAAAATTAATGAAAACTTTTAGGCGTTCTTCCTATGTGTTTGCAAAGTCGTGGGTTCTTATACCCGAACAGAAGTTAACATAAATTGTTTCATCCATTTGTTTATTCATTTTTACTGGATGCATATCTATGATATTATTCACATAAAGTCTGATAAAAAAATGCGGGTAGAGATAACGATTAGCGTGCTATTTATCTAAATATTTTAGTCAATATATTTTTATACTAACCGTTTCAAAAAAGGTAGAAGAGTGTCTGAATATCAAGCAGTTCTTGTATAATAATTTCTGTTAAGATATACCATCAGTAATCTATAACGACTTCTTAATCTGTAAACAGGCTACTTCACTTAACAGAACGTAGAAAAAGAATTATTGATTGATCAAGTTAATTAATCAAGTTAATAAGTTGTTACACAATGTTACACCCAAATACGGACAGTCATAAGCTCTTTTTCCAGGAAATTTTGGAAATAAATAAAGCACAATTTCACAGTCTTCCGATTTTAAATGAAATATTAAACCTACCGGGATCTCCACTTCTATACCATATATAAATATAATCATAAAACCTTTGCCGACAAACAAATACTTATAATTCTTGAAACTACTTACTACTCGAATCTGTGGACATTCCCATGAGCTTATCCTTTTCGCCAGCAATGGCTTTGGACTCAGTGATGCATTTATTTCTTATATAAACACGAAACTTTCATTTACTAAGCGTCAGTTCAAGTTCATCCGTGCACTTGAACGCCTGAAGATGCTGAAAGGCGAAACCCGGGTCGTCTCTGTCCTGACTGAAATCTGTGAGAATGTACATAGTTTGAACGATTCAAATTTGAATGAAACGTAATTTTGAATTGCTGAATTTGTTTTATTTTTCTTTGTTTTGAAAAACTTGCCTAAAAGAAGTTAGCCAATTTGCCAAATATTACACATGAAACAAGATAAAAACAAACTCTATTGAGTACATTTTTTTGGATACCTACAATATGCCTTTATAATAAAGGTAATGCTTCGATACGTTTCTGAGTATATTAAAAATTGCGAACAAAGAGAGTTGAAAAAAAATATAGCACGATATTTTTTCTAATCCTATCAGCTGTGCGATGATGTCTGTGGATAGCATGGCCTGAAGTGTCAGGTTTGCAGACCCAGAATCATCACCGCATGACTGTACATTGTTTGGTCCAATATTATGTTGGATCTTTTAGCTTTTTGTGGTATTATGTGTAATGCTTATACGGGTAGATGTTGCCATTAAATTCAATGTATAGGCTTTTTTGTAATTTGATATTTGAAAGTACAGTTTAAGTAATGATGATTTTCAATTCAAACGAAAAATATACTATTATTATTGGACAGTACCTGAAAATATAATAAAAAGATATATATAAAAGTGGTAATTAAATGTTGAAAGCAGTAAGCAAATTGCTTTTTGTGTCTTAATGGTAACTTAAGGTTAGATTAAGTTTTAAAATATTATATATCAATAACCGCTTAATTACGTGATAAACTACGTAAATAGTGGTAATTTTTGTTTATAACTGACCAAAAAATGTATGTGGTTTCGAGCTACCCTGACGCATATCCGATCCTACAACCTAGTTATAAAAAAAGTGATTAGCCAACTATGTAGTTGTCTTTTTTTAGACGTATCTCTTTATGTGATCAAGTTAGTAGGAAATTTGATCTATCGATCAAACGGGTCTGCGTTCAAGTCCAATTGTGGTCATTGACAAATTATGATTTTTAAATTTATGCTCAAAAAATTGGACATGGGTTCATTTTGTTTTCTTTTGGACATGGGTTTTCTAGTTCTCATTTCTAGTAATGAGATTAAATAACACACCATTACACACTAGTACAGGGATGGCAAACCTTTTTGGGTCCGCGTGTCAACAATCTTCAAATATTATTTCTCGATTGTGTGGCGTGCCCGAGCAGTAAAAAAAATAACAACATAGAAAAAATAAAAAAATGTTTTTTTGAACGATTGTCGTTTACCTTGGGAAACATTAGAAAATTAAAAAAACGGAATAAATTAAAAATTCACGGATTATTTAATCAACACTTCTGAACTTGGAAATCGTTCGCGTGCCATCTAATTTATCAAACGTGCCACCTCGGGCACGCGTGCCGTAGGTTCGCCATCCCTGGTCTAGTAGGTAAGAGCTTGTTCTACTAACCAAATGGGTCCGGGTTCGATTCCCGGTAAAGTCAATGTCAAATTTAATTTATTCAATTTGAATTTGGGATACAAGACGTGAGTGTTTGTGATGTCGATTTAAATCGAGTTTATCTCGAGTGACCTACAATAAATTCTCTATTTCTCTATTTCGAGTATTTCTCGTATGATCTTTCAACTGTAAAATATTTGGCGTATTACAATTCTTCTTTTATTTTAAATGTTGTTCTAAAAAAAAAATGAAATACTGCGCTGGGAAATTATGTATATGCTGATCATTGGTAGCTGATATGTTTGAAAAAAATATTAGTTATAATGACATAATAACAAACAAAAAAACAGTCACATTTATTAATATTTTCTGCTATTTTTTGTTCCTAAATAGGCTACAAAACTTGTTACGTAATGGAGTTTAAAAAAATCTAAAAACTTTCAAGATTAGTATCAATGTCAGTAGTTTTTAAAAGAAACGATTATTTAGTATGAGCCGATGATTTCAATACGTCTTCAAGTATCGAAAAGTAAGGCCGTATCACATTTCTACCGGTTAATAGAAAATCCAAGAGTTAATTTACCGTTTTATGGTAATACGTTGTATTAAACAAATATATATTTTAATGTCGTGTGTAGTAACAGGGGCGCATCGTCAAAAATAGTATTTAATTTATAAATATAATAATATAAAAAATTATCATGACATTACAACTCACTTTGGATAAAAATAAACAGTTTTCTCCTGGGTAACTTTTATGTCGTGTAAATCATATTTGATTATAACAGCCTTTTTTTTGGTACCGTATAAGACTGAATAAATTTGGTGTAATAAATATATTTGATATCTTCTTAATAATAATTTCTTCGTTTTGATGATAAAGATGCTCAGAAAATTATAAGATCAAAGCAAATTTTTTTTTCAAAATACTATCAAACTGGGCAGAGAAAAAGTGCAAGCTTAAAATTTATATTTGCTTTGTAAATTATTGTCAGATGAGAAAGTCAAATTAAGAATTTTATAATTATAATTTAGCCTTTGCAAAACAGTGGTAACAGCTGTCCGTAACGATGAAAAGTCGATCAATTGGCTGACTCAGTACCAGAAATGGCAATCAATTCACATTATAAAAATCTGCAATTTCGGAAGGACACGTGTTCAATCAGGAACAAGGGATAAAAATGTTACACCCAAATACGGACAGTCATAAGCTCTTTTTCCAAGAAATTTTGGAAATAAATAGAGCACAGCTGCAAAGTCTTCCGATTTTAAATGGAATATCAAACTTTCCGGCATCTCCACTTCTATACCCTATATAATCATAAAATCATATAATCATAAAACCTTTGCCGAATATAATTCTTGAAACTACTTACTACTCAAATCTGTTGGCATTCCCATGAGCTTATCCTTTTCGCCAGCAATGGCTTTGGACTCAGCGATGCATTTATTTCTTATATAAACACGAAACTTTCATTTACTAAACGTCAGTTCAAGTTCATCCGTGCACTTGAATGCCTGAAGATGCCGAAAGGCGAAACCCGGGTCGTTAGTGACAAAATCTGTGAGAATGTACATAGTTTGAACGATTCAAATTTAATAATACGAAATTCAAGAAGGATAAAATTTTCGATATATATTTAAAACTTCGCTGTTATGTAAATTTTGTAATTGTAGCTTAAGCTAAATTGAATCTTATTTTTTATTTTATCCTTTCCAGATTGAAGTATATGGATTTCTAAAACAGCATCTCAACAGAAGTTATTTTGAAGAAAATGTTAAATATTCAGGATGAGGACGATACTATAAAAGAGATAGTGGTGGGTTAAACTTTCCTTAAAGTCCTGTTTTCAGGATGGGATATCTGAGAAAAAAACATAAAACCATGACGTGTAGACTATTTAAATATTAAACTCTGTTTTGTCATAAATGATCATATTATCATTGATAATCTTTTGCAAGTGAGTAATTGAAAGGCTTAAAACATGTTTAATTTAATTATTTAATTTGAAGAGAAAAAAGGCACAAATTAATAAATAATAAAAAGCTATATATTTTACGGGTCTGTTCCTAAAGCACCCACCTGTGGTTTAATGAATAGTTGATTCAGGTACCTACTAAGTTTTTCAATGTAGATTGTAGTCTTGTGGACGATAAACAGTGAAATCGATCCATGGCGACCGGCTCAATCAAAGGCTCCCAAATGTGCCGCTTTTTCGGAGTGATTACCTGCTCAAGTATCCGATGTCGCCAGATAGGCACAGACTTTGAGAAGCACCGATGCGTGAATTCGTATACAAGATTAGATCAAAGTTTGCTTTATAAAACCGATAATATTTTTTTAATTAAATTATTTTTTGTCAGACAAATATTATATTAAAATTATCAAATTGCAAAGAACACAATAATGATTGCAATTACAGAAAATCATGGTGTTTTTCAGTACTAGAATACTGGTATTAAAATTGCAAAAATCACGATATTTTTCATGAACTTAAGCCAAATTTTAAATGTATAAGAACTATCACATATTTAACTAACTTTTTTTAAGATGAATCGAAATATTTATATTTGCGAAGAGAAAATATATCAATATTGACAGGTTTCAGAATTGATGAGACTTTCAATAAAGTATATTATTTAATTATATTTTTTTGATGGCCTCTCATATGATATTTGAAAATATTAACATTGATTTAGATAGTAGGTGCATTTAATAATTGATTAATTAAAGTAGTCTTAAATCTTTTTTATACAAAAATTTATGAATAATTGCAAAACCAGTTTTAAGCATTTATACCATTGCAAAATACAAATTGCAGACTATTTTTATGTAAAATTCAGCAAACATGTTTCAGCACTTCTCCCAAAATATTAATATTTTGTATTTCATTTGTACGAGAAAATATAATGTATTTTATTTTGCTTGGTTGGCCTGTTTTGTCATTGTTTATTTTATCATGTTTTGTCCGATTAGCAATTTAAAGATTTTGTAGTCAAAAACTTTTCCCCAGTAGTGTAAACGCACCGAAAACTGTTCTTTTGTATTGAAAATTTTATGATATAAAAACTTTTTTATATAAATGTAAGGTTTTTTAGAAATATTTTTGTATTTTTAAAAGAATTTGATGCACTTGTATGTTTTGTTATATATATATATATATTAAATTCTGCTTGAAAAGCTTGCAAATGTATTGCGGTTAGCCATTGAAAACAAATAGATAAATGATAAAATCGAAACAAAGTTCTGTTAATCGTATGCGTTTGACAGATTTAACATTCCTGCAATTATTACATTTTAATTATAATACCAACTGTAAAACCAAATACAAAAATCATGTTGGGTACTATAAACTACTCTTATAAGTAAATTGGATCTAAATTAATTTGAGAATAGCTCCGATGGAATAATACCAACATCTGATAGTATGGAATGACTCTTGTATAGAGACACATAATTCTTCACCGACTCTCATTGGCTTATACATGAATTAGCGCAGTTTAATTCGATAATTAAACTTTTATTAACCGTATTAAGCCATTATTATCTTTTTGAAAAAGAAGGGGGTTCCGGTCATGCAAAGGACGGCGAAGAGGGGGGGGGGGGGAGAGCATTATCCGGGACATTTGATATCGTATGATTATTTATAAATTAACAACGAATTACTGGCAATTACTGAGACGGGCGTGTTATGTCTGTCGCAGGATGCGAGTGACATTTTGCATCGAGAATTGCCATTGGGTAGCCGTTTGCTACGTCGCCGCTTATTATGCGAAGCTTTGTGTATCGAATATCAAAAGATCAAGGTATCATTAGCGAGTGGATGAAGAACGACAGTCGACATACTGAGTGTGTAGGACGATGTGAATAGTAACATACTGAGAAAAATCCAACGATGTGGTATTGACGCGGTTAATTATCATTCCTGTACTATTCAATTTCACGTTCAGCTTCATTGACCAAAATACTCACTAGGGTCATTTATCCCGGGATCCAATTTTGATAAGATCGGACAATTCAAGATAAGAACTGAAAAATTCTCCAAAAGTTTTTGAAAAAAAAAAATGATATCCTCTGGCGAGTTAAAAACAGGTCCTGCATTTTTTTTCCATATTGTTAATTCCTGGGTTTTTTAAATTTGTCCGCGGGCACAAAATCCCAAAAACCCAATAGTTGAGAATCTCAAATTTCTCCAAGTATCTCAAAAAATTGTGACACGATTTTATGGTGAATGATCAATTCTAAGGATTCTAAGAATTCCGGGTTTGGGAAAATTGTCAATCCCGGTTTAACAAAAAGGGTTCGAGATGAAATTGCTTCAAATGACAAGCATTTTATTCAATTTTACAAGATCTATATCTTACTCATATTAAAATCATCGCACATGGTTTGGCAACTGATGATTTATTTACCCAGATTTTTAGATTTAGATTGACTTAAATAAAATATCACACAGAAATCGTTGTCACAAGAAAACTTTAAAAAAATCATACGAACTACTGAAAACCTCATCACGAACTATGAGTTTTTCATGAGTGACGGTTTGGCAACAGCCAGTGTTTTTACTAAATAAAACATTAATCATCTGTTAAAAATCTCAAGTCTAATAATGTAATCAAGGCCGAGTAAAAATAATAAATAAAACAAAGAAAAAGCTCTTTCTATTGAAATAAAAACAAGAAAGTCTAGTAGATAGCATATTTGCATAATTTTAGAATAATTGCATAGTAAATAGAAATAATTTAAATCTGTGATGTATCATTCTTATAAACATAATAATGACTTTACACCATGCTAACAATCCACTTGGTATTATCTATCCTCCTGTTAGATATCTCAATTCACACACTCGAAGCTTTTTAGAGCTTCCAGACACGCAGTCTGTAATTCCACGAGGTGTTTGTTCCAGGTTTATCGCTTTTATCAGGTGCGAGGTAAGATATCTATCAAAAGCGATAAATAAGGCTTGTCTCGTGTGATTATCTTTTGGCAAAATCGGCGAATAATTCCACGCCAGACATTTGGTCTGCTGATGATATTATTACTCAGAAGGGTGGACAAGCTAGCTTATTAAAATTATTAAAAGGTTGTGTACTGAATTGAATATTAAATGTATTATTGATCAAAACAATTTGTTGAAAATTACAATGATAAAAATCTTGTTTTGAGGTAATTGTCTTTTTCAATAATCATTAAATTTTAATATCTATATTTGTGCACAGTAAAAATTACTTTTCGTTCCAACTTCTTCATAAAAATCGATTATTATTAATGAAGTCAAACCGCATATTTAAAAACGTTAAGTTATTAAATTTCTTCCCTATTTTAGAAAGCATGTAAAATGTCTGGGTCTGAGTTGTTAATAACATTTAACACACAAAATTGAAGTTTATCTTCAAACTATTTGCAAATTAAATATGCCAACATTTTTTTTACTTAATTTATAATCAATAAATTATTAAAAAAAACACTCCAGAAGCAATATATCGTCAAATAATATAAGTTAGTAAGTATCACTTTGATAGTTCTGAGGAAAGATCAAATTAATTTTTTTAGCTTTTTTGATAAAGCTTCTAGCCTTGATAATTAACGTTACATTGATAATAATAATGTCAAGATTTATTCCAACCTGACACAAAAAAAAAGATAAGGAAATAATTAGCAGGGACAATTACCTGACTTTAAATCTATATTAATAAAGATTATTAATAAAAAAAAAAAATGTCTAACTGGTACATTAAATGCACGAACTAATTTGTTCCAGACAAAGTATTGATATCCAAGAAACTCTTTGTGTACTTAACAACCTTTGGCAGTCCAGTACCAATAAATGTTTTTTTTGTGCATATATTAAATTAATCAATGTTTATTTAATCATTGTTTTGAGCGGCCGTCTTAAATTCAGTGCTGGATGAATACTGTCACACACATAAAACAATGTTTGAATAAGATTAATTAAAGTTAATATAAACTGTTAAGCATTATGTTATTGTCGAGACCAACGTTTTATAATAGAAGCTGTCATACCCTCATATAAAGACTTTAAAAGAATCCTTTTCAATGTTGATACCTATTTGCTTTCGTAGATAAGTCATCATCAAAAGCTAATCAAGTTTCGTATCTATTACTGTTAGTTAATACGATAAAACAGATATCTTCTCGGTCCACAGAATCCCTAAAGCATTACATAAATAAATAAATTGGACTACGTTTTACATGAACGTACATCCTAATAACAAATTAATGTATGGTTGTCTCTGCGAAAGTGAGCTATTTAAAAAACACTATTATTTTATAGCTGTTTATAGCAGTTATAAAAATCCAGTTTGAGATACAAAAAATACCCAGAGATTTTTCTCACCTGTTGTTGTACGTCATGTGCAGTGTTGAAGAAAAAACTTTGTACTACAACTAAGTTTTCCGGATTTTCAAAAGTAATAAATCTTTCTTTAAATTTATTTTTGATGGCTTAAAATTATAAAAAAATAATTTAAAAAAGCTTTTATTACAAAAAATAGTTATCTGTTATGCAACGGATCACACATTTAAAGGACGTTTCATTACATACATTTTATATTTGAAATGTTTTCTCGGCCAATTTATTTGTTGCTAAGAAATAACAATTAGGTAAAAAGTATTTAATTCTGCAAGAACAATTTAATTGAAGTAGCGGTAATGCTATGCTATGTCGACATACATAGTTATCAACTTTAATTTTGCATTAAATTTGTTAAATTAAGTACAATTAACTGTTGTATTAAAGAAACACTCAAATATTTGTTTGTAGTGTTGTTAATGTTTCATTAAAAATAACTCTTATTCATTACATCTATTGGCTAATTATCAATTTTCTTTTTTTATTAATAGAGATTTAATCAAAATTGCTTGAATTTATCTGAATAATTAAGATACGAGCTGTACATAAATGATACGTAATAAATATTCTAACTTGTCAAAGAAATGATTTCATAAAAAACTATTTTCAAGATAAAGCGATCTCTTTTCGTGGATAGAATTTCATATTACAATGTTAGTTCCGGTACAGTGTATACTGTGGTCGCCGTAGGGCTTTTGGTATTATTTGGTGACAGTGTGTTTAGTATTGGCATCATGATTTTTTGAATCTGTTATATTATTTTTTTCTTATTTATTTTACAATTTTTGTTTAAATGCTTTTGGTTTTTTTTTTATAATTTTAAGCAATTATATTTTTTTTTATCCATTTACCTTTTATTTTACTATGTATAATTTAATAATATGCACCAAGAAAAACCAATTATTTCTGTCATTGAAACTTACTCAGCAAATTTAGTAGATATATATTTTTTTAAATATTTTTTTTCTGCTGACGTTACAAAAATGAGTAAAATTATGCCATATAAAACATTTATTTTATTTGAAAGTTTGTATTTGATTAAGTAACATAAATATTTTTGGGAAACAGTTTTTTTAGTAAAGAATATTATAGGAAGGGTGTTGTTTTATTTGGTTTCAACTTATCGTGGCCGTAAAGCAATTTGTACGAATTATTCGTCAGACTGAGCTGGCCATGTATCTACGCCACTAAGCCCTCTACGAAGAGCTACAATATTGCTACACATATTCTAGTTTAAACGCTGAGAGGTGGTTCTAAAAAATGTGCATTTTACATTAAAAATATATTGTATAGTTATTTTACCGAAGAATAAAATATTGTAATTAACTGTTATTAAGCACTGAAACTTTGCGTTGCGTAAGAAGCTTTTCTAAGTAATCAGAAGGTTAAAACCATATTAGGGTCTATAAAAAATAAATAGTCTTTTTTTCACTTTTCTTCACGGGCTGAGCTCAATTATTTTTTTAGAAAAAGAAAATTCACAACAACAAAAAATATTCCGTCCCATGTGAATCGTATTAAAACGTGATAAAGGATTTCAACAGAAGTTTTTTTACGAGAGTTGGTTATAATTCATTCGCTTAAGTTGAGTAACTGAGTAACAAGAAGTAGAAAAACATCTCTATAAACTCTAATAGAAGCCAACATGATTAACTTTAAAAGCGGTCACGGCTTAAAGTAAATAAAGATACTGCCTAGCCTAGTTAAAATAATTAAATAATCACACTCCTTCCTTTGATATATTATGTTTTACCTGTTTATATTTAAAAAAAAAACAAAAGTGACCATCAAATAATTAAATTGATATCACTGACGATTACTTGATAACCGTATGAGTCTTTCATATAGGTTCATATTTGATTCTACTGATTGACAATACATAACGAAAATAAATGCGTGCAAAAACAGAAGTCACCTCTCTTGGAAAACGCTACTATATTTTATTGGACGTATTGTTACGCAAATACGCCATTCCTGCTTGAAGTTGCATCGCTTTTGTACCGCAAATTCAATTGGGGTTGCCAAACCAAAATAATCGTCGGACATACATAAATTCCCTACGCGAGCTTAACCCTTTCGCAAAGCGATACAGATTAATTTAACGAGCTCACAGAGTCGTCCTTCAAAACGATTTACACACATTTATCTCGTCGACTCTTGTGATTTAAATCATAAGTAATTTGTAGTGGATTCAATTTATATATTTATCAACATAAAATTGTCTTTAAAAAATACAGTTATTGTTCATCTTCAGTATTTTTTTTACAACAGATAAAAAAAGTTTTTAACTCTCCGTCACACACAAGTTTACTATTTCAGCTTGATATGCCATTCCTTGTAAAAGCTACAGTTAAATTAACTTCACTTTATTCAAAATTATAATAATTTGTTGCATATAATAAATTAAAAATTAAAAATAATGAATAATTTATAAAACAAGCAGGATAGTAATATTATATGTTGGACGAAAATGTTATAACGTTAAGCAGTGGCGGATTATCCCATAAGCGCTAGAGGCGCGCGCTTGGGGCCTCCAAATCTGGGGGGCCTCAAAGATAGCATATATTATATATAAAATCTTACATTTTAATTTCAGTTTTCAATATTCATTATTATTCTACGAAGAAGTTTGCAGCACTTTTATGTTATTCGAAAAGCAGGGCCTCCAAAATTTATTGCGCCTATGGCCTCAAAAGTGCTTAATCCGCCACTGACGTTAAGACACGACTACACAAAAACAATAAATTATAAATTATCTAAATTATTAAGCAAAATTGTGTATGATTTCTGATGAAAAATGTGAAACTAACAAAAGATTGTGTATTAAGAATTGTCAGTTTACAATTTATTCTAATTATTATCAATTTTCCCGGATCCTATGGCGCAGCGGCAAGCGTTGTTTATTATTTATTCACGGATTCGAGTCCCAGTACAAACAGAATTTTCGATCGATTTATCGATTACTGTTCAAATGCATGGGTGTTGTGATGTCTAAGAAATTCCCTCCCACCCTTTTCCGAACCTTTAATAACTGGGCGTAGCGAGAGAGATTAGTTAATCACTAGTCTTGTACAAGCTTGATCTTTCTATTCCTATTACTGTCTTTGAAAAAGAGAGGTTTAGCGACTTAATAACAAACAGTTCTCGTAAGAAAAAAAGTTTGTTGAGATACCTCTATTAGGAGGCCATTTGCTCCAAATTGGGAGCGGGCATGGATTTAAAAAAATATATCAATTTGTACTATTTGTGGATGTAAACTAAAAGTATAAGCTTTGGTCAGTATAATAAGATTGAATAATAATAAAAAAATGTGTTTAAGTTTGGCATGCGTTTATCAGTTGATTAAGAGCATAAAGGGTCAAATGGTATGATAGAAAAATATGTGCTGGTTCTTTTTCTATCGCGGTGCATGTCGTTCGACTCACTCGACGATCGTCGTAGGCAACGAGTCGTTTATGCGGCGGGAAATGAGATAGGGAGCCGTGGGCGGATTGGCTACGGATAAGTTTGCTTGGGCGGGATTCTGCACGAGAAGATTTTATAGACAATTTTTAGAGATTTCCGATGGAACCAATGTAAACATACGTATCGTGTAAGAACTATTTACTTATATATCGTAATGAAAATAAAACACTATTATTTATTTATTTATTTATTGTTGAAAATTAAAAGTACAGTACATTACATAGCAGCTAATGCCAATTCGCCATGTACTTGACAAATATAATGAGACAAAATATAAAATAAAATTACATAATACATCAAAATCAACATTTAACAAACAGTTCACAAATACTTTCACTAAAAATGTCCACTTTTCTAGGCAAAGTGTTGATCAATCGAACGGCCCTTGGAGCTGGTGACTAATACCTCCTAAGCGAGGTATAAGTTTTTAGAAATATAAGTTTTTGCTCATAGTTTCGCCCACGTAAGAATAAATTAAATAGAAATAAAATAAATTATGTATTGACACACAAGAAATTTGATGAAAATCTCTTGGTACGTTGGTTCAGATTGAAATCTGATAAAAAAATCTTTAACTGAATATTTATTCCTGTCAGTTACAATGGCGTAGTGGTTAGCGTTGTGTGCTTCCGTGCCGGACTTTACGGGTTCGAGTCTCAGAACGAACAGCATTTTTTCGATCGATTTATCAATTTCTGTTCGTAGGCATGAGCGTTTGTGATATCTTAAAATTCCCTCTCACTTTTTCAGTCCTCCAATAACTGTGCGTAACGAAAGCGATTAGTTAATCACTATTCCTGTCCTAGCTTTGTTCTTTTACTTCTACTACTCTCTTCGGAAAAGAAAGGTTAAGCGACTGAGTAACAAACAGTTTTAGTAGAAAAACTTCTGTTTAGATACCTCCATAAGGAAGCAATATGCTCCCTATTAGAAGCGGAAATGCAATTCAAATCACTTTTTTAATATAAAATTAATTATCTATATATTATATTTTGTCAGCTAAAATCACATTAGTTTCAATGCACTTATTACTGATATTACTGATGAACACCCCAACTTACTCACCTTTATTAATTATTGAAATTTAATATTTCACTAAACTCGTTGTTAATATATTGTCAACAGTAAATATTTAAAAAAAAACTACATTTTCATTCCATCGTATTAATTAATTTCGTTTATATTTGAAGACACTGAAATATATCTTGTTCTATCCACATTATACAAAAATCACTTTAGACATCGGTATAATAACTTTGTTGGGAGCAAACATAACATCACAAAAAGGGGAAGCATTAATCCAGTAACACTGATTATTTTATTATTGGGTTAGATGGAAATCCTTTGGACTTCCCCTCGCCTTGAAGTCTATATCTCTAAATTGCAAAATAGCTGCCGATTGGCCTAAAAATAATAACCGAAATTCAGTAGGAAATTCAAAAATATATATTTAATTAAAGCTTATAGTATTGTTTAATAAAAAAAATAAAAGATTTTTAGTACTTTTTCCACATAAAATTTATTAGATCAGGACCGGTTTCGCTCATCGCGAGCATTATCAACTGTTAAGAAAAATATATAAACAGTGATATTTATACAAATTTAAATTGAAATAAAAAGGTGTAAGCAACTATTAATAATTTAATAAAAAATAAGACCAAAATTTACAATGTTATAATGGTACAGAACATTCAAAATTTGTTTAATTAATCTTATGTTATTGTTCGCTTTACGACATCAAGATAGTTTGCATTGATATGAAATTAACCCAGATATCACATTAACTAACTTTTAAAAAAGAGAACTTTGATAAAATACTAAAAAAATAAGTAGAACTCAAGGGTGATATTTCATTCAACGAACAGTGTTGCAGAAAAAGAAAAAAATTATCTCGAATGCGAACATCAATATATGTCATTTTTTTCGTTCGGAAATATAATTTATCTTTCGGCACTTTTAATACACGGTGTATTTGTCGAAACAAAGCAAACACAGAGGCGCCCGAAAAGAACGTCAAAATAAAAAGAAAAACAAATAAAATATTCAACTTCTTAAGCAGATTTTCCGTTTGCAAGAGTTAATTTTTTGCCTGATTTAACACCAGGTCTTCGCTTCTATGAGAGTTAACTTAGTTAGGAATATCTGCAGAGTGGATAGGGAACTTTTGTTACCGGAACAGAGCGCAGAAATTGGATTTGCACTGCAAAAAAAACCGTCTACTTGCATCTGAGTTTTACAAAGTATAATGAAAATATTTCATTATTTAACGTGCTGTGAAAGTTTTTTAAGTCATTTTTCCTTTAAGCATTAATTAAGTTGACATATAAAACTGCATGAACTAAGTTAAAATAAAAAAAAAACAATAACAAATCGTTGGTTTAGATTGTAAAATTAATTCTTCTAATTTTGATACATTAAATTTATTTTTAGTAAATGTAATAACTTAAAACATTACGGTAATTCTATGAACGCCTACTTATGCATTGAATTTTGAAAATGAATTGCACTAATACGAAGTTTTAGTACTATAAAGTATTTCGCATAATTTATCAGTGATCTTCGTCGTAACTTGTGATTTATTGCGAAAATCAATTCGTAAAATAAATATTTTATATCATTTCGTAGCATGTTTTTATCACAAATTAACCAATGTGTAGTTATCACATTAAATTATATTTTGCCAATCGTGTAGCTGCTTTGAAACGAAGGCTAGAGTCTACAGCACAATTGAGTAAAACAAAAATCTTACTCAATTGTGAGGTCAAAGGTTTGAATCCTTGGACGTCTGCAATGTTTTCATCTTATCTCAACCATTCTATCTTATATTAACAGCAACAACTTATCAATTATTACCAATACTCAAACCTTTTTTTATTACCATATATATCTGAAAATATATTACTTCTAACAATTTCATTGTAAAATCTTCAAATGCTCCGTCAAAAGCCTTAAACGTTTTTAAAATCCTAATAACACAGCAAATTTTCTGTGGTGATATTATTTAGAATAAACTGCGCACAATTTTTTTTATCAGTTTCTAAAATTTAATATTCATTCATTAGGAAACTAAATAACTAATACTTTATGTATTGTTATGTAGTTTCATTGCATATTTTCATCAAAGACTGTACGATCAAGTTATCAAAAATACATTAATTGGTTACTCACGCAAGAATAATTTGTAGCTAAAGAAACTTTGATTTGAATCAATACAAGATATTGATTTTTCAAGGGGAGAGTTGAAAAGCTCTTAAAACAAAAAATCAAGGGTGAGAACCACTTCCAAACTGATGTTCATTTAAATACAAACCTTCCTTTAGGTATAAAAGTATTTATTTTATTTGAAAAGGTATACTAACATTAATTTTGAAGTTACCTTTTGAAATGTCATAGATATTTTGTACCCGTGTGAACTACGTGTAAGTTTTTTATTGTATGTTTTTATTTTAAATACAAATTCTATAGCGACAAACTAACATTGAGTTTTGATTACATTGTATTAACAGCGTTATAATTTAAAAGAAAGCATGGTAGTAATGATATGCTTTTTTTTAGTTAAATTAAATAATCCGTACTTTTTCAATTGTATAAAAGTCCAATTTATTAATCTATGGCCGCTCCAAATGTGACGCATATGTTCTTTGAATGAAGGCATCTTAACAGAAAGTTTTCTACAAAAACTATATGTTACTCAGTTATTTAACCTCTCTTTTTCTAAGAGAGTAGAGTAGTATTCGTTACATCAGAATAAGAAAGGTGGCAAGACATTCTTAGAAATTACAGAGACCCATGTCTGATAAAAAAAATGCTGTTCGTACTGGGACTTGAACCCGTGAGATCTCTCACGGTAGACAACGACGTTGACCACTGCGCCACGGATCTGACGCATCCATAAAAAAAAATCTTTCCATATGGCCAAATTAAAACCATTTAACTTATTAGTTGTAAAGCAACTTTTCATCGATATTATTTATAACAACTAGACAGAAATTGAAATAAGATTTCAAATGTAAAATAATTATCACATGTCATAAAAATACACCAATTCAGTTACAAGTATTTCTCGTAGCTAAAAATCACGACTTTCCAAAGTAGTTACATATCCATAACAAATGTAAAGTCTTTGGCCATTTCAATCGACGAAGTTAATGAATCGGAATATACGTTTATTTGAAGACTCTTGATAAAGCAGCGCAAAAGCTCAACCCCAATTTTATACACGGCACATGTATTATGCAACATCAAAAGCTTATTTTTACTTCATACGTTTAGGGGTGAGACGGCTATTAGCCTCGAGAAAGCGACAGTTGATTTCTACAATAACATTATGTATTTGAATTATTTTTTGTAATTTAAAATAAAACAGTAAAAATGTTATAGTTGCAGTTACGTCGTTGGCTTTCATGCCGGACCTCACGGACACGAACCCAAGTACGAACCGCATTTTTTCAATCGATTTATCAACTTCTGTTTGAATGCATAGATGTTTGTGATGTCTCCTGTCGAATTTCTCCCATCCTTCCAATCTTAAAACAACGAGGCTAGTTCTGTCGTAACCCTATCATTTTTATCTCTTCTTTCTTAAAAAAAGAAGGGTTGAGATACTGAGTAACACGCAGTTCTCGTAGAAAAATTCGTTAGAAGGCCTCATGTCTCTCATTGGGAGTGTCCGTGGATTAAAAAAAAATATCTAAGATCAGGCAATGGAGACTTATTATTATTTTTTTGCTTGTGTGTGATAAAAAAGATTTACAAACTTTAACAAATTCTATGTAAATCGACACTGGTGATGAAGATTCATAAACACACTAACAAAAACTGTGCTCTGTTTCGATTTTATAATCCTCTCTTTGCTTCCATTAAAAAGGAAAAATCCCAATCTGATTGATTGCAACTCATTAGTATCATTATTTTTTTGCTTTATTTCGATTCTACACCCCCCTCCTTGCTCCTCTTAAAAGGAAAAAAAAAACCCAAAACAAATTTTGTAATTTCATAATTTTAAAATGTTAGAATCAATCTTGCTTCATTACTTAAGCAAACTTTGCGATAGTAAGTCTGAAGATGCCTCTGAAAGAGGCGAAACACGTGTCACAGTTAGTAACACAATACGTGGAATAATGAAAGTTAATTTAAATTATCTAACAAAAAACATATTTAAATGTCTTCAACAAGCGCATATTTCAGGAGATGTTGCCAAAGAATAAAATCATACCTTTCTATCATTCGTGAAAACATGGTTTCTTCTTTGAAAATAAAGAGTCTCATTTTTCTACCTTCCTTGTAATATTCTACGCAATTCTATGAACGAATTTTCGTTACTAACACTCGACGTATATCATTCTCTTGGGAAAAAGGAAAAGTTAAGCAACTGATTATCACACAGTTTTCATAAAAATACTTCAGTTGAGATAAACTCCATTGCGAGTTCATATATAATACTTCACATTGGGAGCAGACACAGTTGTAATGAACAAACTATAGTAGAGTTGTAATAACATGATTATTTGATATTTTGAATATTATTTTTACAATATCAACAATACAATATTATTTTTACCTTCAAATAGTTTGATAAATAACTTTTTCGAGTTCCGGCATCTTTTAAAGATATACATATAATACTATCAACAACAAAAGAGCATTTTAAAATTCCGATTTAATTTGGCGAGATTTATGAGTAGTATATTGTTAGGTAAAACAATATCTTCAAGTTCATTCAAATACGCGATTGAGTAGGTATACGTTACATAAATGATACGGAGAAAGTCGTTAAGTGGTTATAAGTTGAATACTTTCACACACCAATTGCAAACTGATTCTCACAGTGTACATAAAAAAAAATATATTAAAAAGTACGCTGCCAAATAATTGGACAGTCCAATAATTGATTGAATTAATTGAAGCGAGATTTATATTAAATTTCGCAATTCAATTGTGACATGGTGTATGCAGGGCCGGCGCTACCATACAGGCGAAATAGGCAATCGCCTAGGCCGCAAATCATTAAGGGGCGCATAAATTGAGTAATGAAATTATTTTTATATTCTAATAACAAATAATTGTTTATACTTGTATCTGTTCGTTATAATTATGTATCGTATTCTATATACTTCGAAAAATGTAGGTTGAGCGACTGACTAACAAACAGTTCTCGTAAAAAAACTTATTTTGAGATACCTCCCTTAGGAGGCCATATGATTCACATTGAGAGCGGACATGCATATAAAAAAAATCCACAGTTTGTTAAAAATGGGGCGCACCAATAACCGTTGCCTAGAGCGCCAAATAACCTCGCGCCGGTACTGGGTGTATGTATAAGTTATCATTGATGCCTGTAATATTCTGTAAAATTTGACTTATGCTTATATTTGTTTAAAAAAAATATATGTTTATTATTTTAACATTAATTTTCGACACCGATTATTAAAAAAAAAACAATTCTGTTAGGTATTCTTCATAATGCTTCAACAGTCGAAGTTGAGAGGTACGCATTTAATTAAGAAGCATCAAACGTACTTTCTCGACGTTATTATTAAATTTGTTATTCTACTTGTTGTGTAACTAAAAATGCAGATTATTGATGTTATTTTTCGAAAGACTCTCGGATACTTAACCTTTCATATAAAAAAAGAAAATTCTGTGATTCTACTTGTTGTGTCATTAATAATGAACGCTTTTCTTCTCACTAAAGAAAATACGTTTTTACAGATGAATGATATTTTTTTTTTAACTTCCAAAGTAAGTAATATTTTACTTATTTTGCGTTATTTTTATTTTTAACTCTTCCTTTACTATGCAAAAAAAAAAGCACAAGCTTCTGAGCTGTGTATCCGTTACACATCAGCCGAACAGGAGTGAATCATGACAATTATATGTAGTACTACTGTAGTAGCGTTATATAATTGTCATGATTCACTCCCGTTTGACTGTTGTGTAACGGATACACAGCTCAGGAGCTTGTGATTTTTTTGCATAGTAAGGGAAAGGTTAAGATCGCTTATTCAGGTTTTGATTTTACAATATTTCAAAGTTGACGAAAATTTTCCCAACTTCCTTTGCTGTTTATCAATGATTTGAATTGATTGACTATATTAGGCGTTTTTATCTTTACACTACTGCGGAATCTGTTAGGCCGGTGTATATTGTTATACAATAAAATACGTAGATTATAGTTGTCTTAGTATGTTTCAGAAAAGTGTACCTCCCCCAGATTTACAACACCAATGTTTTCTTTACCAAAGTAATCTCATTGTAATAATAATCGTAACCCACCACCTCTGTTTTTTCTGTGGGAGTGAGGGGTGCTTTCTTTGATCCTCGGCTGTTCGCGGCAGATTACCGCTAAAACACTTTCCGATCAAAACCACCTCCCGCGAGCTTTATCCGCGACGCGTTTCTAGCGAAAAGCCGTCGAGTATTTAACTAACTAAAGTTTATTTTAGTGAACACCTTAAAAGTGGTTTATTTTAGTAACTAAAAGTTATTTTTTTGGATGTATTATAGTTATTTAAAATATTTCGTTAAGTTTTAAACCATCTTATAAGAAATTCGTACTTTTCCGAAAAATCAGTAAGATTATAGCCGAGGATTTTAATAAAACACCATTAAAGGAATCATAAACTTAAATTGGATTTTTTTGTCGTTTTGTGACTTATATTATGATACCGTCCGCTGTGGTCTAGTTGGTTAAAGCCTGCTCTACCGATCAGGTAGGTCTGGGTTCAATTCCCGGTAAAGTAATTTAATTATTCTCCTCGAGAGACTTACAAAAATATATTCTCATCTTTCTTAAAAATATTTGGCGCATTGGCGTTAGCTGTATGCCAAATATTAAATATTAATAATTATCAGATAGAGAGATAAAAATGTGTCAAACATATTTTCGTAGTTAAGTTAATTCTTAATTCTTCTAGGCTAATTGCCTTGATTTTTTTTCAACTTTGTTTTGTATTTTAACAATACTATGATAAATAAACTTAAGTAATTTTCTGAAAAATTTCGGAAAATGTTTCGAACACATTCATTTACGTTATTTGAAAAAAATTAAGACCCCCTAGATTGCACAGTGGAAATGATTTATATAAAACATAAGTCATCTTTTCCATTTCAATAAAGGCTTATTTTCCCTTTAAAAAATATCGGAGCAAACTGCCATCGAATAATGCCTCGGATAAAGTTTCAAACGCGCTTTTTTAACCCCCCTGCGTTAGGAGTTAAAAAAACATCCCACCCCACTGTGTATAAGCCCGCGAATCTACAGTTAGAAAAATAAATATTACAGAATAACGGAAGGTAGTCAGATACAAAATTGTTTACTGCGATCATAAAAATGTCAAATTTCTTTTTCTGTAGCTTTTTTAAAATCAATGTCAGCTCCCAATATATAGCACGTGACCACTTAATGGAATTATCTCAACGGAAGTTGTCTATGACAACTATTTGCTACTCAGTGGCTCAACCTCTTCTTTTCAAAGAGAAGAATAAGAATAGATGGACAAAGCTAGACAGGATTAGTAGTTAACTAATCACTCTCGCTACATCCAGTTATCGAAGTATTAAAAGGTTTAGAGTTCATTTTTAGACGCCAGAAAGACCAAGATAAATCGATCGAAAAATGCTGTTTGTATTTGAACTTGAACCCGTAAAATCCGGCACGGAAGCGAAAAACACTAGCCACTGCACCATAAACCTGATACTCTAGTTCAGGCGTGGGGAACATGCGGCCTTTTGTCTACTCTAGTGCGGCCCTCTGGCCAATTCTGTAAATTCGTTAATTCCTGACATATTCTGACCGTAAATTCCTGTTTCCGACCAAAGATTCCCTAGTCAATGTTTACTGCGGCCTTATTTCGAATCAGAAAAATAAATGCGGCCTTTAGAGAAGAAAAGGTTCACCACCCTTGCTCTAGTTACTCAGTTATAATCATACAATATTTTGATATCTTAAGGGGTGCCACAAATTTTTTATATGTATTTTACCATTTCCTAAAAAGGTATATTGCCATATTATTTGTATGCAAACGGACAATTCATATGGCAGGAAATACGCTATATTACCAGAAAAGAACGGGACAAAACAATATAATCCTTGAAAGACGGACAATTTATTTAAATATTACATGAATAATCTTACTTCCCTTTGTTCAAGTTAACTGATGCTAAATATAAAAGTATTGATTTTTACACTGGATGAAATATTATCAACCAAATCCACCAGTGTCACGTTATACATAATTATGATTGAATATATTCTTAGTGCCTTAGCCAAACGGCTTGATGAAACCGTTTACATGTATATAAAAACAAGGTTCGTGAATCGATTCCTGGCAATTCGCATATTTTTACTGTAATTTGAAAGTTCTCTGTCCAAACAGCTCCGTTTTTTCTTTGTTTGTCTATGCCACCATAACAATTTGGTAACAATTAATAGATATACACTTTTTTATAAATATGAAACATTCTTTCGCTAACGTCATAATTTTATGGAATTTTTTCATATTTTCATAAAATTCCGATCATTTATAAATGTAAAGAATTTAAAAACAACGCAGCCCATTCGAAGGTATTAGCAAACTGAGAGGGTGGTTTCAACGCACTGTTTGTTGTTAAATTTAATCTTGAAGAGTCGCGGCCTTAAGTATCGGCAAATAAAGCCGTCTAGGGTGGAAGCGGGTATTCTTTATCGGCGAGGGGGTTGCAAGTGGAAGGCCACTTGATCCCTCGCGCCCCCTGTGTATTCCTGGCATTGTTTGCTTGTTGTCCCTCGCGACGTTACGCCACTGCTTTTAAAGGTTTATCCATCGGATCGCAAGTGTAATAATATATGACAGTTGTTTTTAAAAGCTTCTTTAGGAGTTTATTCACACTGTTTAAAGTTGTATATTTTTAAAGCGCTCTGACAGAACTTATAATTCTGCAACGCAACACTATTAGCTAGCATACTATTTCTTACCGCCATGGTTCATTTGGTAACACGCTTTGTTTATGTGATACAGCTCATGGCTTGAATCCTTATATAGGTAATGTTTACAAATGCGTTAACTTATAAACTTAATACATCTTGCCATAATAAGTGGTTATAAATACGAGACAATGCAATGTGAAGCTATTGTTCATTGTTAAATATTCATACTTTTGTAAATTATGAGATAATCGATCGATTAAAACCGATTCCAATTATCTATTTAGCATTTAAAAAAATACATTTAGCCTAGTGCATAGATAAGTATAATGTTTTTTTATTAAAATATATGGACCCTCTAAAGGTAAAGTGAGCCAACAAATAAAATGGTAAAACTTTTTCTCGGACAATCACGTCTTTACTTGGTGTTTTGGTGGATTGTATATTTTTATTTTACTGGAGTAACACTTTTGCAATGTGTTAAAAATGAAGTTACTTCACTTTTACGATACTTTAAGATGTAGATGAAGAAGATGAAGATGCCGAAAGGCGAAACCCGGGTCGTTAGCGACAAAACTCATGGAAAAGTACAAAATTCAAATTTGATATTGAAATTCCATCAAGCACCCTCAGTCGAAATACTTAATTACTTTAAGATGTGTAGAATATTACAACGCATCTAACTTATTTTTTTTTTCGAAAATATACCAGTATATGCTGTAAAATGCTTGGCTTAAAAATGCTTTAACTGTTCGTCGAAAATACGATTTGCAGAAACTATATTTTTAGCTAAAGAAATACAAACAATATTAGTTCACTTGTTCGGTAAACATAAAAGTGTGTCATTTCGCAGTTGATTGAAACATTTATAATTCAAAGGTGTAATTTGTTTTTGAAGGAAAGAAGCTTAGAAATAAGCCATCTTCATAGACATCATCGTTTGAACAACGTCACGAATGAAGTCGAAGAATTGATGGCAGAGACAAATGCTTAAATCATGGTATTGCTTATGTTAAATAAGTTAAATGGGCCCAATCCATGTTATATTTATTTAATTTTGAAGTATTTGTGTCAATGATTACTTTATATTCTACGAGTTATTTCAAACTTACAAATAAAATCTTGCAATATTTTATGAATAAATCATATTCCGACAGACTTAAAGCTCAAACAGTGAGTTCGTATTTAAGAAATAATCAATATTATTTTATAACGAATAATTATTAAAGCTATTGTAATGCACTAGTAAAATTATTAGCCAAGTGGTTGTGCCACCTGTCATCATTAATTTGATACTTACGCAGTACTATTGTATGAGTTTTAAACAGACAAATCAAGACAGGTCTAGAAATTATTACCAGGTGGCAGTACTACTTGTTAGCGTGCGCTCAGCACGCCTGATATGAAGCACGCGCAGAAAAATGATAAAAATAGGTGTATTATGCGTGAAAAATCGATTTACCCATAAAAAATTCTCTGCGCATGTACTGACAGACAGAGTGAGTGTGCGCGCGTGTTTGTTGCTTTAAAGGTATACAGAAAAACAAATTTACAATGTATATTCATTGTTATCATTAATGATATATCATAATTTTGTCTGCAAAAAATAATATAATATTTATATAGCTCATTTAAAAATATAATATAAATTCTTGATTAAAAGGGATTGTATTAAAAAAAATTACTAATGTACCAATGAGACATTGTAAATCAAAGTACATGGCCAGTTTAGCTCATTACAAACATTATCACCAGTTGATCCAATTCCAATTTTTTTTAACCCTTTCTTTTTCTTCTTTGGCCATGTTCGCTCCCTATGTGGAGCATATGGCCGCCACGCGGCACCTCCATGTTTCCCTGTCTCCCGCCAATAGCTTTGCTTCCTCCCATGACATGCCAGCATCCCTCAGTTCCGCCGAGTACATCCTATGGATAGTACCCGACGGACGTCCAGGACGCCGGAATCCCACCGGTCGAAAGAAGAGGCAGGCAGGATTGAGGCTTTCCGGAGGCATCCGCAGCACGTGACCCAGCCAGTTCCAACGTCTCTCCATAACCACTGACGTGACGGGACGCTGTCTTGTACGCTCCCTTATCTCTGAATTCCTCACAAAATCAAACCACCTCACCCCCATTATCCGACGCAAGCATCTGTTCTCGAAGCTCAGTATACGGTTTTTCTGAGTCTTCGTCAGGTGCCATGATTCGCAACCGTAAAGCATTACCGGCAGAATGCAAGCGTTGAACAAGTGACATTTGGTTTTAATCGAGTACAGCTGTGTGTCCCAGACAGTCCGCATTGAGTTGAATGTGGCTCCAGCCATTCCTAAACGAATGGCGAGCTCGTTTTTTGTACTACCGTCTTCGGGGATATGTACGCTAACGTTAGCGTCAATTCCTAACTCGTACACTTTTACATTTTTTTTAAATCTTGTCTTAGCCTTATTCAAAAAAATATTTTTAAAGGGAACAAATCAAATGGTCAGAATTTAAATCAATTTTTGATCAGAATAAAAATATGAACGGCCAGAATAAAAATATTATACTGTCAGAATATTTTACAACCATTTAGGTTAGGTCAGGTTTTTTTTTTAATTTCGTTTAAATTATGACTATTTACACTGACCGATATATTATGACCAATGTGATATAAATTCTGACCGTAAAAATACGAGCCTTTTTTAAATAAAACTCACAAAATTAGAACATGATTTATGAGAAATGTTTCTTTTGAACTGTTGTCCGCATGCAAAATGAAAGTGTCATACTCGCATATCAAAAAGTTGTGCTTGCACCCAAGAACACGATGTCATATTTGAAAAGTGAAAATTCTTAGCACAACAGAGGGTTGAGCAACCCTCGCTTATCCGAAACCATTCACAAAAATCAAATTTGCAACAATTTGTCTAACTGAACGTAAACTGTCGTTACCCCTCGGCCTATAAGTGGGTGGTCCGTGCGCGAGCCGGCGCGCGAGGTGGAGCGATCAGTTATTTCGGTCCGCGACTTCCGAGCTATTTGAGCCAGTATCGTTTTTGCATATTTAAACGGGACAATTTGTGCCGAAAATTTACAACTCGACGAAAGTCCGCGATGTACTCTAACGACGGTGTTATTTTTCATCGGGGATTTAGGGGTTGCGAATTTGGGATAGAACAGGGCTGTAAATTATGAAAAAAAATAATGTTTTAACAGCCGTATGTAGAGTAAATGGATCATTTTTTTCACTATGTTGGAGAATTTCAACATAAGTTTTTTTAATGAGAACTGATTATTAGTCAGTTTCTCAGGTAGTTTGATTAAGAACGGACAGGTAAAGTCAACTTGTAACTCTATCTTAGTCCTGTTTTTGGGATTACATGAAGATATATAAAAGTTAACGTATGATTGAATTTTTGGCCATGCAGTCAAACGTTCGTTTTTTTTTTATTTAGTTTCAGTATTAAATGACACAAATTCCCAAAACAGACACTTTCAAACACAATTTTTAAAATATGTTTGCGTTCAATGTCTTAAATGTGTATGATGTTTACACCTGAGTTGAACAGCTGTATAACAATCAGTTCTCGTAAAATTATTCTTGCCAAAATCAGTACATATTTAGAGCGGATATGATTTAATAAAAATAATAAAAAAATTATATGCATACTTTATTTTTACAAACACTCGTAAGTTTCTTTACTTGGGATGTGAATTAAAAAGATTATCGATTTTCACGTCCCTGTTTTCCAGTGGTGTTGCTAGTAGCTAAAAAAGAAGGGGGGAAATGTAGTGCTGTTAGTCAATTAGGCCCTTTGTACGTGTTCATTTAGGCCGCTATATAATAAGGAGGCACGTGCCACATCGCTGGAGTGAGGGGGTGAGCTTCATTGACACACGCTGGTGGAAAATTGAAAGGGTGAGAAGGTGTTTTACTCTTTAGCGAAGAGATGATGGCTAAACGATCGTAGATCAAGCGTGAAGCACAACATCAAAATGAGACGTTCCACATTCAGGGTGAAAGTAAAGGAAATCAATGATTAGTTGAAAAATTGGGAAGTATTGGTAAAGTTACAAAAACATGATAAAGAAGTTGATAGCTATTTAGACATAACTTTTTAGCTAAAAATATGCCTAGACAGATTTTTTTTATCAATATGTGGATACAGGTTTATCTTATATACTTCTAACTCTTTATTAAATGTGATTACATTTGATCAAATAAAATACAGGAATAGATATGTATAAAAACCATGTAGGCTCCCAAAGTCAAGCATATGGACTCTTAACTTTTCCGGTTCTAAGCTCAAGAAATGCGACCCCAATACCCACATTTTCTTAAATATCTATTTTAATATAGGTGATGATTATAATTAAGGTTTTTTTATATCATAGTTTTTTTGGATCTTTTGTAGTTTATATAAATACGCGATAACGCGATAAGCGATCATTCGTAAGATAGCTGGGCTAAACTCGTCAGTTGCAATTTCATATGTGTGCTGGGATGACGTCTTTTTTACGCGCAACTTAAAATATGATTATTTATTAAAAAAACTACGAATTTTTATAAAAAAAGGAGGAGGAATGATGCAGAGATATATTTTAAGGCTCTTAGACTATTTTTTTTTCAAATTCATAAGAATAAGGCTAATAATGAAAAAAACCACTGGGGTCCCTAAACGATCCCATCGGATGAGAAGTATTTTTCGAGTCTCCAAGCCGGAAGAGTTAATGAAACTTAATGTTTAAAAAAAATCTGCGAGAGCTGTTTGTTATCTTATTTGCTCAACATTTCTTTTAAAAAAAAATAGGAATAGAAAGAGTGCTAGAACAGGATAAGTGGTATAGTAATCATAAAAAATTACACAAATTCTTCACGTAATATGAGTAAGAATCATTGAAAGAGTAAAACGATACTTGAAAGTGGTGTTTTTTTTATTTGTCAAGTCTACTCGTAATACTATTTGAAAAACTATGGCATTTAGTATTAACTCGTCTACGACAACCGATCACTAATTATGAACAGTTGTATAACATAGAAAATTTCATCCAGTACTGTATTAAAAAAGTAAAAATCTTACGTAAGATGTGTATGGAATAAATAGATTGATTAAAAAAATGAATCGAAAAAAGAACGTTTCAAAAGCTTGCAAAAACTTGCAGCTGAGACCAGCTTTTCTGATTGAAATAATGAAACGACAAGCAAAAAACAAAATTGTAATTTAGGGTTGCCATCATCTGCGGTGCTAATGTCCTCACAATCAATCATTTAGATTTTATTATATTATATATTCTGATGAATGAAACAAAAGGAGAGGCGATTTGTAATCATTAGCAACACGGCCGAAGGGTATGAATTATATTCGCTAGGTATTAACTGTCAGTTTCACTTCGGAATGTCCGCGAGGGAGAAATTAAATATCAAGGCAGAGAATAAAGATCATTGCCATAAAACTGCCATTGTGGTCATACCGAAATATACTCATATCGAAATATAATGATTTAATAATTTAGAAAATAATGTGTTTTAAAAAAATATTATTGAACGTCATTATTTTATTTAATTGATACAAGCAGGAGTGGTCTGGAGTGCCTTGCGCGAGCCCTTTGCTAAATTTTACTTACGATACGATATATATTATCTACGACTGCTTCAGTATACACAGTAGTAAATTTGTAACCAATTACATTGATAATTTTTCGGTAAATTGCATATTGCTATATATTATAAGCACATTAAGTAACAATCGATTGCTTATTTAGGTATTGCATATAATTTCATAGAAGTGATAAAAAAATTACTTCTTCCCTAGGACACCGAGAATTGCTTTGGGATTGAGCGAGCCCCTTGTCTAAATACCAGCAGCTCAAGTATTAATTTTATAAATAAATTACAATACAATTACACGAGTAATAGTCAGATTTTGTGGCGTCACATGAAGAGCAAGAATATTCCAAATACAGTAAACCCCCCATTTACACTAAATTCGGGACAGTGTAATTCGGGGTAGTGTAATTGGGGGTGTGAATCTCATACACAATTAAGGATTTGGTTTTTTCCGTAAAAAAACTGCAAAACTAAGATTTCCTTTTGTTTCGCAAAAAAAAAATATTGACAAAGTATTAAGTTACCAAATGATAAAATGCAAAGGGCGCCGAAATCTCACACATAGACAGTCGCCCGCTATACGTGTATAGCCTGGCACGTGTTGAATACACAGACGCTTGCCAATATTTGACTGTATGCGCGACACAAACGACCGTCTCGTAGTAACGACAATGGAATGCAAGCGCGCTATTGGGGGATTTGCAGCGAATATTTCAAGCCAGCGCATAATTCGGGGTATTGTAATTGGGGGTTATTATGAGCCTTTCACTTCATAAACATCAGTACTTGACTTTCTAGACTGAAATATTTCTGGCGAATAGACTGAGATAATCTGGAGAAATATTCGACGACCATACTGTTTGCTACAGTAAACACGTTTAATTATTTTAACAAAATGCGCTTCTGATAGTTTTCAATAATGTCGTGTATTTTTACGACATAATTTGTTAATCTTGTGTTATTTTTTTTCAAATAATTAGAGCATTGTCAATCAGTGTCAAGTAAAATGAATTGTCAAAAAATGTTGGAAGTACGACTCAATGAGCCTTCGATGTAAAAATTAAGACTACAATTTTGAATATATGAATAATGGCAATCACCTTTGGCATTACCCTAATCTTTAACGGCAATCAGGATGTGACAGATGAAAAAGATTCTTTTTAATTTTTGGTCCGTGAGAGAAGAGCTACTCAAAGATACCGGACGGATAATAAATAATAAAAAAAATGCTACTCTCCTGGTATCCGAACCCGCAATTAAGTAGCGATTAAGGGCACTGGTGTTAAATCCAACCGGGGCTGAGTGATTAATTACGATTCATACTCATATTAAGAGGTTTAGATGATAGGGGATTTTTTCATTATAGATTACACGAATGCGTTCAATCAAAATGTGTATTCAATGTAATTCTCGTAGCAAAAAGTACGTTAAAGAATATCTATTTTCAATAAACGTATTTCAATTAAACGTCACATTGAAATTGAATGTGTTGCATTTGTTGTTTAATTAAATATGTTTTGTAATTCCTTACATTAAAAAATTTTAAGTTTCACTTTTAGGGTGTTCACTGTCAACAGTTGGTGGAAAAGCATTACTTTAAGAAAAACACAATATTCTTTTGTACTTATTTTCATTTTTATTTACCAATATCAAGACCGGTTTTTCTCATGACAAGCATTATCAACTGATAAGATAATACAATTTAACAGTGTTATTTATAAAAATCAAAATGAATCTTCCTTCTTTAATTTAAGATTTCAACTGAAGGTGTTTAGTGGAATTTAAATATTAAATTTGAATCGTTTATATTATGTACGTTCACACAAACTTTGTAACTTACGACCCGGGTTTCGCCTTTCGGCATCTTCAGACGTTCAAGTGCACGGATGAACATGAACTGACGTAAATGTAAATGAATTTTTCGTGTTTATATATCGACTGTGGAAAGGAAAAAGGACGTAACCCTCGGTTTTTCTAAAACAGCTTTTTTTCGATAATCACAATGTATACAACTTGACACGTTCTATCAAAAGGATTGAAGCTGAAAATGCCGAATTGGTATATAAATTTAGCTTTTAAGTTTGAAAAAGATGACCTTGTAAAAAGTTAAAACCAAGAAAAAAAACTGAAATAATGGTTTAACCTAGACAATTTCTTTAATTAATATTAGTTTATGTTAATTAAACACCAGTTTAGAAGTCTCCGTGCACTTCGAGGTTGTGTATAATTCATAATTTGCATATGGCCCAAAATCATCAAAACATGTTTTTTGCGCCTCCTGTAAAATTTGGTATGTGTGGGTTACGTCCTTTTTCCTTTCCACATAATTTTCCTTTTTGTCCCTTTTGTACATAATTTGAACGATTCAAATTGAATCTTCCTTAATTTTTATTTCATTTTGATTTGTGAATATTGTGTTCTAGTTAATTTTTAGTCTGTAACAGAATTAGCCAAAAATACGTTTCAGATTCAGTTGGGTTGTTTCGTTAATTATTCATGCTTTGCAATCGGTGTATGCGAATAGCTCTGGCAGCGAATGTGCACTCATGGGCATATAGTTGGGTTGGGGCATTCTAGTAAAAACCATAGTAAAATTAAAGCTTTTTTCCATTAAAGTCTTTTCACTTTGATACCTATGATTGCCGTATAGAACAGTGTGGCTCAATCTGAGATTCGATATTGAACTTACCTCTACGGAGAGATTCGACTTGCCAATAATAATTGACTTTTTATCACATCGTTTGCACATTTTGTTCCACAGAATATCAGTATAATTAAATTAATTATATTTGCGTTGCGGCTCCCTTTCAGCTTGCTGGGCCATCATCATCATTATTATTATCCACTGTTCGTATTATTAGTTTGTATTATACAGAGGCGTGCCTGAATATTTTACAGAAAATAGATTAATTATAAAGAAACTATTTCTGCTAGCATTAACGCATTTGAAAAGAACATACTTCAATTTAAGATTTCGACTGAAAATACTTGGTGGAATTTCAATATTTAATTTGAATCGTTCAAATTATGTACATTCACACAAACTTTGTCACTAACGACCCGGGTTTCACCTTTCGGCATCTTCAGGCAATCAATTGCAGGGGTGAATTTGAAATGACAGTGAACTGATTGAAATGGAGCATACTTCAGTCATAATGGACGACGTATCTCGTCGTATGTTGTAGTAAATAATTTACTTCAAATTAGATTCAAAATGTCTTTCATCGGATAAGAACCTTTCATAAAATGAGCATCAACGTTATTATCGAATTATAATACATAAAACTATTTTTTATACCGTGATTAACTTAAGGATGATGGAATTGTTATATATGAAACAAAAAGTAAACACGTTGCGTGTAAAGTGATATTTATAAACGTTCTCGTGAAAACTATTGTAGTATTTTATTTAAAAAGTATTTTATATTGGACATGCAGTTAAGTGTTTTAATATAAGAATCAATATTATTGATTTGGATGTCCTTTATCTTTCGTGAATATTCGTATTTTTAAAATGATTTCAACACATTTTTATCCAGCAAGTTGAAATACAAGCTAGTTTATAAATATTATAAATATCAACCAATCAGTTAATGACGCTCGTCATAAGCGAAACTGGTACTGATATTATAGAATAAAAAATAAGAATTAGTAGAAATGAGTATTTTTTTTTTTAATATCCCTACCACCAATTATTGACAGTGAACACCTTAAAAGTGATGTACAATTTATTATGAAGATAAGTTTAAAGCATCCAGAAATCGTCATTCTGGTGCTGAAATAAATTATTTTATTAATTAGCTATTCTTAAAAAATATCAAAACGGGTTAGCTAACAAATAAATACCAATTCTATTCACAATTTTTCAGTAGATAAATCATTATTAAAAAACGATTTTTTTTCTGAAAATTCCCATTCAAATTTTATTTTAAACGCTACTGGAGATTCATGCAAGCGCATCGTATCGCAGAACGCAAGGAATCTGATGGAAAAACGGCGGTGGCAGAAAGAGAATCCAACAAATTGGATCAGAGAACTAACCAATCTACCACTGTCGTACAGCCCGTTGATGGTCTTTGTAAACTAATATTCCCTCCACCATGAGCTGGAAGAAGACCCAATTAAAGTCATTAGAATTATTTTAATACAAATGTTCTAATACACGAAGGATTTCAATATACTTTTTGACCTAAGTAAATAAAGCAATTTTTTCGAAGTTTAGATATGTTACCACTCTTGAAGAAGACTATGTTAATGAATAATGTTGAATTTTGCCTAAAAGTTGTTTTTTAATACGTGAAGCATACTAATAACGTATTAAGTGATGGATTATTTGATTCAATTAAAAACAGATAAAACAGATAAAGCTCATATAATTCTTGTTTTAAAAATATGGCAAAGATAATATTTCATAATTTACGATTTTAATGCTTGCACGTCCCCGATTTTATAATATCTTATCTATTTTATAATATCTTATGTGTGATAGATAAATGGCAATTTAGCAGAAGTTAACCAACTATAATAATACAAGTTTTTTCTTAAACTTCCAAGTACAATCACGTCTTTATTGGGTGTTTAGGTGGATTGCATGTTTTTTTTTTTTTTTTTAATTCATAAGAATAAGGCCAATAATGAGGAAACACTGAGGTCCCTAAACGACCCCATCGGCAGAGAAGTATTTTTCTAGTCTCCGAGCCACGAGAGTTAAAATATGTCAATGATAATTATTATATCATCGATGGACTCACCGTTAACAGTAGCAATTTTATTTTATTAAACACTAAAATTAATAACTTTATTATTTTACCATATTTGCTACTTATCGTGACACGTGTTTTGCCTCTTTGAAAAGCATCTTCAGAATATTATCATCAGCCAATACGTAGAGCATTTGCAAAAGCTGAGGTAACATGAATAATTGTTTAAATATATAAAGATATTAAATGAACAAAGGGTAAACTTTCTGATGTTGTTAACAGGTTTACTTACTAAATTAAAGATTTAATACACTTGCGTAAAATGCACTAAATATAGTAGTTTAAAGTCAAAATCATTCAAGAAAAGCTCGATAAAAAATGTAATTTATGTCACCCAGGGTCAACTCATGACGAAATGATAATACAAACAACCATGTTTAAGATCTCAAATTTAAATATTACTCTTGCCGGGATTTGAACCAGACTTACCTGATCACTAGAACAAAGCTCTTAATACCTGACAACAAAAGCCGAGCGGTTCAAAACGAGTTATGCATTTATATTAGGATCAAAATTAATAATAGTTATTCAAAAAACTTGTATCAGTATAAAGTTTCATTAACATGTTTAATTGCAAAACGATTGCATCTTTTCTTGGACAAACATATCCGAGTCGATTGGGTGTAGAGATGTGCTTTCTAATATTATAATATCAAGAACGAGTACATGCATAATATTTATAGAAATATTTACGGAGATATGCGAACAAAAAAAGCTTAAATTAAGTAATTTAATAAATATCACATATTTTCGATTAGCATAAAGTTTTATCCAAACACCTTTTTTAAACATCTGTATAGGTTAGAAAAGATTAATTTATTATCTTCTTGTCGGGTCCTATGGCGCAGCGGTTAGCGTTGTAGGCTTCTGTGCCAGACCTCACGGCTTCGAGTCCCAGAATTTTTTCGATCGATTTCTGTTCGAAGGCATGGGTATTTGTGATGCCCCCCCCACCATTTTAGATACTTTGGGCCAACGTTTCTCTCTAATTTTTCTACTGTGTGTGCGGACCATCAACTTTTGTGTGTGGTAAATTTTCAGTAAACTAAAAAATGTGCACAAATATGTTGATAGTTACTCTTTGACCAACTTACTGACACTAGATAAATTAACTTTTCATTTCAAGCCGCTAAATAAAAAAAATAACTCTATTGTACAAAATTTATATGTGCGGTCTGTGCAACGGACGGAAAAAAGTGTGTGGCCACACCTTAGCGGGAACATTGATTTGGGCGTAGCGAGAGCGATTGGTTAACCACTAGTCCTGTCCTTGTCCTTCTATCCCTACTATTCTACAAAAATCTGTTGAGATAACTCCATTAAAAGGCCGTATGCTACACATTGGGAGTGTACATGGATAAACAAAAAATATTGCTGCTATCACGATTACCTGGATATTTAAAACACCATCCTTAGCCATATATATTCATTTGCAAAAGGCAATTTCAAGTCCTTCCGCTTAACCCGACAACGCCCAGTAATGAATTAACACCGTGTTATTTATTTGTTTTATGATATATTGTATCGCATGTCCTTGCGCGTGTGAAAAGGCTTGTACACGGCCATAACTGGTTCATAACATCAGTGGTTTGCAAAGGGGGTGTCAGAATTTTTTCAAATATGGATACGTCCTTTCATGCGCTCCGCTGTTGAATCACGGGGTTTTATGGAACCGCAGTCAAAAATAAAGACTTGTGATGTTTTAAAACATACCCTCCTTCTATCTGATCCAGAAAACTGAGAGCAGAGAGAGCGAGTAGCTACATGTGTTTTCCTTACTGCATTATTGATAATTGGATTTATCATCTATTTATTTTGTGTTTAAATATTATAAAGTCGTATCGATTTTACTACGCAATTTATACGCAATTTTTGTTAAATATATTTTTTCAACCCATGTCGCCTTCCAATGTCAATCATATTGTCACTTAATAGAGGTATCTCAACAGAGGTTTTTTTGTTACTCAACTTCTATTTTTTAAAGAGATTTAGAAGGATAGGGCTAGGGCAGGGTTAGTAGTTAACTAATTGCTTTTAGCAAGACATCCCAAACACCCATTAAAAATTTATTTCAATCAGAATTTCTCATCCTTTTTGGACCCGTGATTCCTTTTGAGGCTTATATTTTTCCGTGGCCCCCCCTACCCTATACAAACAAGTTTTTCGAGACTCAAAAGAAAGATTTCAAAATCATTTGTTTGCAGATTTAAAAAATTTACCCAGGAATTTACGGAATTTCCAAAATGAAAACACACCAGACCTTTATTTTTTTTAGCTGTTCCCGGCCCGGATTTGATCATAGCCCCCCGAAGCTGTTCTGTGGCTCCCCTAAAATTATTTTTTGCTCTGTGCCCCCTTGGAATAGCTGTGGCGCTCAGGGAAACCACCTGCCCCCCGATTGAGCAATCTTGATTTAAATAAATGTCGTTTTTACCGGGATTCAAACCCGTGAGATATGTCACGGAAGCCAACGACGTTGACCGTTGCGCCACGGACTCGACCCGCATTGCAGTTTATAGTTACTTAAGTTTCTAGAGATCAACTTCACCGCAAATATCCATTTCATAGCTTCTAAATTAATATTTGATAATAAACTTGTCAGGACTTGAAGACGAGCTGATCTGGTTGCAAGAGCAATAAAGTTGGATTAAGCCACCAAGATACAGAGGCACAACTTATGTTGAAACGATCGATTAAAAGCCTGAATGATATATTACAAAATCATAACCGGTTTCGCAAAGTAATGAAGCATTTAATAATTGATGTCAGTCCACCTAAAATGAACGTTACACATATAATTAAAATTGTACCAAACATTTGTAATAAAGTTATACTTATGGTGGAAATAATTAAGGAAAGACAAATTTTTTGTACTACCATCAGATTTAAGTGAAATTAAGAATTTATAAATGCACATTGGCCATTGAAAAAGCAATATTATTTTCATTGCGTATTGATATTTCATTTAATAAAACAATATTTTCTTAACAAGTAGCTGTGTTAAAACATATCTCGTTTATTTAAATGTCGATCCACATGCATTAAATGTGTTAAATTTACCATTGGCGTAGCAAAATATTTAAACGCTAAGTTTTGTCTCTTAATAATTATAGAAAATTCACTTTAACAACTTAGCTATAGATTGATTTTAACTATTGAACTGTTAAAGTTTGTCAGGTTAATATTACTAATTTTATTGAAGATGCCGTTAATTTAGTGAAAATATACAACAGTTTTTTTAAAATACGTGTCCGCTCCCAATGTGAAGCATATGACCTCCTAATGGAGATTTCTCAGCGGAAGTCTTTTTACGAGAATTGTTTGTTACTCAGTCGCTCAACCTCCCTTTTTTAAATAGAGTAGTAGGGATAGAAGGATAAGACTATGAAAGGACTAGTGATTAGCTAATCGCACTTGCCGCTCCCAGTTATTAAAGAAGGCAGGAAAGGATTATTAGACATCACAAACACACTATGTCTTCGAACAAAAATCGATTGAAAAAAAAATGCTGTTCGTATTGGGACTCAAACCCGTGAGATCCAGTACGGAAGTCAACAACGCTAACCGCTACGCCATAAATAATAAAATAAGAATAATTGTTTTACACCAAAATGTTATGCTCAGCTGGTGATAATTGGATTTTAGAATTATGTTTAATTTTCAAGTTCTATCGTCTAGCAACGTATGCAAATCCGACAGTAGACATTTCACTTTGTAAACAAAAGTTGTTAAAAATGAATTGACAACAACGATTGAAATTTAAGCATTATATATACATTCACACATAATTAGTTAAACAAATCATTGCATTGCAGCATACAAAAAATTATAATTGATTTACTCGATTTGTATTTAAAGAACTTTTCCAAGAAAGACGATAATTGGATCAATTACTCAATCAAATTAAAGTTTTTCGTTATATTGAAGAAAAATATGATTATATTGGTACTAATTTATCGTAAGTGTTTATAAAACAGCAGGTCAGAGTCAACAATTGCTCGACGCCTATTTTAGTAGGATTTTTTTTTTATCACGAAAATACTTTTCAAATATTCATTTACGAATTGCTTCTGTGGCCCTTCAACAAAAAAGTACGCGCTTGGCTGATATAATAGATATTGTGGCTGTCTACTTCACTGGTCATACTTCCTCACCCAATGAATGAAAACATTGTGCAAAGAAATAAATAAAAGTAATAAAATAAAAATGTTTGCACGCAAGCCCAGGGACGTTGCAATCGACGGCTCATTTCAATAAATTAATTAAGATGCAACATGGTGCATCTACCTATAAAAATGCAGAGCGCGATATTATGAAATATTTATGCAGTTAAATTATACTGCCATAAAAATACAAGGATGGACAGTTATTCTTATTTACATAATTAGGTACTTATAAAGATTCTTTTGATAGAATAAATATAAATTTTTATTTTACTTAGAAGATGATTATGGTAAAAAAAATCCTCCGTGGTCGATTAATAATTTCCTGTACGCATGTTCTGCGAGTCTAGATTTAAAAACTCGAATAGATTTAAATATGTTGTAACTGATTTTTGATTACAATAGTTTCGGTATTCTACTCACTTGAAAAGAGAGTATTGCTGGTAATTTTTCATTAATTTATACTTAATGGAATTAAAAATTAGCCCCAGTAGGTCGTCAATACATTGACAAGAAGTTTGCTTAATTTTATAACTACGTATATTTACATATCTAAGTAAGATTGCATGAATGAAGAGTTCTGAAACTGACGCTGAGGTAGATATATACTATTTAATCGAAATCCATATTTCAAACGATATGCTTAAGCCACCAATGATAATAAACATTTTTGTCACAAATTTCAGTAAGATAAAAAGTAAACCCCTAATTGAACAAGAGGCTCGCCTAACTTAATCAAATTCAACAAGAAAGCTCTCACCCTACGAGCCTCCTCCAACCCACCCCTTATAATGGAGCATCTCTAAAAAAAATGTTTGTTGCTCACTTTTTCTTTTTTGGAGAGTTTCAAAATGAAGGAAATACTAAGAAATCACTAGATTTAATAGTTCGCGATGAACCAGTTTTAGTATCATAAAGGTGAAAGAGATTAAAAAAAAGTCACTTTTTTTAAATGCTCGTAATAAGATTTGAACCCGTAAATACTGCTGCCGAGAAGAAAAGACGTCTTAGTCCAGGGGTGGGGAACCGTTTAATTTCTAAAGACTACAACATAAGGCCTCAGTAAAGACACCCCGTATTTTTTTCGACTGTCGAACATTTGGGTTGATTAAACTCTTTTTCCAAACGCTTGCGTATAATTTTTTTGATCAAAGTGAATATTTCGATTAAGTCAAAAGGCCGCATCAGAGTAGCCGAGAGGTCGCAGGTTCCCTTTCACTGTCTCAGTCCGTTGACCAAATGCCAACAGGTAATCAACAAAGTAACTCAGCATGTTTCAGCAGATCCAGCAACTGAATTTTTTGATATTGTTTTTTTACTAAGTGAATAATCCTTTCAATCAATTAATAATCAATTCAAAGTTGTGATCAACGACTGGGTGTGTGTGTGATGTCAATTCACATTATTTCCTCTCATCCTTCTGATCCTTTAATAACTGGTTGTAGCGATATCGATCAGTCAACTACTAATCCTGTTCTAGCCTTATCCTTCCTTCCCTACTACTCACTTTGAAAAAAATGAGGTGGAGCGACTGTTGAGATACCTCCATTAGAAGGCCTTATGCTCCACATTGGGAGCGAACATGGATACAAATAATAATTGAATAATCCCTTACGCACCCTTATGCATTTAATCTTTCGCTATTTTAATCGTATATTAAGAATAAACGTTAAAAGAGTGTGTATTCATTATTAACCATTTGAATACCAAGCGGACACCGGTGTCCGGAACATATGCAAGCGAACACGGACGTCCAAGACATTTAAAAAATCAAATACTTGGTATTCTAATAGAATATAAGCAATATTTTGATGAATGTGTGTAGTATACTGAGTCAATATAGATTTTTAAAATATCGAATTCGAGTGTATATTAGGCAAAATTGTTTTTCTCAAAAACACGCAGTATTTCTAGGACATATTAATGATATATTTGCGCGGTATTCAAGCGGTTAAAAAGGTGGACAATTAAGAATCATATAATACACCCGTATATCTTCAACAATTAATAATAAGTATGTAATTTAGATGTATAAAAATATTGGAAATATAATTTTCTTATCGTATAAAATATGAACACGTATTGTTGGATTTCCTACAAGAAATGAATGCGATGGAGTAATTAAAAAAACAAAAAAAATATATGGGTTAACATTACGCTTTTTGTGTAGTTGCGTGATATGGAACGTTGTAATGAATACCAGCATAATATCGAAACCATTCTCAGTATTAATTATTAATATTTTTTATCAGTAAGATATATATATATATATATATAGCATTACATCTATAAATATACATATGTTAGATATTAAGAACTAAAGATAATTGGTTGAAATCAATTTTCTATATGAAATATGTATTTTTAAATAAAGACTAGGATTAAGAATATGCCACTTGCGTGGTCTCGTGGTTACGGGCTCGAATTCCAGTAAAGACATTGTTACAAACTGATTTTTAAATCGATTTATGAATTTCCGTTAAAAAGCATGGATGTATAGGATGTCTTAAATGTGCCCCTCCTATTCATCTTATCCTGAAAACCAGACGTAACAAAAGCGAACAGTTAACTAGTTTTATCATAGCCCTAAGACAGTTTGATCAACTGAGTAACAAGCAGTTCTCGTAAAAACACTAAAATCCATAGGGATTGGAAAACTCTTCATTGGAAAGGGACATGGTATTTTTTTTTGTTTATCTAAAAGCGAAAACGAAATATATTTTTTGTTGTATGAAACATTTAAGAAGCTTGCAACTGGAAAGCTCTTAAAAATAAAAAAATATTGTTGTCATACATAATATGTATGACAATAATATATTTTTTTAAGAGCTTTCCACTTGCTATAGTGCCCTTGCCGCCTTTGTTAAAATAATTGCAAACTCTGACATTGTTAAATATTATTTAAGACGGTTAAGTTCAACGTTTGAAAGATACTCATTGTTTTACGAGTGTATAATATTGGTATATACATTCGATTGCTTTAATAATTTTTGCGTATAATTGTATATGAAAGATAGAAAGATCCCGAATAGCTCTAATATTCAGACGATTGCTAATGTATTGGCAGCCATTCGGTGTTAAATATGAATTGCATCAATGATATTGATTACGAAGCTTTAAAAATTCAAAAATCCAAAAGAAAATAAAAGCTTGACATTGAAGGTTAACCTTCGTGAGTGAAATGGAGCGAGCTGATCGTTTAGAAACATAATACTTTAATACTGCCACCTGTTGTAAAAAAGGGTATACTTCACACCTCACTGATTAATTGTTTAATTGAACATAAACAGTGTGTTAAAATCACAAAAAAAAACATGAAAATCACTTATTTATGGTCAGAGTTTCTTAAACAAAAAGAACCACAAAATTGTATTGAAAAAACAGTTGTTTTGACTCACTTATTTAGATGTTTACATGTAGGTGAATTTTTTTCATACCTGTAAAAAAAAATAACGAATTAATTAAAATAATTGAAACACATCTTTATATAAAACATAAGAGTTGTAAAAAAACCGCGACATTCATTCCAATACCGACTTAAAAATATGTTAAATCTAATATGATAGTAAAAAGTCTTAAAAAGGGAGTCGGAGTTGTCCGTTTGTTTACGACAGCGACTCCGGTACTACCATAAACATGATTACACGACAGCTCGGGCTATTTTTTTTTAAAGATATATCTGATTCCAATTTAGTGCAAACTGATTTCTTATGGAGCACTTCAGCTTAAAAAACTGCTAGTAGTAAGTCGCTTCAGGTTTTGTTCAGGAAGATATATAGTGCTTTTATTCCCATGTAACGCGGTGGAACGGCGTTCAGACACATTTTTAATTCGCAATTTTTAATGTTTCAAATTAATATTCGTAAATTTTTATATTGTTTTAAAAACGTAGTCAGTTTCTCAACATCTCTTTTTTTCAATGAGAGTAGAGATAAAATAATTAGACAAAGACGGCACTAGTGTTTAGCTAATCGGTCTCGTTTCACCCGTTTTTAGAATATAATGGGTGGGAGGAAATTTTTCTGACATCACAAACAACCATGCCTTCAAACAGAAATCGGGTCGAGTGGAAATGCTGTCCGTACTGGAATTTGAACCTGTGAGCTGAGTCACGGAAGTTAATGTCGTAGAAATCATTATTGATTATAAGTCATACAAATAGTTATATACATTTTAAATTAAATAAAGCATTTATAATTTAATGAAAACTTAATGAAAATAGTGATCAGTTCATAACAAACAAAATAAAAATATTGATTCCTTGACAATATAAACACTTCCTCTATGGTGCTAAAAAATACATCCGATATATTGCTGACCCTTTAGGAACCAAGTGAAAAACATGTTTGTTTAAATATACACACTGGGTTTTTACCGTCCATAAAACTGGGTGGTTGGTGTTAAAACATGTTTTTTCACTTGGTTCTTTAAATGCCAGCAACATATTGAAAGTATTTTTAGCGCCGTATGAGTAGTGTTAAGCACGCCACATAGCACTGTTAGTAAAGAAGTATAGAACTTTTTAATGCCGTTTAAAAATCTTCCATATGGCAAATCGTAATTTTTTTAGTATCGTAAAATTAAGCTGGTGACAATGTGCTCAGAATCATGAGCGTAAAAAGTACAAACATACAAAATGCGTGATGATGATGAGTCAAAATCGTTCGTTCAATTCGAGCCCCTTGTCAATTTAAAACAGTTTCTGCAGGCCGGCAGGCCGACCGAATACCTCGCGAGTGGAGTTAAACATTTTTTTGCAGGCCAGCGCTCGGCGCTTGCTTTATGAATTAATGTTAAGTTTTATTTCTTTATTAATGCTAGTGCGAAATTACACCTGCCATATTTACAGCAACATACACCAGGTAACTGATTCGCTACTTCGTTTGTGGCGACGGGAAAATCGACGGGAAAAAACCAAGACGTGCAGACGCAGTAATTGTAAGGTATTGAATGGTAAACTAGTGATTAATTAATATTATTGACTTTAAAGATCCTGTAGGCTGTAAGAATATAAAAAAAATGAGATGGTTTTCATAAACATTGTAAAACAATTAAGTGTCATATTACTTGAGTACCCGTATCATATAAATAAAGAAAAAAATACAACTCGTGCTGCTTTTATTTAAACGATTGCAATGTTATGATAGATATTATACACATGTCTACACAACTTTCTTCTGGATCTTGAAAAGAAATGTGGCAACAATTCAATGTCATAGATCAATTGTAATTGTTCGTTGTAATTATGTATCGTATTCTATATGATTCTAAAAAAAGAGGTTGAGCGACTGAATAAAAAACAGTTCACATGGAAAGAACTTCTGTTGAGATACCTCCATTAAGATGCCATATGCTCCACATTGGAAGCAGACATGGATATATAAAACAAATATATATATATATATATCTCATGATTCCGAATGGATTTATTTTCATTATTTCGAAAAAAAATGGACAATTTGTTAAAAAGGGGGCGCACCAATAACCGTTGCCTAGGGCGCCAAATAGCTTCGCGCCTCCGCTGCAGATGTCTACACAATTTTCTTCTGGATTATTTATATAAACTCTTGGAAAAAATGGGATAAAAAATCAACGATCATCAATAAAAAAAAACTGCAAAACACAAATTTATGACGTAATTGGAGTAAAATTACAAAACTTGTAAGACATTGTTTTTTTGGTGGCTATAATAGCCTTCTCTGTTATCCATGCTTGCACCTTATGTGAGAAGTAAACATTCAAAAAGTGATTTGTCACAATTTTTTAAAATGCCGTTTATCAGTTCTGATTAGGGTATCCAATCCCGGGATTTCGGGATTGATTAATTTTCAATTTCTCACCGAGGAATTTGAAATCCTCAATTCGCTATACTTTTTCCCCGATTGTCACAGAACCTCGTTTTTTTTAGCTCACCGAAGAATTCGAAATCTTGAATTTGCCAATTTCGTCTCAATTTACGGGATTTGCTCAAAATTTCTCAATCCCGAAATCTCAGGATCGCGGCCATCTCAATCCCGGAATTTCGGGATCAGAAAATTGAACGGGATCCCGGGATTGGATGCCCTAGTACTGATAGTCCATAATGAAATCTGTGAATGGAAATCACAAGAAGTATTCAAAAAAAGTTTTTTCATATGAAAATTAAATCATAAAGTTGACGCATTTAAGCAAATCATGATTTCGCCAACACTCAAATCATCATTTACCAAGATCTGTATTTGTGTGTCAAGTCACTTTTTGAATGTTTGTTTCTCAGAATGAAGACGTAAAGCATACTAAAGACTTCATGTTCGAGTTTATATAAATATAAAGCTTTATATTCAACCATTTAATTCGCATAGAATAGATAGATTTATCGGGCTATAAAAGGACTTTTGGTTAGGTAATCACTCTCGTTACCACACGTTTTTAGAATTAGACAGCTGAGAAGGAATCACAGACATTCATGCCTTCGAACAGATATCAATTTAAAAAAAAAACTGTCCATACTGAGACTTAATCCTGTAAGCACAGTAACTGTAGCCAACGATGTTAACCACTGTACTGCGGACGCGATATTTACATTAACTATTGTTAATAAATGCATATAATCATGATATTCTTCATCAGGTAAACAAATACCCTATTTTGAGATTTTTTCTATAAATTTGTACTAATCACTTCAACATGTGTTGCTGATTAGTAACACTAGTTGTTCTTGACCCCAAAGGACTAATTACATCGTGTAATACCTAAACACTTTATTAACACTTAACGTTTCAATTCATAAGTGTTTAAATCGTGAGGTTCTCAATTCTATATATGCAATTATATAAAATGGATAGAAGTAGCACATTTCCATTCAATACAATAATTTATCGTAGTAATAATTAAAATGCTAACAATATTCATGAGTAAATATAAGAAAAAAAGCATGTTAATTCAAACTAATAATTTAAGTTGTTAATTCCAAGATTTTGATACATATTTTCCAGATTGAATAGTTTACCAATTTACTTTTAAAAAATCGGTTATATAAAAACTTCGTCAGGAATAATAGCAACGATAAAAAATGGTGTCTCTTAAATTGGTCTAAGGAAACAAACATGTTTAAAGAAAAAAATATATTCCGTTGATTTGATGTGATTTTTCGGAATCCATTTATAGTGTAAGTATCCAAATAAAAAAATAATTTTATATGTTATTGAATCGTAAAATAGGGATTGTCAAAATTATCTTACGGATTGTGACGAAGAAGACAGGATGCAGCGGTTATAAAGAAAACGTGACATCACAAAAACAACAAGAAAGATACTACATGTATCGATGTTAAAACATTTTATTAGATAAATGAGATTTTTTCGAACGTTGGGAGATTCAAAAATATGTCGTTTAAATTAAGGGACGAAAGAACTATAAATAAAGCACCTTAGCAATGTTTTACAATATTTTACAATATTTTGTTGTGACAGGTAATATAATTTTACATTTCAAAAAAACCAGGGGTGTGGAGTTGTGTAAAAAAAAGACGACTCCGACTCCGAGGAAATTTTTCATTGATTTCATTTTAACTATTCGAGCCGCTCATTTTTCACGACTCCGGCCAAAATAACGCGAGTTCACGACTCCAAATCCACAGCCCTGAAAAAAACACTCCTTTCAACTATTTCGAAGTTTATTTATTTATATGATTAGGACCGGTTTCGCTCATGACGAGCATTTTTAACTGAAACGAACATCAGTTGAAAATGCACCAAGCAAACACCTTAACACTGTTTTTTATTTCAATTTGATGGCATACACAAATTAATGGAAATTGGTTGTACCTAGTGTATGTGCTCGGGTTTAAATGAACATATCGCAAAACTTTTAGAATCGGATCGTTCCATTGTTGCATCATCAAATCAACCAGCGTTAAAATAAGCAAATCTCGACGTGAGACTGTCAGTGTGTGAAAAATTAAATCGGTCTTAGTTGATGAGTTAATTGTCACACTGTGACCAATTCAGCGGCGTCTCTTGATGTGTTTTTACCTTCTTGCTAATTACGACGGTGCGATGGTGTAAAAACTTACCAATCAACCTGATTATGGTTCAATACTGCTACAATGCCCCATACATGATTGCTGGCAATTATTTGTACTGAGTAATAAATGATACACTGGACGAAACTGTGTTGGATATATTTCAACTCTATTTTTTTTATACTATTTACGAAGCTACAAGTTAATAGCAAAAAAGCAATTGGTTAAAATATAAACAGACTTTTTAAAAAATATTTTACGATTTTATGGCAGATACATGAACTGGTTACTTGTGACGTGAATTTTTTTTCGTCAAAATACACTTTTGATAAAAATAAAAAATAATTATAAAAATATAACTAAGTACTCTGACGAGAGCGTGATTAATTATATTACTTTTTTTACTTTATTATAATGGAGTTCCACCAAAGTTGATACTAATTTAATCAAGTTTAATGATATGTTTGAATTTTTTTTTAGTTTGAAAAATTTTCGTAAAAAAAAATCCGAAAATGGAGATTAAGAATTTGATAATTACTTTGGTCTTTAATTTTTTTTTGATCCTGTTAAAACAATTTCAATTGAAAAATGTTAGTTCTCCTCGAGTTTATCTCGTTCGTTCTCGTAGATCTTTCAAATTCAAAATATTTGGCGCATTGGTATTAGCTGTAATGCAGCATATTTAAAAAAAATGAAATAGTGCAGTGATTTACTAAGTTAGTAATGTTCGATAATTTTATAGTGTTTGTTTCGGGGAAGTGTTTATTTCCACAAAACAACCAATGATAACGTTTTCATAAGAAAATTATTGGTCAAAAATAATACGTAATTTAAAAGATGTAACGAATATTTTTGTTAACAAAATCATTCTGGACAGTTTTTTGTTATCAAAATGATTTGATATAAATGGTGTCTTCTTTGTAATCTAAGAACAAATCAAGTCAGCGGATTAACCCTCTAGAGACGAGAGCTTTTTTCTGATAAAAAAAATTATTTTTTTAACTTTTATTCCTATCCAAAATTAAAAAAAAAAACGCTAAGTCGTTGTATAGAAACCCCGCATGACTATATGGCCATGTTCATCCTTTTATTACCGTGTAATATTGAGTACGGACAGTAGTAAGGACAAAAGTGACCGTATGGGCTCGCAAACATTCGGGGTTGAAATATAGCTAAACGTGACTTTTTTTAAAATATTTACAATTTGACCTCTTTAGATCAACATAATTTCAATACAAATATATTAGCAAAATAACTGTAAATAATTTGATGTTTTTATAAAAAAATAACTGACAGTTCAATAACGGAAATTCAAAAAATCACATGTGCTTTTGGAGGCAGTTTCTGTCCCTAACGCTGATGACTAACTGTAGTCTGTACCCTTCTTAACCAAATATGAGCGAAAGTAACGATATTCAGGTAGAAAAAGGATGAATAGTGGGATCAATAGACAACGGTGTTTACTGTGACCATATGGTGACGCTCGTCCTTGGAGGGTTTTAAAAACTTCAAAATGTGTTTATTTATTTTCACCAAAAAAATGTTTTTAGTTTATGGGTTACTAAAATATAACTACTTCGTTTAAAAATTGATTTAAAAAAAAATCATTCTAAATAAAATGTCGAGTTTCATGTAAAATACAACGTAGCACAGATTATCAGTAGTTGCTTGATTTATATCAAATGCATATTAAAACATGTGTTATCATTTATTTAAAAGAAACTTTCGAAAAGTTGCCAGTGCGTTTTTTGTAAGTTAATGTGTCTATTCCTTTTCTTTTGCTTTCAACTATGAAGTGTCGGTAAGTAATAAACCAAAACAGTTCCCAAGTCTGGTGAACACTTAGTATAATACTCCTGTCCAGTAGAAAACCGAGAATAGTCCAATAAGCTGGGCATTAAATATTCAGAATTGACCGGGCAAAGGAAAGAGACTCTGTTAAAGGAAATGAAATCCAACACCTTTGAGAAGTCGAGCTCAAATCTCTTTTGGACCAGGCTTTGAACTTTGAGGATTTTGTCGGATTTTCTGACTACATAAGAGATTTACACAGTACAACATTATATTATACAAATTAACAAGTACCAACTTGCGAAATAATATTATGTACATTTAGTTACAGTGAGAACAAAGGTTTATAGAAAGCTTATTATATGGTCTGTATTTTAAGTAATATGTTGTCGGTTATTTTATAGGTATAATTAAGTTATATTAAATATCAAAATAATCAGTTGGTTGTTTTCATAAATGGTTAGTTACTAAGAGAAAAGCCCAGCAATTGTTTCAATATAAAAGTTAGTTAAATGTTGTAAATTGTAAAATATAGCCAAATTTGGTTATAACGAGAAAGATGCGACCGATAGAATTTGCTCGTCAAAAGCATTACTCGTTGTATCAGAGAATAAGTATTTTTAAATGCTTACAAACATGCCCATCACATGAAGACATGGAGTAAGTACCTGGAGCGGTCACATAATAAAAAGAGTCGCATTTAAAATTTATTTAAACGCCCGTTACACATACATTACAGTTGTCTGTCAATCTCCTTTTACTATAAAATTAAAAATTGATACTTGTTTCATAGTTTTCAATCTCATTGTTCTTAAATTTCCCCTTAATTTTGATGTTTTTGATCGGTATGCCCGAGATGTAGCTCATTATAAAATTGAATAAATGTATGGAGAAAACCATAAACTAAAATGTTAACGAATGTTTCCTCATGACACCCAAGATCTCGCTATTTCGTTGATCGTAATTACCGAGTTTGACTGTATTGAAAGTTAATATGTGTGGTTCTACAGAACTTTTTCATTCCTATATTTACATTAATTATTGTGTCAAAAAACGTTGCTATTTTTACCGTAAAATTAATCAAATTAAGCTTACCTAATCTACCCTTATCAAATTAACAAAGGGTTTCATAAATAACTACTGCCAGCTTATGCATTAAATTACTGATGGAGTGATAAGTTGCGTATTAAATTATTTTTCATTCATTCTACGAAAAAATGCAGAAAAAGAAGTTATAATCTTAGATTGATGATTATAAAAACTTTGCAAATAAAATATACCTATCATTAAGTCCCTCTATTTATTTGATATTTATTTTAAAGTGAGTTGCGCGGGTTGCTTCTGTTTGTAGCTTGGTTAAACGTTTATTTTTCTTTCAATTATATCGTTATCTTTAAACATTTACGGGATTGCTAACATCGTCACGGATATTTTGATGTATCCGATAAGGTATACCGCGAATGAAATAAATAAGGTATAAGAATTCTCGATGACTTTATTGAAATGTGTTTAAATTCCGTGATACACCTCACGCAATCGAGAAATACATGGTCGTTATTTATACCGGGCCATACCCTAGTAAGTTGCCACTTTGGCAAAAAAAAATGAAATCTTTATGGTAATCGAAATATAGCGTAACTAACCTTGCTTAACCTTTCTTTATGATATGGTTGAAAAACATATATAAAGCCACCGTAGTATTTATAAGCAACTCTCTAAGACAGTGGAGAGGAACATGCGGCCTTTTGACTTGATCAAAATATTTACTTTGATCAAAACATTATACGCAAACGTTTGAAAAAAGAGCGTAATCAACGCATTACATGTTCGACAGTTTTTTTTATTGCAGCCTTATGTTCAATCAGATAAATGAATGTGGCATTAAGAAATGAAACGGTTCCCCACCCCTTGGTCTAAGAGTTAATATTTTGGCTTGATCTTGCAGTAATGAAGTAACAAAATACAATTTAAACGAAAAGAAAATTCAGGGCGTAATTGATTGAAAAGCAAACCACATAATGTAATTTCATTCAAAAGAGAAGGAAACTCAAACAATTTGACTTAAAAATATAAAATATCATAAATGTAAAATTTTCTTCCATTTTCATATCGGTGAGAAAAAATTAAAAGATTTTGTTATGAGATGTGAATATAGCGTAAAAATACTCAACCTAAAAAGTAGTAACGAATAATTTTTAATATTTAATTATTATGTGTAGTATATATACCGACAATATTTTTCTGCCATCCCTGAAAATTTATGGGCTGTGTAGTTCACAAGGCATATTCACAGGTAGATCTTCTGAATTACACTTAATTAACTTGAAAAGACGCCGACAGAGGCGCTGATCGTGTAAAGCCAGGTTTTTTTTTCAATCTCGTTTTGTCAGTCGCTTTTTTAATATACCATAGAAATTTATACATACAAATACTGTTTCTTGTTTATAACAAACCGGTGATCTGGATTATTATTTTTTCAAATTATTTAAAAATATTATTTAATCACAATTTTTAATAAACTACAAATAAAATTTACGTTCTGAGCTCTGATTCTGATGTAATATATTTTACCAGAATAAAATATCATATTAATGGGCTCTCTAGAGGGAAGTGAGCCAGATAGAAAAATGGTAAAACTTTTTTATCAGACTTTTAAGTACAATCACGTCTTTATTTAGCGTTTTAGTGGATTGCATATTTTTATGAAACGGAGATAACACTATTGCAACGTGTATTAACTGAGATTACTTCACTTTAACGATACGTTAAGACGTGTAAAATATTACAAGGCATCTAACTTATTTTTTCTAAAATATCGCTTGGCTCACTTCACCTTTAATGGCCATTTATAAAGATACTTGTGAGAAATAACACCCGTGTTTACTAATGTTTTACATATCTTTACCTTTATAATATCAAAGAGATTGTAAATGGCTTTAAGTGTGAAATCATTATAACAAATAAATTTATTAAGATTTTCATGAATATACATATGTTATTTCGTATTCAATATTTAATTAAATGACATAGTAAAATCACGAATTAGAATGAGGGGCACGTTGAAAATAATTATCTACTTCAAATAATTGAAGTAGTTTTCATACATAAGTATGCCGTTTTGTTAATGACTTTTTTTATTGATAATCATTTTAATACCATAAAAACGTTACGAGTAAATTTATTTTTAAACGATTTTCCCTTCACGATGATATTTCAATTGACCGTACTAAAATTTATTTATTTATTTATTTAATAACCATTGCACAAGGTTGACAAACTATAAATTTAAAACTTTTACAATGGAGAAAAAAAATAGTATAATTTAATATTAAAAGCTGTAAAAAAACGTGGCAAGGAAGACAACTGAGTAAGCTCCGACGAACTCTACTTTAATACATAAAAAATAGTATTCGTCGGAACTCACCCACGTCTACGTGGAATATGTCAACATCCGAAGCAATATTGTTGAACACCGTTAAAGCTCTCCCCAGTGGCATCCCCATTGGCAGGCTGGTTCTACACCTTAGGAGAACAAACAATTCATCTCCACGATTTCTCAAAAAATAATCAGGAACATTTAGATTCACATTCTCAAGAATGGTGGAATTCTCATTTTGGCCTCGTATAAGTCGAAAGAAATATATGGCCAGATACACTTCTCTTCAAACGTTCAAGCTATTGAAGTTAAGCATACCCAAGAGAAAGTCAGTTGGATAAAGCCATGGGTAATATCCATACACCCTCATATAGAGAAATCTCCAAAATTTCTTCTGAATCTCCTCCACCATAAGGGTATATTTCGAGCATCTTGGGGCCCAAACAATTGACCCACTCTCAAGTCTGCTTCGAACCAAAGCGTTGTACATTAATATTAGAATTTTAATTCCCGAAAAGGCTCTGGTGGTACGGATGATAAAGCCCAACATTTGTAATGTTTTTTTGCAAGTAATCTTAATGTATGTTTTCAATACATCTGTTCCAAAAGATCGCTTAATTTGAAAATCAAGCAATTTATTTAGTGATATTCTATGAAATAGAAAGGAGACATAGTTTTTTTTACTATACAATATGTACATTTTCATAATTATTGATATAAACAATATATTGAATGTGTATTTTATTAATTTTGTAGTATTACATATATTGATTTACTGAAGCGCCAAAAGCTATTGAAACAACAGAGTGTAAAATGAAACACCGTTACAAGAAAAGCGTATTAAGTGCATTAAGTAAATTTGTCAGTAGAAGCTAAGAGAAAACAAGAAACGCTAAGAAAAACTGTGAACACTTTACAAGGAAAACAATTGGAATTCCGAGGGTTGGAATGAACGGTACTTAGACCCTATTGTTAGACGATATCAAGAGATGGTATGTACACAAAAAACAATGTAAGGGGTATGTTTGAAGACGCTTAGTAAATATTTTAGCGATTTTGTTTCAGTTGAGTTATGAAATAGTGCTGTCATTCAATTTAATTTTAATAATGTCATATCCCAAATTTGTGAGCTTATGGACTCATTATGGATCTTATTTATAAATGTTATTTAAACACGATTTAGTTGAAAATCAGCCGCGTAAACACTGTATGATACAACATGCAATAACTAAAGACGGATGTGTTCAGTAAAATATCGGTTATTAGCTAATTATTCTAAATTTTCCTTTTTCCGTTTTCATTATCACAATAGAAAATGTAAAATCATTGATTAAATTATTTCTTACTTGGCAGAACTCCATTATACGAATGTCTCTTCAACTATCTTAGATCTTAAAAAAATTGATATATTTTTTAAGCATATGGATTTTTTTATTTGTGAAAACAAAATGACTTTTTAATGCTCATATATTTTTGTTTTCTAATAGGTACGTAATAGAGCGATTATTATTGTAGTGTAACTAGCATCACACGTGTATTTTCAAGTTAATGCAATTGAAATCATTGTAATATTTCGTTTTGTTCAATGGTTTTTATTTCAGTCCGAGCTCCCGGAATTTAAAAAAATATAAATGGTCTTAATTTTAGTGACTCACTCTTAGTCTGGCTAACCGTAATCAGTTGTATTTGAATTAATTGAAACTTGGCATCAAATAAAGTCTTGTCCTTGAAAAAGGGCAGCGAGGAAGACAGTCAATTGGAGTGGTTGTCATCATCACCAGCGTCGAGTGGTGCCATAATGAACGCCCATTAATTGAGTGGCGGGCGCCACTTTGCGCCACTCTTCACTTCTGCTCCACTCGTGACATTTTCCGCCGCGGCAGGCAGCCAGCAGTCAAGTGGAAAACTCCTCTCATTACAAAAGAGACTTATGCAGAGTGGGTATTGTTGAAAGTTTCAATTGTTTTACATTAGAATTTATGTAACAGTTAATGGAGCGTCTAAGTTGCCCTTTTTTATTGTCATAATCGACACACTAGTCACTATACTTGAACTGCATAACGCAGATATTTAAACGTAGAGTGTTGTGCTTTTGTTTAAATAGTATACTGCCCTTCCAAGGAACACGGCAGTTAGTTACAAAATTCGTGAAACTGAGTTACGTTGTGAATCATCTGATAGATAATTTTGAAAGCTTTATAAATGCTGATCACTTCAAAATTAGAAATTCACTAAAATACAAATAAAATCTTCAGTGAAAAGTGGTCAACATCATAAAAATTCTTACGCGCAAATTAATGCAATTACTGCGTTTTTGCTTATGATTTTCTAGAATGTATGTATGCATTAATTTTTTTAATCCTTGTCCACTCCCAATGTGGAGCATGTGGTCTCCTAATGGAGGTATCTCAACAGAAGTTTTTTCTACAAGAACTGTTTGTTACTCAGTCGCTCAACCTCACTTTTTTTCAAAGTGGGAAGTAGGGAAAGAAGGATAAAGCAAGAAGAAGACTAGTGGTTGACCAATCGCTATTACTACACCCAGTTATCAAGGGATCAGAAGGATGGGAGGAGAAGAAATTATGTGAATTGACATCACAAATACCCAGTCGTACCCAGTCAGTGATTGGTAGAGCAAGCTCTAACCAACTGGGCCACAGTAGACGACATGCATTAATAAAATTTGAAAAAAATCTTAATGCTATCTGTCTACGACTCTTGACATTTATTAAAAGTATAATTTCATATGATGTCATATTTGAAATGCTTTCTCTAACATATATTGATCAATTTCAGATAACGTGAGAAAAAAACGTGCAAAATTTCGTATCTTTAAAATAGTGAATCAACTGATAACCATTTGTAATTAACTGCAGCAAGCAAACAACATTTGACAGGTCTCAACTGTAGCAGAATAATCCCTTAGTATATTAGCAGTGTTGCCAATAACAGAGTGCTCGCAAAGGGGAAGTGTCTGACAATATCCGGTGAAGCTTTTCCGGATGCAGGTTGCTAGCTTTACTACCGCCGTCTCTCATTTGATCAACGCACTCCATTTGACGTAACGAGGAGGTGAACAAACAACAAACAAAACACCTAAGTACTGTCTCTATCACCTTCAGGCTGTCTGCAGGGATGCTTAACCAGTTATTCCCCGGAGAGAATACATATCCTCGATGTTCTAATTAAATTTCTTGAACTGATTTTGCTATATTTTTCGTCATTATAGAAGTTTGTTATTGAGATGTAAACGCTGCATTAATCATTAAAACAATAAATATTAAACATTTGATTTGCATTTTTTCAATTCAATTACATAGACGATTTTGTTTAAATACATTGTGTAGAAAGGTAAATATATTCAACAACGAAATTAAACCGTTTTGTTCGAGTGCTTATGAAAATAATAAGTTTTTTTAAACATTACTTTTTATCCACATTATATATAGTAAATTTAAATTATGTACATTCACACGGCTCGGGTTTCGCCTATCTGCATCTACAGGCGTTCAAGTGCACGGGTGAACTTGAACTGACGTTTAGTAAATAAATGTATCGTGTTTATATAAAAAATAAATGTATCACTAAGTTTAAAGCCATTGCTGGAGAAAACGATTAATCCATGGGAATGCCTACCCATTTGGATGGTGAGTAATTATATTTATTTTGTTTTCTGGGAAATTTATAATTACATTTACTTACATATAGGACACAAAAGTGGGGGAATTCGGCAGATTATATATAGTAGTCAAATACATGGCGCATTGCCACCAGCTGAAATTACATGTGTAATAGTTTATTTATGATTGATGTTTGTTTATTCAAAAACATTTAAATGACATAATTATATTTTTAGTGTTTTTACCTATATATAGAATACAAAATATCTCTTATTTTTACATACATACGTATATTATTTTGTCACTAAAGATTTACAGAAAACAACATTAAACACATAAAGAAGAACTAATCAAACTTATTATTCATGCGCCTTAAATTACCAATTAATTGCTTGAACAAGAACTTGTGACGAACTTTAAATTAGTGTGTGCCAATTCAAATAAAAGAAAATTTAATTATTCAATAATTATATTTCGGCGAAGAAATACAATAACATTCTGTACAAAATTTTAAATTCCTTTCCAAATAAACAAACCTGTTTGTCACAATTTTTTTAACGAAACATGTGTATAAAATAAATATTATATCGAAAAATAATAATTTGGAAAATGTGATTAACAACTGCAGTACAACGATTCAGGACCAAATCTAGCACTGCACTTGAAATGCAGTTTGAAGTGCATTCGCCATTCACTCCAGACGGTTTTAAATCGAGGGTGGATTTTGCGGTGGGTAGATAGATGATAAAATGCCAAAACTGTGATAAAGTGGTTGCTTTGAAAGGCATAAAAGAGGTAAGGAATTGAGTATTGACTGCCTGTTTGTGTCTTGTTTTGTGCAATTTGTTATAATTTTTAAGCAGTTTGCTGTTTGAATAGCTCTTAAAGATGATATTACAGTGATAATTTATGTATTGAAGAGATTTCGGAAACGGAAAAACAAAATCGCCTATATTCCCCGTACTGAAAATTCCGTGAATAGATTTATCAATCAATTTACTATCACTTTTTGGGTGTTAACTGTCAATTATCGGTGAAAAAGGATTATATTAATAAAAACAAAATCTTCCTCTGTACTTATATCCACTTTTATTTATAATGATCAGGACCGGTTTCGCTTATGGCGAGCATTTTCAATTGATAAGAAATATTATTTATACAAAACCAAATAGCATTTCTGATAATTAATTTTACATAAAAGTGGATATAAGTACAAAGAAAGATTGTATTTTTATTAATTGATTTATGGATGTATGGGGTGGTTGAGTTACCCTAGCGCTCAAAAAAAAATGAGTAAACACTAGTCGGCGTTACTAGCCTTACCCTCCGATTCTAACTTCTAGTCTAATGATAAAAACTGCTAACTACCGACCAAATGGGCTTAAGTTTAAGTCCCGACAAATTCAATATCAAATCAAGATGTTTTTTTAAGATTTCGACTGAAGGTGCTTGGTGAAATTTTAATATTAAATTTGAATCGTTCAAACTCTGTGAGAATGTACATAGTTTGTATAGAACCCAAAATTTTTGAGAATGTACATAGTTTGAACAATTCATATTCAAGATGTTTTTAATCTAATCATCTTGAGCATGAGTGCTCGCTATGTTATTTGATCTCGATCTCAGATTATTTTATATATTTAATATAATAGGCATTTTTTGATTACTTTTCGGAATCTTAAACGTTACGTTACCGAACCCCGTTTGAGAACCGCTTAAAAATACTGTAATTTCAACAAACTCAGTTATGTATAGTAACAACCAGGTGAGTATCGTAAATTCGATCGACACAAGACGAAAACATTGGGACGTACTCGATCAAGCTGAAAATATTCATTATCTAGCAAGTTCATTGTCTAGCAATCATTCTCCATCTTCTCTGATACAAAAAGACATTGAAGTAAGTAGATATTTGATATATATTCTACTGAATATGGCATCAGTGGCTCCCAACTTTTGGCTTTGTGATATTTTTTTTGTAAACAGTAAATTTTCTATTTGATTACGATTTCGATTTCGAACATGAAGCAATATTTTTTAAAGAATTAGTTATTTTATTAATCAAAGTTTAGAATGTTTAGATAGATTAATTATATTTAAATAACATTTATAACATCTTTGTTGATTTTGTTGTATGTATTAAATGAATTTTGCCGGCTGGGTGGTCGAGTGGTTAACGTAGATGGCTTCGGTTACAAAGATCACGGGTTCAAATAGCAGTACAGATAGATTAATAAATTGATATTTCAATCAAAGTGGAAGGCTAAAAGAGAAGTCATGTACAGCTCTGTATCGAGCCAAAGTATGAAGAGTAAATTCTTTTCTTGATCGTATTGCGTTATGGAAGGCGGCCGTGAAGCAGCGTCGGCATACACATAAAGGGTGGTGGTGGAATAATCAACAACCAACTTGTATTTCAATAGGTTTATGAATTTATGTTCAAAGGCATGGATGGATGCTATATCATGAATTCCCCCCTCAAACCAATTCTATCCTGAAAACTGGGCGTAGCGAGAGCGATTGGCGATTGGCAAGCGTTGCAATGTCATTTAAAGAAAGAAAGTGTTTTTGTTTTAATTGTGTTTATTGACGTGGATGTTTTCTTTTTTCTGTCTGTTTGACGTTTGCTGCCGATTGTATATGGTACGACACACGCGCCACCTACTGTAAGTTAATTCTAATATTACCTTCGCGCAAGTGCAAGCATACGTTGTCAAAATGAACTGTATGGCAGATATACAAACATTGATTTCTATATATAAGACCTACTGTAAGTTATTTTACTATGCCTATAGCCTACCCAGAAGTGAAAGCAAAAACTTTGTCAATGTTTGATTGCAATTGGATGAGCGGTGTGGCAACGCATTAAGTACGGACAAACGAACTTATTTTTTTAAAACATATATATTAGAAGATAAATGAGTCGTATAGTATCAAAAGTAGAACTATCCATTTTTCGAAGTTGCGAGAAAAACACGAAAAACGTTTTGTAGGCATTTTGAATTTTATAAATATATACTCAATCTTAAACATAGCTCATCAACGAGTGCAACTTAAAATTTGTATGGGCGGCCATATTGTGACATCACTCAAAGTAACTCTGTGATTGGTCGAAATCCTGATTTACCAAACTCTTCTACTTTTGTTTCCAACGTCGTCGATACCAAGCATCATTTTCTTTTGCGTTTTTGTACCACATACACTATAACCACCAGAATAATGTGACAGCGTTATTTTAATTTATAAATATATGGGATAGCTCTACTTTTGATACTATACGACTCAAATAAAAACAAACGAAAACGTTTGAGCGCCATGGTTCTATGACGTATGCAACCAATATCAATATGACAGTCGTCTGACAGATAAGTCGGTTTGACAGATCAATAAAGTGTGACAGAAGCTGCGGGCAGTCCCATCATCCCAACAAATGATGATCACACAATATTATTAGTCAGCAGACCTTTGTTGAACACATGGGTTATTTTAAATATCTTTTATATTTAGCATTTTATTATCACAAAAAGAATTGAAATACGACACCAAGTCGATACATTCGTTTTTTGTGACAAGTAAGCTTAAAATATTTTGAATTCTTCAAAGGATTGGGGAACAGCGATAATTGATAGAGTTGCATCATAGTAATAAAATACTAGCTGTAAGCCCGTTGCCCAGCAACGTGAGATTTTTGTTGCAAAGTATTTAATTTAATTTAATTTAATATTATTTTATGTTATTTTATTTTATTTTATTTTATTTTTATTTATTTTATTTTTATTAGAAATTTCGTAAATTATTTAATTTTTGGAATAATGTTTAAGTTTGCTAACAACCATTTTTCGTAGTAGCCGAAATTTCGTTTATATTTAATTTTTGGAATAATGTTCAAGTTTGCTAACAACCATTTTTCGTAGGAGCAGAAATTTCGTAAATTATTTAATATTTAGAATAATGTTCAAGTTTGCTAACAACCATTTTTCGTAGAAGCAGAAATTTCGTAAATTATTTAATTTTTGAAATAATGTTTAAGTTTGCTAACAACCATTTTTCGTAGTAGCCGAAATGTCTTAAATTATTTAATTTTTGAAATAATGTTCAAGTTTGCTAACAACCATTTTTCGTAGTAGCAGAAATTTCGTAAATTATTTAATTTTTGAAATAATGTTTAAGTTTGCTAACAACCATTTTTCGTAGGAGCAGAAATTTCGTAAATTATTTAATATTTGGAATAATGTTCAAGTTTGCTAACAACCATTTTTTGTAGGAGCAGAAATTTCGTAAATTATTTAATATTTGGAATAATGTTCAAGTTTGCTAACAACCATTTTTCGTAGGAGCAGAAATTTCGTAAATGATTTAATATTTGGAATAATGTTCAAGTTTGCTAACAACCATTTTTCGTAGGAGCAGAAATTTCGTAAATTATTTAATTTTTGAAATAATGTTCAAGTTTGCTAACAACCATTTTTCGTAGGAGCAGAAATTTCGTAAATTATTTAATATTTGGAATAATGTCTAAGTTTGCTAACAATCATTTTTCGTAGTAGCAGAAATTTCGTAAATTATTTAATATTTGGAATAATGTTCAAGTTTGCTAACAATCATTTTTCGTAGTAGCAGAAATATCGTAAATTATTATATTTTGGAATAATGTTTAAGTTTGCTAACAACCATTTTTCGTAGGAGCAGAAATTTCGTAAAATATTTAATATTTGGAATAATGTTCAAGTTTGCTAACAACCATTTTTTGTAGGAGCAGAAATTTCGTAAATTATTTAATATTTGGAATAATGTTCAAGTTTGCTAACAACCATTTTTCGTAGGAGCAGAAATTTCGTAAATGATTTAATATTTGGAATAATGTTCAAGTTTGCTAACAACCATTTTTCGTAGGAGCAGAAATTTCGTAAATTATTTAATTTTTGAAATAATGTTCAAGTTTGCTAACAACCATTTTTCGTAGGAGCAGAAATTTCGTAAATTATTTAATATTTGGAATAATGTCTAAGTTTGCTAACAATCATTTTTCGTAGTAGCAGAAATTTCGTAAATTATTTAATATTTGGAATAATGTTCAAGTTTGCTAACAATCATTTTTCGTAGTAGCAGAAATATCGTAAATTATTATATTTTGGAATAATGTTTAAGTTTGCTAACAACCATTTTTCGTAGTAGCAGAAATTTCGTAAATTATTAAATCTTTGGAATAATGTTGAAGTTTGCTAACAACCATTTTTCGTGGTAGCAGAAATTTCGTAAATTATTATATCTTGGAATAATGTTTAAGTTTGCTAACAACCATTTTTCGTAAATTATTAAATCTTTGGAATAATGTTCAAGTTTGCTAACAATCATTTTTCGTAGTACCATAAATCGAACTCGGCGCATATATCGACAGCCCTGCAAAGGTTTCAAGTGTGCAAACAAATATATTTCGTAGAAAAAGAAAAATATCTTGGAATCATTTTTTTTGAATTGGCCACACTAAGTATTTGACATATTCTATTTTTGAATTTTCAATACAAACAAACAATCAAAGTCAAGTTTGAAATAGTTCTTTTTTCGAATGCTTAATATATATAATCTAATTTTGTCGCACCTGAAAGTTTGCCCTTTACCTCAGCGGTAAGACGTTCCGTTCATATTGCAAAGTTCCACGTTTCGAATCCGACCCGCGGCAGAAATAAAATGTGAAATAAAGTTTAGCGTTTTTTCACATTTAAAACTATGTGCTTCTTCAGCGTAATGAAAAAATACTTCTAGTATGAATAAAAAAAATGTCGACAGTCGGGCTGGGGATGAGGAGGGGGAGGGGAAATCGGTGACAATCATATAGAAGATGGATGACACTGAACAAAATCTGTCAAATCAGCTCCTAGCCCTATAATTATAGCTTCAAAAAATCGAATCAGTTCATTTGATTATTTAAAAAACTTCGTAGCCATGCAAATTTTGAAATAAAGTTCTCTCAATATTAATTACGATGCTTTAGTTCTAAGCCAGGAAATTTGAATTTTGAATATAAAAAGACGTCCATTCCAATTGGCCGAAAAATGTGATGTTCAAAATATGTTCAAAATAAATCGCTATCATTGGGCGAAGTGGACATCAGTACGCACACATTTGTGAAAAGTAAAAAGTGAAAAGTAAAAAGTAAAAAGTGAAAAGTAAAAAGTGAAAAGTGAAAACTTATTTTATCGGTTATTAATATATAGATTTTCATGGCGGTTCTGTAATAGAAATTGATTGAAAGACGGAGACACTTATATAATAATGATAATACAATTATATTGCTGAAATTGTTTTTTTTTTACCACGTCTCATAGTGTGAAGCATATTAACCCTTTAAGCATTTTACTCGAAATCGTTGTAATGAGTCAGTTTTTTTTTGTCTCTCTATCTTCAAAGTAAGAATAAAAGGATGATGTCATATTAGGTTATACATGAAAAATCAGAGATTTTTCACAGTTTTAATGTTTGTAGTCAGTGGTGGATTACCCCATAAGCGCAAGAGGCGCGCGCTTAGGGCCTCCGAATCTTGGGGGCCTCAAAGATAGCATATATTATATAAACCCTTACATTTTAATATCAGTTTTCAATATTCACTATTATTCTTCAAAGAGGTTTGAAGCACTTTTATGTTATTCGAAAAGCAGGGCCTCCACAATTTATTGCGCCTGGGGCCTCCAAAGTGCTTAATCCGCCACTGTTTGTAGTGATTTAGAAGGAATAAAAACATTTCAATAATTTATGAGATTTACAAGAAATTCAAATATAAAAAAATGTCTATGTCAAAAGTTTTGTATGTACATGGAAGCAGTGATTAAAAAAAAAAAAAAAAGGTGCTGAAACTCAAATCATACGATCAAAAGTTTTTTTTCTAATTCATGCCCGTTACACTGTAGAGCATGGGTGTCCAACCGGTAGATCGCGATCGACCGGTCGATCCCAAAGCAAAATTTGGTCGATCCCGAAAGCTTCCATGAATTTCGAAAAAATATAAAGTATACAAAAAATGAATTATTTTGTAAGCACATACCTATCTAATGGATATGTATTTCGCATTTAAAATAAACATTTCTAAGTTTGAAGATGGGAAAAAAGTCTACTAAATAAAAATGTTAGAAGTCGATCGCGAGAAAACTTAAGATTGAACAGTCGGTCCCAGGGCAAAAAAGGTTGGACACCCTTGCTGTAGAGGATATGGCTTTTTAATGGAGGTATCTCATCTTACGAGGACTGCTTGTTATTCAGTTGTTCAACTTTTTTTTAAAGAGAGTAAGAATATAAAGATAGAACTTGTACCACTACCTTTGTAACTAATCGCTCTCGATTTGCCCTTAAAGATTAATTTAAGAGTGCCAGGGATACATATTACAAATACAAACTCCTTCGAACAGAAATCAACTTTGTTGATCTAATCTTAGTTATGATACTTTTTTAATGTAACTACTTTATCATTTAATTTTAATCATGACGACATAAAAATAAAAAAGTTTTCGAAGGAAAATAAGAATAAAAGTTTCCGAATGTAGATTTGAAACATTAAATATGTCATGAAAAAAGATGCCTGAACGCCGTTCCACCGCGTTACATGAGAAGGTGTACGGAAAGTTGGTATTCCGGAAAATATTGTGCGAAAGAATCCGTTCATTTTTTTTTTAAATCCAATCAAATTGATAATGGGCAGTCTGTCAAGAGTTTAAATCGACCTTTGTCGAGCGATCGTCAAATAACCTTCAAGACGCTGGTCGCCGATTACGATGAACGTCAAGTGACCCTTGCGTGTAAAAAGCTTCAACTCTTGTTAAGTTATCGCACCATTTGTCGCCTTGACAGCTCGTACGCAGGGGGTCAATTCGCCGAAGAATCGAACGAAGGGGAGGGGGCGCAACAATCGCATCGGGATAAATTCAATTTAAGAAAAAACTCCGACGCCCCCTCGCGGATTCGCCTGCAATTTTCGGACAGTACCAAATGCGGGCACAGTGACGTCGTGGTACTGGCACGCACAAGTATTTTTCTTTTTCACGTCACCATCTAGCTAATTTACCTTTTCTGCAACCAAGATGAATATAAATAATCAAAACTTTTACAGCCAGAGGTGGGTTGGAAATACGTTAACAAGGGGCTTGCTTAATCTCAATGCACTTCTCGGTGTTCTGGGGGAGGAGTAGTTTTTCCTATGCAATTATATGCAATACTTAAATTAGCGATCGATTGTTACTTAATTAATACACTTATAATATGTAACAATATGCAATTTACCGTAAATTTATCAATCTAAATAGCTAAAAATGTACTGCTGTGTATACTGAAGCTGTCGTAGATAATAAATATGAGTGTTTTGTCACAAATTTTGAAAAATGGCGTTTTATATCAATTCTAATAGCCCATAATAAAACCTATGAATAGAAATCAAAATAAGTATTCAAAAGGGTTTTTTTTCATATTTAAATGAAATCATAAAGTTGACACATTCATACAAACCGTCACTTTTGCAACATTTGAATCATCATTAAGTATTTCGACTGAGGGTGCTTGATGGAATTTCATTATCAAATTTGGATTGTTTGAATTTTGTACTTTTCCATGAGTTTTGTCGCTAACGACCCGGGTTGCACTTGGAATGCCTGAAGATGCCGAAAGGTGAAACCCGGGTCGTTAGCGACAAAACTCATGGAAAAGTACAAAATTCAAACAATTCAAATTTAAATCATCATTTTCCAAGCTTTGTATTTGTGTGACAAAACACTTTTTGAATGTTTGCTCCTCATATGTCAGAAATTGCAGTCATATACTAATTTGATAATAGAATATCGTTTACTCTTAACTTAACAAAGGGCTTGCCGGCCTTAGCAAAAAATAGCAACGGGCTCGCGCGAGCCCCTCCAGCCCATCCCTGTCTACAGCTTCCATATACTCAACTCATTACCTAGAGAAGTGGACATTTTTAGTGATAGTATTTGTGAACTGTTTGTTAAATTTTACTATTTTATTTCTTGATTTTTATGTGTTATGTAGTTTTATTTTACATTTTTAACTCATTATATTTGTCAAGTACATGGCGAATTGGCGTCAGCTGATATGTCATGTATAATTTTTAACAATAAATAAATAAATATACCTTAATTTTTTAACAACGAAATTTTTCTCAATTTAAAGTTGGTTTTGTAGCCGAGTGGTGAACGCTACTATACGTTCATATAATTTGGTCTCGGTAACCATTGATAAAATTTTATTAGAATACACATACAAAAAGTATTTTTTTTATGTCAGTAATTAATACAAATTATTAAACCATTTAACTATGTGATCTTGAATATGAGGCGTAAATAGTGCAATTAGCTTATCATGATTGAGTGACTGGATAACAGCCAGATATCGTTTGACTACTTGTTTTGCTCTATAAAGAGTCAATTTGCTCAAATTTAGGAGAAGACATGATTTAAAAAATAAGTTATTATATAACAAAGAGAGTTATTATTGAAATATAAAACTACCTTTCATCATTTTCACAACAATAAAATAAAATATTTTTTTTTTCTTTCCCAAAAGCTTACTATTTATTACCTGAAATTTGAGCTTTAAATAATTACAGTAAAAATACTAATTTAAGATTTCGACTGAAGGTGCTTGGTGGAATTTCAATATTAAATTTGAATCGTTCAAACTATGTACATTCTCACAAATTTTGTCACTAACGACCCGGGTTTCGCCTTTCGGCATCTTCAGGCATTCAAGTGCACGGATGAACTTGAACTGACTCAGTTCAAGTTCATCCGTGCACTTGAATGCCTGAAGATGCCAAAAGGCGAAACCCGGGTCGTTAGTGACAAAATTTGTGAGAATGTACATAATAAAAATACTAATTTGTGATTTGTTTCAAGAAAATCTATCATCTCACATATGTTTTTAAATGCAAAATTTTGCACGCTACTGTAAAATAAGTGTGAAGAAGTGAGTACTCTTGTAATAGAGTGACTGACCCTTTGTCAGATGAAGATGTCTGCAGACAAACCACTTGGGGTGGCGTGGAATATTTTTTTTATTTTGCTTTGTGTCTTTAATTGTGATACGAGATATATTCATTATTATTATTTATTTTACAATATAAAAATCTACAATTATTTGTCACTTTGACAACAACTCGAGGAGTAAAATATTTGTATTGTCGATTTTGATTCTTTCTCAGAAAGCATTTTTTATGATCAGAAACAAATGTTTATTGATTTCTGGTTTTTTAAAAGCGACCGAAAAACTGTTCTATCAATCGAATTTTTTCATAAATGTTTGAAAAAGACTCTTTAATAAAACTTCTGATATCAAATATTGTTTAAAGTTCCTATGCTAAAATTAGCAAACAGACGTTGTATCATAATGGTAAAAATACATTCGTATAGAATATGCTGCTAGTGTGTACAAGATAGCCTGAAGGGTGATTTACAACCCCATTGCACTTCAGTGACTGTGATTATAGAAAAAGCCCTTATTGAGAATCGACAAGCCCTTACAGCCCCTGACCACTCATTCCAAATCGATTAACAAGTGGAAAACTATTATTGTGAAAGAATCAAGTCACGACATTTGCTAGAATCAATTTATTATTGGTTACTATGTCGACTGTGGAAAGGAAAAAGGACGTAACCCACAGTTATTTTTTCAAAAATCACAATGTATCTAACTTGATACAAGTTCTATCAAATAGATGTAAGCTGCAAATTGCGAATTGAGTTTGAAAAAAGATATGCTTGTGAAAATTAAGACCATGAAAAAAGACTGAAAAAAAAGTTTTTGTCTCAGTTTTTCTAAAACAGCTTTTTTCGATAATCACAATGTATACAACTTGACGCGTTCTATCAAAAAGATGGAAGCTGAAAATGCCGAATTGGTATCTTAATTTAGCGTTTAAGTTTGAAAAAGATGACCTTGTAAAAAGTTAAAACCAAGAAAAAAGAAACATTGAAAGAAAGGCTTGACCTAGAAAATTTCTTTAATTAATATTAGATTATGTCAATTAAACACCAGTTTATAAGTATCCGTGCACTTCAAGGTTTTGTTTATTTCACAATTTGCATATGGCCGAAAATGATCAAAAAACGTTTTTTGTGCCTCTTGTAAAATTTGCTATGTGTGGGTTACGTCCTTTTCCCTTTCCAATGTCAATATCAAAATAAAGTATATATCGTTATTTCACTAACGCGATCATCATCTGAGGATGTCTCTGAAATAAATAAAATAAGACTGCTAAAATTGCACGCCTAAATCAGGAAAATGTCAATTTCCTTAAGTACAAACGAACTAAACCGATTTCCACTTGAAATTCAAAACCCTTATTTAAATATTACAGATATTTACGTAACCAATTTATCATAGCATTTACTAAGTATCTATGTATATATATTGTAGTTTCAAATATTGTTCCTAACTGCCAACACTAAAAGAAGAACAGTTCAAAGAATTATGCTCGAATCACGAACGTATTCGAATTAAGAATACAATAACAAACCTCATGCTATTTTTCTTATTAGTAGCTTTCTTGATAGTATTGGCTATTCAGTAAATACCACATGGTAGCGCAATAAGTAGTGATATATTTTCTTTCTCGTTGTAATAATTAGAACATTATTCACGTCCTGGCAAAGTATACTATTGGCATTATACTCCTGACACAAAAACTGATGTCCGACCAGCCAACAATGTATTACATCGTACATTCGAAATTCGAATTCCCCCGATTTCTCGGGCAAAACAAAACAAAGCAACAATGGCGGCGCACAACAGCGCGCGCTAATGGCGCCCGAACAAATTGGCGGCAATCGCACCTCTCAGCTCACACAATAATCTGATTGATGGCAACACTCGTTTTCCCGCGCGAACCGCAAATTACGTATGAAAAGAACTATTTATGGAATACGAGCGACAGGAAAATGCTTTCTTAGCAGGCGGGTTCACCCAAAAAACGATATTATTTATTTTTCATCATTATAAGTGGCGTTACAATCATACGAAGATATTGGAGTCCTGTGCACTCTCCATAAGTAGAACGAGTTGATCTCACCATTTATAAAATTTTCAATTACAGTATGTATTTATTTAACGGTGGGCTGCCAATACGCTAACCGATAAATCAATTTTCGGTATTCTGGGTAAGGAGCAACTTTCAACACTCAGCAGTTGGTAAGCCTCCACGCAGCCTTTGAAATTTCCGCGCAGCTAATCTCTTGCTTTAGACCAGCCATACTCAACCTTTTTTCCTCCGGGCCGCATTCCGATATTTGCTTCTATACGTGGGCCGCAACATATTTATGGTATACTTCTTTTTTTTTTATTAGCTCACCCACGAATTTGAAATCCTCGATTTGATAATAGCTTACTAGGCCACCCATTAGAACTTACTGGGCCGCAGGTTGAGTATGGCTGCTTTAGAGGAGTGAATTTGTTATTCTTCCTGTGCAATTATATGCAACAATTAAATAAGCAATCGATTGTTAGTAAATACATTAATGTGTAACGTCTATTTATCAATGTGAATGGCTACAATTGTACTGCTGTGTAAACTGAAGCTGTCATAGATAATATATATACGCCAGAAATTGCAGTTATATACTAATTTGATAACATAATACCATTTTCTCTTAAATTAACAATGTGCTTGCCAGCCTTAGTAAAATTGAACAAGGGGCTCGCGCGAGCCCTTTCGAGCCCCCTCCAGCCCACCCCTGTCTTTATTTATATATTGTAAGTATACTACCAGAAAACATTAACTTGAAAATTAGATGTTTTTAATTATGAATGCAGATTGATAGATTTTAACACAAGTATATATTTATGTAAATATTTGTTCATATTTTTTACCTTTTATTACTTGCAGAAACGTATAAATAACTTAACGCTTTTAAGCTGTGCAGATTTCTTACTTCAAAAAAATACCCAAAAACGGTTAGACGACTTAAGGTTTTTGAGCTGTAAACATTTTGGTAAATTGTTGTTTATTCATTCGTTTTATTGCCTACGTCCACGGTATGGTTTAGATCAGGCGTGTGGAACCTGCGGCCTTTTGGCTACTCTGGTGCGGCCTTCTGTCCAATTCTGTAATTCTGTAAATGTAATAAAATTCGTAAATTGCTGACATATTCTAACAGTAAAGTCCTGTTTCCGGCCAAAGATTCCCTAGTCAATGTGCACTGCGGCCTTATGTCGAATCAGAAAAATGAATGCGGCCCTTAGAGAATAAAAGATTCCCCACCCCTGGTTTAGATGATATTTAAAAAAAATCGATTATATCAAAAACGTTTTATGGCAGTATACCGACAATATACTGTACAAAAAATATAAACTGAGGTAATTGGATTAAAATGAGACGTAAGGCCACTGCAACGTAACGTCATGCTAGTTACGAATTTTGCTTGGCTTAACAGGTCAAAAACCTTAAGCTTAAAATGTTACGTATTGTATTAGGTACGTATATATTCATATTATTAATTGCTTTTTTCCAAATAAATCTTTCAGGCTCACAGAAACTTCAAAACTAATGATTTCTGCATCCGTTTTACAACGCACTGAAAGCAAAGTTTATCTTTTCATCTAAAAGGGGACAAAGTATGATGATGATGCAGTCATAGCGGTTATTCAGAAGTTTTTAAAACCAGTGATGGATTTATGATAGCAATAAATGAGTAAGCAATTCATTTTATTATTGTCATTCATGATAGCAATAATAATATTGAAGAATTATTCAGCATGCTATAAATAAAATATGTTAACAAGTAAAAGGGTATTTGTTTCCTTCTCCAGCAATGTCCACTACAAACTTCTAATGGCGAATATCAACAGAAATTTCTATAAGAAAATTGTTTTATTTTTTGTAAAATTTCCTGTGTCAACAACATTAATGTGTAACGTCTATTTATCAATGTGAATGGCTACAATTGTACTGCTGTGTAAGCTGAAGCTGTCATAGATAATATATATACGCCAGAAATTGCAGTTATATACTAATTTGATAACATAATACTATTTTCTCTTAAATTAACAATGTGCTTGCCAGCTTTAGTAAAACTTAACAAGGGGCTCGCGCAAGCTCTTTCGAGCCCCCTCCAGCTCACCCCTGTCTTTATTTATACTATTTATATATTTTTTATATATATTGGCCTTAAACTTAGTGATACATTTATTTCTTATATAACCACGATACACTTATTTACTGAACGTTAGTTCAAGTTCATCCGTGCACTTGGACGCCTGAAGATACCGAAAGACAAAACCCGGGTCATTAATTACAAAACTTGTGTGAATGTACATAATTTTAATGATTCAAATTTAATATTGAAATTCTACCAAACACCTTCAGTCGAAATCTTGAATTAGTATTATTAAATTGTTTTCTTTTCGTGGCGAAAACATCCTCCATGCAGTCCTGGCACCATGGTCACGTGAAACGAGTCTGCGCAGGTGCGGAAGTGACACCTGATTTATCAAATCGCAAGATGATTAGTCGCGCTCTGTAGCAATAATAATAATAATCGTGAACTTCTGATTCAGAGCCTTACTTGCAAGTCATAATAACCGTCCCTCAGGTTTGTCCTGATTATTATATGAACAAGCCTTGAGTCCTCACAAAGAAACCAGTATCTGTATGGACTGTGATAGAATATCGGTTACTTTTTCACAATAACGATACACTGCGAGACGGATCTAAGGATTGTCTTTTTAATGGACAGTAATAATCGCTGTCGATTCTGCATGCCTATTATAAAATTGTGCTCATCAAGCCCGAAATATTTTCGCCAAAAAAAATGTGGTCGAGTGGTCAACGTCGTTGGCTACCGCTACGGAGGCCACACGTTCGAATCCCAGTACGGACAGTTTTATAAATTGATTTTTCAATCGATTTATGAATTTCTGTTCAAAGGCATGGATGTATGTGATGTCTTGAATTCCCCCCTCCCACCCATCCTATCCTATGAATGGGGCGTATTGAGAGCGATTAGCTATCCATTTGTCCTGTCCTAGCTCTTTCTTTCTATTTCTACTCTCTTTGGAAAAAAAGAGGTTGAGCAACTGAGTAGCAACAACCAGTTCTCGTAGAAACACTTCTGTCGAAATAAACTCCGTTAGGAGTCCATATGCTCCACATTAAGAGCGGACATGGTAAGAAAAAAATGTTGGTTGCTCTATAGCAGGGGACACCAAACTTTGCCGCATTGTTTTTTTCCGCTGCTCATAGGTAGTATTTTCTTAATATATTCGATCAAGAATATCAACTCCCAATGAAGTTTATCTACTTATTAAATCGTTAAAATAATGTACATCCACACAAGTTTTGACACTAACGACCCGGGTTTCGCCTTTCGGCATCTTCGGGCGTTCAAATGCACGGATGAACTTGAACTGACAAAACTTGTGTGGATGTGCATGATTTTAACTATTCAACTTTAATATTGAAATTCCACCAAGCACCTTCAGTCGGAATCTTAAATTATCTACTTATATTTACAGCATATTTTTGCTAGATTTTGTAAGAAAATTCACACTTAAAATATTTTAATAATATAGATATTGTTTGAGAAAACTCACAAAATATCTATAATATAAATAAGAAAAAAGTGTCTGTTTGTCACAAAAACTCATCCCAAACGTTGTACAGCAGAGACGTGGAATTTGCACTTGTCAGTCTAGCTGCCAGTTTTAGGGTCAACTGTGCTATTTGTCAACTTTTAACATTATTACTCCATATTTTGTATGTGTAACAGGGAGTAAGGTTAACGATGATATTTTCAACACTCAACATTAGCTTGCTATATATCCTGGATAAAGCTGGGTAATAAATACTAGTGGGTCATAAAAATAATAGATAAAATAAATACGCTGTAGGATGTAAATCTTCAATTAAGATTCGTTTTTAGATATAGAATCATGAAATATATTGATAACAGTATATCATTCTTCATTCGTTTGGCATCGCAATAAGTGTTAAATAAAAAAAAAAGATTCGTTCACCTTCGAGTCATTTATTCTTTAGACTCTTTAGACGATTATTTATCAAAAGTGTTCATTGAGTCATTGTGATCGTATGACTCTTGCAATCTTTCACATAACACTATAAAGAGATCGCTACACGGTATGAAATAAAATTTACAGCAAAATTGTGATTCTAGATAATTTAATGAGATAGATTTGCCACACGTAAAGTCGTTTATTCATATTGTATTTAATGCTTCGACTAGCGCTGGTATTATTCGATTAAAGTTCGTTTTCTTCTTTTATGATATAAATATACCAACACATGTTGAAAGAGTATAAAAAATTTAAATAATATATTCAATTTACTTTATTAAATAATTGTTTTTGAATTCAATATTTTGTTAGTTGGTACCTTATATCTTTATCAATATTAACTATATCGATTGTGACGAGAATTGCTTAAAGATTAAAAATTAAATCAGAAACATTTTTGGTACAAAGTACAGTCAAATGAATTGTATTATTGTGTAACGTTATTTTCCTTCGTTTTCATTCGTAAGAACGTTTTACTAGATGGCTGTGTCACTTGTCAGAATTCGCTCAATACACTTGATTCGATCGAAAAGCATTCGTAGAGAGAGAGAACTTAGTTTGTATCTTTACTTGTATGTGAGTATGTTGCATAAAAAGTAGTATAATATACAGATATTATTCGAGGTAAAGTTAATCATTTTCGATACTCTTGACTGAAAAAGATTACGTTTCATAGTTAGTGATTTATATAAAAACATGTAAGTTGCATCAAAACTATAAATAGATAAACCGATTATATGGTGACGGAGATGTAATGATTGTTATACAATATTCCATGACATGTGGATGGCCAATAAACTCCCGTCTTTCACCAACGTATCCTCATTTCTTACCCCAGCGGTATTCTTTTGTGATAAGCCTTGGTCACTAATGACCTACAGCTTTCAATTCAACTCAAATGCAGGTAGGTACTTAATACTCCCTCTGCAGTTATTAATACTACAGCAATGCAACTGAAATGATCAGAGCTGCATTAGCACAATTAATAACTAATAATAATATAAAGCTAATCATTAATCATAAAGAAAATTGTCATAGGAAGTATTGTTTTGATTATTGATATAATTGACTAATATTATAACATGAAGGTACTCCAGTACAACGAGATTAAATAAACAATTTATATTTTTTAACTCTACAGAAATCGACTTATAAAGCTATTTCAGCGAAATTCACAAAATTGTCAAAATATATAACAATTGTTATGATAGTGATTCTGAATCGTTATTGACTATGCTTGATTTTTTTATCATTATATATATATCGTCAATCAAAAATAGCAATGATTATTTAATTGTATCAGATTTCACATATTAGTTCAAGTACAATATTAGTTAAGGCAAAACGTATTATTTTTATTAGTTTTAATTAAAGGTAAGTGCTATAAATCATGTTTGATGTATCGAAATTTATTGTTTCCGTCAGTGTAATTAAATACATAAATATTACAGATATAACTACGGCAATATCAGTTATAATATAATTGGTTTACGTATGACTGCATTTTTTATATATTGTATAAAATAACTTAAATAATAAAAAAATGTTGAGCAACACGAAAAAGAAAAAAAAAACATTGTTTCAATAAAAGTAAAGTCGATTCTAATCAGGTAAGTAAGTATTAAGTTTTTGCAATACCCGATATTAAATAATATTTTCTTTCCATCAAAAAAAGTTTCACCATAAAAATGGTCGTTACATTTGTTAGCCGTAATTTAAGGAAAAATAATAAAATATTAAACATAGTGCAGCACTGTGCTTTAGTGATAAATTATCCCAAGAATTGAAAAGTCTTTGCTGTTATATTTTCACCGATGTCTTCAAGTAGAAAATATTTAATTTAAATCACTCTACCAATTAAATCAATTTAAATTATCCGCATAATATCTTCAATCCCTTTTTTGCGAAATTATTTATTAAAATAACAACGCACAATTTTTTTGGAACTTTATAATATTTATTTCAAAAAATTATTCAGTACTCGAAAGTAAAAATCTTACTAAACGGAGATCCGGTTAAATTTTACTCATTTCGAGCCCTGATAAAAAATGTTTTTATGATACTGATATTCAAACTGATAGCTGAGTATCGCGTGCGGTGTCTGACCAGTGGAAACATAGACCTCCCCGTTGATAAGCCCTCCACCCAAGCATCTACTTGTCTTCGAATGACAGCATCAAAGATGGATGAGACCAGGGTATGCCACATCTAGAGGATTGAGGACGATGGCGATTTTTATCACGCACGATACAAACGGAGTCGTGAACATTTGGTTTAATAGTATTTATATATTTTCATTTCCGTTACTATCAAAAAAAAATTACGTGACATTGAAACCTACTTCGCTGTTTTTATATTACTTATTGAAATCTGGGTTGAACATTTTATAAAATTGAATCGGAAAAAAAACAAGTTTTTTGCTTTCACGGTTTGTATTGATGAAATTATTATAATTCATACAATTATTGATTAAAAAGACACCGTTTCATTATCATGTTTTATTGTACATAACACATGAGAATGATTGCTGAATATATTTAAACTTAATTTACTAAGACCTTGATTAAGATATTTTATTTTTAGTTTATGAAATCATTTGATAAGTAGTTATGAATTTTCGTTCTTGCAAACTTATTTTTTTAGTTACAATGTTTTCACTGTACACTGATTTAAAAAATAAAGTTTTGATTCATGAGTAGGGTTTTCAAATATTCGAATATCGAATATTAAAACTTTATGGGTACAATTGTTTGATGAATAATATTAAGAATGAGTTTTACCGTATTTATTCAATATTTTTCTTTATATTTATTAGCAGGGGTATTTATTGTTAACGCATACAAATTAAACAGCACGTCTTGAGTGACCAATTATAGTTTTTTTTAATTTAAAAAATATAATGTATAAAGACAGTATAGATACTGTTTTCACGAATATCTTTTTAGTTAGCCATGTGAAAGGTGAAAATTTGACCGGATTTTATGAGCTTAGACCGGACCTCATTCGAGATAGGATTTTTGTCGTGCCACACAATAAAATATTGTAATTTGCTCCAAATCATAGGCACTAAGGTATCCAATCCCGAAGCCTTTTTCCAATCCCGGGATTTCGGGATTGATTTATTTTGAATCACGGGATTGAGATTTTCTCACCGAGGAATTTGAAATCTTCAATTTGCCAATTTCGTGTAAATTTCGAGAATTTGCTCAAAATTTCTCAATCCCGAAATCCCGGGATCGCTGCCATCTTAATCCCGGAATTTAGGGATCAGAAAATTGAACGGGATCCCGGGATTGGATGCCCTAATAAGTACTGCAAGTAAAATAACTTTCGAAATTATTTTCCACCAAATACTGGACTTTTTAAAAAAATACTACTTTTTTCCTATTTTAGCCCCTGGTAACTCTAGCCAGGTGATTCGTTATATTATATATATAATAATATTCACGAAAAATATCCACATATTTTTTTCATATATTCGAATATCCGATATTCAAATATCCGATATTCGAATATTCGATTGGAATCCTTAGTCATGATTCATGAGACTAGAAAGGTGTTGAGTATAATAATTCTTTTGAAATAGGCTTAGTAGGATACATGTTACGAATAACTTTCAATCTTTATTTCTACAAACACGTACATTCAGACTCAATTAATAATCAGAACGAACATAGTTACTTAAACTATTAATAAAATCGTGATCGTTTTGTGATACATATTATTTCAAAATAATACATCTGTTTTATTGGTAATATATTATATTAGAACAATCTATTTAAGACTGGCAGCTATAATGATTCAATCTAAAAAAAATCGCCTTCGTTTAAAATATAGCAATCTATTTTCTGTTCGAAAAATATTGCTCAATAATAAATTTATACCAGGGTAGCATACCGATGTGCTGGTCTAATTGAAACTGCCTTTGGTAATCCGTCATCGGGTGAGCGTGCGGTCTACAATATGAGATGACATTTCGATCATGATCCATAAGACGCGTGTCCAATTGTAATCGTTCGAAGAAACACCTTTGTTTCACTATGCGAGCCTGATACTTTTTCGGTCCAATGGTCATATACATTTTATATTTATTATATAACATATTCATTATATTAAATGACTATTTGTAAAATGTGGAGAAAACATTCAAAAAGTGCTTTGCTACAAATGTTGTGTTTATCAGTTATAATAAAATATATGAATGGAAATCACAATAAGTGTGTAAAAAAGGTTTTATTATATACAGATTAAATCATAAGGTTGACACATTACAGCAAACCGTGATTTCTTCAACACTTAAATCATCATTTCCCAAGCTCTGTATTAGTGTGACAAATCACTTTTTGAATGTTATCAACAAAACATATTTTAATAGAAAATTTAAATTAACTTTGATTATTCCACGTATTGTGTTACTAACTGTGACACGTGTTTCTGAGTTTGCCAATCATTTAATAGAAAATAATCATAATTTTAATCAGATTTGTAATTTAGAAATACTCCACCGAGTAAATAAAAAGGGTTTAAAGATGAATAGTTTAGAATTTTTAGAAATTAATAAAACTCTTAACAAAAAAGAAATATTATTAAATAATATTCTTAATAGCACAGGCGGTTCCCCGTTACTCAAATTGTTTCCAATTAATAGAGTAATCACAAACCTAGCTGATTGACTGCAGCTCATTAGTTTAATAGTTTGTAATATTTAACGTCATTAGTAGTATGATTAAATTTGTTTGCACTGTTTCGATTTTATAATCCCCTCTTTGCTTCCCTTAAAAAGGAAAAATCCCAATCTGATTGATTACAACTCATTAGTATCATTAGTATCATTATCTGTTTGTTTTATTTCGATTCTACACCCCCCTCCTTGCTCCTCTTAAAAGGAAAAAAACCCAAACCTCCATTTTGTAATTTTATAATTTTTAAAATGCTAGAATCAATCTTGCTTCATTACTTAAGCAAACTTTGCGATAGTAAGTCTGAAGATGCCTCTGAAAGAGGCGAAACACGTGTCACAGTTAGTAACACAATACGTGGAATAATCAAAGTTAATTTAAATTTTCTATTAAAATGAATTTCCACAAAGTTACCGCCGAAACCACCGAAAGTATAAACATATTTTACTTATTTGTTTTCAGATGCTAACATAGCTTGTAAAATTGTAAGCATACATTCTTTTAATAAATTCATAAATCTTACACCAATACTAAAAAAACATTATAATGCTATTTGCTAACACAAATATTATTCAATCACTTTCAGATCTTTTACGAGGCTGTCTGTGTATATTCTACGAAAGGTTATTTGTTACGTTCAGTGAAATAAATATTAATATTTCTCCCTTATATAAATTATTTGTTATAGGAAACACATTAGTGAAGGAGATTAATTGTAAATAACTGTTTGGATGACAGGAAACTTGGTGGCTTATAGTACAGTAATACAATTGCAGGGTCTATAGCGCAACGGTACGCGTTATTGGCTTATGTGTCGGATCCCACAGGTTTGAGTCCCAGTACGAGCAGCATTTTTTCGATCGATTAATCGATTTTTGTTCAAAGACATATTTATTTCTAATGTCTAAAAATTACTTCCCACCCATCCGATCCCTTAATAACTGGGCGTAGCGAGCGATTAGTTGACCACTGACCGTATCCTTTTTTACCTACTATTATCTTGAGGAGGAGAGAGGTTGAGCAACTGAGTAATACACAGTTCTCGTATAAAGCTTCTGTTAATATACCTCTATGAGAAGGGCATATCCTTCAAATTGAGAGCGAACATGGTTTAACAAATACAACTGTGTTTTCAAAATAAAGTAAATTAATGTTGACGTCTTAAATAACGTACAGATTTGATTTTAATAAAATTTCCATATTTGCAAAAAAGCGGTTATACCTTTTGTAATACTAAAAATGTAAATATTTTTGCAAACAAATTTCTAAATGACCTTTATTAACAATTTTTGCTACTCACAAAAAATATGTCCTAGATAAAGCCAATATTACAGAAGATGTACGTAGGTTCATAGTTTAACATGTAATGTGTAAACATGAAATCTGTGAAAGTTTTTAATCTTGAATAAAGAGTCATATAACAAAATTTAGCACTAGGGATTGCAATATCAGAAGAATATATAAATACCACTATTTTTCTATTTTTACCGGTATGTCAAACACCAATACCAGTAAAAAACACATCCAATTAAAATCGTAATGCCAGGCGAGTAAATAAAAAACATTACTTAATTTCATTAATTATAATTAAAATTCATCTTTGGAAATATTTATGTGTATATTTTTAATCCATGTCTATTCCCAATTTGTACATAGACTTCCATTAGGATGTTAGGACATCTATTAAGATGTCTCTCGAATAAGTTTTTTCTACGAGATCTGTTTGTTATTCAGTTCCTTAACCTCTCATTTTTAAACAGTGTAGTGATAGAAAGATGTGACTAGTACGAGACCAGTCGTTGGCTAATCACTCTCGCTATGCCGGTTTTCAGGATAAGGTGGATGTTTGGTATATACAAAATATCACATACATCCATGCCTTTGAACAGAAATTGAAATTAAATTTCCAACTAAGATTTGATGCCATGACCTGCGTAACCAAAGACAACTATGTGGAGCATTCGACCACGCATATATGATATAGTCAAAAACGTGTGATTTTCATAAATATGTTACAAATTCTTAAAATAATGATATATCATTGAAAGGCTGTTAATACCGTATTTTTTTGGGAAAAGGTTATTTGGTAATGAAAAAATACCATGAATACTAAAATCCCGGTTACGATAATACCGGTGTTACAATCCCTAGTCTAGACATGTCAAAATGCGTGAGTCATCTATATAATAAAATATAGACATCTAAAATGTGTTTTTTTCGTAATCTTAGCCCGCTAAGATAGGTATCTGAAGTGTTACACAAATCATTATTTAAACATTATTAAATTTCAACTTGCAAATACTCATTTCGGGCCATCAACAATTAACAGAAAAAAACAAAACGAAAAAACTTTGATCGATTGAATTTGTATAACGCCAGATAATTTCAATAAACACTACGTGAGTGTTATACGAAATGAGATTTGGAGAGTGTAAAAAAAACAGCTGATCGTTGCATCGTTACTTGTGATCAAGCGGACCTCAACATTTTTTCCATCAAACAATTTAATACAAAAACTCAATACTTTTTATAACTAAATCTTTTTCAATCAGTATTTTTACGTTTGATGCTAAGATTTAAAAATTATACGATACCCTTTTAAAATATCTATAAACATAAATATGTTCAGAATAAAATGATGAAAATTGTGTCATATTTTCATTTACAAACGTTGCATACAGTAATATATATACATTGTGTTTTTAAGACCTGTTAAGATGATACGAAAAAAAATGTTTGCAATACAATATTTTGCGGAATAAACAATAATAAAATAAAATAAAAAAATAGCAGAGTATTTAGTTCAAAAATTTGTGTATACAATTAGTTGATAGCTATGTCTGTGTAATTCTTTATCAGAACTATTTTAAATACTTACATTATGACAATGGAGTTCTATAAAGTAAATGCCAATTCAATAAATAAAAATAACATGATATTTTAAAGAGTTTTAATATTATGTAGATTTAATTGTCGTATTTATAATACATTTGATTGTATTGGTTTCAATAAATAATAAAATCTCTTCATAGTACTAGAAAAATTCAAGCTAACAATTCATTCTAACCTAACCTAACCTAACCAAACATGAAAATTAGGAAGTGTTTTTAAAACTTGATGACATTATTCATTAAACCGATTAAATTTTGACGAAAAGAATTTTATGTGATTGTGATTTACAAAAAATGTACGATAAAAAAAATTACTCACATATTTTTATTGATAGCAGCTGAATTTTCAAAAAATGAAAAATATTCCCCATACCTGTAAGAAGAAAAAAAATATTTCAATAAAAGAATTACATTTAAAATAAATGAAAAACGAAACCATTTGAGAAAAAGTTTGCTTAATGTTGATATGGTATAAATTCATTTTATCGGAACCAAAAAATAATAATCAAAATATTGTTAGCTAATTATGAGATAATTATTCTGAATAATAGTTGATCTTCACTCCATTAATCTTTATATATTTTTTTGGAGCGGACATGGATTTAAAAAAATATAATTTCAAAATAAATTTTACATTATAATAATATGTAATATTTCATTTGTATTAAAGATAAACAGACGCTAAAAATAACTAACTTTCACTGATAGGTTTTACTTGACCAAATGAAAACAATATTAAAATGAATTAATTTTACTTAAAAAGTTTGAGAAACACACTAACACAGTCTATTCACGCTATTTGTATACCGTTCCTCTTACGTGTATTGAGTGATATCATAATATTCACAGCATCAAAATATTATTTTAGACAGTTTTATCTGTCCAATCGTTATAGAATATTTGACAGCAGCTATTCGACATTTAATACAATGCTGCTATATATAAGTACTTCTATATAAATATGCCACGTATTTTGTATTAAATATTTATTTATAGCTTCATAGGCATTCTGTATTTAATATAGTGCATTAATAAATTACCAGTTGAGACCTTTTATTAAATGTATTAATTTGATTTAATTGGCATAATTTTGAAAAACTTATATTTGACTAAACTTGACTATTGTAAATATTATATTTATAAAGTATAATAAAATCATTATTTCTTTTATATTTGGTCAATAGCCATGATTAATCAAATGTTTTTTAGGTAGGGTTAGGTTAGTTAAGGTGTAGTAAGTTTCTTTTTTGCTTAATTAGTTTGGGTTAGGTTGTCTTGTTTGGTCAATAAAAAACTGGTTTTTAGATTTAAAAACTGACTGTTTACTGTAAATATTTTGTATCTCATAATATTACATACTGTCAAAGAATTGATTTAAATTTATTTAATTACTAAATATTGAATATAAAAACTGAGCAGTTAAACATAACGGTAGAAATATAAAATGTAAATTGATTTATCAATTGATTGATGATTTTTTAACTAAGTGTCTCGAATTATTTCTGTGACGGTTTGTTGCAAACTTTATACGAATTTATTTTCACAATTATAATGTGAAGTTTTGTGATAGAATTCAGTATGCCAGTCATAATCCATTCAAAAGATTAATTGAATAAGATAGCCTAAGATATGTATTTTTTTTTGTTTGTTTTGTAAACGAACATAAACATGACTTATCAACTTTTGCCATGACGCAATAGAGTTTACGCATAAAGATATTTTATTTTTGAAACAGCGCACTAAGAAAGCATAATATAAAAAAAAAACATAAAGGTGTATTTGACACTTGCAGCTTGCCAAAATCAGAACCCTTAATTGGCATTACTCCCTGCGCAAATTACTATTTTACCCTCATTAGAAGTAAGTACGATCTTAATCGATATTATAACATAAAAGAACCCTTAGTGACGAAACGAAACTGACGTAAACGAAAAAGGTATGCTGCTTTCTGATACTGATTACTTAGGGGATATTTTTGACTTTTGATAATAACATTTCTCGAAGATTCAAATAAAAAAAAATGATCTATATATTATATATAACTGCGTAGATAGCTTTTACTGTAGATGTCGCCTCTGCAGCGTTCACGTCGTTCTGTCTGCGATGATGAATGAGAAATGCAAGTACACAATAACAACAGATATGAAAGAAATTCGAAGGGCCCTAGCGACACTAACGCGCTCTATAACTTAAAGCTCCATCAAGTCGGTATACAAATGTCTATAATATGAAATTGGTGTATAAAATAATGATAATTCCAATAGTGTTGTCATTCAAACAAATATATTTTGTAGATTTTTTTGTTTAACTAAGTTAGACCAGGAAGTTTCGTTAGGAAAATAGATACATCAATATAAAACGAGACCAAAACAAAAGCACGAGCAAGTACAGAGAAAAATATAACGTCTCAATCTGGTAACATCCAAGTAAGTAAATCACATACAATGAAATAATAACCCCTTGAGGTCCGTGGCAGACAATAGACGCGAGTAATGGAAACCTCCAGAGGGCGAGCGCCTTGCTTTTATGCCCGCGGTGTAATTAACCTCTCACTATGGGAGGGCCACGTTAGGCCAGTAAAGGTTTCATCATGTCTTGACGTCTTCATTGAATCATTGATTTTGTATAGTGCGATGTTTTATTGTTGGAAACGTATAGAGAATGATAGTGATTATTGCATGGTTTTGTTATAAGAGGAAAATAAGATATAGCGGATTGATGTTATTAGTAACAATTTTTTTGTGTTTATCTTTAGATTGTTTGATAAAACTGTTTTGTCACCCGCCAATATTATTTTCCAGTGTCTTTAGTTTAGTGATAAACATCGTTGGCTTCAGTTGCGGTTAGGGCACGGGTTCCCAACCTGGGGGTCGCGACCCTCAAGGGGGTCGCCAAGGGTTTTCTGGGGGGTCGCCAACTTTACCCGGTGAGCTAAAAAAAAAGAGTTTCGGGGACAATCCGGGGAAAAAGTATAGCAAATCGAGGATTTCAAATTCCTCGGGGGGTCGCCTAGTCACAGCTTTTATAAAAAGGGGTCGCCACCCGAAAAAGGTTGGGAACCTATGGGTTAGGGCTTCCATGCGGGTTTATTAACTGTTTTTAAAAAAACCGGTTAACCGTGAAAAATAAACCGGTTTATTGAAAATCTCTTTTCACCTTAAGTAAAATGGAATTTTATACAACTATTTATATTTCGGGTCCGTAGAGCAGTGGTAGAAGTCGTTGGCTTCTGTGACGGATCTCTCAGATTTACATGCCAGAACTAAAAGCAATTTTTCATTCTAAGGCATCAATATTAGTTATTTCAAATTACCCTCCATCCATTCCAAGCCTAAAACAACGGGGCGTAGCGAAAGCTATTTGCTAACCATTAGTTCATTTCTAGCCCTATTCTTATATCCATACTCTCATCGAAAAAAGAGAAGTTGAAAAACTAAACAACAAGCAGTTCTTATAAAAAAACTTTTGCTTAGATAAACTTCATAAGCGGTATGTGCTCCACACCAGCAGCGAATATGGTGGAAAAAAAAGTTATCTTCTCTTGCACCTTATTAGTTCATATTTAAGTAATCAAAATGCCCCATACTTTTGATTTTGTTTTGAAATATTGGTTTATATGGTACTACAATTGATTTTTTGAAAATGACACCGGCTTAAGCCGGTTATCCGGTTATTTATTTGAAAAAAAAAAACGAAAACCGGTTAGTTGCTTAGGACGGTTAATTGGATGCCCTAGTTGCGATATTCTTCTAGTACGGACAGTTACAAAAATAGGCTAGTCTATCGATATATGAATTTTTATTCAAATGCATTTACGTCTAAATTCTTTTTAAGCCGTAATAATATTGAATATTATGATTGAAATAAAAAAATAATGATTATTTGTGAGTAATAAACGTTGTTTAAATCCTTCAAAAACATGCACGCAATGAATTCATTTTTGCTATGGTTCAGGTCTGTATTATAATGGACTGGGCACTGAACCGGCGAAGAAGAAGATACCTCGTATTCAATGAACGTTATACGATACGTTGATTGTACTCAATATCTTCATAAAAAAACGATATTGATTTTCCAAGACGGTTTGCATTTAACACATTGTGACCCTGTCAACCAATAGACCAAAGAAAACGTTTTAATAAATTAATATGGTAGAAAATAGTATTGTTATAATGAATATGTTGTTAAGTTGATAGTTATTTTGGTTCCTATCTGTTTAGTTCTTATTAAAGTGTATAGATATAATATTAACTAAACCTATTATTGTAGTAATTAAGTATTTCGACTGAGGGTGCTTGATGGAGTTTCAATATCAAATTTGAATTGTTTGAATTTTGTACTTTTCCATGAGTTTTGTCGCTAACGACCCGGGTTTCGCCTTTCGGCATCTTCAGGCATTCCAAGTGCACGGATGTACTTGAACTGACGCGTAGTAAACAGTTTGTATCGTTTATAAACAAAAATATAAGTAGATCACTAAGTTATAAAGGCTATTAAAATGTAAATTAGCGAAAATTGAATGTATACCATTTTCAATGGATTAAGTGGGTTTGTTATAATTATGGGGATTTTTTGAAAATATTAATGACCAGATAATAACATAGGAATGTTTAATTATTGTAGAGTGTTAGAAAGTAAATAACAAATATATCAAAACCTACATAAATAATTAGTTTGTGAAAAATATACATAACTCCAAAATGGATTACATTTATATACGCAAAAGTAAGATAAAGCTAGGATGGGACAAGTGATTAACTAAGCGCTCTCGCTACGCCCAGTTATTGAAGGATTGGAAAGGTGTGAAGAATCCTTTAGACACTACAAACACCCATGCCTTCGAACAGAAATCGATATATCGATCGAAAAAATGCTGTTAGTACTGGGACTCAAACTCGTGAGATCCGGCACGGAAGCCAACGTTGCTAACCGCTGCGTCATTGTACCTGACAACTCTCTCTCTCCCTACTTACCTTTTGGAAAAGAGAGGTTGGCTGACTGTATAACAAACAGTTCTCGTATAAAAAGTTCTGTTAAAATACCTCCATCAGGAGGCCACATGCTCTACATTGAGAACGGAAATGAATAAAAAAAGCACAATAGTTATTGTGACAAGAAATTAGTTTCATTAAAAATAAAACCATAAAAAGATTAAAACACAGCATGAAAAATCAGATTTTACAGTTAATCTTTCGTATATTCAAATCAAATATAAAGCATATCACCAATGTTCCCGGTAAGGTGTGCCTGTGTGCGCGCGCACACCTCCTAAAATGTGCCCGCACACATATGTATTTCCACCCCCGCACAGGCCGCACACATAATAGTGTAAAAAGAAGTTTGTTTTAACAAACTTTATTTTTGCTTAAATATTTTTACTAAGCTCAACAAATCCTTCCACATCTAGCATCAGTCAGTGAGTACATTCCTACATATTTGCGCACATTTTTTACTTTGCTGAAAATGTAATTGGGGGTCGCCAATTTTTTTTAGATTTTAACAATATAGCAAATCGAGGATTTCAAATTCCTCGATGAGCTAAAAAAAAAAAAAAAATGAGCTTCGGTGACAATCCGGGCAAAAAGTAAATCGAGAATTTCAAATTCCTGTGGAGGGGGGTCGCTAGTCACACGGCTTTTATAAAAAGGGGTCGCCACCCGAAAAAGGTTGGGAACCTATGAATAAGATGGAACGTTGCATATCACTCGACATATATTTATGACACAATATGTCGTATCACACTAATAAATGCAATAGGACAAAGACATAATAATATTGCAATATTTCGAATGATGGAGAATTTCAACTGTTTCTTATTAATTAGTTCTGTGTTTTGATAAGTTGCTAAGCGTTTCGTGTTAATTAATCACAAATAAATTTGGCAGAATTTCTTCGATGCATTGCAGGCGATTATAATCAATAATTAATTTTTTTTAGTTGATGAATCGGCCTCCAGATCACTGGTCGGATTAGAAATTTACGAAATAGCATTATATTTATTAAATAAAATAATTTTCTCACAGAAAGTAATGTTTGATTATATGGCATACGCACAGGTATTTGTGGGTTAAGCCCATTTTAGCACTGAACGGATGTCATTCGATACTTGGCAAGAATAAATATTCGCAAAAAGGAACTAACAAAAAAAGATCTCAACCTCACCGTTTAAAGAATGGACCGTAAAGTTATCGATACCAATAAGTTTGGCATACTCAAGAGTGATTTATGACGGACTTGCTTCCTCGGTATAACATATTATAAAACATTATATGAGTTTTTTAAAATTCACTTTTTTATTAATGTCTGAGAAATTTTATTAATTGAATTTAATTTGTATTTTACACATCGACTATGGAAAGAAAAAAAGACGTAACCCAAAGATATAAAATTTTACAGGAAGCGCTAAAAACGTGTTTTGATGATTTCGGGCCGTATGCAAATTATGAATTATACACAACCTTGAAGTGCACGGAAACTTCTAAACTAGTGTTTAATTGACATAACCTAATATTAATTAAAGAAATTGTTTAGGTTAAGCCATTGTTTCAGTTTTTTTTCTTGGTTTCAATTTTCACAAGCTCATCTTTTTTTAAACTTAAAAGCTAAATTTAGATACCAATTTGCCATTTTAAGCTTCCATCCTTTTGATAGAACGTGTGTCAAATTGTATACATTGTGATTATCGGAAAAATGCTGTTTTAGAAAAACTTTTTCCTTTCCACAGTTGATATTATTTATTACTCTTGTAAATTGTCAAATACTAGAATTTTTAAATAAAGACAGCTGTAATTCTAAAGGTGTATATGTTTTCATTTTTTTTTTACAATAAACGATGTATCAGATATTATCAACAAACAATAAAATACTTAAAACGTATTTAAGTTAAAACCTACAACTAAACATTACTTAGTGGAAACGTTCTGTGCTTCCGTTGTGTTAATCAATGTTTGAGTATGAGTACACTAATAAACAATAAAATTAATTTTAATAATATATGAATTGGTAGGATCTTAGCTCGCTTAAATTGCGAAACAAACATATTAATTTATTTTAGTATTAAGACAACCTGTTATATACTTAATATTGATTATTCTATTAAATTTTGTTGTTATTGTATTTAATTGAATATTGTTATGTTTTATTATATATTCTTCTAGATTAGTAATCTACGTAATCGCTATAACATCGACACGTTTTATTTTTCTCATTTCGGTGCCTTTACTAAAACATATTCATCAACATTATTTTACAATCTTTTGTTGACTTAAAAACACTGAACTTTATAAAACCGACGAAATTTAAATAACACATTGATTTGTCGGATTTGATCCGTTGTAAATTCTACCAGGCACGGTATTGTATTATTCTTGTTAACTACCGGTTCGGTTAGCAGCCGACTAAACGAATTAACCTGGAAACCTGAGACCAGATGATCAGCTTTGTGAAGATGAAGTGGATCAGTTACGTGCGGCAGACAGTAATTTTAACGCTCGGCTTCAATATCATCAAAAACCGATGTGACGTTTTTCGGTTTTTAAGCTTTGCCGATTTTTTGCTTGGCTTATTTTTTCAATACGCCGATAATAATTGCTTGCTGAATTAAGGAAATTTTGAGGGTAAGTTTTTTGTTAGCTCAATCAAGAATTAGTTATCAGTCATAATATATATTAATTTTAAGAGTGCAGTAATACTTCGAAAGATAGTTAGTATTTTTTACACTATGCTCACTCCTTATGTGGATTTTATAGTCTCCCGATAGCGTTTCAAGACAAGCTGTTTGACAATGGTTTTTTTCGATTTATCAAACTTTAATTTTGGAAGACAGCAAAAATATAAGTTTAGTCTCATGCTAGAATATGATAAGTAATTATCTTATTGCTCTTCCAACGCTTCATCGACAGATAATTAGGAAAGAATGTAATCAGGGGTGAACTGGAGAAGGTTTGGAGGATGCTCACTCCTTATGTGGATTTTATAGTCTCCCAATAGCGTTTCAAGACAAGCTGTTTGACGATGGTTTTTTTCGATTGATCAAACTTTAATTTTGGAAGACAGCAAAAATATAAGTTTAGTCTCATGCTAGAATATGATAAGTAATTATCTTATTGCTCTTCCAACGCTCCATCGACAGATAATTAGGAAAGAATGTAATCAGGGGTGAACTGGAGAGGGTTTGGAAGGGCTCGCGGGAGCCCCTTATTAATTATAGAAAAAACATTATTCTCACATCAAACTAGTACTGCAATTTCTGACCTATATATTATCTACGTCAGTTGCAGTATACACAGTTGTAAATTTTTGGCCATTTACATTGATTAGTTTCCAGTTAATTGCATATATAAGTGTATTAAGTAACAGTCGATTGCTTGTTTAAATATTGCATATAATTTCATAGGATTGATTTCAAAATTCACTCCTTCCCCGGAACACCGAGAATTGCTTGGAGATTAAGTGAGCCTCATGTTAGTGTATTGGAAACCCACCGCTGAACGTAAAACTAACATATTTTAATACCTTTGAACACAAATTTATTGATTGAATTAATATTTACATATATTAAAAAAACTCACTATAAGTTGTCAAATAGTCAACCCTCGCGCGAGCCCCTCCAAGCCCCCTCCAGCCCACCCCTGACTTTGGCCCAAAATCGTTACAAATCGTTTTTCGTCTCTCCTGTATAATTTTTCTGTACGAGTAGACAGTCGATATATTATAGTCTATTACGTTTTTATTCCTTCATAACTGTCCGTTAATTCTTATAATGGAGTAAAAAAAAACGGTTGGTAACAAGAAGCTTTTCTTAATCCTGCTTTTGTACATTTGTGGAAAAAGGTTGTGCAACCAGAATTGTAATCAGAATAACATTCCCTTCACTTTATGATCGAATAATTAAATATGTTAACTGTTGTCAAACGGATATCTATCAAGTCAATTTAAAAAACAGACCTCGTTAAAAATCTGGTGTAATGTTTGATTTCAGCATTACAACAACTTCAAGTCAAACTTAATCACAGAAAAAATTCTCTCTCGGATGCCAACAAATAACTTGTTAGCGATGTTGCTGAATAGGTATCGATGATTGTGCCTAATCATTATTCATTACTCCCTGGGCTCGAATATTGAATGCCCCAATACCGATTACCCATTGCCTTTTGCCTAGACATCTCACTCCCGTCATATTTTGTTCTTCACCTTTCACAACTTAATCAGGTATAAATAAATATTGTAAAAAAAAAATGAACGCCAAGTTACGACATCATGCTTGGTATCCAGTGATTCTCGAATTATCAAATCATTTTAAATAAATATATAAACTTGTAGGTGAACGGATTCTTATGTACCATATTTTTTCGAACCAAATTCTCCCTACGGAAAACTTTTTAACTCTTCGCTGTTAAAAAAATAATATTCAATATTGATTAACTCATTGTCAGTATTGACAGTTTTGCATAAACAACGATGATATTATAAGATTGAGTATGTGTCTCTTCCGTACATAGAAACATCCAGAGACAGAATATTCCAAATGCTTAAAAAAAAAAACATGCAAAAGATTAACAAGCCTATTGTAGCTGGAAATTTATTATTTTGTAACAAAATGCATAAACTTGACACGTGTTTCGACTGTTTGTCAAGCATCATCGGACAGACTATCGTATGATTTATTCGTGAACCTTGCAATATCTTTTATGATGAGGCAAAACACGTGTCGCATTTTTTAAAACAAGTAGAATAACAATGATATTTAATTATTTTTTGTATTCAAAATGAACTTCCACAAATTTACTGCCGAATCTATTCAAAATCACATAAACGTTCCGTAAACAAATGTCTGGTAAATATCTGAGTAACGTCAGGTTAGGTTAGGTTAGGTGCATTTAAAGTAAATATTATGCTAATTAGTATTTTGAAAGATGTTTTCAAGATAGTTTACTGCTAATGTATGATCCACTCGTTCAAAGAACTTTTATTTGATGTAAAGTTAAAGAATCACTTGGCTGTGAATGGTGTATGCATGTATTTGGTTGCGCAGAGGGCAAATTGTTTAATAAAATGCAAGTCACTTCAGCATCGTTTATAACGAGCAACCTGTGTTTGTTTTTGGAGTCAACCTGTCGCCCCTCTTCACTCCTCCAACCCTGTACCAGGATTCAGACATTAATCCAGAGATGGTAAACTAAACAGTATTTTCCCAGTAGCATGAGCTTATTATGCAAATAATTAAAATTTAACGTGTTTTGGGTAAAATATTACGTTTGATAAAACATCAATTATGATGTTATAAACAGCGGTGGGCTGCCAATACGTTAACAATGGGCTCGCTTAATCTCAAAGCAATTATCGGTGTTCTGGGGTAGGGGTGAATTTGTTTATCACTCCTATCCAATTACATGCGGTATTTAAATATGCCATCGATTGTTACTTTTAATACACTTTTAATAATCTGGGGCATCCCATTTGCTTAATCCGCCACTGCCACTGCCTTAAGGCAACATTGACAAACGAATCTTTTCAAGCAAATTTCCGTGGCATTTTCCAACAAGCAAGTTGCTAACATTAAAAATTATTTATAGATACAATTTTAAATAAAAGTGCTGTTTTATATTCTTAGACCGTATAAAATCAGATTTATATTACATATCCTAGTTAATATTTTCTATCTGAGTGTAATACAATTACTCAATAATGATTTTGTAAGATTAACATTAGCTACATTCTTCCTACGTTTATATCAAAAGTGTAGGTGTACATTCAAATAATCCTCTAACTTGGATATGATAAATATATGACAACTTATTATTTGACAGTTGATAGGTTGCCCACCTCTGCACTAACTAAAGCAGGTACGATAACTTTTGACGCGTCGTTTCCTACTCGGTCTGCATTCTCGAAATATCAATAACACAACATTTCATGATAATTGATATTGTCATAAATATGAAAGCGTTTTTTGGGACAGCATGTACACCTCAAAGATTTCAGAGAATTCAATTTAGTTTATTAAAAGCATGTTAACCGACGACTTCAGTTTAATTCAAACTTTTAATCATCGTTTTTTTCTTCCATCCATGTCCTCTTCCAATGTAAAAAAGAATGTGGATTCTTATTAGAAATATATCAAAATAATTTCTTTTACGAGATTTAACTTTTATTCATTTGTTCAATGAGACTATTAAGTCAGTAAGTAATTTATAAGCGTATTGCTCTTGTTGTGTCCCGTTTTTGCAATTAGACGTGAGTAAGTTATTGTATACATCACTGACATCTATAGTATTTGATGATTCTGATTGATTGTATTTGAAATATTTGACAATATAAACACCTTAACTCAGCAGTGGGCTGCCAAAATGATAACAAGGGGCTCGGTTAACCTGAGAGATATTCGCGGTGTTATATTTTTTCACACTCTTATAGGATGATTCGCTATTATTATGAAATCAATTGATTGTTACTTAAAATGCTTTTATTATGTAAAAATATACTGCTACATAAATAAAAAAACTTCTATTATGAACCCGGAATAAATGTATTTTACGAGAAATTTCCAAACGCAACCAAGTCGATTGTTTCATATAAACCATCTAAAGCAATAACTGTTGATCTGAGAATATTTTTTTACTTTAACAAGGGACTCGCTGGCCAAATTTAACAAGGGGCTCCTACGAGCCCCCTCCATATCACCACTGCCTTAACTGAATAACACCGACACTTAATAATTATTTGGTTTTAATTATAAAGTTAAATTTTGTAAATGCTGAATCTTTTTTATTTATACAAAGTATTTTTTACTGTACTTTTATTCCCTATTATATAAAAAATAAAATCAGGTGTGTTAATAACATAACGAATGAAATTAACATAACAAATGGAATTTTGCATCGTTCAAATATTGATAAGTTCGTTAGTTAAAAATGTTTGTGATGAGCGAAACAGGTCATGATAATATATTAAATAAATGTGGAATTAGTACAAAAGAGTGTTTTATTTTTTAAATATAATTTCTGTTCGTCATTGACAATGAAGACCTTAAAAGTGATTAACTATATACATATGTAGCTTACATATTCACAGTGAAACTATATTTGAATATGGGAACAAATTAAATGGTCAGAGTTTAAATAAATTTTTGATTAGAATTCAAATAAACTTTTGGTCTGAATAAAATTCAATTTTTGGTCAGAATAATAATATGAACGGTCAGAATAAAAATATTAAATGGTCAGATTTTTATAACCATTTTGGTTTGGTTAGGTTAGGTTTTTTTCAATTTGATTTAAACTATGACTATTTAATATAAATTATAATCATTAATTATTTATTTTGCCCTCTGTAGTCTGTAAGCTGACCGATATATTATGACCATTTAATACAAATTCAGACCAAGGTGAGAAAAATTATGACCAAAACTGTATTAAAATTCAGACCAGAAAAATACAAGCCTTTGAATATTACATTAATTTCTCGATGTCTGTATTTAATTAAAAAACAAATATTTTGAAAAAGTGTATTGAACGCGTATCAACAATTACTTTTAATTTGGTCACTGTCAATACTTGGTGGAAAAACATTATACTCAAAAATATAAAACACTCTTTTGTTACCAATTTCATATTTATTTTATGTGATCAAGACCGGTTTCACTCATCACGAGCATTTTCAGCTGATGGTTACTTTATTTTTTTAAATAACATTATTTTGTTAATTGATTTGGCATTTACTTGGTAGAACTCCATTATAACAGATTAAAAATATCATTATCGGTTTTCGGCATCGTCAGAAATAGCTGGAAATAGCTATCAACGCTTAAAAAATATTAAAAACTGTAGAACTAAAATACTTTGATATTTTTAATCTGTTAAAATTATTTTGTTGATAACAATTGTTGATAAAATTCAAAAGTAACTGGAATCGGTACAAAATATTGTGTTTATTTTATAAATATATTATGTGCGGTGAACCAATATGCTGAGAGGAATATTGGAGATTCGCAGATCAAAAAGCTCTTTCGAAGCGCAGGTGAAACGATATCCTGAATACGTATACATCTCAAAACATATTCATTTCAAAATAAATATTAATTTAAAATGTTTTATAAATATTTATGCGCCAACAAAAACCTTTGACAGATACTCATCTCCGAGGTCATGCATCATCCATTTTGAAGTATCATGCATTTTGGACTCAAAATATCGTCACTAAACGATCATTCCGTTATTAAATGTTTTTAAAAAAATGCATTGAAATGCAGCTTATTACATTTATTTTCTCAGTAACTGAATGCCATAACCATATTTAATACATTAAAAAAGTAAAATATTATATGTTCAGTAATATATTTAATCAGAAACTAGATCATATTTTCGATATATTTAAAATTAAATTTTGAAAACATTGTTACAAACTATTACACATGCTTTGTAATAATTTATAACTTAGGGAATAGAATCAATTTTTTGTAAGCCTTGCAATATATGATGCTTTTAAAACGGCAAAATAAGTGTCACAGTTTGCAACACAGTTAGTGGAGTAACAAATGTATCACATTTTAATTTTAAAGTAACTTAAGTTTAACTCAGTCTTTGAGTGGTGAGTAATTATTCTACGAAATTAAAAATGATTAATTGAAAGTGATTGTATTGTCAATTTAACTAAAAATAACTGCTTACAGTATTGAAAAATATATTTTTTAATCCATGTCCACTTCCAATCTGGAGCATATGGACTCTTCATGGAGGTATCTCAACAGAAGTTTTTCTACGAGAACTGTTCGTTACTCAGTCACTCAACTTTTCTTATTCAAAGAGAGTACGTAGGGATATAATATATAAAACAGGACTAGCGGTTAACTAATCGCTCTCACTACAGCCAGTTATTAAAGGATCGGAAAGAATGGAAGGATTTTTTTAGAGATCACTCAGATTGTCCAAAATAAATCACTGATACAGATATGTAACGCCCCGTGGTACGTGCGTAACACGCTGCTTCACAGAGACTTGAAAATACCTACCATCCGCGAGTTCGTTCGTGAGATATCTCAAAAGTTTCACAGCGAAGTAGGAAAACATTTTAACCCAACGATATCTAATATCCACAACTATGACGAGACACTGCCTGAGAATCGTTTTAGACCGAGAGCAATTCTGCTCGACGACCCTCCATAGATCTTATTTCGTCTAAAATTGGCACTTTTAGAACGAAATTAGCATCACGAAAATGACTCTCTTTGTTTGACTTTCTTTGTGCACTGTATGTGTGTATGTATGTATACGTATGTGTGTGTATATGTACGGATGCAGTATGGGGAAGCATATAGAATGTGATTTGCAAAAAGTGCATATGGAGTTCCCGTGAACTTCTTATCTCTGTAGCGATCGCGCCCTTCTGTCTGCAAACGATGGTAAGGGGATGCAATTTACAATTCTTCAAAAACTTTATCGATGAAGGAGACTAGAAGAACCTTGACGTTAGCGCGTCCTGGTACTTGAAGCTCCATAAATTTGATATCCAAAAAAAAAAAAAACACACTTTGAACAGAAATCGATAAATGCTCCTCGTATTGGGACTTGAATCCGTTAAGTCCGGCACCAACCCTATACCGCTAACCGCTGAGCCATAGAACCCGACAAATATACAATAATTACATATAATAGTTCTTGGATCTTTTGGCTAACATATTTGCAACGTGAAAAAAAATGATTGCCTAAAAGGTAATTATCATAATACCTTGCCTTGATTATGAGGTTAATTACTAATATACATTGAATTCCGTTATGTGGTCAGAAATTTAATTTAGACTTCATCTGTACGTAATGTATGACTAATTATTATGATATCTCTTGCAAATCAAAAGGTAGTAATAATTACTTCACAAGTTTTATTAATTACATTAGAAGATATTAGACGAGCGGTTCCTTTTGAGGTTTCTACACCGAATTAATCAAAGCTATTGAAATATTGCTTTGCCCATAAAGCTGAATAGATACATTGTCATACAAAAAGAATTAACGCTAATTCTTGAAAAGACCTAATCATGACATACAAGCATTAATTCAATATGAAAAAGTGACCTTCGAGTGGTAAGGCATTTTTCATAAAATGACCCTCACACTGCAGGGGGATTAATGCATACAACAAAATAAGTCGTGTCCGTTTTAGAAATTCGAATATTCGAATTTTTTTAATATTCAGATATTCAAATATATTTAATTTATTGTTCGAATACTATTCATTACTAGTATTAGGATAATTGAGGCATTAACAGCTTACAACAATTAAATGAAAAATATGTACTAATGCAATTAAATCAAATACATAATTTAAATCAAAAGCGACAATCGGGTGGATATTATTTAATTAAAATATAACGAAAAAGTACATAAAAATGTAACGTTTTCATTACTATCATTTTCTCATTAAATAATTTTATTTATCCTTTAGTACAGTGATTGGTAAACTTTCAAGTGAGAAGAGCCAAGTTGACAAGAAATTTGGATGGCAAAGGTATAAGGTAGCCATACAATATGCAACATATATATGAATTTTTGGGGTACAAAAACATGATAAGTTCGAGAGCTTATTTACCCAGTTTTTAACATAAGACATAAAAATAAGATAATTTTATTTTTAAATATTGTTATTAAAAAATTAAATTATCAAAAAATAGTGCCTACAGTTTTCTCGATACTTCTATAAAATAAGTTAACACTAATGATAGTATTCATTTTAACGACTAAAAACTAATCATGCATTCATTATTGAGTAGATCTTTTTGACATTCTCTGACTAATCTATCATATATATTAACTGGCTTTTCAAATGTAAGCCGCAAAAATTCTGCGGTGAAACTTAAAATAGAAACCATTTTTTTTGAAAATACATAAATACACCGCGATGAAAAGTTAATGGACTGATAGCGGTTATATTTTGAGTAAGTGGGGAGGAAACCTAAGCTAGCCACTAATGAGTCTCGCAGCGCACAAAAAGCTACAACATTTCGATCGTTTGATGAATAAAATAATAAAATAATTAATTAAAACGTACGACGCACCAGCCCTCACAGGGTTACTCACCACTCAAAATAGAGACACGGTGAGTTGTGGGTCACGACTTGTGGTAATTACTATTGTTTTCAATGTAAATCCAATGTATAGTTTTTTTTTAATCCAGCGAGATATAAATAATTGAAAACAATATATAAGAACAAATTGCCCGCATAATTTTTTTGAGGAAAGTTTATGAGCCGTAAATAATGTCAACTGAATTGATTTTGATTTGCTTAATTGAATTTTTACATCATAATATTTTTAACTACATTTAATAAGATAACCAAAGTTAATTTGTTTTTTTTTCACCAAATAAGTAATCTCAAATGTACATATCTTATTTTTTAGATAGTAAAATACGTATGTTTAATTTATTTTGAAATCTCTAAATTTGGATTGTGTGTTAATTATTATCGATGATTGGCTTAAATGTCTCTCGCTGAGCTTGCTCTACCGAACAGGTGAGTTTGGGTTCGATTCCCGATGAAGAGAATATCAAATTTAGATTTTTCAACTTAAATAAATACGAGACCTTAGACGTGAGTGTTTAAGTGAATTTACCTCGTGTTGATCTTGTGTGACTTACAATAAATTCTCATCGAATTTTTCTCGTATGGTCTTTCAACATTAAAATATGTGGCTCATTGGTATAAGCTGTATTGCCAAATATTTTTAAAATTTAAAAATAAATCATAGAAGCTGTCAGAAATTTCCAAAAAAAGTGATTCAGAAAAAGCAGACACTGATTCTGATTAAGTTTCAGGTTGATGATAAAGAAGTACGTATTTAATAAATCTTCTTAAAACGCCTTTCATTTTCTTTATATGAATTATTCTTTGAAATAAAGTTGTTCTGATATAATTGAAAAAATTGATTTTGAAAAGAAGTCAGTGACGTATAGTCAAAGAAATACAGTATTATTATATAAATAAGGTTGTTAAAGAACAATATTAAAAAAAAACCTACTGTAGGATTTTACAATTATTCACAAAATTTTCGCCTTCTATATATATGTTAAAGTTTCTAAAAAGAATAAATGCACAAATGAACAAGTCTCGTGGGTAATCGCGTGCACTATACAAGTGACTTAAATAAATTCTCTATTCAGAAGCAAAATATTTCCTGCCCATTGTCCATACTACTAATATCCTAATGCAGGGGCTTAAAATGGAATTTTCGAAGCCTAATTACCTCTCCATAACCATAGGTATGAATATTTTAGGACAAATATTAAAAATGGGTTGTAATTAAGATTTTAATGGACTTATGGCTTAAGTTCATTGAACCTACGGCAGCGGAAAATATTATATTTTAAAAGAAAATATGTGGCATATGAATAAAGAAAAATCGAAGAACATTTTAATAAAATCACTTTAATATGAAATTAAAAATGTTAGCCGCATTGGAAACATCATCAGCATGCTTATTTTAAACTCTTACATATGAATCAATTCATTTCTTATATAATATATGAAAACTTATTATTTGGATCCTTTTTTGGAATGATTTGATGGATCCACTTGCGTATCATAAATAAAAAAAAAACTTTTAAGTGATTTAAAAATTTAATACAATTATATTCAACTTGATTATTAAATGCATAGAAAAAAAACGTTATTAGTGTGTAATCCAAATTTCAAATTAATAAAGATATTCTACTTACATAATAAATTATGAACATTTATATCGTTTGACTGAAATTTTTTTTTCCAATTACTCCGAAAATGAAGAATTAAAATCCAAATTTTTACATTTGTCAACTGATAAGACTACTTGATTATTTGGAAATTTATGATACTTAAATAAATGGAAATTGGTATATCTCCTTTAAAGTAAGGAATAAAATATTTAATTTTTCCATCGTATATCTTACTGAATTTATTAATCCATTTTTTGTAAAAAAATCTAAAAATCTGAAACCTTCTTTCGTCGCATTACAGATTAAATAAAACTAATTAAAAAAATCAGAGAGCATACGCGGCGTATAAAATTTTATCATTTCAGTTGAAGTTAACGAGAGTTTTCAATACGGTTACATTTTCACTTACAGTCATCACGAGTGTAAGTTTAATGAAAATAGAGAAAATCACGGAATGCACTCAGATAAAATAAAAGCATTGAAAACAGCTGTAAATAATGTCACTGACCTGTCAATGGGCTTTCAAACCTAACGATTCACAACGCATTCTCCAGTTGAGAATTATGACAGTATAGATCTGTCACACTCAATCTAACGACTGCGGTTTCGCCTCCAGACATTGAGTCGTCATCAGGCATTATGAAAACACGTTATTAATCTTTTAAGCATTCAAAAGGCATAATGAATGACATAATAACAGTGAAATATTTATGTTATTATAATATGTTTATTATTTACCTTTTTTTAGACAGATACAGTCGAAATCGGGGTTTACGATCACGGAAATAGCGAGATCTCTGATGTGATGAAGAAACGTTCGTTGAAATTTTAGTTTATGATTTTATCCATACATTTATTCACTTTTATAACGAGCTTCTTCTCGGGCATACCAAGCAAAGATATCGTCAAAAATTTTCTGAAAACTGTTAATGTGTCGATCGATTAAGCAATAAAATCCGACCGGGCAGTCAACTAGACCGATACCGCCGGCATACGATTACATTTATGACACTAGTTAAGTGTCTGAGTACATAATTGGTGTTTTCGCCGATAACATTTAAAAAGTATCAACACATATAGTTGAAATTGCATGTGAAAAATTCAGAATACCAGAATCTTTTTGTGTCATGTTACCGCTTCAGATACTTCATGTCTTCATGTGATGGGTATGTTTGTAAGCATTTAAAAATACATATCCTCTGATATTACGAGTAATGTTTATAACGAGCAAATTCAGTCGGTCCCATTTTCTTCGTAATAACCAAGTTTGACTGTATATTAAAAATATATTTTTTATGATACAATTTATCTGACGATGTTTTTTAAAGTAATTTAAACACGGGCCACAACAGCAAATAAATTGATAAATTTCTGACAAAAACTAAGCCAAGTGCATATAAAAAAAATATTTATTTAAAAAACAAGACAAAAAAATTTTGTCGGTCCCATTTTCATCGTAATAACCAAGTTTGACTGTATTTACTGTTATAAAAGGAAGGTTTTTTTTATATTATTTTGGTATGAAAATTAACCGACATAGAATACAAAAATGGAGAATATAGCATATGAGTTGTCGTATTAGTTATGTCGCGTTTTACGCAAGTGTGCAAGCTTTCTAAAGTGACTTCCTCAAAAACTACTTCATTCACAAACGTAGAAATCAGTCACAATCACATAAATCCGGTTAATCAATCATTTCATTTCGCGTAATTCACAAATCCACGCAAATCCCAGCGCGAGATTAAAAATTTCTCCATTGGCGTACCTGCCTGCATTAGCGGCAGTGCGCGTTGATAACTATCGAATAATAATAAGCGTTAAGTCATTAATGCAAGATTACAGGGATCAATCTATCACTTGTGGCGTTGGCTTGACAGTAAGCACTTTTGCATTTGAATGGAATGGTCTTGCGGTGGAAATCGTCTGTCATCGTGTATAGTGTCTGTCCACAAGTCACCACATTCTAAAGTGACTCATATTTTATAAAACTAACGCCTGCTGAATTCCACAGTTACCGAAGATTCCAATATTCTTAACATGCTTTCAAATCATTTCAAATCGTATGCTCTTACTGAGAAGGTAGTAACTAATTATATTACATAAATACCGAATTTCAAGGAGTAGTATATTTACAAAATAAAACATTCATTTTTTTAATAAGATCACAACTGGCTTTCCTCACGACGAGAACTACCAACGGATAAAAGAATACAATGTTACAGTGTTATTTATATAAAACAAAATAAAATGGATACGGTGTAGCAAAAAAATGATAAATATAATCCATTTCCACCAAGCAATGACAGTGCATACAATTGGTGGGCTGCCAGTATGAGAAAAATAAAAATAATCCACAAAATTTACATATACGACTTCTGTAATAAAAAAATATAAATACATTGATAACAATTGCATTGAAGTTTTATGACAAAGTAAAGTATTACTTAATTGTCAAATTTATTTTCTCTTCCACTAATCCGAGCCTTGTAATAGGGCGTAACGGAATCAATTAGCAAATTACTTTAATTCTCTCCTTTTATATTATTCTTTCTGAAATAAGAAATACAAAACAACTGTTTAACAAGCAGCTTCTATGAGATAAGCTACAATATAAATCCATATGCTCCATATTGAGACAAAGTTAAAATTATATTGCTAAATTGATGTTAATACCTAAATATGTATTGAAATTTGTCACTGAGAATATTTCCTCAAGTATTTAAGTGAATGATATTATCAGAGATTATAACAAGAAGTTGCATAACTTTAATAGTCAAAAACCAATGATTTTAGCAATGTCTTACAGGACTAAAATGCATTAAAACCCTTAGGTTTCTTAACACTAAATAAATGAAGAAAAACAAATCAAAAGTTTTTTTTATCGTTTGCACATTCTAGTTAAATTAACAGTAAGCGCTACGATTATACTAAGAAAGGCGTCATTAAAAATAGATTTTTTAATCTTCGTTACGGTGAACGTTATTATTTTGTCATGGACCGCCTCTGCGCGTTTCTATTCTAAAAACGTGTCAGAAATTAAATGAGTGTTTTGTCACACAACAAATTCTTTTGACAGCAACAAATTATGCGGCCGGCTGTTTTTTTAATTTTTGTTTTTTGTTCCTTTGTTGCTTGACAATCAGTCAGCTGCCGAGAATATTTGAAATGTCATATCAGTTTAATTACAGTGATAATAAAAAAGATGGTCTGGATAAAACTTATCTTACATTTCTAAATCTTAACGTTATATTGTTATAATAGTAATAAATTATTAAAAACTGTTTTGACGGAATTCGCTACCCGTTTGATGAATTAAACGGTGATTTTATTAACACTTTATCTATCTAGCCTCGCCTTTTTAGTTTATGAAAACTTTATATGTACAGTTAATTCTCATATAGCGCTTTTTGCTATTAAGCGATTTCTGATAGCACGCCATGTGGTTTTTCGTATAGAGCTCCTTCCTAGAGCACCGCACAAAACACTAAATGTTCAATTATAGTAAACATAAATATAACCTCATTATCGTCCGCAAAATATCGTAAAAAAGTACCTGCGGAGTACAATTCAAAATATACAAATATGAATGTACGTAAAAATCAAAAAAAATATAATTATGTGTTGTATGCATACCTATTTTTCTATAGGGTGGGTTTCTATAATGTGTCTCGGAAATTCGCGTTATAAGAGGGTTGACTGTAATTATTTAAATACACAGCAGTTTTAAGTATTTTGACTGAGGGTGCTTGATGGAATTTCAATATCAAATTTGAATTGCTTGAATTTTGTACTTTTCCATGAGTTCAAGTCAGTTCAAGTACATCCGTGCACTTGGAATGCCTGAAGATGCCGAAAGGCGAAACCCGGGTTGTTAGCGACAAAACTCATGGAAAAGTACAAAATTCAAACAATTCAAATTTGACACAGCAGTTTGTAAATAATAAAACGGTTGATTTAAAATCATGTACGAAATGAAATAATAAATTCTAAATATTAAGTAAATGCCAACTAGTTTTCGTTACGATTTTTTTTTTTGAGATATTACATTATGAGTCCATATGCTTCACATTCAAAATAAAAATGATTTGAATTTTTTTTTTATTTATTATAACGATGTAAAATTTTTTACTTGTTGTAAGCGAAAGAAATATTTATCTCAATTTGGTATGTAACTCGATTGAATTTTTATTTTACCGTACGTCACTGAGGCTCATACTTAATTATAATCAATATTTTGTAATAATAGTTGACAAAAACACACAAATAATCTTTTCAATCATTGCTTTTAATATTTTAGCAGCAACAAAAATACTTTGTTGTAATAACAATGCAACTTTGTTTATTTGGTGAAAATATTTTTCAGTGCAGTCCAATAAAAAAAACACGCGAGAAAAACTGCAGCTGAAAAAAACAATAATGTTTATCTTTAATCTGATGTGCTTTTAATTGTCCATTACATTATTTCTATAGTCGTACAACTAAACGGACAGCCAGTCATTTGGTATGATTTTAAAAAATGCATATATTATCAACCTTTTACATCAATATGCCGTTGTCGTTTTGAAATCAAAGTGATTATGAAACTTAACAATGCGGCACCAATATTTTTATATGAAATCTTAATTATACAAGATTTTGGTTTCACATTTTATTAATGTTGATTTTTTAAATTTAAGATTTAGACTGAAGGTGCTTGGTGGAATTTCAATATTAAATTTGAATCGTTAAAATTATGTACATTCACACATATGCTGTCACTTACGACCCGGGTTTCGCCTTTCTGCATTTTCAGGCGTTCAAGTGCACGGATGAACTTGAACTGAATTACTGATTTACTGAGCGTGACAGTGACAAAATCTGTGTGAATGTACGTAATTTGAACGATTCAAATTTACTGTTGATTTTGTTCAATTTTCGATTTCTTTCTTTTCTCGTCAAATTGAAAGTTGAACGTATTAGTATATGCTTCCTAATGAAGTAGTCTCAACGAAAGTTTTTTTAGGATAACTGCTTGTTGCTCAACCTCTTTTGTTAGAAGAAAGTTAGGGTAGAAGGATAAATGCTAGGACAGGATTATTGGTTAACCAATTGCTCTCGCATGAGAGAAAATTTTTAGTTATCAAGAACACTAATATCTTTAAAATAAATGATTGAAATAATGCTGTTTGTAATGACACTTGAACTTGTGAGATCTGTCGCGGAAGCCAACGATGTTGATCACTGTGCAACGAGTCGCAGAAATTAAAATAACATAATTTCTAGTACCTCGCACTTTCGAAGTTTTTCGTAGTAGAAAAATATTTTATATCGAATAATTCATTCTTACAAAAGTAATAGCTATGTTGAAATGTTCTTGTGTAAGTATTTCAACTGCGTATATGATCTTAAAACAGCCAGTAGTTTTCTTAAAATTGAAGAATGAACCAATAAGATTCGACAAACTGTTTCAGATATAACCTTTCACTATAGAAACAAACTATGTTAGACTGATAACTCAAAAAATTCGGATATCTTTGGTTGAATAACAAAAGATTTTCAACGCTTATTTTCTTATCTATTTCTGATAATGTAGCCAGAGGTGGGCTGAAGAGGACTTGAAGGGCTTGAGCGAGCCCCTTGTTGATTTTAGAGAATACAATATTGTCAGATCAAATGAGTACACAACTGAAATTTCTGAAATATATTTTATCTAGAACAGTTTCAGTATACACAATAGTACATTTTTGGCCATTTACATTAATAAGTTTACGGTATATTGTATATTGTTACACAAAATAGGTGCACCAAGTAGAACAATCGATTGATTATTTAAGTATTGCATATAATTCAATCGGAGCGATAAATAAACTCACTGCTTCCCCAGAACACCGAGAATTGCTTTGATGTAAAGCGAGATCCTTGTTAACGCATTGGCAGCCCACCGCTGAATGTAGCCAACAACAGTGAATGACTCTCAAGCATCTGACTGAGTTTACATATATATAGAAAATTTAAAATGTTGTTCACTACTGATGCTTTCATACATTATTTACGTATAAAACATATTTAACAGAGATTTTAGCACCCGATATTGTCAGCAGTGAAGATAACAATCTGAATGGCAAAATGATTGCAAAGTGATATAAACATGCGCCGTGTGACACTCGCGACATTATTTTTATCATTAATATGCCTGGAAGTACCGGTTTATAATTTATAGAAATTTATTTTCACAATGTACTATTATAAATAATGAATGTTTTCTAATTTATCAAAAAATTATAAAACTGCAATAATAATAAATCGGAGCACATATCTTTCATATTGTGGCAAAGATCATAACCACGAAAAAGCCAATGTTTAATTATTAATTGCAGGCTGTGTTATGGATAATATTTTTTTACTGAAACACTGTTTAAATGTTTGGTTCAACTTTTATTTCCATATGTCATAATTGTACACTTTTATATAAATCACTAATCTTATAATCGAATAATAACAACGTGAGTTTCAAGGCGTCTTTACTGGATCGATGACCGGTCAATTTGAACTCTTGAATTGAACTGAATGGAAGGAGAGTAGGATATCGGTTTTGGGCGTTGAAAGGTTATTGTTACAATTATAGTATGGCATAGAGTATTAACATAGTACTCTATGACAAGATGTCGAGTATACATAACAGGCTGTTCCTTTTTGCAACTTTTATTTTTTAGCCTTTATCGTGTTTCAGAGAAATGCATCACAAAATTATACTAACTAATTTTATGTGCAATTCAAAAACTGTGTCAGTATTGATAACTCTTCCATATATTGCTTTCTCCTATTGATTAGTTAATAAAAAATTCCACGTATATTTTGAGTCGTACAGTTTAAAATGAAAGATAACATAAACTTAAAAACCTTTTTTGTACTTATTTTAAATTTAATTAAAGAGCAGGATCGATTTTTCTCATCATAAACATTGTCAAGCGACATCTTTAAAAAATATACAAACATGGTCATTTATGGATAATTGATTGATGATGCTTTTTCAAAAGTCGACATATTTTTTTATTCAAAATTTAAATAACAAAGCAATCAAGTTAAATTTTATGTTAAACAATAAAATCCTACAAAGTTACTGCTGAATCAATCGAAAATAAAAATAATAGCACACATATTTTCACAAATTGCAGTTGGTCTGAGAGTTTTTTTTTAATTTAGTAAGTGGCTCACATGAGCCTCTTAAAGTCACCTCCAGTCCTATTCTTAATAAAGGTATTCACCTTTCTTAATAAATCATATTGCTAACTTTTAAAAAATTCGAACTGTTAAAATCTTTTCTATTTATATGCATTCATTAAATTCGTGCTAATGTCAAAAAATCATTGAAGAAAAATAATCTAGCTTAAAGATTCAACAAGATCTCGTAGAGCTATGAAAACACGTAGAGGCTGGCCCTACCCGCTTATGATCCCATAAGCAGGGAGGGATACGTTTTGTCTGGCCGGAGTTCGTTTGTCGCCACATTCCCATTTCACAGTCGCTCGCCAAATCGGGTTACTCACGCTTATCTTGTTCGGGATTGATTTTCAACTGCGCACTTTGTAACAAAACAGGGGTGGGTCAAATGCTATCGATATTTATTAAATTAATGAAATTTATTCAAAATATTATATTAAATATAACTAAAAAAAATCTACTAAAAGGTTAAGCGGATAAATTACATTTTTCTGGTATAATGACTATGTTGTGATGCTACGCCATTATGAATGAGTTCACATGTACGCTATAGCTACACATTGAACGAGTCAAAAAAATACATATTATAGATATTATTTCACTACACAAAATAGTGATAACTAAAAATGAATAGTGTCTTTAAAATTAATTCATTAGGAATTCTTCAAATGTTTTTGTTAAATTATTCAAATGAATTAATTATGAATTATTAATGAATGAATTCTTCAAATGTTATTTAAATTAATAAACGGCGTACGTTTATTAATTTAACCGTTAATAAATTGACTTTGGCAAAACGTTGGCAAATAAATAAAATACAATTATATGGTAAATGCACGGATGATTTTGAACGAAAGCCGAAAACCGAGTCGTTAGTGACAAAACTTGTGTGAATGTACATAATTTGAACGATTCAAATTTAATAAAACATTATTCACTAAACAGAAACTTTTACAATTTACTAATTTATTGTTTTGAATAAAAGCAGTTGAGTATTTAAAACATGTTTGATTATGAACATTCCTTACCAAAAGCTTCACGTCTTATATATAGAGCCATGCAAAGCTTTGAGAAGTGATAGGAATGAAAAGTAGGGAGGAAAGTTTCGTAGGCCGAGATCGAATGACGTAACGAAATTGTTGTCTGGATATTGTCCTGCCTTTCCCCTGGGAACTCGAAAAGAAACTGGATTTAAAAATATTTGATTTGCCTTTTCTTATGAAACTGCATAAAGTTTCTCAATAAAATTACGTGAGTATTTGAATTTTGCGAGCCGTAAGAAAACAAACACGATTGATAATTGAAAAGTGTTTGTCTTTTGTTTAAAGTAAAGTCACTTCCCAATATTGCAGAAGTTTTTAACAAAATCTTTCTATTTTTTGGCATATTTATATTATGTTATAGTTGATAATATTCACAGTTCTTCTATTTCATTTTAATATAAAAAAGAAGCGTAGTAAAGGTGTTTTTATATCTACATTCTATCTTAACATACTCCGAAAAATGAGCAGTTCTCAAAAAATATTTTTTACCTAAATGTACCACTAGAAGACATGGTTAAATGAGAATAAGAAAAATATCAAATTAACATTAAATATTTAATTTTAAGTAATGTTTTAATACTGCCGGGTACTATGTCGCAACGGTTAGCGTTGTGGGCTTCCATACCAGATCTCACGGGTTCGAGACACAGTACAAACAGCACTCTTTCCGATTGATTTATCGATTTATGTTCGTAAGTATGAGTGTTTGTGATGTCTAAAAAAAATCCCTCCCACCCTTTTCGAACCTTTAATATCTGGGCGTAGGGAGAGCGATTAGTTAATACACTAGTACTGTCCTGGCTTTATCTTTCTTTCCCTAATACTCATTTTGAAAAAGAGAGATTGAAAAAATGAGTAACAAATAGATCCCCATGTCCACGTCCGCTCCCAATGTGGAGCATATGGACTCCTAATGGAGCTTATCTCAACAGAAGTGTTTCTACGAGAACTGCTTGTTACTCAGTTGCTCAACCTCTCTTTTTCCAACGAGAGTAGGGATAGAAGGATAGGGCTAAGACAGGATTAGTGGTAAGCTAATCGCTCTCGATACGCCCCGTTCATGGGATAGGATGGGTGAGAGGGGGGAATTCAAGACATCACATACATCTGTGCCTTTGAACAGAAATTCATAAATCGATTGAAAAATCAATTTATAAAACTGTCCGTACCGGGATTTGGTCCTCCGTAGCCGAAGCCAACAACGTTGACCACTCGACCACACAGGCGGTACTAGATACCTCCATTAGAAAGCCATATGCTATACATAAGGAGCGGACGTGGATAAAAAATAAAATTTAAATAAAATCAAGCATTTAAACATATCCTTTGATATAATTATTTATGTTTTAAATTAGCAAAGGGCATTTTTTTGTCATCAAAAAACTATGTATGCTAACTGAAATAAACCGTTTAACTTTAAATATATGCGAAAACAAGTGTGAAAAAGTATACAGATTAGATTTAGGATATAATATAAATTGTATTGGGTATTACTATTTATGTAAACACATCGCCGTTTATTTAAATGAGCTATTAAAACCAATAAACATTTCCCACCAGTTGAACAGAAGCCATTTTGAATCAGACGTAACTCACCCGCTTAGCTTAAGCCTAAATAATAATATAATGGAATAAAGTTGTATCGGCGGTGTTGCCGCATTGGGAAATAAATAATATTATGCCCTTTGTGCGGGGCTTAAATGTCATGTCACCAAAACGCCCGGAACGACTGTGCCAACAAAACGAATTCGCGGAAAATCGATGCAAAACGACTTTACCCCAATTTGATTATTTAACATTCGGGGATTTTTGTGAGGGGAGGCTGTACTACGAAGGGAGGCTCGCGCATGCGCTGCTTATTACAAGCAGAACTTCTAAAAGTAAAATAATTTCAATTCGGTTATATTTGCTAAAAATTTGATTTGAATAAATAATACGCTATTTAACCGTTGTGGGATTCTTGGTGCAGTGATTGATCTTACAGGTTCAAGTAAAGTTCCAATACGAGCAATACTTTTTCAATCATTTATAGATATTTTTTCGGAGGCAAGTCTTAAAATATTCTTTCACCTTTAAAATCCTAACATAACGGGACCTAAAAAGTCTTTGTTTTATCTCAACTTACTCTACTGTCTTAGAAAAAAGAGGATTTAAACAACTTGATAAAAGGTTCTTCTGAGATTTCTATTGAGATACTTTCTTTGGAAGACCATATCCTTCACATTCAAAGCTGATATGGAAATTATTAAAAAACCATTTTTTAATTTGATGTACTTCTTCATAAGTAATCAATCGACCTGTATTGAAATGGTAGAAGTCACTGTGGTAAGCTAGCCATTTTAAATAGGTTAAAATTTATTGAAAGTTAGTTCACTAAATAAATGATGTGAAATAATATTGTAACATTAAAGTGCTACAACAGCTCTTAGCATTTTTTTAATAAATAAGCTTCTACCTTTAAAATAAGTATTGAATGTCTGGTATAATTAAATCTACAATGGGAACATTGAATAAATGTCGGTTTTTGTTCAATTATTATATGAAGTAATTCGCTAAATTACGACATGACATAATCTTAATAGATATTTGAATGTATCAACTTGCAATAAAAAAGCTTTTTTACAAAGTGTATTTAAGTTATCAATAATAACAAAAGAAGTTTTTTTCTTACAACAAACTTTGTACGTGTATCAAACAACACGTTTATAAATATTAAAGAACACAACAAAATGTTTAAATAAAAAATAAAAAAAAGTCTTCAATTTAAATTCAATTAACAGCACCAATATTACTTTAGTTAATTTATCAGTATACGTCTTAAATATATGGACTGTAATATAATTCACTTTGTTACGTGCTTAAAAAACTTTGAGAACTATAAGTTGAAATAATAGAAACGCCCCTGGGCACAGCCGTATAGAATTGTAACCCTAATATAGAACGAATTAGAATATGTTTTGCTACATTTTTGTGTTGATAATACATTTCGCGAGTTACATGTTATATTAATTTTTGTGTTGAATGTAAAGAAACACATTTACAATAGGCCCATTAGAGATAAAGTGAGCCAAGTGGTATTTAAGAAAAAAAAAAAGCTAGATGCATTGTAATATTTTATACGTCTTAAAGTATCGTAAAAGTGAAGTAGCCTCAGTGAATACACACATAATAGTGTTATATCAGTAAAATAAAAATATGCAACCATCTTCTCACCACCAAGGCTTCTCTGTGTCTTCCATTTTAGTTCCTCACAGTTCTAATGGATGATTTCTTTCACATCATCTTTATCCACTTCCAACCATTGCGCTTTCCGTATAAAGCTCATTCATACCCTCAATCTTCACCTCACCACAAAAATCGACCGAATGACTAGGTAAGTAGTGAAAAATCAAAGTATCAAAAAATTGTCGAATATTTTACTGAGCCAGAGATCTAGTCCGCAAAAAACGTTTCATTTAAATACGCAATAGAAGCCGACGATTGGTCAAATATATTATTTATGAAAGGATATTTGTTTTCAATAAATATACCTTTTCCATTTTCATTTAAAAGTGACGTTGTTTACACCAAAAAACCTAACAATACTTTTCAAATAATACAAACTTCGAAAAACAAGTATATTAGGTAGTCTTATAGCCTTCAAAATACCTTAAACTACTGAGTGCGTATTTGTTGTATTAGGATCACAGAAGATTTTGAAGTGTTGATTCAAAACAGCAAGTTAAAATGATGGGCACATGAAAATATTTATTTAGGCCTAGCTTTATTTCTTTCCCCTGTCTTTTTTTTCATTTCCCGTGTCGACGCCCGCCCTACTCTCTTTGCACTACGATGCATGTGTCTTTCTTTTATGTTGTTTTATCTATTTATTAGTGTGACCGTTGTTGGCTAGTAAAATGTGGACACCATTTATTTGTGTGCAATCAAATATATTTTTTTAAATATTTGAAATTACAGCTTACGCCAATGCGTCAAATATTTTGAAGTTGAAAGATCATACGAGGTATACTCGACGGGAATTTTCGTAAGTCACATTAACTCAAAGAGAATTGATTTCACAAACACCCATGTTTAAGATTTCAAATTAAAATTAAAAAATCCAATTTGACATTGACCTTACCGGGAATCAAGCTCTATCTGGTGGGTAGAGCAAGCTCTAACCAACTAGACCACAACGGGAGACAATCATATCCGCTCTCATTGTGAAGTATTTTATATGAACTTCAAATGGGGCTTCTACCAACAGGATATTGTCTACAAGAACTTTTTATTAATCAGTCACCCTACCTTTCTCTTTGAAAATTGTAGGTATCACATGTAAGAATACGTTCGATTTTTCATTTATTCAAATAGTTCTTGGTTTTAGTACACAAAAACCTATTTTGTATAATAAATCATTTTTAGTAAATTATAAAAATTATCACTAAAAATAATGCATTAGCTATCAATAAAAACCAGCTTTACTTTAACTCCGATGTAGATTGATTTTTAAAAATCTGAAATTAGTACGAGCTACAGGAAAATTTGTTGCCAATCTATTTACTGGTCTAAAAAATAATAAAAAAACCTTCTTAGCAGAAAGAGTATATATCCTATAATTAATGAAAGAATAGAAAATTTATTTAAAAAATAAAGAAAATTATCTATGCCATAAATTAATATATATAAAAATAGTTCGATAATGAACAAATTGTACAACTCACATGCGACTTAGTCTTTGGTCACCCTTTGATCTCGATCTCTGGCGCCATTCATCTCGATTGAGAGTACAAAAAAAGCAATGTGAAAAAAAGCATGTCATCCTCTTAAACAACATAAATATTTTGCCTGTTATTTCTAATGTGTTTAATTTTAAATGTTATCATAACATTGAACGTCTGACAGTGGCCGATACTATCGACTTACTTCTGCCCCGTTAATTGGTTTTGACGTATATTTAGGAACCACTTAACAAAAAAACAATGCGTAAGTGCAGTATATTTTTTGGGACTATTAATGAAATAATATACTTTGATACATAATACTATTGAAAAAATAAAGATGTTTAAAAATCGACATATGGCTAAGAACAGTTATTGATTCAAAGAAAAATGCTCCGATAAAGAACGACAAATTATCAAAGACTAATAATGCGCATTGTCTCTTTTATTTATTCCCTCTACTTGCTTTCCTTTTTACATTTCGTCACAAAATAGTTAAGAGCGTTCACCAAAGAAATATAATTTTAATTTCTTAGTCGTTATTTACTGAGATGATGTTCGATGGTATAGAAGAAAATGTCGGGTTTATTTGAAATAATCGGCATAGGAAAAAAGAATGTCGAAAATTCTAGTAAATAGTTTCAATTTTACAACCAATTTTGTATGGTAAATAAATACAAATATGACATCATTTTACATCAATTTTAGTGAAACATAACAACGTTGAAATGTTTTAATTAAATATATTTACGTGCATTGAATGATAAATAATTTGAATTAATTATTTTCACCAATATTTAAAATCAATTTTATCCTTGTAAAATGTTTCTGATTAATTTTTGTTGGATATAGTAATTAATATCTTTCAAGAGTACTCATATCTTTCTTTATAACCTAAACAAAGATAAATGAAACCATTATTTACAGAGTACATGTCTATTGAAAAATGTATCACGAGCATTTTTGTCTAACTAAGTTTTGTTTTAACTAACAAACAAACGTGTCAAGTTACTTCAATCTTGTAATACTCCAAATCAAGTAACCTACTGTTGCTTATTTAAAAAATTTATGACAGAAGATATGATTTTTTAGTCGAAATGTTCAATTTTTTAGAATATATGTCACGTTAATGTAACTTTCAACATGTATATATTTTTTCCCTGAGATAAATAGCAACGTTAATGATTGTTAATAAAAAGGTTCTTACATTTTATAAGTGGCACAGACGATAAATTATAAATAAGAAAAAACGTTTTATAAGTAATGAAAAGTAAAATTTAAATCTTTTTAAATAAAAAATCTTCTTAACTTATGTATAAAAAAAAACATCACGAAAGGTGCTAACGGTACCTCCATCTGCCGTCAAACTGCGCAAGTCAATGTAATAACAGAGAAAGCTTTTTTGAAATCTCCCACAGAGCTTTTTTTAATTTGAGCAAAAGCATCAAAAGTTCGAACGCAAGGAGAAGGGTGCCAAGCTTTCTTTGCTGTTTTTTTGTGTAATCGATTTAAGAGATGAAATATTTCACACGATTTTCAATAAAGTATCACCTTTTGAATTGAATTCAAAGAAATAACACTTTTTTGTAGCTTCAAGAAGTATGTTTATTAAATCAGTTGATATCACTGCGATTGATAGAGTGTGAATAAATCTTTAAGCATAGTATGCAACTTATAAATCAATTCACAATTAACTTTAGTCAATATTTTTGCTTACTATTTTAACTTACATTAAATAGTAATAATCTTATCGATAAATGAGTAATAAATTAGGAGTTGTTTCTAAATATGGCATCTAAGAGCAAGACGGCTTCTGATATTAGATATAAAATAATGAAATATGATATAAAGACAATGAAACATATTAAAAAATTTCATCGTATATACATGAATATTTTTTAATAATTTATATTCTAAGTGCAGTGCAGTGTACTTAATAATATGCCTGTTTTTTAAATACTAATTTTAGTACTACAAAGTGTAATACTACTATTTGATTGTTACAAACTGAAAAATAATTTAGCCAACTAAGTCGTAAAATAATGTTTGTAGATTGAATATATTTCTTAATTTAACTTTCTTACAGCGTGTGTTCATTGTTTCAATACACATAACTGATGACACAGTTTTACTTTTTTGATATTTACAAAACTGCATTATTTTTGTGTTATTTTGTTTTTTATTTTAGTAAGACATAATTTCGTAAAAGACTGTAGGAAACCAGTTACTAGAATTAAATTATAATATGGTGAAATTGTCAAGACAGGATAACACAGAGCTGTCAAATATGAAACATTCTTTGATAAACATGTTAATAGATGTGTTTTTTTAAATACATGTCTCTTGTCGGTAGGTAGTATAAACATATTATATCTTTCAATAGAAGGTCAAATAAGTTGACAATTTCATGTAAGTCAGACCATTATTACTCAAAACTGTTCTTAGTGAAGCAATCAGCGGAAAAGAGTTTTCTTTCGGTCTTGAATTTGAATTTTACACCTTTTCATTTCAATTTGTTTTTGTATTATATAAATAGCATTGTTAAATTATATTTCTTATCAGTTAACATTGCTTGCCATGACCAAACCCGGTCCTGACATTTAAAAAAAAGTGGACATAAAGTACAAAAGAATATTGTATTTTTTCCTAAAGTATTAAGTTTTACATCTTTTTAATAACTTGATAACTACTTTGGCGGATGATTTCATGAGAACTATAGTTACGCCGAAATAGCTATCAAATAATTAAAAAAATATATTAGAACTTAATATTTGTATTGCAATTGTTAATTTTGCAGGCCTTTGGTATCAGTAGGAAAGGTAAGTTTAAACCTTGCTAACAAATAAATATATATTTTTTTAAATTCAGAATAGAAAAATACGATTGCTCACTACTGGCAAATCTAGACTCCACTCATCGAAAACAATTACAGTTACAGTCCAGCTGAAGTCAATACGAATTAAGCCAGCCATGTTTTCTATGTCGTGGCAGAGGTTGGGTACTTGCCTATTATAGGTATATGACACGGCCCACGGTACCCAGCGGGGTATTGGCTGGGCGTTGATAATAACTATATTGTACCTAGGCGCCTTCTGTCTCTCCATACATACGTACTTGACATATCAGGGATAGTAAAACTATCTCAATTGAGAGAAAATTTACACCGTATTATTAAGCCGGTTACATGGTGAATTACATTCGGTTTATATATCGTTGACAGAGATAGTTTAATGAGGTTATAATACAACAGCTTATTACACTATGTTCAAAAAGTTTGGTGATATTCAAAGTGGTTGTAAATTGCATAAAAAGTGTAAGGTGAAAGGATACTATATTATGGTGTAATGAACGAAAAAAACGTGTCATTTGTTTGCATAATAAAATCGCGGTAGAGTATCCAGATAAGTTATGTACTTTAGTGGTGGGCTGCCAACACGTTAACAAATGGTTCGCTTAATTTCAAAGTAATTCTCGGTGTTCTGGAAAAGGAGTGTTTTTTTTATCACTCCTATGCAATTTTATACGCAATAAGCAATCGATTGTTACATAAAACATATAAAAAATGAAAACTATGCAATTTACCGTAAAATTGTCAAATGTAAATGGTTACAAATATACTACTGTGTATACTGATGCTGTCGTAGATAGTACATAAGTCAGAAATTGCAGTTATATACTTATTTGATCTGAGAATATTATATTATTTAAAATTACAAGGTGCTCGCCGGTCTTAGTAAAATTTAGCAAGTGTTTCGCGCGAGTTCTTCCAAGCACCGTCTAGCCCCCCTGATGTACTCCAAAAGTTAAAAATATTTTTATGGCCAAGAGTTTCAAATGATAACTTTGTTAAAATATGGTAGATTGCACTTAAGAAATAAAGACTGGTATTTGAATGACATATTTATCGGAGAAATTCTAGGTGGACAAAATAGTATTTTGAGAAAGAAAATGTATAATTATTTTTTTTTTTTAATTTGTGAATAGTCCGCTCACGGATAAACGGTAGTTAACCCGGTGTAATTTAAATGCCCAAAATGAAAAAATAAATTTACCTCACGCGTTTCTAAATGATTTTACGATTTAATTTACAAAAACTTAAAAATATATTTTTATTAAAATATTAAACAATATTAAATCATCTACAGGTTCACTCAAAAAAAAAATGAAAAACCATGGAACACAATATTTTGACTCCACCTCCATTTAAAATGTATTAAATAGAAAGGAAAAATGACACATTTTATAATTAATAGAAAATTACAAAATGCTATCTGTAAAAATTTGGCTATATATTTTATCTGGTGATTGTTATTAACAATCCAAATATGAAAATATGAAGTGTGAAAAAATGTGTAAAGCATTTAAATTTGTAAATATTATTTTAATAATATCTATATATCTGCAAAAGCCGTCGAAATAAATAGGTTTTTTTTACATTCATTGACAAAAGAAATTTTCTTTTGACCTACCGTTTTAAATTCTCTGTTCATTTATTTATTTGTGTAAAAATGTGTAAAGCATTTAAATTTGTAAATATTATTTTATTAATATCTATATATCTGCAAAAGCCGTCGAAATAAATAGGTTTTTTTACATTCATTGACGAAAGAATTTTTCTTTTGACCTACCGTTTTAAATTCTCTGTTCATTTATTTATTTGTAGCTGCAACAAAAACTTGTTTCAGTGCAAGCCTGTTCTTACCGCAACCCAATAACAAGCAATCTTTCCATTCACGTATCAAAATTATTCATTATTCAATAATTTCTTATGCGTGTCTATATTTGCACTCTTTGTGTATTATATATTAACACGCAGAATTATACTATTATTAAGGTTTATGAGAAATGGTAGAAGTTGATGTGATTAAAATTTCAGTTAAAACTTCTAATTTGATCAATTTGATAATTTAAAGGCACGTTTTCAATTAAGCATTTTCTGTAAATAGTGACCAATGTAATTTTGGCTGTCTTTGAGCCCCCTTATCTCTCCAGTTTGTTACAACATACTAAGCTTCGCTAAGTTACGTCACACTAATAAACTACCCTGATTTTTTAAGATACATGATAGTTAAGAAAAACACAATATTTCTTTATACTTATTTCCACTTTTATTTAGCAAAATCAAGACCGGTTTCACTCATGGCGAGCATTGTCAACTGAAAAAAACATTAACAATGCTATTTATACAAACAAAATTGAAATTAAGATGTTTAACATTTGTGTTAGTTTCGAGTCACTTATTCATAATTTCTACTGTAATTTGTAAATTCTTTTCTATGCTTATGGTTTATTACACATTTTTATTTCAATTTATTTTTGTACAAATATCACTGCTAAATTATATTTCTTATCAGTTGAAAATGCTTGCCATGAGTGATACGGGTCACGATCTTGCTAGATAAAAGTGGAAATAAGTACAAAGGAATATTGTGTTTTTCTTAATATAATGCATTTCCAACAAGTATTGACAGTAAACACTCTAAAAGCGAAACATGTTAGTGTTGGATTTAAATAATTAATCGAAGTTTTGCTAGCAATCTTTCATTTGATGATCATTATTTTCTCTTAAATGAAAGAATCATGTTTTTAAATGCATATATCATTTGTGTAACACTTTGAAAACAGTATTAAGATTTTTTGTAGTGATTATCACTTGAAAGTTAATTTAGTTATTAACAAAAAGCATATTGTTATACAATTTGAAAATGCTGTTGCTTTGAATGTTATTTTCCTTAACGATTTCGGCTTGAAATATCTTGCAAAATTTATTAGGCTGTTTTGAATGTGTCGTTCATACCTATTTTCTAATTTATAATTTATAGCCATCACATGCGTATAATATTATTTAATTAACAATAATTTGAGAGCTGGGAATGATAAATGGTTGTTATAACTATGCATAAGAAACCACTTGTATCTTTTTAATTGATCTTAATTAACAGCTTAATGTCTCAATACTTGAAGCCAATTAAATTTCTATAGTTGATGTATGTTTCCTACAAGGAAGGCGGGATTCGTATAACAAGCGTGTTGCATTGATGTAAATTTACAACAAAATAATACATCGTATTTTGCGATAGTGTAAAAAATTGGCTTCTGAATTAATGGGAAGCGAACATAAATTTTATATCTAGATTTCCTCGTTGTTATTCCACATTGACATGAATTTTTTTGTGATTTTACACGTGTGCGAATGATATTGTTACTGTACGTATCAGCTGCTTTAAGAATTTCAAAACGGATAGCCACCAATGTTCTCACTAAGGTAAAATACTTCCCAAAATGTGGCCGCACACATTTTTCCATCTTCCGCACAGACCGCAAACATTTACCAAAGTTTTACTTAATTTTAAGTTATCTTTTTTGCCAAGACAAATAAAAAATAGGTTGAGTATGTGTTGCGTCAATGACTACCTTCCTTTATACTTGCGCAGACTTTTTGTATTTGATGAAAAATGACTGCACAAAGAAGTTGAGGTGCGCACCTACAATAAAAAAATTAGACCCACCCGTCTATATTTAAAAAAAATGCCTCTTTAATAAAAAATAATATCATTTATAAAACAACCAGACAAAAACAAAGAGATATCTTATAATGCATATCAGATTTAGTCTACTATCTCATAAAAGGTTTTCTGATTCACCATCATGTTTTTAAAAAATGGTTTGTATAGGTTTTTTGCCGTGAATCAATATATTCACTAAATGTAATGTCATAAACACTAGTAAAAAATTCAACGAATAACTCTTCGTCATCAAAGCATAAAAAATGATTTCATTAGCCTTTCAGCCGCGTTACAATATTTTCACTAAATGAAAGAGTGTAAAAACTTTTAAATTATGAAATTTACAATGATATTTCTTAGAATTGTTAATTATTATATGATCAACAGCTTTTACCCATCACCAAGTTACATTACTAATGTTTTTTTTAATTAGATTGCGAATATGCGGGACTATTTTCTAAGTACATTCTTATTAATTTTTTAAGAGAATCGGCTGTCCGATTCGTCTCAAAAAATTAATGCCTGTTTTAAATGGTTTGCTACCGTTGTACTGGCTGTTTTTTTTTTATTATCCTTTTATCAAAGCAAACCGAGATGAATCATGATACCTTGTAATGAATATAAACAACTAAATATTATTGGCCAGATATTATATTGTAACAGACATTAATAAGGTCATTGCCATCAACTACCGGAAAACTACTTGTGGTACAGTGACACGCGCTCAAACCGAAAAAATATCGACCGACACTTCGGAAACTGTAATTATTCTGTCTACGGCATGATTTATTCAAACTATTGATCCTCTACGTTTTATTTATACATTTTTTTTAATTCGATTTTATACAGTACAGTAGCGTCGTGGCAAATAACATGGCTGGAATGATCATTGTGAAATCACGATCTTCTACTTCCTTTGGGAGCTGAGTAACCTGTTAGCGAACAGGTAAAACTGGTCATAGTAATTTTGTACCATCAATTATTGCGTTTTTTTCCCTGCCACATATTGACAAACAATGACAACGGCTCTGATTTAAATCAGATATTTTAAAGAAAAACATTGGGCATAGAATTAGGCCACACAAGTACGATCTCGATGAAAAAACATACTCGAGTAAAGTAAAACTCAAGGAGAAACGACATTGCAAACGCCAATTTTCAGCACGATAAAAAATAGCGAAGTATTTAGTTCTACAAAAAAATTATAACTATTTCGGGGTATGTCATCATCAGAACTATGTTTAAACCTGTATTTACTCAGCTATATATTCAGACTTAGAAGATATACACAAAACATCTTGTTATTAGCTCTACCATCCTAATTTATATTCCATCGCCGCTACTAAAAACACTAATGTAACTAAAAATAAATGTCAGTTTAATTTCAACTAATTTACGTCGAATAATCCTATATTTGTTATCGTTCTTAAAAACACTAGAGACATGTTAAATAAATGTAATACAATGTTTTGTAATATAGATGAGCAGGGCCGGCGCCACCATACAGGCAACATAGGCAACCGCCTTGGGCGCAAGCCGTAAGAGGGCGCGTAAATGGAGTATTAAAATTATTTTTATATACTCTAATAATAATAAATAATAGTGAGTTATACTTTATTTTGATGGTTGTATTTGCTCGTTGTAATTTTGTACCGTATTCTATATGATTCGATAAAGAGTAGTTGAGCGACTGAGTAAAAAACAGTTCACGTAGAAAAACTTCTGTTGGGATATCTCCATTAGGAGGCTATATGCTTCACATTGGGAGCGGACATGGATTTATAAAAAAATAAAATATATAATGATCCTGAATTGTTTTTTTTTTTCATTATTTAGAAAAAAAATGAGACGATGTGTTAAAAAGGGGACGCGCCAATAGCGTTTGCCTATGGCATCAAATAACCTCGCGCTGGCACTGTAAGATGAGTAAACATAGTTCAGATGAAGGCATACGACGAAACAGCTATCAACTTATATTTTTTAAAATGTAGAACTAAACACTTTGTTATTTTTTAACTTATTACAATGGAGTTATATCAAGTGAATGCCAGATCAATCAATCAACCATATTTTTTCACTAAACCATCGATAATATAACATGAAAAAATCTGTTTATTGAATTTAACGCCTCTGATTAAATGAAATAAAGGTGTAATTGGTATTGCAACAATACAAAAAGCTTTCGACTTGTTATCAGCCGCCTCCCCAAACTGGTTTCAGTACTTAATTATGACATCAATCGAGAAATATCTTTGCTCTCAAAACGGTGGCTCACTTCACAACACAATGGGAAGACAATTAATCAAAAGTATGCGCTAAATGCCAGAGCGATGTAAGTATTTCAAACGGATACATTTTCCTTGGCGAATATTCCAGGCGGCTCGGCTCGGTGATTCTTTCATAACATAAATTCTCCGGACAAAAATACTTCGTACACTGATTTTTGCGAACACAGACTCTTTCGTACACATAACCTTCAGTACATAGAATACTCCGTACACAGAACACTATACATTTGAATATTTTAAATATAAAAATCATTTATTATGTGTAATATCTTGTGTCAATTATTGTGCCAAATATTTTTCATAATGAAAACAAGTAAAATATTTAATTGCAATGTATATAAACAGTTGATGAACATACTTTTTACACTCACTTAAAAAAATCGAAAATGCGTATATCGAATTTTAATTGCTACATGAGACCAGAGGTGGGCTGTTAATATGTTAACAAGGGGCTCGGTAAATCTCAACCATAATGTTTTCATAGCATGGATGATACATATGACGTGACCCGCTGCCTTTTTCGCGGCTAGTTGGTTGTCTTAGTAACAAAGCCTTCTGTTTAGTATTACTATTTAAAAGAAATTGCAGTTCGGTACTGATCTGATCTTGAACGAATGATTTCCTTAAGTTAACAAGGGACTCGCCAGCCTCGCCAAATTTTAACAAAGAGCTCAGCTGAGCCCCCCGAGCCCCCTTCCAGCCCACCCCTGCATGAGACTTTGAATCTGAAAAGGTTGAGCGACTAAGTAAAAAAAAATTTTTGTTAAGATACCTCCATTAGTAAGCTATATGCTCCACATTGGTAGCGAACATGGATAAAAAAATGGTTAGGTGTAAATAAAAAAATGTTTTTGTTTATCATAAAAACATATATATAACAAATAATTTTGATAATTACCATCAACGTTTTTAGTATCATACTTGAGTGTATAATGTTATTGGAATTAACCAAAAGCTGTCAGTAGCCGCAAGGATATAGAAGCATTCGTTATTGAAGGAGCTCAAATATGAATTTTATTTTATAAAAATCTCAGTAGATTTCAAATCATTCAAAAAAAAAAACAAACAGAAGTTTAAAAACACAAATTGAACAACCATTAAAGCAATGCTACGTGATATTTAAAGTGTAAGTAGTCCGTTTCACCGGCGGTCGACAATTAATTCTCTTGCCTATCGAGTATTATGAACACCTTTGTTCTCTGAACGGCTTGCCCTAAACGACAGGGTGGAGTATCGAATCATTGTTTATTTTTTATTAAAATTAGATAACCAGAAAATGGTGTGTATGTACAGGACTAATTTTTAATTTATTATTCATATGTAGGTAAATATTTTTTTCAGCTATTGATATTTGCATACAATTTGAATATAAAGAAACATTCGGAAAGTGTTGTGTATAATTGTATAATAGTAATAAGTGGGCGCCTACCGCTGCATATGGCCCACATTGGTAGCAAAAATAGTAAAAAAAACGATGACAATTCGTTTTCAATAGAAAATTTAAATTTATTACCTGATTCCGTCAGAATCAATCTTGCTTAAAGATGTTTGAATAAAAGCTCATGGAATGATAGCACTAAGAGCTCATTTAAATTTGTTTAAAAAGTGCAATAATTATGACAGTAGTGAGAAAGCTTTTAAAAAATACTTTAGCTTTACAAGTCATTTGCTTACTTTCCTTTTGAATTTACAGGAATGCATCCAGGGACGTCCCGTGGGCATAGGCGAGTAGGCAGTTGCCTAGGGGCAGCGAGTCTTACGGAGCGGCAAATGATCACAGAATACATTTTTAAAGTGGCTAAATATTTTGAATACATGAATTTGGTATATAATAAATAAAATGCCTCAATGTATTTGATAAAAAAAACAACCGAAAAATATTTTTTCAATAGTAATAATATTATGACCAATATACAGTAGCAAAAACCTTCTTTAAATATGACGTATAGCATGTATGGACAACCACCGGTCCGCCGAGCTATTTTGTCCGGCCCTGATTCATCTCGGCAAAGTATTAGAGAAAGAAATTAATAGTTTCAAGGAGGGATTAAATAATTGGGATGACACGGGCGCTTGCAGTGGCTCCACTCTACTAGTTAATGATCACCACCATATAACAAATAGCAACGTGTTTTATTTTATTTAATATTACTTCATTATGTTTGATAATTTGGTCCGGCCCTTGACTCGGAGACAGAATGATAATTTGGCCCCAGACCTAGGAAAGTTTGCCCATGCCTGACGTATACTGATGACGCACTATATGTGGCAGTTTTGACGTAAAATGCGATTGGAAATCACCTGGGCCATGTACTCAAGGGACATATTTAATATTTTTTTTGATGAAGTAGATTAGTAGAAGATTCAAATTTCTATATGTTTTCTTAATAAAATGAAAAATAATGAAAAAACGACATCTATTCTCTTATGGCTTTAAGCATTCCATATTTTTATTTCGAAAATAGTAAGGGCGCCAGTTAAAACTCTGCCTAGGGGCGGCAATTGCCTAGAAACGTCACTGAATGCATCACGTACATGTATTTAAGCAATACATGAAAGCAGTAAGGATAGAAGAATAAGGCTAAAGCTATCATAAGCTGGAAATTATCAAATCGTTCCAACTATATCCTGTGATGGGTGGTAGAAACTTTTATCCTCACAGACATCAATATCTTCAAACGAAAATAGATAAATTTGAATCGTTCAAACTATGTACATTCTCACAAATTTTGTCACTAACGACCCTGGTTTCGCCTTTCGGCATCTTCAGGCATTCAAGTGCACGGATGAACTTGAACTGACGCTTAGCAAATAAAAGTTTCGTGTTTATATAAGGTATAAATGCATCACTGAGTCCAAAGCCATTGCTGGCGAAAAGGATGAGCCCATGGGAATGCCAACAGATTTGTGTAGTGAGCAGTTTCAAGAACTATATAATTTGCTTGTCGGCAAAGGTTTTATGATTATATGATTTTATGGTTATATAGGGTATAGAAGAGGAGATGTGGGAAAGTTTGATATTTCGTTTAAAATCGGAAGACTTTGCAACTGTGCTTTGTTGATTTCCAAAATTTCTTGGAAAAAGAGCTTATGACTGTCCGTATTTGGGTGTAACATTTTTAACCCTTGTTCCTGATTGAACACGTGTCCTTCATAAACACGAAACTTTTATTTGCTAAGCGTCAGTTCAAGTTCATCCGTGCACTTGAATGCCTGAAGATGCCGAAAGGCGAAACCCCGGTCGTTAGTGACAAAATTTGTGAGAATGTACATAGCTTGAACGATTCAAATTTAATATTGAAATTCCACCAAGCACCTTCAGTCGAAATCTTAAATTAAAAGAAAATAGATAAATCGATTGAAAAATAATTTGGGAAACTGTCTGTACTGAGACACCAACGACGAGAAGCCAACGACGTTAATACATACGTGGATTATATAAAACAATGGATTATAAAAAAAGGTTGTTATAAGTTTATACTTAAAGCAATTTTAAAAAAATGTATTCCACAGTATATCTATTGAAGCTTTGAAGTTCTGATTACGTCTCACTAGTTAGGTTTCATATTCCAAAATCTCAAAGCACAATATTAGCCAGTCTTTGGCACTCCACCCCACGCAACGGGTTGGCATCTTGATCATCCGCACATATAATTATAGGTGATATTTATATGGCAATCGATGTAACTGAGGCTTTGAATTGCTTAAGGCTTCTATAACTCATTTATTGTAAAATGAGGCTCTTTCATTGTTGTTATTATTAGGGGTTCAAGATTGCAGGATTTTTTTTATATCCATTATGTTATTTACGGCATTTGAATATTTTGAATAAAAATTAAAAATGCGTATTAATCCTTTAATTTTAATGATACGTTTTATTATGGGTGTGTTTTTTTGTATCATTTAAAATACTCTTGAATAATTTATTGTGAATAAATGTAAATTAAGACGGACATGATAATGTTGAGCGTATTTTTCAATGTTTATGTAGATCAAAATCTATCTTGTATTTCTATTTGTAAAAAATTGTAAAATATAAAACTGGAATATCGATGGCTAAATATTGACACATTGTAACTAACATTTGTCCTTTTGTTACTGCAGCTCGTTAAAACAAAACAAGGAAAACAAGTATTCAACATTCAAAAAGATTGTTTAATTTAAGATTTCGACTGAAGGTGCATGGTGGAATTTCAATATTAAATTTGAATCGTTCAAACTATGTACATTCTCACAGATTTTGTCACCAACGACCCGGGTTTCGCCTTTCGGCATCTTCAGGCATTCAAGTGCACGGATGAACCTGAACTGACGCTTAGCAAATGAAAGTTTCGTGCTTATATAAGATAAAAATGCATCACTGAGTCCAAAGCCATTGCTGGCGAAAAGGATGAGCTCATGGGAATGCCAACAAATTTGAGTAGTAAGTAGTTTCAAGAATTATATTATTTGTCTGTCGGCAAAGGTTTTATGATTATATGATTTTATTAAATATCAAATTCAAAAAGATTGTATAGCTAAACAGAATAGTGAAAATTTTTGCATATATTTTCACAGTATAAATCTCTAAATCAATCAGCTGAAATTAATAAAATGATTATATGAGTTATGGAATGTTAAAATATCAATGCAGATAACGTAGATAACGAAAAATTGAAGCTTTTTAAGTTGTCATACATAGATCACTAAATCTTTTGCAATAAATGTAATAATTTTATATATGTACAAATAAGGAAATTGATGAGATTTATTTTAGAAGCAATATATACATTTTTTAAGAAAGTTTGTTTTGTGTATGAAAAAAACCATAAACTTAAATGTTTCCTCATTACGTCCGAGATATTGATATTTCCGTGATCGTATTAACCGATATCCAATACTTATAATTTATTTTCAAACTCTTTAAATTGCACACTATTTTACAACCAATTTACACTATTAACAATAAAAACACGTAGTAAATGAATATAAGCTTATCGCCTGCGTAAAAAAAAACATAAAAAGAGTTATTATGAAGGAGGCATCAACTTTGTGCCGAACAAAAAACCGCACCTAATAGCTGGTAAGAGAACACCTTTATTCAATAATTCGTATAAAAATTGGTGTTACGTGACCGTCGTCCATCTGTGAACAGTCTGTGAAACTAAATATGATTAATGATCCCCAAACTTAAAACAGAAGCCACACATAAGTAGATATTACCAACTATTAGTACTTCACCTAACGACTTGCCTAATATGTCGGTGTGAGATTTTTTTTCAGCTGTTAAAGTTTTGTTTTTGTGTTTATTTATTTGGGTTCATAACGGCTAGATCGAGATACATGATTCTTTGGAATGAGAATTTATATGATGCATGCATAATTTGTAATTTTTATGATACGAAAGGTGTTGCCATACTTCCTTAATGAAATATTATGACATTCTTAAGGTGTTATTGTAACATTGGTATCGTGATTCTTTAGGCGTATGACCACACCTCTGTACTTTATTATTTTATTTTTTTATTAATTATTAAATTACGGCGAAATTATCAAGGTTTATTTACTGTCAACCAGCCACAATGGCTTAGCAGTAATGCTGTTTATTTTCATACGGGTTCAAGACAATTATTAAATAAAATAAATACAGAATAACTGCAAATGGTTGGTTATCGGTGAATGATATTATTACCGAGATTATTTATTCAAAAAACATTTTCGATCAATGTTTATGTAAACATTCTTAACCCGTAACATGTCATGCTAGAAAATCACGTTTCCTGACATGATGGCATCTCAGTTTCAATATTTATTTACAGTATTTAAACCTAAGCTAGAAGCTAAAATAATTTTAAAAATGTATACATGCTTGAAAATATATTCTAGCTCTCATTTTCTAGGTATACCTAAAATGATAAATACTTATTGACAGTATTAAGAGAAATATTAAATGATTTATGGCTCAACTATCTATGAATTCATCATAGGCATGGAGGTGTTAAACCAAAAATTACTAAAATGAATCTAACATTGTGAACTTGCTCGTTTTTAAATCACTCTCGAAAGGCATTTAAATACTTTGCAAGTAATTGTCAGTTAAAGCTTTAAATCAAAATTTCAATACAGTTTTGATAATAATTAAACAATTTTATTTATTGAACAATATCTGTAAACTCTCTTAAAGGTGCTTTTCTTAAACATTTTTTTCCGTCTTTTGTCATCGCTTCAATAGCATTCTTTTAACGGATATAAATATTCACTACAAAAATTGATTAGTCAGAAACCTGAAAGCTTCAGTGGGTAAATAAGGATGAAAAAAAAATGTCAGTTAAAACAATGAACAATTTCTAATGAAATTTCCATCAAAATATGATAAAATTTATTATAAATATAATATTTGAATAAAATAGGTATTACTTAGTGACGTTAGTAATTAAAATGATATATATGATACCATTGGCATCTATCACAATGTATATTATATGAGGATATTATTTGCAAACCTGGCTCAACAAAATTGTTGAAAGATAAAACCATGAATGTTATTTAGTAAATAAATATAAACTTTGAAATATTTTTAGAAATCATTCTTAAAAATGGCTTGATAAAAAATAAACAAAATATCATTCCCAAGTAATGTTAAACTAAAAATACTTTTAAAATGTATAATGTTTTACAAAATGAATTTCAAGTTTCATTTTTTAACCATTTTGGAATGAACCGTGTTTGCAAATAGTACCCTCATATAAGGGTAGGCTGGAGGGGGCTCAGAGAGAGTCACGCGAACCCCTTATTGAATTTTACTAAAGCCGACGAGCCCTTTGTTAATTTAATAAAAAAAACAATATTCTCAGATTAAATTAGTTCATAACTGCAATTCTGACTTTAATATTATCTAGGACAGCTTCAGTATACACAATAGTACATTTTTGGCCTTTTATATTGATAAATTTACAGTAAATTGCATATTGTTACATTGTATAAGTGCATTACGTAACAGTCAATTGCTTATTTAAGTATTTCATATAATTTCATCGGAGTGATAAAAAATTCTTTGCTTTCCCAGGACACCGAGAATTGCTTTGATATAAAGCTAGCCCCCTTGTTAACGTATTGGCAGCCCGCCTCTGCCCTCACATATTATTTATAGGCTTACAGCAAAAATAATATAAAACTTTCAATTTTAAAATTTACAATGTACCCAAAACACTCCATACAAAAGTATCTTTGAAAAATAAATTCAATGTATTTCCTTAGCTTTCAAATTGTCCTATTTAACACTTTCATTATTCGATATAATACTATATATATGCATTGAAACGTGTAGATAAAGGTCCACAGATCCCTTATCAGAACGGTATTGATGCAAAGGTGTTCGGGTTCGAGTCCCGTCGCGCCCCATTCCGAAATATGATGGGAGATAGAGCAGAGAGCCGCGGGTTAAGCCTTTTTGTTCCATGCACGCCGGCCGTGTGATCGCATTCCTCGATTTCGATTCGCCTTTTGGCGCTTTGGGATCCTTTACGGATGTCATTAGGGTGTGAATGAAGCATTTTTTGTCTGTAATTTTATTAGATATCACCATTCCAATCATTCGATGCTTCCACGTTATTCGAACGCTTCAATAAATTCTAGATTGGTTAAATTTAAATCGTACTCTACAAAGCAAGAGTGAACAAAAATGACACTATTTTTCAAATCAAATGCAAAAGAACGATTTCTTGTTAATTGTTATTCAAATTTGATCAAAATAAACTTCGAAATAGTAAGGTTAAATGATTATTAATTTTATACTATTTCAAAGAGCTGCAATGAGCTTTCTCATAAAGTTATATAACAATTTTTATATTATTTATTTTTTTAAATCCATGTCTGCTCCCATTAAGTTTTTTCTACGGGAACTGTTTGTTCTTTTCCAAAGACAGTAGTAGGAATAGTAGGATAAAGCTAGGATAGGTCTAGTGGTTAACTGACATTATCAAAGAGTTTTCGTAGAATAGAAATCTGTTGAAATGCCTCCATTTAGAGGTCATACGCTCCACATTGAGAGTGGACGCGGTTGAAAAAATGTACACATTTTTTACATTGAAACCCAGATATATCGTTCTTGGGGCCCCCCAAAAATAACGTTGAATATACCGATGTTTCCTCTGTGTACCTTTATATATAAATAGTACATACATTTTTAATAATGGGTATCACCCAGCGTCATTAATATTCCTTACCATTTACAAAGTAAATCTTTTCTCTTCCATTTACTGATCAAAACTAAATAACACCACGTTGGGACAGTAATCCCCGGATGAAAACATCATAGACAGATTAAACACAACTTGGCTAAAACCAAACGCATAATGTAAGGGTTGTAAGTTGCTGTAAGTGTGTCCGTCGGGAAGGGAAGGATTATGGTGGACTGAACCGCAAAGCTCTTTGCTTATCCACGCAACAGAGTAAAACGAAAATATTTGCCTAAGAGCCTACAATATTATGTACCCGTATTAAGGGTAGGTATTATTATTATGGCGATTAGAATTAAAGTGTAGAGTTCACCCTTGATCCAGTGTAAAGGTGGGCAAAAGTAAAAATGAATAATATATGAGCTCAGAGGTAACATTACTTATCTGATGAAGGTTGAATTAACTTTTTTATAATAGTAACTGTCACTTTATTGATTGAATTCAATGAGAAGAACTCTATTTTAAAGACTATACTAACACAAACATATATTTAAATCTAGAAGTATTTAAGTTTTTTAACTTCACAATTATACTCAAACAGATTTGTTTTAGCTTTTATATTTACTTAATTGACCTAATATAATATCGATAAACCAGTTCAAGGGAACTTTTTGAGTTATTAACATTATTGGATTTTTCATGTCAAGATCTACATTTATCCGTAAAGCATTTACTCGTATTCAATATTGTAGCCAAGATATCGCAGAAGTTACTTTGTGGAATTTCAACTTTTCAATACATTTCATATGCTCATTAGAATTTTGAAACGTGAATATCTCAATATCACTTATTTTGACTTGTTCCCGTATTGAACTGCTGTATCGATATTTTAGTTTATGTCTTTTTAGCCTAATTTGATAATTTTCGTAAAATAGGCATTTCAAGTTAGTTCAGGTATAATAAAGGAAGATTTCGTTTTGGTTAATTTATAAGTAGTCATTAATATATGCAAAAATTTTGAATAAAAATTCTACAATGCGTAAAGATGTAATACATTCATCCAAAAACATAAAGATTAGTTTATTTGATCATAATAAATTAAAAAGGGAAAATTATTTAGTTCACTGAGAATTATACAGTTTAATTGATAATTATTTTGTCATAACGCCATAATATTTCCGAAGAAGCGTAGTTCAAAAATAGCTAGCAACTATAATGTTTAATTCTTGTTGTTGTGAAAAAATGCTTTGAATAGTATACATATATTTACCTAATATGTTTTTTTAATATGGTATTTAAATTTGTTTGTTTAATTATATATTACGGATAATTTTTGATGCAGATCAAAATAATGATCTTTCAATAAATAATTGTGTGTACAAACATATTTAACAATTAACACATAATTTTAGAAGGCAGGAATCAGTGTAGAATGACTGATTGTTACCTGTAACGCTTTACGCCACAGCTTAAACAAATCGTTAGAAATTAATAATATTGTTCAATAAAATAAACACTTTTTGCCTCACACTTACTTTAAACGTAGAAACGATTACTCTTAATACATTTAATTTCATCCCCAATTGATTTGTTAAAATAGCTATAATACATAATTGCACATCTTTAATTTTTTGATAGACTGCCATTCCTTCGAAGTAAACTAAAGGTTTTAGAGGCGGCACCGCACGTCAACCCCTAATCTATTAACACACCGAGCCACAAACCCTGGCCTTCTGGTTAGCTAGCGAGGTGACAAATGGAACCCTGACGTTTAATAACAATAACGATTTTATAAAATGGTTTTAACATATTTTTTTGACGTAAACGAGATCTCATTATATAAACCAGTCCTAATATACAAACAGGGTTTTTATAAATATGATATGACTTTATTATTTTAATGTTTTCTTAGTTATTTCACATATTTATCAAAAATTATTGTACCTGCCCTAGATGCAAGTAGTATATACTTAAACCATCGTCTAATTAAATAATATTATTGTAATAGAAAGTGTGTGAGTTTTCTTGATTTAAGAATGAATGTTTCTTCCAAACTAAGCACAATATCTACATCTTTAAGATTATAACTTTTTAAAAATATAAAATCACGGCGTGTTTTACGTTAATTTATTAAAAATCATTTCTGTCATCCGTAACTTGATCATTTATTTTTCCCCCCAAACTAGGACACCTAAAAACATCGGTATTTTAGGCGCCGTTTTAAGCGTCTCACACTTTCATACAATACAATTATCTAGATTCTCGATAGTAATGTTTTTTCATGTCATATTGGATATATAAATTGAAATTTTATAAAAAATACAATATTTACATTTGAATGTATTATCTAATGCGTGCGCACGCCCACGCCTTCATCTACAAGTCTAGATTCTACCGCCAAGATTATGTTTTTGCGCGTTTTTTTTTTAATTTGCTACTGCGAGTTTGACACTTTTCAAAAATGGGACATTGAAGCTGTGTTCAGAAAAACCAGGACACGCCGCCTGAAACAGGAACTGTCCCGGCGAAAACGGGACGTCTGGTGTCATTAATCATACGTTATGTGCATGTGATACGTTGAGGATAAACGAAATTTATAAAAAAAATGTTTTAATAACAGTCCCGATAATTTTTCTTTCTTAAGACAATCTTAAAACTTTTCATTATTGCAATACAAAGTAGGTTAGTACATTTTTTAGTTATGTTATTTTACGGGTGCATAATATAACTTTATTACGTAGCGTTCAATTGTTTTAATAATTATTTCATATTTTTAAATAATAGTAATAATATACCGCTCCATCTTGAGAACATCACAAATAACTCTCAGACTAAGCAAACCCCTTATTAACGCATAGGCTACCCACTGCTGAACTTTCCTTATATAATGTAATCGGGTAGTGTCACGGTATTTAAAATAAACAATTATTGACAATTAACATTATTTCATTTGAGTATTGTTTGAATTGCTGATTGTCACCGAAAATAATCTTTAATGCTGTTTTGCCTTCATCATCAATTTAAGTAATACTTTGAATTGCATTCGTATATTTCATAAATCCCCTGTATATATAGGTTATCGAGTCTATTTTTCAGTTCATACAAATCTATTGTACCGAATCTGTTTACACCCTTCAAATAATAAAGATAATCTATTCCGACATCACAATACGAAGTGTTACCAGACACCTTTTATATGGGAACACCTTTCGATATAAGTGAAATTAGTTTGAGCTTTAAGTGATAATACCTGGTGAGCCCTGGGAGCTTAATGGAGCATATATCAGAAGATGTTTACTATTAAAATAAACAGCCACTATTGCCATTATTTATTTTTTAAATTCTTCACACTCTACATAAATTACCTTTAATAATGACAGTTGACAGTTCTATGCGTTCTGTTGAAACATTGTAGGTTGACTTATTTGCCAATTCCCAAGTTTTATTATTATTATTTTTAAAAAAATATTTGACATTACAGCTTACGCCAACGCGTCAAATATTTTGAAGTTTGAAAGATCATACGAGACATACTCAATGAGAAGGAGAATTGACGTCTTAGATCTCAAATTTAAATTGAAATAATCCAATTTGACAATAATCCAATTGACCTTACCGGGATTTGAACCCAGACCCACCTGATCGGTAGAGCAAGCTCTAACCAACTAGACCACAGCAGGCAACTGTCACATTGCAAAAGGGAACATTTTCATTTTTAATTTTGTTAAAATAAACGTTTACATAATATTATTGTATTGCCGGGTTCAATGGCGCAGCAGTTAGCGTTGTTGGCTTCCGTGCCGGATCTCATCTCAGCCGGATTTATCGATTTCTTTTCGAAGGCATGGGTGTTTGTTATCTCTCCCAGCCTTCAATAACTGGGCGTAGCGAGAGCCATTAGTTAACCACTAGTCCTGTCGTAGCCTTATCCTTATATCTATCCCTACTATCCTATTTGGAAAAAGAGAGGTTGAGAGACTAAGTAACAAACAATTCTCGTAGAAGAAATTCTATTGAGATACCTCAATTTAGAGACCATATGCGTCAAATTGGGACTAGACATGTATACTAACAAAAAAAATATACCCGGTAGTTAGTTAGATGTTCTTGTGCTATTGTGAACATGCTGCTTGCTGACCTACAGTAGTCCTGACTATTTAATGACGTTGTGGTCTAAGTTCTCTAATGTGTGTTGTATATGTATATATATAAATAAAGGATCTTTCTACAAAGCACTGACTGTCAACACAATTCAAATTCAAGTGATCGATAAACGAATTAACATACATTTTCTAATTCTACATAATATACATGTATTTAATATTATAAAAAAGTTGAGCGACTAAGTTACAAACAGTTTTCGAAGAAAAAATTCTGATGAGAATTTATTCCACTCCATTATTAGACCATAAGCTTGACATTAGGAACGGGCATGGATTGAAAAAAATGTCCTGTCATATGCCATTATAATTTAATACAGTCATCACTTTTGAAGAAAATATCCGAGAATTCATCCCCACACATCTATTTCTTTTGTTTAAAAACAGGAAAGAAGATAAAAACGTATTTGGACACTCTTCTTACCGTTCCCTTTGTGAGAAGTGCAAATTAATACCGGATGTATTGTAAACTTACTAACTGCGGATTAAGCTTACCTTACAAAAGCTTATTTCTATTTACAAAGCTCATATGCATTATCATTGTCATACTTTAACTCTGTGAATCCTGGAGAATATGTTTACATAATAATATATAATTTTATTTGTACCGTAAAATCAACATAAATTATTATAGCTACATGATAGTTATGCGCAATAAAGTAATATTTAATTAATAACGAGCTCTCGTCGGATTAAGTGACAAATACCAAAGGAAACTTTATTTTTCAATAACATATTTTTACTGAGATACTTTTGAATTCATTGGAAATCTTTAATAAAATAATACGTTAGCAAATGAGGATGACATAAATTGGTAAATTTTGATGAATATCATATATAATATATAAAATTTAAATATGATCAATAATTGTAAAAAAAATCCTTTAATTTTTAACCATTATAAATTACTATTTAACTAATAAATGTATGAACGTAAAACAGTTATTACAAGTTAAACATAATATTTTTTTTGTTATACATCGATGATAAAAAAAATATATTGAAAGACATTACTTTAAAGATATTTATTTTGCAGAAAGAAATTGTATTAAAAAGTAAAACACTTTGTACTGATTTTGAATTATTTATTTCAGATCAGGACCAGTTTCGGCAATGGAAAAAATCAGTTGATAATGCCGGTCCTGATTTAAAAATAAATAACGTGAATATTGTAAATGAACAAAAGTGTTTTAATTTTGAATAGTGAAAGTTATGCTTGAACACAATTGATTTTGAATTGTGTTGAAAATTGATTGGTACAAATATTTCCTACTGCTAAAGTTACTGTGTAAGTCGGTGATGGAAATTGTGGCGATGCGTAAATACTGCTTTAAAAACTAGTCACAACAAACTGAAGATCCGTTGCAGAGGCGTTATTAAAATAAATCTTCATAAACAAAAAGTTCCAAAACTATTTTACCCACTCAAACATAAATCAATCGTAAATACGTAACGTTTGCAAATGTTACGTACGGACGTATCATCTGAGTGAACAAAAACGATCATTAAGTCGCTAGTATTATTTTCAACGTTTCATTCTGCGAAATCGGTAAGTTGAAAAAAATACAACAGCGCTACCGGGTTTCAACAATAATAATAATCTTTTCAAAACGCGCTTCTTTTCTTTTGTGGCACTAACGTGAATGTAAACACCTTGGGTTTGCCATCACAAATCACTTAGCCGTGGCCACAACTGCCCGGCTGCCTTGTTCACTAATACCTGCCTGACTCGACGTATTAAGTATGGATACAGTGACCATTCATTCACAAAGCTCTACTAATGATTCTTTACGAAAACTTCTGACTCTGAATTCAACGTCTTAATGATGAATCTAGATATCTGAGTTTTATCACAACTCGTCGACAAGTTTAGTTATCTATGAAAGATTCAACAGCCGATACTGCCGCGGTAACAAAAAAAAACAGCTAACATCAATATACATAAACATTCTGATTAATGATACGTGGGGCGTTATTTTTGGTATACTATTAGCAATCGATGTAATTGTTGTCTAAAACTTTTTTAATCCTTCCTATTCCTGTCCTTGCCTTATCCATATATCCTTACTACTCTCTTTGAAAAAGGGAAGTACTGAGTAAAAACAAGTTCTCGTGGAACAAAAAATTCTGTTGAAATACCTCTATAAGAAAGTATTTCAATATGCTTAACACTGGGAGCGAAGATGGATAAAAAAATAGCAATCGAGCAATACTAATAATTAGGTCATATGGCGCAGCGTTTAGCGTTGTTGTTTTCCGTGCTGGATCTCACGAGTTCGAGTCTCAGTATAAACAGCATTTTTCCGATGGGTGATGTCTAAAAAAATCCCTTCAACAACAGTTTTAGTTTAAAACTAGGAAGCCATATACTCCACATTGGGAACGAAAAATTCATGTTATGTTATGCTTTATAAATTTTATCACAATAAATTGTTTCTAAAACCGCATTTGATGTTTCATATCTGAGAAGGTATATAATCTTTTCCACTAACTGTATTTTGAGCTTTGACGGCGGAATATTAACCTCAAAAGAAATGACAAAAATAGCAATTTCATGGTTTTATCATCAAATTAGAGTAAAAACTCTAATCTTTAAAAATTGCTTTTTAGCGGAACGTAGATAAAATTGTTTTTAGAAGACAATAAGCGATATTTTTACTAGTTATTTTATAAGAAATCTATTATTTGTAATATATTTAATATATTTTTTTAGATATGGTTTTAAATACTATACGATAAGGGTTATATATATTCTTGATAAATTATTTAATGTTTTTTAAATGATTATTTTAGTATTTTCTTAAGCATCTAACAAATTAAGAAGTGGTTGTATTAGTAAACGATATAATAGCATTAAAAACCCAACAGATAATACCTATGTATTTAACTTACAAATAATCGGAACAGTAATATCTTTGTTTATATTGATTAAAATTATTTCAAATAAATTAACTAAAATATATGAGCTAAGACAACAAGATTTTCTGAAACATAATAGGCATAAATTAAATACAATTAGGTCATAATTTCTGCTAAGCAAACTAACACGTCAAGTTTGGCACGTGCTGATAATAAAGAATGTATAAATGACGAAACGTGTACCATAATTTTTTTTTAAATCCATTCTTAAGTCACTTTAGATACATACTAACAATAAACAATGAAGATTGTGTTTTATATTGCATCATAAAACACAGTGCTTTTGACTGAAGGATGCATGAAATATAATCTAATATTTAAACCTTCTGATTTTATACTAAAACAACAAAAAAAATGTTACCTTACATACTATTCAACTTGGGTTCGCAGTTAAAAATTCCTTTCAGGGCTAAAATACACTTTTTGGCTATCATAGTGAAGTTTTTATTAAATGAATTTCATCGAAAAAAATACTTGGTGACTAAATATTGTTTATTTTATAAGATAAAAAGACAAAATATTTATTTTACAATAATGCTAAGATATAAAACTTTGGTTTGCATAATCGTTAAAATTATCTATATGAAAGAATAAACTACTTTTTACTAAAATTATTTATTATAAATATGTTTTATTACAAGAAGTTTAATGTATTATTAATGGTTAAAAATATAGATTGATCTAACTCTACAAGAATTATATTATATTGTTGTTCGTAGCTTTTTTGGCAAAAAGCCAAATTATCATAGCCAAATGCATGTTTAAGTAATTTCTACTAATAAATTGTTTTGCAAACAAAATATTTGTTGGGAAAAATTGTCAACACATGAAAAAGGTTAAAAAAATAAATCAGAACGTAATAAAGTGTAAGTCGTTTTTAAATTAATCGCATACGTCCGAGTTGGTTACTTTCTCCCATGTTGTGACGGTAAATAGATACTTTTTTACTTTACCTGCTTAGAATAAAGTTCTTCTACAAATTAATCACAATTGACACATACACAATAAAGTTAAATCGTAAAGATTTTCTATTATACTGTATGTAATATAATAAATAACTATGTATATTCAGGCAATAAAAGTTGATTTTATGTGTTTTTAATTTAGCCACATATTCGTGTCATGGACGAGTTGTTCGAATCAAAGTTTTTTAACGTGCGTAACAACTCCTTTATGCGGAGTCGCTTGATGTAATTGCCGGTTATTTTAAATTATCTTTATCATAAATCCTCACAGTAGACTTGAGGTTTTTAATCACACTGCTGTCTGTAAATGAAATTTTGTTATTAATTACTACTCGGATGACATTAAACCTTTAGAAACGACTTGAAACGGAAGCAGTATTTTTAAGAACCGAATCAAAAATATTGTAATACACAGATCGAATATTAATAAATGTATAATTTCAACTACACCTCCAGTTAATGTATAATGTGCGTAACTTAATAAAATTTTGTTTTATGTGACTGTATTTTGACACACTCTTGGTAAAAGTTGCGATAGAAAAATGATGTAAGGGAAAGACTTTTATTGATTCTTATTTTGTCTTATTTTAAAAGTCAAATATATGAGAATGAAAGTAAGCATCTCAGAAATCGGTGTATTTGAACACAAGCTGATAAATCGATTGAAGAATACAATAATGAAAAAGTTTAATCGATAATTTGAACCTATGGCCAAAAGCGTGTGAGTGTTGATCACTCAGCTATAGCACCGGAATGCATAGGCAAAGTGTGTAGATTTAGACAAAATATTTGTAGTAATGTTAACTGTTAATCGATTTATTATATCATTCAAAATCGTTAGTTGTGCCTTGATTCTAAAGATAAATGACATTTTTTGTTCCGTAAATAGCGCGATATTTCAAATTTTGTTTATTTTTTATTGCTTTAATTGTGTATCCTATGAGAATATATACTTTACTGACTAGATTTAACCTAGTAATAGTAGTATAGATCATACGTTAAAACATGTATTCTTTGCTTTATATTAATTGTCACACCTTGCTACTAAATACTAAAGATCCAAACTTCAATACGATTAATTTTCTTATATTCGATTATATTTAGCAATATCACCAGTAAGTACTGACATGAGATGATACATACATATAAATTATGATTTCTTATGATAAAATAACGCGTTTATTACTTATGGCAGAAACTTATTCATATATATTTATTTTTGGTAGTAGACTTAGTCAAATCAAAACAGATTATGAAACATACGTTTACAAACAGACACCTTATTTCTAGATGATACAACATTTTAATAGAAGTTGCCCTTTTATGCAAAACACTACATACTTTTATTGACTGTTGATTATCTGTATTGATTTTTAGCAGTGTTGTCATTACTGACAATAAAAGATATACAATATTCTTGATACTGGAATTGAAAGTAGGATTTTTTTCAATCATATGTATAATTTTTTTAATTAATAGATCGAAAAAGATTATTTCAATTAAGGAATTAAGACGAAAAATTTCAATAAAAGATATCAAGTAAACGAACAGAAATTTTGAGTTTATAATGCTTACTCAAAAAAGGAAAGTTGATCGTTTTTTTTAATAATTATTGTAGTTGGATCAATGACGATAAATCAGGATTTCAAATTGTTTTATATGTCAAGAAGAAACAGTTATGTTTTATTAAAAAAAAAACTTTATTTAATTAATTAAACCTAAATATTTTTTTTTCTGTTATCATTATTCAATAAATGATAATCGGTTTCCAAATTTAAACATCAGGAATTAATTCAGTTATCCGGATTTGATTGAGTGCTATGAGATTAATAATATTATCTGACGTTTAAATTTGCGTAGACGAAAGAATCTAATCATCATCGACAGAAGATATCCAATCATCTACGCCGTAGAGCCGTGTGCTCGAAATTGGAATATTATTCAAGTTTACGACGGTAAAAAAATAATATGTGGGTGAACCGCGCGGGCGGGTAAGCCACAAACTTGCGCCGCCCGCCGGCAAAATAATATAGTAATGTCATTGTTTTTTTTTATTATTATTGTGTTATTGATAGCGATGTTTTTCACTAATTAATTAAAATTAGCAGCACGCACAGCGTCATTATATGAAAAAGAAAATATTTTGCAAACGTTTTTTCGCAAGTATAATACGACCGATCTTTCTTTGATAAATTTCGTTTTTATTTGAGTGCCTAATAAATTGTAAATATATAAATAAACATGCGTGTTTACTATTTTTTTTAAATAAAATTAAACTTTTGTAAAATTCAATTTCTTCTAAGCTAATGCGAGCTATATCTTTTAATTAATATGCGAAATATATATTATTATAAAATATTGATCGATGGCTTATTGCAGAGATATTGTATGTTCAGTTTTTGTCGAAATTTAGTCAACATACACTAATTTTTGTCTGCGTTATGTATTTATATTGTTTAATTATTGTACGTTAAAAAAGAGTATATGAGAAGATATCAACCCGTAATAGGCAGAACAGCGTGAACGGTTATTCAGAAATTTTACAGTAATGTTCAGGTTTTATTAACTTCCTATCGTAATAAGTTCGCAAAATAATTCCTGAAATGCGGTTAGTAATATTAGGTCAATCGAAGATTCTTTTTACGAGATGAAGTTAAAAAACAACCTTCTTCTGTCAAATTTAAGAATTTTCTTTTTTTGTAGCTTTCAAAAACAAAATATGTCCATTTCATTTATCAAAACATGCTTCAATTGACATACAATATCTTCTTTTATGATAATATATTACCGTTAAGCACTTACTTATTCCATGATTTATAGCTTTCAGTAATCGGTTGATCAAATTTATCACGTAATCTAATTTATTATTAACTTAATATGGCAAGGTTTGATAAATATTGGCGAAAATTTATTGGTGAAGCTATTTGATTTCTTAGTAAATTATAGAATAAGTTATTTATTTCAAATAAAGACAAACCACGCTCACGCAATAAGTGTCTAAAATGATATGCCCGAAAAAAATCAATTTAGTTTTGTTAATTACATTGAATACTATTCCAGTAGGTTATAAATTAAGCCATATCTAAAAGTAATTTATAAAAAAATATATGCAAATAAGCGAAAGCTTAATATAAAATATATTCGTTTGTATATATTTGTATTAAAAAATTAATAATAAGTAAATTAAGTTTTGTAAATCAATAAATACAGTAACACAAGTAAAAAAAATAGCATCATGTATTTGTGATGAATATAATAATATTTATATGAATCAATATATTCGATAGAAATATTAAAATAATTATGATAATGTTATTTTATAACAGAAAATTCTTTAAATTTCCTCCCTATTAATTGGACAGTCACCTAAATATATGTATGTACGCAAGTCGCTGTCGTGAAATAAAAATGTTTTTTTTACAGCTTCTCGTGTTTATTTTCCGTGAAATATTCAACGAAAGAGTTTCAATAAAAAAACAGTTGCACTATTTTTAGGGCCACAATCAGTGGACTCTCCTTGAATATTTGAAACTGGTAAACAAATTTTGACAGTCACCAAACAACAACATAAATATTATTTATCACATAATTTGTGGAACTTTCACAATTTTTTATACGTTTTATGTCACGAGGAATGGTTGTAAAGAAGCTTCATCACTGACCTGTTCTTCGCAGCGGCGGCTCGATCGCGCTGTCTCCGATTCTTGAACCAGTTGCCCACCTGAGTGGGCGTCAGGCCCGTCGCCTGCGCCAGCTCCCTCTTCTTCGTAGGGTTAGGATAAGGATCCTGCAGATACCACTCTCTTAACAAACTCCTCGTTCTCTCCTTAAAACAGTGCGTCTTCTGCTCGCCGTCCCATATGGTCCGCGGCAGTGGGAATTTTTTTCGCACTCGATATTTGTCGACAGGGCCGAGTGGCCTGCCGCGTAGTCTTTCTGCTTCTTGATAATGGGCCTCCAGCCACATCGCTTGGAGCTTTCCATGCGAGTCTTTAGTAAACCGATGGTGTTCTAATATAGCGTACAAATCTCTGAAGTTTCCACTGTGAAAGCTGACGATGGCCCTCGCTCTCAGTACCGCTTCACTTCTGTCTAACTCGGCGACGTTGGGGTGGGCCACCGGCAGGGACCAGAGGAACCTCGCCAGCCTCTCGATGTCCCCGCTTTCTTCCAGGGTTACGCAGACGGCGGCCACTTGGGAGACGGTGAAGCTGAGCGTGGGAAGCGGCAGGTGGCGCGCCGCCGCTGCCCCCCAGGGCGGCGCCCACACGGCCGCGCTCTCCTTGAACGAAGCAATGTCCCCGGCGACCGACACGGTGGGGCGGACGACCTCTCGCCGCGTACCGACTACGCGCACTGCGCTCGGAACGGCGCTAGACCGCCCGCCCGTCGTCGGAGCGCGGACCCCGCCCACGGATCCGTCGCCGATTGGCTGCGCCCCTGATCCGTCGCCATAGCGATGCGGGCCTGATACCCAATAGCGGGCTTAAAATGCGGTGATATCACCCTCGCCCTTTCTCGCTCTGGTAATAAAACATGCGGCGCGTTCTCTTCTTATCTACGTGGAAAATGTTTGAAATGTATCTACCCCTATTTCTATCCTTCTCGTTCTAATGCCATTTTGCGCTCGCTCTCTATCCGGTAGCGAGAGTGGCGCCACCCCGTGTAACATAATAATGTAATAAAAATAATGATAAAACGTTATGTTCTACGACTGTTTGGTTCGGTTCAGCGGAGTTGTGTGTTGATGGGTCGCGTTTGAATATTATATTTTAATGGCCGTTGTTTTATCATGACAATCTGCCGAGATTTAGATGACGGCCGCTCTTTTTAGCACGCGTTTAAAACACACACATAAACATAAACTATTTTCAAGCCGACTCTTAGGTAAACCGTAAACAAGTATTTGCCGCATAATTAATTTGCCAATTGGCTTAGCGGAAATTTACAAAAGACACCTAGCTAAAAACGTTGGAAATTTTAGTATTGATTTACTTCATTTGATAAAATATCTTTTTAATTTAAGATTTCGACTGAAGGTGCTTGGTGGAATTTCAATATTAAATTTGAATCGTTCAAACTATGTACATTCTCACAGATTTTGTCACTAACGACCCGGGTTTCGCCTTTCGGCATCTTCAGGCATTCAAGTGCACGGATGAACTTGAACTGACGTTTAGTAAATGAAAGTTTTGTGTTTGTATAAGACATACAGATATGTAGTAATGCCTGAAGATGCCGAAAGGCGAAACCCGGGTCGTTAGTGACAAAATCTGTGAGAATGTACACAGTTTGAACGATTCAAATTTGATAAAATATCTTTTGTAAAATAGTCAATATAAAGGTAAAACATGGCAACATATTTTATTATATAAATATTATCACTATTATTGTAGAGATAATTTCAACGATATTTTAAAGAAGTTCTAGTACAAAATGCATATTCAAAATAGATAACAAAAAATATTTTTCTTGATTCTAATGTAGATATATCTGTTACAAAGCATACATACACTATTTATTTGCAGTGGCGGATTACGGGGATTTTGGGGCCTCCGAATTTAATATTTTATAATCCACATATTTTGTATTCAATTTTTTTTTATTGTTTTACTTTTTTTTTATTCGATAAACTTTTTTTCTTTCCTTTCTACATCACACCGAAGATGATATCTCCTCAATGATACAGTTAAGATACATTTTATTTAGATACAATTTGATAGGCAACAATAAATAATAATTACAAATATATAGATATTAATAAAGGTTAATTAAATACAAAGAATTGGTATAATTACAACTAAAAAAAAACAATTAAATAATAATAAGCAAGAATGATAGTTAATGGTACTAATAAAATAACTTTTAATTTTGGAACAGATTTGATTAAGGATTGAATGGTGAGGGGCAGGGAATGTAAACTTTTTCTCCAAAAGAAGTAGCAAATTTTTTGAAGTGAAATTTTCTGGAGACGAATCTAGATGCACGATAGGACCATCATGGTTATCCCTACACAATGAAAATAATATACTTCTTTCTACGGACATAATCGGACAATTCCAGAGAATATGCTCCGAATCTTGATTACTGTCACCACAAGGGCAGTGTGGGCTAAGTTGTTAGTTTATTGTTTAACTAGGAAATTTCTGACGTTTTTCATGTTATCCGAAAAAGACGGCCTCCAAATTTTATTGCACCTGATGCCTAACTTGTGCTTAATACGCCACTGTCTCTCTGTCAATCCATGCGCAGATAAAGTGTGCGTGTCACTTGGAATTTTAAAAAACGGCACACACCTAAAGAAAACATGTTGATTTATAATTTAAAGACTTGTATACAACCAGTTAAAATTTCAATCATCTTTAAAATAATATTAAAGATTAGATGTAAGAATAGTCAGTGCTTATCTTATCTTATGTTGACATTTATACCTTTCCTAAGGTAACTTAACTTCTTCTAGGATGTAATCAGTACTTAACTGCTATTTCTGTAGATGGTTAAATTACAATATAAAACATCAGACATTGTCCCTTTATTTTGTTCGTTAAATACATATAAAGATGATTCAGTGTATTTATTTACATAAGTATTTTCGTAAAATATTTAGGAATACATTTTGTATTTTCAATTAAAAAAATGATGCTACTTTTGTCTTGGTAAAATCTTAACTAATTCTTTAGAATCTGGCTTAAAATTTGTACTATTAAACTGCAACATCAGCTAGCCTATCTCTACGAACCGATTTATTCTTCATTGTCAATGAAAGAGCTTGCTCACATGCGCTAAATTCAATAATTTACTTTAAAAAATATGTTTTACTCGAGGGCGACAACACAAACAAACGGGCCGCAAGCCACGGGATTTCATCATTCATAATGTAAAAGTATTACAGCCGAAATAAAGCGAGCCCCTTGTAAACTTATTGGCAGCCACCCACCAGTGGTTCTGAACAAACATTATATTTATGATACATACAGAAATTTAATTTAAGTAATATAATAAAAAATCGAATTACTATTGGTCTCTAGAAAAAAAAACAATTTATTAACAATAGACAAGCAGTACGATGAATGAAAATGAAGTAAATATTAAATAATGCATTTTATTCAAGTGAAATAATTTAAGAGAACGTGTATTATTTTTTTTGTTCATATTCGCTCTCTAGTCGGAGCATATGGCCACCTCATGGATCCTCTTAGATTCTCTGTCCCACGCCAGTCTTCTTGCTTCCTCTCATGTCTCCCAATTCCGCCGAGTACATCCTATAGATGGTCATCAGTGGCCTTCCACGACGGCTGAATCCATCTAGTTGGTAGATGAGACAAGGATGAATTCAGGCTTTCTTGCGGTCAGCACAAGTCGAAGCCAGGTCCATCGTCGCTTTTCAATTGATATAGAATATTACTTTGTTAAATCTAGCCTTCATTACAAATTGTAATCGCCAGTAAAAACTCGTTTTTTTCCATAGATATGTTAAAAAAAAAACAAATCAATCTCGCAATTTTTTGTAGTGATACAAAATAAGATTCTCAGAGACACGGTTGGTTAAAAAGTTCGTGAGAACATTTTTTTTATGAAACATGAAGTTTTTAATGTAAATACACTTTGATTCTCACAACTTTAATATGAGTAAAAAAGGTTATTTATGAAATTATTTGGCGTCTACGTCAAAGAGTAATTATGTTTCTAATGTTCATTGGAATTCATACAATGAGCCCAAGTCAAAGACAGACCAAAGCGGTTTGTTGCCTAACGACTTCATTAAATTTACGTTAGTAATTTAAATCGTAAATCATTTTTAAAACAATAAAAAATATCACATTTTCGTAAAATTGCCACAATGATAAAACAAAACATGTCAGTAGGGCATCATGTTAAGAGTTCATAAAGAATATTTTACGACAAAGCAGTTTATTTACTGTCATAAACAGTATACCATAGTGTTTATTAACCCTTTATCAATTATCGTGTCATTAGCATAGTGATTAACCGTTTGCGACTCAGTTCTGAGGTCCGCGTCTTCAAACTGCTAGTTAGTCATTTATTTGCTTAGATAAAATTGTACAATAGTTATTTAAAATCAAATCTGTTATTGGAAGTGGTTTTATTACATTTTGTTTTTATTTTTTATTATTACCTTATTACTTTCATATTTTTTTATCCGTGTCCGCTCCCAATGTGGAGCATATGGCCCTCTGATGGAGGTAACTTAACAGAAATTTTTCAACAAGAAGTGTTTGTTACTCAGTCGCTCAACCTCAATAGAAGGACAAATCTAGGACAGGACTATTGGTTTACTCATCGCTCTCGCTACGCCCAGTTATTAAAGTATTGGAAGAGTGAGAGTGAATTTTTAGAAATCACAAACACCCATGCTTGAGAACAGAAGTCGATAAATGCTGTGTCATATCGACTGTTGAAAGGAAAAAGGACGTAACCCTCAATTTACCAAAACAGATTTTTTCGATAATCACAATGTATACAACTTGACACACATTCTATCAGAAGGATGGAAGCTGAAAATGCCGAATTGGTATCTAAATTTAGCTTTTATGTTTGAAAAAGATGACCTTGTAAAAAATACAACCGAGAAAAAACACTGAAATAAAGGTTTTTCCGAGACTATTTCTTTAATTAATATTAAGTTATGTCAATTTAACACCAGTTTAAAAGTATCCGTGCACTTTAAGGTTGTGTATAATTCATAATTTGCATATGTGACAAAATCATCAAAACACGTTTTTAGCGCCTCCTGTAAAATTTGATATGTGTGAGTTACGTCCTTTTTCCTTTCCACAGTCGATATGTAAATAAATAATATTTTTTTTCCAGTAAACAGGGTAAATATATTTTTTGAAATTACTCACCATTCAAATCGGCATTCCCCTGGGTTAATCTATTTCGCCAGCAAAGTCTGTAGACTTAGTGATACATCAATTCTTATATAAACACGTTATATTTATTTACTGAACGTCAGTTTAAGTTCATCCGCGCACTTGAAATCCTGAAGATGCGGAAAGGCGAAACCCGGGTCGTTAGTGACAAAACGTACATAATTTAAACGATTCAAAGTTGAAGTAACTTCAATTATTACACATTGTAATGGTGTTATCTCCGTAAAATAAGAATATGTAATACAACAAAACACCAAGTAAATATGTGACTGTACTTTAAAGCCCAAGAAAAAACTTCTAACATTGTACTAGTTGGCCCACTTTACCTCTCGAGGTTTTATATAATAAGATCGCATAACATATAGACAGTGTTATAAATAATATACAATAACTATTCTGGTCGCTATATCTTGATAGCCGCCTATGTAATTATAGTATATTACGCTGTGAAAAATAAACTGGTAGAATTTTAATGTCTTGCTGTAATATTCCCAAAGGATGGCAGACGTCATTTGGGCTTGGATTGACCGATGAAACCGGAAAAGGGGAACCGGAAATAAATTACTTATGCCTAGACAGCGCAGCCAACCAACCATCAGTGTATTATTAACAAAAGGAAGGAATTGTGAAAAGGTGTTGCTTTGAAGAAGTACCGAGAAATTCGTATTGATAAATTCTATCAATTTCGAAACGTTATTACTCACAGATATTTTTAATCTAACCGGAGTTTGAAATATTAGGGGTTGAACGAAGAGTTTATATTCAGTTAGTGTACTTTAAAAATATTTACGTATTGTATATTTTTTTGTACTATTTTTTAAGCATATTAGAATATTACACTAAGTGGCGGATTACCCCATAAGCGCAAGAGGCGCGCGCTTGGGGCCTCAAAATCCTGGGGCCCTCAAAGATAGCTTATATTATATAAACTATTATATTTTAATTTCAGTTTTGAATATTTATTATTTTTCTGCGAAGAGGTTTGCAGCACTTTTATGTTATTCGAAAAGCACGGCTTCCAAAATTTATTGCACCTGGGGCCTCTAAAGTGCTTGATCCGCCACTGCACTAAGACTTTCAATCCCGGAACACAGCGGTGAGCTGCCAATACTTTAACAAGCAGCTCGCTTTATCTCATAGCAATTCTCGGTGTTCTGGGAAAGGAGCAAATTGTTTAATACTCCTATGCAATCATATGGAATACTTGAATAAGCAATGGATTGTTATATGTAATAATATGCATTTTGCCGTAAACTTATCAATCTAAATGGCTAAAAAGTACTATTGTGTATACTGAAGCTGTCGTAGATAGGATATCCATTCCCAGAGCCTTTTTGTGATCCCGGGATATCGGGTTTGATTAATTTTCATTAATTAATCGAGATTCCGGGGTTGGAGACCTAGTCGTAGATAATATATAAGTCAGAAATTGCAGTTGTATACTAATTTGATCTGGGAATATTCTTTCCTCTTAAATTAACAAGGAGCTCGCCGGCGTTAGATACATTTTAACAAGAGGTTCGCGAGAGCCCCTTCTAGCCCTCAGCTCACCCCTGTCGGGCAATTCCGTGATTGCCTTACTATCAATACTGAGACTAGATTTAAAATATTAAAAATGCACGTATACTTAAAATGAAGATTAACTATACCGCCGTTAAATGGTGAAAGATGAGGATGTATAAGTTTCTTTCGTAAGAGTTATTATTTATTCTAGAGTATATATATCCGGTTTCTAAGCTAAAACCATTCCTTAGCTGAGAATCGTAAATTATAAATTTATTTTGCGAGGAAATACAGACATGCAAGTCAACACTAATTTCTCTGCAAAAAAACTACTCACATATATGCAAATTGTCACTCCATTCGGTTTGGTGATTGGGTTCAGTTTGTAAAATGTACAAAAACTATGCTTTTTGGAGTTTTTACGCTTTATATCAATCATCTTCAGCTCCCCTTGTGGCACAAAAAAATGTTGATGGCACACCTATCTTTATTTTAAATGCAATATTCCTGCAACATCGAGCGTAAAGGTGGGTTATCTGCATCATATGATGAACTAATCTGATGAAAATTTCGAAAACGTAGACTAGTTTGAAAAAATATTGTACGTAAAAACTATCACGGCGAAATACAAAGATATAGCAATTATAAAACAGAGACCTCGGCAATTTAGTGATAGAATTCTACATAATTAACTATCAGCTGATGTTCCGCAGAGTGACATGGAATACTTCCTATTTTGTTAGTTTTTTAAATACACTTATTTAAATTGCTAGTGTATAATTAGTGTACCCTTTATAATACGTGTTATTGTATGATTATATAGTATATATTAATTAATCCCAGTAAAAAAATTGTATTTTTATTTTTATTGTAGCAAAATAAAATAATAGATGCCAAATTTCGTTTACAGGCCTTTATTTTTATAGTTGTTAAGCAAGTAATGAATTTTTAAAAATGAAAGCTCTTTAATAAACAAAAAGTGGTACTATTTAACAAAATACAAGACTTTCCTCATTTAAGATTTCGACTGAAGGTGCTTGGTGGAATTTCAATATTAAATTTGAATCGTTGTTGGCATTCCCACGGGCTCATCCTTTTCGCCAGCAATGGCTTTGGACTCAGTGATGCATTTATATCTTATATAAACACGAAACTTTCATTCGCTAAGCGTCAGTTCAAGTTCATCCGTGCACTTGAATGCCTGAAGATGCCGAAAGGAAAAACCCGGGTCGTTAGTGACAAAATTTGTGAGAATGTACATAGTTTGAACGATTCAAATTTACTTTATCTCATATTTCATTAGAAGTCAGGTTTTTATTAACAATATCTATTTGAGTTTACTGGATACCTGTCTGTTTATCTGTATATCGCATCACACATACACACATCCAAATTTCCAATTTTAAAGGAAAGGAAAGTATTTTTCGTAAATAGTTATTGTATCGTTTACAAATAAAAAATATAAATACAAAAATATCATGCCTAATTTTAATTAACTATCTACTTAAAATCTTTCAATTTAACATTGTCTGAATCCACCTAAAGCCCTGGTGGATATTTCAAAGCTGAAAAGCAACGCGAAACAGACGGCATTGAAGGGACGAGGGACGAAGGGCGGATTTATCGATTGCCGCCCTACGAAGGGGAAAATGAGGGACCTACACACAAACACCTAGCCGCCTACCGCCAGCTATTGTATCGTATAATGCCAGCCCTAGACAGATTGTCACACGAAACCTGCCACCTAGCTGCTAGGGCTGGCGACCCGAGTAACGACTACGAAAATACTATCGAATTATAATATCGAATACCCACTGTAATTCACTAAGCTATTATATAAAAGAAACGTTTGTTTTGTAAAAATCTTTTAGATTGAGTTTTTAATCTATAGATAATCTATTGGTAGCTATATTTCGTGAAGACTTCGATAACAAGACAAGTAACGTTCAAAATAAAAAGCTTGCTTTTACAGATAATCTTGATGGCACTATGTGGTGCGAAAATTACCCAATAAGCAATTGAAGAGCGCGCTCGGGGCCTCCGAATCTTAGGGGCTTCAAAATAGGTCATATGATAAATAACCCATACATCTTAAATACCGTTTTTACTTTAGAAATGCTTTTAAGTTATCCGAAAAACAGGGCTTCCAAATTGTATTGCGCCTGAGGCCTCCCAAGGTCTTAATACGTCTCTGTATGTGAACAGATAATATAAAACATTCAGCTTATCTATAATTGTAAAAAAATTTTCATGTTATAAACGTTTGCATTAACCAACTAATTAAAATTCCGTTCATTCTGAATATTTTTTAAAACAATAAAAACACTTATTTCAAAGTTTCAGATGAAATTTTAAGTGCATATGAAATACGACCACAAAGAAAATTCAGTACGAACTAACTAAGACACAATTTTAAAAGTTGGAAAGATAGCAATGTTTTTGGTTTTAAAATACAATATTTATTAACACATATTTTTGATGCCGTTTAATAAAAACAATAAGCTCAACATTTTTGATATATTTAATAAAAATCCACATTTAAATTTCATATTTAACACAACTATTCAAATTCATTATTTGTACATTTTACAGACCAGTTAATATGATGTTATAATAATTATTTATTAGACTTTTCTTTAAAATGGTTGGTTCTTTAAAGTAACTATAAAATCAAGAATTATTTGACCGTCAAGCCAAGTTTTGTATTAAAACAGTATGCAAACAAAAACAAATGCGTTTAAAAACAAAATTTTCGACTCTAAGCAATATAACGCAACCGGGCAGTTAACTACACCGATGCCAATGAAAAAAATGTACCTACAAGCATCAACTTTAAATTTTATAAGAAAAGTGGATTGACAGAAAAATGTAATATGTGTGTAACGGGTGTGTAAATTCATTGTGTATTTTTGTTTGAATCGCGACTTTTTGTGTTATGTGAGTATGAGACCGCTCCAGATACTTCATGTCTTCACGTGATGGATATGTTTGAAAGCATTTAAAAATACATATTCTCTTATATAATGATCAATGATTATAACGAGTAAATTCAGTCGGTCCCATCTTCCTCGTCATACCCAAGTTTGACTGTAATTATATTTTGACACAAAAAATAAAATATTCACATATTTGGTGTATTTAATATGAAATTACGCGATTACTTTTACACAGAAAAAATAAATATCTTATTTGGCACTCCCACTAGCAAATTTATACCTTCGAAGCAATTAAGTAGGCACATCGTAACTCAAAACTTGTATTATTACATACACGCGTATATTTTGTATTATGCACTAACAATTTAAAATGTACACTTTATGTTTAACAAAGGCAACAAATATTCTTAATAAATTGACAAAGTTTGTATGGCCATGTAATTAATTATTGACGTCATGTTAGTTGGTTTGTTGAAAGACTGAAGCTGTAGAAATAACTCTTTATATTAAACCAGGGCTTTGGAGTCGGAGTCGCAGTCGCGGATCGCGGTTTTTTTGCCGGAGTCGGAGTCGTGAAAAATGAGACGCTCGATTTTTTTGTTGAAAAATATATTTAATGATGTGTATTAAAAAAAAATAGTCAAAAGTGTTAACATTTCATGCTTGGCTGATTAAAGATAATCTGATGGTTTACAAGTATATAAGTAAAAATGAAATTATTGAAAAATTTCCTCGGAGTCGTTAATTATTTTAAAGCTGGAGTCGGAGACGTAGTCGTCTTTTTTTCTCGCGACTGAACATAACTTGTGTATTTTTTTCAACATATTTACGATAGCTGGGGCTTATTTTGTTTTAAGATTTAAATTTATATTAATTATATTAGCGGTATTAGATGTATAAATAAAAATTATGATGCCTATATGCAGCGCTTTAAAAAAAAACTGTGCCGGAACTAACGTCTTTGTCAAGCTTTTTACTAAAAAAAATCTAGTCAATGTTTATTTGCAATGTCTTCATAATGAAGGTTTTTCAAAAGAAGTTGTTTTCTACAAGAATTAATTGATACCCAACATTTTTTGTTTTCAATAATACATACATCAAGCATTAGATATTTGGTTTTGGTAACATAGTAAGTCTTTGGATATGGTATTGTTTTGTATTATAACATTAATTAATGAGTGTTACGGTATCCGTCACATAACATTTAAAAAACCTAAGATAAGAACTAGGATATCAAATCCGCGATCCCGTCGAATATTGTGATCCCGGAATGCCTGGATTGCGACCATGCCAATACCGGGAATTTGGATAAAGAAAATTAAGAGAAATGAAGAGCACGGTTGTTGCGTTCCTGGAACTTTGGATTTCAAATGTTACGCTTTTGGTTTATTTTTATTATTAGGATTGTCTTATGTTATTAATTAAGTTTAAAATGATGTTATTTGACTAAATTAATGAAAATATTGTTTGTTTATTACTGCCTACTAACGCTGAATTTATCAAAAAAATGAATTATTTCCGATATCCAGTGGCGGCCGGTCAATGTGGCATTCGATCAATGCACCCCTTGTATATGCAGGGGCGGTTATATTTCATGAAATAATATTCAAACATAACACTTATACCATTCACTCATTTTAAATTCTTCATGTATTTATTGTCTATAATAAATATTTTATTTTATTGAATTTTAAATGAGGGAATGGTATAAATGTTATTTTTGAATATTATTTCATGAAATATAGCCGCCCCTGCATATACAAGAGGTGCATTGATCAAACGCCACATTGACCGGCCGCTACTGCCGATATCCCATCATTATTGATGCATAGTCATTTTTCAAATTCTCTATTTCATCCCCAACGAAACATTTTCATACTTAAACAGAGATTATACGCACATTTACTAAAGCAACATTGGTTTAGTTATAGAATACATCCGATGTCTCTCCACTCCGGTGGTCAGGGGTCTAATCCGTTTTACTGGCGCCTGGCTCTCTCTCGAGATGAAGGGTGAGATTTGCATTATCAAGTTCCCATGAGGGAACAAGCTTTTATCTAATTAAAAAAACACGTTGTCACCTTTATGTAAATCGGGTGTAAAATATAAAAAAAAATATTTAAGAAAAAATTTCGATTCACAATTTAGATATTAGATTAAATGTATTCCGTCTGTATGCAGTTCGTAAAAGCTGTACCCTAGCTATCAAATGGATCTGAGTTGAAGTTCCGGCAATGTCAATCTCAAATGTATGCGCATTTCAACGAAACCACGTAAAACGTAGCGAGTGTGATTAGCGGTGGGCTGATAATACATAAACAAGGGACTCATGAATCTCAAAGCTATTTGCGGTTTTCCGGAAAGGGGTGATTTTCTTACTACTCATTACAATTATACGCAATAATTATTAAAGCTATCGAATGTAACCACATATACTAACATTATGTAACAATCATATTAAATTAATATAAAGATGAAAAAAGATTGAAATATAATACATATTTAAATATTATATAACACATCGATTTTAAAATCTTGTCTTTCTTAATTTAACAAGTAAAATCTAGCATGTGTGATTATCTAACTACTTTCAACATTGTTATTCAATTCCCTATTATTTTGTTTTTACGCCCTGCTGTTGAAATGACTCCATTAAGAAGCCATATTCTCCACATTGGTAACGGACATGAATTATAAAAAAAACTTTACAATAAGTGACTTCAGTAACCTTTTAAAAAAAACCTTTATATATATATATGTGTGTATGCAGTGATGTAGTGGGGCCAGATCGGGTAAGGACGCCGCCCTGCCACTTTGTAACTTTGACTTGTAACTTAATTTTCAAGTACATACATATATTCAAAATACGTTTCATAAAATTTAAAAGTATTATATCAAAATCGACGGATTTTACAAAACTAAATGTACACATGTAACGTGAAGAAATACCACCCTCGTTTTCTGGGATTTAATCGTTAATCATTATCAAACGTGGAAGAGCGTTTTTTTATTGATTTAATTGTTAAAACTTGTGGTTTTTTTTAACATCGGACTAATATAAAAAAATAGGGAAGAAATCAATGACCGACCTGGTACCTATTTATTTATCACTACACCATAAACAGAATGAATAGGTGTGTAGAGTTTTCTTGTGCGGATAATTCTCGTAAGCAAGAATCCGTCCACTGTTTGAAGCTAGGGTATCCAATCCCGGAGCCTTTTTCCAATCCCGGGATCCCGGGATTGAGATTTTCTCAACGCGGAATTTGAAATCCTCAATTCGCCATACTTTTTCCTTTGATTCTCACAGAACCTCGTTTTCTTTTTTTAGCTCACAGAGGAATTTGAAATCTCCGATTTGGTATACTTTTTCCCAGAATCTCACACAGAAACTCGTTTTTTTTTTTTTAGCTCACCGAGATATTTGAAATCTTGAATTTGCCAATTTCGTGTAAATTTTCGGGATTTGCTCAAAATTTCTCAATCCCGAAATCCCGAGATCGCGGCCATCTCAATCCCGGGATTGGATGCCCTATTTGAAGCGTATAACTTGAACTTTACACCGGCCCTGCACCAACCCTCCTAATTATCGTTGTATATTACGCAATACATAATCGCCTCTACGAGCGTACAATGGGGTAGTTATTATTATATTTTACGACGCAAAATTTATCTAATGGTGTGGTAAAAATGTCAAGATAGAACGACTCTGCATAAGGGTCTCAAACCGCAAGCGGCGTATTAAATTTAACCCTTCCGCATGGAAACCGAATAAATTTCGATTCGTTCCGCCATTGTAGGCCAAGAATTAATAACATACATAGGTTGGTGTTTGTGTGATGTTTTTTTTTAGGAATATTTTAAAATTATAGACAGACTTCGAAGTGTAATCTTATGAGACTTTGGCATTTACCGAATAATATTATTATACTCAATGGTGGACTAAGCACGTGGGAGACCCCAGGCGCAATAAAAGTTGGAGGTCTTGGGTTTTTTATTCATGTCCGCTCCCAATGTGGAGCATATGATCTCCTAATGGAAGTTATCCAACAGCAGTTTTTTTTTACAAGAACTCTTTGTTACTCAGTTGCTCAACCTCACTTTTTTGCAAAGTGAGTAGTAGGGGGAGAAGGATCTAGAATATTACTAGTTATTGTTATATATATATATATATATAGTTGGTGTATAGTTATTTAAGTATCAAAAGGATGGGAGGAGAAGAAATAATGTGAATTGACATCACAAACACCTAGTCTTCGATCACAGCATTGAATTGTATAATTCTCAAATTCACTGTGATCTGACTGGGAATCAAACTAAAACCTGCGTGATCGGTAGAGCAAGCTTCTAAACAACTGGGTCACAGCAGGTCCTGTTTTACGAATGACATAAAAAAAAACAGAAAATTCCAATTAAAATAGTAAAAATATGCAAAAGTATATTATGTTAACAATTTTTGAAGCCCCTAAAATTAGGAGCTAATTTGCTTATAGGATAATCCAGCATTGATGATACTCTTTATGCACTCATTCTTAAAATAAAAGAAGAAAGAAGGCCATAACTACTATGAAAAACTTGCGACAAAAATTGTATAAAGTGTTTTTTTTTAATTCTAGTAGGTACTATATGCGTTCACTTTAGAAGATGCATTAATTTCGCAGCAACCAAGCAATCACTGCGATATGTTAATAGATTTTTCTTTTTGTTGAAGAACTATACTATATTTATTATCATTTTATTGAGAAATATCTATAAATTTGACATGTCACAATTTACTTTCGATTTTAGCTGTGTTTTAGTTATTATTCTGCTTTTAAAGTAAATTAATTAAGGCAGCAAATATTTTATTTTTAAACAAATATAAATATTATTATATACGACAGATGACAATGACGCACGAGGTATGCAGTCGTGAGGTCTTCGTCAATTAAACTTAATTATATCTTATATCAAATTGTTTTTATCAAATTTCTTTGACACAAATCTCTGGTCATCTATTTTGCCTACAAAATACAAATTTGAATACTACACGGAAACATACAGCAGTGTTAAACGACGGCGTAGGGTGTTTTCACGTGTTGTAATAAATAGTAATAACAACGATTCAAACATTTGTTTTAACTGAACAGACAGACCCTCTTAGTAACAGTTCCAAAACGTAAATAATCTCTGAGAGTTTATTATTGAACATTCCAAACTTTTTTCTAACTTAACCCACCTCTAGGCACGATTTTCGTGATCATGATGTAAATATATATTAAAATATTTTAATATATAACACCATTATATATTATATCTGCGTGTGGAAAAAAAGTGATAGAAAAAAATGTTTATATACCTATACTATTATATGTGGGCAGCATTAAATTTAATCGTCGAAACTCTTTAAAATAACAACATTACATGAGTGGTTAGGTTGGTATAATACTTATAAACTACAGTCAATCTTGGTTATTACGAGGTTAATAGGACCGACTGAATTTCTTCGTTATAAACATTAGTCGTTGTAGCAGAGAATATGTAATTTTAAATGCTTACAAACATACCCATCACATGACACTAAAAGTCGCAATTCAAACAAAAAAATATTTACACACAATTACAATTTACTTACACACATATTACATTTTTCTGTCAATCCACTTTTCTTATACAATTTAAAATTGATGGTTGTTTCATTGTTCTCCCTCTCATTGACGATATATGTGCTCGGTATGCCCAAGAAGTAGCTCGTTATTAAAATGAACAAATGTATGTAGAAAACTGTAAACTAAAATGTCAACGAACGCTTCATTTAAATGCTTAAGGTCGTAAAAATTTACTTCTTTTGATTGCTTATTTTTAGTATAAAAAGTAATATCACTTTTAGGCTGTTCACTGTCAATACTTGGTGGAAAGGCATTATATTAGTAAAAACACAATATTTCTTTGTACTTCATTCCACTTTATTACTTAGGTCACGATTTTGCACACAAAATCATCATTAAGTTATTTACTTTAGTAATGTAGAGTTTCACTTTGTTAAAAAATTCCCAAAATTTTAATTGGGTTCATAATTTGCATCATTTGCCACTTAAAATTATTTGTCTTTGATGATTTTTTAATTGTATGTTATAGGTATTTAGCATTTGATTTTGTGTAATTATAATTTAATTTAATAAATCCTTTTCATTTTTAATAGTTGCTTACACATTTTATTTAAATTTAAATTTGTATAAATATCACTGTTTATATATTTTTCTTATCAGTTGAAAATGCTCGCAATGAGCGAAACCGGTCCTGACCTAATTAATAAAGTGGAATGAAGTACAAAGAAATATTGTGTTTTTACTAGTAAAAAGTAATACTTAAATTATACAGGTACGTGATTGAGTATTCAACGTCGTTGGATTCGACTCCGTAGCTCACAGGTTCGAACCTTTTTTAAATCGACGTATGGATTTCGGTTCGAATGCAATGTATCTCCCACCACCTATCTGGACCTACAAATGGGACAGAACGAGAGCGATAAACTAACCATGATAAGTCCTGTCCGAGACCTATTCTTCTGTCTCTACTCTCTAATAATAATGCATGTGGTGCTATTGACGTTATTGATAGAATTTAATTACTATAGAGCACAGAGAGCAAAATAAAATATATATCAGTTCTTTAAAAAGTTCACATATTGTTGATACCTTTTTCGGCTTAGCGCCATTACCACTATTTTTACTTTATTGTAATAATGTAAGTAGTTATATAAGTAAATGCCTAAAAATCATATCCCGTTCTAGTTTATTTTTACGGCACAAAACAACTATGTTTAATTAAATTCAAATATGTACATAGCCTTTAAAACATATCTAGGGTACAAAAGCGAACACAATGATTCAAAACATGTTAAAAAACAATAAATATTTATTTTTGATTTTTTAATTAGCACACTAGGTAATAATTGCTAATGTGCTAGAAATAAGGATTTTTTATAACTTTTCTAGATCGGTATAAGGAAGAAAAAAAACACGAACGCCTCTGCCCAAGATTTCAAATGTTATTTTGATAGCATTTTAATTTAATATTTATCTTGCTAGGATTTGTCAGGCTATGGTAAAGCTCTTGGTAATGTGCTTTTAGGCTATCCTGTAAACTTGTGGAATTATCAGGCTTATTTATATTCTAGGGTGACGATATGTAAAGAAAATTGTTTACAATTCCATGATTCTTCCGTACAAGATTGCTTAAACAAATTCTCCGTACAAAAACTTCATAAATCGATTATTCCGTACACATAATCTTACGTACGTAAAAAACTCCGGACACGAAATATTTATTACGTTTACATATCGACTGTGGAAATGAAAAAGGACGTAACCCACACATATAAAATTTTACAGGAGGTGCAAAAAACGGTTTTGGTGATTTTGGGCCATATGCAAATTATGAATTATACACGGAGACTTCTAAACTGGTGTTTAGTTGACATAATCTAATATTAATAAAAGAAACTGTCAAGGAAAAACTTTTATTTTAGACTTTTTTCTTGGTTTTAATTTTTTACAAGGTCATCTTTTTCAAACTTAAAAGCTAAATTTAGATACTAATTCGGCATTTGCAGCTTGTATCCTTTTGATAGAACGTGTATTGTGATTATCGAACTGTTCTGAAACAACTGTGGGTTACGTCCTTTTTCCTTTCCACAGTCGATATTATTTAAACATGTATGTGTATGGAGTTTTCTTTTACGGATAATACGTGCTTGGAATTTTTTTATACAGAAGTAAGTATCCGCTTAGAATAATTTACACAGCAAGTGATATATAAATTTTGTTTTCGATGAAATACTAGATAGTTGTTTTGATGAGTAAAAAAATACTAAATATCTTCAACGCCTCAGAGAGGATCTCATCGTATTCATTCTAATAATTTACTCAAAAGCAGTTATTTATGTAAGAATTCCTGTTAGAAATAAAACACATTATCAGCAGTGGCATTGCCTGCTGGCATTAGGTAAATAGATAATGAAGGTGTTCACTGGAGCGAGTCGGAGAGCGAGTCAAGTGTCCGTGACGAGCCGGCGTCTTCCTACTGGCTACCCACTTGCCACATTACTGTCTACCTATCATTATATTACTATTACGACAGCCATCTTGGATTTTTTTTCGCACGCTGTAACAGTTATTCCTGCCTACATGTTGCAATCAGCGCAAACCAAAACACTTTGTTAAATTGTTATCGCTTAAGCGAAAATGTGTACAATAGTCAGAGATTATTGTATATTAACTTAAACGGTGTTGCTTAATTTTGAATTATTTCAAAAATATTCATATCAAGGATAAAATAACATTAATATTACCAGCGTAGCGGTAGACGCTGTTAAATAAAAAATAGATAATTGCACATTAAGACTCTTTTTTTATCCACGCCGCTCTCAATGTGAAGCGTATGGCCTCGTAATGGAGGTATCTCAACAGAAGTTTTTTCTACGAGAACTGCTTGTTACTCAGTCACTCAACCTCACTTTTTTTTTCAAAGTGAGTAGTAAGGAAAGAAGGATAAGGCTAGAACAGGACCAATGTTCCCGCTAAGTGTGCCCGCACACATTTTTCCACCGTTGCACAAGGCTGCGCATAGAAATATTGTAAAAATAAGTTTGTTTCACCTTCTAAATTTGCGCAATTTTTTTATTTTGCTAAAAATTTACTACTAAGTTGATGGTCCGCACCCACAATAGAAAAATTAGAGGAAACATTGAACTGGACTAGTGGTTGGCTGATCGCTATTGCTACACCCAGTTATTATAGAATCAGGAGGATGGGAGGAGAGGAAATTATGTGAGTTGACATCACAAACACCTATTCTAGGATCACAACTTTGAGTTGGATAATTCTCAAATTCACTGTGATCTGACCGGGAATCGAACCCAGACCTGCGTGATCGGTAGAGCAATCTCTAACCAACTGGGCCACAGCAGGCGACAGAGACAGATTACGACTCTTATATATGATCAATTATTCCTAGTTCAGTTTCTTTTATTGAAGCGTTTAAGCAGTGGTGGGATGCCAATACGCTAACAAGGGGCTCGTATAATCTCAAAGCTAATATTGGTGTTCTAGGAACGAGAGCATTTTTTTTCATTATAATATTAAATCGTATGTTACCTTTTATAACATATTAATAGATATTGGGCTATTATTTGCAAACCGGTTCGTTTCAAAGTTATTTAAACATGAACCATGAATGTAATTAAGTCAGTTAAAACACCTTTTGTAAAGTCTTTGTAGAAATCAATCGCAAAACTGGTTTGATAACATACACAATATCATTCTAAAGTAATGTAAAACTAAAAATACTTTTAAAATGTATATTGTTATACAAAATAAACTTCATGTTTCATTTTTTAACCACTTTGAAATGAACCGGGCTTGCAAATAATAGCCTCATATAGAAAAATACGCAAAGCAGCAAAACAATGCTTTATTTCACTTCTATTTCATGTTTCAAACGTTCTACAAAATATTCAATATGTCAGGAAATTGTCAGAAATCCAAAATGTGTGTCTTGCATATATACATTGCTAAACGCAAAGGTTATTTGATAATTAAACAAAATAGAAATTGAGGTACTGAGTAACTAACAACGGTTCTCGTAAAGAAACTTATATTGATATACTAACAGTAGAAGACCATATGCTGTTAATTGTGAGCGGACATTTATATTAAATGAAAAGTTCAGTTAACGAAGAAATCTTGTAAACAATATCATCTCTATTCTGACTTAAAAAGGTTAACACAAAATTAATGTTTAAGTTATTTATTTAAAAATATATTTTTATTGTATTGTCTTACAACCTTCAATCATAGTTTTGGAACGAATACGTTTATTCTATATTTTCCTTATAATTTGGTAAAATTGTCTATTCCCTATTTCTCTTTATTGTGATATGGCAACATTGGCATCACGTGATGCGTATCGCTCCATCAGGATCTCAATACGATATTGATTGAGTCGGGTGGTTGTCATTAGTGACGTTTATTTGTGAAAACACACGTCATTCAAAAAATGTATACTTAATACAATATAACATGCAGGCATCAGTAGTTTTACAAAAGTGGTGGCCGGGCGACTGGCGAGCCATCTGACGCCATGATATGTTTTCGTTGTCATCACTCGATGGCAGAGGTGCTCAATGCTCACATCGAATTTATTCTCAAATTGATTTATAATATGTTTTTTTTGTTTTTATCTTAGTCTTGGTCTTAAATTTATTAATACCTACACACTAAGTGAGACGATCTCTTATACTTGATATCGACTGTGAAAAGGAAAATGCACATTTTTTAAAAACAGCTTTTTTTCAATAACCACAATGTATACAACTTGACACACGTTCTATCAAAAGGATATCAGTTGCAGAATATCTAAATTTAACTTTTGAGGTTGAAAACAGAGTAAGTTGTTAAAATTGCAACCCAGAAAAGGACCTAAAAAAGGTTTTTCTTCACCAATGTATACAATTAAAATTTTAAATTAGTCAATTTAACATCAGTTTATAAGTCTGCGTGCACCTTACGGATGTATATATGTCATTATTTGTCTTTCACCTAAAATCATTAAAAAAAACGTTCTTTGTGCCTCCTGTAAAAATTGTTATGTCCTTTTTCTTTTCCGCAGTCGATATGATTTTCAAAAACCAATAATGAACACATAACACTTTCTTATTTACTTTAACTTTAATTAAAAATCCTGTTTGGAAAAACATGTAATAAATAAAATACAATGTAAATAAAATAGTACCACAAAACATGGATTGTATTTGTTTAAACTTTAAACAGTACAAACTTGTATTTATTAATGAGTTTGATGGCTTTTAATAAAAGATACGACGCTGTAAGAATCAGTTTTAAAGTTTTCCCCGTCAATTATTGTCGGAAATGCAAGTATATTGAAAAACAAATAACTCTTGTCATTATTGTAACAAATGATCAGTTGATAATACTATCCTGTTCTGATGTGAAATAAATTATTTTAATAGTGATTTGTTTGTTTGCAAAACCTGAACATTTTGTGTTCAAGTATTTACTAGGTTTTACACATTGAAAAGCTGATCTCAAGAAAAGTTGTGTTGTAAAAACTTGTTGTCATTTAGTTGCGCAGCTTCATTTTATTAATAGCCATACTCAACCTGCGACCCAATCAGCTCTTATGTGCGGCCCAAAATAATTATAGTCAGCAAATATTTCTTTAGTGTTGTTTTCAGGATGTTTTCAATATTGGGTTGCAATCTGTAGCTTAGCAAGTCGATACGCGCGGAGCAATGCTGCCATTTAAGATTTTGGATACATTGGTATTTTTGTGTACTTTTTACGTATTTTTTATTTGTTGTTCATTGTTATTTTTTACTTTGAAAACTACATGAATAGATAAATGTATACATATATATTCACATAAAATAAAATAGTTTTACTTTGACATCACAATACATACATATCGACTGTGGAAAAGAAAAAGAACGTAACCCACGCTAAAAACGTGTTTTGATGATTTTGTGACATATGCAAATTATGAATTATACACAAGCTTGAAGTGCACGGATACTTCTAAGCTGGTGTTTAATTGACATAAACTAATATTAATTAAAGAAATTGTCTCGGAAAAACCTTTATTTCAGTGTTTTTTCTTGGTTTTAATTTTTTACAGGGTCATCTTTTTCAAACATAAAAGCTAAATTTAGATACTTATTTCACATTTTCAGCTTCCATCCTTTTAATAGAATGTGTGTCAAGTTGTATACATTGTGATTATAGAAAAAAAAGCTGTTTTGGAAATTTGAGGGTTACGTCCTTTTTCCTTTCCACAGTCGATATATATATAAAATGAAATTATTGAAAAAATTCTTCGAAGTCGTCTTTTTATACACGATTCCACAGCCCTGGATAATACCCAAAACAGTATACGACATACTCACAAATTTAAATCAGTGTAGGAAGTCTGTTTGAGAACAAACTGGTCAGAGTAAAATGATAAAAAATTCATTTAATAGTTGGCAAAAACAGTAATCGAATTACATTAATAAAAAATATCATAATACTTAAAAGTTTAATACACCTGATGGAAACTACCGCGTTCGGCTTGTAGTGGTAATCAGGTATTGAAAATTCCGCTTTGTTGGTAGCCCTCTCTAAAATGACTACCTCCTAAACACCCAAGTTATTAATAATATTTTAACTCGTAAAACAAATATAAATATGACCCACATCAAGATTATTTATTTATTTATTTGGTTTTGATGTATTTCGTTCGTTTTTTTCGTTAACGGTCGAACACTTTACATCGTTATATTAGAAGCCAATAAAAAACTGGCAATTATACTTTGAAACACTGTTTAAATAAACAGTAATATGCAGCGGTGGGCTGCCGAGCTGTTAACAATGGACTCGGTTAATCTTAAGGCTGTTCGTGGTGTTCCGGAGGTGGATTTTTTTATCACTTTTATATGATCGGAAGATTCGCAGTGATCATGAAATCAATATCCTTTTATTATGTAAAAACATACTGCGCTAAAAACTTAAATAACTGAAGGTACTTTTTGGTATGCAACAGTCTTTTGTTTCCTTAATCACATCTGTCTCAAAATTAAAAGTTGTTTATTAGTCCCATTAACTACCATTCTTGTTTATTATTATTTAATTGTTTTACTTGTATTTATACCAATTCCTTGCATTTAATTAACCTTTATTAATATCTATATATTTGTAATTATTATTTATTGTTGCCTTTCAAATTGTACTTAAATAAAATGTATCTTAACTGTATCATTGAGGAGATATCATCTTCGATGTGATGCAGAAAAGAAAAGAAAAAGTTAATCGAATAAAAAAAAAAGTCTTTTGTTTCATAATACATATAGACCACCTACAGCAATTACTGTTGATATCTGAGAATATTTTTTTACTTTAACAAAGGGCTTGCTGGTCTAACTAAAATGTAGCAAACGGCTCGGGCGAGCCCTTCCGAGCCTCCTCCAGCCCACCCCTGGTAATATGGAGTTTTAAAATAAATGAATAATAACGTATTTAGCAGAATATAACATGAATTGTGTATTTGGAGCAGGATTAGAAAGAAAAAATCAACAACAAGATACAAGTTTTTGTTCTAATTTTATATTAAAGCCTACAATTAATCTTCTTCGAAAACCTTTATTGATTTGAGCGTACGGTGTTTTTTTCTTTTTAAAAATAATCAACAAATTAACTGTATGTTTACAATTTTCCGATATTGTGAAATAGCTGGAGAAAAACGATATTTCCCACTGCCGACGAAAAGAAAACGTATGTGGGATGTTATTTTACCCAAATGCGGAAGACAGCTCTTGCTGTAACTAGAATACGACATGTGAAAGGAGAATTTCAGTACTTACATACATTTTTATAATGGCGAATTCGATGTAACGTTTATTTATTATTCTAAGTGGAATGCAATATGGTTCACATGAAATTTACAGTACTTTTAAATCAGTAGTTCAATCTATCTATCCAGAAAGGGTATTAAATAAGAATTCTAATTGAATCGAGCCTTTTGTTAAATTTGACTGAATATAATCTTTGATGGAATTCATACATAGTTTAAAACATTGGTTATCTCTGTGTCAATCTTGGAACTTTTCACTCTTACAATTTAATAAAGATAAATGTATTTTTTCAAATAGTATTACTATTTATACATTGCGTATTTTTATTTATTATAAACTGTAGTGGACTGTCAATACGCTAACAAGGAGCTCGCTTAGTGTGAAAGCAATTATCGGTGTTCTGGGGAAGAAGTGATTTTTTGTCACTCCTATGCAATTATATGCAATACTTAAATAAGCAATCGATTGTTACTTAATACTCTAATAATATGTAACAATATGTATTTTACCGTAAACTTATTAATCTAAATGGCTACAAAAGTACTACTGTATATACTGAAGCTGTCGTAGATAAGGTATCCAATCCCGGATCCTTTTTGTGATCCCGGAATTTCGGGATTGATTAATTTTCATTAATCAATCGGGATCCCGGGATTGGAGACCTGGTCGTAGATAATATATAAGTCATAAATGGTAGATATATACTAATTTGATCTGAGAAAATTGTTTTCTCTTAGATTAACAAGGAGATCACCGGTCTTAGTAGATTTCAACAAGGGAATCGCGCAAGCCCCTCCTAGCCTCCTTCAGCCCATTCCTAAATATAATTATATATAGTATCGAAAGCTTAAATGATTATGGCATATATTTATACAGCAGTGATACAAAAATCCACCCTTTTCCCAGAATACCGCGAGTAGCTTTGATAGCGTATTGGCAAACCACTTCAGAAGATATTAGATTATTTAATAAATAATTAAAATAAATTGTTCATAGTGTTATGTTATCTGTAAGCAAATATTTAAAAGACATTTGGATTTGCATTATTTCTTTAAGTAATGTATTTTATTTAGTAAAACAATTAATACTGTCTCAAAACGTTGGGAACCATATAACAATATGTTAGAAATGAAAACGTCTTGCAAACAATATAAAAAAATAATGAATGTTTATAATCCATACTTCATATTATTCGAATATTTTCTTTAAACAAATATTATGAATCTTTCCTAGTGAAATTTATTTATGAATGGAGTACAAAGTCTCTACGCCATAATTTCGCAATCTTTTAGTCTTTGGTATTTTTACCTTATATGAAAATTATTTAGATCAACTTATGTTCGAAATTTATAATTCAATTTTGGAATGAACGAATTTAGTAGTGTTGCGAATTACGCAATCATTGTAACGCAAGTATTCGGTACAAGACAGTTTATGATCTCCATATTAGATATTGTACCATATAACTAATGTTTCCTATCTACATTGTGTTGTAGGACTCTGTTACGAGCAATATTATCTCAAATAATCTCGTTTCAATTGATACTTTTAATGATCAAATTCTTCCTATTGAAAACACATTGCATTGTAAGCTGCTTGCGTATATGTATTGCTTTTTTTAACGGTGTTGAAAAACAGTCACGATTGTATATCACTTAAAACGGTACGTCACATTTTGCATTCACATGTATGTATATCATATTATATACAAACAGAGTTGAATCCATAGAGTAACTATTATTGGGCGTTTTTTTATAATATTATAGGCATAGAGAATCCTTCTATTGATAGCCTTATTTTTGCGATATATCAGTCGTTGTAAAATGCGATTTATCCTGGCTTAGAGCTAAAATATTAAATATCCATAAAGACATGGACTATTGTAAGCTATGATGTTAGGGCTCCAACATTTTTAAGGGACAGCACCAACGTTCCCTTTAAGCTGCGCGCGTGCGCGGCCGCGCAGCAGTTGAGATCCTCCACGCACTCATTCCGGGTTGGCGCGCACTACAAGACAGTTGCTCAATTAATGTTTGATCGGTCCGCGCAGCTAACTCTTCGGCTTCGGGAACGTTGGACAGCACACCCTCACTGTTTTAGTGATTTTTGTCATACTATATGTGACATGGTTTCTCAACATTTTGAGTTTCAACGGCTCTCACTGTCTTGGTGATTTTTGTCGTCCCATATGAGATACGGTTTCTCAACATTTTAAGAGTCGACAGCTCTTACTGTCTTGATGATTTTTGTTATCCTATATGTGACACGGTTTCTCAACATTTTAAGTGTCGACACCTATTTCTGTTTTGATGATTTTTGTCATCCTATATGTGACAAAGTTTCTCAACATTTTGAGTTTCAACGCCTCTCACTGTCTTGATGATTTTTGTCGTCCTATATGTGACACAGTTTCTCAACTTTTTTAGTGTCAACAGCTCTCACTTCTTGATGATTTTTGTCATCCTATATGCAAAATGATTTCATTTTTATAGTCGACACCCATTCTTTCATTATGATTTATGTTACTTTCGTGACTTCGTTTTCCAACATTTTGGGACTCGACATCCTTCCTGTATCAAAGGTTTATTGTCAGATTATTTTTTTATTTATACTTTAACTACAGGTAAAAATATAAGATTTTTTTCACTAAGGGTCGAATTCTCTTTTAACCCTTTGAGCAGTAAGTTTTTTTTATTAAAGTTGGTTTAGATGTACAATTTGACTATTTACAGTTCAGTGAAACAATTTTTTCACGAGTGTATTCGATAAAAAAATCCATTTTAAGAACTAGTCAAATTTCGACCTACTGATTTATTCAGTAAATAATTTTGCATTTGATTTTTCTCGCCAGTAAATGTTAAATTCTTGATAATGCAAAAAAATCCCCCCGTTTTTAAAACTGAAGTCAAAAACTGAAAAACATAAGACACGTGTAGGAAAAATGTCTAAAAATTTAGTATTTGTATATTATTTAAAAAATAAACACCTCTAATTTTATTAAATTCATATTTGTTAATAACGGTCAAATGATTAGTAAAACTGGTCTGGTGACTTAGTGCAACATCAATAATTAATTGACAGTAAACATATTAAAAGTGATACCTAATTAGTAATTAATGATAAATTAGCTATCATTTTAATAATATTCGTAATTGTTAAACTAAAATTGTACACATTCAATGTTCAAGATTATTTCAATATCCTTAGTCCAAAATAAATTTAGTATTCCTTAGTACGCCTCTGTTGGTATTTTAATATTGTATATTACATAGTACACACTAAAGAGCCACACGGGTAACGAGAAGACGCTGGTTCATAACTTTTCTCCATACTCGTCATCCATCGTGACGGAGGCCTAAGTGGATGACTCCTTTTCAATTCTTGCAAAGGGTTATTCAATATTAAATCAAAGCAGGTCAACAAAATCCACATTTTTAGATGCCACAGATCAACTTATTTTCTCTTCATAAAAGTCATTTAGACTTTTGCTCCTGAGACACTCCGGTTGATGGAAAAAACATTAAATGCGTTTAACGTTTTCTTCACCACATACTACTTCCGTGTGACGAATTGTTAATCAGTGGTGAATGTATGAGCTCATATCGACTGTGGAAAGGAAAAAGGACGTAAACCACATTTTTCCAAAACAGCTTTTTTTCGAAAATATCACTGTATACATTTTGACACGCATTATATCGAAAGGATGGATGGTGAAAATTCCGAATAAGTATCTAAATTTAGCTTTTAAGATTGAAAAAGATGACCTTGTAAAAAATTAAAACCAAGAAAAAACACTGAAATAAAGATTTCTCCTAGAAAATGTCTTTAATTAATATTAGGTTATGTCAATTAAACACCAGTTTAGAAGTATCCGTGCACTTCAAGGTTGTGTATAATTCATAATTTGCATATGTCACAAAATCATCAAAACACGTTTTTAGCGCCTCCTGTAAAATTTGATATGTGTGGGTTACGTCCTTTTTCCTTTCCACAGTCGATATAATAATTAAAATGTATATAAAAAAATATGGCACTAAAACTTTTAACCACCACCATTTACCACGGCTTCACATCTTACTTTCAGAGTAACAACGTTGTTTGTGTACATATATTTTTCACAATCATTAAACAATTAAGTAAATAAAAACAATTACGTTTTGAATTAATTAATATAAGCATTTTTTTTCAAAAACATTTATACGATTTAGTAATTGAGAATTCGATTTATTTTTTAGCAGTTATGACTTGAACCTCTCCATTGGTATATCGTTATGTCGCAAGAAGAAGAAGAAACTAGCAGTAATCTCTCACTCACTAATGATCCGTCTTTAAACACTCCTCTCTAACAATACGGAGGTGAAAAAAATAAATAAACCCACTTGAGACTTGTGGTTACCTCACCTGTTCCCCGCTCCGCCCCTGACATGCTCACACACTAATAGGATCATTTTCGAAAAAGCTGCGAAGAAAATTTTAATTAATTTTTCTCTATTAAAATACCAAACCTGACAATATGATGTCATTGTAGATTCTAAAAATTTTCAATCGACATACTTGCAAGTATTAAAATATTAATTCCTTAATATATGATTTAATAATTTTGCTATTCTAAGTGTTGTATTACAAAACGTGAGACGTGTTACGTCTCTTTGAGAAGCATTATACTACTAAATATCTAAATCAGGGGCGGGGAACCTTTTCGTCTCAAAAGACAGCATTCATTTTTCTGATTCGACATAAAGCCGCAGTTAACATTGACTAGGGAATTTTTTGGGTCTTCCAAGAATTTTGACATCAAATTTACGAATTTAAAACAGAATTACAGAATTGGCCAGAAGGTCGCACCAGAATAGCCAAAAGGCCACAAGTTCCCCACGCTTGATTTAAAGGTTTATGAATAATCTAAAAATTGTTTATAAATTTACGACAAAATGTCGGGGTTTGTCCTTTTCTGTTGGATGCAGTGAGAGGGTAAGATGACTTTGATAGTGCTAATCATAAACTTACTACTTATATTAGGTGTGTTAATTCAATTTTGATCTGCCTATCTTATTTACTAATGTTTCCTTTCCATAAATGAAGTACTCCAAGTTATTCATTCTTAATCCATTTATTTATTAATTTTATGTAGTTACAAGGTTATTCGTAAACTTTGTTATGTTCAGTTTGATGATACTTCTCAATGAGGCGTTAACACAAACATTTTATAACACAACAAGTGAAATAGCAATGTTATCAAATTTAATGTTATATTAAAAATAAACTTACACAAAGTTACCGTTGAATACAGCGGCGGTCTGTCAATACGTTAACAAGGGGCTTGCTTAATCTCAAAGCAAGTTATCACTTCTATGCAATTATATGGAATACTTAAATAAGCAAACGATTTTTACTTAATACACTTATAATATGCAACAATATGTAGTTTACCATAAACTAATCAATGTAAATGGCTGAAAATGTACTACTGTGTATATTGAAGCTGTCGTAGATGATATATACGTCAGAAATTGCAGTTATGTACTAATTTGATTTGAGAAAATTGTTTTCTCTTATATTAACAAGGGGCTCGCCAGCCGTCGTGAAATCTAACAAGGGGCTCGCGCGAGCCCCTTAGAGCCCCCTCCAGCCCACCCCTGGTTGAATACATTGAAGATATCAAATTCTAGTTTAATACACCTTACTAATACTAACTTACAATTTTTTATATATAACATTATGAGAACAAATTAAATGGTCATAGTTTGAATCAATTTTTGGTCAGAATAGAAATATGAACGGTCAGAATAATAACATTATACGGTCAGATTTTTATAACCATTTTGGTAAGGTTAGGTTTTTTTTTCAATTTCATTTAAATTATGATTATTTTATATTAATTTTGATCATTAATTATTTATTTTGCCCTCTGTACACTGACCGATATATTATGACCATTTAATATAAATTTAGAACAATGTGATAAAAATTATGACCGAAACTGTATTAAAATTCAGACCGGAGAAATACGAGCCTTTACATTATTAAGCATGCAAAACAATTTCTGACTTTTTCCATTTGGTAAATATGCTTTACTCTTTTTACCACAAAAATTAACTGTATCCCGCAAAAAAAATCTATATCTTTATAAAATTTACTTGAGAAAAATCCTACTTCCAAAAAAGTATGTTTTGAAGCTAAAGAAACTGATAATTCATGTGATAATTCATCTTTTATACATCTTCCCCGCATATATTCGAAATTAATTTAAATGTAAAAGTTTGCAATAAAATAACACATCTAATAATCGAATCATTATCTATTCATTGCTTATGCCTTGCTGGGTATTTAACTCGTCCAATTGAGCTATTATTATTTTTAATATTAGTAGAAATATAAATAAATAATATTTTATTCCAGGTGAGACAAATATATTACAATGACCATACCTTATCATAAAAAACGACGAAAGCATACGATTCTCATCCATTTACTTTTATTATACTGCGGACGAGAAAAACACTAAGTCATTTATTTTAAACGGCATGGCGACCATGTGACCCTTCTTCGCTTTCATTGTGTTCAGCTACGAATAATAAATATACTTTGTTTCAATACAAAATTTATCATATTTAACGATGGTATATGAAGATTTATAAGTGACACATGCAGGTGTATTGTGTTTATGATTAACTACTGGAAACGAACCATAAGTCAAGTAAAGTAAAGTAAACTTTACATAAAATGGGGTCCGGAAAATTTACCACCCGCCATTAAATAAATAGTCGCTAACAGTTTACCGCCGCGTCAATTGATCGCATAAACAATTTGAAGCCTTCAAATGATTGCTATCATATTTTATCGCCAGACAATTGGTCTATTGGATTGTAAACTTTTTTGTGATTTATGTATTAGCTTTTAAATACATATAAAATATTTTTTAAATAACAAGTTTCCGAACACTCTTTTGTTACTATTTCTTTTTGGCACATAAAATTCCAACTGTATTATAATCGCAGCTTACGGTAAAAGCTGAAATAAAAAATAGCTTGTAATGATTTGACCAAACATATCACATTGATTCTACACTAGGCATGGGCAAACCGTGGCCTGCGGGACACGTTGCCCGTTGTTGCCCGCAAGTTTTAGTTGTATTTCTGAAAAGATTGCATTTTTTATTAACCTTAATCTTAAGACAGTTTGACAAATTTTTACAAGGAAGGCATGGAGGTTTTTGAAGCGTCGAAGTAGGGCACGCCACACATAAGGTTGAGAAACACTGCACTAGAAGCTTTCATAAAAACAAAGTATGAAGTCTAAACCCGCCAATTCGAAAGCGGACATGGCTTCAAAAATATACATCCGTAGAAATGATTATAAAACGAAGTTTTTCATTCAACCATGACGTTTCACTATTGCTGTTTAAGAATACATATAAGTATCACGTTATAATATTATTATCAAACATGCCAATACTTAGAATTGCCTTTCAATAGAATAATCATTCATCGGATATATTATTACAATAACAATAATTCAATGACTTACCCATTAGACGCCTAAGTAATAAAAAACTGCGTTCATTAGTGAAAAAATCGGCAAACTGTCGGATCATTACAATATCTTTTGTAAAAAATGCTTTCAAATTTTGGCTTCTGTTTGGTTTTTATTATTAGTACAGCGTTGCTCAATATTAATATCGTTAAGATATAACCACAAAATTTGACAATTATAAATATTAAAATATGAACTGGATTTTTTTATTTATTCATTGTTAATTACGCGCTTAATGAAACGTTATTTTCTTTGAATTAAAATGTTGCATAATATTTAATACACTTTTTTTAAAGAGATATTTAATCAGTGAATTTGAGCATTATTTGAAAATGAGCAGTATATTTTTTTATTTTATTTTTTACCATGTCCGCTCCCAATGTGGACTCCTAGTGGAGTTTATCTCAACAGAAGTGTTTCTACGAGAACTGCTTGTTACTCATTTACTCAACCTTTATTTTTCAAAGAGAGTAGGCATAGAAGAATAGGGCTAGGACAGGACTAGTGGTAAGCTAATCACGCTCGATATGCCCCGTTCATAGCATAGGATGGGTGGGAGGGGGGAATTCAAGACATCACAAACCTCCATGCCTTCGAACAGAAATTCGTAAATCGATTGAAAAATCAATTTATAAAACTATTTGTACTGGGATTCGAACCGATATAAAAATCCATATTTTTATATAATTTTGTTTTTATGTCATCGGAAAAACTGAGCCTCCAAATTCAGTTGCGCCTGGGGCCTCTCGTGTGCTTAATCCGCCACTGTTTGTATCGTTATAAATTTGAAAGACAAAGACTTAATTATACACATCAGTTATTTAGTTAAAACTTTTGTATCAGTATTGTCTTAGTTATTAATATCTAAGAACTTTAAAAAATGTAGGGACATATTTTTAATAAATGCTGTCATTTTTTTTCTTTACCGTTCATCCAGATGTGGAAATATTTTTAGTACCTTCATTGCCAATTAGTTTGGATTTTCGATGTTCCACAGTACATCTAAATGTTCATTATCAAATAAGAATATTGAAATAACTTTTGATCATCTAGTTTTGGTCCGAAAAAGTTGCATAAAGGCCATCGTATGTAGAACAAAAGATTGAGAAATATGGTTAAGTTTTACCTCTATTTTTGCCTATTAGATATAAGACAACGGACACGATTATTCTGAGCAGTGGCGTCGACAGGTAAAATATAAAACATGCATATTTAATCGTATTAGTATTTTCAAAATTATATGTATTAAAAAGAAGGAAAGAACGCAGAATGTTTTGAAGTCGTGGTCATCACAAAATATAAACTTATTATAAACATATAACTTCCAAATAAATGTAAATCTCAATGGAAATAGAATCAACAATGATGCGTCCTCTATCTTATTTAAATTTTTAGTAATAGTTCATTTATATTAATGACGATATTAATTTAAATAGAAACGGAGTAACAATGTGATCATATTTGATTTTAAATTAAAAAATATCTTATACAATGTTAATGCCGAATCCACCGATAATAATAAATAAATGTAATAATCAAACACCATATTACAATCAATAAATTGCACCGAAACAGTTTCTACCACGGGTCAAAAAAGTTTTGTTACTAAGAAAAACTTAGCTTTGATAAAAAAAGGTGTTGGATATATTTGCTTAAAAATGATTTCATATATATATATAACCTGATTCACGAAACGCCTATGACTGACCAGCGGTGCTTAAAATTCGCCGCGTCATGGTGTATAAGAGGGCACTCTGGTTCGAGTCGAGGCAACGAATTAAAATGGCTATCACAACAACTCCTCACTCATTTGCGGATCACAATTGTCTAGACGAGCTCACGACGCCTTCTCTACATCGTCTCCAATTACACAACCAAACAATTTTCAACATTTTTTGTACGCAATTTAATATAATACACGTTTTGAGTCGAGTTGTATACCATCTGAAGTGGAGCTACCCACAATGCCATATTAAAGAACATAGTCACAGCTCCTAAGTATTTGCCCTACTTAGATGAAGGGTCATGTGTTCGAATCCGGCAATGGAATTGTTCATAAATTAAATTTTCAATGGATTTATAGATTTGTATCGAAAGACAAGTGTTTTGAGATATTTTATTCTCGATTCTGATTATTAAAATTAGTCGTTGAACGAGCAATTCGCTTATTTATTATAGTCCTTTTCTAACAACATTTAATAGTGGGCTAGAGTGAGCTTTAAAATCACAAAAATTTGACCAAGACCTACGAGCACTTTGTTAAATTAACAAAAAAAAAACTCAAATCAAATTAGAACCTAAATGTAACTCCTGACATATGTTTTGACGGCTTTAGTATATCGTTTTAAATATGAAATCGGAGCGAAAACAGTAATATCTTTTTCTGCAACAATCTTTAAAATATCACTCTGACAATCCGAGATAGGTTAGTACAGCGATGAGCAATACACGGCCTTCAAAATCACTGTGTTTATTGCGCATGGGCCTCCCAAGTAGGTAATCCGTCACTGACAATAAAACAAATAAATAAACAAAAATAGACCAAAATGTTTACAGGTCAAAATCACACGTCTTATCGTCTTTGGGTAGCTGCAGAAATACGAAATCTATATAGCTAAACAATGTTAAATTGTAATAGATTTCTGCCAGTAATAGCCGGCAACAAAATATAATTAGTTCTTTTAATTTCTTTAAATGTCGTTTTTTTTATATGGGTGAACTTGTTTTTTAGACAATATACAATCTTCAAATCTATTTATTTGCATTCAAAACACTTAATTCTTGACTTAACGTTTTCTGCCACTGCAGAGGTGGGCTGAAAGGGGCTCGTGCGAATCCCTTGTTAAATTTTACTAATGCCGGCGAGCCCCTGGTTAATTTAAGAGAAAACAATATTCTCAGATCAAATAAGTATATAACTGCAATTTATGACATATATATTATCTACGACAGCTTCAGTATACACAATAATACATTTATAACCATTGACATTGAAAAGTTAACGATAAATGGCATATTGTTACATATAATCTAGGTGTACTAAGTAACAATCGATTGCTTATTTAAGCATTGCATATAATTGCATAGAAGTTATAAAAAAATCACTCCTTCCCGAACACCGAGAATTGCTTTGAGATTAAGCGAGCCCCTTGTTATCGTATTTGTAGCCCACCGCTGTCTGGCAGTTTTTCAACGAATTAGGTAAGACATAGGTTAGGTATTGTGATTTATTTTTTCTAATTGTACTAATGAACTTTTTTATAAAACATGGCGAGAAAATAAGAAAGAAATTTTTGGAAAATTTACTTTTCAATTAAGTGGCACTTTGCTTAAAAATGGTAAGCATCACTGCTCTATAGTATTTCTTCATTTTTTATCTGTTTCAAATACCCAATACATACACATAATATTTGTATACGAACGTCACATTCCTTCAGATTTATCGAAATAATTAAAATATTTTTTAAAAAAAGTCATCCTTCATTTACCACTAAAGGTGTTCCCCTCAAATTAAACATTTTTAATTGTAACAAAAAATGTTTTTGACTTTTCATTTGTTCTCCCCCCTTGACTATGAAATGCAGTGGCACTATCGAAAGCATTGGCGTTCATTATAAAGAAGTCGGCATAAAAATAATTCACTTATATATAAACTAAATTTAATTTAATCAACGTTCTGCTTGAATAGGTATCAACCAAAATAAATTACTTTAGTAAAAGTAAATACTTTAATATTTTCATTATATTATAATGTAATTACACCAAGTAAATATCAATTGAATTAACAATTATTTTTATACGCAGTGATAAATTAATTCACAAATATTAGCATAGGTTATCATTCAATGCGTCCGATGTTTAACAATTATTTATTCATTGACTGATTTGGCATTTACTTGGTAGAACTCCATTATAACAGATTTAAAATATCAAAGTATTTTAGTTCTACAGTTTTAATAATTTATGCGTTGATAGCTATTTCGGCTTGCGTCATCGTCAGAACTATGTTTAAACTTATGTTTTGCTCAGCTATATATACTGGCTCTGAAGAGATAGTCTGAAGATGCTCTGAAGAGAGTGAATAACCTGATGCATTGTGTATCTCTTTAGAGCCAGTATATATAGCTGAGCAAAACATAAGTTTAAACATAGTTCTGACGATGGCGCAAGCTGAAATAGCTATCAACGCATAAATTATTAAAACTGTAGAACTAAAATACTTTGATATTTTAAATCTGTAATTATTTATTCATTTTATACATACACCAAATCTGCTTGATATGTATAATTGTTGAATAAAATCTTATGTATTTGTGTTGTCATACTTATAATCTTATTAAAATACATTCAGGTGTTTTACAACTATCACATGACCATATTAAAGAAAATTAGAAGTTCTTCATTAGATAAAGCTGATCCAGATGATGAACTCTTTTGGATGTTCGTATTATTCAATTGTGGTGCGAGGCCACGTAACTGAAACTCAAAACAGATTTTTTTATTATTCAATGTTGAATACTTTTTGTTACCCCTCGGACATACTCGTATTCGCGAAGCACGTGTTTAATATACACGTTGCACGCGAAGTCCCGCAAACATCTACTCAGCACGATACTGCTTCAAATGAGAGTTGACATAGCATATAAAAAATAAAAGTTTACAATTACTGCCGCATCATTTATAGTACTTTGAAAACAGATGCCTCCGCCGAATACTTGAATTGCGGTGGTTTGACTTGGTCAGAAACACGGAGATAAGGGAACAGAATGAGAAGCCGTTAATTACGTCCAAGGTGAAGAAGGGACGATGCACTTGGCTTGTAACTGTGCTGCGGATGCCTCAAGAAAGCCTGAATTCGGCTTGTCTTTTCTATCAACCGGACGGATTCTGCCGTCATGGAAGGCCAGTGATGACCTATAGGATGTACTCAGCGGAGCTACGGGACGCTGGAATGACATGGGAGAAACCAAGAAAGCTGGCGGGGGACAGATAATCTTGGAGGAGTCATGTAGTGAGGATATGCTCCGACTAGAAAGTGGATATGGAAAAAATAAATTCATTACTGCTGTATTAGATTTTAGATCAAATTAAATATATTAGTATTTGTAAATATTAATTCATAAAAGTCACCAGTGTTTTCCTCAACGTTTTCTTGCGAAATTAATTGAATTATCTCATTGCATATGCACACCAATGGCACAGCTCTCAAAATGAAATGAAGTGTATTGAAGTGGCGTGAAGTGACCCGAAGAGCGCTCTGAAGAAACGGAGTGAGGTGCGAGCGTAGCACTCGACGTCCGGGGGAACATTTTGATTGGCGTCGCGGTTCAATCGTAGCATCTTCTCATCTGACTATCGATTGTAACTAAAATTTACTTATTATGCTATTTTATTTTTGTCAAGAGGAATATAAACGTTAAAACTCACACAGCACTGACATCGGAAGAAAAAACAGTATTGTTATTAGATACAATCGTTTATGTATTTATAAAGGGAACAAATTAAATGGTCTGAATTTGAATCAATTTTTGGTCCGAATAAAATTATTTTTTTGGTTCGAATGAAAATATACAAGATTTTTATACCATTTTGGTTAAGTTAGATTATGTAGTAGTTGCAAAGTAGGGAACAAATTTAACGGTCTGAATTTAAGTCAATTTTTGGTCGGAATAAAATAAAAATTTTGGTCTTAATGAAAATATTATACGGTCAGATTTTTATACTATTCTGGTTGAGTACAGAGTAAGGTTAGGTTGGGTAGTAGTAAATTCGCTCGCCCTTATGACGATTTATCGTAAACAACTCCACGTAGTAACGCAATGCGATAACATCATTATAACCAAAAAAAATCAGACCATGTGTCTAAATAAATCTGACTAAATAATATAAAATATGACTAATTTAAATTAAATTATGACCATAAATTATTTATTATGCCCTCTGTATACTGACCGATACATTATGCCTATTTAATATAAATTATGAAAAATGTAATAAAAATTATGACAGAAAATGGATTAAAATTCGGACCAAAAAAAATACGAGCCATTAACAAAGCTATAAGATGTAGATTACGTTTTTAATATTAAATAATAATAAAACAAAAATTTGTACTTTTTTTCAATCACTTATTCTAAACTAAAACAATATTTTTTATTTCAAAAACTCTACCATAAATTTTAAAAAAGGACATGATACTGTCATATTTCTTGATCGTTCATTAGACATAACCAATTGTTAATTTTTTTTTTATAAATAGAGACTAGTTATTTTTCAGTTTTATTTTTAAATAAAATTTTCTATTAAGATCTTACAGTGGTAGAAGTCCAACTGTCCAGAAGTTATTCTTAGTAAAAATGCTACAAATTGGAATAACTAGTAAAAAACACATGGAATCAATCGAAAGTAATTTTAAATATATCCCTAACAAAAAATTCAAATACAAATACATAATTTTACAATGCTTTCGCGATGAATTGAAACTCACCTTTCTGTGAGTCATCCATTTGGGCGACACAAAATATAATCACCTTGCGACATATTTCCTCCCTCAAGTTCTCCGATTTTGACCCATCCAGAGATTTTCAATAATTTCTAGTTTAAACAATTCACAACTTTTTGAAATTATTTTATAATTTTGAGAATACAAATTTATAACTAGTAAAAATCTCCAAAAGCTTCGTATTATTTTTTTTAATCCTAATAAAACTTTTGAAAATGACGTCTACGATAGTTTCAGCTTCTTTTCCCCTACCTTTACTATCCTACTATTGTTATCTCTGTATAAAATTTTCTGGCTTTATTTCTAGATTGGAATCCCTTTCCCACAAGTGATATAGCCAAGTAATGTCTTGCCAAAGGCTTTGTGTGGAGAAAACATTCAAGAAAAACACGGGAATTATTGTCTTTGAATCAAATGTTTTCAGAAATCGCTTGTAATATTAGTATAAACTTGAAAAGTTTTTTTGGTTAAGTTGGAGGTCTAGCCTTTTATCAAACCTGGCTGTTTTGTCCACCTTATATGATCCGTTCCAGCTGAACTTGTTAAAAATTGTCTCTTAATGAGATTATCTAAATATATCGTTATGTCTATCGATCAATTCTTCATCTGACTCCATTTTTTGGGGCCGCCATTCTTTTATGAAAACGTCTTCACCCTCACTAAATATAAATTAAGCTCACGCAATAAGTTGTAATGTAAGACACAGCGTTGCACTTTTAATTACCGTGGTAATATATTCGATGAATTTGGCAGTAGCTTTTATTAATATAAAATTAAAATTGAAATATGTTTATCAAACGTGTTTCGTGTTTTTTAACGTACTACAGTCTTCGTTGATAATAACAATCACGACAATAGCGAGATCTCAGGTGTAGCGAAGACAACTTTGTTGACATTTTAGCTAACAGGTTTCTCCATACATTTATATACTTTTATAACGAACTACTTATCGGGCATACTGAGCAAAAATATCGTCAAAAATTTGAAAAAAATGAGAGTGAAAACAGTGAAACAAGCATCAATTTTAAATTTTATTAGAAAAGTGGATTGACAGAAAAATTTTACATGTGTATAACGGGTGTGCAAATAAATTTTAAATGTGTATTTTTGTTTGAATTGCAACTCTGTGTGCTAAGTGACCGCTCCAGATACTTGTCTTGTCTTCATGTGCTGGGTATGTTTATAAGCATTTAAAAATGTCTATTCTCTGATATAATGAATAATGCTTATAACTAGCAAATTTAATCAGTCCCATCTTCCTCGTAATAACGAAGTTCGACTGGATATACAAAATATATTTTTTTTATGATACAATTTATCTGACGATGCATCTGAAAGTTATTAAACAACAGCAAATAAATTGACAAATTTCTGGCAAAAATTTGGCCTAGCCAAATACATCTAAAAAAAATATTTGTTTTAAAAACAAGACCATAGATCTACAACAACTGCAATGTTCTCCCTCAAATTTCCTGTCTACTGCTGTCAAATTTTCCGTTGGTATTTCCCGTGTCGCCACGGACTCTATTTCCGTGGAAAGTCATGAAATACGTATATCGTGAAAATGGTTTACGATATGATGCAAACCTCCTACGGTCCTTCCAGTCGATACACTATCATATGAAAACCTACATTTTCGGAGTAAAAATATTACACCTTATATAATATAATATTTGATGACAGTAGAAAAAAAATCTACTTGTGCTTACAGCTAAAATTTACCAAGGCAGCGGTGGGCTGCCAATACGTTGATGGGGTGAATTTTTTATCACCTCATGCAATTATATGCAATACTTAAATAAGCAATCGATTGTTACTTAATACTCTTATAATATAATATATATAACAATATGCAATTTACCGAAAACTTATCAATCTAAATGGCTTAAATGTACTATTGTGTATACTGAAGCTGTCGTAGATAATATATAAATCAGAAATTGCAGTAATATACTAATTTGATCTGAGAATATTGTTTTCTCTTAAATTAACAAGGGGCTCGAGCGAGCCCCCTCCAGTCCACCCCTGTACCAAGGCACCTGATTAAGTATGATTTTTTTTATTTCACTTGAGATAAACTTGAGGATGAAATACATTACTAACTAGCCTGAGATTGAAAATGTTATATTACAAAAAACACGATAAATATGCTTTTTCCTGGTTTGATATTTTCCTTATCGAAAAATTACTTAAATTTGTTAAAAAACAACGCTTTTATTTAGACACTTTTATTTGAGATTTGATTTCGGCAATAAATTAGACATTGTAATGATGAGTACAGATAAATAATGCGAAATATTTTCACAAAATCGTTGCCATTCAGAGATCAATAGAAAACCTTATAATAATAATAATATTTGTTATACGGTCGCTATAGTAACGCTTTCATATCTAAACTATAAAGACTGTCTTAACATATAATGTATGCATTTAAAACAGATTACGACAATCATAACACCATATCAAAAATACCATGTTTATTCAACCTTAAAAACACAATATACACTCTTACATACCATATAAAATTGTTATCAACTATGTAACCAAGATTTTATTTGTAAAGCCTGAATGTAAAAGTTACTCTAAAATGTAATCCTAATAACTGAAAATGTACAAACATAAAATGATTATATATTTATTCCAGATGTAAATATCCTGATGATTGTTGTAAGTAACAAATAAATAAATAAAGCCCATCTCCTCGATTACAATCATTTACAATACTTTCTGTACATCATCTCAATGTTTCTTTTAATCATATATTTATTGTATAAACTCATTTATGTTATCAATAAGTTCATTCTTTAGGGGAGAGATATTATGTATACTCAACACCATAGCATACTATGTTTATTCTCTATTTTCAAATTGTTTCATTCTAGAATGAAACAATTGAAGTATAAAACTATTGTAGTAAAGAAAACAATTGCAACCTGTTATTCTCACCATTTTCTTCTTGATTATAAGATTGATTTATAAATTGTTAATTATGTTATCAGAATAAAGTTAAACCAACTTATAAAAGTGTTTCAGTAAAAATTATATACACATAACATAATTGTATTTTAATATATTGGTTTTCTAACATCCCAAACTATAAATTTGTATCTGATCCAGAGACGTTCCGAGGGTATAGACGAGTAGGCAGTTGCCTAGGGGCGGCAAGTCCAAGGGAGCGGCAAATGATCACAGTTTTTTTTACATGACTGAATATTTTTGACCCACGAATTTGGCTTAAAATAAAAATGCCGACAAAAATATTTTCAATGGTAATAATATTATGACCGATGGGTAAACAGTGGTTCAATTTTCTCTAAATCTTTTTTAAATGTAACATTAACCGATTTCAGCACTATATATATTTTAAATAGTAAGAGCACTATTACAAACATTACCTTTTTTTCTCGAAATAATAAAAAACAAACAATTCACGATCATTAGATTTTTTTTATATATACTTATATTCGCTCCTAATGTGGAGCATATGGCTTTCTAATGGCGGTATCTTGACAGAAGTTTTTCTTCGTGAACTGATTGTTACTTGGCAGCTAAACCTCTCTTTTTCGAATCATATATAATACGATACATAACTACGACGAAAAATAAAAACATGAAATAAAATAAAATGTACTACTATTTTTATTATTATTAGAGTACATCAAAATAATTTTCATACTTCATTTATGCGCCCCCTAATGGTTTGTGCCCTAGGCGGGTGCCTATTTCGCCTGTATGGTGGCACCGGCCCTGGGGCGGCCTATAGCCTAGGAACGTCACTGATCTGATCGTGTGTGTTAAAACGAATTGCAAACAACCAAAGGTCGTAATATATTTTTAAAAAATATTTATTTAACTTTGAATGTTGTTATTTAAAAAAGTATCGGCATCGATCCAATGTAGCTTGCAAATTGAAGTGGCGGGTTGAGATAGTGAGCACTACTCGCTCCACAATATTGTCCATCAATCACAACTTTCATTTACTACAGCGCGTGCCAAACTATGGGACACAAAGTTTGAGGATCGATTATTTATTCATATGAAATTATTGCTTCAATATTAGTTTATTAAAAACTGTAGAAATCACACGTATTTCCAAAAAGGTGTTTTCAAAATTGATATTTAATTGAAGCATTATACGATTATCAGTTATCTATTTGCGACGTCAGTTTCAAGCAATGCCCGACCGAGCAATTTGACATCTAGAGAAGGATATCAAAAACGATTCTTTCTTCTTATTTAATATATTGTTCATGATGTTATTTTGTCCCGTTTTCATTAATTCTATAATATTTTTTTGTTTTAATTTAATAATTCAATCAATAACAAATATGTCAAATGCGTTATCATGGTTGTGTCCAGGGCCGGCGCGACCATACAGGCGAAATAGGCAACCGCCTAGGGCGCGCATAAATGGTGTACTACAATTATTTTTATATACTCTAATAATAGTTAAAAAAAATTAAACCATGTCCGCTCCCAATGTGGAGCATATGGACTCCTACTGGAGTTTATCTCAACAGAAGTGTTTCTACGAGAACTGTTTGTTACTCAGTTGCTCAACCTCTCTTTTTCCAAAGAGAGTAGGGATAGAAGAATAGGGCTAGGACAGGATTAGTGGTAAGCTAGTCGCTCTCGATACGCCCCGTTCATAGGATAGGATGAGTGAAAGGGGGAATTCAAGACATCACATACACCCATGCCTTTAAACAGAAATTCATAAATCGATTGAAAAATCAATTTATAAAAACTGTCCGTACCGGGATTTGAACCCGAGCCCTCCGTAGCCAAAGCCAACAACGTTGACCACTCGACCACACAGGCGGCAAAATAATATAGTACTTCTTATTTTATTTTGACGTTTGTATTTGTTCATTGTAATTATATATCATATTCTACATATATGATTCGAAAAAGAGACGTTGACTGACTGAGTAACAAACAGCTCTCGTATAAAATCTTATTTTGAGATAACTCCATTAGGAATACATATGCTCCACATTAGGAGCGGACATAGATATTTATAACAAATAATATTTTTTTAAAAATGTGGGATGATTTGTGAAAAGGAGGGCGCGCCAATAACCGTTGCCTAGGGCGCCAAATAACCTCGCGCCGGCACTGGTTGTGTCATTCGTTAAACCTTTTCTACTGGACGCGTAAAGTAAATAGTAAAGCGTTAAAAATGAAGAACTTAGAGTTTTTGTAAATTAATAAAGTCATTAAAAGAAACGAAATATTAGTAAATAGCATTTTGAATAAAATAGTAGAAGCACTATTGTTGAATTTATTTCCGTTACGTTATGCCACGCATAATGAAAGTAATTCATTTTTTTATAAATCAAAGTTTGTATCCTGACAAACGTCGACTTTTATCTTGTAATTTACAACATAAGATTTGAATCAAATTTTAGTTTATTCGTAAACGTTGCGATAGTCTAATGATGCTTCTAAAATAAGCAAAACATGTTGTAGGACAAAAAGTGGAATTACTTAAATATCAAATAATTTTTGTAATCTTACAAAATCTATCAAAATATTAAAATATCACAGTTTTGAAACCAAGATGAACATGACACAGGTAAGTACCAACTCTGTGTGTGGTAATGATGGAAATACAGCATAAAATATGTAATATAAGCAAATGGGAGAAGGGGGGAAATTTCACAATGAAGCAATTTATTTAAACGGGCAACACTGATAGAGCAACTGAAACTGGACACACAATATCCTAATAAAAATTTCCAATCGAAATTTCGAAAATGATACATTGTTGGTTTTATTACATTACATTTCATTCTTAATTAATATTATAAATTTAAAATGGATCACTATGTTGTTCCATTTACATGTGATATGTGCTTCGTCGCTTTAAAAAGCATCTTTAGACTCACTCCATCGTAACAGCGGTGGGCTGCCAATACGTTAACAAGAGGCTAGCTTAATCTCAAATCAATTTTTAGTTTTCTGAGGAAGGAATGAATTTTTTAATCGCTCCTATGCAATTACATGCAATACTTGAATAAGCAATCGATTGCTACTTAATACACTTATAATATGTAATAATATGCAATTTACCGTAAACTTATTAATGTAAATGGCTAAAAATGTACTACTGTGTATACTGAAGCTGTCCTTGATAATATATAAGTCAGAAATTGCAGTTATGTACTCATTTGATATGAGAATACTGTTTGCTCTAAAATTAACAAGGGGCTCGCCGGACTCAGTAAAATCTAACAAGGGGCTCTCGAAAGACCCTCCAAGCCCCCTCCAAGCCCCCTCCAGCCCACCCCTGCATCGTAAGGTTTTTATTCATAGCGTAAACTTATAAATTAATGACAACATGATTGGTGAGTTTTATCGTTGGTCCTATGTTACAACGGTTAGCGTTGTTGGCTTCTGTGTCAGATCTCACGGGTTCGATTCCCAGTACGAACAGCGTTTTTTTGTATCGATTTATGTTGGAAGGCATGGGTGTTTGTGATGTCTAAAAATTCCTTCCCACCCTTCCGATTCTGCGCAATAATTGAACACACCGAGAGCAATAAATAATTAGTTAGCCACTAGTTCTGACTCCTGACCTAGCCTTATCCTTCTATCCATACTACTTTATTTAAATAACAAACTGTTCTCGTAAAAAAGTTGTGTTGAGATACTTCCATTAGAAGGTCATATGCTTCACGTCCACATTGAGAGTGACATGGATAAAACAATGTTTTTGCAGAATTTTGTGGCAGGAAAGACAATACCCGAATTTTAAACGGCAAGACAGGAAGTAGTTAAAATTGTCACAAAACATAAATGCATATCTTGTGTATTGTTTTGTTTAATCTACAGCAAAAACTCTTCGGTACATTTACTACGTGCATTGGTTAGTACAACGATATGTAACGGTAACTAATCACCCACTCCTCATTTTATCCGTTACGGAAAAGTCGCAAAAAAAGAATTCTTTGTAAATATGATTAATGCGATTCTTGATAATAAAAAAAACTTGCAGGTGAAAGTCATCAAGGTCCATGTCATTAACCCAGAAGTTTTTTTTTTGTTTTTGGATCTCAACCGATATTGATGATTAGTAATTTCTGTTATATTATCTTGTTTTATATTATATTGTCTTTTTTTTATTATAGTATGATAAATTCATATTTTAAATTAGCCACCATCTGGTACAGGGCTGGGTTGCGGGGGTGGGCTCAAAAGGACTCGTGTGAGTCTTTTTTTAATTAGAGAAAACTATATTCAGGTCAAATTATCACCTCACTACAATATCTGACATAATTATATCGACTGTGGAAAGGAAAAAGGACGTAACCCACACAGATCAAATTTTACAGGAGGCGCAAAAAACGTGTTTAGATGATATTGGGCCATATGCAAATTATAAATCATACACAACCTTGAAGTGCACGGAGACTTCTAAACTGGTGTTTAATTGACATAATCTAATATTAATTAAAGAAATTGTCTAAGAAGAACCTTTATTTCAGTCTTTTTTCTTGGTTTTAATTTTTTACAACGTCATCGTTTTCAAACTTAAAAGCTTAATTTAGATACTAATACGGCATTTGCAGCTTGCATCCTTTTGGTAGAACGTGTATCAAGTTTGATAAACTGTGATTATTGAAAAAAAGCTGTTTTGAAAAAACTGTGGGTTACGTCCTTTTTCCTTTCCACAGTCGATATTATCTACGGTTCGGTGATTTTTCCGAACACGAATTATCCGTGCAAGAATACTCCGTACGCCGATTGTTCCGAATACAGAACCTCCCGTACACAGAATACTCTGTATATTTAAATATTAAAATCATTGTTTTATTATAATGTGTAATGTCTTATGAAAATTGTGTCAAATATTTTTTAGAATGGAAACAAGCAAAATATTTTATTGTAATGATTTTTCTATCCATGTGCGCCCCCAGTGTGGAACAAATGGCCTACCAATGGTGCTATCTTAACATAAGTTTGTCTACGATAACTGTTTGTTACTCATTCACTCAACCTCGCTTTTCCAAAGGGAGAAGTAAGAATAGAAGGACAAGGCTAGGACAGAACTTCTGATGAACTTATTCAATTATTGAAGAATCGGTAGGGTGGGAGGGAATTTTTAGGCATCACAAACACCCATGCCTATGAACAGAGATCGATCAAAAAACGCTGTTCGTACTGAGACTCGAACCCGTGAAGACCGGCACGGAAGTCCGCAACGCTAAACGCTGCGCCATAGGGCCCGACAAACAATTTTTGATAATGTATATGAACAGTTTATCATTTTGCAAGTATTTTGGCTTTTTCATTACACATTATAATAAAACAATGATTTGTATATTGGTACAATGATCTGTTGAGATACTTCTATTAGGGTGCCATATTATCCGCATTGGGAGCGGACATGGATTAAAAAAAGTATTATAACATAAGGTTTTGTAACATTATATAATTAAATTGAGTAATATGTGAAATTGAGTAATATCGATAATCACAATGTATCAAACTTGATACACGTTCTATCAAAAGGATGCAATCTGCAAATGCCGAATTAGTATCTAAATTTAGCTTTTAAGTTTGAAAAAGATGACCTTGTAAAAAATTAAAACCAAGAAAAAAGACTGAAATAAAGGTTTTTCCAGGACAATTTCTTAAAATAATATTAAATTATGTCAATTAAGCACCAGTTTTGAAGTCTCCGTCGACTTAAAAGTTGTGTATAATTCATAATTTGCATATATGGCCAAAAATCATCAAAACACGTTTTTTGCTCCTCCTGTACAATTTGATATGTGTGGGTTACGTCCTTTTTCCTTTCCACGGTCGATATAATTATATAAAAGTGTTAAAAAAGAGATGAAGTGAGAGCTTTGTCAACATATTAGGTAGCCCCCCACTGCTTCTGGTTACTTTTTTAATTGTAGCAAAAGTGTTATCAATGGGTTGAAAGAAAACAACAAATAACGATGGATATAAATTCAATAACGATTTTTTTATAATTTGTTTTTGTTAATTTAAAAAAAAACGTTATATCAAAACTACACCGATAACATCTGATCCCAAATGATTCGAAAAAGATTGCGCCGAGCAATTCTTTGGTTACCTTTTTTTACAATGATGTGAGATCATAAAAATACTTGGCGTATTTTTTACAACTGATTGTTCGACGGAAATATAAACGTATTGCTTAAGTTCAGGTGTCATTTTGGTCAAAGAAGGATGCTCAAAGGGGGGTTCAAGTTTTAAATGTATTTTATTCACCGTTTTTTAGCTTATACCAGTGATTTATTTATTTATTGTTAAAAATCAAAATTACAGTACATGACATAACAGCTGACGCCAATTCGCCATGCACTTGAAAAATATAATAAGACAAAATATAAAATAAAAATACACAGTACATCAAATTCAACATAAAAAATCAAGAAATACAAAAGAAAAATTTATCAAACAGTTCACAAATACCATCACCAAAAATGTCCACTTCTCTAGGCAATGCGTTGATTAGTCGAACGGCCCTTGGAACTGGTGACTCATACCTCCTAAGCGAGGTATAAGTTTTTAGAAATAAAAGTTTTTGCTCATTGTTTCGCCCACGTAAGAATAAATTGGGAGCATGTAAATTAATAGTCATGAGAACTTCAGGATTATTAACTCGGCCCCGAAGAAGAAGAGAAAAATGCTTTAAGCTTGAAAACGATTGGGAATGATGGGGAACCTGCGGCCTCTTGGCTACTCTGATGTGGTCTTTTGACTTGTACCATTTTTTTAGATTAGATCGATATAAAGTTTACATTGTGAATAGAATATTTAATTTATGGGGTAGGGGGGTATCAACGTTTTTTACTGCGGCCTTATGTTGAATCAAATAAATGAATGTGGCCTTTAAAAATGAAAAAGTTCCCCACCCCTGGCCTATGCTTTATAGCAGGCATGGGCAACCTTTCCTAAGTATGGGGCCAAATTATCATTCTGTCTCCGAGTCAAGGGCCGGACCAAATTATTAAGCATAATAAAGTAATACTAGCTGTAAACCCGTTGCCCAGCAACGTGAGATTTTTGTTGCATTGTGTTTAATTTAATTTAGTTTAATTTAATTTAATTTAATTTAATTTTATTTTATTTAATCTAATTTTATTTTATTTTATTTTATTTTATTTTATTTTATTTTATTTTATTTTATTTTATTTTATTTTATTTTATTTTATTTTATTTTATTTTATTTTATTTTATATTATTTTATTTAAAAAAGTGGAGAATGGAAGGTCGAGGACACCTTACACTCAACTGTACGGACCTTATCGGCTATTAATATATAGATTTAATTAAATAAAACACATTGCTACTTCTTATATATTTTTTATTATTTATATTATATAATGAACGACATAATATTGATATTATATACCGATTGCAAAATTTTTTGTGAGTATTGGCCTTGAATTTGAATTACGAGACTAGCAATATTGGCTCCCTGGGACCATCAGTTTCTTTCTCTATTACTTCGCCGAGATAAATCAGGACCGGATAAAATAGCTCGGCGGGCTGGATTCAGCCCGCGGGCCTGTGATTGCCCATATTTACTTATTGGATTATGAAATTATATAGAAATCTGATTATTAAGAAACCGTTTATTTGAACGATTCAAGATTAATATTAAGAAACCAATGATTTAAAGTATTTAGAACCGAGTTACCCCATTGAAAAAATCGGCTTTCGAATATTACAAACTCAAATAAAACCAGGTTTTAAAAAAAAAAGTTTTTGAAAACCATCAAGCCTTAGTTACGGGACTCATAGGACCGAATTCAGATATGAACCGTTGCATGAACTAACATAATTTTTCAATTGATGTATAATTTCTGATCTAATACATGGATGTTTGTGATGTCCTAAATTATCCCCAACCCATTATATTCTAAAAACAAGGTGTAATGAGAGAATAGCTAACCACTAATCTCCGAGCGCTTTTTTCTATCTTTATGATATTCGAAAAAAGACAGGTATTAAATGAATATAACAATTTTCAACACACTCGTCAGCTAGCGTTTGACGGACACAAGCCTAAAATTATTTTTTTAGTTTCAGTTTCTACCGGCAGCCAAGATATAATGTTAGATACATAAAATTGAACTACCTTCATCACAATAATAATTTACATCCACCGTTTTCAGTGCATTGTGTATGATTTGCTCCTGGAAAGTTCACTGTGATCTCGAAACACAATTGTGCGATAATATCAGTTTATTTTTTACGGCCACCCATTTTAAGTTTATAACAAATTGTCAAGTATGGCGTTTGTCATAATAAGAGAAGGCATAATAAGATTTGTCGATATTGATGTGAAAAACCAAAATTTTAAAATTAGCAATCTAATAGTTTGTGCTTTACACTCTTTACAGAGTGGAAGTTATACATATATTTATATATATTAAGTAACAATCGATGGTTTATATAGGTATTGCTTATAATTGGACAACAGTGATAAAAAAATCCAACCCTTTCATAGAACGCTACAAACAGCTCTGAACTTATTAAGCGAGCCACTTGTTAACGTATTGCCAGCCCACCACTAGTTAGCTATGATAAACTTCTTACTACTTGACCACACATACCAACCCTTTTTTTACATCACCGTGCATAAATTCCAACATGTAAGTGGATAAACCTTAAAAACTATTATCCTGATATTCCTGAGCCTGTCTCCACAACGCGTTTCCATACACGCAAAAACCAAATCCAGGCTGTGCCAGATAACCAGCGGTGGGCTGCCAGTATGTTAACAAGGAGCTCACTTAATCTCAAAGCAATTATCGGTGTTCTGGGGAAGGAGTGAATTTTTTATCACTCCTATGCAATTATATGCAATACTTAAATAAGCAATCGATTGATTCTAAATACACTTATAATATGTAACAATATCGACTGTGGAAAGGAAAAAGGACGTAACCCACAGTTTTTTCAAAACAGGTTTTTTTCGATAATCACAATGTATCAAACTTGATACACGTTCTATCAAAAGGATGCAAGCTGCAAATGTCGAATTATAATCTAAATTTAGCTTTTAAGTTTGTAAAAGATAACCTTGTAAAAAATTAAAACCAAGAAAAAAGACTGAAATAAAGGTTTTTCAAATTCTAAAATTAATATAAGATTATGTCAATTAAACACCAGCTTAGAAGTCTCCGTGCACTTCAAGGTTGTGTATAATTCATAATTTGCATATGGCCCAAAATCATCAAAACACGTTTTTAGCTCCTCCTGTAAAATTTGATATGTGTGGGTTACGTCCTTTTTCCTTTCCACATTCGATATGCAATCTACCGTAAACTTATCAACGTAAATGGCCTATAATGTACTTCTGTCGTACTACGTAGATAAAATGTATGTCCGAAATCTCAGTCATATACTAATTTGATCTGAGAATATTGTTTTACCTTAAATTAACAAAGGGCTCGCCGGTCTTAGTTACATTTACAAGGGGTCTCGCGCGAGTCCCTTTGAACCTCCTCTAGTCCTCAGTATATTTTATTTTTTTTACAAATCACAGCCACGCTCGCTGAATATTTCTAAGCATACCTATTGCTGCATGAACACCTCGACTCGAGAGTCCAGCATGAAGCGAATACATGTGGAGATTTCCGTAAGGGCGCCTGTTACTCGACAACGCGCGTAGAAAAACGCGCTATGTGGACATGCACTAAGTGTGTCGATGCGGACAAGAGTAGCGATCAGGGCGGCTGTAAAATATCGTTGGCCTGGCTGTCACATAAACTAATCAATCGGGGAACAACCCTGACGCGCCGCTAATGGCCTTTTGTTCGGAAGCAATTTTGCGAACGCGGGCGTTGGTACCTGGCGAGAGGGAAGAGCGGAGGGAATTCGCAGGGATTTCGGAGGTCGATGGTAAACCAAAGATACTCAATCTTAAATTAAACTTCAATAGAGGTATTTTTTATACCAATTTAATGCTAAGGATTCATAATAGTGCTTATCTCAAAATAAGTTTATCTACGAGACTTGCTTAGTACTCAGTCGGTCTTAGAGTTTGGGAAGGATTAATGGTTAGCCACTTACTTTCCTTACGCCCTGCATTTTGGGATCAGATAGATGAAATGATCGAAAGTTGTAAGTAATTATTAACTAATTGCTTCCCCAGTACTCCGCTATCATGATCAGTTGATGGAGGGTGTATAGGAAAGCACTAGAATCATTTAATTTGTTTTTTAATGAGGAATAACAAACAAACGTCTGAATTTTTGACGGACTAATTCAACAGTTATACCATTTTATTTAAGGCCCCCATGTACATATAAGTCGTCAATGTGGGCTATCTTAAATCGTAAATCTAAAAACATATGTTTATTTACGAGAACTGCTTGTTACTCAGTTGCTCAACCTCACTTTCTCCAAAGAGAATAGGGATATAAATGATAATGGCTAGGACAGGAATAGTGGCTAGCTACTCAATTTCGCTACGTCACGTTATTTTAGGGTGGTAGTAGGGCATCCAATCCCTGGATTCGGGATCCCGTTCAATTTTATGATCCCAAAATCCTGGAATTGAGAAATTTTGAGGAAATCCCGAAAATTGACACGAAATTGTCAAATCGACAACTTCAGATTCCTCTGTGAGCTAAAAAAAAAAAACAAGGTTCTGTGACAATTTGGGAAAAAGTATACAAAATCGAGGATTTCAAATTCCTCAAACGAGATTTGGAGATAATCCGGGGAAAAAGTATAGCTAATTGAGGATTTCAAATTCCTCGGTGAGCAAAAAATCGAAAATTAATCAATCCCAAAATCCCGGGATTGGAAAAAGGCTTCGGGGTTGGAGTCCCTGTGTGGTAGTGTGGGAGGAAAATTTAAGACATCACAATCACTAATATACATAGCGTCGCCTTATTCTAACAAAGTGTAAGTCAGCTTACACTAAGTGTTCAGGAGACAGTTAAAACTGTATATTTTAACATACAGGAATAAATTCGTTTTTTTGTAGTAGAATAGTTTACTATTCCTAATTATGCGTCAAAAGAAATATTCATTAACTTTTATTTATACTTAATGCGAGGACCTACCTAATATTGGAATAGATCTTTATATTGTGTTGTTTGTTTTTGACCCATTCCACTTGGAAATTAGGAATAAATGCGTTGATATGATTTTTAACACAAATCACTAAAACATGAAATTATAATAAAAAAATACTTATCTGTAGTTAGAATTAAGCCATCGATGAGATTATATTTATTGGGTTAAATATAATTCCGGTTGTCGATTGTATGGTATTCACAGTGGCGGATTAAGCACTTTGGAGGCCCCAGGCGCAATAAATTTTGGAGGTCCTTCTTTTCGAATAACATAAAAGTGCTGCAAACCTCATCGTAGATTAATTATAAATATTTAAAACCGAAATCAAAATATAAGGGTTTTATACTATATGCCAGGGGGGAGCAAATTTTTCGGATGAAGGGCCAAATTCGGGAATACAAAATGAGCGGCGGGCTGCAAGTAAAATACCATTTTATATGTACACCATGTTTTATCATGAAAAAAAAACCATCTAATGAAAGTAATGGAACTGTTTTACGTCTTTTAACATTTTTTTTAAAATTCAGGTGCTAATTTTGTAGTTTTATCGTAAAGAGGTTCATGATTGAATAGGTTGATCCAAAAATAACAATTATTGTATATTTTTTTTTTCAAAAGGCGTTAAAAGATAAAAACGTGAATCTTTTTCAAAAATATAATATTGCTAGCGGGTCACGGTTTGCTCGTGCCTGCTATATTCTATCTTTGAAGCCCCCGAAATTTGGAGGCCCCAAGCGCGCGCCTCTTGCGCTTATATGGTAATCCGCCACTGGGTATTCACTAGGTACAAGTAAACTTGTTTTTGGATATATCACACTTTGGTATAAGCAAACTTTAATTTGAATAGACCCAATATAATAATAAAGTAGTCTTAACTTTGTACCAGCAAACTTTAGTTTGAATAGTTTGCACTTGTAAAAGTGATACTTTAAACAAATTACCAGAAATATTGGTTTGATAGTTGGATGGTATGATCATTGAAATACATTTAATTAATATCGTGTAGGTCCGTGTACAATATCATGCTACATAGACACCTTTTTTTCGTGCAAACCATCTACTTCAAAATGCGAACATTTTATCTTTTGTGTAGTTTTTTTTTTGTTCAAAGCTTAAATATATTTTTCAATGCGGGATAATTTTACGCTATGTCAAATAGTTTATTTTTTTGTGTGATATACTTCTAATTAGTGAAAATTATTTCTTTGAATGTGAAAATGGTCTTAGCGAAAGTTCATTTAATTACAAGCCATATTTAATATTTCATTTCTTTTTTATTCAATTTTGAGAACTAGTGCGAAGCGGAGGTAACGTTATTGATATTGGATATTTCCAAAAGCGGTAGTCAATCTCCATATTCACGCACCGACACTGCTTACGCGAAACTTCCTATATAAATGATAGTCTGCAAACATGTACATATCTCTAAAACATCATTAATGAACATAAACGTTCGTTTAAATAAATAACGTATCTAGACTGTAAATCAGAGGCCACCAAAACTCTGCTCATGTTACCAGTAGCTTACGGAGACAAATTTAGAAGCCTATGTGGTATAATTTTAATCGCCCAGTGTGGTCTAGTTGGTAAGAGCTTGCCCTACCGACCAGACGGGTCGGGGTTAGAATCCTGGTGAGAAAAATTTTAATTTTAGATTTGAGACTTAAGACATGGGTGTTTGTGATGTCAATTTACCTCGAGTTGATCTTGAGTGAATTATGTATCGACAACTCACCGATATAACGGTGGAAATAGGAACATACAAGTATCCTATCCCCTGCTTATTGAGTGTTCAAGTAAGATTAAACACTTTTTTAAAGTAATTAAAAATGAAAAAAAATTCAATGCATTTTCAAATCCAAATTAGTTTGCAAAATATAACAAAAAGTTGTAAGCATATTGTTTTAAAGAGGATATCCAGGGGTAGGCTGGAGAGGGCTCGCAGAAATTTTCCCGCTTAGGTGTGCGCGTGTACGAGCGCACACCTTTTAAAATGTGCCCGCACATATTTTTCCATCCCCGCACAAGGCCGCAAACAGAAATATTTTAAAAAAAATAGTTTCACCAAATTTTTATATTTGCGCGCATTTTTTATTTTGCTGAAAATTTACTGCTCATAGAAGTTGATGGTCCGCACACACAATAGAACAATTTGAAGAAACGTTGGCTCGCTTGTTAAAGATTACTCAGGCCGACGAGCCCCTTGTTAAATTTAGAAAAAAACATTATTCTCCGATCTTTACCTTATATAATCTATAAATATGCAATATATTTAGATTAAAACAGTTCTGATGTACATTTGGGATTTCTGACGTAAATTGTTTAGCTATTGATATTGATTAAATTACGACATACTGCGTACTGTTACAAAATATAAGTGTTTAAAGTAACATTCGATAGCTTTAATAATTATTTTGTATAATTGCATATGAGTGATAAATAAATTCATTTGGCGGGTGATAGGAACTCTTGGAGATAACTCAAAATGGTTGAAAATAAGGAAGCGATGCGGAAATTAGCAAAACACGATTTTTACCCTATTTCATTGCAGTAATTCAATGTAATTAAATTCATAATTTTGATACGTCACTGCGTTTTGCGCAACGCAGTACTAAAAACATATTTACGCGGTACCTCGCATTACCATTGCTTCTCGTTTTACACTCAATTACGTTAAAACCCGCACAAAAGATCGGCGCCGAGGCGTAGGAGCACGAGTGCAGGGGTGCATGTGTTAACTTGGAATCCGCCGGGACCATTTTGACGTTGATCTCTCGACTCGGTGAATGCTTGCCGTCATGATTTTTGTGGGGACCAGAAAAATCAACGATAAATGGCTCCTCTGCCAAATCCATCATCACCGTCAATTATTACTTGTGCACTTGATAAATACATTTTTAGTAACCCTTAAAGTAAACTGAAGGGTGAGCGAAAAGCTTCAGATGTTGTTGTAGTGATAACTGTCAATGAGAAAAAATGTTAAATGCAGACAGCCAGTCATAATTTGAAAAATTGTCTAAATAATGTGTTTTTTACCTTTATAACCGGCTTTGGTGCTGGAATAGCAAATATAGTGTGTGTTTTAAAAGTCAATTATAATTATATTACATATAATTGAGTTGCAAAAAGCATTCTGGATGTTTTTAAAGTTTTTAGTAAATGACAAAAAAAAATACAATCCTGCATTTCGTCAAATTTGGAAATAGTCAGATATCATTCCTAAACGAATGGTGAGCTCCTTTTTTGCACTACCGTCTTCGGGGATATGTACGCCGAGGTATCTGAAGCTGTCAACCCTTTCGATGATCTGTCCCACGCTGGAAAGGGTCCTATCAGAGTCATGTCAGGTTTGGTTACACATCACATTGGTTTTACTAGTATTGATTGTTAGACCAATGCAACCTGAGTTAGTTCCTAACCCATCAATAGTCTCCTGGATGCCTTTAATATATTTGTCGAATATGACAGCATTATCGGCATATTCAAGGTCACACAGCTTCAGAACGAGACCAACAGCTACACCAGGAATTGACCTGCGAAGTACTAAATATACCAAGAGCGAATATTCGATATCTTGACCGACACCTCCAACGAACAAAGTAACTCAGTTTTTGCTATTTTGCAGGAAATTGAAAAACAATAATAAATTAAAAATTAACTATTAGAAACTCGTAGAAATAATTGTAAGCCAATACAACTTTCTCTAATTAGGAGTGTAAACTCTTAGCTCTTCGTAAAATAATAATGATTTCAAAAGATATCTTTTTTCATAAGAATCTCAACCCCTCTCACCCTTATTCGCGAATCGTGTCTACGACCCTGGTTGCTCAATCCCAGATATCAGATAAATTCTTTCTTACCTTTCTTATACCTTCACGCACACATACATGCTTGACATTTCGCTACCCCCTCCCGCAACAAAATGTATTTCGTCTTTTTCTTTTTTCGTTTCGCCTCTCAGTTCTTCCCGTTCCCGGGTCGATAGCGGAAGCTCGGGCTTATCCTCATGATTTGTTTTTCTTGCTCATAAAGTGTCGCCCATGCAGCATGAAATATTGCGACAATCTTTTGTAATTTAAAACTTTGACTGAAGGTGCTTGGCGGAAATTTAATGTCAAATTTGAATTATTTTTATTCTGTACACTTCCATTTTGGCGAGGCAAAGTGTACAGAATAAAAATACTTCAAATTTGACAATCTTTTGTGACACAAATATTATACTGCAGCAACATTTTATGAAATCATTAATGTAATTCGAATTGTTATAATAATAAAAAAACTATATACTATACAATATTATTTTTATTTACTGAGAATTAAGTCTTTAATTTTATCATTGTTACCATATTTTTTATTTTTTTAAACCATGTCCGCTCCCAATGGGGAGCACATGGACTCCTAATGGAGTTTATCTCAACATAAGTGCTTCTACGAAATCTGTTTGTTACTCAGTTGCTCAACCTCTCTTTTTCCAAAGAGAGTAGGGATAGAAGGATAGGGCTAGGACAGGATTAGTGGTTAGTTAATCGCTCTAGATACGCCCCGTTCATAGGGTAGGATGGGTGGGAGGGGTGAATTCAAGACATCACATATATCCATGCCTTTGAACAGATATCCATAAATCGGGGACAATCATACAGATGGACGGACATTATCGACTATTAATATATCGACTGTGGAAAGGAAAAAGAACGTAACCCACAGTTTTATTAAAACAGGTTTTTTCCGATAATCACACGTTCTGTCAAAATGATGGAATCTGCAAATGCCGAATTAGTATCTAAATTTAGCTTTTAAGTTTGAAAAAGATGACCCCGTAAAAAATTAAAACCAAGAAAAAAGACTGAAATAAAGGTTTTTCTAGTACAACTTCTTTAATAAATATTAGATTATGTCAATTAAACACCAGTTTAGAAGTCTCCGTGCACTTTAGGGTTGCGTATAATTCATAATTTGCATATGGCCCAAAATCATCAAAACACGTTTTTTGCGCAACCTGTAAAATTTGATATGTGTGGGTTACGTCTTTTTTCCTTTCCACAGTCGATATAGATAGATTTTATTTGACAAGATATTAAAAATATATATATAAGTCGTTCTCTATACCACTACATATGCTACGACTACGACAGTGGCGTCAGCGGTGGGCTGCCGAAATATTAACAAGGGGCTCGCTTCATCTCAAAGATATTTTAGGTGATCTGGGGAAGGAGTGATTTTTTGTATTACTCTTATACAATTATACGTTATAATGTTACCTAAACAGTTATATTGAATAACAATATGCAATATACCGTGAGGCAATAATTAATACTACTAGATAAAAAAAATGTATTACCCTAAAATTACATTGCAAGAGTGTAAAGTAAGAGAGATAACAATTTTCTATTTTTTAATCTAATACCATATTCCAAGCGAAATACTCAAATATTCGTAGATTAATATATATGTACTGCGTTTTTAAATATAATTATAGTGCATATTAATACATGATATTACGCATATATCTGAGAATATTGTTTTTATTCATTTAACAAGGCTCTCCGGCCTCCGTCAAATTTAACAAGGGGCTCGCGCGAGCCCTCTCTAGCCCACCCCTGAATGGCGTAGTTGTAAATTTTAGGCCCTTACGCAAACATCACGCAAAGCTACCCCACGCTATTTATTGTATTGAATATGTAGAAATTTGGGCGCCTTTTTTCACTGCATTTTTTCCTAACTCTTTCTCAGTCTTTCTTATAGTGAGTGATACTGATGACTCTATTAAACCTCATAAAATTTTCACCTTTGTTTTGGTCATATATTTCATCTCGTGTAGACGAATCAATAAAGAGTCCCTCGGTTCTGAGAAGTACTTACACGTCAGACTGTTTCACTCACCGTAATCCGTTTATGCTTCTAAGAAAATATCTGAGATCAATTCTTTGTGCCTTTTGAAGATAAAACCACTGCAAGACTGTCACTTCTCTCTGTACGAACTTCAAGACTAGGAAAGTATTTGAATTTTAATTGAATTTGCACGATTTAAATTATATTTTCTACATTTGCGAGAGTTTTGTGATATGGTCTGAATTTTCAATTTCTAGCCTTTGTCAAGATATACGTGGCCGGACAGCTGTTATTTTCGTTGTATCCAAGGGTGGGCTGGAGGGGCTCGCGCGAGGCCCTTGTTAAATTTTACTAAGATCGGCGATGCCCTTGTTAATTTAAGAGAAAACAATATTGTCAGATCAAATGAGTACATAACTTTAATTTCTGATTTATATATTATCTAGGATAGCTTCAGTATACACAGTAGTACATTTTTGGTCATTTACATCGATAAGTTTACTTAATAAAAACACAATATTCCTTTGTACTTTATTCCACTTTACTTAAAATAAGTTAAGTAAAAAAAATCTCAATTAAACAAAACATTATTCAATTGTGTTTAAGAAATATTCACAATTGACTTACAACACAAACTAGTATTCCGGAATTTTCGCTCGACAGACGGCTATATTTATTTACTTTTAAATTTTCTTTAGAAACATAATTAAGTATTAACTTTACAATGAAAGCTTCTTGCGAAGTATCAAAACTTTTTACTTACTCAACCTTCCTCGGTAGAAATTGCAAAGTTGGCGACTTAACCATTAGTTCAGCAGCTTTAGTCCTACATCATCTTACTTCGTTAAAATCACAAGGACTTTATCGATGCAGTAAGTGCCTGGTTGTAATGTACAAAATTATGTAATTATCACCTTTACAAAATAGCAATCTAAATCGCTTTAAAAAATATGCTTCATGTCTTAATTCAATACCCTTTATTTGATTTAGTTTGTCGGTTAAATATTAAATTTTGCTTTTTGTTATGTCTTAATTTAATACATATTTTATTCGATTCAACCTGTTTTTTTTCTTAATGTTGGCTTGTTTATACTGTCTGTAAAAAGATAAAATAGACTCTTGTAATGATTTAAGTTTTCTTTTAAAACACATCTGTTTCATTCTACTTATTTTTTAATTTTGTTCTTGATATATGTAAAAAAATATAATTCTGTTATTTTTACATGTTTTATTTTACCATGCATGTAAGTTATTATTAAATGATTATATTTTTAATAAGGCAAAAAGAAAGCGTTTCGCCGCGCATTCGTTGAATTGGCCTGTTCAGGTTTTGAATCTTCCGCCCAGCTAACCCTTTGTCTTAAAGCAGGCACGGGCGAACTGTAGCCTGCGGGCCATATGCGTCCCGCAAGCAAAATTATATTTTTGAAAAAGATTCACAAGTTTTTACCTTTTATCGCCTTTTTAAAAAATATTGAAAATAAATATAATAATCTTTATTTTTGGATCAAACAAACATTTCTAATCATGATCCTCAATAAAAACTCTTTACGATCAAACATTTACAAGCAGTTTTAAGAATCTTAACTATAAAATTAACACCTGAATATTTAAAAATATAAAAATACGTAAAGCAGTCCCATTCTTCTGTGGATGTACATATAAAAGAGCTATTTTACTTGCTGCCCGCCGCTCATTTTGAATTCCTGAATTTGGCCCTTCATCCAAAAAGTTTGCCTCACCCTGTCTTAGAGACAATGTTGGTCCTGATGCTATTAAATGAATGTAGAATTAGTACAGAAGAATGTTTTATTCTCTATAAATAATAAATACGTAATATTTGTTGAATTACCGAAACATAGCTATTTTTAGAAATAGCCAATGGTCATGGAATACTTTCAACAAAATTGGAATTCTTTATATCTATTGTACTGAAGCTAATTACGAACTTTATCAATCCATCTATCTACAAAGACCAACACTTCAATCGCCAGCAAATTTAATGACAAATTCACTTAGCAATTTAACCCAAGGTCTTTGAGTAGGCTCTGCGGGGTAAGTGTGGTAGCTAGGGGTAATAAATTACATTTTTTGCGGTTAGGTCATTTGAGCGTGCAAACAAGTTGCCTCCGGCTTTTTTAAAAGTTCTTTCTAAAAAAATACCTTTTAAAGAACAGGTGAATCTTACTACATAAATAAAGAGCCATTTTATTTCTGAATAAATTTTAAATAAACTGATAAGATTTTAATATGTTTTATTATGTTAAGGTTATTACGATGATAAATGTTGATTTACGAGCTTTTTAGTGTACACTATCATCACTAGAGATTGTAATACTGACATTACCAAGACCGGGATCCCGGTATTAATGGTGGTTTTTCAATACCGAATATTTGTTAAGGAAATGTAAAAATACCGTTATAAAATCATTTTTTTAATGTAGATAAATCATGACATATTTTAATAAAACTATTTTAGATTAATACAAATATTTTAACTCTGCTAAGACAGATTTCAGTATTGATTAGCTTCTAGAACAATGATGTATTTTTATTTTAAAACTTTTATTTTTAAATTACGGTATTTTTTATCAAATATCGATATACCTATTTTGATTTACTCGTCCAACATTACAATCCCAGTTTGCTAAATAATTTAACTTTTTTTTTTAATAATAATATTGATATTTTCGAATACCGGATTTTATCAGTATTTTTTTTTTTACTTTATTGAACTTTCGTACTTATAATCTCACGTAAGTCTCTTGTCCTAGATATATTCATGTCGACTGTGGAAAGGAAAAAGGACTTAACCCTCAATTTTCCAAAACAGCTTTTTTTCGATAATCACAATGTATACAACTTGACACACGTTCTATCAAAAGGATGGAAGCTGAAAATGCCGAATAAGTATCTAAATTTAGCTTTTAAGTTTGAAAAAGATGACCTTGTCAATAATTAAAACCAAGAAAAAACACTGAAATAAAGGTTTTTCCGAGACAATTTCTTTAATTAATATTAGGTTATGTCAATTAAACACTAGTTTAGAAGTATCCGTGCACTTCAAGGTTGTGTATAATTCATAATTTGCATATGTCACAAAATCATCAAAACACGTTTTTAGCGCCTCCTGTAAAACTTGATATGCGTGGGTTACGTCCTTTTTCCTTTCCACAGTCGATGTGTAAAGAACTGATTTGTCAATTTAATTTGGAATATTTTTTTTATTATGGGCGAATTGTTTTGAGATAAATATTATAGCACGGATGCAGGTGTTATGGCACTAATTTGATTCTATTTATTATTTATTATTTTCATTAAAAGTATTCTTCCATTTCATTTTATAATACAAAAATGGCAATCGTTACATAAAGTGGTGCTAATGTATTTTAATATTTGATAAAGGATTAATGAAAAAAGTTGTTGTTGGTAGCAATAAGGTACATTTGTACGTATTTATTTATTTACGTGTACATTGAAAACATATTACAGATTTTAAATTTATTGCTTTTAGATTATAAAAAAATGACATCAATATAATATTATAAAATAGTAAAAGAAAAAATCATTAGAAATTGGCAACGAAGTCAACTGAGTAAGCTCTGACAAAATCTACATTAAAGTATTCACCTGAACTAATTCATGTGTACGTAGAATATGTCAACCAAAATCAATGGCAACAATGATAAAGCACAGGCATGTGCGAGCAGCGTATTATGTGACATAATATATGTAAAAGTCCAAACGTACATACACGCGTCACGCACGAATCTGTGCCAACACTACAACGGAGCGCAGAGCATTATGAATGGCAGGATTGTTGTGAGCCAAATCCGCTTCTAATGTAAGGAATGGAACTAAAATATAGCCTTTCAACAAAACATATTTTTTGATGACTAATTGGAATTGCTCTCCTTAATTTTTCCGACACGGCAATGAAATAATGATGTCATATGGACACAGCTGTGAGCTGCCAATACGTTAACAAAGGGCTCGATTAATCTCAAAGCAAGGTGTTTTGGGGAAGGAGTGTTTTTTTATCACTGCTATGCAATTATATGTAATACTTAAATAAACAATCGATTGTTACTTAATCCACTTATAATATGTAACAATATGCAATTCACGGTAAACTAATCAATCTAAATGGCTAAACAATTTACTACTGTGTATACTAACGCTGTCGTAGATAATATACAGGTCATAAATTGCAGTTATATACTAATTTAATCTGATAATATTGTTTTCTTTTTAATTAACTCTTAGTAAAATTTAACAAGGGGATCGCGCGAGACCCCCGAGCCCCCTCCAGCCACCCATGAACACCATTCGGTCTTTGTAGTCTAGTACGTTTGCATCCTGCCTGATTGAAGTCAATGGGCTTGAATACTCGAACGGTCACTTGTAGACGCAGAACAAATAGTTTTCCTGATGTGTATCATTAGTGCCATTACCAATGCGCCAAATATTTTGAAAAAATAAATTGACGTAATTCGACAAATTTGTTCCTCCACTTGTGCTACAAACTGTGACACGCAATTCGACTCTTTAAGATGCATCATCAGACATAGTATCGCTAGGTTTATGAATAAACTAAAAATTGATTCTCATTAATTACAAATTATAAATTACGTAATTAAATTCAGGGTTTTTTTCTTTTCTACTGAACGCAGGGAGGGGGTAAGATACAAACGTTTATATCGACTGTGGAAAGGAAAACGGACGTAACCCACAGTTTTTCCAAAACAGCTTTTTTTGATAATCACCATGTATACAACTTGACACAGATTCTATCAAGAGGATGGCAGCTGAATATTCCGAATTAGTATGTATCTAAATTTAGCTTTAAAGCTTGAAAAAAGAAAGACTTGTGAAAATTGAAACCAGGAAAAAGGATGTAAAAAAGGTTTATTAAATTGATATATGGCTAAGTCAATAAAAAACCAGTTTATCATTCACCGTGCACTTCAGGATTGTGTATATTTCATAATTTGCTTTTAGCCTAAAATCATCAAAAAATGTTTTTTGTGTCTCCTGTAAAATTTTATATGTGTGGGTTACGTCCTTTTCCCTTTCCACAGTCGATATGTAGTAAGAAAACCATATTCGTAAATTAGCTTCAATACATAAGGATCGTTCAAAGAGTTATTTAAAAGCGTTTCTATTTTTTTTAATTGACTGTCTTAACGTATTATTTATTTCTACAAAATAATGTGCCATTTAGTTAGCTTAAAAGTCCGATGGCTATCAGTATCAACAAAAAATCCCCATTGAAAGACTCAGTGCGATTATCAACCAACCACCATAATGAAACTTAAAAGATTTCGCAGAAGATATCCACAAAAAAAATGAAAAAAAAACACCGAGGAAGAAACGTATTACGCTTCCTGTGTAAATAATAATACAAACGAATTTTGAATGATGTTTGGGAAGCTTAAATGTCTAGAGTAGGAATGAGGAATAATTACAACCCAATTTATAATATATTATTGTATTTAGTCGAAATATAATATTTTAATACTTATTCTACAAATTTATTGAATAATGTTTCATTTAAAAACTTGTTTATTTTGCAAAATATTTAATTTGTAAAACAGTTAAAATATCTTTCTATTTATAATCGACGGTTAACATTGTGTTTTATTACATTTATATGAGTTTATTTATTTTACAACGTTAAGTTGAGTTTGCATATTATTGAATTACTAACACTATTTTTAATTTACTATACCTGGGTTTCCCAAACATTTTCTGGAATGGAACACTCAGCAAGTCCGGAAAATATGACAGAACACTTAGCTGAATTTTAAAGATTTTTTAAAACTGTGTTGCAGCGTATAAAACCATTCCAATTTTTTCCGAACACCTACTCTGGCTCCGCGGAACACCAGTGTTCTGGGGAACATAGTTTGGGAAGCCCTGTACTATACGATTACCGTGTACAAATAAATCAACATTTTCTTATTCTTTATTCCATATCCGGTCTCATTTGGAGCATACGGCTTCCGAATGCAGTTATATCAGCTGAAGTTTTTCTGCTAGAACTGCTCGTTACTCAGTAGCTCAACCACTCTTTTTCGTAGACAATGGGACGAGAAAAATAGATACTAAAAATAACTAGTGATGAACTATTCGCTCTCACTATTTCCCGTTAATTTAACGATTGGAAAGGAGTTTTTTGTTATCGCATACACTTATGCCATCATTATGATTATAATAATACATTGCTATGTTCACACAATTATAATGCAGTTCTATCAAGTAAATGACAACCCTATCAGCCTATTGACGTTTTATTATATGCATCGTCATTTTTTTTATATTTTAAGCCATGCTGGCTTCCGATGTGGAACATATAGACTCCTAATGAAGCTTATTTCAGTGTAACTGCTTAGTAATTAGTTTCTCAACCTTTCTTTTTTGAAAAGAGTAGAGGAAGATAGATAAGGCTTAGACAGGATAAGTGATTAGTAAATGGAAGAAATAGTAGAGAATTTTTGACAAACAGCACTTAATTTATTTTTTTAATAATAAAATTGTCGGTACTGAAATTCGAATCCGTAAACAGATTGAAAATTCAGCCACGCGCCTGTTAAAATAATACCCTTTCTAATATTTTTACCCGCTATATGACTTAACGAACAAAAAAAGTGTATCATAACTAATGTGACCATTTATTTTTGTCCTCAAAACGGGATATTTTTACGTAATTGTTTGTATATTCAAGAAAACACGTATTTTTTCATAGTTTTTATGTATTCATAAACGGGACAGGCTACCTTATGGTCACTTTAATCTTAACTCATTTGACATGAGAACAGTTAAATAATATCTGTATTTTACGTAGATTCAGAAATAAATTAAGTGTGCAATATTTAATTTAACAACAGCCCTAGTGCGCCCCTTATGTTTACCCAACGGTCACTGAACAAAGTGATACGATAGCTATTTTACTCTTTTGTGTGTTCACGGATTAAGCTCCCTCATATGTTTTGTTAAGGCTGTTATAATCCAAACCTTCCCGCAGATTATGTCGATCTGCTAGCACACCCATTATTGTCACACAACAGTAGTGTGCCAGATTAGTGCCGACACCTTTTGGATACTTAGATGCTTTTTGCATCGGAAAATACCTCGCGTGGTAAATAATCTGTTGCTGTTAATTTCATTGCAGTTAATAAAGTAGAACCGGTAAACTGACAGAAATTGAATGTTTTGAGTTATGAATGCATATCGATCGATTTAAGTACACTCTATCGTCTGAAAAAAGAAGCTCACTTATTAATTGATTCAGCATTTACTTGGTAGAACTCCATTTATAACAGATTAAAAATAACAAAGTATTTTAGTTCTACAGTTTTTAATAATTTTATGGGTTAGCTACGCTTTGTTATTTTTAATCTGTTATAAGCTCACTTATATTATATCTATCTAATACAGTGTAACCGCCAATGTGGTCGAGTGGTCAACGTTGTTGGCTTCGGCTACAGAGGGCCCGGGTTCAAATCCCGGTACGAACAGTTTTATAAATTGATTTTTCAATCGATTTATGATTTCTGTTCAAAGGCATGGATGTATGTGATGTCTTGAATTCCCCCCTCTCACCCATTCTATACTATGAACGGGGCGTATTGAGAGCGATTAGCTAACCACTAGTCCTGTCCTAGCCCTATCCATATATTCCTACTCTCTTCGGAAAAAGAGAGGTTGAGCAACTGAGTAACAAGCAGTTCTCGTAGAAATACTTCTATTGAGATAAACTCCATTAGGAGTCCATATGCTCCACATTGGGAGCGGACATGGTAAAAAAAATATATCTAAACACTTCACAATAAAAACATTTTTGATAAACAAGTATTCATATTCCTTTATTTGCATAACTTATTTATTTTCACGTTTTCGAAAAAACTCAGTCAAAATATTGTAATGGAACCCATCATTCATTTATCTAAATTTACTTAATCTTTTTCACACGGTTTTTTTTTTGCAAGGCTGTTTTACATGGAACGTATCTCCCGTGTAAAAGAGGATTGAGCTACCATATTTTTTTTTTCTTTACGGCCCGAACCTATCATAAATTGTTTTTATGCGACCCGCTAGAAGATACAGGTTGCGCATGTCTGGTATAGAATATAAAATAATCTCACTTTTAAAATCAACTTTTAGATTCGTAGGTAAAATTTACTAAGAAAAATAGATCACATACGACAGTTGAGTAGCGTTATCTCCTGTTAACGAAAAGAAAATTATGTTTACATCAACAATGGTTAAAGGATTAATCCTTAACTTAAGTTAACCCTCATATCTTTTGTGAAATCAGAATTCACAGAAGGGACTATATTATATTATGAGGTGAATACTTTGATTTAGTTCAATACAGGGCTCGAATTTGACCGAGTCGCACCGTAACCGGAGAGTAGCGAAACGACACATTCAAATAACTTTGATAAAAACCCATTACTTATTATTGGTGATAGGTGTCGCTGGAGACCAGCCATACTCAACCCTTTTTTCCTCCGGGCCCCAGTCCGATTTTTGCTTCTCTACGTGGGCCGCAACATATATTTTTTTTTTTTTAAACCATGTCCGCTCCCAATGTGGAGCATATGGACTCCTAATGGAGTTTATCTCAACAGAAGTGTTTCTACGAGAACTGCTTGTTACTCAGTTGCTCAATCTCTCTTTTTTCAAAGAGAGTAAGGATAGAAGAATAGGGCTAGGACAGGATTAGTGGTAAGCTAATCGCTCTCGGTACGCCCCGTTCATAGGATAGGATGGGTGAAAGGGGGGAATTCAAAACATCACATACATCCATGCCTTTGAACAGAAATTCATAAATTTATTGAAAAATCAATTTATAAAAACTGTTTGTACCGGGATTTGAACCCGGGCCCTCCGTAGCCGAAGCCAACAACGTTAACCACTCGACCACACAGACATATTTATAGTAAACTGTAAATATAACACATACTATACTGTATACATATCGACTGTGGAAAGGAAAAAGGACGTAACCCACACATATCGAATTTTACAGGAGGCGCTAAAACGTGTTTTGATGATTTTGCGACATATGCAAATTATGAATTATACACATCCTTGAAGTGCACGGATACTTCTAAACTGGTGTTAAATTGACATAACCTAATATTAATTAAAGAAATTGTCTCGGAAAAACCTTTATTTCAGTGTTTTTTCTCGGTTTTAATTTTTTACAAGGTCATCTTTTTCAAACTTAAAAGCTAATCTTAAAAGATACTTATTCGGCATTTTCAGTTTCCATCCTTTTGAGAGAATGTGTGTCAAGTTGTATGTATACATTGTGATTATCGAAAAAAAGCTGTTTTGGAAAATTGTGGGTTACGTCCTTTTTCCTTTCCACAGTCGATATGGATGTGTTATGGTGTCAAAATAAAACATTTTTATTTTATGTAAATATATACATATGCATACGTTTATGTACTCAAGTATTTTTCAAAGTAAAAAATAACAAAAATAAAAAATACGTAAAAAGTACACAAAAATACCAATGTGTCCATAATCTTAAATCGTTTACTTAATAATGAATGTGAATTTTGATGTTGAGTCAAAAGAGAGCTGCTGTAGACAGATAGTGGTCTACAGCGAAACCTATAACTAAAACAAATTATTAAGCGACCTATTTACAAAGAATTGTGTAATTGATAAAATGTAGCTTAATAAGATTTTTAAAACATCCCAGTTGAGTTAAGCGTTTCTTATTATTATATTCCGATACAATGTATCTGTACAAAAATGAACAAGGAGCCAGTGGCGTGCTTAAGCAGCGACCTCCTATTTTTTCGAGAGAGTTTTCGAGAGAGACAAGAGTTTAAAAAAAACTCTGGAGGGTTAAAGCTAGCGATGGGTTACCAATAAGTTAACAAGGGGCTCGCTTAATCTCAAAGCAATTATCGGTGTTCTGGGAAAGGCGTGAATTTTGTTCAGCCGCCTGTGTGGTCGAGTGGTCAACGTTGTTGGCTTCGGCTACGGAGGGCCCGGGTTCAAATCCCGGCACGGAAAGTTTTATAAATTGATTTTTCAATCGATTTATGAACTTCTGTTCAAAGGCATGGACGTATGTGATGTCTTGAATTCCCTCTTCTCACCCATCCTATCCTATGAACAGGGCGTATCGAGAGCGATTAGCTTACCACTACTCCTGTCCTAGCTCTATCCTTCTATCCCTACTCTCTTTGGAAAAAGAAAGGTTGAGCAACTGAGTAACAAGCAGTTCTCGTAGAAACACTTCTGTTGAGATAAACTCTAATCATTGGGAGCGGACATGGTTAAAAAAATGCAATTATATGCAATACATAAATAAGCAATCGGTTGTTACTTAATACTCTTATAATATGTGACAATATGCAATTTACCGTAAATTTATCAATGTAAATAGCTGAAAATGTACTACTGTGTATACTGAAGCTGTCGTAGATATTATATAAGTTATAAATTGGAGTTACATACTAATTTGATCTGAGAATATTGTTTTCTCTAAAATTAACAAGGGGCTCGCCGGCGTTAGTAAAAATTAACAAGGGGCTCGCGCGAGCCCCTCTGAGCCTCCTCCAGCCCACCCCTGGTTAAAGTATGCCGCAATAATATACAATACACTTAACTACTATAGAATTTTACAGTGGATCAAATTAAGCATCCATTTAGTAGAAGGTGCCCGCAGAAATTTCTGAATTGTGGCGACCACAAAAATGGCAACAGATTTACGACGTGGCTACAAAGTGGAATGCCAGTAGCACTTCATATTTTGCCAACTTACTGACCACTCGTCGGAGCTTGGGGTGGATCGCATTTTATTTAACAAAAAATAACAATCCAACTCAACATCATCAAGATTAGACAGATAATTTACATCAAAGCAAAAAAATGATAATACATCAAACATAAAAAAAATATTTTGATTAGATAGAGAATGAAAATTGATTTAGTTGTGGGTTGTCTTGCTGTGTTCCTACATCGGTGAGTTGAGAAGTCTCGGGAAGGGCCTTGTTAAATTAATTGTTCCCCCCTCCCACCCATCCTGTCCTATGAATGGGGCGTATCGAGAACAATTAGCTAACCACTAGTCCTGTCCTAGCCCTATCTTTCTATCCCTACTCTCTTTGGAAAAAGAGAGGTTGAGCAACTGAGTAACAAGCAGTTCTCGTAGAAACATTTTTGTTGAGATAAACTCCATTAGGAGTCCATATGCTCCATATTGGGAGGGGACATGGTAAAGAAATAATTACATTAAATAACAATAGATTACTTTAAAAAATAGCGCGTATATATAAGCGTGATTAAAAACCCGTTCCCCGCAACACCGCGAATACCTCTGAGATTAAGCAAGCGATTGTTAACGTTTTGGCAGCACGTCGCAAGATAACAATGTTTTGATAAGTGTTTCACTTCTTTCAGATGCACATTCAGACAAAATGTATCGAAAACTATAGTACATTATAAAAATTAATGGTGGGTATATTGTAGACAGCACTAAAAAAGAAATCAAAAATAATTTTGAAGGAAAAGCAATCCGTAATATTCAAAACGTTATTAATTAAGAATTTACTGTTACGGACAATATTCGAAATAAAAAGAAAGCCTATTGATTGTCTAGTGCAGACATTCGCATTTTTTTGTCGTATGGGCCACATTAAACTGACTGACGGGCCGCCACTAAAGTACTATCTTTGATTACTTATTAGCATAGTGATTACGTAATTACCAACAATAATTGACAGCATACAAATTATGCGCCGGGCCATGGTTTTAGGAATTACCTAGTTTAACACGTTGGATCCCGGAGCCGTGTTTTCACGTGATAAGCTAGCCGAGCGTTGATTCCCGGAACCGTGTTTTTACGTGACGGGCTATGCTTTAAAATAGAGCCGTCATTGTGGTATCAAGCAACATTTTGTGTAGAAGACTTAGTATAATCATTATAACAGATACTCAAATTATTCTAAATCAATCTTTTGATTATTACTTATTATTAAAAATAGTAACTGATTTTACCAACCAAAATTTAAGGATATCATTGTCCTTCTGAAGATAACATGATGGTGCAGTCACTGAATTAATTTTCAATTTTAGCTTTAAATATTCTATATAAAAGAATATTAAAAAGCATTTCTAAGAATATTTTGTTACTAATTGCAGCAAGAAAAAATAAATAAGCCCAATTGAACCTGCAAGGTGGGTGCCAAGCAAAAAACGGAGTAAGACTCGGTACATGTGCAAACATTTTAATATGGCTTTCCATAGCAGAAAATTCTAACAATAATACCATACATTATTGAATAGTAATAGTCTTTCAAACAACCACTAAAAAGTTTCATTTGATTTGACCCTGTGGTTTTACAGTTATAGCCCATTTAGTAAGTTACTAAGAAAAAATGCAACTCTTCAAAAATAAGCTGGGCACACGAGACAATTTTACTTGATTTGGGCCGGAGCCGAAAGTGATTTATGTAGACTTCCGACGACACTGAGTGATTCTAGCTGAAATATGATGAATGAAAAAATAATGTTTCTCTAAATATTGCAGTTCTGACTCCGCCACGTTTTGTGGTAAATATTACCACAGTTTTTTTTATTTATTAATTATGAAAGGCAGAATGTCCTCCGAACGTGCGGTCGAGAAATAAATTGTAAAATTAATTAGACGTGCTAAATTATGGAGGTGGCTGATGTTTACAATATTAAAGTTTAACGCGTGAACATGGGCTTGGATCTACAGCCCTCTTTTAAATACTTAAAAGATAAATATAAATAAAATTTGTTATTACACGTAATTTTATAATTTTAAAATGTTAGAATCAATCTTGCTTCATTACTTAAGCAAACTTTGCGATAGTAAGTCTGAAGATGCCTCTGAAAGAGGCGAAACACGTGTCACAGTTAGTTACACAATACGTGGAATAATCAAAGTTAATTTAAATTTTCTATTAAAATGAACTTCCACAAAGTTACCGCCGAAACCATCGAAAGTATTAAAATTTGTTATGATTATTTAGAAGAAGGCTGCCCAAACTATGTTCCGTGGAACACTGGTGTTCCGCGAATATCCACATAACTTAAAAGAAGTTATTTTCCAACGTTTTTCAAAAACTAGCAATTATGATTCCTTGGCATGGAATCCATTTTCCGTAACACCAAAACCAGCATTCTTACTTCAACGCGACACATTATGAAAATCTGACTGATTTTACCAGCGGTTCTGATATAAATATCACCAAATTCTTTCTTGGCTAGTTTGTCAGAAGAGTCTCCCAATGTATTAAAACAAGTAATTATTGTTTAATTCGGTTTATACAGCCTATGTATGCGAAGCAGAATTTCTTTTTTATGCTGTAATGAAGTCAAAGTGCAGGAACAGGCTCGACGTCACACCATTTAAAAGTAAATTAAATACTATTATGAATTACCCGACCTAATAAATAAGCCAAGTGTTCCGTTAAAATTTCTGGATTTGCGAAGTGTTCCATCGCAGAAAAAGTTTGGGAAATCCTGATTTAGAAGAAGAGGACTTACGACTTGGCCCAAGAAGGACAGAGAGAAGAATCTCAATATATATGACAATTCTGAGTTAAGTACTTTTCTAGAAGTATAGCAAGCTACCAGGAATATTACTTGTTTTAATAAAACAGGTACTTTTGTAATAATTTCACAATTTTATAAGTGATTAAGATTGATTCCACTCATAGCTAGTATTTTCATGTGATGCATTGGACTTTTTTAATAAAAATAAATCTTTTATATACATATATACACAGTGCCGGCGCGAGGTTATTTGGCGCCCTAGGCAACAATTATTGGCGCGCCCCCTTTTCAACGAATCGTCTCATTTTTTTCGAAATAATGAAAAAAATATCTCGGGATCACAGAAATATTTTTTTTTATATATTCATGTCCGCTCGCAATGTAAAGCATATGGCCTCTTAATGGAGGTATTTCAACAGACGTTTTTTACGTGAACTGTCTATTACTCAGTCGCTCAGCCTCTCTTTTTCGAATTATATAGAATTTGATACATAATAACAAAGAACAAATACAAACTTCAAAATAAAATTAACCTTATTATTAGATTATATAAAAATAATTTAATCTCCATTTATCCGTCCCCTTACGGTTTGCGCCTTAGGCGGTTGCCTATTTCACCTGGAAGGTGGCGCCGGCCCTATACATACATTTAATTATTCCACACTTTTATATATAAAAAAATCTAATTAAGTTAAAATTTTATATTGGCATCTTTAAATACTTCATTATTTTTATAATTTTTCTTTCTTGTTAAAACTATATAAACATACCTTTTATTGCCACGAATTAATTATTTTCAACTGAATATTTCTCAAACTTGTCAAATATATTAATAACATATTAAAATAACATGATTATTTGTGTGCACCTTATTTTTCATAGCTTTTGTATACAATTGTCTTTTTGAACTTATAAGCCCTCTCATTATAAATAAATACATTTTATATATAATAGTTATTGCCTTATCAATAAATAAACTTGTTTATCAATACAGAATCAGGACCTTTGCCTTGTATGTAAAATGTTAAGAGAATAGTAGTGGTTGCATCTTAAAAAAAATCTATCGTCTACATTTTTTTTAATTAAAAAAAACAGCAAATACATCTCATCATTTGAAGACGTTCAATAACTAAGTTAATCCGGCCCTGTTTCTTTTCAATAAATAAAAATAGAATGTGTACATACAGTACATGTTTTTTTTTTATTTATTACGATATCTGTACACCAGATCCAACAGTTAACAATATACAACGAACACAGGTTTCGTGAAATAGAAGCGTATTTTTTGGGCATAGGTTTTGCTTTTGTAATTAAATTAAATTACATAAAAATCAAATCAAACACTTTCCGGAAAAATAATATTGAACGACTAACCCAAGTTCACTAATAACAAGATAATTTTGTCTAAAATATGTAATTTACGACTTTTTTTTCGAAAACGATTATTATTATCTGAAAGTGTTAAATATTTTTCGTTCGGGTATTTTGCTGCTTTATATTGCTAAACAATGTTATAAAAAATCATGCTATAGAAATGCGTTGATAATTATTCACACTGAAAAAATTACAAATATTTTCGCAACGATTGCCCCCTTTCAATCTAGTCTACAATCCCGTCAAATTCATCCCACCCCCTGTTGTTTCAAGCGCCCCCGTCTCTTATAAAGCCCTTGTTATGAATGAATGGATTTAATCCACGACGACCACAATATAGAGGCGCTCAGTGTTAATGGACCGCCGGATTAAAATATCCCATTCCGTCACTGTCTACTCCCACCTTTATCATACATTAATACATTTACTTACATGAAACAATTTATTCAAATAGAAGACAATACAAATATTTATTCGTTAAGTTAAAACGGTATGACAAAAAAAAAACGCAAATAAGTCGTTGATGAAGATAGAGGTCTACGTAGTCCACACAATTCACAATGCCCCCCTATTGCCTACTTAATGTTAAGATAAAGACGAAACAATTCAGCATTTTTATATGAATATATTTTTATATAACAATTGTATTAGAAAAAAAAACTTTAGTATATTCAAAATAGTTTACAAGAGAAACAAAAAAGCTTTTTTTGTACTTAAATTTAGGTTTATAACATAATTCATTGCCTGAGTATTATTACTAAACATATTTTGTTGAACGATACCTATTTTGTCAAATAAATTGGTTGTATATAACAATCTATTTAAATAGATCAACTCGCAATTAGTGCTGAAAATTCTTCTATAATACGGTTTATTTGTATCGTATTAAAGGGAAAACGAGAATTACTTTTGACTGTCAAATCTCCATTGGAAGGCGTGCTGACAATGCTCACGATGAACGAAACCGATATTTGTATATATATATATCTAATCAGTGTTAGTAAAATCGATAAAACTACTTAAAATCCAAATATACAATAATTTCTATTTAATGTGTTTTTACGAGTTTAAATATTAAAATCAATACTTTGGCCTGAAAAATAACATAATCATTAGTTTTTATTTGTAAAGATAAACTTAGAATAAAACACTGTATCCATTTACCGATTGCTTTACTTTTCCACTCTCTACGAACCTGCTTAAAAAAATACGGAAACTGCTTAATAAAAATATCATAACATATGAGAGATGCCACCATTTATGCAGTCTGTTTTCAGAGTACCGTTTTAAATAAGAATTACTTGCATTTCCAATTTACATTACTTGTTTCATAAAAATTAATCCAGGAAACAAATAATTTTATTTGAGTAATTTTCAAAATGGATATTTCATCAAGTAGAAATATTCAAGATATTGTTAATCGCTGCTAATTATATTTATAGTGTTTCGATATTATTGGACATTTCCGACTACACGGGTAATATCATTGTACATTTCAGCAAGCTAGTGTCTTTTCTCTGTCTATACCAATTAGCTTAGGTCGTATTACAGTCAAATTTGATTCGCACGAATGAACCGAAATGTACGAAGCTCAACCCAGAAACCTCGAATTATCCATCAAAGCTTTCCCAATGTACGATATTTGATACTTGCTGGTGTAGCGATGCAGGGTCGAACTGAGCATTATTGCCACGGATCCAAAACAACCACCCTGAGAAACGTAACATATTGCATTTTAACAATTTGCATGCCTTGAGTAAAATACAAGATTCTATCAATTATTGATTTCAAAAACATATTTTTGAAACCATATTATTACCAATGTGGAATTTAACTGTAGTTTATTTTTTTCTACTAGAACTGTGTGCTACTACGCTGCTCAGTGTTGGTCCTAGGCAGCGGTGGGCTGCCAATACGTTGACAAGGGGCTTGTTTATTCTCAAGGCAATTATCGTTTTTCTTGGGAAGGATTGAATATTTTTATCACTCCTATGCAATTCTATGCAATACTTAAATAAGCAATCTATTGTTACTTAATACACTTATAATATGTTACCTATGCAATTTGTTTTCTCTTAGATTAACAAAGGGCTCGCCAGCCTTAGTAAAATTTAGCAAGGTACTCTCGCAAGCCCTTCCGAGCCCCCTCCAGCCCATCCCTGGTCCTAGGATATAACGCCCTTACTATTTTCGAAATATTTTTTGGATAAGTTACATATGAATAAAATAAAGGCATACAATTATAAAAATAGTCACAGACACTATGGTCAAGATCTCAAATATTAGATCGAAAAAAACTAAATTTCATCGGGATCTAGTGGAGATGTCACTGCTAGACCAGTGGTTTCCAACCTTTATGTTACTGTGTCTCCATTTGAAGAAAAAAATATCTTCGCGCCTCCCCATCCTTTATTTTATATATTAATAAAGACACATTTTGAAGAGTAAATAGATACTTTTCTCGCCTCCCTTTGCAATAGTCCACGCCTCCCAGGTTGGAAATCGCTGTGCTAGACCAAAGATCCCGATAGAAAAAGAAAAATAAATGATTTAATCACAGCAATATTGTATTATAATTTTTGTGGATAATCATGCGCTTGTTGCCACTCCCTTGAAATAACGCTCTGCCTAGTAATCGCCCTACGGCGAGGCGGTCCTGTAGCGTGTCCTTTGCTCAGTTCCTGGTCTGCGTTTACTCAGTTATTTGATCCCAAAATTAGAGCGAAATTACACCGGCAATGTCTTTCATGTTGTCAAATTAGATGGTAATTCCAAATTGTTTTGTGTAGCGAAGTGGAGCAGAGCTTCTGTGTTCTGCGAGACTGTCTCATTACCCTGTGACTGTCGCTCTTTTGAAAGCTACACGACACTGTAATGTGGCCTGACTGGAAAACAGAAATTCAAGAATATGACGTCGCATACTGCCTGGTGCTCATAGGAAATGTTTGGTACACTGGGGATACAATCATAGAAAAGTCTTTTTTATCAATATATACTGTTGTATTTTTTATCGTAGCTATTTTGATAATACAAATGTTCTCCAAGAAGAAAATTGAAAAGATCTGATCTTTGGTATGGTAAAATAAAATCATCAAGAGACTCATTATTTATTTTTATTGCTATTTTTCTTGCACCTTTGTGCGAGGACCTTAGCAGGGATGGGATGGAGGGGGCTCGCGCGAGCCCCTTGTTAAATTTCGGCGTGGTCGGCGAGCCCCTTGTTAAGATAGGAAAATCATTCGTCTTAGATCAAATCATCACATAACTGCAATTTCTGTAGATGGTTAAATTTGAAAATTAGTTGTCCCTTTCATTCAGCGTTGTAGGCTTCCGTGTCGAACCTCACGGGTTCGAGACCCAGAACAAAACAGCATTTTTTTCGATCGATGTATCTATTTTCTGTTCGAAGGTATGGGTGTTTGTGATGTCTTTAAATTGCTTCCCACTCTTCCGATCCTTCAATTTAACTTTTATTAAGATACCTTATTAGGAGGCCATATACTCGAAATTGGGAGTGGACATGGATAAAAAAAATGGATAACATTTACCTTGCCCCTTCTTTAGATATTGGCAGCCACCGCTGCTTGTGGCGATGGCCCCTTATCAGTGGAATAGTGCTAACTAAAAAAGTTTGTGAGCGCTGATTAATTAAAATATGTGTATGCCCTCGAACAAGTTTCCAACAAAACGTTCTTTCAAATCATTAGAACATTACAAAACAAAACCCATATTATTAAAAAACAACATTTATCTCAAAAATTTAAATCGTGAAGAAAAAGTGTTTAAGCGCCGACCCCACGAGCTCCCGCCCCACTTCACCACTGTGGCCCTTATCCTTTTTATCTTATGGAATGGTGATGTTTCATTTTACAGGTCGTCATGGTAGAGTTCCCGAGATGGTGGTGTGGTAATATCGTTCACACTTATTTTTAATAAAACTATCTCAAACCTCCTCCATGAAGAAGTTTTTTTGAATTGAAGGAAAAAGTAAAACGGTTTCTTAAAAGGTATAATCCGGCCCTTACTGGCAATTTATTTACCAGTTTCAAACTATTTCAATAAACGGCTAAATTAAAAAAATATATTATTGTTTGTATTCAAAATTCGATTGTTATTTATTAGTTTTAATTCTTCCATTACGGGTCCGCGAAATATTTTTCGTATTTTTAATGGTCCAAGGCATAAAAAAATGTTTGGCAGCGCTGATCTATAGGTCTGTTCTTATGCGCAAACGTCAAAACCAACATTCCAACCGAATTCCGCCAAAATCAGTTTGCAAGTGGCACAGAAGACCAGTCAAATTTTTGTTGTGATGCCAGTAAAATAAATAATTATTATTGTTTTTGGTAGCAATTTCGAGGTCTGTAGTCAGATTTCCATTTAAACTTACAAGCGGAAAAATAAAAATAATTAATTATCGACATTCAGTTATTCTTAGTTCAGCGAATACGCCTTTACAAAACTATGGAAAATGTTTAATTGTTCATAAATAACTTATTATTCTATTTTTTCGTGCTATTAAAACCTTATTCACCATTTCGAACATTATCGCATTTGATGAAAATCGTCAATAGGAAATACAAGTATAATTTTCACTTAATTGGTGTGAAAATTATATTTGTTTGAAGCATTTTAGGTTAAACTGTACGACAAAAACGTACTACAGTTTTATAAGTATCTTGTTATATTGAAACAGCGTAATATTTTTGTCAAAAAAAATAATTATACATAACCTTATTTCAATATTATCCGATTTTCTTTCGTTTTCATTTTATCTTATTTCAGCAAATACACACAAAGATAACACTTTTTACTGTCAATAATAAATCGATTCTTTTATTCTAATCCATACTTTCAATTTTAGGGTATAGATTAAGAGTGCAAAACCTTGTCATTCATTTGTTGCTGACAGATACAAAATGAAATTTACGCTCGAATATAGGTTTTGTGCGATGTCATGTACAAATGTATCCTATAATTTCGTTTTAAAATGCTCCATGCTTTTCAAGTCAAACAAAACAATGTTTTTAAGCTAAATATTTCGAAAATTTACCATCATGTTAAATATTTGACTAATGAAAGTTTTATATAATACACTTCAGTGACGTATGACTGTCAGTTTGACATTTGATATTTAGTCGGTTAATTTAGTTGTCGTTTATAACAAAATTCGCCATTCTGGGGTTGGAAGTTGGTACGCCAAAACAGTAAGCGTTTTAGAGCATGAACCGTTTCTGACGGTTTGCAAACGGTTGGAATGTGGTTTTGACGCAAAAGAACAAAACCAACTGTCAAAATCACAATCCAAACCATGTGATCAAAACTTTGAATTAGATTCTACTTCGAAAACAGTTTGCAAGCCGTCAGCAAACCGTCAGTAGTACGCAAAAGAACAGAGCTAATCTGTCTATGTTGAACGCATAGACTAGATTCTAGAATGTCAAACGTTCTCAGCTGTCAGAGTAACTCGTCATATTAAAAAATCAATGTCAAACATTTATCTGATAAAGTGGAGCTTAATTAAATCTGAAAAATGTTGGGTGTTCGTTTGAATTCTTTCAACGACAATGCTCTTGGAGAACCTGAACAAGATGCCAACTCGGCGTTAACTGAATTGGACAAAGGTAAATACTCAATATACATGTTATAGACATATAACCTCAAATTCGTTCAATAACAAACCGGCTACCGTATAACATGGAAAACAATTTCAACTATATTGTAGTTATGAACTGTGAAATTCTTGTGACCTTAGGCTCATGAGTGTTTATGATTTCTTTATTGATGCATGGAATTGTGTTACTTTCATATTAATTTGTTATTGTTTTTAGGGTTAAGATCCAATAAAGTTGGCGAACAATGTGAAGCAATCGTGCGTTTCCCTCGCCTCTTTGAGAAATATCCTTTCCCGATTCTTATAAATTCATCTTTTTTAAAATTGGCCGATGTCTTTCGACTTGGAAATAATTTCCTGCGCTTATGGGTGCTGCGGGTCTGTCAGCAGAGCGAGAAGCACTTGGATAAGATTCTCAATGTTGACGAGGTAGTGAGGAGAATTTTTAGCGTAATACATTCAAATGATCCAGTTGCACGAGCTTTGACATTGAAAACCTTGGGTGCGCTCGCTGGTATTATTCCTGAAAAGCAGCATATCCATCATGCCATCAGAAGAGGTCTGGATAGCCACGATAGTGTGGAAGTGGACGCAGCAATTTATGCTGCATGCCAGTTTGCAGCTCAGTCCAAGTAAGCAAATTCATTTTCTGATAGAAAAGTGTAATTATCATAGACTGGTTAATTGTAAGGCCATGCTTAGCGAGGTTTGTAAACATGTCTTTTTTTTCCTGTAATCAGAAAAGACGAAAGCCTTTTCTGGACGCTTTTTTTTAATAATATTCTTTTGTTATTTTTTTCAATTGAGAAATCAAAATAAAATTTATAAATTAGATTTAGGAGGCTGGAAACTTTTATTTGTGCCTTAAACGTAGTTCAGATAGAATATAAAAAAAAACACAGATAACAGGAATGTACTATTTTGTATTATTATTGAACTCTTAACTTTCTTTATTTGTCATGTTTTTTGTGCAAAGAAATTTTAATAAGCAGGGCTTTGAATAGCGAGAAGTAAAACTAATGTCAGCTTAATTCGATGAATATTCTTTACCATCACTAATATCACCAATTCAATATATATATTGGTGGTGATAATATACAGTAAGCAACATAGTAAAAAATATAGCAATAAAAAATTAACTTGAATTTTACGTAAACACTACATCCTGAATGTTTTCTTCAATAGGGCATTTGCAGTATCAATGTGCAATAAGATATCGGAGATGATCCGGGGCCAAGCCACTCCGGCCGGTATGAAATTGCAGTTATTGCCAGCATTGCGTCACATGCATCATGATGCCGCCGCTGCGGGTCCTGTTCGAGCACTTCTCACTGGTCTACTTCCCAGGTTACCGGCTGCACCATTTGTCCGAATGATGCTACACACTCTAACAGACTTGGCAGCTGCAACATTGATAGATATTCCGGACCAAGTAAGATTCTAAGATAATTATTAATCATTCTTCTTATATTCTTGATTCAGTAATCTCTTACAATCATTACTACTTCTTTCATGTTATATTGTGCAGGTTCCAATAATTGTTTTGTCTTGAGCAATACTTCCAATCCCAGAAGGTATCTTATCGGCATTCTGAATAATATTGCTTCACTTAAAATGTATTCAATATTGCAGGTGACACTGCTGCTTGAGCAATTGGGTGCAGCAAGGGCATCTGTTCGTATGGCAGCCGTCACCGGTTTGAGCCGACTCGCCGGAACGGGCAGGGCAAGTCTGTGGCCATCTCCATCTGCTCCCATGCTGGCCTCTAGAGCTTTGACTCTTTCACACTCTGATCCTAAAACACTGGCCAGGTGTCTTGGTGTAATCGAGGTAAACATGTTTTATATTTGCATCATTTTGAATTGACGAAATAGTATATCATGATATTTTGTTTTTCGATAGAATTGTTTTTATGGTAATGGTTTTTGACTTTTTCAGATTCTGATGAAAGAACCTCTGATGGTGCAGGCCAACATGCACCCAGACTCTGAAATACGTAAGCTATGTTGCCAGAGTCTGTACAGTGAAGATCTTCTCATCGCGTCCAAGGCTGCTCATATCCTGACAGTCATCGCAGTGCACTGGTAACATCTCTTCCACAAATAAATCTTTTTTTTACGGTATAGTTTGCACTTGACAATATCAAATATAACTATCGAAAGTTGATATTTTTCAACTTATATTAACTACCTTTGTCCATCTAATGAAAAAACTAAAACATGAATGTTACTATATTAAGTTTTATAGGTATTTTTGTAGTGTCACAAAAATGAATTATTTAACCCATCTTCCATAATACACACTTCTAAGTATATGAATCCTTCCATTTTCTTTCTTTTACTACAATTTTAGTTTGGTTAGTACATGTACTATTATCACTATTTATTCTCCTTAGCTATCAAGAATCACTTCCTGTACATGACATTGAAGAGCTCATGATTGGATTGGAATCGCTGATTATCGTCACCGGACTGGGCGAAGATACAGACAGCAAATTATATCAATTGAAACTCACTCTAAAATGTGTAGTAAGTATTTATGAAATTTTAATTCAAAAATGTTTTATAAGATACCATAATGCTCTTCTATTTTAGTTTATAACTAGTTATTAACCTTTTCAGTACCGCGATGTTTTAAGCTAAAAAAACATTCACTCACATACCTACTGCTTTTTTAAAATAATTTTTGAATAGTTTTAAAACATAGTACTGAATTTATGAATACCAAAAGTTTACTTATAAAATGATATATATATTTTAAGATTTCGACTGAAGGTGCTTGGTGGAATTTCAATATTAAATTTGAATCGTTCAAACTATGTACATTCTCACAAATTTTGTCACTAACGACCCGGGTTTCGCCTTTCGGCATCTTCAGGCATTCAAGTGCACGGATGAACTTGAACTGACGCTTAGCAAATAAAAGTTTCGTGCTTATATAAGATACAAATGCATCACTGAGTCCAAAGCCATTGCTGGCGAAAAGGATGAGCTCATGGGAATGCCAACAGATTTGTGTAGTAAGCAGTTTCAAGAATTATATAATCTGTTTGTCGGCAAAGGTTTTATGATTATATGATTTTATGGTTATATAGGGTATAGAAGAGGAGATGTGGGAAAATTTGTTATTTCGTTTAAAATCGGAAGACTTTGCAACTGTGCTTTATTGATTTCTAAAATTTCTTGGAAAAAGAGCTTATGACTGTCCGTATTTGGGTGTAACATTTTTATCCCTTGTTCCTGATTGAACACGTGTCCTTCCGAAATTAAGTGATTAGCAAAAGTAGACGTGTCTTTTTTCAATCTAAAGGCTGCCATATGTTCTAAAACTCGGATGTTCAATGTTCTTTCTGTTTTGCCGATATAAAACTTTGTACAACAAGAGCATTGCAATCTATAAATCCCGGATTTATTTAAGTAATGTATTTTATCTATAGCGTAAAAAATTCATTAGAATTAGTTGAAAAACTTAAAAATAAAATCATTCCTTGCAATTCAAAATTAATTTCATTTGACGTGGTCAGTTTATTTACTAATGTACCAGTCAACAAATGCAAAAGGATTATCGAATACTTTCGAATGTAACTTTAATGTGCGAGGACTCAAATAATAAAAACAATATAAACCGAGGATTCTTGCAAAATAGATTGTTGTATAATTAACATTGTGATATTCTAGGTACAAATATGCACATGCTGTGGAGACCAATGCGCCCGACTGGTCAGTTTACTTGGCGGCGAATTGGAAAACAGCAGAGGCCGACGCGGCGGAGCTTTGGCAAGCGCTCTAGGAGCATTAGGAGGGCGTAGACCAGCTCATGCCAGAAAAGCTCTGCCTCAAATACTCAGGCGCTTGGCTGCTTCGAAACATTATTTAAAACAAGACGTTGAGATGACTGACAGCAAAAGGTTTGTCGATGTTGGCGGTATTCGCTAGTAGCTTCTGAATTTTGCAGATTTCAAGCTAATGAATTTTATTCTAAAATAGTGCAGTAAGAATTCTTTTTCATCTGAAGTAACTTTATTATAGAAATAATTTCAACTGTGTGCAAATTGAAACATGTTTTTTTATGTCAATGAGTGTTCGCATAACATTACCATCAGGAACACAAATGGTCTTGGAGAAATATAAAGAAATATGACACTGAATACATTTCACTTTCATTGTTCAAACTAAAATCTTACACATCAGTGCACCTAAAAGAAAGTCAATAGAAATAGGTGTTTATCCAAACATGTATGGTTGAAAGTATTTTTTTTAAAAATAATCCTATAATGCATAGGTTCCCAACCTTTTTCGGGTGGCGACCCTTTTTTATAAAAGCCGTGTGACTAGCGACCCCCTCCCCCAGGAATTTGAAATCCTCGATTTACTTTTTGCCCGGATTGTCTCCGAAGCTCCTTTTTTTTTTTTAGCTCACTGAGAAATTTGAAATCCTCGATTTGCTATATTGTTAAAATCTAAAAAAAATTGGCGACCCTCCAAGAAACCTTTGGCGACCCCTAGGTTGGGAACCCGTGCTATAATGTAATTAAGATTTTTTTGTATGCAACATAATTATACTTTCTTTTTTCAGACCATCTGCGCCAGCAAAAGATGAGGAAGACAATGTAGAATTAGATACTTTGGTAATTCTATGCACTGTAGTTTTTCAAGTTGTGGCTGGGTATGCCTGGCCTCCGGAAGTCGTATCCGCCATATACGATGCTGTCAAAGATACTAACCTCTGGGTCCAGTTTAGAGTTGCTAGAGCGGCTATGAGGTAAGGAAATGTTTTTGTTACAATTATCATACGAATGTCGCACATTTTTAGTTTACTACTTTTGCAATGTGGCCATGTCAAAAAATGTAAGGAAACACACATGCACACATTTGGAATATTGTTGTCGAACGTAACCTTATACATAAGTGTCTTGAAAGTTTTTTTTGTTGGTAATACTCTGTCGCCTGCTGTGGCCCAGTTGGTTAGAGCTTGCTCTACCGAACACGCAGGACTGGGTTCAATTCCCGGTCAGATCACAGTGAATTTAATAATTATTCAATTCAAAGATGTGATCGAAGACTGGGTGTTTGTGATGTCAATTCACATTATTTCCTCTTCTCTCATCCTTCTGATCCTTTAATAACTGGGTGTAGCAATAGCGGTTAGCCAACCACTAGTCCTGTTCTAGCCTTATCCTTCTTTCCCTACTACTCACTTTGAAAAAAGTGAGGTTGAGCGTCTGAGTAACAAACAGTTCTCGTAGAAAAAACTTCTGTTAAGTTACCTCCATTATGAGGCTATATGCTCCACATTAGGAGAGGACATGGATTTAAAAAAAAAATACTCTGAAGATGAATACGATAAGCGGAATGAAATATGTGTAATATTTACAAAAAAAAACAACTCATTGCAATGCCCAAGGGCAGAAGGTTATCCCAAGAAAATCGAAAAATCTAAAAAAGATTTCCAATCAATGACCCTGTTGACGATATGGCAGCCATTACAGATTACGTAGTATGAAAATATTCCTCGCGTGACACTAGTGTTTTCGCTAAACAGCTAAATTATAATTGTCAATCTTTATCGTTTAATTATAGATACGGTCAGCATGCAGTGGGAGCTGAACACTTGGGGAAGGTGGCTGGTAGTGCGGGAAGCGAATTGGCTCATCATTGGTTAGGCGCTTTGCATGCAGTGGCCAAAGCTGAGGCCGCTTTGCAGTCTGCCAAGCCAAAGGAGTTACCGAGCAAGTTAAGAGAGGCCACAACATTGTATCACCAAGCAATGGCTGCCTTAAAGGTACCTAAATATTTATTTTCAAGTATTATTTATTCCCTTAGTTAAAATGGCGATTTCAGTATAGCACTAAATTTGTGAAATCAAATATATACCTATAACCATGTTAAACACTCCAGGCAGGCTGGTCGGGAGGACAGTGTGCATCGTTCCAATTCGAATGCATCCGTCTACGAGGGGAATTGTTGGGTGCCCTCGGTAGAATTCTCGCTTCTTGCAGAGCTTTCTGCGCTCAACCGCCCCCTGCCATTGCACACTCACAGGCACAGGTTTGTACTGAAGGTTTTGTTTGACCTATAACTTGAATTGGAAATCTACTCGAATGCTGATATTTCACTGCATTTTGAAACTCGTATAAATTCTCTATTGTTTTAATAAGTTCTCTATTGTTCTAAGACGTTAGCGATTTTATACAACAGGTTCATGATAGCTACATGTACAGTGTTGTGGTCACCAACATTTAATAGAAAAATACATCAAAAGAAAACATTTAACTTCATTATAAATACCCAGGCACGTGGGTAGCCGATTTAAGGGGCTGCCAAAGCAAAGAAGAAAAGCTTTTTTTTTTAAATATGCAATTACTCAATGAGAATTTATAAAATTACATTACTGATATTATTTAATTTTACAACGAAGAAGAGTCAGATATAAATTGAACGATGTCCAAAGTACATTGCAACGATTTCAGTCTTTTTTACATAGAACTACCATTATAGACTAGGTAACGCAATTTAAAAAAAAAATTAAATACAAATTTATATATCACTACGATTACCCATGAGTTAACCAAAATATACTTAACGTTTGGCTTTTTATTGTAGACAAGCCGTGATGAGTATCTCCGGTGTGGTCACATAACACAACAACTCAGAAGAGCTGGAACAGAATTGAGAGGACTCGCTGAAGGATATTGCCGGCTATATCAAGCAAGCTTTGACGCTGATCCTCCAACCTTAGACCATCTACAAATGTAAACCACTAATTATTATATGTTTGCTCATATTTATAATCTTAACATCTTCTGAAGCCACCTATGATTAACTTTCAACTGGAATAAGTTAATTTTTAGTGGAAATTGTTTTACGCTTGTATGTGCTCTTTAACAAAATCTCTCAAGAAGTAAGGAATTCTCTGGCAAGTGCATCGATTAAGTCGACAGGCTTAGAAACACATTACGGTAGATGACATTCCACTTAAAGAGTTTGGTATCTGATAATGTGTGGGATCAAGTGCCACTCAATGCATGCATTATATTTGCGCTGCCTTATGGCGGCAAGTCAAGGCATGTTTTATTTTTTATCATACCTGCTTGCAATGTAGAGCATATGAATATTTCTTCTTCTTTGGCCATGTTCGCTCCCTATGTGGAGCATATGGCCGCCAATTAATACTAGTAAGACCAATGTAATGTGTAACCAAACCTGTCATGACTCTGGTAGGACCCTTACCAGCGCGGGACAGATCATCGAGAGGGTTGACAGCTTCAGATACCTCGGCGTACATATCCCCAAAGACAGCAGTACAAAAAACGAGCTCGCCATTCGTTTAGGAATGGCTGGAGCCACATTCAACTCATTGCGGACTGTCTGGGACACACAGCTGTACTCGATTAAAACCAAATGCCACTTGTTCAACGCTTGCATTCTTGCGAATCATGACAAAGACTCAGAAAAACCGTATACTGAGCTTCGAGAACAGATGCTTGCGTCGGATAATGGGGGTGAGGTGGTTTGATTTTGTGAGGAATTCAGAGATAAGGGAGCGTACAAGACAGCGCCCTGTCACGTCAGTGGTTATGGAGAGACGTTGGAACTAGCTGGGTCACATGCTGCGGATACCTCCGGAAAGCCTCAATCCTGCCTGCCTCTTCTTCTTTCGACCGGTGGGATTCCGGCGTCCCGGACGTCCGTCGGGTACTATCCATAGGATGTACTTGGCGGATGAACATTTAATCAAGTTTATCTTGAAAGATGTTTTTCTACAAGAACTGCTTACTCAACCTCTCTTCTTTAAAGAGAGTAGCAATAGAAGAATAGAGCTATTACAGACTAAGTGATTAGCTAATTATAATTATATGTTGAACAATAGAAATGTATTGTGTTATCAGACTTCAACAAATGTGTTCGCTGATGGCGCAGTCTTTGGAGAGAGTATCCACTGCGACTCTTCAAGATCAAGCAGTTCCCGACTTCTTAAATACGGAAGGTAATTCGTTTCTTACAATTATTGAACGCAAAGCTTATACAAAACATATACATTAATTAATACCGCATAAATATTAAAACCAGGAGTTTTTGTAGAAAAACTGTTTGACATTTTATAAATCGGTATCGGATTGCGGATCAATATCAATGTTGGTGTTGCTTGTTTTAATAATTCCACAGTCCTGCTTAATTCACTTTAAATTTCAAAAGATTTTTCACAGTTGGCTTGTCATAAACTTATATTCTTTCAGATTTATCTAACAGTTGTCTTGAATCTCAGTTGCTGATTGCGACGTGCCAGAAAATAAACGAAATATCCGCACAGATGGGAGACGCTGCCGATATCAAACCAATCATAACTCATAAGGTAAATAGTCAATAATTTCACAGTGAATTCAATTTTACAAGTAGTAGAAATTGAATATGCTTCTATTCATGAAATAATTTAATTTATCAACATTACAATATTCATTTATAAACCACTTCCTTGATGCTTACACTAAAATAAATTTTGAAATATATTTGATAATTACCGTAAAACACTTATTTAGTACATCTGGATAACAACCCTCAATCATAAAAATGGAGAATCTTTGGCACTCGAAACTATTTTTACAGATATTCTATTTTATAAAATAATAAGTTTATTTATAGTCAATTTATTATATCTACAGCAAGTGGAAGGTGTTTGGAGACAAGCGGCAGCGATTTGTTGCGGCCCGTTACCTTTGCCCCGATTCCTCTTCCAACCTCTCCAGAGTACTGTCGTAAGACTCGCCGTCAGTCCGCAACCGAGACCGCCGGCCGATCATCACGCTGTACCTCATAATCACCACCTCACTGTCAAGGTTTGTCATTTATGTAATATTTTCAGATACACACGACAAGTATCATATATCCGGCTTATTTTAAAGTTTATTTATAATGTAAATATTCCATAGTTCTTGTAGGAACATTTCCGTTGAGATAAACTCCATTAAGAGTCCATATTCTCACATTGGAAGAGGACATAGTTTGAAAACAAAACTATATTTATATACTGGACTTCGATTGACACATAAATTCACTTCCCCCCCTCATTTGATTCTACAAATGGGACATAGCCACTAGCTAACCACTAGTCTTGTCCTAACCTTTTCTTTCTATCTTTACACTCTCTGAAATAAAGAGGTTGAGCAACTGACTAATTAACAGTTCTCATAACTCTTTTCAATTTCTGTTGGGAACGGGTGTAATAAAAGAAAAATCATATTAATCATCCCTTGATTAATTGATCATTGAGAAATGTTTAAATTTCCATGCACTTTTCGCACCTATACCAGTTTTATATATAATTCTTCTTGAACATATCTTCATTACGAAAAACCTGAAGCTGCCATGTAGCACATTTAGGATTCGCTGTCACCCACCAATTGCTTTGCTTCCTCCCATGGCAAGCCTGCATCCTTTAATACCATCGAGTGCCCGCTATGGCAAGTATTCGATGGTCATTCAGGATGCTAAAGATGACATAACAAAAAGGGGATTGTTTGAAATTATACGACACTATGAGAAACAAAGTTTTTGTGGAAATAACAAACCTAACTCGGTCATCAGGTGGAAGGTGTCATTCAAAGTGGGCCGTGTGCTGGACTATTCAGGAAAGCGGCAGCCGTCCAGCTCACTCTGACAGCGCACCTTCAAAGATCTCCGGATGCCAAGGTATTTACATATTCGATGCTCAATTTCAGTTTATTGTTAAGAGAATGTTATTGCTTTTCCAAAAAAACAGAATACATGATTCAGCATAATTAAATGAGCTATTAACAATGCAATGTATCAACAAATTAGCGAGCTTTCAGGAGAGAAGAAAATTGTTTTTGTGTATTTTCTTTTATATTTACATTACATTTTGTCGGTAGGGTGAGCCTCCCGCTCCTTTTGTAACACTGACTGAGAGAATGAAGCCAGCTCGAGATTTCTTCTCAGCTCGTCTTTTGGTGGGGTTATCAGGGGCGACCGTAGCCAACCCCGGATCCGGAGCCAATATTCTTCTGGTTGTGGAAGCCGCATTGCTGGATGAGGCCGGTGCCCTTTGGAAGACTGGACCTAGGCACACTCTCAATGTTAAGGTACAATATCAATAAATTGAATATTGTCTACTACATAATTAATATTTTATATCAGCGATTTCCAACCTGGGAGGCGTGGGCTATTGCAAAGGGAGGCGCGAAGAGTCCAAAATATTTATTTACTCTTTAAAACGTTTCTTTATTACTTTATGAAATAAAGGATGGGGAGGCGCGAAGATATTTTTTTCTTCAAAGGGAGGCGCAGCAATATAAAGGTTGGAAACAACTGTTTTACACAATGCCATTTTATCTTAATTTTCACTCTAATATGCCACTGCATGATAAATTAGAAACAGTAACAGCATATAGGGATATTTTTCTCTGAATATTTTTTTTGAAAACTTATTCATTCACTGTCATTTTGTTATTATCACAATATAGTTTTCCTATGTCGCCTTTCCGCCTGTGTGGTCGAGTGGTCAACGGCGTTGGCTTCGGCTACGGAGGTCACGGGTTCGAATCCCAGTACGGACAGTTTTATAATTTGATTTTTCAATCGATTTATGAATTTCTGTTGGAAGGCATGGATGTATGTGATGTCTTGAATTCCCTCCTCCCACCCATCCTATCCTATGAATGGCGCGTATCGATAGCAATTAGCTAACTACTAGTCCTGTCCTAGCCCTATCCTTCTATTCCTACTTTCTTCGGAAAAAGAGAGGTTGAGCAACTGAGTAACAAGTACTTCTCGTGGAAACACTTATGTTGAGATAAAATCCATTAGAAGTCTATATGCTCCACATTGGGAGCGGACACGGTAAAAAAAAAATGTGCCCGAAGCTAATTTTTTGTGGGTGTATAAATAGTTTTTTTTTTAAATTTCAGTAGCAAATCTGTTTTCAATCCATATAAAATCTTTTTTTTTTTTAATTCGCTTTAGAAAGAAATCCAGCTTCTAAATGTTTCATCGAATATTCCTAAACATAACAGAAATGCTGCGTTCAACTTCTGGAATTATCTACATTTGTTTTTCACTGACTTAATTCGAGAATGTTAAGCTCCGAGGAATTAATGAACTCTCCTACTGTACTCATAGAATATATCTGTTATCAATACGAATGCACGAAATAAAAAAGGCAGTAAGTGCCAAAAATTAAAATAAAAAACAGAGTATGCAGAAATGTTCTATGTGCCACATAGAACACGTCTGTATACTCAATTTTTTAATTATTTTTTCGAACTTAGTGCCTTTTTTATTTCCTGTATTCATATAATAATATTATCATTTTGCAGGTTATTTGCATATGAAGATAGGAGTGTATTAAATGGTACCTTAATTGAATCAAATAGTCATAGATAAATACCATTTATTACATTATCTTATCTATTCAATTATTTATGATAAGAAAAGTCTGTAGCTAAAGATATGTGGGGATGTTCAATTGTATGGTATTTTTACTTTAGTGAGATTTGAATTAATTATTAGAAATATATATTTTTCTTTCAGTTTATACTAGATCAAAATGAGAATTGTGGGATTCTTGATGGTGTCAAACTTTATGTATCTAAAAGATTTGGAAATTAACTTATCTGTGTATATATGAATAACATACTATAAGATTGAAGCCTCTTCGCTTAAATCATTTCTCAAACCAAGAAAATTTAATGAATAGTAATCCATCACTTAATAAGTTTGTAGGATGACATATAGATAGCGCCACTATTGACAAATCCATATGATTTTTATCAAATAATAAGTGTCAAATTTAATTAAAAACTTACGTTAAGTTCACAAGTTAATGGTTTTAGTGATGCTACTTTTGTAATTTTCAAAACAGTAGAAACATATGAATTTCGTGTGTTGATAAAGCATTGCTTTTAAATAAGAAAAAATACTGTTCAAACAAAGCGATGGCTTGAAAAGTGTTATTCAGACTCTGCTCCATCGAGACAAATGGTAGAGAAGTGATTTGCTGATTTTAAACGCTGCCATACAAACACCGATGATGCTGAATGATCTGGTCGCCCAAATTCGGCAGTTGTCAGTTAAAATAGTTTTGGCCAATCGTAAAATGAAGTTGCGTGAGATAGCCGACACCTTAAAGATATCAGAAGGCAGTGTATTCACCACTTTGCATCAAAATTTGTCCACGAGAAAGCTTTATTTGAAGTGGGTACCGCTTTGTTCACAGTCGATCAAAAACAACAATGCTTCGACAATTCAGAAGGCTGTTTGGAGTTGTTTCAGCGCAAAAAAATATTTTTTTCATGTGCTATGTTACAATGGATGAAATATGGATCCGTCAATACACTTCAGAGTCAAATTGGCAGTCAACTGAGGGGAGAGTAACCGGCGAAAGTCGCCCAAACTGACCAAATATATGCAAATGTCAGCTGGTAGCCTATTCTAAGGCCAAAGATAAATTGTTCTACAAAAGAGGCATCGAAATGTTAGAAAAGCGTTGGCATGAATGTATCACTCTTGAAGGAGAAGTTGATGAATAAAGTCAAATTTTGTTTGAAAATTGTTGTTTTATCTTACAAACTTATTGAGTGATGTTTAAATAGATAGTTTGTGAATGTTTTTTTATTGCTTATAATTTTGAACATCCTTATTTAGAAAAGTTATACCTTAGGAAAAGTTTGGTTCGCTTAGTTGAAATAAATTTTAAAATGAAGCATGTAGTTGTTTGGGTCGTACGGTTATTGACCGCCAGTGTTGTGTTTTGCGATGTCAGCTTAGGAGTGGAAAATGAAAAAGACGCCGATGTGTCTCTTTGTTCGAAAGACGTTTTTTATTGTCACTGTTCAAAGTACACCAGCGATATTACTCACCTTCTGGCTGTCGATATCAGTTGTTCCTACACTCATTTGACTGCTGTCACTCCGGATATGGTCTTACCAAAATTCACGCATATCTTGGACCTCTCGGATAATGAAATATTGAAAATAACCACTAACACGTCGTTAAAAAGTGCTACACTGTTAAGATTATATTTAAATGATAATTCAATTGACGATATTGCCATCAGCTCCTTCAACGGTCTACCGAACTTAGAAGAATTGGACTTGAGCCATAATGAAATATCTTCATTGTCAGCAGGAGTGTTTCACGGAATATACAAACTAAAAGTTCTCAACGTTGCATCAAATCAGTTGCAATCGTTGCCACAGTATACTTTTCAACATCTTCCTGTATTGACATCTCTGAATATAGATAATAACAATTTAGGTCCGTTCTTAATGCAAAGTCAAGATATGTTCGGACCGTCGGGATTATCAGTGAATCCTGAATTGGTGTCGTTGTACATGTCAAGTGTTAACATTTCCGACTTGCCGCCGTCTTTCTTTTGGTCCGCTTACAATTTGAGAGAATTATCGCTGGCAAAGAATCATATCAAAATATTTCCCGAACTGCCTTTCACTTTGAACGTTTTAGATTTATCTTCGAATAATATATCTCACTTGAAACCGGTCCACCTCGTGAATCTTCCCGCTCTCAGAACATTGATTTTAAACGATTTACAAAATTTAAAAGAAATCGGCAACTATACGTTTCATTCATCGAACAATTTAGAGCAACTGCAGATACAGAATTGCAAACGGTTGAAGCATTTTAGTCCTTTTGCCTTCGGCGCCAGTCTAGCTGACGATCATGAGAAAGCTTACGAATTTAATCTGTCAGAATTGAGCTTTTTGGGGTCGGGTCTCGAAACTCTAGACTCCGGATTGCTGCCTATCTTTTCTCGGCTATCTTTGCTAGATCTCAGAGGAAATCCTTGGAAATGCGACTGTCATATAAAATGGTTACTGCAATTGAAGATCGAAGAAGAGATGAAGGAGTTTATAAGGTTATATTTATTTCAAATTTATCATTAGTGCATTTATTAGGTTTGTACCATTATAAAACGTTCTCAGTAAAATTTCTAGAAAAATTTCTCTTAGCCGTAATATTTTGTACACTGAATATAAAAAAAAGATTTTTTTACAAAAGTTGTGTAAAGAATACAACAGATTTAGAGCAAAATGTACAATGTAATACAATCAATTTTTGTAATATATCATTTATATAAAATTAATATTTTAAAACTGAAGAATACAAAGATACATAGAAAATAATGTTTGTATTCGATGAATATATTTAATAAAGTGTATTGAAAAGTATTGAAATTTTATAAAATGAATAAACATATGCAGGTACTTCAATATTAATAATAAGATTATGCTTTTATTTCCTTCCAAAAAAATAAACTATCAATTTTAGTAAAGCTCATTTCGATCACTTATGAAACCTTCCTCATTTATATATCGACTGTGGAAAGGAAAAAGGACGTAACCCTCAATTTTCCAAAACAGCTTTTATTCGATAATCACAATGTATATAACTTGACACACATTCTATCAAAAGGATGGAAGCTGAAAATGCCGAATTAGTATCTAAATTTAGCTTTTAAGTTTGAAAAAGATGACCTTGTATAAAATTAAAACCAAGAAAAAATACTGAAATATAGGTTTTTCCGAGACAATTTCTTTAATCAATATTAGGTTATGTCAATTTAACACCAGTTTAAAAGTATCCGTGCACTTCAAGTTGTGTATAATTCATAATTTGCATATGTCACAAAATCATCAAAACACGTATTTAGCGCCTCCTGTAAAATTTGATATGTGTGGGTTACGTCCTTTTTCCTTTCCACAGTCGATATATATATCAATGGCCTAGTTCCACAGATCGATAAGTCAAAAAAATATGTTTTAAGTTATATTACCGTTGTATTCGAATACCTCTCTTCTATAACTCCAGAATAGTATAACTAAAAATAAAAACTCGTTTTCTCTCAGTAAGCAGTTGTTTGCATGATGGAAATAAAGAAATATAAACAATATCTCTGTTCCATATCAATACAACTTGAAATATCGTTGCAATAATTCAAATTGAATTGAGGTAAATGACTAAATAATATGAAAACAAACACATATTTTGATTTGATCATAATATGGGCACAAAAGAGACTTTTGGCACCTGCTTACCGATGTTAATAATATACATACTGATGTTATTATACCTGCTTTAAAATTGTTGACAATACGTATGAAAATTTTTGATTAGTTGAGTATTTGAAAGTATATAACATGTAACGAATACCCGGTAATTCCATGCTCACAGTTTTAGTAAAAAAGCCAGTACTGTAAAAGTAATCCAACTTTGTTTTGAATTATTTTTTGTCATTATTTGCTTAAATTTTTTTTGTTTACTTCTGTACCAATAAAAATATATGCTTTTTTCAATTTCATTCCAGTTGCTTCAAGCCGTACAGGGTGTCTGGTAGATTGCTATCGTCCTTGAATCCTGATAAAGATTTTCAGTGTAGATTTCGCCCCACCGTCACTCAGTACCTAACCACTGTAGTTCTGGTCTTTATGTGCATAGCTCTGGCCGCTTTAGCCACGTGGCTCGTCCTGCTGTGGCCGAGGAATAAAGTCAACCCCGGTATCGTACCTCTCTCTACGTACGAGCCGGTCATCATACAGATCAGCAGTCGTGACTGAATACTTATCACTGATTACTTTAATTATCAAAGATTTACACCGTTAAATTGAGTTATTGACTGCTTAATAATTAGCAAAATTAATTCGATTTACGACTCGTCGATCAATGTTTATGGGGCTAAGCGTATGCTGAAACGCATATCTATGCAACTCAGTTTTTTTACTTACAGACGCAGAGCTGTGTACGCTAAATAATATGCAGGCACGTTTGTCGCATAGATGCGTCTGCCCTGTGGTTTGTTGTGAACCCAGCACAGATTTCTGATTGATTCGTACGGGTATGGATGTGCACGTTTCATTGCATCGCGAAAATGACATAAACTAATTGACTTTGTACGAACTGAACTCTGTTTAAACGATATTACTCATGTAGACTACTCTTAAAGATATTAAAATAGTTATTGTAGATTAATGTGTAATTCATATGTCACTTGCTTGACCGATGATGCTTTACAGAGCTCGTGTTTTTTGTATTGTAGATGTTTGCAATTTCATTTGCATTTACTGAGAATTTTGAGTTCTATTTGAATTACTCGTTAAAAAAATGAACCTTGAAAGTCATTTTATAAAGAAATATACATTTTCAAATTATGCTATTATGTGTCGTTCATATGACACTTGCGTGACGCAGCATACGCTGATAAACATTTCTGCTTTGTCCGCCTGCACCACCTGCCAATTCTGTGCTGCGTCGCCTGCATCTCAGCATACGCTTAGTCTTAAAATTGTTGTCCAGCCTTTGTATGCTCGGACTCTCGAATGCCACATGCGAAGATTGGCAAAGCGCATGGATAATAATACATTTCAGCAAATCACTTTAAATCTTTACATCATATTATAATGAGATGAAACATACCATTAAGGCAATGCAGGAATAGTTTCCAAAATTTTAACATGTAACAAGGATTTTTTCTATGAGGTCTTCTCTGACAATGTAAAACGTCGCAGTCAAATACATTATATATTGATTCCACTACTTGGATCAATATGTAATTTATATGTATTACATCTTAAATGAAAGCTGTGTATAAAATATGTTCATCATTGTAAAACATGAAAAAATTACACTGTTTTATATTACTGTTAAACCCATCTAAATTTTCCACAAGTGTTCAAATGATGTGTAAAGAAATAATACATAAACCAATTTTTTTAACGTATCTAATAATATGACTGAACAGTGTAAAAATACAATTTTATTTTGAATATCTTAATAAATTGTCTTTATACTGGCAGAAGGTGAGAAGTCAAAAAAACCTTGTTTTGAGAAAATTTTCATCATTTTCGATAATCATGAAAATTTAACATTTTTATTTATGAAACTTCACGAAATTAGATGATGATTAACGAATATGGCTAACCTTTTTTTTCAGAAGATACGTGTGTTTTAATTTATCTATCTGCATTCGTAACTCAAAACTGCTGGTTTTTTTACTTAACGTCTTCTGCCGTATAACAACACAATAATAGATGTAATGATGGCACTAGTTTGACATGCCTTTTTTTTAATCTGATAAAATATTTAATAGTTTTTGTAACATGGATCTTGTGTTATATATCTACTAACATTACTTATACTTTATTTCGTAATTGTTTTGATTATCATACATTAAATTGGACCCATTTCTATTGAATATAGTGATATCCGTTGCAATTAAAACCTTGACTGATTGAATTGCTATATTTTGACCAAAAAAGCAATGTATTATTTTTTCTGCTGTTACATTAATGTACCAGACGAGTAAAACCAGATGATGTGAACGGTGTTGATTGCAGGTGAAAGGGGAAAAAGGTCAGGAGACATCACGACATTTTCATATTGGTCTCGTAGAGTTGTATTAGAATTTCATTAATTTTAATGTAATATTAAATTTTTTTAATGTAATGTATATAGCTGACAATACACATGAACTTGTTACTAATATTTGGAATTTTTAATTATTATTTTTACTTTATGACAATTTCTTGCAAAAGTTGTTGCAACAATTTATAATTCGTTTTATTGGAATGTATTTTTATTGTATCCATAAAAATTGTAGGATTTAAAAAAATAAAATATTTTTCTATAACTTCTTCATGAATTGTTTTAATTTAACGTGTTACGAGGAATGTGGAACTTGGTATCAAAAATCGCCACATGCGTGGTCACGAAACCAGACTAGTTCATTTACATAGTAAACATTCATTGATCACGTGTGACGTAATGCGACACGTGGCTGACGACATTAATCATAGAGCAGCGCCTATACTAGTCTATGGCAGCGCCTTACTAAGAGATGATATACAACAGGATCAATAATAAACTGGTCATTAGTGACAAAATCTGTGAGAATGTACATAGTTTGAACGATTCAAATTTAATAAACTTATAGGTTTTCCTACATCCCGATTTCAGGATTGCATTGGGTGGATGAGAAGAGATGACAACATCACTGAATCCCATACCTTTAACTCTTAAAAGTCCTATGTCGAGCTGGACTCGACATTACAGATTTGGCAATGTTTTTTTATTTACTGATTTTTTTAATAATATAAGTTTTTTTTTCATCCAAATATTACCAATACTCATTGTGCGCAAGATAAATTTTGCTATACTGAAACATTCAAAATGTTTTTTATTATAATTATACGATAATAAATTAATTAAAGACGAATTAATGTGGAAACATATTTCAATTAAAGACTGCAAAGGGTTAATTAAACGTACATAAATCAACTGCTAAAAATTTACTTAAATATGCAATTGAGTATGATGAGAGTGGCAATATAACCCCAGCTTTTGCAGCATTAAATACTTACTATTTTAGAAATCTTACATGCCAAAAAAAATAAATAGACGCACAAGTAAAAGACAGGATGGCCACTCAGGACAGTAAAGTTGTCGAAGACTGCCAGGGCCCGCCCCAGGTTGTGTCGCTGCGAATAAAAAAATAAAACTAGAGTAGTTTTCAGGTAATGTTTTTATTTTTATAAATACGCAATATAAAAAAGCTACCATCTAACTTGCCTTATGTTAGAATATAAACTTTGGAATACGATCTTTCTAAATAAATATATCATTCATTAGAGCTAAACTTCCCTCACACTCGATTATTGTGTCAACGCAAACATCTGTGAGTTGGGCGAGATTCGTTCACATGTACAGTCGCTTATTTTTATTTTTAGAGGCACTGAACTCTAGTGTATGCGTAAACAGCACATTGAATATAAAAACAGGCACACTTGAAAGATAAAAAATGTCACAAGTAGTTATTCAAAATAAAAAAAAAATCGCATTATTAACAGAATAAGCTGCAGGAAACATCATATGGTTCTCAGCTGGTTGATAATCACCGAAAGGAGTTTTCGAGCCTCATTTATTCTGTCACACGTCTATTGAGGAAATCAACAAATGTTTTGGAAATGTTATCGAGATGACATCAATTCTTTCATTTTACATTAAACACATGCGCGACAACCTTCATATGATCACTTATTTTTTCAATTAAAAACAGTTTCCTGTCTATATCTACAAAATATAAGGGGTACCGAAAATTAAACCATTATTTTTGATGATCTACTGAAGGCCACAGTGGAAGCTGATCCTCGTTTAAGTATTGAAGAATTGTCACAGAAATTACATGCTCCATGGTCCACAGTGCGAGATCATTTACAAAAAATCGGTAAATCCCACAGAATGGGTGTTTGGGTTCCGCACGCGCTCTCCGAGATGAACAAGGAGGTTCGAATGAGTATGTGCGACTCCCTGTTGTCACGACAAAAATTACATCCATTTTTGGAACGAATTGTGACCAGCGATGAGAAATGGATTGTGTACGATAATGTTACACGAAAAAAACAATGGCTTTCAACATCCCAGGTACCTATCCCCACCCCTAGGCCTGGTCTTACCCTTCGCAAGGTCCTTTTGTGTGTCTGGTGGGATATTCGTGGAATCATCCATTATGAACTGCTAAAACCTGGAGATACGGTTAATGCAGAGGTATATTGTCAGCAACTATCAAGACTAAAAGAAGAATTAATGATAAAACGACCAAATTTGGTCAATAGAAAGGGCGTGATTCTGTTACACGACAATGCTCGGCCTCATACCGCCAAAATGACCCGTGAAAAAATTTCCGATTTAAATTTTGAAGTTTTGAAGCATCCCCCATACTCTCCGGACCTTGCCCCTTCGGATTTTTACTTATTTAAGTCAATGGAGCATTCGTTACGGGAAAAAAAATTTCAAAATATGCAAGACGTCAAAAATTATTTAGATTCATACTTCATGTCGAAATCAGCAAGTTTCTACAAAAAAGGGATCGAGAAACTACCTGGGAGATGGCAGACGGTCGTAGACAATGATGGAGATTATATTTTGTAATGTAAAATGTAGTATGTAAGATTTGTGTTAATAAATATGTGTCAAATAAAAATAATGGTTTAATTTTCGGTACCCCTTATATATTATAGAATTCTTTCCCAAAGTCATCGCAGACTGGCGGGGGACAGATAATCTCACAGGCACCATGTTATGGCCTCCATGCTTTGAAAAGGGAACAGAAAAAGCAAAAGAAGAACATCATTATATAGCATCTGATAACATATACCATATTTTGCATCAGTTATATATAAATCAATGATTTTTTTCACTTTTGTGTAGAGAGAAATTTACGATATTGTGAAATGTGTATTGAAAATATAATACTAGCTCTCTTTCTAATTTCAAAATGAACCAAAAAGGAGGTAAATCATGAAAATCAAAGAATCCCTCTCCTACAAAAGTGTAACACTAAAGCAAAAAAATGTTCACAAGTAACAGAGATCCTCAACAATAGTTGCATGTGACTAAAAAAATAAAATAATCACGGATCCCTTCATTTTGAATAACCGGTTACAACAGCTCCACAAAAGCCATTCAATTTTTCTTTACACAATATTGCATTATAAATAATCACCAACTATTAATGATAATCTTTAAAATCTACTCTAGATTACATCGTAAAACTATTTCTCATTCATTAGCGACACAATGAATGCAGAGTCGACATACACTTCAATGCGGACAAGAATGTTCCACATCGTATTATGCCAGTTTTTTAGACAAATTTATTTAGTATGTATACTTAAAATACTAATATATTTTAACATGCTGTTCTCTTTCACTCTATTATTATTTTATTGCCAACACAAGTTTTAAAGTCGGTTAATGTGTATAAATTCATTTTAAAGCGGATTTTTAAATAATATGTCAACACGTATGCAAAAATTAATATTCTTAAATAAATTTGCAACAGTCGAGATTGTGACAGATTTATGATTTTTATAATCTGTTGAATAATAAAAATAATAAAACATTTTTAGTACTTTTTCCACATAAAATTTATTAGATCAGGACCGGTTTCGCTCATCGCGAGCATTATCAACTGATAAGAAAAATACAAAAACAGTGATATTTATACAAATTTAAATTGAAATAAACACCTTTTTATTTCAATTTAAATTTGTATAAATATCACTGTTTTTGTATTTTTCTTATCAGTTGATAATGCTCGCGATGAGCGAAACCGGTCCTGATCTAATAAATTTTATGTGGAAAAAGTACTAAAAATGTTTTATTATTTTTATTATAATGCCATTCCACCAAGTATTGACAGTGAACACATTAAAAGTAATCTGTTGAATGTTTTTCTGATCAAACGACAAAAAAAAAGAATGTTTTAACAACAGATTCAAATAAAAATGATTTACTATAAAACAATTGAAGACTGCAAAACTAGGATGAGAAAGTAAGTAAAGATTTTACTATATTGGAATGTGTCAAACTTATAAGGATGGTAGAGAGAGCCCCAAATTAGAATGAAGAAAAAATGACCAGGCATCTAATATCTCTTGATAAATACATCTATCAACGAGTTTGCACGCATTCTCCTCTCCTCTGAATTTATCTAGCCAGAATTCCATGAGGCATGTGAAATGATTTCTCAGCACCAAATAAAGAAAATGTTTAGTCACAAATAAATAAATTTTACTATCGAATTTCTGAGTGTACGGGCATATTGCATTTTTGAATAATTTCCTCATTTAAGAACCCGCTTTAGAATCGGCCTCGACTCTTATTACATTTGTAAAATTATTTCAATGATTATATTTGTAAAAAATATAATTTTATCCTAGGTAGCTGTGTGTTCTAAGATTAACAAAGCGTTGTCGATTCAATCCTTTCCGAAACATTACAACATTATATAATAATTAAGTGACAACACAGGGGTAAACCCGATGGCCATTATCTAAGAACATTTATACTGATATGCACCAAATTATTTTAATAGCCTAGTAAAATACCTTCGTAATTCTGACAGTTAGACAAAAATTTTAACACTGGATGAACACTTTTTAAAAAATAAAATAATTCATTAGATTATGAAGAAATATAAAAAAATAAATGGAAATAAAGCTGCCTAATTGGACAGATTTTCAGGCATGGAATGGTGAGAATGGTCTTCCGATTAAATGGAAGGTTATAAAATTAACCAATATGGTTTTAGATTCAATTAGTGTCACAATAAATGACAAAGTAAGTATTTACTATACACAAAAAATGAGATAGCATAAAAAATACTGATATACTAAGTATATTGCACTATTGATTTTGATCAAACTATAAATAATAATAAAAAGACAGTATAATTTAAGTACGTGGTAATAAAAGATAGAGGGCAATAAAATCTAAGCATAACATATACGGAGAGCGAGTGGATACTGCAATGTATAATGACAAAAATTCGCTATAAATAAAATTGTTATCTACAACGCAGCAGCGGCACTGTTTTATAAATTCAACAAATTCAAAGTAAAAAATAACGATTAATAATAAATCTGTAAATTTAAAGCATCTTATTATAAAACTAAAATAATTCTTGCATTGCAGGGTTAAGTAACATAAGATCTTCCAAACCTTATTTTATTTTCTGCTTACTACGTTGCGCGCAAACGATTCTTTTTCTGTAACATTACAGGCGAAAATTTTAGTTGTAGCAGGTGTCGGCGTGTACGCCAAGTACCAGAGAATAAATTAACTGTCAGTACAATTTTTCACATTAAAAGAAGTCACTTTCGGTTTTTGTAGTTATTTTCAAATGCAATTAAATGCAGTGTAAAATTATTTCATTATCGTTCATGTCCAAGTTTAAGGATTACATAACTTATGACTATTTGTACAACTGGCTGTCAACATGCTAGCCATATTATGTCATTATTTTTTCACCAAAATATTTTGGCGTTCATGTTATTAATTTTTTATGCTATTTTAATTTTAGCCTCTATCTGTTATTACCATAATTTAAGTACGTGGTTCAAGTATAAAACTTATCTTAACATGCATGGTACAAAAATACCATAGTCAACATTTTACAATGTTTTAGGTTTTTTTTTCATTAAATAAAATGAAAAATCAGTACGTTCGTCACACAACCGTTATTATATTATTGAGTATTATTAATAATTGTAAACTTATTTAGATCAAAGGGGTTTAAAGAAAACGTTTAGTCAAAAAAAAAAAACAAATATATTTCATAGGTTAACGGCAAGTCGCAGAATTGGCAAGTGCAAAAGCTAAACTGTGGCTTTTCTGCCGCCTGGGTTAAAAGATTCGTTGATGCAATCAAAGAAAATTAGAATTCGCAATAATTTTTTGAGAATAACAGTGGCCTTATCGGAGAACGAAAACAATTCAATTAATTGCCAATTCATCAGTGTTTTAGCCTCTTGGTTGCCGTATAAAAAAATACGTTTGTGCCTATCTCGCTGGCTATACTTTGCAGTTATTAATTTAATTAGTTATTGACGAGATATCTCGTATGTGGCAGCCATCCAGTTAAATGATTTTTAAGATAAACTCAACGAGAATTACAAAACACTAGATCGACTCGATGAGAAACCGTATTGCGCTGTGCTGAAAATACAACATTTGATACCGATATTGCCATTAACTCGATTCAGAACTTTGCGATTGCTAAGTTGATCCATTAACACAATGAATTAGTCTTCTTTATCAGTTGGCAGTAGTTTTTCAAACTCATGGAATAAAGCATTAAATATCAGAGGCAGCCTTTCAATAGGCCAAAGTTCTCAAAGTGTCTCGAGTTAACTGTAATCTACTGTGTAATTTAGCAAACAATTCTACAATAATGGTCAGTAATATTAATGTAGTTGTTTAGGTGGAAGTGTCATTGTTTTCTATTATGATGTGTCCAAAATATATATATCCCTTGCTCGTAGGAATTCATTCTTGCTCATGAATTTACAATTGTCCAAAACAGTTCACAGATTACTTTGTAGTTTCGCTCCTATTTAGTTCAACAAAAATATTTACACATGCTAATTACGAATCACTTAAATAGTACAACATACAGATTCACACATTAGTCATTTCATGATATGAAAAATAAACAATTTTAAGCCCCAATTGGTGCATGAACTAAAATAAAAAAAAAACCATTAGTTTATTAAATTATCTATAGCAAGATTAATCTATTCATTTTTGATGTGACATAACACAGTGAATAAATTTCATTTTATCTTTACGGTACGAGTATTATGAGACTAAAATATCTTGAAATATGAAATACGTCTTTGTGTCGATGCTCAACATCTGAGAAATAAAATTAACAAGCGGATATAAACACAAAATCGCCCTGAATTAGATCTAACATTTCGCAAGACATCGTAGGGTTGTTGTTATATTACATAATATTGAGTAAATATTTCAGTCTTCTCTAAATGCGTTTTAATAATAATTTTAACACTGAAAATAAATTTTCCACTCGATAGTACAAAAGTGCAACTTGATCAATTATTATTATTAATACCTTTAAGTTGAATAAAAAATGTAATTGTGCGAGTGAGCTTTTAAATACCGCAACATTTATCTTCAGTCTCTTGTACGTGTGTAAAATTTTGAGCCCAAGTTCACAATTGATAAGTTAATTGACGCAATCCATCACACCAGCCGGTGCGGAGGAGCGGGAGGTATCTCGGGTCAGACGGAAGTTTCCGAGTTGAGCCGCAGCACGAATCTCTCGGTCGCCGGATCGGGTAGCTCTTCGGAGATGGTCAACTGGGGTAGACGTCTCACGCAGCACAGTAAACAGATGTCCCCCTGACGCAACTGAAAGATGTGGCCGTCTCGCAGCGGAGAGGTGGGAGCGGCGGCGCTCTCCAGGGCCCAAGACTGAGGTCCTCTGCCTTGCGGTAGAGCGACCGTGCGTCCCAAAAACGGTTCGAGGAAAGCTCTCGGAGATAAGTCTCTGGCGAGGCATCTAGCCAAGTGGCCGAGGATGGAATCCACCGAGTGCCTCGGTTGCTGTCTGGTGACTCGGAGGTATTTTTGTAGAGCTCTCGCGAGCGACGGAAAGACGGCTTGAGCCGCTTCGTGCGATTCCAGTGGCCGGGCTCCGTTGTTGGCGTCTCCGCTGTTTCGCACCCGTTTAACGTGGGCGAAGGCCTCCTCTGCGGCGGTGAGAAGTCGAGCCCTTCTCTTTCGGACGCGTCTTTCGTATTCGTGTTCTTCGTAAAATCTTTCATTGTGAGCTGAATCCCGACGGCGGGCAGAAGCTGTCAGGACAGCCCTGATAAAAAGAGTTTTATTAATACAATGAAATGAAAAACTTAAATATTATTTTTTCAGTCTGATCAAGGTTGTTTTAATTTGGAGACTCGAGCAAAACGAAGTTTCATTTGAATGCTATTTAGAGCCGCAAGGAGTATTTATGAACTTTATTATATTACTCCCAAAAAGAATGACTTTTTCTTTTATAAATAGCGGAAGTAATGATAAATTAATAAAGAATATTTAAATTATATCCATAACTATTTTGGTTGTTAAGATCGGCTAGAAACAAAATCAACACGCTGCACATTTACATGTGACACATGTTCATGAATCAAGCTTTATTAAAATTGTGAATCATCATTGCTGAAATTCTAGAGTGAACTGAAATCTTTTAACAAATCATTTTTAAAAATACATCATCATGTAAACTGCCATGTACTCGAGGGTGTAATTTAGTAAGAATGAAAATATATTACATATTATTTAATAGTGCATGAAAAATCGTTTCATTGATGCTGATGAAAAAATAGATTTTTAGCTTTGCGCTAAGGCCTCCTTTCCCTGATCCCGACCAATTTTGCGATTCAGTGGAACACATAAAAATCCCTAAATAGAGCTAAAAAAAATCGCAAAAGTGGTGGACTCGTTGACAGACGAAACATTTTGAAAGGATGCAGCTTAAAAAAAAAAGGTCTCCGACATCTGAATTTATTACTTCGAGCCGACAAAAATTCTGGAATTTCTAATCACAAAAAAGGTCCAGGATTGGATGCCCTACTGTGCACATCTCATGCGAAACTGAATTGTTTAGTAAATTGTTAAGTCACGTCTGAGCTCTTACCTCGATTGACCAGACTGCATGGAATTTCCATTTGCACCGTCCACATCGTAGAACTTAAAACTGGACTGCGCCTTTCTCTGGGATTTCGAAAGAGGAATCTTCTCTAAGTAAGGATTGTAAACAGGGAACTCTGAATAATAGCGAGCCAACAGGGCCGCGGCTGCTCCTTGGACACTCAAGTGTCCTAAACTGTAAGATCGACTGGTGCCGTCGGGAGATCTCGTCACTTTTATACAGTAGACGGGCCTCAGAGGTCGGACTTCCCCGACTAAAGCGGCCGCGACCAGCACACATAAAAGGGTGTCCGCCAAGGCTCCCGCCGCACTCACGTGCGATCGATATTCTCCACCGTACTCTTCTCCTTCGGCGGCCGCCAAATAGAAGAGCCAGTGAGTGAAAGTGCACAATGCGAGCAATGTTAACAAGGCCAAGCGGGCGAACGGAGTTCGAGGTAGTCTCGCAGACGGAGGCCTGAGAAGTAAGGCCCAACCGCCAGCTCCTAAAGCGGCCAATCTGCACGCCAGCCCGGCCAGTGCTCCTCGACACTCGGCTCCGCATGCCTCTAGGGCCGCCCTTTCTCTTGCGCCCAATATAGATGTATCAGACGAACCGAGGATGCCAAATTTAGGCAACAAAACCATCACAATTGGACTGATAAAAGCGACAAAGCATAACAGCAGAGTAATCGCTGTGGTAAAATGTCTTCGACAGAAATAAGACACCCCCTCGCCTTCGTCAGGCGGCCACACGCTGACATCTTCGAGGGATTGAGAATTGTCAGACGTGTTTCCTGTGACCGCAGTCGTGTTTTCTCCCCAATTATCATCTTGCGGGAGTATTTGGACCTCTATGACCTCCTGTCCGTCTCGTCCGGTCTCGGGGTTAATGTTTACACTCGTTTGGAAAGGCGCCATTGCATCGTCTGAATCTTTATTACGTGAAGATTTACTGCTTCTGAAATTCAACAAAATAGGATTTTAATTGTGTGAATTTTCAACATAATATATTTATATTTTAGACAGGATTATTACACCTTTAAGAAAATTCACAGTGTCAGTGAAAATATCAATTCATAGTAAGCTCTAACTTTTACTGGATATATGAAAAATTGTTGTCGCAAGCAATGTTCCCTCAAAACTGTGCGCAGCAATTTGAAAACCGGCCGTTTTTCAAATTGTTTGAATTGAATTTGTTTCAATATGCTTATTTTCTTGATTTGTGCTTGATTTTATTTATTCATTTCCACTGTAAGCTTGCCCCTTAAGGGTTCAGCAAACATTACAATCTTTAGTATACGACATGAAATAGTATATTACATTAAGCGATAATGTGAGGTATCAACACATTCAACGGGTAGAGATATTATAATGTGTGCCTTTTGAACATTTGAGGTGAATGATTGATTCCTTGGGAAGAGTGCGTTGGCTAGGTTGTGTTAATCAGATAAACGACTATAAGCCAGGAAAAGAATTGATTTTGAGCAATTCAATGGGTGCATAAAAAAGGACAAGCTACAGATTTGCAGGCCGGGCGGAGCTGATATCTAGGACTGTGATTTGTTTGAGGGCACCATGTTGGAATACAGCCACTTTGATAAAGATAGGTGGACAGTTGTAGGCAGACAGGTCTCACCTTGAGCTGTCTTACTCAAGAGTAATCAAGATGATGACAATGACCAAATACAATTCACAAGTATATTTATTTTATCAGTTTTTTTTAACTGATTCAGAATAGGACATTTTAACTTTTGTATTATTTGCCATAACAGAGACGATTTATAGAAACGCCTTCTACTTTATGATTTTTGGTAATTATAGAGTATAGCTCGTCATGGATTATTACGGCGATAAACTTCACATACTAAGCTAAAAACAACGCCACGATTTAAAGTTACTTTTTGAGAGCTTTATAATCGCGTTAAAACCACACATTATTACGAAGAACACTGATAAATTATGCGAAATACGAAATATTTTTCAGTACATCGCCTCTGTTTTCCATTTTGGCCGCGCGAATTTTTTCGCCGTAATAATCCATGACGAGCTATACTCTACTTTTACCTGATTTTTTTATAATAAGACGACTAGAGTAAACAAAATTGAAATATTTTCATGTTGCACAAACTTGTCATCAAAATTTCCATTTTAATGAATTTGAGATACACTTTCAATTTTTCATTACCTGGTACTCCTGTGTGAATGCTGCCTGTCTCTATGCCCCCGGGACCTTCTAGAGCGAGCACTTAGCTCTGATCGTACAGATTCAGTCTCCATTATGGGGCTCCGTGAGCCTCCAAAAATTATCCATTAGCATGATTCAGATGCTGCCTAAAAATCAATAAGATCACCATTAAAACGAAATAATCTCAGTATTTCACTTCACGTTTAACTGTTATGATTTAGTCTAAAATGCAGCAATTAATTGCCGAGACATTATAAGTGTATAAAAAATATAAAGATACCGGTTTGACACATACCCGGAATAGATAAGGGATTGGCTTTCGGCATACTTTATTAATGCACTTTTTAAATGTAAACTCTACGTTTCCGTTTGAAACGGTATTTGCATTAATATTCGAAAGTATTGGTAAAAGATGCGTCCATATAAATAATTGCTGTAATTAATGGCCAACGAAAACGTAAACGACCATCAAATTTTATGGCATGCAGCGTTTTTTTACCGTTTCGTTACAAACTTCAGATGAAAATAATATAAGATTTTAGAGCTTGCGCAATGACAACATTGATACAATTTCAAAACGTTTTTATTCAAAATCGAAAATAAAATTTGTAAACTATTATAAATAAAAAGCAGATGAATTTTTCACTTATTATGATTAATCTAAAAAAGTATTTCTTTGTTTTATTTTAATCAATCTCGAAATAATGGTTTTTGGTAGTAGCAAGTTTTTAAACGTGTTTTTAGTGTCATCTGTGGTATAGAAAATTCTTTGCATTTGAACAAGAAATCTATATTACCGACTCTTACGAATTATCAATGTGAAATTTAATACAATTATCATAAACTAGTACATATACTTTCATATTATTATTGTGTTACATATTCATATGTTGTTACAATATAAGTAATATTGTACTAGCTGTGACTATTATTGTATTTATTTTGCTCCATTGTTTTGAAAAATGTATTTTAACCCTTAGCCCACGTCACCAAATTTAGCGAACATGCCCTGTACGCGGCTGCATTTTGCGGATTTTGTTATGGCGTTTTCAACCATAAATATAGGTTGTAATATTTTTTCAACTAATCAAATATGTTAATTGCCACCCAAAGTAACTTTTTCAATAATAAAATACAATATATTTCTTGTATTTTCGGTTTAATTCAACAATAATCATTCTTCATACAATTGCGGCGTGACGTTGCCATATTCCAAAATACCACCACGTGCGACCGAGAACACTGCGCCACCACCATACCATGCATATATTATTAAATTCTCGTGAAAATTTTAATTTCACCCGCACTCGATTGATTATTTACATTATCCCAAATAACATGATGATATATGCATATTTTGTAAATACGTGGCGCACAGTTCTTACAAGAAACGCCATGAATCAACAGCGGCCATCTTGCAATGGTGACGTATGTTCACGGCGTGTTACATAAATAAATTATTTTAGCCTATATTGAATCTTTTTTGACTAATGTCATCTATTGAATTTGGTAAAATATACATTTAGTAGTATTTTCAACCAATTTATACAATTTTAACACAATAGATAGCTCTTATATAAGGTTTGAAATTTCCATGACATCTATACGTGTCACGCGCGCTGAGGGCATGTTCTCTAGGACATGCATAGCAGTCATACGCGGTGGAAAGGTTAAGGATACTGCCATACCTAGACTGCTTGCTGTGGTTGAATATAAATTATTTCAAATAGTTTTTCATAACATTTGTTTTGTTTTAGAGGAATAGGCAATTTTGGGGAAAACATGGGACTTTAAATCAAACAAACTTAAATGTTTACATTTATAAGTATATAATGTGTTTATTTCAACAGTGCATATATGTGGTGCTTTTTGTAGCTGTACACTATCTTTTCAACATCATTTTACATTATCGCTCTTTGGAAAATACAATCTCTGCAACATGATTGGCTATATTTAAATATTACATGTGCAAACCATTATTTATTTTATACAGTGATTTGTAAAGACTAAGAAATTATTTAAAACTAAATGACACACTGAAATAATCATTCTTCAACGCATAGTACATATTTCAATTCATTTGACAATCCAGAGGTATTCAAATATCCAATTTTAAAAGTACCACGAACATAACAATAAAATAACATGTTGATTTATTTATCATAATGTTCAAGTCTCAAGCATTATAAAATCAAAATAAAGGAGTATTTTCACTTTTATTCATTACCATATATATGGGATCTCATAATCTTTATTTTCCATAATATATGATAAAATAACTTTGTGGCAACCATTTGAATACTCTTTCAAATTTTGATGGTGCACATTAAATATCAATATAAACTGACAACAGAAGTAGGTATCTGTTCAGATTGAAGTGTTCTGATAACATTTTGTGTTGATTTTGATTCGTAAATATTGTATTTTTTTTTCTTATTCCCTATAGAATTTATTAAGGTACACAGGACATTGAACCTTACAGTATTTTATATCTAAGATTAACAACAAAAATAGTTTTTTTATAGTTTCAATATAACATTGATATTCAATTTGATTGATAATGATTATTTTAAACGCTCAACTCATCCACAGAGGATTCGTTTAGTTTTGACCTTAATAATAAATTTAGCAAAGTTTTTTTGACATATAAGCTTAAGTTACTTTGATACAGAAAAAATATCTATAATTAAAATGGTGCCTTTGTAAATATTCATTTGATTTTTATTCAAAGGCTATAAAAGCATTTTTTTTACATTTATTAGTGGAGTATATGCACTGCTTATTGATTTTAATCAATGACATACACAATCTTGCTTTCTAATGATGAACTATGAAAACAGATAGTCATTTTGGAAGTACATATACCCAATTTTTCCGATAGTGTGAGTCCAAACCATAAATATTAATTGATACATTATTAAAAAAAATGAATACTCATATTATTATTCAAATACAAATGTCAAAAATTATAAAAAAATATCTCAGAATTTTATTTCGTAGAGTAGACCAGCAATGGGACTTTGAATCCTTATAACAGTCATGTTGATTATGGCAAAATAATATTAAGAATTCTGGTTTAGTATAAGCTGGTGTTTCGTACTGACCTTCTCCACGTGGGACACCGGTATAAAATATAACAGTTATTCCAAATGTTTTTGTATATCTGCAGAATATTTTGGTGGGCTGGGACCAATACGCAAGTCATCGGTTGGAAAACACTGATATTAACATCAAGCAGCCCTTATCTTCTTATTTCAGAAAGTTTTTCTCAGAAACTCATCTTCCTGATATAGTCATTATTAATGAACAATTCTTAACAAAAGCAAAAAAAGAAAGGGAACAAAAACTTATAAGAATAACAAATTTATTGAAATAATACAAACTCACTTTTAGAGTGTTCACTGTCAATACTTGGTGGAAAGGCATTGCATTAATAAAAACACAATATTCCTTTGAACTTAATTCCACTTTATTTAATAAGTCAGGACCGGTTTCGCTCATCGGTCCTGACCTATTAAATAAAGTGGAATAAAGTACAAAGGAATATTGTGTTTTTATTAAAATAATACAATACATTCAGAGAACATTTTTCAGGGACACAAACTCTGAATAAGATAAAAACTCATTCAGCTATGGCGACCAATTCAGTATTTTTTCCATTTCAAGCGAAAAAATGCTAAGTAAGGAAATGAAATCCCATTGCTAATAGATATTTTTTAATAGAAAATGATCAGCTCCTCTTGCGAGTTAATAATCTCTTAGGTTTGTATCATCAGAAGATAATTAAAGAAGAACTGACATTTTCTGAAGTATTTGCACTCTACTATATCACTTAATTTAACAAATATTATTCAACAATTATTCCACTGAAGAGAACTATACTAAAACTATTTTTACATACCTTTGGTGGTAATTGCATCGTCCGGCCATTTGACATCTAAAATTTACAACAATATTTAGTTAATAATTTTCATTGTATTTCTTTTGATAGCAGCTTAGTTTAAATACAATAAATTTTAAACCTAACTAATTCATTATATTAGACGTAAACCACGTCAGCGATCAATAAAACAGCTTTCATCTTATTAAAATATTCGTGACATTAGGAAATTTCAAGGAACACTGCATGATGAGATTTATATAATACAATTATAACTTTTCTTAAGAATTTTCATAATTACAAGCTTAATGTTGTATATTTCATTTATTGAAGAATGTTGAAAAATCTCCCTTGTGTCAAAAACTAAAAAATTATGTGCTACGAATGAAACAAATGCTTTATAAAAAGAAAAATTGTTGACAACAAAGAATGTTAAATTGAAATCTGGTTCACTATGTACTCACATTCTCTTTGTAATTTCTTGTAATGCAGTTAAAGCTTAGTAATCTAGACTAATTGATAACAGTGTACCGCACTCATGATAAACTATGCATAATTAATGTTATGATGGTTACTCTTTTACTTGTCAAAGGTAAAATTCATTAGTTTCGTACATAACCACTGCAAAATATAGTATGATGTTTACATTATTGGGATCCTACTGTATTTCACTCTTAAAACTCTTGAACGATTTTAGATCAACTGTTTACAATATCAAACATAAATAATAACTTAAGCAATCTTCCATTTAATGCTACAACGCTCAATTTTTAACCAAACTTTGTTAAGACAATATAATATGTACAGAAAAGTCTCAATATCAATAGATTTCAGCATTGCCTAACCAACCTCATTATTTTAATCGAAAAGTCACCGCTTATGTTTTGTTCATCATAATTGTGTAATCGTAGAGCTGTAGCGCATTTGACAAGTCCTGGCCAATGATATGACATGCACTAAGCCACATCTCATGGAACCATAATAGATTTCTGATCATACATCACACAATATTTTTAATCCATTTTAGGAAATTTAGTTGTCGTTTTATAGTATATTAATGTATTGTGACAATTATTTTCACAAACAAAACATAAAAGCATTCCAAAAGTATTATAAATATTCATGGATACCACTGCGAACAAATTAATCCATACAATATCGAGATCTTTCTGTATTTATTCCTCTTTCATAAATCGGACTTATCCGTCAATCAATAAAATAATTAAATTTCCTTTATATTTAATGTACACATTATTGTAAATAATACTTTGCTTACAACTAACAATCACACGAATGATATGCAAACTGAATTATTTAGGAAGATATACTCAATCCAGGCAAATAATGTTACAGGCTTCTGTGAGAGAATTTAACTTTTTTCTACTTAAATAATTAAAAAAAAAATTAACAACAATTTTAGCAATTGTCCAACAACTAGGAAGGCTTTTAGAATGCTTTGTCTAATATAAAACACATTTTAAGAATTACCACTGATATGAAGCTTCATTATTACTTTTGTTTAAATTTAGTTTCACATTCGACAGATATTTAAAAAAATATTGCATATCGATAAAAGAAGATTTATTTAAATAAATCAATATCTTTTGTCTTCCAAAATTTTCAGCTTATCAATTATATTATGTACTGTTTATGCTTTGTTTTGGGACGAAACTTAAATAGAAGAACAGTGGACTCTTGATGTTTTTCAATCACCAAACTGATTTCATTTTGACCTTCCTACAATCTATCACTTGCGCAAAATTGATTGTTATTGCAATAATAAGCGTGCACAAAAATTCGTATAAATAAATAATTTATACATTTATGTTTGTCATTAAGTTGAAATTTGCTGTTTAGATTATCAGATTAACTTTAAATGTTTATCACATGGAATTAGCAGAAAAAATATGTGCCTAATTTTTATTAATATTATGGTACAGTAAAACTTTGATTAATGCTCTGATATGAGTGAGGGGATGTTCATTTAAGACGGCTATCTAACTACATAAAAGTAAGTTTTCTTAGCCAATGTTATACGTTTTTTATGATGTTTGAACCTGAATTATCTGCAACCTTGAGAGGTGAAGTGAGCCAACTAGTATTTTTTATTGGACTTTTAATTTTAAGAACATTATTTTTTTTTTTTTTAATTTTCATAGATTACATATTTTTATTTTACAGAGATAACACTATTGCAATATGTATTGACTGAGGTTACTTCACTTTTACGATACTTTAAGACGTGTAGAATATTACAACGCATCTAACTTTTTTCTTAAATACCACTTGGGTCACTTCACCTCTAATGGAACCATATAAACCAGGGCTGTGGAGTTGGTAAGAATTAAGACGACTCCGATCATAGCTTAAAACACTTCAATTACTTTTTAGTCTTAGTAGCACGCAGTGGCTCCGTTTTTGACCCTAGCATTATGAATACCTTTTTTTTTTTAAAAAGGATTCGCAGTTATTAGTTTTTTTCGAGCACAACTGAATCCACAACTCCGACTCCAACTCTGTCTCGACAACCCTGATGTACACTATTTTTTTTATTTTGTCTTTGTGTTTTTTAGTTTTGCTTTCTTATACCATATTGCTCACATATAGGAAACACAGACACACATTGTCCGTGATATTGAAATTCAACAGTAGTGATATTTGAAAAAATAAGCACACACGTATTCTGTAAAAATTTACTCAAAATTACCAGGTTGATGGAATAAATAAATTGTTAACCAGGGTTCAAAGGTATTCAAATAAAACTGCCATTAAGAAAACTAATAGTTCATTTTCAGAGAAGCTTTTACACACTTCTATTACATGATAAATACTATGAAATGCTAATGCCACTTGCCAACAATCAATCAATGCACACTATGCACCCACACACACACAGAGAGAGAGAGAGATTGTCTGTCTTTGTGTTACTGTCTGTGTCTCTGTGGATGTGTTTTCACTGCATTACAGATAGAAATATAAATAAACAATGTATTATTGTGGTACCAAAAATAGCAATTGGTAATCGTGACTTTCAAAGGAATATTTCATTCCACATTAAATAAAAATATACAACAGAAATAAAAAAATTATAGCCGATGTTGAGTTTTGTACAATAAAAAATAATATTTACACTAGTACAACACTTAGAAAATTACAACGCATTATTTTAATAATATATTTGTTACTGTCAATACTGGCATAGTAAAATTGAAGGTAAGATTATATTTTTTTTATATACAAGTAACAACATTTACGCATAATGTAAAGTCTAATAGATTGTTTTCAATTTATCTATTTGACAGAAGAAGATAAAACAACGTAACTAACGTAGAAATTTAACATTGAAAATGAAAACAATACACAATCAGTATGAATTAAAATAAATTCTGAAATGTTAACAACAAAATAAATATATTTTTGTACAGCACTGTATAATAATAAAATGAGTATTATATATATATGTTATATACAGTAGATAAAATTAAAAATGTTTTATGGTTTATGAGAAAAATTCTGTATGTTATTAAATACATGTTTAATATAGGCTTAATACTCATGTGAGGTGCCGAATTTAGATTATTTAAAAAAAAATTACATATTAATAATCCCCCACTTATTTGAAAATCACTTGAAAAACGTAATTCATTTTATAATTAATTAAATTGGACTTTTTTTGGGTAGAACTCCAAAATTATAAAGAATCTTTTTATTTAGTAGTATAGATTTTATTTAATATTCTGTGCCACCGCTGCAAAGCGGTTCACAAGATCCCACTGTGATTTTTGAGCCATGGTAATATTGGAATATGGTTCCTAATTGATGCGGCGACCAGATTATCTTTTAGTCAGCATTATTGGATAGCTTTGTAATAAACTTACATACGCTTGCCAGGAACCTTGATCCAATTATTATTATTTTTTAATTGTATGTTATGTATACCCAACATGTCTTTCACTAAGATGAATATAATTATGAAATGAATTAATCGTTTATGATATCAAAGTCAAAAATTTCGAATCATATAACTTATTTTTGAATATTAGTAGTAAAATGTATCTTTTGATCAATACAAAAAACATTATAAGACCTCAAAATGGTTATTTTTACATGATAGTAGCATAAAATAATATGATTTGTTCATTAAAAAAATTAAATAATTACAAAGCCTTTGTCTCACAATATCAAATGACTTGAATATATCATGCGGCAGTGGCTTTATACACAAGTTAGTTACGATTAAATAAGTTGATAACGTCAAATAATTAAATAAATATTATTCCTTAATTAGTCTATCTAGCAGTTAGAGATAATTTATTTAGCTCTACCGTTTTTTCATATTTGGAACTATCGTGCTTTCATTTTTACATACCCTATAATATAACACGCCACTTCCTGTTCTAGGTAATCAAATGATAATGTCATTTTTAAATCTTTCTCTTAAAAATTACAATAATATAATAACAGATGTCAGATTAGATGAGGCTCTAAAAATATTTAGAGCAGCTTAATAAGCCAATACTTGTGATGATTTTTTCCAGGTCTTCATGAATTTCGAGTGGGAATAGAGTATTTCCCTGAAAATAAAAAAGATACACGATAAGTATACATATATGGAATTATAGAGGTCACAACTAGGGTATCCAATCCCGGAGCCTTTTTCCAATCCTGGGATTGGGATTAGCTCACCGAGGAATTCTAAATCCTCAATTCGCTATACTATTCTACCAGATTTTTTTTTAGCTCTTGCAATTCCAAAATCGTATAAATTTTCAGAATTTGCGCGAAATTTCTCAATCCCGAAATCCCAGGATCGCGACCATGTCAATCCCGGGGTTTCGGGATCAGAAAATTGAACGGGATTGGATGCTCTAGTCACAACTGAGAAATATGTTTACATTAAAAAAATTATAGGTGTAAAATACTTACAATAATTGATTTATGTACAGTTTATTTATGTTTATTAGTGACGACTGATGGTACTTTAACAAGTCCTAAATGTTCGTGTTGCACAATAAGCAATGATTTTTTTCTTCTAGAATAGCAAAAAGAGGTATACATAAAATTTTCAATATGTATTTTTATAATAACTCTTTGTTGTTGTTATAATCTCAGCAAATATATTTATTTATGATTTAATATAATATATGATATATTTTTAGCTTCTGAACAATGACAAATTTTTGAATTATCTGTGTTTTGAATTGATAATTCAGTCGAACTCGGTTATTATGATCACGGAAATAGCGAGATCTCGGATGTAATGAGTAAACATTCGTTGAAATTTTAGTTTATGGTTTACTCCATACATTTATTCACTTTTATAACGAGCTACTTCTCGGGCATACCGAGCAAAAATATCGTCAAAAGTCTAAACCAGTAACGACGATCTCCAGAGCTCATGATATATTCGACGAACTATTCAGAGTTCATTCGAGACCACTCAAGAGTCTTTCAATGGGTTGAGTGCTTTGAGGGATAATTTAAGAACAATGATAGTGAAAACAAGCATCAATTTTATAAGAAAAGTCGATTGACAGAAAAATGTAATATGTGTGTAACGGGTGTATAAATAAATTCTTTTGTTTGAATTGTGACTTTTTTGTGTTATGTGACCGCTCCAGATACTTCATGTCTTGGGTATGTTTGTAAGCATTGAAAAATACCTATTCTCTGATATAACGAGTAATGTTTATAACGAACAAATTCAGTGGGTCCCATCTTTCTCGTAATAATCAAGTTCGACTGTATTATTAAGACATGCATCGTTAGGAAATAAATTAATCTAAGCCTAACCTAATCTTTGTAGTTAGCAACAGCCACATGTACTTCATTTTACAAATACACAATATATCATACATTACGTGCAGGCAGGGGTACAGAAAGGCCTCAATTTTAAAGGGGCTCACAAGCTTTTTTTTGTTGGAAATTTCTAATAATCTAATTAAAAACATCTTGTTTATTTAGATATTTTCTGCCTTACAACATAAATTTTTAAATTAGAAACATAAAATTCTAGAGAGACCTGGATAATGTTTAACTCGATGGCTGCCACAGACGATATATCTCATAAAAATTTTCGTGCTCAACACGCCAGAGACGAGTTATCTCGTCAATAACTAATTAAATTAATAGTTGCAAATTATAGCCGACATGCTAGGTAATTACTATTAATTATCTACAGCAGCTAAAAAGTTAATAAATTAATGTCGATCAATGTCTATGGCAATCAGTTTCAATCAGTCAAAATTTAATGTATACCTAGTTAGAAATATAAAAAAAAAATCACCTTATCTATAAGAACCATATTCGTTGGTAGGGGCCGGTTCTTGCCGGAATGGATTGGTTGGCTGAGCTGCAGCCGCGCCGGGTACATTAAGGCTAGGCCCGGCTGGTTGTGACCTGGTGGAACCGTATTCTTGATTACCCATATCCGATATGCGACTTGATGATAGGGCGCGGGGTAAGGGATTGCTAGGAACTCCGTGCGGGGCCAGGTGAGCGGTTTCTTCAGCGACCTGTAATCGTCAAACACATATAATATTTTATTTGTAAAAATTTACGGAGAAATATTTTAATTTGTGACCTGCCTATGGCAAAACTGTCTATGAACTAGTGGTTATGACAGATATTATCTATTAACTGTTATTAAAACCATTTTAGAATTAGCACCTGTAATCATTTATCACGCAGATGTCGCCAAACTAGAACTTTTATTTTATATGGTAGTAATAATTGCCTAACTTGTCAATAAATTATTGTTAGTATTTTGTTAGATTTCTTCTGATGTATGCATTTTTTCAAATCATTCTTTCAAAACAAACTTACTCATTTTTTTTTATAAAAATACCACTGATTAGTATTTATTTTTTTACTATCTTACCTGATGAGGGTCCTCACTGACTGGCAGATCAGAGACGAATCCTGTATCTTTGCGGTAGAAGTTGATGAAGATGAAGCCAGCTAGTACCATGATGCAAATGATTCCATAGCCTCGGAAAGTGGCAGTCGTTCCAAAATAGCTCACAAATATTCCACCTAACAATATAGAGAAGGTTAAAGCATATTTCAAAAATAAGATTCATTATTTCAATATGAAATGTTATTCACTAAAAGAAAGTTTCATCCCACAAACCATATACAGTGGAACCTCTCATAACGAGCACCTCTTATAACGAGTAATTCGCATAACGAGCAAAACAGATTGTGAAAAAAATGCTCCCTTAACGAGCGAAATTTCACATAGCGAGCGACGCAGAGTTTTGGAAAGATCATTTTCACATCGTTGCTTGCCTCAAGATGATTGAGAAGGCGTGGGAAGGGGTTACCAAGAGAACCCTTATTTCAGCTTGGAAGAAGCTTTGCCAAGGAGCGTTGTCGAATGTGATTTTGAGGAGTTTGAAACAGTACCTGTAGAGTCGACAGTCAACGAGATTGTATCTTTGGCCAATACCATGGGACTGGAGGTGGATAACAACGATATTGATGAGCTTGTGAAAGAGTACAGTCAATAGCTGACTACCGAAAAGCTTATGGAGTTGCATTTTTTTTCACAGTAAGAAGTTATGGAGGAGAGTTTATTAGTGGAGGAGGAGGAAGTAGCAGAGCGAAAAGCTGAACACATGTGAAATTGTTTTATTGTACCCTCCTTAATAAGAAGGTAGTTATGCATTTTACCAATTTATTCAATCAATAATAATGCTGTCACATTTTCACCAAATTTTGAAGCGTCGACAAAAACAAATGTCTGCTAAGCAAAAAAGGAATTAATTATTTGTCATAAATAATAAACTAGTCGATTTTTTTATTGTTTTTTGCAAATTGAAATCGCATTCCAGTTTGTTACGCTTCTTAAAAGTTTATTTAAGTATGTAATTTTAGTTGAATACACGCTAAAAATATAAAAATTGTTTTTTTTTCAGCACGGAACGCATTATTGTATTTCACATTGTTTTATATGGTAAAAATTGTTTCGCATAACGAGTATTTCACGTAACGAGTAAGATTCTGGAACGAGTTAAACTCGTTATAAGAGGTTCCACTGTATTAAGATTACCATTAAAATATATATGAAGATTAAAGTTGTTTGCGACACAAAAATATATATCTATACATAACTGGTTGGTATTAAAACAAAATGAAATACAATTGTTTTATTCTAATCTCAAGCTTTTTATAGAGATCAGGCAAAAGCTGAGAATGCTCATTGCAAGTATTCTCAACTGATGAAAAAAATTGTCAAAGTGTGGTTATTATATAAACTGATGAAAAATAAATCTTCATCACAAATTAAATAAAGTTAAAAAAGACACAATACCAAGGCACTCAGAAAGTTATGCTCATAGAGAAAGCTGAAAAAATCTTACCGAACACAGCACCGCACCCACGTCCCAGTCCATGATGTATACCCTGTAGCACTCCTTGAGCTGATGCTCTCAGCCCCGGTGGAGTGCAATGTGCGATATATGAGCAGCAAGCTGCCCACACAGCAGCATGAGTGACTCCTTGGATGAACTCGAAGGGGAGCACCCACCAAGGATTGCGGAGCCAAGAGATGTAGAGGAATCGAAGAATGTTGCCAACCAAACCGATGCAGAGAACCTGAATGATAATGAATTATATTTTGGTTTTACTGGGCAATTATTTTAGTCAATCTAAGAGTTTCTAAAGACTTATTATTTTTTTAGTTTTAGTTGAAGGCTTTATTACTATATTTTCTTTTTATTTGCATTTATATATTTAAATAGGTCTCCAATTCTTAGCGTTATATAAACATTTAGTATTTTTGAGCTACTTTGTTAGCCTAAGGTTTATTTGAACAAAACATTTCTTAATCCAAATCAGTTTCTGCGTGTTTTTATTCCTAATTAATGAGGAGATATTTTTATTGTTCTAAAATGATTCCAGATAAAAAAAAATGATTACTTTCCATTTCTAAGACACAGATTTAAAAACTAGTCATAGCTTACCTTTACATGGCCCATTTGCGTGATCAGCTTAAAACTGAAGAAATAAGCAAAGATTTCAGAGATGTGATTGATGACAGACGCGACACCGAAGAGAGTTGGTGAACCTCCATAATCTTGGAGATGCCAGAAGAGGAAGGTAAATATCAGACCGATTCCAAAGCCCATGAACCAAGCGACGAACAGGAAGCTGGCACACTTCAAGTTTTTGAACTGTTTTAGGACTGTCACCCATTCAGGCATCTCGCGAGTTGTTTGCGCGAACATCTTCGTCTGAAATTGTATAAACGATAAAAATTTCAGAATGGAAACAATTTCCATGTAGTATTTTCATACACAACAAAGTCATAACAAGGATCATAACCTGAGCAATAGGTTTGGCATCAGTTTGACCCACAGCTGAAGTGTCAAGTCCTGGCAGATTGAGCTGGGCAGCGAGCTGGCTCTGCAATCGCTCTTCTTCAGTTGGCGGAGAACGAGCGGCTTGTATTTCCACATCCACGGAAGGATAGTCATACTTGAAGGTGATCTGTAAACACCACATTGTTTTATTAATAACACTGATAAGTAGAAAATGCTCCGAAGTTCGATGCCTATGATAAGAAGGGCTAAATAATCGCACATTACGAAGTCTTTGATTTAATTGGTTTCAATAGTAACTAACCAGTAAGAAATTAAATTATCCCCAAATTATAATTCAAGATGTAATCAGATTAGCTTATTTAACCCCGTATTCGTCACAATAAATATTTACATATCGACCGTGGAAAGGAAAAAGGACGTAACCCACAGTTTTTCCAAAACAGGTTTTTTTCGATGATCACAATGTATCAAACTTGATACACGTTCTATCAAAAGGATGCAAGCTGCAAATGCCGAATTAGTATCGAAATTTAGCTTTTATGTTTGAAAAAGATGACCTTGCAAAAAATTAAAGCCAAGAAAAAAGACTGAAATAAAGGTTTTTCCTGGATAATTTCTTTAATTAATATTAGGTTATGTCAACTTAACACCATTTTAAAAGTCTCCGTGCACTTTAAGGTTGTGTATAATTCATAATTTGCATATGGCCTAAAATCATCAAAACACGTTTTTTGCGCCTCCTGTAAAATTTGATATGTGTGAGTTACGTCCTTTTTCCTTTCCACAGTCGATATAATGTAAAATTAAACCATTATTTTACGATGGCGATTCTGTGATAATATTTCTTTGTATTTTAGTAAACTTTCTAATTGATGATAATGTATTTATTTCGTAATTATTTTGAGTGTAACAGAAATGCGACGGTCTTGGAAATATTTTCCATTATTTTGATTTGATTTTTAAAGATTTTTGATAAACAACATACAGGCTGTCCAGATAAAACACCTAACTTATTTACACAGAGCAGGTAAAGACTTTAAATATTATAAAAATATCATTGAAGGCAGCTCTCTACTGTAATTGGAATATTTTAATATTTTATCCTTTAAGTGCACTATTGTAAAATTGAACCCCGGAAATGTTGCCAGGAAATTGCCGAGTGCAAGACGTTAAAGAAAAGAATTTTCTTACCTGTGTAGCAGTTATGAGTGCAGCCCCCATCAGTACCGAAAATGTAGCAAAACAAATGGTATAATTCTTCTCCTGCTTTTCAGGTCCGCATGGATGGTCAGGAAACGCGGTCGAATGGTCGAGAGCAATACCAACGAAGAACATAGCCAAGCCCCACCCAAGGGAACCGAACATTCTCTGATGTCCATAACGATCGGCGTCTTCGCCAAGCAATGTTATGACTGCAGAGTCGGCCAATGTTATAGCGGGCGCGCTAAAGAACTCCCCTATAATGACCAGCAAAAGAAGCAGAAGGAACGCTTTCTGTATGTCCTGAGTTCGGTAGACGATGGATGAGAATATTGGGGAAACCCAGCCCTTGTGGTCAGCGTCTTTGTAGTTGGATGCGTACCTCACATCGACAGGGGACTGGCCTGCGATGGCGTGAGGCTTGACGGAGCGGGTGGATCGAGATAATATTCTGAAAATTGAAAATGTTATCTCAGAAAATTGTATCTTTGAAAAGTATTTGTGATAGATACATATTACAAATGAATGGTATGCATTTGTTATGTAACGCATAGTTTAGGATACGGAACGAATATGACAATAATTTTCCTTACAAATTCTGTTTTTTGTGCTTTGTTTCTGTAACACCAGAACTGGGCTAGAGGGGGCTCGGAGGGGTTCTCGCAAGCCCCTTGCTAAATTTTACTAAGACTGGCAAGCCCCTGTTAATTTAACCTTTTAGCTGCCGTAGAAAAAAGTACGTAATTACCTAGCACGCCGGTTATTATTTGCAATTTTTAATTTAATTAGCTATTGACGAGTTAACTGGTGTGTTGAGCACGAAATTTTTTAAGAGATATCTCGTCTGTGGCAGCCATCGAGTTGTTAACGTATTGGTAGCCTACCGCTGAGTGTGCTTCTTTATCCAGATAATAGAGATCATACTGCATATTTTGTTTATTTGATAGCCGAATCGCTCAAAACTGCCGATGTCTTTAAATATATAATTTTGAGCTTAACCGCATATTAAAAACAAATATGCGAAGATTCTTTAACTTTTTCATACAGACAAATATAGCATATAGTTTCAGTTTTGAGGACTGTTCGGGTGGTGAATAGATTGCCTAGAGAAGACGTTTTCAGCATTGTGTATTATGTACTGTATTTTAATTATATTTGTCGAGTGCATGGCGAATTTGTGTCAGCAGTGGCGGGTTATCCTATAAGCGCATGAGGCGCGCGGTTAGGGCCTCCAAATCTGAGGGGCCTTAAAAATAGGTTAAATTATAAAACCAATATACTCTTTGATCAGATTTTAATATACATACACTGTTCTACTTGAAGTTTTTTGACGTTCTTATGTTATTAGAAAAACTGGGTCTCCAAATTTTATTGCGCCTAGGGCCTCTTGTATGCTTAATCCACCACTGGGTGTCAGCTGTCATGCTGTGTACTGTCCTTTTTATTTGAAGCAATAAACAATTAATCAATAATAATATTGAGCATTATTACCTATTATTTTGGCAATGTAACTGCTTAGATGTCGTACATATTTCACTAAGCGATTATGTTTATTTTTGATTCTACATACTGATACGATTATGTTTGAATTCTACAAAGGTATAAAAAAAATTAAAACTTCCATAATATGAGTAAATCTTACACAAAATAAAAATATTATCAAGCATCAGTGCTCACGCAATATTCAATATTGGTATGTATACAAATTGTGCACTGGTGATCGCGCGGAATTCAAGTGGTTAATTACAGAACAACTGTCAAAAGGTTATCATTTACTCACGGTGCTTGAACTGCATCCTTGCTGTCAATCAGGTAGAGTGGAAAGTTGTCTGGTATGGATCTCTTTCTAAGCACTTGGGGAAGGATTTCAGGATTTCGGAGCTCATAGTCGGTGGCATTCAGCTTGGTCAGACAACTGGTGGCCGGAGGCTGGATGAAACCGAGTGGTAAAGTGAACACTATCCACGCCGAAAGCGATGCGAGTAGAAGAAGTTTTCCCTTTTGCCACCTGTTTAAAAAAGATAACGATTAAATCACCGTCGTTATTGCAAAAAAAAAGTCAAATCAGAAATAATACTATGAATAAATCGATGCTGAACGCTTTGTTTTGCGCACAGCTGCACATAATTAAATATTTTTTGATTCAGATAACATAAAAATGGCTATTAAGAATACATTGAATTATATTATAATTGTAAGATTCAATTTCATTATACATTTTTCATTCTTTGATATGGCAGAAAAAATAATAATGCATTTAGTTGCACAATAATTATAATTGTTAAAACCATTCAAACATCATGCACTCTTTTTGTGTATGCATAGTTTTAATTTTAAACACATTTGAAGAAATCAAGTGAAATTATACCAATTTAATATTAATATAATCAATACGACTATATAGTGTGTTTCCCAAGACAAATTTTTCAATTATATTTTCATTTTTTTGATAAATTAATCGATCATTAATTATGTATTCTTATGTTTATACATATGTACATAATTCATTGTTGTATGTTATTAATAACTGATTTATAAAAACCGGGAAAAACACACATATGATAATATTCAGGAGCTTTGTTTGTTGCAAGATACAGGTTGCTGAAATGTAGGAAAGTGACTATTAAAGCCTTATTTTCATTAAAAGCTTAACAGAACAAAACATTTCGATTTATATTCACAATCGTATTATTTTATAATACGATTTTTAGTGGTGTGGGAACTTTTTCATTTGCATAACAAGAGGCTTTTGTTTTGAGTAGGGTTGTCAGACATAAAAATATGACATATGTAGAATAGTGTAGGGGTGACAAACAATAACACGAGCAGAGGAAAAAAAGTATTTCAATAATGAATTACTTAAAGAACAAATATTTCAACATTTTAACTTTGTTTTAGGAATGGGTCGCCTGCTGTGGCCCAGTTAGATAGAGCTTGCTTGCTTGTATTTTGTAGTTTTCCATGAGTTTTGTCGCTAACGACCCGGGTTTTGCCTTTCGGCATCTCCAGGCTTTTTAAGTGCACGAATGTACTTTAACTCACGCGTAGTAAACAGGTTGTATTGTTTAAATACACAAATAAAAGTAGATCGTTCGAAAGGCGAAACCCGGGTCGTTAGCGACAAAATTCATGGAAAAAGTTCAAACAATTCAAATTTGATATTTTAGTTCCATCAAGCACGTTCAGTCGAAATTATAAATTTAATAAAAGAATATAATAATGTACAGAATAAGGGATATTTAATAAATTATAAAATTGAAGATATTTAATGCTTATGGAATCTATTTGGCAACCCTTATTTGGGGACACGTACGCGAGCTTATTGCCGGGAAAAAAGGTATAAATCCACTCCGTTAGATAACAAATTAAGCTGAAAATTCATATCCTTGAGTTGGGCGATGCTGTACGAGAAATCCAAAACAAGTAGGTTGGAATTAACTTGGCAGGTACCGTTCAGATGTAAACGGATATCTGGAGCATTAACAGTGTCGAGGAAAAGACGTTTCATGTAATTATGGGTTTCCTATTGTACGAAGAAAACAATCCAACGATTGTCTAAATTTAGCAATTCACGATTTTGTTATCATGTGTTGTCATCGCCCTTTGTGATATAATTGGTGAGAGCGTTGCCTTATCGATTTGGCTAGTCTAGGCACAAGGCCCAGTAAGGTCAACATGAAATTTAAATTTGAGATGTAAGATATTGGTGTGTTATATCTCATATAGCCAAAATAACGATTGTTATTATTTGTTTTACAATATTTTTTGAATTGAATAAACTGCTATTTTAAACTTTTTTTCCCCTGTTTAACTATATCTGGGGTCTGCAAAGCGGACTCTTAGTTTCCTGACTAAAGTTCTTGCTGGGTGGTGTTTTCGCATGTAAGCTGGCTACATAATGACATTTTTAAAGATTATGTCAGTATTATAATGATATGGAGCTCAAGCCATGGGTGGGCTGGAAAGGGCTCGCGCGATCCCCTTGTTAAATTTTACGAAAACCGGCGAGCCCCTTGCTAATTTTAGAAAAAAAATATTCTCAGATCAAATTAGACATAACTGCAATTTCTAGCATACTTATTATCTACGATAGTTTCGGTATACACAGTGGTAAATTTTTAGCCATTTATATTGGTTAGTTTAAGGTAAATTGCATATTGTTACATAGTTACATAGTAGTTAAGTACATAGTAGTAGTTAAGTACATAGTAGTTAAGTAAAAATACGGGCAGTTTTATAAACTGATCTTTCAATCGATTTATGAATTTGTGTTCAAAGGCATGGATGTATATGATGTCTTGAATTCCCCCCTCCCATCCATCCTATCCTATGAATGGGGCGTATCGAGAGCGATTAGCTAACTACTAGTCCTGTCCTAGCCCTATCTTTCTATTCCTACTCTCTTTGGAAAAAGAGAGGTTGAGCAACTGATTATCAAGCAGTTCTCGTAGAAACACTTGAGATAAACTCCATCAAAAGTCCATATGCTCCACATTGGGAGCGGACGTGGTAAAAAAACCAATCGATTGCTTATTTAAGTATTGCATATAATTGCATAGAAGTGTTAAAAAAATACTCCTTTCCTGGAACACTAAGAATTGCTTGGAGATTAAGCGAGCCCCTTGTTAATGTATTGTCAGCCCACCGCTGGCTCAAGTTATACCTAAATGAAATATTTTCTTGATAAAATTAGCAAACTGTATCAGCAACAGTGAATCGCATTGATTTATAGTCAAAGTCAATCTTTATTTTCAATATTTGTATTCAAATCCGAGTAAGTAACATGTAACCCAAAATATTATTTTAAGATAACTGAATACGGCAGAGCATTGATAATTGGAAGGTCGTAGACGATCGTATTGATGGGGTCTATTTCGGGCCTTGTGCCCATTGAATTCGGATAATTGAATTAACACCGGCATATTTGATAACGATAATGTAATAATATTCCCATTTCGCGAAGTATAATAACTCATTTACATAATTATAATCATAATCACGACAGATGGATAAAAACAATAGCGTTTATAAGCTTAGCAATAATTAATCCCTCTAATATTCAAGACCTTTCTACATCACCAACACCACCATTATCATCGTCACTAATGCACACAAATCGAAATTACAGCATTAAGAAGAGGATCAGATGCCAAGGCAACGTTAAATTGGAAGAACATTCAATACACTAAACATTTGTGTATTCGAATTTTTATTTAAAAAAATGAACATTATTAAAAGCTCATCAATATGAATTTAAATTTAATTTTCGACTAATTAATCCACTTAAACAAATATTCAATTTTAAAACCATGCCCAACTGTTTGATACACTTTAATTTTTTGAAGAGAGTTAGGTTAGAATAATATGGCTAGCGAATGACCAGTGCTTAGCTAATCGATTGTTATATTGATTCAGTCTCAACTTTTATCACTCTAATTTCGCTAGTATTTGTTTTTAATGTTTTGTATTTTTTTTTTACCATACATTTTAAAAGCTGTTATGAAAAGTCTTTTAGTTTTATTACAAAGCTTTTAGACAAAAGCGCCGGAACCAGGGAAAATAAAAATTGTTTAATTAGTCATTTTTTTAAATTGTTTATCGATTGAAGCAATCTCACAATAATCAGTGTAATTTGAGATTAAATCCGTAGCAATTGTTATATTAGTAGTAACCAACAGCTTTTAACCCGTAGTATCCAAAGCTTCTGCGTAGATTTATATCTGAGTTTTCAAATGGAATATCTGGAGTATCCAAGAAACCCACCGAAAAATATTGAATTATATATTATATTTTTTTTTCATGTAAAATATAATATGTAAAAAAACGTTTTCTTATTTTTAATTTGGTTTTATCGTAGGCGTTTATGTCGTGGCGCATTCGCTTTTGATTCCAGCGCTTTTGTCGGGATACCTATTGTTGCAATAAAAATGTAACGACATTCTTTAGACGTATAACTTTGTCTGAAAATAAAATAATATAAAGAAACAAAAAAGTCGTAGAAATAGAAGCAATATGATTATTGTATTGTTCTTACCTATCTGCCAAGCTCCCCCAAAATGGCGCCGAGAGGAATTCGACAAATGGCCTCGTGCCAATTAACAGGCCGCACTGGCCGGCGTTCATGCCCATCTGCTTAAAATATACGCCCATCAGTGGAAAGAGAGAGCCGAACGCAGAGTAGAAGAAGAAATAAAACGTCTTGACGGTCAGGAGTTCCTGATCTACCGCTCCAAACAGCAGCTCGATGACGTCAGAGCGACCCCTGATTTTGTGGGTTGCTTCCTTTGGCTGCCCATACCTGAAGGAGAAAATAATACAATAATGGCTGCTACTTAAAATGTTTTATCTACAGATTCAGATATCCAAATCTGCACCCTTTTTTTGGTCACGGAATTTTGAGATTTACATTTATTTCGAGATCCAGGCTTCTGAGATCCAGGGGTTGATCACTTACTAAAAAAATCTGGGAAAAAAGTGACGAATTTTCATCTAAAAAAATTACGTCTGCCAGTGACTAAGTACTATGATGTACTTGCCCTGCTAAGCATTTTTTTTGATTTAACATATTTAAAGTTTTTCCCGGGATTGATACTAAAAAGGGATTAGTAGATCGCCAAATTGATCGGGATCTCGAGATTTTGAGGACCCTGATCCCGGGATTGAAAGTTCTACCACGGATACCATAGTAACCGCCGTTGCCCTACACAGCGTCTGACATAATATGGACTATGATTGGGCTTGCTGTTCGTTTTCATGTAAAGCAGTAGTCCTAGAACTATGATTAAAATTTTGCCACTGTCTAGTGCTAACCATACGCGTAAACTTTTAAAACAAAAAGTATTTTGTTCGAGAATGATATTAAATATCCTTCATTTTTCTCCCCATTGCGTGAAAGGAAAAAATGTTAAAAGCTTAAATGCTTAAGAGATTTCTTTAAATCCAAGCATTGCAATGGCAAGCAAGAATTATTGATCAATATTAATAATAAACCATTTAAATAATATTTTCGGCTTCTACCAGCAATGCCACGACTGAATAAAAAAGATTTTTCGATAGCTCAAACACTTCCTTAGTGTTTGTTTATCTTTTGTTTTATAAAATCAAACACAAAAATGAATTTTTTTTACTGTGATACTTCTCTTCATATTTTAAAAATATATTAGTATGTTGCATACTGATATATGTGTTATGAATGTACAACTCTTTTTATTTTTTTATATGTTAAAAAACGTTGTACCCAATAATATACCAATAGATATAAATTGTTGAATAAATATACAAATTTCCGCATGTATTTCACATACCCACGAAGTTGTTGATGCAATCAAAATTTAACGATAGGAAAGTTTACACAGCTTATAATATAAAATCGATTTAACATTATTATTTGGAGCTAAGGATTATCGGGCAAATCCAGGCAAAAGGCTATTGATTACTCAAGGTTAACATTATTATATGGGAGTTTATTGTTATACGTTTTTGGTTTGTTGACAATGTTAGGTCAGTAATTTTCTAGTACGATAGTAATTATAAGAAGAAGATTTGCGGGTCAAATATCAATGTTATATAAAAATACAATGTTCGATATTAATCAATCGTTCTTGCTAAAGGCCGCCGGATTTATTAATTGATTCTCAAAACCTGTTGGATGATGAAAAATAAAAGTCATTTTCTTCGTTGCTCTGGAAAAAAATCTCTTTGAAAATATAAATCAATATTTACATTGATACAATATCAAATTTCTTATAGTTTATATTGAGCAATGAATGAATGTGAATCGTGATTATAATAATGTGTTATTTTCAATTTAAAGTATCAATATTATTTTTGATATTCGAGACATAATTAAAATTTTAATTTCAATGAATAATAATTGTTTTCTTGTTGTAGCTATATCTGGGACAATTTATTTGACAGTTTAGACACACTTTATAACTGTCGAATTTATAATTTATATATCTCAATCGAACCGCATGCCACATGTTTACCTCAGCTCTCGTTCCCTCATTTGTTTCAGATTTACATATTATTATATAATATCAACTGGCAATATACTGAAATGATTTTGAAAGTGATATAACGAGTCTCAACGAATTTCAGAATTGTATTTATTTTATGTCCTTATTATGTTCAAATAAAATACAGAAAAAAATCAAGTGAAACACTGTGGAGAGGAAGATTGCGTAAAACAAATTTTCTAGACAACATTCCTTTTCCTTTGACTGTATAAAGATTGACGACGCATCACGTTATTATCTATCTGGATTTCGACAAATTTAATGTTATGCGAAGCGAAAGAAATATCTAAGCAAACCCATTTCAAAATACCTTCAGAAAATTGTTATGTGAGAGTATGGCAAAATGTGGTTATGACACAAATAACTGAATATTTTCCGAGTCGAAGTGGAATATAAACCAAAGAATTCAATGAAGGTCTTTATAATCATTTTTTTATTCAAATTACGAATGTAGATTCGCCTTTGCCAAATTAATTTCATTGCATTTGTGTTTACTATTATTTTTTATCCATGTCCACTCTCAATGTAGAGCATATGGCTTCTTAACGGAGGTATCTGTAACGGAGGTGCTTGTTACTCAGCCGCTCAACCTGTATTTTTCAAAGAGAGTAGTAATAATATAAGGAAAAGGCTAGAACAGAGCTAGTGATCAACTAATCGCTCTCGCTACGCCCAGTTGTTGGAGGATCGGACGGGTAGAAGCGAACTTTATCTATTTATTTTAGCCTATCTCTACTAAAGAGAGGTTGAGCGAATGAGTATCAAAGAGTTCTCGTAGAAAAACTTCTGTTGAGATATCCCCATAAGAAGGCCATATGCTGTACACTGTGAGCGAACATGGATTAAAAAAAAATAGCATAATAATAAACAACTTATTAAATTTTTCATGATTTTTTCTATTTTCAATGATATTAATAAAATTATACAGAATATTTCATCGGATTTTTATGCAAATTCAGTTCTCATAAGAATATTAATTATAAAAAAGGTATTTAGTATTATATGTTTAACAAATTAAATATCCAGAAATTGATTCGAAATCTCATTGCTTATTTTGTTCATATATTAAAAACTTTCTAAATGTCTAAAAATATCGTTATTGTGAAGTGAGCTTAGTAAATAAATATACACAGCAATAGTATTTTCTTCCTAAAATAAACATATGAAATCCACCAAAACATCAAGTTAAGACGTAATTGTAGGGTAGGTACTTAAAAGTTAAATAGAAAGGTTTTAACATTTTACGACTTGGGTCACTTCATTTCTCAGGGTCGCAAGTATAACGCTGTACCTATAAATACGCCACCGAAGAGGGGCTTAAATAATATTGTGATAAAGGATGAATCGAAGATTACTTAACGTGTCAAGGACGTATGGTAACGAACGATATATCAATATCGACTGTGGAAAGGAAAAAAGACGTAACCCACACATGTCAAATTTTACAGGAGGCGCAAAAAACGTGTTTTGATGTTTTTGGGTCATATGTGAATTATGAATTATACACAACATTGAAGTGCACGGAGACTTCTAAACTGGTGTTTAATTGACATAATCTAATATTAATTAAAGAAATTGTCTAGGAAAAACCATTATTTCAGTATTTTTTCTTGGTTTTAATTTTTTACAAGGTCAACTTTTTTCAAACTTTAAAGCTTAATTTAGATACTAGTTCAGCATTTGCAGCTTGCATCCTTTTGATAGAATGTGTATCAAGTTTGATACATTGTGATTATCGAATAAATTTTGTTTTGAAAAACTGTGGGTTACGTACTTTTTCTTTTCCACAGTCGATATGAACAAAATAAATAAAATTAATAACAAAGTTGTTCCACTTGTTGAATACAGTGTCAATGAAGCAGCAAGTGGAATAACAATGTTCTTAAAACGAATATAATTTTTGTTTATTTTTGTTCATGGGCTGTAATCATTGGTAATTTATTTATTAATTAATATTTTTTTCTATCATAGTCATGTCTACATTTAAAAAAATAAATGAAAGCTACATAATTTACAAAGAACGTTTTTAAATTAATATATTAATTTTGTGACAATTAGGGAAGGGGAGCATTTTACGACGTCAAATGTCAGCCAAAAAACGCTTTTCATTATTTTGTAACTTTACAAAGTAGGTGCCAATTTAAAACATAATGTTCATATTTGAAAATTGGCTGTGTACTGTATGTTTATACTTCTTGTGGTGATGCTAAAATTATTAGGTACTATCTTTAAAAAAAACGTAAAGAAAGGATAATTTTATGTATGTAGTTAGCGTTAAACTTCACTGGTGATTAACCTTCGAGTACCTATATCTTGAAAAATCACACGGGTTCCGGAGCGGGGTACAATTGTACCCCCCAGATTTTTTCTCATTTAACGAAGTAAAAATTAAAATAATAAATGTCAGCAGTTCGAATGTTGATTTTGAGCATGCCCTGTCAAAATTAAGAGACAATTTGTCTTTTTGAATCATCCATATCATATTGCGTTGACGATACGTCAGGCGTATAGAAGCGGCGAGAGCAGACTGAACTAATCGTAAAGCGACGTCGTTCTCCCGGCGCGGGCGCAGGGTACGATGACATCAGGTGTGTAGAGTTTGCGCTCGGCACACGCACACACTCAAACGCAACGTGTATATGTGACCCAAATACCATTTGTTAACGAAAAACGTGAATATCTATTTTATTTTCTACAATTTTTCAGATTTTTTTTTTGCATTGTATTCAGTAGGATATGTTTGTAGATTACAATAAATATCAGCTAGATATTACCGATATTTAACAAATGGTTGGTAAAATAAGAATTTAGGGGCACGATTGTACCCCGCTCCGGAACGCGAAGGTTAAGAAGAAACTAAAAAAGATTGATAGAAAATTTAAATTAACTTTTATTATTCCACGTATTGTGTTACTAACTGTGACACGTGCTTCGCCTCTTTCAGAGGCATCTTCAGACTTACTATCGCAAAGTTTGCTTGAGTAATGAAGCAAGATTGATTCTAACATTTTAAAATTATGAAATTACAAAATAGAGTTTGGGTTTTTTTTCCTTTTAAGGGGAGCAAGGAGGGGGTGAAGAATCGAAATAAAGCAAAGAAATAATGATACTGATGAGTTGCAATCAATCAGATTGAGATTTTTCCTTTTTAAGGGAAGCAAGGAAGGGATTATAAAATCGAAACAAAGCAAATAAATATAATCATACTACTAATGACGTTAAACATTACAAACTATTAAACTAATGAGCTGCAATCAATCAGATAGGTTGATGATTACTCTATTAATTGGAAACAATGTGAGTAATGGCGAACCACCTGTCCTATTAAGAATATTTTTTAATAATATTTCTTTTTTGTAATTTCATAATTTTAAAATGTTAGAATCAATCTTGCTTCATTACTTAAGCAAACTTTGCGATAGTAAGTCTGAAGATGCCTCTGAAAGAGGCAAAACACGTGTCACAGTTAGTAACACAATACGTGAAATAATCAAAGTTAATTTAAATTTTCTATTAAAATGAACTTCCACAAAGTTACCGCCGAAACCATCGAAAGTATTAAAAAAGATTGAGTTGTTTGAAAATCATGTATTCGAGGAAAAATCGAAAAATACTTTTTTGTAGACAACATTGATTGATGTACCGAAAACTTTTGTAAGCAATTTTATTGAATCTTGCTATTTTGTCGTATAATTAACGATATTGTTCGCAAGTCATATTCAGTTATGCGTACATGGGATTGAATTACCAAACGGACACATTCATATATTGATTCTTAATTGAAATATGAATATTTGTGGTAAAGGTATGGACGTCTGGGATGCTAAAATTCTTGCTATCCCAAATCTTATATGATACTAAAAAAGTGAGGCGTAGAAGGAGCAACAAGCTAATTATTAGTATTTTTGCACCGTATCTATATATCCTTTCATTTCCGAAAAAAAGAGAGATTGAGTGTATTAATAACACACAGTTATCGTTAAACCAATTCTAGATGTGATGAAGTATAAGGAACCAATATGCTTTACACACGCGGTGGAATTTAGTTAAAAAAATCATTTTATCAAGTACTTTTTTTTAAATTGAGACATGTGAACTAAGGCCTTCAATCCCGGGATCCTGTCCAAATTTTGTGATCCCATAATCTCAGGATTGAAAAAAAGGTTCTCACATATCTTAAAACTTGTGAAACCTGTAAATTCCCAGGTTTTCTTAAGTCATCGACCTGAATTAAAAGTCTGACTTTTTAAACAGTGATAGATCCAGTAATCCCAAAAGCTCACATCACTAAAAAAATATGATTCCCGAAATTCTTCAAGAATCTTAAACAACTGTGACACGATTTTACAGTGAATGATCAATCCCGGGATCAAAAAAAGGGTCCAGGATTGGACGCCCTAATGTGAACTTGACCCAACAATTTACATAAAATTACAAACGAATATTATAGATTCATCCCTTATATATTAAAGGCAATCGTAGTTATTGGTTTTTGAACCATCTTAAAAATAAAAAACCTTCTAGTAAGTACGTATATATTGACACAGCGTTTCATCGATTCAATGTGTTTCCCAATGAATAAGAGAATTCCCTTAGTTTCATTCTAAATATAAGAGAAAGAAAACATGCGCAGAAAGGCATCACCCATTCGAAAACAACTTATACTTATACATTATAGTATTACTGTTTTCATTCCTTATGGTCAACATTTATATTACATTTAGTAATGCATGTATTTAATAGCTGATGCATATATGACTACAAAAAGTATAAACTTTTGTTTTGGCTTTTACGCAAAACAGAAATCGATTTTACCTTTTATTCTTATACTCCATGAAAAAATATACGTTAACTCTTAATATCGTTTCAATAGATGTCTTGTCTACACGTGTTAAACCATTATAACTTTCATTCGAACAGAGCAAGCTGGAGTTTTGGCGTCCATTGATTTTCGATCGTTTTTTAATAAAATTTCCACAATAAAAAATCATGGTTTATCATAATAGCGTTAATTGTGTATTATATTGTTGATTGTGTATTCTAATTTTTGCCTTTTTATATACTGTATGAAAATCATGTTTTATGCCTCTAATGCCTAGGTGCTTTTCAAGCATTTTTCTTGTAGTCACACCTACCCTTTGTATATGAAAAATTTGTTATATTAAATAGTGGAAAATGCGTTTAAGGTTTAAGGTGTTCACTGTCAATTATATTGGTGGAAAGACATGATATGTGCTAATTCCAAATTTATTTATTAAAATCAGGAACGGCTTCATTGCATCAGTTGAAAATTCTCTTGTAGAATGGAAAAGGTCCTGATCTTAAAAAAATATGGATTAAGTACAAAATACTTTTTTTATATTTCTTTTAAAACTGTATGTATAATTTTTATACACAAAAATAATAAATGAACGAATGCTTAAATATTGCTACTACAATTCATGCTCTGGAATCGTTCATAAATGACAAAACTAAATTTGATTGTATTTGGTACGCTGGACATTGATACATTTCGTCACAAACAAATTTTTCTCGCTTTGTCTTTAATTTGTGGTGAAAAAAGCAGATTTTATTTTAATTCTTCAAAAATAAATATATACTGGCAATACTGTACATATTTGTCTTGTGATGAACCATTTTCCGCAAACCATAAATGACACACTCGCGAATCACATTGTTTGTTAACCAAAAAACTATTACGTTGACATAATTGTTAATGTATAACCCAGTTTTTTTTTCAATATAATTTTTGAGCACTAGTTGTTAGTCCGTTCTTAACTTTTTTCAAAATTACTAAAAAAGAACACAGCGGTAAACAATGTTGGTAATTAGCTAAAAAAAAGTATATTTTTCAATTTCAGTTGGTTTTTCAAGTGTGGGATAAAAAAAATGGAGTTTAAAACCTTCGTTTCTTGAGTATCTACAAATAAAAAAATAACATATATACCTAGTTATCATATATATCAGTAAATAAATTGACGTTTTATCCAGATGAGAATCCGAACATAAGGTAATAAGTCTATGTCAAAAAAAGTCTGCAGTGCTTAAAGTTTTTGGGCAGCCTCCAAGGAACAAAGTTAGACAATTTATTTAACCTACATTGCTAAGATGAATAAAATATTAGTTTCTAACAAAACACCAAACTATTTTCAAGCGAAATATAACTTTATAAATGTGTGTTTTACTGAAGACCAAAATATCAAATAAAAAATATTTTTTATACAACAAAATTCTGGAACAGCGAAAAAAATATTTGGAATGACTTTTTCATCGTTTGTAAAAATATGAATATTATTAATTTGATAAATTGTATGCTGAATATTTTAAATAAAATCAAAATTTGTTACTATTTTTTAAAAAAGACAACAGTAAGAAAATATCAACAATAGTCGTGATTGAAAATAAACAAGGAAGAAAGAATTATTATTGTAACATCCATTTCAAATAAAGAACTATTCGTTAAATTAAAACGATATAAAATTCGTTATTTTCAAACAAAGAACAATTAAAAAAATATTTTGTTGGTGGATACAAAACAAATGAAGCTGATTAATTCCAATTTCAAAATTAGGTCAGTTTTAAAATATCGGTGTATTTATCGAACACACGTAAATAAGATTTAACTACTAAAAAGCAGAAAATCTTAACCTTGATAATAATATATATTGTTATATTATATAGGATAGTAACATTGCTAAAATGGTGTCTGGTATAAAAGAAATACACATTATCATGTATTGAATAATTATTCGTATTTATGGTAATTATTTTGACAATATGTTTTAATTGAAAATGAAATTTTAAAAATATAAACATATTGATTTCTTTTCAATGTTTAATTAGTGTACACACATAAATATTGTATAGCAATGCAAATTTTTTTAAAAAAACCAGATGCTTTGATTTATTAGAAGTCGCATTAATTCAAAACCTTAGATTGAATGTCAATCTGCGTATTGAAAATATATATTATTTTTTAAAACGAAAACAAAATAAACCATGTAATAAGTTATATAATTGAATATTATGACAATGTTTATGTGAAGTCAATAAATGCTTCAAATACGGTACTACCAAATGTCGTATGTTTGAATACCAACCTTGTAGGATCTACTTCTCCTTCAGCTTCAGGGTCTACCATAGGCCTGACAACCTGGCCAGGTGGTGGCCTCTGTTGACCACCGTACCCTCCATAGTCGTCCATTCCATCAGCTCCTTGCTGCATGACGGTCCTTCACAATCTTTATGACTGGAAAAGAAAACCACTCCCAGTAGAAAAACACCAGAACCTATCTATTAAATGTAACCTTTTCACTAGATTTTAATTGATTAGACAGTTATTAAAATGGGGGATTTATTCATAAAAGGGTATGTCAGGTCTACGCTTGTCTAATGAGTGTTTTGCGTGAAGTGTGAACGATACACGGAGATGTAAGGAATCGATCCTGCATAGACGGTTGTAGTCTGCCGATCAATATGGTGGACTCAGTACGCATGCGTGTGACGTCACGGGACGCCATCTTTCAGAGTAACAGCGCCAAGATTTTCCGAAGTGGCCGTTTGGTGGAAAACACAGCTAGAAGTCGCCTTCGCTGTTGAAGCCGTGATAAAAATGAATTTGTAGGTCAAGATATTGCTACATTCTATATATTAAATTACTTAAAACGAATATTACGGAATCATTTTTCCGACGTGTCACATAATAATAAATAAGATATTTCATAAGAATAATACAGAGCCTATATTATTTCTATATTCTATTTGCGTAACACCTAATATTTGTCAGTTAAGCTCATTTGGGTCCATGCGAAATATATCGGTATTCAAGGGAATACTGTTCAACAATGTGAATGTTCTTCATCTGGTACTAAGTTTTAGAGGTAAAACGTAATATTTGATGCTCTCAAGCAGGGTTTCCAAAACTTTTTGCGATGGAACACTTCCGGAAATTTTAACGGAAAACTCGGCTAATTTTTCCAGTCGGGTTGTTCATAATATTGTAGTATAAATACAAAAGAAATGTTAATAAAATACTTATTATTCTTAAATGGTGTGGTGTCGAGTAAATTCATTGCAACATAAAAAGGAAATCCTGTTTCGTATAAATAGATTGTATAAAACTGAAGTAAAACAGTAATTACTTATTTAGACACATTTGGAGATTCTTGTGAAAAACTCGCCAAGAAAGATTTTAACGACATTCATATCAGAATCACTGATAAAATAAATCAGATTTTCATAATCATTTGCGCTGAATTAAGCATGCTGGTTTTACTCTCACGAAAAATGGATTCCAAACCAAGGAATTATAATTGCTAGTTTTCTAAAAATATTGAAAAATAGTGGTGTTATGGAACACCAATTCAGGTTCTGTGAAACACCAGTGTTCTGCAGAAGCATAGTTTGGAAAACCCTGCAACTTCAAGAATGACAAGGTTCTCATAAGACCTCTTATGATATAAATTATTGTAAGAAGAAAAAATATTTGTTCAAGTTAATTTTTCTTTGCACGTTTGAATTATTGAACGTAAGCATGCAAAAGAAAAAGTCAATTGGATAAAGATAAAATATGTAATATCACTATAGAGCCTCAAGTTTCTTCTCAACCTTCTTCACCATAGAGATGAATTGTTATTTTGAACTTTCTAGAGCCTAATAAATTGGCATATAATTTGCATTTTTAGTCATAATTTATTTATATTTAAAATCATATTATAAACAAAGATTATTCTCATTCTTCGAGCTCGTGATGTGATATGACAACTTTTCTGAACGGCGTTCCATTTTTCGAAAGCGCATGTGCGAGTGTCAAAAATCACGGCCGCCGGTTAAATGTACGAATTCAACAAATGGAATAAATTAAAAATTATGGCACTTATACACAATAATCGTAGAGCCGTTTGTTGGTTGGCAGGATACTTTAAGAAATGGCAACCAACAATAATTGCCATTCAATTATGACATCAAAGTAATGCTTGCAGAACGAATATATTTGAACGAAAATTTTATTTTAAAATCAAAATATACCAGGTAAATAAATTTATAGCAGGTTACTTGGGAAAGCTGAGTTTTTTTTAATATGAAAAGTTTATACCATGAATATTTAGCCTGTAATGAGATATTTGAAGGAACATTTAAATTTGATTATTTATCTTTTGATATGCAACAGGTCTACCGTTTTCGGTAATGTTAAACAGCTGTACAGTATGCTTACAAAATGTTAGCTGGGAATAAATTTGTACTCACTGACCGAATTCAAAAAGCCAGCGGAATTCTCGAAAATAATGAAGTTTTTTTAGCTCTCTCGGTCGTTTAATTTTTTTATTCACTAACCGATTTCAAGCCCAGGCGTAAATGCCTGATTTTTAATTGTGAGACCTTTTTTTACCACTATCGTGGATTTCACTTCTTGTCCTCAATCCCGAAATCCAGGACAACTACTATCACAATCCCGGAATGACAGGATAACAAAATTAAACATGATCCTGGGCTTGGAGACCCTAATCATGATCATCATTTCTGAAACCTGTTAATATGAATACAATTATTTTTGTTTTTTTTTTTAAATATTTAAATTTGCCGCAAAAACTCTAAACAAAGAGTGTGATAATTTTTGTGTATTCGATATTAAATTCCCTAGGGTACTCAACGTTGTACCCACCACCACCCGCTACGGCTTCACACTCTTTTTATAGGGTGTATTCCGTAGCGTAACAACGTAAGTCGTGTTCAAAATTTTGCCAGAAATGTCCCGAGAAGAAATTCTTCAAGACTTGGTTGCATGCACTACAGTGTGCAGAAATTAAAAGTTAATTAATAATTAAGTGCAGTTGAAAATATGAGATTTTATCTATTTAACTCAACTTTTTTCCCAAATGACGCGGAGAATTCTTTAAATGCCCTATAATTTGCCTTCGATGCAACCAAGTCGGCATGACCGACGTTATTAAATTTTGCTTAATTTCAGGTATTTTTTTATTCAAAAACACTAAGATTACCGGGTTTTGGGAATACCGGTATTGGAATCCCTAGCCAAAATCATTTTTTGTTTGCATGTGAGTTTTACGTTTGCTTGATATTAATTGATATAATATCATTTATCATCGCACTTTATCTCTGCCAATAAAAATAATGATGGAATTGAGAATTTGATTGCATTTACTGGCAATACAATAAAAATATTATAAGGTCGTTTATCTTTGCAAATGAGATATCGATTATTTGATTCCACTTATTCAACGATATTGCTTACAATAGATTACCTTTCCTGATAAAAGCTTCAAAAAAAATGGTGGGGAAACTGTTGTCTTTTGATGATCAAGTTGGATTTAGAAAAATGTTTTATATTGGATTTAAGACCTCAGCTCCTAGAAGAGTCAAAATACATGATGCTCTTCAGTTAATTGCACAAATTACAAATTACTAGCTATAAGTCCGTTGCCTTCAAGGGGGGTGATTTTCGTTGCATTTTAAAATAAAGGTTACTGGCGTAAAAAATAAATTGCAAACCTATTTAATGAATAAGCCAGAAAATCTAAACGTAAATAATTCTCTCAATGGATTTTTTTAGGAATACACCCAATTCTCTAAAAGAACTAAAATACACCGGGACTGCAAAACAAAATATACAAATAGCGGATATAATAAAATATATATTCATAAAAATCATAATTGAGCTGCCCTGCTGAGCTGTTATATCCAATATCGACAGCCCTGCAGTATTGATATTTTATAATTTTTGGAATAATTCAAATATGCAAACAAATGTATTTCGTAGAAGAAGGAGAAGACCCCAGGACATATATCGATAGCCCTGCAAATGTTTCAAGTGTGCAAACAAAATATATTTCTTAAAAAAAGGTCCATCTTTCTTGGCGTCCTGCAGTATTTTAATTGTATATAATATAATTTTTAGAATAATTCAAATGTTCAAGTATGCAAACAAATATATTTTGAAAAAAAGAGGACCCCTGGACATATATCGACAGCCTATGGATAGATGTCGTTGTGTACCTTTGACTTGTTTTTTTTTTATTAAATAAAATAATTCATCAAAAAATTTAGAGGTATTATTTATTTTTGTTACAATTTAATTAAACAGAATTTTAAAACTGTATATTATTTCATGCAAAATTAATTATTAATGAATTTCATGAAAATAAAATGAAATATTGATTTCAATGACATCTGTTATCGAAACGAATAAGCTTCTTTCGGTATGTTTAACTCTGAAAGGATCCTTGCTGTGTGATAAAAACTTTTCACGAGAAAATGATAGAGCTTTTGAAATTCAGAAAATGTTATCTATATTTATTTATTTTTCTTATACGTGAAGATATTTTTCAAAACCAAAAAACTGTTAAATATCACTTTGAAGTTTATTGAATGGCGTCAATTATTATTTGTGATTCAAATAATTGAAATAATTGCTTAAGACAACATGCCAAATATCTTTATTATTTTAATTTAGCAGCGTTAGTTTTCTAGATAGTTTAATTTTAAAATCTTTTCGCGATATAATCAGGGGAAAAATGTTTTCTACGATAAACTAAGATTCTTCAAACGATCAATAATCTCTTTTAAGGTGTTTACTGTCAATACTTGGTGGAAAGGCATTATAATAAAAATAATAAAAGATTTTTAGTACTTTTTCCACATAAAATTTATTAGACCAGGACCGGTTTCGCTCATCGCGAGCATTATCAGTTGATAATGCTCGCGATGATCAATAATCCCATACATCTACAGCTAATCGTAAATTATTTAAAACATGGTTTTCGGTAGGCTTAATCGAAAGCAAATACATAGTTTGTTTATGGTAAAACATTATAATTAAACCAATAAAACAAAACATAAAAACCACGAGAAACTTTCACTTAGACCAGTGGAGGGGAACCTGCTGTCTCTTGGCTAATCTGGTGCAGCCTTTTGACTTGATCAAAATATTCACTTTGAACAAAAATTTATACGCATGCGTTTGGAAAAGCGTTATCAACCCATTATATGTTCGACAATCGAAAAAAGCGCTGGGGGGTGTCAACGTTTTCTTAACTGCAGCCTTATTTTGAATCAAATAAATGAACGTGACATTTAGAAATGAAAAGGTTCCCCACCCTGACTAAGACTGTTAGAATGTTCTAAAATATTTATTATAGACAATAAATACATGAAAAATTTAAAATGAGTGAATGGTATAAATGTTACGTTTGAATATTGTTTCATGAAATATAACCGCCCCTGCATATACAAGGGGTGCATTGATCCAATGCCACATTGACCGGCCGCCACTGCTTGAAAGGTAAATTTAATATTATTTTTAGTTTATCTAACACACTTTTAAATATAGTTTTATTTCATACTGAAATAGAGAAAATGTTATTACTTGATAAAAAAACAAGAAATGGCAACACTTGAACAATACAATTAAATTGTTTGTAACGAGCTGTTAGTATAAAATAAACATAAACAAACTTTATATTTAAGAATAATAAAAAAATTCCGAAAGAAAAAAACAATTGTAAAAATGTTGTTATTTTTAAGCGCACCAAGTTTTGGACTTAAATCAATGAACACAATTGGTCAATCGGCTGTGCATAATACTCTTTTTACGGTCTTTTTGTTTTTAGAACTGAGGAAATCGTGCCATAAAAACCAACAACGAAATCCTTTCCTGCTTTATTTTTCAAAATGTGCACTCGATTTAAGGCAATCTACTGGCAACTCTCCCACAGTAAATGCAATTTAGCACACTAAATAAATTATCTCGATGGTTTGAACCGTAAGAAAATTCTTTTCCTAAACATTTTTTAAATAAAAAAATTCTTGAAAAATTCTATGCCAATGTCATATAGTAATTTATGCTTTTACTTATTTCTTGTTCCGAGAGGAATGAACGTATCTAGTCTTCATAGTATTTTATATATATCAGAGAATTGCAGTGGACCCTCTTTTTAGTTGATCCACTTCAGTTCTACTTGCTCCAGCTCCACTCTTGACCATACAAAAATGACGATAGTAAATCTTTTGACCAAAATTAATTTTATTGCTGAAAATAGCCTCTGGACCAGTGGATCTTAACCTTTTTATTGACCCGCACCCCCTTGAATCTGAAAATATGTTCTTACACCCCTTTTAAAATTTATTTACGTATTTGTAACAACACATTTGACATACATTTTTTTACATATGTCAAAGTAGAAACTTCTCCCGCGCCCCTGAAATGCTTTCTCGCACCCCAGGTTAAGAACCGCTGCTCTAGACACTCACTTGGGTAGTAAGCAAACGGTATGCGACTCAATTTCCTAAGGCAGCGATTTCCAACCTGGGAGGCGAAGACTATTGCAAAGGAAGGCTCGAACAGTCCAAAATATTTATTTACACTTTAAAACGTGTATTTATTACTATATGAAATAAAAGATGCGCGAAGATATTTTTTCGGAAGCTACTGACCTAAGGGATAAAAAGTTAAAAAATGTGAAATTATTTATCTCTCGGCAGTAACGAATAACAAATTTTAAGTAATTCTTGTGTTGTTAAGTGTAAAATAAAACATCTTCATTGGGTTTTAGAACGTAAATTTAATTATGATAAAAAAAATTATCAAGAGCAGTAGAGCAATACAATACTTTCGATGGATTCGGCGGTAACTTTGTGGAACTTTATTTTAATATAAAATTTAAAGTAACTTAGATTATTCCACGTATTGTGCTACTAACTGTGACACGTGTTTCACCTCTTTCAGAGGCATCCTCAGACGACCTCACTTTCACAAAACTTAAGTTTAAGTACGAATGATTTAAATGATAATATTATAACATGATATATTATAAAAATAAAAACGGGAAGCAAGGAGGGGGGGGGGGGGGAGGTAGAAAACAAACACACAATAATGATACTACAAATGACATTTACATTACAAAATGATTAACTAATAAGTTGTATCAATTTGGAAAAGTACCCATTGGAAATTAATTTAGCAGTGGCGAGCAGCTTATCATATTTAGGATATTATTTAACAATAATTCTTTATGGTTCATACTTTTATTTATTTCTATTAATTGTGATCGTTTTCTATTAGGTGATTAGTAAGCTCTGGAAAATTATTACTTTTTAGACATGCCTCTGAAAGAGGCGAAACACGTGTCACAGTAAGTAGCACAATACGTGGAATAATCTAATTTATTTAAATTTGATATTAGAACAATACAAATTTACGATGTTCCAGCTCCACTCCTGCTTCTGGCAAAACACTATTGTTCCATTACCTCGTGCTCCTGCTCCGTGCTCCGCTCCGAAATTTGAGCCAGTAGCAAATTCTTTTATAGATAAATTAATGCATTTTTTTGAAAATAGATAAAACCCTATCCATGACTGCTCAATGTTGCGAAAATTCAATTATTGAGACTTTGCAATTTGTATATCTATTTTTGGTAATAAATCTCGGTATTGTACACATTAATTTTGCGTAAAATTTAAAATATTTTTTTAAAAAACGTATGTTATAATATTAAAAGCATTCAAAAGTCAAATTTCACCAAAATAGAAACGCAATACAAACCATTTGACACCCAATTGCCGCCCAAAAACACAAATCAAGCCAAAACTTGCTTTAAGAAACTCGTTCTCAAAACACTCTTAAAATGTGCGATAAACAATAAATCCTTAATTAGTTTATTTTTCAGGAGCACAAACGAAGGTACCAATAATAGTTAACATTACATAGAGACATTGTATGCAAATCTCTCTTTAAATATAAAGTAAATTACTAGTAGGGCATCCAATCCCGGGATCACGTTCAATTTTCTGATCCCGAAATCCTGGGATTCATACGGCTGCGATCCCAGGATTTCGGGATTGAGAAATTTTGAGCAAATCCCGAAAATTTACACGAAATTGGCAAATCGTGAATTTCAGATTCCTCGGTGAGCTAAAAAAAAAAACGAGGTTTGGAGATACACCGGGGAAAAAGTATAGCGAATTGAGGATTTCAAATTCCTCGGTGAGCAAATCTCAAACCCAGGATCCTGGGATCCCGGGATTGGAAAAAGGCTTCGGGATTGGATACCCTAATTACTAGGTACTTTATTCTTTCATCAATATCATTAATTTAAGTCTTTCCCACTATTCTTACCCCTTTAAGGTACTAATGGCAAAATACTTTGTTTGTCCGTGGGCTGTAGAATGTATAGTAATAAAAGCAAAAAACTTTGTAAAATATCATTTCTTACAAAACAAAGCACACTAAATTAAGAAACTTAAATTTTACCTTAAACTTCACACCAGAATAGACAGAAGCAGAAAATGAATTTAATACAGAAACGGAAATTATATTTTAAGATTAAATCAGAGTTATGTGAAAAGACGATTATCAAGATTGAAAAATATGAATGGGTAAAAATAAATATAATTTTTGAGTTTTCTTTGCGTTAAAAGGCAAAGCTTAGCTTAACAAAGCAAGCGCCATTTGAATTTATGTACACCTGTATACATTTAATAAAATAATGGTTTTTTCAAGTAAAACTGTTCTAATTCAAAAATAAATTGTGCTTAACTAAATAAAGAGTTTGTATTTAATATTTTTCTACAACATAGCCTTAAAATATTAACACATTTAAGGTTGATTTATACATTAATAAAAATAATAAAACATTTTTAGTACTTTTTCCACATAAAATTTATTAGATCAGGACCGGTTTCGCTCATCGCGAGCATTATCAACTGATAAGAAAAATACATAAACAGTGATATTTATACAAATTTAAATTGAAATAAAAAGGTGTAAGCAACTATTAACAATTTAAAGGATTAACAAATTACATTATAATTACACAAGATTAAAATGCTTAACACCCATAACAATTAAAAAAATCATCATCAAAGAATAATAAATCTAAGTGGCAAACGATGTCAATTATGAACACAATTAAAATTTGGGAAATATTTAAGCAAAGTAAATATCCTAATGATGATTTGGTGTTTTTCCCGCTTCCAATCAATGATGTACAAGCAACAAAATCAGCAGTAATGAAGATTCAAAATTGAGTTTGGAAAAACCAGTAGAGCTCAATCCAGCAAAAATTGAATCCTGCGAAAAGAATAAAGGCAATATCAATTCTTACAAAATAAAAACAAACTAAGAAAATTAAAATTCTAAAGAAATAAAACAGTACAAAAATGGAAATATAATAGGCTAGAATTAGGTTAATGAAACGGATATAACAAAGGTGATGATGCAAATACAAGCTGTTCGTTTAATAAATTAGAGTTCAGCAAGAATTTATGTCTATTGATTTCTAAGATCTCTTGTTTATCAAGTTTTAAAGATTTATTGTTAACATGCAGGATTTTAAAGTTTTTAGAGATATCAAATGTATGCTTATTTAGGAACAAATGGTTCCCAAATGAAGATAATTCATTCCCTTTACGTGAGCAGGCTAAATGTTCTTTAAATCTGATATTAAAAGCTCTTCCCGTTTGACCAATATACCTGGCTCCACAAGAATCACAATCAATTAAATATATGCCACTTTGGTTAAGAATGTTGAGTTTATCTTTAGAATTTACTAAAATGCGTTGTAAGTTAAAAGAATTATAAAAAGTGACATTAAAAAGGTTTTTGTTGAATTTCCTTGAAATCTTTTCTGAAACACTACCCAAGTAGCTCAATTTCACCCATTGTTTCTCAACAACTGGTGCATTAATCACCAAACTAGAACTTACATTTATCAAAGCTAGTTTTTTGTGTTTTTTAAATAAAAGACGATCTATTAAATCCGAATCATAACCATTATTCATTGCAATTTGTTTTATCGTATTTAACTCAAGGTCATAACTAGCTTTAGTCATCGGAATCAACAAGAGACGATGAATAAAGCAATGAAAGGTTGCTAATTTATGCGAGATATGATGTCTGGAAGAATTATTAATGATGTTATCGCTGTATGAATCTTTTCTAAATATACTGAAACAATGCCGATTATTAATAATCTCGATCGTTAAATCCAAAAAGTTTATTTTATTCAACCCCAACTCCATTGTAAATTGAATATGCGGGTTAACGTTATTTATAAGTTTTAAGAATTGGTTAAGTTGTCTCTCTGTACCTCCCCAAAGTACTAAGATGTCATCTACGTATCTATACCAGTAAATGACATTTCTAAAGAGATCAAAATTACTGATTTTAGATTCTAAAAAATCCATGAAAAAATCAGCTAAAATAGGAGACAAAGGGCTACCCATTGCCAACCCATTCAACTGTTGGTAAATTTTATCATTGAATTTAAAGAAGTTTTGGTCAATACAACAATTGACAATAGATTTAATATCATTAACTAACAAGGGATTAAGATTTTTACTATCTATAAAGTCTAAAAAAGCTAACTTTAACTCAGGTATAGGGACACTCGTAAATAAACTTACTACATCAAAAGAAACAAGCTTAGAATTTAAAGGAACTGAGATATCTTTAATTTTATTTACTAACTCAATCGAATTTTTAATACTAAATTTAGGACTGAAATTTAATTTATATTTAAAAAGTAAAAGCATGGATTTTTTAGAATCTAAAATCAGTAATTTTGATCTCTTTAGAAATGTCATTTACTGGTATAGATACGTAGATGACATCTTAGTACTTTGGGGAGGTACAGAGAGACAACTTAACCAATTCTTAAAACTTATAAATAACGTTAACCCGCATATTCAATTTACAATGGAGTTGGGGTTGAATAAAATAAACTTTTTGGATTTAACGATCGAGATTATTAATAATCGGCATTGTTTCAGTATATTTAGAAAAGATTCATACAGCGATAACATCATTAATAATTCTTCCAGACATCATATCTCGCATAAATTAGCAACCTTTCATTGCTTTATTCATCGTCTCTTGTTGATTCCGATGACTAAAGCTAGTTATGACCTTGAGTTAAATACGATAAAACAAATTGCAATGAATAATGGTTATGATTCGGATTTAATAGATCGTCTTTTATTTAAAAAACACAAAAAACTAGCTTTGATAAATGTAAGTTCTAGTTTGGTGATTAATGCACCAGTTGTTGAGAAACAATGGGTGAAATTGAGCTACTTGGGTAGTGTTTCAGAAAAGATTTCAAGGAAATTCAACAAAAACCTTTTTAATGTCACTTTTTATAATTCTTTTAACTTACAACGCATTTTAGTAAATTCTAAAGATAAACTCAACATTCTTAACCAAAGTGGCATATATTTAATTGATTGTGATTCTTGTGGAGCCAGGTATATTGGTCAAACGGGAAGAGCTTTTAATATCAGATTTAAAGAACATTTAGCCTGCTCACGTAAAGGGAATGAATTATCTTCATTTGGGAACCATTTGTTCCTAAATAAGCATACATTTGATATCTCTAAAAACTTTAAAATCCTGCATGTTAACAATAAATCTTTAAAACTTGATAAACAAGAGATCTTAGAAATCAATAGACATAAATTCTTGCTGAACTCTAATTTATTAAACGAACAGCTTGTATTTGCATCATCACCTTTGTTATATCCGTTTCATTAACCTAATTCTAGCCTATTATATTTCCATTTTTGTACTGTTTTATTTCTTTAGAATTTTAATTTTCTTAGTTTGTTTTTATTTTGTAAGAATTGATATTGCCTTTATTCTTTTCGCAGGATTCAATTTTTGCTGGATTGAGCTCTACTGGTTTTTCCAAACTCAATTTTGAATCTTCATTACTGCTGATTTTGTTGCTTGTACATCATTGATTGGAAGCGGGAAAAACACCAAATCATCATTAGGATATTTACTTTGCTTAAATATTTCCCAAATTTTAATTGTGTTCATAATTGACATCGTTTGCCACTTAGATTTATTATTCTTTGATGATGATTTTTTAATTGTTATGGGTGTTAAGCATTTTAATCTTGTGTAATTATAATGTAATTTGTTAATCCTTTAAATTGTTAATAGTTGCTTACACCTTTTTATTTCAATTTAAATTTGTATAAATATCACTGTTTATGTATTTTTCTTATCAGTTGATAATGCTCGCGATGAGCGAAACCGGTCCTGATCTAATAAATTTTATGTGGAAAAAGTACTAAAAATGTTTTATTATTTTTATTATAATGCCATTCCACCAAGTATTGACAGTGAACACCTTAAAAGTTATACATTAATATTTTAGTAACACTATAGTCGTTAGTATTTTCGTATACATAAATATTTTTTTGTTAAATCATATAAAGTTATAAAATATATATCCTATATATTATAGCCATTACAATAAAATAATTGTTACATGTTTTTAAAGGTACATTCAGCGATGGACTGGCAATATGCTAAGAAAGGACTAGCTTAATCTCAAAGCAATTTTCAGTGTTATGGGGAAATAGTCTTTTTTTACCAATCCTATGCAATGATATACAATACTTTAATAAGCAATCAATTGTTACTCAATACACTTATAATACACAGCAATATGCAATTTACCGTAGGCGTATCAATGTAAATGGCTAAAAATGTATTACTGTGTATACTGAAGCTATCCTAGATAATAGATAATATATAAGTCAGAAATTGCAGATATATATACTAACTTGATCTGAGAATATTGTTTTATTTTAAATTAATAAAGAGCTCGCTAGCCTTAGTAAAATTTAACATGGAGCTCGCGATAGCAGTAATGGATACAGTAAGTGAGATACAAAGCTAGTTTATAGCAGGCTTGAAAATGGGTCGATTTTTTGGGCCCCAAGAAGCTAGAATCAATATACCTTTTTTGGTGGATAAAGTTCAAAAGTAATTTTGGAGTCTCCTCTATTAAAGAGCGTATGGATATTACCGATGGGTTAATATAACTGACTTTAGCTTAGAATTACTTTGTTTCAATATTTTGAACGCCCTAAGAGAAATATACCTGGCTACACATTTCTTTCGACTTATTCGAATCCATAAGAATTCCGCCATTTTTAAGACTTAATGTCAAACATAATGATTACGGTCATTTAAATGATAGAGAACATGGTCATAAATAGTTTTTTTAAGATGTAAAACCGGCCTGGTGAAGGATGTGCTGCTGGATTGAGCATTACAAATGTTTATCGGCATTGCTTTGGATGTTGACATATTTCACGTGGATGTGTGTAATTTCTGACGAGTATTTTTTATATATTAAAATACATTTTGTTTGAAATTTATCGACGGCATTTTAAGTATGTGGTTTAGTATTAATTAAAATTCAAACAATTAAAATTTGATATTGAAATTCCATCAAGCACCCTCAGTCGAAATACTTAATTACGTAAGTGGTTTAGTATATTTGAATCCTTTTCCACATTGCAAAAGCAAAAAAAACTAATATCTAGTTTTTGCAAAAGTATATAATATGTCCAGAAATCCGGAGACACAACTATACTTTTAAATTTGAATTGTTCAAACTATGTACATTCTCACAGATTTTGTCACTAACGAGCTGGGTTTCGCCTTTCGGCATCTTCAGGCGTTCAAGTGCACGGATGAACTTGAACTGACGTTTAGTAAATGAATGTTTCGTGTTTATATAAGAAATAAATGTATCATTGAGTTCAAAGCCATTGCTGGCGAAAAGGATAAGCTCATGGGAATGCCCACAGCACTTGAACGCCTGAAGATGCCGAAAGGCGAAACCCGGGTCGTTAGTGACAAAATCTGTGAGAATGTACATAGTTTGAACAATTCAAATTTAATATTGAAATTCCACCGAGCACCTTCAGTCGAAATCTTAAATTAAAACTATACTTTTGCAAAACATCTGGAAAGATTTTTTTATATAGCTTGCCGTTAGATAACTATCGTATTAAATCTGTCAATTTAAAACTAGAATTTCAATGGCCATCCTGCAATTTTTGTACTTCAGTAAAATAGTATTCTAATAAAGAACATATTGAAGGTATTACTTGCAAACCCGGCTTATTCCAAAGTTGTTGAAATATGAAACATGAATGTATTTTTAGAAATCAGTCTTAAACATGACTTTACAGCTTCTAAAATATCATTCCAAAGTAATGTAAGACTAAAAACACTTTTAAATTGTACATTGTTTTTCAAAATGAAATTCTAGTTTCATTTTTTAACCATTTTGGAATAAGCCGTGTTTGCAAGTAATACCCTCATATGGCATAGCTTACTATAAATATAAAATAACATTTAATCAAGTGACGAATTGTTTATATTTCTTTGGGATGTAATGTTGAAATACCCCAATTTTCCGTTTAGGCCTGAATGAACGTTGAACGATTTTCCCTCAAAATGCAGCTTTTATCAATTGACGACAGTAAAAAATACTGTATGTGACATAAATGGGGCTTTTTATACACTAAAACGATTAGGAAAACGAGTATATTTTGCGGGTTTATGTTGATAACATTTTTGTTGTTTTTAGTAATGCTGAATGAAAAAAAATGTATTGTCGGCGAAAATTGGAAAAATGTGACAGTTATTTTGAAGTTAAGTTTTCCTGAATTGTGTTGCATCTGAAAGCTGAACTAAAAATAATATAACGTCGATAAGCATGCAATACCGCGTTGGCAAAAATTTAACTACATTAAATTTTAATGAAATTCGAAGCTAAATCGGTTTTCCGAGAATGTGAATGATCGATTCTTTACTTAAAATATTAAAATATGCATTTTATTTAAACAATTTCTAATATTGGACTACTTGAAAATTGACTGCTGTTCATAATATTAAGTCGATAAGATAAAATAACAAAGATAAAATTAGTATTTTTTTCTCAGTATATAACGTTAAAATTCAATTTCGTATGTATCTGAATTGCGTCTCATAAGCTTCCACTAGCCTTTTCTCTGAATGACTCAGATTACTTTTTACAATGTTTAAAGGCACACAAAAACTAAAATCGACTAATTCTACTACTCCACGCGATATTTTTTTTTTTTAAATTAGGACAATCATTTATTAGTTTTATTGATTGATAAAGATTTAAAAAGTCAGTGAAAAGCTTCAGGTTTTTATGAAAATAAAACAAATCAAAGGTCGTGTCTAATGGCGCTGTGGCTAAAGTGCGTTGTTGGCTTAGTATGGGTGCGAGACCCATTAGTAATAGCTTTTTTCAATCGATTTATCGATTTATGTTCGAAAGCATGGGTATTTTTAATGTCTAAAAATTCCCTTCCACCCTTTCGATCTTTCAATAACTGGGCGTAGCAAAAGCGATTATTTAACCACTAGTCCATGTTCTAGCCTTATCCTTCTATCCCTACTACTCTCTTTGGAAAAAGATAAGTTGAGCGACTGAGTATTAAACAGGTCTATTAGAAAAACTTCTGTTGAGATACTTCCATAAAGTGGCCATATGCTCCACATTGGGAGCGAACATGCATAAAAAAATAAAGTAAAGAATATTATTAACCTTATATTCGATTATCTAGACTTTTAAAAATGTCTCGGATAAATTACATGCATTCATTGATTGTTAACTATGCTTATTTAAGAGACGTTGCTGCATTGATTTGCTTAAAAAGTGTTAAAAACATACGAAAAGGTTAGTGGTGGTTTGATTGCAAGTATTAACACATAATAAAATAAACCATGGCTGTCCAACCGGTAGATCGCGATTGACCGGTCGATCCCAAAGCAAAATTTGGTCGATCCTGAAAGCTTCCGAAAGAATTTAGAAAAAATATATAATTTAAATATAAAATTTACAAAATACTAAAATTGAATTATTTTGTAAGCACATACCTATCTAATGATATATATTTTGCATTTAAAATAAATATTTGTAAGTTTAAAGAAGGGGAAAAACCTTAAATAAATTAATTTCTTATAAGAATCATGTTAGAAGGCGATCGCGAGAAAACTTAAGATTGAACAGTCGATCCCAGAGCAAAAAAGGTTGGACACCTTTGAACTAAGCGATCGACATAATATCTATAAATCGATCAAAACATCTTTGTATGACAGTGTTCACTGTTTGTTCAGGGATACAAAAAAGTATTAATTCTTGTATTTTTCAAGACCAGTAAATACAAATATCGACTGTGTTAATATAAAACAACGTAACCCACATTTAACTTACAGGATACGCAAGAAACGTTTTTCGATGATTTTGAGCCAAAGACAAATTATGAAATATACAAAACCTTGAAATGCATGACGACTAATAAAAAGGTTTTTAATTGATTTTATCTAATATTAATTTATAATTTTTTAACAAAAAATCATTTTGTCTTTTTCATGATCGCAATTTTCGCAGGACCTTATTTTTTTCAAACTTTAAAGCTAAATTAAGATACTATTCGCCATTTTCAGCTTACATAATTTTAATAAAAAGTGTATCAAGTTGTATATAATATTATATTATGATTATCGAAAATAAGCTGTTTTGAAAAAAGTGTGGTTTACGTACTATTTTCCTTTCCACAGTCGATATGTCAGTATGTATTATACTGCTCAAAATAATAAAACAATTTTGTATTATTTAACTTTTTAATTTTTTGTAAAAATAAATTTAAAAAATATGTACAGCATCAACCTATTCAGAATTGACCATTTCTCTTTACACAAAATCTTTTACCGAGCAAAACGTAGGTTCGGTTTCTATTAGTTTGACGCTAGATACGTTCGGTTCAGGTTGAGGGCTGATTTGAATTCTGTTTCCTGACTCAATTTACTCACAATTTGACCGGCAAACAATTTGAACGGAAATTATTTAATCAAACCTTATTCATGCCCTGATATTTGACCTTTGCAAAGTAAGGTATAGCAGGCATTCTATGTTAAGTCCAACCTATTGGAAAATCAAGACCGTTTTGGTCAAATAAACAGTATTTGAGGTTACAATTCGTTTGGTCGGCTTGAGTTTATTGAAAATTCTTGCAACTTGATAGCATACTTCTCCATGACTACATAAAAGAAATGGCCTCTATTTATAGGCTCAAAGAATCACCGTGACGTGGAACCAATGGCTTTATATACCTCAATGGTTCCGGATTTCAAATACTTGCGAAAACAAATCGGGAAATTCTCTGTTAAAGATTTGTCAGAAATGTAACGCACCCTTCGCAAACCACTCAGCTGTTTAAATTATACAAATATAATACTTGAGAAATAAAAATATTTAAGTAACGAAATAATTTTTAATATTATTGTATAAAACATTCATTAAATCCCAAAGAATGACGTCAAATCGTTTTTAGTAGTATTTGATTTTCATAATAATCACAGTAAAATTTTATATTAAAAAAATACTGTACTTATAAATAAATATTGTCCGTGGTCGAATGGTAAACTTCGATGGCTTTGGTTAATGAGCTCACGCGTTCGAACTTGGGCTTCATATGCCAGGATTGTGATAGTACTTGTCCCGAGATTTTGAAATTAATGAGAAGTGAAATTTTAGAAATTTGCTAAAAAAAGTCCCACGTTTTTTCAATTTCATTTTTTTGTGCAATTCTTCAAATTTTTGGGATTTTGAAATTTGAATTCTTGAAAGAGATAAAGAAAGCTCTCACGTCTTTTCATTTTGGGAATTCGGTAAACTCCTGGATTTTTAAAATCGGCTAGCGAATACAAATGTTTTGATCTCCCGTCCCCTTGAGACCTAAAAAAAATGGTTTCACTTTTTTTTATCGTTAGTCCCCTAGTTCGAGCCGAAGTACAGAATGAATTATTTATAAACTGTTTTTTCATCGATTTATAATTTTCTTATAGCTCTATCTTTCTACGATTTTTCTTTTTGAATAAAAAAAATCACGCAACTGATTAACAAGCGAATTTTGCAGAAAAACTTTTGTTCAGATAAAATCAATTGGATGTTGATATGTTCTACATTGGAGCCGGCACGGTTAAACATAATGATGTTACCAAATATTTGAAATTTTTTGAACCTAATATTAGGATAGTGTTGTCAAAGTGTTATTTTTTTTTTTTTTTTTTTAAACCATGTCCGCTCCCAATGTGGAGCATATGGACTCCTAATGGAGTTTATCTCAACAGAAGTGTTTCTACGAGAACTGCTTGTTACTCAGTTGCTCAACCTCTCTTTTTTCAAAGAGAGTAGGGATAGAAGGATAGGGCTAGGACAGGATTAGTGATAAGCTAATCGCTCTCGATACGCCCCGTTCATAGGATAGGATGGGTGAAAGGGGGGAATTCAAGACATCACATACATCCATGCCTTTGAACAGAAATTCATAAATCGATTGAAAAATCAATTTATAAAAACTGTCCGTACCGGGATTTGAACCCGGGCCCTCCGTAGCCGAAGCCAACAACGTTGACCACTCGACCACACAATCCTAATGGACTCCTAATGGAGTTTATCTCAACAGAAGTGTTTCTACGAGAACTGCTTGTTACTCAGTTGCTCAACCTCTCTTTTTCCAAAGAGAGTAGGGATAGAAGGATAGGGCTAGGACAGGATAAGTGGTAAGCTAATCGCTCTCGATATGCCCCGTTCATAGGATAGAATGGGTGAGATTTTTTCTAGAAAAGTTTTGTGTAGTCTAGAAAAGTCTAGTAACAGTAGTACAAATATTAAACTGAACAGTAAAAGTATCCAATTACTATGACAGATTTTAGTATTAGTTAAAATTCCACATTTCTACATACATCTAATGATACTTAGATGTCTATATTTTAAAAATATGGTTTCTTTAAAGAAATTACTTCCTTAAATGCTCCAGTACTACAGTATTCACCCTAGTTCAATTAGAAAATTAAATATCGTTGTATTTGTGGGGAAAATACCGATGTGTATGCAAAATAATACATTGAGAAGAGAAGCAAGTTGCTATTCTGACAGTGGATCGATAATTTCCAATCTCATCTTCTCAGTGAATGCTTATCCAACTACCCAAAGAGCAATGTTTGATCAAAAACATGCATTGAAAGCAATCTAGAAATGCACGCTAGTTAAAGACACATGTGTAATGGAAGTAGCAGAGCTTTCAAATTACCGGAAACTTGCTAATCAATACATATGTGATTTGATAATTTAGAAGCTAACATAAACTCAAATCTCTTGGGAGTCAAAGTTTTTGCTACAGAGGACCCGGATTAAATGCACTGCTTTAATTATAAATAACTTGATGTATGTATTTCGGAAATAGCTTATTTAGTCACCAGTAAAACGTTAACGGATGACTTCTTCGCAATTTATGTAAACTCACGTAAGTAAAGTACATCTACCTTAATTAATTTTAAAAGTTTTCAAAGATTCATTCATATCATTCAAGATATCATTCATTTTTCATTATAAAAATCAAATTGTGATTTTTATTTAAAACACCAAAAATTGAAACGTAGCATTTTTTTCTACCTTTTTATAAAATAAAGTAGAGTGAGTGAATATTAACAGGTTTTTTAAAATAAAACAATGGGGTATTATGCTCTACAAAGAACTTATTTTAACATTTTTATTGAAAATGGTTGCATAATATAATATGGATTATCTCCGCCCTCGGATAGAGTATAACAATACAGTTAAAAATAGTATCATTAGTTATCAAATTTGTATGTAAAGATATACCCATAAATGTTATGTTCTTAATGTAGACTTAGGTATATCAAATGAAACCCTGCTCTAAGAAAATAGCATTCAAATTGTGATGAGTTTCATTCGGCATTGTACGATTTTGTTGAAAACAGAAAAATAAGCTAATTTCACATGCAACTATGGAAGCAGAAAAACTTTTGAAAGAATCCATTGACGTCGATGACAAAGCCAGACAATGTTTTATAGGAGTTGCATCTCAAATAGTGGCTTAGGGAGTCGGATCATAAGGGAATAGTGTGACTGAGAAAATATCGAGTTCATTTCTGCGTGTAATTTCTCCCCTCTTACGCTAATGGAAAAAATACTTTCAATTGTTTCGGAGTGCTTTTGTTCACTTATAAAGTGTCATTTAGTTTTTTCGATTTTTCACAAAATCAGAAAAGCATTATCATTTATACGTCGGATAGAGTTTATTTACTTAAATAAAATCGATACAATTTTAATGAAACAACAATAAAGTCATACAGACCAGGCAAGAACTTTAATTCTTTAGAAAATAAACAAATTATGTATGAAATAAATAAATATAGTGAAAATATTTTCATCCATTTTTAAGATCTACAATTTTATTACTGCTTAGCTCAATGCGAATCTATTGTTAATTAAGAATAAGTGTTAACTTGAACCCAATATGAAAGTGACATCTTTTGATGAGAATAATAAATTGTCATAGAAATCAACTTATTAGAATGTAAACAAAGTACCTAAAAAATGAACGAAATCACAAAGTGACGCAGTTTTAGATTTATTAATCGATTTTTTAAAAAATATACATAAAGGATAACTCCGTTATGATTTTAAAATTCCTAATATACCACTTGGCCCACTTCACCTTTAATGGGTTCATATATACAAGTATTTAACTTGCTTTTAATAGAAAGCATACATTAAAGTAATATTAGTATTCATGAAAATAGTTACAAATAACAAAAGTTAAGCAGAATTTTTTTTTCTGTGTCCTCAGATTATGTCTTGACTCTCAATTTAAATTCTAAGAGCCTTAAATATTTAATGAAATTTGTAGTATCTTCTGGTAGAAAAACATGTAAATACAGATGGTTACAGAATATAAGCCTTTACACGAGCAATAGCACACATATTTCGTTGTGAACCTCTCTAAATAATTAATCAGCCGATACGTATTCACGAAAGATGGACCAGGAAAAGTTCTGAATCATCCTGTGTAAAGCAGTGACAGTAAATTTATTCGAATCGATTTACGAACAACTTATTTCCGTAAAATAATATTCGTGAGTGAGTCATACGTTTTTATTATCGTGTCAAATGGGTTTCAGCGAAGGTTTGAACAACCTCAAGTATATGTTTATAACAAATATGATTGGTTTCTAGAAATTTGGGTGGATAAGCTCAGCGATAAATTGTATTCTGTTGTAGGTCATTAAAACCTTATATTTTAAGAAAACAACATCATATAAAAGTTAACTGGACGATATTTTAATTTCTGATTAATGCATTTGTTGACAATTTTTCTCCTGTGATTAAAAATGATAAATTGCTTTGTCGAGTGCTTTTCAGAGAAGCCGTCATAAAGCACTCATATTTCTTGACTAAATAATGTTCAGTCGGACTATTTTTGTCTCAATACGGCTTTTTCTATTTTAGAGAATATTTTTCAGAAAAAAACTTTAAGTGTTTCACTAGAAATCTGTCTTGCTTATTAAGTTAAGAAAAGACAGATGAAAGATTGTATTTATAAAACGGTACGCAAGACCACGTTTATTAATATTCATTAAAAATAATTTAAAAACATATTTCAATTTTACCAGGACAACACTCTTATCAACTAAAACAACGACCGTGATCAAGAAATTTGAGCACAGAATTATTTTTTAGCACAGCACCTTGCGAAAATCCACGTCAGTCCTGCATGGCAGTCACAGTAATGCCATTCTTGGGGAGGGGGGACACAGGAAGGTTTTTGAAGCGTGAAAGTGGGGCGCAACACAAATAAGGTTGGGAAACACTGGTCTATGTGGCTTATGTTACTTTCGCGACTCGACACCCCTGCCACCTCAAAATTTTGTCACATTATTTTTTTATTTATACTAAAACTAAAAATAAAATAATAACATTTTTTTTAACTATGGATCGAACTCTTTTTTAACCTTTTAAGCAGAAAGTTTTCTCTTATTTAATTTTGGATGTAAATTTTGATTATTTACAGTTCAGTGAAATCTTGTTTTCACGTGCCCGGAATTTTCCGCTATTTGCGTATTTTGTTTTGCAATCCCGGTGTATTTTAGTTAATTTATAGAATTGGTGTATTCTTAAAAAATCCACTTAGAGAATTAATTATGTTTAGATTTTCCGACTTACTCAATAAATAGGTTTGCAATTGATTTTCCACGCCAGTAAATTTTCTGACTATTTGAAAATGCAACAAAAATCCCTCCGTTGAGGGCAACGGTCTTACAGCTAGTAGTGTTTAATTAGTATATTTTTTCTAAGCACAGATTAAGCACCGATTAAATTGAACGTCATAATTTTTATCGTTATAATAGTAGGAACAATTATTAATTCGAGTGTAATTATTGTGGTTAATTAATGTCAAATACGTCAGAAATAAATAAGATATTAAAGCAAACAGATTTGTGGTTTAAGAATGAGTAAAATATTGCAATGAGAAACCAAAAATGATAAAAGTTAATTGTCTATTACGTGCTGCAGTGGTCAACGCCGTTGGCTTTTGTGACTGGTCTCACGAGTTCCAGTTTCAGATCAATAGTAACAACATTTTTTGGCTTCGAAATCGTACTAACGAATAATAAGTTACTTTAAACATATCTACCGAGGCTTCTAAAATCTTTCAAAAGTGTCTAAAATTCCGCCAAATGACACCAAATTGTTGTTGAATAATTGGAATCTAAAGTATTAATCAAAACAATCGGAAATAAGTGCATAATTTTTCATAGAATTTTATGTTAAACTTATTGAGAATATTGCGTACGAAAAAAAAAAAATACGGATTTTACATAAATTTCGGAGAGGATACTTTTGCTATTCACATAAACAAAGCAAATCCGATAATTGTATTGAAATAGGTCATGTTAATGATTTTTTTAAATGAACAAATAAAAAAAAATACCGAGTTCATGCAATAATAGTGACCATAATTTTTTTTTACTCGTGTAAAACTCGTGATAAATTCGAGGTATTGCTTTATCATGAAGATATAGTATATGGACCATACACAATAGTCAACCTTTTGGACTGTTTTTTTCAAATCGTAACTTCATAACAAATAGTCTTTTATATGCAATATATTATTATATTTAGCTCTTTACAAATGAGACATTTTCGCAAGGATGTTTTTTTGTTGACTAACACATCTATTTTTCTCTCTATTTCATGTTCCGTGCTATTTTATTTCTCAAAGAAAAGTCGTACATAAACAACACGGTTAAGAAAGCTTGTCGGAAAAAAAACAAACCGATAATTTGGGATTTTTTTTTCATATCACTGCTCCAGGAAAAAAATAAATGTCAGGTTAATATTGAAGTATTGTTTGATTAGCATCTGCTTATTTCAATAAGAATATCAAATAGTGGTCATGGGTATTTCGGCAATACTTTTTTGTCAGAAATATGATGTTTTACTTATTTGGTGGAAATTGCTGCTGATATAACCAATGAGTGAACGCTTTTGAGAATTTATCATATTTAGTTGAGATGTCAACGGGTTAAAATCCACGTAAGAATAATTCATTAATTTAAAATAAAATAAAAAATGGGTAACTTTATTACTCCTCTTGTGTTTTGCAAATTTTTACATTTATTTAAAAAGTATCATTAAATATAAAAGTATCATTAAATATAAAATTAAATATAAATTTAAAAGTAGAAATATCGTAAGATCTAAGAATAATTTAAACATTGTTTCCAATTCTTAAACTGAAAAGACGACTAAAGATGTCTTAAAAGCAAAAAAAGCTGAGTTTGCCAATCATTTACCAGATTTTTTAATTTCACTCTTTTTTTAAATAAAAATATAAAAATACTCTATGTAGTAAATAATAAAAGGAAAAGAATGAACAGTTAAGAATTTATGGGAACTAGTAAAATCTCTAATAGAAATGAAACATTAGTAGATAACATTTTCAATTAGATAGGCGGCTTACCGCAGTTTCCTTTTAAATTTGTTATCCAACCAATAATTTATGATTATATATGTAGTGCTATTAATGTTTCTATAGCACCTCAGTATATACTATATAAAAGTAAAAAAGTGAAAACCCCAGACCTTCATTTTATAATATATAAAAAAATGCTATTTCTCAAATGGCAATTTTTCGAATGAAAAATTCCACGAATAACCAATATTTCGAGCGTCGAAAGCTTGAATTACAAATTCCTCGAAAGCTTTTATAAAAAAAGGTATTTATATTTTTATAATTATTCGTGCTTTTAAAAGAAAAGTCGGAAAAAACCATAAACCAAAAAAAATACAATATGAAAAAATACTTTTTACTTATGTTGCCAGTGGTCGAGTGTAGGCTTTCCGATCCCGGGATCTCGTATTCTGTAATCCAATCTAATTTTGTGATCCCAAAATCCCGGGATCGCGACCGTACCAATCCCGGGATTTCGGAATTGAGACATTTGCATGAATAGTTTGAAAAATTCCATGACACCAAATTTTTCTCAATTCGTACAGAACTTCGTTTCGAGTGGCCAATCTCTAGTCGAGTGGTCAACGTCGTTGGTTGCGTTTTCAGAGGCTTGAATCTTAGTACGTAAACTTTTTAATGTAAATTCTGATTGAATAATAATTATGCCAGTGAGTATGAGTATTAGATAATTTAATAAATTTCTAAAATTTAATAAATTTAAGAATAGTTCCTCTCGTCTATATGATAGTTCAATTCCTTAACACCACAAATAAACAAAAGATAAAAAAAACATGGATAAAGATCTGACAAAAATTAATGATCAATTTACTTAAGTTTCTAACACGTTTTTGAGCAAACTACGATAAAAACGACAAGCTAGAAAGCTCCAAAAAGGTAAAGCTCCCGTTTAAATATAACGCAATTATCTGAAAAATTAAATTTTTGTAAATTTCATTAGGTTTGTTAATTATTTGCTCTCAAAGCAACGCTCTCGTTCGTATGTATAGGGCGAGCAGGGAGTTGAACCAAGGGTTCATTGACTAACGAAGATGGATCGGTCGTTGTACAGTGGCGTTCAGCCCTTGGGTGCCTTTAATTGACTTTGTCACTCTTTCTAATATGAATACATCAAATCCGGTATTATTTTTGTGTAGCATAGCAGATTTTTTTTCATTACAGTTCAGCGGTTATCGGTGTGGGCTTCCGTGCCGGATCTCACGGGTTCGAGTCCCAGTACGAACAGCATTTTTTTCGATTTATCGACTTCTGTTCGAAGGCATGGGTGTTTGTCATGTCTAAAAGTTCCCTCCGACCCTTTCAAATCCTTTGATAGCTAGGCGTAGCGAGAGCAATTAGTTAACCTACAGTCCTGTCCAAGCCTTATCCTTCTATCCTTACTACCCTCTTTGAAAAAAGGAGTTGTAGTTACTTGACTTTGATTGATATTCAATTCTGAACCTACAACTTTGCAACCCTAGCTGGAATGTACGTTATCTTATTGTGTGATAATTCCAATGCATGAATTCAACCAGAAGATTATTGTTCAAACATATTTGTTTTAGATTCTTTAAATTACTTAGTGTTTAATTACCAAATCGAAACGTTTTATAACGAAGTAGAGACGCCTTGATACTCATATCGTATCATTAGATTAATAAGATTATTTTCGTATAGCGATCTGCTCTACGGCAATATTTTACAAAACACTATGTTTTCTATGTCAAATTAAAATTTTCATAAATATTTTATATAATAAATACATATACGTGCATTAAAAAATATTTATCAGTAGCTGTTTGTTCTATATTAACTTTATAGCGCAATTCTTATCATAAAAAATTCTTAAATGAAATAGTCGCGTTACAATCAAAGTTTTTTTTCGGAAAATTCATTTTTTATTGTGATAGCAGTATTTATTACCTGACGATTGGCTTATTTTTTTCACGAAATAAAAAGGTGTGACTAAAACACTATAAATTATCACCGTACCGAATAATAGATTATAAAGATCATTAGATCAGGTAATTTCTTGATTAAATTAGTCCCGTCAATCAAATCTTCAAGCTTCAACAGTTGTCCTATACAAAGCGGCAGATGAAACAATTTGTTCTGACTCATATTTAATATTTTTAACGCTTCGAAGTCACCTATCAAATTAGGCAATGTTTCGAACTTATTGTTTGATGTGTGGCCCGAGGTTTATTATTTCTAATACCCACTTGACAGTTAAAATTGTTGAACTATTAAGAAGTAAATATTACAATTTAACTCTTGCGGCTCGGAGACTAGAAAAATACTTGTCAGCCGATGGGGATCTTTTTTGACCCCAGTGGTTTCCTCATTATTGGCCTTATTCTTATGAATTTCAAAAAAAAAAATAGTCCAAGGGCTTAAAAATATCTCTTTGCATCATTCCTCATACATTTTTTTATAAAAATCTGTGGTTTTTTAATAAATAATCATATTTTAAGTTGCGCGTAAAAAAGACGTCATCCCAGCTCACATATGAATTGACTACTGACGAGTGTTCTCAGCGTTCTAAGTTATCTTACGAACAATCGTTATCGCGGGCGCTAATCACCTGATAAGCGTTATCGCGTATTTATATAAACTACAAAAGGTCCAAAAAACTATGATATAAGAATACCTTAATTATAAACATTGTATCACCCATATTAAAATAGATATTTAAGAAAATGTTGGTATTGGGGTCGCATTTCTTGAGCTTAGAAACGGAAAAGTTAAATATGTTTTGTTGCACAAAAATTGCTTGTAATAATATTTCCAAAAATGATGAAAAAAAAAAGACATTCCAAGGTCTCTCTTAAAGTAAAACCAATAACAAAATGCCCTTTTCATATGGGGATGTAAAATAAAAAATATTTTGTACTAATTCCACAGTTAATAAATATGATCAGGAGCGGTTTTGTTTATCTCGCACATTTTCAACTGATGTCAAGTGTTCTGATAATATTGAATCAATGTGGAATTAGTTTGAACACAATACCTTCCCACCAAGTATTGACAGCGAAGTGGGATGTAAAATATTAATTATATGTACACATACTCCCCGCCACTAATTTATTTTCACACGCCACTGCAATATCTACTATAGTAAGAAGTATCGTAACATTCTTAATTAGCTTAGAGTCGACGCTTTCTAAAATAAGTGATTTTGTTGGCAAAGACCTCTACGCTTAGTACTATCCTCTCGTTATTTCCTACTTAAATGTTGAAAAGTTTCAAAAAAATGACGTCAAAATTTCCAAGCCTTTGTACAAAAATGTTTTTTTAGTCCTGAATAATTAGCAATAATTTGGATTTAAAGATATCAGGGCTGTGGAGTCACGTCAAAAAGACGACTCCGACTCCAGCTTAAAAATAATTGACGACTCCAACTCCAGCTTTAAAATAATTAACGACTCTGACTCCGACTCCGAGGAAATTTTTCAATAATTACATTTTAAGTTACATATATCGACTGTGGAAAGGAAAAAGGACGTAACCCTCAATTATCTAAAACAGCTTTTTTTCGATAATCACAATGTATACAACTTAACACACATTCTATCAAAAGGATGGAAGCTGAAAGTGCCGAATTAGTATCTAAATTTAGCTTTTAGGTTTGAAAACGATGACCCTGTAAAAAATAAAACCAAGAAAAAACATTGAAATAAAGGTTTTTCCGAGACAATTTCTTTAATTAATATTAGAATATGTCAATTAAACACCAGTTTAGAAGTATCCGTGCACTTCAAGGTTGTGTATAATTTTTATAATTTGTATATGTCACAAAATCATCAAAACACGTTTTTAGCGCCTCCTGTAAAATTTGATATGTGTGGGTTACGTCCTTTTTCCTTGGCACAGTCGATATGTATACCATCAGATCATCTTAGTCAACCAGGCATGAAATGTTAACACTTTTGACTACAGTAATACCCCGCTTTACGCGAGGGATACGTTCCGAAAAAAATCGCGTTAACTGAAATTCGCGTATATCGAGGTTTATGATTAAACATAGTCAAAATTTAATACAAAAAAATACAAATCATTTTAATCAATCACTTTGATTCTAAGAACACTTTATGCAATACATACTCTTATTTTTTACGGAAAAATACATTTATTGTCTTTTGGCTAGCGTTTTGTTTACGTTCTTGTAAAATACTTTCATAACACCCAACACTGTTTTTAATTGTTTGACACACGGTCAAGTCACGGTCATCATTATTGTCTATACTCTGCAATATGTCCAAACCTGAATAAATGCGAGGCATTTGAGCGCGAAATTTGAAATTCGCGTTATAGTGAAACCGCGCTTAACGGGGTCGCGCTAAGCGGGGTATTACTGTATTTAGTTTAAATACACATCATTAAATATATTTTTCAAAAAAAAATCGATCCGCTCATATTTCACGACTCCGACCCCGACTCTGGCCAAAATACCGCGACTCCGACTCCACAGCCCTGAAAGATACACATTTAAAAAAATATAAGTAGTAAAATGTTTTCGGATATTGTAGTAATTAAATGATATTCACAGCTTCCAGACACATTTTGGAAAGTATTGTTTTTCAAAAATGAATGTTGAAATACTAAAATCGTGGCGTTTATTTCTGTAAAAAATGCTAATTTAATCCATAACAGTAGAACAAGAAAGAGTACAGAAAACTATTTTTTTTTATCCACGTCCGCTCTCAATGTGGAGGATATGACCATCTAATAGAGGTGTGACAAATTTTTCTACGAGAACTGTCACTTAAACTTTCTTTTTCAAAAAAAATAGTAGTTTAAGAATAATAAGGTTAGTACACGGCTAGTGGTAAGCCAAAAGCTCTCCCTACGCCCAGTTATTACAGGATCTGAAAGGTAAGAGGGAATCACAAACACCCATGTCTTCAAACAGAAATCGATAAATCCATCGAACAAATGCTGTTCGTACTGGGACCCGTGAGATCAGGTAAGGAAGCCAACACTGCTAACTGTTGCGTCATTGACGGAAATCTATGTTATATTATAAATATATTTTTAAAAAGGTTTCCTGATGTGAGTTTGGTTTAAAACGATAGATTTTATTCGATAAGACTTTTCTATATCATGATAAAAAAAAAACGTGACGGCAAATGATATGCGAGTCAAAGTTGGTAACACATGCACTTCTAATATTTATGACACATCCTCTTAGGATCTTTAAAGAGTGTAATTATATAATTTAAGATTTCGACTGAAGGTGCTTGGTGGAATTTCAATATTAAATTTGAATCGTTCAAATTATGTACATTCACACAGATTTTGTGAATGTAAGAATGTGTACTATAATCTGATCTCTATGTATATTTTTAATTTATAATTTGTTGTATTATTATAATTTTAGAATTTTATTTAAAAAAAAACTACGTCAAATCGAAGCATATGAAGTTAATCTAATTCTGCAATATGTATCGGAGTAACGGAAGTAAAAGGTATTATAAAATGCTGAAAGTAATAAAAAGCTGATTTAGTATATTTGTAGTAAGAAGCAAGCTTTAGGTAACTTCAAAGAGAAGCTTCCGCTACGGAATGCTTGTTGGAAATGGGTTTTGTAAACGCATTTTCATTTATAGCAAATATTAATATGTAAAAGGTCAACAATTTTTCATGAATAGAAAAATTACCAAAGTCTTCTTAACCCTTTGCCCGCGTCACCAAATTTAGCGAGCATGCCCTGTACGCGGCTGCTTTTTTTCAGATTTTGCTATCGCGTTTTCGACTATAAATATAGATTGAAATATTTTTTCAACCAATCAAATCTGTTAATTGCTACCTAAAGTAACTTTTTCAAAAATAAAATACAATACATTTCTTGTATTTTTGGTTTAATTCAACAACAATCATTCTTTATAAAATTGCGGCGTGACGTTGCCATATTGCAAAATACCGCCACGCGCGACCGAGAACACTGCGCCACCACCATACCATGCTTATAATATTAAATTCTCTGAACAATTTTAATTTCACCCGCACTCGATCGCTTATTTACATTATCCAAAATCTTGCATTGGTGACGTATATTCACGGCGTGTTCAAGAAATAAAATATTTTAGCCTATATTGAATCTTTTTTGACGAATGCCATCTATGAATTTAGTAAAATATACATTTAGTAATATTTTCAACCAAGTTATACAATTTTAAAACAATAGATAGCTCTTATATAGGGTTTGAAATTTCCATGAGATCTATACGTGTCACGCGCGCTGAGGGCATGTTCGCTAGGACATGCATAGATGTCATACGCGGTGAGAAGGTTAAGCGATGAAACGTAATTTTATTTGAATACGAGGAATATTTTTTTTATGAAGTTATGTTCGGAGTCTTACTAAAAAATGAATTAATGAAGTAAATTATTTTTATACTTTCGATGGTTTCGGCGGTAACTTTGTGGAAGTTCATTTTAATAAAAAATTTAAATTAACTTTTATTATTCCATGTATTCTGTTACTAACTGTGACACGTGCTTCACCTCTTTCAGAGGCATCTTCAGACTTACTATCGCAAAGTTTGCTTAAGTAATGAAGCAAGATTGATTCTAACATTTTAAAATTATAAAATTACAAAAAAGAAAGCGTCTTATGTTGGACAGACAGGTAGAAACTTTAATATTAGAATTAAAGAACATATAAGATGTCTAAAAAGTGACAATTTGCCAATCATTTAATAGAAAATAATCATAATTTTAATCAGATTTGTAATTTAGAAATACTCCACCGAGTAAATAAAAAGGGTTTTAAGATGAATAGTTAAGAATTTTTTGAAATTAATAAAACTCTTAACAAAAAAGAAATATTATTAAATAATATTCTTAATAGCACAGGTGGTTCCCCGTTACTCAAATTGTTTCCAATTAATAGAGTAATCACAATCCTAGCTGATTGATTGCAGCTCATTAGTTTAATAGTTTGTAATGTTTAACGTCATTAGTAGTATGATTAAATTTGTTTGCACTGTTTCGATTTTATAATCCCCTCTTTGCTTCCCTTAAAAAGGAAAAATCCCAATCTGATTGATTACAACTCATTAGTATCATTAGTATCATTATCTGTTTGTTTTATTTCGATTCCACACCCCCCTCCTTGCTCCTCTTAAAAGGAAAAAAACCCAAACCTCCATTTTGTAATTTTATAATTATAAAATGTTAGAATCAATCTTGCTTCATTACTTAAGCAAACTTTGCGATAGTAAGTCTGAAGATGCCTCTGAAAGAGGCGAAACACGTTTCACAGTTAGTAACACAGTACGTGAAATAATCAAAGTTAATTTAAATTTTCTATTAAATTATTTTTATAAAAAAATAGTTATAATGTTATATGCTATTCTACAAGTGATTTGAATAAAGTATTAATATCGAAAGTTCAATCGTTTTCTTAGGTTGAAAACTAACGATAAAAAAATGAGTTTTTATGGGTTTTGAAGAAATTTTCTAAAAAAGAATGACCGGCTTCAAATTCTGTTACGGCAAACCAATCGCTCTCGCTACGTCAAGTTATTAAAAGATCGGAAGGGTGAGAGGGAATCACATACATCCATGCCTTCGGACAGAAATTCATAAATCGATTGAAAAATCAATTTGTAAAACTGTCCCTACTGGGATTCGAATCCGTGACCTCCGTAGCCAAAGCCAACGACGTTAACCACTCGACCACACAAGCGAATATTTATTTATGGGAAAAATTATGTTTAATGATTAACAGTCACCCGCCCACGGCTGGGAAATATAATTTAATACTATAAGAAATGTTAAACCACAGAATGTCGCGGTAGATAAAATTCATTGAGGCTGGATTTATCGCAAGCTTCTGATTGTGATTTTACAAACATACATACTAGGGCATCCAATTCCGGTATCCGTGATCCCGAAATTCCGACCAATTTATCGATTCCGTACTCCCGTATCGTCTTAATGCCCATCCCTTTAGAGCAGTGATGCACAACCTTTACCTTCTAGCGGGCCGCATAAATTAAATTATCGTGGGTTCGGGCCGCAAAGAAAAAACTGATTTAAAGTACGCTCAGTCCTTTTGTTACACGGAGCATATGTACGTTCTATGTAAAACAGCTTGACAAAAAAACCGTGTCAAAAAGGTTAAGTGAATTTAGATAAATGATTGATAGGTTCCATTGCATTATTTTGGCCGTGTTATTTTGAAAACGTGAAAATAATTAAGCCATGCAAAAAAGTATTATGAGTACATACTTATTAAAAATCGTTTCATTGTGAAATGTGTATTTTTCATGTATGTGTAATTTAAAAGTTAATGCGTCTTGGTCTTTGTTAATTTTGAATTATTTTCTTTTAATCTGACATAATATTTTAGGGCCTGTTTCTATTCACCGATTTATTCTACTTCATTGAAGAAAAAGCTTGCTTACATTTATTAAATAAATGTTTTACGTGAAAAAAAAAAGTAGAGAAAAAGATTGATGGGCCGCCACAAAATTCAAAAAGGGCCGCATGCGGCCCGCAGGCCGCGGTTTGTGCTTCACTGCTTTAGAGACTCGCTATAACGCGTAAAAAAAATAAGTTTAAAATATTAATTCTTCCCGATTTTCTATATTGTTATTTTAATAATAAAAACTGTTTGCGACAGCGTACCTCAGTTTGTTGATATACATATTTTTGTATAATTCCAACATATAAAATTAACAAATTGTGGTCTTACTCTCTTTTATATTGTATAGCAGTCGTAGACAAGAACAGACAGTTTTTTTTCATAATTCATAAAAAAAACCAGTTGCAATCATTTAATTTTTGGGCATTTCAGTTATTTTTTTAAATTTAAATTTTAGAACTTATACTTGGTGTTTGTGATATCTCTTCCACTCGAATTTATCTCAAGCAACTGTGGCTTATGAAAAAAATATATCGCCTTGGCCGTTAGCTGTAGTACCAGTTATTTTATTGTATTAAAATTAGTAATATATAAAAAAATAAACACATGAAATTAAGGTTGATTAAGAAGTCACAAAAATTGGGTGCTATAATAATTAAAATATCTGAAAAATGTTTTTTTACTCAACTAAAAATATTTTAAAGCAGGTACAAAAAACGGCTTTATGATCAAATCTGGGTGTATAATATAATATACAAAAAAAACTTAAATAAATTTTTTCAATAGCCAAACTTGTTAATCTTTCAACGTTGGCTCATAATATATTATATCATTTTACCATAAACTCGAAATTATTTTATGCAAATAGCTTAATAAATCTTTCTTATGGTACACGTGAAACGTAATTCGTATGTTTTGTAATGTAAATAAAACATTACAATCATTTATATCTACGTAAAAATGTCAAAGGTCAACTCGGCGGAAAAAGAACATTCAAAAAGTATTCCTGGGTTTTATCACAATTCTATTTTGAATCTTTTTAACCATGGAATAATTGTAAAATTTGATTACCAAACATTTTTTTTTTGAATTACTTGCCCAATCACCATATCCGAAAAAAGTATTGAAACCTGTTGTCAACTAAGACTGGTTACAAAAATGCATTGAAAGAAGAAGATTATTTTTTAAATTAACAATATGGTGTCAAGGGTAGTATTTATTTTGCCAAACGATGTAAATTTTAATGAAGAATCAATTTAATTCTAGATTTATTTTTATTGAAAGTACAAGATTGAAAATCAAATCATGCTTGTTCGCATATTGATGAAAAAATAATGAAAACTAAAATAAAATTTGTATTGCACTAGATTTGCTTTGAAATTGCAATTTATATTGGAAAATATGATATCGGATGCTGGAGTGAGGAATTACAATTTTTATTTTTTCATAGAACGAGGGAGCTTTACCAATGAGAAGTAAAATAAAATAAAAACTTTCCCATCTTGATTTTTAAATCAAAACGAAACGAATTCATCCGGAGAACAAAGATTAATGATGTGAATTATTCATAACAGGTAAACATACTAACTAACAGCGAAATTTTTCAATAGTATTCTATGAAAACTTTTTACTGAATAAGTGACTCAATCAACGTAGATATTTTTAAATACAAATGATTTTTTATCAAAAAATTGTCTTTTGAATAAGAAGATATCAAACTGAGTGAATTTATTATAGTCAAAGTTTATTGTTTTAAAAGAGACATCTTTTGTTATTCAATGTCACTAGTTCAAGATAGTGATGCTCGTAATTTATTTTTGAACGAGTTTCATTTATTGTGAGAATTTTTAAAATTTTTGTACACGATGTTATACTCAAAGAATAAATCCACACCAATGAAAGTCATTACGATTAACCGTAGTTAAAATGATAAGTCGAGGTATAACAAGTAAGTAGGAATGAAAAAACATCGCTCAATGTTACAAAGTGTGTTTATTGAGAATCTGCAATCATTTTTTTGAAATCACAAAAATTTATTAACAAATAGAATTTACATTAAAAAAATAATACATGGCTTGCACAAATGAAGTTAAAGTTAAGTAAGTAAATAATATGCTACAGTCTGTGCGCGGATCGTACAGACCTCTCTTTGAAATATCCAGAGTTTGATTTCAGTGGAAGCTGAGTTTAGAGTTGTATTTTGTCTTAAATTTTTAATTGATATACCTACGTAAGTTTTTTTATTTAAAGATTTCAGTAATGGACCTCTATTAAAAGCGTAATACTTAAAGAATGAGAAAAGTCGTCATCACAATACGGTTGTCTCTAGCTGTAGACTAACAATACGTTGCGTTTGCATAGACTTATAGCTATTCGCAGTATTCTGAAGAAGGGTTGGATTTCTTTATCAATATTATACAATAACCATACTAAACAATTAATAAAGGAATCAAATGGTACTGTATTATTGTATACTGGTGTTATTATATATATATATTAAACAATATATCATTAAATAATCAATTGAACTTCTCTATCCCCGATTGCAAGAGTAAAGAGTTCCAAGTCTGACGTAGAAATAAGTACCATTAATTTTGCTTTAATTAAAAGTTCCAAACGTTATACTATTGAATTGAATAATATATATTTCATAAATTTAGATACTGAGGCTTTTAATGTTGCAAATTGAATAAAAAACCGGTTTTCAAAAATCAGTCAAAAACCCATACACATTTGATCGGTAGTCTTTGAAATTTTTGAACGGCTATTATCACGTCTATAAAACAAAGGTTTACTTCATTGTAAAATAAATAGCTTGACTAGTATCGAATATTGTATATATTTTTGGGCTTGATAACTTAATTTTAATTCCAATACAAAGATGATGGTTCGGTAATAAACCACAGAAGAAAGCAATTAGGTAAAAGAAGATAAATGAAGCCTTACTTTAATTGCCCATAATGACATTAAGCTCCATTAATGGCCAGATAAACCAGATTTATAAAAGCTTAATGTTACGAAGCAGCTGTTTTATATGTCATCCATTGTATCGAGTTGCTACATCATCTGAGCGTTTCGAAAGTGATTTCAAATGTACAATCGTGGTTACTTTAGTGCCGAATAGAAATAAAATGGATACGTTTGGAATGATAGAATACAAAATAAAATCAAGCACATCCCCTCTTTTGTTTGTCAAAACAATACGATGCATTTGTAGTATAGGGGAACCAAAAATGTTTAAATTCCTTAGAAATAGTTATGCACACTTTAAATGGTCTAAAAGTTTCAATAAATACAGCCATGTTTTTACTTTCATTTAGATAAAAAAATAAAAGTTAGACAGTTGAATTTTATGTTATGAGAAATATGTACATTCATTAATTCAAGAAAAATAAATCATCTTCAAATTAATATGAGGAGCAAACAAAGTAATTTGCCATACAAATAAAGAGCTTGGGAAATGATGATTTGAGTGTTGAAGTCTCACAGTTTGCTTGAATGTGTCAACTTTATGATTTAATTGTTGTAGGAAAAAACTTTTTTTGAACACTGATTGTGATTTCCATTTATAAATTTTATTACGGACTGATTATAACGGATTTATCAGAACTGAGATTATCGGCATTTTTCAAAATTGGTGATAATTCACATTTTGCATGTTTGTTACTTTAATTATCTGTAAATAGGTATAAAAATATATTACATTTAAGTAATCAATCACAACCACGCACAAGCGATTCACATTCGATATTGTGTAAATGAAAATATGTTCTCGTTTCCGGTTACATATATGTAGTTAAAAACAATTTATCAAATACCTTTGAGTTGGCTCGAAATTATTCATATATTTTGACGTTAATATTATATATAATAAATTACAGAATTAGGCGTAGATAAATCACGCCGGGTGGCAGATTCCGCCATCGACATATTTACTATTGACGCTAACTTCAGGTTTGTTTATGGTTAACCTGTGTCCATACTCCGTTTGCTGTTGTCATTTGTTGTATCCCCCAAAGTTGCGATAAACTTAATCCCAGATAATCCAGGCTTTAGTCAGGCCGCATTGTTCTCTCCGTAACGATTCCTTCTTTTACTTGGGGACGATTATTTTGTCGTGCGGTCTTTGTATATATTCACATTGCCATACGTTCCGCACACTGCCCTGTCTTTGACACATTGGTCGATGAGGTTATTGCTACATAAAGAGCCATGAAGACTTTACAAAATTATTTCAGTTTTTGACATTATGGGTATTGAAAAATTAAAAACTGTTTTTTAACTCACTCTAAAGTTTTTATTAAATATCAGGACCATTTTCGCCCATCAAAAGCAGTAAAAAATGATCATTTGGCAATTTTTGTGTAAAAAACATCTCACTAAACTTTTGCTATCTTGTTGATTACTATTTGGTTTAATTTTTAATTGGTATTTATTTTTAAGAAAACATAATTTCATATATTTCATTTCCTTGGAAGTTCAATTGAGGTTATTTATTTTATGTGGCTGCCATTAGTAACACAATATTTTTATAAATGCCTTTTGACATCCTTTTTATGAAATATCTAAATTTACAACTGAAAATGAACTCGGTGACTGCACCGTCATGTAATCTTCAAAAGAACGCATTAAATGCGTCATGATATCCTTAAATTTTGGTTGATGAAAATAATGGTTAAAAGACTGATTTCGAATATTTTGAATATCTGCTATAATGGTTATACTGAGTCTAAAAAAATGTTACTTAATATCACAACTATGCCTGTTTGAAAGCATAGCGCATTACGTAAAAACACGGTTCCGGGACTCAACGCTCGGCTAGCGCATAACGTGAAAACACGGCTCCGGGATCCAACGTGTTAATAAAAATATCATTGATACATTTTAAATAATTCCTATTTGTATGGAATTTATATCAATTTTAATGAATTGGGGTTTCCTAAGCAACATGCATATATTGAATGTTGTGCACAAAAATGGTTACTTTTTATACCATATTCAATCTTCCTCTAATATTATCATAAGTCGTTTTGAATATGAAATTGTCTTGCAGTTGGTAAACTTTAAAATTAATATAAGTCCCATATCGAATATCTCGAGGAAATTGAATTTCCGCTTCGAGGGCTGCAATTGAATAGAATTTAGATATATCCAGAAGTTTCTACGCTACCCAAGCAATGATGTAAAGGTTTATATCAAATTTTCAAATTGCAAAAGTGATATCATTCTGCGTCACAATTCGATGGCCAGCTTTATAGCGATGAACAATATATCGCAACCAAAAATAAAGCATCAGCCGAAGGAAACAATAAGATTTTATTGCAATGAAAGTAAATATTTTTGCTAAGCACTTTTAATTAGTCTATTACTTATTAATTAGCTTTGAAAACTTTGAATCATCACATATATATTATTATTTTTTGCAAATAAATTGTTTAAATATACATTATGTGAATTGTTGATTAAATAAATATATGTCACTTTGGTTTTATATACGCTGTCGTATTTCAGTAAAAAAGTTATAGGATTGTGATTCAAAAACAAATGAGCGTTGTATGTGGGAGTTAGTTATTTGCTTAAAAACCGCGAAAAAAACACGCTCGTTGCAGGATAAATTGGTAGGATATAGTTGAAAAATTTTCTTAACAGAGTACTTGGTATTGACAAGTTATCTCCAAAGAATTTCTAATAATGAGTTATTATTGATCCATGTTTGACCATGAAACTAAACTAAGGCATTCAATCTCGAGATTCCAGGATTGAACATACAACATATAATCGTGTATAAATTGGGATTTGAGATTGAGAAAATTTTCAAAGAAATTCATGTCGTAGTTTAAGATTTCGACTGAAGGTGCTTGGTGGAATTTTGATATTAAATTTGAAACTTTCAAATTATGCACATTCACACAAGTCTTGTCACTAACGACCCGAGTTTCGCCTTTCGGCATCTTCGAATTCATCCGTGAAATTGAACGCCTGAAGACGCCGAAAGGCGAAGCCCGGGCTGTTAGTGACAAAACGTGTGTGAATGTACATAATTTGAACGGTTAGAATTAAATTTCATGTCGATTTCAAAAACCCATGAATTTGCGAAGTACCCAAAATGAAGAGCGTGCGAAGTGGTTTTTAGCTCTTTCAAGAACTTTCGAATCCAAAATCTCAGAAATATACGAATTTCCCAAAATGAACAGTGTGATATCTTTATTTTACCTCTTCTAGGAAATTGTGGAATTCTCAAAATTATCTAAATTTCAAACATTCTTTTTTAGACCTCGATCAATTTTAAGTAATTTTCTTACTTCTTTTGTAATCCATTCGTACTATCACAATCCCGGGTTTTCAGGATAAGAGAATTAAACTGGATATCAGGATTGGAGACCCTAAACTAAACCTCACGTAAAATTATTATGATAGGATATTCTAAAAAAATGGTGTGTAGCGATAAAAATCATACCGGAACTTCAATAGGAACAATGATTTCCCTATTCAATTTGTATTACTAATAGACGCGGTAAATAATATTAAATACATTGTCATACGTGATAGTGGATTAAAGTAGGAAATTAGATACTTGACATAGTACAAACGATAAAAAATGAATAATGTAGATAAAAAAAAATAATACTTTTAAGCCATATTCGTTCTCAAATCACAGTACATGAACTCTAAGTACGATATTATAAATATTTAACAAAACTAAATTTGAATCGTTCAAACTATGTACATTCTCACAAATTTTGTCACTAACGACCCGGGTTTCGCCTTTCGGCATCTTCAGGCATTCAAGTGCACGGATGAACTTGAACTGACGCTTAGCAAATGAAAGTTTCGTGTTTATATAAGATATAAATGCATCACTGAGTCCAAAGCCATTGCTGGCGAAAAGGATGGGCCCATGGAAATGCCAACAGATTTGAGTAGTGAGCAGTTTCAAGAATTATATAATTTGTTTGTCGGCAAAGGTTTTATGATTATATGATTTTATGGTTATATAGGGTATAGAAGTGGAGATGTGGGAAAGTTTGATATTTCGTTTAAAATCGGAAGACTTTGCAGCTGTGCTTTGTTGATTTCTAAAATTTCTTGGAAAAAGAGCTTATGACTGTCCGTATTTGGGTGTAACATTTTTATCCCTTGTTCCTGATTGAACACGTGTCCTTCCGAAATTAAGTGATTAGCAAAAGTAGACGTGTCTTTTTTCAATCTAAAGGCTGCCATATGTTCTAAAACTCGGATGTTCAGTGTCCTTTCTGTTTTGCCGATATAAAACTTTGTACAACAAGAGCATTGCAATCTATAAATCCCGGATTTATTCAAGTAATGTATTTTATCTTTATTATTAACTAATAATTTGCCTAAAAAGTTTTTACAGTAAAAAGCAGGTCTAACACTATCAGCTAGCTGTTTTTTAATTTTAAGACTTGTATTTCCTAAAAAAATGATTCTACGCCAATACCTAGTATGATCTATGTCCTTTGACACTATACCTTTAAATAACATTTTTTTCTGCAAGTTTAGTTTGTTTTGTTAGTTTGTTTCATTTGCTAAGCGTCAGTTCAAGTTCATCCGTGCACTTGAATGCCTGAAGATGCTGAAAGGCGAAACCCGGGTCGTTAGTGACAAAATCTGTGAGAATTTACATAGTTTGAACGATTAAAATTTAATATTGAAATTCCACCAAGCACCTTCAGTCGAAATCTTAAATTATATTTAACAAAACCTTGCAGATTTTTTTTTAAATGGATGGTATTAAATAACAAAGCTTAAAAAAAGAGTTGGTGACGACTTGTATTGTAAATGATTGAGTAATCATACCTTGGATGTACACTAAGTTCAAGAACAATTTAGCTTTGTAAATTATTTTTACTTTTTAACTAAAAACTAGACGGCACTAGTTAAATATCAAAATATACAATTGATAATTACGTAGTCAAATGGTTGGTGTCGTTGGGTTCAGAACCAATGTACGGAAACTTCTTTTTTTACCCGTAGAATGAGTTTCTGTCCAAAGAAATGGATATTAGCGATGCCTTAAATTCGATCCCAAAAACAAGGGATGAACAAAATACTAGTCATCTGACGATCACTGTACAAATATGTCTTGTTTGATCAACTTTTGAACAAAAAGATTTTACGACAGTATGTTAATTCCATTTTTGTCGGGTCCTATGGCGCAGCGGTTAGCGATGTTGGCTTACGTACCGGATCTCACGGGTTCGAGTCCCTGCACAAATATAATTTTTCGATTTCTGTTCGAAGGCATGGGTGTTTGTGATGTCCTAATTCCGCTCCCACCTTTTCCATCCTTCAATAACTGGACGTAGCGAGAGCGATTAGTTTATCACTAGTCCTTTCATAGCCTTATCCTTCTATCCCTACTTATCTCCTTGGAAAAAGAGAGGTTGAGTGACCGGGTAAAAACAATTCTCGTAGAAAAAAAATATTTGAGATACCTCTTATAGGAGGCTATATGCTCCAGATTGGGAGCGGACATGGATTAAAAAAATGTTCATTGGCGTGGTGTTTTACTTTTATTTTAATAAGCTTTGTTATTATCAACACTTTAAATTGTACCGGAGTAGAGCTCTAAAGAACTGAATTTTTAAATTTAAACTATGGTGTTTGAAAAAGAAGGAAAATACATGTTACATACTCAAAGTTAAAGTCGTATTAAAAATCTTTTTTATCAGTTTATTCATTTCTTCAAAAGAGCTTCTTTTGAATATTGTTTGAATTGCTTAGTGATAAATTGAATTTTGAAAATGTTGTAAAGTCGAGCGCATAAACCTTTCTGTAAGAAGGTTTCATGCGCAATCTATTCTTTACTTTCTCTCTAAGCTTCCGTTGTTTTTATTAAAAAAAAACTAATATGTTTATCTAGAGTGAGTTTAATTACAATTAAGAATGCCGCTACAATTTCATTTTCCTGTCTGTATTGATAATTTTTTTATGCGAACCACAGTTTAAGAGTTTTAAGCTGATTTGGTTTTAAACTATTAGCAATATAAAAAATATACATTGGATATGATCCTTTCTTATCTCAGTTTGATTTTTAATTCAATTTACTAATTTTCCTCCTCTTTATTTCATAATTGCCTTATATAAACGGTTGTTGTAAAAATAATTTCATAACATATCTAACAGTCAAACAGCTCAGATAAGATACTTTTAAATAAAATTTCATAATTTTTGTGAAAAAGAAATTAAAGGAATTTTCTGATTTTTTTAACGTGCATTAATTATTTGAAGAAAATGATTTTCAAAATTCAGAGTTGTGTATTTTTGTTTTTGGTGAGTAAAAACAGTTTTTTTTATATTATATATAAAAGTGTGGTGAAATGTTTTGTATTTGTTTATAAATCAAGTTGATCTTTTTAAATTAATTAAATAACAAACAAATGAATAGATTACTTTTAATAAACTTATAAAATATTTTATTTTTACGTGTTGTTTTTGTATTTGGGCATTGTTTTGAATTTTTGAAAGCAAAGAACAGCTGTAAAATAAAATACATATTGTGATAAAAACTAAAAACAAATGAATATGGACTACGTGATTTACATTCAAATATATTCTTTTCGATCGATGCATCATTGTCTATAATAAATCGATTGGAGATAAATAAATAACAGATTGACTATCGATGGAAAACTTTCGGTGGAGTTTTTTCGGAATCATAATATCTATTAATCTGATCATTTCGTATTTGCTTATTTAATTTAATTTTCGCAGCGTAATATGCAAGTACCTACTCTTATATGTTTATATATTATAGAATTGTTCTTTCATGAGACTAACTTTTCCTGTCCTGACCGCAAGAAATTCTACCTCAATAGCCACATTATCTTAAATATATATTTTGATATGGGTGATACAATTTATAATTTAGGTATTTTTAAATCAAAGTTTTTTGGACCTTTTTGCAAGAGAAAAAAAAATCGATTTCTAGTAACGTCTCTATTAAATAATAAAGAAAATAATTCGGTGCGTCATTTTATATAAGTTCTGGCAACAATCTGGAAATAGCATTCGAATGTTTGGTCGGGTAAATTTCGTTAGTAGCGAATTCATATGAGTGACTCTTTTTTTTGAAATTGAAATTCACAAGAATAAGGCCAATATCACTGGGTTCCCCAGAAGACCTCCCTTCGGACGAATTTTATTGTTTTAGTCTTAGTACCGTAAGTGATAATTTTAATTAAATTAAACTCGATTATATATTTTAGCGACTTCTTATAGTTAAATAATACCGAGTGTCTAATTTTAAATTATTATTTTAAACTTCGTATTGAATACCGCATAACCACAAGCGGGAAAAACAATTAAGCATTTATTAATTTTTGCGGTTGATCTCTTTCTACCAAGACAAAAGTTTAGTATTCTCTTCTTATATAAAGAAAAAAAATAAAGTAAAGAAAAACAATACTTTTTTATTTTAATTATATGTCGAAATAATTATGAAAATTTCTTGGATGCATTTATGATTAACAAATCTAAAAGTAACGATTCGAAAACAATGCTCTGCGATTGATTAATACGAGTACCAATGTAGCAGGTGTTTTAACGTTCCAAGCCAATGAATTTTCGTGCCCGCTTAATTTAAATAGTAATGTCCGTTTAATTTTAAAAAATAAGTAAGTTAAGCCAAATAATGTGGACTCGAAAATTATAATGAATTTGATTGTATATGCTTAATATTATAAGAAGTCATACAAAAGTTAATGTTGAAACTACGAGTATCTCGTTTAAGTCAAAAAACTCTCATACATATGTACACTATAACGGAGATACTGGGTTTTACAGACATATCTTCCACATTTGACCATTATATCAAGTTTTACCGAACTAAGTTTTATTACTACTGCAAGTTTAAATACTACATGCCGGGTCTATGGCACAGTGGTCAACGTCGTTGACTTTCATGCCAGATATCATGGGCTTAAACCCCAGTACAGACGGTATTTTTTCAATCGATTTTTTGATTTCTGTTTGAAGGCATGAATTATTTTGATGTCTAAAAATGCCCACAGCCACCATTCCAATCTAAAAATAGCATGGTATAGCGAGAGTGATTAGTCAATCAATAGTCTTGTCTTGCCCTACCTTTTCTATCTTTACTGCTCTCTTCGAAAAAGAAAAGTTAAGCGAATGAGTAAGAAGCGTAGAAAAGCTTGAAGGTAGAGAGCGTTGTAACATATATATAGAGAATAATTAGCTTTTTATATAAAAAGATCGAGGCAGTCGGTAATGTAAATTTTTTCGTCTTCATGGATCATCGATCGTGAAATTGTGTGCACTCAGGCTTGATATAAAGGTGCTAAGATTTAATTCTAAGCTGCCTCATCTTGTCAAACTAGTTCAGTACTCTTTGTCACAATGATGCTCATTGATTTGCCCGTATCAATAAAAAGTTTTCGATCACTGTTCTATAATTTTAATTCGTTTCTACTGTTACAGATCTTTGCAGGGCTCCTGTGTGCGATGCCACAAAAAGTTAAAATGGATGAAGCAAAATTGAGTATTGATTTAAAACATGAATGTGTTAATACAAAAAGCAGCCAAAATGCACTCAATAACAAGAAAGAAAAAGAAACAAGAGAAGAAGAAATAAATCTTTTTCATTTGAAGAAATCACTATGTGGACCAGGAAAAACATTTGGCGTAGAAAGAGTCTCTCATTTCACAGACTTGGTCGATAGCGTTATGAGTAGATACGTAAGAAAATTATAATTTACTTTGTTTTGCTAACTGTAATTAAGAATAATTAAAAAGCTTCTAGCCGAAAATTTTATCGTGGCCGCCGACTTCATTCGGAACTAAAGTTGCTGTAATATTCAAACTTATTTTGAGGTTTTTTGCTTCTGGGGACTAGGTTTACCAACTTATAACCAGCCATGACTAATTCAACGGCAAACTATTTAGCCTAGAGAAGTTGGTTAAAAAGCCGGGTTGCAGTTGTGTGCAGTCATCAGAAAGCTAATCACGTACTGCCGTAAGATGAATACCGGACGTTTGCTGCGGTTCGCCTTGATACGAGCCTCAAATGCCATGCTTAACTTATCTCAACCAAGCCCAATTATGAGGTCTTTGATAAATTTGTAACATCATATGTGGAACGGCATATCCTTGATTGGTCATTAAATTCGACGCGCAATAGATTTAACTCTACTACCACTTAGATAACATGCAGATCAGTATACAGATAAAAAAAGATACGTTATATCACGTAAAATAAATGGATGAGCAAGAATCTTTTTCTTTGTATGCATATCTTCTTTAACTGCAATATAACACGGTCAAAAGATATGTCCTATAGGGCATCCAATCCCGTAATCCCGGGATCCCGGGATCCCGTTCAATTTTCTGATCCCGAAATTCCGGGATTGAGATGGCTGCGATCCCGAATTGAGAAATTTTCAGAAAACCCGAAAATGTGCACGAAATTGGCAAATTCAAGATGTAAAATTTTTCGGCGAGCTAAAAAAAAAACAAGCTTTTGTGAGAATCTGGGAAAAAAGTATACCAAATCGATAATTTCAAATTTCTCGATGAGCTAAAAAAAAAAAAAAGCTTCTGTGAGAATCTGGGAAAAAGTATACCAAATCGAGAATTTCAAATTGGAAATAATTCGGGGAAAAAGTATAGCGAATTGAGGATTTCAAATTCCTTGGTAAGAAAATCCCAATCCCGGGATCCCGAAAAATAAGGGATCAATCCCGAAATCTCGGGATTGGAAAAAGGCTCCGGGATTGGATACCCTAGTCTTATGACGCTGTGTGTTTTGAGCCAAGAATATGATAAGTAGATTGGTGTATATTTTTTGATCGCTAGTTATGGTATGTGGCCTTAAAGCAATGGACGATATAAATAACGGGTAGTAATGGAACAATCAAAAACAAAATTCGACTATTGTTTTATTATATAATTGATACTTATTCTGCACTTTACCGAATCGGTTGTTACTAGGGTATCCAATCCCGGAGCCTTTTTCCAATCCCGGGATTGGGATTTGCTCACCGAAGAATTTAAAATCCTCAATTCGCTATACTTTTTCCCCGGATTATCTCCAAACCTGTTTTTTTTTTAGCTCACCGAGGAATTTGAAATTCTTGATTTGGTATACTTTTTCCCAGATTGTCTCAGAAACTTGTTTTTTTTAGCTCAATTCGAAAACCTCCATTTGGTATACTATTTTCCCGATTGCCCTAGTTGTAACGATTATAAATTGTTTTTTTGATTTTTACAGACTATTGAATTCCGAGAATTTAACCAAAACAATTCCGTCATCAAAAAAAGATTTGCTGGAGAAGAGACAGAACTGTGTGGCTCAAAACAAACCGTAAGTGTACAATGAAAGATAGAAAGCTATTTATTTGATAAAAGTTTTCGATACATAATTACTTTTTAAGCCTTTATTACGAACTTATATAGAATTTTATTTTGTTGGTCAAATCAGCACATTGATAAAAAAAAGAAGAAATTCCATCGCGATTTGAAAAAAAAAATTATACGGTCGAAAAAAAATTGTTTTCAATACAACCGAGGCGAAACCAGGCTATTGCATTTTTGGAACACAACGTTCAGTGTTCTTTGTTTGTTATTTAGTAAAAAATGGGTGTATATTATACGAATTATGAAAAACGATTTTTTTAGAACACTGATGCACAACGCAGGGCCCGTTTCATTTTTGGTACGTTTTCATTGGAACATTCAAAAGTTTTTCTGAAAATTAATATATTGTGATTATATTAAAAAGATTTTTTATAATTGTCAACTCATGCTATATAATTATATTATCATGATTATATGAAGTAATTAAATATTGTTTTTTTTTCATTTCAGGTTATTTACCTCACCTCAATTAAAACCAATGCAGGCTCGTGGCAAGATGTCATAAATACCGAGAATGTTTCTCAAAACATTGCTGTAGAACTTTGCACCAAGTAAGTTTAAAAAAATCATTTGTCGGATCCATAGTCGAGAAGTCAACGTAGATGGCTTCTGTTGAGATACTCCTGGGTTCAAATCCTAACGAAAATTAATGCGTTTTTAGTCGATTTATTGATTTCTGTTCAAAGGCACCATTTTTACATCGACCGTGGAAAGGCAAAACTATATAACACATGTAGATTATTCAAATCAGCCTTTTTCCATAATCACATTGTTTACAACTTGATACACGTTCTAGCTGTGTTCTAGTTAAAATGATGTAAGCTGAAAATGTCAAATTACTATCATAATTTAGCTTTTACGTTTGAAAAATAAGGTGCTTGTGAAAATTGTGACTAAAAAATGATTAATTAAAAATTTCGTTTAATTAAAATTAAAGTCAATTAAAATTCTGGTAATTAGTATTTGTGCAATTTAAAGTTGTGTATATTTTATAATTTGCCTTTGGCCCAAAAACATCAAAAACAAACAAAAAAATTTTTTTGTCTCGTATAAAATTATTAGATTACGTCCCTTTTCATTTCCGCAGTCGATATACTTAGAAATAATATTTTTATTATACGTTTTAATACAGAAAAAAAAATATTGACCGTCAGCCCATGTTCATCATTGCACTTGAATGCCTAAAGATGTTGAAAGGCAAAACTCGGGCTAGTGACAAAAATCATAAAAATAAGACAAATTAAGCAGTTAAAATTTGATATCGAAAATCAATCAAGCACATTCAGTCAAAATCCTTAGAACGTAAATTAAAAAGAAATTTTCTCTGTTTCAGCGAAAAATCTCAATGTCACATGGACTACCACCGACCTGGATACACACCAATATGTCAACAAAAGTTCACGTATAGACAAATTGTGTACCGGAAACATCCGAGCAAAACCTATGCCATAAAACAGTTCAGAATGCCCAGCTACTGTGAATGTGTACATAAATTGATTACTAATAAATAAAATAAGATTTGAGAGTCCTCAAAAGTCGATTATGTATCAAGTTTACAAAGTTGTCTGTGGCACACGTCGCATGCATCAAGAATATGTTGCACGATTTTCAAAACCATTGTAAAGTCTAATAGAATACATGTCATGCTGAATTGTACAATTTCCATCACTGAATAAAAAGTATTGTAAGAAACAAAATTTGTTTTCGTTATTTTACACTTTTCACAAACATGAATATTTTTCTTAATCTTCAAACTAGATTCCGATAAAATACAATAGGGTAAAGAATAATTGGTTTTAAATCACATATTATGCTGAATTACGCTTTTAAGAGAGACAATCAATGTCTTTGAATGTATTGAGGGTGCTCACATTGTCAACTAATGTTATTTTCTGTCTTTGAAGATGCAAATTTAGTTTATTTAGCTTTCCTATAATATCAGAAACATATTATTTTCTTATCATCTACCAATTGAACTAACTGAAGATTTGATTTCTGTGCCGTTGTCAAGAATCTTTTAAAACAAACTAGCTGTAAGCCTGTTGCCCTCAACGGGGGGATTTTTGTTGCATTTTTAAATAGTCAGAAAATTTACTGACTTGAAAAATAAATTGCAAACCTATTTATTGAATAAGCCAGAAAATCTAAACGTTATTAATTCCCTAAATGGATTTTTTAATGAATACACTCAATTATCTAAAAGAACTAAAACAACCGGGACTCTAAAACAAAATATGCAAATAGCAGATATAATAAAATGTATATTCATAAAAATCTTTATTGAGCTGCCCTGCTGAGCTGCTATATCCAATATCGATAGCCCTGCAGTATTCATATTTAATCATTTTTAGAATAATTCAAATGTTTCAATTATGCAGACAAATATATTGCGGAGGAGAAGAAGAAGACCCCGGGACATATATCAACAGCCCTACAGTATTTATATTTTAATTTTAGTCTTATTGACCTCAATCTATCAAACTATTTGGCTTACTTTATTTTAAAGTAATATTTGAGCATAAATTTACCTTGTCCAAAGACTCGTTTACTCGTTATTTAAAACAAAAGATACAAAACTTTTAAACTATCTGGATAAATTCTAAATACCCTCTGTTAAAACCTAAAATATTTCATTTATGCCGTCTGCGCAAGAATGTTTCGCGCACCTTACGAAAATTCAGTTTTGTATTTTAAAATGTCTTAAAAGAACACAAATGAATTATCTATATATATAAAAGAAAGTGGGGTTTGTTACACCACGTATATCTCGAGAATTGCAGCTCGGATTTTAATGATCTTTGTTTTATTAAATTCGTATCCGCCTAGAATAGCAGAATAAGCATTAAAACATCGGAAAAATATCACGGCAAAGAAATTATGAAGAAAATTAATATTCTCATACAGTTTTCAAATGGCGAACACCTTGAAATAATGAAAATGTCGTTTGTATGCAGATTTCATCCGCTAGGTGGCAATTTTTCCAAAATTCATTTGTTTCTGCTTCTTTTGCATACGATTGACTTCTAAATAATTTTAAATTTAGAGTATGGATTAGAATAAAACAAATCGATGATATGAAATAAAAACGAAATAAAATCGGATAATATTGAAATTAGGTTATGTTTATAATTAGGTGTGATATTTTTTTTGACAACAATATTACGCTGTTTGCACGAACGTAGCTCTACTTTGAGATGCCACGTTATTACACTTGGAAAGCTACATCGAAGAAATTTTAACGTCGAAAGCAAGGCGATGCGGTTCCTGCTCATCCGAATGATTACTGATGCTCTTGGTCGCGTTTACACAGTTCATCCGAAAAATGACGTATGCTTCTACTTGCATGTCGACAGCTCAATTTGCTTGAAAATGATACTCATTACAATCGCTGAAGAAATTGTTTCTGAATCTCCAAGTCAGATACGCACATTATTTTCTATCATTATTTTGACATGCTTCCCATCGAATCCCCGTGAACTGTGGAACAAGTACAAGGATGACATGTCCGAATACATTTTGCATCGAAATCGTGTCAGTTTGGGGAATCCCGATCTCGAGGTGAATGAAGAGATACATAACCAGGCTTTGCTTTAGACCGAAGACATGTGTTACCTCATGTGCGGCAGTTTGGTAGTCAAGTTAGGAATGCCAACGCCAGATCGTGGAATGAACGACGCTTTCAATCGAGAATTGGAACGTGAACGTGAATATGATCGAGATGCATTGAACCAATCAGTTTGAACGAATGTACCACTGTTGAACCCTCAACAGAAGGAAATTAGCGATACGTTAATGAAGGTAATTGATGATGGAAATGGTGGCTTATTTTTCCTCGATGCGCCTGGTGGAGCTGGGAAGACATTCTTCATGTCATTGATTATGGCCACTGTTCATGCGAGATAAAAAAATTGCTGTAGCAGTTTCTTCTTCTGGAATAGCAGCCACGTAGATAGATCAACCGCTGCCGATGAAATAAACGCTTGCCTCAAATAATTGACAAACATGCGAGTTGCATTGCTAAACGATCCATCTGCCGAAGATTTCTCCAAGCAATTGCTGACTATCTATTTTAATAAAAACAATAATCCTTTGTACTTCATTCCACTTTATTTAATACGTCAGGACCGGTTTCGCTCATTGCAAGCATTGTCAACTGATGACAATGCTCGCAATGAGCGAAACCGGTCCTGACATATTAAATAAAGTGGAATGAAGTACAAAGGATTATTGTTTTTATTAATATAATGCCTTTCCACCAAGTATTGACAGTGAACACCCTAAAAGTGACTATCTATTTATTCATTGTTCAAAATTAAAATTACAGTACATGACATAACAGCTGACGCCAATTCGCCATGTACTTGAAAAATATAATAAGACAAAATATAAAATAAAACTACATAATATATCAGAATCAAAATCAACATAAAAAATCAAGAAATAAAATAGTGAAATTTTACAAACAGTTCACAAATACTATCACTAAAAATGTCCACTTCTCTAGGCAATGCGTTGATCAATCTAACGGCCCTTGGAACTGGTGATTTAAACCTCTTAAGCGAGGTATAAGTTTTTAGAAATAAAAGTTTTTGCTCATGGTTACGCCCACGTAAGAATAAATTGGGAGCATGTAAATTAATAGTCATGAGAATTTGAGGATTATTAACTCGGCCCCGAAGGAGAAGAGAAAAATGATTTAAGCTTGAAAACGATCTTCGACTATCGTCGGTAACGACCGTGTTCCTGTTGACAAATCGAACAGATTGATTTCGTTTCCGCCGAATTTGAACAATTTCGTCTCAACGAAGGACGGCTTCATCAAAAAAATGTTCCCAAACGTCTAATCACAAAAATCACAATTGGTTGATTGAATGAGTAATTCTTGCGGCGAAGAACAAAGATGTGGATCATTTAAACTTCACAATTCAAAATCAAATCGTTGGTCCACTACATTCCTTCAAATCTAGCGAACTTTCGCAAGGTGCGCGAAACATTCTTGCGCAGACTGTACATATAACATATTCTTTCAACCAAAAAACAATTATTTCTGCTTCTCTATGATAGTGTCATCAGAAATAGTTTGTAGTATCGACCAAACTATTTTTTTTTTCGTTTATTAGAGATTCGCGCCGCAGCACACCCAGCATCGCCTCGCGGCACACCGCTTGCGGAGCACTGCTTTAAACGACTGAAAAACTGACATGCAATATTGCAAAACACTCACCAATGACCAAAGTTTTGGTAGCAAGTAAAATCATCACCTGGGATGAATGGACAATGGCGCACAAATGCGCATTGGAAGCACTCAATCAAAGTATGAAAAATCTGTGCAATGACTCAAGATGTTTTATAGGCGCAATGATTCTACTATCTGGCGATTTTCACCAAACACTACCAGTCATTCCAAGATTTACCGCTTCCGATGAAATAAACGCTTACCTCAAATCACGACTCTGGCGCTATGTAAAGAATCTTCAGCTGACGACAAACATGCGAGTTGCATTGCTAAACGATCTATCTGCCGAAGCAATTGCTGACTATCGGTAATGGGGGTGTTCCTGTCGACGAATCGAACGAATTGATTTTGTTACCGCCGAATTTTTGCAATTTCACTTCATTCAACAAAATGTTCCCGAACATCTAATCACAAAAATCACAATTGGTTGAATGAACGAGCAATTCTTGCGGCAAAGAACAAAGATGTGGATCATTTAAACTTCACAATTCAAAATCAAATCGTTGGTCCACTGCATTCCTTTAAATCTATCGACCGTGTAACAAACGAAGACGAAGCAACCAACTATTCAACTTAATTTTTAAACTTATTGGATCTGCCTGGCTTGCCACCGCGCAATTTACAACTGAAGGTTGACTCGGTAGTCATCATGCTTCAAGTTATCAAGTTAACAGAACATTTATTCACTTTTAAGGTGTTCACTGTCAATACTTGGTGGAATGGCAATATAATAAAAATAATAAAACATTTTTAGTACTTTTTCCACATAAAATTTATTTGATCAGGACCGGTTTCGCTCATCGCGAGCATTATTAACTGATGATAATGCTCAGATGATAATAACTCAGTTGATAATGCTCGCGATGAGCGAAACCGGTCCTGATCAAATAAATTTTATTTAGTGGGAAAAGTACTAAAAATGTTTTATTATTTTTATTACAACATTTATTGATTCTGAGGCGGTACGAAGTTCGTCGGGTCAGCTAGTATATTCATAAAAAACACTAAAAATACGTCTAAATATGTATCCACATCTCAAATATAAATAGTTTTACCTTTGACACAATTTTTAACAGCTAATAATGAACTAATCAGCCCAGTTGTGAGAATTAACAATGTGTTGAATTCATTAAATATTTTTAAGTAGTATTTGAGCATAGATTTTGTCAAAACGGGAGAAGGGTGTCAATTCTTAAAATATTGAGAAACTGTGTAATATATGGAATGACAAAAATCATCAAGACAGGACAGGTGTCAACTCTTAAAATGTTGAGATGCAGTGTCGTATATGGAATGACAAAAATCATGACAAATAACGTCAAGATGGAAGGGGGGTCGTCTCTTAAAATGTTGAGAAACTGTGTCACACATAAGATGACAAAAACCATTAAGACAGGGGGTGGAGGTGTCATCCCTAATAATTTTGCTATAAAAAATACTTGTCACAAAATATAATTAAGAGCAAGAATTTTTTTTATCAAATTTGTCAAATTCATTTCATTTCATCATTTGCTTTACTTATATAAAAAAACATTGTTTTAAAATTTATTTTGTTCAAAATGTTTTGAAAATGTCATATTTTATATTTGCTTCGCGTATAAAAAAACCTTTTTTTTTAAATTAATAAATAAATATAATAATCGAGCAGCCTATACAATATCTCACAGCCCTGCAGTTTGAAATCTTGCAATTTTCAGAATAATTCAAATTCGATTAGTGCAAGGTTGCACCCACAGATGTCATTTGTATCACTTGCTTTGTATTATTTAAATAATGTAGAGCTATTATGTCGTCATAATCAATTGTCATCTTAGCGCAATAAATAGGATGTTGGAACTAGGGTATCCAATCCCGGGATTGATTAATTTTCAATACCGGATTGGAATTAGCTCACCGAGGAATTTGAAAGCATCATGCGGCAGTGGCTTTATACACAAGTAAGTTACGATTAAACAAGTCGATAACGTCAAATAATCAAATAAATATTATTCCTTAATTAGTCTGTCTAGCAATTAGAGATAATTTATTTAGCTCTACCGTTTTTTCATATTTGGAACTATCGTGCTTTCATTTTTACATACCCTATAATATAACACGCTACTTCCTGTTCTAGCTAATCAAATAATAATGTTAATAAAAACAATAATCCTTTGTACTTCATTCCACTTTATTTAATATGTCAGGACCGGTTTCGCTCATTGCTCATCAATTAAAAAAAAAAAAAAAATATAGATTTCTTTTGTTAGAATTGATATGGTCTTTGAAAAATTTGTTTTTCAGAATCTTCCTGGCTGTCGATTTTGTTTAAGTGATGAATGAACACACCAACTACTTGGAAGCGGGGAAAACATAAAACTATCATTAAGCATATTCATATCATTAAGCATATTCACTTTATTAATGTAGCATTTTATCACTTTGTCAAAAATTTCCCAAATTTTAATTATGTTTGTAATTACTTGTAATCGCATTCTGAATTTATGAATCTGGGATGACTTTTTAATTATATGTTAGATGTGTTGAACATTTTAATTTTGTGTTATTTTAGAATCACTTTAATGTAATTGGCAATTTCTTTTCAATGCCAACTGTTGTGTATAACTTTTCAATTTTGTATAAATAGCATTGTTAAATTATATTTCTTATCAGTTGACAATGCTCGCAATGAGCGAAACCGGTCCTGACATATTAAATAAAGTGGAATGAAGTACAAAGGATTATTGTTTTTATTAATATAATGCCTTTCCACCAAGTATTGACAGTGAACACCCTAAAAGTGACTATCTATTTATTCATTGTTCAAAATTAAAATTACAGTACATGACATAACAGCTGACGCCAATTCGCCATGTACTTGAAAAATATAATAAGACAAAATATAAAATAAAACTACATAATATATCAGAATCAAAAGCAACATAAAAAATCAAGAAATAAAATAGTGAAATTTTACAAACAGTGTAACAAGTATTGACAGTGAACACCCTAAAAGTGAAATAATAATGTCATTTTCAAATCTTTCTCTTCAAAATTACAATAATATAATAACATATGTCAGATTAGATGAGGCTCTAAAATATTTAGAGCAGCTTAATAAACCAATACTTGTGATGATTTTTTCTAGGTCTTCATGAATTTCGTGTGGGAATAGAGTATTTTCCTGAAAATAATAAAAAAAAACACGATAAATATAGATATATGGAATTATAGAGGTCACAACAAGGGTATCCAATCCCGGGATTTCGGGATTGGTTAATTTTAAATCCTGGGATTGGGATTAGCTCACCGAGGAATTTGAAATCCTCAATTCGCTTTACTTTTTCCCCATATTGTCTCAGAAATTCGTTTTTTTTAGCTCACCTAAGAATTTGAAATCCTCAATTTGCTATACTATTCCATCAGATTTTTTTTTAGCTCTGGCAAATCCAAAATCGTACATGTAAATTTCCGGGATTTGATCAAAATTTCTCAATCCCAGGATTTCGGGATCAGAAAATTGAACAGGATCCTGAAGTTACGGGATCCCGGGATTGGATGCCCTAGGTTGAACGTCGCGAATGGAAATCGGTAGTCAAGGTATCGATTCCCTTGCTTGTCAGAATATTTTTGGTTAGTACGAAAATAAATTGTTTTACACAACACAATAAAATAAAAATGTCATGACTTCAAAAATTCACTCATAGATGTCAAAGAAAAATGAAGAAAAGGATGAATGAATGGCGACAGCGGGGCAAGGGGGAAGAGGAATCTTTCTTGAAATCATCGAAAAGGCGGAATCGCGGACCGATAGACCTTCCTACCTTTGTACACTCACTCACTCACGCAACATTATCGACTATTATATAGATTAACGCGGCTAAGCCAACTGACATCCAGTATGTTTAGAGTAATTTCACGTTTTTTTAAAAAAACCTTCGATGTATTTTTTTGAAAGAGTTATACGGCAATTGTAATTCCCAACCATAGCTGAAACTCCATCAGTCGTAATTAATATCAGTTTATGTATTATTAATAAAAGGCATTATGAACAAAATCAAAAGTGCACGTTAAATGCTGATATGCATCGTCGGAGTCGGTAAAACATATAAAGACTTGTTTAAATCCATGTCCACTTTCAAAGTGGAGCATATGGCATCCTAATGGAGGTATCTCAATATTGTTTTTTTTCAAAAACTGTGTGTTAGTTAGTTGTTCAACTTCTCTTATTTAAAAAAGAGTAGAAAAATAGGACTAAGACAGGACTAGTGGTCAACTATTCACTCTCGTTACGCTCAGTTATCGAAGGATCGGAAGGGTGGGAGAGAATTTTTAGACACCACAAACACCCATGCCTTCCAACAGAAATCGTTCTTGTTCGTACTGGGACTCGAACATAAAGTCCGGCACGGAAGCCCACAACGCTGACCACTGCGACATAGGACCCGACCCGAATATCAACACTTAGTGAATTAAAAATAGTTTCATTGAGCTATAACGCTGACTGTACACATTCAAAGCTCATAACAGATTGGTGTTAATGTAATGAAATAATGATTACAGTAATTCCCCGCTTTACGCGAGGGATACGTTCCGAAAAAAATCGCGTTAACTGAAATTCGCGTATATCGAGGTTTATGATTAAACATAGTCAAAATTTAATACAAAAAAATACAAATCATTTTAATCAATCACTTTAATTCTAAGAACACTTTATGCAATACATACTCTTATTTTTTACGGAAAAATACATCTATTGTCTTTTGGGTAGCGTTTTGTTTACGTTCTTGTAAAATACGTTCATAACACCCAACACTGTTTTTAATTGTTTGACACACGGTCAAGACACGGTCATCATTATTGTTTATACTCTGCAATATGTCCAAACCTGAATAAATTTTTGAAAGTGCATTTTGTATTTCCCCTGAAGATAAAAATTTCTCTTCTACCTGTTCTTCCTCATCGTAGATAGGATTATTCTGTAACTCGAACAAATCTTCATTGCTGATAGGATCGTCGTGCGTCGCTACAAGTTCTACGAGATCTTCTACCGTGACATCTTCAAGTTCAGACCCCTCAATCATTGCAGCAATGTCTTCAAGCACTTGTCAAAGTCGAAGGACGGGGAATTCCCAATTCTTCAAAGAGAATATTCAGAGAAAGCGGGGATCCCGCGACCATAGAGAAGTTAATGACTAAATATGTTTATACGCACTCTTTCGCGTAATGCGAGGCATTTGAGAGCGAAATTTGAAATTCGCGTTATAGTGAAACCGCGCTTAACGGGGTCGCGCTAAGCGGGGTATTACTGTATTTACATTTCAAGATTGCAGACCTCACTGCGTCTGTAAGCAATTAACAAAATAAAAAAAAACTATGGTTAAATATCTTGTATGCAAAGAAAAAAAATGATAGATACGTAATTTTTTTTAAGACGAAACTAACAACGGGAAAAAACCGTATGCTATCGAAGATGTCAATTCCAGTGTCAAAGCGCCAGCCGGTTGCCAAGGAATAACTCTGCAGTCTACGTTTTGGTCACTCATGGCTTAAAATAATGCAGTGTTAAATAAAAAAGAAAGTAATATATATTAAATATACATATAAGTCAAATATATATTTTAATCAGCTTAAGTAGTCTGCAAAGAACCATAAATTGAATATAATGGAAATATATGCCGCGTCCTAAAACGTCTTAAAGTCTTAAAAAGCAGTTACAAAATACGACAAATCAACAAACACATTTTACCTAACCAGTCTAGAATTTTTTCTAAACCCAACACCAGTAGGATTTATATAGGAAATGTGAACAAAATTGATAATTACAAAATGAGGCGTTCGCTATCACATCAAATAATATTAATTTGTGAGTTATTTATGCCAAGTAAATCCATAGAAAAAAAGATTGGGTTTTAAAAATTGCTTTAAAACCTTTTCAGTACTGCGATGTTTTAAGCTAAGAAACATTCATTCATATACCGCATGTTTTTAATAATTTTTTAATCGTTTTAAAAAATTGGGCTCATTGAATTTATGAATATTTAAAGTTTACTTATAAAATGATGTATGTATATATTTTATTTTTTAAAGTTACATTCGTGGTCACCAGTGGCCTTACGGTACTGAATATTAAAACCTCTTCCAGATATCACTATTGATGTCTAATCGCAAATTTTAAAATTAATAAAAAATAATGGTAGGAATATAATGATGGATAGAATAAACCAATTGGCGTTCAGTATTTTTCATGGTGTAATAATATTTTGCTTCCATCAATAAATAGCTGTATTAGTATAACAGTATTAAGTTGGTTATTTACTGTCCGAAAACCACCCGTTATGCTATACAGCCTCTATTTCAAGGCCACCTTCCAAAATGTAACTACGATAAAAAACGAGTTTACTATTTCTGGTCCGATACAGAGCTGCAGAAGACCCACCTTTTAATCATGCACTCACTATTGTGGCTGAAAAAGATAAGGATTGAAATAAGTTCATCCGTGTATTTGAACTGAAACCCGGGTCGTGAGTGACAGTGACGTTTTTAAGAGTAAACTTTCTGAACGATTCAATTTCAAAATTAAATTTCAACTAAACACATTCGGTAGAAATCTTAAATTATTATTAAAATTCAATTAATATTATTTCAAATGATTGCAATACTTAAATCATTGGAAGTGAATAATAAAATTGGGTCAATATTAATTTGCGATTATTTTAAATCAAAACTAATCGTTTCCCCTGAATCAGCTTCCTATTAGATGAGTGTTTTATTATAATTTTCCTCAACGATAAGAAAGGTTTCACCCAATAGTATTTATTTTTGTATATATATATTCGTTGCAGTTGCAAAATTAGTTAGTTTCATTGCAGCTTTGTTCAAGTCTAAGTCTTTTTATTTGATTCTACGGTCTATAAAAAAATATAAAACAGATATTTTGTTTGAAGTTAAATATAAATCACTATATTTTCAAAAGTTTCCTGTTGAATTTAATCCGTCGATAGAACCAACATCATCATGGATCGCGTTTCGTGCAGAGCTTACAATATTTTTTTTTTGATTTTGGTATGTAAAAAAGATTGTTATTTTGAAATTTATTTGTTTTTATTTATTGTTTTTTTTAAATTCGAGTAAATTCTGCTTATAAAAATGTCAAAAAATTCATTCAGTCTAAATGTTGCTTTTTATTCGGCATGCAGTCAAAAGATAAGTATCATTCCCTTCAATAATGTACACGGGCTCAAATATAACATTTGGACAATTTGGAACTGGTACGAAATAATGTTTATACTTTCGATAGATTCGGCGGTAACTTTGTGGAAGTTTATTTTAACAACTATGATTATTTCACGTATTGTGCTACAAACTGTGGCACGTGTTTTGCCTCTTTCAGAGGCATCTTCGGACAGACTACCTTCGCAAATGTTTGCTTAAGTACGAAACGTAGCACAATACGTGGAATAATCTAAGTAATTTTTATTAAAATAATGTTTAATTTTTGAATACACAACTTTTTCAATAATAATTCACAACGGTTACCTTAGAATTGAGTAGAATTATATGTTCTATAAGAATGCACTCGGGCCTAGGACTCAGGTGAACATTTTGTAATATCTTTTATACATAATTATATTATATGCAAGCGAATTTTTACAATACAATTTTTAACTTTTCCGTTTCTAAGCTCAAGAAATGCGACCCCAATACCAACATTTTCTTAAATATCTATTTTAATATGGGTGATACAATGTTTATAATTAAGGTATTCTTATATCATAGTTTTTTGGACCTTTTGTAGTTTATATAAATACGCGATAACGCTTATCAGGTGATTAGCGCCCGCGATAACGATTGTTCGTAAGATAACTTAGAACGCTGAGAACACTCGTCAGTAGTCAATTCATATGTGAGCTGGGATGACGTCTTTTTTACGCGCAAATTAAAATATGATTATTTATTAAAAAAAGCACAGATTTTTATAAAAAATGTATGAGGAATGATGCAAAGAGATATTTTAAAGCCCTTGGACTATTTTTTTTTTTGAAATTCATGAGAATAAGGCCAATAATGAGGAAACCACTGGGGTCAAAAAAGACCCCATCGGCTGACAAGTATTTTTCTAGTCTCCGAGCCGCAAGAGTATCATTATCAAATGAATAGCGATAATCGATAATTATCTGTATAATATTCTCAATACTGTTTTTATTATTTTATTAATTTAGTTTATCACTTATACATATTTATTATTATTTTCATTTGTTGACTCTTCATGTTCGCTTTCAGTACAAAGTTTCATCTATGAATTGATTTTGACGACGACTGACTTTTTTAAAACAAAAAAGATGTGTAAATGTAAGACTAGGTCGTATTCGCTACATCTCGTTTTTTGTGTGGGGTATAAACACCACAAAAAATAATTCTACTGTCTGATCGGTTTGAATCTGTGAAACTGCAACCAAATATGATAAAACCCACAAAAGATATTTTACCAGAACTTAAATTGACAAATTATAAATTCATTAAAATATAAATTATGTGTTTTTCAGATGTTTGCAGACCTCAGCTACGCATCACCAAAAATTTTACTTAAGCCATTCTTCAAGACTGTGAAAAATAGTTTGAACCATGTGAAAATTTGGAACAATAGATCAAACGAAATCCAAATGATAGAAAGCTGTAAGTTTATGTCAAATTAACACATTTTTTAAAACTATCATTATTTATCGACTAAGTGTCATACCTAAACAAGTTTATCACAACGAACGACTTATATTGTACTGATGGAATATCAAATAAAAATTCTATTGGTTTTAATTAAAAGCTATTTAATTTATTTTCTGTCGACCATAAACATTGAATAAGGCTGAATAAAACCTGTAAACATAAAAAACAGTACTTTTTTTTCTCCATGTAAAGCAGTGGAACGGCGTTCTGACACCTTTTTTCTTGGCATTTTAATGTTTTGAATTTAAAATTCGCAAAATATTTTTATTTTACTTTGAAAACTTTATTTTTTTTCCTTTAAAACTACTAGCTGTTTTTTTCTATCTTAGATCCCTCTTGAATGTAATTTACTGGGTGCTGTAAATTTTTGCCATAGTAAAACACAATACTAGGTCCATATGTTTACTTTGTGACTAGAACCAAAGGTTCTTCAATTGATTTATCAATTTCTGTTTAAAGGCATTTGTTTTGTGATATGTAAAATATTTCCTGCTATCCTTTCAATTCTTAAATTAACGGGACAAAGCGAAAGCGATGAGTAAACTTTAACATTCTTTTTCTCACTCTCTTTGAAAAAAGAGGTTAAGTAACAAGTAGTTCTCGTAAAAAAACTTCTGTCGAGATACCTCTTTTTAGTAAGATTTATGATTCACACTAGGAACGGAATGGATTAGAAAAAAGAACTTTTGCTACGATATCGACAATAAGTGGGTTTCGGGATTTTTTTTAAAACTAGCTCTGCGTTATTTAAAAAAATCAGAACAAGCAATACACTACATTTTTAATTGCAAAACTTTCACATTTTTTTACTTTATCTAAATGCTTTTTAAAGACTACGATAAGATTCGCCCAACGGGAGTATCGTAAACTGGATACTGATTCAGTTCATTATACTAGCTATGAATGAAAACTGCCCTGAACTTTTTAAATATAATGCCTGTTCACCAATAATCTTAAAAAAAACATTGTAAATAACATGAAAGCTTTCGAAAGCGTGCAGTAAAATTGTCCTTTAAAATTCTTGTTTAGATTTTCAGCAATGCAGAGAATGATCATATCATTTGTTTTTAAAACCAGTTGCTTCATTTTCTTATAAATAAATACTCATTAAAAATAAATTTGAAATAGTGAAAGAATGACAAAAAAAAATTCATTATGTTCACTCAAAATGTAAATCGTGTAGACTTGCAATGATGTATCACAATAAAATGTTTTATGATACATTTTGTTTGCCGGATATAAAAAGATTTTACAGTTAGTTAATTGTGATTGGTGATTAATATATGGTTAATCACCAAATCGTCATTTGATTAAGGATTTGATGTGTGGTAAGGAGTTTTAACACACCGCAACACGAAAAAATAATAGTCCAAAAACCACTTGATTGCCTTTTTTTTGTGGTTTTATTAAAAAAAATCTTTTTTTCAGCGTTTACGTTAAAAGGAAGGCTTTCGAAAGATTCTGAAATATCTGCAGAACCATGTACTGGTGACAAATCTTTTTGCGATGATGAAACGGATTTTCCTTTGGATATTGTGAATAATATAACTAAAAAATACGTAAGTTGTTTTATTCTTTTTAAGCTAAGCACGCTACCAATATGAAACATGTGCATTCTTAATGGAGTTATTCTCAAAAAAATTCGAGCAAAAGCCGACATTTTGTTTTCTTAATGCTAATATTTTTTTTCTTATTTATTTCGAGTTTATTTGATATCTATGTACTAGATATGAACAAACGAATCTTAGCCACGTAATCTTTAAAGTCAAGTAGTCATTTTTTTGCGTATATGGTAATATAATATATGAGTCATCAAAAGGTGAAGTAAGCCAAGTAGTAAAATGGTAAAACTTTTCGCTTAAACTTTTAAGTACAATCACGTCATTACTTGGTGGATTACATATTTTAACTTTAGAGAGATAAATCAGTTATTTTTATGATACTTTAAGACTTGAACAGTATTTTAACGCATCCAACATAAGCTTACTTCACCTCTCTAGAGCTCATATGATTCATTTACTTCTCTACTTTGGCACTAACTTTTCAACAGCACGCAGAGTGACAAAACAAATTACTTACAGACAAAACAAATTATAATCACGCCACCAGTAATTTGTTTTCAAACGAACAAATCAGTAAAAACGAATAAGAGAAAGTTCCAGCTTGATGATTCGATTTGTACATTAATGATTGGATTGAGGATTGCAATACCGGTATTACTGGAACCGGGATCCTGGTATTAATTGTGTTTTTTCGATACAAATACCAGTTTTTAAAATACAAAAATACCGGTGTTTTGGTATTAAAAAAATAATCAAAAAATATATGTTTTAATGTTGATAAACTATGATTTATTAAAAAAAACTGTTCAAGATGAATAGAAATATTTTGAAGAGTTTTGTCAATATTGACTGATTTACGAATTGATGAGCCATTCTATGATTTATTATTAAATTTTAAAACGATGTAAGAGTTTTATGAATATCACTCGATTACGATATTTTTTTTATAAAATATCAAAATACCGATTTTGATTAACTTGACCGGCATCGCAATCCCAATTGTTCGTATTATTTTGTTCTTTTTGTTTTTAGAATAACGAAAAACTGGTAAAGTGCATCAATTGAGATGTTAAAAACTGGCCAAACTGGTCAAATTCAGATCATTTAACATCAGTATACAATGTGTAGCACTGCCTAAAAGTGAATTTAAATACTGACCAGATAAACACCATCTAATTTATTTTTAGAACTAGAATCAATTTAACAAACCCATATTCTTTATATTATTTTTTCAGGGTTCCAATATCACTGCGATGATGGAAAAAGAAAATGATTTCAAAATTGATTACAGGATGGGAGATTACACTTCTGAAATCGGCCTATGTCGTGCTCAGAAAGGGGTGAGTAAATTTTTTATTTTCTCGAAGTTTACACTATTTTTAAAATTCTTTCTATTTTAAATTATACAATTTCTCCGAGAATATGAATAAAATTTTATTCTTGTATTTACTAAGAATTATGAAATCTAGCTTAGCTTTATAGATTCTTCGAAATTTTGTGAAAGCGCCATCGTAACGTCTCGATTGATGTAAAAAAGCATTTCTGATAAAACTATCCCACCAATCTCTCTTTTCTGATAAAAGCAGATAGGGCATCAGAGGTGTATTAATTAGGTGGGCCACACATATTAAAAAGTATAAATGGAACTTATTCAAAATATTGTACTATCTTAAAATTAATGTGACATTTGTTTGTGTATGTTTTTTGATATTTATTTCAATCAGTCAACGCGCATCTAGTAGCGCAACGAATAACCTGCTGTGATACTTTTACTAGATTTAATTTAAAATGCACATTGCTAGTGTTTCTATTTGGAATTTATCTTTGATGATATATTTCTATGAAACTCAAGTTTAATCCTTTTGAACAAGCACTTTAACTCTATGCTTGGTTGCAGTTCTATTAGCTTCATTTGTAAATTTTAATGCGCTGATTTCACCTGCACGTTAAATGAATTTCAGAATATATTTAGCATATACTTACATTGAATTCTATAATTACTTTTGTGATTTCATTATATTATATAAAAAATCTTGACGGTCACTATTAAAACAACTTAATAATCAGAAATTAGGCTTAATTATTTCATTACGTTATTGATTTTTATATATTTAGGTATTGTTACGAAAGAATATATATCTTAAAAACATTCTGTAATAAACTTTCTTTCACCTTGTAGCTTATAATTTAAATCGTCCAATTTCATTGTTATATCTATAAGAAAAAATAAATCTAGTAAAATTCACATATATTTTTGCCACTTTTTTCATATACCATCAAATTTTATTTCTCAATTTCTAAAATTTTAATAAACAGTTTCCACAAATTAATTAACCAAATTGAGTCGAACTAATTGTCATTCATTGTTTGTATTTCTTTTTAGGAGTTTTTCCCAACCAAGGTTCATACAGAAAAGGGCTGGAGATTTGTTATAAATACAAAATCTTTCTCGCAATCTTTCAAAATAGAAGTTTGCAAAGAGTGAGTATTTTATTTCCATATGTTACATACAAGTTACAAAGCAAAGTTACTTTTAATTTTACGCAATTAATTCGTAAGTAAAACAAAGCTGAAGTTTGATCAAGTTTTGAAATAAAATGAGAGACGAAGCATTATGATAGAAGTTATCATTATAATATCATGTAAAAATTCATAAATATGTTAATGAATAAGTTGATGAATTTGAGTGTTCATACACTACATATGAATTGACGAGTTTTTTTTGCATCATGACGTCACCAAAACTATGGCTATAATATATATGATGCTAAAATAATTTCATGTATCATATTTGTCAATGTCGTTTGGCTTCCGGGACGAATCTAATGTGTTATATCAAACATTGTTGTTATTTTTATCGATTTTGTGATTCACTGCAACACGTAAAAATGAAATTATTATCTAACATTCTCCCGATTTTCACCTTTTTTTTGCAATAAAATAATTGCTAACAGAGAGTTTTGTAAATGAAAATTTTTGCTATCCATATTATCTACCAATGGCTTATGCATAGCATATGGCCTTATAATGGAGTATTTCAACAGAAGTATTTATGAAATATTTTATTCTTGAATTAATACGACTGTGGCTTAAAAATAAAAAGTAAATATCGCCTCGGCTGTAAACTGTATTGCCATTTTTTTGTATTAAAATTAGCGGACTATATATTTTTAAACATTAAATTATGGAAAATGGACAATCTCGGGATCACAAAAAGAGTCCGGGGATGGATATGAATTACTGCCAACGAGCTCGCTCCCGTAACGTAAACATGCAACATATCTCGGGTCACGTAAAAATGTCCCAGCATGTTGTATGCAACTATAGAGAACAGTGTACATAGTTGCAATGTCACATGAACTATATATTTCACGCCATGGAAAGGCACAGTTTATCCTTTAATGCAGTGGTTTCCAACCTAAATGTTACTACGCCTCCCTTTGAAGAAAAAGATATCTCCGCCCCTTTCCATCCTTTATTTCATATAATTATAAAGACACGTTTTAAAGGGTAAATAAATATTTTGAACTGTTCGTGCCTCTCTTTTGCAATAATCTACGCTTCCTAGGCAGGAAATCGCTGCTTTAATGTGTTCGTCGTATTTTGCTTCACATTTGGGAAAATACAAATTAAATTATTATAGTGACATGCTTTTGGTTCGATTTTTATGCGATTTTTAAGTATAATTACTAATATTCTTATTTATTATGTTATAGGGAAGGAGAGTCGTGTCTAAAAGAAGTTTCAGTAAACTTTAAATGTCAACAAAAGTATTCTTATTTACGAGTTTTAGTACTGACAAATGAAAATGAATTACCCAAATTCAGAAGAGTTAAGATTCCGTCTCACTGCGCATGTGGTCTAAAAAATATTTTCTTACAGAAAAAATGAGACACCGTGCTTTTTCATATATAATAGTTAGACTTCTTGTATCCAATATGGCCAAGTCATGTTATTACTGATGTATACTTTTGATAACAATTTTTAATATCTACGTTCTGTTTGAAAATCGTACTACAAGTGTTTGAAAATCGACTTTAAATAGTGATTTTACTTACAAAAGTAGTCAAGTCAAAGACTTCTTGTATTAATGATATTATTAGTCTTTGAGAGCCAATCAAACAACAGGATTTGAATCAGCTGACTGAATATTATTCAGTGTTAATAAGTAGACAAGTTTTTGCGATTTTCGAAGTTATTTTAAATTGAATTCTAAAAAAAAAAGTGAAAGTGACTTGGCTTTGTTTGATTATTTGTGCTAACGCCTCAGCTATGAAATGAATACCTGGCTTATGATAAGACGTCAGCGAGAATTTTAAATATAATTATAAAGTTAATAGTTTTAACATCCTTTATGATTATAAATATTTGAATATTTAAACGTTCAAATCATTTCATTCAACTGTTGTTAAATGCGAAGAAAATAATAATTGCAAATTGATATTCCCATCCCGTAACTTAATAATTACTGTAATAAAAAACTTGTTAATTGAGGGATATGCGAAATGTTATAATTATATTTTTTTCTTAAATAATCAATTATATTTTGTATAAGACATTAATCTCATTTTTTTCGAGATATATTTTTGTTTTAGCTTTATAAATGGAAAGATTTTATTAGAATTATATTGAGGAACTTATAAATAACTCACTTTAATTATGGTTATGGATCTTGATTACTCAGCGAATTTGTTTCTAATGTATAAACTCTTATAAAAAGTCCTTTTTATCAAAGTTGTTTTACTATATATAATTTACATTTACCAATTGTTTAACACTCTTAACTCTTTATTATTTTAGAATTAAGAAGAAATTGTATTTTAAATATAAATTTTTGAACGAGATTTTTTATCAATGATTGTGAATAGAATTAGTTGGTATATTTTATTAATAAATATTTAAAAAAATATATGCTTTATCATTTTTCCAAATTTATATCATATGGTGATACCATGTTGATTTGATATATCTGTTTTGTGTAATGTTTTCTATGTTAATAAAATGTTTGAGTTGCAATTAAAAAAATATTTTTAAAATATAAACAATAATTCAATAATTGAGGAGTAAACATTAAAAAAGTGAATTGTGACGAATTTTGAAAAATGCCGTTTAATATCAGTTATGATAGTTCATAATAAAATTTTCGAATGAAAATCACAATTAGTGTTCAGAAAAGATTTTTTCCTACAAAAAATAAATCATAAAGTTGACACGTTCAAGCAAACCGTGACTTTTCCAACACTCAAATCATCATTTCCCAAGTTCTTTATTTGTGTAACAAATCACTTTTTGAATGTTTTCTCCCCATTATTCAAATTTAAAAAAATGATGTTACAAAAAATATCCTAAAAATAAATCATACTACATGGCGATAAGAAAGAAACCTCCAAGGTGAGCTTATGTATTATTTGATGAAAGTGCAAATAACATATTTTACAGAAATATATATTACAGCTAGCAATTGCCAATGTGCCAGATAGTCAAAAAATGAATCATGACAAATTATGTTGAAAATGTTAACTTGTCGAAATTCGAGCTTGAAGCTAGGAGTTCGATAGGGCTAGACCACATAAGTCTGCAGTAGGGTTTCAAAACCGGCTTAAACCAAACCGGCTAACCGGTTTATGCCCATTTTACAAAAAAACCGAAACCAGGTTTATTTTTCACGGTTGACCGGGGCTTATTGAAAATTATATTTCCGCATTATTTTGATGGTTTCGGCGGTAACTTTGTGGAAGTTTATTTTAATAGAAAATTTAAATCAACTTTGATTATTTCACGTATTGTGTTACTAACTGTGACACGTGTTTCGCCTCTTTCAGAGGCATCTTCAGACTTACTATCGCAAAGTTTGCTTAAGTAATGAAGCAAGATTGATTCTAATATTTTAAAATAATGAAACTACAACATGGAGTTTGGGTTTTTTTCCTTTTAAGGGGAGCAAAAAGAGGGGTGTAGAATCAAAATAAAGCAAACAAATAATGATACTAACTTTATCTTCTTACCACATCAATGGTTAATATCTATCGCATCATTGTGAGTGCAAAAAGTAAATATAAAGCGTAATTCAAACACACAATGCCATCATACAACCGCAGATTTATTTCTAAAGATTACAAAGTTGAGGCAAAAGATATCAGTTGCTTATTATATATATTAAATGTATGCGTCCCGGGCGAAGAGTAAAACTTAATTTTCTATGTGACCAGCAAGCAAAGTATTGTCTCTTATATTTTATTTTAAGTGCAATAGATGACACTACTCGCAAATAAAAGCTTCCAGCAATAGAATAACTTGTGTATATAAATTTAAAGAACCAGCGTCGATAGTTTCTTTCAGGTTTTCTCTGAATAGTTTCTCGCTGATATTTCATTGTGAAATTCAAAACGACGCACGAGCGAGTTGCAAATTTACAACACCAATGCAGTGGCGCGTGTAAAATAAAATCCAAGCTTTAATTCTTTTATATTAGCAAAAGTAAAAAAACCCGAATCAATACTATTCTTTGGCAATTGTTGAAAAACAATCTATAGCTCGGGCGTCGAAATGTACAATTGATAATTAAATAAAATTTTTTAACCTTTTCAGTACCGCGATGTTATAAGCTAAAAAAAATCACTTACATATCTACCGCATTTTTTAAAAATAATTGTTGAATAGTTTAAAAAATAGTACTGAATTTATGAATATTAAAAGTTTACTTATAAAATGATATATATAGTTTAATATTTTCAAGTTACATTCGTGGTCTTCAGTGGCTTTACGGTATTCACGCCGTTCGTATGTAGCGGCTACCAGTGGCCTTACGGTACTGAAGCAGTTAATGACAATAAGCCAAAATATACAATAACTTTATCTACCTTTGTAATTAATAAACAAAATATTTGGGTTTTCATTTTACCAAGCTCGGTAGTCAAATAATCTAATTCTTTTTAAATATTATCATACATTATCTTACCCCCTCTATGGGTCCAGTAGAAAAGGACAAATCTTGGCTTTTATTTATTTTGTAATTTATAACATAAGATTTGAATAGATTTTTAGTTTATTCTATTTAGTCTGTTGCTTCTCAAAGAGGCGAAGAACGTGTCACAAGTTGTAGCACTGAAAGAGTAATAACTTTGTTATCAAATTTTATTTTATCATTAAAATGGTCTTCCACAAAGTAACCGCCGAATTTATTAAAAATATTATTAATATCATAATTGATTTTTTATTGAATATAAGCATACATATATTTGAAGGCATTGGTGTCTATTTAAGTATTTGATTTCTTATTTTCTATGTAAGACAGCTTGATTTATTGTTTGAAATTACATAACTAATCATTCTTATTCACTTTTAGGGTGTTCACTGTCAATAATTGATAGAAAGGCAATATACTAGCTGCCAATTTTATTTAAGCATTTTAGCATGAAAAGCATCAGTTGATAATGCTCGGTATAATAAAAACCAGTCGTGATCTTATTGAATAAAAGCGGAAATTCGTACAAATGTTTATTTTATTTTTTTGATTCTTATTTACTGTGGTTACTTATTTATAGTGGCTTAAATAAATACAAAAACTACATTAAAAAATGTATACATAATATATGAATGTGTTTTGTTGTCGATTGGGCAAAACTACCATTTTTAATAAAAACACAATATTCTTTTGTACTTTGTTCCACTTTATTTAAAAGGTCAAGACCGGTTTCGTTAATTGCGAGCATTGTCAAGTGAAATCGTCAACTGATCTATTAAATTAAGTGAAATAAAGTACAAAGGAATATTGTGTTTTTATTAGTATAATGCCTTTCCACCAAGTATTGACAGTGAACACACTAAAAGTGAACTACCATTTTTGTCTAGTTTTGTTTATAAGTAAATTAAAAAAAATAATGTAGAGTTAAAAATTAGGCAAAAACCAATGCTTTTCTTATACAATTCTTACAATACTTAAATTTAATACAGATATTGCAGTAATATCAACAAGAGGTACATACGTTTGCGTATAGGTTTCAAGTAGGGCAAAACTATGCTGGTTAAACAATGACAAAACGTTGTAGGAAATGACGTGTGAATCCATTTATGCATATCGTAAATCGTAAAACGTCATCTGTGAAGCGTATACTAAGACAGAAAGAGGCAGTGGCATTATCATCACAAAACTTGTTGTATCTAGGATGTCACCGCAAATAATTGCGATAGTAATATTATAACAATTGCACTTTTTTCCAAATAAATTTCCTCGCCCACACGCAGGAATTTCTCAGGATAATTCATCAAGAGACCGCAAGTCGCTACTTGCTGGCAAGATCATATATACTTTACCATACATATTTAACGGTACGAATAAACTAGCGGTCAATATCTATTTTGATAAATCAGTGATTATCAACTCATTTAGTCCGAGGGATTTCAACAATATTTGATTAGGATAAATAAAATTGTTATTTCTTTTGTCGAAAAACTTGGATTCATACAATTGGTTATTGTTACAAGTATGTCATAGAGAACAAACATAGAATGGAGGTAGATGTTGTGTATATATAACAGTTTTATCACGTATTAATTGAGTCCAGGTTTTGATGGTCTTTTACACCCCACTCATTATTATTTCGAGACCACCATTGCGAGGAAATCAATGAGTCCACACCCTTTCCGACTGTCAGGCTATAAATTTTCATCCGACACTTGGCTATTATCGTCCTTTCTTGGCGAGTGATTTTTGATACCTCTAGTAGACTATCATGATAACTCCCTTAGACACCAGACCCGCATTAAATGAGCGATCACGAATTGGTGATGAATAACAATTTACAGAGGTCACATATTTACGGTGACTTTCACCCTTAACCTTCCAGAACTTAGATTAACATAATTCCAACACAAATATGTTAGAAAAATTAGTCTAAATTATTTAAAATTTTGATAAAATATTACTAACAATTTCAAAAAGTCCATTAAAAATTAACAGAAATTTAAAAAAATGGATGTATGTGATGTCTTAAATTCCCTTCTTCCACCCATCTTATCCTCTGAACGGGGCGTATCGAGAGCGATTAGCTTACCACTAGTCCTGTCCTAGCTTTATCCTTCTATCCCTACTCTCTTTGGAAAAAGAAAGGTTGAGCAACTGAGTAACAAACAGTTCTCGTAGAAACACTTCTGTTGAGATAAACTCCACTTAGGATTCCATATGCTCCATATTGGGAGAGGACATGGTAAACAAACAAAAAAATGATAGTAATTATGAAACTCTCAAGTACGATACCTTCATGTTCCTTACTATTTTTTAGTATTCGTGAACTAGAATCTTTTATAAACGCGAATTTTCAAAAAAATATTTAACTTGATTTTGATATTGAAACTGATTTCACATTTCCTTTAACAAAATTTAATTGAATGCCCTATGTATTTTAGAGGAGGGCCAATTTTGCCAAGGACAAATGAGAGGTTGAGCAACTGAGTAACAAGCAGTTCTCGTAGAAACACTTCTGTTGGGATAAACTCCACTTAGGAGTCCATATGCTCCATATTGGGAGCGGACATGGTAAAACAAATATAAAAAGTAGGCGTACTGCCCGGCTACGCTCTGGTTGTATTACGCTTTCACACGTTTCAATAATCGTCTGCGTTTTCATAATGTTGTTTTAGCGCAAGCTCATCTAATTATCAAAGTTGGAAGTTGAACGTTTTTGCGAAGAATTCAGTGGTGAGATACAAAAACCCTTTTTCGGTATTGTGAAAAAGCAATGAATATCTGGATCCCGGATTCAATGATGCTGGTACTGCAATCCCAACAGACTTAGCCTTAGCGATTGGATAACCTCGTCTCAATAGTCTGTTCTAGTCCCTTGCAAAGAGAAAGTTAAACGACTGATTGACAGTCGATTCAAATGAAATATATATATGTTTTGAAAAGGTCCATTTAGTGTCCATAAAGTCCCACTTAGTAAGCGGACATGCGTAAATAATAAACACGTTGAAATTCAATTAAGTAACAGTCTAGATACCAAAATATTTAGTTACTAAATTTATATTTTGACGTGTTCTACTAAATAAATGTCGGTTTAATGAATTCATTACTGTCAGTGATGGACTGCTATAACGTCAATAGTTCTGTTTATAATGTTTTGAATACATATTTTGTAATATGTGTTATATAAGTCTTTTAATATTGTAAATTATTCATTGGATATTGTTGTGAAACAGAAAAAATATCTGAAATCGACAAAGGTTATTTAATACATTTTAAGAATTTGATTTGAAATTCGCTTAAAAAATCATTACGTTATTATGGAATAGATATGTATGAATAAATTGTACGTTTTTATTCTATCCAACGAGAATGATTGTTCTATTTTCAAGTTAACAAAATCTCCACCAGGCAGACTTAGAGCGTGGAAAAAAATGTCAAACTTAGAAAAGAAATAATAAACAAAAAAGACATTTCAACAAAGTGATGAAGAGCCGTTTTCAATTTATATGCAAAATACATGCGTCAAATTTTATTTACAGTGGCTAAGTTTAATATACCATCGTAATTTATATGTTTTGCGTGCTTTAGAGACAGAAAAAGAAAAAAAAACCCATTCCAGCGGTACTTGAATGCTTATTTATTTGCATACAATTTCCCGTGATATTTTTTGGCTGTCTTTTGTCGAGAATATATGGATTTGCTTGCCCTATTGTTTTTTTGTACAGGTATGACATAATTTATATCAAGGTATAGTACTTGATTGAAAAAAATGCAGATATTTTTTTTTTCGGCAGTCATAAATCACTAAACATATTCCGTATATGAGATAATAATGGATATTATCAATATGAAAAAGCAATAAATCATTAGAAAAGCACACTTTTAAAAAATATTTCGTATTTGAATTAGCGAGTCACTGTCAACTGAGTTTGCCTGTCAGTTACAAATGAACCCTGCCTATATTCTATAATTCTAATATAATACATTCTATAATTCTTATGAACGATTTTATTTTTTCTGCACAGTGCGTTATTAATTCCTTTATTTTTAATCAATAAAGTTTTTATGGAAGATATTACATAAATTCTATGATCACGAATTTTATTGAGAGCTTCTCTCTAAGAGTCTTTTACAGCTTCGAAAATTTTTGAACGATTGATAGTTTTTGATCTGAGGAACATGTCCAATGCATTCATAAACAATTTGAACATACAATTGTCATAATATAAACCAATATTAGATATCGTTGTTATGCCACAAAGTGTGTAAAAAAGTTTTACAGAACTTTCCTGTTATAAAAACATCATTTAAGTTATATAAAACTCGTTTTTTTTTGTTAATGTGTTTATTTCTTCTTAATAGATACACATAATATAAAAAATTGAGGAGCATACATTCAAAAAGTGTTTTGTCACAAATTTTGAAAAATGGCGATTTATATCAATTCTGATAGCTCATAATAAAACCTATGAATGGAAATCAAAATTAGTGTTCAAAAAGGTTTTTTTTTCATATTAAAATGAAATCATAAAGTTTACACATTCATACAAACCGTCACTTTGGCAACACTTAAATCATCATTTTCCAAGCTTTGTATTTGTATGACAAAACACTTTTTGAATGTTTGCTCCTCAATTATAGTCCAGTTTTCAGAAGCCAACATTTTTTTTATTTTAAACAAAAGTAACTCAAATATATCGTTATTTTCCCAAATATCACCTAACCTAAGTGAACATATTTGAGTTAGTTTTAGACGAAAATAAATAATATCCGTACTTCTTTAGGTTGGGTAAGGTTTGCTTAATAGAAACTTGATGACGTGTCCATATAATAGGAATCTATCGTTTCGTCTCTTATAAAAGTATTTTTAGACAAACTATGCAAAGCACGTGTCACAATCTAAGAAATAAAAAAAAACAAACATTTCTTCGTATTTTATGCGTTGCCACACCGCTCATCCGATTGCAATAAAACTTTGACAAACGTTTTGCTTGCACTTCCGGGAAGGTTATAATTATATTAAAATTATCTAACAGTAGGTCTTATGTATAAAAATCAATGTTTGCATGTCTGTCATACAGTTCATTTTGACAACGTATGCTTGCACTTTCGCGAAGGTTATAGTACAATTATTTTACAGTAGGTGGCGCATGTGTCGTACTAAATACAATCAGCAGCAAACAGACAAAAAAGGAAGACATGTACTTTTATAAAAACAATTAAAGCACGAACGCTTTCTTTCTTTGAGTGGCATTGCAACGCTTGCCAAGAACCGGCTAGTATTTTATAAAAAAAAACGAAAATTCTTATGTTTACAGAAATTTCCGTAGGCAGATAACTCTGGTATTTTGGAAAAAAATGTGATATTAAAATTGTTGTTTTATTTAAATATTTGAAGTCCTACGTCGAGGGTGTCAAATGTTTTAGGTGGCGAGTAAGCAATTAATATTATGTTGATCTATGTTTTTTCCGTATTTTTAAATAATATGTTAAGTCTTAATGTTGAGTTAAAACTACGTATTCCGTACGGATAATCTTTTTTATACAGGTAGTACTGGATGTTCTTTAATTTCCAGTTCTAATATATTTATTCTGAAGTATTTTTTCCGGTTTGACTATGACTTGCAAAAACGAATGAAATTTCGTTTTATTTTTTCGTTATCTGTCCTGATTCTACAATAAAGAAAATATTTGCTTGGTTACTAAATAAAAGAAAATCAGGTTTCTTTAAAACTTTTTGAAAAATCGAATACCATTCGTAGAAATACGAATTTAAAAAACAAGCATTTAAAAATTGTAAAGGTTTATAATAATAAATGAAAAAGATTTTTTTTCCAAGTATCACAAATGGAAGAAAGAATAATATTTCAATTCGGCTGACTTAAACAATTCACTTTTTTTTGTCTTTCAATGATTTAATCTATGTTTAAAATATTAAAAGATAAAATTATTCCTGCTCTTTTTAAACTGAAAAACCTTTTACAAAATAATGTTTCTATTCTTAAAATTCTAGGTTTGGGACATCTCAAGTTTAGTTTCTCATAAAAAATATACCTTTTATTGTTTTTATACAACAGATTCATAATAAATTTATTGCATTTTGCAGTGGATAAAATATGATAGAATGATATTTATAATGTTAAAAATAAGCAGTTAATTTTAAGCAGTTCATTGTTACGGTAAAAATAATATTTTGTTAACTGTTAGATTTCTATTTTTTCTATTCTCTGCTTTAGAAAATAATAACACATAGAGAATTTAAAATTGAGATAAAGGCTTTCAATATCTTATGATGTAAAAACAAATCCGAAAGATGATCCCAAGATGATTCAATATTAATATTGAATGTCGGGTCCTTTGGTGCAGCGATTAGCGTTATAGGCTTTCGTGCCAGGCCTGACGGGTTCGAGTCTCAATAAAAACAGCATTTTTTTCGAACGATTTATCGATTCCTGTTCGAAAGCATGAGTTTTTATGATGTCCCTCCAACCATTTCCGATTCTTCAACAACTATACGTAGCGAGAGCGATTAGTTAACCACTAGTCCTGTCTTAACCTTATCCTTCTATCCGTACTACTCTCTTTGAAAAAGAAAAGTAGAGCGAGGTAGTGAGAGGTAGAGAGGTAGAACAGTTTTCGTAGAAAAAGTTTAGATACCTCCATTAAGAAGCTATATGCTCTACATTGGGAGCGTACATAGATAAAAAGTAAATAGTAGACTTTTTATTTTATGGTAGGTATATTAACAATTTAATGCTAGGAAGTTGATCTGAAGATAATTTTGGTAATAACAAAAAATTGCAAATATTGTGAGAAATTGCAAAAAATGTGAGCACTCTTCTTGAAAACTAAACAACCACAATCAGTGTTTGTATGGGCTTTTTTGACACTGTTCTGGTAAAAGAATGTTAAAGTGTACATTATTTAGCTCAAATATGTGCGGTAAAAAGATATAAAGATTAAATCTGTCGAACCATAGAAATAAAATGATCCAAATAGCTCGGAGTCAACTTTGTAGGCTTTACTGATGCATTGTATAAAAAGAATAGTTCGCATAAAAAATTCTCAAAAAAATAATTCAACTTTTCTATGCTTCCTGTCATTCAAACGATAATTTATGCAATTCACTTGCAATCAAGTGTTAAAGTATATTTAAGACAAATAAGTTAAGAAATATTCATTGGTATCGTTTGCAATATCATCTATCCCCCGAGGCCGTAGATTAACGATATTGCACGGGCTCACTATGTTGCAAACATTTTCTTGGTAAAAGAAGACGTACTACAAGCCCTTGATGGATTTTACATTTTATTCACCGCCAAACAGTTTGACAAGCTTTGTTTGTAGATTTTTAAAACAAAGTGAAAATAACGGTTTTCTCTGAAAAATGATGTTCGCGAAAGAGATTACGAGTAGGTGCTCACCACAAAAGCGCTGGAAAATCTTTTCAACGCGTGACTCTAAATAGAATTGATGTTGAGTATCAACTTTTACAGCGTTTTCTATATTCAGATTTTGCGCAAATGTCTATTATTATCATAGAGCTTTCACAAAAGAAAAAGCACTATATCGTTTTTGACTACTACTGAAAACTATAATTCTGATTTATATAATATTTTACGTAATCTTCGCTGGAAATCGAAATCTTAAAGCTAAATCACATTTTTATTCCTAATATGAACTATTCAAATTGACTTTTAAGTTTTCTTGCTTATTTTTATTTATGTCATAATGTAAGAACAGGTTGATTCTTTAAGCCTCTTTTTACGTGTGCTCCAGTTGAGTATTTTAAAGTCAAGATAATTTTAGCTGAACGCGTTGAATGAGCGAAACAACATTTAAGAAATTCATTAAAAATAGCAAGAGTCAGTGTTATGAGGAAAATTATTTTGGCAAATTGTTCGTGATGTCATTTGAAACCTTTAAGCCCTAAGTCGATCGGGAAAATTATAATTGTTGTTGGACAGATATTTCAGCATCACTTCACTGTAAAAATATGTGTTATAGTATATTTAGAAAAACTGCCAATGCCGTGGTGCTGAAATACTAATCGCCACTATCCTTGTGGTAGTGAATGTTTTCGTAATTTAATCTCAATAAAATAATGTTTTACCGTTTAAGATTTCGACTGAAGGAGCTTGGTGGAATTTCAATTTTAAATTTGAATCGTTCAAACTATGTACATTCTCACAGATTTTGTCACTAACAACCCGGGTTTCGCCTTTCGGCATCTTCAGGCATTCAAGTGCACGGATGAACCTGAACTGACGCTTAGCAAATGAAAGTTTCGCCAGCAATGGCTTTAGACTCAGTGATGCATTTATATCTTATAGAAGCACGAAACTTTCATTTGCTAAGCGTCAGTTCAGGTTCATCCGTGCACTTGAATGCCTGAAGATGCCGAAAGGCGAAACCCGGGTCGTTAGTGACAAAATCTGTGAGAATGTACACAGTTTGAACGATTCAAATTTAATGTTTTACCGTATTTGTAGTTACACTTTAAAACTACTTTAACTACTATGTAAAGATACTTAACAACCAGACCTTATGTATCATGGTTTTTCTGATGTAGCTAAATACTTACTTAAGAGTATAAAGGTATCCAAAAAGTGTTCCTACATAAATTAATATTAGAAAGACATAGAAGCATTGGCAGTGAGAATAAATCTGAACTTAGTTTTGACGAAAACAAATTAGCTGTCGTGTTTTTATTCAAAACGAATTTCACGTAGCTTTAACTACAATTAGGGTGGTCGTTTATCTCCTGTCCTTATATCGTTACGCCTACAGAGTCTTATTTTAGATAAAAGCTTTCCGGAGAAAGTCTTTCAGTGATAGAGCTTTTGCATAGGCTCATTTTTCAACGTCATTTCCGGCTGTATAAATGCACGCCTTAACACTCTTCGCGGAAAACTATTTATCTTATTTTGTTTGATGTAAGGCCATATTGTTTTTTTATTGCATATTACTTCAACTCTTCATAAGAAACTGCTATGTAATATTTTATTTATTCGAATTTTTACGGTTGTCTATAACAGGGTTTCTCAACGTTGGGCCAAAGCGTGTTCCAAGGGGACCACAGTTTTTGTTTTGTTTCGGGGAGCCACATTACAGTTTAAGGGGGCCACTGGCAAATTTTCCGAAATCCCAAAATTTAGGATACGAAATTCTTGAAAGAGCTAAAAAAGCCCCACGCTGTTAATATGGGCTCACCATAATAAATCTTTCTCCTCTTACATAAAATTCACTTTCCAATGTTTTTTAAAACGAGAATTTTTTTAAACACGCTTCGTTTCGTTTTATTTCGTTTTAAAGAATACATTTTACTTTAAAGCAAGCGAAAGCACTTGTGTACGAGTCTGACTATTGTCTCCAAGTTTTTACTATTATACTTCATAAAAATCCATAAACTCTAGAGCAAACATTCAAAATGTCTCAAGCTTTCAAAGCATTGCAAATTGGTCACAAAAACATTATGACAGCCAGTATGTTATGACTAATATTTTTATTATTGTTAGCATTGAATCTTGCCCCAAGTAAATTTATTTCCAATTAATATCACATTATTAAGTACCCACTCAATACTAACATAGCTGTGTATCTGAGAAAATAATATTTTACCGTATTCATGGCCCGTTAATCACTTTCTCATATCCCAAGTTCAAGAGTATGCAAACTACATCAAAAATAAAAAAAATGTTATGTTTAGAATAACGTACGGAAATGTTACTTCTCGACACATTTAAGCCAACAACACAGTAGGTTTGTTTGGAAATTTATCACTTCCTAAACAAATTTTCTACAACAAACAACAAAAAATTTACACCAGCGATATGTTAGGTAATTTTCGCCAACCAATGCACTGTGTTTCAACGCTGAATAGGTATTGGAAAATAATACAAGTGAGTAAGGAGTAGGGACTGCAAAACCGATATTACTGATGCCGGGATCCCAGTATTTCGTGTGATTTTTTAGCACCAAAATACCGGTTTTATAATTCGGTATTAGAATATATTAATTACTACAAATCGCCGAAATATATTATAAGCATATTATAAATCAAAACCTTTTTCAACGATGTCTGATCCCATGTTAGGAACAAATTGAATTATAATCAACAGATGTTTTTTGACGAAAAGAACTGCCTGTAACTCAGTTGTTCACTTGTATTTTTTCAATGAGAGTAGGGATATAAGAAAAGTACAAGTAGTGAGCTAATAGTTATCACTACACACCATTTTAATCAAAATTCATTTCATAATTGCGTTTGTACTGGGGTACAAACCACTGAGCTCGGCAACCAAATCCACAAGATACTTATTTTTGTGCCAAATCTACATTTTTAATAACGATCGGGGTCGGTTTCGTTCATTGCGAAGAGCTGTCAAATGGTACTATACAATAGTTTGCTAGCTGTTCAAGCGTTGAGTCTGAGAGAACTTTTTAAGCATCTGAGCTTATGTTCACGAATGTCAAATCAAGATTGATTCACATATTTTTGTTCAAATTTAATTTCAAAGTAACATTTCATGTTGACGATAAGTAAAAATGTATTTTTTATTACCGGTAAATAAAAGGTAATTTAAAAAAGAATGGATTAATATTTGAATTACCAGTACCATGATATATCGGGAATATTATATTACCTTTTCGTATCCAGGAGTGCTACGATACGAAGTGGTCAGTCTTGGGTAATTTGTTGTTTTTGAACTGAGCATATTGGCAGAGCAGTCGTCGCTCGTACAAATTTGCGGCTTAGACTGCAGTTATTGGAATCAAGTTCGTTGCTTTAGACTCAGGGATATATAACATAGTGTTTTCTGAATTTATTTTTTACAACGGCAATTAAAATTAATAACATTTCTATACCACCTGTGTGATCGCGTGGTCAACGTCGTTGGCTACCGCTACGGAGGTCACGGGTCTCAGTACGGGCAGTTGATTAATGAATTTATGTTCAATTGCATGAATGTATGTGATGTCTTGATTCCCCCCCTCCCACCAATCCTATCCTATAAACGGGGCGTATCGAGAGCGATTAGCTAACCAGTAGTCCTTTCCTAGCCCTTTTCTAATATTCCTACTCTATTTGGAAAAAGAGAGGTTGAGCAACTGAGTTACAAGCAGTTCTCGTAGAAACACTTCAGTTGAGATAAACTCCATTAGATGCGGATATGATAAAAATAAATACAGTATAATTTCCAAAGTTCCGATTTCAGGATACAAATATAGCCGGCCTCTAATTTTTAATTTATCATTTTGTATTCGCTGCTTTTTATGGTTGGTACAACATACCTGTAATGCTTCTTGTTATAATCGATCTGTCAAACGTTAGCTATTCAGGTTTTTTTTAAATTCTTACAACCTATCACACGTATAACAAGCAGACATAAATAGTCAGAAACAAAAAATACGAAACAAAACAAAATTTCGTTTTTTCACCTAATTCTTTCAACTACTCACACCGTTGGTCTTTGACAAGGTTGCAGCTCGAATCACAACCGTAAGTAAACCTTTTTTCGGTTACGGACTTGATTGAATTTCTGTTTGAAGGCATGGACGCTTGTGATGTCTCTAATTCCTTGTAGCGAGCGTATCGAGAGTGATTATCTAACCACTAGTCCTTTTTTAATCCTATCCTTTTATTATTATTCTACCTGGAAACAAAGAGAGACTGGGCAACTAAGTAAGAAACAGTTTTCGTTGAAATACTACTGTTAAAATAAACTTCGTAAAAATTCATATCCTTCACATTGAGAGCGTAAATGGTAAAAAAACACACGATTTTTTAAAACTTGGGCTGTGAAAAAAATTGGTCAGTCGAAAAGACATGATTACCTGAAATGTGTAAATAGTAACTTAGTAGCATATTTTTTGTGTAATTTTTATCTTGTTAACTTTAAAGTTATCAATTAAGCTTATCCATGCAATTTCATGTTGGTTTCATGTTGACGTTTCCTGTTTGTTAGGAACACGACATGCATTTTGATCACATAGAAAATGCATTTATTGAATGGTCAGCCATTTGTGTATTTCTAGAGTCGTGAAACTAGTCGACAAACTCTCCCAAGACGTGTGCGCAAACAAGCTTTAGTCGGTGATAAAAATGAACAAAGTCACAAATACACCCAAATGTCAATTTTCGTAGTGAATAGAGTCCAAAAAAGTCCGTGTAAATTAGAATAATATTACGAGACTCGTACAAAAAAGAAGAAATAAGTTTAATAACCATAATTTAATAATGTCGTGGTAATGGTTTATTATTCATAGAACATACCCTGATCTTTTTTATTATCTTTCACTTTTTTGTGATTTTTTCACTTATTGTCTTCTAAGGCAGTATATATAGATGAGTATATGCAGGCTTAAACATGTAAAATGTTCAGTTTTGACGATGGCGCACGCCGAAATAGATATAAAAAATTGTAGAACTAAATACGTTGATATTGTTTTATATATTTTTTTAAATAAATGACACTTCAATCAATAATTTGTGTTTTTTTGTTTGCGCTTAGAAATTCAATACAAAAGTGAAGCAGGGTAGAAAAACGACCTGTTCAATTTATAGAACACAAACGTTATCAGCGTGGTTTATATAAACTGCCGCATTTCAGTAAAGAGATACATTTGAATCGTTCAAACTATGTACATTCTCACAAATTTTGTCACTAACGACCCGGGTTTCGCCTTTCGGCATCTTCAGGCATTCAAGTGCACGGATGAACTTGAATGCCTGAAGATGCCGAAAGGCGAAACCCGGGTCGTTAGTGACAAAATTTGTGAGAATGTACATAGTTTGAACGATTCAAATTTAATATTGAAATTCCACCAAGCACCTTCAGTCGAAATCTTAAATTAAAAGAGATACATGTTTGTGATGAAAGTAAGCATGGTATAAACGCATATTAAATTGAATATAACCCAGTAGATCAATGATTTAATTTCTCAATAAAAACAACACTTAAAAAGAAGAACCAAAAGTCATATTTAATTGATATATTAATGAGACTTATTGTGATAATAAATAAATATGTCTTTGATCATTTTCCCCTTATACTTTATAGTCAAGGAGAAACTTGCAGATTTACTCTGAAAACTGTGCACAGAAGTACTAGTGATAGGAAATTCGGTTTCCGGGATTGCTTGTACATCACACGAGGGCCGGAAATTCATCCAGCGGATTTTCATTGTGAAGATAGTCCTTAATATTTACATCTATTTGATCTTGTAAAATTCAAATTTATCGTGTTTTATATAAGGGTATTGAACATATTTTGATTTATAGATCCATACGTATATGCTGTTCATGAACAGTAGACGACCAGAAAAAAGCAGTTACTAAAAAATATCGTTATCTGTAAAAAAATAAAATACAAGACTTTGAAACTTAAGCTCAAGCTTTATGATCGAAGATCATGTTTTAATGATGTGTATTTTTATTTCAACTTTTAAAACAAAAATATTTCGTCACCGAAAACAGTTTATTTTTAAAAATATTTAAAATATATATTTATTATACACTAAGAAAAAAACACATTGGAAGTGATTATATCAAAAAGCTAAAAAAATGTAATTTTTATACTATATTTGCATCAATTTATAGTAAAAAATATATTGCATAATACATGTCAATAAACATTTTTTTTAAATAAACAGTTTCTTTGCCCAGATATTTCGTATAAGCTATTTTTATAAGCTGTTTATAAAATTTGTTTCTACGTTTTCAAGAAAGATTTAAATATACGAGATATAAAGTTGTTATTCAAAAACTGCTGCGTTATGACAAATTAAAAAGAGGAACGGTATCCAAATCCACTTCTCGTATTGGTTTCTGAAAAGCACCGTCTACCTATAACAGTACCTACAAAAAAAGCTTTAGGCAGATTCCCAAACTCATTCAACTCGCGACCTTCTTTTTATAAGATACTCGTGATTCTTGCAACTTTCCAATTCAAACCGAAAACACATACATCCTGAATATTGATCCAAGAACTAGTTTATTCATTATGTTGGATATTGCAAAGCTAGCTAATATTTTTCCTACCATACGATTTTAAAAAAATCAAATAATGTCATGCTCAAATTAATATGATCAAACTGGTTTGTTATATCAACCTACTGAAACAATTGGAATATTTCTTTACGATTATCAGTGTCAAAATTAAAACTTTATATAAAATTCTATTCTGTTTTATTTCTTAAGAATTTTAATTTCCTCAGTTTGCTTTTATTTTGTAAGAATTGATATTGCCTTTATTCTTTTCGCAGGAATCAATTTTGTTGGATTGAACTCTACTGGATTTTCCAAACTCAATTTTGGTTGACAGACATTAAGATTTATTTATTATATACACTAATTGTTGGTTTTTACTTTGTTAATGATAATTTATACCTAATTGATTTTTGTTGTAATAGTTTTCATTGCTAAGTGGTCTTCAACTTTTTATTTATAGTTTATTTTCCTTGTATTTTGCTTCAATTCTTTTGCCAGGTTGTAATACCAATTGTTTGTCATACCTTGTTTTTATCACTTAACTTTTGTATAAATATCACTGTTTTATTGTTTTTCTTATCAGTTGACAATGCTCATCATGAGCGAAACCAGTCCTGATCTAATAAATTTTATATGGAAAAAGTACTAAAAATGTTTTATTATTTTTATAATAATGCCATTCCACCAAGTTTTGACAGTGAACACCTTAAAAGTGAAATTCTATTGTATTTTAAATCAGTTTATATGCTACACACTAGCAAAATACTGTTTGCAAAATCATATTGATAAACCATGCAGTAAAAGTCAGGAAGTAGAGCCTTCAATCCCGGGATCTCATTCAATTCTGTGATCCCAATACCATGGGTTTGAGAAAATTAGAGAAAATTGAGCGAGAGGTAAAAAAAAAGATTGTTCAAAATTTTGGTTTATTTTTGAGAATTCCGCAAATTTTTGGGTTTTTAAATTCGCAAATCCTGGAAAAAAAGCTCCCATGGCGTAAATTCTGGAAAATCTGTAAATTTATGTGATTTTGGATTTAGAATATATAAAATTTATCAAAAATTAGGGCAATAATCAAATCTTGTACCTATAATTTACAGTATGGCCGGTGGGACTGTTCCTTTCGACTTGTAAGAGTTTATGCTAATAACCACATTCAATAATTGTTTTTAAACAAGAAAATCTCGTTGAAAAATTACTAAGTAGCGAGAAGCCACTAAATTTATTGACCTTTAGTTGACCATATAAATGTTTATAATTCATATCCTATATTATTAAATGGATTTAGTTTTTTTATTATCAATTAACAACGATAAGATCAATCGAGGAAGTTATCTTTATTTATTATACATTGCTAAATTGCATATTATTAACATTGGTTTTTTTTCCGTAACATCAAAAACCAATTAATTAAAATGTAATATTTAGGGACTCACCTTTTGAGCAACACCGAATTAGACACAAGTGAGACAAAGAAATATCGCTAAATAAATTATTCATTTCACGAATCCTTCGATAAGGGACCCAAGAGGTTGGTTCTTAATACTGCTTCTGTTGCGTGAGTCACTGCTAGTAAATTATTGAAATAAAGTACGCGTAAAAAAAAATCCAAAGATTTTTCTTTTTAATAGTATATGTGAAAAAATGTATTTTTTATGTATTTGTACTTTTATACGACAAAAATCACAAAACATATAATCGTGCTTACAGGTTAATATTTATGTCCTTGTTGCAAACAGTATAGAAATGTAGCTATACTTTTTTTCATAAATGTATAAATCTTTTAAACGTATCGTGCTTGCCAAACAAGAAAATACAAATAAAATCTCGTGGGACAACAAAAGAGTATTAAAAAAAACAAAACATTATTTTTTACTTATATCGCAATAATTCATATTTTAATTTGTTTTCTTTTATTGCTTGTAAGAATTAAAACGGATCCGATATAATTTTTTTTGTAATTAAAAAACATATTTTCCTTCAATTTTCCCTCGAGAAGTTAACAATTGCTTATACTATTAACTACTATTTTCTTGTGATTTTATAAATTATAATATAATAAAATTTAAATTGCTTATTTTGAAGAAACTTCAAAACTTTACTGTTAGTATTTTTTCTGACAATTTTTTTTTAATGTGATTGAAAATAAGTAGATTTTATTTGTAAGTGGTCCTAAATATTTTAATTATAATCAATTGTCATTTATTCATATTTTGTATAAATAATTATCTATAAATTCTCTTTAGATTACTACTACCAAATGTTTGTTACTCCCTTATAAATCTTTCTTGATTTCGTGTAAATAAATATCTTAGTAAGTGGAAAATTCTTATGTTGAGTGAAATCTTAGTAAAAAACATAGGAATAACCACAGAAAAACTGTATTTATGGTGAACATTGTCGAAGTGGATAACATATTTAATAATTTTAAGTCTACAACATATGAAATCTCAATTAAATAAAACGAATCTTTGATAATTAACATTATCTGTACGAAGCACGCTCTTTTCACACAAAAACGTCAAGTTTTAAAACATACAAAGCTATGTGAAAGCTATGAAAAAAATGTTTGGATAATAATATTAAAGTGCTGCATTATACAACTCAAAAGCTTTTATCAAAGAGTTCAACACGACTAACACCAACAGAATATTAATACTGAAATATAAACGAATGTTGACCATTTTAGTGCAAGGCAAAACCTGTGTGACGTGATTATTTTTCGTTGGTTATGAATGTTTTATACCGCATTTGTGAACTCATTGAAAACGATCGTCGAAGCGTTACTCTTTTCAGGATGAAAGAAAATTTCGCTCGTGAAAGCCTTTTGAGCGATATCGTATATTCACCAAAAACAATAATGCTTAACATGACGAATATATACATAATCCATTCGGTTTAATTTTTTACCAAAGGATTTTTCATTTGACAGCTAGATAAAAGTTTTTTTTTAAAGCTAACGTGCATAGTGTAGAACGCGAAGTTTTAAACTAAATTAAACTTCATATGCATACAAAAAAATAGCGGAAGAGAGTTTCAGAAAAGAAGAGCTAGGCAACGTGGCATTTTGACCGCTAGTATTTAATTAATTTTCAGTATACGCCACTATCAAATACCAGGTGAAAATTATCTGAAAGTGTTACAAAATAGTTGCACAAGTATGCATACGATATTAAACATCGTTAATGTATGAATCTACGACTTGATATTGTATGTATAAGACATGCCTTCATGACAATGCATACATATACTTTAGAGCCAGTGTAAAATTGATTAAGAAAGAGATAAAAATAATCAAACAATTAAAATAAGATAACAATTTATCTACATTATAGCTAATTGGTGCTATAGCCAACTGGTCAATGCTGAAGGGCGTTTGTATTCTCTGTTAAGGAGTCAAAAGTTTTAGTTTTAGAATAGAACCATTCATTTATTGATTGGTTTCCGTATTTGTATCCAAAAGCATGAACGTTTGTAATGTTTTTATTCCACCCCACTCAGTTTCTAGTCAACTATACCTTTTTTACCTTTTTGTAGAGTGTTTAATCGACTTCATTGATTTGTTCTATCATGTGTGCTCAGTGCTGTAATATTAGTGTTATTGTAATTAGTTTGTATTCGGCCCCCTTCTTTCGTCTATAGGAAAAAACTATAAACCTCCTTTTTTATTGAAAAGGTTAACTTAAGTGATAAAAAAATCCTGGCGATAGTGGGTTACGACAAGCAATTTACAAGAAAAATGACAAAATAAAAATATGTGCGTATTCTACGCGCAATTTTACAATAAGGTTGAAAAAAAAAATCTTTTCCAAAAATCAAAACACATAAAACAAAAAATATAGTAATTCAAATCTGGTTGATTCTGGTATCTGGTATGTATTTTTTTTTTCATATGTTTTATTCAATTGCTTGATTTATTGACTAATAAAACCTGTAGTTTTGTTTTTAATTAAAAATATAAAACTCCTAACTTTATAATGTAACAAACAATTTTTTTCTTGAAACATGAAAATATAGTTTACCGCAAATTTGGATATTATTGATATTTTGAACTAGACGTTTTAGTAAGTCTAAAGATACCTATACAAAAACAAAACAGGTGTCACAATTTGTAATGTAATCAGTAAAGTAACATCTTTATTAAGTTATTATGTAATTGCAATATTTATTTTTTTGTTTGATATAAATAAAATCATGAAGTATTTTTTGTATGATATTTTGTCGAAAATATAAGGATATCTGCAAATGATATTTCTACCTAATATTCTGGAAGTCACTTTTATTTGTCTGACGATGTATTATTTTGCAAATGATCTGCAACGAACTTTTTAACATCGGTATAAATTTAAAATGTCTTTTCAAGATAAATGAATAATGGGAGACGCTTTATATGTTATGCAAAGTAAGAGATGGAAAAATGAGAAAATTCTTCAACGAATCATTCCCAGACTAGATTCGTCTCTGTTCTTTATTTCTCTTCATCTTGTTCGATTGTGGAGATTGATTTGAAGACATTTTGTGTGGATTTTTTTCGGCGAACGAAATATAAGTCAGTGTTTTTACGCGACGCCATCGAACATTGAACGATGACTCAGCTTAGAGGAGGGTGTGAAAATGCCTTATCTGCCTTCGATTTGCCCCGCAAATTACCATATTATTATTTTCCAACCAATGCCATACAAATGGAATGATAGCTGTATATTTGAATATAAATGATTTGTTTGGTAACCAAAAGATTTTTTCGAAAAATATGTCACTAGTGTCATATTTATTGACTGAATTCGTAGTGTTACTTAACTTGGATTTTTTCTATTACCATACTGCTCAAAGTTGAACCTACTAACCCTCGCTGCGAATAGATACCCTTTTCACTGGTGTGTACAGGGATGTCTCGTGGGCATAGGCAAATAGGCAATTACCTAAAGGCGGCAAGTCCTAGGGAGCGGCAAATGATCATAAACTATTTTTATTAAATGACTAAATACTTTTAGATTTCCAATCCCGGGATCCCGTCCAATTTCAAAATTGAGAATGTTTTAGCAAATCCGTAAATTTATAGGATTTTAGACTTGGAAGAGCTGAACAAAAAAAAGCGAGTCATGCTGATATTTTGGGAAAATTGGTAGATTCCAGCGTTTTGAGATTTTGAAATTCTTGGAAGAGCTAAAAAAAACGATTCACTGCGAAATTTTGGACAAATCGGCAAATTCCTGGGTTGAAATGAAATTTCAAAAATTTTCAAAATTCCATGACACCAATAGTTTTCTCAATTTATGCATAATGTTGAGTGTCAAATCCCGAAATCCCGGGATCACAAAAAGGCTTTGGGATTGGATACCCTAGATCAGGGATGGAGAACCATTTCTTGTTTAAAGGTTACTCATTTTTCTGATTCAACATAAGGCCGCAGTAAACATTGACTAGGGACATTTTTTTTCAGTAATTTTCAGGGAACAATAATTTGCGGTAATGGCCGATCAGGTCAAAAGGCCGCACCAGAGTAGCCAAGAGATCACAGGTTCCCCACGACTGCGCTAGATGCTACAATGTCATTGACAAAAAATAGTCGGAAAATATTTTTTTACTGGTAATAATATTATGACCGATAGGTATACAATACTTACCTTTATCGCAAACATATTCCTTAAATATGATATTTAACGATGGTGCCACTATAAGCGGCAGATTAAGTGTAAATTATTTAAGGCAAGCGGAAATGCCTTGGGTCGAGAGAAACATTAGATTTTAACTTTTAAATTTATTTATGTATTCCTAGTATAATGGGAAATAATGAAAACAGGAAACTTTAACTCTTACGTCTTTATTTGACTCATATGTAATGAAGTTTTAAAAAAATATTTTTCGAAAAAATAGGAAGAGCGATATTTTAAATTCTTTGTAAGACATTCAATTTTAAGAATGAAAAAACGTCATTTAAATAAAAAAAAAAATATATAGTTTACCGCGATGAAGTCTGAATAGGAATCTAAAAAATTATGAAAACATACATTTTTACTAATGTTGGCTAAAATTGATTATTAATTTTTTTATCTAATCTTCTTTTTGCACAGATCTGAAATTGCACCGCCTGATATATTGGAACCAATTTTTTATTATCTATATTTACTGCAGCTTTTTTACATGGAACTAATACTTCGTTCTAAAGAGAGATGGCAGTAAGATTTACATTTATTTTTGCAAATGAATTTGATCTTGATTGAATCTGTCAAAGGTATGTCATAACTTGAAATTGTGCCACCTATGAAATATCATTTCAAAGTCCTATAAAGAATATTTTGCTTCATATCACTTTTAGTGTTCACTATCAACTCTCGGTGGAAAATCATTACTGCCGGTTTTTGATTAACAACCATATCGACTAACGACACAAAAAAAAATCTCAAAGAGGTAATATAGATGTTGAACAACTTTTTGAAAATAGTGTTGAAAACCTCGCAAGCCAAAACATCGGAAGAATGAGTAACAGAAAAAAGAAAAAAGCTGAAATTGTCGAAGCCAATATCGATCTTAAGAAATAATTATGGAATAAGCAGATTTTTAAAATAATGTTTGTAATGTAAATAAAATATTAATTGGACCAATGGCAGGAGTAGACCCCTGTCGTAAGTCGAGATCTGACATAACATATATTTTTTTTCTAATTCCTCACGTTTTTTTTTAGAAATAGTTTCGACCATCACGAGCACACACCAGCTATAGCTTAAGTAAAAAAAATGAAAAAAATAGTACAACAGAGTGATATATATATATATTTTAATCAATTTTTATTGTAAAAATAGTAGATTAATAATAATAAAATTGATCATTTAGAGATTCATAATATTAAGTGTGATTTTCTTAATCGATTCTGTTTTCAAAGCATACAGCAACGTTTTTCTTCCTGAGTAGTTTTCACAAATTGTATAAATACTTCAAAGAACTTTAAATTAAATTTGGCCGTTATAAAACATTTAAAGTGTTTCTTGAAAGCAAGTAGTTTTTTTGTTGGCTATGCTGCATAAAAGCCTCTCGTGGGAAGAAAAATCAAGTTTTCACCTCAACGCCGGCGTGTAAAAATTATCATTCGCTGCAAAAAGTTCATTGAAATTTTACGCTACGATGACTTTAAATAGCATTCCATGGAATGAAAATTTCTCTAGTGCACTTTCGTAAAAAACTAAAAACCTTCAATGGTTTAAAATTTGTTTTAATTGCCTTACACAGCGGAGACTGGAGAGACTACGGCATTGTTAGTTGGGAGTTTTTCTTTTGGCGTTGATAAAACGTCAGGGAAGATGGCTGCCATTTTAAAAAGTTTTTTGAATCAAAGAAGGTATATTTTTTTTTGTATCTAATGAGAAAGCTTGCCTTTAAAGTATTATCAGAATCTTCGTCACCTTTTTAATCACACCTTTTCCGAAAATGGAAAGATTGAGAATGCGAAAAACAATTACTTTTATCGCAATAAAAAATGAATTTTAACAAACATTGTAATTAGAATAATTCTGACACAGGAAAGAGGTTGTACCATAATTTAAGGGAGTGATTTCCGCCTATCGTGGAGATTCTCCAATTTTTTTTTTTTAATATCAGTATTAACTATTTCTACAGATTGAAGCCATCACCAATCACAATATTAAAATCACTTAAAGCGATCATAACTTTTCCGGTTCTAAGCTCAAGAAATGCGACCCCCAATACCAACATTTTCTTAAATATCTATTTTAATATGGGTGATACAATGTTTTAAATTAAGGTATTCTTATATCATAGTTTTTTTGGACCTTTTGTAGTTTATATAAATACGTGATAACGCTATAAGGCGATAAGCGCCCGCGATAACGATCGTTCGTAAGATAGCTGCGCTACACTCGTCAGTTGTAAATTCATATGTGTGCTGGGATGACGTCTTTTTTACGCGCAACTTAAAATATGATTATTTATTAAAAAACCACAGATTTTTATAAAACAATGTATGAGGAATGCTGCAGAAAAATATTTTAAAGCCCTTAGACTATTTTTTTTTTGAAATTCATAGGAATAAGGCAAATAATGAGGAAACCACTGGGGTCACAAAAGATCCCAATCGGCAGAGAAGTATTTTTCTAGTCTCCGAGCCGCGAGAGCTAAAAATAAAAAAATTCAAAATATTATTATTATTAATACATAAAATACAATTTTATGGTATAAAGGAACCTTTATTTAAACGTTGTATCATGCAGAATCAATCGGATACACAAACATTCTACCAATTATTATTATTTAACAATAACTAAAAATGCAAGTAAACGTGCAGACGAAAAAAAAACCTGTATTTAATATTTTTGCTGGGCGAATTCCTTACTGACAATTTGGCATACTGTTTGCGGCCCTTTGCAATAGTCCACGTCTCCCCAGGGAGGTGCGCTTCCCAGGCTAGAAATTGCTGACCTATAGGCAATGAAATACATCATCGTTTCCGGTTGGTCAAATATTAAATCAATGTGTTGTTCTTAATATAATACAGATTAAAGTTATAAGTTGTACCCACCACCACCCGATACGGCTTAACACTCTTCTTATAGGGTGTATTCCACAGCGTAACAACGTAAGTCGTGTTTAAAATTTTGCCAGAAATGTTCCGAGAAGGAATTCCTCAAGACTTGGTTGCATGCTGTAGTAGTGTGCAGAAATTAAAAGTTAATAAATAATTAAGTGCAGTTGAAAATATTAGATTTTATCTATTTAACTCAACTCTTTATCCAAAAGACGCGGAGAATTCTTTAAATGCCATATAATTTGCTTAAAACCCTCCAAGGACGAGCGTCACCATATGGTCACACAAAACACCGTTGTCTATTGATCCCACTATTCATACTTTTTCTAACTGAATATCGTTGCTTTCGCTCATATTTGGTTAAGAAGGGTACGGACTACAGTTAGTCATCAGCCGTGGGAACAGGAACGGTCTCTAAAAGCACATGTGATTTTTTGAATTTCCGTTTTTTTTAATTTACTTTTTGAAACTGTTAGATATTTTTTTATAAAAACATAAAATTATTTACAGTTATTTTGCTAATATATTTGTTTTGAAATTATGTTGATCTAAAGTGGTCAAATTGTAAATATTTTAAAAAAAATCACGTTTAGCTATATTTCAACCCCGAATGTTTGCAAGCCCATACGGTCACTTTTGTCCTTACTACTGTCCGTACTCAATATTACACGGTAATAAAAGGATGAGCATGACCATATAGTCATGCGGAGTTTCTATACAACGAATTTGCGTTTTTTTTTTTTTTAATTTTGGATAGGAATAAAAGTTATCCGTGACTTCAATATGGCTTAGAAAATATTTTTTTTATCGGAGAAAAGCTCTCGTCTCTGGAGGGTTAAGATGCAACCAAGTCAACCGACGGGGCCAACAGATCCGACAGATAGTCGTATCGTCTTGAGCAATTTTTCCCGTTCGTTATTTAAGTCAGGAAATACCCAGATGATGTGATCAGCATCCTGAATCATATATCCGCATTTACATTTAGGATTATTTACTAACCGGCCAAGCTGGAAGAGCTTGGCAGCAAAGTAACCGTGGCCATTTATGAATTGGCTGGTCCAGAAATTAGGAGTCAGGGCTTTGGTTATCTCCATTCGTCATTTAGCATTTGGAAAGAATTTAAAAGTTTATAGTTATAATAAGTTATAAGTCCTTTTTTCTGAAGTAGAGCTATAAATTTTTTAAATTGAAATGTTAGTAAGAGCTTTAATTTATATGCAATATGTACCTTCAACGCTATTCATGCAATAACGTTATTGTGCAGCTTGTTTCATTTGTACTTGATGCACTTTCTGTAATTTCTACTCTTCTTTTCCGCACGGAAGGATAATTAATTGTATCCTTCTGCACGAATAGTGAGCAGCCTGTTTGGTATAGTATCATGAGAAATGTAAACGTGAGAAGAATGCTGACGGTCAAATTTGACATGAAAACTTTTTTTTAATGCAAGTGTTTACATCGAAAAAAAATCGCGTACATGGTTAAAATGTTAGAACATTTCTATTCCCTTTTCTCGACCCGATGTTTATAAATACTAAATTTGTAACTGTTGCCAATAACACTACATTAACAATCCTTTGGAATAAAATCTCCATTAGCATGTTCTTCACTAGGCAATTAAAATAACGATGAGTATATTCATAATTTTATAATGAAAAATAATTTTCGACAAACCTTCACCGAAATCACCGGAAATGATTATCTTTCCAAAAGTATTCTGTGTATAAAATCACTAGAAATATTTTATCAAAAAGTTATATATATATATCGACTGTGGAAAGGAAAAAAGACGTAACCCACACATATCAAATTTTACAGGAGGCGTTAAAAACGTGTTTTGATGATTTTGTGACATATGCAAATTATGAATCATATACATCCTTGAAGAGCACGGATATTTCTAAACTGGTGTTAAATTGACATAATCTAATATTAATTAAATAAATTGTCTCGGAAAAACCTTTATTTCAGTGTTTTTTCTTGGTTTTAATTTTTTACAAGGTCATCTTTTTCAAACTTAAAAGCTAAATTTAGATACTAATTAGGCATTTTCAGCTTCCATCCTTTTGATAGAATGTGTGTCAAGTATTATACATTGTGATTATCGAGAAAAAGCTGTTTTGGAAAATTGAGAGTTAAGTCCTTTTTCCTTTCTACAGTCGATATATATATAACTTTGTTATATAAGGTACTAGCTGGTTCCTGGCAAACGTTAAAGTGCCACTCAAAGAAAGACAGTGTTTGTGTTTTAATTGTGTTTACTGAAGTGCATGTCTTCTTTTTCTGTCTGATTGAAGTTTGCTGCCGATTTTCTATGGTACGAAACAAGAGCCAACTACTGTAATTTAATTGTACTACGCCTATAACCTTCGCGCAAGTCGCATGAACGGTATGGCGGACATACAAACATTGATTTTTATATATAATACCTACTGTAAGCTAATTTAAGGTGCAAGCAAAAAGTTTTTCAAAGTTTTATTGCAGTTGGATGAGCGGTGTGGCAACGCATAAAATACGAAAAAACAACCACACCTAATGCACGGAACACATTTGAACGGAATGTCAAAATGTAGACCACACGATTTGACAGATTTGAAATATTCCATTTTTAAATTTTTGATGCAAACAATCGAACGTCAAATTTGAATTGTCTGAATGGTGTTTGATCATCAGTCGACGGTTAACAGTTGAATTGCATGAATGGTATATATACAAACATTGATTTTTATATATAAGACCTACTGTTAGCTAATTTGAATATGCCCATAACCTTCCCGGAAATGCAAGCAAAAAGTTTGTCAAAGTTTTATTGCAATCGTATCAGCGGCTTGGCAGCTAATATAGTACGAACAAACAAACATTCATTTTTATGTATTAGATTAAAAAAACACAATATGCCTTTTTACTACTTCCACTATTATTTAAAAAGATCAGGACCAGGTTTCGCTCATGAAGAGTATTATCAACTGATCTATTCAACGGTGGACATGTCTTTCCACCAAGTATTGACAGTAAACACCCTAAAAGTGATTTATATAAGGTACACAGTATGATCTATTGTAACAAGATTTTAAAAAGATAGGTCACTTCTGAGCTTTTGAGTTAAGGAACATTTAAATTATATATGTTAATGGTGATGTAATCATTAAATTTATACAAATATTTTTCGTAGCTAAGTGACTTCTGAAATGTTTATATGTATACTCTATATAATAAATTAAAAAAAAATGCCAACTTTAGGGCATGTTATATGTGCAACTAGGATCCGTCTACTTGTGTCAACTGTTATAATGCTTCTCATGGTATCCCTCGTGTAGATCTTCTTTCAGCCATCGAATATAGATTAGATGTTCTTATATATTAAGATTTTAATTTAAAAAATATTTGACATTACAGCTTACGCCAATGCGTCAAACTTTTAAGTTGAAAGATCATACGAGATATACTCGATGACTCGATTTTTAAAAGTCACATGAGATAAACTTAAGGAGAATTGACTTCACAAACACCCATGTCTTAGATCTCAAATTAAAATTGAAAAAAATCCAATTTTGAGTCTTAAGGGAGCAGTACCAAGAAACTAGTGTAACAGTTAAAGGTAAAGATCAGTTTACAAAAAGATCTTCGTCAAAATCGTCAAAAGGTTGACCAAAACACAGAAATATTTTGCATACACTGGTTTGCTTAATACTAATCTTGATAACCGGTCTAATTTAGACACCCGAAATGTTTTGATCTTCAAAATGCAGATAAAAGACAGTGAAAGTACGGAAGAACTTTGAAGATATATAAAGACGTAATCTTAAAAACACATTGGTATGAAATTATCTTTTTTTACGGTGTATTGTTAGGAAAAATTAATCATTTTTAATAAACCACTCACAATTTACTCTAAGAAAATTTATCAGTCGTAAAGTTTTCTTCTGTTGGTCATATTTTTCGAGTGTATCGTTATTTTTTTATGTTTGTTATTAAAAAAATCGCAAACTCTTTGATGCGGATGATTGCAAACGAATAAAAATAATCTTCCTGTATAAACATAAAAATATAGACGTTTCGTATTTCGTGACTGTAAATTTTATGACAAAATTTGTGTAGCGAAATGATTTAATCATTTTGTTTTTTTTCGTTATATCCAACAGTTAATTATGATTATCTTACAACACAGTTATAATAAAAAATCAACACTATCTATCTATTAAGTAATACTGTTCAAGTTTTTGGTTCAGAAAACTGTCATTTATCTGGGACACTAAATTATTTGATATGGAAACTAACAGATGAAATAAATTCAATCGTGGTTTGATTTTTTTTTTTGTTCAATGACAAAGATTTTTATTTTGACCATGTTCGCGCTTAATGTCGAGCATTTATAGACTTCTAATTGAGTTTATTAATTGATTTGGCATTTACTTGGTAGAACTCCATTTATAACAGATTAAAAATAACAAAGTATTTTAGTTCTACAGTTTTTAATAATTTTATTCGTTGATAGCTATTTCGGCTTGTGCCATAGTTCTGACGGTGGCGCAAGCCGAAATAGCTATCAACGAATAAAATTAATAAAAACTGTAGAACTTTAATACTTTGTTATTTTTAATCTGTTCTAATTGAGTTTTTCAAAGCAATTCTTTACTAAAAGAACTGATTTTTCTTATATCGCTTGTTAACCATTTTTCAGAGACAACAAGAATAGAAATAAAAAATAGAATGGTACAAGTCGTTAGCCAATCGATAAGATGGTTGGTGGAAAAAAATAATATTACAGATATCAATTATTTTGAATACAAATTGAAAGTGACCCGCCACTGGTATTGAAACCAGTAACAATGAATAGCCAACAATATTATTGTCTAATCCAGGGCTGTAGAGTCGGAGTCGTGAACAAATAAAATAAGCCAAAGTGTTGACATTTTATGCTTGGCTGACTAAAGATGATCTAATGGAATACATGTATACATAAGTTAAAATGCAATTATTGAAAAATCTGAGTCAGAGTCGTTTTTTTTTACACGACTCCACAGCACTCCCCACCATTCCTCTAATCTTAAATCCATAAATGATGAATTAATTTAAACAAAAAGTATATAATTACATTTTTTTTATTTTTGGATCAGATTCAACAAACCAACGATTCTTGAGTTTAGTTTTTTTTTTTAAAGAAGATGAATATTAAGTACAACCCTTTCACGACAGTTTTGTCTCAAAAAAAGCTTTCTGCCGGTCATGCCTTGAATTTAAAATTGCATTTACGCTCTATGGTGTATCGAGAAAAAAGCAGCCAGATATTTTAAATAATGTTTACTCTTAAAATAGTTTGTGCCTTTATTGTTATAAGCAATATTTAAAAATCAGTACAAGTTTAAGTTCAGTTGTAATTTCGTCAAACATGACGTCATAGAAATGCAATATACAGTACAAAGAATGCTTCGTTGAAATGAATACGATAGAGAATAAACTTAGAACGTGTTTCAAAAGTAAAACATGAATTAAAAAAATCATTTTCGTGTTTTCTACCATAGAAAATATTTTAATCCGTTTACTTTCTATCTTGTGTTGAAAAACCTTTTTTTTTAACGGAAGCAGCTATATTTTTAGTTATAAATAACGAAATAAAGAATACCGACTTTTTTAAAACCTAATGTTCATTTTTAACTTACATTAGTTAATTCAACATAAAATGCAAATGCTCACTCACTCTTAAGTTTTTGAAATAAAAACGACACGTTTTTGCTTATTGTTATTATAAAAAAAAATCAATGTATTAACTTTTGAAATGATTAATTTATACAATACTTTACCATAAAAATAAGCGTAAGCAAATTTTCTCATTGCTTGTCTTATAAAATTTATTTCTTGTTATATTGGAATTCGTATGCACCACCTAATGAGAAGAAGTCGCTATACATTCGTATCATATTATTTTAAGTTCATTATATTCTTTATAAATCAAGTTTGTAGTATTAAATATAAAAGCATGTCCACTGCTTATGTGGAGCTTTTAAGCTTCGGCATGAGTTTATCACAGATGATGTTGAGAGATTACTAATTGTGTGTCAGTCAGAGTGAGAAATTGTGTTGAATTTATCTGTAATTACTGTTAATTAGGGCTTATACAAAAAACGGTTTTTGAATCACAATCATTCACAAAACTCGGGTTTAACTAGTTTAAGAAGATCAATGTTCACTGTCTATAAAGAAATATTTATATAACTACATACAATACAATTTTGTTTGTCATTATTTGTTAAGAAATATGTATTCAAATCGACCTTTATTTAATGTTTTCAACGCAACATTGATGTAAAATCATCATTAAACTGCATTTTTCATAAAGTCACCGTGTTCATTTTTTATATTTAATAACAACAAAAATAATATTAATTCTCATATATTTAGAAAACCGATTTACTAATTTGAAAACAGTCTTTTGAATGTTGCCAATTAAACTAAAAAGTTGATTTTTTATAACTGATTTTTGAAAACCAATAAGTGTTTATTGTAGTGAAATGTATATTGGTGTGTTAAAGTTTTTAATGAAAACATAAATATCAAATCCAGGTAATTAAACGTGAAAAAGTATTACTACCGCTAAGCCGAAAATTTATGCGTTATCTAAAAAAATGATTTTCAGATTTCGTGGCGTTCAGATGGTATCGTAAAAATTTTACAACGTTCTTTACCATTAAATAGATGAGTTTTCTTACTTTATGACTGTGTAAAAATAAATGTTTGTGAATTTTTTTTGGTAAAGAAATTGATATAGTAATATCGCGTTGATTTATAATGGAAAATCAGTTTTCTGTTTCGACTCGGGAGTTAGGCAAAAGTTTTTTATTTTTGTAACATAACTTCATACCAACGAATAAAAGAAGTGGATGAGTTTTTTTAAATATCTTTAACTGTCATTGAAATAATAAAGTAAGCTAAGATAGTGAAAACGTTTCAGATAATTGTGACGCCAAGTTGCAAAATCCGCTCCGGCCGATTTTTGATGAAAATGAGTTTTGAATGCAGTTTCATCAAAATCATCAGTTTCATGAATTTCATCATTTTTTTTTAAATTTAGAGTTAAAAGTTATATTGTACTGCGTCAAAAAATCAAAATTAACATAAATATTGATGCGACTCGCAAAACCCGCTCCTCACAACAATTTCGATTGACAAAACCTTCACACATAACTGACCAATCAGACGTCCTACTTAGTGTGCGATACAATTTTATTTGTATCCCGGATGATATAGAGTAACTTTTAAAACACTCAAAACACTATATAAATCCAAAACACCCCCAAAGCGGGCTTAGCAACTTGACGTCTCAATTTAATGATTCAATCGCTGATTCATATACATTCGCGAGCGTCCGCACAACGGCTCGCCAAAGTTTTATCGCAGTCCGATGAATGGTATAAGATTGCATACGGAAAAAAACAAAGAAATTAACGTATTGGTAGCCCACCATTAATTTATATACATTTGAAGGAGTCACACAACTAACCAAAATTGTATCTTAGTTGGATGAACGGTATAGGATACCATACCAGATTAACAAATAAATTAACGCATTGGGAGCCCACCGCTGATTTATAAACCTATTCTGGCGTCCGCATAATAACCCTCCAAAAAAATATCCCAATCGGATGAGCGGTTTAGGAGCGCATAAGTAACAAACAAACATTCATTTTTATATATATAGACAGATATAAGTTTAAGCATAGTTCTGATGAAAACATTAGCCGAAATAGCTATGATCCACGTTTAAAATATTTGTAGGTTTTATTAAATCTTTTCATCTTATAGTAAAGTTCGACCAAGTAAATGCTGTTATGTATACACAACATTATAGCATGTTAGTTAGCAACATAGTGCTATGTTAAATTCTCCATGACATACTTGTAACAATAAACCTTTCAACGGACTAAGCCGATATCCAATTCCTTCTCTCCAAATCTATCTCGGTTACAATCGAGAGTTAAAATCGAAACGTTTTACTGCTTAGTAGAAACTTCTCAATACTCACATCGATATTATTTTGATTAAATAAGATTAAGTGATTTAATATAAAGTGTGTAAATTATTATTATGGAATAAAGGTGAAACAACATTGAATTTAAAATAAGTGTTGAAGTAATAATAATCCATAACAATGCCAATATATGTTTTAGAAAATCGAATAAAATATATATATATTTTTTGATCAAAACTCAATATTGAGGTTTCTCGAATCATCAAAATGGAAAAGAATATTTTCAATTTTACGTCACAAAATTCTTCATATATATAAAAATACTAAGCTATGTAAGATTGCAATTTAACACTCCACCCTGCTGTCGACATTCTTAATACAAAACGTGGTTAGAATCTTCGATATAATTTATTAATTATTAAATTCCGTGCCTTGAAAGTTTGAATATGTCCATATCTTGAACGTTTGGCAAAGAACAACAAATTTAAAATTTAAAGCGAAAAAGGGTTTTATTTTTCGTTTTTTAATGAACGAGGTGGATATTTTTTTATCTGAATTAATTTTGTCGGTTCAGAAAATAATTTTGTAGCACATATCAAATACATCTTTAAAAAACAACGCTCAACATCTTGACGATTTGAACACGGTTAAAAAATTATTAATTATTTTATTAATTTGCGAACACTGTTTATTACACATATTATATTACATATTTCACGTTTTTCTGTGAAAAATATTTTTTGTAGGTGGTGTATTTATGTAAATAAAAACACAATATTCCTTTGTATTTTATTCCACTTTATTTAATAGTTCAGGACCAGTTTCGCACATTGCGAGCATTGTCAAAGTATTGACAGTGGACACCCTAAAAGTGTATTTATACATTTGTACCGCAAAATCACCATTGCTATTAATTTGACAAAAATAAATATTGTGGAACATATTTTCTTAGATGTGCGATTTGGTTTATATTATCTTAGATAGAACAGTTTATTTTATTACGTAAAAAGAGTTTTAACACTACGTACCTATATGCAATGTGCATATTATTTCAAATATACCTTTTGAGTTCACACAATCTCAACAAATTAAACGTAATAAGACGTTTAACGTCATTATCATCCTTTATCTATTCTTACTATCTTACCTTACCTTAACTTAACTGCAATATAATTTCTAATTTTTCTAGCACTTGTTAGTGAGTTTATACACTAAATAATTCATTCATACATTGACTTGTCTAACAAAGTAAATATGAATTGTAATCATTTCAACTAAAACTGTTCCCTAATAAATATAACTTACATTGACGAGATATCAAATTTTAAATGTTTAAATTTTAAGACATGTAAAAACCAAATAACCGCCCGGTGTGTAGATAACGTTTACTTAAAAAAACTTCAATATGTATAACAAGCTATAAAAACACACAAATCTTTTTACTTCACGTGCAATATAAATTTTTGTTTTATAAGTTTTTTTTGTTTGAACTTTCAAATAGCAAATCTATTTTCAGCAGTGTTATATACGCCGCATGCATTTTCACTCTTTGCAAATCTCTTCGTTTTATTCCATACAATAGTTATCATTGTTTACACAGCACGAAAGTACAGTGGGTGCATGGCAGGGTAAATTTTGAGCATTTGAGAAAGTTTTCGACAACCATCGAGTGACATTGTTTCGTATGAATTGTTATGACTATATGCAATTAAAGTTGTATATTTGTGGGGTGCTTTTGCATTTGAGTTTTCGAAGACAAAAGACACAACGAGTTTAGATAAAAATAAAATAAAATAATAGTGCGCTATCTTTTGCAAGCGCTTTTTTTTAAAGTATATTTTTGTACCTGAGGGGTAAACAACACTGTTAATTTCAGCCAAATTTACATAGTGACATTGCGTTGTATTTAATATGAAGGGTTTGGTTGTGCTGCTCTTCGATCAATTTGGTCCCAATTGTGTGGATGCTGAAATATATTTCAGCAAATATAATTTAATTGTAACCGATTGTTGCACTAAGCATGGTCCGAGTATAGTTTTAATACATTTTAATTTGATATTCATTTTTTTATTTATGTTTCTTTTCTTCCTCATATTTTAAATCAATAAACTTTTTTGTCATTTTCTGTATTATTATTTGGTTAATATTTTATTTGTGACCTTTTAAATTTTCGTAAAATTTATTGGAATTGTTGATTATTTAAACAAAAGCCAAACGAAACATTATGTTTTGAAACTTTAAATGAAAATGTTTAAATTGACAATAATATATTCTAAAAAAAAAATACGTGTTTCTTATAAAATTTTAATTCTGTAGCATCCATCGGCTAGATAAATTATTTGTACGGTCTGATCACGTTACTAAATAATATTGTGATAAATGCATTCAATATAAAATACTTCATATAAAATACTTTTGACAACCCTATCAGCTGTTTCCGTAGTGTAGCGGTTATCACGTGTGCTTCACACGCACAAGGTCCCCGGTTCGATCCCGGGCGGAAACATTATTTTTTAAACCATTCTTCAATGAAAATTATTAATATTTTTCATTACATTTTACTTAAACCAAAAAACAAATTGTGTGATTAAGTGCGCAAATATATATTTTTTAATAGATTTATTCGACATAAGACTTATGTCTGTTTGTCAAGACAAGTTTCGGAGTATTTGGCTAAAGAAAGTGGGAGAGAGAGTTTTGAACCTGCTATAGGAATACTATAATTATGCTACCGAAATATATTTTTAAATAGCTGTAACAGTAAGTGAAAAGGCACTTATGTTAGGGTTACTGAACGTATTCTGCAACTGTTACAGTTGCTTTTCCAGACAGCCAAATACATTTTAAAAAAATTTAATTTAAAATTCAGTTAATTTGTCTACAGAAATCTTTTAACAAAGAATGATGTTTAATTATCTTTTAGTAACTAAATATGAGCTCAAATAATGTCTAAAAAATATAATTAAATTCATTCGATTGCATAACGGAGTCAGTAATAAAAAATTCCCAGTAAAGCTGCGATTTTCAAATTGGGAGGCGCAAACAGTGAAATATATTTCTATACCCTTTAAAACGTATCTTTATTGTTATATTAAATAAAGTATGGGAAGGCGGGAAGTTATCATTTTTTTCAAAGTGAGGCGTATAACATAAATTTTGGAAACCACTGCTGTAAAGAGATCATGTAATATTCATTCAATAGTTTGTACATTTTATCGTCTTTGGTATTCATATAAAGATTTGAAAACTTCAAATGGTTATCCTGCAAAATGACAACTTTTGACTTAAAACTGTGTTTTTGGTGTAGTGTGTTGACGGTGTGGTATAAAAAGAGGTGTTTGCTACATTAACGAGGATTAAAATCCATATTTATGATTTTTAAAGGAGTTTATATTTTGAGTCGTAATTTACGTTTCGGTTAGTAGATGGGCCAAGATTTAAATGCATCAATATTATTCAGGAAACTGATTACATCCTTTGGGAATTTTCTGACACGAACAACGAACGGAAAAAATCAGTCAGATTTGCATCTAGGAAAAACCACAAGGCATCAAAAGAGGTCACGACGTCTTATGGAAAGCGAATGAAACTCAATTCATAAAAGCTCTTTTACAAAATTAATTTTTATTCAACTTTCTGCACACTATAGTGCATGTAAGTATGCCACAACAAAAATATCTTCAAGCATTCCTGGAAAAAATATGAAAGGTACGAAACTGTGTACGCTGCGGAATACACACTGTAAGAAAAGCGTGAAGTCGTAGTTGGTGGTGATGGGTAAAACCTTGAGTACTTTAGTGTTTATTATGACAAACAGCAGTTACTACAGTTATGAAAAATCAATACCAATTTTTGAGCGAAAGCATTTAAAAATTGAATTATCGCAACTGACAAATTTAAGCTAAAACTGTTTAAAATGTCTCCTGAGTGTAGAACATTCAAAAGTATAACTGACGATAGATTAAGATGGCATATAGTGCCCAATAAGATGAGAAAATCCTTATCACTTTTAAGGTGTTCACTGTCAATACTTGGTGGAAAGGCATTATATTAATAAAAACACAATAATCCTTTGTACTTCATTCCACTTTATTTAAAAGCCAAAGCGGTATTTATTTACTCAACTGCGACTCCTGTAACGCCAAACATATTGGTCAAACAGGTAGATCGTTTAATATTAGAATCAAAGAGCATTTGAATTGTGCTAAGAAAGGGGATGAACAGTCTTCATTTGGAAACCATCTGTTTCAAAATAAACACACTTTCGATATTGGTAGAAACATTAAAGTTCTACATTTAAATAACAAGTCTGTCAAACTAGACAAGCAAGAAATCCTAGAAATCAATAGATTCAAATTTTTACCTGATTCAGATCTTTTGAAAGATCAAATATTTTTTGCTAGTTCCCCGTTACTTTATCCATTGCATTAGCCCTTGTTAACTATTCTTTTATATAAATTAAAAAAAAAAATATATATAGATTTCTTTTGTTAGAATTGATATGGTCTTTGAAAAATTTGTTTTTCAGAATCTTCCTGGCTGTCGATTTTGTTTAAGTTATGAACACACCAACTACTTGGAAGTGGGGAAAACATAAAACTATCATTAAGCATATTCACTTTATTAATGTAGCATTTTATCACTTTGTCAAAAATTTCCCAAATTGTAATTATGTTTGTAATTACTTTCAATCGCCATTCTGAATTTATTAATCTGGGATAACTTTTTAATTATATGTTAGATGTGTTGAACATTTTAATTTTGTGTTATTTTAGAACCACTTTAATGTAATTGGCAATTTCTTTTCAATGTCAATTGTTGTGTATAACTTTTCAATTTTGTATAAATAGCATTGTTAAATTATATTTCTTATCAGTTGACAATGCTCGCAATGAGCAAAACCGGTCCTGACATATTAAATAAAGTGGAATGAAGTACAAAGGATTATTGTGTTTTTATTAAGAAAATCTTTAGCTTTGTAATAAATGTTACGCCCTTATCTCCCCAATTATTATTAAATTAACTTATAACGTTAAGTTGCGTGTCAACAAAACGGTACCTGGCTGTATTAATATGCTACAAACATTTATCGCTTATTTTAATTATTCACGCAGTAAAGTAATCCTCTGCTTTAATCTATTCTGGGTGTGCGAGAAGTACAAGCGAATTAATTTGGAGTTGATTGAGGGAGACTTGGCGAAATACATACAGCGTCTTTCTCTCGACAATAAATCTAGAGAGTAAAGCTTGTTTACTTAAGCCCTGGCCTTTTCAACATTTCTTTTTACATGTTTAAATTTAAGCTCATTAAAATATCAATTACCTTCTTTTGACATCATTTAAGTGTGTGAGCTTAGGGTTTTTTTAATAAATACATATAGGCACATAAATTTCAGAATAATTTATAATAGGTCTCACATTTCCTACTAGGGCTTGTTGGTTTTTAAATACTGGTTTTTTTGCAAAATTTGTGACATTCGAAAACCGGTTTTTAACTTGGTAACCGGTTGTGCCGAATTTTCCATAAACGAGTCTATAAACAAAAGGACATAAAATCTTTTATTTAATGGCTTAAAGACCATTTGTCCCACATTATTAAAGAGTATTTTCGATATCAGGAAATTTGTTACAAAACGATCATTGAACGCTTTTTTTTAAATCATATTTTCTGAAGATTAACACCAAATAATTTCTTGTTGTCTATTATTATGTACGTAAATAAACAACATTAAAAAATTGAACTTTTTCTCGCTATTTAATTGAATTATCCATTTTTCGTAAAACTTCGAAAGCCGAATAAAACTGGTTTTCGAACAATATTGACATTCGAAAACCGGTTTTTTCAAAAGTCGGTTTTTGTATAAGCCCTATTTCCTACGCCTGAGGAAAGACCACGACTTTGCTAGATAGATGAAGTGTCATAAGGCGTATTTCCAACTGGGGTGAAGGAAATAAATTGAGGCAACCGTGAATCAACTCGGACTGATGTGCTAGAAAAAGTCAAATTGTGGCGACGTCTAAGCTTTTTTTTGCTTAGATTTCACTGCAAATGCCAATAATTGCACGGCGTGATTCGTTAAAAAAGTTATTACACTGAAAGAAAGTCTAGCTGAAAAAATAAATAAACAATGGAAATATTTAAAAAAAAAAAAAACTAAAAGACAGGCAAACACCCATGTTCACGGACTTGTTTGTTAGACGTCACGATTTGATCCACAATCTAGCAAGTTCTTAGTCTCGAGTAGTCTCCAGTTTCATTTAAAACCTCACACTTAACAAACAATAATGTTTAATTATAATAACTAGTATATCAATAAATTATTATTTATATTATTGACATTTTTATTTATAATATTTGTTCTCGATAGGGTAAATTATATTTTCTTATTTATCAGTTTATATTAAAATATATAATGTAATGGTATACAACATAATGAATAATACACCGATAAGTTTTTTTATCAATTATTTCTTGCTTAATGTTTACTACCTGTAATTTTGGAAAACTTGCTAAGTGTTGAAAGTAATATTTTTTAATGATTTAATTGTATTACACAGTATGCTGAGTGACTCGTGTGCATGTGAAAGAATCGATGTCAATGATTTTTTATTTATCCTATCTGTGTTAACTAGTTAGTTACTAGCGATTCCAAACTTCACAGTGAATTACAATTGACATATTCTGTGAAAACGACACTTTTATAAGGATATGATAAATAAAAGTTATAGGATACGAAATGTTTGAGCATCGTAAGAAGAAAGCTCGCATGAAGTATGTGATCTTTATTGTGACGTCGCGAAAAGCTCTAATTCGAAACAGGTTTCTTGAAAGGTATTAAGTACAACTTTTGCATTAATGATTGAAATTTCTCATGATAGAGTAATGGATATTCCGTGTTTTGTTTATATTTGTTTTGGTTGAAATTATTTTGAAACGTCTGATGATGTTGTTGATAAAACATTTATGTAAATTGGGGAAGACGACAGATTCAATTATCGGAACTTTTGCAATGTGAAATTGGTGATTTTCATATTTTAATTTACTACATTTTAAAAATATGTTTATAAAATCATTTCAAATGTATTTAAAAGTTTTGTTTCCACGAAACATCACTTTATTTTTTAAAAAAAATCTAAAGTTAAAGGTTTGTTTTTAAAGCCATATAATATAAAATATCTACATATGAATTCAAAAAGTTTTTATCAATAGATGTCATCATCACAGAAAATGTGTCACATAAGCTTACTATTGTATAAAGGTGAGTATAGAGAACAACTCTGAACCCTTTAATAAAAACAAATTATAAGATTACTTTTTTACAAAAATTATTGTACTTGATAAAACCAAGGTATCTTGATAAAAAATCGCAGTTGAGTTAAGCATTTTTTATTATTATTTTTCAATACAATTTATCTGTAAAAAAAATAACAGGAAGCAAGTAGCGTGCTTAAGCAGTGACCTCTCGCATTGAACCAAAACGCACTATTAATTTATCAAAATTTTATTAAGCGTCAATAAAATCAAAAACATGTATCAACTTAAACTTTTTTTTTTAATCATTGTCCATTTGAAAGTTCCTATTTTAAAATTTAATTAGCTATGAATGTTCAATAAAAGCTGATCTAAAAAACAATCATGTTTGGCAAATCAAAATGAAATTATCATTTACTATTTGTGCAATTTATTACTTAATCAAGCAGAATGCCGCAAAAAAAGTATATCCATGACGGTCAAACAAAGCTGTATTGATTAATCAAATACATGTATAGTCTAAAACGTTAGCAAGATTGCTATAAGAGCATTAAATTTACCTTTTAAATAATTAAGACGCAAATTGTGGGAGGTAAAATCGTTAATATATAAGATGTAATATAATGCAACAATATTGTAGAAAATTAACTTAATTAGTGGATAAAATGTATTTTGAGTACATTATTTAAGGTTTTACTGTATTTTTGCGGCTATTTATAAAAAAGAAATTGCAGACCATTATCGGTATTACTGTGTTATTATTGAGTGGATAAAATAAATACATTTGTCAAAAATATTTTTACGGTACAATTGATTATGCTATAGAAGATATTAGTATTTTAATAAATACACTTATACAGAAAAACAAATAGATTCTGAATAAGATGACGTATTTTACATCATAGCAAGTTATGTTGAATTCCTCATTGTTATTTGAAACAGAAAAAAGCCCCTTAAAAATTATCTGCGTCATTATATTCTTCTTGTTTACATTGGAAAAAATCGAGTATTCTTTATTAATCTTCCTTGACAAAGAAAAAAGAAAATTGCTTATATTGTTGATAAAAACAGATACGTCATTTCAAAAATATGAATACGGTGTTCTGGCATGTTATTTATGCTTAGGGCGTAATTCATTTCTAATATGTAGTAAATTTAAGAATATGGTTATACAATTGGTGAAATAAGATTATATTTTTAGTGTCGATGAAACAGTTTAAACAATGTTTTGCTAGATGATCAATATTGGACATAAATGTAATTGGAAAAAAAACATTATATGACTTCTGTGGCTTAATGAAAAAAGATTAACCTTAACGATCAGGTGGGATTGAGCGTAAGTCCAGGGCTGCTCAACATTAAATGACATTTAAATTTAAATTTGAGATCTAAGTCATGGGTGTTTGTGATAAATATTTTTGTTGAATTGATCTAAAGCAACTGTGGCTTAAAAATAAAAATACATTTCCGGTCGTAATCTGTAATGTCAGATTAAAAATATCATAGTATTTTAGTTCTACAGTTTTTAATAATTTTATGCGTTGATAGCTATTTCGGCTTGCGCCATCGTCAAAACTAATAGTTCTAGTCGAACTAATAGAACTAAGATAGTTCTGACGATGGCGCAAGCCGAAAAAGCTATCAACGCATAAAATTATTAAAAACTGTAGAACTAAAATACTTTGATATTTTTAATCTGTTATAATGGTGTTCTACCAAGTAAATGCCAAATCAATTAAATGTAATGTCAGATATTTGCATTGAAATTAGGGCTATATTAAAATATAAAAATATGGTAAATAATCAACTCGGGGATTCAGGTAATGAAAAAATGTTCAATCCGAAATCCCGGAGTCACATATATGGTCGGGATTTTATGCCCTAATAGATACCCTCGTTGTTCGTCAAATAAATCTGAATTTTTATCACATCTTGTCACATTCAAAACACGCATCATCCATATTTTTGTACAATCATCTCAATTCTCATATCAAAACGATTTCTAACGATTGTGCAAAAGGTGAGAAAATAACGTCACTAACGGCGGATAATGATGCTCAATCGGCCATTATGTTTTACGATTGTCGTTAGAAAAAAATTCAAAATGGATGTTCATCCGTTATTCGTTAAAGCCAAGCCAGAGATAAGTTTTGTGTCGGAAATGTGAAGTTGTATGTCTTTTCATGTCGAGAGTTTTATCTCATAGAAAATGTTTGGTACTGATGCACTTAACACATTAAAACCCGGAAATATTCTGTGTAAATATTATAATTACTCATGATTGACCCTCTAATATCCGTAATTTTATATTAGAATCAGTTGAGATTGGATAAGAAGTGCAATTTTTACAAGAACCATAAAAAACAGTCAGGTCCTATGGCGCAGCGGTTAGCGTTGTGGGCTTCTGTGTCGGACCTCACGGGTTCGAGTTCCATGCAACGTTCCCTCTTAGCCGAAGGTTTAGATGCGCGGATATTTCAAAGGCTAAGCGGAGGCTGTGTGGAGGCTGCGCGGACCGATCAAATATCAATTGAGCAACTGTCTTGTAGTACGCGCCAACCCGGAATGAGTGCGCGGGGACTTCTCAACTGGTGCGCGGCCGCGCACGCGCGCAGCTTAGAGGGAACGTTGGTCCCATGGCGAACAGCATTTTTTCGATTTCTTTATCGATTTCTGTTCGAATGCATGAGTGTGATGTCTTAGTTTCCCTCTCACCCTTCCGTAATTGGGCGTAGCGAGAGCGATTAGTTAACCACTAGTCCTGTCCTAGCCTTATCTTTCTACCTCTACTACTGTCTTTGGAAAATAGACATTGAGCAACTGACTAACTAACAGTTCTCGTAGAAAAAAATGTGATTGTTTGAAAGACTATAATTATCCAATGTTGTATGATATTGTCGTCTTTTTTTTGTTATGGACAGCCAAATGACATTTACACTGGTACAAAATCTTTTGCTGCCTTTTTAGCTTAGCGCACACCTTGCAGGTTCTACAAGGATTATTTGAAGGGTTCGAAAGCAAAAATAGCATTCTACCATGGGAGCTATTTTGAAAAAAATTGAAAAAGCTGAGAAAAGCGTCACATTTTAATTTAATTTATGTCTGTTTTGTCTTTCAGTAAAATATTGTGATTCATAATGAAATCGTATGATATGCTGAACAAACATTAAACCACGTTACTTGTCTGTATCCGCGGAAAAGTTTAGAGTATAGTTTCTCAACCTTTTCGAGCCCGTGGCCCCTTTTGAATCTCATATTTTTCTATGACCCTCTTACCGGGTTTTTTTAAAGTGAGAAATTCCAAAGATTTCAAAAAAAAAATCAATCCTTTAAATTTGCTTGCAAGCAGAAAAATGTACCTACCTACCTATATAGTTTCAGTTAAAAACAATTTGGCTCTTAAAAGAAATTTAAATTGTTGTAAAGTTGATACTTGGCTCAGCATCACGTGAACACACGTTCCCGGACTCAACACATATCTAATTAATCACGCAAAAACGCAACTCCGGGACTCCGCGTGTTAAATGAGTAAGTGTTACTATGTGCACTTAGCGATATTGCATAATTGTCAGTGTGAACTCATGCATTTGAAATTTGTAGGACACTCGGAAACTTTGACGTTCTAATAATGCATTACATTACAACGCTTCGGAGATGCAGTTTAGGTATTGGGGAATAGTTTATCAAATATACCGAGATTTTGAAACTGACTGTAAACATTTGATACTTCACAACATAAAGATGTGAAACAGGTAAAGAGCTTGTTGTTTTCAGAAAATTAATTTTGTAATACAAAACTGAATTTAAAAGCTGTTTTTTTTTTGTTAACAATTAATAATACATGTTAAGTGCAATAAATAGTTCATGTCGTAATCAATGTTCCCTCTAAGCTGCGCGCGTGCGCGGCCACGCAGCAGTTGTGAACCCCCTGCGCACTCATTTCGGGTTGGCGCGCACTTCAAGACAGTTGGTCAATTAATATTTGATCAGTCCGCGCATCGAAGGCAAATTATAGGGCATTTAAAGAATTCTCCGCGTCACTTGGAAAAAGAGTTGAGTTAAATAGATGAAATCTCATATTTTCAACTGCACTTAATTATTTATTAGCTTTTAATTTCTGCACACTGTAGTGCATGCAACCAAGTCTTGAAGAATTTCTTCTCGGGACATTTCTGGCAAAATTTTGAACACGACTAACGTTGTTACGCTACGGAATACACCCTATAAGAAGAGTGTGAAGCCGTAGCGGGTGGTGGTGGGTACAACGTTGAATACCCTAGGGAATTTCTAAAAAAATCTAAAAGTCTACGCATCCTCCGCGCAGCCTTTGAAATTTCCGCACAGCTAATCTCTTGCCTTAATATAGCAATTCATATTACGTTTTCAAAATGCGTTTCTAGCTCTCTTTTTGGCAATGTATACATACAAATTTGTATACCTTGCCAAAAAGAGAGCGGTTAAAATGTGACGGAAAAAAATAACAAGGCTCATTGCTGGCATGTAGCGGTTGGTTTCGTATGCACTATTGACGGGTTCCAGTACATTACGGAAAGTTTTATGGCAATGGATGTCTGCAATGACAAAAAGTTTCTCCATCTTACTAGATCCTAAAAATGAGCAGTAGTTTAGTAATAATTGCTATTGCCCAAGCCCTACCCTTCTATCATTTCCCTCTCCGGAAAAGTGAGGTTCAGGGAATGAGTAATTTGTAGTTTTTTTTCTGTTGAGGTAGGGTTACAGTATCAGAGCAGACATAGTAACACACATTTTTTTTCACTGTAAACTATTAAAAATAATTGACCTATATTTAAATTTTATCAAAATTATTGGTTAAGTGAGTATTTATTATAGCATTCATTATAAAAGTCTGAAATTTAACATTACAAAGACGTTATTTCATCAGTAATTTTCTCAATAGAATATTTTAGCGTAAAGCTGGGATATAGTAACTGTTTTGCTCAAAAAACCTAATTAAAAACTCTATGGCACAGTCAAACCATATTTACACAGTTAAAAAATTAAATAGAAGAATAATCTATGGTGGCAAATTGTCCCTATCACGTAGAGTAATCTGAAAGAAGATTTTTTAATTAAAATAAAAAAAATCTCACAGCGGTATTATAGAGCATATTTTTTTCACTAAATAAACAAATTTAAAAAAAACTCGACAAAGACGTGAGTCGTTCAAAGTGATTCTGAATTATTTTCAGTCAAATTAAATCAAATTTGATTAGGTTACATCAAATATTTGCAATTATTTTTTTTTTATCTACTTGCTTGATGAATACTTAACGAGAAAAATTATGCAAAACTTTTTTAATTACAAAAAAACTATATTCTTTAACACAGTCTTAATATAAATAATTCAAAGTAGGCAAAGCTTTGTTTAAAAGTATTTTTATGTACACAGTCTTGTGTTTTCAACATGTTTTTTATCTATCTCATGATCCTTTTAAGGTTTTTATTTGATTACCCATCCGCCACGTGCTTTTCTTTTTTTTATCTTTGTCTGACATCAATGGCATTGACCAGTTCTGATTGACTTCTGGCTCTCAACGCCTCAGGATACAAATAATGACAAACTAAACATCTAGTAGATAAAATTAATTCTAAATATTTCTTGAGCTGAGTGATACGGCTTTAGGGCAATTCTTCAGTGAAGTCGTCGCTTTTGTAATCTCAATAGAATCATTCAAAGGACGACCAAGTAAAAACGTTTAAATGAAAAGTTACTCAGATATACTATGTAAAGAAATGAAAGCACCCGCCACTTAAGGGTTGATATAGATCAAGGGTGTCTAACATTTTTTCTCCTGGGATCGACTATTCAATCTTAAGTTTATTCGTCATCTACTTCTAACATGATTCTTATATTTTTTTTTTATTTAGTAGGGCTGTTTCCCTTCTTCGAACTTATAAATGTTTCTTTTAAACGCGAAATACGTATCATTAGATAGGTATGTGCTCACAAAATAATTCAGTATAAGTATTTTTGTATATTTCATATATTTAAATTGTATATTTTTTCGAAATTCACGGAAGCGTTCGGGATCGACCAAATTTTGCTTTGGTATCGACCGGTCTATTCGAGATCTACCGGTTGGACACCCATGATATAGATGACTTACTATATTATTGAATTATTGAAATGTGCAATGAGTCAATTGGATTTTTGCAGAATCTTTCAGAAATTTAAACGCCCACAAGAAAGCATAAACGGTACGCCCCGTTAAAAAAGACTGAAAAATATCTTGTGAGCTAATTTTAACTCAGTTGCAAGGTAAAGTACTATTACTATGTAACAAAAAAAATCACATGTTTATTGAAAAAAAGTCGTAAAAAAAACATTTAAAATAAATCGATTCAAAAAATTACACTATTTTAATAAAAACAATAATCCTTTGTACTTCATTCCACTTTATTTAATATGTCAGGACCGGTTTCGCTCATTGCGAGCATTGTCAACTGATAAGAAATATAATTTAACAATGCTATTTATACAAAATTGAAAAGTTATACACAACAGTTGGCATTGAAAAGAAATTGCCAATTACATTAAAGTGATTCTAAAATAACACAAAATTAAAATGTTCAACACATCTAACATATAATTAAAAAGTCATCCCAGATTAATAAATTCAGAATGCGATTGAAAGTAATTACAAACATAATTAAAATTTGGGAAATTTTTGACAAAGTGATAAAATGCTACATTAATAAAGTGAATATGCTTAATGATATGAATATGCTTAATGATAGTTTTATGTTTTGGTTTAGGAATATGCTTAATGATACTTTTGATTATCTCCATGCTATGCCCAAATATTCTTTTGTAATATTATAATGATAAAAAAATGTGTTTTATAATTTTGTCATGTCCTATAGCGCAGCGGTTAGCGTTGTGGACTACCGTGCCAGATCTCACGGGTTCGAGTCCCAGTTATTTTCGATTTTTCTATTCCTGTTCGAAGGATGCTTGTGAAGACTAAAAATTCCCTCCCACCCTTTCCGATCCGTTAATAACTGGACGTGTAACGAGAGTGATTAGCTTACCACAAGTCCTATCGTAGCCTTATCCATCTATACCTACTACTCTCTTCGAAAAAGATAGACTGAGCGACTGAGTAACAAACAGTTCTCGTAAAAAAACTTCTGTTGAGATACTTTCAATAGGAGGCCATATACTCCAAAAAGAGAGAGGGCATGGAATAATAAAAAAATATATTTACTTTGTTGGTAAATAATTATGACAAAGCATTAAGTAGTTAATATATCCACGAGTGTTTGAGTTTTAAAGTGTAGACAGCTTGAAAGATGGACATCAGAACAAGGGTGTTTTTTTTTTTTTTTTTTTAATTATCCGTGTCCGCTCCTAATGTGGAGCATATGGCCTCCTAACAGAGGTATCTTAACAGTTTTTTTTTGTTTCTACGAGAACTGTTTGTTACTCAGTCGCTCAACCTCACTTTTTTCAAAGTGAGTAGTAGGGAAAGAAAGATAAGGCTAGAACAGGACTAGTGGTTGGCTAATCGCTATTGCTGCACCCAGTTATTAAGGGATCAGAAGGATGGGAGGAGAGGAAATTATGTGAATTGACATCACAAACACCCAGTCTTCGATCACAACTTTGAGTTGAATAATTGTCAAATTCACTGTGATCTGACCGGGAATTGAACCCAGACCTGCGTGATCGGTAGAGCAAGCTCTAACCAACTGGGCCACAGCAGGCGACACGTACTTTAATTGGTGTAATTTGTGTGATTTTTAATAACAATATATGATATTTTGTTTTTTTTACGTACCTTCTGAATACGTTATGTCCCTTGAAGCCTGAGATGGAGTTGAAACAGAAAAACTATGCATAATACAACAATATTTTTGTAGAAAAAACAAGAAAGATCCAAATAATGGCGAGTCTGAATCATAAACAATTCTAACGCACATTTATGGTGTTTTTCGAGTGACACGTGTGGAAAACTGCTTAACGTCACACTTTGTTAACCAGCTTATTCTATTCGTTATATTTTTTTATATTTTTTTGTTCGAGAAGGATTTAACTTGTCCTAAAATGAGTTAACCTGCTAGTTAATACACCAGACGGAAAACTTATTTTTTGTAGACACTAAAAATATATTTTAATGCTTGTTGGAGTAATAAAAACAACTGGTTTAAGCTTAATAAATCTTTTGCTATTTGGTGACCATTTTGCTTTAATTAAACAGAAAAATAATTTATCAAAAGACAGTTGCAATCTTACAAGTAGTGATTATAATACCGGGGAAATATAAAAAAATCAATATTACAAAAATAAATAATTTAAATACGTGACTGTAGTGGTGAAAAAAATCTGTGACTCCGACCCCGACATTAATATTTAAAATGACCTGAATCCAACTGTGGTTTTAAAAAAAGTACCATCATGTCTTTTTATTTTAATGTTTAAAAAACTAGTCAATGTTATCTGTTTTATTATGACTCCTACTCCAACGTCATAGTCCTGGGAGTGCAAAATAGTTACGATCTTGGGAATAGAAATATCAGCGGATGAATAGATCAATAATATGTAATAAATTATAATATAATTTTGCAGCCTGTGTGGTCAAGAGGCTTCGGTTACAGAGGTCACGGGTATGAATCCCAGTACGGCCAGTTTTATAAATCGACTGAAAAATCGATTTATGAATTTATGTTCGAAGGCATGGGATGTATGTGATGTCTTGAATAAACCCCTCCCACCCATCCTGTCCTATGAACAGAGCGTATTGAGAGCGATTAGCTAACCACTAGTCCTGACCTAGCCTTATCCTTCTATTCCTACTCTCTTTGGAAAAAGAGAGGTTGAGCAACTGAGTAACAAGCAGTTCTTGTAATAACACTTCTGTTGAGATAAACTCCATTAAGAGTCCATATGCTCCACATTGGGAGCGGACATGGTTAAAAATCATATAGTATAATTTCATCATAAACATGAACGGCATATTGTAGTATTTTTGAATTACAATTTGACATTAAAGAAGTTTTTCATCAGTCAATCAATGCTAGAACCTGTTAAAATAAAAAAAAATGAAAAATGTCGATTGTGGAACAAAAAAGATTTTAATTTTGCATAAGAATTATAATATATATCTACTTAGTTGAATCTAAAGAAATAAATACATCTATCTATTTTTTTAACATTTTATAGTTAAGCCAACGTATTTTAATAATTCTGATCATGTATATTGGAGCTAGTAATAAAATGTCTTTGTAAATATTTTTTCAAGCTACGTTATCGATCAAGAGATAAAAACGGCTTAATATTTTGTAAACAAAATAAATTTTCCAGAAATGTCAATCATAATCAGTAAAAAGAAGCGTGGAAATTATTAAACACGCTTCTAATATTTAAGGTCATCTTATATTCAAAGCGTGTTTTTTTTCATAAAGTTTACCGACAACATTGAAATATTCTACACTAAACATAATATTTGATACTTAGTTTGAATATAACATAAATAAAATAAACAAACTTGCTTAAAATTTTAACATTAATTAGCCATACATTTGAAAATAGAAGTTTCAAAATGACCAAAAACAATCAATGATAAATGGAACAATAACATATTGTGTTACAATTTAGTGCAACTGCGGTTCAAGTAGCTGTCAGTCAAATTAGACAATCACATATTATAAAGGTTTTAATTTTACCCGTTTTTATTAGTATTTATTTTCTGCATCCATTATATAACGAGTATATTGATAATATACTGTTAGACTTTATTGTCAAAAACAATCATTAAATGAATGCGCTGTCAAAATTAAAATGCTACAATCTAACGTTTTATATGTGAAGTGAAATCTGTTCAGCTTAATTTATTCATTTACCATACATACTTTGAAACTACAATGTATTGAATAAAATAATAACTGCTTAGATTTATAATCTAAAAAGGAGGTTAATCTTATTCATGTTATTCCTCAATGTATTTTTAAAGCACTCCAAGCAGTCAAAAATAACGTTTCGAGAGATTCAATTTGTTAAAAAGTGTAATTACAATATATCTACCATTTTGACAGAAGTAGATACATCAGTTTAAGAATAGTAGAAGCGGAAATTTTCAAAGTGAACTTAATTCATTACTTGATATAAATGAGTCACGAATGCCAAACTTGAAATATTTTTTGTGTACGAGAACTTCAAAGCATTAAATAAAGTAAAAAATTAATTTCTAAATTGGTGTCTCTTCACTGAAAAAATGCACTGTCGTTTTTAGAAGTTAAAGTACAGTTTGCAATAGATTTTTTTTTAAAAGTGTGTCACATCAACAATGTCAAAAAAATGTTGAAATGGAATAAGTTAATTTAAGAAAATATTGGATGAAAAAAAATATTTTTAAATAACCATTTATTCATTTAATTAACTAAATTAAAAATAAAATTTGATCTAATTTTCTTACAAAATATACATTTAGTTATAGTTAAACACTAACCTTACGATGCTAAAATGCAAACGGTGCATTTAGTTATGGTTTAAATAAATATATTTTACAAAAATTTTGTAATATTATAAACTGTTACTTTCTATAGCAGAAACAACAATGGATGAAGACGTTGGTATTGAAATCACTCCAGACTCATGGAAATATTGTGGTAACTATTACTTTATATTGAATGACCAAATGGTGATAAATTATCTTTATTAATTTACATTACATCAAGTGTGCTAATTGCCATGGAAAAGTAATAACGACTTACCGTTTAAATACTCCTTACTCCATAATTCAATTTTCAATTTGCTTACATTTTAACACTTTTCGTTTACAGTGAAACCCCCAATTACATTACCCCGGATTAAATGCTGGCTTGAAATATTCGCCGCAAATCCCCCAATTAAACGACCGCATTCCATTGTCGTTGCTACGAGACAGTCGTCTGTGCTGTGCATACAGTCAAATGTTGGCTAGCGTCTGTGCATTCAACACGTGCCAAGCTATACACGCATAGCCGAGTGACTATCTATGTATTGGATTTTGGCGCGCTTTGCATTTTATCACTTAGTCACTAAATATTTATTACATATTTTTTTTGCAAAACTAAGTGAAATCTTAGATTTGCATTTTTCGTGGAAAAAACCAAATTCCTAATTTTGTATGAGATACATTCCCCCAATTACACTACTCCCAATTACACGGTCCCGACTTTAGTGTAAATGGGGGTTTTACTGTATATTGATTATTGATATTTTTAAAAAATGTTTTGTTAAAAATTATTATCTTTTGTTAAGCATTTTGTTAAGATTAACAAAAAAATTATGCCGTGCCATAAATTAAATTGTCAAGAATATCATAAAGGCATGATTAATTTTTGTGTTTTCTCAAGATTTTTCACCGCAATACTGACCAACTGGCTAAACTAAAACACGTTTTTGCCAACGAAAATCTATTTATAATAGTGTAAATTTAATAAAATAAAATCTGAAAATAGCATCACATACAAAAATGTCAAACGTAATACAGAAAAAAGTGTTGTAGAAATTAATACTAAAAAAGAGTATACACGGTGATGTTATATATAGGATCCTTTTGAGAAATTGAAATCGTCATTGACTACTTTGTATATTTACTACTCAAACCTACAACTTTTTTGTGATTATACTGTAGACATTGTATTTTACTGTTAACATATAATTTAAGACTGATTATTACTTACTGCTTTTCAGATAGACCAACTTCTGAATCTCAATCTCTTGATTCCTCCTTTGAGAACGATTCAGTATCTGAGAGCGTACCTCCAGTGCCAATACACAGAGTGGCCACATCTCTTCCAAGATCTAAATTTCTGTCCACAACTGACGGTTCGCCTGCTTCTAGTCTACCTGATCTAATCATAGAATCTGAAATAATCCACGGTAACCTCGCAAGAAATACAATGTGTGACGAAGATTTTTTGAAGAAACTACATTGCTTGAAGAAGATTGGATATTTTTTGTCCAAGCGGCAATGGAAGAAGTGTCGACCAAAACACTCTGTGGCGACGTTCTGCAGTTTCCCAGACACTAAAAATTTCAGCATCTATTGTGAATCTTGTACCAAAATGTACAGACAGCGTACAAAAGAAAAAAATAAAAGGTGTGCATCGATTTAACTATGATATTAAAGTAAAGCTACAAACGGAAGAAGCGACATACAAACAAACATGCTAAGTGGAATCAAATTGGATTTTATATTACGCAATTTGTGTAAACGTTTTTAGATCAAGTGTCTACTTTTTGTCTTTACTTTATTAAGCGATTAAAATAATATATCATATTTGTTTAGTGTACTTTGGTCGTAATTTTTTTTTTTTTGCTATTTTATTCTACTAGATATCAAATTTCACAATAATTATTAAAAATACTGCATTACATTATGTTGCTATAATTGCTTTTAAATAGGTGTTTTGATTCATTATAAATCAACGATTGGACGACTTTTTAGTGTTTGTCATATATTTAGTTACATTTGGACGTATCTCGGTTTTTGCAGTTATGCTATATCGTAGTGTTGCTGAAAAGTACATCTTTGTGGAAAAGAAATTTTGAAAATAGAGTAAAAAAAGGGTAAAAAACTTACTATATTTTTAACAACCGTTGTCCTAAAAGATTTATCCACATTTCAGGGAAAACTGTAACAATCTCCATACGCTCGTATGGTTACTAAGCATGTGATATGGAAAAGTCAATTCAGAGATTTACTGATGATACTACATAAGCTTACTTAAATTTGAGAATATTGTTAGTAAAATTACCAAAAAATACTTTAACCTATAATTTCCTTTTCTTATAATTAAAAAAAACTTTTGTGATTATGTTCGATGTTAAATCAAAATATATTTTTTAATGCGTGTTTATAAAGCAAGAAAAGCAATGTAATATAATATTTCGTACAATATTTATAGCATGAAAAAATCATAAGAAACAGGTTTCTTAGAACTTTTTCCCGCATTTTTTTTGTCGACTCGTTTGATTTCTTATGTAATTTGATATTATCAGATTTAATTTTAATTTGTTTTCATGTTTCTAAAACAAGAACTTTAATGATGTATGTAATGAATCAAAAATAAATGTAAAATTGTTGAACAAATTTCGTTTTATTTGCTCTTTATGAAGTATTGATTTTTCGGTGTAAACTATGGTGTGGGAAATATGGAAAACAGATAGCTACTTCGCTGTAAATATTGATTGTTAGGTCCGTGGACGATTGATAAAAGTCGTTGGTTTTGGTTGCAGTGCTCACGGGCTTGAATCTTTGTATTCACAATTCACATTTGATCACATTGTCACCATACTGGTAGAAGTTGGAAAGAATTAAATTCACTGTTCTGAGCAAAAAAAAGCTTACGCCTGTTATGTTTTCTATACGCCTAGGTCTTTAATGGTGTCTAAGTAATAAATTTTGTCGGGTACACGGTTGAGTGATAATTGTCGTTGGCCTAGCCCTAAGTTGTGTCAATCACGGGCGTGGTACGGAGCGCACCATCAATTAATATTTCAAAAAATATATGAATATTTGTTCGATGACATGGATACCCATGATGCCTAAAATTTCTTCCCACCCATTCTAACCCTGCAACGCATTCTAAAACGATTAGCGTAAGAGATAAGGATATTATAGCAATGGCAATGAACCTGAATGAATTTAGTAAAAGTCACGCACATTAAAACAAAATATAAGATTATCAATATATAATAGTATTTTTCTGTTAAAAAAAATGCTACTTTTCTACTGAATGAGTCGGAATGATTAACAATTCAATCTGGTTCAAATCAACAAACGAACTACAGTAAAAACTCTTATAGCGTCGATCTAGGTACCACGCTATAGAAACTTGCCATATAAAAGACACGGCGTCTATTTTTTTTAAAATCCATAACCGCTCCCTATACGGAGCATATGTTCACTACGAAGCTCCTCCACAATTCTCTATCTCCAGCCAGTCTCCTCGCCTCTTCCCAGGTCATCCCAGCGTCCCGTAACTCCGCCGAGTACATCCTGTGGATAGTCATCAGTGGCCTTCCACGACGCCGGGATCCATCCGGCCGGAAGAAGAGACAGGCAGGGTTCAGGCTCTCTTCAGGCATCCTCAACACGTGTCCAAGCCAGGTCCACCGCCGTTTCTTTATTTTGGACGTGATAAGAGGCTGGTTAGTCCGCTCTCTTATCTCCGTATTCCGGCGTCCATACACTAGGTTTTTTTTAAAACTAAATTGCACGAAATCTCACGCTATAGAAAACCACTCAGAGAATTAATGTAGTTGTAGGATTAAAATTTTCTATCTAGATAACTAGTCTTAAAAATCATTCAAGTTGGTTATTGAGTATCTCACCACCACCCGTTGTGTGTAAGGTTTCCAATCCCGGGATCCCGTCCAATTTTGTGATCCCGAATTCCAGGGATCGTGAACGTACCAATCCCGGGCTTGAGATTTTTTTAGCAAATCCGTAAATTCTTGGAAAAGCTAAACAAAAAAAAAACGAGTCACGCCGGTATTTTCGGTAAATCTGTAAACTGCTGGGTTTTTGAAATTGAAAATGAAATTGTTTGAAAAATTCTATGACTTCCTAATCGCAGACCAAAAGTTTCAAGTCAGTTCCAACTCCCAATTTATACACGATTTCATGTTGAGTGTTCTATCTCGACATCCCGGGATGAAAAATAGCCAATCCCGGGATAAAAAAGGGTCCGGAATTAGATACCCTAGTTGTGTGTATGCAGCCACATTTTCACGGCCGCCTTCCATCGCGCAATGCTATCAAGAAAAAAAAATGTACTCTTCATATTATTGGCCCAATACAGAGATGCACGGTACCGATCTTTTAACCATGCACTGTTGTGCTTAAAAAAATGATAGAAAGTGACTTGCTCAGCCATTTAGTTTAAGTGATATTAAGTATCCCATATGTTTTGAAGTACACGAAGAAATTTCCGTGCAATTTTGTGAGAGATAGTGTTTTTCTGAAATTTTCTTTTTTTTATAAACAGCCAATGGAAAGAAGCATGGAAGATATAAAAGCATAACATTCGTCACTCGCCAGAGTATTCTTGTAATGTCACATTTTTATCTTTACGGTTGCGCTGAGAACGTGCTTATATAGTACGAAACTAATAAATTTCGAAAAACACGCATGGGCGGGTGGTGAAAAAAATTCACACCGAGAATATGTAGGTAAGTAAATGAATTTTCTCAAAGAGTGAAATTTACGATAATGGTTTTAATAGTTCACCTATTCCTATAGTGTGAAGTTAGCCGGTGCTGGATATTTTCATTAGTACAGGAGTAACAATGAAAATTGGCATTCGCCTTTTTTATTTCCTTTATTATATTACAAACTATTAAAATAATGATAGTGCCTTTTCTCATTTCTTTAATGTGTCCGATCTATAAACGTTAAAAATGGAAATAAAAATATATATATTGTGATTAGCATATTAAACCTAAATCTGTTTCATCTCAATCAATTGCTTATCCGTTAGATATTTTAAAATATACGAAATTCATAAAAGCATTAGGAAATTTTAACAAAACTGGTATTTGACATAATTTTATATATACTTTGATAAAAAAATATGTAAAAACATAGAGATATTTTTAAAAATATGTTTCCGCCCGGGATCGAACCGGGGACCTTGTGCGTGTGAAGCACACGTGATAACCGCTACACTACGGAAACAGCTGACAGATACGACAATATTTCCTGTTAAAACAGTCAAAAGTAAGCGACCATTTTTAAATTAAAATTTTCATTGATTGTTACTGTGGCCTCCAATCCCGGAATTTAAAGTAGATTTAGCGGATGAGTAACATGCAGTTCTTGTAGAAAAACTTCTGTTAAAATATATCTATTAAGGAGCCATGTGCTTCACATTGGGAGAAGACATGGATTTAAAAAAAAAAATGTATTATTTTGAGATGCTCGATAAGATCGATTTGGTAAAAAAATAAAGTGGTCTTGATTATATATAATATAATCAAAAATAACAATGTATTTTATTTTTACGTTTTTCTATTATGTTGATCGTTATTTCAGCTTTACGGCCTTGAATAACTATTTTTTTTTCTTATAATGGACGTCTACTAAGTAAATGCCAATTCAGTCAATAAACTCCTAATTAAATCCTAATTGTTTCTTCGCTCGTACATTGAAGTTGGTGTGATATCGAATTATTCATTAGAAATTTATATATTAACGATTTTATACGTGTAAATAAAAAAATATTTTTATCCAAAAACACTTTGTACTGATAAAAAGCATCCAGGCATTAGATGCATATTAACATGATTCTCATGCAGTATATAAAAAGGCAACAATTATTGTAATGAAATTTAATATATAATACACAATTAAACTACTTAATACTATTATGATGAACCATGTTATTTTATTGTGATAATTGTTTTCAAAAACTATCGAAAATCAATGGTCGTCAAAACTCCAGCTTGCTCTGTTCGAATGAAGGTTATGATAGTATAGCAAATGTAGACAAGACATCTATTGAAACAATATGAAGAATAAATATATATTTTACCATTGGGTATAAGAATAAAAATTTAAAATCGATTTCTGTTTTTCGAAAAAGCCAAAAAAACAAAAGTTTGTGCTTTTCGTGGTAATCTATGCATTTAAAGGTAAATGATAGCAAAGCCGCCTGGTGTTTAGTTTTGTTTAACCGCGCTGTTTAGACTTGGTGAATTTTTAAAATCCTTTTGAGATCAACTCTAGATGAAAAAACATCTCAACACTCATGCCGAAGATCTTAAATTTGAGATTGACAAAAAATATACAAAACTTGCAGGGACTAGATCCATCCGATCTATAGAAGACAGTAATTCTTACCACAAGTTCACACAAGTCGACATTTTATTTAAATAATTAATGTTTAAAATTATAAAATAACAAAAATCCTTATTTTCATCGTAAGCACTATACTATGCTCAAAGTTCTGTGGCAAGAAGTACCCACTTGTAACGCACCTCGTTTATCTGGAAGAATTATTACCTGCATTTCACATTGCGCGATTTCCCCCTTCGACCCAAGTATTAAATTACGTCATTGTTTTCTAGGGGTAAGTATGTGTAATATCAACACCACTCTTACATTGAATGATATAATTATTTCTTCTCTTATTATTTGACGCATTGATAAAAGTTTGTTTAAAATTTACTTCTCATATTCTCGGCCCAATACAGAGCTGCACGGGACTTAGATTTTAACCATGCAGTTTTGTGCTTACAAAATAATGATAGAAATAGAAAAAAAGTGAATTGCTCGGTCATTTAGTTTAGGTGATATTAAGTATCTTGTGTATTTGTAAACTGAGAATCCACCGTGGCGAAAGAGTTAAATCTACTCCGCGTTGAATTTAACCTTTTGCCCGCGTCACCAAATTTAGCGAGCATGCCCTGTACGCGGCTGCTTTTTTGAAATAAAATAAAATAAAATATATTTATTGTATTTTCGGTTTAATTCAACAATAATCATTCTTCATACAATTGCGGCGTGACGTCACCATATTGAAAAATACCGCCACGCGCGACCGAGAACACTGCGCCACCGCCATACCACGCTTATAATATTAAATTCTTGGAACAATATCAATTTCACCCGCACTCGATCGCTTATTTACACTATCCAAAATCTTGCATTGGTGACGTATGTTCACGGCGTGTTCCAGAAATAAATTATTTTAGCCTATATTGAATCTTTTTTGACTAATGCCATCTATTGAATTTGGTAAAATATACATTTAATAATATTTTCAACCAAGTTATACAATTTTAACAAAATAGATAGCTCTTATATAGGGTTTGAAATTTCCATGACATCTATACGTGTCACGCGCGCTGAGGGCATGTTCGTTAGAACATGCATAGTGGTCATACGCGGTGAGAAGGTTAAAGAGAAATTAAGAATATCCCGTTCTCCATATGATGTTGCAAATTTATCGAATGCCTCAAAATTGGCATTGGTTCAGATCAGGTTAGCGTGGACTATTACACACGTATGAAGGCGGTCCACAACAAACAGCTCTGCTCGTTCGGCATTCATTTCAGAGCAGTCCCACAGATAAATGGAACAAAAGTGTGATTTTATTATAAAAAGTCATGAATTATAACAGAAAATGACAGTGTATTTTCGGTTTCAGCCATGGCATAAATACTGAGAAAGTTTTGAAATATAAAAAGTATCGAACATTTATCGAATGCCTCAAATTTGGCCTTGGTTCAGATCAGGTTAGCGTGGACTATTAGACCCATTGATTGACCCAAAAACATTGATCTTACCAGAACAGATCTTCAGCACAGAATAACCCAAAGTTCTTACCACTACTTTTGATGGATTCGGCGGTAACTTTGTGGAAGTTGATTTTAATATAAAATAAAATAACTTAGATTATTTCATGTATTGTGTTACAAATTATGACCCGTGTTTCGCCTCTTTCAAAGGCATCTTCAGACAACTACTCATTCAAATACTTGCTTAAGTACGAATGATTTTAATTTTACTATTCTGATATATTATAATAAAAATGGGAGGCAAGAAGGAGATGATAGAAAAACAAACAAACGATAATGGTAATGCATATCACATTTAAATTAATAATTGGAATAATCTAAGTTATTTTATTTTATATTTGTATAAAAAAACTATATATATACCACTAGCATACAAAAACTATTTAAAAATGCTTTATCAACAGTTTTCAAAACTTCTAGTGAATAGCGAAATAGTTTTTTCAATTGATTGTTATAGCCAGTAGATTTTAAATAAATTCAAAACATACCTGCTTGGTAAACATAAAAATCGAATAAATGTACATTCGGTATAATAATTAATGGAGTTGAAATGAACATGCTTTGGCTGGACATTTGGGAGATTTAAATGCCTAATTCACTTGTTTTTCGGTTGATGAAAGTTTCCAATGCAAAAGTATTTCCAAACGGAAACTTGCTAATGAGATCCAATTAACTTGCTGCCGGGGTTTGATAAATTGAGCGGTCGAAATAATTAAAAAAAATCCCTTGACTGGTTCTAATATCTGTTTTTTCAAACCAATGTTTTTTTTTTATTGGTGTGTTTTGAATGGAAATAAATTACTTACTATTTGATTAATGATCCTTATATACCAGGAACCGTTATCACCTTGTAATACTGCAAATAAAAATGAATTTATCCACGTAATCGATGTGTATTTTTTTGACTAGGTCGTTTTGCACATAGTTCAAAGTGATAAAACACTTTCATCTGCTTGATTAAATGTTTATCTATTATTTTTTCTTTTCCTGTTTCCGTTGTGTATTGAAGGTTGATATCATTTTTGCTACGCGTTTTTCAATGGCCATGTATAATGGTTCATTTTAGAGGTTTATCCAACATGATTACTTATTGATAAAGCAAAAGATACAGTGCAATAAGGTTTCATGCATAAAATATGTATCCCAACAGTCTTTGTGTACACGCTAGCGACCCAATCTCAAATATACTTAACTCTTTCCACTCCGAAGGTTTTAAAAAAAATCACCAGCTCCAAGCCATTTTTATTGAATTTGCACATAAAACGATGTTGTTGCTAAAAATAAAAATAAAACAAATGTGGGATTATTGCACAAGATGTTGCATCTTTTTTTTTGGCTGAATCTTTTTCACTCCACCTCATTGTTTTACCAGCTTCAAGGCTTAATTGTAAATGTTTTACGTAATTAAATATTTTTTTATAATATAAAACGATAAGATTTTTATTTTATAGTTTGTCGACTGTGGAAAGGGATAAGGACGTAGCCCACATTTTTACAGGAGACATAAAAAACGGTTTTTAGTGATTTTGGGCTAAAGGCAAAATATGAAATGTACGCAACCTTGAAGTGCATGGAGACTGATAAACTGGTTTTTATTTGACATTATCTGATACTTATTAATTGATTTGGCATTTACTTGGTAGAACTCCATTTATAACAGATTAAAATAACCGAACATACAAGCCGAAATAGCTATCAACGAATAAAATTATTAAAAACTGTAGAGCTAAAATACTTTGTTATTTTAATCTGTTATTTTATCTGATACTCTTTTCAGGTCCTTTTTTCTTATCGAAATTTCCACGGCCCCTTCTTTTTTCAAACATAAAAGCTAAGTTTAGATACTAATTCGGCATTTTTGGCTAATGCCCTTTTGATAGAACGTGCATCAATTTGTATACATTGTAATTATCGAAAAAAACTGTGAGTTACGTCCTTTTTCTTTTCCACATTCGATATATTCTAATCTTCAGGTATTCATTTTCGTATGGTACTTTTTAAACCAGACTCCAAGATGAGATTTTTCATTGAGATTTATCGTACAATTCTTTTATATAGTCACTATCGTCACCACAAATCATGTATTTCAAATGTGTATTTAAGACAAAGATAGAAAAAAAATTCCATTCGAAATATGTATCAGATCATGTCGAGTGATATTCGACATTGGAAATGGTGGAAACAAACCATGTCGAATGGCACTCGACATTGAAGTTCTAATTGTTAATAGAGATGTGCACTGTAGTTTGGTCTAGAAAATAATACTAGAAGAGGAAGCAGAAGATAACATACACACAAATGACCCTTACTTAACCCGATCATTTATTCTGCCGTTAATCTGTTGGCACAGGAGTCATGACATTCGTTGTCGGCCGAAATTGTTTGTACACATTTTGCAATCATCAATCTTCATTCTCGTATAAAATTAATGCGGGGCACGAACCGTGGCATTAATTTAGTTTACACACGTGCAACTTTATGATAAGCTGTGAAATATGGCAATCATTTGTGAATATTTCCGCTAGTTTTGCAATAAATTTATATGTTTGGTACATACATATTATCCAGGTAAGAGTGGTTAAGAAAATTATGTTACGCCGCTGGTTGTTTAATTAAATTTAAATATAAATTAAAACTCATAAATTATCACAAATATAAATGAATTCAGTGATTTACTTTGTTTGAGTCAACAGGATGTCAGAACATTTGCAATTATATGGGCGCAGATAGGTGTATTTGTTAATTTGATTGATCATCATGATCAGTATTTAAAAATAATAAAACACTCTTTTGTACTTATCCTGCAATTATTTATAAGGATAAAGATTTTTATTTTATAGTTTGTCGACTGTGGAATGCTCTTGTTGTACAAAGTTTTATATCGGCAAAACAGAAAGGACACTGAACATCCGAGTTTTAGAACATGTGGCAACCTTTAGATTGAAAAAAGACACGTCTAATTTTGCTAATCACTTAATTTCGGAAGGACACAAGGTGTTCAATCAGGAACAAGGGATAACAATGTTACACCCAAATACGGACAGTCATAAGCTCTTTTTCCAAGAAATTTTAGAAATCAACAGAGCACAGCTGCAAAGTCTTCTGATTTTAAATTAAATATTAAACTTTCCCGCATCTCCACTTCTATACCCTATATAATCATAAAATCATATAATCATAAAACCTTTGCCGACAAACAAATAATATAATTCTTGAAACTACTGACTACTCAAATCTGTTGGCATTCCCATGAGCTCATTCTTTTCGCCAGCAATGGATTTGGACTCAGTGATGCATTTATTTCTTATATAAACACGAAACTTTCATTTACTAAACGTCAGTTCAAGTTCATCCGTGCACTTGAATGCCTGAAGATACCGAAAGGCGAAACCCGGGTCGTTAGTGACAAAATCTGTGAGAATGTACATAGTTTGAACGATTAAAATTTAATATTGAAATTCCACCAAGCACCTTCAGTCGAAATCTTAGATAAAGATCAGTTTTTTTATAGTAATGACATCTATCCACCTACTATTGACTGTGGACACATTTAAGTATTGATGAATGTATTTATTTCACAGTACAATAAAAAAAATAAATCATTCAAATTAAATATTATACATTCAAACAAGTTTTGTCACTAACGGCCTGGGTTTCGCTTATCGACATCTTTAGGCGTTCAAGTTAACTGATAAACTTGAACTGACGTTCAGATAAATGTATTTGTTGATGGCGACATGGATTTATTTAACTACAGATTTGATTTAAATGACGTTAAATTAGCTTTGGAACATATTTACTCAGCAAATAGTCAAATTTGGATTATTTTTATTCTGTACACTTATAGTCTGTTAAATTTTGTCGATAACGACCCGGGTTCTGCCTTTCGACATCTTTCGGTTTTATCTAGTGTACGAATGCACGAATTGAATTAAATTTCCATCAAGCACCTTCAGTCGAAATTATACATCTGCAAATAGTATTTGTAGGTTTTTGAAATAAATTTGATTTTCGTTAAAATGCCTACATATTTAAATGGTAGGTTATTTCAAGAATTATATTTATTTTGATCGCTGGAAAATTGTATTAACTTGCATACTATGCTATATTATAGAATACAAAAGTGGGCAATTCGGCAGAATAACCTGCTTATTTAAAATTGGTAAACTACTTAACTGTAATCTATTAATTTCATGGTAAGATAATTTATGTTCATCCGAAATTATATCAATACAAAACTGTTGAGCACACGAGCTATTATATTTTTAAATAAACTGAATTAACTGATGTGAACTGATTTAAAATATATCTTGGGTAAGAAACTAAAGTAAACATTTCTTATTTAGCGGTGAACCCTTTTACGCGGTCATATTCGGTCATTATTTACAGTGAGAGCATTATAAGCTGCTATCAATTGTATTTATACAGACTGCACTTTGTTTCACGGCTTTGGATTGTAATATATCGTGTCGTTAATCTATTCTACTATGTTCTGATCATTTAAAACATTCTAGCGTGTCATTTTTAAGGAAAAAAAGGGTACAAGTTTTTCAATTCAAATAAAAAAAACGTTTTATAAATTTATTACGAACAAAATAAGGTTTTGCATATTAAGCGCAGAGAATTATACATATCACTTTTAGGGTGTCCACTGTCATACTTGGTGGAAAAGCATAATATTAAGAAAAACACAATATTCATCTGTACTTATTTTCACATTTATTTATCAAGATCAGGACTGATTTCGCTCATGACGAAATTGATTACATCATTGGCACTATCGCGTATTAAATCAATGTGAAATAAGTGTAAAAAGATTTTTTTATTTTTTAAATATTATATAATGCCTTTCTATCAAATATTGTCAGTGAATACTTTAAAAGTGATAAACAATATTTAAAAAAATCAAAATATTTCAAAGTAGTAAAAAGGTTGTTGGTAAACATTAGGGTATCCAATCTCGGGATTTCGGGATTGATTAATTTTCACAGAGGAATTTGAAATCCTCGATTTGATATACTTTTCCCTCAGATTGTCACAGAACCTCGTTTTTTTTTTAACTCAACGAGGAATTTGAAATCTTTCATTTGGTATTGGATGCCCTAGTAAACATGTCCTTGAAATATAGGAAGGAAGGCATACCTATCGTCATTATGCTCGTTAGGAAATTCAGGGGCTTGTCGCATCGATTGTCACTCTACCAAGATAATGTCACTATGTGTTGCAGGAATGTTTGCGGTGCCTATAGCTTAGTAAAACAATTTGATTCAAACATATTTCAGATTCCAAATATTCCATTATGTAATGTCGTTCACTAAAATTTGACAAATTTTTCGTAAGTATGCCTCAAAATGCCAACAGATTTGGGGCCATAGCTCTTGTTTGTCTTCAATTTTATATCTTTTTTTTTAAAATATATTGTGTAGCTAATATTTGGAGGAATTTTATTATTTAAATAGTTAAAACACGTCTTGTGTAGCCTAAAATAAACATATAACACATTTATTTTACAAAACGACATTATTTTACGACAGTCAAGTCACACGAGATAATCACACCACATTAAGTTAGTAATTCTTATCGCATTTAATATTCTCACTCGGAGACGGTGATCCTGTGACTTTTTTTTCATTCATACACGAAATAAAAATAATAATATAACATCGTACATATTGTGAGGCTGTTCTCAAATTAAAGTAACGCATTACGAAGAGTATAAAATACTTAAAACTGTTTTGTTTTGACAGTTGTTACAACTTAGACAAAACAGCTATGTTCACTGTTGATATAGTCGATATTTTATGATTTATTCTACCAATCAAAATAGTGCGTTAGATAAAAATAAATTAGCAAAAGGCCATCAACTAGAATGTTTAAAATCATATTGCTCTCATTGCAATCATTTTTATTACTTTATTAAATTTACATTAATCAGATATAAAATACTTGAAAAACCAAACTAAATTCTATTCATAATAAGTTTTTGAAATATCGACGATTGCAACAGTTAACATATTTTCTATTATGGCATTTAAGTTTTACCATCCGTAAAAACTTAATAATAATAGTGTCTAGAAACTATCCTATAAAAACGAGAATATTCTCTCTGAATTTTCTCAAAAGCTTAATGAAGTTTTTACCTTTTAAGATTTAAAAAGTACGTAATTATAAATTAAATGAATTAACTAACCGAATTTAAAAAAAAAAATTGGACCTACGGCTGGTGTATCTTATTTAAGCATGTTCAATTAATACAGCTTTTATACACAATTATTACTCTAGAAATTATAACCCGTTCAATACGTCGTGCAATATGCTTGATGCGTACAGAGGTCATACAGAGAGAGTGTGTGTGTGCATAACTTAATATATTTTATCACTCTCTACATCTGTATGCGCATGCGCCCCCATAGTGAGTGTTTGTGTATTTATGTGTGCACAGTGCGTTAAGAATTTGCTCAACTGTATGAGATCAATAAGCGTTTACGCTCTCACACACATTCTGTAAACGCTTGCGCTGACAAAGATTGTGTGCGTTTGTTTGGTTACAGATTGACAGATAAATACACATGACATATAGATCCACAGATTAAATCAAATTTATTGTATTATAATGGTACGAATAACTGACAGGTGTTCATATCAGTGAGTAGGTTATGATTATACAAACAAAAATATAATTTACAATTTAATAATATTCCGACAAACATTGGATCTTAACCTTTATAGTGAACCGCACCCCCTTGAATCTGAAGATATGTTCTCGCAGCCCCTTTAAAATTTATTTACGTATTTGTAATACATTTAATATACATTTTTTTATATATGTCTAAATAGAAACTTCTCCCGCACCCCATAAATGCCTTCTCGCACGCCCAAGAGGTGCGCGCACCCCTGGTTAAAAACCACTGTGTTAAAAGGTTAAAGGTTAACAGAGAGCAATGTTAAATTCATTGATAATTAAATTGAGTGGAAATGAATGATTCAAAGTAAAAAATATGCTAAAACTAAAATGAGGCGTCGGAAGGTCCTTGATTTGATGGTCACCATATAAAACAGGGTCTGAAGTGCAATTGAAAATCGATGACCCGTAAATTGGTAGGGTGTGATGGAGAGCTCTTTGCCTAATACGTTCAGGGTGACCATTATTGGTCTGGGAATAATTTTCCAGGTGATTATACGGCAGCCGTTATCAAAGCGCTTAACATTTTGCTAGTGGATCGATCTATATAATGTTAAAAAAGATATACCTTTATTTTCATATTACTTACATATATTACAAGCAAAAAAAGATTTTGAAATATTTAACCAAATGACTAGGATAGAAGGAATTAGTACAAAAAGAAACGTCAGGTTGTGCAAAAAGTTCACTTTCCCAAGAAAAGAAATTAAAAAGCCTCATAGATGCATTCACTATAGACCACCATGGACGGCTAAGTGATCAAATGGTCAACGTCGTTGGCTGTGGTCACGGACAGCTTTTATAAATTGATTACTGGATTTCTGTGCAAAGACATAGATGTATATGATGTCTTGAATTCCCTCTCACCCATCTGTAGGGAACGCGATTAGCTGATGAATAGTTCTGTCCTAGTCTTATCACTATATTCCTTCTCTTTTTGAAAAAGAAAGGTTGAGAAACTAAGTTAAAAAAAGTTCTCGTATATTTATTTTTTTAAATACTTCCATTACGATGCCATATAATCCAAGTAAGATAGGTCATAGATTATAAAAATACACAGCTATAGAAAAATACAACAAACATGATTTAATAAATAAATTGATAACACTAAGTGATAATATTTTTTATTTCTACATATACATTGGAACTCTCAATTACACCACCCCGAATTACGCGCTGGCTTGAAATATTCGCCCCAAGTCCCCCAATTGAATAGTCAAATTCCATTGTCGTTGCTACAAGACGGTCGTATGTGCGGTGCATACAGTCAAATGTTGGCTAGCGTCTGTGTATTCAACACGTGTACACGTATAGCCGTGCGACTGTCTATGCGCTTTGCATTTTATCACTTTGTAGCTAAATATTTCTTTCGTTTTGCATTTTTCGCGGAAAAAACCAAATTCCTAATTTTGTATGAGATTCATTCCCCCAATTACACTACTCCCAATTACACGGTCTCGACTTTAATGTAAATGGTGGTTTAACTGTACTCGAATTATTTACAAATCATCAGTTCAAATTTAGCCGGGCACTTAAATGCCTAAATATGTCAAATGGAAAACCCCGGGATTTTATTGATAAAACGTGTGGAAATGTAATAAATTTAAATGATTAAAATTTATTAAAAATCAATTTACCTTGTTGTGGATAAATGGAGATATAAAAACTATGGCGAGCTAACATCATGCATAAAGGTGAAAATAAGAACAGTGGTTACGGAAAGATTTTTGTAAACGTGTTAATGGCACCTTCTTTATTCATTAAAACGAAATAATAATAACAGGCTTAATATTTATATAGTGTGCTTGATGAAAGCCTTTTAAGTCAGTTCGATATCTCGTCGTAAGTGAGTACTAAGTTTATTCATGGATTGTTCTAGTTAACTTGTTCTTCGGAAATTTCGCCATCAATAAAAGCAAAGTGGAAATTATTGAGTCCACGTTTTGCGCCCATTTGTTCAGAATTATGATAGAGTACACCTTGTTACGCGGCACGTCAAGTGAACCTGGCGTTTAAATTTGTTTCGCTTTAAAGTGTCATGGCAGTTTAAAACAATGTCCTTTGAAACTAATGGCGAATAATGTCTCAACGTCCAATGCTTTCAAATATTTTCTCAGACACTACTCTTTCTTATAAATAATGCGATACGTGAATGAGTTAAATAAGATTTTGTTTATAGCAATGTGTTCGAGGAAATTTAGTTAATATTCGTAATAAATCATGAAATTCAATTACATCTCAAGATAATATATTACATAATAGTTTTTGACAAGTGTTGTTTGTATTACAGGCTTAAATTGATTGAATTTGCACTGACTTGGTAGAACTCCGTTGAAATATGGTGCAAAAAGTATTAAAGTATTATAGTTCCAAAAATATTATTTGATATGTGGTTGGTAGCTATTTCGGCTTATGCCTTCATCAGAACTATATTTCAATTATAATCAGGGGTGGGCTGGAGGAGGCTCGGAGGGGCTAGCGCGAGGCCCTTGTTAAATTTTAGAAAAAAAAATATTCTCAAATCAAGTTAGACATAACTGCAATTTCTAACATACTTATTATTGTTGACAGTTATAATATACACAGTGGTAAATTTTTAGCCATTTTTATTAGTTAAAGGTAAATTGCATATTGTTACATATTATAAGTGTACTAAGAAACAATCGATTGCTTATTTAAATATTGCATATAATTGCATAGAAGTGTTAAAAAAATACTCCTTTCCCGGAACACTAAGAATTGTTTGGAGATTAAACGAGCCCCTTGTTAATGTATTGGCAGCCCACCACTGACTGTAAAGACTGGCTTAGTAGAGATACACAATATATCCTGATATCCACTTTAACATTCTAATTTATATACAAAATTATAGCATTAGTGTTTCTTGGAACATTAAAAAATATAAGATTATTCAAAGCAAATTTGCTAAGTTACCTTTTTTAAAGACAGTATGAGTTAAATTGTAGGGGATAGGACAGCACTAGTGGCTTGCTAATCGCTCTCAACATTATTTAATGATTGGAAGAGAGGGAAGGAATTTTCATGTCGATGTACTAGGACTTGAATCCTCGAGATCTATCATAGAAGCCAACGAAGTTGTCAATTGCGTCACGAGTTAGGCAATACATACGAAAGTCGTGACCGACTCAAGGAAAATACGAATCAAATACACACAAAGCGAAAAACTCATATTAAAGATTGAAAGAGACTTTGAATATTATCTCGCCGTTGCATGGGCTACTAGGGTACAGCTCTTACCACTAGACCACGTCATATTATCATGTGAAGCAAGTATGGAAAAAAAGACTTTATACCAAGAAAGATTATCTATTTTATAAACAACCTGTGTATTATGAAAATGAATAAAATACATACCAAAACAGAAAAAAACAATTGTATTACTTTATTATCTTACCAAAGGTTGACAATAATTTGTATTAAAAAACCCTCCTAATGTTTTTTATTACCATAAATAGTGATACCAACAACGTAAAACCCGTAAAATTTGTTGAAATAGAAAGTATCTGTGACTTGTTTTACTGGGAAAAGCAGTAGCGCGCTTATTTATATATTGGTTTTTTTTTAAAACAATAATTCGTGCATGTAATTTCAAAGACCTACGAAAATTATATTTTTTTGTTTGATTATTTTACCAATTGATTGAAATTCATTAAAATCAAAACATCAACAATAAAATAAATCGTTGCCATCAGTAACTTTTAACGTGGCAATAAATTGAATTCCTATAAAAACACGATAAACTTACTCAGTTCAAGTTTATAAACGTCCGAAGATGCCAAAAGACAAAGCCTTGGTGGTTAGTGACAAAACGTATACGATTAAAGACAATTTTGACGATAAAATTTTCATTTAACAATACTTGCATGCATTGTAAGCACAATATTATATTATCATCAGCCTTTGTGTCTGTGGCAAGTCCCGGCAACCACAATAATATAAATTGATGTTTTCAATTTTGAAATTGAGATCTTGGACAAGGGTTTTTATGATATTTCTAAAATTTTTAATGCATTGGCTTAAAACCCTTTAAAAAAATAAATTTCGATTCATATTGTATGTGCAGATAAAATTTATTTCTAGCAAAAATAACAATACAATCGTCGTATAGAAAAGCTCTGTGACCATATGGTCACGCTCTTTCTTAAAAGCTCCGTGTAATATTGTGAAAGAACGACCGTTACCGCCAAGTCACATAATCAATCTGGTTTAAAATACTTATAGCTAAACGTGAATTTTTCTTCAATGTATTGTAATGTTGATATTTAATTTTTCATCTATAATTTATGTACATTTAATTGACATCAAAGCTTTTAATCTTGGAATGTACGCTACTGTTCGAACGTGAAACTTTCAACGTAAAAAAGCTTCAAATATGTTAGAGACAACATCCAAGTTCACAGAGTAAGTACTAAATTTGAAGGGGATAGTTGATACGTCTCTTAAGTATAGGGTCAACACGCGGCTTGCCGATCTAAGCTTATTTCAAACTTGACCTCTAACCGAGAATTTTCCCCTTTTTAGGTCAATGTTAAATATTTGACACTGTATAGATTTTCCTTAATGCTATTTCGTCAACATGAAAACAAAAGGAGGTGTTCAAAAATTAATGACGCGTCCAATTTCTTCAACTCTAAGTGAATGTTGAATCAAAAGTTATATTTATGAGAGTTATGGTCTCACAGCTCGAAGAATTACTATATGTTTTATATATTATATTATTTAAAGAATGATTGAAACACTTTGTAAAATATACAGTAAAACAATTTTCCGTTCCAAAAAAGGAATAAAAAATAAAATGAAAACAAAATTGTCCCACCTTTTAAATCCCGAAGACAAGACGTAATTTTGATAAACTTACTTCACCTCCTGTTCTAGCCCTATCATTTTATTTTTACCTACTGAAAAAAAAGAGGTTGAGCAATGAACAATAACCAATTCTCGTAGGAAACTATCAGCTGAAAAGAGGTAAATAAGAGTTCATATACTTCAAATTATTGGCGGGCATAGCTCAAAAAATAAACAGGTAATCTTAAATTAAGTGATGTTTGTTATTTCAGTGGTGAGTTTTTTTGCTTTGTCTTTTTCATATTAATAATACAATTATATTATATTCAGTTATCCACATTTTTTATTGATAAAATTTTAAACAATTATCATTTGTATCTATCCTATCCTATTAAGTCTTCAGCTACATATTAAACCCCCAAAAAAATCTTCAAACAAACGAATCATCAAATGTTAACTTTCATAACTGATTTATCCATCTAATTGTGGGGATTTATATTTAAAACGTGGGTACCTGTAATGTTTCCATACCTAACCATTTACCCTTCATTCGATTCGAAAAAGCTTATTAAAAGCAACACGCTTATTGTTCATATTTTCCTAATTCAATCTTATTTTATGCAATATGCTACGTTCCAAACGCTCCAGTGAGTCAAGAGCTGGAGACAGACATTTGCAATACTAACTAACAATTGATAGTTTTGTTAATAAACTGACTGTGTAACTAAATGCGAGATATGGTTTGTCTCGTTAAGAGACATCTTCAGAATAAATGCGAAGTAGACATTGATTTTGTGTTTATTTTTTTTCCACAATAGATATCCGCGCGCATAAAAATAAATTGAAACGAAAAATAACTTCTTAAACGAGCAAAATACGTTTCACACATATTTTCACAGTTTATTATGAAATAATGTTTTGAGTTTGAATTTAACATCGCGTACATTTATAGCGACTAAAATGTAAGAAACGTAAAAAAATAAACCCTCCACAGCTGCGGTGAGATTTGAAATCTCAATTCATAGAATAGTTTTGTCTGAGTCGTCTCTCATTGTATACACTTGGTGTTTACCATTCGGTAAAAAGGTTTTCCAACATTTATTTTGCGTCTTTTGGCAAAGCTCGAACTTTAAATAGAGATTTTATAGACCGTGTTTGAAAAGGTCTTTTGTCACTACATCACTCGAGAAAATGTGTGCCGGGAAAGTGTCTCTGACAATAGTAAATTTCCTATTTCTAAAACGATATTTTTTTAAATATAACCAACCATGCATGCAATTTTAAAAGACCTAAAATACAAAGTGTGATCATATAATATAATAATAAAAATAATAAAACATTTTTAGTACTTTTTCCACATAAAATTTATTAGATCAGGACCGGTTTCGCTCATCGCGAGCATTATCAACTGATCAGTTGATAATGCTCGCGATGAGCGAAACTGGTCCTGATCTAATAAATTTTATGTGGAAAAAGTACTAAAAATGTTTTATTATTTTTATTATAATGCCATTCCACCAAGTATTGACAGTGAACACCTTAAAAGTGATATAATATAATAATTGCATTTATTTAAATTCAGTCTACATAAGAATGTTGTGAAAAGGGTGAGTAACCATCTCATGGATTCATTTGATTAAGCATTGAGAAATATTAGAAACAATCTTTAATATCTATACATCGAATTCCGGGACTGGCGTAGCCGTGCTCCGATTTCCCTATTTTGATGCTGCTTTCCCCGTGTAGCATCACAATATTAAAATATAAACATAATTTGTAGCATTTATTTTAGGTTTTCAAATTAGGTTTTTGACTTATTTATCTAAGCAAGTGAGCATTTTTGATTAATTTTCTTAATACACAAATACTGATTCTTTTTCGTGTGCGTTATCAACATAAATTATTTTTTAAAATACGTCAACTCCACAACTTTACATGGTTTATATTATAAAGCAAATTCAACTGACCAAGGAATCATCCGAAACTTCTCATTGAAAGGAAAAATCAGTCCCGATCATTATATTCGTGGGATTAGTTTTATTTTTATCAATATAATATGTTTTCACCAAGAATCAAAGATATATTATTTGTTTTTTGAATGATCTTAAGTATAAAATATAATTTTTGAAATGCAAATAAACTAAACGTCATATTACAGAAAACACAAATTAATTGAAAATTCTCCGTAGTTCAGTAAAAAAAAATCGTTTTATTGGATAAAAGTTGTGCGACATAACTACTGAGTATTGCTGGAAGATGCCGAAAGGCGAAACCCGGGTCGTGTTTGACCAAGATTTTCGTGGAAGTGTACATAGTGAAAATAATTCTAAATTAACGTTGAATTTCCATCAAGCACCTTCAGTCGAAATTTTAAATTATAATATATACCATTCATTGTGATTCCTTTAAAACTTAAAATGTGTTTAAACTAATAATTTGAAGTAAACAAATGTATTTTTACACACTGTTTTAGAAGTGTTTTCAATAAAAAAAATATACAATAAAAAACATAAATGCAATTTGAAGTTGCTTCGAAACAAGTAAATTTTATGAGTCAATCAATCGATATTAATTTTGATAATATTCGACTCAGTACACATAATTTCTCTAGTGATAATAGTTATTAAGTACTTTCGATGGATTCGGCGGTAACCTTGTGGAAGTTCATTTTAATATAACATATAAAATAACTTAGATTATTCCACGTATTGTGCTACAAACAGGTGGTTCGCCACTGTTAAATTTATTTTCCAACGGCTTAACCCGTCCTAACTGATGCAACTCATTAGTTAATCATTAATGTGAATGTCATTTGTATTACCATTATCGTTTGTTTGTTTTTCTATCATCCCTTCCTTGCCTCCCATTTTTATTTGATTTTTATCATAATATATCAGAATAGTAAAATTAAAATCATTCGTAATGAAGCAAGCATTTGTGAAAGTAGTCTGTCCGACGACGCATCTGAAATAGGCGAGACACGTGTCACAGTTTGTAGCACAATACGTGGAATAATCTAAGTAGTTTGCGTTGTTTGGTTAGGATACCAATTATTTATTATGCCATTTAAAGTCATTGGACTTTGGTTGCTCCTTGTCAAAGGTACTTTGACCAACGTAACGGTTATAGTTCTATATATATATAAACAATCTATACACTTGATAAGTGGAGGATTCTCGCCCCGTATCACAAAACCATCCAGTCACATATATACCAAACATAATTAATATGAGCTTTAATATCATTGTTAAAAAGCACTGAGCTTATCCAAGATTAATTAAAACTGCGCGGGCAAATTTAATAATGTAAATGGCATCCTCACAACTCAAAACACAGAAAAGCTCTCAAAATTTGGGTAAAACCAAAAGCTTTTTTATGTTGATTTAGAGACTACTTTATACTGTTTTATAAGTAATTTATGACAATTTTATATCGGTAATAAATACAATTTAGCGCATATTTCAAAAGTTATTGTGAAGCAAATCCTGATTTTATTTATTATCATATATTGCTAACAATATTATATCGAACAAAAATATATTAAATTTATCTTAAATTTAAATTCATTTATTTTAACAGTATAAAATATTATTTATTATATAGATCGAATCAATTGTAATAAAATAAGATTTGCAAACTCCGTATTATTTTTAAATAACTGTTATTATTGTACGAATCTTGCGGCAGGGGTGGGCTGGAGGGGGCTCGGAGGGGCTCGCGCGAGCCCTTTGTTAAATTTCAGTGAGGCCGGCGAGCCCCTTGTTAACTCAAGATAAAGAAATATTCTCATATCAAATTAGTATATAACTGCAATTTCTTATTTATATATTATCTACGACAGCTTCAGTATTAGAGAGTAAAATATCAAAGTTCTACAGTTTTTAATAATTTTATAGTTGACTATATAGTTATGACGATGGCAAAATCCGAAATAGCTATCAACGCATACAAAATATTAAAAACTGTAGAACTAAAATACTTTGATATTTTACCCTCTGATAATGGAGTTCTACCAAGTAAATTCCAAATCAATTAATAGCTTCAGTATTAATAATAGTTCATTTTTAGCTATTTACATTAATAAGTTTACGGTAAATTGCATATTGTTACATATTATAAGTGTATTAAGTAACAATCGATTGCTTATTTCAGTATTGCATATGCAATTGCATAGGAGTGATTGGGAAATTCACTCCTTCCTCAGAACACTGAGAATTGCTTCGACATTAACTTTTCCGTTTCTAAGCTCAAGAAATGCGACCCCAATACCAACATTTTCATAAATATCTATTTTAATATGGGTGATACAATGTTTATAATTAAGGTATTCTTATATCATAGTTTTTTGGACCTTTTGTAGTTTATATAAATACGCGATAACGCTTATCAGCTGATTAGCGCCCGCGATAACGATTGTTCGTATGATAATTTGGAACGCTGAGACACTCTTCAGTAGTCAATTCATATGTGTGCTGACATGACGTCTTTTTTACGCGCAACTTAAAATATGATTATTTATTAAAAAAACCACAGATTTTTATAAAAAAAATTATGAGGAAAGATGCAGAGAGATATTTTAAAGCCCGTAGACTATTTTTTTTTTTGAAATTCATAAGAATAAGGCCAATAATGAGGAAACCACTGGGGTCAAAAAAGACCCCCATCGCCTGCTAAGTATTTTTCTAGTCTCCGAGCCGCGAGAGTTAAGCGAGCCCCTTGTTAAAATATTGGCAGCCCACCGCTGTCTTGCGGTAACTTAGTGAAAATTAATTTTTGATAAAAACAAATTTATCATAAAATTAAATTTGATAACTGTTACTAGACAGGTTTTGTGTCTTATTTTGAAACGTGCTACACAATTAGTAATAAAATCACTTGTACAACAAAGATATAATATTGAATTTTATATTATTGTAAATATTAAGTTTGTTTTTGAATTTTGTATAACGTTTATAAAGGAAGATCTGCGCGAATCAATTTACTTATTTGTTGGACTAATCCACCACCCTAACTTATGTGCTAATAAGGTAAAAAAGATTTAGCACAGTAGCTTTATTCAAAGCGTAAGAAAGTTTTAACAAACAAAAGCTTTGTGTCTATCTAAAGCAGGGATTCCCAATACACAAATGCAGAGCCATCAGGTTGCTCTACGTATCGATAAGAATCTGTTAATTAACTAAACGTTTCCTATTCCATTAGATACTGAAGTATACAAATATTGGATTGAAAATCAGGTGGAGAATAGGGTATCCAATCCCGGAGCCTTTTTCCGATCCCGGGATTTCGGGATTGATCCCCTTTTTTTCGGGATCCCGGGATTGTGATTTTCTTACCGAGAAATTTGAAATCCTCAATTCGTTATACTTTTTCCCAGATTCTCACAGAACCTCGTTTTTTTTTTTTTTAGCTCACTGAGGAATTTGAAATCTCCGATTTGGTATACTATTTCCCAGAATCTCGCCGAAACTCGTTTTTTTTTTTAGCTCACCGAGGAATTTGAAATCTCCGATTTGCTATACTTTTTCCCCCAGAATCTCGCAAAACCTCGTTTTTTTTTTTAGCTCACCGATTTACCAATTTCATGTAAATTATCGGGTTTTCCTCAAAATTTCTCAATCCCGAAATCCCGGGATCGCGGCCATCTCAATCCCGGAATTTCGGGATCAGAAAATTGAACGGGATTGGATGCCCTAGTGGAGAAGGAACGAATTTGACTTGTTGTCTTGCTTAATTTTTCGTCGCGTTTTTTTCCATATGATTAAAATGGCTTTGCACTTCCAGCTAGACGTTTTTTGATTGAAACGTTGGCGGTTGATGTTGATGATGGGCAATTATCTATCGGTGATATTAAGGCAAGTAGGTGTGTCAGTTTTATTTATAGTCCTAAAATTATTTTTTGCGCAATGGACACTTGATATTAAATTTATTATATTAAAAAATGGTTGCTAACAAAACGCCGGATAGTTTACGTCTTTTATTGGAAAAGCAATAAGGCCTCATATTTCATGATATTTCAGATTCAAATCGGTCAGTCAGTGTATTTTTCAATTCCGGAATGATAAAGAGTCCATAAAATATGATTTATCTGAAGAATATGAAATGAGAGTTGTGCGACATTTTCAAATTTTGATTTTCGTGATTTATGGCGTATTGTACGTGACAAATTTCAAGTTAATGCTTCTATAATATGTATATTAAAAATAGGGTTGTCGGACTTTTCAATTTGTGTTTAATAGACAAATCCCGAATAAGAGATGCTTCTGCAAATCCGATTCGAAAAAAAAATGTACACAAAGAATAATGTACAAGTTTCAGCTTACAGCATTACGTATAATTTTCAATAAATACTTTTTATTCTGTATGTTTATGATCAGAACTAGGGCATCCAATCCCGGGATCCCGTTTAATTTTCTGATCCCGAAATTCTGGGATTGATATGGCCGCGATCCCGGGATTTCGGGAAATTTACACGAAATTGGCAAATCGGAGATTTCAAATTCCTCGGTGAGAAAATCTCAATCCCGGGATCCCGGGATTCAAAATAAATCAATCCCGGAATCCCGGGATTGGAAAAAGGCTTCGGGATTGGATACCCTAATCAGAACCTTATGCTTTTCTTACTTTTACACTAACAGATTTTTGAATAATTAGTATGTTATCTCATTAGACTTTGCGTATTTTTAATATACGCGCAATACGAATTATTATTTTGAAAAAATAAGATATTTTCAGTATTTTTTAGTATTTAGTTACTACAATTGATTTGGTCTGCTTTTCAGTAAAACATTCTTAACAACAGATTAAAAATAACCACTAGTTATTATATTACTTCTTATTCTTTTATATTACTTCTTCTTCTAGATTTCTACCAGGTAAATGCCAAATCAATTAATAAAAAATTCTTAAGTTATTTAATAATTTTCAACTTAACACAAAAAATAGGAAGTGAAATGAAATTAATTCAGTTGCTGTATATTATATTGTTTGAATTCCATTTAAGACATTATGCAAGTTTGTCTGTTGAAAATATTTGATACACAATAAAAAATGATGCAAGAAAAATTATCTTAAATTTTTTTAGTGTTAAAAATCTATCTAGAAGTGATAAGTCTCGAGTGACTAAAAGCGATGACATTAGTTCTTTTATCGAATCACATCTAAGGTTAACGTAGCAAGAGAATATGCATTCAGCAACAGTTGACAGACATGACATTGGCATTAGAAAAACCGTTTTTTTGCGTCTTAAAGTCTAATTGCAAAGTGCGTAAAGGCTTATGAAACAATTTAATATATACCTTTCTAATTCACAAACTCCAAAGACATAAACCTTGGAAAATCCTTTATTTCTACGTTACTTGTTTTAAGGTATGCACAAAATACGCAAAGACTTACGAAGCAAACTAATATAAAAATCGAATTCACGAGCTCTCAGGTAACTATATTCAACGTTGCCAGTCGATGATTGAATTTCGCTTTTTGCAAGATTTCTTGAAAGTATAAATAACATAGCTGAGCTAGTCACGTTACAATATTAAACATTTTAGAATATTTGGTATGAGTAGAAGCTTTAGTAGCTTGGAAATATTTTATTTATTGATGTAACATTAAGTATATTTTAATGAAAACATTTCAGTAACAATGGCTAAATAGCACCCCGAGCTATATCAATTTTCATCAAAGTTAACGTTGTGCGTCATAAATTTTGATTGATAGTGAATCCTCCAATATCCTTTTCCGATAAAGCGGAAAGAGTTTCATATCATAAAATGAGTCAATTTTAATTTCCCCAACCTTCTATTACATCAATTTTAACTATTTTTGTTATTTTAATTTATTATTATTTCAATTGAATAGCAATTTATTATTTATCATCAAAGATTAGTTAAACAATATTGACTGGTTACTGTCAAGCTCTTTGTGTCAACATTTTAATTATAATTGTACTAAAACTATTAAATTGTGTTGGCTTTGAGATTGGTTCACTGTCTGTTACCACTATGGACAGAATTGAAGTGTTAAAAACATATACTTGTCTATTATATTATGTGCTCTTCAGTTTAAAAGAGCTCAGTGTCGACACTTAGTTTCGACTAATGACGAGCATTTCCAACTAAAAACGTTTAGTCAAAAATGATACATACTTGTCTATCAAACTATTGTAAAAGTTGTAAAAAAAAAAAAAACTTCAGTTCAAGTTCATCCGTGCACGAATGAAACCCGGGTCGTTAGTGACAAAATCTGTGAGAATGTACATAGTTTGAACGATTCAAATTTAATATTGAAATTCTACCAAGCACCTTCAGTCGAAATCTTAAATTAAATAATATAATATGTGATCGACAGTTTTAAGGTGCTCAGTGCCAACACTTGGTAGAAATACATTATTAAAAAAACCTATTCCACTTAAAACTAATTCAACATTTATTTAATATTATCACAACTATGGTCTTCGATCCCGATTTTGTGACAGTACTGCTCCCAGGATTTCGGGATTGAGAAAATTACAGAAGTTTGAGCGAGGTCTAAAAAAACAGTTCTTACGCTGTTAATGTTGGTAAATTCCTGAGATTTTGGATTCGAAAATTCTTGGAAGAGCTAAAAAAAAGCTCTTACGTTAGTTTCTTTTAAATTGGCAAGCAAAATTTTCTGAATCCCAAATCCCACTTTATACACAATTGGAAAAATTGTCAATCCCGAAATCCCAGGATCACAAAAAGGGTTCGGGATTTAGTAACTAAGTACGTTCAGTCACAATGGATCGTCATGAGCAAAACCGGTCCTGATGGGATTAAATAGATGTGGAATTTTTTAATATCATATAATATGTACTATAATTTAATATAAAAAAATATTTTTTAAGTTTCCAGGATGACAAATTGATTTCCATGAATATTTTTAATGCTATTTAGCTTCAGAAGTGCAAATCAAAGGAAAAGATTAAATCATCGTTAAAACTGGAAATCATGTCGTTAAGCATTTTTGAATGGCGTATAAAGCCTCAAAGCCTTTTTTGTATGTATTCATAAATACTAATGAGTGTTTGAACAAACGATAAATCTTCAAAGTTTTTCAAAACTAATTGTTATATATTACAATATTTGTAAACTGGTGAAGTTCAACAAATAGCACTCAAATTCACATACACTGGTTTCTATTAACCGTTATTTCAAACCATTTTCTACACTATTCATTCCTTCGAGACAGTTGGTCTATGAAATTCAATGATGGTAATTAATCTAACCAGTATTGCAGAGGAGTTTCATTCTTGACTTTAAAAGCAAAATTAAGTAAAGTTAAATATATCCTTACCACTTGTACACCCCAAGTCAATACTACATTGATTGTATTCAGAGGAGTTTCAGCTATACATTAACCCTTTCAAGCAGTCCGACTATTTCTATCATACAATACTACATATTTAATTTATATTTTTAAAGGGTACTTCCCTTTGTTCAAAAATTGCGACCCACTAGTTGAAATGAGAAAAATTATTTTCAAACTCTTAGAATGGCTGAAAATTAAATTTCATGACTTTTTTCGATGGAGCCGTTTGTTGAATTTGATTAAGGCTGGCGAGCCCCTTGTTCCAAAAATTGCGACCCACTTGTTGAAATGAGAAAAAATATTTTCAAATTCAAGAAAAAATGAAAATAAAATTTCATGACTTTTTTCGATGGAGCCGTTTGTTGAATTTGATTAGGGCTGGCGAGCCCCTTGTTCCAAAAATTGCGAACCACTAGTTGAAATGAGAAAAATTATTTTCAAACTCAAGAATAAATGAAAATGACGTTTCATGATTTTTTTTTCGAAAGAGCCGTTTGTTGAATTTGATTCAAGCTGGCGAGCCCTTTGTTCGAAAAATTGCGAAACACTAGTTGAAATGAGAAAAAATATTTTCAAACTCAAGAATAAATGAAAATGACGTTTCATGATTTTTTTTTCGAAAGAGCCGTTTGTTGAATTTGATTCAAGCTGGCGAGCCCTTTGTTCGAAAAATTGCGACCCACTAGTTGAAATGAGAAAAAATATTTTCAAACTCAAGAATAAATGAAAATGACGTTTCATGATTTTTTTTTCGAAAAAGCCGTTTGTTGAATTTGATTAAGGCTGGCGAGCCCCTTGTTCCAAAAATTGCGATCCACTAGTTGAAATGAGAAAAAATATTTTCAAACTCAAGAATGACTGAAAAGTAAATTTCATGACTTTTTTCGATGGAGCCGTTTGTTGAATTTGATAAAGGCTGGCGAGCCCCTTGTTCCAAAAATTGCGATCCACTAGTTGAAATAAGAAAAAATATTTTTAAACTCAAGAAAAAATGAAAATGACACTTTTTGATTTTTTTTCAAAAGAGCGTTTGTGAATTTGATTTAGGCTGGCGAGCCCTTTGTTCCAAAAATTGCGATCCACTAGTTGAAATAAGAAAAAATCTTTTCAAACTCAAGAAAAAATGAAAATGACACTTTGATTTTTTTTCGAAAGAGCGTTTGTGAGTTTGATTTAGGCTGGCGAGCCCCTTGTTCCAAAAATTGCGACCCACTTGTTGAAATGAGAAAAAATATTTTCAAACTCAAGAATGACTGAAAATTAAATTTCATGACTTTTTTCGATGGAGCCGTTTGTTGAATTTGATAAAGGCTGGCGAGCCCCTTGTTCCAAAAATTGCGACCCACTAGTTGAAATGAGAAAAAATATTTTCAAACTCAAGAATAAATGAAAATGACGTTTCATGATTTTTTTTTCGAAAGAGCCGTTTGTTGAATTTGATAAAGGCTGGCGAGCCCCTTGTTCCAAAAATTGCGAACCACTAGTTGAAATGAGAAAAATTATTTTCAAACTCAAGAATAAATGAAAATGACGTTTCATGATTTTTTTTTCGAAAGAGCCGTTTGTTGAATTTGATTAAGGCTGGCGAGCCCTTTGTTCCAAAAATTGCGATCCACTAGTTGAAATGAGAAAAAATATTTTCAAATTCAAGAATGACTGAAAATTAAATTTCATGATTTTTTTTTGATGGAGCCGTTTGTTGAAATTGATTCAAGCTGGAGAGCCCTTTGTTCGAAAAATTGCGACCCACCAGTTGAAATGAGAAAAAATATTTTCAAACTCAAGAATGACGTTTCATGATTTTTTTTTTCGAAAGAGCCGTTTGTTGAATTTGAGTAAGGCTGGCGAGCCCCTTGTTCCAAAAATTGCGAACCACTAGTTGAAATAAGAAAAAATATTTTCAAATTCAAGAATGACTGAAAATTAAATTTCATGATTTTTTTTTTATGGAGCCGTTTGTTGAATTTGATTCAAGCTGGCGAGCCCTTTGTTCAAAAAATTGCGATCCACTAGTTGAAATAAGAAAAAATATTTTCAAACTCAAGAATGACTGAAAATTAAATTTCATGACTTTTTTCGATAGAGCCGTTTGTTGAATTTGATAAAGGCTGGCGAGCCCCTTGTTCCAAAAATTGCGGTCCACTAGTTGAAATAAGAAAAAATATTTTCAAACTCAAGAATAAATGAAAATGACGTTTCATGATTTTTTTTTCGAAAGAGCCGTTTGTTGAATTTGATTCAAGCTGGCGAGCCCTTTGTTCGAAAAATTGCGACCCACTAGTTGAAATGAGAAAAAATATTTTTAAACTCAAGAATAAATGAAAATGACGTTTCATGACTTTTTTCGATGGAGCCGTTTGTTGAATTTGATTAAGGCTGGCGAGCCCCTTGTTCCAAAAATTGCGACCCACTTGTTGAAATGAGAAAAAATAGTTTCAAATTTAAGAGTGAGTGGAAATAAAATTTCATGATTTTTTTTTATGGAGCCGTTTGTTGAAATTGATTCAAGCTGGAGAGCCCTTTGTTCGAAAAATTGCGACATACTAGTTGAAATGAGAAAAAATATTTTCAAACTCTAGAATGACTGAAAATAAAATTTCATGACTTTTTTTCGATGGAACCGTTTGTTGAATTTGATTCAAGCTGGCGAGCCCCTTGTTCCAAAAATTGCGATCCACTAGTTGAAATGAGAAAAAATATTTCCAAACTCAAGAATGACTGAAAATTAAATTTCATGACTTTTTTCGATGGAGCCGTTTGTTGAATTTGATAAAGGCTGGCGAGCCCCTTGTTCCAAAAATTGCGGTTTACTAGTTGAAATAAGAAAAAATATTTTCATACTCAAGAATAAATGAAAATGACGTTTAATGTTTTTTTTTTCGAAAGAGCCGTTTGTTGAATTTGATTAAGGCTGGCGAACCCCTTGTTCCAAAAATTGCGATCCACTAGTTGAAATGAGAAAAAATATTTTCAAATTCAAGAATGAGTGGAAATTAAATTTCATGATTTTTTTTGATGGAGCTATTTGTTGAAATTGATTCAAGCTGGAGAGCCCTTTGTTCGAAAAATTGCGACGCACTAGTTGAAATGAGAAAAAATATTTTCAAACTCAAGAATGACGTTTCATGATTTTTTTTTCGAAAGAGCTGTTTGTTGAATTTGATTCAGGCTGGCGAGCCCCTTGTTCCAAAAATTGCGATCCACTAGTTGAAATGAGAAAAAATATTTTCAAATTTAAGAGTGAGTGGAAATAAAATTTCATGATTTTTTTTTATGGAGCCGTTTGTTGAAATTGATTCAAGCTGGAGAGCCCTTTGTTCGAAAAATTGCGACATACTAGTTGAAATGAGAAAAAATATTTTCAAACTCTAGAATGACTGAAAATAAAATTTCATGACTTTTTTTCGATGGAACCGTTTGTTGAATTTGATTCAAGCTGGCGAGCCCCTTGTTCCAAAAATTGCGATCCACTAGTTGAAATGAGAAAAAATATTTCCAAACTCAAGAATGACTGAAAATTAAATTTCATGACTTTTTTCGATGGAGCCGTTTGTTGAATTTGATAAAGGCTGGCGAGCCCCTTGTTCCAAAAATTGCGGTTTACTAGTTGAAATAAGAAAAAATATTTTCATACTCAAGAATAAATGAAAATGACGTTTAATGTTTTTTTTTTTCGAAAGGGCCGTTTGTTGAATTTGATTAAGGCTGGCGAACCCCTTGTTCCAAAAATTGCGATCCACTAGTTGAAATGAGAAAAAATATTTTCAAATTCAAGAATGAGTGGAAATTAAATTTCATGATTTTTTTTGATGGAGCTGTTTGTTGAAATTGATTCAAGCTGGAGAGCCCTTTGTTCGAAAAATTGCGACGCACTAGTTGAAATGAGAAAAAATATTTTCAAACTCAAGAATGACGTTTCATGATTTTTTTTTCGAAAGAGCTGTTTGTTGAATTTGATTCAGGCTGGCGAGCCCCTTGTTCCAAAAATTGCGATCCACTAGTTGAAATGAGAAAAAATATTTTCAAACTCAAGAATGACTGAAAATTAAATTTTATGACTTTTTTCGATGGAGCCGTTTGTTGAATTTGATAAAGGCTGGCGAGCCCCTTGTTCCAAAAATTGCGACCCACTAGTTGAAATGAGAAAAAATATTTTCAAATTTAAGAATAAATGAAAATGACGTTTCATGATTTTTTTTTCGAAAGAGCCGTTTGTTGAATTTGATTCAGGCTGGCGAGCCCCTTGTTCCAAAAATTGCGACCTACTTGTTCAATGAGAAAAAATATTTTCAAATTCAAGAATAAATGAAAATGACGTTTCATGATTTTTTTTTCGAAAGAGAGTTTGTGAATTTGATTTAGGCTGGCGAGCCCCTTGTTCCAAAAATTGCGACCCACTTGTTGAAATGAGAAAAAATATTTTCAAATTTAAGAGTGAGTGGAAATAAAATTTCATGATTTTTTTTTATGGAGCCGTTTGTTGAAATTGATTCAAGCTGGAGAGCCCTTTGTTCGAAAAATTGCGACATACTAGTTGAAATGAGAAAAAATATTTTCAAACTCTAGAATGACTGAAAATAAAATTTCATGACTTTTTTTCGATGGAACCGTTTGTTGAATTTGATTCAAGCTGGCGAGCCCCTTGTTCCAAAAATTGCGATCCACTAGTTGAAATGAGAAAAAATATTTCCAAACTCAAGAATGACTGAAAATTAAATTTCATGACTTTTTTCGATGGAGCCGTTTGTTGAATTTGATAAAGGCTGGCGAGCCCCTTGTTCCAAAAATTGCGGTTTACTAGTTGAAATAAGAAAAAATATTTTCATACTCAAGAATAAATGAAAATGACGTTTAATGTTTTTTTTTTTCGAAAGAGCCGTTTGTTGAATTTGATTAAGGCTGGCGAACCCCTTGTTCCAAAAATTGCGATCCACTAGTTGAAATGAGAAAAAATATTTTCAAATTCAAGAATGAGTGGAAATTAAATTTCATGATTTTTTTTGATGGAGCTATTTGTTGAAATTGATTCAAGCTGGAGAGCCCTTTGTTCGAAAAATTGCGACCCACCAGTTGAAATGAGAAAAAATATTTTCAAACTCAAGAATGACGTTTCATGATTTTTTTTTCGAAAGAGCCGTTTGTTGAATTTGAGTAAGGCTGGCGAGCCCCTTGTTCCAAAAATTGCGAACCACTAGTTGAAATAAGAAAAAATATTTTCAAATTCAAGAATGACTGAAAATTAAATTTCATGATTTTTTTTTTATGGAGCCGTTTGTTGAATTTGATTCAAGCTGGCGAGCCCTTTGTTCAAAAAATTGCGATCCACTAGTTGAAATAAGAAAAAATATTTTCAAACTCAAGAATGACTGAAAATTAAATTTCATGACTTTTTTCGATAGAGCCGTTTGTTGAATTTGATAAAGGCTGGCGAGCCCCTTGTTCCAAAAATTGCGGTCCACTAGTTGAAATAAGAAAAAATATTTTCAAACTCAAGAATAAATGAAAATGACGTTTCATGATTTTTTTTTCGAAAGAGCCGTTTAATGAATTTGATTAAGGCTGGCGAGCCTCTTGTTCAAAAATTGCGATCCACTAGTTGAAATGAGAAAAAATATTTTCAAACTCAAGAATGACTGAAAATTAAATTTCATGACTTTTTTCGATGGAGCCGTTTAATGAATTTAATTCAAGCTGGCGAGCCCTTTGTTCGAAAAATTGCGACCCACTAGTTGAAATGAGAAAAAATATTTTCAAACTCAAGAATAAATGAAAATGACGTTTCATGATTTTTTTTTCGAAAGAGCCGTTTGTTGAATTTGATTCAAGCTGGCGAGCCCTTTGTTCGAAAAATTGCGACCCACTAGTTGAAATGAGAAAAAATATTTTTAAACTCAAGAATAAATGAAAATGACGTTTCATGACTTTTTTCGATGGAGCCGTTTGTTGAATTTGATTAAGGCTGGCGACCCCATTGTTCCAAAAATTGCGACCCACTAGTTGAAATGAGAAAAAATATTTTCAAACTCTAGAAAAATGAAAATGACACTTTGATTTTTTTTCGAAAGAGCGTTTGTTGAAATTGATTCAAGCTGGCGAGCCCTTTGTTCGAAAAATTGCGACCCACTAGTTGAAATGAGAAAAAATATTTTCAAACTCAAGAATAAATGAAAATGACGTTTCATGATTTTTTTTTCGAAAGAGCCGTTTGTTGAATTTGATTCAAGCTGGCGAGCCCTTTGTTCGAAAAATTGCGACCCACTAGTTGAAATGAGAAAAAATATTTTCAAACTCAAGAATAAATGAAAATGACGTTTCATGATTTTTTTTTCGAAAGAGCCGTTTGTTGAATTTGATTAAGGCTGGCGAGCCCCTTGTTCCAAAAATTGCGATCCACTAGTTGAAATGAGAAAAAATATTTTCAAACTCAAGAATGACTGAAAAGTAAATTTCATGACTTTTTTCGATGGAGCCGTTTGTTGAATTTGATAAAGGCTGGCGAGCCCCTTGTTCCAAAAATTGTTATCCACTAGTTGAAATGAGAAAAAATATTTTCAAATTCAAGAATGACTGAAAATTAAATTTCATGATTTTTTTTTGATGGAGCCGTTTGTTGAAATTGATTCAAGCTGGAGAGCCCTTTGTTCGAAAAATTGCGACCCACTAGTTGAAATGAGAAAAAATATTTTCAAACTCAAGAATGACGTTTCATGATTTTTTTTTCGAAAGAGCCGTTTGTTGAATTTGATTCAGGCTGGCGAGCCCCTTGTTCCAAAAATTGCGAACCACTAGTTGAAATAAGAAAAAATATTTTCAAATTCAAGAATGACTGAAAATTAAATTTCATGATTTTTTTTTTATGGAGCCGTTTGTTGAATTTGATTCAAGCTGGCGAGCCCTTTGTTCAAAAAATTGCGATCCACTAGTTGAAATAAGAAAAAATATTTTCAAACTCAAGAATGACTGAAAATTAAATTTCATGACTTTTTTCGATAGAGCCGTTTGTTGAATTTGATAAAGGCTGGCGAGCCCCTTGTTCCAAAAATTGCGGTCCACTAGTTGAAATAAGAAAAAATATTTTCAAACTCAAGAATAAATGAAAATGACGTTTCATGATTTTTTTTTCGAAAGAGCCGTTTAATGAATTTGATTAAGGCTGGCGAGCCTCTTGTTCAAAAATTGCGATCCACTAGTTGAAATGAGAAAAAATATTTTCAAACTCAAGAATGACTGAAAATTAAATTTCATGACTTTTTTCGATGGAGCCGTTTAATGAATTTAATTCAAGCTGGCGAGCCCTTTGTTCGAAAAATTGCGACCCACTAGTTGAAATGAGAAAAAATATTTTCAAACTCAAGAATAAATGAAAATGACGTTTCATGATTTTTTTTTCGAAAGAGCCGTTTGTTGAATTTGATTCAAGCTGGCGAGCCCTTTGTTCGAAAAATTGCGACCCACTAGTTGAAATGAGAAAAAATATTTTTAAACTCAAGAATAAATGAAAATGACGTTTCATGACTTTTTTCGATGGAGCCGTTTGTTGAATTTGATTAAGGCTGGCGAGCCCCTTGTTCCAAAAATTGCGACCCACTAGTTGAAATGAGAAAAAATATTTTCAAACTCTAGAAAAATGAAAATGACACTTTGATTTTTTTTCGAAAGAGCGTTTGTTGAAATTGATTCAAGCTGGCGAGCCCCTTGTTCCAAAAATTGCGATCCACTAGTTGAAATAAGAAAAAATATTTTCAAACTCAAGAATGACTGAAAATTAAATTTCATGACTTTTTTCGATGGAGCCGTTTGTTGAATTTGATAAAGGCTGGCGAGCCCCTTGTTCCAAAAATTGCGGTCCACTAGTTGAAATAAGAAAAAATATTTTCAAACTCAAGAATGACTGAAAATAAAATTTCATGACTTTTTTCGATGGAGCCGTTTGTTGAATTTGATTTAAGCTGGCGAGCCCTTTGTTCGAAAAATTGCGACCCACTAGTTGAAATGAGAAAAAATATTTTCAAACTCAAGAATAAATGAAAATGACGTTTCATGATTTTTTTTTCGAAAGAGCCGTTTGTTGAATTTGATTCAAGCTGGCGAGCCCTTTGTTCGAAAAATTGCGACCCACTAGTTGAAATGAGAAAAAATATTTTCAAACTCAAGAATAAATGAAAATGACGTTTCATGACTTTTTTCGATGGAGCCGTTTGTTGAATTTGATTAAGGCTGGCGACCCCATTGTTCCAAAAATTGCGACCCACTAGTTGAAATGAGAAAAAATATTTTCAAACTCTAGAAAAATGAAAATGACACTTTGATTTTTTTTCGAAAGAGCGTTTGTTGAAATTGATTCAAGCTGGCGAGCCCTTTGTTCGAAAAATTGCGACCCACTAGTTGAAATGAGAAAAAATATTTTCAAACTCAAGAATAAATGAAAATGACGTTTCATGATTTTTTTTTCGAAAGAGCCGTTTGTTGAATTTGATTCAAGCTGGCGAGCCCTTTGTTCGAAAAATTGCGACCCACTAGTTGAAATGAGAAAAAATATTTTCAAACTCAAGAATAAATGAAAATGACGTTTCATGATTTTTTTTTCGAAAGAGCCGTTTGTTGAATTTGATTAAGGCTGGCGAGCCCCTTGTTCCAAAAATTGCGATCCACTAGTTGAAATGAGAAAAAATATTTTCAAACTCAAGAATGACTGAAAAGTAAATTTCATGACTTTTTTCGATGGAGCCGTTTGTTGAATTTGATAAAGGCTGGCGAGCCCCTTGTTCCAAAAATTGTTATCCACTAGTTGAAATGAGAAAAAATATTTTCAAATTCAAGAATGACTGAAAATTAAATTTCATGATTTTTTTTTGATGGAGCCGTTTGTTGAAATTGATTCAAGCTGGAGAGCCCTTTGTTCGAAAAATTGCGACCCACTAGTTGAAATGAGAAAAAATATTTTCAAACTCAAGAATGACGTTTCATGATTTTTTTTTCGAAAGAGCCGTTTGTTGAATTTGATAAAGGCTGGCGAGCCCCTTGTTCCAAAAATTGCGGTCCACTAGTTGAAATAAGAAAAAATATTTTCAAACTCAAGAATAAATGAAAATGACGTTTCATGATTTTTTTTTCGAAAGAGCCGTTTAATGAATTTGATTAAGGCTGGCGAGCCTCTTGTTCAAAAATTGCGATCCACTAGTTGAAATGAGAAAAAATATTTTCAAACTCAAGAATGACTGAAAATTAAATTTCATGACTTTTTTCGATGGAGCCGTTTAATGAATTTAATTCAAGCTGGCGAGCCCTTTGTTCGAAAAATTGCGACCCACTAGTTGAAATGAGAAAAAATATTTTCAAACTCAAGAATAAATGAAAATGACGTTTCATGATTTTTTTTTCGAAAGAGCCGTTTGTTGAATTTGATTCAAGCTGGCGAGCCCTTTGTTCGAAAAATTGCGACCCACTAGTTGAAATGAGAAAAAATATTTTTAAACTCAAGAATAAATGAAAATGACGTTTCATGACTTTTTTCGATGGAGCCGTTTGTTGAATTTGATTAAGGCTGGCGAGCCCCTTGTTCCAAAAATTGCGACCCACTAGTTGAAATGAGAAAAAATATTTTCAAACTCTAGAAAAATGAAAATGACACTTTGATTTTTTTTCGAAAGAGCGTTTGTTGAAATTGATTCAAGCTGGCGAGCCCCTTGTTCCAAAAATTGCGATCCACTAGTTGAAATAAGAAAAAATATTTTCAAACTCAAGAATGACTGAAAATTAAATTTCATGACTTTTTTCGATGGAGCCGTTTGTTGAATTTGATAAAGGCTGGCGAGCCCCTTGTTCCAAAAATTGCGGTCCACTAGTTGAAATAAGAAAAAATATTTTCAAACTCAAGAATGACTGAAAATAAAATTTCATGACTTTTTTCGATGGAGCCGTTTGTTGAATTTGATTTAAGCTGGCGAGCCCTTTGTTCGAAAAATTGCGACCCACTAGTTGAAATGAGAAAAAATATTTTCAAACTCAAGAATAAATGAAAATGACGTTTCATGATTTTTTTTTCGAAAGAGCCGTTTGTTGAATTTGATTCAAGCTGGCGAGCCCTTTGTTCGAAAAATTGCGACCCACTAGTTGAAATGAGAAAAAATATTTTCAAACTCAAGAATAAATGAAAATGACGTTTCATGACTTTTTTCGATGGAGCCGTTTGTTGAATTTGATTAAGGCTGGCGACCCCATTGTTCCAAAAATTGCGACCCACTAGTTGAAATGAGAAAAAATATTTTCAAACTCTAGAAAAATGAAAATGACACTTTGATTTTTTTTCGAAAGAGCGTTTGTTGAAATTGATTCAAGCTGGCGAGCCCTTTGTTCGAAAAATTGCGACCCACTAGTTGAAATGAGAAAAAATATTTTCAAACTCAAGAATAAATGAAAATGACGTTTCATGATTTTTTTTTCGAAAGAGCCGTTTGTTGAATTTGATTCAAGCTGGCGAGCCCTTTGTTCGAAAAATTGCGACCCACTAGTTGAAATGAGAAAAAATATTTTCAAACTCAAGAATAAATGAAAATGACGTTTCATGATTTTTTTTTCGAAAGAGCCGTTTGTTGAATTTGATTAAGGCTGGCGAGCCCCTTGTTCCAAAAATTGCGATCCACTAGTTGAAATGAGAAAAAATATTTTCAAACTCAAGAATGACTGAAAAGTAAATTTCATGACTTTTTTCGATGGAGCCGTTTGTTGAATTTGATAAAGGCTGGCGAGCCCCTTGTTCCAAAAATTGTTATCCACTAGTTGAAATGAGAAAAAATATTTTCAAATTCAAGAATGACTGAAAATTAAATTTCATGATTTTTTTTTGATGGAGCCGTTTGTTGAAATTGATTCAAGCTGGAGAGCCCTTTGTTCGAAAAATTGCGACCCACTAGTTGAAATGAGAAAAAATATTTTCAAACTCAAGAATGACGTTTCATGATTTTTTTTTCGAAAGAGCCGTTTGTTGAATTTGATAAAGGCTGGCGAGCCCCTTGTTCCAAAAATTGCGGTCCACTAGTTGAAATAAGAAAAAATATTTTCAAACTCAAGAATAAATGAAAATGACGTTTCATGATTTTTTTTTCGAAAGAGCCGTTTAATGAATTTGATTAAGGCTGGCGAGCCTCTTGTTCAAAAATTGCGATCCACTAGTTGAAATGAGAAAAAATATTTTCAAACTCAAGAATGACTGAAAATTAAATTTCATGACTTTTTTCGATGGAGCCGTTTAATGAATTTAATTCAAGCTGGCGAGCCCTTTGTTCGAAAAATTGCGACCCACTAGTTGAAATGAGAAAAAATATTTTCAAACTCAAGAATAAATGAAAATGACGTTTCATGATTTTTTTTTCGAAAGAGCCGTTTGTTGAATTTGATTCAAGCTGGCGAGCCCTTTGTTCGAAAAATTGCGACCCACTAGTTGAAATGAGAAAAAATATTTTTAAACTCAAGAATAAATGAAAATGACGTTTCATGACTTTTTTCGATGGAGCCGTTTGTTGAATTTGATTAAGGCTGGCGAGCCCCTTGTTCCAAAAATTGCGACCCACTAGTTGAAATGAGAAAAAATATTTTCAAACTCTAGAAAAATGAAAATGACACTTTGATTTTTTTTCGAAAGAGCGTTTGTTGAAATTGATTCAAGCTGGCGAGCCCCTTGTTCCAAAAATTGCGATCCACTAGTTGAAATAAGAAAAAATATTTTCAAACTCAAGAATGACTGAAAATTAAATTTCATGACTTTTTTCGATGGAGCCGTTTGTTGAATTTGATAAAGGCTGGCGAGCCCCTTGTTCCAAAAATTGCGGTCCACTAGTTGAAATAAGAAAAAATATTTTCAAACTCAAGAATGACTGAAAATAAAATTTCATGACTTTTTTCGATGGAGCCGTTTGTTGAATTTGATTTAAGCTGGCGAGCCCTTTGTTCGAAAAATTGCGACCCACTAGTTGAAATGAGAAAAAATATTTTCAAACTCAAGAATAAATGAAAATGACGTTTCATGATTTTTTTTTCGAAAGAGCCGTTTGTTGAATTTGATTCAAGCTGGCGAGCCCTTTGTTCGAAAAATTGCGACCCACTAGTTGAAATGAGAAAAAATATTTTCAAACTCAAGAATAAATGAAAATGACGTTTCATGACTTTTTTCGATGGAGCCGTTTGTTGAATTTGATTAAGGCTGGCGACCCCATTGTTCCAAAAATTGCGACCCACTAGTTGAAATGAGAAAAAATATTTTCAAACTCTAGAAAAATGAAAATGACACTTTGATTTTTTTTCGAAAGAGCGTTTGTTGAAATTGATTCAAGCTGGCGAGCCCTTTGTTCGAAAAATTGCGACCCACTAGTTGAAATGAGAAAAAATATTTTCAAACTCAAGAATAAATGAAAATGACGTTTCATGATTTTTTTTTCGAAAGAGCCGTTTGTTGAATTTGATTCAAGCTGGCGAGCCCTTTGTTCGAAAAATTGCGACCCACTAGTTGAAATGAGAAAAAATATTTTCAAACTCAAGAATAAATGAAAATGACGTTTCATGATTTTTTTTTCGAAAGAGCCGTTTGTTGAATTTGATTAAGGCTGGCGAGCCCCTTGTTCCAAAAATTGCGATCCACTAGTTGAAATGAGAAAAAATATTTTCAAACTCAAGAATGACTGAAAAGTAAATTTCATGACTTTTTTCGATGGAGCCGTTTGTTGAATTTGATAAAGGCTGGCGAGCCCCTTGTTCCAAAAATTGTTATCCACTAGTTGAAATGAGAAAAAATATTTTCAAATTCAAGAATGACTGAAAATTAAATTTCATGATTTTTTTTTGATGGAGCCGTTTGTTGAAATTGATTCAAGCTGGAGAGCCCTTTGTTCGAAAAATTGCGACCCACTAGTTGAAATGAGAAAAAATATTTTCAAACTCAAGAATGACGTTTCATGATTTTTTTTTCGAAAGAGCCGTTTGTTGAATTTGATTCAGGCTGGCGAGCCCCTTGTTCCAAAAATTGCGATCCACTAGTTGAAATGAGAAAAAATATTTTCAAACTCAAGAATAAATGAAAATGACGTTTCATGATTTTTTTTTTCGAAAGAGCCGTTTGTTGAATTTGATTCAGGCTGGCGAGCCCCTTGTTCCAAAAATTGCGATCCACTAGTTGAAATGAGAAAAAATATTTTCAAACTCAAGAATGACTGAAAATTAAATTTCATGACTTTTTTCGATGGAGCCTTTTGTTGAATTTGATTAAGGCTGCCGAGCCCCTTGTTCCAAAAATTGCGACCCACTGTTGAAATGAGAAAAAATATTTTCAAACTCAAGAAAAAATGAAAATGACACTTTTTGATTTTTTTTCGAAAGAGCGTTTGTGAATTTGATTTAGGCTGGCGAGCCCCTTTTTCCAAAAATTGCGATCCACTAGTTGAAATAAGAAAAAATTATTTTCAAACTCAAGAAAAAATAAAAATGACTCTTTGATTTTTTTCGAAAGAGCGTTTGTGAATTTGATTTGGGCTGGCGAGCCCCTTGTTCCAAAAATTGCGACCCACTTGTTGAAATGAGAAAAAATATTTTCAAACTCAAGAATAAATGAAAATGACGTTTCATGATTTTTTTTTCGAAAGAGCCGTTTGTTGAATTTGATTAAGGCTGGCGAGCCCCTTGTTCCAAAAATTGCGATCCACTAGTTGAAATGAGAAAAAATATTTTCAAATTCAAGAATGACTGAAAATTAAATTTCATGATTTTTTTTTGATGGAGCCGTTTGTTGAATTTGATTCAGGCTGGCGAGCCCCTTGTTCCAAAAATTGCGATACACTAGTTGAAATGAGAAAAAATATTTTCAATCTCAAGAATAAATGAAAATGACACTTTTTGATTTTTTTTCGAAAGAGCGTTTGTGAATTTGATTTAGGCTGGCGAGCCCTTTATTCCAAAAATTGCGATCCACTAGTTGAAATGAGAAAAAATATTTTCAAACTCAAGAATGACGTTTCATGATTTTTTTTTCGAAAGAGCCGTTTGTTGAATTTGATTCAGGCTGGCGAGCCCCTTGTTCCAAAAATTGCGACCCACTTGTTGAAATGAGAAAAAATATTTTCAAACTCAAGAATAAATGAAAATGACGTTTCATGATTTTTTTTTCGAAAGAGCCGTTTGTTGAATTTGATTAAGGCTGGCGAGCCCCTTGTTCCAAAAATTGCGATCCACTAGTTGAAATGAGAAAAAATATTTTCAAATTCAAGAATGACTGAAAATTAAATTTCATGATTTTTTTTTTAATGGAGCCGTTTGTTGAATTTGATTCAGGCTGGCGAGCCCCTTGTTCCAAAAATTGCGATACACTAGTTGAAATGAGAAAAAATATTTTCAATCTCAAGAATAAATGAAAATGACACTTTTTGATTTTTTTTCGAAAGAGCGTTTGTGAATTTGATTTAGGCTTACGAGCCCTTTATTCCAAAAATTGCGATCCACTAGTTGAAATGAGAAAAAATATTTTCAAACTCAAGAATGACGTTTCATGATTTTTTTTTCGAAAGAGCCGTTTGTTGAATTTGATTCAGGCTGGCGAGCCCCTTGTTCCAAAAATTGCGATCCACTAGTTGAAATGAGAAAAAATATTTTCAAATTCAAGAATAAATGAAAATGACGTTTCATGATTTTTTTTTTCGAAAGAGCCGTTTGTTGAATTTGATTAAGGCTGGCGAGCCCCTTGTTCCAAAAATTGCGAACCACTAGTTGAAATAAGAAAAAAATATTTTCAAACTCAAGAAAAAATGAAAATGACACTTTGATTTTTTTCGAAAGAGCGTTTGTGAATTTGATTTGGGCTGGCGAGCCCCTTGTTCCAAAAATTGCGACCCACTTGTTGAAATGAGAAAAAATATTTTCAAACTCAAGAATAAATGAAAATGACGTTTCATGATTTTTTTTTCGAAAGAGCCGTTTGTTGAATTTGATTAAGGCTGGCGAGCCCCTTGTTCCAAAAATTGCGATCCACTAGTTGAAATGAGAAAAAATTATTTTCAAACTCAAGAAAAAATGAAAATGACACTTTGATTTTTTTTCGAAAGAGCGTTTGTGAATTTGATTTGGGCTGGCGACCCCCTTGTTCCAAAAATTGCGACCCACTTGTTGAAATAAGAAAAAATATTTTCAAACTCAAGAATAAATGAAAATGACGTTTCATGATTTTTTTTTCGAAAGAGCCGTTTGTTGAATTTGATTAAGGCTGGCGAGCCCTTTGTTCCAAAAATTGTTATCCACTAGTTGAAATGAGAAAAAATATTTTCAAATTCAAGAATGACTGAAAATAAATTTCATGATTTTTTTTTGATGGAGCCGTTTGTTGAAATTGATTCAAGCTGGAGAGCCCTTTGTTAGAAAAATTGCGACCCACTAGTTGAAATGAGAAAAAATATTTTCAAACTCAAGAATGACGTTTCATGATTTTTTTTTCGAAAGAGCCGTTTGTTGAATTTGATTCAGGCTGGCGAGCCCCTTGTTCCAAAAATTGCGATCCACTAGTTGAAATGAGAAAAAATATTTTTAAACTCAAGAATGACTGAAAATTAAATTTCATGACTTTTTTCGATGGAGCCTTTTGTTGAATTTGATTAAGGCTGCCGAGCCCCTTGTTCCAAAAATTGCGACCCACTAGTTAAAATGAGAAAAAATATTTTCAAACTCAAGAAAAAATGAAAATGACACTTTTTGATTTTTTTCGAAAGAGCGTTTGTGAATTTGATTTAGGCTGGCGAGCCCCTTTTTCCAAAAATTGCGATCCACTAGTTGAAATAAGAAAAAATTATTTTCAAACTCAAGAAAAAATGAAAATGACACTTTGATTTTTTTTCGAAAGAGCGTTTGTGAATTTGATTTGGGCTGGCGACCCCCTTGTTCCAAAAATTGCGACCCACTTGTTGAAATAAGAAAAAATATTTTCAAACTCAAGAATAAATGAAAATGACGTTTCATGATTTTTTTTTCGAAAGAGCCGTTTGTTGAATTTGATTAAGGCTGGCGAGCCCCTTGTTCCAAAAATTGCGAACCACTAGTTGAAATGAGTAAAATTATTTTCAAACTCAAGAATGACTGAAAATAAAATTTCATGACTTTTTTCGATGGAGCCGTTTGTTAAATTTAATTAGGGCTGGCGAGCCCCTTGTTCCAAAAATTGCGATCCACTAGTTGAAATGAGAAAAAATATTTTCAAACTCAAGCATGACTGAAAATTAAATTTCATGACTTTTTTCGATGGAGCCGTTTGTTGAATTTGATAAAGGCTGGCGAGCCCCTTGTTCCAAAAATTGCGATCCACTAGTTGAAATGAGAAAAAATATTTCCAAACTCAAGAATGACTGAAAATTAAATTTCATGACTTTTTTCGATGGAGCCGTTTGTTGAATTTGATAAAGGCTGGCGAGCCCCTTGTTCCAAAAATTGCGGTTTACTAGTTGAAATAAGAAAAAATATTTTCATACTCAAGAATAAATGAAAATGACGTTTAATGTTTTTTTTTTTCGAAAGAGCCGTTTGTTGAATTTGATTAAGGCTGGCGAACCCCTTGTTCCAAAAATTGCGATCCACTAGTTGAAATGAGAAAAAATATTTTCAAATTCAAGAATGAGTGGAAATTAAATTTCATGATTTTTTTTGATGGAGCTATTTGTTGAAATTGATTCAAGCTGGAGAGCCCTTTGTTCGAAAAATTGCGACCCACCAGTTGAAATGAGAAAAAATATTTTCAAACTCAAGAATGACGTTTCATGATTTTTTTTTCGAAAGAGCCGTTTGTTGAATTTGAGTAAGGCTGGCGAGCCCCTTGTTCCAAAAATTGCGAACCACTAGTTGAAATAAGAAAAAATATTTTCAAATTCAAGAATGACTGAAAATTAAATTTCATGATTTTTTTTTTATGGAGCCGTTTGTTGAATTTGATTCAAGCTGGCGAGCCCTTTGTTCAAAAAATTGCGATCCACTAGTTGAAATAAGAAAAAATATTTTCAAACTCAAGAATGACTGAAAATTAAATTTCATGACTTTTTTCGATAGAGCCGTTTGTTGAATTTGATAAAGGCTGGCGAGCCCCTTGTTCCAAAAATTGCGGTCCACTAGTTGAAATAAGAAAAAATATTTTCAAACTCAAGAATAAATGAAAATGACGTTTCATGATTTTTTTTTCGAAAGAGCCGTTTAATGAATTTGATTAAGGCTGGCGAGCCTCTTGTTCAAAAATTGCGATCCACTAGTTGAAATGAGAAAAAATATTTTCAAACTCAAGAATGACTGAAAATTAAATTTCATGACTTTTTTCGATGGAGCCGTTTAATGAATTTAATTCAAGCTGGCGAGCCCTTTGTTCGAAAAATTGCGACCCACTAGTTGAAATGAGAAAAAATATTTTCAAACTCAAGAATAAATGAAAATGACGTTTCATGATTTTTTTTTCGAAAGAGCCGTTTGTTGAATTTGATTCAAGCTGGCGAGCCCTTTGTTCGAAAAATTGCGACCCACTAGTTGAAATGAGAAAAAATATTTTTAAACTCAAGAATAAATGAAAATGACGTTTCATGACTTTTTTCGATGGAGCCGTTTGTTGAATTTGATTAAGGCTGGCGACCCCATTGTTCCAAAAATTGCGACCCACTAGTTGAAATGAGAAAAAATATTTTCAAACTCTAGAAAAATGAAAATGACACTTTGATTTTTTTTCGAAAGAGCGTTTGTTGAAATTGATTCAAGCTGGCGAGCCCTTTGTTCGAAAAATTGCGACCCACTAGTTGAAATGAGAAAAAATATTTTCAAACTCAAGAATAAATGAAAATGACGTTTCATGATTTTTTTTTCGAAAGAGCCGTTTGTTGAATTTGATTCAAGCTGGCGAGCCCTTTGTTCGAAAAATTGCGACCCACTAGTTGAAATGAGAAAAAATATTTTCAAACTCAAGAATAAATGAAAATGACGTTTCATGATTTTTTTTTCGAAAGAGCCGTTTGTTGAATTTGATTAAGGCTGGCGAGCCCCTTGTTCCAAAAATTGCGATCCACTAGTTGAAATGAGAAAAAATATTTTCAAACTCAAGAATGACTGAAAAGTAAATTTCATGACTTTTTTCGATGGAGCCGTTTGTTGAATTTGATAAAGGCTGGCGAGCCCCTTGTTCCAAAAATTGTTATCCACTAGTTGAAATGAGAAAAAATATTTTCAAATTCAAGAATGACTGAAAATTAAATTTCATGATTTTTTTTTGATGGAGCCGTTTGTTGAAATTGATTCAAGCTGGAGAGCCCTTTGTTCGAAAAATTGCGACCCACTAGTTGAAATGAGAAAAAATATTTTCAAACTCAAGAATGACGTTTCATGATTTTTTTTTCGAAAGAGCCGTTTGTTGAATTTGATTCAGGCTGGCGAGCCCCTTGTTCCAAAAATTGCGAACCACTAGTTGAAATAAGAAAAAATATTTTCAAATTCAAGAATGACTGAAAATTAAATTTCATGATTTTTTTTTTATGGAGCCGTTTGTTGAATTTGATTCAAGCTGGCGAGCCCTTTGTTCAAAAAATTGCGATCCACTAGTTGAAATAAGAAAAAATATTTTCAAACTCAAGAATGACTGAAAATTAAATTTCATGACTTTTTTCGATAGAGCCGTTTGTTGAATTTGATAAAGGCTGGCGAGCCCCTTGTTCCAAAAATTGCGGTCCACTAGTTGAAATAAGAAAAAATATTTTCAAACTCAAGAATAAATGAAAATGACGTTTCATGATTTTTTTTTCGAAAGAGCCGTTTAATGAATTTGATTAAGGCTGGCGAGCCTCTTGTTCAAAAATTGCGATCCACTAGTTGAAATGAGAAAAAATATTTTCAAACTCAAGAATGACTGAAAATTAAATTTCATGACTTTTTTCGATGGAGCCGTTTAATGAATTTAATTCAAGCTGGCGAGCCCTTTGTTCGAAAAATTGCGACCCACTAGTTGAAATGAGAAAAAATATTTTCAAACTCAAGAATAAATGAAAATGACGTTTCATGATTTTTTTTTCGAAAGAGCCGTTTGTTGAATTTGATTCAAGCTGGCGAGCCCTTTGTTCGAAAAATTGCGACCCACTAGTTGAAATGAGAAAAAATATTTTTAAACTCAAGAATAAATGAAAATGACGTTTCATGACTTTTTTCGATGGAGCCGTTTGTTGAATTTGATTAAGGCTGGCGAGCCCCTTGTTCCAAAAATTGCGACCCACTAGTTGAAATGAGAAAAAATATTTTCAAACTCTAGAAAAATGAAAATGACACTTTGATTTTTTTTCGAAAGAGCGTTTGTTGAAATTGATTCAAGCTGGCGAGCCCCTTGTTCCAAAAATTGCGATCCACTAGTTGAAATAAGAAAAAATATTTTCAAACTCAAGAATGACTGAAAATTAAATTTCATGACTTTTTTCGATGGAGCCGTTTGTTGAATTTGATAAAGGCTGGCGAGCCCCTTGTTCCAAAAATTGCGGTCCACTAGTTGAAATAAGAAAAAATATTTTCAAACTCAAGAATGACTGAAAATAAAATTTCATGACTTTTTTCGATGGAGCCGTTTGTTGAATTTGATTTAAGCTGGCGAGCCCTTTGTTCGAAAAATTGCGACCCACTAGTTGAAATGAGAAAAAATATTTTCAAACTCAAGAATAAATGAAAATGACGTTTCATGATTTTTTTTTCGAAAGAGCCGTTTGTTGAATTTGATTCAAGCTGGCGAGCCCTTTGTTCGAAAAATTGCGACCCACTAGTTGAAATGAGAAAAAATATTTTCAAACTCAAGAATAAATGAAAATGACGTTTCATGACTTTTTTCGATGGAGCCGTTTGTTGAATTTGATTAAGGCTGGCGACCCCATTGTTCCAAAAATTGCGACCCACTAGTTGAAATGAGAAAAAATATTTTCAAACTCTAGAAAAATGAAAATGACACTTTGATTTTTTTTCGAAAGAGCGTTTGTTGAAATTGATTCAAGCTGGCGAGCCCTTTGTTCGAAAAATTGCGACCCACTAGTTGAAATGAGAAAAAATATTTTCAAACTCAAGAATAAATGAAAATGACGTTTCATGATTTTTTTTTCGAAAGAGCCGTTTGTTGAATTTGATTCAAGCTGGCGAGCCCTTTGTTCGAAAAATTGCGACCCACTAGTTGAAATGAGAAAAAATATTTTCAAACTCAAGAATAAATGAAAATGACGTTTCATGATTTTTTTTTCGAAAGAGCCGTTTGTTGAATTTGATTAAGGCTGGCGAGCCCCTTGTTCCAAAAATTGCGATCCACTAGTTGAAATGAGAAAAAATATTTTCAAACTCAAGAATGACTGAAAAGTAAATTTCATGACTTTTTTCGATGGAGCCGTTTGTTGAATTTGATAAAGGCTGGCGAGCCCCTTGTTCCAAAAATTGTTATCCACTAGTTGAAATGAGAAAAAATATTTTCAAATTCAAGAATGACTGAAAATTAAATTTCATGATTTTTTTTTGATGGAGCCGTTTGTTGAAATTGATTCAAGCTGGAGAGCCCTTTGTTCGAAAAATTGCGACCCACTAGTTGAAATGAGAAAAAATATTTTCAAACTCAAGAATGACGTTTCATGATTTTTTTTTCGAAAGAGCCGTTTGTTGAATTTGATAAAGGCTGGCGAGCCCCTTGTTCCAAAAATTGCGGTCCACTAGTTGAAATAAGAAAAAATATTTTCAAACTCAAGAATAAATGAAAATGACGTTTCATGATTTTTTTTTCGAAAGAGCCGTTTAATGAATTTGATTAAGGCTGGCGAGCCTCTTGTTCAAAAATTGCGATCCACTAGTTGAAATGAGAAAAAATATTTTCAAACTCAAGAATGACTGAAAATTAAATTTCATGACTTTTTTCGATGGAGCCGTTTAATGAATTTAATTCAAGCTGGCGAGCCCTTTGTTCGAAAAATTGCGACCCACTAGTTGAAATGAGAAAAAATATTTTCAAACTCAAGAATAAATGAAAATGACGTTTCATGATTTTTTTTTCGAAAGAGCCGTTTGTTGAATTTGATTCAAGCTGGCGAGCCCTTTGTTCGAAAAATTGCGACCCACTAGTTGAAATGAGAAAAAATATTTTTAAACTCAAGAATAAATGAAAATGACGTTTCATGACTTTTTTCGATGGAGCCGTTTGTTGAATTTGATTAAGGCTGGCGAGCCCCTTGTTCCAAAAATTGCGACCCACTAGTTGAAATGAGAAAAAATATTTTCAAACTCTAGAAAAATGAAAATGACACTTTGATTTTTTTTCGAAAGAGCGTTTGTTGAAATTGATTCAAGCTGGCGAGCCCCTTGTTCCAAAAATTGCGATCCACTAGTTGAAATAAGAAAAAATATTTTCAAACTCAAGAATGACTGAAAATTAAATTTCATGACTTTTTTCGATGGAGCCGTTTGTTGAATTTGATAAAGGCTGGCGAGCCCCTTGTTCCAAAAATTGCGGTCCACTAGTTGAAATAAGAAAAAATATTTTCAAACTCAAGAATGACTGAAAATTAAATTTCATGACTTTTTTCGATGGAGCCGTTTGTTGAATTTGATTTAAGCTGGCGAGCCCTTTGTTCGAAAAATTGCGACCCACTAGTTGAAATGAGAAAAAATATTTTCAAACTCAAGAATAAATGAAAATGACGTTTCATGATTTTTTTTTCGAAAGAGCCGTTTGTTGAATTTGATTCAAGCTGGCGAGCCCTTTGTTCGAAAAATTGCGACCCACTAGTTGAAATGAGAAAAAATATTTTCAAACTCAAGAATAAATGAAAATGACGTTTCATGACTTTTTTCGATGGAGCCGTTTGTTGAATTTGATTAAGGCTGGCGACCCCATTGTTCCAAAAATTGCGACCCACTAGTTGAAATGAGAAAAAATATTTTCAAACTCTAGAAAAATGAAAATGACACTTTGATTTTTTTTCGAAAGAGCGTTTGTTGAAATTGATTCAAGCTGGCGAGCCCTTTGTTCGAAAAATTGCGACCCACTAGTTGAAATGAGAAAAAATATTTTCAAACTCAAGAATAAATGAAAATGACGTTTCATGATTTTTTTTTCGAAAGAGCCGTTTGTTGAATTTGATTCAAGCTGGCGAGCCCTTTGTTCGAAAAATTGCGACCCACTAGTTGAAATGAGAAAAAATATTTTCAAACTCAAGAATAAATGAAAATGACGTTTCATGATTTTTTTTTCGAAAGAGCCGTTTGTTGAATTTGATTAAGGCTGGCGAGCCCCTTGTTCCAAAAATTGCGATCCACTAGTTGAAATGAGAAAAAATATTTTCAAACTCAAGAATGACTGAAAAGTAAATTTCATGACTTTTTTCGATGGAGCCGTTTGTTGAATTTGATAAAGGCTGGCGAGCCCCTTGTTCCAAAAATTGTTATCCACTAGTTGAAATGAGAAAAAATATTTTCAAATTCAAGAATGACTGAAAATTAAATTTCATGATTTTTTTTTGATGGAGCCGTTTGTTGAAATTGATTCAAGCTGGAGAGCCCTTTGTTCGAAAAATTGCGACCCACTAGTTGAAATGAGAAAAAATATTTTCAAACTCAAGAATGACGTTTCATGATTTTTTTTTCGAAAGAGCCGTTTGTTGAATTTGATTCAGGCTGGCGAGCCCCTTGTTCCAAAAATTGCGATCCACTAGTTGAAATGAGAAAAAATATTTTCAAACTCAAGAATAAATGAAAATGACGTTTCATGATTTTTTTTTTCGAAAGAGCCGTTTGTTGAATTTGATTCAGGCTGGCGAGCCCCTTGTTCCAAAAATTGCGATCCACTAGTTGAAATGAGAAAAAATATTTTCAAACTCAAGAATGACTGAAAATTAAATTTCATGACTTTTTTCGATGGAGCCTTTTGTTGAATTTGATTAAGGCTGCCGAGCCCCTTGTTCCAAAAATTGCGACCCACTGTTGAAATGAGAAAAAATATTTTCAAACTCAAGAAAAAATGAAAATGACACTTTTTGATTTTTTTTCGAAAGAGCGTTTGTGAATTTGATTTAGGCTGGCGAGCCCCTTTTTCCAAAAATTGCGATCCACTAGTTGAAATAAGAAAAAATTATTTTCAAACTCAAGAAAAAATAAAAATGACTCTTTGATTTTTTTCGAAAGAGCGTTTGTGAATTTGATTTGGGCTGGCGAGCCCCTTGTTCCAAAAATTGCGACCCACTTGTTGAAATGAGAAAAAATATTTTCAAACTCAAGAATAAATGAAAATGACGTTTCATGATTTTTTTTTCGAAAGAGCCGTTTGTTGAATTTGATTAAGGCTGGCGAGCCCCTTGTTCCAAAAATTGCGATCCACTAGTTGAAATGAGAAAAAATATTTTCAAATTCAAGAATGACTGAAAATTAAATTTCATGATTTTTTTTTGATGGAGCCGTTTGTTGAATTTGATTCAGGCTGGCGAGCCCCTTGTTCCAAAAATTGCGATACACTAGTTGAAATGAGAAAAAATATTTTCAATCTCAAGAATAAATGAAAATGACACTTTTTGATTTTTTTTCGAAAGAGCGTTTGTGAATTTGATTTAGGCTGGCGAGCCCTTTATTCCAAAAATTGCGATCCACTAGTTGAAATGAGAAAAAATATTTTCAAACTCAAGAATGACGTTTCATGATTTTTTTTTCGAAAGAGCCGTTTGTTGAATTTGATTCAGGCTGGCGAGCCCCTTGTTCCAAAAATTGCGACCCACTTGTTGAAATGAGAAAAAATATTTTCAAACTCAAGAATAAATGAAAATGACGTTTCATGATTTTTTTTTCGAAAGAGCCGTTTGTTGAATTTGATTAAGGCTGGCGAGCCCCTTGTTCCAAAAATTGCGATCCACTAGTTGAAATGAGAAAAAATATTTTCAAATTCAAGAATGACTGAAAATTAAATTTCATGATTTTTTTTTTAATGGAGCCGTTTGTTGAATTTGATTCAGGCTGGCGAGCCCCTTGTTCCAAAAATTGCGATACACTAGTTGAAATGAGAAAAAATATTTTCAATCTCAAGAATAAATGAAAATGACACTTTTTGATTTTTTTTCGAAAGAGCGTTTGTGAATTTGATTTAGGCTTACGAGCCCTTTATTCCAAAAATTGCGATCCACTAGTTGAAATGAGAAAAAATATTTTCAAACTCAAGAATGACGTTTCATGATTTTTTTTTCGAAAGAGCCGTTTGTTGAATTTGATTCAGGCTGGCGAGCCCCTTGTTCCAAAAATTGCGATCCACTAGTTGAAATGAGAAAAAATATTTTCAAACTCAAGAATGACTGAAAATTAAATTTCATGACTTTTTTCGATGGAGCCGTTTAATGAATTTAATTCAAGCTGGCGAGCCCTTTGTTCGAAAAATTGCGACCCACTAGTTGAAATGAGAAAAAATATTTTCAAACTCAAGAATAAATGAAAATGACGTTTCATGATTTTTTTTTCGAAAGAGCCGTTTGTTGAATTTGATTCAAGCTGGCGAGCCCTTTGTTCGAAAAATTGCGACCCACTAGTTGAAATGAGAAAAAATATTTTTAAACTCAAGAATAAATGAAAATGACGTTTCATGACTTTTTTCGATGGAGCCGTTTGTTGAATTTGATTAAGGCTGGCGAGCCCCTTGTTCCAAAAATTGCGACCCACTAGTTGAAATGAGAAAAAATATTTTCAAACTCTAGAAAAATGAAAATGACACTTTGATTTTTTTTCGAAAGAGCGTTTGTTGAAATTGATTCAAGCTGGCGAGCCCCTTGTTCCAAAAATTGCGATCCACTAGTTGAAATAAGAAAAAATATTTTCAAACTCAAGAATGACTGAAAATTAAATTTCATGACTTTTTTCGATGGAGCCGTTTGTTGAATTTGATAAAGGCTGGCGAGCCCCTTGTTCCAAAAATTGCGGTCCACTAGTTGAAATAAGAAAAAATATTTTCAAACTCAAGAATGACTGAAAATAAAATTTCATGACTTTTTTCGATGGAGCCGTTTGTTGAATTTGATTTAAGCTGGCGAGCCCTTTGTTCGAAAAATTGCGACCCACTAGTTGAAATGAGAAAAAATATTTTCAAACTCAAGAATAAATGAAAATGACGTTTCATGATTTTTTTTTCGAAAGAGCCGTTTGTTGAATTTGATTCAAGCTGGCGAGCCCTTTGTTCGAAAAATTGCGACCCACTAGTTGAAATGAGAAAAAATATTTTCAAACTCAAGAATAAATGAAAATGACGTTTCATGACTTTTTTCGATGGAGCCGTTTGTTGAATTTGATTAAGGCTGGCGACCCCATTGTTCCAAAAATTGCGACCCACTAGTTGAAATGAGAAAAAATATTTTCAAACTCTAGAAAAATGAAAATGACACTTTGATTTTTTTTCGAAAGAGCGTTTGTTGAAATTGATTCAAGCTGGCGAGCCCTTTGTTCGAAAAATTGCGACCCACTAGTTGAAATGAGAAAAAATATTTTCAAACTCAAGAATAAATGAAAATGACGTTTCATGATTTTTTTTTCGAAAGAGCCGTTTGTTGAATTTGATTCAAGCTGGCGAGCCCTTTGTTCGAAAAATTGCGACCCACTAGTTGAAATGAGAAAAAATATTTTCAAACTCAAGAATAAATGAAAATGACGTTTCATGATTTTTTTTTCGAAAGAGCCGTTTGTTGAATTTGATTAAGGCTGGCGAGCCCCTTGTTCCAAAAATTGCGATCCACTAGTTGAAATGAGAAAAAATATTTTCAAACTCAAGAATGACTGAAAAGTAAATTTCATGACTTTTTTCGATGGAGCCGTTTGTTGAATTTGATAAAGGCTGGCGAGCCCCTTGTTCCAAAAATTGTTATCCACTAGTTGAAATGAGAAAAAATATTTTCAAATTCAAGAATGACTGAAAATTAAATTTCATGATTTTTTTTTGATGGAGCCGTTTGTTGAAATTGATTCAAGCTGGAGAGCCCTTTGTTCGAAAAATTGCGACCCACTAGTTGAAATGAGAAAAAATATTTTCAAACTCAAGAATGACGTTTCATGATTTTTTTTTCGAAAGAGCCGTTTGTTGAATTTGATAAAGGCTGGCGAGCCCCTTGTTCCAAAAATTGCGGTCCACTAGTTGAAATAAGAAAAAATATTTTCAAACTCAAGAATAAATGAAAATGACGTTTCATGATTTTTTTTTCGAAAGAGCCGTTTAATGAATTTGATTAAGGCTGGCGAGCCTCTTGTTCAAAAATTGCGATCCACTAGTTGAAATGAGAAAAAATATTTTCAAACTCAAGAATGACTGAAAATTAAATTTCATGACTTTTTTCGATGGAGCCGTTTAATGAATTTAATTCAAGCTGGCGAGCCCTTTGTTCGAAAAATTGCGACCCACTAGTTGAAATGAGAAAAAATATTTTCAAACTCAAGAATAAATGAAAATGACGTTTCATGATTTTTTTTTCGAAAGAGCCGTTTGTTGAATTTGATTCAAGCTGGCGAGCCCTTTGTTCGAAAAATTGCGACCCACTAGTTGAAATGAGAAAAAATATTTTTAAACTCAAGAATAAATGAAAATGACGTTTCATGACTTTTTTCGATGGAGCCGTTTGTTGAATTTGATTAAGGCTGGCGAGCCCCTTGTTCCAAAAATTGCGACCCACTAGTTGAAATGAGAAAAAATATTTTCAAACTCTAGAAAAATGAAAATGACACTTTGATTTTTTTTCGAAAGAGCGTTTGTTGAAATTGATTCAAGCTGGCGAGCCCCTTGTTCCAAAAATTGCGATCCACTAGTTGAAATAAGAAAAAATATTTTCAAACTCAAGAATGACTGAAAATTAAATTTCATGACTTTTTTCGATGGAGCCGTTTGTTGAATTTGATAAAGGCTGGCGAGCCCCTTGTTCCAAAAATTGCGGTCCACTAGTTGAAATAAGAAAAAATATTTTCAAACTCAAGAATGACTGAAAATAAAATTTCATGACTTTTTTCGATGGAGCCGTTTGTTGAATTTGATTTAAGCTGGCGAGCCCTTTGTTCGAAAAATTGCGACCCACTAGTTGAAATGAGAAAAAATATTTTCAAACTCAAGAATAAATGAAAATGACGTTTCATGATTTTTTTTTCGAAAGAGCCGTTTGTTGAATTTGATTCAAGCTGGCGAGCCCTTTGTTCGAAAAATTGCGACCCACTAGTTGAAATGAGAAAAAATATTTTCAAACTCAAGAATAAATGAAAATGACGTTTCATGACTTTTTTCGATGGAGCCGTTTGTTGAATTTGATTAAGGCTGGCGACCCCATTGTTCCAAAAATTGCGACCCACTAGTTGAAATGAGAAAAAATATTTTCAAACTCTAGAAAAATGAAAATGACACTTTGATTTTTTTTCGAAAGAGCGTTTGTTGAAATTGATTCAAGCTGGCGAGCCCTTTGTTCGAAAAATTGCGACCCACTAGTTGAAATGAGAAAAAATATTTTCAAACTCAAGAATAAATGAAAATGACGTTTCATGATTTTTTTTTCGAAAGAGCCGTTTGTTGAATTTGATTCAAGCTGGCGAGCCCTTTGTTCGAAAAATTGCGACCCACTAGTTGAAATGAGAAAAAATATTTTCAAACTCAAGAATAAATGAAAATGACGTTTCATGATTTTTTTTTCGAAAGAGCCGTTTGTTGAATTTGATTAAGGCTGGCGAGCCCCTTGTTCCAAAAATTGCGATCCACTAGTTGAAATGAGAAAAAATATTTTCAAACTCAAGAATGACTGAAAAGTAAATTTCATGACTTTTTTCGATGGAGCCGTTTGTTGAATTTGATAAAGGCTGGCGAGCCCCTTGTTCCAAAAATTGTTATCCACTAGTTGAAATGAGAAAAAATATTTTCAAATTCAAGAATGACTGAAAATTAAATTTCATGATTTTTTTTTGATGGAGCCGTTTGTTGAAATTGATTCAAGCTGGAGAGCCCTTTGTTCGAAAAATTGCGACCCACTAGTTGAAATGAGAAAAAATATTTTCAAACTCAAGAATGACGTTTCATGATTTTTTTTTCGAAAGAGCCGTTTGTTGAATTTGATTCAGGCTGGCGAGCCCCTTGTTCCAAAAATTGCGATCCACTAGTTGAAATGAGAAAAAATATTTTCAAACTCAAGAATAAATGAAAATGACGTTTCATGATTTTTTTTTTCGAAAGAGCCGTTTGTTGAATTTGATTCAGGCTGGCGAGCCCCTTGTTCCAAAAATTGCGATCCACTAGTTGAAATGAGAAAAAATATTTTCAAACTCAAGAATGACTGAAAATTAAATTTCATGACTTTTTTCGATGGAGCCTTTTGTTGAATTTGATTAAGGCTGCCGAGCCCCTTGTTCCAAAAATTGCGACCCACTGTTGAAATGAGAAAAAATATTTTCAAACTCAAGAAAAAATGAAAATGACACTTTTTGATTTTTTTTCGAAAGAGCGTTTGTGAATTTGATTTAGGCTGGCGAGCCCCTTTTTCCAAAAATTGCGATCCACTAGTTGAAATAAGAAAAAATTATTTTCAAACTCAAGAAAAAATAAAAATGACTCTTTGATTTTTTTCGAAAGAGCGTTTGTGAATTTGATTTGGGCTGGCGAGCCCCTTGTTCCAAAAATTGCGACCCACTTGTTGAAATGAGAAAAAATATTTTCAAACTCAAGAATAAATGAAAATGACGTTTCATGATTTTTTTTTCGAAAGAGCCGTTTGTTGAATTTGATTAAGGCTGGCGAGCCCCTTGTTCCAAAAATTGCGATCCACTAGTTGAAATGAGAAAAAATATTTTCAAATTCAAGAATGACTGAAAATTAAATTTCATGATTTTTTTTTGATGGAGCCGTTTGTTGAATTTGATTCAGGCTGGCGAGCCCCTTGTTCCAAAAATTGCGATACACTAGTTGAAATGAGAAAAAATATTTTCAATCTCAAGAATAAATGAAAATGACACTTTTTGATTTTTTTTCGAAAGAGCGTTTGTGAATTTGATTTAGGCTGGCGAGCCCTTTATTCCAAAAATTGCGATCCACTAGTTGAAATGAGAAAAAATATTTTCAAACTCAAGAATGACGTTTCATGATTTTTTTTTCGAAAGAGCCGTTTGTTGAATTTGATTCAGGCTGGCGAGCCCCTTGTTCCAAAAATTGCGACCCACTTGTTGAAATGAGAAAAAATATTTTCAAACTCAAGAATAAATGAAAATGACGTTTCATGATTTTTTTTTCGAAAGAGCCGTTTGTTGAATTTGATTAAGGCTGGCGAGCCCCTTGTTCCAAAAATTGCGATCCACTAGTTGAAATGAGAAAAAATATTTTCAAATTCAAGAATGACTGAAAATTAAATTTCATGATTTTTTTTTTAATGGAGCCGTTTGTTGAATTTGATTCAGGCTGGCGAGCCCCTTGTTCCAAAAATTGCGATACACTAGTTGAAATGAGAAAAAATATTTTCAATCTCAAGAATAAATGAAAATGACACTTTTTGATTTTTTTTCGAAAGAGCGTTTGTGAATTTGATTTAGGCTTACGAGCCCTTTATTCCAAAAATTGCGATCCACTAGTTGAAATGAGAAAAAATATTTTCAAACTCAAGAATGACGTTTCATGATTTTTTTTTCGAAAGAGCCGTTTGTTGAATTTGATTCAGGCTGGCGAGCCCCTTGTTCCAAAAATTGCGATCCACTAGTTGAAATGAGAAAAAATATTTTCAAATTCAAGAATAAATGAAAATGACGTTTCATGATTTTTTTTTTCGAAAGAGCCGTTTGTTGAATTTGATTAAGGCTGGCGAGCCCCTTGTTCCAAAAATTGCGAACCACTAGTTGAAATAAGAAAAAAATATTTTCAAACTCAAGAAAAAATGAAAATGACACTTTGATTTTTTTCGAAAGAGCGTTTGTGAATTTGATTTGGGCTGGCGAGCCCCTTGTTCCAAAAATTGCGACCCACTTGTTGAAATGAGAAAAAATATTTTCAAACTCAAGAATAAATGAAAATGACGTTTCATGATTTTTTTTTCGAAAGAGCCGTTTGTTGAATTTGATTAAGGCTGGCGAGCCCCTTGTTCCAAAAATTGCGATCCACTAGTTGAAATGAGAAAAAATTATTTTCAAACTCAAGAAAAAATGAAAATGACACTTTGATTTTTTTTCGAAAGAGCGTTTGTGAATTTGATTTGGGCTGGCGACCCCCTTGTTCCAAAAATTGCGACCCACTTGTTGAAATAAGAAAAAATATTTTCAAACTCAAGAATAAATGAAAATGACGTTTCATGATTTTTTTTTCGAAAGAGCCGTTTGTTGAATTTGATTAAGGCTGGCGAGCCCTTTGTTCCAAAAATTGTTATCCACTAGTTGAAATGAGAAAAAATATTTTCAAATTCAAGAATGACTGAAAATAAATTTCATGATTTTTTTTTGATGGAGCCGTTTGTTGAAATTGATTCAAGCTGGAGAGCCCTTTGTTAGAAAAATTGCGACCCACTAGTTGAAATGAGAAAAAATATTTTCAAACTCAAGAATGACGTTTCATGATTTTTTTTTCGAAAGAGCCGTTTGTTGAATTTGATTCAGGCTGGCGAGCCCCTTGTTCCAAAAATTGCGATCCACTAGTTGAAATGAGAAAAAATATTTTTAAACTCAAGAATGACTGAAAATTAAATTTCATGACTTTTTTCGATGGAGCCTTTTGTTGAATTTGATTAAGGCTGCCGAGCCCCTTGTTCCAAAAATTGCGACCCACTAGTTAAAATGAGAAAAAATATTTTCAAACTCAAGAAAAAATGAAAATGACACTTTTTGATTTTTTTCGAAAGAGCGTTTGTGAATTTGATTTAGGCTGGCGAGCCCCTTTTTCCAAAAATTGCGATCCACTAGTTGAAATAAGAAAAAATTATTTTCAAACTCAAGAAAAAATGAAAATGACACTTTGATTTTTTTTCGAAAGAGCGTTTGTGAATTTGATTTGGGCTGGCGACCCCCTTGTTCCAAAAATTGCGACCCACTTGTTGAAATAAGAAAAAATATTTTCAAACTCAAGAATAAATGAAAATGACGTTTCATGATTTTTTTTTCGAAAGAGCCGTTTGTTGAATTTGATTAAGGCTGGCGAGCCCCTTGTTCCAAAAATTGCGAACCACTAGTTGAAATGAGTAAAATTATTTTCAAACTCAAGAATGACTGAAAATAAAATTTCATGACTTTTTTCGATGGAGCCGTTTGTTAAATTTAATTAGGGCTGGCGAGCCCCTTGTTCCAAAAATTGCGATCCACTAGTTGAAATGAGAAAAAATATTTTCAAACTCAAGCATGACTGAAAATTAAATTTCATGACTTTTTTCGATGGAGCCGTTTGTTGAATTTGATAAAGGCTGGCGAGCCCCTTGTTCCAAAAATTGCGGTTTACTAGTTGAAATAAGAAAAAATATTTTCATACTCAAGAATAAATGAAAATGACGTTTAATGTTTTTTTTTTCGAAAGAGCCGTTTGTTGAAATTGATTCAAGCTGGAGAGCCCTTTGTTCGAAAAATTGCGACCCACTAGTTGAAATAAGAAAAAATATTTTCATACTCAAGAATAAATGAAAATGACGTTTAATGTTTTTTTTTTTCGAAAGAGCCGTTTGTTGAAATTGATTCAAGCTGGAGAGCCCTTTGTTCGAAAAATTGCGACCCACTAGTTGAAATGAGAAAAAATATTTTCAAATTCAAGAATGACTGAAAATTAAATTTCATGATTTTTTTTTGATGGAGCCGTTTGTTGAAATTGATTCAAGCTGGAGAGCCCTTTGTTCGAAAAATTGCGAACCACTAGTTTAAATGAGAAAAAATATTTTCAAACTCAAGACAGACGTTTTATGATTTTTTTTTTCGAAAGAGCCGTTTGTTGAATTTGATTCAGGCTGGCGAGCCCCTTGTTCCAAAAATTGCGATACACTTGTTGAAATGAGAAAAAATATTTTCAATCTCAAGAATAAATGAAAATGACGTTTCATGATTTTTTTTTTCGAAAGAGCCGTTTGTTGAATTTGATTAAGGCTGGCGAGCCCCTTGTTCCAAAAATTGCGAACCACTAGTTGAAATGAGTAAAATTATTTTCAAACTCAAGAATGACTGAAAATAAAATTTCATGACTATTTTCGATGGAGCCGTTTGTTGAATTTAATTAGGGCTGGCGAGCCCCTTCTTCCAAAAATTGCGATCCACTAGTTGAAATGAGAAAAAATATTTTCAAACTCAAGAATGACTGAAAATTAAATTTCATGACTTTTTTCGATTGAGCCGTTTGTTGAATTTGATTAAGGCTGCCGAGCCCCTTGTTCCAAAAATTGCGACCCACTAGTTGAAATGAGAAAAAATATTTTCAAACTCAAGAAAAAATGAAAATGACACTTTTTGATTTTTTTTCGAAAGAGCGTTTGTGAATTTGATTTAGGCTGGCGAGCCCCTTTTTCCAAAAATTGCGATCCACTAGTTGAAATAAGAAAAAATTATTTTCAAACTCAAGAAAAAATGAAAATGACACATTGATTTTTTTTCGAAAGAGCGTTTGTGAATTTGATTTGGGCTGGCGACCCCCTTGTTCCAAAAATTGCGACCCACTTGTTGAAATAAGAAAAAATATTTTCAAACTCAAGAATAAATGAAAATGACGTTTCATGAATTTTTTTTCGAAAGAGCCGTTTGTTGAATTTGATTAAGGCTGGCGAGCCCTTTGTTCCAAAAATTGTTATCCACTAGTTGAAATGAGAAAAAATATTTTCAAATTCAAGAATGACTGAAAATAAATTTCATGATTTTTTTTTGATGGAGCCGTTTGTTGAAATTGATTCAAGCTGGAGAGCCCTTTGTTCGAAAAATTGCGACCCACTAGTTGAAATGAGAAAAAATATTTTCAAACTCAAGAATGACGTTTCATGATTTTTTTTTCGAAAGAGCCGTTTGTTGAATTTGATTCAGGCTGGCGAGCCCCTTGTTCCAAAAATTGCGATCCACTAGTTGAAATGAGAAAAAATATTTTCAAATTCAAGAATGAGTGGAAATTAAATTTCATGATTTTTTTTGATGGAGCTGTTTGTTGAAATTGATTCAAGCTGGAGAGCCCTTTGTTCGAAAAATTGCGACGCACTTGTTGAAATGAGAAAAAATATTTTCAAACTCAAGAATGACTGAAAATTAAATTTTATGACTTTTTTCGATGGAGCCGTTTGTTGAATTTGATAAAGGCTGGCGAGCCCCTTGTTCCAAAAATTGCGACCCACTAGTTGAAATGAGAAAAAATATTTTCAAATTTAAGAATAAATGAAAATGACGTTTCATGATTTTTTTTTCGAAAGAGCCGTTTGTTGAATTTGATTCAGGCTGGCGAGCCCCTTGTTCCAAAAATTGCGACCTACTTGTTGAAATGAGAAAAAATATTTTCAAATTCAAGAATAAATGAAAATGACGTTTCATGATTTTTTTTTCGAAAGAGAGTTTGTGAATTTGATTTAGGCTGGCGAGCCCCTTGTTCCAAAAATTGCGACCCACTTGTTGAAATGAGAAAAAATATTTTCAAACTCAAGAATAAATGAAAATGACGTTTCATGATTTTTTTTTCGAAAGAGCCGTTTGTTGAATTTGATTAAGGCTGGCGAGCCCTTTGTTCCAAAAATTGCGATCCACTAGTTGAAATGAGAAAAAATATTTTCAAACTCAAGAATGACGTTTCATGATTTTTTTTTCGAAAGAGCCGTTTGTTGAATTTGATTCAGGCTGGCGAGCCCCTTGTTCCAAAAATTGCGATCCACTAGTTGAAATGAGAAAAAATATTTTCAAACTCAAGAATGACTGAAAATTAAATTTCATGACTTTTTTCGATGGAGCCTTTTGTTGAATTTGATTAAGGCTGCCGAGCCCCTTGTTCCAAAAATTGCGACCCACTAGTTGAAATGAGAAAAAATATTTTCAAACTCAAGAAAAAATGAAAATGACACTTTTTGATTTTTTTTCGAAAGAGCGTTTGTGAATTTGATTTAGGCTGGCGAGCCCCTTTTTCCAAAAATTGCGATCCACTAGTTGAAATAAGAAAAAAATATTTTCAAACTCAAGAAAAAATGAAAATGACACTTTGATTTTTTTTCGAAAGAGCGTTTGTGAATTTGATTTGGGCTGGCGAGCCCCTTGTTCCAAAAATTGCGAACCACTTGTTGAAATGAGAAAAAATATTTTCAAACTCAAGAATAAATGAAAATGACGTTTCATGATTTTTTTTTTCGAAAGAGCCGTTTGTTGAATTTGATTAAGGCTGGCGAGCCCCTTGTTCCAAAAATTGCGACCCACTAGTTGAAATGAGAAAAAATATTTTCAAACTCAAGAATGACTGAAAATTTAATTTCATGACTTTTTTCGATGGAGCCGTTTGTTGAATTTGATTAGGGCTGGCGAGCCCCTTGTTCCAAAAATTGCGACCCACTAGTTGAAATGAGAAAAAATATTTTCAAACTCAAGAATGACTGAAAATAAAATTTCATGACTTTTTTCGATGGAACCGTTTGTTGAATTTGATTCAAGCTGGCGAGCCCCTTGTTCCAAAAATTGCGAACCACTAGTTGAAATGAGAAAAATTATTTTCAAACTCAAGAATAAATGAAAATGACGTTTCATGATTTTTTTTTCGAAAGAGCCGTTTGTTGAATTTGATTCAAGCTGGCGAGCCCTTTATTCGAAAAATTGCGACCCACTAGTTGAAATGAGAAAAAATATTTTCAAACTCAAGAATAAATGAAAATGACGTTTCATGATTTTTTTTTCGAAAGAGCCGTTTGTTGAATTTGATTAAGGCTGGCGAGCCCCTTGTTCCAAAAATTGCGATCCACTAGTTGAAATGAGAAAAAATATTTTCAAACTCAAGAATGACTGAAAAGTAAATTTCATGACTTTTTTCGATGGAGCCGTTTGTTGAATTTGATAAAGGCTGGCGAGCCCCTTGTTCCAAAAATTGTTATCCACTAGTTGAAATGAGAAAAAATATTTTCAAATTCAAGAATGACTGAAAATTAAATTTCATGATTTTTTTTTGATGGAGCCGTTTGTTGAAATTGATTCAAGCTGGAGAGCCCTTTATTCGAAAAATTGCGACCCACTAGTTGAAATGAGAAAAAATATTTTCAAACTCAAGAATGACGTTTCATGATTTTTTTTTCGAAAGAGCCGTTTGTTGAATTTGATTCAGGCTGGCGAGCCCCTTGTTCCAAAAATTGCGATCCACTAGTTGAAATGAGAAAAAATATTTTCAAACTCAAGAATAAATGAAAATGACGTTTCATGATTTTTTTTTCGAAAGAGCCGTTTGTTGAATTTGATTCAGGCTGGCGAGCCCCTTGTTCCAAAAATTGCGATCCACTAGTTGAAATGAGAAAAAATATTTTCAAACTCAAGAATGACTGAAAATTAAATTTCATGACTTTTTTCGATGGAGCCGTTTGTTGAATTTGATTCAAGCTGGCGAGCCCTTTGTTCGAAAAATTGCGAAACACTAGTTGAAATGAGAAAAAATATTTTCAAACTCAAGAATAAATGAAAATGACGTTTCATGATTTTTTTTTCGAAAGAGCCGTTTGTTGAATTTGATTCAAGCTGGCGAGCCCTTTATTCGAAAAATTGCGACCCACTAGTTGAAATGAGAAAAAATATTTTCAAACTCAAGAATGACTGAAAATTAAATTTCATGACTTTTTTCGATGGAACCGTTTGTTGAATTTGATTCAAGCTGGCGAGCCCCTTGTTCCAAAAATTGCGAACCACTAGTTGAAATGAGAAAAAATATTTTCAAACTCAAGAATGACTGAAAATTAAATTTCATGACTTTTTTCGATGGAGCCGTTTGTTGAATTTGATAAAGGCTGGCGAGCCCCTTGTTCCAAAAATTGCGGTCCACTAGTTGAAATAAGAAAAAATATTTTCATACTCAAGAATAAATGAAAATGACGTTTCATGATTTTTTTTTCGAAAGAGCCGTTTGTTGAATTTGATTAAGGCTGGCGAACCCCTTGTTCCAAAAATTACGATCCACTAGTTGAAATGAGAAAAAATATTTTCAAACTCAAGAATGACTGAAAATAAAATTTCATGACTTTTTTCGATGGAGCCGTTTGTTGAATTTGATTAGGGCTCGCGAGCCCCTTGTTCCAAAAATTGCGAACCACTAGTTGAAATGAGAAAAATTATTTTCAAACTCAAGAATGACTGAAAATTAAATTTCATGACTTTTTTCGATGGAGCCGTTTGTTGAATTTGATTAAGGCTGGCGAGCCCCTTGTTCCAAAAATTGCGACCCACTAGTTGAAATGAGAAAAAATATTTTCAAATTCAAGAAAATGACGTTTCATGATTTTTTTTTCGAAAGAGCCGTTTGTTGAATTTGATTTAAGCTGCGAAAAATTGCGAACCACTTGTTGAAATGAAGAAAAATATTTTCAAATTCAAGAATGACTGAAAATTTAATTTCATGATTTTTTTTGATGGATTTTTCTGTTCTGCTACTACTGCAAATATTTAATAATTAACGAAATTTCTGCTTTTACGAAAAATGGTTGTTGGCAAACTTAAAGCTTATTCCAAAAATTCAATAATTTAAGAAATATCTGCTACTACGAAAAATGGTTAACTATAAAAATAAAATAAATTAAAATAAAATAAAATAAAATAAAATAAAATAAAATAAAATTAAATTAAATAAAATAAAATAAAATAAAATAAAATAAAATAAAATAAAATAAAATAAAATAAAATAAAATAAAATAAAATAAAATAACATAAAATTAAATTAAATACTATGCAACAAAAATCTCACGTTGCTGGGCAACGGGCTTACAGCTAGTATAGGTTTATTGTTACAAGTTGTCATAGATAATTTAACATAGTACTCTATGCTCATTATGTTGTGTATACGTAACAAAAGCATGATTGCTCTTCGTCACTGGCACTCATTCAGTGAATGAGTAACAGAGTCTTTTTTTCTCTTCGTTTTCTTTGACGACAATACATCACCATAGTTGACGCTGCTTACAATGATTTTTAAAAAAGTTATCTTCATGACCCTGGCATAGTTGTCTGATATATCCAACACATCAGAAGTTTTATGTGCCCTCGACCAGTTGGATTGTCCCCTTTTTTCGAAAAATAATACTCTCTGGGTTGAACAGCCCCCAAGCTGATCGGTTCAAACAGCTTTGACTTTCTTACCTTTCGTTTGTGGTCTCACAATCACCAATTTCAACCGTAAAATCATCTTTATTTCTTACATTTCCCCTCTCTCTGTGAACGGATAACCCTTGTGTGTCGTTCCCTTTTATCTTCACACACTGGTGTCTTTCCACCTCTTTCCTCTCTTAGACATCACTCTCATACCAACACCGGTTCTTCTATCACAGTAGATGTTTAAGATACCACAATCAACCTTGAGATAATAATTATTGTCACCTTGACATTTGTGTTATCTCTTTTCTTGTTTTTTCTCACACACCCTGGGTGTCTTCCGTCCCCTTCTTTTCTTGGAAATCACTCTCATAATGGCACTAGTTCCTTTATGACGGTAGATGCCTAAGATACCACAACCGCCCTCAGGATAACCATTATTGTTGCTTTGACATTTGAATATCTCCTCTTTACCTTTTGGCTATCGTAATCACTCCACTTATAATAGAAAAAGGACATAACTAGAGTTCTAAACCCTTTTCTTCCCTACCCCTCTCGTATGTTATTCCTTCCAGTTTGAATGGAAACATTCTTTAGGTCACTACAACATCAACACGATTATATTATATAAACAGCTGTGTTTTGTGTATGAACAAAGCCCTAGTGGTATTATAAAGAAAATTTTATTATTAAATTTCACCATCAGATACTTTTATTTTTGGAAGTATATTATCTTAGTGTAAATAAAGTGTATTTAATAAAAACACAATAATCCTTTGTACTTCATTCCACTTTATTTAATATGTCAGAACCGGTTTCGCTCATTGCGAGCATTGTCAACTGATAAGAAATATAATTTAACAATGCTATTTATAAAGAAATTACCAATTACATTAAAGTGATTCTAAAATAACACAAAATTAAAATGTTCAACACATCTAACATATAGTTAAAAAGTCATCCCAGATTAATAAATTCAGAATGGCGATTGAAAGTAATTACAAACATAATTAAAATTTGGGAAATTTTTGACAATATATGTTAGATGTGTTGAAAATTTTAATTTTGTGTTATTTTAGAATCACTTTAATGTAATTGGCAATTTCTTTTCAATGCCAATTGTTGTGTATAACTTTTCAATTTTGTATAAATAGCATTGTTAAATTATATTTCTTATCAGTTGACAATGCTCGCAATGAGCGAAACCGGTCCTGACATATTAAATAAAGTGGAATGAAGTACAAAGGATTGTTGTGTTTTTATTAATATAATGCCTTTCCACCAAGTATTGACAGTGAACACCCTAAAAGTATATTTCATTCCTTAGAGAAATATTTTATAATGTATATATAACTTATTTTTATTATTTGAACAGAAATATGTAATAAATAAATGTTTTCGAATGTTTGAATAAATATACTCTGTTCGTAGTTACTAGAGATTGCTTCACTGAATGAGACTTTGGTTTTATTTGTAAATTATCAATAGCCCCAATTTAGTTAATTTTCTGATCAATTAATCCAAACGATAATAGACAAAGGAATCTTTTCCCTTCCACATTTTATCCAAGGAGGTCGAGTTGTGACAATATACAAAGTTTATATACAGTCAATTTTGGTGACGGAAGAAATTTTATATAATCGAAATAAAATAAAATGTGGGTTTTCACAGTACTCACAAATAAAGACATACTAAATACCGGTGTTTTTTTTTATTTCAGAAAATATTTTATTTACTTTAAAAACAAATAGATTTGTAAAAATACATACTTTGTAATACACTGGAAACTTTTGTTGGAACATTTCTTTGACGGTTGTGTAAAGTGCGATAAAGTTTTTTTGTCGAATGGTAAAAAATTTCAACTGAGAAATAAAAATATTGATAACATTCTTATGACGTGAAACAGAAAATAATTCTAGATTCACTTTTGCTGAGTTTTCTTTTTTACTTGTTTTACTAACAAAACATAAAATATTTATCGCCCGTTGTGGTCTAGTTGGTTAGAGCTTGCTCTACCGATCAGGTGGGTCTGGGTTTGATTTCCGGTAAGGTAAATGTCATGCTAAGATTTTTCAATTGAAAATTTGAAACCTAAGACATGGGTATGTATAATTTCAATTTACCTCGATTGACTTACAATACAAAAATTCTCATCGAGTTTTTCTCGTATGTTCTTTAAAATTTAAAATATTTTTAAAATTTTTTAAAAATATATACATATAATAATAATCCATGCCTTTGAACAGAAATTCATAAATCGATTGAAAAATCAATTTATAAAACTGCCCGTACTGGGATTCGAACCCGTGCCCTCCGTAACGGTAGCCAACGATGTTGACCACTCGACCACACAGGCGTCATATGGTATGTGACGTCTTGAATTCCCCACTTCCACCCATCCTATCCTATGAACGGGGCGTATCGAGAGCGATTAGCTAACCACTAGTCCTGTCCTAGCCCTTTCTTTCTATTTCTACTCTCTTTGGAAAAATAGAGGTAGACCAACTAAGTAACAAGCAGTTTCTCGAAGAAAAGTTTCTGTTGAGATAAACTCCATTAGGAGTCCATATGCTCCATATTGGGAGCGGAAATGGTAAAAAAAAAAATCTAAAAATATATAAATCGATTCATAGAAAGTCAACGAAATATGTGCGGAATAGTATAACGAACAGCTGGTATTTGTTTCTTATTAATGACGTTGAGTTATTTAAGTTTAAAATAATTAATTAATTCAGTTTAATAATTTTAAGAAAGTTCAAACCACGAATATTGCAAGTCAATAAATCTCTTTACAAAGCGGTGTATAATTAAAATGTATTCCTTTAATATTTCACTAACAAAGTGTGACATGTGTTTATAAGAGGAAAAATACAATTTATGTCAAACCAAATGCTTAAATCACTGGAATAACAAATATAATCAAAGACTGCTAAAAACAAATTGACTCAAAGATGGCGCTAGATCTAGGGCATCCAAATGTTCTATCTGGTTATTTTTTCATTGACTAACTGGGTAACCGGTTCGGTTCTGTATAATTTATATAAACTATTATAATAACGACTCAGAGATAAAATTTATATAAAAGAGTTTTTATTTATCATATAAAAAAAACATAACAGTATTTTTCCTCAATCTTAATACTTTTATATTTTATAAGAGTTTAAATATTGTTTAAAATTCTAGTGAAATTTGATTTTTCTTAAACATTATAAAGTGAAAGCTTGATTCAACGATTTTCAAGGGACCGTACGTCTACAAAGAATAGCAACGAACATCCAATTTGTTATTATTATTTATTTCACACATTTTTATTTTAATATATATATATTTTTATACTAAGTTGTGTAATTGCAGTTTGATATTTTCACTTTAGCAACGACCCCTAAACTTGCGTATTTTTCTAAATCAGCTCGTTTTTCTTCTAATGTTTTTTCTAAATTTCTAGTTTTTGTCGTGAAATGTACGTCATATAACTTTGGATTTTTGTTTAAAAAAATGTTCTTCTTCTTCTTCTTCTTTGGCCATGTTCGCTCCCTATGTGGAGCATATGGCCGCCACGCGGCACTTCCATGTTTCCCTGTCTCCCGCCAATAGCTTTGCTTCCTCCCATGACATGCCAGCATCCCTCAGTTCCACCGAGTACATCCTATGAATAGTACCCGACGGACGTCCAGGACGCCGGAATCCCACCGGTCGAAAGAAGAGGCAGGCAGGATTGAGGATTTCCGGAGGCATCCGCAGCACGTGACCCAGCCAGTTCCAACGTCTCTCCATAACCACTGCCGTGACGGGACGCTGTCTTGTACGCTCCCTTATCTCTGAATTCCTCTCAAAATCAAACCACCTCACCCCCATTATCCGACGCAAGCATCTGTTCTCGAAGCTCAGTATACGGTTTTTCTGAGTCTTCGTCAGGTGCCATGATTCGCAACCGTAAAACATTACCGGCAGAATGCAAGCGTTGAACAAGTGGCATTTGGTTTTAATCGAGTACAGCTGTGTGTCCCAGACAGTCCGCATTGAGTTGAATATGGCTCCAGCCATTCCTAGCCGAATGGCGAGCTCGTTTTTTGTACTACCGTCTTCGGAGATATGTACGCCGAGGTATCTGAAGCTGTCAACCCTCTCGATGATCTGTCCCGCGCTGGTAAGGGTCCTATCAGAGTCATGACAGGTTTGGTTACACATCACATTGGTCTTACTAGTATTAATTTTTAGACCAATGCGACCTGAGTTAGTTCCTAACCCATTAATAGTCTCCTGGATGCCCTCAATGGATTTATCGAATATGACAGCATCATCGGCATATTCAAGGTCACACAGCTACACCTCGATCAGGCGGAATTGACCTGCGAAAAAAATGTTATCAAAGATAAATCCACCATCACTTACCGTTTACGTATATTGAATAGATATCAAGCAATCAAAAAGCTTTTCTAGCATTGGACTTCCTTTACCAGTAGATTCCAGATTCACTTTGTCTCTAAATAGATTTTGCAAAATAGAAAATCTTTGCTGCTTCTTGCTTCTTAGATAAATATATATTTAAAATAAATACATCAAATATTATACTGAAACTAAAATCCGCTTGGTATTACTCGGTTTTCGTTTTTTTTAAGTACTGGTACCCGGGTACCTACCGGTTCTACCCGAGTAATAATCCCTAGTTGGATTTATCCAGAATATTATAAAATGTGAGTTCAATGTATGCCAGTAATTGGTAATTTGATCAGACGTTTGATCTATCAGTCTAGATAAATAATTTTGATTAACTTATCGCAAAATGAAAAATATCGTTTATCCTTACTTATTTATGTATTATTTGTTCAAAGACTGAGTTAAAGTCAATCAATGTCGCATTGTATAAAAATAATTATGTTTTCGTGAGCATTAAATATATCTGTAGCTTTCCTTTATTCATTCCAGAACTCTTTGCTCTAACGGATAAAATCGATTGTTTAATGTAGAGTATATTGTTAAAAATATAATTAAAAAAGGTCGATATCGAAAGTCTCTTCAAAAATTATTTTGTGATAAGCTTTCAGTTCGGTTACATTCATTCAAACATTGACACAATCAAGCAATGTAATCGTTTAAAAACAAAACTGAAAAAAGATTGTTTTAGAAACAAAATAATTTTTTAGAGTAACATTGAAACCGAGTATTATAAAATTTTAAAAAAAATAGCACCACGTACCTAATACCACGTAATATTTTTAAACTTAAGCAAAGTCAAGCCGGGTTTTAGTTAAAAAAAGTAATCCTATAGATTAACTATGCGATATGCAAATCCTTATGGGGATTGATTCATTTCAAAAGATACACCTGAACGAGACAACTAACTTTGGTAGACCAGAACTTTAGTCATTTGGAAAGTTCGATGAATTTTAGTAATATTATGTTACAACAAAGAAAGAGCTTTGCAATTTGAATACTACGTCTGAACAGAAATAAATTGAATAATCATATATCTATTCATATTTGAATGTATTTGTATAATTATTTGAGTAGTACACTTGTTGTAATGTCAATGGTTTTTATATTACGTTATAGAATAAAAATTCCAACAGTGTCTTATGTAATATTATAAAGTAGTATGGAGTGTTTTTTGTTTATTATATATTTTAGGGTGTTCACTTTCAATACTTGGTGTAAAAGCATTATATTAAGAAAAAAACAAAATATTATTTTGTACTTTATTTCACACTCTATTTATAAAAGCCAAGACCGTTTCGATTATAGAGAGCACTGTCAACTGGTAAGAAATATAATTTAGCAGTGCCATTTATACAAAAACAAATTGAAATGAAAAATTGTAAACATGAATTGACATTGAAAAGAATTTATAATTAAGATTCTATAATTACACAAAATTAAAATGTTTAACACTTCTAACATATAATTAAAAAAACATCAAAGATTAATATAGGTAAAATTGTGCCCAATGGTAATTACAAACCTATTAATAATTTCGAATTTTTTCGTGAAGTGATCTAAAATACATAATACACAATAAGTGGTATAAATAGCACTGTTAAACTATATTTCTTATCAGTTGACAGTGTTTATTAGATATTCTCAAAATGAATTTCGTTTTCTTTGCGACTAAATTTTAAAATTCAGTTGTGTTGTGACTGCCGTTAGTAAATATTTGGACTAGACATTTCAATATGAAAAAGAAAAATAAGGAACCAAAATTTACGATGTAAGAAATTTTACCGAGTGAACTGTAATATAATTCCATATATTTATATCGTCAACAAAAACCAGACAACACAATTTAGTGAAATTTAATTTTCTTGTTTATGCTTAACTGCTTGAAAATACAAATATTTACACTTTTACTTGACACGGCAGTCAGTTTAATTGTATTTATCAGGATAACAGAATGTTTGTTTGACTACTTTTTAACAAAATTAAACGTGGGTTGCGTAACTGACGTATATTAAAAAAAAGTTAATGTTTAAATTCCATAAAAAATACTTAATGACATTAAGTCAGCTGATTGAAATCCCGCCTTAATGACTTGACCAGAATGACAAAACGATACACTTAAATTGGTCCGTTTTGATAATAAAATCATAACTTAAAGTTGATTTCCACAAACACAGTTTCCACAAGCACAGTTTGATTTTTAAACTGAAATATATATATTGAATTGAAGGTATTAAAGTTCCCTTTCGGAATTATTAAAATATTGTACACTGGAAAAAACATGACTTTGTCTGACATGAGATGTCTTTGATACCGGACGTTTCACTTGTTCTTGTGGTTATTTAAAAAAATATATGACATCTGTCTTTTTTTATTTAATATATATATATTTTTGCTGATATTGTCTCCATTTAGGTATTTCCCTCAAGTCTTACCAACGTTAGAAACAGTGACAAAGAAATAAAAAACAACTTTTCTATGCAAGTCAAAAAATATGCAACACATCGAAAAGAAAACTAAACTTTACCTGTTCCGTGCTAAAGATTTTTTGTACTTGCATCCAACGTCACGGAAAACAACTCCCACGTGACAAAAGAAAATATAACAGCGCTACGCAGAAACACCTGAACATAAAAATGACTTTTCAGAAATATTGTTAGTCATTTTCCGTTGCCGTGAAAGATGCTCTTCTTCAAACGTACGGTAAATGAATTTTGATTCGTGCCGTTGAACCCAGAGGGCATATTTGGTCACATTTTGTCATTCATACAAGAGATTTTCAGAAAAGAAAATATAAATTTTTATTATAAAATATATATACAAAAAACAAAAATCGCGTCCTATGGCGCAGCGGTTAGCGTTGTGGGCACCCGTGCCGGACTTCACGGGTTCAAGTCTTTGTGCGGACAGCATTTTTTCGATCGATTTCTGTAAGAAGACATGTGTTTGCGACGTCTAAAAATTACCTCCCACCATTTCCGGTCCTTTTATAATTAGGTGTAGCGAGAGCGATAAGCTTACCACTAGTCCTGTTCTAGCCTTATCTTTCTATCCCTACTGCTTTCTTTGAATAAGGGAGGTTGAGCGACTAAGTAACAAAATGTTGTCGTAGGAGGCCACATGTTACTCATTGGGAGCGGGACACGGATACAAATATAAACATATAAAGCATTCTATTTTTACCCTACTTTGTTGTCTACTTTTTTTTTTTTTTAGATTTTGTGATACTTTCAATATTAATCACCTACTTCTACGAATCATGAACTATCTATACAATGTTAACTTAATGTAATTTCCCAACAGCATTTATTTTTGTACCCCCTTCAAAAGGAAGAGATAAGTGTAATAATATTTCATCAGTTGATGATGATTACCGGTTCTGATCTAAAATAAAAAAAATGTAGAATACTTATGTACGAATTTAATTTTTAATTTCTTAAAACAATACAGTATGTCTGTACTTCAGCTCAAGAAATTAAAACAGAAATATAAGCCTTACTCCGCAGACTGCCCAAGATATTTATTTAACCAAAAGCGATTTAATATGTGTAAAAAGTGTTCTCAAAAATATAACGTAATAATAATATTATAAACGATTTAATTTTCTTAAAATTAATTTGTTTTTAAATAAATTTGATATTGGAAACATACAGCTCTTTGCTCAATGTGAATTGGCTGATATAGCCCGGGTTGCAAATCGAGTTTGACAAGCCTGATATGGAATAACAAAGCAGAAGCTTTGTGTAATAGAAACGTGTAGACAGCGCAGCCGTTGTAAAGGGGATGAAACATTTCGGCAATGACCACATTGTGAGTACGGGTTTCCGGCAAGACGATTTTCTAGTCTATTTGCATAACTAAAATGGGAGAAAGCACGAGCCTACCAATTGGGATCAATTGACAACTTCGTCACTTGTTTGACTGGCACTCTTCTTTAACTGTTTGTCGGCAAACAATTCATACAAAAATAGGGTTTTTATTAGCATTTAAAATAAATCATGCATACGAAGTATAAATGTTTTTTTTTATTTATGTCCAATCCCAATGTGAACTATATGGCGTCGTAATGGAGGTATCTCAACATAGTTTTTTCAACAAGATCTGTGTGTTACTCAGTCGCTCAACTCCTCTTTTTCAAAGAGAATAATAGGGACTGAAGGATAAAACTAGGACAGGAATAGTTGTTGACTAATCGTTCTCACTACGTCCAGTTGTTAAAAGATCGCAATTGGTAAGAGAGAAATCACAAACAAATATGCTTTCGAACAGAAATCGATAAACTGATCGAAAAAACGCTGTTCGTACTAGGACTAGGTGAGGTCTGGCACGGAATCCCACAACGCTAACCACTGCACCATATTACCCGGCAAAAGACGTTAGGAGGTTGCAAAGTGACTGACAAAAAAACAGAGACTTGGAGTCACCGTTTGATAGTCATATAGTCCAAGTAAGGAGCAAATATGTTATGAAAACAATCATTTCTTAATTTGTCTTCTGAATTTTAAGCCATCATATTTTTATAAATGAATGCATTATACAATAAATGTAAAAATACAAATCACAATACAGATAAAAAACGCTTTTTCAAGGTATATTGTAACTTATTTTCTAGGCTTATTGTAATCAAATTTTAAGAGAATCATTAGATATAGCAAAACCTGTATTTTGGTCTACTCTTTTACACGTGATTGTAACGTAATCATTGCTTGACGGGAAATATGAACTATTGTTTGATTGTATGTAATTGCTGACAAAATATCCAACATACGAAATATTCAAAACAGGCACTTCCGACATTTCGTACATTGTCAAAATAACCGATAAAAATTGAATAAATCAAACTGTTTTGGTGACGATTCGTTATGGAATAAATTAGGGCACAGAAGTGGTTTTACCAAAGCACCATAAAATTAAGCGATTAAATATATACTGAACAGTTCAACATGCTGTTTCAGAAAGGGTTACTAACTAGAATAATGGTTTCCCATTTAATTACCTGCCATTTTGTTATAAAAGTTACAATATATTTAATTTACAAATATGTTGACATCACCCATTGCCATGCTATTGTCAAAGGAGTAGGGCATATATGTGCTGCGGATGCCTCAAAAAATCCTGAATTCAGCATGTCTCTTCTAACAACCGGATGGATTCCGCCGTTGTGGAAGGTCACTGATGACCATCTATACCAAGGGTGGTGAACTTATGGCACGCGTGCCCGAGGTGGCACGTTTGAAAATTTGGATGGCACGCTCACGATTTCCAAGTTTAATTTTTTTAAATTTTAATCAATATACATAAACATGCTTATACATTCATCTGTTACAGCACTAAAATAAGTAAAATGAGTAGATTTTTATGGTGGCATAGATAACTATTTCTGTAACCAGCTGTTAAAATGAATAATACTTGATTTAGATTTTTTTTCCATTATCCCAAAACGAGTTATTGAGAAATGTCTGGCAAATGAACTGGGCAATCGATTTATGAAATATCTAACTGCCGGCGTTAGCTTACTTTTCCGGTTTTACGATTCCAATTTGATAATTTTGTTTTTTATTTTGCTCATATTGTAATATTGATATATTATACAATACCGGTGTTGGTATATTTAACCGGGATTGAAATCTCTGACCCTATCTTATTTTATTTTTCTTCCTTTGCGTGTTATGAAAAAGGGAAGTCAAGCGACTAACAAAATCTAATTCGTATACAATGTCTACTTTTAAAATCTAAAATTTCTGTGCTTTACATAATGTAAGCCAGATATTTTAAAATGTGTTTTTTTTATAAGCTGAACAGTTTTCATCGGAATTCCATTTTCGTTTTCCACTCTTTAAGTTTTACATAGTTTTTAAGGCTTAGAAATTTTCTGAATTACTTTTTAATTAACATGCCTCAGTATAACTCTAAAAATTGAAAGGGTTCCGTTTCAAATGAAGATTATCTTAACAAATAAATTTTCTCTCCCAACTTTTAAAATTAAATGTAAGCGTTTCAAAATTTTCAATTAAAATATTTTATTTTAATTGGTATAAAATCCGTTTCAAAAAATATATAATGTTATTTGTGAGAGTATATTCAATTAGTTATACAACTTTTCACTTAAACTTGATTTTTTACTAGCCGAGAGTTTTCTTGTGAGCTTTGTTTCAGTGATAGAATCTTCCCATGAAAGGTTTGGTCTCTATCGAATGAAAACAAATATACAAAAAGTACTCTAAGAAATTCGTAAGAAACTCTAAGAAACTCATTTGTGCTTAAGCAAGCATTTGCGAAAGTAGTTGTCTGAGGATGACTCTGAATGTGGCAAAACACGTGTCACAATTTGTAACATAATACGTGGAATAATCTATGTAAATATTCTAAGAAAAACTTCGAATTGATTTTTTTTCTGCTTATAACCGAACCGGTATTATATTTAACTGGCGATACATTTACGACATATTCTTTTTAAGTAGTTTTTATTTTTGAAGTGAGAGACGTTGTATTGTTTAAATGAAAATATAATATATAAATGCATTTTAATTTAAAAAAAAGCACAAAGCATTACAAGTAATGATATCGTACCAATTTTTTTAGAGTGATAAGCCATACGAGATAAGCTTAGTAAAAAAATTATAAGTCACTCAAATTAACCCCGAAGAGAAGATTACTCACATGCTGGGACTTGAACACAGACCACCATTTTGATTATTTCAAAAATCAACCATTTTTTTTCATTGACTGTTTGTTTTTTTTCTCACATGTTACTGTTATTACATATAAGTTTATTTTACTGCGTAAGCAATCCAAAAAAAAATTATCATATTTTCACTGGTTCCTAGATGTAAAAAGTTTAGGAAAGGTTGCTGTAGATCACCAAAATATACATATTACCATGTTCACTCCCAATGTGGAGCTGATGAACTTCTAATGTAGTTTATCTCAGCAGAAGTGTTTCTTTAAGAACTACTTGTTACTCAGTTGCTCAACCACTCGTTTTCCTAAAGATAGTAGGAATATAAGAATAAAGCTAGGATAAGACTAGTGATTGACTAATCGCTCTCGATTCACCTCGTTTTAACGATAGGATGTGTAGGAAGGGAGAATTCAAAGCATTACAAACATCCATGCTTTCGAACAGATATTCATAAATCGATTGAAAAATCAATTTATAAAACTTGAATTATGATTCGAACCCGTGACCTCCGTAACCAAAGACAACGACGTTGACCACAGCACAACACATATACAGCGTTATACGAATAAATAATATATCAGCTTGATTTGCACTAACAACTAAGCTAAATTGTTTTTTTAATTAAATAATATGACTTTAAAATGCGAGTTCATAAATTTTCATCGAATATTTGGGTTAACAATACAGCCTACAGATGAAAAAACTTTTCATTCAATGCTTGTTGGGAAACAACAACCAAATGTATAGTACTGTTATAAATGACATATTTTTATCGACATATCAGTATTTTCCACCATTGAAACTAGTACATATTTCGGTATTGGAAAAAAAAACATTGAAACATTAGTATCCCGGTGTTGGTTATTCGAGAATTGAAGTCCCTAAATAATTATTCTTCTGTATCGGTAAGCTTATATATTTGTTTCCGTAGGCACTTCCGTGGCTGAATGAGATATATCACTTTCATTTGTGATTATCAATTTGATTATTATTATATCAATTTGATTTGTGTTGTTATTTTTCTGTCAACGTCGACATAAATTATAAACGATATGCATAACTTCAATTACACCTGCAATAATAAGCATGCACTGTTCCTAACAGCGTAGATTAATGTGAACATTCAATGGTAGAAAGCATCCCGATCGCTTCTCAAACACCTGAAAATCCTATACACGTTAAATTGAGCCACCTGTGAACCTCTTAGGGAAACAAAGGTATCTGAATTTCTATACGATACAATCTTGGAACCTGTTCCCGGGTTATAATGGGAAACATTTATACGACGACGTAATTGTATTTGCGAAACAATAGCTGCGACATCTCACATTTCGCATTGTCTTCCGAGATGGCTCGAGTTTTCTCACTCAATTATTTTAAATATCATGTGTTGGGAGTTGGCACCATTATATCTCTGGAAGTATTTTTCGTACACGAGACCAGTATTCTTCAACCTATGTTCCGCAGACCAGCACCGGTCCGCGAGAGTTTATTACCGGTCCGCGACGAATTTTGTTTCAAAAAAATTTCGACTTTATTATCTCCTCGATGTTGATTCGAAATGGTGAATGAACTACAATATGATATCTTTAAGGTGTCAGCTATCTCACGCAACTTCAATTTACGATCGGTCAAAACTATTATATTTTGTTGACTTTTTTGATGTTTTCTGGAACAACTGCCGAATTTGGGCGACCAGAACGCTTAATTCAGAAATCATCAAATGAGCATCCAGAAATCAACACACTACTTCTCTAACACTCGTCTCAAGGTAACAGACTCCGAATAACACTTGTCAAGCCATAGCTCTGTTTGAACAGTATTTTTCCCATTAAAAAGCAATGTTTTATCAACCCACGAAATTCAGATTTTTCCATTGTTTTGAAAATTACAAAAATCATTTGCTAAGCGTTAGTTCAAGTTCATCCGTGCACTTGAATGCCTGAAGATGCCGAAAGGCGAAACCCGGGTCATTAGTGACAAAATTTGTGAGAATGTACATAGTTTGAACGATTCAAATTTACAAAAATCATATGGATTTGTCAATAGTGGCGTGATCTATATGTCATTCTATAAATTTACTGAGTGATGTTGGTTGACGCCGGTCCGCGAGATATTTTTCCAATTTTTACCGGTCCGCAGATGTAAAAAGGTTGAAGAACACTGCACTAGACAATACGGTGATACGGAAAAGAGTTTTCTATAAATTGCTTGATTCCTTGGGAGCATTGTTGGTTTTTTTTATAACCTATAGCTTCCTTTTACTTTGAAAAGTTAATTTCACATCAACGATATGACAGTTTTTGATGAATTCAGAAATCACTTTGTAGAAATTGGTTATTGGCATTAAATTAAATAAACTGGTGATTTTGAAGACACCATTAAGCTACGCAGCGTAGAAAAGAATTGTCAAGTGCACGTAAGCTAAGTGATGTATACGAATGAAAAAATGGGATAATTTGAAAAGTTATATTTCTTAACGATTGATTCAAATGAATCTCAAATTTTTCAGTAAGTTTGGATAACAAATCTTCAATATAAAACCTTTCACTGCTCAAAAAACACTATTTGAGCACTGTTAAGCAGTGTAAAAGCAAGTGACATATGCACGACACATAATGATCTACAATAACTATTTTAAGAATTTTATTGTATAGATCAGTTTTATTGTATAATCCTTCTGATAATATTTCTAATTCAGTTCTCCACAAACTTTTTATGCGAAAAGGCCTTTTCATCTGTCACAGCAATCAAAACATGGTATCGATATCAGCTTGAGATACACTCATTTCTCCGTTTTGCAGTTACATCATTGCAGCCAAATATAAATTTAATCATTTCAAACATCCAGGGACATCCATCACATTAAAAATGAATAAAGCTTTTATAATTAAGTTTTAATAGTTTTATTTTATAAACTATGTGCATTTTTAGACGCATTTGATAACTTTTATTTCAATATATAATGCTTAACAAATAAGTCCAGTCAGTGATCTGCTGGATTAAAATGTCCGTGAGCCCAACAAGATTACCGACCACGGGTATAGATATACATAGTTCAGTTTAAACTTATTCAATAAGTTTCTCGGTCAATTTCGCGACGAAATCAAAAGAACGCGCAGAAACCTGCACGCGGCAAGCAGGAATCTGTGCCGGCTCCACAATGGCGCAAAGCACAAGGTAGACGCATGTATGGCTCGCAGGTCTGTGCTACTTGATGTAATAAATATTCTGCGCTGCTCTGCACGCCGTCATATGCGTTTCAGCATACGCTTAGCCTAACGGACCGAAAGTAAATTTGTCAGGAGCGATACAAAACTGTGTAGCTGTTTTTTTTAGATACATATTTCACATATGGTATTTCAGAACTCACATAAAACTTCTTGTTTGAATATAGCTGCAATGCATGTACACGATTAAGCTTTTTTCAAAGATAATACTAGTGTCATCCCTTATAAACACAAATAAGCAATTTCTCATTTTTGACAGTTATTGTGTTTACGAAATGTCATAGTCAGTGGGAATTGTTTGACGTTATTGTTTTTTTTTTAATTGTAATTAGCTAAATAATATGAATTATAATAAAAAAAAAACATCAAATAAGTCTTCTTTGATGATTAATTGAGTGTAATAAAAGCGAACAATGTAAATAAAACTTGAGAAATCTCATCAATTAGATCTCTTGCGATGGTAAAGTATTCATTGTCTTCTGGGAACCCCCTAAAAAGCAAGAGAAAACTTATCAAGTCAATAGTCGACTGGTAACTTGAGATAAGGCAAATGGGTCTTTTTACTCGACTGTGGAGAACATTTTCACCGCGATATTTAGAATAAAAAAGGTTAGCCGAATTTGCATTCCGTGGCGTAAGAAAAATATACCGGTGGTTAGAATGAAACCAGCAGAAGAATATAAGAACAACATTTAATTTTTATACTTCATTTTTTCCTATGCAATTTTCAAAACCGTATTCAAACTATTTCAATATAGATAAAATAATTCATCCACTAGTTTTACTTTGAATACATTTGTGAGGCGTGAAAAATCATGGAAATGGGTCATCAATCTGATTTTGATAGTAATTTACCAAAGAACAGCCAAATAAACGAATTATTTTATAATATTTTAATCGTATTTGTTTTATACATATTACACTTGAAATACGCAGTTAATTTCTCTTGTAACCGAAGAGAAAAACTAGCTTTATTATTCAATTATGAATGAATACAACCGACTTAACAATATGTGATTTAAAAACACATACATTAAGCCCCAGAGAGGTGGGAGTGAGCCAAGTGGTATTTTAAGGAAAAATAAATTGGATGTGTTATAATATTCTACAAGTCTTAAAGTATCATAAAAGAGAAGTGAATCCATTAAATATACACTGAAATAGTGTTATCTCGCTAAAATAAAAATATGCAATGAACTAAAGCACTAAGTAAGGACGTGATTGTATGTAAAATACCAATAGAATTTTTTTATCATTTTACTACCTATAAGCTCAATTGTAACATGTCAAAAACATGTTTTTTTAAATAGGAATTTTATTAGTTTTATACCCAAAAAAAAGCTTAGTAACTATATATTTCGCAAGAGAAATGTAAATTAAAATATGCGGTGTGTATGTTTTAGTTTTCAAACTACATTAAAATATTCAGTTATATGTGAAAAACTTCTAACTTTACATTATTTCAAGCCTCAGCACTATAATGTTAAATTTATATTTTTGAATTTACTTTACCGTGAATGATTTTAATAAAATAAAGGAACAGGATATTTAATGATTTTAATACAGCAGTGTAAAAGAATATTTCAAGAGAAAAGAATCTTTGATCTATTAAAATAAATTGTGTTCATGTATTTGACAAATACACTGTGAATTTGGTCCAATATGTTAAACTTAGGATTTATCGTTGTTTGTTTCTTTAAAGTATATTATTTTAATTTTCATCAATACCTACTGTTAATTATGAAGGCTGAAATTAATTTATTTGAAGTTTAAACCTGTAGTTAGAAAATAAGGAGAGGTGGTGTAAAATGGTAATTCGCACTCAGCACTAAAGCACTTAAGATTTATTTATCAAAAACAAAAATCTAAATTGCTTAATTAGTCTATTTTTGACAAAAAACCATGATTTTTAGCCACAACTGTAGCGTTGTGGGCTACCAACATTCTACACCAAAGTTTTTCTTCTTCTTCTTTTTTTGAGCTACAGCACAGGGGGTCTTTAGCCACCTTGATAAGTTTCTTCTATCTCCAGCCCCTCAGCCGATCAC